>CM055857.1:6502429-9486179 GCA_029490765.1 Euthynnus affinis | reverse complement strand
CGTTTCCAGGACTGGGAATCAAATACTTGCTCAATACTTTTTGAGTAAACTTTTTGGATGGATTTAGTAATAGCATGTTATGTTTCATGTTGTGAAGTCTTTGGTTCCTCAGCAGATCGGTTCATTTAGACAACACTTTTTGACCTTGCAGGTTATTTGAGATATCCTTTTTTTTATTTTTTCTTCAACGAGCCTGGTTTTCTGAACACTCAAACCAACCACAAGCAACAGGGAATCAGAAAGCGAACAGTGAGCCACAAATCTCTAGTTCATGCCCCCGGTGAGAAAACAAGTGGCTGTTTTCATGAGCAACACTCCCCCACTTCTTCCCATCTCTCTCACTCCTCCATCTCTCCATCCCCAGGAGCTGTAGCTTTTTCATCACAGGTCTATTGAGCAGTAGGGCATGCAGCCTGCTGCTCGCTCTCACTCTTCTCTCCCTCTCGTGCTTTCTTTCGCCTTCATCTGTCTACTGGCTGTGGTTTGACTCATACCTTAGCCAGCCATGTGAGCCGCTTGATCCATCCGACCCCTCTCTCTCTCTCTCTCTCTCTCTCTCTCTCTCTCTATCTCTCTCTCTCTCTCTCTCTCTCTCTCTACCTCTCTCCTGGGGGAGACCATCAGCCGACCGGGGCCATTTGTCTGCATGTAATGGAGGTCTGAGGCTGTGGAGCGAGGTTAGGCCCCTCACGGCCCAGCGGAGAGGGACAGCCACGACAGATGCCAAAACACTCCCGAGTGTGTGTATGTGTTAGAACAGGCCCGGCTCTGTCACACTGTGTCAGTACTGGATTAATGTGATAAGATATGCATACAGACTGACAAACTCAGTGGTTGAACTAGACACAAGTATGTTCTTAAGAGCTAATGTTTCAAAATACGCAGTCCAGGGATGATGTGTTCTTAATTCGAGAGAGCAATCATGGATCATTGTTTATTTCACTTTGCACTAATGTAATTTATTAATAATAAGGAAAATTAGAGAGGGGAAGTGCCAAATAAAACATTTAAACCTCCATCTCTCTATTTCAATCAAACATAAATCCTCTTCATCATTATTGATTGAAGTGCTACAGAATCATTATAATGGCTGGCAGTCATTGAAAACCCACTCTTAACACTAGATATAAATAAACTGATCCACAAGAAAGCAATTGCGTATGAAACCAATACTGCTTCTTGTTGCAAGTGAAATTGAGGTTGCAGAAAAACGCTGTGCAGTTGGCCAAGATGTTTCTGAGCAGCTGTCCAGCCTGCCAGACTCTCTTGTGGACCACAGCTCTTTCTGGAGAATAATAATGGGAAAGGAAATTGGGTTGGAATAAAAAGAAAAAAAAGCAGTCAAAGATGCAGGAATAAAAAAAAAATATATCAGAGAGAAATTCACAGTTATATTATTACTGATATTCACACATATCTGATTTGTCCAAATTTCTCAGCTCTGTGGCTTGATAAATCCCTGCACCGTGCCGAGAATGCGGTAAGCCATCGTAACAAGCAGGCCTCAGACATCTGCTCACAACACCACTGAGCGACTGGTGAGTTGGATAAGGATGACCAAAATGCATCCAGACAGAGAATGAGATAGATAAAAAAAAAAAAAAAGAAACATGCTTAAACAAGAAATCACTTAAGTAAGCTGGTCAAAAAAAAAAAAAAAAATAGAATAATTTCATTACGTTTCACTCTTATAACCAAATTCTTATCTCCCTCTTCCTTTTCCCTCGCTATACAAGAAAAGCCATTCCGGATAATTGGCTTATTTTTAATTTCTTCCTGCATCATGTGGTCTTTGATCCCTTAGGCCAGGCGAGAACAGGGAGCAGTTAGATCTGCTGAACATGCTGTGAAACAAAGTTTTGTGTGACCCCCACTGCAGCAGCCCTGATTACAGGCTGAGGGGAGAGAATGCTCAGCAGGGCAGCACATTAAAATCAACTAGCAGAGGGAAAAATTGCCTCCTGCTCACATTAACATTGATGAAATCAGGACTTGCTGTGGATGATGGTGAAATATTAGTTGAAATTTTGATTGGCGAGTGCTTGGACATGGTTATTGAGTACTGAGCACTGTACTTTCTATTTGGAGGCAGTAGACACCGAGAAGAAAGAGAAAGACCTTGTAAGATCCCCTCATATAGTGCATGACATTATCAAAGAGAGGATGTGTTGTCTCCTTACGACAGGTCGTATAAAGTTCTGCCTCCTGTAACTCCGTGGCATTAACCCGTCTCTTCATCCTCAAGAGTTTCTTAACCGACAGGTAAAGAAGTTAAGTCCAGAATTGTGTCCCCGTTTTAGAAAGGTCCTCGGAAGTCACCTCGGATTCATTCAGCTCTTTGGACACTTCCGTTCTGCCCACATCCCTGAAGGGATCCATAATTCATGGCTGTGTGTCCAGGATGTCACCGCTCCAGCGAGCTAGCATTAAATATTTACCACAGATCATAAGCTGCAGCCATTGAGGCCTGCCAGCCCCTTTAGGAAGACTGTTTTCAGTCTCAGCATGCATGGGGAATCCCAAATGAACCCAGTGACTGTGTCCGCTTTGAGATATTTGAAAATCAATCAGTCCATAGATGGATCTCATAAGTCATCATACTGTAAATGCTAACAGCACAGGTAGCTATATGTAGCAAACGCGGCATATCACTCTCTGTGATGTGTTATTCACGAAGCTCTCCTTATGGAGCTACAACGAGAATATGAGGTTTTTTTTTTAAAGTGAGCACACCTATATGTATTTTCTTTTTGTGCTTATGAGCATTTTACTTCTTTCCTATTTAACTTTTTTTTTCCCCCAGTTTCTCATCAGCTCTCTTGTTCCCTTGATAAGGCACAGCAGGTACTTAGATCCCCCACTGAAGAGATGAAGGTCAGGAAGGAGGAAGGAGTGAATAGAGAAGAGGATTGAGAGAGAGAGATTGGAGGAGAAAAGCGAGAAAGAGGTCAACTGCCGTGGAACAGGAACATGGCTGAGATTTACACGACAGGGGTCACCGTTTTTACACTCGTGCGCAACAAGCAGTGAGAATTACAGTGCTTCTATAGAACAAGCCATTACTATTTTGCACCGCCGTTATTCCAGATTTAGCACTGCCAATAGTTCCAGGAACTTTAAAGAAAATGTCAAAGAGAAAATCAAACACAAATGTCACAGAGCACAGAGGGTAGCCAGAACGATTTGAATGATATTGATTTGTTTCTCCAACAGTAGTATTTGTCTGAAAGACGAAGCTTCCAAATAGGTCTGTGACTGCAAATCCCTTTTGTCTCTCTCCTGATGTAAAAGTGCCCTTGTCTTCAAGTGTGTCACAAATGTCAGGAATATGTTTTTTTTTTTATTATTTTGTTTTGTCGATGCTCATATATCTACTCTGTGTGTCTGTTTCCTCAGACAGCTTTGGTTTGGTAGTTATATGTCTGCCAGGACAGATGACCGAACATAACCTCTGCATGTGACCACATTGAATATCTGATATGGATGGCGGGAGTCAAGAAGGCGGGTGGGGGTGTGAAGGGGGGGGGCAGAACAGTGGATGGAGGGATAAGGCCAGATGAAAAGATATATGTGGAGGAAGGCACCCAGTTGGAACACACTATCTACCTCCAGAACAGGCACAGATAATAAGAAAATATTGATTGTAAACATAGTCAGGGGGCTGTAACATCAGGCGGCAGAGAGGAAGGAGGAGGGGTTCTCCCTCACTGGTTGCTACATTGACATGGGAAAGTCCAAGGGAGGACTTGATAGAGACAACAAGACACCAGGTATTAGCCCCTATAGAACACCTGCTGAAAAATGGATCAGCGTTTATTTATTCAGGCGTCATTTCAACAGCCGACAAGGAAGATACTATTGTTTCCTGCCAAAAGTGTTTTGCTGCCAAAATGCAGGCCACAGGAAGCAGAGAGGTACAAATAGCCAATTAAAAGCTCTGGGTTATTATGCAGGGCTATCATATTTCAGAACAGACCATAAGGAGAAGTATAAGCAGGGGAGGTTGTCAATATTTCTGCTTTGCTCAGTCAGCACCAACACATTGTTTACACATTGTAAATCAATACACCTAATGCTGATTGAACAATGTAATTAAAATGTTAAAATGTTTAATGCCCTTTTCAGCCACGGGATCAAGTATGGATACATAACCAGACTTCAAACATATTTAGTGCTAACGAGGCAGCGCATCACTGCCATTGAAGGCTGAAAATATATTACTTTTTTCTCAGAAGGCTTTCTCTGAATTTTTTGATTTTGAAAGATCTAGGGTTTAAATTGTTTGCATCTCACTGGATTCCTTGCACCTATCCTGACCTCTTCTTTTCAAAGGGATCCCAATGCCTCACAATTTTTATTTATTTATTTATTTTTATATTCTACTTGTCTCCTCAGTGCCATCACTCTGGACAACACGCTGGTCATCCTGTCTACAGTGGCACCAGATGCCGGGCGCTACTACGTTCAGGCAGTAAATGACAAGAATGGAGAGAACAAGACCAGCCAGCCCATCACCCTGTCAGTAGAGAGTGAGTAACCACATACTGTATACACACACACTGCAATCAACCATTGATACCAAAGCAGGTGGCAGCTCTGGATGCAAGTGAGATCTTGCAACACTGATTGCAGAGTACTGTAATTTGAAGTACCTTGCCTTACTTGAGTCTTTCTTCTTTATGTTACTTTATACTTCTACATCAACACATATCGGAAGAAAATACATAGCCTTTTAGTCCACTACACTACCACAGCTTTACTCACTAGTTACTCTGCAGTTTATGGTTTTACATAGAAAGCATATCTCTGCTAATGTGTTGTAAATACCCAATGGTTTTTAAAGTAGTTAAAATCATCTCTGCATCAACCAGCTACAGCATTAAAATGACATGCTTGTTAATGCATCAGTAATGATGATCTAATAATCAGTATTTAGGTCATTTACTTAAAAACTAGTAATAATACACTGTAAAAAATAATAAATAGTAATATTTCTGCATTGACAATGTTACTTAAAATATGAAGTGGTATGAAATGGAAATAATCAAGTAAAGGGCTTTATGGCCCTTTACAGTGTTTCATTGTCATTTATACAGTATATTATATTATTTGCATTTTTTAAAAGTTCATTTCAGTACTTGAGTAAACGTTCTTCCATAATTCCACCACTGCAAATAATATAATACATGTGATAATGTAACACTCTGTGAAGGGCCATAATGCATATTGAGTACTTTTACTTTAAGCACATTTTCCTAAAATCACATTTTCAAACTGCAGAACTTTAACTTGTACTTTACTGATTTATTTCGATGTATATTTACATTGTTGTATTGCTACTTTTACTCAAGTAAATGATATGAATACTACCGCCACCACTCCTGCGACATCCAAGAGGCTCAACCTTTATGATTAGATTTCATTTCACTGCAGTGTAATGTTTCACCAGCCATTGTTGCAGATGAACACAAGCGTGTGCGCACACACACACACATACAGGGAAGCTACAGAGACAGGGGTGCAGACAGTCTGTTCTCCTGCCAAGCAGTTTTTAATATTCCCAAGCATCTTTAGTTCCCAAAACAAACAAAAAAACACAAGATACACAAATTCAAACCAATTCAGTTGGCCTCAGCTCAGCAGAGTGAAATATAAGAGGAAACCTAACAGTGAGCATCTTATGACACGGTAGACTGGAGTTCAGTATGGATGTGAATGAGAAGGGTTAGGCTAAGATATTACAGTTGACAACACAAGGGAGCAGAAATAGCCTGTGGCACATATGGAGAACAGTGGCAGAGTTGATAATACGTGTGCTACCACACACACACACACACACACACGCACACACACACACACACACACACACACACACTCTGGTTCAGGTTAGATAGAGAGCCTAGTGGGAGGTCTCAACTCAGCGGGTCTCAGGGAATCATGCCATACATTTACATGAACATTCCACACATGCACCACATATGCACACACGTGAGCATGCACGTGCACGCAAACCCACATCCATACACACACACACACACACACCGATGTATAGGCTGCCAGGAGAGCCAATACTGAGGGTTGCGTGTGTTTGAGTGAGTGCTTACTGTATGTGCGTGTGTATCTGTCAGTATCTGCTACAGCAGCTGTTCCTGCAGCGACGCCTCTGACACTGCATTTCCCATGAGCTTTCCTGGCTCCAGCAGTACTTGCCTAAGACTTGGCGAGAGTGAAGGACAAGGAGAACTCTGACAGTGTTATTCATGTTATAGTTTCCATCCTCAGAACCAAGTTTAAAAAGTAGATTTAAACTTCAACAAGACTAAAAATGTGTCACTGTTTGGTCACTGCTTGACACTCCTTTCCCAAACTGGGTGTTATTTTAAAGGAATAATTCATCTAATAGTTAACTTTGGGAAAGACACACACACAGTATTTGCTTACTTTGCAAGAATGAAGGTCGATATCTGCACACTCAGAGTTGGAGTCAGTACGTCGGCATAATTTTAAAACTTTGGACAGAAACAGGTTAGCTGTGACCCCCCCCGCCTCCGGTCTTTATGCTAAGCTAGGCTAACCACTTCCTGACTCCAGCTCCAAAACTTCACACCACTCATAAAACACTCTCGAGTATTTCTTTTAAGTACACAACAGCTCAACTCGTTTTTGAGTATTTTTAGATTCAAAATATGCAGCAGTGTTTTCCTAGTGACAAGCAGTCAAACCTTGGCCCTGTTAAAGGTTTGTGGGTGTGTGTGTGTGTGTGTGTGTGTGTATTTATGTGTGCACACATGGCCTGTGTACAGCATCCAATGACCCAAGATTGGTAAGATTGAGTCATGACAGCCCCTGAAGCTACATCTGACATGTTCAGCCACAAGCAGACTCCCAGGGCATGATGGGATTGACGGATCAGTGTGAGTTTATCACAGACATGACACATCTCAAGAAGCACACACACACACACCCTGTGCTCTCACTGCCATGGGCTGTCTGTCTCTGACACACACACACACACACACACACACACACACACAAGCAAACAAACAGTCAGACATTAACTGTTTTGCACATGCAGAGTTCTGTACACATATGCGTGTGTAACACAGACAGCAGTCTGTTCACTCCTTCAGCTTCGTGTTGGTCAGGCAGTATTTTTCTATCCCTGTTTCTGGTTCTCTAGCAGACATCTTATTATACACAGTCAGTGCACTGCCTCGTCCTATCCAGCCCATCTCTCTGTCAGAACTCAGATACAGTGTGTGCACTGGTCAGTTTCAATATTTCACGTTGATGAGCACCCACAGAGTGCGATGGGTGGAAATGAAACGTATAGGACATCACCATCCGGAGAACCCCGTTATATCTGCCAGAGGACTCACCACATTCTGTCTCTATTACATATCTACTTCTACCTACGTAGCAAGTTTGTTGTTCCCTGCTTAACCTCTACATGTGTGTGTGTTTTTGTTGATATGTTTGTGTGGTAACCTGTCTGTCTGTCTGTCTGTCTGTCTAGATATTGGAGGTCCAGCAGACCCCATTGCCCCCACCATCATCATCCCTCCCAGGAACACTAGCGTGGTCACAGGCACATCAGAGGTCACGATGGAGTGTGTGGCCAACGCCAGGTAAACATTGCAGAACCGCAGGGCCATACGCCATTTTGTTAAAGGGTCATTTCACCCAAATCACTGAGGCTAATCCACAGAACCCACTGACAGGAGATCTCATCGGGATAGCCTCTTTGGTAGCAAATACTTTCAGTTAGAAGTGTTTGCAGCAAAATGTGTGGATCATCCGGAGAAAGAGGGGATACTGATGTCAGAGATTTAAAAAAAGGCATTTTTCTCACAATATTCTGTGAGTAATTGTTGATTCGAACACAGTTGCTCTTGTTGTGCAAATTTTTGTAGACACAAGTGTTCTTGTATCTTGGAATTTGCAATAACAAAAACAGACTAGCCCACTAATGACATCCCTTGATTCATGAAATATTCAATTTGAATTTAAAACAGTTGGCATCATCTCAGCTTGCTGACAGGTATTTTTTTTTTCTTAGATTTGAATACCTGATTCTCCAACAGATTAAATAGATTGATGGGTATGTGTCATATTGTGAGAAAAAATATATTTTAGACCAGCGTTGCATAGATTTGAATAAATACAACATCACAACTATAAGCAACATTTACACAGACTGTGAAAAGAATTCAACAGCGGGGGAAGTGAGAGCAGAACACATCACATCTCTGACACTCCTGCTTTTTCTTTCGTAGACCTCTTATCAAGCTGAGTATCTCGTGGCGTAAGAACGGCGTGTTGGTGACCAGCGGTTTGAGCGACTTCAACCGCAGGCTGACCATCCTCAGTCCTGTGGTGAGTGACGCCGGCTATTACGAGTGTGAGGCCATTCTCCGCAGCAGCAGCGTGCCCTCAGTCAGTGCTGGGGCTTATCTGCACGTACTAGGTAAGAATTATAGGCTAAATTATGCTCTTGCCTGAGATTTCTCCAGCATTATCACTTAGCACTTACAGCAGGACCGTTGTAATCTTTCTTTATACATGCACATTTGCTGGTGACAATATCTTCTTATTGCACTTGTTACCACTTTGGCTTCATACCAATTCACACCTTCTTTCTTGGAGGAGCAAAAAAAAAAAAAATTAAAGAAATTATAGTGGCATTCAGAGACAGTCATGTAAATGTCTACCCATCACAAAGTCTGTGAACAGCAGGTTTAATCAGACACTGCTTTGAAATACTATTTGAGTTTTTTTTTTACAGTGTACCCTGAGGACAAAAATCACATACAAGAGTGAAAGCACGAACATTAGGGAAATGTGCTCCGACTCCAAATCTACACTAGCCTTGATGGGAAAGCTTCAGTATCTTTGCCACTGCTAAGTCAAAATAGGTTCATCATTCCTTTCCCCCCGTGCTTTGTTTGTGTTTTTATATTCGCAGTGCTTATCTCAATGTTTGTGCTTTTGCCTTTTGTATAATATGTGTTTTAATAATTGAAGAATTTTCAGGATTTGGAGCACATTTCCCTCAAGTCTGTGATTTCATTCTTTGCTGTTATGTCCTCTTTATGGAGCTTTTTTGTTATTCACAATATAAAGATAAAATATTGCGATTAGCGATATTTGCCGCATTGCTGCACGCTTTCGTATTAGCTTGGCAAAATGAATGAAAACATTTCAACATTTGGCTACATACATCAGGAGTAAACTTAACATTTAGTTCAAATAAAAGACCCGGTATGAAATTCATATAAATATCATTATTCTCACTGTATGATTCTGGCAAAGGTATAGCTGTGAAGTCATGAGGCAATGAGCGGAAAATGTTATTGATTTAAAAGGGAGGAAACTAATGGTTGGCCTGAAGAAACTGTTTAATAGAATTGCTTGAGTCACTTTCATTCCATCCCACTGAAAGTCTTTGATGTTTTCAAGGTTGTGATGTGATTCAAAGCAGAAGGTGCGCTGAACTTTTCCCTTGATACAGCTAACTGAGCCTTTCCTCTTCCCATGACTTTGATGGATACATTTAAAAAACTGATTTATTTCATCAAACTACTGTATAATTTCATTATTTTCAGCTACGCTAAGAGCACTTTGCTCCCAAATCATTATATTTTAAAGCGCAAGATATTTATAGTCCAATTGCTTTATCTTCTAGTGTCAGCAATTACAGGTAGTAGTTGGGGAGCTTTGGTGATTACAGCTGCAGGTTTGAAGTTACATCACTTCAAATCTTATTGTGTGTTTCTTTATTTATCCTCCTGACTTTTTTTCCCACTCTGTCCCTCAGAGCCACCACAGTTTATAAAAGAACCGGAGAAACACATCACAGCTGAGATGGAGAAGGTGGTTGACATACCCTGTCAGGCACGAGGTGAGCGCTTTGTGTGTTTATGAGTGTGTGTGTGTGTGTGTACAGAATATGTACAGTATGTGTGCATTTGGGTACAAGAATGTCAGAACATACTGTATGTAGTGATCACTTGTTAGAATACTCAATGTACATTGTTTTATTGGCATGTTGAAATCGGATTCTACGCAGAACATTTCAATGGAAAAGCCAAGTATAACGTACAATAAATCCACTCACCCTCTGCAGGAGTGCCCCAGCCAGACATTGTGTGGTACAAGGATGCTTTGCCCATCGACCCAGTGAAAACGCCCAGGTACCGGGTGCTGGTGGGAGGCAGCCTGCAGGTCAATGGCCTCCTGCCTGATGACACCGGGATGTTCCAGTGCTTTGCCAGGAATTCGGCAGGAGAAGTTCAGACCAACACATACTTGGCCGTTACCAGTGAGTGCTCAAGCAGCTCTTGAGGAAATTATTTTCTACAGATAATTACTGTGATTAAAATACAATGTGCGTGTTTTTTAAAAAAAATCACATTATTGACCTTTTTTTATAGAATAGTGTTAAATCCTTACACAACTCTCTCAAAGCTCTTGTCAGAAAAAAAGACTAATTGCTGTGTTAAAATGGAACAGAATTCCAACATGGACGTAGGGAGAAGTGTAGGAGCAATTTGCTTCTTTGAGTGGACAATTTCTCACTCCAAAATAATTACTACTTAAATTACACGTAGGTCATATTTTGTTAGAGTTCATGAAAATCTATAAAAACGTGTCTTTCAAAGAAGCCAAAGAATGTGTTTTTGGCCACGCTGTAGTAGTCAGCCATTAGGTCCAGGTCCCTTTGGTCCAGACTGAAATATCTCAACCACTAGAGAACGGATAGCTGTGAAATTTTGTACAGACATTTGTGGTCCCCAGAGGATGAAGCCTACAGAGTCTGATGATTCCCTGACTTTTCATCTTATACCACCATGAGGTCTACATTTGTGATTTGAGTGAAATGTCTCAACAACAACCTGATGGACTGGCATAAAGGCTTGTCACCCTCAGGAGAAATGTTATAGCTTTGGTTTCAAGATTTAATTTGTCCAAAACTTTGGTTTATGACCAAATACCTACACACTTTCTCATCAGCCTCAGATGTACTTAGTATTCAGAGCTAATTAGCAAATGTTAGCAAGCTCACACAAACACAATGTGTGTCTGCATGCTACTTTTAGGTTGCAACGTATTACACCAGGTCTAGCGTCATTACACTGGCTACCTGTAATGTTGAGGACCATTTTAAAATTCTCTTACTTGTTTATAAGGCTCTAAATGGTTTCACACCTTCATACCTCTCTGATTGCTTATCTGAGAATGTTCCAAACCGTTCCCTCAGGTCATTTAAGTGCTGGGTTGCTCAATGTACCGAAAATGAATTACAGAAAGTATGGTGAGGTAGCTTTCTGTTATTATGCACCAAAGGTTTGGAGCAAACTCCCTTCACAAATAAGACAAGCAACCTCTGCTGATAGTTTTAAGAAACAGCTCAAACCATGCTGTTATGATCTTGCTTTTAATTAACTCCACCTTCTTTAACATCATTATAATTTTTGATATTTCATCTATATTTCTCATAGTTGATTTATTCTTTTTATATTCTTAAGATTACAATTATCAACTTGTTTTTATTACTGGTATTATCCTATTTTTTATCTCTTTAGGATTGAATTGTCTTTTATTTGTACATTTTGCTCCTTGTGTCTCCTGACTTTAATACCTGTGTTATTGATATCTATTGTGTCTCTTGAAAAGCAATTTGAGCTGCATTTTATGGTATGAAAGGTGCTATATAAATACATTTTATTATCATTATTATTATTATTATTGTTAAATTTGTGACCATGTCAGCATGCTGTTGTCTATTTAGCTCAAAAAGATTAGTTTTAGTTTTAAGTTTTAGATCTCAACATTTTCATTTCCAAAGTAGCTGAATGTTCAGCTTTAATGTCAGATTTAAGGAAAAGGACAAAAATCCAGGTAAATAAAAAATTTCAAATATCACTTGCAGGGCAAATACAGAAGAATAAACATGCTAAGCAACATGTCGCAGCTATCAATCACTTGTGTGCCAGCAAACTAGACTTCCGCTAACTGCACCTATGTTGAGGTGATCAAAAATAAAGGAGACAGACAAACAGACAAATCTACAGCTTTACCTGAAACTACATATATCAAGGGCATTTCTGTCTGTCATTGCTGTGAGATCAATTTGTTCAGAGCCGTCAGCAAAAAGAACCACCCACTCGTGGTGTAAAGACCCGACTTACTTCAAATTACAGTAATCACTGTCTTATCACAGCAAGAAACAACTGAACTGGGGAAATAAAATCCAGATGACAACTGGTTTAAACTGCCTCAATCATTTTGGTGAAAACTGGTTAAAAAGACATTAAAATGATGAGCTTTAATTATGCAGAAAGACAGTGAAAGAGAGAATTTTACTTTAATACAATGATATCTATCTTGTTTCTAACATAATTTGTTTGCCAGGAATGTGATGGCACTGTGACGGTAGTGTTTTAAATGTGATGGCGCTTTAGTCAGATAATAGGTGAGACTTGAAGCTAATCAATAAAGATTGCATCACTCGTCAAAATATACAGTCTTTCTCTTAAATAAAGTTCTTATTTATGTGTTATTTAGTTCATCAGGAATACATAAAGGTCTTTGCATTCTCATAGAATTGTAATAACTGTGCATTAAATCTTTATAAATTGACCTATGGTGATTATGTTCACATTAACACAAAAAAATTAAAAATGTTAATCATCATGTTTGTTGACTAACTATAATGACCCGTTTTTTTGAGTGTGTGTCAGGAATTTGAAAATCACTGGTAATTTTACTCTCGCTGTGCATCTGTTTGGCAAGTTTCTGACATCTAATTTTCTTCACTTTGTCTCAGTTCCTGCTGCCTTCACTCCGCGCGGCACCACATAATCAGAATTTATGATATTCTCTCTGGCTAACTCACTTTGCTATCTCTCTCTTTCTCTCTCTCTCTCTCTCTCTCTCTCTCTGCTTTCTCTCCTCTCTACATCTCCCTCCTCCTTCTAAATCTCACCCTTCCCTCAACATGTCCCCGCTCTTCCTTCTCTCCAATTCCCTGTGTCCTCAGATCAACACTGCCTCTGTGACAAACCCCTCGTTCCTCCTTTCCTCTGGGGAGTCATACACTTTTCTGTCATCCTATAAAAGCTTTGATTTATTGCATTTCACAAATAGGGGTTTTACTTATCTACATATTGCCTTCTCTTTCTGTCTATGCTTCTCCCTCACTCATTTTCCTTCTTCCTCTCCTTATATCTGCTATCACTGTGATTGCAAAAAAAAAAAAAAACAGAAAGGAAAAAAACAGACCAGCAGCAGACAGCTGTGGCACCAAGGTGAAGGTTGTGTCAATCCGTTAAGAATTAGTGGTACAAAGGATCGACTAAACGCTGAGATGCAGCGGGCTGGCGCTTATAAGAAATACATCTGAAGTGGGATTTTGCCACAGACAGTTATTCTCTCACCTTTATAACCCTCTTACCTTCTCTCTTTACTGTACTGAGCCCTGTCTTTATTCTGTGTGTGTGTGTGTGTGTGTGTGTGTGTGTGTGTGTGTGTGTGTGTGTGTGTGTGTATGTGTGTTTGTCTACCCTCAGGCATTGCCCCAAATATCACAGCCGGACCTTCCGACAGCACTGTGATCGACGGAATGTCAGTCATCCTCCACTGCGAGACCTCTGGTGCTCCGAGACCGGCTATCACCTGGCAGAAAGGTCTTTGTTACACACATGCGCGCACACACACATGCACACACACACCTAGGGATTATGCTGTATGTTATCTATTACACATGGGAGTATAGTTTGCTGTGGCTTAACAAATAAAGCCTGATTGGATTCCTTTAGCCAGGATTTACCCTGCACCGGGCTTTTCATGTTTGCATCCCAATAGCAGATCAGGAAAACACTGTCCTTATTTTTTTTCCTCATGATCCGCCTTCCTCTCCTGTTCGGCCTCATTTTTTTCCCTCCACCTTTCCATTTCTTTTCCCCGTGTTTCACTATTCACACGTCTCCTTTCTTATCTGAATGTTTCTCTCCCGCTTCTTCATACCATTCAGGCGAGCGTGTGTTGGCCAGCGGTTCTGTCCAGCTGCCCAGGTTCACCCTGCTCGAGTCAGGCAGCCTGCTCATCTCTCCCTCCCACATCTCAGATGCCGGGACCTACACATGCATGGCCAGCAACTCCAGGGGCATCGATGAGGCGTCCGCTGACCTAGTGGTCTGGGGTGAGTGTGCCGAGTTAGACGAACAAGGCCTTTCACATCCATTCAAATACAGAAATGCCCGATATTATGTGTTGTAAACAACTGTGGTGGTTTTAAAAGCAGGGAGTCAGCAGTGGTTGAGTTTTATTAAGAGGCATATTTGCTAAGAAGAGATTGAGAAACAAGGTTGTGTCCATATAATGGTAATAACCTCACTTGTGTTTTCAGATACAAAAGCACACAGTAGAATGTCATTCAACTGAAATGAAAATTTTGAGTTTCTTTTACAGCATTTGTCTTCTTATGAAGAACATTTTGTGAGCGGTTTCCTCTCCACTCACTTGTGAATCTGTCCTTCTGCCTCCGCAGCTCGCACCCGAATTACCACACCCCCACAGGACCAGAGTGTTATCAAAGGAACTAAAGCCATTATGACCTGCGGAGTCACACATGACCCCAGTGTAACTGTCAGGTAAGGGTACATTCACAAACGTTTAGTAAGTTTATATATGTAGCAGTAGCGGACACAATATAAGAGTGAAAAAATAAATGAAACTAAACAAAGGGAAGGTGAAATAGGTAGCTGCTTTTTACAGAGTAAGGATGGTGTTATTCTGTGTTTCCCAAGCCTGTCTGGGACACTCTCTACCAATGTTATTCATTCCCTTATGAAGATTTGTGACCCCCTTTTTTTAAGAAAAAAAAAAAAAAAAAAGGAGGTCACAAATATATAGTTTCTGTTTTCAGAAAGGCTCAGTCTGTAGTTTTTGGCAAATTTTACTCAGGCAGGAATAAATAGTACATCTGTGCCAGACTATGCTCCACTTTCTTATTATACACATTTGGCGCTCGAGTGATTATTTCCGGCATCAGCATGGTGTATGCGAGATTGACTCAAAATAAACTACCATAACCATGTTGAACATCATGAAAGTACATACCACCCAGTGCAGCAGTGTCACTCATTGAGGTGCCTTTAATCGTCTGTGGACAACAGTTGAGTTTTAAGGTACAGACTAAGCTGTATCAGGCTTTGCCTACACATGCAAAGACTTGTTAGTAGGATGAATTCATCGTTGTTTTGGATCTTTTCATGGGATGTTTTTGACAATAAGAAAAATATAGAATATTTTCCAGCATTATGTTTTAATATCTAGAGATAAAAGTCCAAAACTAACGAGTTTCAAAGTTTAGGAGACATAGTAGTTTGGTAGTTTTCAGCCTGTGTAAAGTTCAGCCCAACAAGTCCTGATCAAAAAGACCTCAGAGACTTTACTGATGTACATTGCACCATGCAGAGCATGCAGACAAATCTGAACTTGGCTTGACTGAATGTGCTAGGACGTCATTGTAAAGGAATGAAGGTAGGTTTTCAGGGACAAGTTCAAAAGCATTGCAGCTGCATTCTGGACCACTTAATTGATTCAGGGTTGTCTCGCTAAGTCGGATGATAGAAAAGGCTCGATGGAATGAAATGTAAGTCATAGATGCTACATTCCTTTTCCAGCACACATTTTTCTCTGTTTGTTATTCTTTTCACCTGAAAGTAAATACCAAACACTGCAACGTTTGAGCCATTTAGGCCTATAGATTTCACAGAAGATGTTTCATTATTAGTCATTGCTTGCTGTGTTGTCCTCTGACACTTTGGTTGTTAATTAGTCATGTATAGCCCCGTCCTGAAAGCTATGTAGATGACATGTGACCTAGACACGCAGTTTGTAAACGCCTACGCGCCTTTAATATGTTTGTCGACCACTGATGAGCATCCGTGTGTCACTACAAGAAAGTCTTCCACACACACCTCCAGCTGACAACTGCAAAACCAAGTGCAACACACAACCCTCACAACAGACGCTTTACTGAACTCCGAGCTTGTAGCCGACATCAGTAGCGATCAATAGACAATTCTGTCCCTTTCTACTCCGAAGAGAAAACTACATCTGAGGCAATGTTTGAGGTGTGCAGTTTTGATGAATGTGAATTCAGTGTTTGATATGCAGACGTCAGCCGCTATGATATGCATGCGGGGCAGCTCTGATGGTGAGTTTGACAGAGGGGAGAAAGATGAAAAATCTCGCTAATAGCAGGTTCTCCTCGGATTGTGGTGGAATATAAAACAACCAAACCGCAGTTTTCTAATTGCTTTACGGTCAAAAACATTTAACCTGCTATCTAAAGCTGACATGTAAGTGTGCGTCGTGGTTCACATTCCAGCAGGTGGTAGCTAAATGATAAAAGGCAAGTTCTGGAAATCTGGTTGAAACTCTTTTTTTTTTTATGGGTTTTTTGCTCATGCATTTATGATATGAATATGACTGTGTGCTTCACATTGCCACTGAGAGTGAGCCACCATTATCAAACAGCGGCTATACTGTAAGTTTATATAGATAGAGCCACCCTGTTATCGATCATACTCCACTTTTTTGAATATCTCCTGCTCTGCTATCATAGACTTATCTAAAAAATTAAAAAAAAAAAAAAAAAAAGTATTTCCAACAGCTACTACTACAGGATGGAAATGTATTAATGACATTGGCCACATTTGAATTTACTGTGAAGGTGAAAGCTAAAAGTGCTACATTATGCATTAAGGTGCTGCAGGGACCTGATTAATGAATCCACTTTTTTATGATTAAATGATCGCATTTGCTGACCCAAATCAAACAAAACAAAAAAAAAAAGAAGAAGAAAAATCAGACAGTATTCACATGAATTCAACTCGTTTAAGCCTCGTTTCATGCTGCCTGGATAAATCTGCATCTGTTCATATCCGCTCGCGTTTTGCTGTTGACTTTGTGTGCAGACATGCCGCTCCTAAAACATGTTGTGTGTTGCCTCTGTGTTCAGTTTGTCAGTTCCAGTATTTGTCAGCCTGGGTTGGATTTTCTCTTTCTTTTTTTTTCTTTTTTTTTTCTCATTCTGACTTTTATTCACGATAACATATTCCTCCCATTTGGAGATTGCACTTTGGTGAGTGTGACTGCATGAAGAACAACCTGTGAATAACACCGAGGTTGACAGTTTTAAGAGAGAATAACTAAACATCGCTGATGTGTTTCATGTTTAAACTAATTTGAGAAGAGGACTGGTGCAGCTGTAAAAGATGCATTATGTCGCAAGTCACTGGTGCTGTAGAAGGAATAAAGATGCGTATGAGGATGATGGTGTGTTTGTGTTCCAGGCATGTCTGGGAGAAGGAGGGCTCTGTGATCAACGTCCAGTCCATCCCTCGCATGCGGCTGGATGCAGACGGCACCCTCCACATCTCCCAAACCTGGTCAGGTGACATAGGAACTTACACCTGTAGAGTCACTTCCGTCGGTGGCAACGACTCCCGCAGCGCACACCTCCGTGTCAGGTAGTCCTCCTCACCTCTGTCACTTGTCTGACTTTCTATTTTCTCTCTCGCACACTTGTTTCTCCAATATTCCCATGTGCAAAAACACAGGAAGGAACATGTTCTTTTGAAGTAAGACAAAATGTACACACACACACATCCACACATGACCCAGACACGTGCGCGCTTACTGCCAACCTTTCACTGCCATCCTGCCTGTTCTCACTGACACCTCTGACTCATTTCCACTTAAATAACGCCTGTTCTTCCTCACCTCCCCTGTCCTCATTCTCACCCGACACACTTCCAGCCCCAGGGGAGCCCCTCCTCCACCCCCCCGATCTGTATTACCACACACTCATTCTCACACAAACACTGCTGTATTGTTTTTGTCATCTCAGTTCTTTTTCTCCAAAACACTGCCTGCTACTTCTACTTCAGCACACAGTGCAGCAAGGGTAAATTGAATATGAATGAGACATGTAACTCTCTGTTTGCCAAAGTGACTGACTGACTGACTGATTGTTTCTTTCTCTCTTTGTCTCTCTATTGGTTGTCTTGTTGGCTGGCTGCCTTTTGACTGAGTTACCGTCTGTATCCGTTCATTGCTATACAGTTTATCTATCAGTCTGTCTTTGCTTATCTGAATTTATGGCCAAACGAATTAATGATCCCCAGCCTTGGCCTTATTTATTCATGTCTTTTTCTGCGCATTTCATTCCTATCTGTCTCCTTATTCCTTTCCACCACCCCCTCAATCTGTGCTGTCTTGTCTTGCCACATTTCAACACCTGTCTAACAGATCTTTCTCTTATATATAAAAAAAAAAAAAAACTTTCAGCTTTATTTCAAATTCATTCAATAGATGCTCAGAGAAGACCAAAATGTGTTCAGTAACTCAATGGCCCCGCAGACGGTTCGCTGTGATAGGGGAGATTCTTTATTTATCAAAGTTGTCCCGCTGTTCCCTGCAGGCAGCTGCCACACGCCCCGGAGAACCCTACAGCCATTCTGAGCACATCTGAAAAAAGAGCCATCGACCTGGCCTGGGCCAAACCTTTTGATGGCAACAGTCCCCTCATACGCTACATTCTGGAGGTTTCTGAGAACAGTAAGTCGCGTGATATTTCCATTCGCATATCTATCTATCGCATCTTTCTCTACCGCTTGTGCTTCGTGCCCAGTTTACACAACTTTAAGATTATGTAATTATTTATGATTAGTTAGGTTTGGGGGGAGAAGGAACCCAGCTGTTAGAATCAACATTGCAGCAATGAGTGAAAAATATTTTAAATGTTGCTTGTATATATATATATATTTATATATATATTTGTTTTTTTCGTTCAAGCAGTCTGGCTTCTGTGATGCCAATTTCCCAGAAGAGCTTAAGTGCAAAGCAAATACAGCAAATAACCTGCAGTTAAGAGCGTGATCAATAAGACTAATTAAGAATGTCCATCAATGCTTTTAATCTCAAGTTGTGTTTATATAAGCTACACTACAATCTATCTCTTTACAGTTCTCTATGTAAGGTGCATGTTCACCTTAAGTATATGCACTGTAGAACTGTGTCGGGCTTGTTATCTGCAGCACTCTTCCCCCAGCATGACTTACTTTATTCCAGTTTGAATTTAAAAAATGTGACCTGCCATGACAAAATGATTGCAGGCATGAAAGTGAAAATTCTTTCTGAACATGAATGAAATTGCTACGAAATGTTTGACTCGTTCTTGACAAAAAAAAAAAAAAAATCTTTTAATTTTCAAGGGAAGACAATGTGAATGGTGAGCGCTGAACAAGGTGCGTGTACATGTGGAACAAGGTGTGAAATGTTTAACTTGAGTTTTCTCTGGTCTATAGATGCTCCCTGGGCCATCCTGCTGGCTAATATTGAGCCAGAATCCACAGCGGTGACGGTCAATGGCTTGATCCCGGCGCGCTCCTATCAGTTCCGACTCTGTGCCGTTAATGATGTGGGGAAGGGGCAGTTCAGCAAGGAGACAGACCGGTGAGCTAAAGAGAGATATCATGCAATATGGTGAAGAATATATTAGATCCACATGACCACTATCTATCCCTACCATCTGCCATTAACGCCATGTACAAAATAGATTTTTTCCTTCATGTTGGGACCTTGAAGCTAAACCTTTCCTGGGATCCATAACCATGATTTATTATCACATTGTTAAATTGGCAATAGCAATAAGAAATCACAACATATGTGAACAATCACCTGGAACAGAACTCTTGTTGAAGAAAGACTACATTGTGAACATGTAGTAGGTTTCCTAGACAACCGGTTTGACTGATCGCTTCTGTCAAGAGTCAGTGAAGAGGGATATAAGCGTGTAAGCCTACCAAAGCGGATACACGCACACAAACAAGCAGCGATCACATGTAAACGCACACTCACTCGCGCGCCGACTCACTCTCGCATTCCTCAAGCCGCAGGAGGGATTTAGGTTTGAGGCGAGATCAGGTTTGGCCTCTCTGCGGCCTCACACAACTTGAAGCACTCATTCTTCCGTCATCCCCTCACCTCCCTCCCTTCCATCAGTCTGTCACGCTGCCTCACGCTGCCAGCTCCCTAGCCAGAGGAGAGCCACGGGGGGCTCCGTCTGTGTGATGCGGGGAAGCTGGCACTGAACGCTCTGTGACGCCATTTGGTACTAAGTCACCGCCACTGATCTCACTCCCATCTCTCGTACGCATCTTCTCCCCAGGCGCTCAGGGTATTTTGTCGGGGTAAATATATAGTGTTTATCTGGCTGAATAGCCCAGGCGTGCTATGCTATGACTTTCTCAGTTGTGGGCACCGCACATATTTTGGCTAAAGCACAGAAGGGATGGTCATAGATTTTGGCAATGAAATGGTAAGAAACAGCTGGGAGACGGTTTTGTTGTGCTTCAGTTGAGATTATATAGGATCGTAGCCTGAAATTGATATGCATCGTTTGGCTCTCTCTTATATTATGTCATGGCTTTATGTTTTTAGGTTTAAATGAAATACAGCTCTGTGTTCATGATGATTTGCAGAAAGGAAATGTTAGTTTAATCCCATTTCTCAAAGCCCTCTCTTCATATTTCTGCATGGTTTTTTGGGGTTTTTTTTTGCAGTGTCTCCCTCCCAGAGGAGCCTCCCAGTGCCCCCCCTCAGAATGTTATCGCTAGCGGCCGGACCAACCAGTCCATCATGATCCAGTGGCAACCTCCACCGGAAAGCCATCAGAATGGCATCCTCAGGGGCTACACCGTCCGGTAAGATCCCTGCTCACCCACCCTTCTACTGATAGCACATCCTTCTTATCTTAATATGTTGGACTGAATAGTCAACATTCGGTTTTGCTTAGCATTAAGGTTCACCCTCATGGTCCTGTTAGACTTTCAAACAGCTTTTATGATAGAATAATGTAACTATCTTGATTTCGTAAGCAAGATACAATAGAAGAAGCTGTGCGTACCTGCTCATCATCTATGGTGTTCTTGATTTATTGAATGTTGAGATTTTAACCTAATTTTCAGTCCATTATCTCACTATGGTAAGCTGCTGCAATTAAATCACACACAGTATGATTCACATAAGAGCCCCTACAGTGTCAAGTTAACACCACTACATTTAAAAATAATTCAGTAAAATTCACTAAGATTTAATGACTGGTTTGACTTCAAAAAACTTTAGCAACTCTAATAGGCAGAGTCAGCAATATGCCAAACTGACTGTAAATCCTGTAAACATGTAATTACTTTGGTTTTCTGTCAGACTTTTTATTCATCCAAATGGAACAGCAGGTGTTTTCCAGACAACAGTCAGTGCTGTCTGTGGTTTTTAATTGCTTGTTTGCTGGTGCTTTGTCTCCCCCTAGCAAGGAGTATAGTGTACTGCGAGTCGTGGCTGAAGCAAGAGAGTACTGTACAGCAAACACACCGCACCCTTAAGTCCAGCATTCAAATGAGATGTATGTGTATCTCAGGTACCGTCTCACTGGGCTGCCTGTGGACTACCAAATCAAGAACATTTCCAGTCCAGATGTCACCAACCTGCTGCTGGAGGACCTCATCATCTGGACTAACTATGAGATTGAGGTGGCTGCCTATAATGGGGCAGGTTTGGGCACTTTCAGCCATAAGGTCACCGAGTGGACTCTGCAGGGAGGTAAGCGCTCACATCATCAGTGTTACAGTGTCATTTCCAGTAAGTCTGCATTTATATGTGTTAATTTTAAGCAAGTTTTTTTTTTTATTCAAGAATGATGAATATGCATGGTGAACAAAGCTGGATTGAAAGCGCAGTGTTGTTGTTATGCACCAATAAAAAATTCTACTTGTTGGCATCCAGTGTTAATATATCTCCGACTGAAATCATCTACTGAAAGCCAATGCTGACTGATGTCCAATTGCATTAGCATTAACTGTTCATTGTAAAGACCACACAAAGGTGTGACATCCCTCTAAAATCCATAAAGAGCTCACACAGTCACAAACAAACCCACAGAGAGCCCTGGTATTAGGTGTAAGTGTCATCAGAAAGAGAGTGATGGCAGTTTCTGCCCTGACCTGTGCAGCAGCGATCAATACTGACATCAAAATAGATGCAGGCAGACTTCCAGCCGTCAACGAAATGGGCTTTCTCACTTCTTCTTTTTTTTTGTCTTATCATATCTCCTTTTTTCCCCTTTTCTTCTTTATCTCTTCCACTGTCTCTCTTTCTTCCTCTCCTTTGTCCATCCAAGTACCAACCATCACCCCGGGCAACGTACAGGCCGAGTCGGTCAACTCAACAACAATCCGTTTTACGTGGACGGCCCCCAACCCTCAGTTCATCAACGGCATCAACCAGGGCTACAAGGTCAGTAGCTGCCATGGTACCATCACTACCAGCCATCACTTCCATTGACAGAACTGTCAAAGCTGAACTTGTAGCATCACATATCCTTTGTATCAATGAGGAGAGAGAAGGGCAAAAGGTATTTGGTGCCATAGTGAATGATGGACTTTGTTCTCCCATTTGTCAGTCTGAGGTCATTCTGTTTATCTTTGCATTTTTTTATATATTTTATCGTGAAGCTGTGTGCACGTAATGATGAATGTTTTCATTATTTTGTCATGGGCTGAATGTAGTCTATTTCTCAGTTCCTTGTGTATCCTTCATTGAAATTAATGCAGCCCACAGGGAATCATAAAGCCAAATCCATAGGGGAGTTCTGTTTTTCCTTTGACTCTGTTGAGACTTAATTATGTCATTGGGTTTTTTTCCTCCTTTTTTTGTCCGTTACTTCAGTATTGCTTTACAGGCCTTACTCAGCTGGGTAGAGAGGTCACTGTATAAACTCAAACTGAATTTTAAATACCAGATTTTTCTCTAAGGAGAGACTTAAGCAGCAGTGAGAAAAATGGAGATAGAGAGCGTGAAAAGTGGTAGAAACTGAGGCAAAGGAAGGATTTCAGAGGGAAGCCGAAAAAGACTGAGAGAAGAAAAAAAAGAGAAAGAGTAGCAGACAGTCAAGCATCTATCTGTCTGATATCCTTTTGCCAACTCTATACTCCACTGCAAGCTCACTCACCACTCTGGAAACTGGAAAAAACCAACAGACCTGCCATTGGGACTCATTACCTAAGCACCAAATTGGTCAATCCAGACCTCAATCTCCCATTTGTGGGTGCTGTATAGTCTGCAATCAACATGCATGATGGGATGCTATCATGCCCCTCTTGAGCCTTATCTCTCTTCCCCTCCCAGCCTGTCTTAGTGGAGCTATTCAGTCATTACTTCCCAGTCAAAATCTCTTCAGGGCAGCTATGATGCCAAATGACTCCTCAGAGTAGGCCAGGACTTCCAGAGAGAGAGACACCACCGTTAGTTTTGTGAGAATAAATGTGCAAGAATGACTACATAAAATATGATTAGCTTCTTTATTTTTGTCTGTCTCAGTAATTTTCTTCACACTCACAGTTTGTTTTTTTCTTTTTATTCTTCTGTTTCAGTTGCTGGCTTGGGAACGAGGCAAAGATGAAGAAGTTACTATGGTAACAGTGCGACCAAACTTCCAGGACAGCGTCCATGTGGGATATGTGACAGGTCTGAAGAAGTTCACCGAGTATTACACCTCTGTGCTGTGTTTCACCACACCCGGAGACGGCCCCCGCAGCCCGCCCAGAGCATTAAGGACACATGAGGACAGTAAGTGACTTTTCTTCCACAGTTTTCTCTCTCCCATGGCGGAGAAGGGACACGAGCATCTCACAGTAACACATCCTCCGGCAAGATCTATTATTCATGGAGAGCGAAGTTGTAGAGAAGTGCTAATGAATGAGCATATTCTGATTCCACACAGGATCATCATAATTGGGACTTAAGTCCCTTGAAGATTATTGGTTAAGCTTTAAAAACTTTTAATTTACCTCAAATTGTCATGAAAAGTTTTTTTTTTTTCGGAAATTGCCTTGTTTTTACTGATTTTTATTAAAATGCAAACGCTGTCACCAGTCATGAGCTTTTACTGTTTGTCAAACGGATCAATTGTCCATTGCTCATTATTCTTATTTGTCCCCGTCCAGCCCCCGGTGCTGTGGGCCACCTGAGTTTCACCGAGATCCTGGATACCTCACTCAAAGTCAGCTGGAGCGAGCCCAGCGAGAAGAATGGAATTCTCACAGGTACATTCACTCTACTCTATAATTATACTTGTAGTGAGGCAAGAAAGGCGAGAAATAGCAGTTTGTCCAAGGTGATATTTGAGCTCCACTGCAGGAGACCAGTCACATAATGTAGCACCATGGTGGAACTGAGAGTGGATAATGTTGTCATGCTTTGTTCCCTAAAAACTACTTGACCTTAGTTAGTGAGCCCAGTACATGTAGCTCGTAAGGTTGGAACAGAAAAGATGCCAAATACAAATGTTTTTTTTATGAGATAATATGTATGCAGTTTAGGTTTTTACCGTACATCAATAGACTGTCTTTCTTTATACAGTAGGAAGAATTTGTGCTCAGTGCCATAAATATCATGCTGTAAAATAAAAAAAAATAAAAGGTAAATTAATCAAACAAAATAGAAATGTTGTTGTCGGTCTCACCAGTGATGTTCTATTCCAGTTTACATAATTCTCTAACTTCACTCGGCATAAACTTTGAGTAAAGAACACCCACCAGTAACACTGACATTCAAATGTTGACAGAGGTTGAGATTTAGCAGCATATTGTTAAGTGTTTTTCCAAAACATTTTAATGTGCTGCACTCTCCCAGGAGACAAACACTGACACGCCATGTGAAATTATTGATTTGGCAAGAAATGCCGCCTAATGCCTTATGCAATCACATGAAAAAGAGCTGCTGGCCAAGGAGTAAATTACATTAACTTTGAGAGGGTGAGCATGTGTGTTTGTGTGTGCGCGCGTGTGTGTGTGCAGGGAGGTATAATCACAGTCTGATTTAATTTGCTATATTCAATTTTTGATGAAGTTAATTTAATATTTCGGTTAGCTTGCCCTGTAGCATGCAAGCTGAGTTGGTATTATAGTAAAACTGCTGTCGAATTTTCCCTGAGAGGATTCTCTGTCTGTGTCTGTCAACCTATCTCTGCCTCTTCTTAGGCTACCGCATTTCGTGGGAGGAGTACAACCGCACGAACACCAGAGTCACCCACTACATGCCAAACGTCACCTTAGAGTACAGGGTCACTGGGCTAACTGCTCTCACCACCTACACCATCGAAGTGGCAGGCATGACCTCTAAAGGCCAGGGCCAGCTGTCCTCTTCCACCATCTCCTCAGGCGTCCCACCAGGTCAGTATCCAAACATACAACTCATTAAACGGCGACCGAATCAGTTCACCCAAATTGCAAGAAAATGTATTGTGTATACTCACTTCCCCCCTCGTGGTATCAAGCCACACAGTCATTTTTCCAGGTTGCGAGGTATCTGCCTCCATCTCAGCATGTCAGAAGTGAATGAAATGTAATTTGCGGTGCTCACAGCACTGAAACTTTGAATTTGAAAAACGACAATCTTGACATCTCTTTCCAGAAACAATGTCCTGGTTACTCTGAATAACTCACAGATGTCACTGTCAACAGTTTTCATTGGCACTATTTCCCACTGAAAGGAGTGCTTCAGAGATTTATTATTGCACTCTTGTAAGAGACAGATTAACAAAAGAAATCGATGCAACACCGACCCAGACATCCTGACTTTTAGACGTTTGGACGGGTCAAACTACACAAACCTCCCATGATCATACTCAAGAATGTCTTTGAGTCCCAGGATTTCTGTTAAAAATGTTAAGTCGCAAACTCAACAAGATAACCCTGATGACATCATCAGGGAGATCTTTTTTTTTTTTACCCCCACATGTGAGTGCCCCTTGAAGAAATAGTCCCTACAAAATTTGATCTTGTATTCTGCGGATTACCTAGAGTAACAGTGACCCACTGTGAAGATGAACGAGCACAAGCTTTACATAGCACTTACATCAACGAATGCATGAAAAATTAGCAAATTAAGCATGGACATTTCTTCCATTGTCAAGCAATGTGGAGCGATGTTAATGAGACTTATCTGTAGCACCAAGGAAATCCAAAATGTTGCACTAAAAGACCATAAAACATAATCAACCTCAATTAATTCACAAGCCAAAATTGTGGGTTTCCATTTGTAACTTTGTTCTTTTTTTTTTTTTTTCGCCTTTCCAATCCAATGAATACCTTTGAGTCTTTATTGAACCTTCCCTTCCAGTAGATTTAGTGTTTCACATTTAACCCGGTGAGTACACTCCATTGTGTCTGGCGCCAGACACAATCACCTCAGCTGGGACAGAACCAAAAAACCACCAAGTACACATATCTGTCCCACACTAGTGAGAATAAAAGCTCCCATGAGAGCATTAAGGACAATTACAGTATTTAATGATTTCATATTTGCAAAATTATGTGATAGAAATACATTACCCCTGTCAATTAATGGAAGAGTATTCAGAACACAGATGTACAAAGCCTGTACGTCTGTGTAACCTTTGAAATGACAGGCTGTTATAATGAAAGCAGGCTTCAGAGCAGCATTTTATAGTCCCCAGAATGGCGACTACTCTCATTTTGTATGTGTAAGGAAAACGCCTGTGTGCCTGCAACTGTACTGTAATGATCCAGCTAAAAGCCACCTCAATAATCAGTCATGCAAATGATTTAGAGGTGGTAATTTTACTACGACACGTATAATCTGCTTTTCATTAAGGTTGAATACACACGCATTTAAGCAATCTTGGGAAAAAATTGCTCGGTATGCCCATGGGAGTGATTATGTCTTTTTAATATTAGGCCACTGTCCACACTCCGGTATACCACGGTTTGACATTAATATCTCCAACTAGGATTTATGTTAACTACAGTATATTGTGCTTTGGAATGGGAATATGTAATGGTGGGTTTAATGTTATCTCGAGGGAAGCAAGGGATAAAAAAGATAAAATAGAAATTATTTTATGCACTAGTGCATTCTTATACATACCTGCCTAGACATGCAGAACACACAAAAACACCACCACACACACACACACGAACAAGCAATAATACACAAACATGTCCTACCACTGTTCTTTGAATTCACCATTTGCAGTTTTGTTTCCCCTCTAGGATTTCAAGGGAATAATCCATTTTTATTGTTTACTCAGCTGAAGTGTAAACAGTAGGATATCAGATTGAATCGTATCTCCAGATAACTGCAGTGTAATTGACATTCATGGCATTGTCTGTGCCTGTGTACTGTGTGTAAGCATCTTTTTTTTTTTTTTTTCCAAATCTAATCTGCTTTTGCTGTCTTAGCTGAAGTTAGGAGCGCAAGGTAGAGAATTAAGTGAGATTGCCGAGACGGTCATTTGTGTGTAGTATCTGTACGGCCACAAGAGAGCGCTGTGGTAGATGGATTTTCCCCGAGCAAAGCCTACAAATCAAAACCACCCTGTGTTAGAGGCAGCCAGACATAATACACATATTGCAGTGTTAGTTATTTGTTCCCTCAGTTTTTTTTTTTGTTTTTTTTTGTATTTCTCAACTTTAACTCTTTCTGCCTCCTCGCAGAGCTTCCTGGCCCTCCTACCAACATGGCAATTTCCAACATTGGCCCACGCTCTGTCACCCTGCAATTCAAACCCGGCTATGATGGCAAAACTTCCATTTCCCGATGGCAGGTGGAGGCCCAGGTGAGACAGATTTAATCCAGAGCTGAAGTTTCATTTCCCTTAATCATATATTATTTCATACAGTCATCTTTTTTTATTTTAGGTGTTTGATTTCAATATGATTTCAAAATTGAATACAGAACACTTGCTCATTGCCAATTTCTGCTGCGTTTCTCATGCTCTCTGCTGTCTTGGTCCTAGGTGGGAGTGATTGGAGAAAATGAGGACTGGGTGATGGTCCACCAGGTGTCCAATGAGCCTGATGCTCGCTCTTTAGAAGTGCCAGGTCTCAACCCCTACACCTACTACAGGTATCCTGATGGGAATGCTTTCTACTGCAGCATGTCTGCCTCCATTTATCTGTAATGGGCATCTAACACACTCAGTGTATCTTCTCCAATAGCACAACACAGGCCAAAAACAGATACAGTTTCGATCTACTGTTACCATAGTATGTACCTCTATATATAGGGCATGCATACACAACATATTCCACTGATATGGTAATAGAACAGTCCTATATATTCTTAGCTAATGCCATATAACATGAAAATGAAGCTTCTGCAGATTGTGCCAAGACAGATCAGGTGTATGTGTGCTTAAGTGATATGATTTCTGCATATCACAGGATCTATCTTATTCTCTCTTCCTTTGATTTGGGTTCAAACTTGTGATGTGGTTGGTGTGATTTTAAAATTATTTTTTTACAGCGCGCATATGATCTTTATCTTGCTTATTTATCTGCTTATTTACATGATCAGATTCACTATAACCAATTAACATTTCACTAAGGCAATCCCTGAAGACCCACATCAGCTATAGTTCTCATCATTCCAAACATCACCACTTAACATTTCAGTAGAGTTAAATGCTCACGTTGGATCAAATTTAGTTTTTTTTTTTTTTCCTTATTCAGGCTGTAACGCAAATGAAGCCTCCACTCAGCATATTCATACTCTATTCATATTCAGTTCTCTGATCTCTGTTCAAATGCAATAAGCCTCATGTAAGAGGATGCACACTGCAAGTACTATGATAATGCTGAGGATTTTGAGGAGCTATCATCTCAGCTGAAACGAAAAAGGCAATTTGCAGAAGTTGCAGTAAAAATAATCTTCTCTATAATTATGTAATGTTTAACTCCGAACACCAGGTTCCGCATGCGTCAGGTAAACATTGTGGGCACCAGTCCTGCCAGCCAGCCCTCCAGGAAAATCCAAACCCTGCCAGCTCCTCCAGACATGGCTCCTGCTAATGTCACCCTGCGCACGGCGAGCGAGACCAGCCTCTGGTTGCGATGGATGGTAAGCTGGGATCTGCCTCTCCTGTGCATCAACTCCGAATTACCCACTCCGTTTGATAATCATGATGTTGCACTTTAAGAAAAACTTTCCCAGACTAAGGAGTCTAGCTTGTTTTGACCCACTTTTTCCTCTTTATCCCCCGTCTCCATGTTCATCTGCACAGCCTTTGCCTGAATGGGAATACAATGGGAATGCAGAGCAGTTGGGGTACAGGGTACAGTACTCCCGTGCGGGCTCACAGGGCCGGGCGCTGACCCATGTTATTGCTGACCGCCTGGAGAGAGAGTTCACCATTGAGGACCTGGAGGAGTGGACGGAGTATGAAGTCAGGGTCCAGGCTGTCAACGGCATCGGGATGGGACCCTGGAGTCAGCCAGTCAGAGGCAGGACCAGGGAGTCTGGTGAGTCTGCACCTCATCAGTCATACTCTCTGAAAAACATGGTGTGCTTGGATTTGTGTAAATCCTCTGATCCAACAATAATAAACAAATGACTGTACATGATACTATTAGAATTACCGAAACACAGCATCGCTTGCTCAGTTACACAAAAGCACGTCTTTGTTCTATTCTGTTTCATGCGACCAATATAGCTAAAAATGAATTTGATTGCTTTTATAGTACTATATTTGCAACATCTGTGTGTAATATCTACATTATTAGTCATATCAGAAGTAAAAAAAAAAAAAAAGATACACATGGTTTATACTCCACCATATGCTAGATTTATGTGTGAGCAGACTGTTTCCTGTTCAAATGCCCTGCTAGACTCTTTTTAACAGCCCACCTCAATTCAAGCAATTCTTTTCCCCTCTCGCCTTGCTTGTGCCTTCACGCCGCTCTCCAGACGCTGGGGTAGTGAGGAATGGAAGGAGTCTGAGAAAATTGAGAACACATGGACTCAAATGTGGAATTCCTGTGCTCCTTTTTTCCACTCACTCCAGCAAATTCTTAGGAATCAGTGCATTATGTCCAGGGATGAGTGCCAGGGAAGAGAAAAGGCCTATTCTTGAGTTGTTGTTTTTTTTTTTTTTACTTGGGTAATTCAGTAGACCTGGAGGGTATACCAGGATATGAAAGGCTATGTCCACACACAATATACTACAAACACAATATAACCATAGCAGATCACTCAAACTGCAGCTCTGTCATAACAGAGAGTAAATACACACACATAAACCACACGCATGAACCATGGGAAATATATTTTTCAGAAAATATGGCAAACAATGGACTCTTCAGGCATAATCTTTTTACCTCTTTGATCTCTTTGTTTTCCAGTTCCCTCCTGTGGGCCCACCAACGTCTCCGCCTTCGCCACTACCTCTAGCAGTATACTGGTGCGCTGGTTTGAAGTCCCTGAGCCAGACAGAAATGGACTCATTTTGGGCTACAAGGTCTGTCTGTGATTTTTTATAATTTACAGTTGTTCGCCATTTATTCAGCGATCTTTAATTAGTCTTTAGAAATGTCCGCTATTTTTAGCCAGTAACAGAGTGACAGTGTGAGAGGACTTCTACTTAATTTCCAATCTCGCTTCTCCGCCCCCCCCCCCGGCGTCCTTTTATCTCCTGTCTCCTCACTTTATCAGGTGGTGTACAAAGAGAAGGACTCTGACAGTGCAGTCCACTTCTGGACAGTGGAGGGTAATGCCACACACAGTGTCCAGCTGACCGGTCTGGGCAAATATGTGCTCTATGAGATCCAGGTTCTGGCTTTCACACGAATTGGAGACGGTCGACCCAGTTCTCCATCCATCTTGGAGAGGACTTTGGACGATGGTAGGGAAATGAGCTGAAACATGAATTTATAGCCATCTATAAAACTTAAATTAATATTTCCCATTTAACCCTGAGTTTGTACAAAGTACATCAAGCATTACAGTTAAATAGCGTTACATTTTGAGAAGATCAGCGCATGAAAGATTCATAAAATATCCATGACACTTGATAGGAAGGGAATGACATCAGAAAAAATTTGAACATACCTTTTATTTCTCTAGTCCCAGGAGTAATGCCTTATGGAACATTATTTTTGGTTTAACATTAATGGCCTTTGTGCTCTCTGAGGAAGATTTACAGTTCAAGTTCACAGTTAAATGTATAGATTTATTTATGTTGTCTAAAAAGTAGTTGGGGATACATCTTAAGTTTCATGTGATATCTGAAGGACGTAGGAAATCTTGTCTCTAGCTGTTAAAGTGTAATGAATCATTTCTTTGTCTTCCCTGCAGTTCCCGGACCTCCAGTGGGTATCCTGTTCCCTGAAGTGCGGACCACCTCAGTCCGGCTTATATGGCAGTCCCCCTCACAGCCCAATGGCATCATACTTGGTTAGTAATATACAAAATCCTTTTATTTTATGTCTCATATCATGGTTGGATTTATTTATTGCATCTTTACTTTCAAAATCTAGAATCTAATCTATAAACATCTGTATCTTTTGCAGCTAGTATTAAGAAATGACTTGGAAACTATTACCATGGAGATACTGTACACATATAGGCTTATTTATTTAGATTTAATAGAGTGCCAGACCCTTAGGTGTAGTTCGTTATGACTTCCAACTTACTTCGGTGGTGTTTTTTATAACTCGGTGGATTAACGATGTTAGTTGGGGGAAATCAGATCTTGTTATTTTCCGGCAGTGCTGTAAAGGGAGTTGGACTCTCTTGTTAGCCAGCAGGGGGATTTCCTTGTGAATGTTTGATTCATTATACATCTGTCAGATAATTTATTTTAAATTGTACAGTATGACAGACCCTCACAGTGGTGCAGGAGCAGATGCTAATGGAATCATTTGAGAAGAGACAAAAAAGCTGCTTGTTACACTGTTTGTTTCCCCTCCTTATTGTTTGGAAAACCAACACAAACAACAAACGCTTTAAATATCTGAAATACATATTTCAGCCCGCGTTAAATTTAAAACACTGAGCCTTATAACACCTTATGACCAATAACATCGATTGTCCCCAATTCCTCTCCAGCCTACCAGATCACATACCACCTCAATTCCACGAATAGCAACGCAGCCACAGTGGACGTGCTGAACCCCAGCGCTCGCCAGTACACGGTGACCAGCCTGAAGCCGGAGTCTGTCTACGTGTTCCGCATCACAGCACAGACGAGGAAGGGCTGGGGCGAGGCCGCCGAGGCACTGGTGGTCACCACGGAGAAAAGAGGTAACCTCCTGACTGTGTGTTGTCTAAAGACTAAATGATTCTCTGTTGGTGTTTTGCAAAGTGCTAGCAATATAATTTGTAGTTCACTAGCAAACAGGAAACAAAAGACATCAGTGCATAATTCTGAGAGCAGACACAGGTGTGTGATCACAGTAATGACACAACTTGTAGAGAGCTGTGCTAAGCCTTTATTATGCATAGTTAATTTCCAGTTAACACTCCAATAAACAGATGCGTTTTTATAAAGGACTGTTTGTGCCCTCTGGGTGTTTATCAGAAACACTCTGATGCACTTGTGAGAATGAATCAGTCCATCTGCTTGCCTCAAGGCATTTTGTGGATTGTTTACTCTACAACTTTCATTTCTCACCTACTTTGCGTTTATCAAAATAGCACATTTGTCCTTGACTGTGTAACATAGCCCATGCAAATGTTTTTGTCATTTTTCTTTTCCATCCTTCCATTTCCCTTCATTCCTCAAACCCTTTGACCCCGCTTTCGCGTCTTTCCAGCTCGTCCTCAGCCTACCAGCCGTCCCACAGTGCCTCAGAAAGACGTTCAGGCACGCCATGTTTTGCTTTCGTGGGAGCCGGGCAGCGACGGCCTGTCCCCTGTGCGTTACTATACTGTGCAGCTTAGAGAGCTTCCTGAGAGCAACTGGACTGTCCACTCTGCCTCTGTTAACCACGAGGCCACCTCCTACATAGTATCCAGGTAGAGTGTATTTAATAGCTAACAGGTTCTGGTTACAGTCAAGGGTTAACTTTTCATCCTTGTTGTCATGACAAATGTTTTTCTATTTGTTCTCTTTAGCTGTAGAGGATAATGCTTTATGTTTTTATAGTCCCCACTGCTACATTTGCTGTAATATTCCCTTAGCTACAGCTGTATAGTTAAGTTGGCAACTCAACAATATCTTTATATAGACTAATGTTTTCAGGGTATAAAAGTCTGGTTCACAACATAAACAATGGTTTAAGCTACTCAAAAAACATTTAGGGTATTGGGAAAGAAATTCAACAAATGCAAATGTGAAAGTGTTGCTGTTGTTGTTAAGGCCCCAGATCATGTTTTGCTCTTCTTTTTTTTTTAGTTTCCTTGAAAAGCTTATTGCTTCAAAAGTTCATATCTCTTTGTGACACAAAAAGGTTTAAGATCCACTGCTGTGCTTTATCATCAAGATTGATTTGTTTTCCTGTGCTTCCATCCCTAAGGCTGAAACCGTTCACATCCTACCAGTTCAGAGTGAAAGCCACCAACGACATAGGGGACAGTGAGTACAGCGAGGAAAGTGAAGCTATCACGACCCTACAGGATGGTAAGAGTGACCTCATGAGAAAACATCTTTATTGACCGTGTAAACGTTTATCCGTAAAGCCTTTGTATGTTTAAGATTAGGCTGATATTAACATGCTAATGTATATATTTAAAAAAAAAAAAAAAAGTCACAGGTGTGACTTCATTCTGTATCACTATGAAAAGAGTTTAATATCTGCATGAATGAGATAAATTGGCACGTGGAGACTACTGGCTAGGGCATCAGGTGATATCATGTGCGCACCATCTGCAGTTACCATGAGACGAGACACCAGCATTAAAACCTTGGCAAAACATGCTCTGTGTTGCTAAACCAGAAATGTTTTATTTTTTTCCCCCCTCAAGTGCTATTTTTGACTCATCTGTCAATGCCTTTTCTGTTTTAGCTATTGTGTGTTTATGCGCCATGAATGCCACTGCACATGGATAAATTGAATTGTGCACATTTTCAGGTCAATTTAGCTCATTAATCTCACTTTTTATCGCCTCAGCGCCCGATGAAGCGCCCGCTATTCTCTCTGTCACGCCGCACACGACGACGTCAGTGCTGATTCGCTGGCAGGTAAGAAAAAGACGGCTCTTTATGTGTCATTGTTAGCGAAATCTGTCTGAGAAAGCGGCCTCTAATGAGAGACCGTAACAGTACACAAGGTAGGCCTGTACTTACAGGCTGAACGCTACACACTTTTACACACACCCTCTACTCTTCCTGTGTCTAATAAAAACACTCTATCCCACACTCACACCTGAATTAACAGGTCATAAAGGGGAAAACAGGAGGCTCAAAGCCACAATTTTACTTTTATGGAGAACACTTGTAGAGTTTATAAGGATAGAGAGGTACTTGTTCACTCTCTCTATTTCTACCCTCTGGGCCTGCTCTCTCATGTTCTACCGTGGGGGATTTTTCAATGTGACTCACCTGCAGATGAGCTCGATCTGAGAGTCTGTGTGTCTCAATTACTGTAAGTGTCTCCAGTTACAGACAGAACACAAGGTTGCGAAGTGGAATATTACACTGAGCAAACGTACATGTAAAATAACATTAGCACTTCATATGTCCTTATTAAAACTGAAAAACTGGATCATAATGAGTAGTTTAAGCGATTTGTGGGTGCCACGCCGGACCTTAACTCCTTATCTTTTCTCCGATAGCCTCCCTCCGAGGAGAAGATAAACGGAATTTTGCTTGGATTTCGGATCCGATACCGGGAGTTGCTGTACGACCGACTCCGCAGTTACTCTGTTCATACCATCAACAGTATGTCAACCTGGGCTGAGCTCACTGGTGAGGAATAACTGTGGTTTCCACAACAACAATTTTTTTTTTTTTTTTATTATTTCAACAGCCAGTCAACTGGTGTCTTACGCACATACAGTGTCGGGTTTGGATCTGGAATAACTGTCAGTATGTTGTAAATGTAGAGTGTGCAATTTAAAATGCTACATTGAAAGAAATGAACCACCATCCTTCAGCAGTTGTGTATTAAAAAAAAAAAAAAAAGTGCAATTTTCTGTGCCGGCTTTACTTCAGTAACACAAATATGAGACTCCATCATGGTTGATTATTCAAGCGTCGTTTTTTATGTGTCAGCTGTATTATTATTTCCATTAGAGGACAGTTTTCACACAGGCCTATTCTGCTCACAAGATCTCCCCGCTGGTCCTGACACTTCACAGCAAAAACATTTCATCTTGTGATCAGTAGCTATCAGCTGCAGGCTATTATTAGGTTTACTCAGGAGCCACTCTGTTTCTACTGCTCTGTGTTACTTAGCCTATAATTTTACTCTCGTTGAGTCATTCCGGGGCTCACTCAGAGCTATGATCACTGTGATTGTGTGGGTTTTATGACCATAGTGGGTTTTATGACAATAGCAATACTCTTCTTAACAATGAAAACATTAGGCTTTGGACACTAATACATTTGTCTCTCCACTACCTCCCTCTCAATTTCATCTTTTTTTTTTTTTTTTTTCACTCTTTTTCTGTCTGCCTCTCCACCACAGCCCCGTACAGCATCCGGAATCTGAGCGATTCAACTCTGACCCAGTATGAGCTGAACAGTAAGTTTTGTTATGCCTCGCACACAGACGCATACAGTGATTCAGTCCTTAAACTAATCAGGTTAAAAAATCTGTCTTTGCTTTTGGATCTCATATGTCTCAAGTGCCCTGTTGCTTTGAATACAGGAAAAAAGCAGAATATTGAGCAGATCAGCACAAAATTGCTTATATTTACATCACATTGGTACAAACACTTTTAGCGAGGCCAACAGAGGGACTCTGTACACACAGATTCTTGGACGACAAGTACACAAGCCTGCCTAGTGCAACGTAGTCTTTGGTTTGCTCATGACAGCCTATTTGGATAAGCACTATGAAAGCAGATGGTCACATATTTCTCCTGTACTCCCCACGCTACAGCATTCAACAACCTCATAATTACAACGTCCTTGTAGACAATGTGTACAATGTGTACACAATTTGTAATTTGTAACTGACGTAGAAATTCACATTTAAGGCAAAATCATCACCCATCACCCCGGAAAAAATAGTGTTCAATTCCCAATAGCAGTGTTCAGTGCGGGATCATGTCCTTGTGAATGCACTACCAGTTCCTACTTATTATTTGGGGGTGGTAGGTCAGCTGACCTCCTCAATGGCTAACAGTGAAGCAATGACAAGGAGCACTGTAGATGTAGAAAATAAAGATTTCACAGTACAGTTATTAATTCGATGCTATATATAATCCTGAATGTTTACTTCTACTGCAGAGCTGAGTAAACACAAGCGCTACGAGATACGCATGAGTGTGTACAACGCCGTGGGCGAGGGGCCAACCAGTCCGCCGCAGGAGGTGTTTGTGGGAGAAGCAGGTATGTATACACGTACCGTTTAACAACAGTGCTTTTTCCGTCGTTTCTATCAACACCGTCTCAAATGTAAAATTATTAGACCATCTTCAAAGCAAGAAGATTCGTTTTTTTTTTCCATACAACAGCTGCTCTTGGCAATGTGTATATTGAAATGATCTCCCTTTAAAAGCGTGCTAAGATCTCCGGTGTGATTTTGTCTTTTATTAAATCCGGCGGCTTTTCTGTGCAGGTTTTCTGCTTTAAGTTAAAGGGATGAAAGAAGCTACAATAAACGCATAGTATCATGCAGAAGAAAAATGTCCTTGACTTTAAATATATGGTGAATTTGTGTGATGGTCTTCGACAGTACCCACAGCCCCACCCCAGAACGTGGTTATTCAGTCCGCAACAGCCACCCAGCTGGATGTAACGTGGGAACCACCTCCTGTAGACGCTCAGAACGGAGACATCCAGGGCTACAAGGTCAGATTCACACTTAGATTTTCTTGATCCTCCTCAGCAAACAGTGACAGTGCCTTATAAGGCCCAAGAGCAAATTGTGTTTTATATTAATATTGTTGCATTATTGAAAATCACTTTTCAATAACGCAACAAGACCGTGTTCTGTTTTCATCATTATACAAATATTTAAATGTGCTTGTGATTCATAAGAGATTACTACTATTTGATGTTAATTGCCACTGGATGCACATTTTAACACTTTTAGCACGGTTTTCCAGAGGGGCTTGAAATGAAAGGCTTAGTAAATAAAACCACAAAACATTTACAGGGAATAATATGAAATTGCATTTCTGTCGTTTAGGGAGTTTGAAATGTGATTGAGTTTTATAGGAGCAGAAGTTATATATTCCCCGAGCAGCTTCTGTAGACATACATTAATATTTATTTATGCCTTTCTTATTCCTTGTAGGTTTACTTCTGGGAGTTCCAGCGTAAGAATGAGACAGAGAGGCTGCGCACTCTGTTCATGCCTGAGGGAGGGGTGAAGCTGAAGAACCTGACTGGTTACACCACGTACATGATCAGCGTAGCCCCCTTCAATGCTGCTGGGGACGGACCCCGTAGCCCCCCGACGAGGGGACGCACTCAGCAAGCAGGTACATCTTCGAACCGGATACAAAATACGCACTCAAATGATTCACTCGCTCTAAAAGCATGACTGAATGCCAATATTCCTGTATGTAATGAATGAACACTTGATGGAGAGGTACTGAGAAAGAGAAGACAAGCAATGAGGTAACAGAACAACATAACCAAAGCAGATTAATTAGAGCATGCACAGCTATGTTTATTCGTTTGTCATATTTATGTGTTTGCGGTGCTGATGTTAGTTTGGGGAACACAGAGAGTTTTCTAGAAGTGAGTGAGTCAACCATGAGGAAAGAATTTTCGTGTGAGGATGATGCTAATAGTTGCTGTCAGCATGCCAAATGATGTTAGCGGAACCACACACTGAGCATACGCTTCTAATCAGCATCCCCACTCTGAAGTCATCCCCTGAATCTGAATCTGCTGTTTTGTCTGAAAAGTAGATGGTGTGAAACTTCTTGGAGCAAGCGTTCTCTCTACAGACACGCTACGTCTAAATAACATTTCCACCAATTATTTATTCATCTCCTAAAACCTCTCTGTAAAGGAAGGTATTTTCGTAATTTTGTAGATTTTAATAATTTATGTGACAGGAAGGAGAAAAGGAAGAGGTGAACTTTTCCTCATGGGTCACTGTCATGAGAGGAGGAAACAGATGACAAGACAGAAGGGGGAGGAGGGAAGGAACGCCGTGGAGATGGTTATCCCATCTTTTCAGTAGACAAAGGGGCTTTGTGTTTTGCAAGCATCTCAACTCCTGCTCAACGAGTTTAAAGACAACAGGGCAGACTGTGTGACAAGCACAGCGGTGTCACAAGTTCAACCAACTGTAATGCAGCCAGGAGGCTGAGTCAGACTGGTCATTGTAGATGTGAATTCATATGACCTGGGTCAAGATAGTATTTTGAAGTGATGTTAAGGCTTTTTAAACTATACACAGTATAGCAAAAAATGTAGTGTTGCACTTTTTTTTTTTTTTTTTGGTCTTCAAAGCATTTCAGCTGGTGAGCAAGGACACACACAAAACCAGGTTCAACAAATGTCATCCATTTTTTTGCTGAGCTATAGCGCCAGCAATGGACCTGCATAAAGAAAAATAACAACAGCAGCAGTTTAGATCTGCAGATGGATGCTAAATACTGAATACAACTACCAAATACAAAGAAGAAAAGTAACAACAGCTTTTACAATATTAAAGACACACAAAGATGAAATATGTAGGCTAATACAAAGAACCCTCACCTGTCAAAGCCTTCTCTCTCTCAGATACATTTCAGTTTACCTGGCTTCCCACACAATTACGCATCTATTGTTACCTCCACACGTCTAACAGGAAAACCTTCCAAGCAGCTGAAATAAAAATCCCTTACACATATCCAGTATATTGACCTCTTACCCTTCTATGTTTCAGCTCCCAGTGCTCCCAGCTTCATCCACTTCAGTGAGCTGACCACCACCTCGGTCAACGTGTCCTGGGGCGAGCCCACCTTTCCTAATGGCATCATTGAAGGCTACCGTCTGATCTATGAACCTTGCACACCTGTAGATGGTAAACCATCATTCTTACCCATAACACATTTCCTTGCTGGCTTCATAAAAGCTTGATGCACACTACAAGATTTTTTGGGGGGGGATAACAAATTTAAATGCGTGTAGAATTGTTGACTATCGTCCAGATGGATTTAACTGGTTGGAATCTGTCTTGTGGGGTGCATTTTTTTTCTTGAGCTATAAGCTAACCATCACGTTAACAGCTCACATGTCATTGTACTCCTTTCTGACACTCTTCTGCTATCATCACGAATAATACATGACTTATAAATGCCAAAATGCGAACATATGTCCCTCTACTAATTCCATTACTGCGTGTGTATGTGTGTGTGTCTGTGTGTTCAACTGTGTCGAGTGTTTTCCCACCTTGCCTGGCCTGTATAAGACCTGCTCTAAATGTGGTGTGTTTGTCTAGAGTCTTCAGTGGCCTGTGCCGACTGTCTTCACTCCCCCTCCCCCCCAGGCGTCAGTAAGACAGTGATGGTGGACGTGAAGGGAAGCGGCCCCCTCTGGTTGAAGCTCAAAGACCTGGTCGATGGCATCACTTACAACTTCCGCATCAGGGCTAAGACCTTCATCTACGGGCCCGAGGTGGAGGCCAACATCACCACCGGCCCAGGAGAAGGTAGTGGAAGTGATGTTTTTTGTTTTTTTTTAAATAAAAATTCAGATGCTTTTAATTTGTGATTTTAAATGCTTCACTTAAATACTTTATTATCATTCTTTAGGAGCCCCAGGGCCCCCAGGAGAGCCTTTTATCACACGCTATGGTGCGGCCCTGACCATCCACTGGACCAGCGGGGACCCAGGACGTGCTCCTATCACACGCTACGTTATCGAAGCCAGACCTTCAGGTGGGTACTCCAGCTGCACTCTCCTCATGAATTTGTAAAAGCAGCCTTATGTTAGGCTTCTTGATAGTTTGATTAAGGAAAGCGGTGTAAAATGTCAACATCTGCTGCCCCAGCGTCTGTGTCACTGGTATTTTAATGGGTTATTGATCGCGGTGCTGCAGTTGAGACAATTGGCATCCGGTTGCAGTTGTGATTGACAGCCCCTGCCAGGGTTAGGAGGGTGATGGATGGTAGATGACTCACAGGGAGGACTGTGTTTCACTAAATGTGAGTGGAAATTGTGGGGGTTACCTAGTCTTAGATTTGAAGGAGGGTTGGCAGCACTGTTGTTGATAATGTATAGCGTAGGTTAATGCCAAGGGGGTGTTGAAGAGGGCCATAAATCTCCACAGTATCATATTACTTGATGACTTGTTTTTGTCTACAAGTTGAATTACATCAGCTTTTCTAACTTTTTGCCAAAGTTCAGCAGCATGACAGATGAACTCCGGAGCTTGTTTATGTTTGTGTACCCCATTAAAAGAGTCAAACTTACATTGATGTTTACAAGGAGCAATGTGTAATAAATGGTCTCTGGCAGGATCTCCAAAGCAAGCAGCAAGCCATCAAACATTTCTTCATCTGAAATATGGCTGCACCACTATTTATGATGCGGATTTGGTTGCTGCAAATTTTACGAGAGCAGTGAAATTGATGGATTGTGTAATATTTATAAGAATTATGAATTACCCTGGGAGCTGCCAGCTAGACCGGAGCAGATCAAAAAAAAAAACAAACAACCTGTTAACAAAGACATATTGATATTGTTCAAATGTTGTACAAGTTTCATAGTCTCCTCCCACCCAAAATTATAACCTGAACCTCCATTACAGATGAGGGATTGTGGGATATCCTAATCAAGGACATTCCCAAAGAAGTGACATCGCACACATTCAACATGGATATTCTGAAGCAAGGCGTCAGTTACGACTTTCGGGTGATAGGAGTGAACGATTACGGCTATGGCTCTCCAAGTCTACCCTCTCCTTCTATATCTGGTGAGTTTTCATGTATTTTTATATAAATCAGAATCATTAAATGCCCTAATAATTGTAATTATTAATCACAGAGCAGAATTGTGGTCTTACAAACATAAATTCCTTTTTTTTTTATATAATTTATCCAGCTCAAAAAGTGGCACCTTTCTATGAGGAGTGGTGGTTCCTGGTCGTGGTGGCTCTGGTGGGGCTCATCTTCATCCTGCTGCTGGTTTTCATCCTCATTATCAGAGGACAGAGCAAGAAGTACGCCAAGAAGTCCGAATCAGGTGAGTGCACACAATTGCACAATGAAATGGAGCGTTTAACTTTAATTGAAGCTTCCTACCACTGCTTCTAACCCAGTGGCATGGAAGGCCAAGAATCTGATGACGTGACTTTTTCTTATAAAACATATCATGAGGTTTAATGATTTGCAGTTTTGAAACACTGGGTAGTGATTTTTTTTTTTTTTGGAGGCGGGTAATATAAAAAAAAGGGTAAGTTCTACTGATTGGGAATGAATCATATGATTGACTGAGTAGCAGGGGAACAAAAAGGCAGCGAAGGAGAGACGTGGGGAGGCAGGAGTTAGGGTCCATACTTGTCCATTCAGCGCAGCTCTGACATCAGCGGGTATTTCCCTCAGCTCAGCAATTCTGCCATGGCTGTTTAGCTGCCAGGCAGGGGAGGGTAGGGGGTCCCTGCGGGTCATTGCCCATCTTTCTGACTGACAGAGGAAAAACAAGAGGTTCCTTCTCACTCCAACACAAAGACGCTCTCAAAGCCTCCATATCCCCCTCTAGGAATCTGGCCCAGGCCGCTGGACCTACCCAGTGGTTTTTCTTTTTCTGTGTGTTTGCGTAACCACCAATTGACCTCAAGTAGCCCTGGAGCAACGGCGGAGGTCTCGGACTCGCTCTGGTCCACCATAAGTCATAGGATAGCTGAAAGTGTTTTTAACCTATAACATGGCATTCAACAGGCCCTCCGCACATTAATCTAGTATAGAGCTGCATGGCAAGCCTGTCACTCTCAGTTTACAGAGTTAGCCGTTTGATCAATCCTGAGGGACACTTAGGCAAAAAAAATTGTGTTATTGCCCATTCATGCGTGATCCTCAGACACTGTTTGAACAGAGAGGCACACTCATATATCAAATTCTGGTGTGTTTTGCAGGTCAAGTTTTCCTACAGATTTGTCATTTGTACTCTTGCATTCATGTCCTTTGTCACTAGATCTATACTGTAAAATTTTCCATTGCCGTCCGTATCTATGGACCTCTATCTCTCGGTATCTTTTAACAATCCTGATTACTTCAGACTCATGTTTATATTATTTCCATCACATTCATCTTACTGACGTCAATGTGGAAGTTCTTTTCTTTGAAGATTGGCTCTCAAATAAGACTGAAGTCATGAAAATTGGGAGCTTACTCGTATTCCCTGTAGACATAACTTGACTTAGTTTTGACTTGGTAAAGTCACGGGAAATAAATAGGACAGCAACAGGCAGACCACACACCACACACTGCCACATTACCACACACTTTGAATGTTTATCAGGCCTGTGTATTAAAGCTATGTAATAAACACTGTTAATACAGCTTTAAATGGAAAACGTTCAGATGCCATGTTATTTCAGTGGTTAGCGTTTTGGGACTTGAAAGGCTTGCAATTGACTTGGAGCTTGATTATGCAGACTTGTCCTCGAGATCTTGAGATATACCTTGAGACATAACAACATCTCTATAACCACAGCCTTTTCTAAAAAAAAAACAATTCACTCATTCTTTTCTTCTTTCAATGCTGCACGCATACATCCTTATATAACATTACTTTTCATTCGTCTATTTTTCACCCTTTAATTCACAACTTCCCTCACTCACTCACTCACTCACTGATCAAACCATTGATCAGTTCAGCTCACCCTCTCAGACACTAACCTGTCTGTCTGTCTGGCCTGTGGTCACACAGTGTCTCTGTACGTGTGTCCAGGTAACAACTCCAACTGTAACGCTCTTACCCACGGAGACATGGTCAGCCTGGACGAAGGCCGTTTCCCCGCTCTGGAGCTCAACAACCGACGGCTGTCTGTGAAAAACTCTTTTTGCCGGAAGAACGGCGTCTACACCAGGTCAGTGAGCACATATACTCGCAGCTTATATAACGCAGACAATTTAAAGTGCAAATGTTTGCACTAGACAAAACTTAATTTAGAATGCAAATTAAATTAAATTGCTCTCCTCCTGATAACTTGAACTTAAATCCTCTCTTCCTGCTATTTAAAAAAACGGCGCATAAACAGACTCATTGCTGATTTTCTATTAACAAGCTTCTGTATTTTAGTGAATCCCCAGCTGTAAGACATGCAGCGTGCTGAGAACACACTTTGTTTAAAGCCAATCATTCTTACTGACACCTGGGCTGAGAATGCTGCAGGGGACTGAGTCATGAGTCCAATTTTGGATTGCATTAGATTGTTAGTACCTGTGAAAGTGGATTTCGAGACAGCTGTAGTCATGTTGTTGAGGACAGTTGAAAGATTTGAAGAGGTTTCTCGGCAGTGACTGTATTTCATATGGATATCATATCATTAGGTGACAGGTGCGCTCTGATGTTTCGCCGAAGGCAGTTAGCCTCCTCTGCGTGTGCATGAGTCGGCGCATCCGTGTCGTGAAAAGTACATTGTTTTGTGTACGCACACACATGAGAATGGACGCGAGAGTTGTTTTGGGTGTGTGCATCTGTACGTGCGCATGTGAGTGTGACCTTGAGGACAGATCAAAGACGGCCCGGGTCTTTGAGGAGCTTCCAGGCAGCTTCCTATTATGTCTCTGTCTGGCTCGAAGGCAGAGCCTTGGAGTGAAAGAATGCACAGATGTACTTTCAGAATCAGCGCTCTTTGAACTCAGCCCATAGCAGAGGAACCGAAATCCCAACACCTGAGCGTCCGATTATACATTAATGATCTCTGCTCTCAGAATACCAAAGACGGGATAAAGTCCTCTTCCTTTATACCAGGATCAGAAATCAAACACTTTATTAATCCCATTGTATTTGTTCCGACTCAGAGCTGTGTCAGACAGCAATTGCCATTTGTCCAGAGATTAACACAAAGGGGGGAAGATGCACTAAAGTAGATTCAATCACCAAGTCAGTGCGGTACTCTTTTTAGTGACTGACAACTTAATGTGTCACTACTTAAACTGTCAATACGCCCGTAGCGCTGTAAGAAGATTAAAGCTAATGCTAAAAATTATTTGCAACGATTGAAGCAAGCTGGTTTTGACTCTGCTTTTTGATGGCACAGTCACACTCACATACTCTTGAACTATCTGTTCCACAGCACTTAAGTGGTTCTGTGAAATTATTATATGCTGTTACAGTTTATGTAAGACAACACTTGAAATCCTCTCTGGCGGCATATAAACGTCTACTTGGAGTCACTCAAAGAAGCCCGACGGCATTTTTTTTGAGTCTGAGGTCTAACATCTAGAAGGGTCGGTGTTTTACTGCTGTTATGACAAAGAGGGAAGGAATAACAGCATCATTACAATGTGTCTTTGTGGCATTGTAACATTTCCCTAGTTTGAAACCCACTTTGACAAACTGGTTTGGGGTTTAAGGAGGTCTTGGTGAAGTAATGTAATGTAGATTAACATGGTTTTTAAACACTCTTGAGTGACAAAGCTCTTGAACACTTCAGACATGTTAATGAGTCCCTACAGGCGATTGTAGCAAAAGGAGAGCCTGGTAATGAGTAAAGACCGGGGGCAGATTTGATTTCACCCCCTGGTTCTCATTTCTTACCCGATGTGCCGCTGACTGAATTTTGCTGCGAGAGGATTAAGTGGACCCTTCTCTATCCTAGTGAGAGAGAGAGCTGATAAATAATTTACGCCTCGCTCAACAGTGTATGAGAGTCAAGGAGAAGGGGTGAAAGTGGGCTGAGCTTCCTCAATGTTTTTAAACAGGCAGTTTATCATAATGTCCCTGTGGGCTCACAATAGCATTTCTTCACATCGGCCCCAGCTTTTTTGTTCAGTTGTGTTATAAAAGGGGGCTCGCTGCAAGGACTGCTGAGGAATGCAAGTTGATAAAGGTTACGGTGCAGAGTCCTCTTGGGAATAAGTGGAGATAGTACTTCAGAGGTGTGATAAAGACTTTGTTGTGGAGTTTTCAGAGCTGGACTGAATCTTTGAAAAAAGTGTGTATAAAATTTACTCTGCAATTTTTTGGAAAAAAGTCACACTTCCATTCATGTTAAGTGCTGTTGCTGTTGATTTTTTTTTTTTTTTTATCTTGCTGCAAATGTAATCTGAGAGATTTTTAGATAAGACAACAACAAAGTATTCAAAACTGTGTTTTAATGCTTTAACATTTATCCAATTCATCAAACAGTGAAGCAAAAGAAAATGACTTCACAGCTATTAAAAACATGTCTAACTTTTTATGATTTATAATCGTTCATTTACTTCGTTAATTGTGTCATTGCTGTCATCACAACCCCCAATTCATCATGTTTTAACAGTCCAGGTATGATCATTAAAAGAAAATCATTTTAATAGAGTAGAATAAAAGTTCAATTAATAAAAAAAAGCAAAGCAAAATGAATCCCGACAAGCATTTAAATCAATACATCAATAGAGGCAGGAGACATAATGGACTTATATGTACATACTTATTCCATACATAAACTTTCCATAAGTGTGAAGCTGTTGTTTTGGTGTATGTGTGCCCGTACAAACCGTCTCCTCATTCATCACTATCACATTTTCCATTTTTGATTTGTTACAGTTTGTTCTTTTTTTTTTTTCTTTTTTTTTTTTTTACAACTGTCATGTTCTGGGAAATTATTGTAATTGGCATTTTTAAAGAGTAAATCTGATTTGCGCAATGTAAAGTAGGAGATTAGCACACATTGAGAATAATTATTCATTGCAGCTTTAATATGATGTTGTTTACTGGAATTGCCCAGTTCCATGATGCTGTGTGAGTTTTTAATAATGCATGAAATTCACTCCTGGTTATACTGGCAGAAACAGAACAGAAAGATCTAATCTGTTTCACATGAGGGTTTTATCCTCAGTGGTGAGTGTACTGCATCTCTATCAGGGAAAAGGGAGGAGTGTCCAGATTTGAAGTTGTCAGCAAAGCCTGATAAAATGTCTGCACAGACTGAGACACAAAGCTCTGATAAACATCCTCAGACATGCACATAAACAAGAGAAAGTCTGGATATCGCACAATTAGCCAAACTGTAGTACATTGTACATCAATGGCTCTTAAGTGAATTAACTCTAATCTAGTTTAATATAACTCATCAAGCGTAATTTAATTACAGCTTGCTTTGTGATTTCCCTGTGGAGATTTTCCGTTTTGTCCACACCACAGTCAAAATACCACCCCTGTGAAAACTGTTGGAATTTGCCCACAACATTTTTGAGATGCTTTCAAAATATATTTATTTGGAAAATACTTATGCAAATGTGGTTTTGACGTGTAAAGCGGCTGTGTGTGTGTGTGTGTGTGTGTGTGTGTGTGTGTGTGTGTGTGTGTGTCTGCAGCAGCTCCACTGGCAACAACTGGCGACTGATACTGTGGCCTGGAAAGTCAACAGGAGTCAGTATGTCCCAGTAGTCTCAGCCAAACCAGCACCAATCAGCAGAAACAGATGGGTGTTTGTTTAGCAGGACAGTGGAAAGTACGGAGGAGCTTAGGCACAAGAGGCTTTCTTCCTCTCATATTTACTTAAAGAACCCCTGACTAGAGCTCACCATTTTAGGAAATGTTTTTCCAGTATTTCATCTTTCTCTAGACTTTCTCTTTTAGCTTTCAGGTTCACTTAACGCCTTCGCTTTGACCTCATTCTCACTTCACATTCCCTTCAAGGACCTTCCCTTTGCTCAGTTCCATCACTTACGCTCTTTAAACGTACACCTCAGTGGCATATTTGATCGCTGCAGCATGCCACTGACAGTTTAATCCATGCAATCATTCATGCAGGCAGTGATAACATTTGCCAGAGAGCAAAGCCTGAGGCTGCCATTTGTTTGATGACCCCTTGAGCGCCGCAAGACTTCAGTTTATAATTTAGTCACAAGGGCCCAGTGGTTTGACATTCCTCAGCCCACAGTGAAGACTGAATCAGGAGGAATTATTCATTTCAGGAGACACTGACTGTAGGCAACCATCCCATGAGTGTCCCATGATTCTCATCAAGCTGCACAGACCGACAGTGATACATGTGAGCTTCAAAGGAAGTGTTCACTTTAGATATTATGGGAAATCGAGAAATGCCTAGAGTTATTGCACGGCTTAATTTGTTTATCAGAATCTGCTTGTTTTTTTTTTTTTGATTAAATACAGAAGGTCATACGATTTGAAAAGAATAATTATGACAACACAAGTATGATTTGCTGAGCTCTGGCCATTGTCTCTGTATATTAATTGTGCTCACAAAAGTAATTATGTACAACAAACATCCCTTGCTGGAACTGAACTGAGGATGTTGTGATTACATGGACATCCTAGACCAAAGGAACACATTTAGCCAGCTCCGGTTTACCCAGATTAGATAAACTATTTTATCTGAAGCTAGAAACCGAAAGAGAGCGCTCCTAAAATCCGGTAATAACTCCATTATTGCAGGAGGAAACTGTGCATGCACCACTATTGTAGGTTAAAGTTGAAGCTATTCTGTAATCTGTGATGGATGTTTACAACAAACAGTATGCTAAACATTTTCCTCTAAATACATTTGGATTAGTTAGTTTAACCTCCACACCCCAAATCTTGCTATGAAAATAAGACCCTAACTGTAATAAACTGGAATTATCCTTAGATTTTTAGGGGTTATGAAAAGGCTAAATGATGTATGGGTCAATAAAATTCTGTAGCGAAGGACAGTAACCACCTGAATTATTCTGATTGTTTGCCTTTATCCTTTACCCAGGTCTCCTCCCAGGCCCAGCCCAGGCAGTCTCCACTATTCAGACGAGGACGTCAGCACAAAGTACAATGACCTGATCCCTGCAGAGAGCAGCAGCCTGACTGAGAAGCCCTCAGAAATCTCAGACTCACAGGTGCAGTAGCAACATCTGTAGTTTATACTCCATCTTGTATGGTTTTCTGTATGTAAAAGGCTCACTGTTTGTCTGCATAAAGCGTATATATTTGTTATATATCCGTACCCGTCGATGTGCTCACACTGTCATCTCCTCGAATACCTCAGGGGATTCGGCTTTGCATTGTTGGCTGTACTGTGTGTTGTGTCGGTTCATAATGTGGTGTCCTTTCTCTGTCATTCACCTGAATGCGTTTGGCCTGCAGAGCTCATAAGATATAGCTACAGTAATGCACATGGAGAGATGAGAGATTAATGACTCTGAACACTGGCGGCAAAGCAGTTTTTAGACCAGGCAGTGACCTGTGGAGAATGTCACTCTGAGAACATCCACCTGAGATCCAGGCCACTGCACTCAGCCACAGCACTTGTTATGTAAGACGGCGAGTGCAGATGCACTCTGCAAAATTTATTTTAGAGCTAGTTACGTATTGGAATTTGCCGCTCAGGCCAGACAGCCTATCCAACTTTCCTACTGGATTTTCAGTAAGTCAGGTCAGTAAAAATCATCTCATGAGGAAAACCACTGAATACTGTATTGGCTTTTTTTTTCCGTGGCTCTTCTTCTGTAGCCATATAAGCATTGTAAGCAGTCAGAAATGATCGTTTTTAATGTATTTTGAATGTTTGAAGTATTTTCTGCCTAAACAGAGACTATCAAGACTGATAAAAGACTAAAAACTATCGCTAGAATGTCTTTTAACTCGTGGCCTTTTCCATGTGCCGAGCCAAACTGCTTTTGCCCAGTAAGTGAGTTTAATCGATGAATTGTGCCTTTCACTCTGTCTGTCTCTATCTTTCCATTGATCAGTCTGTGTGCTGCTCACCCTCATGTGTCTGATTTCCTCACTGTTGTCTTTTTCATCTTGGGGTTTTATTCACCCCTGTTCTTTGATCTGAGTAATTTTGTCCCAGATGTCTTATATGCATATATGTTTTTTTTTTCTGTTTTTGTTTATGTCACCCAATTCCCTAGCTCTCTGTGAAACATCTTGCGGTCCGCAGTCTGGTTTTGATCATAGTCAGATGAAAGCATCGGAGGGGGGGGGGCGGGGGGGAGTGGTCCTGAATCTCCTTGGTTTCAGCCTTCCTTCAGTGTTTTCTTTCATCTAGGAATTCTTTACTCTAGGCATTTCCCAAACTATCTCGGAACATCTCCGAGCTAAAAACGTCCCCAGCGTTAATTCCAAAGCCAAAAATCCCTCCTCACCTGGTCTTATCGGCACCTAAGTCCTATTTCCAGATCAAATGAAAATCTCCCTACAATGAATCGCTACAGACAGGACCTTTCGCAGCATGATAACATCCTCTCAAATGAAGCATTTCGACATTTCATCACCTGCCTGACATATCTACCGTTCGCACTTGTGCATTGTCAAACATGGCCCTAATGCAGTGACTGGCCCCCTCAACCTGAGATGACGACGCCTGCCTGATGCCACACCGCGCATTCAGCCGTCGGCTTTGATGGGCTAAAACACACAGAGCTGTGACTGTTACCCCAGGGGCTCCGCTGCCATACCCCTGACAGGCCACCATATCAGCACCCAATGGTGCTTCAGAGAAATCCAGGAATGCTCTTTGAAGTTTTATTGAGCAGATAACTTCAAGCTATCAGTATGACATTGTCCTGTTGTCCTCTTTAATCCCCGGGGCCTCCACCAGCAGGTATAAGTTGAGTATTGTACTCCTCCTCAAGAGGGGATTTGGGAGAAGCTAACATTGACTTGGCAAGGCAACAAGGCCACCATTACTGCTCTGCTCCCCTGCAGGTAGAGACCCATCGACTTTTCTTTCTTTATAATACAGGCTTTCTCATTTACCAAGGTTGTCTTTGTCTGTCATATGAGGCTGAAGCCAGTCGAAGACAGATGATCTCATCTCTGACTCAGAGATAAGATAGTAGATTATACTCTCTGCAGAGTGGCATTCCGTGGGAGAGAAATGAAAATGTCTACTTTCTCTTCTTGCATGCTCTTTTTTTTTTCTCTCAGCCTCTGTCTGTCTATCTCTCTCTCTCTTTCTCTGCCCTCACCCTCCCCATCTTTTTTGGCTACTGTAGCTTTTTTGGCTGAGGCTCAACCGAGAATACTGCCTGTAATGTTTGGATTGTCTCTAGTGACAACGCATCGCTTTGTTATGACTGACCCGACCTGAAGTATGATGTCACAGCCTACAAGAAAGGAAAAGTCATGACCGTGAATAAGTTAGATTTTGTTTTTAATAATTTTATGGCATGGGTTCATACACTACTACAGGGAAGTGGAGAGAGATCGGCTATGGAGGGTGAAAGCAGGAATGATGTGAGATGAAAGCTAGCCACAAACTCATGCAGTCCCTTAAACTAAAGAGGGGTGACGAATTAAAGGAACCCCCCCCCCTAAAAAAAAAAAAAAAAAAAGACTTGAGAAACATAATGAGCACACATGCTTACCATCATTATAGTCCACCAGTCTGGGACAGCACTAATTCCCCACAAAATCTCAAATCCCTTTTGATTATAATTGTTCTGATGACGCAACATACATTAGTGGTAGTGAGAGGAGATAGGAGCTGCTAAGGAGGCCCCTACATCTCTGTTTTAATGATGACAAAATACAACTTTAATGCAACAGGAATTTCAGTACACCAAAAAACACAACTACATCTTCCCATTTCTATTTTTTTCCCCCTCCCTTCTACACAGAAACTGTTTTAAGACGTGCAAAAATGTTCATACTGTGAACATGTTAGGACTTTTTAATCCGCCTCCAGACCTACATATACTGTTATTGTCTTTGTCTGTGGAGACCCCCCCCCTGTGTTCACTTCATCAATGCGAGTGACAGAGACAGCCCCCCTTTTTCTCCCCCCTCCTTTCTGCAATAATCCATAACTGGAGGACAAAGGACTGACCCACTCTGTGGTATTAGGGTATGCATCACTTGTGGGGGGATGGGGACTCAGCTAGTTGGGAGATTTTTGTTCCAGTCTCATGCCATCATATAAACCATAGGAAAGTATGATGTATAGTTATTTACAAGGCATTTTAACACTTGGTTAGTCCTAATGTGCTTTGTGGAGCAACTTGAGGCAAAAATGCAGATAAAAACAAGAAATAGGATATGACGGCATATGGCATTCACAGCTGAACTCTTTCCAGGCTGAGGTCAAAGGTGACATTTTTTTTCAGATAGTTTGTCTCAACACATTTATTTGCCAATGATGATCAAATTATCTCCAACAATTACGGCAAGAAATGTTCGCCTTTACTCCTTTTTTCCATCTCTCTCATTGTTTTCCCTCCTAAGTTGTCAGTGATTATAAACAGGAACACAGGAAAACTTCATTATGCTGATTATAAAATAAACTGTCAAGAGGTTTCCCCAGTTAATTGGACCGATTTCTTAATCTCTCTCTCTGCCTAATTTAACATCATAATGATGAAAACATGTTTAATAATTGACACTGGCGGGCTGCTATGTGTCTGTCTTACACATATCCTTGCATAAATAAGATGGTGGTTCCCTTGAGGCTGAGGTGCAATGCTGCATTTCATGCCTAAAGTCGGTTTCTTTCACAGCATTCAGCTCCAGTAATTAGCTTGTAATGAGTTGAAGTAAGGAGCTGTGTCACAGGCCGCGCTGCCCCAGAGGCAAAATTTCAAGCATCTCTGTCTCCGCTGTAGGTTCCTCAACTGGATCCTTGAGTTATTTCTGTTTAAGTCTGGTGTCGAACCAAAAAGCAAAAGGAGGCATGAGTGGATTAGTGCATACTCCTATGTAGATGATTTCAAGAGTCAGAACATCTGTTGCACACACTCCACAGCCGCAGGAATAGGACGCAATTCACTTTGTCAACACTTGGTCTGCACTCAGTCTTTTCCCACTGCTACACACACACACATACTCAAATACACACAACCGTGCTGTGTGTGGTGTTTCATCTCTCAATGCAGTGTTAATTCTTTTAGAGTGAGGTAATACCACTTGAAGTGGCTCAGCATGCCTTGTTGGTCCACCGTGAATGGATCTTGTTATTGTGTTGTTGTGTTGCTAAACGCACTGGCATGACGGGAATGCTTTTCAACACTAGCTGGCCTCAAGTGTTTAATGCTAGGTACCAGTATTAAAAAAAAAAAAAAAGAAAAAAGGACACAAACACACACAGCCAATGATGCATCTGACTGTCCTTATTGAGAGAAACAACAATAGAAAAAGAAAGTATGATCATCGTGATCACCCTCTGAATGTTGAGGGAAACTTTTCTGTGCACAAAGTCTGTCTTTGATTTATTTGTGGAAAAGGAAGAGTAGGGGGGGAGAGGGGATCACTCTCCTTTGTTTAGAAACAGAAAGGATCAAAAATTCAGGACCTTTTTTCCTTTATAATTCAACACAAGCATTGTATGTTTGGACATTTATAAACTCTACTGACAAGTAAAAAAGGAAAAGCCTTTATACATGGGGTTTTGGCATAGGTGATATGAACCATGTCGAGGCAGAGGGAAATCCGAGCCTACTGACATATGTATCACATATGTGTTGTGCAGCGTTAGAGCTGTGCTCTGGAGCGTATCCTCGGAGTGCGTGCCAGCTCCCATGTTCTTGTATAAAAAGATAGAACATGATAATATGAGGGATTTTGTAATACACCTAATTCATACTTCAGGCAGCCTTTTTGGGAAATGATCCAGCAACGATTTTGGCAAAGTTGACTGTACAATAGTTCATTGTGGCTAGGTGATTAATAACAGGCTAGCTGGTCAACTGGCAGCTTGCTTTCATGGCAATTAGTTGACCATGAGAATTTCCCACTGATTGTTCAATGATCATGTTGCTTTTTGTTTGACACATGGAATGTTACTTGACATCAACACAATAGTGTTTCTAGCCCAGCCTGCAGCAAGGTAGAGGGTCAGTGACGAGAATGTGTGGAGGATTATTGTCATTTCTCTACAGATGGCTTAATGGACTTCAAACTGACTTGAACCATAAAGAACAATAATTCTACTTCCTTCTCAATGAGCTCCTAAAATTACACTTTCTTTTGAAAATGCACTGCAGAATCTTTTTTTTTTGTACCTTTTGTTAGGTTTTTTTTTTACACTATTCACACAGAATGACACATAGGATCATTACATAACATATGTACACATATTTATAGTGTTATCATCGTCATTACTGGGCCATTTTAATCATTCTGTTATGGTGATGTACTGTAAAACCCATTGTTCTGTTCACCCATAGGAGGCGCTGGTGTTTTCATATGGGACAGGTGGTCTACATACACTTCCACTGCATTTGGTGAGGTTCCTGTGGCTGCCTGCTTTGAATGTTTGTAGCCCGATAGGTGACTGGTTCCTATTGCTAGTTCCCATCCAATCCTCTCCCTCTGATTCCCATTCTAGGTTTTATGTGGTACAATGAGCTATACAACACCTAACCCCGTCTTGCTGGTGTGGTGTGGATACAAAGATCGTATATCCTGAATATATAGATGATCCAGTGACTGATTACTTTAAATCCTAAGATAATTTGACCTTTGCCATCTTGTGTTGATGGTCCGTTTACAATGCACGTTTCAGTAACAAATCATCCTTCCATAATCATGCTTTGACCATCTTTGACCATTCTTGGTGTCCATGTGTACCTGTGATGTGTTGTAAATGTAAGTGTGTGCGTGTATGTGTGTGTATGCGTGTGTGTGTGTGTATGTGTGTGCATGTGTGTGTTGTTTAGGTAGGGATGATTCTGAATTGATGATGACTCAGAATAATTCAATAACTTCATGTTCATTTACATTTATAGCCTCTGCAACTCTAACTGCTCCACATGGAAACACTGCAGAATCATCCCGCGCTAACCTCATAAATCAATGTCTCTTCTTCTTCTTTCTTTCACAGGGCAGCGACAGTGAGTACGAGGTGGACCCCAACCGACAGAAGACCCACTCCTTTGTCAATCACTACATAAGTGACCCCACTTACTACAACTCCTGGCGCCGCCAGCAGAAAGGCATTTCCCGCGCGCAGGCCTACAGCTACACAGAGTCCGAGTCAGGCGACCCGGATCATTGCGCCCCACCGCCGCTGCCTCCTCTACCTCCGCTGCCACCTCAGCTCAGTTCACCTAGCCCCCAGCCTCAGCAGGCCCAGGGACAACCCCAGGGTCAAGGCAGCCTGTTCAGGCCCAAAGGTAGCCGGACTCCCACCCCCTCCCAGCAGAGCTCCAACCCCCCCAGCCAGCACAGCACCCTCTACAGGCCTCCCAGCAGCCTAGCCCCTGGCTCACGGGCCCCCATTGCTGGCTTCTCCTCCTTTGTGTGAAAAATGCTGAAAAGGACATAGAGATTTCTGGAAATATCTACCCAACATGTGTTGAAAAAAAAAACACAGCATCGCATAAAGCGCAGTCAACCGAATCAAGTCATTTATGCTTCTCTTTCATTTGATTACTTTTCCTTTTATCTCTTTCTTTTTTTTTTTTTGTTCATGTTATCTTTCTTAGGTCAACCTTGATACATGCGAAACAACACTATGAGACTTTTTGGAGCACTTTTTTTTTTGTCTAATGCGTGGAAGTGTGCCAGTGTAGACTTTGATTTCTCTCACCAGTTAATGAAATACTCTCTGCAATATCTATTCAATTTTATTTTGCTATTTGAACTATTTGCATGACTTTTTCTTATCATTTAATTCCTCCCTTTTTGGTTTCTTTTCTTTGAACACATTCAAATCTCTTTGATTCTGTACAAAGTCACAAGAATCTTTGAAAACACACACATATTAATATATATATATATATATATAGTAGATGTACCTATCAAGTCAGTGCGGACTTTGCATTGATGGAGACTGAAATAACAAGATGATGGAGCCATATTGTGGAAGTGAAAGGACACGCTTTTGTTTGAAATGATGGGAAGATGAACTGGATGTAAAAACAAACACAAAAAAAAGGAACTGATGAAAGACAGACGTGGATGTTGAATTCATGCCAAATCGAACAAATTTTAATGTGTTGGCCAGGAGAGTTTTTAGCGGACATTTGAGCAACAATCACGCGTTTCCATGGAAACAGCTCACTGGTGAATAGCACACTAATACATGGAAAAGTCGGACAACATTTGGCCATCGCGGGTCGAATGTCAGTGACTGTTCTGTGCCTGAAGGATCCTGCGGATATATGAAATGGGTGTATATCTGTTAAAGTGAAAGTGTAAAAGTCTTTTTTTGTGAGTGTGTAATCAGTGGATCAATGATGCCTTGATAGAGAAACACTCATTTATGATATGTGGCACCAATTGTGACTGAACTGCTGACAGTGCCCTTGATTGTGGCATCGTAATGGCTAGCCTCGCGCTACAAGAGCCTTCTTTTAATCTTGACAGATGTGGGCTGTGAATTCATTTGCATACACAACTCATGTTTTTTCCACCCTTTGCTGGCTCACATAAACACAAATCAGTCTCATTCTGCACATGTCTACTGAAATGCTTTGAAATGGGCACAGCTGCTTACCCTGCTCAAATGTTAGCAGTGTGATTTTTTTTTTTTTTGACAAGAAACAAAGAGGATTTCTTTTCCTGATTCCTTTCCCTGCTGGTATAACTCTTCTATGTCACTGACCACTATCACGGGGCAGCGCTGAGTCTGCGCCAAGAGATGATGTCATTGAATTGCCTCACCTCTTTTCCCTTTTGTGTAATCAACCACTCTGTACTATTCAGGTGTGACTGTATCGTCCCAAATGCTAATGTATGTGTGTGCGTATGTGTGTGCGCATGTGATTACACTTTTTGTGAGTAAGCTTTACAGATCATTCACTGTGTGTCTGGTTATAAAGAGATTGTCCCGCAGCAACTGTAAACCTGCCTGGAGTAACGCCACAGAGAGTTGGCACCATCCAGCCGCCTGTCAGGCGCACTCATAACGCTATAGTGAAGACTCAGTGGTGTGTTCCTAGTTTCCATAGATCCAAAACAACAAAAAAAAGGAAAAAAAATGTCATTCTACTTATTTTCTTCTCTGTGGGGTGATTTCATTGTACGCAACAAAAGCTTATCATGCAGAATCTGAATGAATATATGATCACAGTACATTTCTGAAATAAATTATTTTTCAATGTTAGTGATTCTGGTACTCAATTGCAAACTGTACAAGGGGGATGGGAGAGGGGGGAGAGTGTAAATGCTGGGCTAAATAAAACTGGAGCAAGGCCGCTAAAGAGAGAAGGAAAGAAGAATCAAATGGGGACAGGTAGAGATTAATGCTGACGTGGAAATTAAAATGATATGACTGTTTAAGTGAGACTAGATCTTTATTTTGTTGTTAATGGAACATCATCAAGTGAAAACACTTTGTTGGCAAATCAAATACTGGAAGAATCACTTTGCTGATACATTTTAGTTCAAAGTTTTTAATGAGTGCTGTATGTCATTCATTCATTTTTTTTTTCATGTTAAGTTATCTTAAATTATAAGTAAGACCAGTCTGTTGCTTGTCAAGCTGTTTTGATCAGTTCAGTCTAAATATAAATACTGTTTGTTATATTAAAAGCTCAGCAACCAGCTATCTGTGACAAAGTCATCGTATCGTATTTATTTATGTGGATCTCGCTGTCTTTCAGTAAGCTTTAGTTGAGAAGTAACATCTCATGTCACGGCTGAGCAAGTGTGCAGTTTATTGCAGATAGACTACTGTACCTTGTAGCATATAACAAGTATCATTGTGCAAGTATAATATCATTCAAGTGCAATGGTTTGGTATCTGATAAACCCTAAAACATGTCTTCATCTCATTTAGTCCTCAAACTTAGACAAACTGGACTTTTTGTTCTGTATTTTAGCTTCTCATCAGTAATGAGAGCAAAATGCCCACACCAGTATTTGGTCTTAATATAGCCAACAAGTAAACAACGAACGTCTTACATACACAGGATATATCATGTTTATCACTTTCATCATAATCAAATTGGAACAAAAACCATGTTACCTTCAGTGATGGGTCATAAAAACATATAAAGGAAATATAAAACATGCAAAAATGCTAGTGTACATAATGTGTCGGCAGTGTTCTGTGTTTAAATTTCTGTGCAGGATTAGTCAGTGGCCAATTAGTTGATGAAATTCTACTTAACCTTAGGTCTATTAAGGGCATCAGTAAATTGGATCAGTGCAGATGCTGTGAAATCTTGTTATTTGGTTACAAATATCCCCTCCTGACTTTTTCATCTTCTTCTCCGCTCCTGGAAAATAATTCATTAGCTGATCATTTGTTCTGTTTCCAACTAAACTGGCTCCGCTGGACCTTTCAACCCATCACATTAAGGGATACCTGTGTTTAAAGGATACCTGTGCTAGTAAGAGTGGAACAGAAATGTTTTTTTTAATAGGAACTAAACTAACACACACATACACGCATGACAGAAGTACATGCACAGTATCAGATGCTGTTAGATGCTAATTGGATCACAGTCAACTTGATCCAGGGCTAACCTACTAAACACATAGGCATAAGAAGGGAAGAGATTAGATGGGATGGAACAGGGAATTGGAACGAGCACGTCCAGAGCGCTAATCCCTTTTTTGAAAACACATGGGAAATTTCTCTCCAACAGAAGAATCACAGACAGGAGGTATTTCACTCGCTGAAATGTTCATTTCCTTCTCTCTCCCTCAGGAAATGAATGACAGAGTAAAGAGCGAGCTGGTGGTCCCTGTTAAAAAGGGAGCCCAAGGTACTAAATAGCCCTGATGAGCTTTGAGAACCCACAGTTGGGATATTAAAGGATTCAGACAGAAGGTGTAGTTCAAAGGAGTTTGAAACCCTGAATTTAATTGCCTCATTTGTGAGCTTCACTGAGGGTGGTTTGGGGATTTGAAGAGGATATACTGGCAGTTGGAGAAAGGATACTAATTTGAGAAAGGGGATGTTCCCTGAGCGCTGTTCACGAATGCCTTTGTAATGTGCTGTTTGGTGGATGCTTAAAATTGGTTTCTGACTTAATGTGCATTATGATAAAGAGCCCAAAAATGATGCTGTGTGTTCATAACTATTTTGGTAAGTCCATTTGCCCTAGCCAACTTCAATCTCACTCTTCTTGCAGTTTGGACAGACTCTACTTTCCACAGTATGTGGTTTGGTTCAGACAAGATCTAATTAGGGATGTGAGGCAACTGGAAATTGTGACATAAATTGCTGAAATTGTTGAAGTCATATTTGGTCACAATTATTTCGATCCCATTGGAGTTATCCCTGTGTTGGTTTGTTGTTGTTGACAAGAGAATATCTCATGTCCCAATTTCTTGCTGTAGCCTTTCCAGGCTGTATGCATTACATAACACATAAGACAAAGCCACACAAGGAAATAATAACTGAATAAGGGGCCCACTTCAGGGTAATGCGTCATCAAAGATTTGTGTTCCTGCACAACCTCACTGAAGTTCTGAGGCAACCAAACAGAGCTGCCATAAAACACTGCACCACTAATTGATCCATTGTGCAATAATATAAGACCTGATGATATTTGCAGGTGGCCGAATGGGGCTTTAACAGACACGTGGGCGTCAGTGGGGTAACGAGAGTTGAAGTTCACACCTGAGGACCTGATGACGATTGTAACCAGACATGCACAAGCTCATTTCTACATGACCTAAATGTGTTACACATCAAAAGTCGTAAATTTGCTTTGTGTGTGTGGATTTAAAGACCATTTCTTAATGTAATTTGGAGATTGTCAAAAAATAATTGCAGTAAAGGGCACCACATCTACCCTAATTACCTTCATGGACATTATGAGTTAGTGATCATATTAATCAATATGTCTGAACCTTTAATTATAGTAATGGGCTACTTTGCAGTACACTTGCCCTAATGCTACAAATTATGAATGAGAAGAGTATTAATTTGTCCTGAACTTTATGGGCTATGTTCATGGTCAATACCTGTTACAGGTGGTAAGCACACATGGTCATGTGTATTAAAGTTTGTATTTGTGTGCTGTGGCAATCATGAGAAAGAATGAGGTTGTTAGCATACTTTTAATTTAAGTATACAATCTGCCTATTATTATAGGTATGTATAGATCATTATATATACTTTAATTTAAGGAAGGAACCCACTGTATACAATATGAATGCATACAAAACAATTTTATAAGTCTATCAATTATTTCAGGAGACATACTAAAGCCATAACACTCATCTCGCACACATCTCCAATTCTCACAAACTATGCTGGTGTGAAATACATTCAATAACTTCTTCAAATTTTGGAATGAATCATTTGAACCAGCAGATGTTGAAAGAGGAAGTACAGTTTAGAGAGCAAATGACTACAGAGGGAGTAGTTAAGGGAATAGTTCGACATTTGGGGAAACACCCATGTTTGCTCTCTTGTCCAGAGTCAGATGAAATGGTTGATACCATTCTCATGTCTGCATGGTAAATATGAATCTACAGCCACGTGGTGTTAGCTTAGTTTAGCACAAATACTGGAAACAGGAGGAAATAACTAACCTGTCCAAAAGGTTAAAAAATAAAAAATAAAAATCTACCTACCAACACCTTTAAAACTCATTATGTTATATTTAGTTGTTTAATTTGTACAAAGCGCACAATTGAGAAAGTTATGATTTTTCAGCATGGATGTGTTTTTCAGGGGGAATTATGTGTCAGACTATTTCCTAGTTGGGCACAGTAACTGCTGGAGTCTCATCTGGTTGCCTGGCAACCAAAAAGTGACTCAAGACACCAAGAAATAGTCTGTAAACGCCAAAGGAGATATTACATAGTTAATAAACTTTAGAGGTGCCGATAGACGGATTTTTGCTAGTTCTGTACAGAGCCAGGCTAGTTCCCCTCTGTTTCCAGTCTTTATGCTATATATTTACCAAAGTGCACTGGTGTCCTCTCATAAGTCTCAAGAAAGCGAATAAGCCCGAACTATTCCTTTAAGCTGGTGTATTTTTCACTGAGCTATTTGAAGATCTTATTTCATTGCCATTAGTCTTGAACTAATGGCCTGGGAGCCCCACCAAGTTGAAGTTCTGCCTATTGTGATGTGTTGGGGGGTAAACGGGTAAATAGGGCTCTGTCCCTTTAAAACGCAGCGGGAGGTGGTGCTCTCCAGCAGAGGAGGAGGAGGGGGAGGAGGAGGAGGAGGGGGGAGAGCGAGAGAGAGGGAGAGAGAGAGAGAGAGAGAGAGAGAGCAGGGAGGGGGAGGGCCGCTTTGTGCGCCACACAGCAGATGCAAACTACGGACATTGGAGCATTGACTAGGGGACTGTCCTGCCGCAACTCTGCTGCTCTCCTGCTGAGGAAACTAACCTGAATTTGGAAAGACGCAGAGGTTTCCCTCCCAGTTCCGCTGCTCTCCTGTGTTTACGAAAGCTTGAGTGGAATACAACCTGAAACTTCCCAGTCGCTCGGACCTAAAGGTAACATTTCTTCACGGTGTGACTATGATAGTTTTTAGCGTGAGTAAGCTGTACTGTTGTTTTGTATTAGACTCATTGACGACTTTTATTAATTACACGGCGATAGTAAGTGTGTCTAATATAGTTTTCAGACTACTCTGTGAAGCCGGACAGCAAATGTAGGTTGAAGTAAAAAAAAAAAAAAAAATGGGTGGGAAGGGAAAAAAAAGCAAACGGTGTGAAATCTGCATCTCATTTGAATGTCAAATCTGCCTGGAGGACAATCAGCGCCTGGCAGTCGCATCAGGCTCTTGGCTGTCCCGTATGGAGACACAACAATGAGCCCATTGGCGTCCTCCCTGTCCCCCATGAGCCTGGAGAAGACCAGAAAGTAAAAGGGCAAAACCATAACATTATGAAAGTCACCAACTAAGCATGAAAGAAGCATCTTCTTGGGTCAAAAGTTGCCTAACAATTGATTCTTTGTCACAATATCCTGGTTAAATAAACTTTGTGAACTTTGCTATTTGTAATCTTTAATTATGTTAAGGAATTTCCAAATATTGAAGTTTTAAATGACCCCATTTAGATTTTGGCACAGAACATCCATTTTACAAGAAGTCATGCTTTGTATAATTCATTAGACATTTCCATAATCATCTATTCTAGATGCAAGGCCAGAAACAAAATCAACAGATTAAATGAGTCGTTGACTGGGTTTAATTCGAGGGAATTAAATTATACTGAAATTGAACCACTCATCATTTTTGGAGGGACCACTGGGAGCCCCATTAAGAGCCCCTAAGGGTCCACAGACCTCTGGACTCATAATAATTCACTTATTCAGATTGTAGATAGCCTCATAGTGAGAACCAGGTTGAATAGTCTAAAATAAGTGTCCCAAATTACAATTTCCAGGACAGGATATGGTTTAATCTGAGCGAAGCAGATGGACTCAGAAGCATCAGTTCTCTTCACTGACAGTTACGTAACATTAATACTCTGCAGCGGGAACACAGTTTGTAGATAGAAGTCTCAACCAAAGAGCTCAACAAACTACACGGCCACTCTCGCTGTCATCCCTCCCTCTCAAATTTGTCCGCCTTCCCGCTTCATTAGTTTGTTGTTCCTGTTTGTGTTTACAGACTTGGCGCTCGCCTCTCGTGGTCATCATGCCTGATGAACTGGGTAATTTACTCTCGAATTGCCATCACAGCTGTATACCTGCCCGAACTCATTCATCACACTCTAATTGAAGGCAATATAGTGTGTGCTTGACTTTAACTACGCTGACCATAAAGTCTGCAGGACTGTTTTTTATAACGTTCATTATTCCTCACATATCATCAGTAATCAACCCTTTTGTTCTCGTTAAACCATCACTCTCAACCAAAGTGGACATATTGAGTAATGGGCTTGGCGTTGTCAGGCTCCTGCCCTCTGACCCCCTCTTACATACACACAACCACACCCAAACAACAGCCCTCAGGTCTGTCAGTAGCTGTCATTTTGCATGATGAATAGTTTCCCCAACACTCTGATGTGATGCAGAAATGAGACGCTGTGTGCCTTGAAGTTTTAAGTAGAGAGATTAAGTCCAAGGTCAGACATCATGCCAGCGGTGAGTGCGACTTTTCTTGCTCTTCTCTGTGACTTTCCAGCAATAGAAGTGGTGCATTATTACACACACATACACACACACACACACTTTAGGCCTTTTAGCTCCGTAGTGTACAGCTCTTTCCAGAGCTGCCAGGCAGATCTTTCTCCATCAAGATCTATTGTATGCGCTTCACAGTCTTAGGGGAGGGGTGTGTGAGTGTGTGTCTGTGTGGGTGTAGATGTGTGTGTGTGTGTCATCTCTGACTGTGCTTTTTTTTCGCAATGGAGGCTATTTCAGTTTGGTCTGGAGGGGACACTGCTGCTGCGTAGTGAGGAAGCTGGCTACCTGCCCGACTCTGACTGTGCTGAGGTCATTACAGTTTTATACTGGAAAGAGGGCGTGTAGGAGTGAGGAGGGGGGCCCGCGGGGTGTAGTTAGACTCACTTGCGCTCTGTTTCTCATGAAAATGTTAACTTTAGGCAGTTTGGCATGCTTTTGGTTAAAGTGGAAGGGGAACTCATTTCCTTGTGAATCAACACAGAGTCAGTGTTTTATTTGTGTGCGGCTGGGCTCTCATTTAATGTATAGAGCATGTTAGTTGGAGTCAGATGTGTTAACTTAACAGTATGCTGCATATCCTTGTTGCTTCCCATGCCTCAGGACAATTATATGCGTAATCCACCCACCTTTACCCCAAGCTCCATAGCAGACCGTCCGGGAAAGGATGAGAGAATGTTTTCATATCTTGACATTTGGTAAACACATCAAGACATTCATCCAAATAAGTTTTTATGAACTATTTTTAGCATATTTGAGGGAAAATTGATTATGATTTTTTTTAGAAACAGAAAAAAAGAAGGCAATTTTACTGGATTCACTGAGTAGAACATTGGAAAACAACTTGATAACATTATTGGAAGTGTTTCAGAAATGCTCTCCAGAGCTCTGCGGCGGAAGCCTCGCAATTACTGTGAAGTATTAATCACTTAAAAGGTGAAGGATGTGTCTTTTTTTTTTTTTTTAGCTGTTCATATTGGAAGGTATTGAGGCTGTTGTTGAACTACCCGAGGAGTTTTGGTTTATTTCAGACAATTACAAGAATCACTCCGCATGCGAAGAAAGCACCAAGGTCTCGGAACTGTGAAGAGAAATCATGTTAGGGATGTTTGAGTTAATTATTAAACACACTTTATAAGGTAGCAAAACCCAACATGATGTCAGTGTCTTCAGGCCTTTTTATAACTTTGTGCTTTAAGTAAATGAAAAGAGGGAAAACAAAGATTGATTTTAGAGGTAAAACGATCCAGTAATCCTCAAGAAAAAACAAAGATTTGAGGAAAATCTGTGAAATCACACAGTTTCATTACTGAATAGTTAAAGAGGTCAGAACTGCAGCAGCAGCTGTTTTAGGCCAAACCCCCCCCTGAAAATTCATTAACATTCAGTGTTCAGCCCAAGACAGAAAGAGAAACCATAGCTGACTCTCAGAATGACGCCACTTGCTTTTTACCATCTCATCTAATAATAACATATCACGGTTCGTCCCGCAAAAAAAAAAGCGACCACTTCTTGTTTTGTACAACAACCCCTATGCACCCGACACTTGAGTAGCTCCCATCTGCGGCTGTTTTGGTTACTGTCAATGTTACGTGATCACTATGGGGGAAAAATAACCAGTTTAACAGGAATTATTTTGCTTTGCGGTGTAACGGTTCTCCACACTGAAGGCATTTCATTGGATGCTTGATACAACAGTATCACTCCACAACTCCTAAACACACGTTTCATAGTAACACGTTTGAAAATTGACTGTATATTTTTTTGGCACGTCAACTTCCCCTCTACAGCACCTGTCATTGTTTATTTACCTTGTTGTGTTGTTTAAAGCCGTAAAACCAGTTCAGATAATTATCATGTTTGTGTCAAAGCAGTTCCAGTGAAACCGAACATGGCTAGCTCGGTGGGTATTTCCCACGTTACGAAAGATCCAGATCATCCTCTGTCGCTTTTACTTTGTGAAAGAGCACTTCAAAACATCCATCATCAGCTGGCACACCTGTCCAACTCTTCCGTAATCCTCTCTGTTTACAGTAAGTCAACATGCAAGCATATTTTGAAACATAGTCATAGCTTTGCCGTGATTGCAGCGTGTTAATGAGTAGGGCGGTAATGGTACACAAAATTCACGGTATAGAAGGAAGGAAAAAAAAGAAAGGTAGAAAATAACATTTTAGTCTTTATTTTGAAAAATGTAAATTCAAACAATGGTTCATAATATTGTTATTGTTCCGCATGTCAAAGTAAGTGGATAATTAAACTGTTTTGACAGTTATAGTTTGGCTCATGAAGCGTATTCTTTGTCAGCTGTATGCACCAGACTGTAACGTCTGTACCATAACAGTTTGAGACAAATACGTACCATCACACCATTACTAATGAGGACCTGGTGGCATGCTGGTACCAGTGACTTAAAGGTAAATTCAGGTCAACCTGAGTCTTATTTTCATTTTTCTGTCTGATAAGCTTATTGATCATGATAACATTTCACTTCCTTTTTGTAGAGATTTGGGAAACACAGATGCCAGCAAGAACAGTTTTGAATAGGGTAGTGTGAACTTGCTACAGCTTGCCATTCACCCTTCACCATTCAGATTTGATTTGACAGGGATTTCGAGCGGACTACTTCTGTTATTTTTTTTTTTATTTTCAGTCAGACTCAATGTCAAGTGTTTGAGATGATGAGTCCTACAAGAGAGATAATGGCGCACACTTTAAGACGGTCTCTCCTTGAGCCTGGTGTTCTACTTTGTCGTACGGTCAAACACTGACAGAAGATGGTGTGTGAAGAATGGAAAGTCCAAATACATCCACTTCATGCAAGGATATTTTCACATCCCTGCATGAAGTGGTTGTACTTAACAGATTTTTGGTTTTAGAAAGTAAAAAAGAAAAAATTGCTGTCTGCAGCCTCCCTGATTCTAAGGTGCTGTGATGCTGTTTGACAATCCAGCAAGCGTGTAGTTTGAAACACCTTTACTAGAGTTGTTCTTGCTTTGTCAAACATGGAGTTGGTGAGTAAAATGCTATCATTGCCAGTAGTCATTATGGACAAAAATATAACACGCAGATTGACAACATTGCTTTGAAAATGTGCTAAAAAAAAAGTTGTCTTAAGCGAAATAAACCATCATCTCTTGTGTAATTTAAATTCATTAGATGTTTATTTGCAGTGTGAAACCGATAATTACCCAGCAGGCGATGTATATTTATAAGATTTGTCAACTGAAAGGTGTAAATGAAACATAATTCATTCACACTAGAAGTAAGTCAGTGGATCTACTTTTCTTTGCTAAACATTTCTTTTGAAATCCAACATCCAAGTGCAGTCACTCCTCCATCAGCTCTGTCATCCGTGACAACACTAATGCAGGCTTCTGTGCATTAGTTAAGCATTAACCAACCAAGTATGATTACATTAAGTTTCCCTCCCTCCCTCAGTCGCTAATATTGCTTTTAACAGCAGGACCGTGGTTGTGCAATATGTTGACCTGGCTACGACCGAGTCATTTGTATTGAGAACACACATGCCTGGCGGTGTGCAGCTGGCCATTTTGGGTCCTGGCTTTGGCCTGTTTACAGTCCAGCGAGCTCTCATTGTTTTGCAGCTCTGTATGGACACAGAAACAGGTGGTCTCTCCCGAGCGTACTGAAAAAGACAAAGGAGGACTGTTTGCGTAACTGTGGTCACCTCTGTGCCCACTAGATGACAAATCTTTGCCAGGAAACTAGAGTTTTTGAGATGGGAACTGTCGCATGACCTATTGTGGGATCTTATCGTGGTTGTCTGATGATCCTGTGAGAATTAGTGGTTTCCTTATGAATAAATACTCAAATATCTTCCTGGCCTGAGGCTTTTAGAGGATGCTTCCAGGTCAGCAATCTTGTGCTTTGAATGGATTGTGCTAAAAAAAAATTACAATACCTTGATAGATAAGCATCTCAGGCCTTTGTCTCTTTGTATTAAATGAATTTCAATCTTTGTAAATAATGGGTGTTGTTCATGTGTGGGTTACCTTTTGAGTTTGTGAATGTGTTTGTGTGTGTTTGTGCGTTTCTCTGTTTTCCTGGAAGGGTTTGGTTCCCATCTTCCTCAGTACTGCTTTGTTTTTTTTTCTCTATTGTGCTTCGTGTGACATCGCGGGTTCCTCGGTTGTGGAGACATTTTGTCTACCGCTTTGAAACCAACAGGGTGTGTGTGTGAGTTTGTGTGTGTGTGTGTGTGTTTGCTTTTGAGTTGTTCGTTTGTCACTCAGTGAACAGAGAACAACACTTCCTGGTAACCTTTGAACCTATGTAATATAAGCACGAGGCCGTTTGAGCGGGAACCGATGATGGACTTTAAACTTCATTTTGTGCACATACCAGCACTTTCATACACAAACACACACACATACACACAGTTCAAATACATGTAAACACAGCAAGACAGAACATGCCATCTGTATGTGCTTCGCTAATAGAAACATCATGTTTGCAGACTCGAACCACTCTGAGCTCAGAGGACACCCAAATTGTCGCTTCACTGCCAAATCAAAAAAAAAAAGCACACCAAAAGTGAAAGTTATCTTTAACAAAATAAAAGAAAGATTGATTTCAGTAAGATGACACTGATGATACTGAAGTGATTCCTGAAAGCGCTCTAAATTTGGCACATTCATCATCTCAACAACAGATCTGCCGGTTTCAGAAGAGCTACAAGTATGATGTGAGATGTGACTACTTTGTTTTTAACGTTGTAATCGGGTAAATAGGTTTATTTTTCCGATTAATCTTAATCTTAATCTCTATAAACAGTGAAAACTCCCCATCACAAGTTCCAAGAGCCTAAGGTAACTTCTTGAAATTGCTTATTTTGTCCGACTCACAGTCCAAAATTAAAAGATACTCAGTTTACAGTGATATAAAACAAAGAAAAGTAGCAAATCCTCACATTGTTTTACAAGTTGTAAAAACTGAATCTTTGACATTTTTCTTGATAAATGAGTTGATTTTCTGTCAATCGACTAATCAACTGACTCATCGTTTCAGCGCTAGTCTTAGCCACTAGAGCTTATACAGTATTTATCTCACATTAGATTATCACATGCACACTGACCAACTTTATCTCAGCGAGCTGAGCTGTTGATAAGTAACCAATCCTTATGTGCTTAGTAGGACATTCCTGAAGAGTCACTTTAGAAAGACCTTACACACACTTCTATACGCACTCACTCACAGCAACATGCAGCACTAACCAAATCACAGTAGATTTAGGTAAATCAAGCAAAGAAGCAATTACGTTAACAACATGTTTTACGAGGGAGGGAGCTGTGTACATGTTTTCAGTCTTTATCTCTCGCCTGTTCTGGGATTTTTCAGCTTGTCAACTGTTGTGAATTGCTATTATCAGGCTGGAGTGGCCCGTGTTTGTGGGCCGGCGAGCTCTCTTTTGTCAGCGGGCGTTTTGTTGTTTGCCGTCGGTGTCATTAAAGTTAACACCATGGGGGTTTATTAACTCATCTTGTCAGTCAGGGCTCGGTGCCTGTAGGCCTTTTTATTGCCGGTTTGTGTGTTTGGCTTCAGCGGGGAGGCGGCTGATAAAAAGGCCAGGAGCCGTTGAGAAGTTGACACAGAGCTGAAACGGTCACTTATCTTGCGGTCGCACTGAGAGGGCCCCCTGCTGATTCCACCGAAGTTTGTGTGTGTGTGTGTGTGTGCTGTGAAGGTTGTCACGCTGGCATCGGCTTATCGTTTCGGTGATTTGGCACATTTCGTTTCCTCATTCACAACAACCTGTTAGCACTTCTGACCCCCTTTATTTGGGAAAAACAACGGCCAGTACAGCCAGTAAACCATTTGAACTTATTAACCGTAGTGCAAGCCAACAGTGATATTGGCGTCCCCGCTGTAACAGAACATTCTGGATCCTCTCTCTGTCTTTTTTAGGACAATCCTCAGTAGGAATTCTGCTTTGTTTTGTCATCCAGCAGCTATTGGACGGTTAATTCAACCACTTGGCACAGATCCTGCCTACCGCTACCAGTCATGAATGCTGTCTGTTTGTTAGATACTGATGGAGAGGATTTCAGCGATTAATTAGACATGTACCTGCATGCGCACACGCATTATAGTACAATCCTTCCACTGTAGGCGTAATGAGGGTTTGGGTACATTTCATGCAGGGCACGGTGAAAGAACGTCTGTCACTGTGCTGGCATGACTGAGTGAATCCAATGCGGTGACACCCTCCACCGCCCCTTTGAGGGTGTGTTTCTCCTCAGTGCTTCCATCTGTGCCTTTCCTTTTCTGTGAAAGTCCCTGCAGTAATGTTGCTCCACATGGGAAAGGTTGTGCCCCTTCGCATTTTTACTCAGGATGTAAATTTATACATTGAGAGGAGGGGTATTTTTTTTCCCCCCCAAAACAAACTCTTAGGAGACTTGTTTTGGGCAAAGGCAGATTTTTACAGTCAAGAAAAATGCTCATTATCTATCTTATTGTTTTTTAGCCAAGATTCCTCTTTTCTTTCTCTGGCACAGCATGTCAGCCCACCCAGTATACAACCAAACACTGTCCAACCATGCAAGAGTAACAGCTTTATAAAAGGCCAGCTTGACTGGAAACACAGAGAAATCATTTGGAAGCCTGTCCTCTGCTTCTGGATGTTAGGATTTGGAAAGATTAAAAAAAAAAAAAAAGACCACAAAGTCACGTGATGATTGTGTTACATAGTGTGCTGGGGTCATAAAAGGAGCTTGTGCAACACACCAAAAGGGATAGAAGATGGATTTTGAAGTCAGATTGAGGAGGTCTTGCTAGTGGGGCAGTTAGTGGTTGGTTTGCTTGTGTTTCTTGGTGGACAGAGGCGTGGTGTTTGCTGTCCTGCCCTCCCGTTAACACATGGCGGAGGGCAGGCCCAGGCATACTGGCTTTATTTGCTCACATTGAACACGCTGCCCTTAATCCTGCTGTGGTTTTGTTTCTGCCTGTGCGGCATTGGGGCCCTGGAGGCTGATACAGTGCAGTTTACACACAAGCTCACACACACACACACACACACACACAGGGCCTGTAGTACTTGGGCAGCAGTCCTGCTGATGTAGGTATATTTTCCCGGCCCAGCCGTTTGAACTTCTCTCCTAAAGCCTTTTTACATGAATATAATTGTGTTCACCATTTTGTGAGTCTTCTGCAGATAAAACACTCAACATTTCAAGTAACTCACCTTTGACCTCTGTCCAAGTCCAACCTGTTGCATGTCTCAGGTTACTTTTTGCTCATATATTGCCAACATCTTTGCACGTAATATGCAAACCATTTAATATTTGTATAGTTGCTTACATTTCTGTATATATTGATGTACTTTTCCAAAGTGACTTCATACCAATTTCTGCCAGTGTGCCTTATTAGAACCCACCAGCCTGACACATTTGCATTGCATTTAATGACATAATGGTGGAAACTCCCACAAGCTATAAACTTTATTTTTGCACATATACCCTCTATAATTAGTTTTTATTCCCCCATGCTGGCAACAGCCATGGCTGGAGGGAATATGTTTTCGGGTTGTCTGTTTGTACGTATACATACTTACATACATGTATGTCTGTCTGTGTGTCCCATGCTTGTGAATGTGATATCTCAGGAACACCTTGAGGGAATTTCTTCAAATTTGACACAGCTCACAGCCTTCCTCAGTGGAATGTAATAAAACTGCATCATTCATAATAAAACACTCTCTTTAAGGAAGACTTAGTTGCTGTTAGAGACACCAGGAAAAGCTAGTAAGTGGACCTTGAATTAACATTTCCTCAATCAACCACTTCCTGAAGCGTGTTGTCTCTAACTCACTGTAAGGGGAAGATCTTAACTAAAAATCTAACATTGAAGATCAAAGTAAGCACTCTAGAGATATTAAGCATCATCAACAAATATATTATCTTGTAAAATGTCTGGTGTAACTGTTAATATCGCTAGTACAGTGCGCCCCAGGTGTGTTTACATATATGCATGGGATCTGTTTACCATACCATCATACTTTCTAGTAGCCAGAGTCACACCTATGTGAAATAGGGATGTTTCTAGACACAATGGGTGGTGAGGCCATGCACCTTCTTTTTCTTAACATTCCCATTGTTATGTCTGTTTGGGTTGAAGATATTTCTGCCATGTATCATCTAGGGTTAGCCTCAGAGCTGTGTGACTAGATAGGAAGTTTAACAGGGAGAACAGGTTCCTTCAGTAGCAAGTGGTAATGAGCTAGTACAAAAGAACTAAGGATAGTGAACTACACAGCGCTTTGTGTCTGTAATAGGTCAACACATTGTTGTCCGCTGTATCAGTCACACATTTTTAGAACTTCTGATTCACTTTTCAGGTATTAAAGGTGTGTTAGGTGAAGCAAGGGTGAGAAAACAGCATAATTCTTTATTTATTATCATCAGGAGAGAGGACCTCTATTGACTGTGTAACCTTCTTACTAATGGTTATAACTTTATAACACAACAATTAATAATCCACAACTATCTCTCTTAAACAGGGCTTAACAAAATGGCACACAGCAATTTGTAACACTAATAATTGTACATTTACTAAATTACACTGCTGAACAGCCTGCTGGGTACAGCCCGCTAGCTAGCTAAGCGGCTCCGTTATTGAGATTCCGGAGATTCAGATTGAAATTCTGACAGTTTTTAATCAGGGCAATCTCCGTCAGCCTCCTACTGCTTTAGAAATAAACGTGATTTTTACATGAATCGCTTCAAAAGTTTGAGAGTTTGAACAAAAGTAAACACAGAAACTAGCTGCCTGTAGCAGCATTATGGCTAACTGCACTCAGTGATTAAAATAAGATAAAAAAGTAAATACATTTAGAGATATATATGACTTATATGCACAGTGTAATAAAATAAAATATGTTGATAAAATGTGCAAACTTCCATCCAAGACTGAACACTTGCAGCCTCCTCTCCCCCCGTGGGAATCAGATGTTTGGGCTCAAGGTTACCGACCTCTCAGTCAAATCAGGACAAATGAAGTTTGCCGATCTTCTTTGTCAGAGTTGAGAACTTTCCATTCTTATGGAGCCCCATTGATTAATTGATTAGCAATGTTATAGATGCCACTGGCTTACTCCTATGTTCATTTGCATATCAATGCTGCTGACAATAGGAGTGAACAATGGAGGAGATTGTGGTTAGTTCAAGGTTAAACAAAACAGATTTTCTTATTGCTGAGACAGCAGAGTCTCTGTTTTGAACTTTATATATTTAAAACAGACCACTGAGGATTTAAAGGCAGTCTAGACAAGCGTTTCATGTAAAAAAAAAAAAGAAACACATATCTTAGTATTTAAAATCACAAAAAATTCTGTTTAATTGTATATCACCTTTCAACAAGAAGACAATTGAAATTGCTTTAAATAAGACATAAAAAGCGTTAAGACAAGATATTAAAGAAACAGAAAGCAATATAGAAAGACAATTAAATTAGTATTTAAAATTAAGCAAGCTACAATAGGATAAAAACAGAAGATAATAAATTACAGCACAGTTATAAATGAACATTTCTGCTAACAGAAAGTTACTATAGAAAAATACACACAGAGTTGCAGCATGGTAAACACATTCATGTACATTTCACTGACTTAATATAGCATGATTATTTTGGGGTCACAGATATGCTATGTTGCCATGTGGAACTCTTGTATAAAATACTTTGGAAAGCCAGTATTATTTATCTGAATAAATAGCTAGATACATAAGCCCACCATTTTGGGAACCGGTGAAGCATAATTTCTCATCATATCCACGCTATAGTCTATAGATATCAAGGTAACTTGCTAAAAAAATATTTGGTGTCCCATTACTGTTATGTAATTACTCTTTACCTGACTTTATGTAAGAACACATGGAGGCTTCTATCTTATGAATAAAAGATAGGCTCTTTCTCCGTCTCTGCTTTAAAAATTTAAATGCAGTCAAAAATAAAACCAGAAACACTTGCAGTCAGTGTATGCCTGTTGGTTAACTTGATAGTATTCAAGCTGTGATTGGACGAGCAGCCAAAGCCTCTTTTGCCTGTGCATTGAGTGGAAAGAGAGAAAGTGGCATGGGATAGCTGAGGACTGTATGGCACCTGTGATCCACAGGATTACAAGAGCAAGACTCTAAACGCTGATGAGCATGGTGGTGGTAGTGATGTCATTCTGCGCGCATGAGTCTGCGGGCGACATGCGATGCTCTTCATCATTCATGGCCCTGTCACCACTTGTCTCAGTTTGAGCTGGTGTCATGTGGCACTTTGAGTGCTTGGTTACATAAAGGCATTGTCGCTGGATGGCACAGTGGCTGAGCATTAAATTCTCAACTGAAACAAACAAGATCATACGTATTACCTCTCTGTGTATGCGGAGTGCTCTAAAACAAATATGTTCAAATGTATGTGTGTGTGTTTGTGTCTACTTTGGTAGCTGTGTCCGGGTAGGATGACCTGTTTGTCTGTATAGCTCTGTCAGCTTGTGAAAGAGTGCTGAGATGGAATTTTGCCCCCAGCTGAACTCAGAGCATGTGTGGTATGGGCTATACTGGCCAGACTGAAATCCCTGGTCACCTCGTCAGCACAATATATGAGCAAACACACAGCTGTGACTGTGTTTTTCTGTGTCCAGACAATGAAGTGGACAAACTTTTTGCCTTTTCTGACTGAGTCTTATCTATGACTAATATTATCCTCCATACAGTCATAAAATCTCAGGACTGAGGAAAGCACCAGCAGATAAATTAGAACTTCCATTTGAACACATACCCCACTTTCTCTGTACAATAAATACCTGATTAAAGTAAAAATATAAGCTGCAGTAAGGTGAAATGTTGGTATAGTCCAGCAACATTCAGTCCTTTCTATCCAAATGTCTAAAAGCTAGTCATAGTAATAATGAAATGAAGGGAAAAAAAGTTGAAACAGGTGAGATATTAGATATATAGAGCTGCAACAATGAGTCGATTAATCTATTGAACAGTCATTAGTCGCAGCCCTAATTTGACCGTCACATGAAGATTGGAAACCATATATAACCAAACATATTCCAACTCTTGTATCCTTGAATAAAATCTATCTGACAGTTCACATTGAATAAATCAACAAATTCTCTACAGAATTTCCAGATCCGAAATAAAAGGATTCTAAACTTTTTCCTCCAAGATAACAAAAGATTTTCTTTGCACAGCATGTAATTAGGATTAGTGTTTTGTCAGGCATGACATTTAAAAGGTGTAAACAGGAGTAATATTTCCCTATATTTTATGAGCAACGCTGCTAAAATTTCTCATGATCATTAATATTAATGATTTTCACTTGCACGCTGTGTGAATATTATAACACCGTAGTTACTGTGGAATTGTTTTGAGTCATCCTCCCTCTCCTCGTTCATCCTCAGACATCTATGTGAAAGATACTGTTATAAGAGTAGCATAACTCCTAATATGGCAATGCATAATACGTGTACATACCGAGTGTGTGGTTGAGCGAGTTTGAGAGAGCAAGCAGCAGAGAAGTGACAGTGAATGCGAGCAAAGTGGGTAAAGGAAAAGGTTAGCAGTAAGTTGTCAATCTGGCAGTAAAGTGTTAATAGATTCGGAAAAGGATGCATAAAATATTCTTTCTTTATGTGAAAGACTCCATTTTAATATGCAGAACATTAAAGCTCTTTTTCTAAGACTTCTCGAATGGTCTTTGGAATGTTATTTTGAAACAGTAGAAGGTGCATGACACTGCCATTCTCCATGATTTATCTTTTTAAAAAGTACTGAAAGCCTAGAAGTGAATATGACAGGACTGCCTGCAGGTTATATTTCATCTTTTGTCATGCCTACAATAATGGGGTCTTGATGATCCTGGGAGGGAGGGAGAGGGGAGGGTGAAACTATTCCTCATCAAACACCAAGGGGCCCCCACAGACATAAAATGGGCCATTTCCTTGAATGAATTAAGGTGTGAGGTTTTCACCTTTTTGATATTTGAGCTCCCACTGACATCTTTTATGCTGAGGTTGAATGTCCTCTAGTGTCAAGGCACATCAAAAGCATTCCCCTTCAGCTATAGCACTGCAGTGATTGTCTTATCGCCCTGCATGTGGCCACCAAGAAGGGTTAATCCATCTGAATGAGTTGATCTCTCCATGTAGGGGATAAAATCTTTCTCTCTCTGTCTCCGGCCGGCTTAGAGACAGGAAGTTCGCTTGGTAGTCAGTGCTCTGCCCTGATGTTGCCATAGAGAAATACAAAACTGGGCAGCAGGGAGGAACATATCAGTTGATGAGTTGTCTTGAGTGGTCAGTCACACATTCAGCAGCCTTTTGTGCAGCAGATGCTAATTGGCTACTGCACAAGGCGTGAAGTAATAAAGGGTTTAGCTAATGATAGATCATACGGCATTAATCTAACCTCTATGGATCTGCTCAGAGGGACTTTGTTGGTATTTGTTTGCCTAAGCTATAATCTTATAGTTTGGCATCCAGTTGCTGTTAAATAGCTTTCGTAACAGTAACCATTCCAGTTGTGACATTTAAGGGTGTGAACTCTAATGGCTCTTACAATAGAACTTGAAAACAAGCTTTTTAAGTTTGTTATTTGCTCTTTGTTAGGCTTTTTGTGTTGTTGTAGGGGATAGGGGGCATGTCCCCCATTAGCCCCACCAGAGCTACCGACGAAATCTTGAATGAAGTTGTTGATTATACAAGATAAAACCTCGGCAGTGGATAGAGTTCAGTCTTCTTTGGGGATGAACTCTCTTGAGAAAGAAGAGCACACAAAAAACCAGTACTAGCTTTTATCATCTCTCAAACCCCCACCCCCTTTCCCTCTAGTGCTACAGTTGGCTTTCCAATTGAATGGGTTCTTGTCAGAGATGCAAATGTTTTCATGGGTGACGTTCCTTTGGAATATTGTTGAGTGAAGCCTCCATTCATTCACAGGGGGAATACGCACACAAGCGTGGGCTTCAGCTCCAGTTTGAAAACACTGAGAATGATGGGATTGCTGTCTGGCTGAAACAATTGAAACCCTTGTTAATGTCAGTAGCACATGGAGCTAGCGGACTGTAGCTAGCACATAAGTGGGCGTTACAACCTCTTCTCCATTCGGTTTTGTGTTAAGCTCATGTTTCAAGGCTTGAGTCACTGGCGTCTAAGTGAAAGAATCCTGCTGAAATCAGCCATATTATCAGTTTAATGAGTCCGAGATCATCAATGGAAGCTCAGTATCAAAGTCACCTGCCTTAAATCAAGATTACCATGCCTTTAGTCTATCACTGCTAGCTGGTAGACATATGTATATACTGGGAGTTGCCGTTTATTTGTGTTGAGTTAAGAACAGATAAAATTAGGGCAGTGATAGACAGAACAAGATTTTCTGTTGGTATCACCCTCAAGGCTAAACAGACAAAAGCAAAAAACGAAAGAGAAATATAAAGTGACAGTGGAAACATTTTATCTGTTGATGATAGGAGGGTTACAGAATGCAGCAGATCTGGACTTTCTGAGTTGTGCTGTAAGTCAATCTGAGCTGAAGAAACGCTGTTCCACTTCATTCTTTTTTTTTTTTCTTCATTCTTTTATTCCTGGCAGCTTGAACTGCTCCAGCTCCCAGTATCCTGTGTTTTGGTGGTTATGTAACAGTCAGGGGCCTAAATGGGAACTAAAGCACAGCAGTGATAGCGGACACTGCAGCCACTTGAAAAATTGAAAGTGACAGAAGCCTATTAAGGTTTTTAGAAAGAGCTCAAAATTGTACCAGAAGAACTGTACCGACAGATTTGAATGGGAACTTATCTTGCCATGGTAAACTTCACAGGGAGTATTATTACTGGTTTGAAGTAAGGTGAGGGTTCTGGGAACTTTGTACCAAGAAGCTTTTCTTCACCATTACATAACACCCTTACAGATTTCTCCATATGAAAGCCTTTGCTAATTTAGAACCACTTAATTGAGGCTTCATTTTGAGGTACTGGCAACAAAAATTTCCATACTTTATGATGATCCTAACAGAGAGTTGTGTGATAGTGGGTGATGAGAAATGAATAGATATAGCTCTTTAGAGAAGCATTTAAAGCAGTATGTTGCATTTTCATCAGAATAAAATGCTGTCTGATGTAACTGATTACGTGTTTCCACATTGCCTGCCAAGGTGCATAGCTAGTCTTGCTTTACATAACTACTGATGTGGCTTTAATGTTCTCTATTCTTCTTCTTCATAGGCTGATCCAACCATAAGATGAAACCCGAGCTGGAGGACCATAATGGCTGCACACATTAAACACCTGGAATTTAACTTGTTTTGACAACATCTCATAGAATTGCCAAAGAACTCTGGAAGGAACTCCATCAGAACCTAGTTTCACATCTATCTGTGGATTATAAGAAAGAGACAGCCATCATGCCTATTCTCAAGCAGCTGGTGAACAACTCGAACCAGTCGAAGCGGCGGTCTCGGGTTGACCTTACTGCAGAGATGATCAGTGCTCCATTGGGAGACTTCCGCCACACCATGCATGTGGGCCGGGGAGGTGACGCCTTTGGGGACACTTCATTTCTTGCCACGCGATCAGGGGAACCTCCTAGAGAGCCAGAAACGAAGCAGGGTTCCCCGGGCCCCAAACCAGGGCTACTGTCTCGCACTTTCAGAAGCAGCAAGCGTTCTCAGTCAGTAAACCGGGGAGACAAGTATGAGTACAATATGGCGCAATCTGGTGGCTCATCCAACTATGTGAAAAATGCCATATCCCTGCCTTACCTAAACGATGAGGATACTAACAGAGGCAGCCAAATGCCAAAGAGTGTTTCCTCTAGCCCCATGAAGAAGCTGATGGAGGTTGACGCCAAGCCGGTAAATGGAGCAGCAGCGATGGCGACATTGGATGCAGAGTTTGATGAGCATAATTTCGGCGAACTTACAGATCTGCCCCCATCCATGCCAAAGGGAGGCGGGATGAAGCACGCAGAATCTATGATGTCCTTCCACATTGACTTGGGACCCTCTATGCTCGGGGATATCTTGAGCGTGATGGAAAAGAAAGGCTGGGAGGAGGACGACCTCGGTTACGAGGAGGGCAAGGGTAGCGAGGGCCATGGCTCCCCCTCCCTCATTCCCCACATAGATGATGAGGAAGAGGAGCAGGCCCCTGCAAGGCCACCTCGCAGTATGTACCAGAAGAAGGCCATGGTGGATCCCTACACCCCAGAGCTACGCACCAGGAACAACCACCACAACCTGGATAGCTGCTCTGTGTCGAGCTCCGGCTCGGCCACTGAGGAGAAACCTCAGTACCACATCCATGATGGCGACACGGACAGTGCAAAGTACAGTTCGCCACGTGGAGAGGAAGACAGAGATTTCACCTTCATGGATGAGGATGATGATGAGATTCGAGTGTAGGCTAACGTGGTATCACTGCTAAGAACAGTCTTGAAGGACACTAATGGAGGAGGACCAGACGTTGGGAGGCTATTGCAAGCTGGGAAAGGCAGGGGAGGGATTAAGAGGCAGGGCCGCATCTGATTTAAGCTTCTTGTAGATCAATCTAATCTCTGTTAAACATCAAAAATGAAACCAATTAAGCCTTATTCACTCTACTGTAGCAAGGAGATGTGATCTGAATGTGTGCTAGAGTGCAGAAAGACTGGCTCACAAAGTGGGCAGTGGTGTTGCAAATTATTTGCAAAATCACACTTTGAACTCATATGTATTGGAAAATTCTCCATCATCAAAGCATACTGGCTCTCGTGTTCAGAGCCTGTCCTTCTCACACACGTTTTAAGAGTAAAGGGTGACCACAAGTTTAGAGAACTGTACCCCAGCCGTCAATCACATTTGGAGTGTAATGTGTGAACAAAACAGGATATGCGAGGTCACAAACTGAATGTGGATGTGTAGTACAAGTTCTGAGGAAGGAAGAGGGAAAGGACAAGAAGTGAAACTCAGATAGCTTTGTAATCCCTGTGTGTAGGAGTGATTGAGCTTCATTTGCCAAATACAGTGTTTTGGCATAGACACTAAATAGATAAAGTAGATCATACTTTTGTCCACATCTGAATTTAAGGGGTGATTTCTGCTATTTTTACTTTATTTTAGGTACATACAGTATTTGGCAGTTGGTCTACAGAAGCCCATTGTTTTTGAGTTGAGTAGTATATAGTTTTGCAACTGTCTATCATTGGAAAGGTCTTCATTCTTTGAATTCACAGATAAATCTGTGATATTTATTTGTTATTTTTCATAAGGGACGGATGATACTTAATGTGCACTGCTAGGTCTTAAACGTTTTGATTTGGGGTTTTTCTGATATGTTTAATTTCTTACAAAATTTTCTTAATGGTACTACAGATTGGGTCAATTTTTTCTCTATAGAAATTGGCTAAATTGCACTTAATTATTGGACTCAAGTAGACATGAAATTGTCAATAATCACATCACTCCTGCTATCACTGTCATGGTAAGGCTGTATTAGTTGACAATGACTTCTATTTTACAAAATCCCTCGCTGTTAGTGAATGCTTTTTAATTTGCAAAAAAAAAAAAAAAAAAAAGTGGAAAAAAAAGAGGCCTTTTGTATGTGTTATGTGTCCTGTACTGTTTTTTTAAACACGTTTTAAAACTGACAAGGGCAGAAGTGGTGATTGTGGCTGAATATGACTTTACAGCTGATGTGTATTTCTGTGTTCATTCCACGTCATTACTGAGGTTGGTAGGATTAGCAGGTCAGCAGAGAGACGATGAAGAAATGTCTGAAAGGGAGTCGCTGCATGGTTATATCAAAATTAATAGTCATGGCTTCATCCGAACGCATCTCTTCTCTCTAGACATCTGTCCATACTTGTCTCTACAAGCAGAGAAAGGATGTAAAACAGGTACAAAGTGTTATTAAAGCACAGCTGGGCATCTAGTATGTCTCGGGGCAGAGAGAGTGAAAGATAGTCCTGAACTGGCACCACAAGTGATAATATTCACCTCCTCTACACAGCATAAATCACATAGTAGGAACAGATGATTAAATCAACCAATCATCTGGCCTTTCCCAGTCTACTCATTAAATGTGCTGGATTATTGGCCCACAACCAACTGGAACGACTCCAGGAACAGCAGGGTCAGGGACAGACAGGTGGGCTCTTTCTCTTTGGCTTTTTTGTGTTTAGTTGGTTTTTTACAATACAAGCTCAATCAGTAGGCTCAGTTTCAGTTATGAATTAAGACAGAAAGAGAAGTACTTTCCTGTCTGGTATCCATGACTTAAGGTCTGACCTTTTTTTTTTATTAGGTGTTAGAAAATTAATTGCCACATTTGACAAATGGGAGCTTTGAATTTTCTGTTGTGACACTGATGCAGGAGTGTGTATCAGGATGCTGTGCCATTCTGCCTTGAGTTATTGTTGTTTTGGAACCATGTCTACATGAGCAGGTTGCGAGAAGTTCAGAGGTAATTGCCAAGTATATTTTAACCATATTATTGGGTAAGGTTAGCAGGATATTGGATTATGTTTATTTTTTACCAATGTATAGATATGCAGTATGATTTGAGTCAGATCTCTTTGACATTTTGATGTAAATGGGCCAAATTTTAAGATGTCTTACTTTTTTTTTTTTTTTTTTTATCCATCGTGAAATATGTGGTTTGTGGATTGTTTTGGGCAGCTGCAATCCCTCATGTTCATCACCAAGAAATGGACACTTAAAAAAAAAAAAAAAAGAACAAAAACACTCCTTATCTGCCGTCGTTTTAATCAAGTAATGTAAATATAATTTGTGCCATCAATTACAAATACAATTACAGTGAACAATCTTTGTTATCGGCAGTGTGACTATGTGTTACTAGTCTGAGACCCAGAAGAATGTTAGCGGCTTTAACACTAAATAGCACATTTTTGGCATAATTGTATTTGCGAGTTAGAATTTGGAAGATGTAAATAGAGAATTATGGAAAAGTATACAAAATTACTCTGACATACTTTCTTGTAATTGTCTGAACTTTCTGGCACTTGTTGTGTTTTTCTGTGGGAAACTTCTAAGTAGGCCAGAACCATATAAAGGAATTTGCAAATACTTTCTGCCCCAGGTCTGCTTAAAAGTTTTCTGTGCCCTGATGGCTGTGGTTTGGCGAGTGGCAAAAAAAGATAAGGACTGCGAAAAAACAACTGGCTCAACGTTCAGCTGTAGAATGTTTTTTTTTTTTTTTTTTTTTTTTTTTTTTTCTATTCAGTGGCTGTAGTGTTATGCCAAGTATGTACTGTTTTCTCTTCCTCTTTTTCAGTCTGGTTTTACAGTATATTAATATATTTACCTCCCTCACTTTCCTTTCTTTGAAATAACAGCTATATTTTTCAATAAAAGAGAAAGCTGGTAATCTTTAACTATGACTCCACTGTTTTTGTTTCATCTTCAGAGGGTCTGCTACTGCAGTAGGCGCCTTCATTTTCAAACTCTTTTGCAAGTTTATCCACACTCTGCTTCCAAAACAGGCAGAACACTCATACGAAATCTGACCTTGAAGCACACCCAAGAATTTTTACTGAGGGAGTCACTGAAAGAGTTCCAGCCACATCCACAGTTTAACTAACACCCACTTGGAAAGGATTATACTACATAAATAACCCTGAAATGAAAGATAAAACCTTGTGTGTAACAGATTCCACATCATGGGCAAGATCTGTCTTGTTAGCTAATTACAGTTAGCTCCAGTCTGACAATGATTTTAAGAGCTTGGTTGATAAAGCATAAAGATGCATAAAACAGTCAGACATACCTTATATTTCGTGACGTGCCATGAACCCTACAAGTATTATGCAGCAATTTAAGACGGCACATTTACTTTTATATATATATATATATATATATATATAATCCCATTAGTTTTGTATCTTTAACAAAAGGTGAGTGAATGAAGCTGAAATGGTGCATGCATGATGAATGGAGAGAGCAGTAAATTAACTGTACAGATGGAATACATCACAGCTTTTTGCTCTTTTTTTTAACAAATCCAATTTCTCCAGTTGATGACCATCTGGATATGAGATGACACAGAGTACTGTCTCCATTATTCCTACGTGTGAGGTGTCACATTGGATCTGTGCCAATATTGTGACATACACATGTTCAGGACAGTTGGAAAGTTTATGTGAGGGTTTCATGAAGAGCATCATGATCTCAGGTCTAAGAACAGTGGCTCAATTGTTAGAATAAACTTTACACAGACAAAAAGGGGAAAAAAAGATCCTGATTTTAGTTTGGATATTTGCCCTCAAAGCCACGTAAAAACTGACACAAGCTTTGGACGATTCAGAGCAATTTGATGAAAACAGATAGCTCTTTCTTTCAGCTTGGCAGAATACTCTAAAGCTGCTTTATACAACCCATAAAATGATGACATGAATTGCAAAACTGTTGGTTTAAATTTCAGCACTTAAGAAGCCAAGAACTGTAAGTGAATGTACTTGTTTGTAGGTGTGTTATTATCGCCCTCTAGTGTCAGTTTCATGTAAATGAAGGATTCTTTTTCTGCAGACCTCACAGGTGAGGGTATACAGTATTTAACACCTCCATTTTAAGTGCTTAGATCTATCAAACTACAGCTACAGAGGGCAGTGACATAGATATCCAGTGTTGTTATTGGATAATGCACCAATCATTGGAAGGGAGGATGATGCAAACATTTTTAGCAGATTTATTATCTTCAAGTGTAATTATATACAGCCTACAAATTATATATTTTGGTCTTAATTAAGTCTGGAAAGGTCAACATTGTTATTTAACTTCACATGACTCTGTTAGAAATTAATTAATTCAAGGTCCCTGCAATGTTACATCTAGAAACAAATGGTTGTCCAGTCCAGCAAATCATGATGAACTCTTGGCTGAAATTTGATTTATTTGAATAGCATCAATATCACATCAGCCTATTATATCTGGTTTGTTGTTGCTGCTGTTGGTTTGATATTGAAAAGAAGGATATTCTGTTAACATGTAAAGCTCAAACGGATCTGCAGAGAAAACTATTCATGGGTTTTAAATCCTTATATTAACCCAATGTGAAAATAAAACACAGCCTCCACAAATACGAACATGTTATGGGGCCTCAAGATTACCTGCAAGATCATTCGTCTCTGTTTCTGTGAATTTTCTTGACAGAATTATCCCGAGAGTGTGAGAAAATTGTGCAAGAAAATCCCTACTTTCACTGAATCATTTTGAACACAACCTTTTTGCCTTTTTACTCTCTACAATTCTATTTTATATTCAAAATGTATAGTATAAGCATAAAAAAGTATGTCAATGTACATCAATGTTGGCCAGAATGCCACAGCTATGTTTGTTGATTCTCATTACTTCTCCAGAAATAGATCAGAAATATCAGTGACACATTTTTTTTCCCCTGTATATGCCTTCAAAAAACGAAAGCGATAAAAGGTTTTCTAATTGCAAATAATACTAATATCCTGCCCCTATGGCTTGTCATTTACACAATACAGCAAAAAGCATACAAAATGTATTTGCATGGACAGATAAGAGGATTTCGAAATTGTGCTTTCAGTAATGTACCTCCTTTATTTTGGCGATGTCTGGAGGAGGACAAATAGCTGGATCAGCATGGTGACTCACAGGAGCACCGAGGAACGAGGAACATTCTATGTTCTTGCCAGTGAGATGAAATATCCTGCTAAAAAATTAATGGTTGTGTGCTATGCTGGAAATGTTTACCCTGCTTTCCCTCTTGTTTGATGTTCCCTGTCTATGATGTCTTGTATATTTGATGAGAGTCTAAATTGATCAACTACAAGGCCGCAAGATCACGCAACTGCTTATTTTCTCTCATTTTTTGAACGTCTTCATACATAGTCATAAATAGTAAATACTTAAAGGGAGGCTGTGCTGTTGGGTTTTTCCAAACTGCTTTAAAATGCTGTTCTACAATTCTTACACTAAAGTTTTCTTAGTGTGAAGACCAAAAAGGTTTTTGATGAAGGCAGTGGAAATCTATACTTACACTCTAATAAAGGTCGGGTGATCATTAGACCTGGTTATTAGGGAGGACAATGACTTCACACTGATGGTCATGAGGCCACTCCGAAATGTTTATATATATGCAATAATATACCTGGTTCTGTGAATCTGTTGTATTACATAATCATGTAAAGCATCATTAATCATTAAAGCATCATTAATGATACAATAATATCTATCACAGAGATGAACTATATACATTATAAGTTGGACAAAGGATTGTTGAGACTGTTAACCAGGGGTTAAATTGGGCCGGGGCTGGGACATAGGCCTCAGCGCTGGGACATAGGCCTGCACTCTTTTTAGTCATCAGGGGACGCTTGACTTTGCACATCTTCAACAATGTATATATTTTTAAACTTTTCTTGGTCTTAATAATTCAAACAATGACTAAAACACACTTTCTTTGTAGCTGTAGAGAACATAGGCCTAAATGAGGTGATGTAAGAACTTGAGAACATCAGACCTTACATTGGGTTTCCCCTTTTTTTGTCAATAGGTTTCCTTAAAAGCTACCTAGCAGATCAGCAACTTCATTGACTTGTCAGTCAGTCAGACAGTACAGATGGCAGAGTGATAGGTGGATAAAAATTGAGGGAGAAAAATAGTCAAAAACTGACAGGTTTAATAACAGAATGTAAATTGATCTGATATTCTGCATAAACAATGTTTTGATTTTATAAAATGATACTATAGCTGGTAAACTCCAGTTCAAGTTAAACTGTCAAGCAAGCTCACAATTAGCACATATTGAAATCTCTCAGCATTGTCACGACAATCATACTTTGAGCAGAATATAAGAGCAACTCAAATTACAACGTGGCTTTCCTCACTATAACATTAATTAAGGAAAAGGAACTAGCTTGCACACAGTTTAATGTAATTATTAAAAAGACTGTTCTATTTATATTACTTTGTATTATTTTCTCTCCTTTTTTTGTAATAATATCATCACCATATTTATACAGATACACAGGAGCACTTACAGAAAGATTTTCTTGCCATCAGCTGTCCAATAGAATGACTGATTCGTGTTTTAGCGTTCAGGGCAGAGGGCTGTCTCACCTTGTTAGATTTTATTTACAGTCCGTCACACAATATCAATCAGATTTTGTAGTCTATGCACACATACATATGCACCCATGGCAACCTTGAAACCACAGTCACCCCACATAACAGAAACAAATTTAATCCCTGCTGTCAACAATTATATTAACACAGCTCTGCGTTCATTTTTTAAGGTTATAGTTCTGTCATGTTTTGCCCAAGTTTAGCCCTAACAGTGAGTTATGCCCTTCTTGAAGAAGTTTGCTATTGTTTAACATGTGATGCCTTGATTCATAAGATCTTTGAGACCTATTCTTTTACTGTCTCAATTTTCTTTATTTAATAGATAGAGATTAGGATCTCTTTTTCAAGAGAGACCCGTGTAGTGGAATAAACAGTTTAAACCTGAACTGACACACAGATAATACATATGTTTGACATTATTTTCATGTTAAGACAAGCAGTTGTGGAATTGCAAATACTTGAGTATAGCCTTTTAAAATCATCAAGTGAAATTAAAGTTTAATTTCAGTTTTTTGTAGCATCTGTATGGATTGAATTACTCCAGTTTACAATGAACACATATTTTCATTTACTTTACACATTTTTAATATATTTCTAATTGTTTTTTTAAAAATAAAGTTACAGTGTAGCCAACAAGAATTATCAGAAAACAAAACTTTAATGTGAAAATACAGTATATAGCTAAAGTTTAATACCAGCAGTCACTCAAATGTTCCAGTTTTCTTACTGTTGAAGCTTTTACATTAAAATGAAAAAGAGGTTTCAGTTCATAGAGGAAAATATACATTTTGGTGACACTGGAATTTGATCTGGACTGGACTGTTGGCTACTTCACGTCTATTCATGGCCACTAGATGGAGCCAGTGGTTAGTATACAAACTGCCTGCTGATCATTTAACCAGTACAAAAGCTGTGACTATAGGTTCTTGTGACATGCTGCATAGTGTCATGTAAGTGTTTATGTGTACAAACGCATGTGTGTATTCATATTATTCTCTACAGCTGCCCATCACAGCTGAAACACACAATACTAAAATCATATAAGCTTAAAGTTTGTTGGGGTCAGTTTTTGTCTGAATCTTTACCCTGGGTTCTCCTTCTAAACTGCTGACTCCCACCCAACATCACACTTTCTTTCATAGTGTGATTACTGTAATTAACCTATCAAAGTGTAAAAAATGATTGGGACATTATTGTTTCAGCTGTTATGCATTCTTCATAATTCTTACAGATCATTGTTATGCTAACTTTACATGACCTTGAATGTCTTTGTGAAAATACTCATGTTCTCACAACACAGAACTTTTCATAATCAAATGATGAATGTCTTATGTGTCAGTTTTTAATTCTGTTGGCATTCTTGGAGTTATTTTCTTTTTCATCTGACAATTTTTGCTTTTCTTGGAGCAACAGTGAAAACAAGCAAATACAAGGCTGTAATTTTTTTTCTTCCATCAATGTTTTGCTCTCAGCCATTTACTATTAAAGAATTGTTTCCAGGTGTTTAGGGGTTTCTCTGTAACTAAGGAGATTAAAGGAGTGGATGAAGGTCATCTTGGTTGATCAAATGTTTTTCGTAAAACGTCCATGTCACCTCATCTGCACTTGGCAGCAATTTATACTTGAAAATCTGATGTTCACACAAACATGCATATAGATTGGTATTTGTTTTACATAAGCGATCACATGTGTGATATCAATCACTGATGCTCTAAAACATTTGATTATGAATGGACATAACATTTGCTTGAAAATTCATATCATGGGATTTGTAAGGTGTTTTTGTGCAAAAGTGATAGATGTAAATGTATAATGAATCAATGCCAAGGGTGTAGTCGAAATAACGCAACCTTCTAAACTACTCCTCTCCTCTTTAGAGGCATCAGCACATTTTGGCCATTAGTCCTTGCAACACTGACTTGGCAAAGGTTGAATTTAACCTGAATTGGGCGCTTGGTGTGATTGGTGGATGTAATTTTGGAAGGTTAGGATTATAGTTCATATATTTCGAGAGTGATTCTTAAGGAGGACTTCTTATGTTTAGTCCTTTCATGCAGCATCATTCACAGTAAATGCACCTTTGAACAAACATTGAAAATCTTTACCAGACTTACCAACAATTATTTTGTCTTTTGTTTAGTCTCAGCAGACATGTATTCCTTGTAATCCACCATTTTATCCTGTAATGAGACAGAGTTGTATTCACAAGCAAGAAAGCAGTAAAGGAGAACTGTGTGCACACCAATCAGTAAAATCCATGTAGAATAACAAGCTGGAATGACTGGAATGATTGTCCTTCTTCCTTCTCTGTGGCTATTGTGTGTGTTTGATACAGACATGTACTTTTTTTTATTATTCTATATGTGAATATGATGTGGAGTTGCCATGTTGAGGGTGTGATTGCTGCGTGGGCCGAGTAAAACAAACCACATCCAAGTATAAACCATCAGAGAGGGGTCTGAAGTCAACCGCATGTACCTCAAACACTTAAATATTTACTTTAGTCAAGCTGAGCCAGTCTGGGCCAGCCAATTAATCTTTTCAAATGAGAGAGTGGTCAAACAAACCAAGATGGGTGGATAATGAAGCACCAGCGCCTGGATGTATGTGTGTGATTGTACTTACTGCAAAGTACATTGATACAGTGACTCACTACAGAGGATCATACAACTAAATTTATTTCTTCAGTCATTCTGATTATTACCTCGATCAACATATAAGTTGATTTTGAAAGCTGTTTGAAATTATCCATCAAGTCAAGGTCCAAGGTCTGGTAATCATAAATTATAATTAATGAGTCTGGCAGGTGTTTTTCTTTCTGGGCTATCTTAGTCATTTTCAGCTGAGCAAAGCACATTTAAGTGAAGGGATAACAGCCACACATTAAGGGCTTTCATTTGAGCACCTTGAAATAACAGAGGTTCGGAAATGGCCCCCTTGTGTAGGTTTGCGTGCTTGGACAAAGCCTTTTTTTCTAGCTCTGGTAAAGCCTCAAGCTCTGGGAGACCTCAAACTGAGCGGAAGCCAGGTGAGAATATTTTCAACCATGGTTCATGTGGTTATGTTTGTCCAACGAGACACAATTAACTAGTGTACTTCATACTCCAAACATTGGAAGTGAGCTGATACACAGCATTAGCATTTCATCATAGACCCAGATTTTAAAGATGAATTGCTTGATTGTGAAAAACTGACCGCTTTGTGGTCTTTAGCTGTGGGTGTTAACTCTTTCTGTAGTGTAAACCAGCTCTACTGATTGGGGGTCAATGTCAGCAGCAAAAGGTGTAGGTCAGGGTCACTGCATTTCAATGAAACAACCTAACTTTTCAAAAATGCATAGTATGCAATGTCTAAAGGCTGGCATTTAACATATATCACTGGTAAATATTTTAATAAGGTTTCAAAATTACTTACACTATAATGCCAAAAGAAGGTGGATACCCAAATAATATGTGATTGTTAAACATCTTAATCAAAAACCATGGCCATTAATTTGCTGCTAAAACAACCTCCATGCTTCTATGGAAAGACTTTGCACAAGAGTTTGCTACAAGAGCCTTAGTGAGGATGGGCACTGATGTTGGGCAATGACGTCTGGCCCTCATATATGGAATTCATATGGACCTGACTATGTGCATGGGGCATTGTCACATTCAAACAGGAGAGGGCCTTTTCCAAATTGTTACTACAAAGTTGGAGGCACCCAATTAAAATATCATTGTATGCAGTAGCTTTAAGATTCCCCTTAATTGGGACAAAAACCAAACAAATATGACCCTCTTAATAATTACAACTAACTAAATCATACTGAAAATTCATTAAAAAAAAAACAGACAACAAACTACTGAATTATTAAAATTACACATATTTTCCACATGTGGTGACTCACTCAAAACTTGATGCATGAAATCTCATCCAAACATGCGCACACACAAAGTGGTGGAAAACACAAATAAAATATCCTGATGTTTTTCATCTGCCTTTTGATGTAATTGACAGAGAGGTGAAGGACATGTTCGAAGAAAACTGTTGACAGTTTCGTTGCTTGGACTACATCCAAAGGATATCAAGGCTAAGAACAACTATGTAACACAGAGTACAGTGCGGCCTTGGATACTGGCCTTCTCTGGAATGTATGGGGTAGTACTGGATGTGATTATAATAATGACACTTGGTAATGTGGTGAGCACTGGTATGTTGGATAGAAAGGTCTGGCTCTGGCCCCTGTTTAAGTAAACATTACAGTGTAAAGTCTTTTGTATTTATCACGTTCAAGCAGCACGTTGGTATTTCTAAGAGGAAATATTGCTTCTTGTTTTTTTAATTGGATGGATTGTTCTTAGTTGTAAGTGTTTTGTTGTGAAATGATTTTTGGAGGGTTACATTTTTGGACCTATGAGTCTATAAAATAATGAGTTTTCTTATCTTTTTAATTTCAAGATAGACATGTGGTTAAAAAAAAGGTTGTTAAAACTACTTGTAGTGGGTGGTTTCATAGAATGAAAGGTCACAGAGCCCGGGCATACCGTAGCTTCACAACACCACTCTGACATTACACATCCTGTCTGTTACTATTGAAAAACAGAGAAACAATTCCTTTCAGTTTCCTCTTAGTGTTTCCTGCTGTCATTTGAACGGTCCAGGGCGACACCCGCCTCTTCCCTCTTCTGGGATTTAACCTCTTACAGGGTAGAGAGGGTCAGCTTCCTTCCCAGCGAGGAGGCTCAAGGGGAGGAAGGGGCCATGTGACTGGCTCCATCTTTGCCCTGGGAGGGAGGTGGTGAAGAGGAGACCGAAGATATTTAGAGAAAACACAGGCGTGCCCTGCAATCCTTCTGAGTGAAAAAGCTGGGGTGGGGTTGACAGGGATTTCACAACGAAACACAGAAAAAGGAAATGGACTCGACGGATATTTCACTACTCCATCATCTACACCTCCCTTTTCCCTCAAGTGTTTATTTTTGGCCAGATGTGCATGTGCATATGTGTGTGCTTGAACATACCAGGAGGAGGTGTTCCTACGGTTTTGTCCAAAGATCCATTATTTGAAGGGCTGCAGTCTTGATTCCAACTCAGAAAAACCTGATATCCTTCATGATGGCATCCCTCCACCCACTCCTCATCGAATGTTCCTGTTTTCTTTTCAGATATAACATTATCAAATAAAAAAAGCAGAACTGAACAAAAGTGAGTAATTTTCTGCAAAACATAAAATAGATGTGAAGGTAAAATGCTCTCTGTTCTGTTTTACAAAGACTGAAAGTGATATGCCAGACAGACTCAGTCGCCAGAATAAAGATTCAGGTGAAAGGTCAAGTATACTCTAAATCAAATTGCTAATAGCCTAAAAGGCTGCAATCCTTTTTTTTTTACTGTCCTTAGACTGTGGACATGAGACAGTAAGTAGTTTCACTGGTTAATGTCACACATCTGTGACGTGGCTCTGCATTCTGGAGTGATTTTGGTCCTCATACTCATAGGAATTTCCTGCACGATGCAGTGCTGAATCAGTGGGTGTGCTCCAAAAGTCATTCCATCTACAGATTGGATTGTCTTCATACTGTATGAGGATGACGAGGCCTGAATTTCATTTCATGGATATCAAGCATATCCTTCTCCTGAGGACTGTGGCGCCTTTACTACATAATGAGGGCAAAGGAATTTCAGACTTGAAATGCTAATTCAGGCCTATGAGCTAGGACAATGCAAATGGAAAGTCAACTTGTGCTCCTCCTGTAAAGGATAAGGCTGGCAATTTTCTAAATTTGTCTCATTGTCAACAAATCTCATATACAAAACCAAAACAACAATGAACTCATCCAAGTAGTGTGTGTGTATCCAAAGCCTGGTACATCTTATTCCTCTTTGCTGTAGACTGCTGTTGTTGTCCAAAAACTATTTTAAAAAATGTCAATAAGTCATGCCTTTGCATTAGCATGTTCCTTCACCTTGAAGATTATGGTCACAGTAGTTTATTTTGAAATGGCTCCAGAGACAAACAACAAACAACTCCAAAACAGCAATCATGTTTTCAGTCTCTGGAGAATAGTGCCATGTATAGCAGATGCCGCTGTGAATGTGCATGAACGTGGTTCTGTTTACAGAGCTTTGCTAGCTTGTGCTACGTATTACAACTTCTTGACTTTGTACTGAAGTTATGTAAATGGAACTGCATTCCTGCACATGTGCAGTGGTGTCTGCTGTACAAGAAACCACTCTCTAGGGACTGAAAATGTGATCTGCTCTAGATGTTATTACTCTTCGGAGCTGTTTCTCAGTAAACTCTTTGTACTGAAGGCACATGTCACCCAGTGCAGCAATGTGGCTCACTGGCATGTTTTTAATAGTTTTTGGACAACAACATAGGTCTATAGCACCATGTTTGTTTTTGGTTGTGTTTACTTTTATTTATCTCTTAGTTATGTACAATAAATCTAGTTTAGTTACAACTCATGTGTGATCACCCCTACTTTGTCTAGCCTTGAATGGGGTTGTGACAAACTGGGGGCTCTTCCAGGATCAAATTAACCATTTTGTAAAGATGAAATCTAGCCTTTGAGGTAATTTGGCCCGCTTTTGTTTTTTCTATCTCCTGTGATGATGAGAGTTTGTCAATTTATTTGTAGGCATTTGGATTTTGGAAAGTCTGGACTTGAGGTTTGGCCTAGGTGGTTACCAGTTTTGGGAGTATCAAACATAAGCTTTAATTTTCTTTTAAGGGGAGAGCAAGTCTAGTCCTTTGTCCCTTTTTTGTTTTGTTTGAAATTTGGTAAGTGCTTGTCTATTGTGCATTTTGATTTAAGGTATCTGTTATGTTACTGGAGTTTTTCCCACTAGGTTTTGGTAGCAAGCTCTAGCAGTGAGTTTGTTTCAGCCTTACCATTTAAAGCGGCAGTGAAAGTGGGTAGAGCTATATGCTCTGGTCTGTGGCTTTCTAGGGGTAACTGCATAGCAGATGCTTACTGGACCCACTGGTTTACAGTAAATAAATATCCCCCCATCAATAGCTGCCTGAACACTAGTATTGAGCTTATATAGTTGTATTTGTGAGCCTAGAGTGGGGAAGCTCCAGTTTGTTTTGTATGGACAACCTTCTGGTTTTGTTGACACATATTGGGATTCAGCACTTTAGTTTTGTGTTTTTGTATCAGGCTTGTTTAATGGTAAGGGTCAGTTACCCTCCTGTTTGTATGTGTCATGTAGTCAGGGATTGGGCACTGATACTGACACTCACCTGATACATTGTCTTTAGTGTTATGAAGTCAGGCAGTTGGTCTTGACACACATACATTTGTCATATGTAAAATACTATCCCATGTGGATTTTGCTGTCCTTTATCTCTGCGTATGCCACTATATTCTTGTCTCCTTATTAGTCTTAAAGATGCTTCCTCTGGTACCAAGGTTGCAGACGTCTGAGGCGCCACAAGATGGTGAGACTTGTGATAAAGGTGGTCTTGTGTCAGAGACTGGTAGGAGGAGTACTTTATCTATAGTATTGTGTATATTTCAACTGCTTGGCTAAAAGGGACAAATAACACAGTGGCTCACTGTAGAATGCCAGTTTTAAAAGTATTAACCTTGTTTTTAGTTCCAGAGTTCGTGGTGGAACCATGCCTTTATGAGGGGGGTTTGATGACCCTCTCTGGACAGACTCCTTCTTGTCCTCTCCCTGCAGGAGCCTGGTGGGTGGAGTTGGGTTGTCAGGGAGATTCAGATCATCTGGACTGACAGGCTATATAAGCTGGTGGCAGTCTGTCACTTGCCCTCTCTCCTCAGGCTTCCACCATGTTTGGTTTTGGTTGTTTTCAGTTTCATTTATCTCTTATGTACAATAAATCTAGTTTAGTTACAACTCATGTGTGGTCTCTCCTCCTCTGTCCAGTCTTGAGCCGGGTTGTGACAGTATGCTTTGAGGAGCACTACAGGCTTAATCATAATCCCTTACATTTGCTTAGCAAACCAAGCAGGCCCTGTGTTGACTGACAGCGGTCACAGCCACTGGCAGATTAATGAGCCATTTAGCCAGCCATTCGCAAACCCTCGGCTGCACTCCTTGGTCATGCATCACCACCAGTGACACTGCTGGCTCGTTGGATAGTTGGCCATTGCAATGGAAAAAGTACAGTCTCTAAGTGCAGAGTAGCAGTTAAAATGTTTTGCACACTGGAAAGTTGGTGCAGGACATGAAGTCTAACTAGCAGTTGTGGAAAAGAGAGGCCTTTGCAGAGGAACTAAAACTATGCGAGAAAACTTGATTGCTTGTAAGGAGGCAGTTTTACAGTAATTTGTCCTGCCTTAAAAGGGTCACCATTCTACTTATGCATGTCAGTATTTGAATGATTAACCAGAAAAACAACTTGGTATGAATAAGGAAAGATACAGAAGCCTCTTAAACCACAGAGTGTGAGCATCATCCTCAATCCTTTTCATTTCCAGGAAACTTAATGTCGAGCATGCAAAGAAGTTTGCATGTGGACCACACACGGTGAAATCCCACACCTCCACTTTAGGTTCAAGGGTTTATTTACACAAGCACTGCAACTATCCCTCCATTCAAAAATGCAAAAACCAAATACATCTGAAAACAATTTAATTTTTTAGAGCTCAAAGGATTTTTTGTTGTCCTTCCTATAAACACATAAAGAACCATCTCAGGAAAAAGGAAAACCAACCGACTTCTTGGTTTAACATGATCTGTTCAGTTGACACCCTCAGCTACAGTAAGAATAATGCCAGACATCCACCCTCTGACATGTTATTTTCCTGCTTGTCTCTAAAAATGTCTGACTTCATCCAAGAACTGTCACATGTTAAGAATCTGTGACACTGCCCATTTTTCATCCCACCCTACACGTACGTACGTACGTACACACACACACACACACACACACACACACACACACACACACACACACATACACATTAAAGGGGACCTATTATGCTCATTTCCAGCTCTACTTTTTTTTTTTTTTACTCTGGGACTCCACTAGAGTAGCTTTGCATGAGTCACAGTTTAAAAACTCCTTATTTATCTTAAATTGTCCCTTAAATGAAACATTTTCCTCACCAAATTAACAGAGCTTCGTTAACAGCACTAGGAACCAGTCGACACAACAAGATATGGAAATATTTGGAGATATTTGTTCAGCAGACCAGTTAGAAATAATGCGGGGAGGAAAAGTACAGGCAGAAACAGTGAGATGTTTGATGGACAGCTGCAGATGACCAGCAAAAATCCAACAAATAAACTATTTATTTTACTATACCCTGCTGTGTAATGGGAAAACACAATGTGCAAGCTCGACTCGAGAAATGGCTCGGCGTGACTACCCCAAAACAATGGAAAAATGCCATAATGTTAGCAGAGTGGAGCAGTGAATTTGTGCTGTACATGGAGCAGATGACCATATAAAGAAATCTGTCATGAGTTGACATCAGCTTGTGCTGAAAATAGAAGAAAACATTGAAACCCAAATGTTCAGAGCAGTCTGCAGCTGGTATTTGTGGTTACCAGGGATTACATCTACATAAGTTCACCTCATTATTTGACACCTTGGCCCTGTTTAATATGAACATCCATCTTTGTAACATTGCCTGAAAATGAGGAAAAGCATAATATGTCCCCTTTAATTGCTGCCTTTTGTTATGTTTCTACTCATACAGTAGCATCCTAGTGACATGTCAAGTCACAAATGAGTAATGCATGTATTGCAATTGTACTCAAAAAATCTAACAGAAGTGTCACTCAGACATACTATACTGAGAGGCCTTAAATCTATGCCTCTGCACATTCCTAGCAGGGCTGCAGAAGGTCAAAAGGCCATTGATGTCTTGGCTTGGAAACTGTGCAGCTATTTTGGAGGTGTGCAGCGAAACTTGTTAAGGGGTTGGAACTTATAGCCTTACAGTATTTACTGCACCTCCTTATCCATATGGACGCTGTGTCTTAATCCCCTTTCACTTTATCTTCATTTGAAAAAATCTAATTAATATATGATAAGAAAAGCTGCCTTTCTGTGCATTATGGTAAAATGCACCCTAATTAACACCCCTTTTTCAGATACTCAGAGGCAGTCTGAAGAGAATGTAGAGTAAGGAAATAAGCAATTAACAGATAAAAGTGATACCCTGGGGGCAGCATCCTTGGGTTTATTAAATTTACTTAATTTAGTTATTTAATTAACTAAAAATAAACCATGACTTTCCCTGTGGTAAAGCAAAATTACCCTGATATTAGTTATGACTTTTGTCTCTGCTTTTACAAAGAGAAGGATCAAAACTTCTACCATAACATGTTTCTTTAAAATTGTTAAAGTATAAAGATAGGAAACCATCTTTTAGATGTAGAGAGAATTGGTCTCCTATCAGTGTTATTGGAGTCCTCCCAGACCACCTGCAAGGCTGGATCCTTCGTTGGACAACTGCTCTTTGGTGTGGGGGTAGCTTGCCACAATGACACCATGTATCTCATGTCTCCTCACCTGCGCTTTTGTATATGCACTGTACTGTACCTTTATCCTCCATACAGACCCAAAATCCAATGCATCATTTTGCAGTTCCTTACAGATGCATCTTGAGAATTACTGGTTGCTGTAATGATTTCATTTGTCCATACAGGAGGAGTGATCCTGACTAAACCTGCACTCCAAAGTTAAGCCAACACAAATCTGAGCCTTTAGCAGTCTGAGTATCAGTAACTACCAAGCAAACACTGTTCGATGACACACAAAGGGGATTTTGCACCACAAAAATGATAAGATACAGACTTGATCTGGCTAACTGCTGAAGCCTTCATATTTAGCCTCAGCTGAACTTTGGAATGCATTTTTGCACAAAATGACTGTGGATTGTATCCCCCATCTTTCACAGTATAGTTTTGCTATGAAGGGATCAATTCACAGCCAGTATGGACAGGAAGAATGACTCCAATAACTCTTATGGCATGTGAGTGCTGCTGTATTAAGATGGACTTGAAAAAATCCAGACCTATCCTAAATCTGATTGAGTTGTTCCAGCCAAGGCGTAGATGTGACCTATGGCTGCATAAACAGATCCTATACTGGGGCTGAATGATATGTCTGTATGTGAAGCATATTTACATAAATCCAGGATAGCTTTTCACTGGCTGTAAATACACGACTGGGGAGTGTAAATCATCACAGCCCTTACTGTAGCAGTGACCTGTCTGATATCTTGTTGACTGGTTGCCTTGACACATGTGCATACAAGCACATGATAAATGCAAATACACACGGACCTCCTCTTCATATTATTTGAGGAGTGAACCTCGTGGCAGTAAAAACCACACAGTGAATTTCAGACATGTTTAGAGGGGTGTATTTATAAATTGCAAGCCCACCCAGCCTGGCATACTTTGGATGCTTTGGGTGTTACCAGAACTGGCACCAATAAAGCCCTGCAGCATTCCTAAAGCTATCAATGTTGGACACAAAAGAGCTAGCTTTGAGAACATTTTTCCGACTTTCAATGTCAAATATAGATCTCACATATTTTTCTGACAAATCTATTTTATTATATCCAAATCAACAGTTGTGTTTTTCAGTTTTTACTGGAAAGGGTCACTTGTAAAGCTGATTGGGTGTGTCTGCAATGTTGACTGATCCGAGTATATGTCAGGTCACAAGGGCAGGACCTTCCTCTTTAGCATGTCGAGAAAATAGCATCCCACTCTCTCTCTCTCTCTCTCATGCTTGCTCGCCCGTGTTCCCTCTCTCATTTCAAACACAAACACACACATTAGGCAGATTTGGCTGCAATCCACCCTATGCAAAGTTTCCATTTCCCTGTCCGTGGTTTCAAATAAAAACATCCAATGTACTTATTTTTAGTCTTGCAGCACTTCATCAAAAAACACTAATGCATGACAACAGCTGGAGGCTTAATAATTTGACACCACTTATAAACGTGGAGAACACAGACTGGAATCTTATGGAGTTTGTGCAGCAGTCTGCAAGCAAGATCCCTGTGTTTTTTAAGGCCAAATTTCATTTTCTGGAAAGTTGAATTTGAATCAGATCAGGCCTCTAGATGTGCACACTCATAAGTCACCTACCTCATGTCAAAATATCTGCTCAGTAGTGCCAATCAGGGCCTGTGCCTATAATCATTATCTTAAATTACATTTAAATTAACAGTTCGATATTTTGGGAAATGTTCCCTGTAGCTCATTCCTACAGGCAGCATTACAACCACTGTGCTGTGAAGCCAGAGGAGATGTAATTTCACTTTAAAGGCTGAGGGGAGATGCCTCGAGTCAGAAGAGAGAAGTGGAAAAAAAGAAACACATACTGTGCAGCTTGACTAAAGGGGACTAAAGAGGGTTATAAGGACATTAGGAGAAAGAGAAGAGTGATGAGGAGGATGGAGAAAGAATGATGGAGATGGTAGGGGAAACCACAAAACCCTCCATCAGGCAGGAATTTGCTTCATATATTTTACTGTTGTTATCCTAAAACTCCAATAAAGTGATAAACATTAGAATGACCTCTTTCATTTCAACAACCTAAAGGCAAGTAGTAACATGCCACTGAAACAGTGAAGTGATTCAATTATGCTCTGGCTAAATGCCTAAAGCTGCACTGGAGCTTAAACTTCTACTCAGGAAACTGTTAATGTACAACTATGTGTGTGTGTGAAAGTACAACATTTAAAAGCCATATGCTGTATGTGAGTATATGCAGTACAGTACAGTGTAGCCCAGGATGCCCGGTGACTTCCTTTCTTCCGTTGTATGCACAGTGCATAGCTGAGGAATTTGTGTGACCGGGCTTTAAAATCAGGAAATGAGATTTTAAGAAACAAACTCTCTCTTCGTCTTTTTTTTTTTATTTTCCTCGTGGTGAACGTTCACGGCGATGCATTTTTATTCATAATGTATTACTGTAACCTATCTCTTTGACAGAGGCCATGCGCTTAAAATCCTGCTCAGTTTGTCTCTGTTTTAGCAAGTATGTTGGAGATCAAAAAACACAACAACATAAACCACCCTTAACAGCAACAGTCATCTGAGAAACAAGAGCCGTTGCCTTTTATCTGAATCACAGTCAGGAACAGGATGGGAACTTATGGTAATATTGATGGTGTGGATTTCTTAAGTGCAGATACATCACCTCAATCTAATTAGGGAACAGAGACATCTTAATTGCATACATCAAAGCTTCTTGCCATCATCTATCTACTGACTGAGAACTCAAACAATGTTACTCTTTGTAGGAAAGCAGTGTTCCCTGTCAGGGGGCGGGCTACTGCCCTGTCTGCTCCTCATTACTGCTCTAATGATAGACCAGGTAATTCAAGCTCAGTTAGCTCCCAAATCCAACTTCTGTGTTTGTCTTCATATCTTTTGCCATCTCCCTTCCGGTGCCCACCTCTCTACATTCATGTTGTGCTCTTTTTTTTTTTTCATCTCTCCAACTGTATCCTGGACAGCCTCTCTCAGTACTGCTCTCTCATGTATGAGCCAGTATCTTTGCACACAGCCTCAGAGACAGCCTGCCTACATTACCTATGTGTCTGAAATAGACCAAAAGCTGCAGGGGGGCAGCAAACAAAGGGAGCAGTGTTCCACTCTCAGTCAAATATATGAACTACAGGGGGCGACAGGGAACGCCTTTTATATTTTTGACAGGATACAATGCACTAAAAGTGACTCAAGCCCTTTCATCTAAAATGTGGCGCTTTCTTATATAGACAATTTGCTTCTTGCATCCCTGCATTGGATCTCTCACAGAGTTCCTGTTTTTCCGACCTCTCCACACACTCATTCTTTCTGGCTCTTATCCTCTTTGGGCATTTTCACCCCTGCCTTCCACTTTTCACCGTCCCCTTCTAAATTCTCAAATTCATCAGCCTTTTTCAGCCGGATGGATGCCTTCTACTTCCTTCCTTTATCCTACAGTTCCTCCTGAGAGCATTTTCCAAAAAGCTCTTACAGCCTCTCCCCACCCCTAATGCTCACAGCAGCCACTCCCACAGGATTCCCGTCTGCAGACAGAGCACGGAGGGGAGGAAGAGTTATGTTGTAAATATACCTTACGTCATAGCTGCTTCATTGAACTGTGATGACCAGCACACACTGACATGACTGTGCAGTTGTATGCATCCACAGTGATCTGCAGTGAGTAGATTGTGCAGACGAACACAACAGCACAACAGCAACCACAGTGGGTTGGTGGTATGATATCAATTTGCAAGGTGGGAGAGTGTTTGTGGGCTCATCATTTTCTCTTCTCAGCACTGGCAGACTGGAAGCATAGGCAGTTTTACTGCGTATGTGACACATAGCAGCTCTTTGTTTGCCTTAGCAGACAGGGGGCACTGGGCTGCTATCCTGGCTCCTCTGCGCCCACTGCACGACATTAGCCAAGATAGCAGCGAGTCATGGCTAATAAACTGCACCTAATAAACAGTGCAGCGGCACCTCCCTCATACAGGCACAGACTTACGCAACAGCTCCCCATCTGCAGACCTTCTAAGGACAAGAGAAGACAATGTGCTTTATTTTCTATGTAGCCATTGTGATTACAATTCAGTTTTTGTGCACAGATCCGGTTCACATTAGGACTTCTAAGCTTTCAGACCACTCTGCTACACTTTATGGATGTGAGCAATCTATAGCTGAATTAATGGGTGTCTATGTATCTGTGCTTATGGAATGGAGTTAACAGGGTGACTGCAACTGACAAAAGCAAAATGTATTCTTTAACTTGCCTGTGGAAAAAAACAACAACATTTCTTCACCGCACAGATGCCGTATACACAGAACAGTTCCTGTTACCTCGTTGCCCTGTGCATTAGCAGAAACTTATATGTATTTTCAGTAGAAACCTTAGTTCTCAGAAATCACCATTAAGTTGTTGTTTTTGAATTGCTGCAGCAACTTGGTAAGATAAAAAAAAGATGATAACAAATCTGGATACCACTGAAATATATATATAAATATGTTGATTTTCAAGTGTTGCATGAATTGCCACCATTCAATTTACCAAGCCCCACTTTCCACTTATTTCAGCTGCAGCTCTTTGAGACCCCCTTTGATCTGCTGTAGGATTCATTTTCTGGGGACCATGAATATCTGTACAAAATTGAATGGAAATCCATTCAATAGTTTTTGAGATATTTCAATTTGAATCAAAGTGGAGGACTGACTGACTAACCAACATTGCCATCCATAAAAAAAATCACATAGCATAGCTAATTTATTGCTATTGGAAAAGCTGTGTGATATTTGTTGCTACTGAACATAGCAAACAGCTTAATATGCATGTCTCTGTGCCTGTCATTAACACAAAAAGCAATGAATGTTTATCTTGGTACTTCAGTGGCCATAAATCAGTTTTAACAGGCAGATGTATGCATGGAACTGACAACATCCCTTTATATTTCTTCACCATACTAAGTCTACTCATTCACCCATATGGGCCTATGGTTGGCGGTCTGCAGCTGTCCAGGGGAGAGTGTAAAGAGGTTTACCAAAGTGAGGTGGGTGAAATCCAGTCCTGAGTGCAGCTGTGCCCTGCTGTCCTCAGCAGCCAGGATCAACGATACGGGCATGTGATGCCCGTGCTGGGTAAATGAGAGGAGAGAGAGAGAGAGAGAGAGAGGAATGAGGCGGTAACACATTGAAGGTCTTCCTCCGCTTCCCGCTCTGGTTGGGAGCAATGTGCAATGTGGTCAGAGGCCTTGGGTGGTCACCCCAAACACTGCATGGAAAAAAAAGCTGTGTTAAACAACTGAGAGTTCACCACAGCAGCTTGTGTTACACACAGATTCAGAGCGGGAGAGTTGCCAGCAGTTGTACTTGAGGATTAGAGACAGAAGAAACTGAAATAGTGGCAAATGTTTACTATAGTACAAAATATGTTTGGATATTGCAAATTCTTGACAATTCAGCTCTGGAACAAGGTTTGTTGTTTTTATTTCGTGGGTGTGCTAAAAGTTCCCCTACAATTAGTCCTCGAATAGTGTCACAAGACTGTAAAATGCCATTTGAAAAAATGATGCAGAACATTTGACAAATATGAAGAAGGCGAGACAAAACAAGTTCTTCAGTAGGGCTGTGGCAAAATACATAGTGGTCACATCTAAAATAAGTTGAACAAAAAATGTGTTTAGCTACAGGTTTCATCAGAAAAAAAGACCTTGTTTGGCAATGATTTATCATATTTGGCTTTAGGGACAGGATTATGTCCAATTTACCTCTGGACAGATATCTGAACACAGTGCAACAGGTTTTAACTTTCTTCTGACCTCACTTATGCTGACCTTGGCTCCTCCCACTGAGGTCAATGTGCATTCCCAGCTGCTGCGGCCTGTCCTGTCCACACACAAGATGAGGGCGTATAGCTGCTGCAGATCCACCAGAGCCATGCAAGGGCTAACTCACGGCTCAAGGCACCCCTCACGTGGCCCGCACACCTGACATGGCAGCACAGTATATGCCCACATACATTACTAAAACATCATCATAATCACAGAATGGACTGCAATGAGGGCCAAGAGAATACTTAAAGCTGGGGAACTGTGGAGAGCAGTTGAAGAGGTTGCCACTTGAAATTCCACTGAGACATCTTTACAGCTCATCTCTCTGTGTGGTGCCCAAATTGGGAACCATGTGGCCATAATTGTCACATGCCTACTCCATTTATGATACGCTGGTACCTCTACTGAATGAATGTCATACCAATGAACCACAGTTTGATTCTGATAAACACATCCTACATCCTTGGGTGCAGTAAAAAGTGGGAAAAACACAATTTTGTCTCACAAAATGACGAGTTCCCACTTCATCTGTGAGACTGTTAAGCTGCCAGGAAAGATAAATGAATTTCTCTCAAGTCTGCTAAACTCTCTGACAATAGCCCCATTCTGCTTCAGTCCAAATTTGGGAAAAGGAGAACAATTTGAAAGCTTGTGAGGAGCTGTCAACCAGATGCCTTTGGCATTTCAGAGGGAGAGGAAGGGCACAAGGGTTGGAAAATGCCTCTGAACAAAAAAGCCATGGTTTCTCCGCCTTGTAGCGGTAAATCTGAATCTTCTTTGGCCTTTTGTTTGGCTAGAGTGAGCAATTAGAGAAGAATTTAGACAGTGTGTGAGTGCAAATCATAGAGCATTCAGTTATGTTTTATGCAAAAAAAATTGTTGTGTGGTCAAGTACACACTGTAGCATATATTTGCACAGGAAAAGAGCAACTACAATGGACAATAGCACTATAAATGCACTCAAACTGAAGAAGCATTTGCTGCAGCGGTCACTTTGAGGGCAAATTTCACTCGTACACATGTGTTGTGAGGAATAACGGCATTGCAAAACAGCAAAATAGAAAAATGTAAAGGTTCACTATGCATCTCTTAAGTCTAATTAGAAGCTGCTGAATGGCAGCAGGGTTGCATTGCAGCAGGGTGTGTCCCTCTGAAGGCCTAACATAAGAACATGCCTTTGAATTCATCTGATAGCTTACTTGATGCACTCTAACCTTTGGCAATATACAAAGAGAATGCGTGACTAGGGAATGCTGCAGCAACAGCAGCTGTGTATATATCGAATGTGTGTAAGTGCACTGAATACCTTGTGTCACTATACAGTACATGTGCTTGCAGGATCAAGTCAAACTTTGCCTGTGGAGCATCATTTCCTTATCTGATTGTTAATTATGGTTTACTGTGAGTGTTCAGTGGGACTTTGGTGATGTAGTGTAAAAAGCATGTGAATGACAATGGCACCTAGCTTTTTTCAACTTCTCGTAGTGGGCAAAATCACCATAGAGTTTTACCAAAACCAAACAAAATCTGCCATAAGCACCTGTTTCAGCTCCCAAACTTCCCACACAGTGACTCCAAGAGTCAGTGTTTAAACAACATGTAATATGTTAATTAAGAAAACAAAACAGTTACATGATGCAGCCAGACTCCGGGCTTTCAGATAAAGACATCAGCAAAAACTTTAGTAGGAAATTCCTGCCAAAAAAGAACAGAAGAGCTGTTCTGCCCACAGTTTTAATCGTGGCAAAACCTCTCTTTTTGGAGACAACGGTGTGTTTGGAAAGCTGTAAATCGTGTGGCAGAAATGGCCAGTCACAGAGTCCATCTGGACCCAGCAGCCCCAGTCCCAGTTCCAACCCTTGTTCCCATGCTGCCAAGGTCCAGCTGTGCACAGTCTCTCATCAACACTGACAGACACCTCTTTTTGTGAGAGGACATAGACTACGGCCAGCTATAAAAAGGGTACTGAGAGAGCTGTAGTAAATGGAACATTTAACAAGTGATTAAAGAGAATGATGGCAGAGGAATATGGAAAGGAGGAGCCGGTGCGTGAGAAATAGCAGAGGAAAAATAAAGGGGAAGCAGAGGAAATAAGACACAGACACTAACTTCCAGGTTTCCTTCCTGTCTTTATTTGTCTTTTTGGCTGTAATGCACAATACAATTTGCACATCAGCTGGCCACATGTTGAACATACCCCTTTTCACACCCTCACTCCTAACTGGCACCAACATGAGGAATGCAGGGTCTTTTCCTCATGATTAAGGCTCAAGATATTTCTCTGACCATTACTTGCATGATCATGAGTCACTGTGTAACCATCTGAGGTTTCTATCATTCATGCTCCCTTCCTGTCTTGCGTAGATGACAAGCACAAGCTGCATTTTCCCTAATTTGGGGTGGAGGTCTGTGTGTGAGAGTAATACGCACGCCCAGGGTGAATAATTCAACTCCTGAGTCAGCACGGAAACATTAGACCTCTCTCCCCTTTATAAACGTTTGGACAGAAATAGCTAGAATTACAAGCACCAAGCTGGTCACAACTTTGAAGCACATTGTTAACTCAATTGATAGATACTTGTACTTTAAAAAGCCACTTCTTTAATGCTATGCTTTAAAGCCACAGGAAATAGTATTAGGGAGAATTAGAAATTAGTTTCAATCCGAATTTGAAATATTGTCATTAAAGTTTTTGGACACTTTTCTGATATTGAGTTTGAATTGGGCATTGTTATGCTCAGACATTTGTTACAAAAATTTCACAATGAATTCTGTAATTCAATCATGAGAGAGGTCACGTGCTGATGTGCTGTGGTAAGCATATTGTCTTGTTTCTGGTTACTGGAGTTTCTGTGTTATTGGTAGAGTTTCTGCATCCCAACCTTGATAATTTTGCTATATTATTCATTACTGTGACTAATTACCTGCTATACATTTAAATGTACACTAGTTCCTGTCTAGTTCTAGTTAATTGATTGTATATAAATATGGACGTCATGACAGCTACCCATGGATGTATTATAAGAACTTGATACCGGACCAACAATGGCGCCCATTCAGTCTAATAGGAATTGCTGGGCTGGTGCATATGCTAAGAAAAGTTTCTAACTTCCAGGTTGTGTGGCCCAATATATATATTTAGTAGAATATGCGCAGTGGTGTTTCCCCCCCACTGACCCCTCCCTCAAATTCCCGCTTGGCCCATAGACTTTACATTGTGATGATGTCACAGAATATAAAACTTCCATGGATCAAAAATTCCGGATAGAAAGAGTCTTAACTGACCTTGCTTAAAGTTTGAGGTGTCCTGTTTTACAGATTTCTCTTTTACAATGGAGGTCTATGGGGAAATGCTTTTTGAGCTGCAGGTGTGTTTTTCTCTGCAATACCGCAAGTGACCATTGGGAAAAATTGACTGCAACACTGAGCAGCGGTACCCTATCCAGCTCTCATAATACGTCTATGCAGCTCCCCAAAATATCTCAGTTGCCCCCTGTTGGCTGGCTGCAGCATATGTCACAAGTCCCTCCCCCTACATGTCAACGGACGGGACATAAGACAAACTAAAAAAATCAAAGTAAACATCAACTACATTTTTCCTAAAGATGGTGTCTGTCATTTTAGGTAGTTCTTATCACGCTGACGCTTGTTCAAGTGCTTATTTTTCTACTAAATTTGTTTTATTAGTTATTTGAGGGTATAAAAAAAGAGTTGTGATATCATGATTGATAGCTGTGACACACAATTTCAAACCTCTGTCAGGCAGTGAGATGGCTGAGGGCTGTATTATCTCGGGCCATCATTCTACTGCCTGACCCTACTGCACAGCTCCAAATGAGGTCAAACAAGTAAGATGGCAGCTCCTGGAAAGAACATATTTTGGCTTCACTTTTGCATAGTGGTAGGAAGTGGAGATGTGTCATCCATGTTTATATACAGTCAATGTCTCTACTCAAGCACTCCTAGTTTTCTCCTTCTTTTAGTGACTTTCTCATTAATCCCACAGTTTTTTGCACACTTTTTTTTTTTAGATCTGGTAGTTACTTTAGCTTAGCAGTTAAGCTTAGCAGTTAGCGATGGCTTCCCTCTTTCCCTCAAGCTCTCCTGCTCTCTCTTGCTTGGTGCCTCTTATGTTTAGCTATTCCCCTGCCTCCTTTAGGGATAATAGTACATGTAATAAATGTATTAGATTTACCATGTTGGAGGCGAGGCTCAGTGAATTATAAGCGTGGCTCTGCATGATGGAAACCCAGTCGTTAGCTGGGTGACAATCAAAACGTGACTTGCGATGCCTACACAGTCTTGAGAAATGGTCTTAACAGCAAAACAAGCTGTTTCTTGAACTAGGTTTTCTCATCGTTATGAATGTTTATTTTCACTAAGATTTTTACTATTTCAAGCCAAGTTTCCAGAGGCTTTAAAACCCGACAATTTTTAACAAAGCCTAAAAATTTGGATTTTTCCAAGGTTATTGAGAGACAAACCGATGGACAGATCCTAAATTGAGAGAACCAGCACACCAACGGAGATGTTATTAGAAAACAATTATTTGGCTTTTTATGCAGGGATTTCTCTGTGTCAGTAGCAAACACTCCGCCAAGGCCAATGACTCATACCCTCCAACACTGGCAGGGACCCAGTCAGAGAATAAAACAGGAAGCGCTTCAACATGGTAAAGAGAAGTTCTCATTGCTCTACACATTGGTAGAGGTGCTGATCTGCTGAAAGTGAAGACACTAGGGGTTTCAAACAAGGATATCTCTAACTACAGATATATTTTGACTTTGCAAATTCTTTGGACACAGATAATATTCAGAAAACTTCATCATGTACACAGTTCACCATCAGCTGAAAATGATATGAAAAAATGTCAAATAAATAAGTGGCACAGAATCACATGCATCTTTGATGACAGTGTTGCCGTTAAGAGAGTCTGGTCAGTGTTTCCTCTCCAGGCCTGCGCTGTCCTGGCCTGCCCTGGCCTGCCCTCTCCTCCGCTTTGCTGCGCGCCACATAGTGGCTCCAGTGGAATGTGATGACCATGGACTGGACAAAGCCCTGCATTCATGGCCCCTCGTCCCACTCTGGAAGTTCGCGACTGGGAGCCTTGATTACAGAGTGGGGGGTGGCCAGAGTCCATCCACCCCTCGCCTGTCCTGTCAGACACGCGTTGCCCTCCCCTGCACCACCATCTGACTGCCAATAGCCATAAAATAACAAACAAACAAACAAAAAAAAACACTGAGGTACAAACTTAATCTTTTAAACAGTCACAACCAAAAGCAGCACAGGATCTATGTTTCCCTTGTATACTTAGCTGACTTACGAAATGGAAAGGGTTTGAGATGGTGTTACAGGAATGGAGTAAATAATTATGTGTGCATTTTGGAAATGAAACAGGTTCAAGGAGTGTAACTCATTCTACGATGTCTCTTAACCACTAACAGCCCATCATCTATTACACTTAATGGTAGCATGAGAGAATTTTAAGAAGGGCTGTTAAAAGAATTTCTTCATAATGACCATTGAACAATAGAGACTGGAGCCAAAGTATCAAAATTTAGCAGAATTTATTTTCTTGTACAAGAAGGAGCATTTCACAATGCAACACAGAGGGTGAGGTTACAAAGAAATAATTTAAATTTTACAGTATAAGTGGGTGTTTCGGTTCTTCTCCCAATTTGTCAAGTACAGACTTCATCAATAATATCATGACCATTTTCCGTTCTCCTGTTGAGAAACCGACCTGCAAAACTGCACCCCAGATGACATGTCTTGCCCTGTGTCTCCAAAAAATTTCATTTTCCACCTCTTCCTCTTTATAAATATAATTATGAACCTAATTTATTTTTAGCTGATGAGTCTGCTGATGTTGCAGAGTTGCAGTACAAGACAGGAACAGCTCATCATGATCTGTGTAAAATAGGAACAGACATACACAGTGTAATCAGAATTTTTATAACAAGGGCTAAGGAGAGAAACATATATCAGGGTTTTCAATAATCTCAAATCTGGTTTTAGTTTGTGTGCATGAGAATGTCATCTCCAATTTTGGTTTATAGTCACATAAGACCCGAACAAAGATAAACAAAGCCATAGACATCTATCATCTACTGCCTAACTGACTGTCTGTTCTCTGCTTCCTCTGCGTGATAATGATACAGTATCCATTTGTCTCCTTTGTGTAGGTAATATAATAGAGTCCATAGAGTATGCTGTGCCTCAGAGGCCTTTCCACTATACTTGCAGACATCAAACTAGAAACACACTAGTTACCATGCAACGCCACATAAACATGCACAAGGCATGCAAGGCATGTTGATGGGTTTGTTATTGCTATGCAACATTTTACTAACAAATGCACACTAATATACATCATACACTTAGAAATGAATGTGACCCTTCTAAAAGCATATGTCTAGTGATATAGCATATTTTTCTTATTGTCAACAAATCTTGATTACAGTTATCATGAGCACTGTACTTTGAGTAGAGGACACACGCTTTATTGTTTTGGTAAATGCTTAGAAAACCAGATCCATGGTTGAAAATAGTCCTGACACTATGTTGTCCTGTTTGAGTGATGTTTGGTAAGAACTACAGTGCCCAGCAGTTTTAAGGAATTTATGCATCATAGGCCCCGCTGCAGTCTACTCTGTTACTACTTTTGTGGCTTTAAAATGGAAGATACATTGTTCTGAGAGTCACAAAACCCCAGCAAAATGACTCATTTTATTATCAGAATTTGATCCATTCGGCAAGATAACATTTAGAAAGTCTAGCAGAGCCACATGATTAAATTATATAATCCCCATTCAAGTTAGCAGAGGACTGAACGGGAGTTAGTCCGCTCAGCCAGTGGCAGTCTCTGGTGCACATACTATGCCCATAGAGCATGCGCAGTATGCATTCATCTGGCCAGCATGGGAATGTCAAACCTGACACCACATTTAAAAACTTTGTATAAAGTGAAATACAGAGAGATTTGCATTTATATTTGGCATTGAAAGGCTTAATCAGCATTGTGTGAACGTGTTTGGCAAGGGCTTAAATGTAACAGATGTTCATTTATATGTGAAAGGCCTGCACTACAGCTTCAAGAATGAAAGTAAATGTGACTTATTTTTATAGATTTACATCGTCAGAAGGAAACAGTAGAATTGGGATGAATGCCACAGACCGGGTCAGGAAGTGAAAAAAATAATCTAATGGAAACCAGCCCATGCCATTTCCTATTTTTTCACATGAGCAACTCCAAAAATTAATTAATTCATTTGGGATCCATTTTGGAGACTAGAGAATTTTGCATAGCTGGCTTGTAGAAACTTATCTTTTATTGCTTTTGTACATCATCATCAGTGTGTACAAACAGAGAAATCCCACTTTTGTACAGTTGTTACATTTGTGCTGATTTTTGCGCCACCCTTGGGAAGAATTGCTCATAAAATGTCAAATTTCATCAGCCCACATGGTCAAGTTCAGTTGTTAGCATGTTCGCTTGGTACCACTGGAGAAAAAAAAGAGTCCTTGGAGACCACTGCAGCATTAAATCAGGACAGGTAAAAGACAAAGAGAGGTGTATCGACGCTACAAGAGGAAAGAGCCTGACCGCACAACAGCTTCGTCTCAAATGATTAGTGATGACCTAAGATGAGCCATGGAGGCTGTGATATTCCCATCTGAACATGCCATTAGCTTGGTGGGGGATCTCTAATACTGTCATCAGATTTAATGCTTGATTTCCTCTCCTGTGTTCCTCTCCAGGTGTGGCCACCATTCTCAAAGGCTACTCCATGCACAATTCATGAGAGGAAACTGAAGCCATTACAGTGGCCTGCATACAGTGACAGACAGGAAAAGAAAAAGAAAGCTGCGAGTGTTACCATGTTACCCATTAAAGTGCGGTCAGGAGAGCACGCAAGCGTGGTGGGACTACTGATATGAAGGTTTTAAAAAGAGGAAGCTGTGGTGTGACCATACAGGAAGCTTGCCAAGTTTACATAGGAAGGGGTGGGGGTCGGAAGTTAAAACACTACGTGCTGGAAAGACAACAGACAAGGACTTATTTTCACTAGGTGGAAATGTTTAGAAAACACTTCGGACCTCCACTTCCTGTCTGATCTTACCTGATACCTGTGTCAAGACCTTAGGAAGTGTGTGTGCAGTGGTGGAGTGGGTGTGTTTTGATTTATATGGATAAAAACAACACAACTGTTGGCATGATAATGAAGGCCTTAATGTCTTCTTCATCAATAAATACAGTCATTCCTGGGTGCGTTACAGCTAACACACTGGATGTTGAGTGTTTGTTTTGGAGTTGGGATGTATTTTTGACCATGAGTTCCTCAATAAGGTTGCAAAGCACCAATCTTAATTAGAGATGCAGACTACTTGTGTTTATATTTGTCAGCCTTCATCATGTCTGTAGATTGGTACTGAGGGGTTTGCAGGTGTTGGACATGTGTTAAAAAAGTATTCTATTGTGAACCTTAAAAGAACTTGCTATATGCTGCTTTGTGTCTGCAGCTGCCATATTTGGAAGGGTGACTCAAACTGATTTGTGGTTTTGAAGACATCATATATTCAAATGTCAGACAGAGTTTGTGTCTTCCAGTATTTACATTACGAGGAAGGCTGCAACGATGTGGACATGAATAAAAGTATTAAAAGGTGTACATGTCCTAGCCAAAAGTCCTTTCCCACTTCCTGATCAATGACATCAAAGTGTCTGTGTCCTGTCAACTGATATCACTTACTGGAGGTTCCTTACATCATTTATTGTGTCCAAATGTGAACGTTCGCCACGTCTCATCCTAGCCAAAATGAGAACAGTATCAAACACCTCCGCCAAACCACATGGCATAAGTTACAGAAATTGTAATATTTTCCTTTCCCCCCTTTGGTCACCTTTCATGCTAAAAGGCTATGATACCACACATGGGAGGTGAAATATTCCTTACATACTGTACATTTCAGGCCAACATTTAAGTAAAAGTTGATATTTATTGAGGTTTTTTATTCCTATGAGCATGTCAACCCTCAGTTCAGTGTCACTGTGCTCTAAGTGGAGTGGACAGCATGCTTGCTCCCTCAGACATTTCTACTATGCAGTAATTCACAACATACTGTCATGGGCCACAAGGCAGGAGTATATATAGGCCCCTCTAACATTTCCCTCACGTTCTGAAACCAGTGGGGAGATGGACTAGGAAGCACTTTTCCAGAGGACGCTCACAGCTCTATCCAGGGGAGGAATTTCATACGAGGCATGGCTTTTCATGCTTTTCTGGGGCGTATTTATAGCGGCTGAGGTCAGGGCGGCAGAGGCATGCGGGATGGCCTTCTTCAACCTAGCCATGTTAAGTGATGCTGAGGCCACAGGGGTGGAGCAATGACATATCATTCCATTCTAAATCTAAACCTCCGTGTTTATAACAATAGTAGTCTGACCACGAGCCGCAAAATAGTGAGCAGAGCATAGCCTCTTTGAAGCCACCACCGAGCCCTGCCCTTTAAAATACTGGACACAGGGAAGGTTTCAGGGCAAGAAACATAAACCTGCAAGCCGATCACACAGCCATGGTTGCAGTAATATACTTTTAGCAGTAACGAAATAACATAACGGTTTACTAATAGGATTTAGGTAATATTATTACAGTTACTATGTCAAGTAACGTGTTAACAGCATTGGCGTGTGACTGGAGGGCTATAGGTGGGCAGTCATATGCCTTGACTAGCTGGACAGTAAGTTTACAGTTCAAAACTTCCTGTCATCTTATATTTACCGTTAGTGTCACATTTGATAGTGACGTTATTTTTGCAACTGTTAAATCTTCCTCAGTACATATCAAATTTTATAATTAATGTATAATATGAAATGGCTTCAGCCTACATATGTTTGGCCATTTTTATTTTGACATAGATTTATTATTTTGCGGCACTCGGGTATATTGGGTATACACTTCAGTCATCAAGATGGCATTAAACTAGATTTGTAAACATAGCAGACTTTTTTTTTTATCAGTAACACATGAAATATTTTCCATCTATAATTCAAACTCTTCAACTATGTATGTAAATACATATCAAATACCCCAGTGAATGTGATCAAATTACTGGGCCTTTAAGTGAAATATGCAGTCATACAGGACATTTACTTTTTTATAGTTTATATAGTTTTTCTTCCAGCTCTGGTTTTAAAACTAGAAAGATTATTAAAGATTTGAAGGTAACTCATCTAACTAAAACACTGCTGCTGCTGCATCTACAAGGAAAGACCTACATTATGCAAAGTTAATTGGTACTCAATTTGTGCTGTAAGCAACATGAACATGAAACACTGGCGGCTGGTTGTGCTACACTTCACAGACATGAGGTCTGATGAACAATCAAGGAGGAATGATTTACTTATGTGAGGCTGAAAGAAAGGCTCCAAAATATTGACAAGGTGTGATGAAGACAATATATAATGAACATGTAAGCACCAACCAATTTGAACTTGTACACTAAATAATGAAACCCTAAATAATCATGTGTTATTTCAATCAAGTCAAAATTCTGTAGTAAAGATAGGCCACCTGAGTTACTCTTGGCTACAGCTTTGCTTGCCTGTGTAGTGGAAAACAGGCTATCATCTGTCCAGCCCTACCCCTTCAAAACAGATTAGTGTAAATGATCCTCATTTGCACTGGTAGGTAACACAACACAGATTATTATTCTGTGCTACAGGGGTTTGTGTGGACTCTTCCTGTGGCATGAATCATTAAACAGGTGACTGTAATCCATACAGACAGCTAGGTTCTCAGGGTGAGGGTGAGCTATCTGATGCTGCCTGGAGACCAACTGAACTGTTCTGCTTCGAAGACAAAGCTCAGATTGCTCACCATCTATTAAGAAATAAAACAAAAGAAGAAATGTCAAACATTTGTACAAAAAGAGTTATTTTGTAATGATGGGAGATAAATCCTGATTGTTTTGTCACATAATAAAGTGCAAGTCTTCGAGAATAGATTTTTTAAAATACTTTACCATTATGACCGAACGTGCTGCCTGAGACCCTCAGGCGAAACCCTGTTATCCAAATTTATGACTAAAAACTGAAGCTGACTGTGCATTTGCTGTTAGAGCCCCCAGACTTGCCTGAGGAGATCAGTGCCATGTTTTAAATTACTCCTCAAAACACACTTGTGTAAAACTGCTTTTAAATTCTTTATTTCTGTTTTTATCTTGTTTTTTTTTCCACTTATTTATCTACCTTTTGTCTCTTTGTGTTCTTCATTTTTGTTATTTTTACACTCATATATGTTATTACCCCTTAAATACTTGCTTTGTTAACTCACACTATGTCTTTTTTCCCTTTGACTTTCATTACTTCACTCTATTTTATGTATGTACAGCACTTTGTAACTCTGTTTTTGAAAAGTGCTTTATAAATAAAGTTATTATTATTACTATTAAGTTATTGCCAAGAGAGGTAGAGGTGCAGAGGAGCATCAAGTCCATGGTGTTTATATAGAGAAATCTAGGATCTATAGGGGATCAGAGAACTAGAGATTTGTAACACAGAAAATATCAATTCATGTCTTGTCCTCACTGTACTTTAGCCCTGTGCCACATTACATGTATCACTTTGAGGAAAAAAGTAGAGTGGGCTTACATGAACTTGCTGTGAGCCAACAATACCTCCAGCCAAACAGAAAGAAAAAGACAAATTACAAAAAACAATCCCCATATAACAAAGTAAAAACACCTGCTCACCATTAATCTGAAAATCCCATGCAGTGTGCTGCAGTAACCCATGGCAACCGCCTTTGTGTCAACAGAAATCTTGGACAGGCCAGCTCCTGTAGAGTGTGCATTTCTATTGGCTGGCTGAATGAATGACTTGCAAACTTGTCTATCTATTATGCATGTCAGTTTACCTTTAGTGTGTTCTTGAGCTCATTTCAGGTAAGCACAGCAGAGAGGGAGCCAGCCTGCATCCAGACGCCGGCTGAATATCCAGAAAAACCTCTGTTCATCTTGGTAAGCCTTTCTTTTTCTATTTTGACACTTTTTTGTGACTTTAATTGTGTTTCTATTATCTCTAATGAGCTACATAAGAGATGTTCATAATTTCTAGACATAACCCACATAACCAATGTAAAGTTTTCATCAGTCTTATAATTTTATTTTTCATCTGAATGTCTTCAAATTCTTGTATATATATGTAAAAGTGTAATGTAAATGTAAAAATAATACATTTTTTAGATGTAGGGAAAACTGAAAGTGGTGAAAAGTTATTTTATGCACTTGACTCAGAAAAACCAGAAGCACCCTGAGGGAAGTTAAATATGGAGCTCATTGGATCCACTCTCACAGCCACATATGCTCGGCCAAAAACCAACCACTTTCTCCCTGCCATCTCCACCATGGCATCCAGCTATCGCAACACCCAGCCTGTCTTGGCGATGAATCCCAGTGCCAATCAGTGGAGGACCAACAGCTACTACAAGAGCAGCAGTGCTATCCCAACCCCTGCTTCCATACAACGAGAGAATTTAGATCTGGTTCGAGCCAAGACCATGTTCTACCCATCCAACAGGAGCGCACTGACCACCCGCTACACACCCGATGACTGGTACAAGTCCAACCAAAACAACTACAGGGACTCTGAGTCATCCCGGAAGAGTGCAGAGAGACTGAGGAGAGACACCATTCGGCTGATGCAGGATAGGGAGCAGCTGACCAGGCGAACCCAAGAGAATACCAGCAAGAACATTGGTGAGCGGCTCAATGACATCGTCTTCTGGAGGTCTGAGCTAAGCCATGAGATTGACAACATGGTGACAGAGATAGCAGCCCTCACTGAGGTCAAGAGGAGGCTGGAGAGAGCCTTGGCAGAGACTGAGGGGCCTCTTCAGGTGAGGGTGGAAGGAATATACTTCAGTGAGTGTGTGTTACCTTGAATTTTTTCCTCTTTGGTGGAAAATTTTGCAGAAAATATTTACATTTCTACAAGGACATATTGCATTTGTCTTGAAATCATTGAGCGCACTCACTTTATCATTCATGCATATCATGTCTCAGGATGTGTCACAGTATCTGAGGTGAAACAGCTTGGACAAGGGCAGCCGGTTTGGTTGTAGCAACAGTCTCTGGTCCCTCACAACGCTTTAAAATGCAGCCATGCTCTTACTGGGTCAAACTCTTAATGAGGTCACCTCAGTAAGCTGTTATAGCATCACTGGTCATTTGTGTGAGTCAATTTGATCTGACTGGAGATCTAATGACATGGACACCTTTCTAGATCATGTGGCAGGAGGCTTTCTTGGTTACTTATACAGGTAACTGACACTGGAGAATGCAGGTGAACCATTGCATTATATATACAAACCTATTGTCAAAGAAGAATGTAGATATTAGAGTCAAAAAAAAATCTACCTCTACAAATCTACATTTGGCAGCTAAGGTTAGGAAAAGATTGTGGTTATGGTAAATTAACTATGGTTAAAGAAGGGTTATGGTCAGGCTAAATCACTTGTTAGGCAAGGAGAAGATTGTGGTTATGGTTAATTAAAAAAAGAAAATTGCAGGTCTGTAAAAGTATGCAAAGTCTGAGCTACATGCCCATCCACCTCCCCGACCTCCACATACTTATTTTCCACATCGCCACATAATGGATGCAATAAATCTTGCATTAGCACTGAACATTAGCATTGGATGTAAATCACGAGTCATGGAACCATTCAATATGAACATAATTCCTCACCTATGACAATGTCACAACTACGAACATACTGGATATTGAGTGAATTTTAATTATGCTTTTGATACAACCTTCTTAACTTGCTGTAGTCATGATCACTCTGTCAATAGGTGTCTCAAGAGTGTTTGTACCACAGAGAGAAGCGGATGTCCATCGATCTGGTACATGATGATGTAGAGAAAGACCTCATAAAGGTAAAATTAAAGCATGCGTCAAAGTGTATGCATGTGTGACATCTGATAACAACCTATAAATAACCCATAACCCATAAATTAAATAAGAAGGCTGTATCGCTTGTATTTGCCTCCGCCTCAACAAGGAAGTGGAAGCCATAAAGTCATGTCAAGAAAGGATGAGGCGACATCTGGACAGAGCCATCGCTCAACTGGCGTGAGTGTGGAAAATCATTTAATGAACTATTACTAAATGAAGGATTGTATTTGATAATTATTTCTAAAAATACAATATGTATTTTGACATATTTATCTTCTTGTTTTGGTGTTGTTTTCTGGGGTTCCTTAGGTCAAACCGAGCAGCCCAGCATGAATTGGAAAGAGATATGAGTGATAAAGTGACAGCTCAGAGGATAGATGACAGGTGTCATCGTCTGAGGAACACATCTGATGGTATCGGCTACTGTAGAGGGATTGATAGATTAGACCCTTCGTGAGTATAGCTTATCATCTTCTTACATCACATATTTCTCACACTGAACCAGCTTGGAGTACTGGATGGTGTTCAGAATTGTCATAAATTGTCATCAAACAATCAGAGAAAAGTTAGTCAGTCTTTAAGTGTCACATTGGTTATCTGCTGCCTAATTATCATGAACAATACTTAGGTTTAAACCATACCATAAAAAGTATCTGATGAAATGTTCCACCCAGGACTTCTCCATATACAGCATGTTTAAAGACAGTGGGAGTATCAACTTCCAGAAATGTATGTAATTTTTTTCCTTCTGTCAGACTCTCTCTGCCAGATTCGTGGTCCAAGTTCACAGACGACAACATCCTGCACTCCCAGAGCGAACGAGCCTCCTCCCACAAACTTAGGGACGAGATAGAAATCCTGCTGAGCACCACGTCCAATGAGATGTGGAACCAGTTTAACAACGTCAATGTTGCCTTCACCAACCGTATAGCCGAAATTGCTGATGCTAAAAACAGCTTGCAGACCCACCTGGCAAAGGTCACCATTATATTTACATTTTGTGTCACAAGATCATAATTTCCTGTTTTCTCTTGGTTACCTAAACTGTATAAATTCTAATTTTAGTTCATTTTCTTTAGTTTTCTACTTTTTTTGTTTATATATCATAGCTCTGTCCTGATCTGATTATGTTTCATGTAACTAAAAAAAAAAACGGAAAAGTAAAAATAAAAAAAAGTAGGTTGAAGAAGGCCCATCACATGGCTCTACTTTAAGCAAAAAGACAAAATCCATTTTGTCTCACATCAGTGGGTAACTAAATTTGCCATTTATTAGGAAGAGATCATGTGTTTGTACCATTCCCTTTTATTTTCCACACACACCACAAACATTTGGTGTGCTTAGGTGCTATATTAAGTACCATCTGCAAAAATCGTGTACATTGCAGGAATTTCAGATAGGATAAATCTTTGTTGTTTGCTGCATGGCCTGCAGTGAGTTGTTTGCATACTTACTGTAAAACATTCCTCTCAAAAGTGAGAAATGGTTATAGATGCCTCTTTCATTCCTTGCTCTATATTCTACACTGGATCTCATTGTTCTCGGGTTAATTGCCAGGGGTTACACTCTGAATCCATATCAGCAGTTGGATGGGCTTAAACACTGACAGCAGCCGTGATACAAGGCACACAGTTCTTAATAAACCTCAGTCACTGTCAGTTGTAAGGGGCAGTGCATTGCTGGAATTAAATTACATCAAATGGGTTTGGACAGAGCAGTCCTGTACAGCTCCGTGTTCAACTTGAAGCATGCAAATTGCAGCTTTTTTACTTGTTCGCTGCTTCTTCCATAGATACTCTCACTTCGTTTTCCTTCTCTTATCAATCACTCCTCCTTTACCTTAATTACTACATGTGCTGACCAGCTATTTTCATGAAATAGACACTCAAGCTGTTATTACCACGATTTAACATTTCATTGATTTTTGGTCATTTTACTCTGTATCCTGTTTTTCTCCTCACCCAGACTCTGCAAGAGATCTTCCAGACTGAGATGCTGATTGAGTCTCTGAAGAAGGCCCTGAGAGACAAAGAGTCTCCACTGAAAGTGGCCCAAACAAGGCTGGAAGAGAGAACCCGCAGACCCAATGTAGAGCTCTGCAGGGACAATCCACACCACAGGTAGCTACAGAGCTAGTATTGCTTTGCCAGTGGGTAGCTTAAATATTTCAGAAACTGAAATTATTCGATTTAAATTCAGTAGCTTGTTAACAAAACTTCCAAAGAAATTAAATACTACAATGACAAATGAACCATTAAGATAGCACGATTACCTTATCATTAAGTTGGCCAACTGTAGTGGCTATTACCTCACAGATACTCTACAGTTTACCTAAACTAATTTGACACTAAGACATTTTTAAAATACACAGTAGATGGTAAAATGTTAATATGTTTAATATTAACCAATTTAAATCTACTGTAGGATTTCAAATGTCTTTACTGTGGCAACATTTAATGGTAATGTTAAGAAAGACACTGTGACAAGCAGTGATATACTTTCCCACTAGCCCACATTGATTTATGACTGATTTTCAGAGGGATTATTTAATTTTTCTACAGAGAAACTTTAAAAAAAAATTCTTTAAGCTTCTCTTTGTCCTTCCTTGTTAAGACTTGTGGGTGAGGTGAGAGAGATTGAGGACACCATTCATAAGCTTCAGGAGAGACTGATGGAGGCCGAGAATACTCTGCAGACTCTTGTCAAGACCAAAGTGACCCTGGAGCATGACCTGTCCATCAAGGCCAACTCACTCTTCCTGGACCAGGAGAGGTGCATGAGCATGCGCAAGAGCTTCCCCAGTATGCCCCGTCTGGTGGGCTACACCTAAATAAAGTCTTAAAAAAAACATAAAACGACTTGTAATAGACACAATTAACTGTTAATGTTTTAATGGTTTTGGAGTGATTTAGAGGGTGGTTTGGGTGATTTAACAAAAATGAAATAACTTTAAAAGCACTGATGTCAAAATCTGATTGTAAAGAACGTAGTGTTGAGTATTGTTCCTGTGATGTACTTGCAACATGTACAAAAATAAAAAAATAAAAATAAAAAAAGGTATAATGTAGTGATGTTGAAGAATCAACCTTCTATGGTGATTAATCAGGTAGCACTACTGTTTTAATTAAACATGGTAGATTTATTACATACAACTAACTTAAAAATGCTGGAACCTCAAGTGTGTATACTTAAAAGTTATATATTTAAAACTTGTTTATAGCTGAGACTAATAACTGATATTTAGTGCCAATACAACTCTCACACCTACTGAAAATGTCTAAAGGTTGTACAAGAAGATAGAAGAGATACCTCAAGACTCAAAGGGAGCATTGATTTTAATTGAATTTGATTATGAATGAATAATCACTTAATATCTGCTCTGCAAGACCATCCACAAAAATGACAAACAGACCACATTTTCAGTCTTTTAACACCTTGTGAAGTAACACATTGCATGGTGTGACTATCCATCCAAGCCAGGGTTCTTTGTTTTTCTTTGCACTACATTGGTGACAGGCTACAGTTCAGTGGAGCACAAACAGTGATCCTGGTAGCACTAGTGACAATAATCTCCAAACAAACAGCCTGGATTAACACATACAGCACAGAAAGAGAGAAAGACAAATATACACCTCTCTGAAGGCTCACTCACATCTGTCAGCTCAAACTGACCTGAATGTCACCTCAGAGGAGCGGTGACATGTAAGAAACTGTGATTTGACAGTGACACTCTGAGCAAACACCCCCACCCAGTTTGGTGCATGAAGAAATATGGATTGTGAAAATGTCTTTATCTTTATCTTTATCTTTATCTTTATCGACTGGTGTGGCCCATTACTCATTACCTCACCTACAGGAGGACCCGGGCAAATAACTTCTAAGTTACGTATAAAGACCCACACCTATCCAATAGGCCTTGGCCTATGCCACTCACCTATTATCAGCCTCTTTCTTTCACCCTTCTCTTTGCCGATGCCTTCATGTTCAAGTAGAGACAAGGATGGAATTGAAAGAGTTAACCCTGGCTTGAACCCAAACATTTAAAGATGTGTGTAGGGTATCAATTTCATTTCATTTTGTTTAGTCAGTCAACACTTTTCAGATCCTGAGCACACTATGGACATTATCACACTCCTTGACCCAACCCTCCACTCCTGCATGCACTTCCTGTGTAACCTATGGCTTCACTGAGGAATGTTAACGTTGCCTGAATTGCTAGTACTGTGTGAGTTTAATGTGGTCTTTTCTGTACAGTAGTCACCATGTCTCCAATCGTTATCACTATCAAATCTAATGAGGGATCACATCACATGGCAAGTTTTTTGACTTGAAAACTCAAACTGTACATTTGTTCCATCATACCCACTCTTTGAATTTGAAGGATAGGTTCACAACTTTTCAAGTCTGTCGTAAAACAACAGTCAGGTACCCATATGAACACTGAAATAGATTTTGCTCACAGTAATCATTCCTCCTGTTCATACTGACTAGTAGAAGATTCCCTATAAATGCACTTACAATGTAAGTGATGGGGATTAAATCCACAGTTATCTCTTTGAGAAAAAATGTATTTGTTTCTATAAAATTAGTTGTTGTATAAAAGTTTATCTGAAGATAATATGATGCTTCAGACATCTGAGTTAATCAAATTAAGTGGATATCATCCAAAGTTATAATTATTTTAGTAAAGAAATATCCCTGTTTATGTGTCGATGGGCAGTGATTTCTTGTTCAGCTGCAGGGGAATTTGGCACCGAAAACGCTACCAACTCTGTCCTGATTTAACTAATTTGGATGGATAAAGCCTCATATTAGCGTCTAATAAACTTTTGAGGGTCCAGTGTGTAGAATTTAGTGGCATCTAGTGGTGAGGTTGCAGATTGCAACCAATTGTATACTTCCTCCCCTCCCCTTCCAAGAGTGTAGGAGGACCAATGGTGACTGCGACACTCGCGAAAAATGTAAAAGATTCCAAGTTAACGTAAACACAACAATTCTTATTTTCAGGTGGTTATACGTTAACTAAAACATACTCATGAATATTATATTCCAGGTCCATTCCGCTAGATGCCATTAAATTCTACACACTGGACCTTTAAATAGATTTTTGCACAGAAGGAGGGCTGTAGATTTTGTCCTCCATCACTTACATTGAAAACACATTAGGAGTGGATCTCTTACTGGCCAGTATGAACAGGAAGAATGATAACAGCAAGGTAAACATGTGCCAGTGTTCACATGGGCACCTGACTATTGTGTTGTAGCTCCTGTATCAAGAGGGGATATGCCTTAAAATACCTCACAGTCTGAGCCAGTGCCTGCAGACAAAGTAAATGAAAGTTGGACACAGATGCTAGCTGTGCTGGCATAATAATCAAATACGAAATCTAAGATTTAAGGTTGAAAACTGGCTCCACTTAAATCCTTTTTAGTCGCTGCAACATTAAAGTAAAAGAATAACATCTCCAGTGTAAATAGAGAGTAGTTTTACTTTACAAGTTCCTGACAGGAGGGAGGGAGAAGCCATAAAGTTAAACCACACAGCACATGTGGATCTAACTTGCACTTTGATTTGGAGTGTAATGTTTTACAACTGTATTGGAAGTCACAATGAGCTAAGAAGCTCTCTCTACTGTGCAAACAGCATTGTGTTTAACTACAACCCCGAGGAGCAAGTCAGTGCCAGGAGGTCTCTTCCATGGTTTCCTACATGTATGTGTGTCTTAATGTGTGTGTGTGTGTGCCTTACTCCACTCCTTTGCACAGGCACATTCCTGAGCCCCAGTATTGCAAAGAAAGGCCCCCTGTTGTCTAGCTTACATCAAAAGACTCCCTGCTCTCATCACCACATAATCAAACATACTGACAGAGTTTAGGGTTTTCTCCCCCTCACCTGTCCCTTTTTGCTGCCCCCATCCAACTCTTCCAATTTTATGGCTTAGAATAATGGAGGTACCCATGAAGAGTCAGTTCAGTTAAGTGGGATGAATCCCTGTTTCTATGTCTCTCATGTTTAGTTTGAGGTTATGGTTGTCTTCTTGGATGGTACACAAATAGACCTTCCTATTATTACCTCTTCTGCCACCCCCGCATATGGGGAATGTACTCTGGAATTCTTCTTGCAGTCCAAACATATTGGCAGTTTATTTTTAACACTTGCGCTTGTTATAGATGCCGTGTGCCCCATGTTATTTTGTGTTTCTTACATACCATCATGCCATACTACCATACTAAAGAGCTGATCTCAGATCACTTGAGACCAGTGTCAGTCACTGAAAGTGTTGTGCTGTAATTACAGACTTGGACTGAGCGTGCATCACTGAAGAAGAGCAGCGGTGGAAGTCATGGAAACACAAAGTACACATGTTTAACAATATATTAAAACTTTATTCTTACTTTTATTTTTTCCTAGTCCATAGTCAGATGCTAAATTGTTGTTAACTTGATTATTAAAGCCATATTAATCAATTTTGGCCACTAGGGGCTAGACTTGGAGAAAGACGCGCAGCTTTGACACAAGATATAAAGTTGTTTTGCTAACTTGTTAAAAAAGAGATTGTCTAATTACACATTAAATGGACAGAGAGCAACATTATCATCCACTTGGAGTTGTATTTCTAGCCACTTAGCGAATGTAATTCCAATATTCACAGGGCAATTTACCTCTATTTTTGTCACTACTAACTCCTGAGAATAATGTTTTAGTCTTTAGCTGCTAGATGTGCAACTTCCTTCACCAGCTAGTACCTGTCTGTCTGTTATTTGGTGCTGAAAAAGTAGCATAAAGTACAGTACAGCGGGTCTATCTGAAAATGGCTTCCTGTTGCTGCTGGAAACAGGGTTGATGATGGTGAGATTCAACCATCAAGTAACTTTACATTTCTGTCCATGAAAACAAAACAACGAGCTAAAAGAGGCTAAATGGCTGTGTAGAGCTGCAGAGTGGGAATATAGTTATTGAGGTCTCATCACTGGTAATGTAAGGGAATCACATTAAATGTAGATATTTGATTTAATGTTAATGTTACATAATGATGCAGCTTAAGCTGTCAGACATACTGTTATTCTGTGTTCAAATTAAACACAATTTTTACTAGCTGTACTATGTAATATTTCAATCTTCTTTAATTAAAAAGGATATGATTTGAAACTAATAAATACTTTGCATAGTTAATGTATCCAGTATATCCATTATGCCAATTTAATTGAGACTTTTTTGTCTTACATCTTTAAACAGTAGTCATAGTAACCAAACTGTATTAAATTAAATCATCAAAGCAGACAGTCAAATATCTCATGAATGCACTTGTCCAGCTTCAACAGCCCTTCTCAGTGTAGCCAGCTAGAACAGTAGAACATGAAATACATCAAATCCTGTGTGTATATGTGTGTACAAGTGCAAGATTAATGTTACATGAACAATGGAAAATATTCTATTATAATGTTGCTGCCAGTGAGCAGTGCCTTTTGGCAGTATTATGAGTAGTGAATGACTTGGGAAATATTGTTATATATATAATAAATTGTGGAGAACATATAGTGTAGGTCACAATCGTTAATACACTATATTATAATGTTCAGATCACCTAAAAATGTTGTCAAGGCATCATGGCTTTTACTAGCATATAGTTTAAATCCCTTTAGCTCTATGATATGGACCATTTCTCATTCCATCTCTTTCATCATCTTCATTTCCATCTACTCAAACTGCCAGAAAGCTCAATTTGGACTGAACACTAAACATTCATGGGAACCAGCTCTTCCTGTGGCTTTTGGATCCGTGCCAAAACTCTGAGTTTTCTCAAGAGGCTGTTTGAACGCGCCATCGTTGGACTATGAAGTTTGTCTATAACTGTTTGCTAGAATTAAATAAGAAGAGAAAGTAAGTGGTTATCCGTTAATCGGCCAAATGACTGTTACAAACTAGAGAGAGGAAGCTGGAGAGAGACAGATAAGCCGCATAATATTCTATGTGGTTTTCCACATCAACTGCCAACCACATGTACAGTGGCTCTATGGCTGTGTGTGACTGTCTGCTGATCCTTGCTCACATGAGAAATCTTTACCTCCCTACACTTTTTATTTAATCAACATTATCTTCCCCCAGCATTCTGCGCATAACTGTCTCCAAAGAGGGAGCCGTGATAATCCGGAGAAGCCCAACTGCTAACCGTAGTTCAGAGGTTAACCACAAAGACCGGTACACGCAGCACGCAGAGAGGAGACGGGTGTCTTTTGGGTCATTTGTGTGAGTGGAATTCTGGAACAATCCATAACATTGATCTGCGAGTCTTATTCTTTTCTCGATAAAGGCCCCAGCCAGAGGGAGTGGGTGGATAATAGAACAACACAGAGGTTAGGATACAGCACTGCAGTTTTTCCTGCTGAATCACAGTGGGATGATGATGACTGAGAGCTATGCACTGTAGTCTGACTTAAAGCCACATTCATCACATTTCTTTATTTTTTTATTTATATATCTAGTACAGAGGGAACAAGCTCAGTGTGGGGAGAAAAAAAAAACACTCGAATCAAATTGCAGTTTTTCTTACGCACTTTCATGCTTATGCTCCACATTTCCCTACATTTACAGATTCAATGACACAGGATAATGTGTGTGAATGATCATGACGGTCATGATTTCCGTGTGAGTGTCAGATGACACAAGCCTTTTATATTATACAAGGTGATGCTTTAATGTGAGGGCTCTCGTAATAGTTTTATTTCAGACTGAGAAATGAAATTATGCAATCATGCACACATCCATAAATAATGAGTTTTTAGAGTTAGAAATATGTTACTAATCGATCAGGATAGTTTTAACATTTCTATGATAATATACTGTATCTATGACATCCTCTGATATAGTTTGGGAATCAAACCTTTCACCCTCTCACTATTATCTTGTTAATTTGAGCTTTCAGTCTAAGCTATCTGTACACATATCACAGGAAATCTGTTGTGTATTTAGTGTATTTTATGTGGACAAGCCTCTGTGCACCCTCTTTGTTTTGTCTAGTCTGATTAAAATGTGATGACAAGACAAGGGTTGTGAGTAGCTTAAAACGTATCGGCACACAAACAAACAGGCTGTATTTACCTCTGATCTCTCTTTAAGCCTGTGTGTCTCCATGTCTACTCAGATTGTCTGCTTTTACTCATAACCACTAATATACAATTTGCATGCTTAATATTGCAAGTATTTGCTGCTGCTATTATTGTAATTATAGGCATCACGTGCACTCATCTTATATTTACAAATTCTTGTGTATGTGCACGCAAGTATTGAATGTGCTAGTGTTGTCTGAATTGGACTAGCCGGGTCTGTAAACAGTTAGGTAGACCAATGTGAGTCGGGAAAGGGGCAGGCCGACTCCGAGAGGGCTGCAGCAGGAGGGGAGCTATTAAACAACTGCAACTCAGTGGACTGACAGACAACGACACTTCAAATGCTGATGACAGGACACAAGGACTGAGTCACCTTTGACTGACAGCTGCCACAACTTGACAAAGAAAGCAGAAAATCCCATTCCCCAGTGGTCGATCTGTGACGCACACAGGCCTTCCCCCTGACCTGCAAGGAGCATCAGCTGGATCCAATGTCTCCAAGTCAAGCTGAAAAAAATCTGCTGTGAGTATGAGCCGCTTATTCATCACAGTCTACACCGCTAATGGATCGTGATTCGAGCCAAGATCAGTGAAATTGCAAATAATGCAATCAAGTGAAAGAAGGCAGCGTGTCATATTGTTTTAAAATCAATAAGAATTGCATCATTTTACTGGGATGTTTTACTAGGAAGAGGTCGCCTGCTTTGTGATATCTCAAAAGCTTCTTTATTTTACAGATTTTTTGAATTATTTTAGTGGAGAAAAAAAAAGAAACACCACTCATGATAGCCACATCTATTTTAACACTCATTTCTGTCTTGGTATGTGGATGGAGTTACTGTAACTCAATCATGTCTGCTCTCCAGCTACATGCCCCCTGGCCGAAAGCACTCTCACTGTCTGCCGTGCTAACTTGGAGATAAGTCATGCAATCTTAACGACGGAGGTGAAACGTTAGATGCTGTTCCAGATGTAACATTATTCAGTATCTCGGTCTGAATGCTTGCTATGTGGCTCTCCCCAGAAAGTTTGGCTTCATCCCCGGTTTCACAAACGCAGTAAACGTAACACTCCCATGTCTACCCGGCCCACTGATTGTCAGTCTTTTACAAACATTGACATATAAGGGATGGGAATGGAGAGCGCCTGTACAGCTACTCCAAAGTTTTAACAAGACTTCTCCTCTATGTGTTACTGTAAACCTTTACTGTTGACCAGTTCACAGCTCACACAGTAAGAGTGGAAGCCTGGTTGCGCTTTCTATCGACTAGCTCTCTGACGATTTAGAGTTACACCAGGTTAAGTACACAGCAGATAATCATATCAGACAAAGAGGCACTTTGACGCAGGATGACAAGAATGTCACATACTTTGATTAGTGAGCAGCCACAAGGCTCGCACTCAGAGTCGCACTTCATGTTCTATGATCTGGTCTTGTAACTGTCCCTTTTGTGTGCATGGGCATGAGCACAACAGAAAGGCCTCCATATTCATGCCAGCGTGTGGGAAACTCGCGGCGAGGCATCCAGGAAGTGTGAGCTAAGTGATGAAGAATAGAGAGTGGACGTTGACAGGGGTTATCTGAGGTCGGACAGCTCCTAAGTTCCTCTACCAGCCTGCTGATGACGAGCAAAGTGTGTGTTTCATACTGTGACGGCCATAGAGGAAGCCCAGTGTTTTCTGTAGAGCTCGGTAAATCAATTTTTTGACATTTTCAATAAGTGAAGGAATCTACATATGGTAACTTAAAGAAGAATTATTTCCAGTCACAGCTTTATCAGCAACCCACAGACATCATATTTGGAAATAATGCCTTTAACATTTAAGGCTAAAAGCTGCCTCTGCTGATTTATCACTAACAACAGACATGGGTTAATCCTGTACATATTAGTAGAGTCCAGAAGAAGACCCGATGGGAGCAGTACATAAAGCAATTAATTTATACTTCTGACCACTCCCAAAACTCCCTGAATATATATCCTGAAATCCCACTCATTGCATCAGCCATATTTATATGACTAACTTCACGAGTATTCTTTTTACATGCACATTAACAACAGGGGCTGAAGTCTCTGTTCAGGGTGGAATGCTATCTCACTCCCTCTGGAAATGAGTCATGTCAAACAGAGGAGAGCCCCAGATACTATCACTTACTGGTGGTGCGCTGGGCATACCCATCCACACTTTTACACATAGTGTGAGTCATGAGGCTCACTACATGGTCACCAGGGGGAAAAGACCCATCCTACACCACATTACGACAGTGTTTGTGTTGTTTTTATTGCCAAGGCAACGAAAAGATGAGTATGGGGGGGAATATCCCATTTTGAAAGAAAGCCAGAATACCTTACTCTTACTGTACAGTCATACAGTAAGCCTAATGTGAGTAATTTGCTTGGTTAAGAATGAAAAAAAGCAATCAAGACTTGAATATAAGCGTCTTAATCAAGCTAAATGTTTTGTCAAAATGAATTTGAGTAGTGACTGATTAAAAATATATTTTTAAGATACGTATTGGATATTACTTCTACTAAATATTTGCGCAAAAATGATAAACAGAGCAAATAACATCAAAAAATGGAATTTCAAAATGATGTGTTATGTAATTTGTACAAATTGTAATAAAACCTGGAAACAGTGTCAGAGAGAAGAAAAAAAATCCTCGAAAGCAGATAGCTGCGCTCCGTTACCACAAGAGCAAAACAATGATCAGTCAGGTCATTACACATACACTGGTAACTAAGGCAACCCATGCGCTATTACGCATGGCGCGTCTATATTGGGAACCTTGGCTGTTGACCAGAGGGTCACTCCATGACGCAGCGACGCACGTAGGGCGTTGTTCTTCCATAATGAGACACTTTATAACAGAACGTCAGCCCTGGCATCAATCTAGTCAGAGAGCGACTTTTAGAACTGAGGGACTACCGCTGTTGGACTCTTTTGGGAAAAACTTGATTTTCCATCTTGCAAGCCTGAACCTCTTTTTGTGGAAATAAAAGCTCCCTGCTTGAAGTAAGTGGACTTTAATCTTTTCTGAACTTCCATTTATTGAGCTGCACTCACAATCTGTCTTGGCGGATTAGAAGGAAACGCGCTTTTCGTTGGCATACACACCGCTCCATTGCGCGCTCAGACAGAATGGCTCAACTGTCATCACAAAAAGCTTGTTGTTTGATCGTCAAACATGATTTTGTTTCGATGAACTCAATGAAATTATGAAATTTTGTGGATTTTTTTTTTACATGACTGCGCTCTCTTAAATGGTTCCTGCATTATTTTTTTTTTAAATCCCCTCCAGAGATCATCGGTCATTACTGAAATTATTTTTCATCTTTTAGATGACACATGCCGACAATCCGATGATATAAAGCCAATTTAAAAGGAATGAGCCGATTTTCAGACAGATTAGATTTTTCTAAACCAGTAACCAAAACATAAAAAAACACAGATCCTTGAGATCAGCCACAAAGTTTAATCCCGTCGCCAAACTTGCTGCCGAATTCCATTTCACTACATGTACTATATCAATAATATGTTGTTATTATTAATCATTTACTTGCTGTGTAAACATGGACTTTGACATCAGATATACAGCTCCAGATTAAGTTTCTCAAAATATGTCCGTGTCAAACGTGCTGCAGCGACACACCCATGTCACCATGTCCCACCAATCTGACATCCATCCACACACACATACACCCCCACACCCCCACACACACCCCCTCACACACATATACAGACACATATACAGACACACATACACTGACACAGACACTGACAGAGACTGTCTTCTCTTCTCATCATTGTCCAGATCGTCTGTAAAGATGCTGCTCCTACTACTGGGAATCATCCTCCTGCACGTATCTGCTCTGGTTCTGCTGTTTGTGTCAACAATTGTCAGCGTGAGTAAAACTTTTTTTTTTTTTTAAAGTCATCATTACAATAAATTTTGACAACAAAACATCTAGAAGAAAAAGCTGATCTTGAGCCATCTCACCATTTCCCAAAGGAATATTATAGTATAGAGATGATATAAAATGATTATGAATATATATAAATGTAAACTAATCAAAAAGTTTTACAGAAACTAAGATTCCCCCAAGAAGAAATATGTAACCACTGTTGTGTTTAAAAAAAAATCTGACATATTTTTATAATTAGTAAAGACATATGTGGATTTCTTTCAGAATACGTATATACCAAATAAACTTTTTCTGACTCATCTGTTGCTGTGTATTATTAATCAAGTTGTATGTTGTTGACAACAGGTATGGACATCAAATGAAGCTGGCACCTCAGACCTCTGGATAAACTGCTCTACTTCCAATGGAGGATACCACTGTGACCCAGCATCAACTGGAGGTCAGACACCTGCCTAACTTTCTACTGTTTACCTTTAAGACAATGTTAACTACTTGTTTACTGCGTGTTTACAGTACAATAGCCAATACTGGACATTTTAATCATTGCTCTGCTGTGAAGCTGCATTTCTGGATTTTTTTTTCACTGATAAGTCATTTTTTAGGTTCCCATTAGACAACATGGTCTCAGCTAAAAAGGATGACAACACTGAAACCTGGTTTGAAACCATGTGCTTTGATATTAATGGTGGACTTGAACTTTGGAAAATGACTTGCTGAAATCCATCATTTATCATGTTGATGTGGGTGTGTCACAGCTCCTCTGGGACTCTGGTGCCATCTAGGGCAGAGAATGTGGCAGTGCTGTTTTGAAGTGCTAGCTGATAGGCTGCTGCTGTATAAATAGTCGTGGTGTGATATCCATATTCAGGTCTTGTGTTTGGAGTCCATAGTGACAGGGGATAGGGAGTTGTGGACCAGGGTGGGGCTGCAGAGAGTATTTAAAGTTTTAGTTCTATGTGCATATGTGTGTGTGTGTGTGTGTGTCTCTCTCTCTGTCTGTGTGTGACTGAGTATTTGAAAACAGGGAGACCTTGGACTACCTCATGCAGAACATAGCATGCTGAAGATGGGTCACACCCAGTGTCAGATCATAGTGTCCAGTGTTAGTTTGCAGGGATCATTAGGACAATTTAAGGTAGCAGCTGCAGATTTATTTAGACAGTCAGCCACCTCTACATGTTTAACTTAGAAATGCATTGGTCCTTGGTTATGGATAATCGATCAGAATTTATTAATATTTGAAGACACAACTTAATAAAATTTCCACTGCCTTAAAATGAATAATTAGCAACAAGTCCATGTGAGATCATTGTTGACTAGCTGTATGTTTTTTCTGCTAAATGTGCCGTCATAGTGGTGCAGGAGCTGCTGGGTGATGTCATTTCTCTAGAATGAGGTGCTTAGCCAGTGTGTGTTTTGTCAGGGCAGCAGCGCCTGCATACTCTGCCAGGTAGTTGGATGGCGAAGCCAGTTTGTTTGACTTGCTTTCATTAGCGCACTGACGCACAATGTTTATTTAAGAAGGCGCGTGTGCCCGGGTCTGTGCTTTGGCTTGGGGAGATGGAAGACAGTGGTCAGCTCTCACGTGGGGGCCAAGCCTGTGTTCAAAAGGGCTTTCTGAAACTTTGCTGAGCAATCAAGTTCATTCTTTCTTGTGGATTGAGAAGGTGAAGTGAATCATAATTGTGGTTATTTTTAGGGAAGATCTGAAACTCATGAGTTTCCCCTTGTAGTTGCCTTGGATACAAACATAATGGCTGTGTTTAGTTTTGATGACGCTTGGGTGACAGATACTCATGTCACAGTTATCACATGCTGAGCTTGAATTAAACAGTGAGTCCTTACAGCCAGGAAAATTACTTCATAGAATTTACTTGCTCTAAATTTAGCTGCTGAAGAAGAATGTCTTGTGTGCCTGCCCCCCCTTACACATGGGCCTACAGTACATAAACATAGCAGGGTAAACAGTCCAGCAGTTTTATTTTTGTTGCGCACTACTTGTCAGCAGAGTAGGGTGTTGGATCTCAAAATAGAAGGGAGAAACAGACATCAACAGTTATTTTATATTGCAGTTAAAATGCTTGATATTTCTGCATTATCATAGCACAATGATAAACCATATCATTCCCGTAAGCTGTTGAATATGAGTCATACTTGTGTTTCAGTGATATCCTGAGCCCTGAATATCACCGCACCTAATGCAAAGAAATGCCCCATGTCACTGTTTCCAACTAGTAGTCAGGGAAGGAAGGAAGGAAGAAAGATGTCTGTTTATCAGAAAGCACTGATATACTGTCTGTATATACTGCCACCTATAAATAGGTGAAGACTGTTCATAGTACAGGGATGGAACATTTCACCCATTTCTCACAATGTAATCATACAGTATTATGTAACATTTGAAAACAGGATCATTATTGTGGAATCTAATTGTTGCTCCGGTGTGGCATTCTGCTGGCTGCATTTTATGGATGGAGATTTTAAGCAAATAACCTGAGCGTGTCATGTTTCCTCCCATATCTCATCCCTGACCCAGTGGTCATCAGGACATACTGTAGCATTGTTATTGTGGGTAACCTGACTCCAACCTGGTAACCCTGTGCAATTAGTCAATGTACAGTTTTCCTTTAGATCGATAACAGAGCTATATGTCAGTGTTTCTCCAGGAAAAGTGCATGATTCTTTGCAAATGGCCCCTCATTGAAAAAATAATACATAAGTGACAGGGCTGTGAAGTGTTTTTATCTTAGCCTGTAGTGTTATAATGTAATTAGTCAAAGTGATAACATTACAGAACGCAAGCTGTGCTGCTACTTAATCATCTTTTTTGTATGTGCAGCAAGCAATGAATTGCGTCTTTTGCATCTTTTTCTCCATGTTTTAAGTGGCTGCCCGTTAAACCACAACATGCCTTTGATTTACATAATGCAAGAGAATCAATAGACCACAGATGCCTGAGAACGTTGAAGGACACATGTTTTGAATGTCATAGTTGATCCGTGGCGTGCATACAGATGGAGCCATAAACCCCACTTTTTATAGACTTAGAGGAATATTTGCTGATGCTAGGATAAGACAGGAGCTAGCGAGTGGACAAAGTGAGGCTGTGCTTCAAGCATCTTATCACATGGCAGCAGTTGTGCTAGAAATCAGGCAAATTGTTGTTGCAAGGAGAGCATTAAAACAGGATAGTAGTAGCTTAACATGAGCAAAAAAAAGAGATTTATAAATAAAGAGAGGGAAAGAGCGTGTACTTAGGAAACCTGAGAAGCTAGGAAGGCAGAATGAATAACCCTCAGACAAGAAATAGACCCTGCTTGGAAATCCAAGGATTCCTGGCATGGTGGCACACATGAAGCATAGACACAAACAGTCAAAAACACAACCACACACCCAGATAGATAGCATAGATAGATGTCAATACAGGTGTCTAATGGGTTAATGGCTTCTACAGCAGCCTGGCCTTGCTGGACTAGCTATAAAGATCAATACTGTACATTTAGTCATAGGTCCTGTTGTGAGGGGCACACAGAGCTTTTAGGAACAAGATACTTAGTTCTCATTGTTATGGATTCATTCCCAGAAAAAATTCCCAGCAAACATGGCCAAGGCTACAGCTCATTACCTCTCTTTGAGAGAATGCTTAAATTCAGCCAGTTACAGCACACTTCTACATTTTTTTTCTTGTCTTCTCTCTTACCTTCAATGTTATATATGTATCACCCTCTGGCTAATGATGATCAGTTATTGACAATTATCTCCTTCTCCCTTGTCTCCCTGCAGAGTGGATCCAGGCGGTCCAGGCACTCATGATCCTGTCCATCATCTTCAGCTGCCTGTCTCTCTTCCTCTTCTTCTGCCAGCTCTTCACTTTGCAGAAGGGTGGACGCTTCTTCCTCACTGGAACCTTCCAGATCCTTGCCAGTGAGTTCAGCCGCCTTGACGCCTTCTCACAAATCCATCCACATACAACATAACTGATACTCAACTGCAAGAAGATCAAATAGAAATAGAACGGGTATATTTTTGTCTGGTATCAACACAAAATGTAAAAAGGGGTTCTAACTGGAACCAGTGTGACTATATTATCGGGCTGTCTGTAGTTTTTCTTGAACGGATTAATCATTTATTACATTAAATGTTATAAAATACATTATAATATCTGAGCTGACATCTTCAAATTCTTTGTTCAATTGACTGATATAACATAGAGAACTGGAAAAAGACAAACAGTTGATCACTTACAAAATTGTTGTTGATCCATTTTCTGTTGATCAACTAAACTCTTTTCAGGACTTCTCCAATGTGCTTAATTAATACAGCAAACATTGATTAGTCTGAAAATACAGGACTTATACAAATCCCCCTACACAGACATACCAATAGCAGATGCTCACACTGCATCTTCTGTAGGCAGAGAACTAAATTATGGTAGTCTATGCCAGATACTAATGGTTTAATGCTCCACTTGTCCATTGTACTTCATGCCCTTTGGCCAGAGAGCGGCCACTGCCAGTCCATTGTGTCTCCTCTTGGCAGCCCTTTCCAACATCCCAGGTTCGCTCTCTATAGTGTGCCAACACATTGCCTGGCACCCAGGTGCCCACTCAGCCAGACAGGAATGACACTGGGCATACTGCCAGCCACACAAGTTGAAATGTCAGTGCAGGGTCTGACAAACAGACCACGCCATGTCGGACGAAGGAGGTGGGCAGAGCAGGAAAGGCTTGCAAAGGCTGGATTGGGATTCAGTAAACATGAATCAGTGTGATGTAATGCGGAGGGATGCCTTCTGGGAAACACTGACCTGCTCGCTTCCTCTGCCAGACAGGGTTCAGCCCAGGACACAAGACAGATAGCAGAGAAACATGATCTGATAACTGAACAATTTTATTGCCAACATTATTCACCGTTCACTTTTTCCTTACTACAGGTTTGTTTGTGATGAGCGGAGCTATCATCTACACGGTGATGAGTCCAGATTGGGTGCCGGAGACAGACACCTTCGGCTACTCCTACATCCTGGCGTGGGTGGCCTTCCCTTTGGCGCTGATCAGCGGACTCATCTATGTCATCTTGAGAAAGCGAGAATGAGCCAACACTCCATCCCAGTGTTCCCAGTAACCCCCCTGCCCAACTGAAAGTGTCATCAGTCCCCCTCTGAAGTATAAGTAGGGATACCTGAGTACAAATGGCCCATGAAGCCACCAGGCCTATAAACCCAGATCACAGTGAAGGGAGGGGGGGGTAATACCAAAAATCAACAAGCAAACCAACAGAAAATCAACCAATACTGTCTCAGTTTAAAGATGTATATAGTATCTATGGTTTAAAACCTATTTATAACACTTTTTACATATATGTACATAGTTTTTGTGTTGCTCTGTCAACGGATACTCGTATGAGCTTTGTTTTAGCTGATTAAGTGCCTCAGTGTTTGTTTGTAATGATGAAATAATTAGACGCTATTTTGTTGTGTTTTCTTTTGTTTTTGCCTTTTTTTTTTGCCAAAGAATTAGTAAAATGAAAGTATCTTGAAGTATATTAACCAAAGTGCATGTATAATAATAGAAGGGTTAGGAAGATTCTTTTTTGATGGGCTTGCTTTACAAAAAGAGTGGTAACATCCATGGATGTAGCATAGCCATGAATTATAGATTTGGTCCTTTTCTATTTGTGAATTTGCAAGTTTGAGTGTTTTTATTTTCGGTATTTTTCTATTTCTTATTTTCAACAAAAGATGGTGCTATGTATTTATCATTCCTCTTACTGATAGCCAACATTTACAACAGTTACTTTGTTATTGTCAAGCAGCTTGCCATTAATTAAAGTGAGAATCAGACAGAGGTACACTTGTACACCACTGTGCCTGACTGCTTCTTTAGGGAACACAGCCTATTTCACTTTGCAGTGTCTGATTTTTTTCCTCATCAGCTACTGTATAAAATGAATAATTAAGTTTGGGGTGGTGCATTGATGAAATCAAATGTCATTTGGAATGTCAGTATTATTTTGTGCGTTTGTTAAGAGTTGGATCACAGTTAAATTACTTTACATTAGCTTTATTTTAGATATTTTTCTGACTTTTTCCCTTATTCTAATGTTGATGTTCACCCTGTGTGTATGACTGTTAAAGTCTCAAGACGCCAACTTGCCTATTGAGTAGAATACCATAAAAATTAACACTGTGAGGCATTATAGCCTAAGAAAAAAAGTATACGTTTAACACAACTAGAAACAAATGCCAATAAATGAGTTGAAGCCATATAAGAAAACACCAGAGGATAGGGAAAAAACTCAATATGAATATTAACTCAATATGTGAGAGAAACGACAGAGAAGTTTGCAGTGATGATACAAATGTCTGTTTCACATACTTGAAGTTTGACATGCTGCATTCTCTGCCCACTGACATCCAGATGTTTTTCTCCTCTACTGTATGAAACAGTTTATATGTTGTGCATAACATATGTCGATGACAATCTAGCCTCAAAGAGTCACTTACTCAATAAAACTACTCTCACATAACATAATACTGTGTATTCCACTGTTACGAGGGACTTGATTCATGCTAACACTTCATGCATGTGCAGCTTGAACTGACTGTTATACTGTTTGCCTGCAATACCTGAAACACACATCTCTAGGCTACAAAAACATCATGTGGAAAGACTCCCAAAAAATGGGAGAGAAGATGAAAATGATAGCAAATTCTGAATCATTTGCAGAGATAAATCTGTTATGATCAACAGTAGCTAAGGGATGGATCATAGATATGAGTGCAACACAACTGACGTGCAGCATGCAACATGTAAATTCCTGTGTGCAGTCTAGCAGAGTGAGTCTACCTTACAGTATGTGTTCATACTCCGGTAGATCAAATAACCTGCCTTGTGCATGTGGTTGCAAATGCTTTAAGTGACTTGTGTTACACACACTGGGGCAAAGGCATGCTGGTTGGCACCCGATGCCAGATATCCAAAACATGCAGCTAGTGTTTCAGCTTCAACAGTGTCACTCACAGCAACAGAAATCAGAGGACACGGACGTGTTTTGAACACTGTAAGCAAGTGTCTGTCCTCCACTTGACATTTCCTGTGAGATCCTGTATCCTGCCAAAACAGAGCTATGTTGTGATGGATTAAAGTATTTAATTCAACGCTTACTGTAGCCTAAACTAGCTATTCTGTTGTGGTTTTAGCATGATGCTCAATACTGGGTTCAGTTAGAAGAGATTGTCTCTAATGACAACTGCCCTCTTTACTGTTTTGTGTAAAGCTACAGAGTTGTCTATGCCATGTTTACACCTAAACTTCCAAATGCTCTTGATATTACCAAAGCTACTTTGAGTTTAATCATTAAAGGATGTTTCTTACCACCACGATGGAGCTTTTTGTGTCTTTCAATAACACTACACACATAATATCCAATCCATTTTAGAGAAATAAAACCTGCCTCTTTCGATGAATGAAGACACAATCTGTGCTTGTACTTTTAAGATTATAGCTAATGGTTTGTGATGATATCAATTCCTTTTAAAAATCATCAGTCAGTACATAACCAGCACTTCTGTGCTGAGCTGGTGATAGGCATCTAAATCTCTGGCAATGTAAGAGTACTCTGAGTAGGAAGATTCTTTTTGCAGGCCTGAGAGGTCACAGACTCCCACAGCCTCCTCTTCTGACATACTAGCACTGGGTGAAATGGGGACATTGCACTCTGGTTTGTTTGGGTGTGTGTGTGCCTGTTAGTTCATGTAGTGTGCTTGTATGTCTGAGAAAGTCTGCATCTCTCTGAATGTATACTTTCTTTCTGATGTCACCTTACTCTGTGTTGCTGAGTACACAAGTATACTTCCATCTCATAGAATATGTCTACAGTCAGGTTTACGAGGCAGACTTTATAATGTCCTGTGTAATACCCCCATCTGGTGGCTGCAGATAGTAACAGCAACAAAATGCACCTATCTCTCTGTATTAGCAAACACTGCCTCCGGGTGGTAGAATGCGAGCACTACAGTTTAATCCATTATCTGCCATGATATTCTGAAGAGAGTGGGAAGACTGTCAATGTCTCTCTTGGGTTTAGCGGATCATTATTTCCTTATTGAAGTGTGTTAAACCTCATTAACTCTATATACGACCTTTAAGTCTTGTCTAGAACTCAGCTTGTTTGTGAGGGCGGATATCCTCCTCCATTAGTATGCACACATGTGATAGAAAGAGGTGATTTCTCCTACTTGTCTACACTCTATTATCTGTCAGTCAGTCTAATGAATGCTCCTCCTCCAGAGCCATTATGAAGGCTTTTATGGCACAACACATCATTAGAGGTAAAGGCAGAAGACAAACGACTCTTCTACATTTGACAGATTACTTGATAAATTCAGACAAAAATGATAAACTCTCTGTCGCAAATAAAATATTCATGAAAGGGGTACAAAATTAGGTATGCTGTGAGTCAAACTGTTTTTTACAGCCATATCTCATCTGTTGTCAACATGAATCTATTGAATAAATGAGCACAGATTTAGCAATGCTTGGCTTCACTTACAATTAATAAAAAAAAGATTCAAATCTGGAAGATGAGATGTAGCTTACAACCAGTCTTCATCTGCAGGTGACAAAAGAGCTCTAGTGGAGCACCAACATGTCAGTTCAGATCAGGTTGGTTGACAATTAAAAGAAAAAACCCAACAAATCAGTCTCCTGAAAAGTTCACTGCTCCTTGACATCTCTTGAAATCTACCGGAGAGATGAACAACATCCTTCCACGAGACATCTTCTTCATTTGGTGTTTTGTTGATAGTGGTGGCGAATGCTGTCTAAGACATTGGACCAAAATTTAACATCAGTGTTCAAATGGGTGGAGATCTAGTGAGTTATAAGGTATATGATTCCTACAAATTTCAAACCACTCACTGACTTCTTGTGGCCTGCACAGAAGCATTTTCACTAATTTATTCAGAATCTGCCTTAAATTTGTCACTATCTGTATCTATAGTTAATACCAAAAAAAACCCAAAACAAAAAAAACCTTGAAGCAAATGTAGTAAATCTCATCAATTTCTACACCTGAATAGTCTTAAACAAACAGTTAAAAGTGTATCTGGAACTTATACCCAATGTTAGTGGGACAAATGTAGAAAAGAGTAATTGAGAAAAGCAAATGCAATATGAGGAGGGAGCAAAATAACTCCATCTTGTCCTCTAGTACCTAATATGCCCTTTCACATTGTCTTCAAAATCTGGAGACGTATTTAGTGAGTGAACCTCTCATACATAAGCATGGCTGCATGTATGGAGAGCCAAACCAAGCAGACATCAGACATATTTGTCACGTCATCCTGAACCAACACCAGTCTGGAAAGAATGGTCCAGTCCCTGTCACATTACCTATGGTGATGATGACATATCAACATCCTGTCACAGCATGCCATTTGATTTAGCCTCTTCATTTTGGCAGTTCAATGGACATCATAAACTTTTACCTTCAGGCACTCTTTCCTCAGTGCAGTATTATTTGCAGACTGTTTAATTATCAAGGGTACATGTGTGAAAACAGCACACGTTTATTTAAAAAAGGAGAAAGCACAAAATCAGTGTATTGTGTCTATCAAGTATTGACCGACACACATTATTACCTCAGTGCTTTATAGGTGTCTGGGGGTTCCACCCATCATTGTTTTGCCATCATGGGGTCAAAGAAGAGCTTTCAAAATAATCACTTTTCCCATTAATGCCTTAAAAACTCCCCCTGTCTTGCCCTATCCCACTATCACTATCACCCCCCTTTTTTTACTTTGAGCCAACCAGGAGATAATATTTTCTAATTTATGGAGCACAATGAGGGGGAAGCAAACAGAAGGTCCGCCTTAATCTATCACAGCTCCTTCAAGGGTGCAGGGGTACACAGTGACAGGCACAAAATCGCAGAGCCGGTGGGGAGGAGGGCAATAGACGCAATTAAGGCTCATGAAATGCAAATGGTGCTTTATGTGAGGGGTTTGGGATGGGGAGGAGGGCTAGATCTCTCCTAGTCTTGCTGCCATCTGCTTGCTATCACCACCAGTGGAAGAACCTCTGGGCCTTGGTAATTTGTAGCTTTAATAATTTTCTCCCTCAGCTGGAGAAGAAAGGAAGAGATGGGGCCGAAGGGTCCGAAGACATGCAGCTGGCTAAGATTAGATTTAGATTAGCTGGTCAGATCACACGGAGATCTGACCTCTTATACTTTAGCACGGGCACAGACACGCTTGCATGTTCACACGCAAGTATGCGTACACATGCATCACATATGCAGGCACACACACACACACACACACACACACACACACACACGCCATTCCCACTCCTACTTTCACCCCTTCACAATACTTGCCTATACTTCATCAAAGTTGACCCTGATCTGAGGTGTACTTCTAGCCGAGTGGGTCCATAAATCCCAGAGGATGTCTGGGAGTTCTTTATGAACATGATCGCTAGCCGCTGGGGGCTGAGCCATAACCCCAAGAGCTGATTCAAGCCTTCACTTTCCCTGGAGCGCTGTTTGAAGGGGTCAAAGTGGACATAGTGTGTTTTTTTTCCCTTTTCCCCATTGACACAGTCATTCATTTGTCATGTGGAAAAGAAGGACCTTATTGGACCTACAGACCCAACACTTTCTAATATGCACCATACCAACCCATTCCTAAGGTCAAGACTGGGCCAAGGTCATCACCACACATACGTGACCCCCAACCTTGCAGGCGTCCATCATGCTCAGGGAATAAAGCAAAGATTGGCAGCTGATGCAGTCGCAGACTAAATCAACTTCAGCTTCTGCCATACATCAAAATCACTTACGCAAACATGCACTCACAATGAGGGCCTAATCATTTTATCAGGATTGAAAGAGCAGAGAGGATGAAGCAGCGTGCTGGACGTGGCACAGTCAGATGGACAGAAGCTTTGTGGTGGATTTAGAGCAGGCAGTGGTGTGGAAATGTGCCTTTCAGTCTGTGAATATGGTTGGGTGATGACTTAAGCATCAGTGAATGCACCTTTAGCAGCTGGGGAACATCAGTGAACATATGATAGCCAACAAAACGGCTCACTTTCTGCCTCATGAAACTCAAGTAGCGCTTGTAACACTTATATTGACAGGGATGTTGAGCCACACACATATTTGAATCACAAAGATTCCTTGAAAGATCAATGATTTTTATGTTGAAAAGCCCCTGACAGCAGAACATCTGCAGTGTGGATCCTCCCATATGGATCATATGTGTTGTAGCATAAGTGATCGAGAGTCATGCATGAGCAGCATGATGGGCACATGCCACACAAGATGGTCAAAGCATGTGCCTGCACTGGATTTTCATTTCAATGAAGGCCGCTCTGAAAAGGGAGTGATAGGAATCTCTCAGCTCTATATGGAGCAAATAACACAGGCAATGTGTCTTTGTAATTATAGCGTTTAATGCTCACACCACACACAAAGCCACACAGAAACGGTTGCAAAATTGCTAGCTGAAATCGTCAAGAAGAGCAGCCAGAAAGTTTGGCATTAAACAGGCTGAACAAGGCTGCTTTTAATCTCTGCAGACAGACAGACACACAGACGGCTCTCATGAGGTCCAGTAAAGCTTCATACTGGTCGGATGGACGGCAGTAAAAGCTCTCTGAATGGTGTTGATGAAGCCTCATAAATTCCCCAGGCAATAACAGGGCCTCCTATGGGAATGGAATACTCAGCAGCCAAGTTATTTGGAGCTGCACTGCATTTTAAACAGGCGGATTTGAGAGCCTCATTCATTGGGAGTTATGTAGATACTTTTTTATGATCTATCCATTCCACTCTACTATAGCATGCACACACACACATACAAACAAGACACTAGAAAAATGTTTGTATACACAAATGCACACGCTTGCACACAGCAAAGATTGAGAGATATGGGTAATACCATTAAGCAACCACAACATTGGACTTAACATGTGAGTGCAGCAAGTTGTCTGCCCATCAGTGAGGGCAAAAGGCTCTAAATCAGCCAGATAGAGCAGGAGAAGACAGTTATATGAGCCACAAATAAAACTGTTGCAGATTTGGAAGACAAAGAATTAGAAGATCAAATTCCTCTCAGTGTGCACTCTTCTGTGTGAACCTGCACAATGCCACGTATGCGTCTGACTCTGCAAAGTTCAGCAAAATTTTTGGCGCTTCAAATCCAGTATGCTTTGAGTCATTACTGATAGTGCCTGTATAGTGCCTCATCATGCAGCAATCCTAGTACTGGTTAGTACTGCAGCAGACTCTGAAGGCTATTGTAGCTGTCTTTTCTGTACTTCTATTAACTTTATTATAGCTGAACTGCACTATGATAAGCTGGGAGAGAAACACTTGAATATAAAATATTACATTTACATAATAACATTATGCACTCTGTTTTGATACAGTTGTTTCAGTGCCAAGTATGAGCTTTGCTGCCACTATCTGGAGAGAGTGTGTGACAGCACCAAATGTTTTTCTGTATTTTGGTATGACAAAGCTGTATCAGCAGCCCAAACAAAGCATGTCCTAGAACTCTTAAAGGACACCTTGAGATGAATACCCAAATGATTTATTTACAGCTCTGAGAGGCGCATGCACAAATCCTAATTATAATATCACTCACCTTTTGAATTATTGAGACCAAAAAAGTCTTTCTGTCCTTAGAAACAGAAGAATAGAGATTCAGACCTAAAGGCTAATGAAACTGTGATTATTCAACCCAATTAGTCAGCTACTTTCCCAGCTTTTGCATGTTTTGAAATCACCATTCATGTACATGAAATAGAGACAGAGTGATTAGTAGAACAAAGACAGATGCTGTAATCTCCCCCCAATGCAGTGTCTGCCATGGTCCATCAGGAGATAGTGGGCCTGGGCTGATAGCAAGGGGACTGTCAAGCTGGTAAGTGCCCATGTAGCTGGGAAAGCTGTGGAATCCTGGGACAAACGAGTAGGGCTGAGGGAAGATAAGACATGCCCACAGTGGCATGAATATCCACAGTGAAGACCATACTGCATGGCAACAGAACAAAGAGAAAACATACAGCATACTGTATATGCAAGCCATGCACAAGCCACACAACTCATACATTCAAAAATCCATGACATTAAAATGAAAAGCTATGAAGTCTAATCCAATATGATAATTACCACTCATATAACCCCCACTGCGTTTTATGATTTTATATTCCCATGCATCAAGAAAATTCTGTTTCCTGGCGGAAAACTATTCACCAGTTCACAGTAAAATATTCTGCTTTTGAAATAAGAACAGCTCAGAAAATAATTCCAGTAGTGAAATGAAGAGAAACCAGCGAGGAAATGCTAATTACTGAAGTTGTTCTGGCTTTAAATTGTATGTAGGCTCTTAACATTTCTTTTTTCATTATTATTTTTCATTTTATTTTAATCTATTTGGTGTACTCAAATGGAAAAACTTATACTAAAGCTAAAACTTGTTTAGCTTGCATTTGGCTAAAACACAGCCAAAACTACATCAATTCAAATATACCTCAAAAAAGTCTACAATGTCTATATATAATGTCTTGTCTCTAATGAGCCATATTCAGATAACAATAACTAACATGCTTTATGGTAGGACTATGTAAATCACCACATACCTTCTACATCAAGCTTTCAGACCTCTAAACCTAACCTTATGGGAGCTAGGGAGTTTTTAGTTTGTAATGTCACTGGTGTCCCTGAACCTCTCCAAAGTGGACACTCCAAGTGGCCAAATTATTCTATTTGCTTTTACTAATTACTGCGTGATGCTTAGTTGCTTACAACTGGCCTAAGCGGGTCACTGTCAGAAGCAAACCCACCAGAACAGAATGGGCTCAATAGGAGGCCTTAAAGAGAGAGGAGCCAATTTGGCCTGTTTCAGACAGAGGCTGAACTAAGGGGCTTCATAAAGGGCCAGTAGCAGATAAATACAGAGTTTTTTATACTGTAAATCATGCAAAGATATTCTAGTAGAGCCCCAGAATATAAATATAGATGTGGAAATGTGCATGATACGTCCTCTTTAAACACTACTACTGCAACTAAAAAGCATTGTCATTATTTATTAGTCAGATTTTTTTTTCTGCATAACCAATTCATTGTTAAGTCCTTAAAATGTCATAAAAAATGTCTATCTTAATGTCTATCTCCACTTTTTCAATACAAAGTTCTACCTATAGCTGTCTGGTAAAGTCACTTTGTTTGAAAAACAGTAGGTGCTAGGTGGTGACTAGTTCAAATGTCAAAATCCAAAGCTGAGTTGGAAAAAAGTTTTTATTATTTCAGTATGGGTGTAATCACTTCTATTTTATATGGTAGTAAAAGACCCTCTCCACAAACACACACACACATATACACAAATGCAAAGATCCTAGACTCAATCATATCACTTTCACTAGTTTAATTTTACTTTTAAAAATCTTTCAGTGGATTATTTATCAAAAAGACATATTGATGGGTCCCAGTCAGATATATGTCTGCATGTATATATGTGTGTGGGTGTTAGGTCTGAATGGCTATGCACAGGACTGTTGGTTTGTGTAGCCCCCTGTTAGCTTGACCCTCAGCACCTACATAAAACCCCTCCCCTTGATCCCTAGAAACACTGTTGCACTTGCAGGTCACTGTTGTAAATCACACACACACACACACACACACGTTTGTCTGGATAATGTTCACACTGCCACCACTCACAGACTTTGCTGAAGCCCCATGCAGCATTGGGAATTTTGAGGACACCCCCCTCAACACCCCCCTCAACACACACACACACACACACACACACACACACACACACACACACACACACACACACACACACACACACACACACACACACACCATTCAGCCCCTTTATGTTTTCTTGCTTTCTCTTTCTATTTCTCCCCCTAACAATCAAAGGCCATATGGCAAACATATTCCTATGGTTCATTGGCTTTTATGGCTGTTGTTTAAAGAATGGGCCACGGCTTGGTTGAGGGGTGTTCCGGAGGCCAGTTTGAAGGGCAGAATAATATAGTCTGCCCTCAGTCCATTAGAGAGCCTTTATTTCTATTAGTCCAGTCACTAGGCACTCTGGGACCATTGAAACCCCCCGGTTAATTAGGAAAGAAAAACATAAGCACATAACGTGTTTTTAAAAAAAGTGAATGGCACACTGCTGCTGGTTTCTTCTGCACCTCTGCATTTGCTCCCTGGGCATCAGTTCTTTTACGCGTCATTTGATCACTTCACTGGATCTAATTGTGCTTCACTGGGAGATTCAGTGTCTATATTAATTCGACAGGCAAACACAAAGTGATTACATTCTGCTCGGAGTGTCTTAATCATACATGAAAGTGACTTTAGGCTCTGAAGTGCCTGCATAAAAGGTAATTCAATCTACTTCAAAAGTTAATGGGCCACAATATTTGGCAAGAGTGCCCAAGACAGCAAAGTGCCATCAAAGCTTAAACACACTGGAGCCGAGGTGTTAACATGACGATATTTGCAGCAATGTTTTCCTTTACTGGCAGGGAGCAATAATTCAACAACATTTGGAAACCTTAACTTGCCACTTAATGCTTTCCACTGATCCAGAGCAGAACCTCTGGTGACAACCCTCAGACTAATGTGTCAACTCTCTCAAAAACGAGCTGCCACAACATTAGAGGAAAACTAAACACAATAATAAGGAACTCAATCTTCAAGGAATTTCATGCCTATTTGGCTCATTCTGCAAGGTGGAGTTTAGAGTTTACCCTCTTTCCTTTCGTGGCTTTTTACAGCATGCTGTAAGTCACTTGGACAGCGTCCTGCACCCTGCCGTTGACCTGCATCTGGACAGCATCTGGGGTCACCAAAGTCATCCTGACAAGTGCTAAACCATCTGGAAACTTCCTCCTTCACTTTGAGGGGTCACTATGAGGAGGGGTGATGAAGGGGACTGCTACAATGCAGAAATGAAAGACAGGGGTGATTTGCAAAAGGAGAAACTAGATTGAAGAATAAGCCAGAAAGTGATTAGCTGAGAAAACGTGTTTTGGAAAGCTGATTTTAACTGGTGATTAATATCATACAGCTTATTCAGCGGTACGAAAGATTAAATACTCCTCACAAACCACTTATCACTAAGCACTTTAAAAGCGAGAGGCCCTCTATCGAGAAATCCTCTGTTATGGTCTATTAAGTACTTTCGGAAGATGGAAATGATTAGATGTTATTAGTAACTATTTCCCTTGGGGCAGCCATTCCAATAACATCCTCCTCTTCCTCTTGAAATTCTCCTATATTCCGTCCATCTCTCCGCTGACATGGACCGGTTGAAAGAGTCTTTCTGTATTCAGACATGCAACAGCTTCTGGTGAAGGGTAAGGAGTCGAGAGAAACATTCCAAATAGAAAACAAGTGTCCTTGAAACAACATATACCATCTTTGCTAGTGAGTGTGGTGCCCATTGTAAAAAAAAAAGGGGAAAGCAACGCATGGACAAAAGAGGGAGAACAGTGAAGAGGGAGCTCAGTGCTCTGGACTACTTGAACCACTTGAAAGAGCTCTCAGTGGAGCCCTGGGGTGGACTGAGCACTCAGGATGAAAGATCCTGCTACAGGAAGTAAACAAGGCCCTGTGAAAACAAAGCAAAATGTTTAAGACTCAAAGGATGGATTGAGGGATAAAAGGGGATGTTACCACGACAAAAAAGGGGAGTTAATCAAGTGATGAGGTAGTTTGGCAGTGAGAGAGGATGGGATAGTGAAGGACAGGCAGGGATGCGGAGGATGTGAGGGCTGAAGGAGTGATAATTGATAACAGATTACGGAGTCGTTAGTCTCAGGTGCAAGCTGCAGGACACACCAGGACGTTGTATCCAGACCTAATTGCACCATGGGAGGTGCAGTTACTGAAGGCTATTGTTCCATAGCTGCTGCATCTCTCAGTTTTCTAATTAAAGAAATCATTAGATTCAAGGCACACAAAAAGATGGCATCAGTAAGCGAATATTATGTCATTGGTCAAAGTCAGTGAGGCAAATTACATACAGAAATGGACATTTGGAGCTGATAAAATTAGTGTTTGAAATAAATTTGACTTTTTTTTTACCCTTGAATTTCATGTTTTCATGAACAGGACCATTACTCTTTAATGAATATGCACACTTATAAAGAAAGGGTCTATGATGGCACAGCTTAGAGAATGTATGCCTTTCTGGACCTTTGGCATATCACTGCTTACAGACAAGGAAATAGAATCAATATGGAGCGGTCATTCTTTCTCAGGAAAGTAGACAGAGGCAGGGGATCCAAGTGGTACCATACGTGATGTATTGCTTGAGTAATAGTTCAAACACTGCCTCTGGCACCACATATGTTCTGGCTTGCTTGGATCACAACAAAACTTTCTTACTCGTAGCTGTCTTTGGATTTCCAAAGTTTTCCGTATAAAATAAACAAGACAATCTTGTCTTAAAAACAAAAAGACATGTAGAACAAAGGAGTAAGATGGGAATTCTTCTATTAGGCAACTTGACAAGCTCTCTACACAATCTCAGAGAATCATTACTGACAGGATCAGGAATGGTTTATGGCACTCATGTTATTTAGTTGTATGGAATCAATAGGGGCTCTTGGATAATCCTCTACTGAGCTAATGGTAAATGCAATGGGACCCTGGGAACTGCTTTTCATTAACAGAAACTAGCTTTTAATGAAGTCCCCTCTCATTAAGACTGATGATAAGAATTGATCCTGCTGTTCCCCATTGACTGCCTACTGTTTGACCTTTAGACCCTAAGTTACAGTGGTTAAACTGTAAACCTGCCAGAGCAGTTTTAAACGAGGCTGGCTGCTCTGCATCTGTCACTGTAGGCCCACACATATAGCAAGAGGAGGAAAAGGTGGAGGTGGAAAATGAGGTTGGAGAAAATAAGCATAAGGATTATAATGAGAAGCTGAGGAAGGCGAAGGTCGGAAATAATAATGATGAAGGTGAAAGGAATGGTAACGATGATGCTGATGTTGCACTCTTTGCCCTTTCTCTACCCTGGGGCACTGTCTCCCAGCTGATCCCACAGGCCCTGTCTACGCCTTCCTAGATGCTGTTCCACCGTCCCTGGTGACCCACCATAGCCTGCAGGTAGTAGTGACAAATGACTGACAGAGCAAGCACCTTGTTGTCTGTGTTCAGGGACCTCTGCGAGGTGCTCAGTGGTCATTACAGAGGACCAGGAGCACTGCAGGGGACGCCCCAGATGATCTCGTCTCTGTGCCCTCAACTCACCTCTTTATATGTTAATGAATCTATGAAGCTGCCCGATGTGCTAATTTGTAACAGCTTGGCCAATCAGTGGGGAGCTCTTTGGTTGCCATGGTGCCACTCAGCAGGAGCTATCTGGTGACAGAGCAAGTTCTAAAGGCGGCAGGTGGACAGCAGAGCTGTTTGGTTCCTGTCCTGTCACCTCACCTCCCTCATCTGGTTGTGGGCACCAGCTGTGTCCCACTTCCACAAGTCACGACCCCAAGATAACCACCATGAAGAGGTCACTTTACCTCGTTTAGAACTGCAGTCCTGCACCCCTCCAGTGTAAAAACACCATTGTCTGGCATCAAATAAGGACAAATTTGTAGCATAATATATAACTGAGTACAGAGCAGCAAGGCCTGAAATGACTCATTCTACAGCTTATAGGGATTTAACTAAATTAAAAAATGTATTAAAACAGTTTACTGCGGTAAACCCATATTCATCAAACTTTATTTACAGGAAAACCTATTGAGACCTCAGTCTCATTAGCAAATGTATCTGTTGAAAGAACACAAGTAAACACAATAATAAAGGTAAACCACAGATAATTAACAACATAAAAAGCCAGAAAATTATAAATAGGCAAATAAGATCATGGGTCTATTTGTGCATGAGAGCTTTAGAAAATAATAAAAGGTCATGATTTGACAAAATGTCAGTGATGGCTAATACCATATTTTTTATTACAACATTTTTATTGTTACATAGGACTATGAAGCGTACAAAAATGCCACCTGTAATAAAATAAAGGGCAGTAAGATAATGTCTTGAGAATAGCATAAACTGTACACATGCTAATAATTAAAACAGCCAAGAGAAAATAGAGATTAAAAGTCTCTCTACTTTTGACTGGGATGCAAAACACATCTAAATTTTATAGCTTGAAAGAAAAGTTTTCACCCATTTTCTGTACCTGCACTCAAACATGTGCACTTTATATTTTAATTTGGGGTAATATCCTATGTTTTCCAACAGAGCAACATAAACTCATTACTGAATTGGAGTTAAAAGTAACCACAAGCCAAATGCAAATTACAGTTTATTTCTTTAGAGCAATCAAGTAAATCACTTGGGGTCATTTGGGACATTTGGATGATAATGTGAGTAAGCAGAATGAAAGGTTATCCTCTACTCTGAAAGGCTCTAAGTGCCCTAATCCACAACAATCACCTCAAAATGAACCAATTTTCAACAGGAGACAGTGGCTCAACAATGAGACTCAGCTTCCTTTCAAAGTGCCATCAAATCAGTCATTCTGTCATTAATGAGCTGTTGTAAAAACACATTGTCTTAGCCAGTGGGAATGAGGAGCAGGAGGGGTGAGGGGAAGAAAAATTCCTATTCACAGGAAACTTTCACTGTAAAGAACTCTCTTCACAACAGATTCCTCCCTCCTCCTCAGGTCTATACTTGCACTGCTACCTAAGCCTGGGCCCCAATTAGGCCATGCAACTCAGTAAGAAGGGAATAATTGGGCTGTTTGCCTATTAAAAGATGAGACATGGGACCTGCTGGTGACTCCAGTGAGGCTTCTGGGTTCTTTTCAGGAAAGATGGAATGGCAGAGGAGGCAGAGAGACAATAGCATTAGGTCTACTCTCTCAGCGAGGCTATAGACAGCCCTTTGCCCACTAAATTGCCAGTAAAAGAGGATAATGGCAGATTGATGAGGCCTAATGGACTTATTCTTTAGCTAACGTCATTTTCTAACAATTTTTCACTCTTTTTCCCTGTCTTGTGTTCCTTGACCAAAGAGGGAAAGTGCTTTCATATGCAGTAAATCAGACACTGTGAGCCACATCAGCTACTAAAAGTCTTACTTTGTTCAGCAGCTCACAATATATTCTTAAAAGTGAGAGTTACTGTTTGATTTCCTATTGATTTCCACTAAAGTAAATCTAAGAAATGGAAATGTATATACTATTAAAATGAAAAAACGGTGTATGGTTGATAGGTGATGGCTTTTGCATTCTTGTCATTTTTATCTCAACCCAAAGACAGACTAACATTAAGGGACCTTGCTCTTTGAATGGGTTTAGAGCCACATTAATCTTAACTCTTTGCCCGTAAAACATACCCTGTCAAAACACTGAAAACTTGGCATGGCCATAAAACATTACAAACAATTTGCACTTATCAGAAATTAAAGGGGAAAGCTGTAGACGTCATGGAATGTCAACATGCTGTGGTTGATGGGGGCAGGAAAAACCAAATGAGGATCATTAACTGGAACTAAAACTCCTGCAAGTAGGTACATGCCATACAAAGGACCTTTTTTGGGCCTGTTTGTGTGGCGTGTTGGTTTTAACTGTGAAGATAACTGCTAAAAACATGCATGGTCGATGGAACTATGATACAAAGGCCAAAAGACCCTTAATTATTAAGTCCCACCTTTCCTTAAAATGTCTAACGCTGTCAGCGTACCCCATGTCACTTGTGATGTATATTTGCCAAATTAGGGGCCAATTAGAAGTAATGGGCCTTGCAGTGTAAAATTTATTACCATACGGATTTGATTAAGCACAGCGAAGACTACAGACTGCTATTTCTGAGGGTAAGCCTCAATGCCATGAAGTGTTTTAAAACATTAAGGAGACAAAAACATCTTTGACAAAGAGACTGTGATTGGACAAAGCTAAAGAGTAGGTATGTTGGAATTTGTTAAGACCCTGTGCTGAACCTTACTGGAGGCGGACACAGCAGTGAGATCCACTGTCAGAGTTCAGCTGTGTTTGGTGTCCACAGTGCACAGGTTAAAGATTGATGCCTGCCCTAAGCCCCATCTCCTCCCACACGCACACACACACTTTCTCTTCCTTTGTCCCTGCAACCCAAGGCAGAATCAAAGAGGGCATTGAAAAGACCTGAAGTGCCAGCACACCCCATTGCACATGAAAAACTGATAGGTTCCTTTCGAGCTTTGAGAGGTAAGCCCTGAACTTTGAGGTCCCCATTGTCCCAGTGCACTGACACAAGGCTACAATGGAAGCCCTATCTGCAGCTATAACGCAAGCTCAGAAGAAGGGGCAGAAACCCATTCAACCTGTCATTAACCCTTCTGCCTGGCTCTGGAAACTGGAGAATGGGGTAGTTCCACCATAACACCCTGTCCCATACACCTCATACACCACCCTCTGCAACGGACCAACTACCCTCTAGCGGTACAGCCCCCTTTTGTCCTATTGTACTATGAGTGATGGATTCTCTTGGATAGGAAGAAAATGAGGCTTGCAGAGACTTTCATAGGTTTGATTGGCAACTTTGGATACACAAAGTGTCAAGAGAGAAGGCAGGAATAACAAGGGTACACCTTAATGGGTTGGTCCTAAAAGGAGAGAGGGCAAGGGGCATAGTGTTGACACATAATCATAATGATAAAGAAAGAAGTCCCAGTAGAGGAACCTTATGTGCAGCCTGGCCTTTCCTCTGGTGGGTTAACTTGATCTCCTGTGAATGCTGATGGAGGATCATGCAGATATTTGGGGGGCGGAGAGAAGGCTGACAGTGTTTTACTGAGGCCTCTTTTGAAGCACAGGGGCATTATAAATGCTAAATACCAAGCTGGACCCAGCTGATCACCATAGCCTGCGGCAATCAATAAGTGAATGGAGACCAGGTGGTGATGGCGCCATTCAGAAGGAAAGGAGGAGGACCTGAATTTTACAAAGTGGGGCAAGAGTGAATACACAATGGAGGTTAAAACGAGGAGATCATAAAAGTGATTGGACGCTCTTGCACACATCAGCGGCAAAGCTTTGATTAAGCACAAGCCGAGACAGAGGAGGATCAATAGATGTGTGTAGGATCTCAAAGCCCTGAGGGTGGACATACGGGAAGGGGAGAAAGAACCAACACTATTTACGAAAAGTGTTTAAATTCTTGATACCAAAATAATTCACAGATAGTGTTTGGGGTAATCCAAAATTGAATGGGCTATCAGAACTCAACCTTATTCACATGGTTGTCCTCTATACTCTAGTTATTATAGTTTCTTTCCAGTAACTTGCTAAATAGTAGCTTTAAATTTAATTTCCAGCTAATTACTATATTCATACATGTAGATAACATTTCTAAACCCAACAAAATCATGATTCACCTGTATGCAATTTACAGTTAGTCTTGTTTTAACTATTGCCAATTTAACACTGAAACATATTCCAGTTGATCCCAGCTGCTTTGCCGTGTCTAATATGATCCAGGTATGGGTTTAGCCTTTGCTTAACTCTAATCCTTGCACACTTGGTACTTTCTTATGTGCGACTGTAATGCAAACATCATGTAGAGGCTTGCAGAGCTGCTTAATGTGATTGCAAAAGGAGGGGGTGGCAAACATTAAAAGATAAGCTTTGCCTGTAAACCGTTACACATTAATATGGATCAGGTGGAATCCCTTTTCTTCACTACTCAAGAGAGCTGCATCCCATGAAAAGAGGAGTGCAAGAGGATTTAACTTTTATGCTGATTGGGGAACAATATGAAACAATAAAGCCCAAGTGTTTCTTATTTACTGTTTTGTTTTAATGTGTTTTTAAGTGTGCCAGTGTACTTAAAAGCAGTGCTGCCATATGTTGGGGTGCCTTGTTCTCGTTAATCAAATGATGAATCACCAATACAGAACAGCTGCTGTATGCTATGCTGGGCACAACTACACTCATCTGGATTGATTATAAAAATGCTTGTATAGGCAGACTTTAAGACAGACAGACAGACAGACAGTTATAGAATGAGCAAGACAGAAATGAACACATATAAACCAAATGAAAAGGAAGACTTACATGTGACCATGAGCACATGAACAAGAACAATTATTTTACATTAAACATCCTTAATCAAGTCACGTAATGGTTCTTCACAAATTGTCATGAGGCAATCTGTAAATGTTAATTCTGTAAATGACTGCTCGAACACCAACTATAAGCTTTACTCACAATAATTTTTTATGTGTTCAGTTATAATTTAGCATATTCCCTTATTTAATTTGCATTTGCAATATCACCACATACTGCTATCCCCTTTGGATTACATGGTTTTTAATGAACTCAACATCGGTGGGAATAATCATAGTCATTTTCATCCACTGAATGTTAATCATATATCACTTCTCTGGCTTTAATTACTGGCATGCTGCAAGCCGCTGCATTTGTTAATGTAATTAATTAGCATTTCTTTCTGAATAATACAAGGATTTTCTCAGCTGCATGAGATTGGTAGTGCTGCGGTGGCAAAAAGCTGTTAACAGGGTGATTATACTGTTGATTATGTGCTAATAGCTCAAGAATCAATACTGTAAATATGAGTCCCCGGATTTCTCTAAGTGGTTCTGCTAATGCAGGAGGAAAATCTCAAATCAAATCATATGCTGTTGTGAGGGGTTCCAAGTTACCATTGATAACCACTGTGGCTTTGACCTTCACAACCCTACGTGATGCTGGAACAGACAAATTAAAAAAACATACCTCATGGAGTTTTCACTTAAAGTTTTGTTTACATTCAACATTTCTCATCAATACACACAGTATGTGTCCTTGAAGGTCTTACATACATGTTGAATGCATTTCCTCCAACATTATAAATTCTAAAACCTTTTTTGACTGTTTTGTGGGTTTCTTCTCTTTTGCTTATACATCAAACAAAATGTTAACCTGAAAACAGTTTTATATTATTACATAGTGTTTATCGATTTATCTTCGATGTGCAATACTTAGCCTGTAAAGCACAGTACTGCACAGTAGCTATCCTATTGAGCATGAGTATGCAAACACAAAATACTCTCAGAAGTCAGTTTTCATCCATCCAGACAGAGAGGACATTTTTAAGAACAGCAAAAAAATATCAAAAAGTTCATAAAAATATACATACTATGCACTTATGCTCACTTTTTCATTCAAATGAATGTTGATCATGAGTGTAAGGGAAATTTGAGTAAATTTTTAGTAAGATTCTTTATGAAAATACATCGGTATGGAAATGGAAACCCATAGCTTGAATTATTTGCATTAGCTTGAGTTATTAGGTTTTAGAGTTTATTTGAATTTTTACAGGTCATATGATATAGTTTTACAGTTGTTTCAATGAGTCTCCAGTCACTTAGCACTGGGTACTACTTTCAGAAGCTCTCTTCTCACGGAGGGCTAACAAATCAGAATGTGTTTTCATCCAGTATTACATGTTATTAGGTTCATTAATACATAAAATAATTGTAAAGCAGCGGTGAAATGTTTCTTTAAACTTTCTGAGAATGACTTTGCATACCCCAAGGGGAATGGAAAGTTATTCAGTTAAGTGAAATTCAGAGCGTTAGTCCTTTTATTAACCTGGTCCAAGGATCGTTTCACTTTGAACCTCGAAGCTGTCTGTACTGATGAGCCAAAGCTTCCCTGGTGAGAGTGTAATTACAATGTTCATAGATTTCCAACCTCTTGGTTGTGAGGTATAGGTTGGAATTTGAATAATCTATCATTTAGCTACCTGGAGAGGGTCTGTGCTTTGTGCTCATTTTTATATCACAGAGTCTTTTCATGTCAGCTTGGAAGAGGAGGTGACTACTGATTGTAAGAGGTCTAGTTATCCTCAAGCCCACTGCTCTATTTCCTTAGAAGAGAATGTTAACATATTTGCTTGGATTTGCATTTCAGACCAAACTACTTATTCTATAGTGATGAAAACATACAGATACAGAGCGCACGTCTTAAATATGGAGATATGTTCATAGCAGATCAAAAGAGACATGCTTTTCATGCAAGCTATTCTTTCCTCTGAAGATAAGTCACTATACTCCACCACCAGCTGATGTGCAGAGATTTTAGTGCTCTGTTTTTTTTCAAACATAGATTTGGAGACAGTGAGCACATGTCGGGAGTCACAAAGCAAAGACAAAACAGAGTGATTACTTGAAAAGCTGAAAATTGTCCTGACTCCTTTTTCAAAGATATGTGATATAGTCCTCTTTTATTTTACTCAAACTAAGACAGTTCGAACACTGCAGCTATATAATAGAGATTTGATTTGTTTTGCAAATAAAGTCTGTATCATTTAGATACAGTTCTCTTATGTTAGCCAGGTAACAGTTTGCATTTTTTTTCTTATTATTTTGGATCTATTTTATAGAAGTATGAAAATAAAAATGAGTAACAGTGCGAATATTCCCCTGGTACATGACTTGCAGCCCAGCAGTCGTTCACTTCCGTAATCGGCACAGACAGGGAGTCTATAATAAACACTGGCAGAGGATGATAAGGTTTGTCTCACTGTAAAACTGTTAACACTGCAGTTTTACTAGAGTGGCACATGGCAGACAGGCAGCACTAAGCACCTCTCAAGCTTTATGATGAGGTTGGGGAAAAAGAGAGAGTTGGGGCTCAAGAACGTGCAAAAGAAGTCGTGACTTGTCCATACTGTATATCTGCACTCGCTCATGCACCACTTTTCCTTCTTGATTCATTCTTTTCCATTCTGTATTCATCCATGCAACTTAAGCTCTTTATAGTTTGTGGTTGCACCATAAACTGTTAGACTTGTCACTACATGTTACTGAAAGCATGGCTAAAAGCAGATTATGTTATATATAAAATGTGATCAAAGTTCAAGACAAGTGCCTTTTCACTTTTACACATGTGTGAGTTTTTAATAAACATCTTTTGGAAGCCTCTTAAAAACTCTACTACTACTACTTTCGAAATATAAATAATTTAACCCTTAAGAAGAAGAAGATCAACTCATGTATCTGTTTAGAGCAAAGCAGGGCTGTTTTTGCCTATTTGCATTATAAGCAATGGCAATAGACCCCCTAACCACCAGGGGGCCCTGTGGGGTGGTGTTTTTTGTTTGTTTGTTTTTCACAGGCGGTGGGGGGGAGGGAGAGATGAATAGCTAAATGGCTATATTTTATATAGCACTTTTATCCTATATTTTAAGTTAACTCCTCTGCTAGTCAGACTGATTTTGTTTACATTAGTTTATCAATGGTTAGACGTATTTCCTCCAACAGGAACTGTTGGAGGAAATACATCCTGCCCCTCCCCAAACTACTCAGGAAAACTTTGATGAAACCAGAAGCAGAGAAGAGTGCAGGGTGAGTGAGAAACTTTGTTGATATTAAAAAGTTTTAAAAGTTAAAAAATGTGAATGAAAAACTTCTTGTCTTGAAGACAGCATACAAGGGGATTGATCAATCCAGGGACCTGTGTGCTGTGAGTTAACTATTCTTTTGTAACAGCTTGGTGAGTTCATTTTTTGGCTAAGCTAGCATAGAAAACTCCCGTAGTTGGCATGAGATGGTGGACATGTAGTACTGCAGAGAGTGCGTATGCTCTGTGTGGAAATGTGTGAGCGACAGCTATTGAATTTTACTGCTGTGAGAAATTTCTGTTGTGTTTACTCTGAAAGAAAAACAAGAGATGTAAAGTGTAGCTGTTTTTTTTTTTTTGCTAATTGAATAACTTTGCACTGTGTCATAATGGTGTTACATGCATAGCAGCATAACAGCTCTAGTTTCATACTGTGAGTGTTATAGATTTTATTTCTGCATAAGGAGATAATATAGAAGTGAAAGCACTTAACCCTCATCCTATCAATATGTTTAACATACAAGGACTAGCGGCTGGGGTCTCTGTGGTCCTCAAGAATAAACTACCATAAGAAACAACCATCATAGCAAAATGTTAACTTATTTCTTATAAAAACATTATTAGTTGTGTAATTAATGTAATCTAAAAATAACAAAAAACAAACTAACAAAAAACAAAAAAAAAAAAACAAATGCACAAAACAGATTATTATTATTTTAGGGTTAAGGTTAACTCTTGAGGAAATCTGTGTCTGCTGCATCTATGTCTGTCTCCTGTAAAATGACTGACAGAGTGTTCTATATCCCCTGACAGTATGTGATACTTTAAGTTAGGACCCATGGCAAACATGAACTCAACAAATAGTTCCATCTATTAGAACTGCATAGGTGAAATTGGGTGCTTTTGACTAGGGTCCCCCAGGACCCAATACAAATTGGTATTTTTTAAAAGTACTAATTATAACAGAAACACAAAACAATGGTATGAAGTCGTTAGGAATAAATTGATTAACAACGTCTGAAAATTGGAATGACAGAATAAAGCACCTGTAAGATATAGCAAAAAGTATATCTTTGGGGTCTGTGGATACCCCAGTTGGTAGGATTGAGGTTAAATGTTACTTCTATTATAAAAACAGCAGTTGTGTAAAAAATGACTACTGTACCTCAGGCCGAGGTTAAAAATACAATACATTCTTGTAAAATGTTATTTGGGACTCCTCAAATATACCATGCCTTGAACCTTGGATTCTGGATTCTCTCCTTGACAATGGAGATGGTGAGCTACCAATTGTACCTCATCTACCCGGAGGAAGACACCTTTCCCTCATCCCCTTATGTGGTGACACTGGTGTGGTAGGACTGTGTTACAAGCCCCACAATCCCCTTCCTTTTATTACTAGGTGTATCCAGAACTCTAAACTGACCTCGGAACTAAGAATAGATCCAAAACCGACTGATCCTGACCTAAAGACTGAATAGACTGATGGACTGAGGAAACTTGAACATACCGACAGACTCAACTTTGTTACACCATACGGGGCATTACTTTAGAGGAACTAAGGACAACTATATGATTGATGGAGAGGTTGAATCGATTTAAGTTATGTCTGTTATTGTTTTTATAGTTTGTTTATCTGCTGAAATATTGAGGAGAAATGGCCCTGCAGCAAGGCCACATGTTCTTAGAGGATTCATCATGTCAGTTGAGGATTCATCATGTCGACAATGACGTCCGACTTAATATTGAACTCATGACTGAAACTTGTGTATTGCATTATATATCTTTGTCTTTTTCCTTCACATCCATTAAATATCTCATTTCTTGTCCATTCGTTTTGTGTGGCAATATGAACTCCGCAGGGGAGGGTGGACTCTTCCAGTAACAGTAATGAAAACTGCTATATAAAAAGGAAATTACAGAGTACAAATACATCAAATGAGTACTCCTGAAAAAATTTTGTCCATAAACAGTATGAAAAAAGGGGTTTCATATAATATTTCCCATTTAAAACAATAAAAAAATAAACTGTGATGGTAATCGGAATTGAAATGCAGGTGATCTCAAGTGCTTCCCTGTCAGCAGCCACAGTAAAAATACCACATTATGCTGTTATTCATTTTGGAGCAAGTGGGCCACATTAAGCCAGTTACCACTTATGTTCCCAATGGATTTTTCAAAAATTTTCTGAAATGTTTGCTGAAACCACAAATGCTTAAATTTGTGAGTTTTGGAAAAACTGTGAAGTGGGGTTGAAATGCTTCTTTTCCAGTTCCTGGCTGGGGTTACATCTGCATTTCAAAGAAAATTCTCAAGCGCTAAACCAAAATAATATTGGACACATTAGCTTGATTCTATCACATGTATAGTGGGTAAGCACTCCAAGTTCTCAATTTAGCCTGAAATCATGACTGGATTATACAGAAGCACATGCCATTCACCAAAGGAAAAGAAACAGGAGACCATTGCTCATAATTATAACTTCTGTATCTCATATTAATGACTTGCTATCTCATAATTAATGAGATAACAAGAAAAAATCCCATAGTTACATGATCTCATAGGGATTTCATGATTATGAGAAAAAAAATCTCATAATTACAAGAAAAGATTTCATAATTTTGAGATCTCATAACAGATGTTCCACCATATGTGCACATGTTTTAATCATACTTAATTACAAGTTTTTTTTGTTTTTTTTTAAATTTTGGTAGTTGTTACCAAAAATAGTGGTATTATGCACAATGTAGATGACCTAATAATAATAATACCATCCACACTTCTCAGTGACATTAAACTTGGGAGGAAATAAAAGCTAATTAAATCAGTCTCTGTCTTCTCAAAAAGCGATGATTGATAAGTACCATAACCCTTTTTCATTCATATTATGAGATACCTTTCTCGTAATTATTTAAGAGATTGTGGCCTTGAAAGTATAAGATATTTTCTTGTAATTAAAGCTGCAAGGATTAGTTGTAAGTCAATTAGTAAATCGACTGAAAATTAAGCAACTATTTTAATAATCAAATAATTGCTTTAGTAAAAGGAAAAACATGTTGATTTCAGCTTCTCCAATGTGAGGACTTCAAACCTTTCTGTGTCACACATGATAGTAATATATATATATATATATATATATATATATATATATATATAACAAATATATATATATATGAGATCTCATAGGGATCCAAATATATATATTTGGATTTTAGACAAAACAAGACATTTGAAGATGTTACTTGGGGCTCGAAGAAATTTTAACTGGCATTTTTCACTATTTTCTGACATTTTTTTAGGAAAAACGACTAATTGAAGAAATAACTGACAGATTAATTGATAATTAAATATAGTAAGTCAGAATATTGAGAGGCCTCAATTTTGTACAGTTCTTTCGCTTCTGTAGAATTATCATGCAAAAGAAAAAAATATAAATAGCATTTGTATAATATCCACATTAAAGAAAAAAAAAGTTCAATATAAGTGCAGATGTATAAACCGAATGACCCGTTTTATTCCTGCTGCTTTGTCTGTGGCTAGAGTCATTCACTGTATGCCCACTAATTATGAAAAATTGCATCATCCATCCATCTATCCATCCATCGTTCCGTCCATCCATCCACTGAGCCATGAGAGTCTTCTTCGTTATCTGTTGAATGTTTGCTTCATTTGCCTGCTCAGTCCTGCCTTGTTTGAGGGGATTTGAGGGGCGAGATTGCTAATCCCAACTTTGAACATGAATCAGCGTCCAGGGGGAAGGCCTCCTGGATTCTCAGTCTCTTTCTTATGATAATGGTCCAATCAGTATGGCCGGAATGATGAAAATGCCAGCCAGCTTATCTCAGTGGGACAGCTTGGCAGTAGGGAGGGAGGCCTGTCAGAAAGACAACAAGAACCTGTTTTGAAATAAGGAGGGTGCAGCTCTTATTTCTGCTAGCTAGTTATAGCAATATCTATGTATTGTTTATGCATGTGTGTGCACATATATGGATGTGTGCATTTGTGTGTAAACATAAAGGTTGAGGTAAATTGGATAAAAAAACATGCTTCAGAGTGACTGTGCATGTTGATATTTGCATTTATTAGGGGAGCAGAGTGTGTTTGTGTTTGTGTGCATGTGCGCGTGTTTATGAGTTAATGGTGTTTATGCTTAATATGTCCTTGCCTCAGGCTGATGCTGCTTGCTGCATGGGACAGGTGCATTTCTGCCTTGCAAAACACTGATCCATCAGGCTCATATTTCTGAAACTGATAACTGCTAACCAGAAGATAACCTTTTCCATTCGAGGACTGAGCAAGCCTTCAAAGTACATGCACAAAACGGCGTAGTAAAAAAGAATCTGTTTTACATATTTAGATTATGTTTATTGGACCTTTAGAGTCATATATATTATATTGCAGATTATTTTCTGACCTCAAAACTTGTGTGCACATGGAGATTTTTTTTTTTTCAAAGCATCACCTCCTGTGCTGATCTGCACTTCAAACCGATGACGTGATATGAGTGTCTTTCACTGGCCGTGCCAATCTTATAGTTATGACAACAGGTGCCTTTAGTCATCATCAGCGGGTGGTGCACGGGTTCAGTTGCGGATATGTTCATCTATGGGAAGCATTATGGTATTCGGTATGGGTGAAATGTGTTAACTATCAGTAAGGTAAAAGTTCTTGCCAACTGGGGAGGAGCAGAGGATGAGACGGGCTGGGAATTGGCTGCGTGTCCATCACTGTACATGAGAGCTTGAGTTACAGTGACGGCATTATGCCAGATTATGGGGCTAAGCAGGGGGCAGTGTCTGTCTCTCTGCTGGTACTTGGAGAGGACTCGGGTTGGACTGGACACACAGCTGTTCCTAGCTGCTCCACACTAGACACTCAGGCGTCCAGTAAAACTACATGTGTGGGTGTGCGCGTTTTTGTGTCTGTGTTAATATTTGTCTTGCTGGAGTGTGGTTCCTGTTTGGGTTGCCCATGTTCTCATGTCCAATTGTGAAGATCTGCGTGTAAGCGATCAAATATGTGTGTATGAATGGGAATGGTGCTCTCATACCCATTTTTCCCCACTGTGTGATGGGGGATAGCCCACTGTGATGTGGTGACTAGAGCCGGTAACTCATACAAAGTCTCCCCAGGGCTACAGCTCTGTAATGAGAGGCCATTATCACTAGAAAGTACACTGCATTGGAGATAAGAGAAGCCCAGCCGGCAGGCAACCAGCAGTGTTCACTGTCACTACCCAGGAATAGCCACATGACGCTTGTATCTCCAAATTAAATTCTCATCCCCTTTCCTCTCTCTCACTACCCATTACCTCAAATGTTCCTGGCCAGTCTCGATTTCTCTCCCGTTCATGTTTATCTCTTTTCCTGTCAACTATTTTTGCCCAAACTGCTCCTTCTGTCTCTCTTATTGCCTCAGGATTGGCAGGGCCCAGGTGGGATTGTGCTTGTCAGTGGTGGCGGTGGGAGTGGATAACAAGCGGGCAAGAGGAGCACAGTGATTATGAGCCCACCCTCCCTCAAATAAAGCTTACTCCATCAGAGGATTGGAATGGCATGTACAGTGTGCCAGCGGAGCTCCGACCCATGAGCTCAACCTCTATAAGTGCGAGTGTGCAGTCAAGATGGACACTGTATCCATAGAAGAGTGCGTATGTTGTGTGTGTGACCTTTGGGCCTGCTCGGGTTACATTATGTGTGAAATTTCACTGTGACATCATGTACATAATCATTAGCACAAGGTTGCAGCTGAATACGAAATGAAAATGCAAATTGTCGCTACAAACGGTGGGGTTCATAGTAAGTCTTCTAAATGTACTGGACTTAATTTTATGAAACCCCAATAAGTCTGGTAAGTCAAAATGCTATGGCACTAAGAGCAGTCTTCTCTCCCTTTCATCTATCTTTGTTTTCCCTTTGAGCTTTCTTTTCAGCATCTTCTCGGAAATTTAAATCCCTTTCCATGTATAATCTGAAAGGACAGACACAGGGAAGGGGAGAGGATCTGCCTCTGTCGACTTTCATTTACCCTGTTGGGAACCATTTTGCATAGGCTGACTTCAACACTACCAACCAATAACAGCAGTCGTGCAGAAGCCGATTCGACGGAGGAAGTTTACTAAGTGGATATGGAGTAGGGAAGCTGTTTGTGTGAGTGCAAGGAACTGAAGTGTATCCTTATCAGCTCTGCTCACAAAGCCTGGCCTCAACACTCTGGACTGGTGCGAGGACGTACGCGGTTATAGAGACATGTGCAGAAGAAACGGGGAAATGTGGACAGCTATAAACAAAGAAACATATTGTGGCAAAGGTCTGGATTCACAGTTCACAATTTAAGTCAAAAGATCTGTAGGGAAAGTTATCCAGTCTTATGCTGCTTCAGTGCTTAACTCAGTTACTGGGCAGCACATTCAAATTATTGAAATTAGCTGCCAGTCCACATGTATGAGGCTGCCAGGTTGGGTTGAGGTTTTTGGGAATGGGCCTCTGCAATACTTATACTCATCCCTTTAAGACAAGCACTTGCATTTAATCCAAAAGAAATCAGGTGCTAGAAAAAGAAGACAAGGATAAACTGGCAACTCTAGCCTAAGTGGATACTGTTTATAGCACTACATAGTGATACTGAGAGCAAAGAGCAAGCACATGAAACAAAGTTAAGGGGAAAAAAGGATAAAGTAAGATAGAGAGCAACAAATAAACATAATGGTTTGAAATTGATGGCCATGAAATGTCTATCTCTGTCTGTTTTATTTGTGTTGATCAAATTTCCAATTTAATAAGGTTCTTTATTGTAAGTGTAGCCTTTATCACACACAAACATAAGATCTAGCATCATCCAGACAACCTGACCTGAGCTGTATAACACCCTCTGCTACAACTTCTAATTTGACCTTTTATGGTCGTTTCTAAAGTCGCTTATGCAATGAATATCACAGTTCACAAAACAAGAGATGTTTACACATAAAATGCATTATCAAAGGCAAAATACAAAATCTTAGAAAATTGGAAGAGATCAAGGATGACTAATCTGAGTACACCGATAAGAAGCAATCCCATGGAGATATACAAATTGTTTCACTTTTGTTTGCACAATTCCGATCACAGAGGAAGAGCAGAGCATGATGGAACTACATTTCGAATAAAAACAAATTTCAAATTATACATATGAATTAAAAAAAAAAAAAAACGGAATGAACACTACTGTCTTAGATAAAACATTTGTGTAATGCACATGTATATGATATATTGTGCACCAATCCAAATTTGAGGCGATGAAATTGAGCTACAGCTAATTTGGTACTGGGCATGATACAGAGTGCTTATTGTGCAAGATAAAAGCACTTAGAAAGCAACTCCAGAAACGCCCCTAATTCCTCATAACTCAAACTGAATATGGCTGACAATGAGTAGTATCAAAGGAAAAGAAAAGTGACAATATCCCTATGAGATCAACTGTGATTTTGCTCCATGTTGGTTAACATCTAGCCGATGAATCCTGATTCACAAGGTCCATATGATGATTCAGTCTGTTGGCCCCCATCCGGCCCGAGCCTGGGGTGAACATGAATTGCTGTCTCACTGCTTCCTGATTAGACTGTATATGAATGAATACCAGTGGCTGACACATCATCAGAGCTGCCTTGCTGAAACAGAAAAGACAGGTGTCCCTCTGGCAAGACTTTCCACATTATGTGTGTGCACAATCCTGAAAGAAAGGGGTGTACAGTATTAATTTGTCACACTCTGCCATGCCTGTCTACGTTCAACCGAATGTTCATCAATCACATGCATCCGGTGAGCTCACAGACATCCAGACACACACATTTCCACCTCTGGTGCCGTGCCAGTGCGTCTGCCCAAAAGTGACTCAGGCCACCCGTCATCATTGTCCCCTCCTCTGGCATATGTGGCGCCTGCCACATGCTGCCGTAGACCAACCAGAGTTACTGAAACCAAATGGCCCTGCACCATCGGTACATCCGCAGTCATCCAAAACACTGACCCCGAAGGCCCTCCAACTGTGGGACACCTGGAGCTCTGAGCTCACAGAGTCAGGAGAGGAAGTCCACACTTAAAATCTCTCTCACCCTTTAAGCCTCCAAACTATTCAGTAGCTCCACCCAGTACATGCAGTAGTGATGCTGTGACAGTCCATGTTTTGGGAGTACAAGTGCTCATCAATCATCGATTAGCTCACATTTTTATTTGTCGTGTCAAACTTAAACATTTGAACACTTCGCTCCATTGTATTTCCAAGCTTCTTTTTCTTCCGCTTCCATTAACGTCCGATTCTCCGTGGTACCGCCCAATTTTACCACGCTGCAGATGCACAGCTTGCAGAAAAGAAAAGAAAAAAAAAACACTTCCCTTCTTTGAGAGCTACAAGCAGGTGTGAAAACAAGCCCATGGCTAGGAGGAGGGACGAGGAAAAGAGGAGGAGGAAAAGAGGAGGGAAGAAGGAGGAAGAGGTGAGGTATGCTATGCTCCAGTTAAGGCTGTGGGGTTTAGTCTGTGGCTCCTTCATGTGGCAGAAGCCCATTAATCATTCGTGTTCACTGACAGGACCTCTGCAACACACGGAGACACACACGCACTCACATCCACACACACACATGCACACACACACATACGAGCATGCATGAGCACCCACACGTCCGTGCCTCCGCCCCTGCTGCCACATACACAGAGGAGCACGCCCTAATTTTACCCAAACATGCCCGATGATCATCTCCACCCACGCGCACATCCATCCCATCAAACCATCGTGCCATCCATCTTCTACGTCCATCCGTCCATCCATCCATCCATCTCTCCATCTTTTGATATGCGCTGGCAACAGCTCATGAGCCATTTCATTCATTCATTCATTTCATTCTTCACTTGGTGCCTGTTTAAAGAGAACACAACCTCAACATCACACCAAGGAAAATAAACTGAGGGTGAAATGCTACATAAACTGAGATGACGTCAAAACAAAACAGAAATGTGAAACAATAAACCAGATTTCTCAGTAAACACACTGTTTCACCGAGCACCGTTACTCACAGCGTCTTAAAATAAACCTGATTATAAACCTGAATGACTGAAAAAACTTGTTTAATGGAGGTTTCTGACACAGGAGTGGTAATACATCATATGTTGCTTGAACTGGTTTAGCCTCAGCACAGATCTTGTTTTTAACTTTGCATGCAACGCTACTGTACGCTTTTTACTATTAAAAAGTTCCAATTACACAACTTGAGGGCCATGAATGACATTTATAGGAACCAAATTCTTCATAAATGAAACTCTTGTCAGTTTAGAACTTTCTTTTAATGCCTTTCATTTAAAACCATTCTGTTTTCCTTTAATGAGACATTAACTGAACAGATCTGGAATATAATATCTTTTAGCCTATGGGTTTGTGAGTCCAGACACATCTTGTTTGAAGACGGTAAAATAGTTATATTTCCTTGTCACTATCATGTTTCTCCTTTTTTAATCTACTGCACTGGTTTGGAAAATATTTTCCATTTATGAACCTACTTATCATCATTAAAAAGATACTTTGTCAGCAAAAGAGACACTGTTAGAGTAAAGGAAAGGGTCTGAGTCAACTTTATGAAAGTGCTATAACTGAAGCCACCACTAGGGGCTATCTACTCCACAGGTTTCTACACTAGAGAGCAGAAACTCCCCCCAAGCTTCAGTCAGCAACCATATTTAGCAGCTCATGACAAAGGATTAAAGACTGAGCATATTATAGAAAGTATATTATTCCAGCAGTAAGTATTTCACTAATGGATCCATCAACATTTCAACTACAAAAAAAAAAAAAAAAGTAGAAACAGAAAATGAAGAAACATTTTTGAATTTGAAGCAGAGCAACCGCAGTTTTCCACATTAATCCGACATGTGCAATTGGGCTGCTTTTCATTTCTGTGTGAAAATAAGGAATGTGTGTGTGTGTGTGTGTTTTTCTGTTCAAAGAGACAATGATTACTCTGCAAAATTATCCACTGAGATGAGAAGGCACAATGAGCAAATTATACCCTTGAAGTTTTCTGCAACTGCATGCAAATTTGAGACAAATAAATACATACAGTATGTGTTTTAACCCTTTCAGGAAACACAAGTAGAAAAGTAAAGCGGTTGGTAAAAACATCAACATGGCATTTTCGTTGTTGAGATATGCCCCAATTGTAACAGCGAATGTAAACAGCTGAGGTTTTGGGTGCATGAGAAACAGATGACAATGATAAAAATTTGAAAATGTCAAGTTTTTGTTTGTCATACTGTCAGCAAGGACCACTGGATGATGAATCCAGAGGAAGCTGCCAAAGTCTGGCTAAATGTTTACTAAGATGGAGATAATAAAATTTAGTAGATTAGAGCAGATGTGTGGCACACAGAAGTGGATAAGAAAGTAGCCGTATTAAGTGTGTCTAGATACTGAAATAAACACGCTAAAGGCAAGAGCGTTTTCTTTTTTCTTTAGTAGCGTGATGCCAAAAAGAGGGAGGTAAGAGGGGATAATGCTTCAGCCAAGAAAGCAAGAAAGACAACACGTTTAAGCGCTTCATGAAACATCAGAGTAAAACCATCGCTGTTTCCGAACTATGAGCATCCTCTAGGTAATATTTTCCCCTCTCCTTTTCACCTTTGTGTAGCAGAAATTATAGGTAGGGATTAATGAGGTAACTCTTTCCTGATTCTTCCTGCCATCTGCCCCTTCAAAGGGATTTCAGTGGCTAGAGGAATAAGCACAGGGGGAGAGGAACTGAAAAATGCCTCGAAGGGGATGTCAGTGCTAATTGTTTCCTATTTAGTCAAATCAAATGAGTTACATCTTTGAGGGCTGTTAAAATATGACTGGGCTGTCAGACACAATATGAGAGGGACTTGATTAAACGTTTGCAAGAACCCTTAAGGGTCACTGCACCCCAGTCTGGAAATGTCTTATGTTCTAAGAATAACCAGATGCTTTGATGCTAATATGTGGCAAATCTATTTGCACTGGAGAGAAATATTGATATTCCGACATACAAATCTTGTGGGAAAAATATCAATGGATAGAAGTTGCTCAAAAAAATTATGTGATGGCAATAAAAATCTAGTTAAAGACTTTAAATCAAATGAAAATGGAGAGCAGATATTATCACTAGCATATATGTTACTGTGAAAAATAGCAGTTTTGACATGATGATTAATGTAATATGTAATCAGAGACTAAAATAGATCTGGCTTTGATTCTGTTTTCATAAATATGATTATTACTGTGACAACGGAGGCAGGGAAGAAAAAAAAAAAAAACTTGGCTTATAAGCGATCTCTCTTTTTGCCAGTGTTATTACATGTGCAAAAGTCACCATCAAACTGGATTAGGGGAATAGGATTGCGATGCTTGCCTTTGATCTGCCAGATTACAGTAAATCTTCCACGGCACAGAATGAAAAGTTAGCGAGAGAGAAAGAGAGAGAAACAGAGACGGGAGGAGGGGATTCTGCAGGGGCCTGATATCCATGCCGTCTCTCAGCTAAGCTGAATTCTTCCCCCCTTGCCTCGTGCTTCCAGGAGATTTGGTGTCGTTGTGATGTCTAAGTCTGAGGAGACACAATCGGGACGTTTGCTAATATTGCAACCGAGAAAAAAAAAAAAAAAAGGGAGAAGAGAAGTAGAGATAGAAAAGAGGGAGAGAAAGAGAGATAGCCTTCATTAATGATGTCTCTATTTATTCCACCCACATTTTAGATCCATTCAACCATTCACGTACATGGAAAGAGATCAAATGTTTCTATGAGATAAAAGCTGTAGCTTATATTAGGCAGTCAATAAAACAGTACTTTGGCACCATTCTCCCTACATGCTTTAATCTATGATATACTTATTTGATGTTGGGTGGGTGCAACCATTTCACAGCGCTAGCTAACAAATCTAATATATTAGATCCCCAGACTACGTCAGAGAGTGGTTAGATTAGAGCGGCTGTCTGTTCATCTGTGCGGATGAACAAGGCTTGATAATAGCTCTGCTAATTAACTCCAGACTACACTGGAGGAGTTGGCTCCTTGTGAATCACATAACAACTGTCCCCCCTTCTACACCACTGCCACCTCCTCCATTCTGCTCCTTCTTACTCTCCCTGCCAACTTGACAGCAACTTCACTTAGTCATAATGATGTCTCTTGCCGAACAAAACTCCCTCAGCCCTGTTCTTCCCAAGGAGCTGTGACGAGACCTTTAGCACGACTACCTCATCTGCGCGGCTGTCGACAACCCTATAGATCCTTCAACGATCTTGATAATGAACCTCTCTCCGGAGCCAGCCAGGAATTAATCTCTGTGCAGAGGGGAAGGATGGAAGCAGAAGACAGGAGGACAGACAGCGAAGAAGAGCGGAGCGAAGATCGAAGGAGGGTGTATATAGCGAGGGTGTGAATGAGAGAACATGACATGCGAGAAGGAAGCGTTCATGAGGGTTTTTAGTGCCAAAGACACATAGTGTGGCCGGGAGAGTCCAATAATTGCTCAAAAATCCTGTCATGACAAGGCTCCCCTTATTACACATGAGTCAGATGGTCCTATTACAGGCCACCGCGCTCTTGGCGTTGCTCTGTTCTCTGGCTAACGATCCCGGACAGACTTACTATCAATGATACTTTGGACATTAGATTAGTCATCAAGTCAGAGGAAGTCAGGATGATTGCAATGTCCATCTTAATAAAAGTAGATGCTTCCCCACATCCTCCTCTGTCCTTCTTTCTTTATTGCTATTTGTTAGTTTCCCTCTTTTTTTCCTCATTTCTTGTATTTCCCAGTCTTTCTTGTTGTAACTCATCTGTATTCCTTACTTTTCTCTCTTTCACTACCATTCTTCTTTCTCTCTCTTTTACCCGTGAGTGTGTGTGCCCAGTGTGAGGGCTCTTGAGTAAATAGCTGGAAAACATTCAGACATTAATCAGCCTGTCGCCAGACAGCGCTGACATCACAGGCCTGGCAGGATAAACACACGTAAGCACACACGCGTGTGTGAGTGTGTGCACACCCACGCGCACACACACGAACACACTCACAGGTAATGTATTCTGAGAGCAGCCCAACCCTCTTTTCTCTACAGCAAGATAAACAGGTAATCAGTCTGCAGTGGACCACTAATTGGCACGCATACTGTACATGTACACATGTACAGACACACACACCTTGGTTGAGTTGAATTGGCTGAATTGGCTGGTTGGTGGGGGACAGTAAACAGAGTTGACCTCATGTTGGTGACCTAATGGGGTGTCCGAAAGGAAAATGTGCTCACAGCCAGGGGAGACAGAGTAGTGTTGGCATTGCTAGCAGTAGTCTGAGTCCTTGTCAACATCATGTACCTGCATGATGAACCTTTTTTTTTTTTTTTTTCAATGTACGTGCTTACTGTAAAGGTGTGTCCACAAACAGCTAGTCTGTCCAAAGGTAACAAAATCCGCCTACAGCTACTAAAGCTCACTAATTACACGTTATATCTCGTTCGCTTAATCCCTACAACAAACAAAGTGTAAAAAATTGTGGCTTTACAGGGATTATGCGTGGGACTATTTCTTGGATGCAGTGCACTGAAATCCTGGAGCCTTCGCTGGTTGCCTGGTAACCTCACGGTGACAACAAGACTCCTGAACAGCAACGAGAGTACTATTGATCTGCTCATCTCACTCCCAGCAAGAAAGGGAATAAGCATATTTCCCAAACAGTTAAACTATTGCTTTACCAATCCTGGAATAAAATCACATTTTAGGATTTTGGACTGAAATTACTAAACACTGCTTTATGTACTTGTACAACAAGATTACACTCCTGTGGGGAAAAAACAATACTGCATCACTCCCTTATAGACTTATAGGCGTTGGCTCAAAGGACACACAAATGAAAGTTTTATTAACTTTGCTTCTCAAATATTCAGAATGTGATCAACAACTTTTTGTTTCACACTTGCATTTATGAACTTGGCTCAAACTGTTGGCTTGCACTTCAAGAATTGGCAGACCAACACAGAGGTAGTCTCTCTCTCTCTCTCAATTTTTTGTCTATAAGATACATACACACTCTCACACATACATGTGTGTACTCAAGAGACTCAAACAGAGACACAAACGGAGACGCCCAGACACACACAGATGTTAACACAGAGGGTGTCAGAGGGTTGATGTGGTAAAGGCTGTGTTGAACAAAGGAAGATTCGGTTGCACCCCTCCTCCCTGCCACAAACGACCTGCTGGGGGATTATTTCTTAGCAGTTATGGGATGGAAGATTTAGGGAGCAGACATGCACCTCACCTTGCACCTCCCAATCCCCAGCAGACACCCCTTTGAGATGAGGGTCCCAGCTCTGGTGACACTAGGAACTACAAAGCTACAAAGGTTTTGCTGTGTCTAACCCCCCTTCCCCAGTCCTTAACACACATACAGGCAAAGAAAGACATATACACAAAGAGAGCACACAAGAACCAATATGCATATATTGAGGGCAAAGTCGCAGTTGGGCAAGTGCATACAGTCATTTAAGTGATATATCCACACACAAACACAATTTCTCAGAAAAAAATCTGGGAAAATTCCAACTGGAGGTAATTTTTTTCTTTTCTTCATAATCCATAAATTATTCTTTGGCTTTCCCTTTCTCTCACGTTCACCCTGTTTCTCTCTTTTTTGCTCATAACTGTCCAATTACCTGTAGCATCAATCTCCCCAAATACAGCCACTTAGATAGCTGCTTCCATTATGAGCTATACATCATTACCTCTGGATGAACGGGAGATCCTATTTGGAGCATGACATCCCTTTATTCTAAGACGTTCAGGGATCTGGACTGCATGAGTACCGTATGTGCATGTGAGAAAGCGACAGGGGGTGCAGTGTTTTGTGCGAGCATAGTCTTAGAAGCGGCCTTAGGACACTGACAACGAGTTAAATATATGCATACTGTAGTGTGTATTATTCAGAGGCATGCTAAATGAAAATGACATTTAGACATTTGTAATTCTCTAACAGTGCACCAGACTAAAGAACAATGCCCTGCGGGCGGAAACCACAAAAGCCCTTTCAGCGAGGTGATACACATTTTACAGTATAATTGCTAAGATACCCAGTACACGGTCCCTTTCAGTAGCTCTCCCTTTGCATGTCAGATCTGTAATCATTTAGTTAGCAGAACAGACATGTCAATTACATGCAAATTGCTTTTGGTGTGAGAATATTCAAGAGTAGCCCAGAAATGTGGGCATCCTATAAGTTTAACTTTTACTTTAATTTATGGTTGTTTTGAAACTATTGCACATTGTTACCAGGGCTGCAACTTACAACAACTTTCACTATTGATTCATATAAATCTAATCTTCTCTCTCTAAAGCTAATCTTCAGTTTTTTTTTAAAAAAAACAACCTTTGCTTCTTTAAAGGAACAGATAACTTTAAACTAATTTTCTACCTGCATATGAGGCATCCAAAATCACTATTCACTGCACTTTACAGTAAACTAAGTGGCCCTGCAGAGGGACAATGAAATTGAATAGTTAATCCGCAATCTAATTCCATTGTTGCCGTGCACAGGCATTCCGGAAAGCAAAAAATTTAAAACAATGGCATTCAATTTATTCCGAATCGGATTGAGTTGTAATCCTTAATTTAAAGACATGGTTGATTTGGCAACACTTGTGGTTACTGGTGGTGATGGCAAATGGCTTTTAATAATACAGTTCCCAGAGTTCAATTAGACGTGACACATGTATTGATCACTGGGGGCGGCAAACGCACCTTGAGAGGCTACAGAAGAAGAGCAACTTGTGTCTCCGTTCACAGTGCAACCAAACAAATTGTGGGCTCACAGGATTCATTACGCTGCGTTATTTTAATAAAAAAAAAAAAAAGACTCACAAAGACGCAACCTCTAAATGTCTGGTATGCATCAATAATGTGTCCTCATGCATGAGAAAAACAATGTGCATGTGTCCCTCCTCTTCTGTGTTGTGTTGCAGTGGTTGCTAATGCTGTGAGAGTGAGTGATAAAATAGGACATAGATATACCGTGCTGGCAGTCTTTGGGTTTGGGGTCTTAATCCGACGCAGGCGGAACAGCCAGGTCCTCATAAGGGCTCTTTTCATGGAACTGTGGGGCCTGGTGCTTTCTGGGGCCTGGGGTGCTGGGACAAGCCACCCCTTCCCTCCCTCCCTGCTCCTACCCCCATCCAGACCCTAGTCATCCTCCTTCCACCCCTTTGTGGGGCTTTTCCACTTTGATTTCATGTTTGCCCATCTCATGGCTCTGAGACGGAGTGAGCAGAAACATTCCACAAAAGACCCCATGAGACACCGCCCCCTCCGCTTCCTGCATACTCACACCACGTATACATAATAACACACATACTCACACACACACACACACACACACACACACACACACAGTCTATATATAGGTATAGGTAAATGTGTACACATGTCCATATATTGCCAAACATGCACACACATACCTAAACCTCTTGTTTCCACTCCAACCCAAGGAATAAAAAGCTTGTGCCAATTTACAACAAACAAAGGCTCCATTCTGTTTCGTTTTCTGTTTTAGGGGTGTTCGGGGGGATTTTTCTGTGAGGCGGAGAGCAATTACATCTCATGCACCTATTAGTTGACCTGTTCTTACTGTTCAGGATGAGAGCAAATCTGTGGTGCCACAAGAAACTCAACAAACTCAACCTTGTCACAACTCCCACACTGATGACGAACCTAGCAGACGTACCAAACCGTACGGGGGGCAATTCAGCTGTTTCTCCCCAAGACAGACTACGAGCCCCATCCCTGTCTGAGTGTCCTGGGGTGTTCCCCTCGGGAGCCCCAGAGCTCTGGGTGTTAGTGTTGCCACTGGGGCTTTATAGACTCCCTACTGAGAGCATCTCCTTAGAACAGACAATGGGAGGCATTTATCCCCTGGGTGACCATGCTGACCCCCTAAACTCACTCCCCTAAATCCACCGGGCATGGACTGGCGGCTCCTTTCAGGGAGCCTTTCACAAGGCCTCACAAAGCTTCCTGGCCCATAGGCAAGCCTCCTCAGCAATGCATCACTTATACACATACAAGATAAAGCACGGTGTAGATGTAAGCAAGTTTGTGTTGGTACATAAAAGAATGAAAAAGTTTTGATCTAGAATATAATAAAACCAAGAATCGAGAATTGGTGAGAAAGAATGACAGCTTAATAAGTTTAGTTTATTCAGGAAACGGTTTAGTTTTCAATAAAGTACGCAATGTTTTCAAGAACAGCTGATCACCTGTGTCACATGTGGACAACATATACACCATAGAACAACTGTCCAGAGGGAGAAGACATGATTAAAACAATCCTGTTGCACTCATCTTAGTCATAACCACAGAGCAAGACAGCACCGGAGAAACAAGAAGAGCTCCTCCAGTCAAGGAAAACCACAGACACACACACACATGATGCATGCACACAAGAGAATCAAACTGCTCTCATCAAAGGAGGAATAAACACATTTTCTATTTTCGGCCTCATCTTTGCTGCCTTTTCTCATCTTCCATGCTCTTCCCATCCCCTAACCTTGTTCTCTCTTTTCAAACACATCTCCCTCTTTTCAGCCTCACTTCCTTCCCCAGTTTGTATTGTTGTTGTTGTTTCTTCCCCCCCAATTCCTCCTCTCTCTTTCACTCAGCACTTTTAATTCCACCCCCTATTTTCTCCTCCAGCCTCGGTTGCAGAGGAGCCGTTTCAATCGGGGCGGTGTTTGTGTGTGTGTGCGTGTTTGTGGGTACACGATTGTGTGTGGGTCGGCGCACGCGATTGTGTGTGTGTGGGGGCAAGAAAGAGAGAGGAAGAAAGAAAGGTTAATATATGTGTGTATATTTGTGGGAGACGGCGTGAGCAGGTTGTTTTGTGTGCGTGTGTGTGTGTATGTGTGTGTGTGTGTGTGTATGTCTTTGTGTATGTGAAGGAGATGGAGTAAGGGGTTTACCCTCCATTTTAGTTTATGCGCGTATCCTTTTGGGGACCCCCGCCACAAGGAAGAGGCTTCTTTTCATTCTCTTTTTGCATTCCAATGCATCCTATACACTCTGTAAGACCCCGTTAAATGCGGAGAAAATAGGCCGAGTGCTACGAGTGAGTGATAGACATGTCTGTTCTTCAGCTATAGCATTCTTTTCTCTAGGCTCCTATTTATTGGCATTTTTTCAGCTTTGAGAAACTGAAAATCACAGCATTGGAGAATGCAGCGTGGTGAGAAAACCCCCACATCTAATGGTTTGTCTTCTATTCCAGCAGAGAGATTGAGCTCACACACACTCGATAATCTGAATGATGTCGTAGAAACATGCGACCAAGGACTAGATTTTAGTTTGTCACTCTGCTTGTTAAAGGGTCATCCAGGTTTATTACAACTTGGAACTCATTTTTATAGCTTTGGCCATTGCTTTGATTATAATAGCAGTGAGCTCACCAATGTAATTGAGATCTGGGGAAGTCTGACAAGCATAACAAACACAGTATGGTATGTCGAGTTGGTTTGTAAACTGTCTTTACAATGGACGGTTTGGGTGTTTTTTTTTTTTTTTTTTACTGTTCACCTTCAATTTTCTCTTTCAGATAAATTTAGTTAACCTGGGGTTTGTTTTAAAAGCCGTCAAATCATCTGACTCCTCGTGGTTCTTGCACCATCTGACCTATTTTTAATGGATGTCACTGTACTCACCAACAATTCATTTGGTATAAAGTTATCTTAACAGAAATACACAATGGCCAAACCTATATAAGATCTATGTTGTCAGAACCTTAGACCTTCGGACGATTATTTAAGTGCTAGCAGAGTTCACACAAGTGAAGCATTTAGCTTACTAGCGAGCCCAACTGCTAGGTAACTGCTAGGTCTACAGGAAAATAGCTATTGATTTAAAAACACATTATGCTAAATAATCTTCAAAAACATGTCAAAAAGGGCTTCAAATTTTGACAGTTGTTCCACATGACTTACCTACATGACACATAGATGACTTACAGGGCTGTAACAGGTAAATATGTTGGTTTGGCCTTTTAGGAAAAAAGAAAGACAAAAATAATTTTAATTTCACTATGTTTTCTTTTCAGAGGCTTCCAAACAGGAATAATACTGAATAAACCTGCAGAGAATTTTTATAAATGTATTACTTGTGCTTATTTGCCAAATATCAGATTGTAGGACTTCCTACATTTCTATACAGTATCTATTGAGTTAAAAGTCAGAAAAGTAAAATGAAAAATGTGAAATTAATATCATGCAGGCAGACCATCATGTGTTTATAAATCGTCCATTGACCTGATTCTGACATCCAGTAGATTATCTGAAACCATGAATACAAATGAATGTTTACGCAAAAGAAGACTTTTTAAAAGGAGTGTGACTCTATTTTATTACTGTTAGCGTTACGGTTAACCATAATCCTTAGCAGCAGTGTACTTTGCCAAGCTAACTTTCATTGCTTGTCAATGAAAAGTTGCGCAACATTGGACAATTGGCCTTTTCCGTATATAAATGTAAACAGACTGGATCCGATCTGTTTTGTTTCAGAAGAGAATGAGAGCAAAGTTTCTCATTTTTCTTTTGAACGTATGTTTTTTTCCCCTCCGCTGGTCTCAGAAAGGTTGTTGAGACATAACATGTGGTTAGGTCAGACAAACCACAGAACACGCCACTCTAAACAATATACCACCATGAGAACAAGCTGCCATCTTCCACACGATGGCAGCCACATGGGCACTTGTAAACAAAAAAACGTGCCCCAAAAAGCTGACTTGTTAACTTCTTTTGGATGATCACACATTGCATGAACTTTCTAGAAGTAAATAAACAGACATCCTTGCCAGAGTTTCAGTATACGTTTGTTTCCACAAATCCCTTGAAGAAAACGAGGAATAGAGTTCGGTCTTCCTCAGGAGAGGAAGACGAATGCCGATGGCTGTTGGAGGAAAAATATATACATATGAGGCCTGTCTAACAAATTCAGGAACAAAGCTGGCATATAGAGGTTAACTTGCCCTACTCTTTTTTAAAAAACTGATAACAGACTGACAAAGCTAAAGAGAGCTGCTTTTCAAACTTTATCCCAACTTCAACAACATTTAACCTTAAAGGTTATTGTTATTTAGCTGGTTGCTTTGAGGTTAGCCTTTATAGCAAACAAGAGCAAAAGATTAGTCCAAATTGCCAAAGGCCATCTCAGGGTTCAGGTCTGCAACTATGTGTGCACTCCCCCCGACCTAGGAGTGTCTGTTTGTTGTTTGTCCATATGCACGGTTATGCCTGTGTGTGTGAGCAGTGCCCTAACTGACCTGGAGATAATAGGTACACAAGGGTCAAGTATGCCTGGAGTGCAGAATATGTGGAGCAGGTTGTTGCGTGAAGTCTTGGTGGGTGCGGCGGGATAGAAGGCAGGTGGCAAGTCAAAGGGTTAAACTAGAACAGGTTGGTAAGAGTGCATGCACGCACAGTTGGTACTGAATTGCAAGTGTGTGAAGTCAAAGGGTTTGTGTGTGGCTGTACGTTACTGCACGGCATAAGTTCAGGGTTAAAAAGACAGTTGTTTTAACCCTGTGAAATTAAGCATTGGCCTTAAGGTCTAATCCAGATTTTCCAAAACTGCAAGCATATGTCGCACTGCGTGACCCTCTGATATCGCCACAGAGTATTTATGTGTACATTCCATCAACCGGTTTCAAGCATACCCTTATTTTTGTGGGCAAGTGGAAAATGTTTGCTCTTCGAGAAACAGAACCTGATGGGAAGAGGGAATAGTTCTGCGAATGCAGCACAAGGACCTGCTGAGCTCACAGCGAGATGAAATATCTTCGTCATGTGAATCAGGAGTGACATTCATTTTCCCCCTCAACAGGGCCAACAAGCATTGATGCAGCAGGCCTCACACAATGGCCCTAGCTGTAGCACATATATCATCAAGTCCCATTTAACAGTGGCCTGCCCAGCAGATTCTCATGGAGCCCCAGAGTGGAATTTCTACATTTACAATCATTTTCCACATTTCTATAAAATGCACCACACCTCTCTCTCCCGAATCCCCAAGAAACTCAGGATATTCTTACAAAACCTCACTTACTTGCCCGTCATGTCATCAACATTTCACACTAACCAGGAGCATCAGGATTGGGTTCAAATTAGTTCTGAACCACTGGCATTCTTGGCAAAACTGTGAGTCCTCAGATCTGAGGAAAGAAAAAAATGGGAGTAGGTGGAGGCTGCATTCCTGCATTGGTTTCAGTGTCTGCCTATAAATCTTTTGTAAATTAATCTCATCCAGAAGCAAGGCCACCCCTCTGTCCTTTTGTGTTTTAAGATGCACAATAGTGGCTGGCTGGCTATTTTCACAATTGCTGAGGAGACTAGGTTACAAAGCTGCAGACACAGACCTGACTGGCACTGAAATCTTTATCAATTGCAACAAATTTTCATTGGGAAGGTGTCTTACAGCAACCAGTGATGCATTTTCTATATGTAGATGTTGCAAAAACATGGGAATTTTAGCCCAGAAACCCTGCAGTAGATTCTTCTTTTCTATCCTTTCCCCCCGGGAAGATGAGAATGTAGGTGAAGGAGGTGGGGAGTTCTCTCTCCTCCCCTTGTAAAATCACATTTTCCCCTCCTACTTGAAAGGATTTCTCAGATTTCTGGAAGCAATGGCACACATGTACGCACACACAGAGAAATACACAGTCACTCACGCACACACACACACACAGACACACACACACTCACCATGAAGGTTAGGTACTTTTTTTAGACATACTAATAACAGACTAACACTCTGCACTCTGATCTTCAAAGCAACTGACGAGGAGAGGAGAATGAGGCCATTGAGAAGCCCATTGAGGGAGCTTTTGGCACATCGAACCCACTTAGCCTGTAAAAGAGCACTTTAATATTTACAAATCGCCTTAAAACTGCATGCAGCACAAGGCCAAAGCCAATTCATTTCTGCAAACATTGAGAGGAGTTAATTTACAGGCAAAGAATGCAATAAATAAAAACAGCTTTTAACTTGTCATTTTAGAGGCTCATAAAAAAGGAAAAAGTTTTCTTTCTTCATATTCAAATGCGAACTTACCAGAATTATTACCTTTGAAACTGCATTGGATGCTTTACTGCTTTATCTTAAAGTGGTTTGAAGGCTAATTTTCAAGCGTATTGACCAATACTTCCTGTTTTTATTCCAACATTAAAGTTGAATGCAGTGTGAAAGCCTAAGAAACTATAAACTAAGAAGTTCATAGTTCACTGTCACGGCAAGAAGATAACATTAGGACGATACAGTTTGTTGTATATGCAGAAGGGCTTTAAGCTGGGGAAAAGAAACAGTTTCAAATGTTCACAAAACTTCGTTGCCAGTTTATTTAGCTATGGGAAGTGGTAGTGCTCATTTAACTTAAACCGAGACCCAGATTATGTTTACAACTGGCACTATAAAGCTGTCTTCAATGACAGTCTCATATTTCATATTCCGTAGCAGATGATATAAATGCAACTGTAGCATCCAAAGAATTTTGGCAAGGCCGTATTTCCTTCATGAAACAATGTCCTGACTGAGCTCAGCTGCCAGTCAGGCTCCTGGGGTTGCCAGTGGGCCAGAAGGGGCCAAATCAGTTTCAGAATACTACAGTCTTTATGGCAGGATATAGATTAGATAATACATCCCAAAATCCTTGACCTTGTTTCAGATGAATGGCCCAGACAGAAAATCTATGATGTCTTTGAAAATGCTGCAATGACATGAGAAAAAAATGGTAGAAAAAGCCTGAAACTACTGGTTGGAGACTGCATCCATAAAAGTCCACCAGATTTGCACCCGTTGTAAACTCTCAAAGGCGCAGAATTGTTCTGCATCAAACTGTGCTGTTGGTTACAAAGGGTGGTGGTCGTTTTACAGGATGTGTATCTATTCTTTCTGGGATTATAACTTCCTCCACAAAAAGACCGCAAATTAATGCTCTTAATGTAAAAATACGGTCTGCGAAAAATCTCTCACCACATCTACTAATTGTCACAGAGTACCCATAGTTTTGATCAAACAATGTGGCTAATGCAAACACACACACACACAGGCTATAAGTCATCATTAAGAAAACTAATGAGTCGTGTCACTCTGGCACTCAACCAGATATTTGAGTCCAATGAGCTGAGTGTCCATTCATGGTTCCATCTTGTCTGTTTCTAGATACAGCGCCTCCCTTATTGCAGCGAGACCAAAAATCACAAACACAGCCTCTCTCTCGGAGGCAAAACAACCCATGCATTAACCACAGCCCCATTTTCCCTGCCACATTCATCGAGGAAACAAGTGGGTTTAGTGGAGATCTAGTTTGCTGATTACAGATTACTGCGGTGAACAACATCCCATGCCTCCAAAGGAGAAAATGCTGGGAGTCATAAAAGGTGATAAAAAGCAAACAATAACAACCGGTGACTAAAAACACAAACAAGACAAGGGAAGCTCATTGTGCCCTGCAGGGAATTTGCGCTAATGCAATAAACCACTTCAGTGAGTCTAGGCATCTTTCCCAACCTCCTTGCAGATTATATTGCTGGTAATGACTTTCAGCTTAATTTTAAGGCAGATCAGGTAAAATTGTTAAACTTGAATTAAATATGAGAATATGACACAAGGGCTAGCCGGGAGAATGAAGCCGTGCTGTGTTGTAGCTGTAGGCGGGGCCCACGGCTTGTAAGGAGGAAAGCAGCAAACCACAGTCAGAGCCTGAAAAGTACTCCTAGAGTACCAGCATCAATTACCGCCATTACTGCACATTATCCAGGCCCTCATTCTCTTCCTGTGTGTGTCTCCTTGCACTCATACGAGTTGGGTGCACCACTGCACCTCAGGCTACTCAGGAGAGTGTGTCTATATGTGTCTCTGTGTGTGTGTGTGTGTGTGTGCGTGTGTGTGCAAATGTGCAAAGAGAGAAAATGTGCGCGTGCAAACTCCTGCATACACATGCCCATTTGTGTGTGTGTCGCTGGGTAATATATCATCTCAGCTTGAATAGACCCCCAAGCCAGAAGTTAATGAAGTGAAATGAGACTTATTAGCCAAAAACCTTTAAAGTCACTGACAGGCGAACGTGGGGAAATAAAGACAGCCAGAAATTATTAATGACAACGGAGACGTAGGTGCACAAAGGGACTGCGAACACAGGCACAGTTCACAAAATTTGCATTCTTTATACCTAAGGAAAAACAAAGATTTAAAAGACTCTGACACCTAAATTTAGGCACTATTTCCCTCAAAATTTAGCACGTTCCCCTAAACGGTTCAAGCCAGGACAAACGTTCATTATCCTAGGTGGGTCTACCCCCCTCTTTTTTGCCCAGAGAATTATATTTTGCTCTCTCTTTGCCCTTTGGTAGATTAACACAAGAGCTGACACCATCATATGATCCACATGGCGCACATTTCTCAATGGCTTTATTTCTGAGGTGAGCATGCGGCCTGGGTCAGCTAAGCCAAGTAACAGTCGGACTAATTGGGCAGGAATGACCAGTTATCAGGCTGATTACTGCCGCTCCTCATCAGGTAATGGCGGCTCAACGGGGGTGTGGTGGTGGGGAGAGGGGGGTGGCGGGGGGGTGGCAGCCCTGTCTGATGTGCAGCACATTATTGAGAGTACTGCTGGGCGGGGTGCAGTGCATGCTGGCAGGGGCTGTTCTGGGGTCAGCCAGCGAACAGGGATGCATTTCTCATCACTGTCAAAGATTTGGAGGGAGCCTTCACATTTGGGGTGTGTAAGCCCCCCGACCAAGTAGCCAGTATGCCAGACTTATGACAGCATGGCTGTCAAAATGGTTAGAAGGATGTTTGAGTGTTTTTTGTGCACTTGTCAGCAAGATGGTGAAGATGCAGGTTCATAAGTAGCACAACGTTTTTGTTTTTTTTGACTGCCTTTGAATAAAGCTACGGGTGGCAACAGATGAAGATAAATTAAAAGATCATGTTACACCCCCGCTTCTCTGCAGACCCCAGGGCTGACACTGTGCTCCGAAGACGCTTTGAAGCTTGATACATCTGGTTGCCTTTGACTGAGGGCTCACAGAGAGGCAGAGGTGTTCAGGTTGGACTCAGCAAACTTCATAGTGCTCTTTGCCCTTTCTATGGCCCCGGGCCTTAACCCTGTATTGACCCCACTGGCGTTTGCTTTAAGGGGTCATCAAGACTGAGCCACTTGTTTAACCAAAGGCAAAAGACCTGAGGACCCAAGGGCGCCAGGGTATGCTCTGATTCAGCCAACCTTTGTAGATGCTCATGATCATGGCTTGGATCGTGAAGTCAGGGCTTGCTGGGTCAGAAATTAGACTCGACAGCATCATGCTTCCCATCAGATGTCGACATGGGCCACTGATATGAAGGTTGACCCTGTCCTTAACACAAACACAAAAACAGGAAGTCTTGATTCGCTGAGAGGTGTATCAGTCATGGTTATCTTTTATATATACAATGATTAACATTATGTACAGATGGGTAGGTTGACCTTTGTTGTGCACTGCATCTAAAATAAGAAGCATTTGAGGGCCTTTCAACCTCTGTTTCCTGCTTTGTGGCTCAGCCCTCCCATCAGATAATTTATACTGAATATCATACACAGCCTATTTCATGTAATAACATTTCTCATTTCAACATTTCTTTCACACTTTCACTTCACCTAAAATCTGAATATTTGTTTGGTATACTATATTCAAATATAGACAGGACACTATTTGGCCTGTAAAACTGATTTAATTTAATACAGGAAATGATTAAAAAAAATCAGAGAAGCAGGAGAAAAGTCTAGACTTTCATTTTCCCAGCCTCATCTCTGCACATTCACAGCTCTGTCAGACAATAACAAAGCCTTACCTTTTGCGCACTGACTTCCCATTATAATAAATGATTCAGCTGCACTCACAAATAACTCACTTAGTGGCAGAAATTGGGCTGAGAGCTGACCTAGATTTATGTCGACCCTTCGTTCGGCTTTTTTCCCTCCCCATTTCTTCAGGAAGTAGAAATGGGGAATGTGAACAAGGTGCAATGTGATGTTAGCAGAGCCACAAAACTGGGCGTGAGGTGAGAAGTGAAGAGTTGGTAGGAGGAAAGAATTGTCTGAACATGAGCGGATGTGGGAACACGGGACATGTGGTTTCTGTATCGGTCAGACCCAGCCTACAGCCTCAAAAACTGGCCTTTGATCACATCTCATTGTGAATGTAGTTTTAGGGAGGGGGGGGGCATTTACCAGTGGTCAGAAGCTGGTATAAATCCAGCCATCTAGTTATTTTTTGTAATGCCTGATTTGTATTCAGGGTCATGGTTGTTTGGTTGCCAGGAAAACACTGGATAATTTGTTAACACAGCAGCGAATGCATAACAATTTAAGGCGGGGTACGCTCCAAATGAACTAGATCTTATGACGTGTTGTCTGACCACATCTGAAGGCAAAGTGTTTATAGCTTTTCCAAATGAACACATTCAAAGGTTGGCCAAAAAGTCTGCCATCCTAGAGATGCAATGATCATTCCTCACAGGCATTCATACTTTTGCGCTCCTTTATACACGACTCAGAAGTTATTGTTTTATGAATGAAATAGGAGACCTTGCAATGCTCCCCAATTTCTCACCTCTACACACCTTGGTGTGCGTGATAACCGTAGATTTCAGAAAAACTATCAGACATAGCCTCTCTAATTCTGATGTAGACACTGTTCAACCATCTGACAACCAATTTGTTTAAAGCACATCCTCTTCATTTGAGCTTTGTACTCAGACCTTCTTGCAATCTTAAAACATTTTTTTTCCCATTACTGTGCCAATGTGATAACCTGCCTATCCACACATCCTCCTTAATACTAGAGAGTGCACTTAGTTAATTCCAACATTACATATTTTTCATTTATATCCATCCACATTGATGAAACCTACTTATATCTAACTGTAAAAAGGCAGTCGAGTCTGCATGGTGACACTGCAAGGATGAGGCACATGCCTAAGCAGTAAAACATATCTCTGGAAATGAACAACAGGCAAGCTATCAAACCATTGTTGTTTGGTTTCCATTGCCCTATTTGATTCTGACAATTATGACTGGTAAGAATTCCTAAAATGTTGCCAATTTATGTTGAATCAACCATGACAAGTGTAGTTTTTAATGCCAAAGTGCAAAAAAATGCCACTCTCAGCTAATTCCAGCACATCTACAAGGTCAGCAATGCTGCTCCCAAACCAAAGCAGACAACAGAAATTTCATACAATCACAGCTTCTTGTGCTGCTTCCCACTGTGACTGCTGCCTTACACTTATCAGACAGAGCAGAGAGAAAATAAATGGTAGGAAGAGCCTTTTAATGTCCGGCTATGGGTTCTGTGGGTTCAATTTTATTGCTCTGCTGTCTCCGTCTCTCAAGCTCCCTATTGAATACTGTAGCCTGCAGGCAAGAAGGGTACATAGTGTAGATGTCTGGGCAGAGGGGCAGGACAGGGCAGGAGGGGCTTTGGGGAGAGGGTGTGAAATAGCATCCATGCATGAAGCAGATAAAATAGGTACCTGATAGTTCAGATAATTAAAGTTGTTTCCAATGCAGCTTCAGTTGTTTAATTTAGTGAATAATTATTCAAATAAGACAGATTACTTTACTGGTGCAGTCCATTAATTCGATGAGTCAATCAACAGAAAACTAATCAACAACAAGTCTGGTAATGACGGTGATTAATTGTTTAAATCACTTATCACGTAAAGATGCCAAATATTCTCTGGTTCCAGCTTTTCAAACATGAGGATTTGTTTTTTTTGACATTTTGTAGACTAAACAATTAATAAATGAATCAAAAACCATAACAGATAGATGAATCTGTAATGAAAATAATCATTTGTGGAGCTCTACAATATATTAGCATCGGGGAAATTATACTTTATTAACGATAATAAAAAACACATTTTTTGAGATGACAATCATGATTTTAGCCATTCTTACATTTCTGTGTGTGCATGAGGGCAAGGGAAAAGGGGGTAGGTTTGGCGTCTGTGAAATGCTTAAATGTCAAATTGCTCTCGCAGACATGGGACCAGAGAACAGTGGAGATAGTCTGTGTGTGTGTCTGCGTAAGCTTGTGTGAACACAGAAAAAAGGGGGGATGCTTGGTTTTCTGCACACCTCTGGGACCAGGGAGGCTGGAGATAAGCCACGTAGCATCAGCATCCCTCATTCTGTTTCTGCCTGCTCATGTCGAACCTCTGGGGTCCCCTGTACTGATAACCTCTAGCAGCAAAAAACCTTTTATATCGCCTGTCTGAGCCATTTACTATACCACACACAAAAACACACACGCACACACGCTCAAACCATTTCCTACATGAATGTTGGAGATTCATCCCACACACCCTATTTACCTCTGTCCGTTTCCCTGCAACACACAGAGGCTCACTGCATAAATCATCAAAGACAAACAGCATCGACTAAGGGATAGTGTAGCTAGGTGGCGTGAAACAGCAGCTCAAGAGGGAGCATGGCCTAAGGCTATGGGTCAGAGTTCTCCTGAGGTCATTCACAGCAAATTTGGCCGGCCCAGACAGGGAGAGAGAAAGGGAGGGAGAGCAGGAGTCTGGGAAAATGAGAATGAACGAGAGAGACAGGGAGACAACCTCCGGAGCCATTGATACAGCCCCCAGGTCTCTTTGATCTATCACTGTGAGCTTCCTGAAGTAAACATAGGCTAATTGTCTGGATCAGGTTGAGATGCTTATCTGTGTTCCCCCTGTCTGTTCCCTCCATCGGTCCGATACATTTCTTCCGCGATACAGAGGAGGCCAGGCTTGTCAGTCCTAATCCGATTGCTGGAGGTACTAATGGATACAGCAAACATTTAACTGCTTCAAACCACCATTCACCAGTCATTGCATCACTAAGTCCAGGACAGGTTTGACCCCACACATATCTCTTGACCTTTTAATCCAGCAAGCACGCCTCACAATTAATGCAAGCCCGATAAAGAACAAGTTAGGGAGGCTTTTAAAAACCAATTTAATTGTGCTGTAAACTTATCTTTTAATTGTCCAGTTACTTTGCTTATACGAAGGAGTTGACTTTGTTCCAAAAGTTTTGATTTCAGTTGAAAATGAAGTATTATCTTTTATGGCGTTGTTATTCCTATTTAGTGAATTGCGTCACATTTGCCAAAAGTTTTAGTTTATTTTTTCTCTTTTGACCAAGAAGGAAAGAACTGAAAGACAGGAGAATATTAAGGGAGGACATTTATTTTTAGAGCTTTGTGGTTGAACTTTTGGTAGACAGGAGGTAGTGACTAGAAGGCAGGGATGACAATATCCTCCTTTTGAACTCCCTAGCATAAATATTGGTGCTGATGTTGTAATTGGGTTTTCCTCGTGACCCTCTTTCAACACAGACCTTCCAGGAAGCCCTTCATGTGGATTCTGCTTCCCCTCCTCTGCACCGTGAGCCCACAGAGATCAGACACAGGGGGTCTCCTGGGGGGAATAGCTCATCCAGTGATGACGCTACTCATTGCAGGCCTGATTGGGTTTAGTGATGTCTGGGGGGCTAAGGCCAGATAGTAAAGATATATCAATATACCGTGGCTACTAGGGCTACTGGAGACACATCATTGCCTTGATCTCGAAAGAACTGTTTTCATGCAGATGGTTGCTGAAACATATTTATGGTGACAGCTGAATAAAGACACATGCTCTTTTTGTTTTTAAAGACTGCCTGCTGTTTTTTTTTTCTTTCTTTTTTTGTTTGTTTTTGTCTGTTTTAATTTTCTACAATTTTTAAGCCTTTTCCTCTTTGCTTTATATTGTTTTTAATAACCATAAGCATCTATCTAAATGACAGTCCATCCGATTTCTAATGCATCAAAGGCAACTAACAGCCCTGCAATGCGGGTGGGGTATGTTCTCTGTATACAATAAAGAGAAATGGAAAAAGCCAATGTAATTTACACAGCTGGGGGTGGAATTTGTTTGTGTTTTGATGTGGTGAGTCCCAGATTTGATTGATGTCAAATCCAATCAAGCAGTATTTATAAAGGCTTGTTTTCTATATATGTATTTTTTTTACAATCACATATAAAATCTAATTTACAACTTCATCATATGCTCCGCAGCTTTTAACAGGGCTAGTAAAATAAGAATATCCTGCTTTACTAAATTATTCTCTCTTTTAAGATTGTTCTCCGTTCTCCACTTATTTCCACACGATGGAAATATTGTGTTTTATGCAAGGAGTAGACAGCACGAGGTAACAGCAATCTGTTTAAACACACAGGTTATGTTTATGCACACAATGAGGTTACATGAATGTGCATTTGAGTGTGTGCATTTGTTCCTACATTCATTTGTATTCGTGTGTGTGTGTGTGTGAAACAGAGATACAGCCTGCATCGCGGACCAGTCTTCTATCTACCAGGAGCATCACTGCACCTCGGGCGCAGGACTCCACTCTGTCACTCAGGGTGACACATGGAGAAGCAACCCGGCCCGTGGCGTACAGCGGGGATCAGCGCCCTGTCACTGTCTGTCACTCTAGCTTTGTCCTCTGTCATACCCCCACGCTGGCAGGTTGAGGAAGGGGGGGCGGGCTGTCAGGAACGCTGACAGACTGACAGGTGACAGGTGAAGCGAGCCAGACAGTGAGTGTCACAGACACTCAAGCTTTCATACATATCCCAGTGTGGTTCAATATATGTGTGAATGCGTGCAGGCATAAAACACAGCTGCTTTGTTTTACACCACTGTTGGCGACTTACACATAAAGGTGTAGTGTGTAGGATTTAGTGGCATCTAGCGGTGAAACGCGAAAGGGCCTCACTAGAGCCAGTGTGTGATTTGTCCATTCTGAGCTGCCTGAGTTTTTTCCAACCCGCACCTACCTGTTTAGCTCTAACCCGCCTTACTCTGCCTCTGACTGGCTAGTACATGCTGCCTTCATTGGTTAAGGTTAGTGTAAAAATACCAGCGTCAGAGCCAATCAGAGGCAGAATAGGGGCGGGTCCTCACAGAATGTTGGTGGGAAAAATGGTTCTGGGCTCCTGTAGAAACATGGTGGTGCAACATGGTGGGCTTCATCAAAGAAGACCTGCTCCCTATATAGATATAAAGGGCTCATTCTAAGGTAACAAAAACAAAATGATTCTTATTTTGGGGCTATGATACACTAATTAAGACGTACTTATTAATATTCTATTTATGCAAAGTCAGTTCTGCTAGATCTGCTAGCCACTAATTCTACACACTGCACCTTTAAGGGATTACAAATTCCCTTTAGAGTTGAAACGACGCCCTCTTATAACTTCTTAATCTGCAGGGGTATCAATATAAAAGTTAGAAATCATAAAAAGCATAGAGGTATATTTTGGACCAATAGTGAATGCACTGTGGATTTTTCTTCTCCCTCCTGGCATCCTAGTGCTTTAATGATTTTCCCTCCTCAGTCAGAACTTTTTCCCCAGGCTGAAAATACATCTCCTGTGACTGTACCTCCATCTTATTACCTGTATACCCTCCATACACTTACTAATATAAATGTGTACACTAGTATAGTACTTGTTAGTGTTACTGTATCATTTGACTAGCGATAGGAAACACATTTTAATTATGTAGCTACTTCACCTGTTAATTTTTTATTTTATCTTTACACTCATTGGCAGTTACTGTTTGTGATCGAATGATTTCTCTATGTTTGAATTATCAACTGTGATTGTACTGAAATATATTACACTGTATAATTGTGGGCCTGGAATTTCATGGTGTTGGTTGTTAATGACAGTTGATGTTGTCAAAGCAGTAGAAAATGGTGGTTATTGTTGTGTTTATTGTGGTCTTCTCAGTTATAGTGTAAAGCCACATCTCCTCGAGCAATTGCAGATCTGCCACTGAGACTTCCTGGGGTTAGTATGACCTCCTGAGCAGTGCTGAAGTTTAGCTTTATGTTTACAGTTTTTTTTTTGGCAAAGTTGCTGCAGTGGCAAATAACTAGTAGAAAAAAACATTAAAACTTTGCTAATTAAATATACATATGATGATACATGCTGCCACTGTATGTAAAACATCTGAACATACACTCAAAGAGTTGAAAATGCAAACATATTCACAAATACATACACATAGCAGCATATAATCTTTTGAATGCTGTCTACCCTGCTGGGGTTAAAACATGCTCACTGCAGCGATGCTGCTGATGCTGTCAGATCTAAGCGAGGACTGAAAGTGTGTGTATACCTTTGATGCTAGAATAAGCTTTGGCTTATATTCAATTTTTCATGCTAGAGAAGGCAAACACAAACACTTCAAGGGGCAGACCTAGATATTTTGTTAAATTTTGGGCATTTATTAGAACCAAAGTCTATTCTGCTGTTTTAAAATAAGTTTTATCTGGCATATGATGATGTTGAATAATTTCTGAGAAAATACAAAGAGACATCAAGTTATTTAGGTCTAACTGAATTACAGCCAACATATGTGCATTGCCCAATATGGGATTAGATTTACAGCTCTCTTTGTTGCTCGATGGACTTTTAATGGCCATTATTGTGGCCGCTTGTGGTCCCAAATCGAGCATTAGACCTTCACTGTGGCTTGAATCTAACCCAATGCCAGAGGTTGCACCCAAATCATTCTATTTGACCTGAATCTCCCATTCCATTACTCAACATTCCCTGTGGGGACAGTAGAGGTCCCTCAACACTTGAACTCTGACCTCGGCCCCATCAGGATTGGAGCCAATAACAGTGTAGGAGGTTTTATAGGCACCCAGGCTTTCTGAATCGTCTCGCCTTGTCTCAGAGGGAACATACAGTCATAACGATGCCCTATGAGCTTTTTCTCTCAAATGTGATTTCGTTTTTATTATCTACAGTCATATTGTGTGAGGCGGCATTTGTCTGGGGGATGCTTGGAAATCTTGTGAACCTCATTTGGCATCACCTCCACATAAAAGAAAATAAATGAATATGAATTGTTTCTTATATTTACAGTAAACAGTGATAGTGATGTTTACAGCATTGCAGCTGTTCAAGGTCAAAACCAATAATAACAAGTATAATTTAGTGTAGTGTGACTCATTATAATCCTGTTTCTGCCCAAGGGAAATTACTTATTGAGTTTTACGTGGAAGTTTCTCCTTGTTTTATTGAGGGTCTGGGTTTGGTGGGTGCCATTTTCATTGTATTGTCAATATTGTGAGTATTAGAATTTCCTTTGCGGCTGTATTGTGTCTGCATTAAAAGATTCTGATAATATTTAATTCATCACTGATTTTAAATATTTACACAATACTAAGTTGAGACTTCACATACATTTTATGATGTAGGGTATACTGTAGGGTAGGGTAGATATACTGTACTGTATGGTAAGACCATATTTCAACAAACTACACACAAGAGTTGTCCCCGGTGGCTATGAGAGAAATAGCACAACCCGTAACTCTAACTCACTCAGAGCCAGCTACAGTGATGGCACAGTTTTATAGCTGCAAAGAACAGCATGGTTGCTATGGTAAAATGTAAATTCACTTAATTTGTGAAAAATGCTCTCTCTCTCTCTCTCTCTCTGTGTGTGTGTGTGTGTGTGTGTATGCATCACTGTATGATTTAACTGTCCTTACGAATGCTTAAATTTGAAAAGCTGCAAATGTGCGATGAAGGATCCACTGTCATCAACTGTAAGGTAAAGCAATGTTCAAAGTATTTTATATTGCTGATATTGCTACAGAGAGCGGGTGAAGAGGTACACTTTGCTCATTGGGGGGGCTATACTGTTAAACCCGTGGGGAAAAGTGCCCAAATACACCAACATATGTCAGTACCTTCAAAAACAAACAGACATTTAATTTAATGACTAAGATATGAAAATTGTTTAGTGAACAAATCACTAAAATCAAGCTTTTCCTTATGATACAGTAAAATGTCACCATTTGGCATGCTGTTATACAAAATGCTTTACAATATTATACATGCATACCTTTTCAGCAAAGCTTGTATTAGTGGGAATCAATCTCCCAACTCTGGAAGTGCCAGTACTATTGTTCTACATACTTGGACTACAAGTCTATATTTACTCTACTATTTTGTCTGTGTACATCTGAAGTATGAATGTCAATCGGAATTTTATTAGGAGAAACTTATCCGGGGGCTTGAGGAGGAGAGCCAAGAGATGTCTTGTCTAGTGGTCACTCAGGCAGATTGACAGGATGAATACCTTCACTGATCCAGAGTTTGGGATCCTATGGCCCCATACTCATACTCTGACATAAATATCTGGCAGCCAGAGGTAATCCTCTTCAAGTCTAGTTTCCTGAAAATTAGTTCAGGAGAGGAGGAATGGAAAATGAGAATTCAAAAATGACTGACACAAGCACATTTGGACACAACTGCAGTTAAACAAGAAAGCGCATACACACATCAAGAGGATATTCACGCACACACTCTTGCTGTTATACCCACTCATGTCCACCTTTTCAAGAGGAATGAGCAAAGACAGTTTTAATACAAAAGCTGGTGAGTGTAACAAAGGAATAAAGGTAAGGTACAAAGGAAGGACATTTAAAAGAGGAGAGAGAGGGGGGGGGGGCGGGGAGATGTATGTTTTCACCGTTCACCGAGTACTGGCAGGCCTGTGGGATTGGTGGAGATTGGTGGGAATATGAGAAGAGCAGCACTTGAAAGCCCAGCCAGGAGTTTAAGATGTTCAGAGGGAGTTATTGGTCGGCTGTTCTTCCTCTCTCCTCCCCTCCACTCCAATGCTTCCCTGAGTCTTTTCAAGCTCCGGACCTACAGAACCTTTCTTCTTCTCACACCCCTTTGAGAGGCCTGACATGCATGACAGATACAAGAGAAGAGAGAGACTGCAGAGGTGTAAAGGGAAGGAAAAGAAAGGGAGAAATGGAGTGGAGGCATACAGGTGAAGGGCACCACACAACAGAAGCAGATAGAGAGGGAAGGAAAGTGGAGAAAAGGTGATAAAAATGTGGAAAATCAAACAAAGCATGTGCACACCTGAATATTGCACCACATGTGACTGTTCATCACCACATTAATATGCTGCTGCAAATGCTTCCACCCTTCTGAGAAGGCTTTCCACAAGGGTTTGGAACCTGGCTGCAAAGATTTTCTCCCATTCAGCCACAAAAGCATCAGTAAGAACGGCCATGGATATTGGTTGATAAGGCCTGGCTCACAGTCAGCATGTCAATTTATTCCAAAGATGAGGTTGAGGTCAGGGCTTGTGGAGGCCAGGAAGGTTTCTCCACACCAAACTGGGAAAACCATTTTCAATGGTTCTGCTTTTGGGCACAAGGGCATTATTATATCATATTGAAACAGGAAAGGAAAAAGCTCAAACAGTTGCCGCAAAGTTGGAAGCACACTCTTGTCTAAAATATCATTGTGGGCTGTAGCATACAGCCTATTGTACCAAGTGGCCAAGTCCAAACCCTGAAAAATAGCCCCAAGTTTGAGGGGTCTGTGCTTTCTTTTGTAAAATCTTTGTAAATTGTACCTTTGTAAATCAAGGTTCCAAGCTTTGGAATCATGCACTGTTATACCTCAGTATATCAACTAAGAAGTATAAAAGAAATCAGACTGGTACATTCATTGCAAAAAGTTTCTGAAACTCAAAAATATAAACAAACTGAAAACTTGAAATTGAAAGTTCATTTTTGACCTTGGAGACAGTATTTTACAAAACAATCTCATCACAAGGTCAATTTAGCAGCTGTTCAATCATATCACACAATCTCTGTCGGGAGATTTGCCCATATAATTGTATCTCTGTTTTTTTTCTGTGTATTTCCAAACAGATTAATTCACTGTGAGGAGTCCTTGAAGTGCTCAGAAAAATGGAAATTTGAACATCCACAATTTTTATGACACCTCTGTCCATCTGCTGAGTAACTCTGAGTGACAGGATTAAAAGTTCCTTAAGCTTAAAACTGCATAACAATCAGGCATCCAAGTGCTGTGCAATACTAAATATGTAAAAGAAAAGTTAGTAGTTATCTACAGAGGTAATTCTTCGGAGATAAGATTGAATATTGTGAAATACCATTTAAATGGAAAAAATAAATCCACATACTGTATATCAAATAGATCAAGAACGTGGTGAAGTACAGGTGGAAAGTATTCTTTTTCAGAGAAGGTAACTGGTCAGACTCTTGATTCTTTCATCCTAAAGGCATCCTTCTGTGACCCAATTCAAATTTATTAGCTCCTTTGAAAACGGTTTATCTCAAAAAGTGATGTAATATTTATCTCCCCCAGTCAAAATCCCAGTAACAATGAAGTTCAGGTGTGCAATGGAAGGAAAGACACAAGAGTGCTGTTTTACGTTTGTAAAGATGAGTTATTGCTCCCATTTTTGCACCGTATAACAATGATTTGCATGACAGGCCTGTAACGGTCGATGAGGTAACAGGCAGAAGGTTTAAAGCAAGGGTGCTTATAGTTAAAGATAATAAATATTACTATGACAAGATGAGAGTAGAAATGACAGATGGTATGAGGGGTTTTTTTTCCTTCTCAATGCCATGTGTGTCTTCTATCAAATCCCTCATTTTTTTGAAAGGGTGACCGAAGAAAGTAAAGAAGGTTCAACTCTGGCTCAAGAGAGGGAAAGGAAGAAAAAGTTCAGCTCTCGCTCTCACAGGGCTCTTTCATAACCATTAACTGTGTGATGACACCAGCGGATATTCAGATTGATTTACCATCGTCTGGGGATCACTTGGCCTGCGCAGAAGTCTCCCATACCAAAGATTCATTTGTGTCCTTAATGAAAGGCTTCCTGCCCCAACGTTTCTTCAAACCAAAATCCACCTATTTTATACTTTACTTTGATTGCTATAATGGCCTTATTTATGAGGTCACTGTTGAAACTCGTATCTCACTGGTAGTTCTTCAGCCACAGAGTGGGCAGGGAATTAATCTAAAATCTCCAGATCCGACTCTCATTTTTCAAAAAATGAGGCAGTGCCCCCAAAATCAATGAAGGAGTTAAGGAAATGCCAAACTATGAGATAAAGGACAATTTGTCTGGAAAGTCTTGGAAAAAATCTTAGTGTAACACAGTAGAAGAATAAGGCAACAGAGGCTTTAAAATAGAAAACAAAAACAGAATGCTACGCAGTTACACCACTTCGACTTATGCTTGCTTCACATACTACCATCAGGACTCTGTGTGAAGCAATTAATGTCCCGTAATACCATTATTGATGCTGACGTGTTCACCCAGTGGAGTAACCTGTGAGGTAACATCAAAGGAGTCATCAGCTGTGACCCTGACCAGGCCTGGAGTGGACGAGGCTTCAAAGCCGCAGAATCGCGGTGTGTCAAAAGTAAGTCCACAACACCGGCCTGATTAACATGTCACAGGAAGATGGGGCCTCTATAATCAGCCTGCAAATGTGATTAGAACCCCAAAGTCTCAACTCTCCCAGAGCTAAGGGATATGTGGGGTAGCCGAAGTCTCAGTCCGACAAACGGGTCATTTAGTTCTCCTCGCTAAATGGATGTAGACACAGTGTGACAGTGAAGCATGAGGTTATGGTTTCTAATCATAGCTAGGGAGGAAGCTGATGGGCACAGTCTGAGTGGTTGAGAGAGAACGGAGAATGAGGGTCGTTTTACAGAGAATCAGTGGGTTCCCCAGCCTCTGTTCACCTTTAACCCTCCGGGGAAGATGACTTGTATTTCCCCATGGTGATTCATTTCCTCTTTCCCCCCAAAACACCTCCTACTCCTCAACCATCATGTGTACACAAAACACATGCCTGTTGCTATGGAGATGGATGAATTTGAAGCAGTGGCTGGACGGGGATCTAGAAGAGCCCTCTGAGGATGTGTCATTAACCCCGGAGGCAAGAGCAGAATGAAGCTGATATTTAACGCTAAGAGTCGAACCAATCGAGGAAATCGACATCTATATGGATTGGGGCGAGGCAGTAGAAAGGGATAATCACTTGCATCTTGGCCAATAGCAACACAGAAAAACCTTTAGATGCAACTAAACGAGTCAAGTGCACTGAGGCATGAAAGGAAACAGTCACAGGGGTAAAAAGCACATTAAAAAGAGATCCTTTGTCAATGGTGCTCATCAGTGCTGATCATGGATGCAATTAAACATGATTTCTATTAAAATATTTAAGTGTTACACACAGAGGGATTATCAGGGCTGTAGACGAGATACTCAAGAGTTTGAACTGAATCAAATTTAGGTTACAAAAATGAAGGCTTTAGACTTAACTTGGTCATGACTGCTGTAAGACTTGAAATGTGACTCCCTAAAGGCTCATCTAGGCTTGGCTTGAGAAAGCAGGGCTATTCAAGGAAACATTTAAATCAAAAGCTTTCAACAGCGACAGGCCAGTTTTGCATCGTCACACCCTGAATCATTTAAGATCCAGTATCATGGCCTTAATTTGACTCATTTTTTATAAATACTTAGTCTATTTCAAACATATCTGTGACATTTTATTGTTGTTTAAAAGTTGTTTATATTTCTCTAAATCCATCTATTGAGGCATGAATTTCAAAATTTTGAATAACTTAAAAAAAACAAAGGAGATAGAAATGAATAATCTTTACATCACAGGGCCCAAACCATCACTTTAATACATTATAAAGGTCATTTTTTCTTGTTTTCCATGATAAGAGCTCTTTAATGCTTCTGCATTGAAAGGATTTGGTCTAAGCTATGTTAAAAAACACTATTAATTCAGTTTTAAAATATATATTTCAAATGCTGTGTCATTTTGATGGTCAGCATTCAGGGACCCCAAAGGCTTGAAAGTAACTTGATTTGGCCTTGCCTTTGAGATTTTGAGACTTGCCCCCAAAACTAAACAATATAAATCCCAGATTTAATGTTATCGAATTCCTTGACTGTCACACTCATGAGACAATGATGGTCCATTCTTTCTTAAAGCTCCATGTGAGGCCTGAATCCAAACAATGAGTCACCCATTAATGGAGCTTCCATTCCAGCTACAATCAGCACCAGAGAATTCCAAGGCCGTGCAGTGGGAGTAGGGGTAAGGAGGGGCTGCCTGGTGAAAGCCCCTATAGTTACAAGAAACAGCTAAATTAATCCCCTCACCCTCATTCTAGACATGCATTATCCTCCACTGTCATAAACCTGGCTGTGGTCAAGATTTACAGCTGGCTTGTGCTCGCTCTCCCATAGCTTTCGTTCCTAATTGTCTGTATGGCCGAGACCTTGACCAGCGTTTTTCTCATTTGAAGAGTCTGAGATCTACAGATTGATTGCCAACACGGGCTAATAATAACACAAACTCTTCACCCTTGGTTGACTGAAGGAAGACAAGGCTGTCCTCTTGATGGTAGATTTGCAGGAAAGCCAAAGGAATTAAAATGACTTTCCACTGAATTAAGATCTTCGTCGAACAGCATATGCCAAAATGAAGTTAAGCAACCTGGGATTAAAATGGAATCTACTGCCTGCCAAAGTTATACAAAGACATTCCTTTTGTAGAGATAGTCACAAGGGATCTTTTCAGTGCACATTATTTACAAATTAATAATCTCTTTTAAATCTTCAGAAAAGAAATTATATACAAAAAAATCTTACTGTAGATTACATTATGTGTACTCGCTGTACTAAACAATATGGCCACAACTTAGATAAATAACATTTCTTACAGACTAAAAGTCAATTCAGTGTTGTTGTCTTGACTTTTTCTCTACTGACTGTAATGTTGTTGTTGTTGTTGCTGCTGCTACTCCAGCACATAGATCACATCAAGGAAAGCCCTGCTTCTGCTCCAATTCAGTTAGTGGGAAGCAGCAGCGGATATGAGCCAAGGTTATGAACTGGAGGACATCAGCCCTTCTGATAACGACCTGCTGTTTTGTGCCCTTGGCCAAGTCCTGCCCAACCGCTGAGACTGCGATACAGTGCAACGACCTGCGCTAACATTGTCATGGTTGAAACACTATGTCCATAACAAGAGCATTCATAACTAAAGAATGGAGGGAACATGAAAAGCAATCAAAGAAAAAGCTTAGGAGCTTGTTTTTCAGAGAGACAGTCCCGTTTTGCAAAGACTCATTAAGTAGAAAGACTGCAGACACTGCCATTGCTTCTTGGAATAGATTTTATTCCCTCTTTTTTATTCTGAATGGTTCACTGAAATTTCATTTAGGCTCAGAAATAATGGAAAGTGGGTGAGAGCCGGAACTGTAGAGGGAGGGGAGGGATACAGGCTTTTCGAGTGGCAGGTCATTTAAGTGTCAAGCTCACCTCTCATCCTTTTTACTTATGCATAGATAAAATTCAGTCTGTAAGGGATTTACAGAATAATAATACTAAATAGTTTGTAAAAGATCCAAGTCATGAAAACAAAAAGCAGCGCAAAAAAAGTTCAGAAACTGTAAATATCTGAATGTTATTTGATTTGTTTTTTACCCTCATTCGGTCATCTATTATGTTTCAAATTTTCAGTTAATCCAGTGATTGGATTCATTGCTGAATATTTTGCTTAAATTATTGATTACAGGCAATCACAACGGTCTATTATGGATTATAAGAAACAAACTTCATAAAACTTGTTTTCCTACTCCCCTATTTCTGGAAGACACGAGCTCAGGTGTCAGGAGCTAGAGGCAAAAACATCCATTTTTTAACATGAGACATTGGTGCGCCCTCAGTGGCTGATTTTGATGCCATTAAGTAATGTTTCCCAGCAAAGAAAAAACCTTCCCCTTGGGCATAGGGCACTGCTGCAATTTGGCTGATTAGATGAACTATGCTGGTATTTAGGGGAGAGGGGGATTGTGTTTGATCTGTTTGCTTCAATACATAAGGATGGTGGAGAAAGTGGGGAGGGGGTATGGATGGATGAAGGGACAAGCGTCCATGCCTACAAGAAACAAAAAGGCTTCAGAATGAGTATGAGAGTGAGAACAAAGGGCTCGTTGGAGATAACAGATAAAACAAGGTGGCAGGGGAGATGGTGAGAGAATGAAAAGAGTCATGAGACAACGTGAGAAGGAAAGAAAGGGTGACAAAGCGGGAGAGAAAAGAGGGTGAGGTATGAAGAAGAGCGCAAGCTTAATTCTCATTACAAGTCATCTGTGAGGCAAAGGACAGCTGCAACTCCTGTTACTGCTGTACCATGTGTCTGATTGCAGGTTATTACAGGGACGCCACACCCCCATCTTCATCATTCACTGCTTCTCCAAGCCTGTTTACCTTTCACTGTTTTCTTAGTTCGTACTCCTTGTCCCCCGTTGACCCCACTTTACCTTCCTCCCTTTTCTTCCATTTCCTCCGTCTCACCTCAACTTCTCCCTTGTCCACGTTTTCTCTCTCATTTCTATTCTGATATAGTAGGACAAGAGCCAGGATATTGTTATGATGTTATGATTCATTACTCATCTGACATCTTTGCCTTTTCCATTTCCCCATTTCCTGCGGATGGGACATATTTCCGTACCTCCCGTTCTCTCAGACCGTTACCTCTGGTGGTCTCGTCAGTGTGCGTCAGCCTTGCAAGACCACCTCCCTGCTTAAGAGCGGTCCAAGTAAAACCACAACCTTTTTATCAAAGACCCATACTGCGCTTTGCACCCCTAACCCCTCCTAGGAAACATTTTTTTTTCCACCTTCACAGCAGCAAAGACCTTGCATAAAACAGCATGCCTTTAAAAAGCCAGACATTCGATAAACAACATGCTTCTAATATGGCCCCCTAGCCGTTTATGATATAAATAAGTTGCAAAACACCATTAATTAAACATAGGAGATTTTAGCAGTAGCTTGTCTTTGCTGCTGGGTAACAGTTTAAGGGAAGGAGGCTGTTAAAACAGTGCCACCAACAGAGAAGACTCAAGACACAAAGGGAGCCCACACAGGCTGCAGGTTGTTTCTCTGTCTGCCCCAAGGACAGCAGAGCCCATCACCAAGCAGGGGTGTTTACATGCATTCCAAACTAGGATGCATCCATTTGAGCAGTTAGAGCAACTATTCAAAAACCCGACGGTGGGAATGAACACATGACCAAGTAGGCTGCAATACTACAACATCTTGCCAAGTACAATATAGAATGGAAAAATGAATCAGCTCAAATTTTCACTACAATAGGCAATAAGCCACATACCAAGACTCACATTTCTATTCCTTCTGTTCCACACATTCCATCACCATCTTTATTCTTTTCCTTGAGTCAGCATCCCCAAACCATCAGTGCTCTGCAAGTTACCCGAATAACGTAATCACTTATTACTAACTGAACTTATTATTAATTGAGTAATTATGTTACCTTACTAATTACTCAGCAGTGGACGGCATTGGTGACATTACTTGTTACATCACTTTCTGTTGCTCAGCCCCGCTCCATTAAAGGTGCTTGAAATGTGAAAGCTCAAAAGCCACCACACTCACACGTTGCATCAACTGTATTTAGTTTGTATGTGCGTTTGTTTTGTGTGTGTAGAAACAGAAAGCAAGACAATGAGATTCAACAAGCAGACAATCTAATATGATAATTTACACAGTGTATTTATCTATGGATAATTAACAAGCAAGCTTAGCCCTGGTGGCTGCATGCAGTACCCCAGAAATACATCCACTGGGCAATTCCTGAGTGTAAGCTTACAAGTGGAAAGCAGGTCAACAAAGAATTACGGTAGTCAATTTTCATTTGAAATTTGAATTGCAATGATCTGATGACTTCAAATCACTGAACAAATTGGAGAAGTGGGCATGGATCCAGAATCCTGGAACCAGACAGACCTGTTAGCTTGTCACTCAAATGAGACTGTGGGGACTCCACAAATGCACTAAACCCTACAATGAAGTTTAGGGTTAAGATAAGTGTGTTCTTTTCACATTAAGCAATTGAAACTTGATTTTTTGAAAAAGTAACATCCACAATGCAACCTGAAGGCGTAATTCTACTCCATTGGTGTAGGACAGCCGTCTACCCCCACCTCCAGCCCCATGCGGAGAGACTAAACTCACATCCACCCTCCAATTTAACTTCTGTAAGACAAAAAACATGCACATGCAAACAATCACACACACACACACACACACACACACCAGTGAAACCGAATCTGTAGCACTCTCATCTGGTTTGCAGGTCTGTCAGATTGTTAAGAGACATAACACTTATCTCTTATCCACATCTGAAGCTTGGTTAGCAGCGAGTGCCTGTTCATCTCCAAAATAGTCTCCAACATGGCCCGGGTTAGAAGAGAAAGGATACCAGCCTGGCCACAACTAATCATGATGTGATGAATCATTTGAGCTGAATCCCTTAGCTGTGGCTAAAGGATCACAGATTGCAGCTCTAGTCTCTTAGGGCCCTTGAATCTTCTTGATTTATATGGATTGTGGGTTTAGCCTTTGCTTTCTGATCTACTGTACTGTCTTTCTAAATCCATATGTGCAACTAACAGTGGGTGTGAGATGGAGACAGCGGAATTAAAAATACGCGTATTCAGATACAAAAACAGAGATAGAGCATTTGGCTCAATGAAAGTGTGATAATTAGCTTTTAAAGGTAGAATCAGTCATTCTGGAGAAAGATTATTGATAATTGAACCAAACACCCAAACAAGAACAGTGTTCGTGTTTATTGATTCGTTGATATGGTTAATAAGTTCAAAACACATATACAGTGGGACATTTGCGTGATTTAAACAGCTGCCTGCTCAGATTACGCTTCCCTAAACGAGACAGAGTGTGAAAAAACGTGGGGGGTCTCTTTGAGACTATCTCAGATTCAGTGTGGATTGATACATTTAAAAAAAAAATGGAAGCGTATCTGTACCGTGAGAAAGCGCTTTCTATGTGAATTGGCCATGGCCTCTCTCCAGTTCACCAGCCCTCCCCCACCATTCAGTGGGTGCTGGAGACGGGAGACTGTCATGCCCTCACACAGACAGCTGCTCTCATGACTTCCCCCTGTCCTGCGCATGAGCGTGAATGCCCCCTGTTGCTGACTGGCTTGAGTAGCGTTGTGTGGTTCGCCCCGAGCCACTGTGTTTACAAGCCGATGTACAGAGCCAGTGCTGTGTATAGACACCGGATGTTTTTTCAGCAAACTCACAGAACAGACAGCTAGCGGACCATGAGGAGAAATTTGCTGAATTTGACAAAGAGGGTATCATTGGATTAGAATCACTGACTTTACCTTTAAGTGGTCATGGAACCATTAGCTGAAATCTGTCTTTCAGCGAGCCTTTGAAGGAGATACATAAACAGTAAGGGTATATCAGGAATTAAACAGGAAGTGGGAAGTCTCAGTATGCAGGAATTTTTCATTTGTCTTAAATTTTTTTTCTTGCCTTACACAGCTGGCCAAATTTTCTGGTATGACTTGAGTTAATGCCATTTGTGTAACATTATGTGACCCTATGTTTAAAAAATCCTGCTGTAGAATATAACCAGACGAGAAAGATTGCATAAAGGATCGTTTCTCTGATTTAATTCAAGCAGATATTATGTTGAGTTGTATAAAACACTGAAGTAGTTAACAACATTTGCTTTTCCAGAAGCTCTCTCTCAAAGTAAACTCCCCCAACAGATGCTGACTTTACCAGAAAATGGCAGAAAACAAACAAAGTCTATGTAATTACTTTCTCTGTTAATGATTCAGAGACACTGTGATTCATGTACACCCAACCATTAATTCATAAACAAGGTAATGTAGTGAGACAAGGTAAATAGCTGCTGGCGGCGTGCTTACGCAAATTCAATGTCACAAGAAGCTCTGGCAACAAACCGGCCTTTGCTGCTGTGCCTCTAGTCTGCGCCAGCTGCGAGGCGGTAGCGTTGACAGAACTGAAACCTACGAACCACTAAGTGGTAAGGTGATGCTGGGCCGCTAGCTGAAATGGAAACTGTGAGCAGGGTAAACATTTACACAGGCTTGATGAGACCTCTAGCATCCGGCACACCGCCTGAGCCATATATTCCAATCACATGCTCCACGCCTGCATGCTCCCCCATGCTGCGTGCTGACACCCACTTTGGCTCAGTGTACCCCATTTATTTAACTGCAAATGGAGCAAAACAGTTCAATTGTAGCTTTGGCCACACACTGGCTGTGACAGGCCGCACAGTAAAACAAAATCTTGACTTTGTTGATTGCCTGAGGAGAATAATGAAATGGGCTGAAGTTGAAGGGATGAATGAATACTCTCCAAATTCTAAAAATGAGCATCTGTGTACAGAAGGTTAAATTGTGGTAATTGTCTAACTGTATGAAGAAGGGAAGCTGGAGGCTACCTGGCAGCCACTGACAGACAGATGTTGTAATGGCAGGTGGGAGGTTATCTAAAACAGAATGTGCAGCAACATGTAGGCCTATTTAGTTCCCACCCTTAAGCTTTTTGAAAGATTAATTAGATAGATGATCTTCTCATAATCTAGGACAGATTTGTCAGTCAGTTTATTTTAAGTTGTTGGTTAACTCTTTGTTGTAAGGGAAGGGTAGGATAGTCAAAATGAGAAACAGAGAAAAAGAGAAATATCCGCTCCGGTTGCGAAGCCTTCCGTGCTCTCGTCTCTAAAACCTTTCCCCTCCTCCCTGCTGTTGAATTGAGAGACTGTGCTCTATTTAAAAATATTTAATTTTCATTTATGGCTCTACATCCTCAGAATGAAAGGAAGCTACATGAAGTGGAGGTTGTGTCTTACTTGTTGCTTTTCAACAGGCAATGTGGGCTGCGCCCTTCATGTGGACTCTTAGCATCATGTTCTGAGCTCTCAAATACAGAGACAAAACCACATTAGTAGATTTAATCAGGGAGACAGAAAATTGGACCACCACTTAACATCTTTCCTCCCTGAAGAAAGGCCGGTAAACACATAGTCTCTCAGTTCAAAAAAGCAATGAACTGTGCATCTAACTGTATATTACAGGGGACAGATTAGCTGGCCCTTATTGAAGAGGGGGAGAGATCTACAGATCCTTGTAATGTCTTAAAATTGGAAAAAATGGATAAAGGTCTCAGTTGCACATTGGTGGAGACTATTGGTGGAAAAAAAGGTTTCCATTTGAAATATATATTGGTGAAGAAAGCATGGGCGATGCCTTTCTTCTGCACGATGAGCTCAGTGTTACTCACTACCCGATAACTGAGCAGTGGCTCAGGCTATTGTTGGCAGGATATTCACTGAAGAGCGCTGACCAAAAAAAAAAAAGAATATGGAGGAGCTATTCTATCTTTTAAGGTATAGTGTTGTATATTAGAGCTCGGTGAGGTTTTCTCATAACTGCAATGCAGAGCTTGAGTTGTGCTGATGCGTACAAATATATGCATGTCTGTTTTTATACTTGTGTGTTCAAAATGTGTATCTGTGTGCCTAAAATGTGCACACTTTTTTGTTGTTTGTGCACAGAAGCATGCATGTTAATGTTAGTATGCTGATTCAATGAAGACTGTCATTTCAAGGTGAAAAATCCCCCTAGCTTTTTGAAAATGTACCATAGGATTGCGCTATCTATTATTTTGCAAAGTATATTCTCTCAAGATTTTCCAACCTGACCTCTAACATTTATGCGTTTGCCATCAGCCTGAGCTCGGCCTTGGTAGACAAGGGCCAGATTTACAGTACAGGTCTATGATGAGGAGCTTGTGGTATAGAGGTATTAAACCTGGGCAGCAGCTCACGGGGAGGGGGTTGGGGGCAATCTGATACGGGGCTTCCTCTAATCAGCCAGAGGCTCCACACTCCCTCGGGCTAACAGGATGCAGAAAGTCCCAGAAATCACTCCCTATACACTCAGAAAAAGAAGAGAGAAAGAGAGAGTGAGAGACGGAAAAGGAGTGGCGGGTGGTTAGACAGCCAGGGGCATCTAAATAAACACAAACCAGATGCAGAACATGTACAACACGTGTGCGAACATGAAACAGGAGTGTGTGGATAAGTGCTTTTAGTAATATGTTTACTGCACATAAGGCTGACAGGTCTGATGATATAGGATGCATATGTGTGTGTGTGTGTGTGTGTGCGTGTACTCTTGCACTTTTATCTTTGCAAGGACCAATTTGACTTTTAGACACTGACAGTGAGGACATTTTTGTAAAAGTGAGTTCCATCTAATGGTTTAGACTTGCTTTAGCGTTATGTTTAAGCTCAGGTTAGGGTTAAGGTTGTGACATGCATTTATGATGGTTAGGGGCTAGGGAATGAATTATGTCAATGATGGTCCTCACAAGTACATAAGTGCAAATGTGTGTGAGAGTGTACTTGTATTACTTATGTTGTGGGAACATAAATCTCTTTAGTGAGTCACGTTGTGGAGAAAGCCAGTTCCCAAAATGTAAATCATTCGAATTTAGGTTGAAGACTTGGTTTAAGGTTAATGTAAGATTAGGTAAGTAGTGGTTATAGTTAGGAGTAGGAGTACCTCTCCAGGAAATTAGTGTTTCAATGTAACATCCTCTGAAGTGGTAGAAAAAAAATTGTGTGCATGTGTGTGTGTGTGTGTGTTTTGCAGGTTTCATGTGTTTCTACCATTCACTTTGTACATTGCATATTTTGTACAATTTGAAAAATCCATTAGTACACTCTTGAAACTTGATTAAATTACATAATCCGTCACAGTGAACGCCGGGTGTGTTTAAATCAATCTGCATTTAAAATGCATTGACACACAATAACAATTGATTTTTGTAAAGTACATAAATGAATAGAAACCATTGCGGCACTAGAAAAATGACATTAAAAAATGTATTGTAACTGTATGACATGCAAATGAAAATTCGCAAAAGATGATTTTTGCAGAAGAACAGATGATTTTTACTGAAGAAACGGAAAATGTTAGCCACATTTCAAAGTGTCTCTGTCATCTGTGCCCACACCACAGCATGTCTACTTCATCAACTGTATATTTCTTAAACCTTGAAAGACTGGAAGTCCTCCATACTTTTATGAGTTTTTCTAAATCTCAATTCTCCTACTGCTGTTTTCGTGGCAAGAGACCTAGCGTGTATCAGAAGTGTAGTCCGTTTATTCTGATGTGAAGTTGAAGCCTAATCCTGTCTAGCCTTTGATATGTGATTTAGAAATGTCTGCTGAGTGATCTACTGCAAGGAGAGAGGCCACTAGGGCAGCTTCTCCTCACTGCTGCTGCTTCAGTCCTTGTTGTGGTTCCTGACACTGGACCAGAGAAGATCTGAGCCCGGCTGACAGAGCGAAAGAGACAGGCGGAGACCAGGCGATGTCTCTTATTTCTCTTTTTTCTTTCTGTTTCCTCGTTTTCCTCGCAGACCAGCTAGGGGGGCTAATAGTGATGTCACTGGTAAAGTAATAACTACCGCATACTTAAAGAGAAATCTCCCGATGAGTGCTGTGACGACTGAGCTGCCATTACAGAGGTACTCGCAGTACTTTGAGCGGAGGGTGTGGTGTGTGTGTTTTGAGGCACATGTTTTCTACCAACCAGCGAGCCAAGCAACCAGCCGGCCCCACCCTTCACCCCTCCTGAGAGGCCCATGGTAATGGCCCTCAAAAGTGTTTGAAATAGTTGGAAGGATGACACACGCAAGGAAAAGAATGGCGGAGCCAAAGTAGCATGAAATAAACTGGCCTCGAGGAGAGACAGAGACCAGAGAGCAATTTGTTTCCCCTTCTGAGAATTACAGGCCGGAGCCAGCCACTGTCTCTAAATGGGAACCAGCTCGGTTCTGCCCAGACACCACTATTTGGGCACAGTAAGTGATTTGAGTAGAGAAAAACACCAGCCAAAACCCCACGTCTCCTCTGGGCTATGAAGCTTGCCTGAAAATTCTTGGGTGTTCCTTTTAAAACAATCTTTGAAAAGACTTATATAAGTGTACAGTGGAAATATCTAATATGGTGTCAGACCTCTCAGGCGTCTGCTTTGTTTTATCAGTATCATATTTGTATAATCAGCCACGTGTCATCTTCGGGTAGTTTTGCACCATGAGACAAGAGGCAGCTTTAACCAGATTTTCCTTTGGTTTTCTTTAGTTTTTTCCTCACTAATATTTTGATTAAAAATAATTAAGAAAACTTTCCTTACAGTTTCGTACAAGGTTGTTTAGATAAATTATTCCAGTCTCTGGATTTTTTACAAGTCCACTAGATTTTCAGTAACGACTCCCCAGCTGCAGGAACGTTATTCCAACAAAGGAGCTCAAGGACTTCGTGCAGAAATAGAATTGTCCAGAAACTTGTCCTCATCAACTGAACCCACTAATTTCTCCAGACATGACCTAACACGTTGGGCCTCTTGCAGGAACATTTTTGTTTATCTTATCCTAAACTTTTTTTTTTTTTCTATGAGGTTTTTCATACAAGTGCTTTAAGTTAGATTCACCAAACTCTCTTGACAGCACAAATCCACAAAGGTCACCTGTGCATGATGAGGAGCATGTTTGTGAGATTTGATCATAACCACAATTGTTGCTGTCGGAAATCAACAGATGAAAACATAGTAGTTTAGCAATGTCAGTAATCATATTCGGTGACACGAAACAAATAGAAAATAATACATCTGCCAAATACACATCATCACAGCAGCGCTGTACTTTGAGGAATTGTTTTGCTAAAGCAAAGAGGTCCATGAGGCAGTCAGTTGATGTGACAATCGAGAGATAGACATGAGAATATTAATCAGTACTTGACAATCAGGTGTTGTAACAGAGGATATTGCCTTGACAGAAATGTGCATTAAAGCTAGGGTAGGTGATGTATTTTAGAAGCATTTTTTGTTGTTTGTTGAAATTCTCTATACATCACAGCAGCAATCAATAAATTAAATGCTCTGATAATAAAAAGGAAAATATGTTTTAAATATGTTAAATGTTAATAAATAAAAAAATCCAGTATCTGTGGCTGGTGCAGGCCTGTAATAAGTCCATATTTTCAAATTCTGAACACCACCGACCCCGGCTTGAAGTCCCCGAGGCAGCTGTAAGAGTGAGAGAAACTTCCTAACAACTACTGCATAAGTTGCCGTTCCAAAACATTCCAATAACATCATTAAATCCCACCCCAAAAAAATTGTAGAACCTCATGTTAAATTGGCAGGCCATGAGGATGATGATATACTGAAGAGAATATTCATTTTGAAGTTTAGTTTAGTTAATTATGTCTATTTTAGTTTATTCCGAGACCAGTCAGATTAAGGCCATTTTTAGGTGAGGAAAGGCAGACTATCTGTGCATGACTCAGGTCTGGGCCACTCATGAATTTAATTTGAATTTGACGAGAAAATTCTAAATACTGGAAAATTTGTGGTTTGAAAAGCACTGCTCCGTGGCACCTGTGATGAAAAAAATCCCAAATCTTGACAATACAGACCAAAATCTTTCCTGGTGTATTCTGTATTATTAAAGGAGTTCATAACCTTTTGTCAAGTAAACCTTGTTCAGCAGTCTTGACCTTTTAGAACCATTAACTTAACACAATTTTGAAGTCCTAAAGTCAAGTCGTGTTTTTAGATCCCCTACCCCCACGGCATGGACTGTTAGTCTGTCTCAGAGCTATTTCCATGAAATTTTAATTCATGCAGGGACGGCAAATGTGATGATGGCATGCATCTTGTCTTTGAGGTTAAAAACCTTACAGCATAAAGGCAGGATTAACGCTGTCCCCTATGAGGTTATTGTATGTTTTCTTTCATTTCCCACACACATGACGAAACGTGTTTGCTGTGGCTACTGGCATATGGGTATTAAATGAGTCACTGGCTGGACAGAGCAACTCAGCTCCAGTTCTGCTGAATGAGCATATCATTCCTCACATTTAATACATTACACATAATGTATACAAATAAAACTGTGCACACACACACACACACACACACGGACACGGACACAGACACTGACTTTCTGTCTGATCCAACACGTGTCTACATCATTATGACAGAAACAAAGTATCCTGGGAGGAAAACTGATGTCAACAAGCGCCAACCACAGCATCAAATCAAACATATTAAAATGGGTCCCAAGAGGCTTGTCTTTCGACTATACGGGGGTTTCTCTGCATGTGGATATGAAAGACACAGCCAGAATTTCTACTTTCAGCCATGCCATTCAGTATAGAGTATGATTTCAGCCAATGATAGCCACTTGGTTCAGTTTTCCACTCACATCTTGTGCCCCTGTGGCCACTTAGCTCATCTTGTCCTCTGGAAAGAGATACTTATTCAAATGGATTAATCACCAGAGGGGTCCACTTTGAAGAAGCGCACAGAGACGAAATGAAGGGGTAGAAAAACGGTTGGAGGAAAGTGGATGTGAGGGGATGTGAGGGGATAAGATGCTATGTTGTAGCCAAGGCAGCGGGGAGGATTTCAATAGCAAGCTGTTGGCACGACTACATGGCTTAAGATTCCTGGCATTGCCTGCATGTCTTCAGGGGGCCATCTTTGCGTGCCCACCATATTAAGGTGGGCCAAGACCCCTCAGAATTCAGCCCATATGCTCCCCGCAGCACCCTGTGCCTCAGCCAAAGCACACAATCTGTCCCGATTACTAGCCTACCCCCCTCTCATCTTTGATACTGGCCTCATCTAAAAAATGCATGTGTCTGGTTGTCTCTGCACTATAATAACTCAGTTGCACTACAAACCGCAAAGACCCCACCTGTCTTTACCTCCGACTTTCTTGATCTCGGACAAATTACACCAGACGTGTCCAGCAGCTTTGAGGCAGCTCTGACGTTAGAATACAAAGTCATCTTGTGGTGCTCCAGTTTACAGATCCAATTTATAATAAAAGGATAATTTCATCATAGAACCTTCATGAAATTGTACCACTGTACAAGCTAACTGTGCATGTCCCAGGTTTCCATGTTGGCTGGCCTTCCATCCATCATTCAGCAGGGGTGTGACATCAGAGCCCTTCACCATGCGAGGCCATGCTGTTCCATGCCAGGCCAAAGCCGGGGCCAAGCAGAGAGAAGCTGCAGTTTTCATGCTGCCCACCAGCTATATTGGTCATTCTTGGCCTGGTATGGAGATGAGTGCAGCTGCAGAGGACCCAGTCCACAGCATGTTTCTGATGGCTGTTTATTCATTCAGAGTGCCCCACTAATGGCCTGCCACATGTAACCGGGATGAGCCAGACTTGCACTGCGGTAGCCACATGTCTCTGAAAATACTGATACACCGTACACAGCTGAATGTGCACTCAAACACAAACACGTAGACACACTTGAGCTGCAGGTAATGATTATTTCATCATCAATTAATCATATTTCAGTCAATCACACACATTCAAGCAAACACAAGTTTACCCTTGCTTTCAGGCGTACACAAGCACATGCACACACACACATATATATAAATAACAGTTTTCTCCCCCATCTTCTCATATTAGGCAATAAATGGGTTTATTGATTCCATTTCAAAAAAATACAGAAGAAAACTCACCACCTAAGAAACTCTGGTGACATGTTTACTCATAATTAAATTCTATTACACTGCAAACAGGCAGTAAGTAATACAAAAGGCAAGTGTGACAAATATACCTTGCCCTACAAACCTAACACCAGCGCTCTGTTCCTGTCTGGAAAGTTGTTTACCCCTGCTGAACATAGCAACGCAAGACGTGTTTGTCTTGTTGTGGAGATGATGATGGTGGTATAATAGACTCTAAGGACAACAAACAGTCTGACAAAAGCGAGTTCAAAAGGGGTAATGAGTAACTGCAGGTCAAATATTTGTGAAATATGGGCCCGGGGAGCATAGCGTGTCTTTTTTTTTTTTTTTTTTTTTTTTCTTTTTCTTTAGCTGCTCGAACGCAGCCACCCAGCTCCTGGCTTGTGCTGTGCCATGTTGAAATACTTCCTTTGCTTTTACATGCTTTCATTAGACTCTGAGTGGTCATTAATCACAGCACCCCTGTTGGACAAGCCTCAGTGAAACAGAGGGAGAGACTTAATGATGGTTTATAGCAAGGAGAACTCCACATGTACGCTACAAAAAGAGACACACCAACACACGCAAACACATAAAATACACACACGCATGGACACACAGACACACATCTTTGCATGTGCTGCACAGCACAAAGTAGTCGGTGATGAAATGAAAAAAATACATCTAACAAGCGTATTACATGTGAAAGGTTTAAATTTTATTCTCCTGGGGGAAATGCCAAAAAAATTAAACCAGTACTAAAAAAAAAAAACAGTAAACCAGAAACCAGCGCTAAAAAAAATCTACCCGACATAATCAGTCATGATGCAAGCAATGGTGCAGATCTCATTAAAACTGAAGGCGACACATGAGAATAGCTGGTCCACCTTAAAGGTCAGTCCACTTTAAGTGAGCCCAGTCACTTACTTTGGGGCTACATAATGTGTTGCTGTCTTTTTTGCCGTTAAGAGTAACTTAAAATATATATTAATGAATCACTTTTAGACCATCGCTAACATATTTACCTTTTCTACAGAGCCGCTGGTGCAGTATTTTTCTTGTTTACTCTCCAGCAGCAGCTCAGTCCGTGTTGGGGTTTTGCAGAGACCAGACATCAGCCACTACACTCACTCACTGAAAGACAAAATTTATGTGCTAAAGACATGCAACAAAGATACTTAAACATAGTCCAATAGAAAGCAAAGATATCAGGATGAAGTAAATTGACTTCATTTCCCAAATTCCCATTTAGTTTAGTAATGCAATGGTTCAGATAACTGAGCAGGATACATAGCAGGGAAATAAACAAAACCTTCAAAAAGTGTTATTATTTCAAAAGTGGAGTCAATTTCTATTAAGTATATATTCTCAATTACATATTTTATTAAGAAATAATATATTTTATTTTATTTACTTCATGTTTTTCAGAAGTTGGAGAGGACTCGTCAGGCCCGACCCCACTGACCCCCGAGATCTGCGCTATGGATACAAGCAAGACTATATCTAGTTTCTTGGCCAGAGAAATGGCTAGACTTTACAGAGCCTCACGGTGAAGGTTATTCTGAAAGCTCTGAGATTATTTCTCCATACATTCAAGCTTTTTTTTTTTTTGGGAGGGGGAATATAAAAGGAACTCGTCCGTGCATCTCCGAAAAGTCTGCACTCATGCTGACACACCACACCATTTCAATTTCAAATAGAGTTTTGTTCAGTCTGACATCAGCCACGGCCAAACTTTTTTATGTGCCAAACCTGATGAAGTAGTTTATACTACATCCTCATCCAACGCATTATTTAATGTTAAATTGTCAATTAAACTTTTATGCTTCAGCAGTAGAGAAAGCCACAAATCTTCAGCTCCATCTTTTATTCATCTGCCCTAGTTTGTGAGATACATAAAGGCTTGCAGTATACAGCACCTCTAAGCTGTCTGTTCATCACTCAAGCCATATTTTTTAACAGTCTGCAGTAATATCTTAATGTCCGCTGATTGCATGAATTTTTTATTTTTTTTAAGTAAGGTGTTATATCTGGGTCACCTTGTATTGGTGTGTGTGTTTGTGTGCACCTAGATGATGTGCCTTTGTCTTTATTCACTGTGCACTCCACTGAAATGGAACAGAACCGGTTAAGACTCCAGAGACAAAAGGTGGGAGAGAATCCAAAAAATCCCACAGTGGGTTTAGGAGTCACACCACATCAATTCAGAGCAGAATCTGCTTCAAAGCTGATACCTCACAGCTCATTTACCTCCATGGTCATTTTTCATTTGAGGAATCCATGACAGTCAGCGAGAAACATGCACGATACAATCTTACAGATGGACATTTGGCATTAAAGGCATCTAAATGTATTCTCACTTTATTAAATGTAATTTTTTTTCAGCCAGCTGTCAAATGCCACTTTACAATTTGATCACTATTCAGAGCAACCCTGATATGACTGTGTAAGAAACTTGGGGGGGGGGGGATCTGATATAAGCATGTGTGTGGAAAGATTTTTTAGTCTGGTAAACCTCTTGAAAATGAAAACACATTCGCAACTTTGGAGGGTTGAATCACTAAAAAAAAAAAGAAGAAAAAAAAGAGAAGTTTGTTCATACTTATTGGCACAGTAGGCCACAGGAAACAGAAACAGAGAAGTTCACATTCCCCATTTGGAATCTACCCGAAAGCCCATATCCATCCTTTATATTCTCCAGCCATTAAAAATCAGACTGGGAAATAAAATCCAGAAGCATTTTGGAGAGGAATTTGAGAGCCGAGCTGAAAAAAACCCAAATGTTCCATTTTACTGAATTTTTTTTTTTTACCCCTCCCAAAACAGGGAAATAAAATCTTTATCACACGTTAAACAGAAAGGCACACATGGACAGCACAACAGGAGGGCAGTTAAGAGTTCAGGGAACTTCTGTCACCTTTCAATATGTATAAGATGACAAAATAAATCTGTCTACTATTACAAAGAATATTGGTCAAAGATTGGTCAAAGAAGTAAGTGAAAATATGTCTTGGGTTTCCTCCATCAGGAGGTTTAGATAATATCAGATGAAGTTTTCAATCACAAAACAGTCAAATAAATAGATTTTCCAGGGCAAAAAGGACAAAAAAAAAGTACTGGCACTGTCATTTGTGGCAAACCCCATACTCAAAACAGATTAAACCCAAATCCATGAATTGTCTGCAAATACCATTTGCCTCCGCTCAAACCCATGACTATATAGCACATTAGTGAAAAGTCTCCAGTGGGACAGATCAAAAAGGAACCTTAAAAAATAACGGTCCATGTTAAGTGCAAGGTGCATTAAATTCTCTTTTTTTTTTTTTCTCCCTGTGTCCGTCTATGGTCAATGTTACTTAGCTTATGCGTCACACTTTTAGTGCGTTGTACGTGTGTCTTCGAGTGTGTTTTCATAGGTGAGTGTGTATGTGTCAGGAAGGGAAGGGTTCCTTGGACACCCTTCATGGTCATTCTTCCTCTAAAACGGCAGGCCATATATTACTGGCATCATTAAAACCTGCACTGTTACTCAAGAGATGATCCAACAGCATTACACTCGGGCCACCCAGCAGAAATACCCCCTTTAATGATGGAAATGGAAGAAAAGAAAAGAATGATCAAACTGCCATTGGGTTTTAGAGCATGCAGCGCCTTTGATACAGGCCAGTCGACTGTAGCGCCCACTGAAAGATCCCATTTTGCTCTAAGGAGAAAATAATGCAAACCAGTCACTGGTAGGAGGGAGGGAGTTCACATACATATATGGAGATGTGCCATAGAGGAGAGAGCTGTCCATGCTTCAGTGTGATGAAGACATGGAGATGTGGTACGGACTCTGGGAAGCGTCAGTGATGACGAGCAGCCACAGCAGCGGACGCCACGCAATTCATCTCTATTAACTCCTATTCACCTCCCCTTTGAACTGTCATTTGACTGGATGGAGTCTGTGCATGTGTTGTCTAAGCGCCATGGGTCTGCGTATACACTATCTACTGTATGTGTGTTTGTGTATGTGTGTGCCCTGTGACCGTTACTAACCATGTGTTTTTAATGTGTTTAATGACTGCATCTTCCATAGAAAAATGCTGTTTTTGATTTTTTAAGTTATTAACTATTAACTGCCTGGATTTTTTTTCCAACAACCTATTTTTTTTAAAAAATATATAGAAATAATCACAATACAATAAATGATCATTTTGACTAGTGCAGAAATTTGATATTCAATTATCTGAATAATGTCAAAATGTCAAATATTCCTGGTTACACCTTCAGACATTGATTTTGTTTCTTTTTTGTTTGTTTGTTTGTGTGTTTCTTTTCTCTTTTTTATGGTTAATTGAATTCTTTTGGCTTTAGTCAGACAATACAAGCAATTTTAATTTATTACCTTAAATATAACATCCTGTGATGGCCTTTTTTTTATGCAACCATTTTCACTATATCATTGGTTACTTAAAATGTTAAATGTTAACATTCTGTGTATTTCTCTTTTTCCATTGCTTGATATACTTACAATCTAGGAATTTGAGCTCATTCAGCTCCCTTAAATTAACACCTAACCTGCACTCTAATGTAGTGGTTCAGTGTGTCTGAACAACAGCGTCTGCAGTCAGGGAGATAATGACGTGTTAGTTGCATCAGTAGTTAGAGCGAGTGATGATCCCTGTGAACCATAATGGCCTCTATTTTCCCCCTGGACCCATCGAGCTGGAGCCTAATGATCTCTGAGACCAGATGAGATGTATCACGCTGAAGCCTCCGTGTCAGAACACACGTCAGCAAATGCACATTCACATGGAAACAATGGCACACAATTAGATGCATGTGTACATGAGAACACAACAGAAAAAAAAAATTATTATCATAAAGGTGGTGAGGACTTGGACACTGATATTTTGCACCTGGGTTATGGATTACAGTTCAAGTTACTTCATACCTGACTATCTGAAAACCGCTGGTGTCATCTCACATGGCTGAAATTATCAGCATCAGTGGTGAGCAGACGTCTGCAGTGCAAGTTAGAAAGAGGATACATTTTCAGGGCTTCAGTGGGTAGACAAGTGCCCAAACTCCAGACATCTACCGTCTGTCTGCTCATCCGCTCCCTAGGATGTCACTCCATTCATCATTCTACTGCACGCCACACAGCTCCGCTTAGCCGCATTCTTCAGTTACAATCAGGCTTTCATAGTCATCCTCTGATGACTAAGCCAGACACTGGAACAGACAGTAGCTCCTCAGTTGGCTCTCAGTGGCAGGAGATTTGAGGAGGCTGATACCCTATCCTGTGAGCATCTGCCAATCCATGCATGTAAAACTACACCTGCAGAGAGATTGTGTGAAGTAGTTATCTGGCATAATCTGGTATAATCTATAACTCTAAAATTACTGTGAATACATTTTAATGATATCAAAGCTTGGATAGACTGAAGATAAGATAAAAAAAATGAAATAAAGGTATCCTATAGATTAAAAAAGCAGGTATATGACTCAATGTTATTGGAAGTGGGATTGGTTTCCAGATGAAAAAAGTTAATGGGATAAAATGTCTAGTTCATCCTAAGGGTATATTTAGTCCATTAAACTATGACTCTCAACCCACAAGGTCCGCACAGCTTTAGGAAGGGTGGGTTTACTCTGCGGAAGTTCCTTATCACATCCTCCACTCAGAGTGAGTTTATATTTGACAAATGTACATACAAGATATCATTTACTGTACTGTTGCAATGCATAACAGCTGGACATCCGGTACGTGATAAAATCAGACACTTTGTACACCTTAGCATCCACCTTGAGCTCACCTCTAAAAAGGTGTGTTCAGACAGAATTTAGATGCAGTGTGACTGCATAAAATGTAAAAAACAAACAAACAAACAAAAAAAAAACACGAGTGGGCCCGGATAGATTGGATTTCACTCCAGGCAGTGCAAACTGAGGCAAAGACACATCTGCTCGAGTTGAAAATGTTTCACCTTACAAATATGCTATCAATTTACCTCATAACCATAGACAAGAGGAAAAAGAGACACTGGAGGTAAATAAAACCGAGAACTGCAGTTCCCGGTAAGTTCTGAGATTAGTCAGAGGCTCACCTGAGCAGAAACACATACTGTAGAGGAAAACTCTACGTGCACACACACACACACACACACACACACACACACAGTCTGTATGTACCTTTACATTGCTAGCTATATCTACAGATAATGTCTGTACAGTACATTAGCTTTTGGGGACAGATAACCGCAGTCTAAATCCTTACGAGTAAAGCAAGAAAAGTAATGCAACTCAGCTTTGCTTTTTGTCTGAACATATGTGGCACAGTGACTACATCACACTCCTCCTGCCTTTGCTTTTCAGAGACTACAGTCTTTATTTGAACGGTCACAAGAGGTCGCTTGTCAGTAAAATTTAAATATAGATGTTTTTGAGAGTTTTACCAAATGATCAGCGTGGTTGTTTTTTTGTTTTATTTTGTATTTGGTGAGCACAGTTTCCAACTATAACCACAGAAAATAATGCTACTTCATTCCTGGCTATATACAAACATAAATATTTCAGACGGTTTTTGGAGTAATCCCCTTTTTCTGTTTTTTTTTTTGGAACCACTAGTTTTGATCTATTTTATCTTTCAAAACACTTTTCTTTCAAACGCCGATACTTTGCTTGTGCTGCCATCAAGTCCATAGTATTGCATGATGTTAGACTGGAGCACACTAACAACGGGCTCCCTGTGGCTTCACCATCTCTCGCTGCAGTTCTGCTGTTTGATGGTTGAGTTTTTTTTGTTTTTTTTTTATCTTTCCCTCTAACAGTTCTGTTTGTTTGTTTCTCAGGCTTCTTTGACCCAAACTTCAGCTTCTGCTTTGCTTTGTTGCACTTTCTCAGTTGGTGGACTGTGGTTGTACAACATGACATACTGTTATAGACTAGGAGGTCATTTTGGCTGACCGAAAACCGAAACTGTACATCTTAAATCCAATCGCTACAGAGTGCTCACCGAAGGAACAGAGAAGAAAACCAGACAAACTCTCCTTTTAGTTCTTTTGCCATCCATTAATTTCAGGATAGATGGCACCAGCCTGCAGAAAAAAAGGCAGATGAAACAGAGAGAACACTGTCAAATTCTGTGGACATTAAACATGCCTCCCCTGTAATTAATATGTTATATAGATGAAAATCAGCAGTGTGTCTTTAAAAGTACGACTGATATGAAATGCACTACTTGCTATAATAAATAGAAAACCTGAGTAGTGAAAATCCTTTAGATAAGTCAGTTTAAAAGTATGTCGTCTGATATTATTTTAAAAGTATTTTAATGATAGCCTCCGTAAGAAAATCCTTTGATGAAATACCTGCTGTGGTTCTTTCTTTCTCACACAGTAAATGGAGAAGGTAGCTGGATCCCCTGACTGTCATATTAAGAACCCTCAAAGCTCTCAGGATGTGTTTGTCAGAAGCTACAGATCCAGCAAGCCTCCCGCAGACAAACCCAAACACAAAGAAGATTTACAGATACCCCTGTAGCTTGGGTGAAGTTTCACATGAGGGAAAGAATAAAGAGGCTGGAGAGGAGATTATTTCTCTCAGCATTGATCAAAAGATTAGAGGGAGAGGTCTGGTTTTGAAGTCATATGCTCGTTTGCTGTTTTCCTCAGCACCAGCTTCATATGACAGCTTTCAGAGATATATCAGCGTTGGATCACCTTAAAGTGAAGCAATCTAAGTGATTATCAAGAGGTTTAATTGATTGATTCTTTTGGAAAAGAGGCCTTCAGATTCACAAAAGGTGCACATGTTGAATGTATCTCATGTAGCGGTGGCTCCCCATTCATATGACAAGAAAGCTGCAAAGATAAAAGGGCTTTGGAATGCATTCTGAATGTGAAATAACGCTTGAGGACAGCTCCACGGTATCACTTGAGGAATTCCATTTACACAGGGAGTCTTATTTACCAATGATTATCATAGACAGAACAGCAGTGCTTGAGAAAGGGCGTGGGGGGAAGTCGTGTATGAGGTTAAAAACAAGAGTAGAAATGGCCGAGGGAAATCATTACCAGCTTTGGCTTCAGAGGAAAAAAGGCAAATCCACAGTAGAATTCCTAGACTGGAAACTTTGCTAAAGGGGCTGTTCTGTAATTAAGAAATTTGCAGGAGAGGATGTGTCTCTCCTTCATTTTACCTTCATTTTAGTGTGTCCGCACCAGTCTTTTCTGCTTCTTCCTCTTCTATTTCTTCTCCTCCTTCTTCTTCCTCTTCTTCTTCTTCCCTTCCTTCCTCTCCACCTCCATATCCTCCTCCTTCTTCGCACCTTCCTCTTTCCCGTCTTCTCTTTCTTCTCATACTACTACTGATAATACGATCACAAAGGAACAGTGGATTTTTCAGGCCAATGTTTACATCAATATATGAGACAAAAACAAAGAATATGCTGTTTATTGAAGTTTATAAAAGTCAAGTACATGGACATGCAGCCTATTAAACTACTGTATAACAAACAATACCACAATTATAATAAACATGAAATGGTTGTGGTGTGGGCAAGCCTGTTCTATGAACATTTAATGATTACAAAATGCCTGTCACCAATGATTAATTCATCTCTATGAATTCATTTATCCTTCATTTGCCATAATCTTTTGTTTCTGTTTGTGTGATGCAAGCTAGATGAAAGATTTTTCCAACCACTACTTGTATCAAGAGACTGAACTCCAATCAGAAACATCTTTGGAGGGAAAACACTGGATGCCAGATTGAAAAGAGGTACTGTACCTGTAACTAAGACAATGCTGGAGAAGATTCACTGAACAAGCCTGTGACAAGTAGAAACAGTGGAAAGCACTTAGCCTGCATCCTCATAGTGATGCGCCTGTGCAGTAGCTGTTGAGGTCCCGGTTCAAACAGAATAGCAGTGATAGAACAGACTTCCAGTTATCCTGTTTTGGAGGTACAGTAACATACCTAAGATCTATTCTTACAGTATGTTTCACCTGCTCCACTTTTATTTCCTTTGCCTCTTCTTGCCAATACATAACTGTCACTCTTTTTATTTCTTTATCATCATCATCTTTCTCTTTGCTTTCTCATCTGGCACTGAGACAAAAGTGTTTGGCTGTAATTCCAGATGTCAAATGAAAAGGGATAAATGCTTTGTGAAAGAGATGTTAACCTCATGACAACTTCTAATATGATGATTTATCGCAGTCAAACATGTGTATATGGGTGCACAGACATGTGCTATTGGGCTGGCTCAGAGTCCATGTCAGATCTACATCCTTTTCATGATGAAAAAAAGATCTCATACCTTATCGAATGCACCGCCTTTAATGGTGTGCATGTGCACGGAAGAAAAACCAAGTCTGAACATATCCACAACAGACAAAATCAGTATCAATCACTTGAAGAAAATCCCCAAATATCTGTGGGTTTGGCCGTTCCCAGCCACAGGAACCTCAAAAATCATAATAGACACATTTAATCTTGCTCTGGCCGTCACACCAGCCAATGTTGGGATCTCCATTTATTCTCTCTAAGAATCTTCACTATTCTTTTGCACTTGAGGAGCAAATCCAAAATGGCAAGGGAAATTTGTAATTTAGCTACTGTATATCTATTATGTACCCATGGTATTATATTTGGTTTCTGGGTTCTACTGAAATAATCTTTATGACTAAGATCAGGCAACAACTACATCAGTAGTAGTAATAACAGCTTAATATATCACAAACCAGAAAACATTTTCCACAGCTTGTAATAATCAATGACCAACCACACCAGACCTTGACTCCACCAATCCAGCTGACCTTCTCTCTTTTCCTGTCCAATCTGGTCCTGGAGCCACCAGTCCCTGTTTGGGCTAATCAGGCTGATAAGAAACCTGTGCCTCCTTCCCAGGGAGCTCTGGAGCTCTCAGGCCCTGAGGGTTCTGGAAAGGATGGAGGCTGCCTCTCAGGGCTTATCTCCCCTTTACCCAGCAGTACAGAGCCAGAGCCAAGGCCAGCCAAGTGGGCAACCCTGCGAGGCATGTCAGCACCCTTCCAACCACCCCATATACCCCACAGCCACTAGCCCTAGGCATCTGGCCTACCTCCCTTCCATCACTATCTGTGCTTGGCAGCCAGGGTCAGTGCACAACATGCAGCGGATATTAGTGATATGTGGGAGGCTGGCAAGCCATGGCGCAAATGTTTCTTGCTCACCAGTTCCTCTTTGTCTTTCTATGCCAGCACTGTTACTAACTGAACTGTCTCTGCTACAGCTCTTATGGCGTGGATTCACCTCAGCTTAAATAAAAATATATTTTTTCATTGACCTGTGTATGAAGTGATGGACATAGTATGGTTTTATTTTCTGAGAACTCTACCATCTTCTCAACACAATGGATGTAAATAGGATTTCATATGTGGTGTTCTCTGTCAACAATCTTCATCAATCTCAATCTCAGTTTCTTCAGTAGAAAGTAGATCCAAACAAAACTTGGACACTACTTTTGGAGAGACACACTGAATTTCATTCATTATCTCCATTGTGGTGCTGTGGTGGTTGAATCTGATATCTCAGAATCTTGACAGTTGCAACCTATAAAATTAAATAAATAATACATAAATCTTGTGGTATATCAGCATGGCTAGAAATACCATATTTTTGTAATTTCGGTGAAGATGACCTGTGTTTCACCTAATGTTCTTTCAGCTGTTTAAGAATCTGAATCTTTTGCTGCGCATGCATCTTGATTAGAATGACCATATAGCACCCAAAATAAATAATAAATATATATCTGGAAAAAAAATGTATATATAAATTACCTGTGGACATGCTCACTATTCCTCAGTAGTAAAAGAAGGTGTAGCATTTTCACGGTCAGTGCACAGTCAGCAAGCCTCACTTCTAGAGCTACTGAAACTTCTCCTGCACTACTTTTCGCTTGTGGGCTCTTCCTTGATTTTCTTTAATTCAGTGGAAATTTCTCTGAAAGCCTACCCCTAACCAGATAATATGCTGAATATTACATTTTAGAGTATTGCGAATGTTTACACATGTGGTAACACTGATTGGCCCCCTAGAGTGACTATTTGTGATTAGGAATGAAAGAGGTTCATTAGTGATCGTAACCAATTGTTAGTCTTTAGGGCAAAAGATGTTTTTGCAGTGGTGCGGACTCAGCGGATCACCAAAGGTATAGGGAAAAGATTCATAAAATATGAAATGAATAATTCCTGATTTCCTGAAAGAGATACAGAGAGACAGAGAGCTTTGATATGAGAGAAGGATTTACTACAAAAAAGGGAGCCCAGAGAATGATTCTGGGCTGCTTTACCAGCTAAATTCATCTTCAATACCCACAACTACAAAAGTCCAAGATGGACATCATGAATAATACCATTTATGATGAGAGGTACCAAAACTGCATTAAAACAAACAAGTTGCAGTGTTATTTCCATTTATTCTGAGGAGATAAATATAGTATTATATAGTTAAATGTGTCTTTGATAAAAGAGAGCCCTTAAAGCCTCTGGAAATTTGGCTTAAAATAGTAAATATGAAATGAAGTGTCTCATTAAGCAACCACAAAAATCTGAGTGAAAACAAATGTTCATAACTACTAGAAAAACTAGTTTTAAAAAGCAATTCATTTTGCTGTTTAGACCATTTTTCAAGACTTTGTAGATGTGGCAGATCATGTTTGGATTAACACAGTAGCTACTGGGTTTTCATGGTGCAGAGCCATACCATCGCTAACTGCTAAGCTAAACTGCTAAGATAACGTAACTAGCAGATCTGAAAAGCACATAAACGACTTGTGACTTGTGAGAAAGTTGCTAAAAAAAAGGTGAGAGTTAAGAGAACTTGCAGAGAACTAGTGTATGTTTAAATGTACAGCGGGTAATGAAGAGTGTAGCAAAATTAACTGGGTTGAGATGCAGATACGCCACCAATAACACAGAAACTCTAGCGGCCAGAAATGAGACATTATGCTTACCACAGCACATCATGTCATTTATGATTGGTTCCTGAAATTTATTGTGTAATTTTCATAATTAATGTCTAAACATAACCAATAAAAATTTTACAAAAAATTAAATGACAATATTTCAAATTTGGATTGAAACTCATTTCTAATACTTTTTAGATTGTTATTATGTACGTAAGACCCTAAATAACTTGGTTAGAAGGTTGTTGTGGATTTGGGTTTCAAGTGGCTTTAAGCATGCACAGTAAAACACAGCAGAGAAAATAAAGTATGCAAACACTGTCAATTGCGATGAGGCCCTAAACCGGCTGGAAAAATACCAACATTATGTCAACATTCTTAATTAAGCTGTATAGAGTGAGTATGTGTCCTGCTGGGTGAAAATATCTGCCATCGCCTCACAGAGGAAACAGCTGTCTAATGATCTGCCTGCAAATCAAATGTACAGCGTGTGTCAAAGTGCCTACATATGCATAAATATTGTATGTAAAGTCTACATGCATTTCTGTACGCTGTATTCTCCCTCTGATTTATCACTTTGGCTACAGCTAAGGATTATTTTCATTATTGATTCACCTGCTGATTATTTTCTGGATTAATCTGGTCTATCTAATGGGGAAGTGCATATTATCACATATGGCTGAAAAATTGTATTATATGTCTGTTCAGTGTTAGTGGTATAATTTAATTATTTGATTTATAGATATTAGATGTGTATATTTAAACTTAATTACTGTACATGTGCAGTTAGCAAAATGAAAGTGTTAGAAGCAATGGGTTTTTGATCCATCGACTAATCATTTCAGCTCTACATATTATTGTAATGGTTTATTTATTAGGTTAATGAATTTTCTGTTTCTATTCATATTCTCATTTTTGACAATCATTGTTTGTGACTGTGTATATTTACATTATATTTACATTTTTTCATTTAGCAGACGCTTTTATCCGAAGCGACATACATATGAGACTGATACAACACAAGCAGGGATCTAGTCAGGAGACAACAACACGAGTAAATGCCATAAAGCTTAAGTTTGGGCCTGACAGGGCTCTTTCAACAATGGCAAACATATAAAGCACATTTAAATTTGAGACAGAAAGCAGTCCAATGGGCTTCCATCACATAACGAAAAGTACAGTCACACAGTTTTTCTCTTACCTCGTGATGCTACACATGAAGCTTATGAAATTGCACATTTAAGCACACACAAAGAGTCTGACATAACTCCCCCCATGCATATGCAGAGCCGTACTTGCCATGTGTCACTAAACATAAAATGAAGCCAGGCAGAAAGCGATCTGCTGCTGTTTCAACCTGTGTTTACTTTGCTGCCGATCACGTTTCCACTCTGTGGTTGAACAGAAACCACATAAACCTGAGAAACTATGAAGCTGCCTGCTGGTTTGCATATTTTAAGGTCTACCATGTGTATCATGCAACCTTTCTCTACTCACTCTACATGAACTATAAATACATATCAAATTGATTTGGTTTGATTTACTTGAACTAAAACAAATATACATGTTGGAAAGTATGCATATCTAAGCTGAGAATAATATGAAAGTAATAAAAATACTCACTTCCAGTATTTCCAGTATAAACTTCAAACTTCGAATGTATTACACTCATTGCCAAGTTTATAGGAGCTACTTAAAATATCGTGGTTATACTTATACGGCAGTTAAGTTCAAACAAATGGATGTTTTGGCTGCTTCTCCCCGCATCTCTGTGACCATTCAGTCTATTTTGTTTATCATGAGCGCTGCCAATGAAAATTTAATCAAAGGTAAAAAGACATGTTTTATGATTTGTGTTTTTGTGTCATGACAAAAAGAAGAAGAGGAAGAAGATGAAGAAGAAAAAAACTAAAGGGAACCTATGATTTTTCACTGGCATTCCATGGCATTTTTACGACATGCCCACATAGCAGCACTGACACACTGTAACCATTGGAAAAACAACAGCATTATTGTACAGGGACAGGGCCAAGGGGAGGATCTGGGCGTTTGCACAAAGAGGATTTAATCATATAACAATCAAGGGCTTCATTTTCTTCCCTTTGCTTTTACTGCACACCAATTTCTCCTCAAAGAATGACATTTTCTTATTTATGAATCACCCACAACTGACCAAAGGAAAAGTTCAAAAAGCCTTATGAGTCCTCCATGGCTTGTTAAGATGGCTGCCTCTCTGCACCTGCCGGAGCATTTCTTCAGTCAGTCAGCGAGGAGGTGTGAGGTCCCACGGCGGAGCTAGGGGAAAGGGGCGTCAGAATGATGTAGAGGGTGGTGGGAGTGGGCGGTGCTTTTAGGAGGGTGGGGGTTGCACACTGTGATACCTCGGGGAGTTTGATTGACAGGTGCAGACAGGGATCGTGGCAACAAGTGGACTGCAGTTACTTCAGCTGCACTGTGGACGGGGGAGAGAAAACACCCTCAGCTGTGACGAATCTGTGGGGCTCCGAGTTCAAAGGCACAGACTCATAAAGGGGGAGGAGGAGGGTGTTTGTGTGTGTGTTTGTGCCGGGGCGGAGGTGTTTTGAATTAAAGAATGGGTGTCAGGTCGATAGTGATCTATAAGGGATGTCTGAGCGTTGCTGAGACTTTATTCATGCAGATGTAACATGGAAACAGCTTGTCTGCATTTAAAATGTGAGGCCAATTTAAAAAAAAAAAAGACAGACAATATGTGTTTCAGTTTTTGATGAGTGTCTGTTGCCTTTTTTTCATTAAAAAAGGGGACACATGCACATTTACAGGTCTATATTTATCTGGTGCTTTACTGGAATATCTTTGCAGGATTTACAGTTCAAAAAACATATTATTTATCTTATAATGGCTCTTTATGCAGCCCTTCAGTTCAGCCTATGTCTGAAACAAGCCGTTTTAGCTCATGTCTCTTTAAGGCCCCCCTCTTGATAAGCCCCCTATGTTGGGTTAGCTTAGGCTATGTAAACAGTAGTAGTTGAATTTCTCATTTGCTTTACTTGAAATGTAAACTTCTGAAATACATCCGTACATGTTTGAACCCAAATCCGATTGGAAACAGGTATGCGAATGGACAGTGTGAACAACCCATGGAACAACCACAGTAACAAAGACTACGGAACAGACGGCCATTTGTGGGCATGCGTAAATAATCTGAAGTCAGTTTGATTGGGAATGTAGGTAGCTTTGCAAACAGACTTTTGGCTTTTGACTTTCAAGGAGCAGTTTTAGATACATTCGCCTGAAGTTTTGGAACTTTGACCATGTCTTACACAGACATCTGACATTATAACTGTAAATAAATTACAGAAAATCACAAAAAGCATGTTATGTTCCCTTAAAACCTCCTGAACTGCAGATTAGACTGGGGCCACAATTTACAGTTATTTTATTATCTATTAATCTGATAAGATTTACTACTATTACTGAGTGACCGTCAATTCAATAATGTCCATTACAAATTTCAAGAGATCAAAGTGGTGTCTTAAAATTGCATATTTTGTCTGAGCAACAATAAAAAAAAATACAATATTCAATTTATACTGATAAAAACAGGGAAAAGCAGCAAATACTCACATCTGAGAACGTGGGAGCAGTGAAACCAATGATTAATTGATTTTAAATTCTTCTTTTTCCCAAATGTTGTTTTCTGTCAATCAACTAATGTGAGCACTAGATGTTATTAATTTATCCTTTTCCGTCTAAAAGCTCTGAGCAGCTAGAATGACAAGTCTGCATATTGGAAATACACTTGAACTGAGCTAACCCACTAAATTCCATGCACCGCTGAAAAAATCCACTCCAGCAGATGTTCACACCATATATATTCATCATTCCTCTATTTGCTTACTTTTCCAAACCTGAGTTTAATAAAGACCGGTGTTTTCTTGTCATTTCTCTCACTGTCTTGCAAAAAAAATGAGGGGGGAATCAATTTAAGTTAATTAATAAATCTCGCATTTCTTACCAGACATATTCACTTTCCTCTGATATGATCAAAGAATAGCATACCAACTCCTTCCCTCTGAAAATCCCACCACATAGTTCCGTGGCACAGAAGTCCACTGTGATAGGAAAAAATACCAAATAACGCTTGAAAGAAATGAGAATTTGAATTATCTGCTCAGACAGTGAATTTGGATTAGGGTTTTCCCCATTGTTTTGGTTGGCTAGAGCATCTCGATCCTGTTACAAAACCGCAAATACCTCTCTTTGAGGCAGGATGGAGAGAATCAGTGGTGGGGGAAGCCAAAGCCCCCAAAGGAGAGACACCTGAGCAGGGGAGGTGGGCACCCCTGAGATCTCTCCTGTTCCAGCTAAAACACAGACTATTTAAGAAGGAATAATAAAAATGCCTAACCTTGTTAAGTATAAGGGCAAGTATTCTCATAACATCCACATACAGAGGCAAGAGGGAATTCAGTCATTGAATTGGTTAAGGCTGAGCTCACATCACAGCGTTTTCACTCTCCACAGCGCCTGCAGCAAGACTAGATTGCCTTTCCTAAGCCTCCCAAATAATATAGGGTAGGCGGTGTGAAATGGCAAGAATGTTCCAATCTGATTTGACATAAGGGGAGGATTGTTTCATTTCAATCTCTTTCTTTCTTGCTCTCTCTCTCTCTTTCTGTCACACACACATGCAGACAGGCATGGTGCCTGTCCACTGAGACAGGCAGTAAAAGTAGTTGGCAGTTGTTTCTTTTTTTTTTTCTCTACGTCTCTCTCTCTCTCTCTCTCTCTCTCTCATTGGTTTGGAGAGTTGTGTGGCGTGTAATTGGCATCTCTGGCCTCAGGATCTTTGAGTAGATAATAACTGTCTGTCTGAGAGGGGTGTCTCAGACCAAATGTGCTAAATTCATTACCTGAGACCATTATTCAATTACTCCACTCTATTAGGACATCAATTATTTGCAGTAGGACTGCAACAGAGCCAAGATGAGCAGCCGACTCATGGGGAGAATCTGTCTCCAGTAAAGATGAAAGACAGATTAGGGTATCCGACGGACTAATGAAGTCTGACACAATGAAAAGGCTAAAACTACATCGTTTTCCAAGTTGCAGTCACATTTTTGCAAAAGTGATTGTGAAATGGCTACAGAAGCGCCACATAATGTTGTTCGAGGAAGTAACAATTGAGACCAAACCGCAACTTGTCCCACCATAAGAATCAAATAAGCCTAACAACACAACAGGGTGAGTGAATTCTTCCTGGAAACGGACACAAAAACACAGAAACCCAGATGACAAAGGAATGTGTGTTAGCAATAAGAAAAGTCCAAATGTTTTCTGTACAAGAGTGGAAAATACGAGTCCTTACAGTACAGTGTCAAGGAAATTAAGCTTAAATTACAGTATATAAATATTTTTGTACTCTGGTTCTTTTCATGTAAAATACTGCGTGTCTGACCTTGCTAATCTGGGTTCATAAAGATCATTTCAGTTCATACAAATGACACGTTCACTTTGATTCAGTCATCTTACAAAGCAAGCTATCCTTACGCTATCTCTACTTTTACATTTATAGTGTAAATAGATGTTTAAATTTACCAATAGCATATAAAAATTCTAAGTAAAATAATTATTTTTAAAAAACTACTTTAGTTACTGCTTCTGCTTTCAGTAAAACACTTAACGCTACTCTGTGGAGTTTTTAACCACCAGTAGGGTCCTTTTGTTGACTGTATCGTGCATGCCATTGAGGAGCCAAAGCACATGGGCGGCGTGCATGTGTACAGAGTCCTGCAAATGGTTTCCCACTATTCCAGTGATTGACATTTGGTGGCAGTAACATGCAATGTGCCAACTAAAGTAGTGAGGAAGACTGCTCGCTAGTAATCATGGCAACAATGACAGATTTGATTTTTTTTTTTTTTAATTGGCTGCAAATATTTTATGAGAGAGGAAATCCATTAACACATTTCTTAAACCTGAAGGTAACACACATGTACTTTAGTGAGTAAGACTGAATGTAAACCTTACTTGGATCATCAAACCTCCACAGGGCACCTTTAACTGACTTATAAGTGGGACTATATGACAATTGAACAACAAAATAACTTTATTCTTCTCAAACCATGAATTCTTAAGCAATAAAATGTACCTCTCCTCAATTCAATAAACACTCAGGTTTTGTCACTACAACCTTACTTGGTTTGGTACAGTAGTTTATGGTAGCTAATGTTAGTAAGCTTTAGAGAGACACTTATGGCTCTTATTCATTTGTGCTACTTTTAATATATGTTTTAATATTTACTATTATCCAAAAAAAAGTACAACTTATTTCCATAGTAGCACTGTGCAGTGAAAGTCACATAGGCTTTCTTTACTTTAAGATCTTCCCAAAATGGGTTTTGTTTGGATTTTCTTTTCTCTTTCTTTTTTTTTTTCTATAAACAAAGTCACAGACTGCTGTGCCCAGGTGCTAGTTTTTGTTAGCTGGCACAGATATTGAAAAATAAGCAAATGGAAAGCAGAGACAGCCTACTGGGTATAGCTGTCCCTCTGACATAGAGCCCCAGTGGACTGCATGAGGGAAGGCTACAAGGGGGTGGGAGGTGGGGGGTGGGTCAGATGGCCCCGGTGGTGCAGGAGCCACACAATTTCATGGCATATTTTCTGCAGATGTGTCTGGGGTGTCTCTTGCGAGGGCGCAGTTTGGCCACTGACAGGGGTGATGGATAGACCCCGAGTCCCACTGTGACAAAAAAATACTTTGTCTGCTCTTCACGCTCGCTTTCAAGTCACAGCAGAGAGATATTTTTTATGAAAACAAAACAAAAAACCGTAAGCCTATCTTTTAATTTTCTGTCATCGGAGAGTGACATTAAGACAACAAGCACATTTAGGGAGAACAAAACTAGAGACTTTGAGCATTAAAGGATCAGACAGTGTGTTGAGGATGAGTTGACCGTTACTATGCAGACACAGCTGCCTGGGGAAGTATTTCACTCCTTTCCCAGCTGGGAGTTTGACGGACCTGCTGAACTGCCTAATCAGTGCATTCATTGATCATCTTTTAAAGCAGACCTAAATTAGATGCATTGAACCAACTAAAAAATCCATAAACTGATGTAAACCAGGGAAATTTGATGGCTGTACACTGGATGCTTTGTTACATTAATGCAGTATTGTTTGTCCTCTGATATATTATGCTGTCATGGAAATATTTTTTGAAACAATGTGTGAGTTTTTACAAGTCATTTACATAACGTTGGCTCCACTTTATAGGTTTGAAAAACGACTAATAAGACCATCAGGTGAAGTGAGGGGGAGGGAGGGCAGTGGAATAAGAGGTACACATGAATGATTTCCCTGTTCACCTGAAAGAACTATGCAATTTCCCTTGAAAGGTGGGAATTTCCCTCAGGATGAGCCAGTAACATGCTTGTGATGTGTGATCGATGTGATTCAATGGCTGATGAAAATGAAGCAGATGTTTTGAAGCTGAAACATTCATCTTGTGTCAAGCTTTTTTTTTGCGACAAGCCAGCTTTCATCCAGCTCGTTTGGAAAAAAAAAAGGAAAAAAAAAAAAAAAAGAAAGAAAAGGAATGTTTTGAGAAGCTGATGAAATTACATTATATTACATGTAAAGGTAATTGCTCCCCCAGAATAGGATGAATACATTTTATCAAATCAGATTCCAACCATGCTAATTTGATTAATGGTCACCGTATGAGGCTTTTAACATGTGTGCAGGGAGTCACTCATGCAGTGCATTTTCTGATTAACTAGTGGGAATGTATTTTCAAGGCATGCAGTTATACAACATGCAGAGCCAAACGCAGAAATAGCTGTTGATTTTCATTTTTTACATCCGTACTTTTATTAGAACCTCCTCATATACAGTATGTTTATTTCTATTTTATCCATCTTTGCCAGGTGTTGTTGCTTTATGGTACCACCTGTAGAAGGCCTCAGGATGCCCTCCCTGCCTGCTAAAAACAAAGGCTGGGATTCTCCACATTCCCAGAGCCGCCCCTTCACTTCCGATCATGATTTCCTCAGGCAAAGTGGGATGATCCTCCTGTGTGTGTTTGCTTCCAGACTCCATTCATGACAACCTTGTCAAAAAGGTGAAATCTCCAGGTTTGCATACGCAGACGAACCTCGCCCAATTCCATGTTTGTGTCAGTTTTACACTGTCGCAATGCATTTGGCTTAAATTCAATACATTTTAAATAATGTTGCAAAGTTTCAGACTAATTGGCTATTTTGTACTCTTTTACAGCAAAATTGCCTCATATTGATTTAAAATCCTTTAATAACATACAAACCCCTGCATGAATTAGCGCTATCCAGTATTTCAGATTACACTAACCTTGTACTGTACTTCAGAAACATGCCTCCATTCTTCTGTCTGGACCTTATTATTTCCAAAACCAGGCAGAAATCCAAAGAACACTGAACAAATGCAGTGTGTAAATATATTTAATCTGTGCAGTTCATCCAGTCTTAGAAAATAAACAGTAAATAAATAATAAATTCTCCAAATCTAACTCTACCTTGATAGCGATCAAACCACCATGCTCCAGACACCCTGCTGTTTATGGATCCATCCTCAGTGATAGATTACAGGTATATCGTGGACTTTGTTTAATACCCTACGGCTGTGTTTCATCTGACCGATTTGACTGTCTCCTCAAGAAGCACAGATCAATATGAAGTCTCTCTCTGCTCTTTAATACGGGCACATCCTCATTCTTTGGGGTACAAATGCAATAAATGCAAGCAAGATTATATTTACAAATCAAGCTTGACATAGAAGTATTTCCCTTCATAAACCTGATATTTTTTCTCTTTCATCTCCGTCTCCGATGACCCAGATTGAATTGTGGTTGCTTGTGTACTCTCCCACACATGGCATGTCAGACAAAAACATCTTTGAAAAATGACAGATCACAATTTCAAGCACTGTAGTGAAGATAGGAAAAAGGGAGAACAAGAGCATGGTGTTAACAGAATTGCATTACCATGCAGTCAGCACGCATCCTGCCGGGCAATTCACCAAATCAGCCAAAACCCATCTGCCCCCATCAACCAAACCTCTCTAAGGCCCATGCAATCTGTTGCCTGCCAGTCAGAGTGCTGGTCAGTAATCTCCATGAACCTACTGGTCCAGAAACAGCCCTCAGCTTTCCATAGTACAGCTTCTCTGTGATGATAAGGCTGGATAGCCCCCCCATAAACTGCCCTCATAAACCCATGCTCCTGTTCCTTCAGCAGGGGGCTAATCAGCCCAGCCAGGGGAGCTGAGGTAAGAGTCTGGGGCTGGAGGGGTATATGAGACAGGGGTCGACTGGGAAGGGGGTGGCAGCCAGACTGGAGACAGAGGCCGCTGTAATCACCAAGAGAAGGAGATGACGACTGTACCACAGATTAAGTTCGAAATGACACGGAGAGGGAGGAAGAGAGGGGAATAAGATGGAAGGACTGAGAATTTACTTGATGACCTGGGTTGACTGATAAGAGAATGAGTGACTGTGTAGGATAAGAAACAGGGGAGAAATGTGCGGAAAAGGTAGAGCCTTACAGGAAAAGAGGATAGTTATGCCAATCAGCGGGTCAAAGGGCCTGTGCAAAGAAGATGAATTTCCTTCCAGTGTTTATCTTAATGCCTGGATTTAAGGTTCAGGGGGCTGGGAAGAGTAAAGACTTTGAGGCATTCATGAAAGGACAGTCTGAGAGGATTAAGGAGATCAAAAAGGTCCCTGTTGCAACCTTACGTAAAATGCAGGGTAAATTCAGATTATAGTGGATTTGTGCTCATTTTCATACATCAAACTCTGTCCTCTGCAAAAAATAATCTAACTAAACAAATATGAGTATCCATTACCACTGTGCCAACAGCAGAAGAGGATATGTGAGAAGAATTGATTCATATTTACCATAAAAGTAGGCTGCAGTCTGCTGCTTACACCTGTTAGTCTACATATTGCAGTAGTGTGAGAGGAAAAGATTAGCAGCTGCATTTATCCCTCTGCTTGTCCATCTGTATATCGATCTTATGTCCTTGTTGGCAGGCTGGTATTTCAACCTGTTTTCTAACCCGCATTTCAACCCTTACCTCCCTGAGATACCCTGTTAAACATGTAGCGTTAGCATTAGCAGTGAAACAATTGCTTGATTCATCACTAAATCAATTGACAGAAAATGAATGGACAATCGTATAAGTCATTTATCACATATAATGCAAAACATTATGCTGTTCTGGCTTCTTGAACATGAGGATTTGCTGCTTTTATTTTCCATTTTATGTCACAGAGGAAATCCAGAGAACCACGCTGATGGAACATTCTGAGCTTTAGTAAATGTCAAAAAAAAAGTATTGATGAAACAAAAAATGAGCTTCTCGCAGTCTCTGTTTGTATTGTATGAATGTAAAGACAATGATCACTGGATTATGTTTGATACTTAGGGAACAATCTAAATTTGATGATCAGAATTATCATGTTTTTATGATTTCATAACAGGAAGGATGTTTATCCTTAATGGACATCTGAGATACAGCTGTCACTGGAAAGAGTGAGTAATTTCTGTCGTGATTATGTGAACACTGTCTGTTGGCTGAAATATGACTCTGAGAAGAAAGGATTCAATTTTTGATGCAAATTGGGTCAATCAAGTTTAAGTGTTTTTGTGGTTTGGACTGTTGGTAGGACGAAGATGTCACCCCATGCTCTGGGAACTAGTAAGAGGAAGCAAACAAGTATACCGTGTTCTGTATAATTGGGTCCGGTAAACCCATGGGTGCCTGCAGGCCTGGCCAGATGGTTGTCTACCTCTTAACACTCTCTTGTGACAGGAAGTGCTTGCCTGTGGCCAGGATATGATCAGTGTCAGCGCCTGGGCCTCAGCAGTACTCATCAGGCCAGCTGCCTGCCAGGAAGCGTCTGACCGGCGGGCTGCATGCGCTCTGCGTTGCCACACCAGCTCTGTTTGGATGTCTCTCCCTCTGTTTGTGTCTCATAGTTACTTTTAATGACCAACCCGTCGCCAAAAAGGGATCAATGAAAGTTAAAGATTGGGAAAAACAAAACCATTATAATTCTATATAAGGGCATTGGAAAGACAGAAAAGCTGTAAAATATCTTATTTCCGTTGACTAATGTGTGACAACGTACATGTGAGCCAGAAATGAGTGCATGCTTGCTTGTTTACTCGTTATTATCTTTTTATGGGAAGAATACTGAGTGAGCGCGAGAAAACTGAAGAAGTAGAAGTTTCAGATACTATAGACTGAAGACAGTGTTGCAGGGCAGATGGGATGCGCTGAATGTTGCCGTTGGCTAGAGATGGATTCAATTAAAAGTCCGGTTCAGTGTGGAAGCCACCTGCTCTGATTTATGTGTTTGTTTGTGTGCGTCGTTCCTTCCTGGCTGTAATATGTTGCATATGTTGTATTTTTGTGTGTCTCATCACTGAAACAACATTTCCGCGTCAGTCTTGGCGACTGGAGCACAGTCGTGCTTATTCTTCTTGTTTCGTTGCGACAGGCACATGAACCCCACATTGAATCAGTGAAAATCAATGATTGATACACACCTGCAAAACTTCTGCTCCCTTCAGATTGGATCATAGCAGGATAATTGGGGCTTTCCAAAAGTGTTGCGCAATCACATAATAAAACAAAAGTGAATTAATAAAAACATTTCCAAAAAAGGCAAATAATCTGCCTGGTTACACTTTTTTTTTTCTTGTTTGTTTTTTTGTCTTTTTTTTAAGTCAAACTGAAATACAATTCATTTTGCTAGAAAATCAGTATATGTACACATGTATCTGTTGTGTTTGTTTGGATTTTATTTGGTCCAAATTATAATTGCCAAAAAGAAGACGCCTAAGTTTTATTTATTTTTCTACCCTGGTTGCTCCTAGGTAAGTATTTTCCACGCCAGTATGAATCTTTGGTTCCAACAGACCATGTTGGTATTGTAATTTGATTAATGCTAGACTGAGGGCCGACATTGTTAGCCATTTCTATTGTGTAATTTGAACACTGCCTACATTACTCAGTGACTCTCTATCGTGATTCCAATTATATTACAAAGTGTGCACATTCACACAATTAACTTCTATAATAAATGCCTTGATTTGGGTGAAAAAAATTTAAAAAAACAAAGTAGAGAGCTCTGTTCTGTACATTGCTTCTGCTTATTTAAACGTGTGAATAAACCGATGATACATTTTGTTTGTATATTGTAACTGAAATGCATAGATTTCTGTACATAGATAACACACCTCACTGCCAACATTTATAAGATTTTATAAGAAATACTGTCTGAACAGAAGAATAGAGGAAAGCTCTACATGACAATTCATTTACCTCCAACCATTTCTCACTGACAATGAGTTAATATAATCGGTAGAGCCATATAAACAGTGTTTTTTGGCAGCTGCTTCTGGTTTATTTTTGTATCATTTATAGGGACTTCCTTTGCAGCACACGATACATGCGAGCCAAAAAGCTTGTAAGAATCAACACCACACTTATTAATGAAACCAGCCTTGCCTCTAGTAAACAGTGACATATAATAAGGCTTTATCTGACAGGAACTGGAAACATGTTAATGGGAAATGCTTTAACTGGCCCTTAAATCAAGAGGATTAGGAGCCATATGTGAGGTTCTCTAATCTCATTTGGGAGAGCCCTAGGCTTACTCCGCTGGTATGTTTTACATTAGCTGAATCAAATGCTTTCTGCCAGAGAGATGGCATACAGGTTTAGGCTTAAGCTATAGGAAGCACAGAGAGCACCTCCAAAGTGTCAGAACAGTTCAAATAAGAAAGGGGTTACACATATAGATGCAAGAGAATCTCCTTTACTCGCAGTGTCTCATATTCTATCGTTCCTGTTAGGCTTACATCACCTATCCCCAGTGTCAGACACAACTGAGAGAAGCATTTAAATATTCATAGTATACACATATTAATAGACTATGTATTTTCTGCTCAAATTAACCGTATCTCATCTTGAAGGGCTGGCTCATGCAGAAGTAACAGCATGCTCTATATAAATATTTCAGCAAGCCTCACCTCCTCTGCAAGTTCTGAAGTATTAAAACTTTGCATGGAAATTCACTGAGAAGCTAACAATTTGCATTGACGGGTCTGAATGCAGATAGGCTAAGATACATCAAAGTTAATGGTATATACATGAATTTCAGATGAAAATATATTGCTTGCTGCTTTTTTTCCCCTCCCCAAAATAGTGCTGCAACAGCAACCTCCTTAGAAAACTGCTCTGAGTAGAAGACAGCACTTAAAATGAACTTTAATTTCAAACTGAACTTGCTCTGAACTTTAATAAGTTGTCTGTAGTATTGCTGATTCACTTCCTATAGAATATACTACTTGATGTATTCCAGCATATACAATACAAATTACACATGAATATGTGAATTCAACCAGGCAAATATGCAACAGTTTCCTCATGCAGATGCACTTTGCAGCTGTGTGAATTTGACCGGTCTATAGATGGGTTATGGGAACATTGTGCCATTCTTTTCTATGTATGGGAAAGGCTGGGATTGTAAAATTCTAGGATTAAACCTTGGCATCTTCAATACAATCAATTCTGAAGGGAACAAGTCAGGGGTCAGAGTTTTGACCTCATAACTAAACACCATTTCTCCAGACCCTGAACTTGAAGGATAGATCCTCAAAAGAGAGCGCACAAATGTTGGTAACACAATGAGCACATGAATGGATTTGGAATCAGCTTAAAAGCCACGGAGCGATGAGATCTTCGGTAAGGAAAATATTTAAGTTAAGGTCTGTCTATCAACACACTAATAAATCAGAAAATATATTCCTCTTGAAGATGCACTGCTTACTCTATTAGCTCTAAGCTGGGAAATGAGGTGGAAAATCAGAACCACGTTCAAGTTCAAAAACTGAACTCATATTTTTTGTTTTTTATTGGTCAGAAATAATTAGCAGGGGCAGGCAGAGATGACCAGATGAGTTAAATGTCTGTTGCGGCAAACTAGTTTATATATGGAAAATAGTCACAGTGTAGCAAATTTCCATTGCCATAAAACAACTCTTTATGTAACTCCCTGTGATCAAACTGCAAACTGTGCCACATAAAAGCAACCCTCACACTAGACTAGCAGGCTGATTTTAGCTGCACTATAGCATCAAAACACGAGAAGAGAACTGTACACAAACACTTTCAAGTGACATTGTCTGCAGACAGTCCACATTTTTGGAAATGTTTCCCGTTTCTACCTTCATCTTCTAGTAATAGATTAGATTAGATTTCAGTATATCAAACTGTAATGACACCCATGGGGAAATTGGACAGCAGGAAAGCATTGGATACAGATAAAAATAGAGCAGATTCAGCTGCTGAAGATGAAACAACTGATAACTGCAACAAAAGAACACAGAAGATGGTGCAATAATAATCCAGTCAGCCACACATTAGCAGGTGTTTGCAATGGAGAGAGCTAAGTTTCATCTTGCCTCTTTGAGAAAGTAAAAATCCTCCAAACTCTGCAAGGGACATGAAAGAGGAAGAATATACAAAGACATCTCTGATGACCTTGTTTACATCACTAACTTAATTTATCTGGAGTTGACCATAAACTGTATATAAAGATGGACGTATCGAGACATCAGCGTCTACCATAAGTCTTTAAGTCTTATTAATAAGACTCAATATTTCTAGAGAGAAGTTTATGCTTTTTGAATGAGGGTCAGTTGGAGCCAGGGGTTTAAGGTAGGCCTACTTCAGCTCTGACTTCAGCCTTAAACCACGGTAGTTGCTGCTTGGAATTCACACATCCATCTTTATAGTACATGTGCAGATGGACATTAGTTAGTATTAAAAGAATGATTTCACTGTGAAGGTGCATAAGAGTCTAGTAAAAATCAGCTTTCATGGGGAGGGTACATGACACAAAATCAACAAAACAAGACACAAAATAAGGCCACAGGGAAACATATTTTATTAGAGAATATAAAGCCTTGTCTAGATGACATAGAGGAAGTAAAATTTGATTGGACCGAACAGGAAACACTTATTTAAAGAATGCAAAGAGCACAAAGGGGGTACAGTGAAAGATCGGACTGTGACCGAAACGTCTGAGCCCCCAGAGAGCAAGGATGGAAGAGGGAGGGGGGGATTATCAGGTGTTTTATCCATTATGAGAGCTGGAAGACTGGAAAGGTGAAACGGCAGGAATTATAGCATGACTTGCAGATCGGTTGGTTTTCCCATCAGTGGTGACAGACACAGAGCTGGAGAGAGTGTCTAGTGAACCTGACAGTAAATGAGGCTGCAAATACATACGCCTGCAAGATGGAAAGGTTTAACCATTTGAGTGATCGTACATACTCACAAAGCACCCAAAGATACAGCATTTGCTGTTATTACTGTATATTTACACGGTCCACCAATAAAGCAATGATAAAAATGTTGCTAACCAGGTGGTTGATAGTATTGATATATCTGAGAAAAGTTCTGCACTGAGTGTATACAAATCTACAAGGCGTGGTAGAGGCATTTCATAAATGATTCATTATGTACAGTACAGCGTTCTCTAAAGTAAAATGTTTACGCAACCCCTGGAGGAGAGGTTCAGTGAGTGCAAAGACATATTAAAAAAAAAAAAAAAAAAAGAGTTCTCCACCTACACAGGGCAGAGATGTATAGATGAGGAAATGAACAACAAGAGAAGATGGCTCAGGAAATTATGGGTCATTTGCTGCATTCACATGCATTTCTGAGCTTAAATGTTGTGTCCTGCTGTGATTCATTGATTGTTTATTGATTTGGGGAGTGCGCCTCTATAGGAAAATGGTCAGTTAACCTGGACCACATTCTCCATATGTGTTACATCTGTGTTTTAAGATACTTCTAGAATGTGCCGAGTAATAAAAGGTGTGAAGTGACTGGTATTTTACAAGGAAAGGAAAAAAAAGATCCGATAATAGTGTGAAAGGTGTGTTCAGCTCCTAATAAAATATATGTCAAAAAAGAATTTGCCTGCACCGTATAAATTATAAGAAGATGGCGTTTTCCAACTTGCTTTCATTGTGAAGCAAACCGTCGTGACCGTGATCACCTCCACTATTAAATCCGTTCCCATAACCCCCCACATTACTGACCACTGTCCATTATTCTGCATACCAATAAAGAGTGGGTCACTGCTGGCCACTGTCCATTCAGGACACGCTGACCTCATCCACCCCCTCCTATGGGACAGGGGAGGTTGAACACCACCTATTGTGGACCCATTGTGATGGTCTCCAGAGAGGGAGCAGATTTGTGTGGCCACCCCGCTGTGATTGATGCTGGCCTGACCCCAGCAGTGGCCTGTCCCAAAGATTCTGGTGGACATGCAGCTGCAATTAGCCTGAATTTGTCACTCTAAGTGTCCTCATATCCCACAAAAGGTATAAACACCCAAACACACCATGGAACATAGATTCAATGAAGGGTTCTTCTGTCTTTCTCTCTTTCTTCCTTCTTCTTCTCCCTGTCTTTTATTCAACTTTCAACTGCAGTTTGTTATCCGTCTTCCTTCTCAGCGTTCCTGTCTCTCATCTTCCTTCTTTCTCTTCTTCTTCTTCTTCTTCTTCCCGTCTCTTGTCCATCATCTTCCTCTTTCTCATCCTATTTCTGTTCTGGCATTCTTCCTCCTTGTCTTTATCCTCCTTACTTATTCATCATCTCCTGTCTTTCATCCTTTTCCTCTTCCTGTCTTTCATCCTTTTTCCTCTTTCACATCTCTCGCTCTTCTTTCTGCATTTCGTCCTCCCTATTTTTGTCTCTTGTTTTTCTCTTTCATTTTTTTTCCTGTCGTTTAGCCTGTCTGTCTTTTCTTCCTTTTCATCCATCCATCTTCCTTCTTCCTCTGTCTTTTGTCTTTCTTTCTTCCTTCTTCAGCCTGCCATACTTTCTTCTCATTCTGTCTTCATCCTGTCTTTTACCCCTCTATCTTTCATTCTTGGTCCTTCTTTTTCCTCATCCTCCTGTCTCTCTGTCTCTTGTTCTTCTTCCCTTCTATTTTCCTTTTGGTCTCTTCTTCTTCCCCTTTTCCCAGTTTTTTTTCTTCTTATTCTCCTTCTCTCTCCTCTGACTGTCATTCCTCCTCTTCCTCAGGATAACAAGTTCCCACATTCCCCTCACAATTCCCACCTCTTTCTGAATATACTTATCTCACATTGTCCTACCACTTTGTGTGATATCTTGCATGCTTTTACCCAGGAGAACTTTCTCCAAGGCTTTTTTTGGCGATATGTAATTTCCTTGTAATTCCCCTACCTCTTATCCCCTGCACCCCCACCTGAGGAAGTCCTCAAGGAAGAGCTCCTATCACCTCATATCTGCTCCCGTCTCCTGTCCTGGAGAGAACTGTCACCACTCCTCCCCCTGAGCCACTAATGCCTCCTCTCTCTGTGTTTAAGGAGTGATAACACCTCTCCAAGTGCCTGTCGTCGGGGCAGCTCCACAGGGTGCAGCACGCTCTCCCAGAGCTAAGTCCATACATGGCTGTAGTGATGGAGAAGCCCTGGGACTGTCAACCAGCTTGTAGTTTACTTCTCCCCCATTTCTCTCCTCATCCTCACTCTCTCCCTCCATCTCTCTCTGGCACCCTGTCATATGTTCTGGCACCTTCATCAGGGGACACTTCAAAAAATAAACACTAGCTCTTCCTCTTGCCCCCATTCTGTTTCTCAGCAAGGGAAAAAAAAAGCATCTTACTTTAGTCGCTGAGGATATACTGGATAAGTTGTGTAAAGGGTTGAGTGGGAAAAGAACATGCTCTATAAAAAGACACTAAGCTTTGCTTTATAAAAATGAATCTGCAGGGAAACTGGTATATATGTATGCAAAGTAGTGTGTCCCATTACAAATCTGCAATATTGCAAGATCAAACCAATACATTTGACAAGCCCTTAAACTGAATTTAATTGGCTAACCAAGTAGCTGAAAAATAGGTTTGAAATAGTGCTCAGCAAGACAATTAGAGTTTTCTCCAGCAGGGGTACTGTAGAGCAATGTTTTGATGTGCTGATTCCTGCCTTGTTATATCACATGTTCCATCAGCAAAAAGATGCACATGCATGTCAACAACAGGGCCAAAGATACACATTACATAACTGGGGTTATATGATACTCAAGCCTGCATATTGCAATGCATATTGACAGTTGATTGTGGTAAAGGTAGCGATGAGGAAGCAAAGAGGGCAACCGCATGCAGATGGAAACACTGCACATTTCAAAACATTCAAAACAAAGACACTGCAAATATTTCATTATGTAAGAAATGTATTAAATATGTTTTCAAGGCCTTAAGGATAAACAGAATGTGTTTTGGTGAGAAACAAACAAAAGAGTTTGTCTACAATGACAATTCCTCAGGGGTAACCCCACATTTGCATATTTAAATATTTTTATGGAACTGGGCTCTACAAAAGTTTTGGCTGGTTTTTACCACTTCTGTTTTTTTTTTTTCCTGTTATGATTTAGAAGCACAGCGGGATGATGATGATGGGATGCTTGATTTATGTAGCTCTGGTGCTCCTTATGTTCCCTATATGGGTGGGGCTGCTGGTGTTCCCTCATGTTGGGTCTGTATAACATCCATATCCATCAAGGCTCAAGAAGGATCTCAGGTTTGACATGATAGATTGAACCACTGACACATGGAGCGTGGACTATGTGCTCTCACTTGACCTTCTATTGGCTAAAGGTCTGACCAACGCCACTCAGGCAGCTCTCTAAGGACCAGACAGGCCCGTCGCCCTCACAGAGCACACATGGCATGACAAGCTGAGACCAAATATTTAAACACTATTGTAGGGCTGTAATGAACAATTAATCGTTCAGCCCTTAAAATGTAATTGTGAAAAATAATGTCAATACAAATTTTCCAGAGACCAAGGTGACGTCTTCAAATTACATTTGAGCAAGTTAAAAAAAAAAAGATATTCAATTCCAGATGATATAAAATAGCCTCGCATTTGAAAGCTGAAACCAGCAAGTGTTTGGCATACTTGCTTGATAAATGACTTGAACAATCAATCATCAGAATTGTTGACAGTAAATTTATCGTCAATCAACTATTCAATCACTTCGACTATTCAATCACTTGTTTCAGCACTACTATAGGTAAGGCTTATCATCTTTACTTTTTATGCATTTTCATTGAAAAATGCCAACTTATGTTTTTAGTCTTACTAGTGGCTCTAGGACTGGAAATGCTGATCCACCAGACTGAAATATCTCCACAACTATTTGGTGGATCGCCAAAATATATTTGTGGTTTTGAGTGAAATTTCTCAACAACTATCGAGTGGATTGCCATGAAAATTTGTAAACAGTCACTCTGGTGACCTCAGACTTTTCATCCAGCGCCATCATCATCATCATCATCAAAATAGCAGTCCAATACTTTGGTTTATTACAAAATATCTGCAAAACTAATTACAATCCCATCAGCCTCAGTTGTACTATGTGTTTAGTAATTAGCAAATAGCATGCTACTATGTTACACCATAAGATGTCGAGCATAGTAAACATTATACCTACTTAACATCTGTATTATATGTCTTGCTTAAAGATGCTTGGTTAAAACTGATTTTCAGCGAGAAATTACATCCACCACACGCATCCACAACTGTTTTGTCCTGCTAATGGGAGACAGCGTTCACCACTGTTTAAACAAAGCCCTCTTGCAACAAGGAAATCTTAGAACACTGTTCTGGTGACGGACAATGAAGAGAAAAAAAAAAGGTTAAACAACAAATGCGGTGAGCTGCAAATGGTGATTTTGAAATATGTTTTGTTTTTTTTAACCAGATTGTTGTATTTTTACAATTTGTTCATTTTGTTTTCAATTTGGAAATGAACACTGAAAACGTCTCTGGGTCAGACAGACTGATTATGATGATGATGATGATGATTATAAGTAAATAAATGTAGCTATGCCTTGGTTTGTACAGCAGACTAGTGCAGAGTCCTCTTCCGTTAGCTTCCTATCTCCACATCTTATCAGAGCTCTGTGGTCAGGGTGTCAAAAGCCAAGTCTCTCCTCAGGGGCAGAAGATAGTGATTTATTGAGCAGATCCTGTGGCTTGGCCAGTACTCGGTCAACTGCTCATAAACAGCTGGCTTGTGTATTTAAGGCAGTCAGTAGTCAGCTTTCTAACCTTGAGCTTCTCTTTTCATCTTCCATTTTGTTTGCCTCGCTTTCTCTTTTACTACATCCTTGCATTTATCTCCTCTAAACTCACTGATAAAACACAACTTCATTAAGATATTTTTATCTCAGATATGTTTTTTATCACTGAAAAACAAGTCTAAATACACCACGATCAAATCGATGAATTACTTGGTTTCTACAGCTCTCGTACTCTGTGCTATAGGTTTTGTCTTGTAATGCAAATGCTGTTGTATATTGATTAGATATTTATCTTCCAAGCTGTTGGGGATCCTGGCTGGGGTCTGCAGGGGCATGAAGAACAGAAGCCCCACGAGGCAAAAAAAGAGGGCCCACATCCCTAAGGTCACAGATTGAATCTCTGTTATCTGAACACACACACACAAAGACACAAGCCTGTTGATCACCATGGTATTGGTTAACACTGATCAGCAAATATATCACAGGCTATAAAATCCCATGTCTCGTTTACTTTGTGGTGAGATGGACATGCGAGTCTTGGTGTTAGAGCTCATTGAGAAGGTGGGTAGCTCATCACATGCAAGGAGGAAGGGAAAGAGTTAAGCACATCGTTAGATGTGACAACAGGGGGGCCTTGACTGTCCTATGGAGATGCAAATGACCCATGAGACAAAAGTACGCTTAAAAAACACAGTGTAAATGCAAATAAATATGCAAGCATGCTGCGTGTGCGACTGCACACCAAGGATGGGCATCATCTGACCTTTCATGCCAACCCACAAGGGAGTAGAACCCTTGGTCTTGTGACACGACCTCAAGCATCTTATGGGGATTCCTTTGCTGAGTAAAAACAATCAACTCCCCTGCAAATCCAATCTCATATTTGCCCTGAAATTAAGCGCCTGAAGACAACAAAGGACAAGTGAGTGGGAGAGGCATATGAAGAGGGGCACATGCATCTATGAGGGTCCCAACTCAGTGTGACATCCTTTCTAATGATCGGCATAGCAGATGGCAAGAGATAGACACACATATGTGCCCCCGTGCATCTCGGGCTTGTGTCGTTGTCACCCGCTGCACCAGCACTCTGTTGTTTGGCGTCTGAATTTATCTGCAGGATTACACCCTAGTAGGCCTGCACACAAGGCGAACACTTTTACTATTCTATCATATCCTAGTATCTGAGTATGCTGTCTAGGTTTTTTTAGATAATCGCAAAACTTTAAACACCTCCAGAGACCTTCATCTTGGCATGAATGACAATCAAAGCTACACATTTCAGGCTTGAGGAATCAAAATTAATCAGTTTTGATAAGTGACTAATCCTCAGAGTCATCCATCGAAGAGAAATGCCAATGTTGGCTGGTTTGAGTTTCCCAAATTATGGGGATTTGCTGCTTTTCTCTGTTTTGTATCATTGAACATTATTATTCTTGTGTTTTGGACTGTTGATCAGGCAAAATAAGCAGTTGTAAGATATCACCTCTCTGATGGCTCTGGGGAATTGTATTGGAGATTAAAATTATTTCTTGATTAAAAAATATCCCTAGAAAGAAACATTTTGAAATATTGACCAATGGATATCAAATTAAATTTCATCAAAATCTAAAGAAAGAAAAAGTGTTTTGTTTTTTATTTGTTCTCTTAGGAGAACAGTATCGAGCAAAGTTCAGCATTTAAAATCGAGCCCACAACTTGAAATGTTTACTCTCAGTATTTACTCTGTCTTTCAGGACGCACACGCCAACGCACTTACACAAGAACAGACAGCTAGCACACAGAGCAGAGGGAGCGATTTGTTTTGGAAAACATGATTTGTTCTCTTTTTCTTTCCCAGGAGAATCCCTGCAGCACGTTGAGGAGGAGGAGGAAGGAGTGAAGAAAAAAAAAAGATCATTCTCGTTGAAGAGAATTTGAGGTAAATGTGGGGAGAAAAGCAGGAATGTCTTTGAACGGGGAGAGTGAGAACGAATGAGGTACAGTGGGGACAGTGGATACACCGAACCAGAAGGCAGACCCTGCACCTGTCCCCTCTCTGTTGGCGTCCCTCTACCACCAAGGGAACGGCAGACGGGACCTGGGGAGGACAGGGGTTAACCCTGCCAAACCCCCACAAAACCCCATCCCCCCCTATACCACACACACACACACACATATACACACACTGAGTGGCAGCTCCGTCTGGGTCAACAGTGCACCCTTTGACATTCCAACAGTGAGAGAGATATGGGGGTGTCAGCTCACCTGATTTTGGCTGTGTGGCATAGCAGAGGACAGTAGGGGAGCAGTGCGGCTGTCCACAATATTTGTTTAGCTGTTCATGGTATCAGTGATGTCTTAATTTATCCTCCTGTTTGCAGAGCCCGTGAACTCAGGCTTCAGTCAACACTGAAGCAGTAAAATGTCAAAACATTTTTTTTTTCTTTGGTTATTGTTCCTCTGTGGCCTTTTCAACGAAGGTACATGCAGTTAATAAAGTCAGTTGGTGCATTTTAGAAAACGCAGGTCTTGAGAAAGGCTGAAACTAACGATCGTCATCACTTAATTTGTTATTATTTCGATTTTTTGATTAATTGTTCAGTCAAAGTGTCTGAATTTTGTAAAAAATAAAAAAAAATACAAAATAAAAGCCCTTACCATTTTCTCAGAGTTAAAGGTGGTCATTAAACTGCATACAAAGACCTAAAAAAATATTTAACCCAAAAAAGCCTCAAATTCTTGTTTAATAAATTAGTAAAACAATTGATTGATTTTTAAATAGGTATTAGAAACTTTTTCTATCGATCCACTTATCAGTTCATCAACTACTTGCGTATGTTCTTGTTTTAAGTTGAAGAATGGTTATGGACAGAAATAAATCCTGATATTATTTGATTTCTGACTTACTGCCACATCATGTTCTTCATGACTGCTGCACAAACAAAAGAGCAACACTTTTAAAAAAAATGATGGAAAGCCTCGGTGTTGGACATGACACATAGCAGCTTACTCAAGCACCCTGTACAAGATGAAAAATAAATGGTTTAATAAAGTGTTTTTATTTTGCTTCCAGTATTCAGTGAGGGAAACAATCTTTAAGGACCATTTAAAATGATCTATAAACATTTGAATAAAGAAATATAAAGATAAAGATTTCAAACTGCTGTAAGCACTTATATATTTGCTTCAAACTACACATGATGGCTCACCGTATATACTGCGTTCCTTTGGAGTGTTGGTGGGGGATAAAAGTAACACATCTGCAAAATCTGTATGATTTTTATAAAATCATATGTATATGTATAAAATCATAAATCATGTAATTAGCTAATTAATCAGTTTAGTCAATCACTGCAACTATTTTGATAATCAAATAACCCTTTCTGTCATTTTTTTAAGGAAAAAGTCAAACATTTGTTGGTTTCAGCTTCTCAAATGTGAGGATTTGAACTGTTGACCAGACAAGACATTTGAATAAAACCAACCAAAAGACATTATTTCTGGTATTTTATAGATAAAATGATTACAACATCCAGGCTACATGCATTCTTTCTGAAATGAATTCATGTTGTATCAACAGAGGACTGGTAATATGTATTCTGACATACAGGCATTTAACCCCTTCACAGCTCTTTCTGACTATTAACTTCAAATGTACTGTAGAGCTGGTGTTACGATAACTGGATGGCAATGCACTGTAATCTTAGCTACAGTGCAGGTTTTTGTATTATACTCAACCCCCCCACCCCCCACCCCTCCACTCACCCAATTTATAGGGACAAGCACTCCCAAGTTCCTCATCTTGTCATAGTGAGCTTATAGTCTGAAAGCTGAGTAGACACAGACAGGCACTGACATCTTCCAGAAGCCAGAGTTTACACCCAACCCTGTGCCCTTTAGTTACCCCTTTGGAAGGTGCAATCCAGCTTTAAAGTTAACCATGCCGATCTTCTTTTCTTTTTGCATGTATTGATCTATTTATTTATTTACTTCCAACTTGATTCCTCCCTCTCGCCTTCCCCGTTCTCTCTTCTCTCATCTGTTCCTGGTCCAAACACCCAGGGATCTCTCTCCCGGTTTAATAATTCATGAATGTTCGGGCTGCTGCTGTAATCCTGACTGACACTAAAAGTCTGTCTAGATTTAGCGTCATGAAAATTTCATCCGTAAATGTACAGTCGAGCTCCATCTTTCGCCTCTCTCTCCTCTCTTTTAAGGGGCACTCTTGCTTTTACTGAGAATCTCTCTCCCAGCAAGTTTGCGAGGCTAGCCTCATTCTCTCACTCACATGCACACTTGTATGAGCATAAACATATACAGGCATGCACACAGAAACATTACTCACCGACACACACACACATACACATAGACGCATGCAGAGGGATAAATAAGAGTGCCAGACAGGAGGAGAGAGGGACAGGACACACTGACATTCCACTTTGCTCCATCTTGATGGGGCTATTTACTGTGTTACATCTGGACTCATTTGTTCCGTCTCTGTAGCAGCTGAGGAAAGGCGTTGACCCCATGAGTACAAAGTGACTTACAGAACCATGAGTGTATATTTCAGTGTGGATGTTCCCAGTGGAAATCAACATCCTAACCGTGTGTCAGTGTCACGTTTTAGCCGGTGAGCGACACTGAAACGCAGCCGTATCGTGCCTTGAGGTAGCAGTTCTGTCTCCATGCATTCTCAAACCTTTTGGTGTGTATCTCCAGCCTTCAGTCAGCATACATGATGTGTCATAAGCTCATCAAAGTGTGCTAGTTCCTGTAAGCACTAAACTTGCTGCTGAAATTAAACAAATAATTGGAGTTACATAACTGTGAAACCTGTATAAAAGCTTGTGCAGTCAAAGAAGCTGAATAACACTTTCCAGCAGTTTAGCACGCCATTATAGGAATGTCTGTCAAACACAATGTGAGCTATATCCTCTATTGTGCTGTTAGCATTTGGCATGTATCCAAGACTTGTAGAGCTATGTACACCCTGACACACCTTTACGCTGACAAAAACAGAGAAAGATATAGAAAAAGGAGACAGCTTGCTGAAGAAGTCTGTCCTTTCCTCGAGGGAGGGAAAATCCTTCACCGAGTACATCGTCAAACACAAAGCGCCTCGAACCAGCCATCTCTACGCGGGATGAGATGATAACTCCACAACACGGTTGTTATAATTTATGACAGAGCTCGTACATTGTTCGCCCAGAGCTGTTTTTACATTTTACTGTAAAAACAACTCTTCCCTTTTTCCATTAAAAATGCACTTGATGGTTTTAGTGAGTAATCAGTTGATAAGACGCCTGGAGCTTAGCCCCTCGTGGTATCAGTTAATTCTCTCTTTCTGCTAAGAAAGAACTGCAGCCGGGGGAGGAGTTGATAAACTTTCATTGCCCATCTACAGGCATTCATCGCCGGTTAAGTGCCAACCATTGCCACAGTATTAATAGCCCTCTTATCAGGGAGAGAGAAAAAGCTCTTTAATTGGCTGCTGGAATAATTTCTCTCCGTGAAACTCGCCAGTATCAAAAAACGGACCAGCAGGAAAGATGGACAGATAACCCCGTGATGACAGTAATGTTTCTAATTACCACCCACCTCTGCCTCCATCAGTTCCATTTTCTTTCCTATCCACTATCCCCCCCCCCCCCCCACCCCACTCACGCATGCTTCACGAGGGATAAGTCAACCTGAAGAGAGAGGGAACCACAGTGTGGAAGAGCACCACTCACACTAATGGACAGAATATGGTAGTAAGGAGGGAAAAGGTTTTGCAGGACTTTCTCCTCCAATTTCCTATTCCTCTTTTTTGCACTTCATTTTTCTCTTGGCTTAAACACTTACAGTTCACTCTGGAAGAAAAATCAGGAGGCACCTCTACCACTTCTTCTCACCTTTTGCACCCTTGTAAACTCTATGCACTTTCTGGTTGTAAAATATACATGGCGACATATCTTATTGGTGATTTTTTTTTTTTCTTCTTCTTTTCTGCCAGGGACACATTTTATACGGGTTACAATTCCACCCTATGACACCTATAAAAAACAAAAAGATACTCACACTTCTCCCTGTTTCCCCTTCACCTCCTTAGCCCTGCTGGAGGACAATCAAATAGAAGCTGTTACATCAGCAGTGATGGCCGTTTGCTTTTATTGGCACTTATTAAAAAAGGACGTGGACTTCTCCAGTTTGTGGTTAGTAGTATGCTCTCCTTACTGTCCTTTCCAAGTTTTCTGCTAGACTATCAGAATTTTTATATCTCTTACGTATATACTACTGTATTGCTGTTTTTATTTACATGATTCAATCCTGTATGAATTTTATGCTATTTCCGTGATCTTAAAACAGCACATTAAATTTTTAGTAGGCTGCTTAAAATGTGACTAGCACTGGTACTTTTACAACATGTGACCTGCTTCCTATTGGGAAAAGTGCTGAATACTCTTCTCCTTGCCATTTTAGTAACATCGCTTACAACTACTGTGCACTGGGAAGGCATTGAAAGATTTGGTGGAAAAGCTGCTCAAATCTTTTCCAACAAAAGGTATAAAGCGGATTATTGGGACTTCTTATTGTAAGTCCATAAGGCAATTATTATTTTCATTACAAGAAATAAAATGTCTTTCTTCACTGAGCGGCACAGTGCTGGATAGCTCAAATTGGGTCTATTAAACAATGGCAGCTGATAAACACATATTTCACATGGCTTGTCATGGCTGAATAAAATTGAAAAGGTACCAGTGCTTAAAAGTTGAAGCTGAACAAAAGAGTGAGGAAGATGCCGCTCAGTCTGCGCACAACCATTCTTGGGAAGAAGTGTAATGGATCATAGATTGGTATAAAGATGGACGTAGCAAGGTGTAACATCACCCAGCGGTTTGCACTGGAGGCTGTTTGAAGCCAAGAGTTGCTGCTTATGATTGGCACCATCTTTTCCATTTGGAAGCCAGGGCCTTCCAAATAAGGAGTGCCTTTCACGCTGTGGAAACACACCCTGCTACCTCGGAATGCTAGCTTACTGGGAACAATGAACAGTGCACATTAAACTAACGTCAGCTACTTTAGTTCAATTGGTCTAAGAGGGCAATTATCACAATGAAGTAACATTAAACTTATTGTCAGTGCGAGTCCCAGAGCTGGGAAGAACAGCAGATGAGTGAACTTTCAATCAACACCCACATGGTAGACATCAAAGCTCACAATAAGTCTTCAAATCTTACTAACGGAGGGAAATTTCCAAAAAAAAAACAAGCAGCACACTTATCAGAGGGACCAAATTTAATGATATTATTAGTATTTCAAGAGAGAAGTTGACACCTTTTGAATTGGAAATCAGTTGGAGTCAGAGATTATTATTATCCAGGTTGGCTCTATTATTTAAAGCCTGCATCTAGTGGCCGTCAGTGGCATTGCACTTTACATCCGCATTGGCTTTAGCCTTAAGCAGTGGTAGTTGCCACTTGGCGTAGATCTTTTAAAAACAGGTCACAAATAGAAGGTATTGTGCATGCTATGCTACCTTAATGACTGCATATACCCGTGAAGCTACACTTCATTTCCCCCATGTCTGTTTTTGCATTTCCTCAGCTGTCACACACACGTATGCACAATGACATGATCTGATTCCCTGTGATGGAGATACTATCAAAAGCGTGATAATCAAATGCATAAACCCCATTTGATTTTTTTTTGTCTTTGAACAAGTGTGTAGAAGTCATTGCCCCGAAGACAGAAAAAAAAAATGAACGTTTGAACCAGGCATCAAAACTGGAGTGGATAAATTTAGTCTGGTGAACTACCCATGACTCTCACCATTTGATCATAACAGTAACTAATGATACAGGGGAAGAGAGAATGGCCTTTTATCTATGCACTTCACATATAGCCTACTGGCGTCTGCTCAGAAGCACTGCCTCTAGTGTCTATGCAATTCTAATGGTGGGGGGAGCAGTGGAAAAATGGAGCATGGAAGGAAAAAAAAAAGGAAATAAAATTTACCATGTAATGAAGCGATCGCATGTTTCATATGACTTGTTGATGGCGTGTTACATTTGTGTCTGCTGGAGCAAAAAAAAAAAAAAAAAAACACATCAGTATTCAATACCATGAGCAAAATCAGCAGTCACACGGTGGGCAAGACGCTAAATACAGGTATGGGTGGGAAGCTGCTCAATGACTTCAGCTAATGTGTTCATTTCATTCCCGCGTTCATGGTGCGTTGATGGCATGCAGCCAAAGATTAGTGTGTGTGTGACTATGTGTGTGTGTGTGTGTGTGCTGTTTGTGGAAACAATGACAAACACACACTTACACACACACACTCAGGATCTCTGGCCCCCATTTCTGGGAGATAATACTCAGTGGGCAATCTCAGCAGACAGATGTCAGCGCCTTATTAAAGAAGATGTCCACCAGCCCCTGGGGCTGGAAGTAGGCTATGAATAAATTTATTACACTAATGTACTGACCTTAAAACTGTAAGTGACGTTCAAACGCCGCAGTGATGTAGCCAATTGATGTAATAGTCATTAAGGAGAGGGAAAATATATGCAGAAAAAATTGCCTCAGTCTGTGATATGTCTCATTCTTCTCTCATTGACCATCTTGCCACACACGCGTCCGCACTGCCACTACGTCTGCTGCGTCCATGCGTCTCTAGAGGAAAACCCCAAATGGGGCCCGTTTCCATGCCATGACTGGGAAGGCATGGTACAGGCTGAGGAGTTTCCACCACCTCCATCACCAGAAAACCACCTCAAACATCCCCTCAGCCATGCAGGAACGCTGGGCGGTAAGACGGGCCGTTCTCATCAGGGCCTGATTAGGGCTGTGAGTGGGCTGTCGGTCATGGACCAGCAGGAGGAAGTGGCGGGGCAATGGTTTCCAGACTAAAGAGTGGTAGCTATTGACTGTGCAGCACTGGAAGCGTTACCATTGAAGTCTGAATGTGACATCACCTAAACAAAGATGAAATGTAGCTCTGTTCTCCCTGAGGCAGAGGCAGCGGTTTACGGTGATTCCAGCACGGCCGCATGTGGAAACGCTGCTGTGCACACATGCACATGTGCCCACGCGTACACACTCACACACACGTAGACAAGCCCACATTTTCCTCTTTTTTTCCCCCCTCTCTTTTCTTTGATGCACACAGACACACGCAACATGCACCCGCAGTCAGCTTTGTCAAAGGAAAAAAAAAAAATCTTTCATAAAAAATAAATCAGCCACACAAGTCTGGCTTATCTACTTTCAAATTATTGTTATTTTCTCTGACGTTAGATAAACTCGAAATTCCTGATGACAGAATGATAACCATTAGATATAAACACCACCGAAGCTGAAATGATGTGTTGAAATACGGAATCGTCGTAGATTTTCTTTGCTCTGATCACCATCACAAATTGACACCCCAATCCCCTAACTCTGGCTCCTTGCCTCCCACTCCACACACACACAGCGTCCCTTCTCTTCCACACATTATCGTGCCAACAGCTGGGCTAGAACCCCTGCTGACTAACAGAGAGATATTGTCTCATCTGTTAGTGAATGATTTAACCATTATAAAGACCCATTTCTCCAGCTAAAACACCCAGGCTGTCTCATGAAGGGGCCTAATAGCAATAATCGCACATTAGATGAGGCGATGATACTCACTCATAGACTAGGGCCAGGGCTAGTCTGGCAACTGAGGGTTTTTTTTTTTTTCTACTTTCCTTCCTCATCACATTGGAAATTGAAGCCATCCGTCTGTGGAGATGGGGGGGCTTCCAGCAGGGACAGACCAATTGTCCCTGATGATAACGCGGGTTGCCGGATCCTCCCGCCATGTGCATTATTGATGGCCATCAGTCGGCGTGTGTCTGACCACATTTAAGTGTCTCAGCAGGAGGTGGGTGCAGTAATCAAAATACACATACACACAGCACTGTCTCCTGCTCACTCACACCCTCTCACGTAGTCGATCATCAAAGGTACATGGGCACATCGAACCTGGCACTTACAAGCGATGTATTCATGCAAACAAATACACACAAGGATACAAATATGTGCTGTAGATACGGACCTGTTTACTTGTTTTTTTTATTGCTAAGTCAATTTTCTTTCTGTATGCTTGTTTTCTCAAGTTATGTTTCCATTAATATGTTGTGAAAGTTTAACATGAACCTTTATGCAAATATGTTCAAGAGGTACATACTATAGTACACACATACCCAATAGGCGGACTCCAGGATCTGGAACGAATAGCAATTAAATCCAGACCAGGAACGAAATTGAACTGCAACCTGACCTGAATTGCTTATGAGTGACACATTGATATCAAATAATCTCAGCTGTCATCGTTCAGCCGCCCACTGGTCGCCACAGTTGACAAGGTCGTTGTGGAATGCGGGCGCTCCAGTTGATAAAAGTGTAATGGCTAATTCAAAATTAGCCACTAAAAAAAAGGGAAGGTTGAGAGTGAAAAACATGCACTTAAAAATGACTGGACTGAGAAATACATGATCATTTTGCCCGAAGGAAGTATGAGACCATTGTGCTTGATTTGATTTGCAGTGTAACAGGGGACATAATGACTGTCTCCACCTGGCCGTCACGCATTTTCACACTGAAGTTTTAGGATTTGGTTACACAACGAAGGCGTCACGTCTCACATTAATAGAGATCTGATACAGATACAGATAATGCTGTTCTTGTACGAGCGGAAGTCTGGAGTTTTTGTACTGAAATATCATCATTTAATGGGCTGGAAATTTATTAAGTGGACTTCTAAGATTTGCTTTTGAGCATTTCTGCTGTAGTGCGACAGCATTGCTTATAGTATATATACTTGGATAGCACACAAGCTAACACAAACAAGCTAGAAGCTATAAAATGCTTTAAAGGCAAATAAATCCCACCCCAAAACAGCAATGATTTCTTCTTGAGCAGGAGTTGGAAAGGACCGCACACCAAAGCTAAACATAAACAGGAGACTGTAAAATCACTCAAACCCAAATAGAAAACTCAGACGCCATAAAAAAAAAATCACAAGCAGTACTGATCGCTTACACTGCGGCAGCTCTTGCAGGTGTATCAACACCAGTCGAAAACATCTGTCCAACATACAGTTATTTTATTCCTTTCCATATTCTCTTTAATCAGCAGAGCCCACATGTCTTCTGCTCTACCTTTTCCTCAATTTAAAAAAAAAAAAACAACCCCCCTCTTGGCCACTATGCGACAGACAGGTGCGTGAGCCAGCTTGCTGCTTCCTGCGTCTGCTGGTAATAGAGACACATCCACGGAGCCAGCGGGGGCTTCATGTGACCAGAGGGGAGGGTTTACACTTGTGTAGCACACGTTATTCCTGTCAGATACTCTGTCATGAGATGGCATAGACATCGGGCAAACAAGAATCTGCATTCGTAAACAGGAGGATATGACAGACTGGGAGAAAACGAACCCTGATGTAACTCATAAACAGGTTGTCAGTCTGTTCTCATGGGCTTCCAAACCCATAAATACAAATCAATCTCAATCTTCGACCAGTGTATGTATTATTTTTGTGAAATGTTATATCTTATTACATGATACCGGAGTTTCCTGTGAGCAGGTATCCAATTCCACCTCATCTATCTATATGAAAGGGCCGGGGCTGGAAAAGGGGGCATAAGAGAGGACAAGCCAAAACCTGATCTTGGCTTGGATAAAGGCGACAGAGGTGAGGTGTAATTGACTGATCTGAGGAAAGCAAACCTGATAGGACAGCTGTATAGGGCCTCACTCCAATACTACCTTTGTTTAACCGGTCATTACCCCCATGTAAACCAGCACAGGCTTCTCCTCAGGTGTGTCGGCTAATCTCCTTTTATACCTGCGGTGATAAGATAGACTCTCTTGATCCCTGTGTTTCCTCTTGCCGTAACATCTCTGGGGCTTAGCCTGTCGCAGCATGTCTGACATCTGTCAGACAGAGGAAACAGTGGAGGGGAAGGAGGGGGACTGGGTAAAGGGGAGCGGAGGGAAGCATGATCCAATGAGGCCCCAGATGTAGAGGCTATATTTGGCTTGCAGTGGACCTTACAGCCACCTGAAATGAGTTTAGGCAATGCTTTCAGTTTTGAAAGGGATCATTCAGTGTAGCATGAGACACCTAAATTTGGATCTCAGTTTAGATTGAAGAGCAGTATGCAGCAAAAATGCATTAATTCTTGTGAAAACTTACTTAAATATATCTTTCAGTGACAGAGTAGGTCACTTTTTGATCTTTGCTGCTGTTTTGCAGACTGTGGGGAATTCCACTGAGACAATCCTTGCCTTTTTAGATGTGTACAGGCTCTTCTTCATCTTTCTTTCTCGACTAATTCCACTGACACATGTATATATGCATGTCTAAATTTACTGCTACTCGCTATTTCTATTTTTCGCTGAATGTCATTTATTCTTGTGCCAATGTCCCTGACCCAATCTAGTAATGTTGATTCAGTCTGTTTCTTTGTGCATCATTGCCAACCATTTATATCCAGAAAGCTCAAAAAGTAGAAACACCAGGGAGGTAGCACGTAGCCCAGCAACACTAGGTCTACATTCAGAATTCATCTTAGGGAGCTGGTTCTCCTAAGTTATGGGAAAACATATTTTCTCACCAAGCTCCAATGATTTCTATCCATGCAGGGTTTTTTTGGGTTTCATTTTCCCCCCCGTTTGGAGACATCCATCTCTCAGATTTCTTCCTCCACAGCAGGCATACACACACACACACACACAATATCCCTGTTACACTGGTTACACACAGAGCAAACTTTCAATAGGGACTATTTCTTATAAAAAGAAAGCATAGTCACAATGAAAACTGTTCACAGTTATTGATTAACTAGAGCAACTACAACTGCAGCTCTTGAACCCAATTCTAAGAACTGTGGAAAACCTGAATCTGAAGTGCATGTTTTTTATTTTTTTTATTTTACAGAGACCCAACCTGACAATGAGCTGAGGATAATTAGACCCAATCTAAAATGCAGTTGACCTGCATAGACTAATGGAGAGAGAACACCAACAGCGGCAGCAGCATCATGTGGCACTAATTAATGAACATCCATGATTGAAAACAGTGGCAATACGTGCCATTTTCCCCCACTCACAGTTCACACTCCTGTGATGATTATGGCGCACCACGTGATTGGAGCTGATAGCGAGATCCAATCATGTATTAGACATATTGACACTCAGACTTGAGACCTGCAGCAATATTAAGGGGGCCCTACCTGACCTGATTAGATTGGACTTGGAATAATTGGTCTGTTAATTGTTTAGTCGATTAATAGAATATTAATCGTCGACTATTTTTGATAATTGATTAATTAGGGTTAGGGGTTAGAGTTAATGTAGGAATTCTCTAGTTCTCTAGTACTTCTTAAATGTAAATATTTTCATGGTTTCTTTAGTCCTCTGTGATAGGTACTGTATACTGTAGGGTGGAAGAAGAAATCTCAGAGACTGCTGTTTCAAAACCTGGGGGGAAAAAATCCCGAAAAATATCTACATGGCCATATACCACTAAAAGAAAGTGAGAAAATATGTTTTTGTGATTTGGGTGAATCGACCGAGAGCGCACAAGGTGCAGACTAAATTAGGGGTACAGCAAAGGCCAAAGTGCACAGTTGCGTGTGAAGCCATCCGCCAAGCCACCATTTCCTTTTAAAAGAGCTGCTCCATGTTGAGCTCTAAAAGGAGAGCGGGGTAGACGGTTAAATTATTGATACCCCCCCTGCAGCCCTTCTGCCATGTTTCCAGCCATTGTGACAAGTCTGTTTGGATATTGAGCAATTGCTCTGCAGCAGCTTGAAGCTAATATGATCAAACACACCACATAGAAACCTGTTCTGGAGGTAGTGTCAAGGGAATGGATGGGTGGGGGACGAGGGGTTCTTGGATCTGGGAAGGGAGGAGGTGGTGAATGGGAAGAGTCAACAGGGGGGTTGCGTGTCTAGTGCTGCCAGGTGTCTGTTCCCATCCCAAAGCCCAAAGCAGCAGCCGCCTGTACCCATAACAGCCCAGGAGGCACCCTTGATGACAATAAGACATCATCTGCAAACGCTACAACTACCCCCTGTCACTCTGCTGAGCTTCTCTGTTAATTACATAAGCCATTTCCTTCAAGATGGCTCACTTGGCTGCCAGCCCAGAAATCTATCATTCCTGTATCTGCGTCTGTCGGATCTATGAACAGGTTAATCAGGTTAGTCATAGAGTTAATACAGGTGGCTTGGATTCAGGGGACAAGCTGGGTGCTCGCCAAGAGAACAAGCTCCACTTCAACCTGCCAAGCTGCAGCTTTTCTTTTTTTTTTTTTTCCATCATTCACACCACATCCTGTTTGTCTTCCTCTCCGGTGTATCTTTCAGTGCTCCAGCTGAGCAATTATTTAGTTCCAGACTTGATGATTTCTGATGAGAAGCGAGTCACTACCTGCGTAGGGACTGGGAAATGGTCTGGGCTTGAAAACCGCATGTTGTTTTGCTTCAATAGATACCAATCGCTCTGTTTGCACTGTATCTTATTGTCTGGTAATACGGGCTGCTGTTTACTTTGTATGATACATTTTCCACTGAGGTTAAGTGGCTCTGTGGAGAAGCAGAGCCGCTAGCATACACCTCCCCCACAGCTGTATTAACCGATATTTCCGACTCGCAGCTTCTAAGGCACCTCTGTGTCCTTGTTTGGACATTGTCATTGTCTGTTGTTGGAGACTGGAGTCTTTCCTCCCAATGGAAACACAATTGGCATACATAAACTGTTAATCTCATCCACTTCATGTTTTTAGCCACTGGCCACTTTTTACTGAACATTACAGTAATGTTTTTATTCCCTTAGGATGACAGCAACTGACAGGAAGGACATTTTTTTTATCTACCTCCTTATTTTCCACTATCACAGCATGCATACTGTTGGGATCTCTGCTATGTTCCACTCATTACAGTCTGTGTCTTCCTTGGGGGTCGGAAAGTATGAACAGGACTATTCAGTGAGCTCAGCCAGTATCAGTTGGGATGAGAGGTTTAATTGCGTCAAAATATGTCTTATTCCATCTGAGTGTGCCCAGGTAAAGTGAATTTGGACTTGAATATACAGTATACCATTTCAACTTATTAACTCTTTCTTATTTGAATAATTTTGAGTCGCATGTTGCAGAAAAGTTCTTTTGTTGGTTTTGTTTACACAACCTTGCAGGAGCACACAAACAACCAGCAGGATGTGTCAGTCAGATATAGAGCATCTATACCCCTGAGAGCACGTAGAGAAACAATGATTCAGAGCCAATTATAACTTCCGAAATCTAGAACAGTCCAAGTATCCTACACTTAACTTGGTAGAGTGAAAATCCTGTAAAATACCTTAAATATGGCTGCACAGTTGCAGATTGCAGATTTTTTTTATTTTGAAAAATGATTTATTTCATTGGTAAAACTTGACCTGAATACTTCACTGGTTAGCTGTAGGTTTAAGAGCATTTTTTGAAGAGAAATTATGGATGTTGATTCTCACTTTTATCACAGATTGAGTAGTCGTGTAATATACTCAAGCCCAGATCAAGTAATTGCACAGAGAAGAACGTATTGGCCCAAATATTATACGACCCTGACTGTAAGATGTGAAAGTAAGACATGAAACACTTCCATTAAAGCATAATGTAAATCCCACATTTGCACAGCTTGTCAATCAGTCTCAGTTTCAGGTTTTACAAACTGGTTTTTGGGCTCCTCATCATCTGTGGCACAAGCAAATCTGGGCTTCTTGACAGACAAACTCTCTAATCCTCAAACATAATACAACCCCCATTTTTTTTATAATGTCATTTCCAGAGAAAAATAATGTTTATATTCAAGCCAGTACGGCATTTTTAGAATGCCATTTTAGCCATGCGGCACCAGGTTTCTTCCATGCGCATGTGAATGCTCACAGTTCATAGATACAAAAGGAAAAAAAGATCAAATGAGCAAAAGAACTAATCAGATACATGTCCTGTAAATAATTGATGAATCTCTTACTTGTACCCATCCCAAGTTTTGTACCACCAAATAAGAAATTATGTACAAAACTGTGTGATAAGATATTCTATTTTTTCTCAAAGCTGTAAGATACAACTTCTGCTGTGTATGTCTACTTTTCTAATATACTACTCTAAGTATAAATATGTGGTTCATAGACAAAACATAAATCCTCTGCAATGCACCTTTTTCTAAACCATAACCTAGATGCATAGTAAGGTACCTAGATGCATATGAATTGCCAAAAAATCCTCAGGACCAACAAAACGTCTCCCATAATTTGCTGTAGATGTCAACATCCCTGTCCGTGGGCAGATTTGTAAATACATCACCTCTGATATTGTGAATGAACACTCTGTTAATACACAGGAGGTGTTTCAGAGCCTTGTAAATAAGCAGGTAAGGTGTATCTCATTATGAGCCACAAGGAAACATTGGCTGCTTTTACAGGGAGTGAGGGTGTGGGTAATGGGAGGGGGCATTTCCGATAAGCGGGCAGACCCACCGCTACCAGCAACCAAACCTCCCACACAGTTATGGGTCACCTGAAACCACACAGACCCCCCACTTCCATAACCACAGTGCCAGGCAGAGCAGGAAACAGAAAAACAACAAAAAAAAGAAATAGCCAGTACGTTTTTTTTTTGTTTTTTTTGCAACCACTGCACAGAAAGCCAGCTCTAGAAGTCACACGCTTACACCACGCACTGAATCACACCACATGTGTTGAATAGGAGGTTAGTGACAAATCTTGTTTGAATCTTTGCGCATAATAAGAAGTGTAAATATTGACCTCACAAACATACAGTTCTCACCTGAGTAACAGAAGCATTATGTGAATACAGTGAATCCACAGAGCTGATATCCTCATCATCCCTGGCAATCGTACAAGTGCAGCACAGCAGAGAATGGGAGTGATACCTACAGTTAACTCTCTATGTAGACTGCATTATATACAGACCATGTGGGGAATGGTGGTTCCCAACCTACAGTATTCAGCAAAGCAATGTCTAAGGCCTAAAGACCCAAATCCAGTAACCCGATTAAAGGAGTTTCAGCAATACAATAAACAATAATACACATAAACCCATTGCACATAAGTTGAAATGTTTCTCTACTGTGTAGCTGTATGTACACTCACCAAGCACTTTATTAGGAACACCTGTGCAGTGTATACATCTTCAGTTATTGTTGACAATGTCAGAAAGGTGATCATTCTATTTTATGTGTATAATATAATTTATGGCAGAGCTATTGTATTGCATTGCATTAGATTGCACAGGTGTTCCTAATAAAGCATTCAGTGAGTGTAGTGTGTGTGTGTGTGTGTGTGTGTGTGTGTGTGTGTGTGTGTGTGTGTGTGTGGAGAAAATGTGAATATGACTACCATGTGGGACAATATGAGTTTCACATCAGATATCAATGTTTGTTGAAAGGGTTGAGTACAAGATAGCAGTTATGTTTACATTCCTAACACCTGAATGCAAATGACCCCAGCATGCAGGTTTTGCAGTTTCCAACAGGAAACCCTCAGAGACATCAACAACAACATGAGGACAAATATGCCACAGAACCAATATAATCCATAAGACTCATTATGGTCAAATATGAATATTTGACCAATACTTTAAAAAAAAAAGCTTCATAATGCATATGTCAGAAAGATAAGCTCTGACATTTCACAGCAAATACCAACTCAAATACTGCACCCAACTTGATGCATAAGCAGAATAGAGCCTGTTGCAGTAATTAGCAGCCAGCAGCCAACTTCATGTTAAAACTCAGCAGAGTCAAGACATTAACTCACACGTTAGCACAAGCAGTTAGAGGCCTACCTTGGAGAAGTGAAGCAGCAGTCTTTGGCTCCTCAGAGGGGTTAACGCTTTGGGAAAAGTGTTGTGGTCCAAAGCAAAACATCATGGCAAAAACTCAGACTTCCGGCTTGAAATGCACCTGTGTGGCCCACAGCTGATATGACTGAAGGATGAAGTAACACCATCATCATGTCAAAAGCAACACTGTTTGCGCCATAAAGTTGTCCTAAAATGACAGAGTCAAGCTTTTGCCAACCTAGCTTACTCATGAGATGCTACATTAGCAGTAGCAGCAAGCAGCAAATGGGGAACCTAAACAGCAGGTGGAACATTAAAGCTTAAAAAACCTGCCTTGCTGCAAAAGGTCTGTTACAAATCTGCAGTATCAGCAAGTTGTCTGCCTGAACTGTCAGGCTTCACTAAAGGATCAGTTCACCCAAAAGACAAAAAATATAAATTAGGCCTATATTATATTTAGGCAAAGGCCCTGAAAACTTATTTTACCAATCAGCTTCTTTCCATGAGTAATGGGATCCTACATGAACACATTGTTTCCTCAACAGTTTTGGTTATTTCACATTAGAGATTTCTATTCTTCTTGTTTTTCTCTTTTGTTCCCAGTGGTTTGAGGTGGGCGGGGATTCAACTGGAAAAAGATGATGTCATGTTCTTCTATTTACCAATCAAGATTTTATCAAAATCTGACGACAGCTGATGGGTTATTTGAACACTGTCACTGAAATATGATCTAACCACACCAACACAGACGCCGACCAGTAAAGCAGATTAGCATTTGAATGTTAAACTCCTAATAAATGATATCTAAAGTGTGTCTAAAGGGTGTTTGTTTCACACTGATTGTTGGTTATTTAGTTCAAATTGTTTGTAATATCTGAAAGGTTTAAGACTATGTTTTAAAATGCTGTTAGCTGAGCATTATAAATTATATTTTATCTCCAGAAGAAAAAAATCTCATATAGACGTGCAGTACCAGTTAAAAGTCTGACCACACTTTCAAGAGAATGGGAAGGTGGGTCCAAACTTTTGACTGGTACTGCATGTCTCAAAACCAAAGAAAATAAATCCAAAACTATCTACATGGCCAAATACCAGTAGAGGTGACAGTTTTTGTATGAAGTAAGAAAATGGACACATTGAACTGTAGATATCACTTCAGTGAAAGGAAGTGATAGATTCATTTGTTTATTGTTTATTGTTCCAAAATTGAGATAGACTTCAAAATCTTTCTTCTAATCCAACAGAGACCACTTGCTTCCACTACTACACTATCTGTCATAGCTTTCATGAGATATTTTTCTTTCATGAAATTCAACCTGTGTCAAACCCTTTAAAGATAATATTCATTAAAAAAAAAAAAACTTCAATTAGAGTGTGTAATTTTCCATCTAGATAATAGAAGATAAAGAAAATCAAGCACAAAAAAGTCAGACACATGAGGTTTTGGTAAAATATATACTTATTTATTTATTTCTTCATACAAAGAAATATTATGAATGTTCAGTATTTAATCATCTAGAAACATCTGTTCCATTTTGCTCTTGCATTGTGTAAAATTAATTCCTTTGATGTACATACCACAAAATACTTGATTTACATGTCTTTTTCATTTTTGTACATACAGATCTGCTAGACTAAATACATATTATATGTGGGTAAGACAAACATTTCTAACAATTTTAGATCTCAAAACAGGTTGAATAAAACTCAACCATAACCGATGCAGCAACATGGAGTAAACCCATGAGTGCAAGCTTTTTTTTTTTTTTTGCTTTTTTTTTTTTGTTTTGTTTTGTTTTTTTTCAGATATTCCCTCAGTTACATGAACCTGACCAGAATTCAAATGCAGTACTCCATCAATTACAGGGAAAATGCCAGAAGAAAAAAAGTTTCTTTCCAGAATGTGACAGCTTGGTAAAAGAGACCATCATAAATGCTTTTTTTTTCATCAAACATTGCACTAAGGAGAGAAGGGGCGATGAAGACTTTCTCCACATAAAGTATCATCGCTCAGGCAGATTGAAAGAAAAGGATAGCACAACAAAAAAATACAGTGTAACAAGCTTCCATCTCCTTTGCTACAAACCATTGGTTTGAGGCTAAACCAGGTAGCTGGCTTCAGCTGGAAAATTAGAAAAAAAAACCCAGCTGATTTCAGGTAATCATCTATTTTAATGACGGGAGCAGGCTAACTGTGTTGGATTGGATAGTTAAAGAGGCACAACATTTTTTTTAACTTCAAACGGAAAAGACAATCAAATTGAACTTTTACTAAAACTGAGTGACAATCTGACACTTTAAAATGCATGATTTGAGGGACTCGTGTAAGGATAGGTTGTGTACATTCAGTCTTAAACACATAAAGCCCTCCTCTAGACACTAATATTCCCTTCCCATTATCCCTGCATTTTCTTAATGGCCACCGCATTGAGCATGCATAGCATAGCACAGCATAACGTAGCATAGCATGGCAGCATCCCTGTGCCCTTATAATAGCGTGCCACCCGCTGCAAAGAGATAGGGCTGCACATCAAAGAATGATAACTGCGCATTTTCTGCCTCTTGCATATCAAGAATTGAAGTAGAAAGACAAAAAACAAAGAAGCAATGCAGAGGAGGGGGGGATACAGAGATAGTGATTTAAGCTGTGTAAAACATGATATCAACCCAAAGTTTTTTTTGGCAATAAGAAGAGAGTTGAAATCGGTCATGGAGAGATGAGATGTGTGAGGATGGCAAGGGTGAATAAGGCATAAAGTATATAGGCCATGGACGATGGCACATGAGGTTTTTCTGATGACACCAGAGAGGTTAGACACTGAAACCCTGCCTGAGGCAATTCTTGCTGTGCTGAGAGTGCTTCACAAAAACCTTTCCTCTTCCTTTGATCTTTTTTTTTTTTTGTCTGGGATTTAAGATGGGGCCTGGCGGACTTCTTTTTGAAGAAGCGTTATTTCATTGAGGCGAAGCCTAGTTGTTGTTTGTCTGTCATCCTTTCTATCTTCATGCTCCATTTCTAACAGATATGCCTCTGCTACCTCACGCAAAGATTTTCCATCTTACTGTAAAAACAAGGTACATACTCCCCCTGACCTGCGGTGCACCAGCTCTGCTCTTCTCAACAAATCAAATGCCTCTCAAGGAAATTTGATTGAGACTTTGCGTGACCTTTGAACTGAGCGAATAGGGCAAGAGCCTGGCTCTGAGCCAACACTGCTTCTAATGGGGAGTTAGAGAGTGGAGGCTCCATCGATCTGCCAGTTACCTTTACTCGATTAGCATAATGTTAACATGGGCCCTTATGTGGTCCGGGATAGGATTTAACGTTTGATGGATGGGTCATTCATTAGAGCAGGCAGCAGGAGCACCAAGAATGAAAGGGCAGCTGTATACTTTAAGCATGAGTGACACAATGAGGATCAATTAGGTCTATTGATCTACCTGTTATTGAGTGGAAAGGGACATGAGGTCTGCTGCTTAGGCTGATGCCAGTGTAGGAAAACTGCACTGTAAAAAACTTAACTGGAGGGTCTGTGTTTTAGTGAAACACCTTATAGAAGAATGACACTCAGAAATGGCAGGGTTTGGGAAAAAAAAATGAAGTTATGATGCATAAATGAATGAGGATGCACATGGATAGATGTTCTCCACTTCTCTGTGAGCACTCTGTACCCGTAATATGGTGCTTTTCACTAGGATTTTCCACCCTAATTTCTGATTCAGTCATTGCTGATTACCTGCATTTTGAAGCACCTATACTTTAAATCCACTGAGTTTACAGGACCACAAGGGAGGAGCGAGAGAATTCAAAATTAAAATGAGGAATGTTAAAAAAACAACATGTGGGCCAGATGTTATGTACAATTATGGTTAGGCAGCTTAGTGAATTAATTGCTTAGAAATAAAAATAAATTATTATAAAATAGATTTCTGTACATTTTACATATATATAGCAATATCTCCACATCTTGCCATTGAATTACAGAGAAAAAAAAAACTTTTCAACAAATGAAAAAAAAAATAAAAAATGTCCCCCATGATTTTCACATCAATCCCAACCAAAGTTATGTCCCGTCATCTGGTAGAACTTCATGTTGAAGGGCCTGTAGAAGTCCCGTAGCCTCTGCACCACCTCAGGGTTAATGTTTGGATGGGTCCGCCCTTTGGTTTTGCCCAGGCAGTGCGGCTTGCTGCTGCCCTCTGCCTTCTTGAGGCACGGGAAACCCTTGGTCTGATTGAAGTAAAAGTGTTTGTCTGTGATGATCCTCTTGAGCCCCAGGAAGTCCTGCACGCGGCCCAGCTCTCCGGCCGGGTCACTGATCAGCCGCTCGCCGCTCACAAACAGGATCTGGCCCATGGGGAAGTACTGCAGCCAGTTGTCCAGGTGCTTGGCGTAGATGCCGATCTGGATGGCGCTCCATGAGGTGTCGATGAGCCCCGTAGTCCTGTTTTTGAAGGTGAGGCTTTCGAAAGAGGGAATGTCAGGCTTCTTAGACAGTGTCTGCGTGTAGTCCGAGATAGCCCTGGTGACCGGGTCCCTCACGACGACGATCAGCTTGGTGTCACGGGACATGGCGGAGATCCGGGCTGGAGCCTCTCTGGTCACAAAGTAGCTGGGGGTTTTCTCCATGGTGATTTGGCCCTCTAGGGTCTTGGGCATTAGCTCCCTGAAAAAAACAAAAGATGAAAGCGGACAGAAGGAGGTTAGGAGAAGGGTAAGGTGGAGCAAGATCTTGCGTAATGTAATCAAGTTGATGGAGTGTACTGTGTTCTGTAATCAATGACTCACTGAGCCTGCTTAGCCTCATTATAGGGCTCAAAAACCTATTAGTGCAGGCAGCTCTCCAACGTCAACATGCTCACTCACTCATAAGATATCTCACCTCTGACAGAAAACAGAAAACCCTTATTTACTGCATAATCAAGAACAGGGAAGCATTTACAGGAATTTCTAAACATGATCAACCCTGAATTTAACCATATTAGGGATAAGGAGCAGAGGTTTTCCCACCTCTGCTCAGACCCCCCACCTCCCCCTCCCCCTTTCTAACTGTAGCTAACCTGCTCTGTTAATAATAAAATAGTGAATAATTTGATCATCCCTACAATGTATTTTTTAATAAATTATCTCACAGCATGTATGAATTCCATTATCTGGTGTGTCTTCCCTGAGCTCATTTTTCCCTATACCTCACAGCTGGATGTAATGATCCAAAGTGGTCAAGTTTAATCAAAATCCACCCTCCCTCTTTATAATATCAAGGCAGAAAAAAAACACACTTAGCCTGCCTTGCTGACTCAGACATAGCTGTGCCACGGTGCCCCACCCCCTGTCTGACCCCCTAATTTTTTTTTTTTTTTTTTAAATGCTACAGCGCTGAAAGATGATGAGGCTTGTTTCAGAAAGGGAATCTGTTTTTTGACAAGAGTGGGTTCGGTTTTAGGTGAGGGCTGGCTAGTGGGCTTTACACAGATATGTTACATGCAGACATATAATCAAGAGGTACTTGAGAACAACTGGTTTTGAAGGAAAAGTGAACGCACTCCGCTCTCTCCGGCATTAGGTTTCAGATTTGGTGGCCAACCGCAGAGTCTAGATTATGGTGGAGGCGATAAGAGCGGTTTGACTGACATTGGGATATGGATCACCTTTCTCTCTTTGGCCCCCGCACCAGGAAGAAAACTAGTGTCTGTGATATACGTGGGATCAAATGTGTTTCTGGTGCTGGCTGGGTGGGATGGTTTTTGGATTATGGACTGGAAACGACACCGGCTGGAACAGTTCCTACTGTTTTGTTACAGTATCAGTCCACTCAAAAAGAAAAACACATACAGACACTCTAGCAGGAAAAAAAAAAACTCAAGGGAGACACCGACAACCAAAAACAGCAAATAAGCAGTTTAAAGCACTCAAAGGAGGAAGAAACAAAGGAAGGGGGAGATAACCGAGGGCATTGGTCTATCAGGGTGAACACACTCTCACAGATAAGACTCCAGTTAGCCTGTTGTTACTCTGAGCCTCGCCTTTGTTGTTAACGCTAGGGCACTGATACACCATTGTGTAGACACTACTATTGTAGTGGATCCCATTCAAACTCTGTGTAATCCCACACAAAGTATTTACACACCGAGAAAGGTAAAAGACGTCGAAACTACAATGTTGGACACATTTTCTGTACGCACAAAAGTCTGTAATGCTTTATTCCTCCCAAGAGCCTCAGCTATTCTTCAGAAATATACTCTAAAAGCTGGAATGTAGTTCATGTCCATCTAGCTCATGGCTAATTCATGTAACACCGCCTCTCCATTAATGCAAGAACCCAAGAAAAAGAGGGAATGGTGAGGGAAAAGAGAAAATACCCAGGGTAACTTCAGGTAACCAATAAAATGCCTTATGGAAATGATGTTGGCAGATTTGTGTAATCCTAATGCAGTGCCAGTGATCTAATTATGATAATATCTGCTTGATTGCTGACACATCAGAGGGGTGAATGGTGTAGATGTGGGGGAAAAGCAAGCCTGTTCCAAAAGCTCATTAATAGCCTATTGAAATCAAAACAGATACAGCATGTGGTTTTATGCAAGAGCATGACAGATCTTTCCGCCAGCAAACCATTTCTGGAGATATAAATGCAAACAACACATCGCGAGCACACGCACATTCAAAATTCTCTGCTGCAACTAAAAACTGTTTATACAGCCCTCTTGAATGTCTTCAATGGAAAGTGGAGTATAAACCAAAACATGCTCGACTTAAACTGCACGCCATTCGTCATTCTTTCGATGCACAATGGTGATACTGCCTGCAAGCTTTTTGTCATTCCTTGTGCTAATATACAAAAAGAGTCCAGAGCCAACACAGAAGAGGCAAATGGCTTCCCATCTAATCCGATTTCAACATGACAATGCGGCATGGAGATAGGGAGGAGGCCTGAGTTACAATGTGCATAGTGATAGATTATGCTGATCCAAGCTCAGGGAATCCTTAAAAAAAAAAAAAAAATCAAGTGTTGGGGGTTGCAGGAGCATACAACAAGCGGATGGCTGGACAGCGAGGAAGAAAGGAAAGTGGTGAGGAAACCCCTAAAAAGCGCCAAATCTGCAAGAAGAGCCCCCCCCCGACCCCTAATAAAAAATCTCCACCTCTGACTTTGCCCACTCTCTCTGCCAAAAAAAAAAAAAAAGCAGGAAGAGAGAAAAGAGAGGAGAGGAGGGGAATTTTAGTGGGACAAGTAGCTCTTAGAGAAACAATGCCTATTATGCTCTTTTTTGATTTATGAGGTGCTGCTTTTAAAGATTCCGTCAGCAAACAGGCAATTCTGTGACACTGGGCTCTTCTTTTTTCTTGCTTTTCTTTGAAAGTGAGCCATTGTCCCTGGGCGGTGGGGTGAGCAGGGCAGTGGTCAGGGCAGAGGGGCGGGGATGGGGGCAGGGTGGAGAGAGGGGTGGTGGCCAGAGAAGGAGGGTGGCGGGTGCTTATCGAGGCTTTATAAAGGCTAAATAAAGGATATATATTGAGTGGAGCACTTCTCCGGCCTTCTCGGCCTCCAGTGAGAGAAGCCTTTTGGAGGGTGCTTGAGTGGAACGTGTGCCGAAATTGCCCTGCAAACATCACCCTGTCCCTCTTGGATACCGAGGACTCCATAGACTTGCACTGTCTAATGTGGGAAACAGGCCAGTAAAAACTGAAAATACCGAACTTGACTTCAACTACAACAATTCAAAACTACTTCCTTGCTTGCTCGTACTTTCCCAGGATATGTATCTTTTTTCTTTCTCCATTTGTCCCTGTACCTTTGTCCATTGAGAATATTTCCAAGTTGAAAGACATGCCAAAAACAGCGATAAGACACAAAGCAGAAGCCCTTGTCACATGACAGCATCAAACAGAGGCCGGCGGAGTGGCCCTTTGGCCTGTGTTTTAAAGAGCCCTCATCCCACCAGAGATAAACGGCAGGCAGGAAAAGGGTTATTTCTGTCTGATGCTTCTGCCTCCCTCCTGTCACATTTGATTTGATGATAACGGGCTGCCACTGAGCTGTCTGTGCCACAGCATCCCTGACAAAATGACTACTTTGCTCGTAGACAAAAGGCAAAAGCTATTTGGCGCGTGTCTGTCGATTTTCTATTTGATACAAAGCGCTCTCAATTGTCTCACATGTCTCGATGTTGAAAGCATTTGAATCTCAAATTAGGGTTTGTTTATTTGAATACAGACAAATCAGAGGGCATTTTGTGTCAACCGGTGAAGGGAGGGTGTAACTCTACTCTTATGGGCATTTAAAACTGAAGCTGTCTGGTTTCTATGGCTTGAAGACCCTGGAGCGAATGTTATCTCCCCGTGGGAGGTAACACCACCCAAAACAACAGCGAACACTGAACAGCACTCTAGGTAGCTGTAAGGAGAGGCGGAATTAACCTGTCTCAATTAAGCAATAAGAGCACATCAAACAAATCATCCACTCCATGTGCCAAACATGCTTGAGTTTCATTTAGATTATGGCACTTTTGACTCCACTTCAGTCCCCACTCTTCACCGCATTCTCCTTTCCATTGATCCCAAAGGTTCCCTCGACCCCTGGCAATCAGGCCTTGAGGTCCGATAGCAAAGTGACACTTCACAAGTGGAAAGAAGGAGAGGGAGGAAATGAGGGAAAGCACTGAAAGACTCTCTTTCTTCTCCAAGGGCCTCTTACCCAAGCTCTTCACATGAACCAGTGTGTTGGATGTACAAGCATTTTCAGGAAACACAAAGAAACAGCTTTATTCCTTACTAGATGATAAGGATCTTGAGCACCACTTGTACGTTCACAGTCGAACGTGTTCTAAATTTGATCTGTTCCAACCCAGGAACACAAGCTAATTCAAACAAAATGCATCCATTTTCAATCTGACACTGTAAGAATCCCTTTCCTGGTGTCTTCGGACTCTAAGAATACTCTAAGAAAAGGATGATAGATGGTACATGCAGACATGGAAGCTTTATTGCATGAATTCATCAGTATGGACGAGTCACTCGTAAATAAAAACAGCGTTCCCGTTTAAAGTTCTCGGCTAACAGTAGAGGAAACCTACACGCTATGAAATGGAACTGAAGAGAGCAATATGTTTTTGTAACACACACACACATGCACACGCACACACATACACTATGGCTTCTATTGAGGGAGGCAGGCTCACCGAATATTTTCAAAGTAGTATTTAAGAACATACAGAAGCCAGACGTTTTGAAATATACTCCACTGCGCCTGGAATCTGACATTATATTTAACCACAGAGCATGACTTTGGCTGTAAATTAAAAGAATAAAGAAGATGGTTTATGGTGCAGTCTGCCGGGCCACTCTGATGCAGAGAGAGAGAGAGAGAAGAGCTCTGGCTGCACTTACAGGAGCTTCATCTGGTCTCTCTTTCAAGCACTTGGAGTGGATTCCAGGTGTTAGTATGTGGCCACTTAGAGCTTTTTGACAGTTCATTTCCTGGCTGAGAAGACCCAGAGATCCCTGCTTAAAACTGAGATCTTGCAGGAGTGTATGCTGAAGAGGGTCAGTGTATATCTGTATTGTATGTCTCAGGTTGTGTGTTTTGCTGTATGTATGCATACCTTTGTGCCTGCCGTGGTATCTGTATCTTTCACACCGACTTGTAACGTAATACCCAATACTTGGGACATAATGAACCCTAAGTGATGCTTCGCCTTCATCAAACTGATCGGAGTCAACTGTCAGTACTGTTCACGAGCCTGCGGTTTCAAATTAACAGGCTTCACTGAATAATGGTGTCACTGGAAACTCAGAAAGGTGGCTAAGTGGAAGCCCCTCCGAATCATCTGTCTGCTAAAAGGATTAATAATGCAGGCTAGCCTAGTATCACACACTCAGACCTGGATGGTGGGGCCCTGCATGGGATGGTGCGCATCATGCGGCTAGAAGGAGGAGTGCTCTTTGAAAGCCCAATTCCTCCTCCAGATTACTGCAAAAGCTGTTGCCAAAGAGGCCTGTCAGTATGAATGGATCTACTGCAGACCATTCCCTACTGTATCTCTGTTGCTTGACCAAAGAGAGACATTGTTTAGAAAGTTCTGCATTACTGATTCTTACTGTATGTCTACTGTCATGCCAACAATAGTAAACATGAGTTGTGGTACATTGGTTAACTTCTGGCGAGTCTCAAAGGACTGAGGATGAATTTTTTGCTGAAATGCTGCAGGCTGATTATAGATTACCCATCTTTTTCATCCATCTAAATTTATCATTCTAAACAATGATATATGGGTGTGAATAAAACCAGTCAGGAGACAGTTGGAGCTTGGAGACAGTGTAGTTTGAAAGTAGTGTTAGCTACTAATACTAGTGTCGCTGGCTTAGACCAGTAGGCCCCAACAAAAGGGATAACAAGATAAATCTGAGGGTTCGTGAAGTGATTAAAGATAGGAGTTTTACCTCTTCTGGACTACTAAGGGAACATCACTTGGGTGAACTGTTCACATCACATAAGCAATCCGTGACATAGAGCTTTAAGTAGGCATTGTTTGCTGTAAAAGGTCATTAAGCAGAAAACCATTGGGGTTCATTGGCCTAGACTCTTTGTCTCTGGGCTAGAGGAATGTAAGACTCTTTTGAAGTAAGTTTTGGATAAAAGTAGACTTCGAGCACAATCAGTAGATAGAAAAACACATATAGGCTTTGGGTTCCACTAACAAGGTTTTCATCAACAGGGAAAAAGGGAGTCTAAGGGAAATGACCAACAGGGTCTTAGGTCAGAATATAATGAAGAGGCTACAAGTTCAAGCTTTTCCAGAGCAACATATAGGGAGTGCAACGAACTGGTAGGAGTCCTTGTCTCATTTCTTGCTCTGTGACACTTTGACACCCAGACTTTTTACTGCAGGGCTGATGTGGTTGATAAATGCAGCTCCCAGATCCTTAACTTCATCAAGACGGTGCACTATGTCAGAGCAGCCTGGGAATCTACTGACCCTCCATGTAAACAAAACAGTTAACCCGGCCGATGCAACTTGTCCATCCATCATTTTTCACTGAAATCAGGGAGTCATGCACCGAAAGAGTGGAGCATTTTTTTTTTATCTTAGCGTCTCTCACAGCCTGTGTGTGTGTGTGTGTGTGTGTGTGTGAAAGACAGAGAGAGAGAGAATGTGTAGGAGAGGGAGAGTGAATGACAGAGGGAGGAAAAGACAGAGAAGAGGGAGAGAAGGGGAGTTAGGCCTTGCGGTCACAGACCATCCAGACTGGTTTCGGGCTCATACCCAGCCTGGTTTTGGAGGCAACATCAGACACAAGTAAAGTAGAATAAATAAATAGAGAACTAACCACCACGTATAATGCCATGGACTACATGTCAGACACCCCAACAGCATATTACCCCCAGCCACATCCTCAGATACCCCCCTCTGTTATGTCCTGAAAATACTTAAAGTGAGGTTAAGACATTTTACTCTTAAACCATTGTGGTCGTCTTGTGATGGGCAGCATCGCACAGGCGTGACAAGCACAAATTATTCAATTCAATACATAACTATCATTTTTCTTATTCAGAAAATCTGTTTTAAGTACATTTGTTGCTATTTGGCACCTTTGAAAAACAACACAGGAATGTATGGAGCCATAAGGGTTTTCAGGCTCAGAACCATATCAGCCTGTGGCCATCGACGGCTGCCTGGAATTACTGAGTGTTAATAACTCTGCAGCGAAGCGAGGGAGCCCACCATGTGGTATAAATAAAACAGAGGACTTGGTGAAAGGGATGGCGGAGGGTAGAAAGAAGAAACACCTCCTCCCTTGCTCTCATGAATGTGCAACAGCATGCCTACAGAGGTGTCCTTTTCTTTATTCCAGCTTTCAAAGATGTTGCAGAAAAGAAGCTTCATTTTTACTGGCAAAAGAAGAAAAGAGGCAAAAGGATCCCATCCTTTCGGTAACATCTCACCACTTTGTTTGACATGCCATACAAGATGAGTCACCTGACACTGCCGCAGCAATCAGGCTACTCATTGTGTGCGCCTTAACGCCACTCGCAAACATGCCAGCGGACACACTCACACCCTCTTTGAAATCGGCCCACTTGGCGATATTACCCAGAATTTGTTTAGCGCTAGTAATCCTTACTAATCAGTGTGTTTACTTTGGTGGTTTGCTGAAGGTGTTAGCCCAGAACTAGCCACACATTCCACCACTCCATCAGCATCAGGGTGCGACTGGCTGACATCTCGAGTGAAATAAACCAATGAACCTTGAAAGCATAAAAAACAACACGGCAAACAATGAAGGGCTGCAGGTGAAGACTGTGTATGAAGTGTCTATGTGTGTGTGTGTGTGTGCGTGTGTGTGTGTGTGTGTGTGTGAGCATTTCTGGGTGCTGTTGTGTTGGTGTGCAGGCAGAATCAGCCATTCTGACTGATTTCCTGACACTTGACATGCACCAAGAGGCACATGACTCCTTGATCTAGCTACAGCAAAGATGAATAAAAGATGAAACAGACTCGAGAAGAACATACATGCCACCACCCCCACTCCCCAGACATACACACACAGTCACACACACACACACACAGAAAGACAGAGAGGGAACGAGCAAGCTACTTTGCATCCTGTTTGAATTGGCTTTCATCCGTAACTGCCTGCGCACCTTTTTCGAAGACAGGTGAAGTACAAAGTACATGAGAGAAAGAGAGGGGATTTCCTCTCTACTGTATGTCACTCAATGGGAAGAAAACAATCTTCCTGTGTGTTTGGGCTGTTATTTAGCTTCCATTACTCACACTGCAGCTGTTCTGCAGGTTAATGGTTTACAAATTCCTGAAGACAGCCTGCCTCCTGAGCGAACATATAATTAGCTAAATTGAGTAACGATAGCACCGGTTGTGACAATTAACCTGCTCCTTTCAGAGATGGAAAGAGTGGCAGGAGCAGTCCTCAGGCGATCCAGCCGTTTTCCTTTGGATTTGAGCCTAGATGTTGTCTCCTACAATATCTCCGAGCACCCCGAAGACAAGATAATCTTTGTTAAGAATAACAGGCACTGTGTTAACCATTTCTGCTGCCAAACGCAGACAATGGAGCTCAAAGTCCAGTTTCAAGGTTGCGTTATTTTATTGAAGGGATGCTGAATAGCTGAGGATAATAGTTTGATGACAAATGTTTTCACCCCTGCGCTGTATCTCTATCAGTAAGCCTCTTTATTCAAAGTGAAACGAGATCTGTTGCAGCTCCCTGCCAGAAAACAAGCTATTTCGTGTGAGGGGAGTAAAGACAACCAAAAAAAATATATTTGAGAAATAGCAGCAATGTCAGCCCTTAGCCAGAACGTTTTAGTAGTTGTTTGTTTTCATATAACTTTTCAGCAGCTAAATAGTTTTTTTCCCCCCTTTTCACTAGATATCAACTTCTTTTTTTTTTCCTTCTCAGTGCACATTCAGAACTAGAAAGCACTCTCCTGACATTGTCGTTAGAATATGTTTGGTATGTTAAGAAATCCTGCAAAAAAAGAGACAATAATAATAAAAATAATAATATAGAAATAAGCCTGTATTCACACCAAAAACTCACTTGAAGTGTAGCGGTTAGTAATAGTAGCTGTTATCCAAAGATACACAGTGCAGTTTCTAGGACTGCCTGATGATTCCAATCAGTTAAACAAGGGAGAGAAAAGACTACACATGGTGGAAAATAATTGGAATTGAGTCCGGTTTGGCCAGGTTGTCTTGGAGTTGAGCTGAAGTTCTTACAGCTCTTATGAGAGAGCCCAACAGCTCGGGGAGTTCATCTAAATGGAGAGAGTGACTAGTGCCGAGCAGCCTTGGTGCAGAGAGACAACTCAAGGCTTCTAATGAGCTCTGCTCTTTTACTGCCAAGCTAATGGAAACCTCAGGAGACCTCAGTCGCCCTCTCTCTCTCTCTCTCTCTCTCTCTCTCTCTGTATGTGTGTGTGTGTGTGTGTGTGTGTGTGTGTGTGTGTACCCCCTTCTCTCCCAGAGGCAGTCACACTCACCAGCACCCTAATGGCTACCTCTGGGACTTAATACCTGGGACAAGTGAGGCTTTACCGGTTTACTGTCATCACTTTCTCCTCTTCCTCCACCTTCTCTTCCACTACAGATCATTTTTCTTTTCTTTGGAAAGGAGTATGGAGTTCCCCGCCTAACCTATCTTTTAGCAAGAGTAACAGCAGACAATTAATAAAGTTATATTAGAGTGTTTGTTTCCCCCAGCCTGCAGGGAAACCTTTTTTTAATGTGCTAAAGAGTGTTTATTTAGCGGCAATGAATGACCATTAACTCTGGAGGGAGGATGTCTGGTTCTGTTCTGACATGTGTAACAACATCCAAATTATCACCTTGTTAAAAAAGAGCCTAATTCACATGTAGCACAGAGGGAGGGTTTGTACACCGCTTTCGCCATCCTACGCTTCCTTTCTTTCCCCAAAATTACTTCATTAGACTTCTTTATAAGCGATTTTTATTGTTGTGTACCTTGAATTGCGTCGACTTCATCCTCAGCGGAGGAGACAAGAGCGGCAGTTGCATGATTATTCTGCAGGAGTGAATGAGCACAAACAAAAGTCCACACTTTTTAAACTACACGTATTTGTACGCGCGCGTGTGTGTGTGTACGTCTGTGTTTTTCTGTTTGCATCGACCCAAGGAGAAGTGTGTGAATTCAGGAGTGTGTGAATGTTTGACAGTAAGTTCCTGTCAGGCTCCATGGCTTTTATTCTCAGCTCCAGCAGGAGGTTCCTGTCTTTGGCGGCCATATTGTCCTCATTGGTGTGGGTTGTGTTCACTGGAGGTGAAGAAGGGGGGGGGGGGGGGGGGGGGCGGCAGGCCACCATAGTGCAGCGCTGCCACTCCCCTCTCCACAGGTCTCCCCTTTCACAATTAACCGGTCGTAATTTGGGGATGAAAGCCGCCTTTTCTCTGTTTCTCCACCCCCCAGTCACTTTCTCTTCTCAGTTGGCCCATGCCAAGCTTAGGCAGCAGGGAGAGAGGGCCTCCGTCCTTCCACGCTGACCAAAGGTTTCTCTGGGAGAGGGCCACTCGTGGTCAGTGAGGCCTGCAGTGAGCCCCGCCCAGGTTCGGACAAACCAAGCATGACATGTGACACTATTCTTACACACCAGCAGCGCAAGTGCACAGCTGGAGAATGGAGAAAGAGCGGTTCATTAGGGAGGGATTTGAGGATGATGTTTGGGGGAGGAACTGGGAGGTACTGAAGGAAAACTGGGTACCATTAACAAATAATCCATTCATTTGGGAACTCAAGGTGGAAGTTTAGCCAACACAGAGGCTTGGTTTCAAACTGCTTGTTTTTATAGGCTATTGGCTGCTGCGGCTGAGGATTTGAACAGAGGATGAGAACCTGCTGTCAGCTGTACGGTTGGCTGGCCGGGTGCTTTGTCCCCGAGGAGCCACAGAGTTCCAGGAATCAGGAAACAGTCGGAGCGCCAAAGTATCTAATCATCTGAATTCAACAATGTCCTTTCTAGAACTGTTACAGCCGCTCAAAGATTCAGCGCTCTTTGATTGTGACAAATGCAGAGTTTTAAAACAAAACAAAACAAAAAAAAAGTCATCCTCCTTTACGTAACTCAGTAAAACTGTCATACTATTGTTTTCTCCCAGAAACAGGTATAAAATGCCCAGTGGGGCTTGTAGGATCCAGCCGCTTTCTGTAGCTCTGCAGATGGTCAACACACAGACCCTGTCAACAATCAGACGTGGGTCTGACCCCAGTCAAAGGCTCTTAACCCATCTCTCCACATTACCTTCAATCAGCCCTGACCGATCAATACTGGCTATCCCAGAGGAGCCGGACCATGGCGACATTTGTGTACGCTGTCTGTGTGTCTCATTCTTTTGTTGAACGGAGATGAAAATGATTTGTGGCTTCACAGCTGAGCCTGTCACAACCACGCAGCAGATACATCTCATGACACTTTTCTATACCGTTCTACATAACAGGCCGCGTTCACAACAATGAAAGAGAGTCTGATGTTTTTGACTGGCCTCTCTTTAGAACCAGGTGGCCTCTTTTGGCAATCGAGAGGAAGGAAGGAGGGCGAGGTCAGTGGCAACAGAGAGTGGACGGGTCACCTACATGGAAATAGGAGCACCCCTGTGGCGAGGAGATGAAAGGACGTGCACCCATCCAGAACTGTCCCTGACATGGCCAGGGACAGCCGTCTGACTCCGGCTGAAGAACTACCAGTGGGGGTGGACTGGCTTTTAGATAACAGCTTTCAAACAGCGCAGACTTCCGGCAGGCATCCTGAGTCTGATAGTGGAACGTGATTTTTTTTTTTTTTTTTTTTTTAGGGAGCCCTCTTTTCAACAATGCTCCACTTGTCTGTTTTGTTGTGTGGTAGCTTTTACTGACGCTGCTTTGTACGTCTGCTTACCTCCACAGTGTTTAATCACAGGCGAGATACAAAGGTTGACCAGAGAGACATCCTGCTCAGGGACGGTGCCGTCTCCGTCCCAGACTGGAGCCTAACCTTAGATCATAAACCACATCACACAAGGACTGAAGATTATATAGTTGAGCGTGTGGGCTCCGAGACATATATCGCATTATTGGTACATGACAGTTAAATAAATCCACAACTAGAAGCAAACACAATTTCTAAAACATTCCAGAAACTGTAAAAATAATCTCCTTCAACCACCGTAACATAACAGAATATTCAAACCACCCATACGGCCATAAGCTGTATAACTAGGCTCTCTCCAACTCTCTTGTTTAATGCTAAAGCCACTCCAAGGGAGGAGCAACAGCGTCAACACTGCCGGGCCTTGACAGCGAGCTGAGTCCAGAGCCCGCGACACGACAGCAAAACCACAGTACAGTAATTATATATCAAAGCCCCTTCATAGCCAATAGGGTTAAATGGAATATGAAGAGAGCGACATGCACCGCAGACTGACAGGACGAGATGAGAGCCGCAGTCAACAAGAGTTAGGAGTAAATAAAATAATGTGCGTTTAAGAAAAGTAGAGCAGTGTGGAGGAAATAAGGTCAGTCATTCCTAACTGTAAATAAATTGCTCGATGAGTAATAAGATTGACAATCTTACGTGCTGAACTAAAGTTAAAGGTGGCTGTGCTTTTGCTGTTGTTACTTCTTGACTTTGGGACAAAGTTGCAAAGTTTCAAAGAAAGAAAAAAAGACCTTTTTATAACTTTTTTCACTTTGTGTCCTCGTTTTTCAAGTATCGTCTTCTCTGCCTCTCTTTCTCCTCTAAATCGTTTTGTAACTTCTGTTTTGAAAAATTGCAACAAAAAAAATGCCTCAAATGACATAATAGCAGATCAAAAAATAAAATAAAATACAACATGACTGTTGTTGCTTCACAAAATGCTCACTCTGCTGACCCTGAGCCCTATCACACACTCTGCATGGGTTGTTAGTCTTTTTTAGGAAGTAACTCATTGCATTTGCTGTTAATGTATGTGTTGAAGATAAGTACATTTTTGACTTATCGTTATCAGATAACACTAGTGGCACTCTCACTACGCCACTAAACAGGTGCAAATAGAGAATGAAAAAATAATGAGCCAATGTCCTTGTTCACATTCAGTCACACTGGCCTGTTGAGCACTGACTCTCTCTTTGTATGTGTGTGAGTGTGTGTGTGTGTGTGTGTGTGTGTGTATGTGTGTGTTTCTGTTCCTTGGGACTAGTTCATGCATGACCTCACTGTGAAAATGTGTACCTCCTGATACAAGGACCCCTCGGTCAAAAGCATGAATCATGTGTTTGTCTTTGGGCACAAATAAAAACTGTCAAAGTACATCAAGAAATCCACAATACGACTTGTTATCAACCACCTCCATTCATTTTGAAACTTCTCTCTCTCTCTCTCTCCGCTGTCTCACCGAGTCTTTTCTGCTCCCTCTATGGCTGCATTTACTTGTTGGAATTCCAGCTCTAAATGCGCGCCCATTGGGAGAGGCAAAGATGGTGCAAGCTATAGTGGATGGCAGGGCGATTGTGCAAATGAACAAACAAGAAGAGGTGAGTTACACAACTCACACGCACACACACACACATACACACAGAATTGTCTATAACCGCCTCCATAAATGACCCTCACCGAAATCAGACCTTATTCCCACAGAATATATTTCACTGCCATGCAATTTTTGCCTCTGTCTGCAACATTCCAGTGTTTTCTCCAAAGTCATCTCCAGTATCTGCCCCTAATGGGACAGTTAGGAGTATCAGCAACGAATGAAGTATGATTCCCTTCCTCTGTCCATCCTCACTCGAGGAAAAGAAACCTAAAAAACTTTTCTTTTTTTCCCCCCCTACACTACAGGATCTGTTTTCACCAGCTGTCTCACTGAAACATACATTTTTCACTGCAGTTCTTCCTCAAAAGTATGTCCAGAACTCAATCTGGAGTGCACACAGTATATGTCTCATATAAGAGGGTTGCTGCATAGCATAACCACCACTGTCAAGATATACTGTTGCAGCATAAAATGCCTCATATCACAAAAGCAAACAAACAATACAAACATCTGGAATTGCAAAATGCAAGTTTTTTTTTTTAACAAGTTTTGTTTTCAATGTAAAAATGAAAAATCAAATCAAACTTCTTGGAATGCACAGCAAGTAATGGATAAGCTATTTTATTTATTTATTTTTTTAGCTCCATTCCATCTCTACCAACAGAAAAACCTGAGTCATGACTTATTTACTGTACATGGCTTAAAAACTATTAGATTTCACGGTCTAAAAAGTAGCAGACAGCAGTTTTCCGCAATTCCCTTTTTCCTGAAAACAATAGAAATAGGTGGAAGTCTGGTTAAATAACAGCCAACTACAAACTCAAACCAAAAGACCTGCGGTAAATCTGTGTTTCTATCAAAGCAAAGCACATGAAAGTTTGTACAAATCAATGAACGGAGTCTTTATTTTGAATGCTGCCAACCCTCGGGTTCCCCATTCGTCTCCTCTTTTTTTTTTTTTTCATACATTGCTGGGGCCCCATTCAAGGGTCTTGCATATTTAACGTGTAGAATAAACGCTTGGAGCGAATCCGTTAAATCCAGAAGCATGTTTTTTTTTTTTCTTTTAATCAATTTGTCAGATTAGCTTTTATATTTAAAAAGAAGAAAAAAAATCATGACAGATAAAACTTTGTGTCACTTTAACCACAGTTAGTTGCAAAAGACGCGACATTTTAACACTTTTTCAAAATAAATGTTGACGAATGGCAAAAAAAAATAATTAGCAGATTTGAAATGGAATTCCAATACCTTATCAATAAATTGATTCGGCCATCAGCAATTCAGTAGCCATAATGTAACTCTGCTCATTAGTGGATAGAAATAAAGACAGAAACAACCAGAATTGATATTATTCAGATTAATTGTCAGTAAAAACTACATTTTAAAAAAAAACATGGTGGAGGATTTGTTAAACTCTTTTTTTTTTTTTTAAGTGTCTGTGATGTTGAGAGTTACACTCATTAGTCTCGACAATCCTCCAGCTCGTTATATTAACACTTTGTAATGTAAATGAAGAGGATAATGTTAGTTTGTTTCCCTCTTAAGATGTTAAATGGTTTCGTTGCGAGTTTTGTTCTAATTAAGGACCCTCACTTTGTCTTGCAGATCCCCCTTTCTTTGCAACGCAGGCTATTATTCCTGTGAAGGACATTGACATAAGAATGGTCAAAACCCCTTTCAGCTCTATAAATACTATTAGGCTAAATATTCGACACCACAGGAGAGTTATCATTTTCTTTACTTCTTTTTTTTTCAACGCTCAAAATTGGTGGAACAAGTTCAATAAAAACTTTATGAATTCGATGTGAAATGTGTCAGATTTGTGCGATTGTGTCACACACGTTAAACCCTGAATCCCAGTGCAGTAAAGTATAAAACATGTTTGTTCGGTTAGGTTCAGTCATAAAGGCGGTCACCCAAATATAACAGGAGGTTATTGAGAGCTGAAATCAACACAATTTGGCTCCAATGCAAACCCTTCACTCTACATAAATAAGATTTAATTTGATATCGTATTTATGCAGACCTGTTCACAGTCGTAGCAAAACATTTAAAGCGACTAAATTCACATTTTAATTTGGCGAACAAGCCTGGAGACACATCATCGCCAGGCTGCAATGTTGCGCTGTGTCCAATAGAGATCACTGCACAACGCAGAAACAGGCCAGTCTGGCTGTAATCTCCAACCATGCAGCTTCAAAATGTGACACAAGTCGGTACTTATGAAAAAAAAATAACATGAACGAAAGAAGAAAAAAAAACACACTCTGCTATCAGTCCTCAAAATTACCAAAATACATTAATATGGCACAATATAACTCGCGCGTAATTTAATGCGTAAATGGGCCGAAACGACACAACCACAGTGTTGGCTCTGTTTTTATTTAGCTTTAAATGTTTTCACTTTGTAATAAACTCCAAACTTGCTGAAGGAAAAAAACAAACAGAAATTGGTGTTCTACTTTTACGAGGTTCAATTTCTTGTTAAACCAATTAGGAGATAATTAATTGAGGCACCTAACTGTGTTAACGTTACTGTGGCGAATGAGTGACAAGACTTATAAAAAAAACGATCTAATTCGACACACAAGTAAAATATTGTAACATATGTTTTGATCTATAGGTGCGCTGTAGTAATAATGGCTTGTGGATCAATAGCTTGAATGTCTAGCAGCACTGCGGTGCCAACTCCTCTATAAATGTGTCTTATAGGGAACTAAAATTATCTCAAATGTTTCAAATAGTTATATTTTGTTTTCTGGTCATTCAAACAGACGCCAAATGAAGAGGTTTTTACCTGTACCACTCCAGCCCGTTCTCGTAGTTGCGGTCGAAGAAGTGCGGCTCCGCTCCAACGGCTCTGATGTCCGGATGAACCCGGAGAAACTCCAGCAGAGCCCGGGTCCCTCCTTTCTTCACCCCGATGATGATCGCCTGCGGCAGTTTTTTGCTCCCGGAGCCATTGGAGAAGCTGGACATGGCGCTGGGCTCCGGGACTCTCTTCTGCTCTCCCCGCATCTCGTCCCATTCGTCGGCTCTGTCTGTCTCCAGCTCGTTATTGAGCAGGTCTCTGGACGCGGCAGTCCTGATGGACGGCTCCTCATAGTCGGTCTCTATATCCTCCCACGGCTGCGGTTTGGCAAGCAGTCTGGACACCAGGTCCGTCCTGCTGCTCTCTGTCCTCTTGCCTACCGCCGAGCCAGTCTCCTTGCCCCGGTAACTGTCCACCACCACACTTGGCATGGTGGAGCAGTAGCCCACGCAGGAGTACAGCATGTATACCCAAATTAAAAACATGATGCTGAGCAGTATTAGTTTCTTCTTCACGGGGCTAGACCAGAAGGCATACAGGCTCTGACAAACCAGGCTATATTCCATAAGCCTCTCGATTGCAAATCATATCCCAGCGGCGCATATTGCCTAACTCACTCCCGGTGGCACCTCTGCAATCCTCGCAAAATTACGCACATGCTCACCTAAAAACTACAAATAAATAAAAGTTAAAAAATAAAAAATAAAAACACTAATCTAAATCTAATCGAAGAGGATTATATATCCAGGAATGAAAAGGCATTGAGGACTTGTTAATCATAGTTATGGCTGAAATGTGGGAAATTGTTGAGCTGCGACAGACGCACCGCTGCGCAGCTCCGGGCTCATCTCAGGTTTGTTAAGGCTGCCGGTTGAGCACCAGACCTTATAGAGAGGCAGGCGGGAGACTGACAGCAGCAGCAGCCAATAGCCGTGCTGGAGTTAAATATGCAGCGGTTTGTTGATACAAGCGGACCAATCAGAGGAAGGCGTAGGAGGTCCCAGCCGTGGGATCCTCGGTATGGAGATGAAGCATGTGTGTGCGGGACTCTGCGGAGAGTTTGGAAAAACTTTCGAAATGGGCACAGAGGCCAGTTAACTCTTGTTCCTCATGTTCCGGCACAGACATATTGTTCAAATGCTTTCAGACGTTTCCTGCAGATTTATTCTGACACATTTCAACGCACGTGTGCCAACTTTTTTTTTTTTATTGTTCAAGAAAAAAAAAAAACTTTACAACTGATTTCACTGGGAGCTTTGGAGACAAGAAAAAACAGACAAAATAATGAACAAACAGGCCTACATAATCAATAGAAGTATTGTGTGATTTATAATAGACTTTACTGAATGGGAGGCAGCGTGGAGAGGTCAAACACTCACAGTTCAACTTTTATAATTATTAATTAAAACAGAAAAAAAAACACTAAAAACAAACCGTTAATTACAAACTGACGACGTTTTAATTTATCTACCTGAAAATGAACGTAACAACGACGTTAATTGTTAAACTGGAAAATTAAAGTTGATAGTAATTAAACTTATAATTACAATTAATGTTCAATTCCATTATACGTATAATCATGCTTATTTAAAATTAAGAACATTTATGAAAAGAACTATAAGTAAAAAAAGAACTATTTTAATGCATTTGTTTGTTTTCCTCTTGGACTTGTGTGTATTTATGTGTTACCATCTTTACTCTTCCATCCTGTTTTTTTATCCATGAAGTGACTCCACACTAACAGCATGTCAGTAGACGGCTTAAAGGAAAAGAAATGATGAGTTTGTGTGGAGCTCAACTCACTAATTCAACAGGTTGGATCCGTTTCATTCTTCATACGGACAATCGCTTCTTCTTTAGACAATTGAAACAACAAAACCTCCTTCTGAGTTGAAAAAAGCCTTTTTTCTCTCCCAGTTAGTAGAAAATGCTAATTAACAGTCTGTATTTATTAATGGGTTTTTTTTCCTGTGAAAAAAAGCGGCTTAGAAATATGACCCAAATCATAGCAAGAGAGTCCTCATGAAAATGTCTAGCCTTTATGTAAATGTGTGGAAGCAAAAATGTGTCCAAAACTCTTTTATATTTATTTTTTGGGATCCTCCAAACGCAGACTGTTATTAAATAATATTAATAATAATAAAAAAAATCATAAAAAAAAATATCTGAGAGCACTTGAAGAGCTCAGCAAACCCTCCGAATAAAAAAAAAAAACATTTTGCATTTTGGGGTGGAATATGTACTTAATTTCCAATTAAAAACAGGAAGAGAGAGGATAAAAAAGAAAGTTGCAGCGAATATGTTTCATCTGGAGGCTGGAGATGACTCAAAGCAAACCGCGGGGACTCATATATGAAACAGAGCCAATGACAGCACTTTTTCCACTTTTTAATACGAACGAAGGGGACGGATTCTGAAAATGTGTACAAGAATCCCTTCAAAAACGCGTTTTAATTGTATAGGATCGGTTTTTTTGGACATATTTTTCTACTTTTCGCTGCAATTAACCAAGTCAGTGTCACGCCTAAACACTGAAAAACCAAATAATCTGCTCCAAACCAAGTCCAGACTCTCACTGACAAACTGCATATTTTAAGAAGAGATCCGTATTTTTTTTTTATGTGTGTGTGTGTCATTTATTAGTTTCAGTTTCCCTCATGAAAAATAGAAAAACTTGTTGCTTATGCTCATGGTTTTCAATAGTTTGTCGCACTGGAAGGTATTTTTTTTCTCTCTCTCTCCATGGTATTAAAGTATTTTTTTCACTTTAATATTCCCACAGGAACATATAGGGCTAGTTTTACTTTGGTGGTTGTATAGTTTCAGTCTAAATATTGCTTTAGGATTACTGCAGTTCTTTGGATCCTATTTTGCAACAACCGACGTTTGAAGAGAGGCCAGAGGTCATCCGTCATCCTGAGATTTCATTGCAGTGTGTATCCAGGCCTGGTTTTGAAGAGTCCTGGAATCGGAGCTGTTGTACAGTATTTCCCTTCCTCTCTTGAGTCAGTGTGGATGTGAAAAAGCTGCAGCACTGAGGTTGACTGCAGATTGCTGTTTGGGGACTCTCCCCTGTTTACAGATGCATATTTCGTTCTTCAGTTTGTTGATCCTGGCGTGAAAGGCTCCGACTCACACTGTACAGGCAAATAACATGAATGATTTAATGACTGAGAAGTCTCCGTGCCTTTTTTTTTTTTTTTTTTTTTTTTTTTTTACACGAAAAGGATTGAAACAGGAGGGGAGAAGGACTCATAAAATATTGTTGGCTTGTGCAATAATAATACATGACCTTTCTGAAGTTTTCCATCATTTTAGAGCAAGTGTGATAAATGTCTCATGATTTACTAGTCAACTGCTCTTTTATGTAAGGTGTTAATAATTTAAGATGATATATGCTTCTCTACAGGACTTTGTGGTCTTCCTGAAGGATTTACTAAGTTTCAAAAAGATCTTTTGCAAAAACATGTTCTGAGACCTATAAAAAATATGATAACACTTTATAATAAGGGCACCACTCATATACTTAGCCATGCATTTGATTGGCCTTTTATCAAGCTGGTATTCGGATACAAACATACAGGTTTGCTGCATGACCCAATATTCTTTATGCCATCTTCACAAGCTTATTAGACGGATGTATTGTACATGATCAGGGTGTATCATGCTTAAACACATAACTGTCAATTAATGTAATAAGTAACTGTGAATTAACATTCATTAATTGACTATTAAAACTAATCACATAAAGTTTTAGCAGCTTGATCATTGGTTAATGATGAGCAACAGGAATCCATGATACATCCTGCATTAATTCATGCATTAAATCATGACTCATGTATTAGTTAAAGTGTATGATTTGCACCCTTTTTATAAAGTGTTGCCAAAAATGCTCTAATAATAATAATTTGTGTCTGCTATGGTTTTAATTACATAATTGAAAATTCTCCAAAAAAAAAAAAAAAAAAGACATCTTCTCCTTCACTGAAAAAATCAGCAGTCTTACAAATATGCAAATGTAATTCATTTCAAAAGTTTCACTACTAGACACAAGATGCTATGGAAGCTCCATTTTCTTTCTCTTATCAGCACTTGTGATGCCACAAAATCATGCTTGTGTGCGCACATCTTAAACTGAGAATTAAGCGAGCGGAGAGAAGCTTCAGTAGATAAATGTGACAACAGCTTCCTCGTGTCAAACTCCACACACACACACACACACACACACACACGATTCTGCGCAGCGAAGGTCACCCGAGTGAAATAACAATAAGGAAAAGGCATTTTTGAGTGGAGGAAGGCTATAAAAATGTTACATCTAAATCAGAGAGTAAACCTGCTCAAGACTTTCAGAGTTAAGTATGAAAAATGTTAATTCCAAAGGATGAATTTACCTTTCAGAAGAGCTGCAGCTCAGGCATCCTTCCTGTGTAATCTAAGGAAGAAATTAAGCCTCAGTAGGTTGTGGATCAGCTGTAAGTCTAATGCTCTGTGTGCATATTTAACATAATTCACATGCTCAACCATCAGTATCAGAAGTAGAAATGACACGGAAAGGGAATAACTCCAGAGATGGAAGGAGGAGAACAGAGCTGCTCTCTTAGCTGACGGGACAAGACAACCCCACCATCACCGCTGCACCTCTGTCGGAGAAGAGGTTGTAAACCATGACAGGCCCTCACACTGAGCCCTGGAGGTTGGCAACGACATTCAATCTCCACACAGGTTGAGAGAGAAAGAGAGAGAGAGAGAGAGAGAAAGAGAGAGAGTGTGTGTGTGTTTTTGTTCCTCACTTTTCTCCCAACTGTAACAGCTGGCTCCATCACTCCCCTTTCACCCTCTGATATGAAACTCTGTATCCGGTCAGACACTTTACGAGGATGTCAAGCCGTTTCAGGTCTCTCGGCCTTGGCTAAATCCCACAGCCGCCTTTTATGGAGGGAGGATGGCAGCCAGGGGAAGGGTGGCGCTTGTTTCCTCCGAGTGGCGGTGATGGAAATGTAACCAAATCCCAAAACTATAGGGGTGAAGGGCGGAAGGGGGAAAGCACATGTCGACTGACAGGTGCAGAGGTGGCCTGTTAAATAAAGCTTATTGGAGGGACGGTGATTTGTGCTTAAAAGTGAGCATATCCACTAAGGCTATAATTGAAACTGAAATCCATATATGATGCGTACGCTGAGTCAGCACCGCTACTTAACAAGGTGTAGCAGTGGTATGCATGTTTGATAAGACGCATCATACATGCAGCCATCCAAGCACAATGTATATGTTCTAAAATCGAGTGGAAACAGCGGACGAGTGAAAAGATGACACAAAAGACAGAACCACATTCGTGACGTGTTTATTGTCGGATAACATTTGCCCTTGTGTTTCTCACACAAGGGTTCAAAACAAATCCTTTTTGTTTTGGTGCAGGAGAACCGTGTTGAATTAAAGCATTATGTAAATGAGGACCTATCAGTGAGTTTTGCTGTATAGCAAAATACAATGAGGCTTATTAACTGTCAAGTAACAGGGATCAAGTGTTAAGTCAGAACAACAATCAATAGATATTAAGTGTTGTAGCTGCTTCAGAATAAGTTTATATTTGTCCTATTTTTTTTATACACTGACTGTAAAATCATCTTTTGATTTACATCCTGGTCCATCACACATCCTCTTCCTCTCTTTTGCATTTGTACAATGCAACGGGTAAATCTGGATCCACAGGAGCAATTTACACTGTACAAGGTCATTTAACATCAGTCATGTACAACATGGACAGGGCCTCTACATAAATAAATACAGTATATATACAGTACGCACACAATGAAATGATTACAACCCGATGTAATGATTCAGTGTGTTTTCTGTAAATCAGCTATTTTGATCCAAATCATTTCCAGCTCATTTCCTGATCTGCAGTGGGAAAAAAATTAAGAACACAGGTAAAACATCGCGTCAGTCACACTGAACCATCCACACAGACTGAGACACTGAAAGAGTATCTCAGTTGAAATATGGGTCTCGGTGGTGTTGAGGGGGCGGGGGGGGGTTGGAGGGGGGCATCTATAAATCTGGTTAGCTTGGCAGTGTGAGGGGTACAGAAGCCGGAGTCAGAGCTGTGTCCTCCTGATCTTTGCGAGGCTTCTTGCAAGTGAGCGCCAGCAGCAGCAGCATGGGAAGGTGCCAGAGGCTGCAGAAGAACAGCTTGCGGGCGCTGTTGCGATCTCCCTTGCGGTAGAAGCGGAAGGCCAGGTAGCTGATGTATAAGTTGATGGGTAAGGAGATGACGGGGAAGGTCCAGGTGGTGACGTCCAGCACGGGCGCCAGGCTCGACAGGCCGATCAGGCCCAAGCTGTGTCGCAGGGCCACGCGCTTGCACAAGCCGGGGTGGGTGACGGACATCATGCGGTAGCCGCCGCGGGAGTAGTCTTCCCTCAAGTTCCAGCTCAGGGCATTGAAGTGAGGGAACTGCCAGCTGTACAGGAAACCACCCAGCAACAAAGCACCTAGGGGGTGAAACGGAGGGAGAGATAAAGGAATGAGGAGGGAGGGGATTAATGAGGCACACCGCACTCTGTCGCACTCAACATGCCATAAAATAGAACTGAACTGCAATTAAAAGTTTTGTGTTGTGTTTTTTTTTTTGATAAAAGTTAATATTTGCAATCTTGAAATACTGCTATTCCACTAACAAATATATAAATATATAAACCTTTTTATTTTTGTTTTAAAATAGTGTTTAGAAAAATGTTTCGCTATTCAAAAAACTAGTTTTCTGAGTAAACAGAAACATTCTGACCCATTTTAAAACAAAAGCTGCTATTTCAACAAAAACATTTTCCACTATAAAAAAAACCCAGCATTGCAGCTGTGTTGCATCTGCTCCTCATGTCTTTATAAATAACTTTATAATTAACTTTTTACTGTCAGAGCTACTGAGTGAATGGTAGAGAACAAAGACCACCATGGCAACATCAACTTGTGGAAGAGTTACAACAGTGAAATGTTTTTTTTTTCCATCAAGATATACGGTTATATGAATTCTTGTCTCCACCTTAACGAGCACAAACTGATCATCTTTTACTCTTCGCTGAGGGACGGCACCTCTTCTCAGGACAACCTCCCTGCTTTGTGTCACATTTATTATTACAAATGAGTCGAACCAGAAATGTCTGTACTGACAGGAAGCAAAAGGTATTTTTACCAGCACTTAGCTTGACAGTGGCTTGTGTTTCACATCCTGTGGGAGGGCAGTGGACCGACATGTGGACTGTTGTGCGAAGTACGAGAACTAATCAGTGAGTCAGCACGACATGCGGCTGAAAGCCACACAACAGACTGCTGCAGACACTACAGGTTTCTCTTTGTTTTCAGTAAACAAGTTCAATCTCGCATGAAAACTTTGTGGCGAGACTTTGGTATGATTCTGTGACTGGAAACTAGTAGACGCTGCTTCGAGAGGACGTTTAAAAAAAGTCTGACTGTGTAGTTTTATTTACTGTATTCATCAAACTTAATCATTTGATAACCAGCAGTTCATTCGAAGGGCGACTTCCTCTCAAAGGCTGAGCCCACAGTATGGGCGAGATTGTTCTTTAAAGCTTTGATGAATAGGACGAGTTGCCATGGAATCAGTGGCCCGCTTAAATGGGAATGGAATGGAATAGAGCAGCTTTTATTTTATATATTAAAAGCTAACAGATTCATTAAATATTGTTGAAAAAGCCTGCTCTATATTTGTAGCATGAATATAAAGTGGTGCGAGTGCTTGTCAGGAACATAAAGGCAACAGCATGATGAAATACATTTCATACAGTTGCCATAGCAGAACACTTCACGTGTTACCTAACAAGCTGAATATGCTGCTCAGTTTCTGTCTCTTCACTAACATTGGCAGAACTTAATGTAATGTGACAATAAGTGTATAGTCCACAGGTACAAGGACATGAGCGCTACAGTGATTCTGGGCCATATATGCAGTATATAAAGCTTTATGTAGTGTGAGATCAGGCCTGGTCAAGAGAGGTCCTTATACTGGCTCTTCATGCAGCCCGTCGGTTCAGCCTCTGTCTGAAACAGGCCGTTTTTAGCTCCTGTCTCTTTAAGGCGCCCCTCCCCGATGAATCCACTCAGATGCATCCCGTAGATGTTCGTTATCTGATCCAGAACATGTGAGTGGACGAGGCAAATAACACGTGGGGGAAAACCTTAGCAACAAGGCTATGGAACGGATGGCTGTTTATAGGCATGTGATGATGTCAGCTCGTCAGCAACAAATGTTGCAACTGAGGCGTTTGGAGCAGGTTGAAGTCCTGGTTTTTGACTTGCAGGAAGCTTTTCTATGCAAGTTAACCTCAAGTTTTGGAATTTTAGCCTGGAATTTCCCCATTGTATTTAACATTGACATCAGACATATTAGTAAATTAACAACAGAAAACCAGGAAAGTCCCTATTAAGATGCTCCTCAGCTGAGTGATTTTCTCTCAATACACACGTGTACTAAGTTGATGAACCGTACCTGGTTCCAGACAGCCCGTGGCAGCTGTCCAGCCCATCACAGGAGGTATGGCACCCACCAGCGCTCCCACCCAGGTGTTGACGATGCTGAGCCTCTTGAGCGGTGTGTAGCAGCTCGTGTAGAGAACGATGTTGAGGGCTCCCAGGAAGCCCGTCAAGGGGTTTACCGCCAGCGTGAGCAGCGCGACTCCAGGAACTCCACAGGCCAGAGCGAAGGACACTGCGTGAAGGGGACTGATGGAAGAAGCAAAACAATGAGAATCAGGTAAATCAGCAAGAGAAAGAAAAAAAATGATACAAAAGAATGTGTAAGATGAATTGCAGATGTTTTTTTTTTGATAAAAGGGAAGTAACAGTACACGGATTCAGACACAGACAAAAGCTCATCACCACCATGGGAACTATGGGATGATAAAGTTTTGTGGGCTTGTGCAGACATCAGATAAGACAATGATAGCTCTCTACACACACACACACACACACACACACACACACACACACACACACGGACCCATGGGGGCCACACACTGACAGTCAGCAGAGCATGGCTGAGACTCAAAACGGGAGGCTTAGAGGAAGCTCATCTGATAAGAGTTTGTCAGGGATAAAAGTAGCCCTGCAAGATGAAGAGCATGTGCACACGCCAGAGATCAAAACTAGCTGAAGAAAACCACTGCGGCTCAGGCTTTTAGCCGGATGAAGACTTCCTCCTCCTCCTCCTCCTCCACTCATCTTTTATTGAAAGCAGTGACGGCGAGGTCTGGTTCAAATTCACCAGTAAATGCTCCATAAATTAAAGAGAGGGTAGATTAAAATCTTGACCAAACGCAGGCCTTTTTCTTCAAAAAGCAAACAGGGTTTTTATTTTGGTGGTGTGGCCGAGCAGGGAGATCGGTGCATTAATGTGATTAGTGGTGTTATGTCTGTTTTATGTGGGCTGAGGTGGGGCCGTGCAGGCTGGCTATGGGCTGTTGACAGTCTGGCTGTGGGCTGCTCAGCGGGGGTCAGGGGGGGGAGGGGGCGAGTGTGTGCGTCACATGGCCTGAGGTGGGTTTACTGTCATTTGCTTACAGTCTGACACAGCCGCAGTCATAACGTCAGGTAGGTAACGTCAATACAGAAGAGCCCAAGATGTGGTCATCTGGTTTAAACCACAACCAAGGCCAAGGATCCAAATGTGAAACACAAGGGAATTGCCCATTTAGGTTAAAGAAACAGGATGAATCTACTTAAAACTTGAGCTACCTATGAAATATTCAAAGTGGTCAGAGGGAGCAAAGTGACAAGAAACTATAGAAATAAACACTTTCTAAATGTGTCAGACCGGTCTGAAACATAGCAGCGACTTCCACGACTGGTGTGAAATTTGGAAAAGACTATAGATTACCACATGGACTAGACATCCCACACATAACAGCTATTTCCATACTTGACAGCCAGAAATGAGCACATCTTGAAAGAAAAAAAAAAAAAAAAAGAAGAAAAAGAAACTAAAGAAAAATAGAAAATTTGGTTGGGATGACAAACAGACAGCTGAGGCTGAGTTCAGTTCTGCACTGAGAGATCAACACACTGGACTATAATTCTTATTCAGAGCAAATTGCACTTTTTTTAAAGTTTGTCTTCCATTTTTGTCTGCCATTTAAAATAAAATAAAAAAAAATCTCCTGCTTCTTGATTTCAATGGTCTGAAAGATTTAAAAAGTTGACTTTGGTGTGAAAAGTATTTCTCACCATTTTCTGACATTTTACAGATCAAACGATTTATCAATGAATTGAGAAAATAAATCAACAAATTAAATCAAAAATGGAAATATTGATTCAACCAAAATGTTAGTTGCAGCCTGAATGAAGACCATGCGTGAGATGTGGTTGAAAGCTACGGAAAAAGGAAGTAAGTGGATCTAGTGCTGACTATATTTTGTCAAAAGAATGACACAGATCAGATGGCAAATGATAAGAATCCCTTCGTGCCACACACTGTGTTGCAAATCATAATTATCTTCAGCTTAAAAAAAAAAAAATCAGTTCCCCCCACACTGCAGAAACTAATCTTCTTTGTTCCTTCTCTTACCAAGCTGAGAGCTATTTAGCATCATCACATGTGGATGATTTCAACTCTGCAAAAACCACTACAAAGCATGGGGGGACTGTCATCCACATTTCACAGAGGAAGTATAAAAAGGTGGGAAAGATGATACACTTTTACAGCGCCAACGTAAAATGACAAACTATTTCCAATGTTGACGACATATGCTCCAGACAGAGTCCCTCGCACAGGACAGGACACAGCTGATGGACGTCGTTTGGCTTATTCAAAGCATGTCGTAAAGAAAACATGGAGAATGTGTGTTAAAAAAAAAAAAGTGGCCCTCTGATGGCTTGTTTGACAGGACAGTCCAACCTCCCATCTGCTCTCTGTCTCTACACGAGATTGTAAGTGTGAGAGGGAGAGAGAGAGGGAGACAGGGAGCACAAAGAGCAAGAGATATAGTGTTCCTGTGTGTCTTACAGACAGGCAGACACGCCTCCTTATGTCAGGAACAGGCTAAAAGCCAGAGAGAAGAGGCAGTGTTTAAACAGCCAGAGACTATCTTCAATCACCAGATCAACAGTGTGAGAGTCCACTTTTAAACAGCGTGTCAAAGGAGAATTCCTGAAACTGGGATGAGATAGCTGTCAAGATCCAGAGCCTTGTATCTAAAGTGCTTATGTTGCTAGTTTATGCTAGTTGGCAACGGATGTGTTTAGCTTTCTCTTATTAGCTGTATGTGGATTGAATTGGTTGCGGAAGGCGTTTCCTCTTCTTATGCCAACAAGTTGTTTGCTTTTGTTCTCACTGAATAAAAAAAACGAAAGGACAGATAAGAGCTTTTCCTGTAAGAGTGAAATGCAAAGGAGGCTGTTTCCTGGCTCTGACAATGGATGAAGAGGACACGTGGTGGGTTTGTGTTTTTTTTTTTCTGCATGCATCAGTGAATATCTGTGTGTGTGTGTGTGTGTGTCTGCCTGCTGCTTAAGGACGGCAGGCTCCCAAAGGAGCAGGTAGAGACGAGCATATCCAGTCACTGAGTCAGATTTGTAGAAGCATGGCAATGCTTGCAAGTTCACTGAGCAACAATACTGAAGGTTATCTGACATCTTAGCAGTGGAATTAGCAAAGTAACGGGTGGCCAAGTAAACTACACCCTTACCTGGACCTTACCACCCCCACCCATCCCGGTAAAGAGCTCGCGTTACACCTGACAGGTGTAAGGCAGAGGATCACCACTGCTAGCATGCGTTTCTGTTATTCGCAGCTACGATCTCTGGCTGCCGCTATTCTACATACACAGCGGCTTATAATAACTTAAAGTGGGTGTAAGAAGGGTGTAAATGAATACAGGATGTGTGCTCGGTGCTACTGTTTTATTTAGAAGGTGGACTCTTCATTATAATATCACCCACAAATACACACAGAGCTTGATCGTGTTGCTTTGATGGAAGAAAAGTTTCGAAGCAAGACTTGGTAAGGATAAGGTCAGTGAGTAAGAAAACAGACTTTGTAAAAGACTTTGTTATTTTTTGTCCAGTATGAATTCTACATAATACAGCTTGTGTGACTCAATAGCTGTCACGTAGCGTGCCGGGAAGCTTCTGCGCCGAACTGAACCCAAACTCATGCTGAGCTGTTGCAACTCCTCTCCTCTTGGGCATTGTCTAGTCATTCTTCATTGTCTTTTTTTAAGTAATAAAAGAGAGAAGAAGGGGATGCACTGCCAAATATTTCATACATAAGATCATGAGGAGGAAAAAAAAGGCAGATGGGGTTAAATAAGAAAACAAACCGTACCTGATCTGTCCTCTGACGAGTGGACGGTTCTTTGTGCGGTTCATGTTGGAGTCGAAAGGCACCTCAAAGTACTGTGGAGGCAGAAGAGTAAGTGGGTTAATGCAGGAAACACAATCAGACAAAAAACAAGGGAGGAAACACTTACACACACAAGCAATATCATGTAATTTCTCCACATACAGCAGGTTGCAGTAAAAATTAATTTTATTTAGTATTTAACTCCACAGAGGCAGTTAAGTTAAGTTTTTCCCCCCCACGCTGCTACTCAGGTGCAGATGTAGTCTTGAAAATTAGATTTATTGCATTGAGCAATGTCTAGGCACAAGGTTTGAACTGGCCTCCAAGTCAGCAGACAGACACGGGTTTATGTTGTAACAATTCGGCGGATTCAAACCAGGAATGTGTGAGTGAAAGGAAACAAACCACTATCAGTTACTTTAGATCGCCAGTGAAGAAACACCGGAGTGAATTTTGCATTTCTCCTGCCTGCACGGTCTCTGATGTTGGTTCTGTCTTCACTTTAATCTAAACGCACCCCGGTAGCCCAAATAAGTACAGACCCCCCTTTGTTACAATCATAATGACTGGAGCAGCACTAAAACGACAGGAGGAAAGATGGGATCCTTCCACCATGGCCGCCTCTGTGAGTCTTTCTATGCAACATCTGGACAGAAACAATGAGGGGAGCGAGCTTATGGCATGGTCATAGCAAATCTCTGAACCAAATGTTCGCCCTGCATTTCTAGAGTAAATGAACTAGAGGTGGAAGGTGGAGGCAGTGAGCTGTCGGGTGGGAGGTGGTGGTGGTGGTGGTGGTGGGAGGAGGGGGGAGGGAGGGAGGGGGGGGTTCTGGGATACAACTATGTGAAAAACTACTTATACTCCTGTTTTATGATCTGCTCTGGAGGAGTATTGCTTCAAAGTGCTCCCATGAGATTGGCAATGTGTGACTAAAATGCAAACACATGGGGTGCTTAAACGCAGGAACTAGCTAATCTGTGTGTGTGTGTGTGTGTGTGTGAGCGAACGCACATAAATGTGTGTATTTGCTTGCCTGCATAAGAGCCTTTGACTAATGAAGAAAACAGATAAAGCACTTCGAGTGCAGAATATCAAGATCCATCTTTTCTGATATATGGTTCACATAAAATATCTAATAAACAGATAATCCACTTTTCTCTTCTTAAACCCCAATCGCCAGATTTACTGCATTCATGACATCGGAAAGCCACCATATTATTAAAAAACCCTGGTGGAGGACATCAGGTTTCATATCGTATACTTTTTTTTATTTTATTTTAATTTTCAAGAACATTAGGGAGTGGGCTGCATTACTAAGATCTGATGCGCTGTAACTTAAGATCCAAACACAAACACACCTACGGAATGATCGAGCATATTTGATAACGATTTGGTCGTCTTGGATGAGGTTTGGAATCTGGGAGACACACCAAACCTCTCAGAGCAGGAGGTCAACCGTACTCAAAAAAAAAAAAAAAAAAAAAGACTCGACTGTCGACACGCCGAGCCTGAATCTGCATCAGCTGGGTTGTAAGACTTCGCGTTACGTTTTCCCATGACTGGTATGAGCCATTAATGAGTTTCCTCGGGATTTCTGGCTAGAAATAGATGATAATGACCCCGTACAGCTACCCCTTTAGTCAAAGTGTAGCTGTAAAATAGTGAAAAGTGAACCTGTGCTCATTGGAAGAACGATAAAACTTTCAAGAATTCCCTACTCTACTATTTTGATGATAAAACTACCATTAATAATTATAGAAAAGGAGCCTTTGATGACCATACAACACATAGAAAAGTGGGTAAATACGTGTTATTATTTTTGCTCCAGTTAGCGCTGAAATTGCAGTGGCACCAAAACCCCTTTTCTTTTTCTTTTCTTTTTTTTTTTTTACCATATTCTCAAAAGAAAACTTCCTGCTTTCCTTTTCCATTTTAGCCTCAGTTGTCATGGAGCACTAGCTAGTTGGGTTTGACTTAGACTGGGCCAAGCTAACGCGCAGCTGTGTATGCGGCTGTGGGACCTCAAGGTCCAGGCTGAGGTGTTAATTCTATTTCCTGGGTCAGGAAATGCGTCAGGGGGTCAGGGGCCGCATGAGAGAGAAATGCACTTTGTGGCCAGAGCAGAGCGGTGCTGAACCAGGCCTCAGGCAGGCCCGGGGCCAAGCTTGTTGCGACACTGCTCACACAAAGAGGATCCACTTTGTTTCCAATAACATCATTGCACTTGTAAAAAAAAAAAAAAAAAAGAGAGACCCAGACACAGGGGACGGCAGCGCTCTGTGCGTCGTGCTCCAAAAGGCACTTATTCAGAAAATGACAAGAGGAAGCAGAGAAGAATATTGCAGAGCGAGGAAAACATATGAAAACACAAGATCTACAGTGTTGACAGTGTTTGAATGAACCCGTCCCTCTGTGTATACGGATGATATGATGCGAACGTCAGAGTCACTCAGTCCACCCCGCTGCATGCCGTGCTGTCGTTTCACAGTTTGTCCAGTTCTGTTCTCGTTCCTCCCTCCTCTGCCTTTTAAGTCGGACTGCCTCATCTGGTTCGCATCAGTGGCCCCCTCAGCCCATGTCATTATTTCCGCCCAACACTGCCATGTGTTACAGTGATGGCAATAAAATAATTGGGCCATTTGTATTCTGCGTGCATGCACGTGTGCTACTGCAGGTAGGTCTGGACGTCGCAGTGTTTTTAAAATGTGATGGGACTGTCGCAGGTTTTGAGAAAAGATTTTCACCTGTTTAATGGTATCTATAGCAACAAGCTCAGTCTCTAGCAGGGTACTTCAGACAAGTATACACTACATTTATGATCCCACTACTAGAAAATATTACTAAGCTTTGGATAAAATCTTGTGATAAACTTTAGGCCTTTATAAAGCCAACAGCTACATTAAAGAGACAATTACACTGTTAATCATTTAATTATTCTGAATGAATGTGTTTCTGTTATTACTTAAAGGCAAATAAAAGTATTATTTCTAACCTTTCAACCTATAAAACCTGAAAGAAATTTACAGATGAAATTAAAAAGCTTAAGGTTTTCTTAATTTCATAAGATAATGCCCCAAGGTTGCTTAATAACAAGTTATAGATCAGCATTCTAAGCTTAAGGAGCGCTTTATCTCAGTAACATTTTTTTTTTAGTCTGTATATGCCTACAGTAGATTATTAAAGCAAAGCAGAGTGTGTATTACAGCTTTCCTTTAATGTCTTTAGCTTCCTCTACACTATTCTGTATAGTATATATAAAGATAGTAGTGTCAGTTGAGCTTGTATGAACAATACACAATGTTCAAATGAGGTTTTTATTGAGATGCATGTTGTACAACGCCTCTGAAACAGAGGCACAAAAAAAAAAAAAAAAGCCTTGGTTGGTTGGTTTGTTTTTAACCCCATGTGGCTGTGCTCTGATCTGCTCACTGACACATCTAAATGAAACTGCTGGCTACTATTTATTTTGTGAGCTCTGCAGTTCATCTATGATTCACTCACTGCAAATACTGAGCAATTCAAAGTGTTTAACTGGAGCGGTTTTTGAGAGGTGGCGGACCTACAGCAAACAAATATAAGGTTTGGAGATGGATCTGGCTTAAATTTACAGTTACATAAAAAAAAAAACGACTTAGATCAACACCAAACCCCTATTCTATAGATCAGCTGAGGACATCCATAGAGGGGTGGGCTGGGGGACTAAACCGGAAGTCGCTGAGAGTCTGGTTACTGCTTTCAATTATGAACATAAACACATACACGCACACATAAAACCCATAACTGTAAGGACAATTATCTGCCAGATGATGACGGAAAACAGGCGAGACCAATGTGAGAAGCAAAGAAGAAGAGGGGGGGTGGGGTGGGGGAGTACAACTGCCAGAACCTCCGAGCTATCAAAGACTGAACGTGATCCACAGCCAACCACCAGGGCTCAATTGATAACAGGCTGCAGGGGAAGCATTTCCTATTCTTGTGCTGAAGAAGATAACTTGGCTTTGTATTATGATATAATTTATGGTGATTCTAACCCACAAAATGTGTCGGCTTGACGGGCGTAAATTAAACACTGAGGCAGAAGGCGGTTAGATGTGAAGTTGGACCGTATAACCACTTATTTAAAAGGACAATGAGCAAGACAAAGAAATTGACAATCTTATACTTTAATCGCGCTCCCCATGAGAAAAAAAAAAAAGGGTTGCATTACCGACCCCCACACAACAAACACACCTCCGATCTGCCTGCAAAAAAACAACAATCGGAAGTGCAGCGATGGGCGGAGAGGAGCGATACAGTAAGTACACACTGTGCGTTTACTGTGTTTACTCGAGAGGCATGAGTGTGCCTAAACACAGGCGCAAGAACACACACACACACACATACACAGAGTTGAGCAGCTGTATGGCTTTGGCTCACAGAAACATCAGCTGGCCTAAACAGTGTGTCTCTCTCGCTCTGTGGAAGGAAACCCAGGTGCAGGAGCTAAACGCAACAAAAAGACCAAGTCTTCACTTGTCAGAATTGTCACCTGTTTGCACATTTGGAGTTGAATGGCATACCCAAACATCTACAGAGAAGGGTGTTGCTCCCATGCATGCGAGCCAAGTCTACTTAAGAGCACAAGAGCTCTCAAAGCTCCCCTTCAACACCAACTGTGAACTGTCTCTGATCAGCCACTTGACAAACAAGCCGCCAAAGATTTACATAGATTAAGCTTTTCTCAGAAGTCAATTCACTGGTTCTGGCAGACGTACACACATGTTTTGAAGTCAAATGAAAGAAAAGTAGTTGAACAAAAAAAACACAAAACAGGCGAGGCATGCAAACTGACTCATCACAACACAAAAACACTGGTTAGGCTGATCAAGGTTATTTCAAGGTGTTTCTGCAGTAGAAATGTGACCTCTGTTCTGTCACAGAAATGCTATTGATGTTTCTAGAGTCAAATGAATAGTCTTGGAGACATGTGAGCAATGCCGTGATTTAACACTGCTTCCTTGCAGAACCAGTTCAACGCTTCCAAAGTACTTATTAAACTGTTGACACAAACGTGTGTGTGTGTGTGTGTGTGTGTGTGTGTGTGTGTGTGTGTGTGTGTGTGTGTCTGTGTGGAGGACAGAGGGGTAAAGAAATAGGTCAGAAAATATAAAAAAAGGTATAAAGGAGAAAGAGAAGAAATGAGGAAATAGGAAGATGATCTTGAAAAAGGAGTAAACAAGATAAAGTGTAGAGCGGGAAGGGAGGCTGACCATGGGACAGTGGGCAGACAGTGTGCATTGTAATTAGAGAAGGTGGGTGGGTAGTTTATACAGCTTGACCGATATACTGGTCAGCCAATATTATCGGCCGATATTGGCCTATAAGAGATATATTGGTATCGGCGTATGTTGTTCAATATGTGCAGGTATTTCTTTTTTTTCCAAGTTACAAAGGCAGAATTTTATGTATATTTTCCGAATTCAGGTTTAATAAAAACCTGTTTATTGTTAAAATGTAAAATATCATCCTTTAGATATCTTTGTCACAAGTGTTTGACACATTTGAGGGATCATGGCGAAAAAATGTATATGTATTCTGTACATATAAGATTATCAGCCAATATATCAACATCAAATTTTTTTTTACTCCATAATGTCAGTATCGGCCCCAAAAATCTACATCAGTCGGGCTCTAGTGGTTTACAAGATGAATGAACAGCACAATGTTAAAAAGATGTGTGCCATGATATGGAAATGGCTATATTGTGCAGTCTGGTATAAGGTTTTAATTTTCACATCACATGAAATGCACTGTGAGCCTCAGTATCATTCACTGTCTATTAACTGGTGCAGCAATTAACCCTTCTCTTTAATGTATAAAAAAAAAGCAAGCTAAGAAAACGTGGATAAAGAAACTGAAACGGTGCAAGAAGTAGTTACAAGAAGCAGCTTACCGCAGTACAGATAATGGACTGTTTTTTAACACCAGACAATAGTTATAGTCAAATAAATCATTCAAATCATGAGGGTATTCAAAATGCTCAACGTTTTTTAATCAGAGTGCCAAGTCCTAATTTTACTACAGAACACCTCTAGGGCCATCACACAGATATACAACAGGAAACTAGACTGTGGTTGGAGAAAAAAACTGAAGTTGCTAGAAAAAGTGTTGAGTACGTCTCTATCAATTTAGAATAGCCATGTTTATTTCACACTATCTGCAGTGGAGGTGAAAGATAAAAAAAAAAACTGGACAAAGTGTCTGTGTCTGGAATGCTGCAAATGGACAGCTGGCAGATGTTCTTGGGGGTCCTCGCCCTCTGCGATCCTTTGATGTGACGAAATGATAGGGGATCGGCTGGTGTGATTAGACATGAAAAGCTCAAATTGTTTACACTGTTTAAGACATGAGAGGAAATCAAGAAAGAAAAAAAAAGGAGTCACTAGAAAATCACTTATAAACCAGGGAATAAATCAAGTTTACAGGTCGGCACCGTAACACATGCGTGCAGTAAATCATCAGACATTTCGCTTCGGACCTTCAAAACACATGTATCTAACCAAGTAGTAACTACCTCTTTATTGGTCTTCTAAATTTCAGAACCACAGAAATGAAAAATCCTGCTGCTGTGCACTAAAATCTCTTTTCCATCTTTCTAAAGAACCACAGTTTGAGACTGCAGTACTCTGTCTGGCCAAAGAGTGGATCACATCTCCTTTTTAGCTGTCTGTGTGTGTGTGTGTGTGTGTGTGTGTGCTGGTCTGAACCCAGACCCCTTCTCGCTCTCTTTATAGTGGTCTGTGCAGAGCTGTTGGCAGCAGTTCAGCTGGCATGGAGTCTCTTTGATTAATGGCCTGAGTGTGGGACAGTGAAGTGCTAAACTGTCCTCATGTTAATCAGCCAATTAATGCCGAGCAGAGCCGCATTACCTCTGCCCTGCCGATAATCAGTCCGTTTGCCTGTGAAGTTATGGTCAGGATCTGGGAAAGCTTACTGCAGGACAGAGGCATGCTATACTTTCACTGCCTGGGCCATGAAGAGAAGGACAGACTGGCGGAAAACAAAAAAAAGAAAAAAAAAAAAGAGGATGAAGCTTAAAATGGAGAAAAACAGAAAAAGGCTAAAAGTAGAGGATTATTCTGACATGCTGCTTTTTTTTTTTTTTTCCTAACTCATCTGATCAAAGGAGGCTTTGACAGCTGCTGTTTTACATCCATAGACATCATAAAGAAAAAGTTTTTTGTTGAGCCACCAAAGATAAATGAGTGTTTGTTCTGTGAAGGAGAACGTCTGAAGTTGCTATGGCAGGAGGCCTGAGGGACTGTGTTACTTGTGTTAAGAAGTGATGCCATACTTCATCATACGTGTCTTGTGTGTCATACCGTATCACTATTTTCATCACTTATGCTGCGTTGTGTCCAGGCTACAGTGCCTCCTAGTGTGAGGGAGGACTCGGGTTACAAGCCAAACTCTAGATGGATGGCAAAGGGGATGACCGCAAGCCTTTAGCATGGAAACCTGTCTCACTAAAAAAAAAAATATATATATATATCACTTCATATCATATCATCATACATTATGTTTGTTTAGTGTCACATGACCCAAGATTCATAAATGTGCTACTATGAAGGTGCTCTATCTTTTGGCGATATGGCTGGTTTGAGTATCAAGTCTTTATTTGTAGAAAGTGGTTTGGTATCATTTGTCATGGGCCTAGACGTTGGGCCGCACTGGCACACACATTCATTTTCACTCTACTGTAAACATATCAACTGTGCAAACAAGACGAATTCCTTTGTTGGAGTTCTGGCGGCCCATATCTCTCGTCTCAGCCCGATAAGTTAACGTTCTTACTAATGAGGGCATTTCACTCCGGTTCCTGATTACCATGAACTGGGCACCCACTTGACTGTGTTCTATTCAGTCTTACATTCTGTGGGAAAACGTATCAGTGAAAGCTGAATACATGGAACGAGGCAGTGTGTGTGAGTGTGTGTGTGTGTGTGGTCATTTGTTTAAAGAGAAATAAACAGTCTTTTCCGCCATCAGTAGGCATTTGCAAATAACTGTGCGGGTGTGACTGACATGACATGCAAAGCCTCTCAACAGTCTGGGTGCAGTTGAAAAGGCGGCATGTGCATGGCCGTGTGTATGTGTGTGTGTGTGTATGTGTGTGTTTGAGAGAATCTGAGTGTTTAGATTTTTCATCCGCAGCTGTGTCTGACCACAAGGAGAATGGAATGGGTGCGAGTATGAATGTGAATGTGTGTCAGGCTTTAATACTGCTCTGATATGGTTAGTCTTAGAGATCTGGAGAAAGGCACCCCCACTCCCCCACCCCTTGGAAATTACAACTGATAACGAGCAAACGCGTATGAAGGACCTCGCTGTTCTTTCGGACGTGACAGGAGCCATCAGCACCTCTGGCAGATTTGTATTTGCAGCGGTGACCCTTGGCTAAATCCACTCCTTCATCGAGACAGGCTCATTCAGCAAGCCTTTCAAATCGAAATGACGAGGACCTCTGAAGAAGACAACGATACACACACACACGGAGTTGTAGTTCCGTGTACAGCCGGTGTCCCCCCCCCCCGCTCATTCCTAACATTACCTTATAAGGATATCATGTTTAAATTTTGGACGAAGGCCATCAACCTTTTTAATGAAATTAGTCAACTTGACAACAACATAAAAACCTAACAGAGCACGAGCTGCGAGCAGCGCATCGGACAGCTGTGATTTTCTGTGCTTTTGTTTACGTCTGTTGGCTTTAACAGGAAATTCATTCATTTTATTACAGCTACTCACAAACTTGAGATTACCCAACAACAACTCTTGTGGTGAAGATAAATAGATTAACAAACAGATAAATCCAGCTGATTCTATGATTAAGACACCAATTCTATTATTTTTTTACATGTCGGAGGTAAACTAATAACAAATACAAGTTTTGTAGTTGTCTTTTTTTTTTTTTTTTCTCCTCGTCAAGCTTGTGTTTAGCACTCTAGCATGCTGGGATATGCGTCAGCGGTCTAATACCGCCTGCCTTCTCTCCAGAGAAAAGTAGTTTCTCTAAACACATCCTGTAAAATCTAACTAACTAAACACAAAGTAACACCGTTCAATCAGCATCCTTGTTCTCCTTCCTTTTCTCTCCTCGCCAGCATGTTCTTCAACTAGACTTCTGATTATAAACTTGCTGGTGCAGTGCAGAACAGTTTGGTTCGAGGAAAGCCAGGAGAATACTATGAAAATCTTAATATTCTACTAATATACTAATATGTGTGCAAAATAGAATTTAAATGTAGATTTGCAGGCTCGCTCTCTCTTTGGTCTATGCAGTGGAATAAAACTGCTATCATAGTAAATCACATCCTACAGAGCTTCACAACCACTTCCTTCTAGATCCAAATAAGAAAAAAAAAAAAACGATGAGAGCACATGGTTAATATCAAGGGTCTGCTCTCAACTGGCTTCAAGTAGTAGGAGGGATTGCCCTTCAACCATTACACGAGGCTGGTGTTAAATAAAAAAAAAAGCCCTCCAACTGTTAGATCTCTGATTATAAAGCTGTGGTTTTCTGCCTATAAACTCTCTTCAAGACATCTCCTGGTGTGCTAACCCTGTTTTTTTTTTGTTTTTTTATTCGGTTTCATGTTTTTGAGTGACAGGAAACAGAATGAGGAAAAGATTAAACTATGTTTATACAGAGGTGGAACATTTGCTGATACAACCAAAAGTAAAGGAGCAGACAGTAAACAGTGGCAAAAAAAAAGCAACAGCAGTGAATAATTTATCCATGAGTTTCAATCTTAGTTGCTGGAGCAAATGGGAGGAGACAAAGTTCCTGTCAGAGTCTTGTCCTCCCCACCCCACCCCCCCCCAACAGCCGGAGCTTTGCCTCCGAGACCCATCCTGTACTCTGCCATATTCTCCGTATCCCCCGCGCTCTCGCTATCCCCTCAAGTGGAAAGGCAAACCAGTTAGCTTCTTGATGGCTTCTAGAAGTGAGCTGTCAACTGTCTGTCCCATGAACGTAACAGAAATTCTTCCTGTCAGGATGTGGTGTGACACAGCTTTCAGCATGTCTGAATGGGGGGGGGGGAAGAGTAAATGCTGGTGCGGTTCCTCCGAGAGAAATCGCACTGATGCTCACAAACTAAAGGGATGACACCGATTCAACCTTGATTACTGACAGGCAGAACAGTAAAGTCTTTTAGCTAAATGACCAGGAAATGTCATTTTTAGACGTTTATTTAATTGGTTTTTATCACATTGATAGAAGAAAGAACGTAGCGGGCTATGTAGCCATGTTGTTTGACAGTTAAAGAGAATGCAACTCATCTTCAATCACAGCATTTGCTTCTATAGAGAAGTGGTTTTATCGGCCTTCTTAAATGTTAAAGGATACATTTCCCCATCTACTTTGCAGTAAACCGTATAAAAGAGTGTATATCTCTTATATAAAGAACACTATTTCATATTGGCAAAGTGCCATTAAAACGGTGGGCTGGTGAAATTGGAGCCACTCTTCCCCTCCTCGTTGTCTCTTTATAGGCAATTATTATAAGAGAAGGATACAGATAAAAAAGGTCTAGAGACAGGAGAAAGAGCAAAAGCATATGACACCCCCTCAACCAGCTACCACTACCAGAGTACAGACAGCGGAAATGTTTAATCCCCAGGATCTGGCTAAGGTAGACAAAGACATTCAGAGTAACACACACACACACACACACGCATTTATGGGCATACAGTCTGATGTGTATCATCTCAAAACTGATAACAGTTGTGTGGGTGTAAAATGAATGGAAACACAATAATGGTTACTTCCTTTTCTTTGAATGAGTGACCGTGCGATGACATTAACGGTGCTCGGGGTAAAACGCATGTGAGAGCATTTGAAGGCCTTTTTTTTGTGTGTGTGTGTGTGTGTGTTAATGGCTGTTGTGTTAGAAGCACGTAGGAGGTCTGATAATGCCACCAAGGATGAGTGCAGCATGAGTCTGAGCTGAATTGGATCATGAATGATTATACAAGGTCTCCTCCTTTTATCACATGCCCCCCCCCCCCAAAAAAAAAACTGTGTACGAGCAGGAAAACGCAGCTTATCTTCAGCTACAAATTTTAGGGGAACGTATAAAAACAACACAGGCTTAAAAAGACTGAAGCCCCCCACATCCCCTCCCCTTCAAAGCAGCTACATTTAAATCCATTTTTTTGTTGTGGGCTGTGACAATGCAGCAGTGTTTTCTAAAAAGATGGCTGGCAAGTGAGGCTTTGGAAATGAGAGAAAGCAGTTAAGATGTGCAGCGTAATGTAAGGGGGTAGTGTTGTTGTAGACATAAACACAGAGAAAGAAAAAAGTGTGGTTTGAAAATCCCTTTGTGATACTAAAGTAGGGTTCGCTAAAAAGTCAAAAGAAGAGTAAAAAAAGAATTGCCTCGTATAAAAAGAGTAGAAAGGAGTAGGTACGGTTATGGGCAGCAGAACAACCACAGTTAGTTTGTGTGTTCATGCTGCACACACCCACACACACACACACACACACACACACTTTGGTCTGTCTTGTGAACGGTAATCAGCAATTTCTACATGACAGAGACTGACACTCTGCTATGTCATCATATCACTGAAGATCCTTTTTAACAACCTGTAGCGCGTCTGAAGCAGAGACAGACAGGAGACCACGCCCGACCCCAGCAGGTGAGCTTCCTCGGGTGAGAACAGAGAGGAACGCCCGGCAGAGGAAAAACAGGTGGACCGACATGCGTACAGAGGACGGTTAATGCTAGACTCAGGCGGAGACACACAAAAAAAAAAGGGCGCGTTAAAGCTCCTTTATGTTAATCCGACGGCAAATTTAACATGTCGGTCTCGTGTCTCGACAGTGAAACGTGCTTCTCTTCTTCGTTAAAAAAGGGAAGATAACACAAAGAACAGGAGGAGATACGAGCGTAGCTAAGTTTACTCTGGATTCATTGTGGTTCACCTTTAAGATTTCCCACCTGCTTCTAACACCAAACAATCCGAGCGTCTTTACAGTCGTCATGACGATATAGACCATGAGAGTATTTCTGCTTTTAAATGCGACTGCTACAAGCTAAACTAAAAAGCTGTGAGTCATACAAAGCAAAACCTTTTTTTTTTTTTTTGTATGCTAAATATCACCTGAAGCTTTTTCAACTGCTAAGCTCGCTGTGTGATCATATAATGAACGAGGACTTGGGTGGCAGTTAAGATTCAGGAAATATACTCTGAATAATAGTCATTGGAGACGAGGCGAGAGCCTTTTTTTTTCTTTTTTTTTCAAATTTCAAGTAATAAGAGCAGAAGCTGAAAGCAATGAGGCAATGGCTCAAACTACACAGTAGTGAGAAATGACAGCAATTGTAAATCTAGTGCGCCTGGCAATAATATGATGTCTTCATAATGCTCATACAGAGAACTTTACAACAAGCGTGGCGACGAGATCTCTGATGATTTTTCTTTCAAGAGATGAGGTGCGATGTAATGCATACATATCCAGAACATGCCTTTATTTTAATGCTGAAGGGGGCTTATGAGTCATAGAGGATGGAGCAAATGAATTTTAAAATCAGCAAAAGTCGACGCAAAGAAACAAGAAAAACTGGAACATTTATCTGACAGTTGTAGTTTCTGGTTACACAGTTATATGATGCACTTTAACGACTCAACAGAAGGCTGTATGAAGTTATAATAATGACCACCTGACCATATAAATGCTAATTTGGGCTTAATTAATACCGCCACTAGCAAGCTTTAGGATAATACATGCATCTTTCACCAAATGGCCTGATGAATTTAACCCTGTGTGTGCCATTTAAAAGCCTCCAATCAGCTCTGTACAGGTTTGTAAAAGGTCTTTTGTGGGTCAAAATAAATACTGCTGAATAACATAAACTTGACTCTTTAACTAAATAAATACTATTAAGATTTTGAGAGTGTGAGATGAACCCTAGGCTCGGGGAAAGCCTCGGTGTATGTTGGTTACCATTTTGTTTTCCGGCGACGATGCCCTTGCCCCGAAAGCTGAATCAAATTAGCATGCAGTGTTGGCTCACGGGCACGCCATAAACAGGGCTGCTTTTGTTAATTATCCACGGATCTCAGTATTACAAAGAGTGTTCCTAGTGTGCCTTAGGCTAAGTTACCTTCAAATAGAGGGGGCAAACTTGAGATTCATGGAAAAAAAAAAAAAAAAAAAAAACTGTAAACAAATATATAAACATGATGCTCTAAATACATGTTTTGTTTTTCGAAATCAATACTCTCATCAGCCTTGCAACAACCATAGTTCTTGTTCATTGTTTAGCTACTGTTGAAGCAGAAACATCCATAAATAAATATGTCATGTTTTAAGTATTTTTTTTTTCTGTTTATCTGACCTTTATACTGAAAGCTTGTGATGTATTACAATTAAGTGCAAAGAACTCAGTGAGCTTTGGAAATGTCTTTGTATCAAAAAAAAAAACAACAGCTATTAAGTTTCAGCGCAACAGAAAACAACAGGTCCTTTCATGAAATTTGTTATCCACTTTTTCTGTCATTGCTTTTAAAAGCAACATAGGACCACAAATCAAAACACAGTCTGCATTCATCTGGCTGACATTAGCATTGCAAAAGACATTAAGTCATAATACTTTTACTTATCAAAAAAAAAAGGGTCATTTGGAGCTGTTCAACTAAACAAAAAACATTTGGGTTCATGCCTGGCAACATTCAGTGATATTACATCTGGTGAATAGGCATGCAAACCCCTGGCCCCGATCTGATGGTGTTTACCAATGCAATTGGCCACTTCTAAAAAAACGAGTGCATCTTCGGTTACCCTTTATCACTGTCCGCAATCTGCTTCAGTGACAAAAGTGCCAGAGGAACGCTTTCTCCTCTAGACATACAGGGGCCTTTGCACTGACTGCTTCGATTGACCGATACCTCCACAGTGCGTGTTAGATGTGCTGACATAACACCATCTGTTTCGGGAGGGAGAGCAGGCACAAGAACGGCAAAAAAAAGGGGACCTGAAAATGAGACACAGAACACCAAAAACTGCTAAACGGCTCAAGAAGCAGAAGCTAAAGAATTAAGATGGTTATTCTAAGACTATTTCTGAGAAGAACATGCTCATAACCTGCTGACTGTTAATATTCTAGCTATTTTTAACCTGCTGACAACACAAGCACAAACATTAATAACCAAAGAGAGAAAAACAAATACATCAGATGTAAGTGTGCTGGTTGGTGTAACAACATTTACTCAGCTTGCATGAGGTCAAACCATTGCCAAATTCAGTGTGAGGTGTAGAAAGGTTCATTGGTGCCAGACAGTGTTGAGGTGGGTGGTTCTCTCCCCCCTCCCCCCTCCCCCCCCACCCTCAGTCCCCCCTCTGAGTCAAGTCTCAATGGTGTCTGCATCTTGCCTTGTTGGTCACTGAAGCCCATAATCACAGTGTTTTGTCAAAAACTAAAGGCTGATCAGGGAGGTGGAGAGGAGGGGCTCCACCTGCCCGTCACTCAGTCATGTTCGTGCTCTCCACTCTGTTGTGGTGAAGTGCGTTCGCCCAAACAAGCAGTGGCGATGGAAGCTCGGAGAGACACCGCGCGTGTGAGTAGGTGTGTCTCCAAGTGTGATCTTGACAAAGGCTGATGACATGCTGTGGACAGCAACCTCATTTTCCTCTTCCTTTGAAGTGAGGACACCTTGTTTTTAGTGAAGAAGTAAAGAGTCCAAGTACATAAAGTATATAAAGTCTGATTATGTATATTATCTATCATCTGTGCTGCGTAAAAAGTGCTAAATAAACAAAGCTAAGTTCAGTATATTGATACAATATGTGTTGTATGTATCATGACTAAAAGCTGTACATTAATTATTTTCATTATTGATCAGTCTGCCAGTTATTTAAGTTAAATTAAGTTCACCGTTTTGTCTGATCAAGAGCATAAAACCTGAAGATACTCTGTTTATGATCATATAAAAAATACTCATAATTGAGAAGCTGAAACTAGTGAACGTTTGGCATTGTTACTAGAAAAATGACTAATAACTAATAACTATTAATCAGTCATGGTAGTTTCTGATTATTTTGTCGATCGGCTGAAAGATTAATTGCATCATCTCCAGTATATTTATCTTGTTAGTTAAATATAACCTCTGCAACACATAAACAAAAATTAAGGCTGGGCCGATACCTTTGTTTTGTAAGAATGCTTATTCCCTTCAGTATGCTAATGTTGGAGGTAATTGAGATCTGGAGTCATGATAACTTTGATGTGTTCCCTCTGACAACCAGTGGAGTTTAATGTCAGAATGATACAGCTATCATTTAAAAAAAATGTGAGCATGAAATATTAGAGTTTATAGCCATCATGGTATAATTACTTACATTATATAGATGATATCATTTGACATCAACTGTCATTGAATGCAAGAAAAGATGATTAAAAACTGACAAGAGGAACCACTCTGCTTGCTTCCATCATTCTTCCCTAAATTCTCCACTGTTGGACGAATGAAGTTTGATAAAGCAGGTTGGAGTGACAGCAGGAGGTGAGCTGGCATTTTACAGATTCACATCAGAGAGGAAGAGAAACTGCTCAAAAAGAAAATTCACCGCTGTGAATATAAAAAAATTCTTAAAACTAGGTCACCTATGTAGTAGAAATGTGCAATTACTTTTGAAATGAGCATCCTATGATTAGAGAAAAGTGAGAAAAAAGGCTGTAGATTAACGGGGAATCCGACAACAACTAGCGTGAATCGTGTGCGTCCAATCAGAATGTCTGATTCTACTCACGGTGTGCTTACAGCCAGCAGAGAAGCCGATTAGCAACATGGAGGGAAGGGAAACATTGTTTATTATTTGTATATACTACCCAGGTTGTAATGATATAATGCTGGTTGAAAGTTTCCTTTAAGATGAACACCCTACATGTTATTTCATTAGACTGCTGCTGTTGACTGCCAACACTCAGAAATGAATCGCCTCTAGCTCTGTCCATCGACTTCAGTATGTTTGGTCTGCACATATAAATGTTTTAATCCCTCTACTACTGAAATGCACAACATGTATACAGGCCTGGTCAATAGTTACATCAGACAGCTGTTTTTTTTTAACTTTAACACTAAATTTAAACACTAGTATCATAACCGTGACTTCATCAGTGCTATTTTGGCACTGCTTCTCAATACACACTACGTTTGTGTAAATAACACAGACAATTTCTTGGCTACACAACACATAAAAGATGATCAACTCACGCTCCAACTGCGTCACTGATGCCAAATTTTTCATAAAAGAATGGTAAATTTAATCACTCACACTCAAATAAAAAAAATAATATTTGACACCAGAGTATTATCAACATTACTGTATCTAAGCCAAACTAACATTTTGCCTGGCAACAGTATTTGCTCTTGCTTCCCCCCTCGGGCATTTATCTTGGGGGTATATATTAGTTGGATTTACCCTTCATGACTTTATCAGAGGAAAGCATCTGTCTCCCATCTGAGGCTGGAAGAGCTCCATTTGTACAGTTTGAAATGGATTGGCACCCCGTGGTTGACAAAGACAAAAGGCTTTAAAAGAAATTAACTATTAAACAGGGCTGTCTAGTTAAATATTCATTTTAATCCAGCACTGAATGAGATACCCATCCAGTCCTGTTCGTGACATCTTCGCAAGGCAATTAAAAAGGAATTTCCGTCCCCTTCTCGCGGGCTGAATTAACAGCTTGGTGGAGGCCGTTTAAACAAAAACCTCAAAACTATCGGTGTCAAAGATCAGCTTGCTCTCTTTTTTTTTGTTTTAACCGAGCTGCTGGAAAACAAGATCTTAAGAGCAGCATCTGCACGGAGGAAGGACTGAGTTAAATCGCCCATTTGGCTAAGCTTTTGATGTGTTCAACCTTTAATTTGCACCTCACAAAAAATGCCCAAAACACAATCCTTTGAGAGACAAAACATTCTACAGCACACAGCCGGTGGAACTAATATGACAAGCACTGAAACCTTTACATCTCCATCAGCTTGTGGATATCTTTGAAGCTTTCCACACAAGAAAAAACAAATACAGCGTGTCCTAAGCGTGAGGGTTATTTTGAAGCTATCCGCTGCAATTCAACAATCCCTGGTATGAGAAGGGTGGGGGGTAAGTTTTCAAGAAGAATGAAAATAAATTGCACAAAAGGGATAGCAATGTCATCATACTAGAAATATTCTACAGCGCCTGTTTGAAGCCGTATCTTCTGTCGCTTCTTCTCGGCAGGGAACGCACACAAATCTAGTGCGGAAGGGTTTTCGTCGTCTTTGAAGAGGACGACGGTTGGTGGTGTTTTAGCGGCTATGAGGTCTTATTACAACTAATAACCCTCTCAAGAGGTACCGTGTTATGCGAGGTACCCTAAAACTACAACGAGGAGCAGCCCCAAATCCTCGGAAAATTGTTGTGGCAGCCTTGACTGCTGGGGCCCCGCTACCAACCTAGCCTGAGGTAGCCTCCCGCCACCTACAGCGCTGCTAATGGATGACTGCACTTTCAGTCTGTCTAAAAGAATAATAAGAAATATCTGTGGAGTCAAGCTGGCAAGCATCGCTTTAGTCCCCGCTAACTACTACACTAGACCTGAAGGGAGTCTATTAAATGTGTAACAGTGTGGTATAATGGTGAACTGTTTTATATAAAACACTGGACTACTTATATCCTTTAGTGAAGGTTTCAGCCATATTTTTTATTATTTTATTTTAATGGTAAAGACATATACAAATACCCAGAGCAGAATTAATGTTTGAAAAGAGCTTATCCCTGCACATCTTGCGTCTTGGTACATTACCTGTGATGTACTCTCTGTGCATTCAAATGGAGTCTTTAAAAAAAACACACTGGAGAAAGAAGAAGAGTTTAATAAAAACCCTTATTGGTGGCCTAATGCGATTCTATTATTGCCTATTGTCTCACTTCTTTCTTTCTGGAAGGCAGCTGTAATCGCATAAACATTTAAACTTTTAAATAAGATTATGTTACTTACATTAAGGTTGGTTTGTCTGGTTACTTTTCTGTCCCCTTAAATTAAGCGCTGTGTATACACCCCGTGGACGTAAACAGCCACAAACTAAAGCTGACATTCAGTGTTTAGACTTCATTTCAAATGTTTTATTTCAAACCCACTCAGCTGCAGTACAGCCACAAAAAAATAAAAAATAAAAACTCTTACAGTTCATGCATTATAGGTGATACGCCTAAAGCGGGGATTCAATACGTAATGTGAGGGAATTTCCAGGCTCGGTTCAGATCACATTTCAGGCAGCAGCGCGTTGACCTCCGAATGTTTGGATAGATATGATTAACTAGATGACTGTCACTGCAAACAATATAAAAGATAACAGTCGGAGATAAAGATCTCCACTATGAGAACAAGCCTCTATTGTAACGGCGAGTGCTTGAAAAAGTTTAGTACGCTGAGAAGTTATTAGATTCTGAGGGCGATGCTTTTAGAGATGAAAGCATGAGCCTCCTCTAGAAATAGTGGCTTCTTATGATGACGCTGCTTTGCATTCACTGTCAAAAATGTTCATTACAGATGTTTCATACAGATAATTTGTGCTTTACATTCAACCAAAATACAATTTCATGTTTTTTAATCTAAATAAATCCAGGTATTGCATGTTTTAAAAGATTTTAAAACATAAATCAAACAGGTTAATATAATGTGCTGATAACAGAGATTTGTCTGCATGTCTACCACGTTCACTCAGGTACTCAGACACTCTATGGAGATGACCGAGATGCACACAGAAGGAGGCATGCAGGAGGGTAAATAATGCATGCCTGCACAGGACATGAGAGAAGGGCGTAGTTTGGAGTGGTAGGAGTGGATGGGCCGGGGGGCTTGTGGGGGCTCGCTTATGCGTGCCAGCCTCAGACAGCTCACCGCAGGAGAGACACAGACACAAAAGAAAACTCACTGTCATGGTCACGAAAGCAGAAATGACACTAGGCAGCCACAAAACAAGCCAGCTTGAATTTTCGTCAAAACAAACACGCGAGCTGACATGGTGTGACTTACACTATAGCCGCTGTCAAAATAGTGGAGCAACACTTATTTGACAGTAAAAGGCCATATCGGGGCTTGTTTACACTGCTGGGGACCTCAGACTTCCCCGGGGTCTATGAGGCTCCAGCCGAAAACTCTCGTCTGACCCAATTATCCAATTAGCTGAAGTAGTGGCCAGACTGGAAGGTGATGACAGCTGGAACACCTGCGGAGGCTGTGCCCAAGCGTGGGGCCCGGGGGTCCTGACGACCAAGACCGACCAGTACTTTTTCTACCAACGTTAGCCAGGACTCTATTCTGCAGAAACAGAGGGAGCTCTGTACTGAAACCTTTGTTGAGATTTTGAACAGGCTGAGGTATTTCTTGTCGGAATAGTTTCTCTCCAGTGAATTACCCCTTTTCAGTTAAACCCATTGACGCAGGCTTTAATGGCAGTCTGAGCAACACAAAGGTGTAAGAAAAACATAACGTGCACAAAAGTTCTTCATTGCAAACCTACGAGAGCTGTGTCAACTGGAAGCTGAAATAATTACATCCCTGTGGTGCTGGAGCTGACTGTCCTCCCTGCCTCTAAGACAGACATGACAGCATTAAGTCTTTTGACTGTGGTGACAAACTCTAGACGGTGACATGCCATTGTTACGTGACTCCGGGTGCTTACACCCTTCCGTCAGTTTCCCAAATAGAGTGCCATTTTAAAAAGAAACCACAACATTTCTGTTTGCCCTATGGGCACTTCCCAATAGGACAAAGAGCAGCCTTGGTTTTTGACAGCTCCGCTGAAGGTCTGGCTGCCACTTCCAAGAGTCAAAGCATTTTTCTCTCCCTCAAGGCATTTTCCTCCTTTCCTCAAGGTAATTCGGCAGTTGTGTGGTCACATACTTGCACACTCCTCTGCCTCCTCAGATGCCAAGAATTAAGGGATTAGGGAGGAGTAAGAAGAATCCATAGGAAGTGATCTTGACTCTCCGCTTTGATTTGTTCATCAAGCTTTTGTTTGATTTTTCATATAAAAGGACATCTAGCTTTGATCACAACTAACCACACTTATAGTGAAGCACCAGTTTTTTCCGAGATGAAAGAGAACGAAAGGGAGAAAAACCCTGGCAACAGATCTGAAGGAAGGATGTTTTTCTTCTCAATTCACTTTGTCTTTTTGAGATTATGAAAATCGAATGGATGACCAAACTGTGAAGATCAATCACACACACATGTGAGGCTGTGTGTCTTTGACAAAGAGCTGAAAGGCAGTCCCGAGTATGTTAGTCCATTGCAGAGAGGTGCGGAGTATTGCCACAGTGGAAGCGCAACGGGCAATTATGTGTTACACATGACATCTCTTTTGCTCCTGTGTGTATAATTACACTGAGGAAAATGACATTCTTCTCCAAACAAAGCAACGCCGGCAACCACTGTTACATCGTATGTAGAAGGACACATACTTATCATACCAGACGAGTAAATGGGGGGCGAGGCTCATAACTCTACTTTTCTAATGGTGTTTATCCTTTTAGATGCCTTTTAAATAAAAAATATGTTGCCTTTGCACCACTTTGTCTGATATCCTTCTTCAAAAGTCAGTCTCCCTTCAAGACAGGTGGCTAATTTATCTGAAACAAAAGTCCAATCTCCAACTTTTGCTTATTAAGACTATGACAACAAGGCATGTGCAATACAGAGTTAAGACAGAGAACAAGGGATATGGGAGCAGAATGAATCCGACTTGTGTGAAGGCTCAGGCTCACATACCAGCTTCTAGCCACAAAAAAGCGAATGCTTGGCCTCAAACACAGTAGGGCACTGATGAATCTCAGGCTGAGAAACACAAGGCCATTCGTGGAAAACAGAGAGAAATGTTGAAGTAATATTCCACAAGGATCTTTTTACAGTTCACTGTGTTATTTACTTGCAGGAATGATGTGAAGCATATCAATAACACTATCAATTCTAACACTTCTTAACCACATTTATAAAGCAAAATTAACTCTCTTTTTTTTTTTAAAGATGATTTTGTCCTTCACATCATTTCTATGTGGAAACGTTTAATGGCTTCATACTTAAGATTTATGACTGGTCTACTCTGGTTTCAAGCATAAAAAAATTCAGAAAATTCTATGACTATAAAAAAAATATTTTTTTATTATTTTTATGCTCTCTTTATTACTCAACTTAGGACCTAGTAAGAGTTCTAGAAATCTTTTGTGGAGGGGAAAAAAGCCAGAGGGTTAAAGCTTTTGAGCCAGTGACCCAGTTACTGTGAAGACAACAGACAAGATGCCAATTCTCCAAGGAGCAACGCTGCTATGTTCACAGAGTCAAAATTTAATTAATCACAAAAGAAAAAAAAATGTTGGAAAGCCAAATTTTTGCAACCACATAGCAGTGAAAGACATACCTGACACTATGAAAACTATATCGGAGTGGTGACAGACATCTAGTGTTCACTGCGAGTTTAAACACACTTATCTAATTTGCAACTACAATTTAGGCTCCGTGTGCTCTGAACTTCACCTTTGCCCATGCTTCCCCCTTCACTGTAGGCTTGAAACTAGACCGGACTGTAGGAGGCAGAAAGAGAGAGGGCCTGAGAGGCAAATAACATTGTTTAAATGAAATATGAAACCACGTCATATCCTAACCTCAAGCTGAGTTAGTGGAGAAAATGAAGACTGACAGAAGTGATGTTGAGGGTGGGCCTGCAGATAAAGGGACACCCAGGGTACAGAACGGAGGCGGCCGCCTTTTACATCACTCAACGCTCTGAACATCTTGAAGCTCGAGTCTTGAGGTTACTCTCTCCGGCAGGAGGAGAGGGAGGCATTTTTCAAATACCTGAAGGATATTTACACACCTGCTCGGTGTGAGGTAGAAGTACACAGAGGAGTTGGAGCGCGGTTCTGTTTCAGGCCACTGAAGAAACAATACAACCTTAACCTGAGTAGTGGACTGATTGACACTATTCAGGACGACCACAAAAAAAACATAACTGTGTAAATATTTGCACATTTATATCCACAGACGTAACCCCCTGAGATGAGGCACCGGGGGGTCAGGACTGTACCTACATTACAGAACGCAGGCTCGGGTCAAAGATGATCTTAACTTGATTATTGTTGTAAAACAATGAAGACGGTCCTTGGAACGTGGAGGTTGATGGTAGGCGTGGATGGAAGGGGGGGGGGGGGGGGGGGGGGGGGGGGGGTTATCCCTAAGGGCAGAAACCTGTGGTGTAATCAAGGCCCTTGCCAAATTACAGGCCGAAGACACTACTACGTAGAGTTTAATCGAGGGCTGAGAGAGAGGTCACCCATTATACTAATATTCTTGAGTCAAGGAGCGCATTCCAATGTAAAAACGTCAACACAAGGAAACAGAGGAGGGGGGGGGCCCTACTTATTCTAGGCATCCTAAGTGTCTAGGCACACCAGCTCTCCTTTGTTTATAGCTACAAAAAAGCTTCAGCGGGGGAAATAATGATAGCATTACAGTCTGCTCAATACATTTTGGTGATGTGTAGCCAAAGAGGAATGTAGAGTGGGTACAAGAGGCTCTTTCAACTTTTCGAGAACACAAGCAACACTGAGCAGGAGACCTGTAGATGTCAACAAGTAAGTTCCTGTTTGTATAACATGTCAATAAAAATGTATTTTGCATTATAAAGATCAACAGATATCTTGCCAGCTCTGAAACGAGTCCTCACTTTCTTTCCAAACGGAAATTTGTATTTAAAAAATAAATAGATTAAAGAGCAAAAACATCTGTACTGTTTACTACAGTTCTTGAAACAATTACCCGCGGCATGTGTTTTTTTGGTTTATGGGATCTTTGTAGTTTGAGTACATTAGCAGTGGTTAATCAGTCATTTTACACTGTATTACCAGTTTATTAGATACACCTGTTGGACGTTATCCTGTAGTGACTCCTATCTTTTTGATGCTTATAATGTTCAGTTTTTGTTGATATCGTCAAACGGTCATGCTCATATTCTACGGTTACAATATTAGCACACACACTGACGTATCAAGTTGTCTTCAGCTGAAATGAATTTGAAAAGAACTACTACCATGAAGAATAGATGAATAATAGAGGGTGTAGAGGTTCGTGTATTCGCCCCAGACAGGATGTTCAGTTTGGTAAGAACTTTGACCCAAACAATTACATGTAACATGCAGGTAGCATGTGGCATGCTCATGGATGTATGCTCTCTGGATCTTATTAATAGGATTACTAAGCTATGGTGAATGACATTAACCATTCTTTATCAAGGTTTGGATTTTTAGTCGTGCTGTGATTATGTAATATGAAAATGTACAGAGCCAAACACAAAACACACTCATACGTATTGAAATAGAGACGCATGGCCTCGTTTGGCCTGGTTGTGAGGATAGCTTACCTGGTTGATTGAGTTGGCAGTACACGAGGCAAGGCCTGTTCCCAGACAAGACACGAAGAAGATGACGGGGTCAAAGGGCACTGGAGCCATTGCATATCCGGCTGCTGCAGTCGTAACCACCAGTGCTGAAATCACCAGACAAGAATAATAGAACAAATGAGGAATTTAAGAGTGCCCTTCTATATGCATTACTTCTTAAATTAACAGGTAAAGAGCTCAGCATGCTCCAGTAGTCTACTGGTTAAGACTCGTGCCATGTAAACGCAACGTCTGCCATTCGTTTCCAGCAGCGGATATTTGTTGCATGTCGTTCCACTTCTCTATCTCCTATTGCTTCCTGTCATATCTCAACTGCTGCTTTTCAATAAAGGCATAAAATTGCCCCAAAAATGTTTAACAAAGAAACTGGTAAAGAACACTGCACTGCTTTGTTGTTGTAGGAGCCTGAATCAATGTGGAGTGAAGGAGAGCGATGAGAAGGAAACGATGAGATAATAGTATATTATAATAGTGCAAGTTGAACTGCCTTTTCATGCATTCTTTTTATTTGTTCAAAAACGAATTATTAAATCAGTCATTAAATAAGTATTCACAGCTTATCCAGCTGAAAGTACGCCTTAGGTTGTATTCAGACCAAATCAGGCGGTGCAGCTCACCGCTGCAGGGTTGAGTGGAGGTGCGTGGGTGTGTTTATTTGTGCTCTAGAACGGAACCGCTGTGGAAAAATCAGAAAATAACGTCTTATTCATCTGATTCACCGGCTTTCGCTAGAACTGCTCCCTCCCTCCACTCTCTAGCTCGCTTGACCACAGCTGCTCTCTCTCCTGCTCATTGGTGCTCTCAGCTCTCTCCTTCTTTCCCTCTCGTCTTTTTTCAAATGTGTGGAAGTCGACAGCAAAGCTTACTTTACTTTTAATGTTATCTAACGAAGAGAAATGTCTTCTCCTCCTCCTCCTCCTCTTCCTAGTAACGTGTTGTTCGACTCTGCTCAGTCTCTTTGCCAGCTGTGATTGGTCACCGCAGTCTTCAGCCGCAGTGACGTCAGGTTGTGTTCCTCCAAAAGTAGACTAGATCGTCTTTCCTGCGCTGTCTAGCGCGGCCAAAACCCACTAGCCTAAACACACTAACCCTGTTCAAATGAAAGGGCCAGCTGGGTTTTTTTTACTGCCTCACATGATTTGGTCTGAAAACGGCCTTAAGAGAGTCGACCAATCAACAGCTATTAAGTACAACAACTCCACACAACAGTACGTACTCAATTGAATAAATAATACTGCCCACAGACTTACTTATCCGTTGTTGATCCATATGTTCAGTGTGTTTCAAACACTGAATACAGACCTGCCAACCCTGGACAATTTTTTTGAGTGACCTAGATGTGTCAGATGCAAATTGCTGCTGTTTGCACAACGACTTATTGTACATAATTTGCAAAAAAAAAAAAAAAAAACATCATTTATATAACGGTACATCATTTGCTTAGATACAGAAGTCAAACAGACTACAATGTGAGAAGTGCACTAATATGAAAATTCTTGACCTCAATAACAGATTGTTAATAAAAATATCTGCATATGCCAATACTGCAGGCTTGACGCTGCCACCTCTTGGACTTGAGTCCTGCATATGGACGGTTGAACTAACAGGCATCAGCAGCTTTTTGTGTGGTTTAAAGTGACAAATTGTACCAGCATACTTTGATGTCAAAATATGTAGAGGTTGGCAGGTCTGCTAATAGTTTCTCCGCAAAAACAGCTAAACACACTATTTTTTTTCTGGCTACACGCTGCCCTATAGCTTTGAAGCTCCACCAGAAGAAGCATATTTAGTGATTTATTCCAAAAACAAGGGTTGTTTGAAACATACGGATCAGCAGCAAAGTGGTTTCTTCTTCACCAAGTTCTGACATTGTTTCAGAGGTTTATGTGATTCTACATCACATAGGCCTTTCTGGTATTTATTTGCATGTATCATCTTCCATCTGTAAATATCTTATTTCATATGACATAAAAAAAAAAGATGCATCTTGTACTCTACCTGTGAGTTTGATTTTGGCGAGTCTGGCGTAAACATCCGGCAGGTCAGCCACATCGACCTTCAGCTGCTTCCACTGTCGGTCTAAACGTGCCTCCCTTGCCTCATCCGTCTCCACCTGGACGTGGGGGGTCTCGTCTGACTTCGCAACCGTGCCGGATATTGAATTTTTCAGTAACGCTGCATCTTCTGTGGCGGCCTTCAAGGTGGATATGTCAGGCTGTGCCTTAGTGGTGACATCGTCTGGCTGTTGGTCAGCGTCTGAGGCCACAGGATCAATAGTTGGTATTCTCTGGACCTGCCTTTCGACGCTGTCATCTCTCTCATCCACAATGGTGAGCACTGGAGCCTGTTTGGGGATGGCTCGTTGATGGAGCTCATTGCTGTTCTTTGCTACATACTGAGAGGAAAACAAGTGGACAAGGTGGTTAATGGGATCATTTACTGTTATGACTACACTGAGATATTTGGCCCAGTGAAAGTTACCTGACGTTTCAGGAAATTGAGATGCTGGTACGTCAGCCAGTTTGATGGATCTCTTCTATGCAGCTGAATAAGACTGCGAGTAGTCTGGTTACATCGAGGGACATTTTGAATCAACTTCTGTTTCACACTAACACCAACCAAACCTACAAGAAACAGAAGACACAATGTTTAGTCTTTAAAATACAAACTGTTTGTTTGGTTTCATTCAGTCTGTCTGTTATAAAACAACAGACACATAATGTACTTGACGAAAACTAAAAGACACAGAAAACCCCAAGACAAATATATTGATTCAATCCCATAAGGAACATGAACAAGCAGAGACATAAAGAAAGCTAAGATACCCTAGAAACATGCTAACAAGGATGACTGCTATGACTTAGCTTTTTTACACATGCCAAACGTCTCTGGTTGCAGCTTCTTAAATGTGAATATTTTCATGTTTCTTTAGTCCTTTATGATAATAAACTGATATCTTTGGGTTGTGGACTTGTGGGGACATATCAAAAAAAAAAAATCAGTTCATTTTTCATCATATTCTGACATTTTATGGATCAAAGAAGTGATTGATTAATTGAGAAAATAATCAACAGATTAATCGATGATAAAAAAAAATCATTAGTTTCAGCAATAGTAATGATGATATATCACTGACAATATATTTCTATACTTTCTTGTGCAACTGAATTAAAACATTAAATGTGTACTCACACACACACACACCAAGAAATGTATTAAAAAAGTGAAACTGATGCACTATGATACTACCATGCAATGGCCTGCAATATGTTACACTGAGAAATGCTTCTTACTTTGCCACCCCATTTATATCCATGCAGGTAGACCAAATTAGAAACACCGCACTATCACGGGATACATTTTATCTGCACAACAAATGACCGCCTCGAAAATTACAAAAACAAAACAGTTTCTAGCAAAATCTGAATATTTGATCGCTACCATGATAGAATTGATGTGTGTTGAGGTGTGTTGCAAGTTATAAGCCTGTATTAATTTAACTGGAAACTAAATGTATGACTGGCATTAGGTTACGTGGGGACAAACATGATACGAATGAGGTGTCGATAGTGTCCTTACCAAGAACTGTCACATAACCTGACAGTTATAAAACCTACATCGACATCACTTTTAGGGTGTTAGCTTTTCATGCCGTTTGATGAAGCACATTCAGACAAAAACAGCGAAACCGTTGTCGTTATCAATCAGTTATTTTGGGGTGTCTGCAGATGTGGATGACTTCTCTCTAAGGTCACTGATCTTCCCAAACATACCACAGCAGAAGGAGCAATCCGAGTAGCTAGCATTGCATGCTAAGCTAGCAGACTAGCCTCCACCTTAGCCTCAAAGTGGGCGCAAATTTTCAAAATGACAATGAAATGTAACAACGTGTTAAGCGAAACACCACTTTAGATCTGGTTTTACCTGACAGTCTGCTACATGGCGCTTTATACATGTTCTCGAATCATAAAGCCGGTTCCCGTTTCGACCCCTTCACATGCAGCAAGCCGCCATTTTGACCTCGTTAGGTAAAGTGAAATACTTCCGGGGCACAAAACGTCACACCGCGCCTGGCCTGAACCGCGTTGGTTATGTCAAGAGTTATTTACCGTACAATTAGCTTTAAAATGACTTCTCCTTTCTAAAGTAGATTTAGTTAAGAATGATATTAAAGAAATACCCTCACAACAGTCGTATTCTCTATGGGAATATTATATAAACTGGTAATAATAAGTATGCATTATTATCAATAATTCATTATTATTAATCAATACTTACTTGGTACTTTCATACTTCAGTACTTTTAAAAATCAAATTAGATTTTTTTTAAATCGTAGTATTGTTATTATTAATAATGTTATTATTATTATTATTATTATTATTATTATTGTGTGACTGCTGAAGGATTACTGAAATGTAGTATTCTTTTTCTTCCGCTGGCTAACTACTTCTGCATACTTTCATTTACGGAATCCATTCATATATCAATAAGGCCAGCTCTTTAAGGACATTTATGCTTTTAATTTTAAATACTTTTAAATTTATTTTTATTTAAGCTTTTTTTCATTTTTTTTAGTGAATAATGATATATAATTTAGATAATGATATTATTACTATTGTTAATAATAATAATAATAATAATATAATTGTATAACACCTTTCATGCAAGATATGCAGCTCAAAGTGCTTTACAACAAAAATTACAAGACAAGAACATAAAAGAAAATAACAGTACACTGATGTAACATAATGGGAGCAAATGACACACATACAGTCTTACACATGCATACTGGTCCTTATACTGTACATACATACACTCTACATACATACATACATACATACATTATACATATATACCTGTAACTCATCTAATCCATTATAGATGTCAGACTAGACAACAGGGAACACTTGTTAAATATATGCCATTTTCTCTATGAAGTAGTTTCTCTGCTCTTTTTCACTGAAGCAACATTTGATAAACATTTTATAAAAGTCCATATTTTGGGGAAGGTGGCCCACTTCCACTATAAAATATGAGAGAAATCCTGCTTTTTCCCCCGTTCCAAAAAACAGCATCTTTAACAGTTTGTTACTGAAATAATTTGATTCTTGTTATTATTTACATACTTTAGTGTTTTCACTTAGTTTTTCATTTAGTAAACTTCCTTTCAATCATTTGAACACCATAATAATCTCAATCATTTCAGCTTAATGTAATGTGAATGTGTTTCCTGGTAAGTTATTTAAAGTGAAGAATCACTGAAGTCTCAGTACACCTTACAAGAGGGTGGTACACGTTACAGATAAATAGACTGTAACACATGAAAACACAGATATAAAATTTGTAACAAACACCAGATGAAGTTTTATTTTTTCAGACATCCAGATACCAGAAAACCACTGTCACTGACCAATAAATCTGAGCTGAAGATGGGATTCATTTAATTCGAAATTGCCATCTAATTCAATGTCTGGCCTTTTGCCTCCTGCCCTTGTATGTCCTCTGACTAGCCCTGCCGTTTGGCCTATTATTTATGTGTGTGATCATCTTGTTGGCCCTGGCTGCCACAGCCAACAAGATGGAAACCTTCTGATTAATATGCTATCTACTGTTTTTACTTTTCAATGTTGCTTTATTCAAACCATTATAAAAGAATACGACTTCCTTTTTAATTTCCTCAAACAATAACATTTTAATGACCCAGGAGGAAGATTATTATGGCGTTCTAATTGGAGTGATCCTGTTTCAATATAAAGAAACAAAAAAACATTCCTTGTGCTGGTTGCTAATTAAATTTCAAGGTAATCTAATTTTAATTTATTTACTGCACAAGCGTGCTTCATTGTTCAGTATTAGTATACACAAAGTCATATGACACATATGATTTGTTTTATGAATGGCCACAATGCAAATAAGCTCTACAATCGCAGGTGCCATCTATGAACTCAAATCCCACTGCAATCCAAGACGAGCGTCCCATTCTCCTGATTCATCTGGTTCATTTCACTCTACTGCCTACAGCTCCTCCTTCCCTGCTAAGATTACATGGTGTAATCTTCATGCACCATCAAGATGCAGCGGCTGATGAATGCCAGCAATACACACAAGGCCATCCCAGATCCAGTACAAGAGCACCTTTATTGCGGCAGATAACCATTATGTGCTGTTCTACAAGATTTCATTCTGCGCTGACCCGGTCAACCTCTTTAGGTTTGGTTTTCATGTGAGTGCTGAAAAGGAGGTTTATTGCTTGGTTTTACACCATATTATTTATTTCTGGAGGACTGTTATACAATTTCAGTGTTCCCTGTTTGTTTCATTATGCTTCTCCTGGGCTACAGGAATACAGTTAGTGAGGGCAGGATCAGACCTGCCAAGTTTATGGCTGTGTAGGGCACTGCTTCAAACCATAATCTTTTGTATAGCAATCTGTAGGCTACCACTGCAGATGATTGACATCCTTAACAGAACGTCAGGGCCTCAAATTAACAAACAGGCTCATTCATGAGTATGCTGCCGCCCCTCCTCATCTGGACTGGAATGGAATAATATTTTGTTTATTGCATCAAGGAATAGTTTATTCCCTGCCAATGAATGTGAGTTGGACAGGCTCGGGGGAATGAATTTCAAGGAAAAGCTCTCTTTATCCCCCTGCCTGACCATTAGTCTAGCAGCTTGAGCTAATGAATTTTGACTACATAATTGGTGTTTTATCCAAGTATGCATCACAAGTATGTATTTCATTTAAAGATGAGAAATACAATTTGTTCTTGAGGGTTTGTGGTAAAATATGCGAGACATACTGACACCTTTTTATCTCCAATTTTGTGAGTTGTTCTCCTAAAGTCAGCAAGCTCCACTTGCATGATTCACTCCAATGAGTAAAGACAAAAAACAAAATGTGCCTTTAACGCCTTCTGACCATAAGGTGGAAAAAAGACAAGACCTGAGGAACAGATGGACAAAATGGAGTGGAATGGCTCTTTAACAATAGGAGGAGTTTGTGAGGTCTGTTCAACCCAGAGGGGTCTTTCATAGGACCTTTAACATTTATTCTACCTCTGGTGGTGGTCTCAGTATGAGTCCCTTTTATCACGCTGCTTTCACTGCATCTTGAAAAAATAAAGTGGCTGTAAACATCCTCTCCAGAGAGAGACAAAGACACAAAAGGAGGCAGAGCGTGTATTGTGTCGGGGTGAGGACATAGTTTATCACCATAAGCAGGCTGACATCAGACAGGGAACACTAGGGAGTATACAGCACACCTATTGCAATAAGGTACCGGCAAAGTGGTTTCTGGTTGGAGAATGAGTTTGAATGTTTGTGTATTTGGAGTAGAATATTACAAAGAGGAAAACAATGGCAGCCTTTTAATATGTCCAAGCTGGCAATAGCTCTAGTAAATGAGCATTTACTGAATAATATTGCATCATATATGAAGAATCCTAAAAAAAGAGAGTGAAGACAGTGTTTAATGCAGTTGATATGGCTCTGGGTTTTTTTCTTTGCAAAATAACTAATGATTGCTTAAAATCCTTTGTCCTTTCAAAATAGCATAATTTACATTAAAAGAGAGCAAAGACAATTTGTTCTACAGCAGAAGGAAGATGTCAGAAAGATTGATGGGCCAGCACAGTCTTAGGATATTTGGCTGTCTGGTTTACTGTGAAGTCAATGTGGCAAAGAGGAAATCGGGTCTCTTTAGCAATTTCAAGGGTCCAGGAATTTACCCACTTTTCTATTTTTAGCACGGCTCCTTGGCGCTTAGTGTTTTTTTTTTTTTTAAAAAAAAGGTGACATATTGAATCAATTGAATGTAGCATGGGCCACAGGTTGTGTAAGCAAAGTGCTGAAGGGTCATTAATTGACATTAATAAGAAAGGCGCTGTAACTCCATGCAGACAGCCTCTTGCCCACATATGGCCCTCATAAAATGGCCAAATCATTTTTTATTCTAGTTTTACATGTCTCACACTGAGGAAAGCACTAAGCACCTATAATGAGAAACCCCCCTCCAAGGAAGCCACAATAAATGGCCTAGTCAAATAACAGAGGCCTCCCAGACCTGTCATTGCCTCAGTTCATCGGCACTGATTTACAAGCATTGTCCTAGAGGCTTTAGTGCCATCACTAATCCCTCAGGGATGACCATCTGAATGGCAGTGGAGTCAGACCTTCTAAAAAAACAGAGAGAGACAGACAGTGCTGCATAACTCCAAGCAGAAACAGATGCAGAGACACTCTCCTGTTTATAATTGATTTTCAAGGGCAACATCTTGTTGTCATAGTTTGTCTAACAAGCCCCTGGCTGGCGCCCTGTTGCTCGTCAACTACAGGGTGTCAGATTGATCTGCCACCCTACCCCCAACTGAGATGGCATCATGCTGGAATACTGACATCACCTGTGGAATTTCGCTGTGGGACAGACTCTTGTTCTGTTTTAAAAATGTTTGCTGAAATCTTTTTAAAGGTATTTTCAGTCGGTGAGGCATCCAAAACCTCCAGAGGGGAGCTGTTGTCCTCCACAGCTGCTGGTCTGAGGCCTGCCCTCTTTCCATGGACAACAGGTATTCTCAGGCCCTATGGTCGCCAATGTTTATGTCTGAGATCATGGGTGTCTTTGTGGGCCTCCAAGGCTAAGCCTCTAATTGGCCATGGCTCATCAATCACACAGAGCAACCCCTTTCACCCAAAGTCTCATCCAAAGAGCTAAGAGGAATGAGAACCATGGAATGGACTCTATGCCTCCCAAAGGCCTAAAAGTAGGCTTTGGGAGGGGCAAGTGGTTTGTGAGAAAACCACACTTATTCCAAGTTGATGTCAAGCAATGTATGTGCCTGTCTTTTGTCTTCCCTGGCATACATAGATTACTTCCCCCTAACATTAAACAAACAAAAAATACATAGATGTGTCACAGCAGTTGGATGCTTTTTTAATAATGTTCAAGATGTTCAGACTAGCAGACATGATGTAGATAGAATCTCATATCATCCGTTAAATGTTAGTCCAAGGAAAAATGGATTTCCATCTGGCTTCACCCTGTTTCCTATTTGCTGTTTTCACTTGAACTTGACCTCACTGTGATTTATTGAGCGGGTGAGAACGAGAGCATTTCTTTCATTCAACTTTATTATCTGGGTTTGGTGGCAGCCTCTGGCAAGTGGGCGGAGAGCCATTTCATGTGGCATCGGACAAGGTGACACTACGCAGTTTGCTGGTTTAGTGTGTCCAGGACCATAATCCAGAAGCATGCTCCAGACAGGGTCAGAGGGGTCATAACAACTCCTCAGCCATTGTATAGCTGTTATTTGGTTTGGCTGAACTCTCAAAGTCCAGGATTTGGCCACATCGTAACGTCAAGCCCACAAATTTGTAAAGAGGAATAAGGAAAAGTCCACAGCACATGCGGTTTATGGGTTCACAGCAAAGCCTCCACATTTCTTCACATCCTGACAAGGCATGCGCAACACTCAATGTGTTTTTCCCATTAGTCTGGATGTGTTTCTTATTTATTTATTTATTCATTCCTTCATAACCACAACAAGTCAGGCTGTCTATGCATATCCATGGGAAACTTGGGCGATGGATGTCATTGAGGTTTGGTGAAGATCAAGTCTGACGAGAACAGAACCACAGACAAAGCTGGGTTACTGTGCTTTCACTCGCCCTATCTTAGCAGGAACACAAATACACATACTAAACAGAGTTGAAGCCGGTCCATGTCCAATTCTCTTCAGTAACCGAGAGTAATCAGCTGTGTCATCCTCGTCATAAATCTCCAAGTAAGGCAGTGGCTCCCAGCCCAGATGGGAATAGGCCTTGTTCAGTCGCACTTGCCTCTGTGTCATAAATCCACGGCCATCTTCGTAGGATCGGTTTCCTGCTTTGTGTGTATCTCCCAACAGAGGAGTACATGGGGGAGGTGAGGATATTGCAAGACCGCAGTCTCCTGAAGGAGTCAATTTGCAAAATGGACAGTCTCTTCCTCCCTGCTGAAATAATGTTGGGTTGAGAGGCAATTCTTTACCATCAGATGTAGATTTGTAGCTCGGTCTGCGAAGCTGGAATCAAAATCTATGAATCAGTGGGAGAAACATATACACCAAAGGCCAATTTAAACTTTCATTGTTAAATCAATGTTATTGAAATACATTTTTTTTATTGTTTTAATTGTAGGTATGAGTAATTTCTTTTCTCATGGTTGTACATTTCAAGGACACATGGAAAACGTAAATACACGCTTGTTCCTCTGGAAATGTGCAGACATTGTGAATCAGTCGGTAGAAAAACAGACAATACCATAAAATGCCATTTCTACTGAGGAGTTGTCCCCAGTCTGTCTGACATTTATTGCTTCAAAAGGGAAATAATTTCCAATTGACCTAATCATAAACCATAACCTGATCCTGCCCTATATTGTTGCTTTCGCTGTAACTCCAGTTTACATTTCCTGGGAATGTAGGTCTCCTTTAATAACAAACTATAACACAATTGATTGTTAAACATAAGGAAGGAACTAAAACTAAACGTCATTTTAAAACATCTTAAAAATATTTCAGAGTAGATATGTTCTTGACAAGACAATTTCGAGTCAGTTATGCAGTTGTGATGTCTTTGTTAGAATCTTTTGCCCTTTCTCTTTGAAGATCCATATAGAGTGACTTTATTAGAATCTCTGCCACATAAATTGGCTTGAACCTACACTATATTTAACCTTTCATATCCATGTATTACAAACATTCTGTAATGACAGTGAACTTTTCCTTATTCTCTGAGAATATGCTCTATTTTCAGTGGAAACCAGCCGTTTTTACACACCGTGTGATAGCCTCAAGGCCAGAGGAGGACCTTCCTGACTGCAGGTCACTGTGCATGGCTGGTTGTATGACAGAGTCTTGGCAGCTGTGGTCTAAAGGGTCTTGTAAGGCGGAAAAAATATAGAACATTCCTGGATGCCGCTCTTATCTGTGGGGACAAAGCTGTTCCACACATTACCGTGACAGTCTGGGCCGCCTGTACTGGTGGTCTGCTCTCCACTACATCATCTACCCCACCCCCAACCACAACTCATCCATAGAGAGTAACAGTCACATGAGATCCGATTACACGGCATATATTAAATTTAAATTATAACCATTTATAACCAAATTACAACCAACAACTCCAAAAATTAAGTGCTTTGGGATTAGTTTTTAGTCAAACTATCCATTTTGTATCCGCCTGTGTTGCAAATATAGTACGAGTTTAATATTCCAGTAAATTACATTCCTGATTGCAATTTGAAGCAGAAATTCTATTAGGTTTTTTTTTTTTTTTTTAAAGAAATTACATTTTAGAAGTAAAGAGAAAAGAAAGTAAAGATATGATGCTTTTTCCACAACTGCTTCCGTCCTTACAGCAGCCCTCCGACACTGACTCCCCTCCCTTTTTTGGAAAGTGCCAGGATGACAAAGTGCACAAGAAAAGCACAGTGGCAGAAAACGAGGGAATCCTATCAGTGCATGAATTTAATTACCACTCAGATGGCTCTACATAATGAGGAAAAGGTGGATGTGTGAGAGACTTGCATAATTCATTTTGCTTTTCTCATTTAAACCTGCCCTAGCCTCCTCACCACTCCTCTGTATTTCCTGCATGGCGCCACATTTCTCTGATCTATGATCAATAATTTCTTTTCAACCAAAAACATTTGCATAACAGGAATTATCCGTGCACTGTGCGCTGCTGAGAGAGAACTTGCACGGCAATTGGGAATACAGGTGGTTGAAATCAGCTTTCATGCTGTGCTCTCTCTCCCTCTCCTCCTAATTTTTCTCTTCCTGCTGTAATAAATGGCGGAGCAGCACTACAGCCTGCCCGCCACAGTCAAGACTGCAGAATACCACTTATAACAGGCGCATTTACAGCAGCCCCTGGGGGGTAATAACACCGACAGAAGTCCATTTCATAAGTATGAAATAGTGGTGTTGAACTAACGGACTGAAAAATATGACCAACAGCAAGAAATTTATGGAATCTGTCTTATAAATTATATAAAATCAAGTTAATTTTGTTGTAGTAGATCAAACAAGCATGCTAGGCAACTACAGGTTGAATTTGACTATGTGTTGATTACTTAAAGACCCAGTGATGGGTTTTTGTGTCTCCAGCTCTATGCAGCTTTAATCTCAATGACTCTCATCCCCATGAGAAGCCATTTCCAGTAAACAATCTCACATAAGCTTTGAGATATACAGGATTTTTATCATATGTTTATCTTTGGTTTACCAGCATCAGTGATTCCATTTACCCTCACTGGGCCATCCCTGTTCAGCTGTCCTGTACAGCTAAGACCAGCAATACCCATAAAATACAGCTCAGACATCAACCAGCTTTACATCCAGTTTGTGTTGGTTGAAGGCTTCAGAATGTATGGAATGAAAAAGATGACATCTGTGGTTTTGCTCCATCGAATTTGATCCTTTTTTTCCCCCCTTGTCAACCGTGAGTCCAAAAATATTATAGGAGTGAAATGTAGAGTGCTTTTTTAAAGTTTGGTTAAGTTTAAGAAACAAAGACTACTTGGTTACGGTTAGGGAGAAGTTGTGGAACCAATACTGATTGTTGGTAAGAGATGGGATGTAAAAGCAGTCTCTGGTGTCCAAGTTAGGCGCCTTGTACGTCCAATCATCTCTATAACAGTTTTTCTGGTGCAATACCAATGCAATCTTATTTCCTTTTCCACTGCATTGGAGACTGTCCAAGCTTAGGGAAGCAGCTTGTTATCAGAGGTTATCCCTCATCCTTGAAGCCTCCTCTCTGGTAAAACTGAAGCATAGGGTTCAAAAACACTTCTAACAAAGCATACAATTCATGCGTGTCTTGTCCAATTAAGGTTTTGAGTGCTGCACCTTCGTCGCATTCTTGTGTGCCAAGCCATAATGGGCTCATTCCTGAACCAACACCCACTGCAGTTGTAGTGGGTGTTTTTTTTCCCTAGCGACAATGAGGGGCAGCAACAAGATCATTCCACACTCTTGAGTGATTTTCACCTTCTGACTGCTTCTTTTTCCCTCTGAATTAAACAAATTGAGGACTGTTCAGTCTGGATGGGTGTGTCTGAATCCTTATATGTATTTTTAAAATTGTAGAGGATTTTAGTGAACAAGCTCCTAGGTACCAAGAAGAGACATGTTGTCAAAATAAAAATTAACACACCAACAGATTTTGGAAATGTGTTAAGTTAATTAGAGCAAAAAGAGAAGAGTTTCCATCCTCACATATACTAGTATAAGTAACCTTTTATCTGCTATCATGTGTAAGATTATAATACAGAAGCTGCTCAGTAGTCCATCTCCCTGAAGGTCTTTGTCTTTCAAAAGACCTCTAGGTTCATTTCACCTCATTTAAAGAGCCTTAAAGCTTTCATTAGGCTGAATTCCTGAGTTTTACAATAAACTGCCAATTGCCTGACGTTATTGGGTACATGTCTCCACATTTACAGACATTTTACACATGGTTTTCAGTGGTGTGTGTTTTGCATGAATGTGCATGTTTGTGCATCTGAGGTGTGCGTGTGTGAGTGTGAAGGATGACGGGTTTGGTTGTTTGAAACTTGACCTAGGGGCCAGTTGGATTCGTGAAGGGCCTCTTTCATGTCCCCTTCCCATCCGGTGTCTGACTGGAATCGTCCTGCTTGAATCAAGTGCTTCCTTATGCCAAATGTTTACTCGGGTACTTAAGAATATTAAACAGGCCTTTCTGTGAAGGGACGAAAACACAGTCGATGTGTAGCATGCATGCGTTACGGTGTCAGTCAAACGCTTGCGGCTTTCGACAGAAAATAGACAGGCTCAGACTGAAAAAAACTCAAGAGACATCCATATGAAATCGCTTAATACATATACATGCTATATCAACCTTGGCATAACGAATTGTACTGATTTTTTTTTCTCTTTTTCATAACTTAGCTCTGTTGCTTTTTTAGAACATTTGTGCCAGGTGGAATAGTCATTATCTGGCACTTGCAGGACAGTTACTCGAGCAGGAGGTAGACGTGGGGAATAGATGGACATTCCGTACTCAGGAATCCCAGGATACTTTATAGGACTTGAGAACTGTTGTGACGGTCTCCTGTGTGGCAAGTATAAGTTTAACTATCAGAAAATCTCACAAAAAACAACACACTGGCCCTGTTTGTCTCCGAAATTGATGCTGTCTCGAAGTAAAGAGGCAAGAATTTCAAGCTAGGGAGAGAAATTTTCCAAAGTGAAATATGTCACAAGTCACAGGAAGGAGATTGTAAACAACGCTGAAAAACATATGCACTTTCAGTGAAGGAGCCTGTGCACACTCCATGTGAGAAATCTGTGTGTGTGCAGCTGTGTGCGTTGTAGTTAAAAATGTTGTCCGGATTCAGGTGTGTGCATACTTTGAAGGGCCTATAAATACTGTAGGACTAATTTGATTTAAACTAAAATGGAAAACATGTTTTGACCCCTCAATGAAAAACAGCTGTGTGCTAGATGTGGTAGCCAGGTTTTGTGGTAGCCATCTTTCTTATGTGTGTGTGTGTGTATGTGTATGTGTATATTTCCCCCAGTGGCACATTGTCTCCAGCTTGTTACTTGTTAGCATAATAGAGATGCTTTTGATAGTTTGAGGCTTTTGTTACTCAAGCTGATCATCAAAACCTAGCTTTAAAGAATTACAAGAACACCTGTGCTTACATTGTGCACTGATTCCATTTTAATAACCAAAAATGGGGCTGTGATTTGTGATGGATTCTTCTTTTTGTATTCCCTTTTTTCCTATGATATTGTGCTGTGATGCATTCTGTAATTTTTAGATTTGAAAAAGAATAATGCTGAGCGTTTGCCTTCATTTTTTGTTGGCTTCTGTCCACCAAAATAGAAAAAAGAAAAATGATGAGCTGTGGTTTTCTATTCAGAGAGAGAATTAATGCCCGGCTTTTACTGTCTAAAATGTGAACAAGTACAAAACACGCTGTTACACCTCAATCTTTCCCAAAGCAGTTCAACATCCTAATAAATTGAAAATGGTTATAAATCTCCACTGTTCCATTTAAATAAGCTAAATCAAATTTCCTCTTTGGCTGGTAGCACCTGTGTTTGGTCACTTAATTCTAATCTAAAACCTAGCTTTCCCTCTGCAAAATTTAATTTGCTGATAAAATTCAGAATCTGCCATGGCCGTTTAACTAAACTAATTAGATTTGTCCATTTCCAGATCATCAAGATGAAGACACAGTGCTTATTTACTCTCTCCTGGGACACACCAACAACATGCTGTGTGGGAAATGTTGCCCTGAGGACCTTTACTATCCTGTACACAACCCCTCAGGGAATGACCAGCCCATCCTTACAGGAAAAACAACAGTATAGGTCAAAAATTCAGACCGGCAAAAAAAAACCTATAGTTACGGTTACACCATCTAGCAGCCATAGTAATTATGACTTGCGGATGTGATGTAGCTAGATGACGTCAAGGTGATACATTTTCATGCTAGGAGGAGGCAGGTTGGGTGGAGTGCTAGATAGATAGATGGGAAAAAAAGTGGACTAATGGTTTTTTCATACCTGCACTTTTTAGTCCAGTTAAACTGAACTCTGGTTTGTTTATGGAACAACCACGCCGAACAACCACACCGAGACCCTTTAGAAGAAGTGGTCTCGGTCCGGTCCCAAACAACCTCTGGAACGGTTTGATTCTGAATGTGATCTGACATCAATCCAACTCAACTACTGGGCGTACTCTGGAAGTTTGAGCTACACAGCCTCCGTAGCCAGGTGAGCTTTGCATAGTGGAACACGGATGAGCGATTTTAATAGTTATTGCTATCAGTTAGCTGGAGAATGAATCAAGGTTGGACCTGGACTAGTGTAATATCGTATGTTGTATTTGGCTAGGGAACCTCCTTCAGGACCTACTTCCTGTGTTTTATGTTCATGCTCCTGTCCCAGACACATCTGACCAATGAGTAAAGTTCTCATGTGGTTTCTGCTGCTGTATTTTGCCTCGCTTGGATTTTTCTCTGTGTGAAAAGAAACTGACGCGCGAAAACGCAAAAAGTTCACCAACTCATCGACTGATTTAGACCAAAGCAAACAAACTAAAGGTATGAAAACGCCCTCAGCTGCAGGAGACCATTGCTTGCTTTCTGTTTCCAACCGCGAGTCGGGACAGTTTTTCAAAAAGCGCAACTTCAAACGTAAATTTAAGGAAGTCATTTTAACCCACACCGGTGGTATTATCATTTTAACTCAAACCATGATCTTACCCTAACCCCAACTGAGTGGCTTTTGTGCCTAAACCCCTCCCCTGCAGACCTTAACCACAGTGTTGTCACACCATAATTATTTTTGACGGTTACTGGCGAAACAGGCGGCATATTAGAAAACACTCCTATGAGTCGTTCTGGAGTGCAGGTAAAATCAGACATTTGTTTGTTTCATTATGAGGATGTGTTGGAATGATAGAAGAAACCTCAGACAATCACTCATATTGTGTTAAGATGTGTTTTGACCTTGACATTTGGAGGAGTTTTTCCGCCTCATGACAAGTGTTTCCCATTATATCCAGAGCATCGCTTTATCAAGTTCAGCTGCAGATGTATGAGAGAGAACACATTGATTTGTTTTTCCCATGGGTTGTGTACTTTTTTTTTTCTTTTTTGGAGTGGAAACACAAGGTGATGATATTATTATCTTGTCCTACGATTGAAACATTTGGATACTTATTAACATCTTTTCTTATAGCTCAAAGGAACATAACATAAATTTGAAAGTCGCGTTATAATATTGTTTATATACTAAGTGTACTTTATTTTCCAAGCGTTTCGTTTTTGCAATACTTCCTGTCATGAAGTGGTTCCCATTGCTTGATTCTTTCAAGAGGTTTTCCATAAACAAACTGTTTACTGGCAGTTTTTCAAGCTTGAAAGGAACAAACAGAGGTCGCCCCTCTTAGCCTTGACAACAAAACAGGAAGAGATTACATGTGGTATCTCACAGAAAGAGTGAAACAGAACAGCCTTACATAATCATGTGTAACAGGATCGCATAGTGTCAATTTTTGGACATTTTGTCTAACCAGTAATGGATGGACGAAATGGACAGAGAAGGTTCAACTGAGGGCAAATTTCTCCATGAATGGGTACATTTGGAGCACCTCAGTCTTCTTTTTTTTTAATTAGGCAATGCACTCTTGACTGCAGCTGGAATTCAAGCCAGTTCCGGACACACTCCCGTCGTTAGGTGTTGGAGGAGTCTCTGCCAGTGGTTTGGAAAATGTTCAAATCGAGGACTGGAGAGGTTTAGACAAGGAAACAGGGGTTTTAGGAGACAGTTATGTTTAAGTCAGGAATGAGAGTGTGTTGAGGAGTTGGTCATCAGAGAACCTCCCTCCCACGCTTGTACCTTGCTTGCACAAAGTGTTTTTGCCTTTAGGGAGGAAATCTTCTTTAGAGTATAATATTGATGAGAGCAGAATGGCTCTTTGAAGCTTGTGCCAATTAGATATCCCCTCTCATTTACAGTACATCATTCCTGCTGGTGTCTGCTGCACATAACCAATGTAGTCGGGATCATTTTCCAATATCTCCAGAGGAAGTCATAAACTAGAGGAAACATTCTTTTTTTTAAATTTGATTTGCAAACATTTTCCACAGCATTTAAAATGTCTTTTATTTCCAGATCAATCACTGCAAATTTACAGGAAATTAATTCATGATAAATTCATATTTTCTATTAACAATGGATGAAATTACTATGTAATGTGAATAGATAATTCTGCAGTTCTGCTTTTTGGTTCATCTGTTTTCACTCACAACAGCCAGCTGTTTTCAGCAAAGAAGCTTTAATAAACCCACTGTACACTTTCTCCACTGCACCAAATGGCAGACAAACAAAGTTAGTAACTAGTTGTTGGACACAGTGGAGCATTTAGCAGCTGGAGAGAAACAGAGTTACTTAGAAAGTGAATGTTGGACCATTCATCTGTTGGCGAGAAAAACAACTCAAATGACTGATAATGCTGTTCTGAATGTGTAAATAAGCAGATGTTTGCTAAATTGCTCACTATAAAAACATAATAATGTCAATGTTCTCTTGGGAAAATCAAATGGCCAAAAAAACAATGACTGTAGCTTTAAGCCCTTCTACTATTGTGCCACAACATCCACAGTAACAAGCAGAGGTGTCTAAAAGCATGAAAAAAAATTCTCACGCAGGACAAAAAAAACTTGCAAGATTTCCCTCCACATACTCAGGATTCGTGCGGCTGATTTTAGGCTGACTGTGTCAGATATCGATTATGCTCTAGAGCCATCGCATGCATCAACACTCAGCACATCCTCATGCCAGTGAGTCTCAACCTCTCGGTTATTCCATCCAGCTCATGAATAACTCCACTGTTCTCATGTTTAATTCAGTTTCACAGAAGCTGTTGACACATGCTTTATACCAACTGCCCATTCCTTTTTTATTATACTTTTATCACCACTTTGAGAGAAAAGGAAGTGTTGCTGCATGTTCAAAATGAGATAATTAAAAAACAGCTTTGTCAGCAATGGGAATTCCCACCTGCAATTTCTGCTGGCTTATTGGAATCGTGCTATATTAGATCTAATTGGCTTATGTAATTGTGCTAGTGTGTGTGTGTTTCCATTAGCGCACATGACACAATCTTGTAAAATCACCTTTCCTCTTCTGTTCCTATCCACTGCTGTCCTGTGGAGGATGAAAAGTTGAGTTAAATATTACCAAAAAAAAATAATTTAGAGCTCCCCAGGTTCCGTTTTAAAAAAGAAACGTTTTAAGATCAAGTGATAGTTTTTGCATTTGTCTTCATGTGTGCATGAGTGTGTGTGTGTGTGTGTGGGTAGCTGCAGCCACGGAGACAGAACTAATGTATAGATATTGTTCTGCTTGGGTGGGCCGAGAACCTCGAGGTAATCTCTGTCACGCAGCTGCCACCAGTGGCGGATAAACTAGCACCGGTTAAACGATGTTTGAACCCTAGTGTGGGGGATTTGTCTGTGACGCAGGTGTCATATTTAATACCCTCATATATCAATAATTGGCTGGAAAAGAAAAGGAAGGAACCATATGTGCAGGAAGGGCTCAGAACAGATCCCTAAAGATAATCTTGTGTACATTTAAAAGCCCATTTACCATTAGTTGGACGACCCTCTTTGGGGGAACCATAAAATAGCAAACATCAGTCTGCATCACGAGGAGCCACAGCACCCATCAGAAGGTCAATGAGATTGTTTATTACTGTTTGACCTTTTACCTAACAGGACAATAGCAATGATTGGAAACAACGGGAATTATATGAAAGAGGAGACCCTTAAAATAAATGGATGTGCTACTTTTCTATTTCCCTACTGTGTTTGCAGTGATGAAACACTCTTTTATCTGACATGTATACACTTCAGTTACAGATATGGAAAAATGAAAATGTGAAATAAAAAAAAGAATGGAATGGAATGGAACTGTAAATCTTTCTTAGCTATTCATCAATAATGACCTCAAAAAGTCCGCTGCAGGCAGGAAGGAAACAATCTCCTTTTTTTTTTTAAATCTGATATCACATGAATTTAACAGCATGTGTATCTTCCTGAAATGCACCCTGTATTTGCAATATTCCTAGGGAAAACGTGATGGGGTCTGGACACCACTTTGCTATCACTCAGACACTAATTACACTTACAATTCAACCTCCACCCCTCCTCCTTCTCTTCCTCATTTTTTCTTCCTTTTTCAGACCACACATCAATCTCCTCTCTCATGTGCAGTTATATGCACAAGTTCTTCGCACACACACGCAAACATTCAAACAGTGTTAAACACACTGACTTATTTTCCTTATCTGTCTTCGAAGCCTCCCCGGCCTCGCTGCAGTCAGATGTCTGGCTGCCTCAAGTTGCTCCTGCCATTTCTCTTACTAATTTAAAGCTACTGTATGGATTTTTTCAGCGTCCCCGGGCAGATTTCCCTCTTCTCACTTTCCTCGATCAATCAATCACACTTAATTGCTCAATTACTCTAGTGAAAAGCTAAGGAAGGAGAAAAGGAGAGGGCATTTTGTCAGCTTGGATTGCTTAGTCTCCTTTGGTAAACAGACGCAGGCTGGGGTGATAAAGTGTGTCCTCCTAGAGGACGGCAGGGGATGAGATTCTCTAATTAATCCAAACATTAGGCAAGCAGGGGCTTTCCACATGCACAAGGCTCTCTCTCATTGTCACACAGACCTACAGCTCAATAGACTCTCATACAGAATATAACACACTATAGGAGCACTTTATTTCCAGGATGGTGACTTCCAGGCAGCAGAAAGAAACTTTAAATGAATTTAAATGGACGTTACGTCAATGGGAGTGACTGATCATGTACACCATAGTTACTGTGATTTCAGTGTCGAATCAATATTTGTGGATATGAACTAAAGGAATAGTTTGACAAGTGCACTCATTTGCTTTCACGCTGATAGTCAAATGAGAGGATCATTCCGATTCTCATGTCTGTGCTTTGAACACTGTGCGAAAGTTTAGAAATAACACATGCCAATCCTTGTTTGTTGACTTAAATGCAAGAATGTAAGAACAACATGTAGTGAGTCAACATGAGTCTTGTCGTCATCAAGAGGCCACACAACCAGCGGAGCAACTCACGGAGGTCACTGCACTCACTGGACATTGTTTGCCAAGAAATGACGTGTTGTTTTTTACATTTTGTCCTGAGTTTTAATTAGTAAAAATTAAGATGTTTCCTTTTGAACTTTGGAAAAAAATGCCAGCGCTGTCTCTTGTTGTTGAGATCTGGGATTGTGGTGAAATTGCTATTTATAAGTCAGACTGGGAATAAATCACAAGCAGTCAGAGAATCAAACAATTTTAAACAATTTATTACAGTTTGCAGACTATCCTCCTGGTTCAACTTCAACCTACCGTGCTTACTTTAGTTGTGCACACACACAATATTTATGTGCAATGAGGGATCATTTGACTGTTTGGGTGCACTCAGTTTCAAAATACAGTGGTTTGGACAGTCTGGTAGGCTGCTGAATTCTTTACAACTTCTCTGATTGTCTGACAACTCTTTAGCCCGATCTCAGCGATGACTTTGCGAGTACAAAGTTAACAAAACTTACAAACATAAGATGCATATTGTAACAAACCAGAACTATCCTTTTAATGCCAGTGCACGACTTTGCAGAATTGCTAATCTCTGTTACTGAGACATATGGTGACTGGAGACACCACTGGCAAAGAAATGGAATATTCAAAAGACATCTTTGTATCTTTTGCCCACAGACTAACCAAAAAAGGATCCCACCGTACCACAAAACATCTGTGGGTTCATCTTTTCCTCTCCTCTCTCGCTTGAAATGCACACCGTTCTCACAAATGTAGGAGCGGAACAAACTCCTCTCTCTTTTTCTGCTTAAAACTAATACAAAATGTCTTCGGGGAGACAAATATTTTGAAACTGAAACTCTGTAGTGCTGCACTTGAAGTTTCGTGTTTATTCACTCGGACTGTCATCAGATACAAATGTTGTCGCGGAGGAGATTGCATTGAGGAACAGCTGCGAAAGCTAAGCAGCTGCGCCTCTGCCCGAGTGGCGATGTTATTGCTGGTGTTCGCTCGGCATGTTTAAGGGCTGAGTCCTCTTGCAGTGTGATGACCCTGTTAGTTCTCGTGCATGGCTGCCCTCGCTGCCGTGCTGGCACTGGGACTGTGAGTCTAATGAGACACTAGCGTTTGCCTTTATTAATGGCCGCATCGCCTCGCTCATAAAAGTGACACTTCCAAGATAAGCATCCCCCGTGGCAGCGAGGTCATTCAACTCATCAGCGACTGTGTATGGATCCGCGAGTGTGTGCGTGAGGCTTGTTTGTCTTTCTCTTCTGTTAAGTGTTATGATGCTCTGTATTGCAATGCATTACACGCCGCTCTGCTTTGCTTATTTAATCCCTAATTTGCATACAACACCAACTCATTTGTCATATTTCCATTAAAACAAGAAAACATGAGCTTTTCCCAACAGAACTACCCTGATGAAATCTAAGGGAATGCTCATGTCCTTGTCTGTTGCTCTCATCTAGATAGACTCATATTAATCCGTTGGGTGATATGATTTATCTCTTGTCTGTCCTTCACTCTGCAGTAAATGACAGATACATCGTACTGGTTTTAGCTGCCTTTTTTCCTCAAACGCCCTTCCCTCTGAGTCCCTCTATTCAGCGTCTGTCCTCCTGGGTGTAGAAAAACAAAAAAACAAGAGCAAGACTGGAGAGGAGAGATGATAGAAAAGGGACAGTTTGAGGCATTTGAGGGATTTAGCACGTCAAGTGAGATGAATTAGATGGTGAAAAGGAGCGCTGATTAGATCATTGGGGTGGGGGTGTCAGGAAAACATTTTGGTATACTCTAAAACCCCAAGAAAAAAAAAAAAACAACACCCCGGACTACAAGCACAGTATAATTCTCATTCGTTCAGGAACAAATTAAGTGGCTTGGATGGTGTCCAGGAGTCTTCCTGCACTCTTCGCTTGCAGCATTTGCTAATTGATTTTCAGCCAGGCACAATGTCAAGAAAACATTACGCAACAGGCCACCGAGAGGCCCCGGGGGTTTTTGCGGTTGTAGGTGGGGAGACCTCCAATTAAATCTCTTCTCAGCAGAGTGGAGTTTGGCGAGTGGAGTTAATAATATTATGGCTTTTGTTGTTTTTTTTTTGAGTTTTCATATGCACACAAGCAGTAACAGCAACCGTAGTCCTCTTCCTCATGTGGTTATTTTGCGAGAGGGAGACCCGCCAGGCCAAGTTGTGTTTGTCCTTTCTCATTTTATAGCCGTCAACATGTTACGACGGAGGATGGTGGGCGAAAGAGGGGCAAAGGAAAGGAGGAAGAGGAGAGGAAAGTGAAATTGAGAAGAGGATGAGCTATGAGATGTCTTTAGTCTGGCTGTTATTATCATCATCTGTTCAGTGGTCATTACCGCCTTGGGAGTCTGCTGTCTGGACCAAACCGCTGATGGAGGGGGCCAATGGAACAGCTGCAGGCAGAGCTCATCCCACCTCTGCAAGCTGCCACTTATCAACAGGAGGAGGAAAAGGAGAAGAAGTCGGCAGAGAAGAAGAATGTGAGGGAAAGAAGAAGAGAGGTGTGGAAAAGAACAATACCAAGAAAACAGGTTCAATGGATTTGAACTAATCACACCTACATAAGCTGTCAGCACTATCGGGAGGAGGAGGACAAGGAGGAGGAAGGTAAAATTAAAGAGTCAAAACAGAGCAACAGAGAAGGAGAGAATATAGGAGGGGAGGTGAGAATGAGAAGGAGGAACTGCGAGGAGGAAAATTACATTAGGGGATCGTTTCTTTGTGTTTGAACTCATCACACCTACGCAAGCTTTTAGCAATCAACAAGAGGAAGCGCTAATTGGTTGGAGTGGAGGAGGAGAGAAGATAAAATTAAAGGAGGAGAAAGAAGGCCAGGGAGGGAGAAATTGTGGAGAGCGTTTTTGTGTTTAGATCAGTATTTCTGGCTTCTGCAGACATTTGATCACAATGACTTTCCAGTCTGCTGTTGACACCATGAATGCACAATGAAAGGGCTCCAGATGAAAGAAACCAAGACTCTTGTAAAACACAAATCAAACTGACAGAGTGTGATCGATGTCTTTCCATTTTTCTGACCCAGAGTTTCTCTCTCTCTGATCTGCAGCAGGTTGGCAAAGTATCATTTAAAACGGTCCTCTTCATTTGTCTTCATGAGGACGGTGCAAAAGGTCAGGATGTCATAAAACTTTTGAGTTGGACTGAGAAGCAAGTACAAGAGGAAGTGATTAAAGGATAGGGCTCGTAATTTTCTACATTTTTCTCGACAGTGACATGTTTCTTCGCCACAAAGATTATGGTCATGTTAGTTTGTTTAGAAACGGCTTCAAAGACTAATAACTGCAATCATGTTTTCAGTCTCCAGAGAGTAGTTCTGTGTAAGGCAGACACCACTGTGTGTACGCAGTGCTTTGCTGGCTTCTTGTGCTACATATCACAACCTCTTGACTTTGTTCTGAATTTACAATGTGCTACAAGAGGTTGTGATATGTAGCGCAAAAAGCTAGTGAATTATTCTAAATGTAACCGTGACATCTGAAGTACAAGGAACTACTCTCTGGGGACTGAAAAGGTGACTGCTGTTATAGGTCTTTGAGGCTGTATTTAAATGTTTTTTTTGTATTTCAAATAGTTTTTGAACAACAAAGGAGGTGTATAACACAGAAGAATAAGATATATCAGGCTTTACATACACACACTACTTATAAGTAGGACCAATTTATTGCTGGTTTGGCTCTGTGCATGACATTTGTTGACAATAAGAAAAATGTGGAAAATTGCCAGCAATATCCTTTAAAAGTGATGACATTTGGGTCAAGTTAAGCCCTCAAAGAACAACAGTTTGACAGTAGAGTCTTTGGGCATTGTTTTCTCAAATGAATAGATTCCTTGTAGCATGTTAAGAGACATAATGTGCTGTATAGGAAGGAGCAGATATTACAGATTTATGAATCTTCCGGTATCAGTTCTCTCTGCTTGGCAGTAAGATTGAAGAGTCATGGCGGAAAACAGGCATGATTTCATTAGCCCCTTCTGTTTTCTCTTCTCTTATTAGTAAATTTATGGAACAGACACAGTTGTTCAAAGTGCAGCGCCTGGAACTCTGCAGGCGCCACAGCAACTCAACAAGTTCAGCGACTTTTATGTATCTCCAAGACATACAGTTCTGAGATGTTTCCTCTATACAAGCTGGAGGAAAGTCTTAAGAAAAATAGCTTGGATCCTACAATAAAATAGAGTGCTGATGTTGGCAGTCTTCCCTTATGGGGTACTCTGTCTCTCGTTTTCTCCCTCTCTGTCTGCTGTTTTCCTCTCTCAACCAATCTTGTTCAGTGCCTAATATGTTCGCTGTCTTTCAGATGAAGTTTCACTGTAGAGGATCACTTGGCTCAATGATCCTCTGTTCTAAGTACGGAGTCAGAGGAGAGAGAGAGGCACCATTCATTTCTCACTTTTCTGGCTTTTATTAAGAACATCTTTCCTGTGGTGATACATATTTATGTATTATGTTTATGTTGCTTTTATTGCAAATTTTTAATGTACCAGCACCCTGCGGAGTTTTCTCATAAACGGAGTTATATTTTCTGTTTACTGTTTCTTACCAAAATGCATTGTGGGTATCCTGGAGGAAGTGTGTTTCCTTTCCCCATCAAACATTTACAAAGCCAGCTTTCTGAATATTTTTTAACCTGAATTGTTCAGGAGTTCTGGCAGCCAGTCTTCTTTTTCTTCACGTTTTGTTGGTTTCTTGGCACGTTACTGTCAATCACTGGAAGAATGACATTGAGAGACATCATAGCCCTCCTTACATTGATTAACATGGTGAATTCTTATTATTATTCTGTGGTAAATGACTTGTGATTTTTGTTGTTGCTGTACAAACAGCTTTATTGAAATAAGCAGAACAACGGAAAAATAAGACAGAATTCTGCACACACAGTAGTTTTAGAATTATAACATAAAGCAGGGGCAACAAAATGAATAGATTCAATAAGTGATAGTAAAAAAAAAAGTTAACAAACATCCAAAGTGCTTCACAATGTTTTCCATCTGCAGCTGTACTTTTGGAGATTTTTATGGATACATATAAATGTTCTATGCCAATTGGAAAAAGTCTGAAATTGGGAACATTATTTGTTGTTCTTTTGTTTGTGAATATGCTATTTTCCCAGAATATTATACAGTAATCAATGGTTTCATTGTTAATATGAACGGATACAAATGAACCATCTACTGAGAAAAATAAATACATTTGCTAAAGCCATTGGATATTGACATCATATTAAAATATTAAGATCTGTCTAAAACGTTTTGGATGGTCAGCAGTTAAATTTCAGAGTTCAGAATTACAAACAAGCATAAAAGAGAAACATCTTTATATTTACTTATGAATTTGTTATATGGCTAAAAGTTATTTTTTTAAGTGAACCCAGTAATTTAAAACATTAAATTACTGGTTATGTGAATAATCTGAAACTATAATTCCAAACATATTTTAATCCAATAAAAGCAATTCTGTTGATCACCAGTAGATAGCTTTGGGTAATCACTATTATACACTGTAATGGTCTTATATACAAATAACTACACCTTCTCTCACTGGGGTCTTGTTAGTAACATATGAAATGCCTTCTTTGTGTTTTGTGGCTTACGAGCAACACTACATACCTGCATTATTATTCTCTGCAATTGAGAGGAATGTGTATTATACATATGCATCTGTGTGGTACTGTAGTAGAGCATGAGACACAGGCAAACCAGGGAAACATTGCTTCATGGCACCACTGGTGTTTAAAAGCTTGGCAGGCTACCTTTCATGGTAAGTTTTCAAACCTCCAAATTTAAATGAAGCACAAGAACGCAGGTAAATTAACTACAACCTTGATAAAGAAGATAATAACAAGCTATAAGCACATAATGAGAAAAATCAATCATGATTGAAAACACTTAACTTCCTAATGTTCACTGGAGAAACTGTGTGTATTCTCCAGTCACCATCTCCGTCGTGTATCCAGGCAGTGTGTCTGAGGCAGAATAATACAGCACTTCGTGGGACAACCTTGAAAAGGCAAAGCCATTCTGACACATTCAGCTGAACTGTCACGCACTCGACCACCTCAGTTGCTAAAACACCACTGTGGACAATTCCACTTCAGTTTCATGAGAATAATGCATTATTGCATAGGGTTGTGTGGAGCATCCTTCGCTACACTCGGTTTATTTTCACTTTCACTGTGGATTTCTTTTTTTTTTTTTTTTGTCCCTTGTAAATAAAAGTATTTGTGAGGCACTGATGCAAGGCAATGTTGTTTCTCAGTCAACAACTGACAGCATACACGCTGAAATATAAAATACTTGAAAAAGCTCTCTGCTGCATGTTACCTAAGGAATATGTCTTTGTGAATAGCAAAGAATAGTTTCTGTTTGAATCATTATAGAGGTCATTTACGTCATTTTATGACCAGAGAAGCCAGACAATGGTTGACTTTCAAAACTTTTTGTTAGTCATTGTTTCCTGTGCGTAAAACAACTCTTATCCAGCACTACAAAATGCTGTAGAGATGCTAAAAAATACAGTTTGACCCGAGTGTAGAGCCCATATGGTTTCCTGCTGCACATGTGTCCCACCAAATCAGAGTATCCCTGCCTGTCTCCATTCACTAGATGGCATCAGCTGGTGTGTTGCATAAAGCCGACGGACATGAGCACAATGTTGGTACAACGCCGCAGTCCTCAGGCAAAACAGTGTGGCGTCGAGCCTAATAGAGACATCGCAGAGGCCTATTAGCACAGATGGTTGTCATATGTATGCAAATACGGAGCAAAGTGAATCACGTAGCCCCATCAGCACCACCTGTCTGCCTCACACAGCTTCACCAAAAAAAAAAAAGAAAAAGAAAAAACCTTCCGCATCCACACACACACACACACACACATACATAATTATGTACACACTACCTATCCTCCATTTCCCTACGGAGGGGCAAGTCTGTTCTTTCCAATCTGCAGCTGTATATTAATTAATTAGAGTAAAGACATTAATCATCATTTTGTTCTTTTTCAAGAGCAGACATGAGAAGGAGAGGTTGGCAGAGCCAGATGATAGACAGATACAAGGAAAATGGCGGGGAAAAGGGCAAGCCGGCTGTTCTTTGTCTTTGTTGAGGACGTGTTGAGGGTGTGATTACTGGGGTGAGGTGTTAAGTGAGGGTATTGTGGTCAAGGAGCATCGTGCACAGGGGAGTTGGCGTGTTGCCATCTCTTCTGTGTGTGTATGTGTGTATTGGGTGGGAGTGCTATTATACCTTCCCAAAGGTTTGCATGTGTGAAATGACTCAAAGGATGGGTTCTCAGTTTTTCAAGTCTGTCTTAAAATAAAATGTATTTAAAAGTTTATCTTTCAATGTTACAGTCTTTTTTAGTGTCAAAGTCCCTCTTTTTGTTACTATACTTCCACTGCAGTTCAACAGGGAAACACAAAAAAGGAATTTGACGCTAAAAAGGCTGTAAATGTGGCAGATATCCACTTGATAAGACTAACGCAGACTGCTGAAGCCTCATATAAGATTCACATAAACTTTTTAATTAATTTTTTGCACGCAATAACTGTGGACACACTGTGGATTTTGGCCCCCATCACTTACATTGAAAGCACATTTGAAGGAGATCTTTTAACAGCCACTATGAACAAGAGGAATTGATTAGAGTGAGGAAAACCTCTTTCACTGTTCATACGGACACCTGACTGTTGTTTTAAGACAGATTGTGAACTTGCCCTTGAAGGTGTTCTTTAACGCCCCTCTGTTTCTCACTTCCTACAGCTGCCAGTCAATATATATGACAATTTAAAAGAAATGATCCCTTAACAGCATGATAAATGACTCAATAATGATATATATTTTTTTACTAAACATGTAACATGTATTTAAAGTAAACCTTTAAACCTAGAAGCATTAAGAAGTGATGATGAAGGAAAAAATACTTTACAAGTTTGCACGTTACAGTTCAAAACTCACATCTTTTTTTTTTTCTTTTTCTTTGCCTCCTGCCTGTGGAGGATTAGTAATGACTGGGCATAATCCCACGGGACCACTGTTTTGATAACACTTTTTTCTGGCACTGCTGATCGACTGCCAGTGCAGCATTGCCAGCAGATGCCTTAGCACAATATTTAGATTGTGGTTTCCCATATTCCACTGCAGTAAGTAGTATTCGAGTTGACATTTTGCAGCACATTTTGTATTTTGGAATGGAACTGTGTTGTTTCTTTCTTTTTTCTATTCCTTCACATTCCTTCCATTTTTGACGCTAATGTTGAAGAGACTATGCTGTTTAAGACTTTGAACAAAGAGAATCCACAGTGGAGAATGGTTTTCAGACAATTACAGTATTTTGGGCTCTATGTATTTTTGAAAAATCCCAGATTGTTCTCCTCCATGTCGGTCAAAAACAACTGATATCACAGGGATACATCTTTTGAGAATAAAATGGTGAAGATCAAAAACAGCTTCAAAAATCAAAATGTCCAAAACAATAAAACATGTAAAAAGAAAAACACAAAAAGAGACAAATATTTTATTCTCTTTGGAATGTGTTCATTAGAAATTACTGAACAATGGATCTGTGGATAGCCTCTGTGAAATGTTTTAGAAAATCAGTGTCCAGTGTTGCTTATCGCTGTGATTTAAGGCATAAGTAAACTTTGTAATCCCGAGGGTTTAGCAGCTTCACACTTACGTTAATCCCGTGTTGTACTCACAAAGAACTTGTTCTCCTAAACCTCCACAGGCACAAACTAAGCAAGGATTAGCGCAGAAAAAGAGGGGGATTTAAACACTGTTAAACAGGGTTTAGGATTTTTTTTTATGTTGTGTACTCAGTACTAACATCCCATTTACAGTAACTACCTAATGGCAGAGTCAATTCCAAAACAACTTTATTGACATTCTGCTACTGAAACGACCTTCAATCCCGGGTGGCATCCGTCGTTCAGTTTGCCCTTTCGACACTCAAAAGGCTCAAAACATGTCCTGTGGGTCCACTTCATTCCCTTTTACAAAACACACTTCAACCCTAAATTCCATTTCCAGAGAGCCATTGAGCATAAGCATATGGCCCAGAGGCAATTAGGGTAGCCAGATAGGTATCTACTTTTAAATCTCCTCTTAAAACAGACTCTTTAGCATTTCTTTCTGTTTCACTCTCTGCACACACACACACTTATTAAAAGATGGAGAGGAAATGTGTATCTGCGAGTGGATTTGAAAAACATGTAGTGTGATGAGCCCTGGAAGTCTTTACGTCCCCACTCTTTACCACATCAGGCCCCTTACAGAGCCCATACAATAAGTCCTTTTTTTTACAACCTCTGTAGACCTGAAACCACGTCGCTAAACCCTGCCCTCCCCTGAGACTTCGCTTCACAACGCCAATGGAAGTGGCTCAAACCACCAAGTAACTACCCATAATAATGACGGCAGAGAGTGAGGGGCCACTCATTGATGAGTCACCACCTCCATTACATTACTTACTGCATGGAGGTCCCGCCACCACTGGGCAGGTACAGCTGGGGAGGGCATCATTAGGAGAATGTCGTATAGTCGCCATATGTTTTCATAACGAGCCAGTTCTTTGACTTATTTATTGCTGTTCATTCCCTCTGTCTCATGTATCATTCAGGTTTTGAGGTTTGTTACCAAATTAAAACCACTAACCCGTCGTTATCCTTTTGGATTCCAGTGTAAGTTTGTCGTCTTTTTTCCATGCAATGACTCATTAGTAGATAATTGTATTAATGAAGCCATTCAGGGCAAATTTTGCACACTTATTTTGAGTCAATTTTGCAAACCTTACCTCAGATCACAAGATATATATATTTGTTTTCTGTCTCCAATGCTTGGATAAAGATGGGAAAGAAAGCCTTTACATTTTGTGTTCCAGCAAGACTATTAGGAATTTTTATTGCAAATGACTCCATTGGTCCCTGTTGAAGTGTTTAAGTAATGTTTTATGGCAGCTTGGTACATTACAAAATACCAGTCATTTACAGCATACTTTGTTGATTAAAAAAAGTGGTTTTCATACCAAAAGTCTTGTGTTTAATGCGGAGTAACAGTAGATGAATATTACTGCAATAAATAAAAGTTAAGCCTACATCTTCTAATTGTTTTAGAAGTATATTCAGTTTCCATATTAAGTTGCCAATATGTTTTTTAATATTTAATAGTTATAACAGTCAACATGCTTCACAATTCTGTTTTAATTATATTCATATTTTCATACTCACACACTCTACTGACAATTTATTTACATAAATTATGCATACAGTAAGTTATATCATTAGTTTGTGTAAATATAACAGTTACATGTTCTGCTCAATTAATTGCTTTGTAGAAACAAAAGACATGATCAATATAAATTTAGTGTTAATCTCATTAGTCAATGTGAGAGCTGTGTTGATTCTTTGAGGCTCCTATGTGGGCATGTGGTTGTATCTAGGCTTGCTGTCAACAGTTAGAATAACAAATACTAATATAATAAATGGAAGCTAATAATTCACTTCACTGAAAAATGTGCAACAGAAAGTCCAGTGCAAAGACTACTTACTTCCTAAATCCTCTTCATCCCCGGTGGGACATAAGGCTTCAGCGATCTGCCTCCATCTAGACCTGTCATGTGCCTGCATGCTGTGTTTCGCCTCATGTTAGGTCCATTTCCTTTAACTCAGCTGTCACAGTTCGCCGCCAAGTTGTTTTGGGCCAGTCTTTCTGCCTTTTCCCTGATGGAATCCATCTTGTGCGCAACCTTAGGGATTCGATCCGGGGCCGTTCTGAAGACGTGTCCTATCCATCTAATTCAGCGGCATTTGATCTCCAGCGTCACACTGTTGCACTTCATCATCGTCATCTTGTATATATCTATTCATCCGAGATCTTCTCAGGCCAGAAGATGTAGCAGATTTTCCTGAGGCATCCATTACGGAAGGCATCGATCTTTTTCACGTCATGTGTTGTCACTCGCCAGCGCCGTGAACTGTACAAAAGCACTGATTTTACATCGCTGTTGTACAATCGGGCCTTTGTTTTTAGTGTAAAGATTAATCGCATTGCTTATAGTGATATTAAATTCAACACGTTTGTGACAGTAGAGTTGTGTAATAACTCTACGCTCATGAAATCATTCCCTCTGCCCCAGTTTTTGTGTTTCCTTCTTTTGAATATCATACGCAGCATAAAATCCACATGAAATGATGTATACATGCTTATCAATGACATATTTTGTTTGATTCGCACATGTGAATCAGTTCAATAACACTTCACTTACAAAATTCCTCAATTATACACTGCTTTGGTTTTGCTCAACACCTCGACGATCTTCTCTTTGCATTCATTTCATCCAGTTCCAGAAATCCCAAGCTCAGATCTGACAAGCGGCTTCTAGTCGATCGGTAAGTTATTCATCAAAGGCAGCAAGAAAGGGAAATTTGCCAATAAAATGCAGCTCAATACAATATTTACAACAGTAACGCTTGTTTTAACAACACGCAATGATGATGCAACCTTCAGAAATCCGGTGCATAAATACAAAGTTTCTGGTCATCTCCTGCAAAAAGATCGTTGCTGTTGCTCACGTCTCTACACAGCTGCAATGAGTTAATCACATGGTGTAAAACTTTAAAAAAGTCAACCATTCATTGTTAATAGTCACACTTTCACTCTCACAGGTGGGACTCCTCTCCACCTAAAGTTTACTTTGTGGAAATATTCTAGAGGCCGCAGCTGAAAAAACACATCAAACACGTGATAAATTGAGTGTCTTCTAGGTTTTTGACAGCGCTGGATTTGCTAAGCCTACAAAATACCCATTGACTGGGTTATCGTAAGTATTCAGCCTTGTAGATTCACTCACTGACACTTTTAGAATCTGTCTTCTTTTGACGGACATCCATCATTTAGTTTGTGCCAAAAAATGACCTTATTTTGACTTCAAATTCATATCGGTCTCCTTCACTAGAGACAAAGCAGCGCATTGTTGAGATACCTGTGTAATCACGAGGGACTCTGGTGCCTCTTGCCTTTTGACCCCGGTTGTATTATCGACGCCGCTCTCTCTCTGTCTTATCCAAAGTGTGGCCTGAGAAGGACTGTCAGGCTTGGCTGATGGTAAAGGCTCTATAGCTAAACAGAGGAGCATGACATACAGCAATAACCATGTAAAAACGGACCTTGGCAGGGGAGTCCTTTCTTAATACGCTACACCTACACTATGTGGTGAGACACATCATTTAGTATTTGAGGTAATTTTCAGCAGGAAAACCATGATGCATGGCAGACCGCATGCGCTCATTCTATTTGGTTAATTGCCATTTCTAATTTTTCCTTCTGCTGCTCAGCCCAAACAAAGCATAGATACAGCACAAAGGCTGCGTCCTATATTTGTCAAAGTGCTGTGGCAGTTGTTTGGCAAAGGGAGTCGGGTCGGAGTCTGATTAGTCTCATACTTCTTTCTGTAACACCTCCAACTTTGCAGCAGGAGTTCCACAGAGTTAATAAAGGAGCTGGGAGGCTTCATGTAATGCAGCTCTGTGGATGAACGACATCTCACCACAGTATAATGGTGCCTTTGTGAGGCAGCAGCAGTAATATGGAACTTCATCGGTCTGACTTGTCTGCCGGGGCCAAATTAACTTTGACATCCAGTCTTTGTAAGGTGCTTGCTACATTTATCACTTAGCAGTATCAAGGGCCAAAAATACTGTTTGCATATGGGTTTTACAGTATGAGCATGTTAATATCGCTTTGATTGTGTGTGTGTGTGTGTGTCTGTGTGTGTGTGAGTCTTTTTCTTCAGACGGGGAGCTACTGATGTAATGAACAGAATCACATTAGTTTATTCAGCTCTTCTAAAACCACAATGAGAATTCCCCTGATGGTTTTCAATGTCTGCCGGGCTTTCCAATCAGACCTCACAGCAAACAGTTTACAAATGCGTTTAGTAAGTATCGCACTTTGCCAGAAGATGTTAAACAATGAGTCAGAAGACGTGGAAAGAGCCGGATTCTTAGCTACTTCAATGCGTCTGTTGTCCTTTTAAATACATTTTAGTATTTAAAGATCCCCTACAGACATATTTAAAGATGTATAAAAAATACTCTGCTTGGAATATTAATTTGTTTCTGATACGGGTTTTCCACAAAAAAAAAAAAAAAAGTTAATTAAAATCCTTAAAATCATCTACTCCAACTCCCTGATTGAAAAACGCAGACTGTACATGCAAATATTTTATTTTAAAAAGTTAAACAAGACGTCTGATTTTTCACTGTGAAGTCAATTCTCAGTGTTTGTGCACTGGAGGCTCCAAGTTTCCATATTGGACTTACTATAAGTTGCGTACCGGGCCGCGATTGGCTTTCAATCTAGTTGTGATGTCACAAATCATAGCAGGTAAGTATGTTTGACTTGAGATTTCAGGTGAGCACAGAGAAACTTTTCCTCCGCACATACATCATTCTACACAATAAAACTCAAAGATCCAACTGAAGGAAGAAGAGAGGGGGAAAAAAAACACATTTTTGAGTGGAGGGGGAACTTCAATTTTAAAAAAGGAAAATAATCCTAGAATTGTATTCACGGAGTCCTTCTTTCATCCACATAATCTTTCACTGAAATCACCGCACATCACAGTGACGGCAGCCGGTTATTGATAAGTCGTTAACACACATTTCTCCAGCAAAGTTGACAGGCTGTCATAACCTGTTGTCTTTATAATGAATAATGACAATTGCGCACATCACTTGATTGATTAGTGCATACAATTACTGTCTGGGCCATAGAACTGCATGAAAAACAGCCCTGCTGCGGCTCCCGTCCGCTACTCTGTGTGACATTTTAATCTACCAGCAGATTAATGGGACACTGGTAGAGTGGAGAATATTCCTCTATTGATTTTTTTTTTTTCTGATGAATCAAATGCCTCCCTTTTAGTGACAGATTTACCATATCTAGTCAGGTCTGCCAGTTTTTTGTGAGTGTGGGAGAGAGATGTATATAAAAAAAAGAGAGAGAAGGAGAGAGAGGTACTACAGTGTGAATGAATGATCATATGAACATGACTGAGTTTGTGAGTAAGTGCTTTTTGTGTGTATGCGTAGGCATTCCACACAAAGATAGGACACCCACAGCGGCGTCTGTGCTCAGTAAACAGGCTCATCAGACGTCTCCTGCTCTCAGACTCATTTCTTTTAAAGCGAACCTGTTCACATATTTGTGTGCGGCTCAAGGGAGTCCTAAATTTTGTCAGAGGTGCCCACTGAGAAAGAGAGAAATAAAAAAAAAAAAAAAAAAGAATAAAGAAGTGTTCCTTGGCCCTGCTGATTTACTACTCGACTTTAATTGGGTTGTAAAATCAAATCCAGAGTTGTTTCAGGAATGCCAAAATGTGATTCCCCGGCATGTTTACAGGAGGAGCCCAGCAGTCAAGGACACAGAGAGATAGTGAGTGAGGGAGGAGGAGGCGAAGTGATAGTGGGAAAAGCGGGGAAGATAAAGGGCTTGTTAAAAGAAAGCGAGCAGGGAAAAGAATGGAGACAGATGGGGAAGAAGGGAGAGGAAAGGAGGAAGTTGAACTAAGTTTGGCCCATCATTTATAGGCCTGGTCTGCACTGCTTCTCGCTGATTAAAACCGCCTGTGATTTATGTCAACCGATCTGCCTTACCATGAAACAGCCAGCAGTTCTGATGTGTGAGCGAGAGAGAGGGGAGAGGCCCACACAGACAACAGCGTGGCAGCCACTGTGCAAACTCAGCTGCGGGAACGCATGTAAGGTCTACACATGTACCAAAACAGATGCACAGTCGCCGAGGAGAAGCGGCTAACAGGAACCGATGTTGAACTTGGAATTAACAACCTAGCGAAGAGGGTTTACAACCTAAATTTTGTGGGCCTTTAACACATCCACAAACACAAACAGTGCATATTTTCCTCTCGCGCAGTGAAAATAAATGACGACGACTTTTCCAGCGGCGCTCGCTCATGCCCCGTTCCCCTGACTGGATGGGGTGGTGGAAGCCGAAGGGATTTGAGGATTTTATCGGCGACGAGGGGCTAATTTGCACATGATTAAGAAAACACACAGTGTAAAGTCTCTCAGCAACACAAGAGATTCAGAGGGGAGTCCAGGAATCGGAGAGGTTGACACCGAAAATGAATGGGAGAAAGGGGAAAGGGAGACAACAAACCTGCGTTAAAAGATTTAAAGAGAAGTGCCTCAGTGCTGCTATTACTTACATTCATTATGGGTGATTGCCATGATGGAGACACTCGCCGAGGCCCCGCAATTCTCCTGATTTTTGTTAACATGAAGAAATAGATTAAGGTAAATATTTGTCTTCAGCTAATCCTAGAATCATTAAAATATCATTAGACAAGAACACAATATTGAAAATCAATAGTGAAGCCATTGTTCATCTGGAATGGTGGTTGCAGCATAAGCATTCAGACATTTTTATTTTCTAATGCCCCCGCTGAACTCCTGAACTCTCATTATCCATTTCCACTCGGTCCAAAATATCATTCTTCCCTCTGATCATTTACATATGCACCAGACTAAATTATTTCTATTATGATTATGAGACCCTTGCCTCACATCCGATCCAAAGAGCACTTAGGGGTAATTAGGTGTAAAGCTTTGCAGAAAAAAATGCCTTATATGGTGTGATATCCATTTGACTTCTCAGTATTACACATGGTTGCATATTACTGTGGGTTTTTTTTTTTTTTTTTTTCTCCCCACCCTTCCCCATCACTTTCTGTGTCCGTCTCCATTTCTCTGTCGCGTCTCACCCCTCCGTCGTTATTCCTCAGTCATTGAGAAAGAACAATGCATTTCATCGCGTATGCTGATTTAACTCGCCTCCAGTGACTCTGTGTTTTAATACCCCTCTCCAATGTATACAGGCTCCGAGATACGAGGAGGAGAGGCAGCAGACAGAATGAGTGATTGAGATGGAAAAACAAAGAAAGAAAGGAAAATGGGAAATGTCGAAAGAAAGCGAAGCGAAATGAGCGCCACGAGTTCGAAAAAAGAGCAAACATTTCTCTCCGAGGAGTAAGAAACGCTCCGCTGTATTAAGTACAACTGCAAATCAATGTAACACCCATCTCTGATGTCTCTTAATCGCCCTTTGTAGTTAGATGGAGAGTAAAATAGCCTAATCTACACTACACCACTAATCCTTGGACCATAGGAGAATAGCAGTACACAAGCCAAATAAAGCCATAAAGGACAACAACCTCCCTTTGCTGTAAAAGTAGGCCAGCCATAAGTGCTAATGTCTCCACACTTACTGCGAACAAACCACCAGAGGAAGCCTGAGCTGACACAGAGGCTCGGTGATGTGCAACAAAATGGTTTACATTAGAAACATGGTGTTTCATTTAGTCAGATAAGCTCAGTTCAGAGGTCTTTGCGAGGGGGCTCAGCATCCCTTTGCTGTCAGTACAAAGCCAAGCTCGGAGGAGGAGGAGGAGGAGGAGGGAGGAAAAAAAAGAGTAAGACAGCCTCTAATTAGCTATGCAAATCCCATGCACTGGCGGATTGAGTTTTGAAATGAAATTGGTCCTTTGGATCTTCTCAGCTTTTTTTTTTTTTTTTATATCTCTGCCAATGTGACCAGTTAAGTAGGGGTGGCTTGAAATGGTGAACAGAGGGATGGAGAGGTTTCGTATTAGAATCACTTCTTCCCAGTCTTACTAAGGCCCTAGTGAGCAGTTTACCATACGCTTGCTGTATATACACCCACCCCCGTTACCCATCGTACGCCTAAACACTAGGCTGTCAGGGAATGGAGGTTTCATCAGTTTTCTGTCCATTACAGCACAGTGTTCCCACGGGGCTCCTAACCAGAGGTTTAAAACTGTTGCTGCTTGCTTCTGCAGAAAAACACAAAGACACAGAGGTGTGTATGGCACAGTCTGTTGGAACAATCCAAGCATACAAATACGAGAATATATGTGGTAGTTAGCATTTCATATTCAAGGTTCTATATGTATTTGGCTAATAACATTTTTTGAGATGCAAAACAGCTCACATCTCGAAAAAATGCTAAACCTCAAACCTCAAAATGATTTCTGAGTTGACCCAGGAATAATCACAGTTAGTCTACAACACAATGCATAATGCCATTATGCATGCTGTTTCTAACAACTTAATTTCACAGTCAAAACTGTTCTCTTTGCCAAGACGTCATTAACCTCAAACAGCGTGACTGAAATTCTAGCAGTGGCTGTGGTGAGTTTTTAGAGTCCTCAGGGGCCAGGGGTTAGAATTAAACCATGTAACAAGCCAAAATGTGGCTGTACATTAATAAAAACTGGCCAACTCAATTTTCCCCCCTTACGTCTAATCCTTAATACTTTAGGGTGCTGTCTGAGAAACAAGCCTCACATTGTAATAAAAAAAAGCTTAAATCCCGACGGTTTTGAAAGAGCACGTTGTTGCCCTCTCATAAAAGCTTGAATGTAATTGGACCAGTGCATGTCCTAACCCCCACAGATCAAAGGTTAGCAAAGCAGGTACTCATTTAGCATGTCAGGGATTAGTTGGCTCAATACGCTGGTTTGGCACGGAATATATGCTTGGATCAAAGTTATGTCCTAATATGTGACTTGTAATTATGAGGACAGGAGAGGAGAGGAGAGGAGAGGAGAGGAGAGGAGAGGAGAGGAGAGGAGAGGAGAGGAGAGGAGAGGAGAGGCATTTCGGCTTGACATTGATGAGTTGGAGCTGTGCATGACACAAGGCAGCTCCAGTGGAAAGCCTTCAGGTTTGTTTAGGGAGAACTGACATCTATAGAAGTTGCCATATTGCAGCATTTGGAGATGTTCCATCTGTCTGCACCGCTGCACACTCATACAAGTAATAAAGATTGATTTAAGTGTAATATAAACTGTTACATGGCGAGGGCACAATGTAAACCAAAGCTAAAAAGAAAATATATCCATAGTGTACACAGTGTATCTCAATCACAATACACAAAAGTGCACTAAAACACGTCCTTTGCCTTCGAAGAAGTCCATCCCCCGCCTTGCTTCTTCAATGTTTGAGGAAACATAGTGTACGAGGGGGCCTCTAACTCTACACAGCTATTAGACCATATAAATATTGGCATCTTGTCCTTTACGTCGTTATAATAATTTTTGTGACACTATTCCACGGCTTATTATATTAATTTTTAAAGCAAACATACTGTGTATGAGAATGTTGAGCATATTAGTTAAAGGATGATTGCAGTCTATTATGTCCTGGGTCTTATTTTTGTATTTTTGGCCATCTTTTTGGGGTAATGATAACATTCTTTTCATCAAGTTAATTGCTGAGATCTGGGAACCTGGCGTCATTGCTAAAAAGAAGTCAGATTGGGTCAAGAACATGAGAAGTTAGAAGATCAGAGGTTTTTAAACTAACCTCCAGGTTAGGCAAGCTTAAATGAGCAAGCAGTAACGCTGCCCCCCACACTGACAACCACAAAATTACAGTTTACACACCGAGCGACTTCGTTTAACTTGACCTTACTATACTTAGAGACTGTCCACGAAGAAAAATGAGTACATTAGTTGTTAAAGCAAATGCTTCAAAACAACAGAAGTTTACGTTAAAGTTAGAAAGCCTTCCACTGACATTAGGAACTATCTTGTTTGTCAGGAAGAGAGGAAGATGTAGTGTAACGTTGTTATAGAGCCAAAAGGTCAGCAGAAGGAGGAGGCTGGGGTGAATAAATGGAACAACAAAACATCAGACTTTAACATGAGAGAATGCTGTTAGTTTCCCGTTCCCATTAACCATGACTGTAGCCCAGTAATTATTATTGTAACCATGGCGATGAAGGTTCCTAAACCGTAACAAAGCAGTAATAATTCAAACCACAGTGTTTCTCTAACCTTAACCAAGTACTTATTTTTACTCCAATCATGAATTAACCTAAATCATTTAATCTAAATCTAACCAAATCTTAACCATAGAGGAAGGGGAAAATCTATGTTCCACATTTTGCTCATATCAAACCTCTTGTACCACTTCTTTAACAAAACTAAGAGTCTACAACCACACTGGTGGCTCTGTGAGGCTATACTTAGACACAGCAAAACTTAGACTTAAATGCTAATGTCTCAATCTTTGTTGGGCATTGACAAATCACCGTCACAAGGCAAGACTTGTGAGGTCTTGCTTTGTGCTACCAGCACAGTGTGCAGATTTCTTCTTATTTTTGCCTTTAGTGTGATTTTTGGTTGTGCATACTCTACACCCTCTATGAGAATGCTAACATATGATAATAATGCTAACAATGCTGATGTGTAGCAGGTAAAATGTATAGCATATTTATGATCTTAGTTCAGCGTGTTAGCATGCTAATATTTATTAATTAGCACTAAAATCAGGAACAGATGAGTTTGCAAGTATTTAGTAGAAACACAAAAATTAAAAATTTGTCATAATGATGGCAATAGAGCCAGGGGTCATCAAATGTATTGTAATTCATCCGAAGAGGGACATGAATGTTTGTTCCGAATTTCATAGCAATCAAGCCTGCAAGACATTTCACTCTGAACCTCAAATGTGTACCTCATGGTGGCACTAGAGGTCGGAAGGTCAGAGGATCACCAAAGGCATTAGGATTGCATCATCTGGGAACCATGAATGTCTGTCCAAAATCTTCTGGCAGTCCTTTAAGTAGATATTAAGATATTTCACTGGATAAGTGAAAATTTTGACCTGCTGGTGGCAATAAATGAAAAGCTGGAGGAACACCAAAGTCAATAAACTTCATCATGTGGGAAAAACATCCTGGGGAAAACAACATCCTTTAGTTGTTGAGATAGTTTAGTCTGGTCTTAAGTGGTGGACCAACTGATTGACAGACCCACATTACAACATCACAGTCCACTGAGCCACAACACTAGTGTGACTGAAAAAATGCTAATTTAAAAAAGAAAACCTCAGATTTGGACAGATTTCAACATTTTGCAGAACAAAACAATAATCCCAAAACTAATAAATATGCAGCAGAATAATGTGTTTTGCTGCCTGCGTTGCTATATGAGTTGTCAAAATGAGTTATAATAAAAACTAAAAGCATTACGTAAGTGGTGCGATTTCAAACTGCAAAATATAGTCAGAATGGCCTCATATGTCCAAATAATATGTGCCTCACTGTCTTCAACAGCAGTGTAGTAAACAGTACAAATAGTACATCCTTAGAGTGCAATACGACATGAGGTAATTAGACGTTATAGTTCATCACCAGCACGGTTTAGTGTTATTTTTACAATCGGAGGTGATACACGACCATCCTAAAATAAAACCCTTACCCTTCCTTAGCCCTGCTCAGTAAGTATATGGCTGCCCACATTTTCAAAGGCAAGACAGTAAATCAGCTGTGAAGATTGTGACAGCTGAGGATAGTGAGTCCATTTATGCACTGTACACGTATGCTCATGTGCAAAGGTTTATATTTGCTTGTGTGTGTGTATCCCAGGCTCAGGACTGGGTGTGGTGTCTAAGGCCTGCAGACTAGACAGGGATTCATCCTGTCTGACTGCAGCTTATCACCGGACTGGCTGTCACCTAATGAGATATCAGCAACCCAGCGTTTAAAATCGGAAGGACAGAAAACACAGTTGCAAACACAGCAGAATGACTGTAGATGAACTAATGATTTGTCTAGACGATTTCAAGATCTTCCCATAACAATGTTTTAGTTCTGACTGTCTCATTTTGTTTCCTTGTTGATTTGTAGCCTCAGAAGCTGCACTAAGTGGGCTATTTCCAGATAAACGGGCGTGTTGGCATTGTTATTCTGTGCTCTCCTGTCTTATTTGTTTCAGATTTAGCATTGTGTATTATCACTACCTTGTACAGGATGCATCAAGAGCTGGCTGAAATCGATCATGTTGACAGTACTCTGAGCACATTCTGAGTTCAATCATTACAAAGGGAGGAAGCAGAGCTACAAACGTTTGGAGTCCAATGAGCCATGTCCTCACACTGATCTCTCTAATGCCAAGAATGCCCAAACCACAGTGACAATGAGCGACAGTCCACATTCAGAGGATCATCCTCATTAGCCCTCACTCTGCCTGTATCCATCTCCGCATTCCTCTGTAGGCTGGATGTCAAGGGGTGATCGGCTATGCTAAATGTGATGCATTAGGTGCCAGTGGGTAAACAGAGACTACAGGCTACCAAAAATGTTATTAGTGCCCTCTACAATAGGATCGAATGGAGATCCAAATAAAGAATAAAGGCTACAGCATGTGTGTTGCAGTCTTTGGATTACAACATGACGTTCAAGGGCATTCTTTCCAAAGACGAGGGGACTAAGGGAGGGATATCGCCAACTGCAGTGAGATCCCAGTTGATACAAAAGGCCCTAAAGAGTGAAGAGACCTAATCAGCGTTGCTTAAAGAATGGAAAAATCTGTCTGTGTGTTAGTGTGTGTTTGTGAAGCTGATGTTTTTCTAGCCCATCTGGAGCCTTGGTAGTCCTGTCTGTTGACCTCTGTTGTGAAATGGGTGGTTGTCTGCAACTGTGACGCAATGACAGCAGACATTATTTTTGATTGACAGGGTGGAGTGGAAGCCATGGCATGAAATAACAAAGTCCTAGACTTTGGATCATACTATCTGAGTGTAAATACATAAATAGTTCAGTAATTTGTTGGATATTTCACAGACAAGTCAAACAATTGTGAATGTGGAGTGTTTCACAGGGATTTTCAGATTAATGTGAATTTTGTCCGTTTATGTAAATTCAAAAATTGTATTAGCGCAACCGTCAGTGTTATTAATGGACACAGCTGACAAAATCAGACAGCCTTGTTCCTCTAAAAATCTGTATGCCCACCCATCGCCGCCATTAATCACGACTAACAAACACTAAGCTGTCCCAAATGCACCAGGCATGCAAGACGCCTATGAAAAGCCTCATCCAAACAGACTCTGACATAAACTCCAGGATTTCCCAGGTGTTTGGGAGGCATGACATCACGTTGCCTCCGTCTGAACACAATGAGGACTTTGAGAGGTGCTGGTGAGAACAGTCAGCAAAACAAGCTCCAAACCATACATCAACAAAAAAAAAGGCCCCATCTAAATAATATGGAAAGTGGAGATGAGAGCCAAAGCAGTTCACAAGCAGCGGAATCCAGTTAACGCCTGGAAAAAATTACAGAAACATTTGGGGTGGGGGTAGGAGGGTGTGTGTTGGGGGTTTGGGGGGGGGGGGGGGGGGGGGGGGGGGGGGAGTGGAGGGGACACATCGATGTCTGACAATTTGGAGGGGGGGATGTGTGATGACAGCTGAGGGGGGTATAAATATTCAAAGAAAAAACATTCTTTCTCACAGCATGACTCTGTGTAGACATGGGCTACTTGCTTGTCTATTTTTTGATTCTGGGACACTGGAAACAACTGGGTGTTTGTGTGCGAGCCGTAAGCTGTCAGCTTTACCTTATTAAAATGTCATTGACTCTTAAACTGCATATTTATGCAGTGTTAACCAGTGCCTGATGGCAGAGCTCGCATATAGTTTCGTTCTGGCTGGCAGGCTGAGTCAGACAGACTGTGTCACCCAGAGATAAGCTTTATTACACAATGTATGCATAGGGCCTGTTTGATTGATGCTTCTCCATTATTATTATGTTCTGGCAAGGTAATGTATTCCAGGCTTCCATAAAAGACCAGTTCTAAATTAGTTGTGTCAAATTGTGGCGGCAGAGGTGTTGGCCCTATCTCTCCTATCTGTACATCGAAATGAGGTTGCGCTGACATTGCGGTGGGGGAGCAGAAGGGGGTGTTCGGTGCCGTTTCAGCAGCAGGAAGCTCAGCAACCTTGGATTTCTTTCCCATTAAATGATAGCTTTTTTTCATTCTCTATGTAATATAATAGACTTTCACTCCTCACAGTTCTAGGATATCAATTAAAAAGAGCAGCTGATGTAGTGAGGCTAATCTGGAAAAGGCTGAGAAAGTTTTCAAAAGAGAAATACCTACAGTCAAATATAATTGATATCAGTTTCACTCCTTCTTCCTAGGTGCCACAAGGGCCTAAATCATCCCAGTAATTAGCAAAGCAATGAGAGAATTCTTTCATCCGTCTGCATTCCCCATCCTCATTACATAGGAAGGAGACTTGACGCAACCTTGGCCAGACTTTCATTTTATCACTCTCTGTCATCCGACAAGCAGTAAAAGTGATATGAAAGGTTGTGTTACGACACCATATTTTATTCTCATTTCCCTTCTCCTTTGGCAGCTAATCAGAGTGAGAAAGGATCTCTTCTTTTAGGTCAGACCCCGAGCTTTGCGGAGAGGTGTGCGTATGGAATGTAACACTCTGACCAGGTTGAGAACTGGAGGAAAATTGAGAAAGTATGGCACCTACTCACACACGTACATATATGCACGTACACGACACACTGGTGCTGCGTCTTTAGCTTGTGTGGGCGGAGAAAGCAGTGAGGTTAGGGTATTGTAGGGGACCACTCCTGGGAAAATCTACATACAGTATATAACTATTAGGCCAGATGTGGCTCTGTTTCGATTGTCAGAGCAGTCACATCTGTCTGGGCCTTGCCATCAGTGTGTGTGTGGGTGTCTCCATGTGTATAGCTGTGTATAAATATGTCTGTGTGTGTCAGTTTCCCAGGATATGTGACTGTGTATAGCCTCTGTCTATGTATACACTATTTGTCTGCATCCTCACTGGTGCTGATGGATCTCAGTTAATGTTCTGCAGCACAGGGACTCTCATCCCTTAATAGCTTTAGCAGTTTAACTCAGTGAAGAGTCCACCTGACTTCAGCGAGGCCTGAGGTAGTTACAATTCTAACAGTTGAGCAACATTTATTGCTTTGATGGCTTTACTTACTCTGCAGTGATTAACTTTAAGAGACTTTGTTGTAAACGTTTAAGACTCCAGTGCTCCACAGTTGAAGACTGCGCTAACCCAACCCCAAAGAAGAAAGAAGAGGTTCAACTTAAGAGTGAATATACAACTTTGATTGGGTAACACTTTATTTTAAGTTCCCCCATTTAACATTTAGAAGTAGTATGTAAACACTTAATAAATGGTTTATAACACACTATAATGTAATTGTAAGCAGACATAAGGGCATTTTAAGTGTTTATTAATGTATTTGAGGACATATTTTACATTATTACAACTGTGTTTACTATATTGTTATTCATCATCTGTTTTGATACCAGCATTCAGTTATGGAGGCCCACTGGAGGAGATATAATTGTTAACAAATACATAAATAAACACTTAGATCTGCCTACAACTACATTATATTGTGATAAATCATTTCTTAACTGCTTGTAAATGCTAAATAGGGGGACTTAAAGTAAAACGTTACAGCTACAAGTAACTTGTCGCATGAATATGGCAGCATCTGACCATCGGCTGTTCATGTTACTAGATAATGGGGTTTCAGATTTTAGGGGTATTTCAGCTTGGGTTTTAAGATTCCACATTTATAGAAAATGTCATTACAACCTGGATTTGTCAGTTTTAAAGATGTAGGCATTTACCCGGCAGGAACGGTCTAAAGAAAAGATGCTACTGAGTTGCATTGTGGGAAGTTTTTGGTGCCACAAATAGACCACCATTATAAAAGAGGGCCAGTGGGAGAAAAAGTATTTTGCTACTTTGCATACTCAGTGGGCAGCAAATGGTGGAAGCAAACCTGTAAGGTTTTTATTCGAGTGAATAGGCACCCAGTCCAGTGTCCACTTCCTATAATACATCCGTGAGCTAGATCCATATTAGGAACTAAAATCAGAATACCTTGTTTCAATTTTCTTTTTAAATCAACCTGCTGTGAACTCCTCAACTTTATGGACTTAAAGTACTGAATCCCTAGAATGCCATAATGACGAAGATCTAAAAGCCCCACTGACTGGAAATGATAGCTTTTGCTAACTCTCACTTCAATGATGTTTTTTTTTTCACATGCCAGATTGAACATCATACAGTTGTGGGTTTTGTGCATTGGGAGATAATATGATGATAAATGATAACACTAGATCAAATGTCTTACCTTTAGCAACTCTATGTGAAGGTCTGCAGCTCTATGTGTAGGTATGCAAATGTATAATTTCCTGTGAGTGTTGAAAACCAGGAATGTAAATGACAATGCTGCGTCAAGTTAAGTGGCTACCTGAGTCTCTTGTTCCAGCATGCAAGTCAAGTCTGAGGTAGCTAATTGGCACCGCACTGAAAATATTGTATCCAACCTTTACCTCAGACCTGCTTTTAGGTGAATCAGTAGTCCTGATGCAATGTGAAATTACCCCTGCTTTAAAGGGAGCAATTACAGAGTTTTCATACCCAGCATAACTAAAGGTCTGGTATGTTAGGAGCTACTTTAAGCAGCAATACTTTAATAGACAACAATTGCTATATTTTTTAAAATCCAAAACAATAATTTTGAAGAAGTGATGGCAACAAGGTTAGAAAAAGACACACACAGTGGCAGGCAGATACAAACACAACCTTTTCACTGCCTTTTGATTATGTGCCGCAGCTAACAAGGTATCATTCACGCTTCAGCTTTTATTAACGAGTCATCCAAGGCAGGGATTTAATTAGACTTCTGAGGTGTCAGGAGAAGCAAAAAGAAGTTCGTAAATGGCCAAGGGCTCAGATTATTTCAAGAGGCACCACCGGGGCCAGGCGCTGACATTAACAAATAGTCTTCATTACATATTTTCCATCTGACCGGGCGAGATCTTCTCTAATGTAAATATTGCAAGTGAGGGGCGAAAGGTTAGCTCCTCACCTACGCATGAAAGATGAAAAATGCAGCACTATTGGCAGTGAGAGATGGCGAGTTTATTGTCCAATTGACAAAGAAAAATCACCTCAGAACATAATTTCCTTCTCATCAGCCCTGCTCAGTAATGCAATTTAAAATGAGAGTTTGTGGTTATATGAAATAGTTAGACATACTTACCTCAGTTAATCAGATTTAACGTGACATAGTGATCCAATAGTTGCCTTAGTGTTATTGTTTTAATCACATTACATCTGTTATCACAAAACTTTTTAATAGGTTTTAGGCCCAGGCAATCACTTTGTTGCTTGTCGTTTGCAGTTATCAGCACTGCTAAGAAATTTCTTAGTGTATTAGTCTCTTGCCCCTCAGGATGTGTGGTGGCAACATCAGATGTAACACGATCCCTTCAGACGTCACCTCAAAAATACTCACAGACACGCTCGCGCTGCCAGCCATCCCAGTTCTCATGACCTCTTTGACAGGGAGGACTAAACTCAGGTGTTTTCAGAGTGTGTGGTTTCCAGCCTGGCTGCACCTGAGAACGGGGGGAAAAAATGTCTCAAATCTGACAGCCATAAAAGCTTTGAGTTAATATCATAGCACACCTCATACATGGACCAAGAAAGAAGGAATGTCTGTGGAGTAAAATTTAAATAGATCAATCTCTTTCCAGTCACTTCAACCATCCATTTGTCATTAGCAATGGATCCCTCTCCAGAGGTGAGGCAATATCCGCCATATCCAGCACCACAGTCTTGTCTATCGCTGCATCTCTCTGCTCATATACCCTTTAGGGAGTTCATTATGGGGAGGGAGGGTGGGCTAGGATCTCCAAAAACAGCCGCTTTCCATACATCACGCTGCACACCGTCAGGTTTCCCCGACTCTGACAGCAGCTACCCCCGTCACCCTCGGCTTTGCTTTCACTAAGAATTATTCTAACTATGCACAATAATCACACAAACTGGGGGGCTTGTTTATCTTGGACGGCGCCCTAACTCTCACATGTCCATCAATGTAGAAGCCGGGGCTGACTCGCAACTCTATGTGGGAGGTTTAAGGTGTCGTGCCCTGGACTGATATCACTTTCAAAGAAAACAGGTGAGAGGGAGCGAGAGCAGGCTTAACATGATATTGCTGGTGTGAGCTGTGTGCGTGTAAATGTGCAACGTCACACTTGGAGAAGTTGCTTCAAATGGGTTTGATTGCTATGATATCATCGAAGAAATGATTTAAGTCCCAGTTGTGGTTGTGCAACATGCCTCAAAACCATAACATCACATATTCAGTGCTATAGCTAATAAAATTTCCATATGGTCTGTGATACTGTATTTTGTCAGTTATTTGACATGAAACATGGTCATTTGCCAAAATAAAGTGTTGCTGCACTGGGTGTACTGTACTACATCAGGTCAGGGCTATTCAGTGGAACACAAGCACCACAGACACGTCATAGCGTTATTGCAGCCAGGCAGAAAAACACCTGATTCAACAAATGATTGCTTTAATCGATTCTGCTTGGGCTCCATCATCACATTACGACAGAAAACAGCGTGAAGATATCCTGGCCAGATTGCAGGCCCTAACCCTCAATCCCACACAATTTCAGGCTCTGTTAACAACATGGTGAATTCAAGCTCACAGTTGGAGGATCTATGCTTTGTGATTACACTGCCCTATGGTGGGTAAAACAACCCACAGCCTAGCTGTCTTCTTTGGATGTATGAGCAGATACTTATCTGCAGGAAATGGCAGATCAGACTTCCACATATTGCTTTTTAATGAACACAGCACGCCGCTGTCCAATGGGGCTCTAATGGGCTCACATGTGACGCATCATCTGCGCCGGTCATTTGGACGCCAATATCAATCCCATATCACCCACCACCATCTCCACATTTTGGCCTCATCCCAGGCACGTAGTTGGGTCAAAAGGTCAGTGTGGTGCGCATTTGTTCGTGGACTTTGTGTAATGATGCTATCATCTCTTTCTGCATCTCGGTTATAGAGGACATTGAAGGCTCACTCACTAAAAAATGGACAGAGAGGCATTTATTCATGCATTCAGTGTGAAAATGTTGAATTGAAAGTGTTAAAAGGCCCTTAAAATATATTTTCCCATGTGAGTGATGGTGCCCTACAGGAACATGCAATTATCTGCCAAATATAGGACATTTTTGGTTATTTTTACATGAAATGTTTCAGTATTTGTGTCTTCACGCTTGCTTTTCTCACTGGTTTTAAGAGGACACGGTTCAGTTAGAAAAAGGTGATGTGACATACTATTGTGCACCAGTCAGACTTTAGCAATATTTTAATCTGAATCTAATAACAGACTGGCTGTTTGCTTATGTTACCAGGCCACTGTCAAACAAATCTAATCAAACCACACCTACACAGTCATGATGAAACTGATTAGCTATGTTTTTGAGTCATGCATGACTCAAAAACATAATGTCAGTCTGTCAGCTGGTCAGTCCACCACTTTGATCCAGTTTGAAATATTACATCAATTACTGGATGGATTGGCATGAAATTCGGTGCTGATATTCATGCTCCCGAAATGATGTATACTAATGACTTTGATGATCCTTTGACTTTTCCTCTAGCACCACCATGAAGTTCACATCTGTGGTCTTCGGTGACACATATTAGATAGATTGCCACATGTGTTTCCCCCACAGGATGAATTGTAATAACCATTACAGGGGATATTGCCCATTTGATTTCCAATTGTCCAATAATTTGGTCCATGATAAAATACCCACAGAAGCAATGACATTCCCATCAGCCTCAGCTATTGTGTTTAGTGCTAATCGTGTGTTAGCATGCTAACATGCTAAACTAAAAAAGTGAACATGGTAAATAGTTCACCTGCTAAACATTAGCATGATAGCATTGTCAACTTTTATTGTTGGTTATTAAGTCATGAATGTTTTCTTTTATAGATAGGCTTTTAATCATTGAATATTCATCTCATTTTAAAACAATCCAAATTTAGATCCTTGGTTAAATATTCCTATGTGGAGCATTTAAAAGTTATTTCATTCTTTGACTTGACTCAAAGTCACCATGACATTATATTCCAGGTGGCAAGTGCATTTGGAGATTACTTTGGACGATTGTCCTCCTGTTTATAATACAACATAGCCAGCCATATGTGCCATTAACCTTTTTTGTGTCCACACCAGCTTGTCTTTAAACCTGATTACTGGCCTGCAGAGATGGACATACAGCCACACAACCTTCTAACACTAACGGCGCCTCCCTCCCCTCCCCTCCCCTCCTGCTTCTCTCATAATCAGCTGGATCCTGCTGCCTCTTGGAGGAAGGAATGCGACACAAAATGTAACGCACCACACACAAGATGGTGTGAGACTCATTTCACATACAACAGCACAAGCCTTGGCATCGCACAATAACTGCTTACCCTTAGAAATATTTTACCGTGTAAACATCGCAACTTCACAGATTTTTAATTATATGTTTGTGGGTTTACACTTGCAGTGTATTAATTGTGTTGAGCCTCCTCCTCTCCTCTGCTTGTGGCAAATATCAGCAAACATAAATCTGAAGATAAAGCATTGATGAATGGAAAGTAATTGCCTGTTTGCTTTATTCAAATTGGTTGTATGTTGACATTTTGAGTCTATTTAGAGAAACAGCCCACTTCAGATGAGCATTAATCTGATTAAGAGCACAATTTATTTGAGTTTCCGTGCTCAATAGAAACCCTTCCTGTTGAGTGCACGGCCTGCCAATGGAGCAGAAGAACTCAACCTCGATGAATGGCCAACAGCTGTGTATATAGAACGGGTACATTTCCTCTCGCAGAGAAAAAAAACACCCTGTTTCACTAAAACATTGAGTCATGGCTCACACACCATACACATATGTGCACATACAGGGTTTGAAATTTGCATGATGTTCTTTAATATCACCAACAATAGCACCGTCTGAGTGGTAGGTACTGTATTGTATCATTTTAGTTTTCTTAAGCTCTAACTAACATACCTAATTGTGCTCTTAAATGGGCAATACTGTTAATTTTATTCAAAAATGAGACGGCTTTAGAGAATGAACTTCTGGAGCCAAGGAGCTACATGGTTTGTGTGGAAATTTGTGATGCAGATCATAGTTCAGGGATGGAACTACTCATAAATTAAATCCATACAATTTCCACATGTAAATCCTTTTTTTTTTTTTTTCTTTACTCGCTGCATCTGTTTCTAACCTTCTTTGCCCCGTGGAGCATTGTACTTTTCTGACAATATTTCAATGTCCTGCATAAATTTTTAGCAATACACTTAAATGTATATGCCACTAAAAGAGAGCTGGTGTCCAGAGCTAAATTGAATATTGTCCTGAAAATAAAAAAAGGTAGGATTTTATTGCCACAGATTTCAGGTTGAGAAACGTAAAGCCATAATATTGGCAGTAAAGATGCCTCCTCCAAACTGACAGCTCCCAAACCTCAGTTCATAAACCTGTCTGAAGATTATGTGCATGGCTGAGACACACAGTCTAACTACTTGGCCAGCTAAGCAATGGAAACTGTTTCTTCACAACTATATTCTCGCTATTGATGGTGCATTTGAGAGAGCTAATGCACAACTCAAGGTATGGTTTATACATTTCTATGAAATAACAACCAGACACAGATAATTCAGCCATTCTTTATTTGGCATCGCCTTGGCACACGTATGCGTTCCCATGGCATTCCCTGAGAATTTATTCAATATGCAAAGTAAAATGCAAGATTATATTCAAAGGATAATAAACATTTTGTGTTTGTGCTCCCTTTAAACTTAAAACCTAACTCTGCATCCAAGATTCCAAAAAGGCTGCGTCAGTGTAACCATAGTGCTGCAATTTGGATAAACGGTGAAGATGAAAGCCGAATTACGATTTTACATGCCTTCTAGACTGCTTGCACATTTTCTAAAAGTGCCCATGTCTGGGTGTGTAATTACACACAAAATGCTGCTTTTTTTTTCTTTTTTGTTTTGTTTTGTTTTTTTCTTTGAAAGAAGTATGTGTCACAGCACAGACATTAAACTCTCTTCAAAATGGGTACAAGGCACACCCCAGATTTAGTGTCCCAACTCAGACGCCACTGAGGACAACAGCGTCATTAGATTAATCGATAGTCTATATCAGTGGTTCCTGTCTTTCTTGGCTTATGTCCTGTAATGGGTGACTATGTGTGACCTCTCAGACCCGCCTGTGAGAGGGAATTCCCCTTTACAAATTGTTTAATGTGAATACTTTTTAGTAGTTTGAATGGGAAAAACCAGCGGTACAAAGTCCATTTATGCTAAATGTTGTACATAAGTCCAACTTAGAGGTACTTATTTTACTAAAATATTTCAATTTTATGTGACTTTAAACTTCTATTCCACTACATTTCAGTAGAAAATATACTTTTTAAATCACTAAATTAATTCCACAACTATAATTACTTGTTGCACGTTTAGATTTTTCAAACAAAGCATATCATCATCATATAAAATATGATTTTTTTTTATAGATCAAACTACCCAGAAAGTTTATAAGGTAATTAAATGAATTAAATTAGCTATATCTCCACCAGCTACAACATTAAAATGATTTTTACATAACTTATTGCATGGATTAAAATGCATGTGTGCACTCTTTTTGGGAGTTTTTTGTGTGTTTTTGTTCTTTTCCTTTGTGTTGTAAAAAAAAAAAGAAAAAAGTTCACAAATAAAATATAATTTAAAAAATATTTTTACATGTCAATGCATCCGTAACAATGATCCAATATATAATATATATAATAATATAAAACATATATTTTTCTGATAGTACTGCTGTATTTTTTCTTAAGATTTTGAACGCAAGATATTTACTAGTAGAATTTTTACACTGTGGTATTAATATTATTATAGAAAACAATCTGATCATTCCTTAAACTTACTCGTAAAACAATTTATCTAAGTAGTTCACAAGAAAAAAAGAATAAGAAGATTATTTTCTGTTGAAGTTTGTTTGGATTCTTTTCTTTTCCATTAATCATGTCTGACCTCTTGGATTTAACTTGTGACCCCTTTTTGAGGCTCCTGATCCAAAAAGTTGGGAACAACTACTGTTCTGTTTGATGGTTCCTTCAATAACTGAAAAAAAAAATTAAATGTGCCTTCAACAAGTTTTCAACATTCACTCATGAACAGAAAGAGAGTTTGTTTTTTCAGCCATCACTATTTAGCACCCTGATAAGAAGAGTGTGAAGCCATTTGACCTCTGTGAGGGAATGCTGAGTGTCATTGCGGTGGGTTTGAGGGGGTTGAGCATCTCCCCAGCATCAGGGAGACAGAGAAAAGACACGGGGTGTGATTTGTTAAATGCGGGACACCCCCATGTATTGTTCCGACAACATGGGGGGACATCTGGCGCTGGCAATACAGCCCAGTGTTGAGGTCTCCATCCTCTTTCTCAAGCAGTGAGCTGTGCAGCATTGAAGCACTGCCTGCACATTCTCATGCTAATACCCAAAAGGCATGAGCAGATGTGAAACATTTGGTTCTGTTCCTGTTCACTTGTAAAGAAATAATGTGCCCTGTTATCATTATTTCACTTTTTTGTTCTTCTATGTGTCATAAAAAAAAAGAGTTCATGGCAGAGGCCATCTTCCTTGGTGGCCTGACTTGAGCTGCATGTGGCGGAGAAATGGTCCCTCGTGTGTTTTAAAGATCCAAGAAATACTTTTGGAGACTCTAAACATGCTGGCACAGGAGGAAAAAAAAACTGGAGGTGATACACTTAACATACCTTAACAAACATTTATCTAAAATTACCCCTGCAAGCATTGAACCTGCATGTGCACAGAACTGCTATGTGTGCATGTGTGTGTGTTTTGTCTTAACATTAAGGAGTTTATTTAATGTATTAAAACCTTTATTTGCCTCTTTTTGCATGTTTTTTAAAGGTGTTTGTGTCATATGTCTTCGTACATTATTGTAGTTTGTACTATTGTGTGTCTGTGCAGCATTTTTTTCCTCCACTTCACAGGTAATTATATTTTGTAGGCTACATGAAAAATTCCTTCCAATTTGGCTGAGGTGGATAATGCGTGTGTCCCCACCCAGCTGGAATATCATTGGCTCCTGTCTGCTTCTATCTTCTCCTCATTGGCCAGGGATGTGTCTGTCAACCAACCTGACGTGCGAGACAAGTTTACAACTCTATACACGTGCTGCTGGTACATCAGGGCTCGTGGTGGCATCCTACACAGAGCAAGTAGAGAGGACACTTTATTACCTGAAGACGTTGTGTAGTGTCCAGAAGCACCTGCTCTGGCTATTTCCGCTCTGGCTGGGCTTTATCTTTCTCACCTGTGCGCATCATCAGGTATCGTTTGGCTTTTTTTCTTTTTTTTTTTCTTTATTCTTTTTTTTTTTTTTGGAGGAGACAGAGGTGTTATCCGCAGCACACTGTGGATGAAGACTCAGTCTTGGGTTTCTTCATGGCAAGAAGACTCAACAATGTGTGCCTAGCATGGCTGTGGCTCCTGCACCGACCACCCAGGGACCGGTATGGCTTTTAGCCGCATCAGTAAACTGGACCCCCCGTCCCGAGGCATCTTCAGGAAAGCGGCGGTCATGCTGGGCTCCCTCCTCACCTCTCTCTTCCTCCTGCACTGCCTCGCCGACCGCTACAGCACCACCTTGCCCTCACCGGTCAAAGCCTCCTCCAGCCGGGCTGCGGGGGTTTTCGAGGACTTGAGGTCGATTAGGACTAAAAGGCTGGTGTACGAATGGACCGCCGGGTCGGAGCTGACAGGCTACGGGGCCACCAGGCGCTCCTCTCGGGTCCTCGCGGATGATGAGCGCGCGGGGCAGGTTTTGGAGCTGCCAGAGGAGTCTCTCATCTTACCGCCGCCGGATTTAGTTGCCTCCAGGAAAGTGTCGCCGAGGTTTGCAGGTAAACTCAGTCCGCTCGGGGAGGGAAGCAAAAAGCTACCACAGGCTCTCATCATCGGGGTGAAGAAAGGAGGGACCCGGGCTCTGCTGGAGTTTCTCCGGGTTCATCCGGACATCAGAGCCGTTGGAGCGGAGCCGCACTTCTTCGACCGCAACTACGAGAACGGGCTGGAGTGGTACAGGTGAATATTTAATACATTCATTATAAATTGGGGGGAAACCAAGTGAAAGTCAGAGTTTAAACACTTTTTTCAGGTCGAGATAAATCTTTTACCTTAATTTCTACCATCAATGTAATAAGTTATTGCAGGGGGAGGATATTAAAAATACATTAATTAATGTCCCTCCTAAAATCTAGGCTCAACTTCTGTATATTGTTATTAGTCATTAAATTGCCATACTGATGGATTGTGTTTATCCAACTTTTTATTTTGCCAACTACTACATCACTGATAAAGATTAGTCTGCACAACCCAGAAATCTTTATTTAACATCTCAACTTTTATAGAAGTAGCCTAATTGCTGCTGGAAGGGTCAGTGTGGACAGCCTGTTGATTTATTATGCTACATTAGGCCCTGCTTTTATTAGATGTTATCGGGCTGCTCATTTTGTTGCAGATTTTAGGGTTAACTGCCTTTTAAGTTGCTTTGGTCAGGGCCATAGTGGAATCACGGTTTACAGCTTGATTAGGCTGGGAAATAAGACAAGGTTCAATCAAACTATTTAGAAATGAAACCAAGTGGCAGTTTTCAGTGTTGAATCATTGCTGCCTCAGCCTAGATGTCTACCCCTGCCTGTAAAACTACTTGTAAAACGAAAGGTTTCAGTGCAATTTCATCAGTTTCGTCATTCCTAAAATTAACTTTGTTGATTTCATGTTTATTGCATAGATGTTCGATTCTGAGGGCTAATGAGAGCTGCTTTTGCAGTAAACATGAGACTTGCTGACTTTTAATATAACTTATTCCCCAATTTTACTTTCTCTTTTTTTATGAGATTTATTATGTTTTATACATCTTATAAACACACAGACCATAATCACACTTGCTGTTACAATTTAATGTAATTATTTATATAGTTTTTGTACATTTGTTCTACTGCAAATCTTTTTTTTTTCTCTCTTCCAAGTTGCAGAAATTAGTGTGAAGTGTAATGGAGTTTCTGATCTAAATAGTCAAACAGTGTTTTCTTCTGTAAAAAGACAAACTTTGAAGAAAAAGCAAAACACTTATTGAAATTTGTGTATTTTATTTCAACGCAGACTTTACATTTTCAGCGATTTATGGCGTCCTGAATATTTACATGAATTAAATTATAATTTAGTACGAGAAAAACAGCACCAGCATTCGTTCAAAAAGTTTCTTTTTTTTTTACAAACTCTTCGGGTGGAAAACACATGTTCAAAGCTTTGCAGGCCTTTTTATTCCTAAAAAAGGTTGTTTCACAGTCTCGATTTGCTTTCACATATTCAGTTACAGTCCTGCCTAATAAAAGTGGAACTTCTACTTCGAGAAACTCCGATCGCACATAAACACACATTTACTCTCTGTCAATGTCTCGCCATCTCCTTGTGGAGGGGTACGCTCGCTCCAGTCGAATTTTGTGATTGATTTCATCTGTCACCGCGAGTGTGTGTGAGCGAGTGTTGTGTGTTCACGTTTCCACAGGCCTGTGGGGAATAATGGCTCTGCCTCTCAGTGGTTCTCTGTCTAATGGGGCATTGCCGACATTGCGGCTCTGTTATTAAGAAGGATTAGGGCTATAATGAAAGGTTACCTGAGTGTCTCTGGAGGTATAATTCACCTTTTGATTGAGTTAACACTACACACAGCACCCTCTAAAAGCCTGGAGACAAAACTTTTACTCTCGCTCACCGACAACTCCCTCCAGACCCTTCTCGCTCACACTCCCCCACCTCCCCACCCCCCCTCTCCTCTCCTCTCCTCCCCCAAACATTCTGGCTCTCTCCCATCTCCCACTCACACACCTCCCTCTTTGTGCCTCTCTGAGAGTGAACATTCTCTTTTCGCCATCACTCTTTCACACCCTTCTGTTTACCTATTCATCCATTGTGGGGTTTTATATCCATGAGGGTCCCATCTATCCCAAGGAGTTGCCAAGATTCTCTGGAATTTGGACCATGCCTCCAAGGATAGACCTTAGTGCCGGTTCCCCTTAATGCTGTCCATTTAAAACAGAAAGACCCTTGAATTGAAAAGAGGAATAAATAACTGTTATAACAGCGTGGCCCACTCTGCAGGAGTTCATCTGTTCTGCGGCGGAGCACTCTTGTCAGCTCTCTCTTCAACGACGTCTGAGTCATCCTGTTGATAGCCTTTGTGTTTGCGTGGAAGCTTTTGATTGAGTCCCATACAGCCGAAGCGGTCGGTTCGAGGTCATATAGAGGTGTTTCTTGCGCACTTCAAAAGTCCTTGTCGAAAGCAGGAAATCAGTCTGATTGCAATCGCTAAAAAAATCAAAAGTGGCCCCCCTCGTCAAAATTGTCACAATCAGGGGGCGAGTTGGAGTCGGTCCCTGTGGTGTCAGTTTAGGATTTTTAAGGCCGGAAGGAATTTTTTAAAACTCGTCCGACACGTGACAGTTTGAAAGCTAATGCGTCAAGATTTAGGGACAAACTCTGATGAGGATGCAACTCTACACTATCACAGTAATACTGTCCTAAAAACAAAAAAAAAAGAAAGAATGAAAGAAACAACTGTTCATGTTTGTACAAAACAAGGCCAGATTTTCTGTGACTAATCACCATGTCCAATTTGCTTGAATTATGTGATTCCTTTCATTAGCAACACTGAATACTTAAAACGTGGAAGCTTCCGTCTCAGGAGCCTCTTTGTTTATTGTCAAGGCCGATATGTGTCCTCAGCATGAATCACTGGTCTCTGTCCCTATGGGAATGTGTGGAACATACTTTAACACCTCGAAGCTCTTAATGTGACGTGGCAACACCTCCAGCCTTCTTCTCCAGCTTTCCCAGAATTAGACTTGTCTGGCTTGTTATGGGAATTTCCATCAGCTGCCCTAAAAAGTCAGTCACTCACACCCAGAACTATGATGCAAAAATCTTGTAATTTATAGAGAAGGATAAAAGTTGCCGTTTTGACAGCACGGCTGTCAGGACATGAAACATTGGTAGCTTTAAACTTTTAACTTCATTTTTATGTGTCCAACGACTCCGTAAAGTTGTGTAAAATTCCGTCTCACCATCTGCATTTCTTCAGATCTCGGTAACGACTTTATATATTTACTCTTCTACATTTCAATGAGTTTTTCTGGGTGTTCCCAAATATCATATTCAATATGTTGACCTTGCCATGACCGAAGAGGAGCTTTGCTAATGTATTTCAACCAAAAATATGTTCTTGAATACAATCTTATTCTGGCTTTTCATGCACTTTTTGTCAGGAGACATATTTCAGAAGTCCTAGTCATGTATTACTGATAAATTCAGGCCTTTTGTTAAACAGGAAACCAACACCCGGTCGACAGTAATTGCCCAGTCAGTCAGTGTTACATTTCACTACACATTTCTCAGCGGTGTACCCGTATAATCACGCACAACCTGTTAGGCTTTTGTTGTGGAAACGGACACTCCGAGTGAACAAGGAGGTCAAACACAAATACTGTGAAGTAAGGCAGAGGTCCATGCTACAGAGTAGTCAGTATTATGTTTTTGGCCTACTTGGGTTACCGAACGCCCAGCTTTCACCTGTCTAGACCCCGCCGCAGTTCCTGCTTGATGTCTGCTTCACCAGATCCCTTAATGGGTTAATTACCCTTCATGAAAACACGTGTGACCCGTTAAGCAACAAGGGCACTGCGCCGTGGGCTCCACCACACACATATTAATGTGGATACACACAAGCAAAACAGTTTCCAGCGCAGGAATACGCATATTTTTTTTTTTCACACAACAAGGCTTCCTGTGTGCCTTCCAACCCTCTGAGCTGAGACAGATTTTAAACAGTCCAGAATTGAAATAAATATCTAGGAAATAAACAGGTGTATGCCAGCAAATCTTTCTTTTTTCTTTTTTTTTTTGTTGTAATGTTGCAGTGTGTGCTTATCTCAAAGTGGATCCACTCCAGCTTCTCCTCTAATGTTTTCTTTATGTACGCATTACTGAAAACCACGAGAGAGCAAATGAAAAGAGCGTGCTCTGCTAGAAAAGCTGAAAAATCATATTAAATTAGGGGTTTCCCTGTTCATAAAACTGGCCTTATTTGAAAAGAAGTTCTGTAATGGTAATAAAAAAAATGGTCTTAATCATAAAAGCAGTGACCCAGTGGGGACTTGTGTTAGAAGGCGGTACGATTGTGTGGCCTGATGTGTGTTTCTGTGCGGTAGTGGTCCATGTGGCAAGACAGCTTCAGATGTGGATATGCGTCTATTTTTTTTTTTTTTTTTTCTTTTTCTTCTTTCTTCAAATGCAACTCAAGATCCAGATGTAAATGTGTGGAATAATATTACGTGCCTGTCTGTGTTTAAATTCCATGAGTGCCCGTTTTTTCTTTTTCTTTTGTGATTAGCATTTTTTTTTCTTCCTTATATTATAGTCTGGGCCCGTTGGGTTTGTTGATACAACTCCATTAAAAAAAGAAAAAAAAAAAATCTAAGAAAATAAAGTCACATTTGTCAAGCGCTGACGATGAAAAGCTGTTGAATTGCCAGTGTTTGAAATGAGGCCGACGTCCAAGTTTCCCATATGTTGGCCGTGTTTACAGTGAGTGTCAATTCATTTGGTGGCAGGGTTTAAAAACTCTCCTCTTGTTTGCTGCTGCCTGATGTTTTACTTGTAATTCTGAGCATGGAGAGTAGCACTGGCTATCACCACTGATTTCCCCTTTCCATTTGATTTCTGATTCTTATTCGGTATTGATTGGTTTAGAGGTGTTTCAGTTACAATACTAATCTTTCTTGGATATGAGAGAGATATTCAGAGAGCCAATGCTGTAAATTGGAAAATGAACCCTTTAACCTGGTGGATGATTAAAAATATTACTGTTTGCACCAAGAATTAAACTCAAGGCAGTTACATTAATTCTCATTTTATTTAATATGGTCATACTACTGAGCACTACAGCAGTGAACCTAATATAGTGCAACTCTACAGACTCTACAGTCAGTGAGTATTAAGTGACCAGATAAAAAAATAGTACTAGTACTAATCGTAATATTTTACACATCTTACATATGGCTTTGCTTTTGTCCAGCTCTTCTCTGTCTTCATATTTTTTAAATCTGACATCTGCCTTTAGGTTTGGCGGTGCCTTCAGTGGAGCAGCTCCCTCCCATGTTTTTTGATTCAACTGAGATTCACTAGTCCCTCGCGTAGCCAGATCCGGTTTGTACGAAGAACCGAAGGCTGGCCATGCGAGACTAACAGGGTTAAAGCTTCACGCATCCACGGGAAAAGGAATATATGAAAAGATCAAACTCGAGATTTCATGAATCAATATCGGATCATTCAAATGAAGATCGATTTGAATCGGAAAATCGATTTTTTAAACCCAGCCGCGGTGGAGAAGGTTGGAGGACCGGTGGAAAGCATGACGACTCTAAATTGGAGTGACTAGATGTTAATAATGACAAAATTCCTGAAAGTTATATGTCTTATAGGACGATAAAGTTGTTGTAACAGTCGCCCTGAAGCAGCTCCTATAATTTTATCAATTCACAAACATATACATGGTTGGTAAAAACATACAGAACAAGTTCCAACATGCATGTATACATGTTTATTGTGTGCCTGCAGCAGGTTGTCATGACAAAACAACACACCAGCTGGGGCATGAGGCTATGTGTGTGTGTATACTATGTGTCCATATTTATGTGAGCATGCAGACTATAAGCACCTCCAGGGTACTTTTGGCGCTTGCTGCTGCCCTTGGATGTCACCCAGAAAGGAATACAGGAATGACATGTTCCTCTGAGTTTTAAATAGAGAGATTCAGAAAATAGTTCGGTCTTCACCACCCGGGCTCTTTGCACGGCTCTACATACCAACATTCAAATACTTCACTTGCCTATCTGGATTTATATAACCATATCAGCCAAAACCATGTGGAACATCCTGGTGTTATGTGTCTGTGTGTGCAAACCCTTAAAAATGCTTCTCCGTGGTCTCATTATAGAGAGTTTGAAAGGAGCCATTTGTTCAAGTCATTCTCAGTCGAGATTTTGAAAACAGATTTGCCCGTTTCCCCTAATTGTTCCCTTGTTTGATTTAGCCTGTTTTGACGCTGCAATAAAAAATACCAAGCAGTAATGAAATATTCTCAGAGGTACTGTGAAATGCCTGTGGGTGGTAATTTTCTAATGTAGTTAGACATGTTTCGTCATGAAACAGGATGTTGGAATGGGACTTATTTTAGAAAGGAAAGGTTTTAAATACTGAGGAGATTCCCAGTGTATGAAACCTGCAGGTCTACCTTCGAGTTTAAAATGAAATCCTTTCCAAAATAAACTATGTTTGGCTGGATTGTCCCAAAAAATTTATGTGGTTATTGAATGTGTGCTTAAGTACAAGATGTATTTGCCAAAAATGTTCAACGTTCCACAAGAGGAGATGGAATTTCAACGTAAGAGTTATCTAAAAATTATTTTTTGAAATATATTTGGCATATAATGATAGAAAAAAGCAGAACGTTTACAGAATTAGATATTGAGTGAGTTTTTTCTGGAGCACAAGTACATCTGCTAACATAAGAGGCAGGTTTGGGGAGGGCAGGTGGAGCAGAGACCAGCGGAGGTGGAGGGGTCATGGTTGGGGTTGTAGAGGGCACACACACAGCGGACGTAACGTGATCACCAGGGACCTCCTGAGCATGAGCTCTGAGCTGCCTTTGGATTGTGAAAGTGATTATCGGGGGGTATGATTGTAAAACCGAGACACTCACCTCCTGCTGAAGGCATGTAACCCACCAACCCACTGCAGCCCCCGCTCACTCCCCCCACCTCACCAACTCCTTGACCTCCGCCACCCCCTCCGACAACTTTGCATGCCCTTAGCAGCTGAACCTAGGAGGCCCCATGCAGGGGAGGTAGATAGAAGCTAGGGGGCTATCCAAAGTAGTGCCTGTCAGCAGCTGCCCTCTGGCATCCTGGGAATCTGCCCCCCCGATGGGTGGGTGAGGACAGGTAGCAGGTGCAGGGTGCTCTGCAGACACCACCTGGATCTCACACCTGATGTATTCACCTGATGCAGCTAAAATAAGAGCTGTTTGTCGTGTTCTCGCAACCTAGCAAGTTGAAGGACGCTAACTGGTTCCTTTAGTCCAAATATTTCAGGTCTCAGGGATCAGGAACTCCTGAAGCTTTGATGAACATGTGCAGAAAGGGAGTGTGATTGATCACGGTCAGGAGGGTCAAGGGGCCTGCCACAGAATTTGCCACCCTCAGAGTTCACGATGCCAACAGATGGTAGTGTAACATCGGGATCAGGTCGCATTGTTTCTAGGATTCTGTTGTTTATTCACTTTTGGGGTTCTGTGTACTCTAGTCAGCAGCAACCTGTTTTACCCCATCATATCTCAGGCTCATTCGGCTTGAGCAGCTGTTCGTCTTTTTATGAGGTATTAGCTCTTACATTATGAAGCATTTATTCTGGATTCATATTTCAAAAGGAGCACTTGAGGTCACTTTTTTGATTGTGCTTGGCTGTACAAAAATATATTGCACTGTAAAGCTACAATGTGTTGTAATCATTTCTATCGTCTTATTGTTTCTGATGGAGAAATGTGAGATGTTTGACCTTTTCGAGACATGGCCTTCATGTCTGCAGCTCGGTGGTCTATTTTCAGGCGATATACCTTTACTGATTTAGTGGTTTTCGAGCAATGTCCATGAATGTAAGTGATGTTTATTGTCCTTGAACTCTCTGGAAACCTGCCAGGAAATGTTTTCTAATGTCACAGCAGTCCTGCCTCCAGGTACTTCACAAGCAGCGTGACTGAAGTGAAACAAGACCAGGTCAAAACCTAGTATATGGCTGGACTGTGTATGAAACGCTAGAGGGCTTTAATTTGAAACGACGGATGCAGGAAGTGGCAACACTTGGCGACCAAGCCCCAAGGAAGTGCACCAGGCTTTGACTGAAGCCAATTTGACAAAGAGCCTTTCTCAATACCAAGTACACCAAGTTCGGACTTGCGTAGTTGCTACTTCGGACTTGGCAAGTTCAACTCAGGAGTACAAACTCTGAGGACTGGAGGACACAGTACCGTCATTCTGCAGTTGGAACAGCAGGGTACTTGCTGACAGCAGCAGCTTAGCTTCAGCACAACTTACCTGACTGTACTGTGACAAAATAATCTCAAGTCAAAGCTCCAGTAACACTTTTCTCACACAAAAAATGACCTCATTGACAGAGAGACGCAGCAAATTATGTCATTCAGTCTGTAACGTAGCTATAATAAAGTCCAAACTGTTATGTAGCTTCATAAAATAAAATGAAACTTAATATAGATTGAGCTGTTCACTTTAATACGTTTATATTGAAATGTGGTGATATCTGTACATATTGAACCCCAGAGGCAACGCTGTTGTTCTGTCCAGTAAAAACATGAACCTTCACTTTACATTCAGACAAACTAATGTGGCAGCTACAATTGTGAGATTTCATCTGAGACCAACATTTATCTTCCAAAAGGAATTATATCATATATCAAAACGCTACGGAGACATTAGAGCCAGCTGTAAATTTACCAAAGAGGACAGATCAGTTCATCGGATCATGTTCTCCGTGGGATGTGGAAGGACGTTGACCGGCCGATCATCTCAGGAGTCGGGCCTCCAGCGGCTGAGATGACCAATTTATCTGGATAAACTGACCACATGTTGGAAATCTAAATGGTTACTTTCTCAACCGGAATAAAGTGAATGCAGCAAATATTACAACAGCTTTTAGTCTGGCTCAAAATCACCACCATTGCTGCCGGTTGGTAGCAAAATGCATTCTGGGACACTTGGCTGTCCCAAGCTTCAGCCACCTTCAGGCCGACCAGTGATGTTACTTCATCACTCAGTCAGTCAGTGACAGACATTAACGTTTACAGGGCTGGCCTCGCTGTTGCGGTCCAGCCAAAAGGAACAAATCATGTTTGCAATTTTCTTCCTGCACTATATTTCTGTTCCTCTGCTGTATGTTTCATTTTTTTGTTTTTTTTTTTTGTTCTTGGCAGTCCAAGATTGATGGAAGTTAAGTGTTATCCTTCCACAAACAAAGAGAGACTGTAACCCTATCATTTGGCACAGGAGAGTCAAGGGGCTTTAGACTAGACTGTTTCAGCTCTCTTCGTAGAAGTGAACTAAACAAACCGCAAAACAACCTCCAGAATTCATGCGTATCAAGACTTTCAGAGGATTTGCCAGTGTGCTTTAGGATTTTACAAACATGCAGCCAAACCCACGTTATTTGGGCACAGAAGGGCTTGGTAAATGATGCATGGATGGAGCATGTACATGTTACAGCCCTCAGTGGTGCCGGATTGGCAGGTAAACCAACGCCTCAGCGTGATGGATCTCTCTTTCCCATCTCACAGGCAACAGCTTTATCACAGGACGGGGAGCCCTCCGTATTTTCCACCAGAGAGCAACAGACAGAGACAGACAGAGAGAGAGGGAGAAGCAGAGCTATGGAAAGCATGGGAACCAATAAAATGAAGGAAGCCCTCTTCTCTTGGGTCCTCCGTTTTCCATTCCTATAGTGTTTTCTTTAAAATACTTTTGCCACAAATTCTTCATTTTTCTGGCATACATCTCCCTGTCCTGTATTTCAAGTCCCTGTAAAATTAAAAAACATTTAAGTGTTTACTACTCAAGGAAGTTGGAGGTTCATCTTTCCAGCCCTTTACTTCCGTTCACTCAATAGGAAAAGTCTTTTCAAGGGTCTTTTTTGGGCTTACTGGCCAAACATGGAATTGTTTCCTTTTCTGTCTCTGTGCTTAAAGGCATGGACTCTGACACACTTGCCATGTGTGCTATCTGCAGCTGCCTGTGTGGTGATAGGATGGCACCAAACATCCTTTTTCTCTTGCTCCACTGGGACATGGCCAGTGCCAGTCGCCTTGGCAGAGTCCGCCCTGCAGACATGGGCAGAGGATATGCCAGACGGCACCTCAGGCACAACCTCTATTTGACTGCCCAACCTCTGTCTCCATGCAAAACAGAGAATTACACTGTAGCTAAGCTTGAGAGAGAGTGTGTGTATGTGTGTGTATGGCTCTTGGAGTCCATCTGAAATGCGGGATTGGCATTTTTTTGGCATGAGCGTCAAAGAGGCCAGCACATTATTTCCTTCAGATGTTATTTTGGAGCTTTCAGCACTTCTACATCCAGTGTATTCTGTATATTCCTGCTAGATGACGAACAAAGAGTTGTATAGTAGTGATGAGTGAAATAAAACTTGCTGAAGATTAGGGTTTGGCAGTACTTTAGACCATGACCAGAAATCCTGCACAATTTTTAAAATAGCTAATAATGGAGGTGGTGAATGGAGAGAGAATGACAGAGTGGCATTTAATCTGCCTTGAGAGTGATTTTATTCAAACAGAAGCACTGCAGATCCATTGCATGTGCGGTTTTGAAAAGCTACCTGGTTCCTCAAGTACAAATCCAGCTGTTCAAACAAATGCTTTACATAAAGTCTATTGTATTTCCCGTTTGAAAGGTTGCACAGCACAAAACAGGGAATTCACTACACTCCATAGAGGGATTTATCTTTAGAAATGATCAATTAAAATGCATCACAAATATTCTGTGACCTCATACAGAGTGCAGGTTTACCCTTTTCTTCGAATTCATAAAGTCAAACAAGAGTGGCTATACTCCCAGCTGCTCTATTTTTAATTTTTTCAATCATTTTATTCATTTGGAGAAAAGATGGCAGACAGCTTTTACTAACTAGCCCGAATGCCAGGCTGCTTGATTAAAGAGAGGAATGTGTTAGAAAATGAGTTTGCCACCCCAGACCCGTTTATTGATAGATGGAGTGCAACAGCACAGCCTGTGTCTTTTTACATAAAGATGGAAGAGGGTGATAAAGGTTCTGTGTAGCGCACAGTGCCGTGATTGATATGCCCACAGAGGAGTGCAGGAAAGCCACCCAGTAATTCAATTAATCTTAACCTGAACACTAGTAATTGCTACTGTAACTAGGTCTGACTGTACATTAGACAGGAGGGAGATTGCTGTCAATGGAACATGTCCAGCTAATAGATAGTAAGAAGGAACATCCTCGGTGCTCTGGAGTTTCACAAAAGGGCTTCTTTTCCTCACTATTATCCTTTCTCTTTAGATGAGGATTTGCATGTTAATGAGAGGAGCAGGGAACAGATTGTCTCAGTTGTGGACTAGTATGAGAAAAGTGAAAGATGAACCATGGCGGGGGAAATTATGGATGCAAAATCTAGGAGCAGCTTTTCAATACCGTCCAGAAGACACATTCTCCCAAGAGAGTTATATAATCATCTGTTGAGAAAATGTAAAAGAATACATTTTGGGAAATAGACACATTCACTTTCTTGGCGAGAGTTAGATAAGAAGATTGATACCACTCTCATATCTGTCTGTTAAATATGAAGATACAGCCAGCAGCCATTTAGCTTAGCTTAGCATAAAGCTAGAAACATGGGTATACAGCTAGCCTGGCTCTGTTAAAATCTGTCTACCTGCACCTCTGAGGCTAATTGATTAACATGTTTTATATTGTTCATTTAACAAAAACCAAAGTGTAAAAATGACAGTGTTCTTGTATCATTGTGCATTCCTTGTGTGTCACCCTAAACCCCTGCAAAACCACAAATTGTCTTTTTTTTCTGCTGCTTTTCATGAAACAAACACAGGTGTATCCTTCATTGACTTAAATGATCGGACCAGGTCATTGTTTTTCTGTTCTTTTGTGTCTACCCCCTATTGAACTCTATAATAAACGCTGTAGGATTGTCAGAAATCCTTTGAACACACCCTGAGATATTGATCTTATTGTTTCCTGTAAGAGCACAACAGTGGTTTGAAGGTGTTGACCCGAAGAGACAGGAAGACAAGACTTTTTATAGGCTGGTTTTATGCATCCTCTAGAAACTGGACACCTCAAGAACAGCGGATAAATCAAGTTTACAGTAAAATCTATTTTTCTTACCCCCCTATGTCTCATTTCTTTGCCACACCTATCTTTTCTCATCAGCTCGTGTCCTTTCCCCCTGTGAGCAACATTAGTTCCTGTCACTGAGTTCGAGCTGGATCACCAAGTTTCACATCCAATGGCAAGCATTTGTAAAAAAAAAAAAAAAAAAAAAAAAAAAAATGTTATATCAATACCTTATGTTTCATTTCTGCATTATTGCAGTCATTTTTATTTATGCAGCTGGCTAGTTCTGAGTCAGCCACGGTCAGTTTGGACTAAGGGTGTAACAACATTGTGGAGCCTGTGGGACTTGACATGAACCGAAGTCATTTAACCGTCAAACATGTGGTGGGGCCGGGGCTCATTATATCATTATGTTGTCAGGGTGATTGTTTATTCTGACATCCTCGTCTCACACAGACACGTCCTCCCCTACGGTCACATCCATATCATCAATAGGAGGAGGGACCTGGTTATTTAGAAAGCAGCCACCAGCATAGACAGATGTCAGAAGATATAAGATCCAAAGTGTCCTCTAACAAGATGGTTGTGTGTTTCCTTATCCAGTGTAGCTCCCACCGAACACGCCCCCATCAATTATTAATCCAGCCAATTAGCAAGGCTGCATTATTCACCAGGAAGCTGCGATCACATCCATTAACGACTCCTGCCTGTTCTCATTGTGGCTCTCCCATGCTGCACTTGCACACTTCCCCCTGACCCAGTGCACATATTTGACCACCAAATCACACTTCTAGCGTATTTTGTAACAGGCAAATTCACCGATGTGGATATGTATGCACTAATAGTGGCTTTTTAAAAATCTTCTTTTACTTTTTCAGCCCATGCCGAGCACTTTCATCATATTCAAAGGAAGACTGGATTCAATTTTCCTTCGTCAAACCAGTGTTAAGGCTTTTACTTGTAGTAGCAGCACTTACAAATGCACATCTAAAATTATTTTGCCCACCCTATTTAGCTCTTTATCGAAAGTAATGTTCTTGCTGCCCTCCCACTGTTTCCCAGGCTCTACAAAGGGAGCAGTGATCCTGATTGCTTGTCACTTGGATTTATGGACCCTCAAATCGCTGAACAAAATCACTTCCTGTTTTTCCCTGTGTTTACTGGACACACAGGCGGGCAGCCGCGCATTTGATAAAAAGTGATTTATTTTCATTTGCTTATCTGGTTAATTGATGTCCCCCAGGCCTCCCTGACAGCCATAATTTCATTATACAAACAATTTAGAGAAGTTTGATTAACACAAATGAGAGTTCAGGACCCCCACCGGTTTACATGTTGTCCCTACACATTTGGAGTCGTGCTTTTCTTCACATTGACTCTCTGTGTGGCTAAGCCCTTTGTACCAGAGTCATCGTTAACCACTCTCTTTCACAATAGACAGTAGCCAAAAAAATATTTAAGCGATTGCGCTATTAATCACAATGAAATGGTGTTGTGCCATTTTACTTTGCCTACAAAACTGCCTCTGGTTAGAGTTGCACATTGGAAATGTCAGAATGTTTGGTTTTAATCATTACACTGTAATTTAACATGTGTTCGAGATTAAGAGAATACGTTGGAATGACACAATATATGGCTGATTTAAAATTCTTCCCTTCAACTAGATTCTCATTATAGCCATTGAGACGCAACAGTATTGATTTTGTTGTTTAGGATTCACCAGCAGCATTGATTTATGGGTCTTCTGAGACAACTGTGTGTAATTAGGCTCATATTGTCAAGGGCTCACCCCACCATCGCCTCAGCTGTAGTGGTCCTCATTGATGATTCTGTGCTTTGTTTGCACCGCCAAATGTTATGTGAGCGGTAATGGAGAGGCCTAAAACGCACACACACACACGCACACACACACATGCACTGGAATGCACATGCGCATGCACAGGCGCACACATGCATGCACAGACTCTGTGGCTGTCGTGGGCAGGTCTGTTTCTGACATACCATTTATTACATCATGTTATTTTCCACTCAGCCAAGCAGCAGCAGCAGCAGTGAATATTCTTTTTCACTGCCCTGTTTTTGCTCTTATGTTTCTTTTCTCTTTCTTGTATCCAACTGGCTTTTAAACAGGGTCGGCTCTGGCAAGGTGTAAATCCAGCAGGAGGGATTTCCCCCTCACCCACAAAGCTCTTACTTCTGGCAATCGAGTGCCAGCGTGCGTTTCTAGCTCTCCCTGATGAACTCTTGGATGCACATTATAGCAAAATGGCTCCTTACAAAGCTCTTTTGAGTCTCTAGGTGAATGTACAAGCACGCACATGCAGACAGACTCACTCAAGAGGAACTACATACCCTCACAAACATATGTTTGTACTAGAGCCCGACCGATATGTATCGGTCAGCCGATATTGGCCTATTGGTATATATGTTGTGCCAATATTTAATTTTCATTTTTTAACGTGCAGCATTTTATGTATGCTTGATTGTATTCCTTAATCCAAGTTTAATATATATTTACATATGTTATTTTTGTTCTATGTGTTTTTTGATTTATAGTTTCTGATTATTAAATTCCTAGTGAAGTTTATTGTTTCACTGCACTGATGTCATTTTTGTACAATAAAGTTATTTGTTAATCTGTAAAATATCATGCCTCCATAACATATATTTGTCACAAGTGTTTGATAAACACATTTGAGGGATCATTGCAAAAAAAATGAGATTATCAGCTGATATATCAATGTCAGAACTTTTTTACTCCCTAATATCGGCATCGGCCATAAAAATCCACTATCGGTCAGGCCCTAGTTTGTACTCAAACACACTTTTTCACACAACATGCACCCACACTGTAAATGATACATTTTCACTCTCATACAGTCTCCCATTTATTAAATCCATGCCAATTGTTTACAACTAATTATACATTTTTTTTCACCACCATTTATTCTATAGGTTTACAAATGCATTACAGGTCCGTAATGTAAATGCAAATGTGATTGAAAGTGGTTCATAATAGCCTCCGTTCAACTGTCATGAATATGAATGGCATTAATATGCATTTCGTTTTGGTTTACTTCTTTTCTCCGTAAATGTGTTCTCTTGAATGATCGTGCACACCCAGCCCCTCCTCATCATTGTCTTTACACTCTATTTATTTATTTTCTAATTGTGATTTGGACAGACCGTATTTATTCATCCCGCAGCCTCTCTCTGTATGTAAGGCACATCCGTCATTCAAGCCTGGCAGAGTTTGACTCAATAACAGCGCAAATATCCAGCCATTATCTCTCTGCGGAGTACTCCCTCAATGTTAATGTGTTTTTAGGACGATTACATCAATGTGAAATATTGAAAAATAACCCTCTGATTGATAACATGAATCATCAAGCCTGTGTCCCCTCCCTCTTGAACACCTCATTTACCATCTCCAAGGCAACGTGCAGGGGAACTGCCGACATGCAATCACCTGCTCACATTAGATCAGGTTATGGCACTGGCTTAGTAATCAGGCAGACCTGGGGAGAATTAGAACATTCGTTATTGGACTGATACGGGAAAACAGCTGCATAGACCATGCCTCTGTAATGCTGTACATAAATACACCACAGACCTGCTCGTAAAAGAATGAAGTGCAACATCCCTCATGGAGATAGTGTTAATATATATAGCTCTTTATGTATAGGAGCCTTTAAGTCAATATTCCAGCTCAGCTGCGAGGTTTAAGCAGTTTGAAAGCAGGAGGGAAAGTATTAAAATGAGACATCGCTTCTTCAAAATTACAAATTTATCTGGATTTCATGACAGCGTGAAAAATCTGGCTTAGAACTGTCACTATGTTTCATGATCTCCCTTTTTCCCAGTTATCATAAAAAACCATTACCATGGTATTAATGAGGATAGTTTCTGATATCAATATAGATTAATTCATAGCAAATGTATGCAAAAATCACACATAACAGTCACACTCATTCTAACTGTTCTAACTCTTCTAGTCTGTTGTCGACATTAGACCAAACTCTTCGAATTTCCTAAACAAGAACTTTAATAAGTAGTGATTGAATGGTTATATTGCCATGAAACCACAGTATTGTGTCTGGGAACCCTAGGAAGCCCTGGAAAATTGATGAACAATAATATTGACTCTTTGCACAGTCAAACTCAACATAATGATAAACATAATTAACATAAAACTAAATAAAGGATAAAGAGAACACTGTGGGAAGCCAGTGAGGGATCAAAGCCTTGTTTGTCAGACAAACAATCCTTATTGGTCGGCCTGGGTGGCTCCACGGGCATGAGTGGGATCGGTGGATATCGTGAATCCAAAACTAAAATAAAAAAAAAAATAAAAAGAGATCACTTCAATATAGCGAATGAGAGCTGATGTTTCAAATTATTTTGGAAAAGACACATCATTTGCGTTTGTGGTTTGTGTCAGTTTTGTCTCTGCGCTCAAACTCACTTCCCTGCTTCAGCAGTTTGCCTTTTTTTAGCCGGGATGGGAGAAAAAAAAAAAAAAAAAAAAAAGACCTGCACTACACTATACACATTGTCCTAACTCTGACAATGAGGTTCTGCCCTGTAATTACATTCTATTTCTAAAACCATCCATCTCTGCTCACGGAGAGTTGACAGGCTAAAACATTAGCACGTTGTCAGCGGCTCCTCACACGCCGCGGTTCTCCGTTACACTTCATATTATCTTGCACCCTCCATCCAGCTTCCCAGATGGAGTTACCTCTCTGCAGTCTGCGGAGGAAGAGGAGGTGTTTTCCTGTTACGCGGCCAGTTTAGCTCAGCCATGATGGGGCCTCCTGGTTTCTCACTGGGGGTCTGTTGAATTCTGGGTCACAGCCCAGCCCCAGGCAACCGCTGGCTCTGCTCTTGCCATTCTGTGTCGTTTTTAGCCCCCCCCTCACCCGCCCTTGTAACATTCTACAGCGGGTAATTTTTCACCTTTTCTTCCAGCGACAACCTGTTCTCCGTCTTGCCCCACCTCACTGGCGCTGTTTACAATCACCGTTCGCTTGTGCAACTGGTGCTGATAGCACGGAGACCTCACACACCTCAACGTCACCTGTTCGTTATGCGCGGCACTGTTGCCTCAATGGAAAAAACGAGACGCGCAAAGTTCCATTTTCCCCGGGCTATTTATTTAATGGATAATGCAAGGGATGCAAAATGGAAATCACGCATTCAACCGTGTCTTAAACACCGACTCCTCCCTGCCTGCCTTCCCGAACTGCATTCATTCTCTCATCCCCGGTGAGCATAAATCATTTTGGTAATTTGTTATTACCAAGCTCATTATTTATTCTCACCGGTGTTTAAGGAGAAGAAGAAGAAGAAGAGGAGGAAGAAGAAGAAAACTGCTATCAAATATTTAAAGCTCCTAGATGTGAGTAAAAGGAACATAATCTTCAAATTCCTCTGTCTGTTTCTCTCTGGCACTACAATCTAGGAAAAAAAAAAAAAAAAGCCCAGAGAGATTCCGCGAACCCGTTTGTAATGAGTTTATGTCAAAAGAAGAGATAAGAGGGAGCATTCATACATGCTAATCTCTGCCCCCTCTCTGCTTCTTCTGTGGTGGCAGGACGGCGCAGAGGGTGCGAGCTCACTGGTGTGCTCTCGCTGTGGCTTGGCACAAAGATGAGGGAAGCGATGTGATGGTGCCAGGCGCTTTGTATTCTGAGCCTGGGAGTGAAGGGATAGAGGGAGGAAAGAGGAGGGAGAAGAAGAAGAAGAAGAAGAAAAAAAAAACGAAATAGGAAAAGGCAGTAGACAGAGAAGAAGAGAGCATGGAGACAGTGTAATCACTTTTACACTCCCCGATACTGCTGCTGTCCACGTGACGCTTGACTCTTATCCCCAGTCTTCTCTGCACTCCCCTCTCCCAATATCTCACACTGTCTATCTGCCTCTCCTCTTTTTTTTTTTCTTTTTTTTTCTCTCTTCTTATTCAGTCTAAACAGAAACTTGAGCTCTCAGGGTTTTGTATGTGTTGCATATGTGCAGTGCTGTTTTGCTATCTTGTTAACTTTTTGTTCAGCTAGGTAAGCTTAGACTCCTGTTTAAAGTTAACTGTCAAATATTTGGCTTTCATTATGTTACAGCTATCGAATTTCATATGGAAATTATGTTTTACTGCCTCTTGCCCTCTGCTGCCTATAGGTCCTGAGACAAAGTACTGTAACAGAGTAAAAAAAAAAACTGTAATGCAATTCAACATGATGGCAGCTGAAACTGACACCAGCTCTCTGCTGTGAGGTAGTCCACAATGTCTGTGAGTAAAAAAAAACGCAGCGATGTTCTGAATTTCGCAGAGAGAAGATCTGCCAGCCTGTCTGTTCCAGCTCCGTTGGCTGAGATACTACCTGACTAATTTTGGCTTCTCTATATGCTTGTATTTGAACAGAACAATGACTCCTTTTCAGAAGTTGTTCTATTTTAGAAAATCCCAGGTGGTTTACAGTCAGAGCTCTCAGAAGTAAGCCAACAAGACTGAGACTCGAGCTTTCAACCTGTCAAATTCTTACTTTTAATTGCACGTGTGTATGTGTGTGCGTGTGTGTGTGTGGTACAGTATTTCCGCTGTATTATTATCGGTACGTTAGTGCGCTTACCTGTGCTGCGGGTATGAAATGGAAATGTCGTCGAAGATTAAAGCTGACATTCCGAATAAGATTTAGGTTTTGCGGGCGCGCGTGACATCATCTCCGCGAGCTTTTCATCTTGTGTGAGTGCGCGTTGTGTGTGTGTGTGTGTGTGTGTGTGTAGAGTGATGCGACGAACGCAGTCTGTTTTATGATGGAGCAACAACCACACACATATACGCATACATACAGTACAGCTGCCGCCACCACCACACCCAGCACTACTTCCTCATTCCTCCCTTCAGACTCGCCTTTCTCACTCCCCACAACCGAATCACATCTCTTTTTTTTTGTTTGTTTGTTTTTGTTATATAGATTAATTCCTGTCTTCACCTCTTTTTAAAGGATAAAGATTTTTCTTATTTTCAACCAATTCCATTAAAAGAACCAAACCGACAATGAACTGATTCTACTAATATGTTAGTTCTCTGTATCACAATCATGATGTACTGTGGCTTATTCCTTGTGGATCTCCATTGTTGTCCAAAAACTATTAAAAACGTATTACATAGCATCACTGCACTGCACTGGGTGAAAAGTTCATTTTGAGTCAACCCCACATACACCATCCTTTTACCGTAGATACTCATTAGAGCGCCAAATCTCTATATTAATCATTGGCTGAAAATAATCCTCAACAAATACACTGTTTCCTCCAGTTTGAGTAACTTTTGCAAAATAACTACAGTGCCCAGCTGTTTTAAAAAAATTAAAATACACTTTTTTTAAAAAATATTAACATCTTCCAAAGGAATGTACGGGCTTGTCGCTGAGGTCCGCAGACCGGACGTCAGCAAGTATCGAGAGATGAACGAACACGTCGCCGGTGTAATTCTTTTCACGGCATTAGTTAACAAAAAAGAAAGACTATAGCATAACGCCCGCCTTACCGCACATGTTAATGTTACCTGTCAGTGAGACCGTCATAAATGTTCCTCCCTACGTGTAACCGTGACAGTAATTCTCTCACTTTTACAGGAGCTCCCCGCTGGATGCTTGTCGACTGTTCTGCTGTAACACAAACCGTGGCAAGTCCTACTGCTATGTGTGTTCTAATAGAAAACAGATGCAGGCAAAAAAAAAAAGTGAATCTAGTCAGGATTGAAAGCGGTGAAGAATTGTGGATTGTTCATTTGCCAGAGATTGAAATAAGCTGCAATTTATCATTCCCCCCACTGTCGCAGTGTATTTATAGCGGGACAGGTAATGGAGCAGTGCTTGATAAGGATATATATTGCACTGACATAAACAATGGCGCTGGTTTTGACTTAATATGATAAAAGACATGCATGTTTTTGCATGAATAATACCATATTCTTGTATCCGCAATAGATACATTTTTATAGCTGTTGCCGCACTGAACATACTAATGCTTAGTGAGAAAACAGTAGCATTTAAGCACATTCCCAGGAGTTAAATGACCAAATGTGTCTGTGTGCGTTTTCTTGAGTCCACTCACGTTTCCTTGCACTGATAACTGTAATGAAACCATCATCTCTGATCTTACAAGACTGTGTTTAATAAGCTGCCTTTTGGAATACTTATTAGATCATAGAGGAAGGGCTGGGGAACAGGGCAGAGCATAAAAAAATATTTCTTCCTCAGAACATCAGAGGGGAATGGAGGAGAACTTCTACAAAACACCATCATGTGCTCGTAGAGCTGTTGGATGATTGAAGATCCCCCAAAAGTCTTTAAAAGGGAAAAATGAAAGTACAGTGCATCACCTTACATAAGAGGTTGCACATTTTGGGGAGTTTTCATCCCAGTGAAAAAAAAAAAAGAAAATGTCAGATAGGATAAGTGTTTGCTGGTGAAATGAATATCACCACTGTGCTTGAGAAATGTTTAGGAATGCTTGTGCCAGTGTGTGTCTCAGTTCTACAAAGAGAGAACAGGGGGGGATGGGGGATTGTCTTTTTGCCAGCCCATCATTTTGCAGCTGTGTTCGTAGAAGGATCTGAAAACTGGGCTTTAGTTATCACACTTTAGCCTCTATATTTTTAAATCATAAGCTTTTATGTCTCTTTCTGAGCTCTAATATTATGAGTTTCTTCTTCTTCTTCTTCTTCTTCCCGACACCAAGAGCAGCGGAGGCACACAGGCGGGATGTGCCAGCAGAACAAAAAAATGTGTCTCATAACGGCTATCTTTTTAGTGACAGTCTATGTGGCATATTCAGCAGACTGAAATGTTTATATTGAATGTTTCAGCAGCTTGAAAATCACCATGGTAATGGTCCCAAAGACAAAAGCCCTAGCCTTTTGTCATGGGTAATTATCGCAGAGCAGTCCCCTCAAAGCCTTCCATTTGGCTCTGAACAAATTCACATTTAATTTTGCTCTCATGCATTTGACACAGAGCTTTTTTTTTAATTTTTTGTATTCAAATCAGGCTTAAATGTAGAATTTAAATACCCATTGAAACGGTTTCCGTTTGAGTCAAGTGGTTCTCTGTGATTTTTCTCCCTCAGATTATTTCAATACTAGAAACTATAGAGAAAGGATGAAGAGGGCTGTAGAAAGACCACTTGAATTTCACTAATGAAGCCACCTTCAGTATATAAGCGAACATTCAAGAAGCACAATACCTTGAAAATGAGCTCTGGTATTAAACCCAAGTTTAGGTGTCTTATCTCCCACACGCTGTTGAGTCCCTAAAAACTGACTTGGCAGAAAGAAAAATAGCAGTGAGCTGTTGCCAAAGCCGATCCCACTGAAGTGTCATCTCCACATGCTCTGTCTCAAACTGCATGTAACTCTGAACAAGTGGGTCAGAGAAATATGAAAAAGTAATGTGAGCGCTGTGTCTGAGAATCTATTCAGAGTAGACACATACACTCCATGTGATGACATTTGATATACAAAACTCCTCTTTGGATCATATTTGGTGGTTAAGGTGCTTCATCATTTGGTTTAATGGAACATGAATCACTTAAATGTAAAATACAGACTCATCTTTGTTGGCTGTTTTCAGTGTGTTTGGGTTTTTTTTCAGACTTTCAAGGCAATCAGACTCAGTTCTGCATCTCAGCTAATTCAGACGCAGGCTTACACCTACCGCATTTTACACCCAGCATTGAAATGCATCTCAAATTACGTTGTAATCACACCTATCCACATGAAAATCCAAGTGTAAATGCACTAAAGGAGCATAATGGACAGATTGAAATTCACTTTCTCAAACCACCCAGGGAGCACTGTAAATAGAAATGCAATATGTCTTTAAGCAACATACGTATTCTGATATTACGTTGAAATGACTGTATCGCCAACAATGGTAAAGGGGGCATATCATGCTTTTTGTCATTTTCTGTTATTTTTACACAGTTATGATGTTGGATTTCTATGTTAAACATAGGCAAAGTTCCAAAACATGAGGTGAGTGTTTGTTTAAAAAAAAAAAGCTCCCCTGCAAGTCAAAAGCCTGGGCTTCAATCTACTCAAACGCTCCGTTTGAAAAGTTACTTCTACTTCCTCCTCGAACTGACGACAGACTGTTCACACATGCCCACAAACCGCCGTTAGCTTCCCACAGGCTTTGTTGCTCAGTGTTGCTGTGTGTTGTTGACATTGTCCACTTGCATATTTGGGATCGGATTCAGGTTTGAACATGTACATGTGTTTCCGTTTTGAGTAAAGAACAAAAAAAGAGGTGAAATCCCACTTCGGTTGTTTGTTTACATAGTCTCCGGTTTGATCAAGGGAGAGCTTCCTGACGCTGGCCAATCAGAACAGAGTAGGTTCATCGAGAGCCTTAAAGAGACAGGAGCTAAAACGTCCTGTTTCACACAGAGGTGAAGTGAAGGGCTGCATAAAGGGCCAGTATAAGATAAATAAAGGTATTTTTTGAACTGTAAATCATGCAAAGATATTCCAGTAGAGTCTGAGAATATAAATATAAACCTAGAAATGTGCATAATATGTCCCCTTTAAAGACCAGTTGTGCACAATCTGCAGCAGAGCTGATAGAGAGTAAATCGTAGGCTATGGGAGAAAAAGAGAAAACACCCTTTAGATTCAGAACCAGACAAAAAAAAGAATCTGAATGAAGGGAATTTGATTGTTAATCAAATAGATTTGGCATTTTTTTATGTAGCACAACCTTTGTTTTCTAGCTCATATTGCTCTGGGGATGGCAGCTGGTCAGTACATATATAGAATGAGAGTTGTATTTGAGATATTTATGTCCGTCTCTATTTCTTCTTTCTATTTTTGCTCTCTCTCTCTCTTCCTTTCACTTCCTTTTACTTCCTCTCTTTCTCTTACTCTTCTTCTGTCCTTCGTCACTATCACCTATCTTCTTCACTCCACACCTCACCCCTCTCTCCTCTCCGCTGATATGCAGTCTGGGGCCGCTAGTCGATGCCTAAAAGGCTTCAGTTGGCTCCAATGTGTCCTGCAGCCTCTTTACCTCCTCAGTCACTCTTCCACCACAGTTAGAAAGGGTGAATAATTCACAAGCGAGTTGCCATAAAGATAAAGCTTATTTTTCCCCTTACGCAATAAACCGGGGACTTACACTCAGCACCAAGGAAAAAAAAAAAGAAGGATTCTGTTAAAAACACTGTTGATAAATTTATAAGAACATACTGCAAAGCTAACTCTATAAATTTTTTACTAAATCGCATAGCGGTTGTTGTATGGAAGGAAAAAGGAGAGGAAAACTCAATGCTTGGTGGTATGGCCAGTGTCCAGCAGGGAGATTTATTTGTACAAGCTTTTATGAAAAAAAAAATGTTTTACTACAGTGTATGATACAATATTATTCTTGTACTCCATTTATAATCAGTTTCACCCAGTAACAAATTTCATAAGTCTTGATTATTTTTTCTTTCCAGACATTATTTATGAGGTTGCTAATATTTGAGTGTATATGAAGAAACAGAAATTTTCCAAGTGTAGCCACATATATCAAGTGAGATGAATTACAATGGCAAGATGCCAGCGCTGTTTTTTTTTTTTTTTTTTTTTTTTTCAAATCTGGTGTTTAAGACTAGAAGTTTGTGTTCAAACGTTTTCAGCAGCTAGCGGTGCATGTAACTGAATCTTAAGACAAATCAGAGATGCAACTTTGTGAGGCTTAGTACTATTTCCCATGTTGTTTTTCTCCAGTCTTTTCTCATGTTATTGATTAACCTTCCCTCATTGTGTCTCCCCCCGCCCCCATTTAGGCCAAAAACAGGAAAGCAGGTTTTATCCTTCACATAGTTTCCCGTTTGTCTTTGTCTTTTCAAATCTCTGGGAAGTTTTTAACAAAGTTCTTTTTATTAATGACCCAGAGGTTTGATTTCAAACTATTTTGGATCGTCTTAACTTCCTGCTCTTCTGTCGGCCAGAGCGTAATCCCCTGCCTCTTACCGGCAACTAGATGCTTTTGAGACCCATTCACGTCCTTTTCCTCTAATTTGAAATAATCATCAATCTGAGAATGAATTTCCTGTTATTTTAAAGCAGACGTTTTCAAAGTTTTTCATCCACAGCGACATTGTTATCTTATGCGTCCCCAGAGTCACACAGGGTTTCTTTCCTTTCCTACTTATTCTTTATCAAAACCTTGTCATCTCCCAAAGGAAGACTGTAGACCCTGTCCTCCCATTTTGTTTTCCGAGGAACAAACGACTCTCTTATCTAGTAATTGTGTGTCTCTCAAAATTGCTTCCTACCCCCTACAGTTCCCATGTACCACTCTGGTTTCAGTCTTTATTTCCAAGAGCCCACCCCGGATAATTTCTACTTAATTCAAAGTGCAAATTGCTTGAGAATTTTCTTTTGCTTCATTAACAGAATAACTTGGTTCTGTATTCTTAAAGAAGAAGAAGAATATTTTGACTTTTTATTCCACTGGACCTATTAGCCATAAATAAAGGCATACACAGTATAAGTAATTTTAGGTGAAGTCAGAATTAGGTCATACTCATACCTGCCAACAAAGTGCAACAAAACCAAATAAAAAGCCAATAACTACTTTATCAAACCACCTGTTCAACAAGCATAAACATGTAGAAAAGAGATGTTTTCAACTGCTTTGCTGTTGAAGCTAATAACACCAAAGCTGTCAGGATGTAGCTCCACTGTTTATCTGAGTTTGCCACATATCTTAAAAATCTAGGAAATTCTTATAAACTTAGCTTCTGGCTGAGACAAACCAGTCTTTCCTCTCTACCAACGCTACCTGCAGCAGTGTATCACATCAGCAGCAGAGGGAGAAGGACAGAGGACCTGGAGGAAAGGCTGCCTGCACACAGAGCAGCTGCGCACACGCCCCCTGAATCGGTCGGCGGTGACAGATGGGTTGAAATTGTATGTTGTGTGTGGATTGCGTTTCATGGACGATCCGGCAAATTGGGTAACGTCAGACAAACATGCTGCAACTTACGGATCCGTTTGTATGACAGCTATTCATAACAAAGGTTGAGGGCCACGCAAATTATGGGGGTTTCCTAGGAGAAACAACAAAACAGGAGCACAGCGGGAGAGGGGGTGAAAATACAGGTCTGCAGGCGAGGTGGTTTGCGCATGCTCACCTTTGCTTCTGAGTTGGGTTGCCAGGTACCACGACACATGAGATCGGGAGATTAACAGAAGAAGACAGTGGAGAAAGTGTTAAAAATGGCGAGACTCAGGCAAAAATGTTGGTAGGTATGCATACTTTGCCTTTAAAGCAGAGATCTCCACTCATATTCCAAGGGGACTGCGCAAGCTTTTATTACAATCAATGGCAACAATATTTCAGTGGTTGATAAACACTCAGCCAGGGAGGAGGATCTAATGAGTCAAAATCACCTTGGTCCTCTGTTGGAATAAAATCCTATACATTGTTTGTCCTTGATTTCATTTGATTATTCAATGTCCAAACAGCAGAAAACACTAGACACTCAGTTCATCATCATGGAAGCCGTGTGAGTAGCCGTGTTGGAGGAGTACTTAACTGTCCAGGAGGGGCGAGGATTTAGAGCTGTAAAGCGCAGGTATGCAGACAGAGGTGACACAGTGCACGAGGATTATAAATCCGGTGGAGGGGGGAGAAAAAAAGGTCAGACGGGTTGATCCTGAAGGTCTGAGGCTGTCGGGGTAACAGAACGAACGACCGGGAATGTCTGCTGCCGGGGAGCTCACACCTGTAATCCCTGAATTATAAATACCTGGATCCCTCACCACCCAGCCTTGGCCACATTTCACCACTCGCTGCCTGCCCCACTCTCTAGGAATGTGATTAATACAAAGGGAGGTGAATTAGAGTTTATAGCAAACATGCCATTTTGTCATTCATTATGTTTCCATGGGATTCCCAGAGTAATTTGCAGAGGTTGTTACCCGCCAACGTCCCACATCATATCTTTCCCTCGCATGCCATCTTGTGTGGCAGCACTGCCGGCGACTGCAGCCTGCGGGGCAGGTAAAGAGTCGTGTTGTTGCACAAGGTTGACAGAGCAGTAAAGCTTTGAGCTCAGAGGAGTGGGCTTTCCCCTCATCGCACAGCGGACATTACTCTAAATCACCCCACCTCCTCCTTTCTCTCTGACCTCCGCTAGCATCCACTGACCTGGAAAATATCTGGTGAGTCCAAGCCACCAAGAGCGGCACTGGCCCTCGCTTCGGCTGCAAACAGCAGAAATATTGAGCCAATTACAAGATTATTATCTGGGGGTAGTGGCAGGGGAACACTGTGGGAGTGTATTTATGCCTGCCAGGGCTCCCTGCTGGAAGAGGAAAAATGAATCAAAGGCTTGTGGGGGAGAAGTGGACAGCATTCATGCCCACTTGCCTCTATGTCTTTACAACTCCCGTCAATTGACAGACATTGGCCCCGATCCAAGCCCCCTTTCCAAAAGGTCCGGGATAACACCAGGAAACGGCCCATTCGGGGCTGATCGCTTGTTAGTTTTTTTACTCCTCCCTAATTCATATGTCATGCTGTCATATTGTGCGTGCACCCGATTTGCAGTAAATAAGACCTTATGGTGCTTTTAGACATGAACTTTTTTTGGCATTGATATAAGAGGCAGACATGAGTCACAGCCCGTATATGAGGGCAGAGTTGAGTTTGGTTTGCGAGTGAAATGAGTTCAATGGGGAAACGAAAGCAGTGCATCAGGACCCTTATTCCAAAGTGGTTGCTTTATAGACGAGCCTACAAAGAATGCATTGAGTGATGGACTGCATGTTACTGTGTACATTGGATTTGCTCTCTAAAAAGGGAATAGAGCTGTTTGAATGAGTCCTGGCATCCTTTTTCTAGCTAGTTAATACCATATGAGAGCAATGACGTACAGTAACAACATATGCTGTGTTCTGTCATGTACACAAGCTGTTTGTTTGTTATTTTCTAAACATATTAGTCATCTTAAATGTTGTTTCTTGTTTCTCTCCAGAGTTGAAGTGCATGCCAAAGCAGTGAATTTGATTTAGAGAGAGGCTCCGGTTCATGCGCGGTGTTTCTTATTTCGCTTTAGGTCTGCATCTTGTTTCATGAGTAGATCCTGCTGCCTGTGTTTCATGCATCAATGTACTTAGGGAGTCATATTTTAGCAGCACAATGAAGACATCAAAGCAGAATCTGGAACTGCAGTAAATCTCAAGCACTTGGACGGTTTGTCATCTGTTACATCACCTACTCTGCCAATAAAGTTTCATTAGAAAGCGCTGCATGCTTCTGCTGGAGAATGGAAAGAAATACTCCAGTGTCGTTCACTTACTGTAAAACCATGTGCCTTTGCCCAACTAAAAAAAAAAAATTTTGTGTGTGTATTTGCTGAAATAGTTAGTTGATCAACAGGAAATTAATTGACAACTGGTTTGGAAATCAGTTAATTGGTACAGTATGCTGAAATGCCAAACATGAACTGGTTTCAGGGGTTAAGGGTCCACAATTGTGCATCTGATCCAAAACTGAACCTGACATGCCTGAATTAATTTACATAAAAAAGAGACTGCATCCAAACGGGACATCAGAATAATTAAATTCTATCCAAAATACAGTCGATCCAAACAATTAGAACAAACAGAGAGACAAAAAACATTATGACACACAGACCCGAGATCCAAGGAAATAAAACAGGACCCAATTAGATGATGATGCATAATTTGGACCTGACATTACTGAGGTCACAGTTCGAGTCTCTGTTACCAAGAATTAATTTGCCTCTCTCTGGTTAATTTCATTTTAAATTGAATGTGCGAGCAAATATTAGCACGCTAACATGGTAAAGATGGTGAAAATGGAAAACATTATACCTGCTTAACATCCTCCTAAACCTAACCCTAACCCTAAAGTTAATATTTCTTTAATGTTATGCAGCCTTTGTCATCATGGCAACAGTAAACACCACAACAATGAAAGTTACGGTTTGTAAAAAAAACTGTCCTGACTCGCAGTTAGAATTGTGACACTCGAAACAGGAAAACAGCGATCTCCTGCAGCTTAGTCCACTTTTTTACCATCCACCCAACCCGCCTCCTCCTAATACGAAAATATGCTTATATTGACATCATATGAACTTATGTCATATTTACTGTAGCCACCGGATGGTGTCTGTCATTCAAATGTAACTATAGGTTGTTTTTTGCTGGCTCTTTGCTCAAAGAAATCGCTCAAGGGATGAAAATGAGTCCAATTCAACTGGACAAAACAACACAAGTTTGAAAAAGCCATTATTTTTTTTATATTTTTTCTAAATTAAACAATTTATCAACTAATAAAAAAATGATTAAAAAAAACACAATTTGCAGCTCTAGTGAATTTCATTTGTCTAAGAAACTGAGCAAAAATGTATCCGTTTCATACGACTGCACTTCGCAGATGAACCTGAAACCATTCTCCCAATAACTCCTATAAAATTTACATCAACCTGAATACATGAGTGCTTTATGACTTTATACTTGGACTTCCAAAACACGGCTGGCTTCATGTTGCACACCATACCACATACCTCGCTGACCCTGAAAATCCCCCCCAGAGTGCCCTCGCACCACCACACCGCCGCTGTGAGTGCATCGACCACAGAACAAGCTCGACGCACGCCATCAAATATGGATGCTTCCTTTAGTACAGGCTCATTTCTTTTTCATAACACAATAACGCTCTCTTTTTTTGCGTCATAGAGCCGCGGTGAGGGCTGTTTTCCGAAAGCACGGCGTTTCCCAAATCAGCGTGTTGCCGGTATAGGCAGGAAGACGCTCAGGAAGGCTACCTGCAAACCAGCGTCTGGGATCCTCCATTTATCAATAATCAGTCTCCACGCTCTTTATTATTGACTCGTCAGCTTTATTCATTATTCCCTGACGGCCTTGGTGTGACCTGTGTTTGTTTTAAATCACCATTATACAGTCTCACTTTTCAGGCACTCTTCAGGCGATGGAGCAGAGCTAATGCGAGAGGAAAGGAGCCTTGTCCTTGTACCTCTTTAAACAGCTGTATGAGAGGTTGCAGATACTGAGAGGACTCAGGGGGTCAGGTGATGGTCAATGTTGCCAGCGGATGTCAAGAAGTCCATGCGCCCGCGTTGCAGTCCGCGCTTTTATCGACCACTTCCTCCGTGTCCCCCTTGTGCTGACCTAGTGATCTGTTCCTCACTGAGTAGATCCACTCAGCCTCAAAGGCTGGATGTGTTTAGACATTGGCCCGAAGGTATTGACTTATAGCTTTTGGATCTATTTCACTTCATACGCTGAGCTCAACCGGCAGCTGTTTCAAAGCATGGCATGAAAAAACACAGGAGACACATTCATGCTGTCTTCTCAATAATCGTGACTCTATTGCAGTTTGGAGTTCTTCCTCCGACATGGTTTATTTTGGAGAAATCGCAGAGTGAGTTATTTTTCCATAGTCCTCCAACAAAGTCTCATCCAAATGTTTTGATTTTCATTATCCATCTCTTTGTAAGAGTAAAAACATAACATTCTGGAGTGTCGACTGAGCAAAGAAGACTGTCCTCTCCTCTCAAGAAAAACAACTTATGAGTCCTGAATTATGAGTCTTGTCCGTCTGGAGCAAAGACGGAAAGAGTGCAACGTTGTTTTAGAGGCACAAAGAGGGAGTAGGACCTTAACCACAGCAGTGCCAGATGAGAAAATGTTTTTATAGTTGTAACAGTGATTTGTAAAGGAACAGACAAATATATTGTCTTGCTGATAGATAGATTGTCAAATTAGAAAACACATGCATGTTTCTTTCTGGGGTTGGGGGGGGCGTGGGGGGCGATTACAATACTTTGCTGTTTCATTTGGAGGACCTGTTTGAGGAAAGCCATCAGTGAAACCAAGCGCCGCATTCATCATGACAGCTGGTGTCTTTCAGAAACACGTTCTGTTTGTGTAAAGCTCGTCCTCAGCAAAGATTTTAATGTCCTCTGCCTCGTTTCGTTCCGTCTATGTGAAACAGAGCGTGATTGTTTACCAGCCTCATTGCGAGGCAGAAAAAACGGCGCCCATCACACCACATCGCCGGTAGAAAGAAGCTCGCAATTTGCTCGGCGGGCGCCGCTGCACCGGTCCTATAAACAACAGATTGAAGCGTCGAGACTTCCTCGGTCTTTAGGAATCGCGTTTAGCGTCCCCGGTAGTTCTGTCACAGGCGGCAAACTTCATCTGCCCTGGGAGCAGCTCGGCCACTTTGTCAGCGCCAGTCCTCACTTTAAGCAGCACCAGCCAAGCAGATGAATAATTGACACCTGCATTCTGTACTTTGGTGAATTTTAAAGCTGTATTCTGCAGCGGCTCTAAATGGCAGAGGGAGGGCACGTTAATCATTCATGGGCTGCTTTTACCCACTTTGCTTAAGGTCACCGTCCTTAAGGCGGCTGGGCCAGAAGGAAAGTGGAGGAAGAGGAGTGGGAGGAGTGGAGGTGTGGCAAGGCCGAATGGATTAGCTTTGTTTTGTTGAGTTTGTAGTGAAAAATGACTCGAGCAGACATGAACATCTTGCCAAATAAATGTTACAACCTCAGGATTTGCCTTGTGGAACTTTTTTTTTTTTTTTATCTAAATACTTGAGGTTTGATTTATGAGTATACTTTCATCACTAGCGTTTAATTTCAGAGAGGTGAATGCATTTTGATTCAGTCTATGATTACAGTTTCACAGTGTGTTCACATTACCCAAGTGGAACTGTTAAACCCACAAAACGATACCCAAAATTATGTTTCAAATAAATACAATGTACTGTGAGGAGAAAAACACTCATTTTTCACTGTCCAACGGAGGGGAAATTGCAGCATTGAAATTTTCTGATGTTCGTCCATCATTGGTTGGAAAAAGGTGAAAGACAGGAAGGTGATTAATTATGCCGAGAGGGCCTTTTGGCTCAAGTATCAATATTTTATAAACAGCATTGCATAGTGTGGGTGTAGAGATTGACATTCTTCTTTGCGTGGCCGTATGATAGCGCAGAATATCCCCTTTCAAATGGACCCAAGGGAACGCCCCTCTTGATTTCATGTGCCCTCAGGCTACATTAAGGAATTCTTGAGGTAGCATCCGCATGCTATCACCACAAGAATGTCTTTACATCCAGAGACGTGCCCGAGCGTCGTGCTGCGCCAAAACTGCGAATCAACATTTGGTCGCGCCTTTTGGCAGCTAATTGAGCTCGGAGAAAAAGACGTGATAAAGATCAAATAAATAAACTCCTACAAATAAACGCTTTCCAGTGTTATTCTTGATTGATTGGTTTCAGAATATTTGATGGCACGGAGTTCGTCCAATTGTAATGTTTATTGTAATAAGAGCAGTTGAGCAACTGTGATAGTTCACGCGTGTGTTTCAGTCAAAGGTGCAGGTCAAATAAATTTCTCACTTGCTTTTTTTTTTCTCCTCCTCTTTTTTACTTTTCTCTTCTAAGGGAATTAATGCCCAAGACCCTAGAGGGCCAGATCACCATGGAGAAAACCCCCAGCTACTTTGTGACCAGAGAGGCTCCAGCCCGGATCTCCGCCATGTCCCGTGACACCAAGCTGATCGTCGTCGTGAGGGACCCGGTCACCAGGGCTATCTCGGACTACACACAGACACTGTCTAAGAAGCCTGACATTCCCTCTTTCGAAAGCCTCACCTTCAAAAACAGGACTACGGGGCTCATCGACACCTCATGGAGCGCCATCCAGATCGGCATCTACGCCAAGCACCTGGACAACTGGCTGCAGTACTTCCCCATGGGCCAGATCCTGTTTGTGAGCGGCGAGCGGCTGATCAGCGACCCGGCCGGAGAGCTGGGCCGCGTGCAGGACTTCCTGGGGCTCAAGAGGATCATCACAGACAAACACTTTTACTTCAATCAGACCAAGGGTTTCCCGTGCCTCAAGAAGGCAGAGGGCAGCAGCAAGCCGCACTGCCTGGGCAAAACCAAAGGGCGGACCCATCCAAACATTAACCCTGAGGTGGTGCAGAGGCTACGGGACTTCTACAGGCCCTTCAACATGAAGTTCTACCAGATGACGGGACGTTTTTTTGGCTGGGATGACTGAATGTTTGTTTGCTCGGTGACACAGAGGAAAGGCAGAAGAATGACGGAGTAGTAGGGCCACTGTAGGGGGAAAAAGAGATTTGAGGAAACAGTCAGAATATTTGAAGAAAAACGTTTGATTGTGAGAATAAAGTCATAATTAAAAGGAAAATGTCAGAATATTTAATGAATGGAGGTGATTTTTTTTTGGAGAAATAAGTTATATAAGTTAAGAAAGTTTAGAAAAAAATACTTTGTTATAATCCTATTATATATGACTATATATATTATACTATATAGTATAACAATATTGGGTGCTGTATACTACAGTCAAAACATGTTTATATGAGCAAAAATTATATTTAATTGGACTCTAGTGCTAAAACATACATCTAATCTAATCTATCTAATTATAACATTTTGGTCGTTATATCTTGAAATATTACCTTTTTCACATAAAAATGATATTTCACAATATGATAGTGCTCCAATGGTGCTTTATTTTGAAAGAAAATTTACTTTTTATTTGATTTTAAAATTTGGTTGTTGTCATATTACAGTTTTTCTCAAAATATTACCTTTTTATTCTCAAAATGTGAGAATAATGTCATAATTTTACATGTAAAAAGTTGTTTTTTTGAAAAGTATTGGGTTATTCTCAACATATTATACATTTCTGCCCAAATATCCGAGTTGTTTCTGTTGTTGTTTTTATAATACTGCACTTCTAATGTTGAAATATGACTACTTTTTCTTCAAAATAATAAAGCTCATAAAATCAATTTTCCTAATATTATGACTTTTTCCCTCAAAATTCTGATTTTAATCTCACAGTCTTACATTTTTCCCCCCAACACAGGCTTGTGAAGCTAAAAGCAGCACAGCCTCGGCACTAACCTTAAGCAATATGTGGCTGTGACAGGAGAGAAAAAGGCCCAATCTCCCCTCAGTGGCTCCCCTGATATGCAATATTTCACTGTTCCATTTTTCAGAGCTGCCTCTAATCCACAATCATGGAGATGTTTTCCTCTAAAAAAAGACGATAAAGTTGTTGAAGGATTTGCATCATATCTTCGTGCACTACAAGAAACTGTGTTGTTTTTTTTTTTTCTCTGTTTGGAAGTGTTTAGCTGTGACACAGAAATTATTGTATGCAGTGCTTTTTCTAAGAAGTTGGGTGAAATCACATTGTGTCCAGGGGCTTTTGATAAAAGCCCTTACTGAGCGATTTAATGCCATATTTTAAACATACATAGCTGCTTTCAAATTTTAACATTTTTCTAGCAAAAAGAATATGAAAAGATAAAAATATATGTATTTTTGAAATGTATTTATTCAAGAAGTACACAAGCAGTATGTATGTATTTTGAATAACTCCTCAGTGATTATTTGCTTTCTTATTATCATGCTCCCCGTGTCTCTAGAGGTTTGTTTGTCATATACTGTACGCTAAAAAACTTGTTATGCTCATTTTAATTTAAGGTCATTCATTCTAACATGTAACACTCGTCTCCACTTAGCTTTCAGTTCCAGCGCTGTTCTTTTTTTTTTTTTTTTACCAAGGGTCATTCCCCCACTTTCAGCTAATAAATTTACAAGCAAAGATAAAGTAGCACTCTGTTATTCAAGTAACAGCGACTCCAGTGGCGGGGCCTTCTTCCCAAACTGTGACTCAAATTTCCTCAACATGCCTCCTTGTGAATTGAATACACTTGATGTCACTGGCCTTCCTTGCCTTGAGGCGATGTGTGTGTGTGTGTGTGTGTGGATGTCTTTATAAACCCCAGGGAGCATGAGAACAATGGCAGAGTTGTGTTCCTAATTTATGTCTACTTGTATTGTGAGCCACTTTCTGAAAGCAGATGTGCCTCAAAAGACACAAAATCATCTGTGTTTTTTTGGTGTGAGCATCAGAAAAGAACCTAATATAGATTTTTTTTTTTTTAGGATGGGGGGGGGGGGGGGGATTATGTTACCAATCTAACTGTGCTGTTCAGACTGTTGTTAACTTGAAGTTGTGGGAATTTTTAAGGCACTCCTTGAATAAATGATGTTATATGTTAATATCGTATTTACATTGGCTTTTATATATTTTAATTATCATCCACCACAAAAATGAATGCATAATGGGATACCATACCCACGACATTAAAGAGAGAACATTAAAGTCATTTCTGTGCTGCTCATGCATCTATCTAACAAGCTCAGCGCTCAGCAGAATCATGAGAACACCTCCTCGCTCCTTCCCTATCTCCGCTGTTACACCTTCACATATTGTCTCTGCTTATCTCTGTCCAGCCTCCTGGGCAGAGTGTCAAAGGAGGTATTGAGGATTGTAAAAGGTGCTCGCAATCTGCGAGCTTTATTTTGGGTCTCCCGGCAGTTCCTTGGAAACTTGGAAGACTCAGAGGTACAAGCTTTTTGGAGAACAAGGAAGTTGTGTGTTCGCACCGCTGGGTCTCTTGACTTTGTAGAGCAGTTAGTCCAAGCTAATGTTTAACACATTAGTACGCAACGATACTGAAATAACAGATCGACACAAATATTCAGACAGCGGGGTAGTTTTAACATTTTGGCTTCAGGGGTGTTGAGGGTGTGTTTTTGAAATCCAGAGAGAGCCAGGCTAGCTAGTTTCCCTCTGCTTCTAAACTTTATGCTAAGCTAAGCTAATCACCTCGTGGCTCTACTGCACAGGCGTGTGAGTTTTAGTATCACTCTTTTCATTTAAATCTCAGTAAGAAAGTGAATAAGATCTCAAAATGTTGCAGAATTCCTTTAAAGTGGACCTATCATGCACATTTCCAGGTCTATATTTATATTCTGGGACTCTGCTAGAATATCTTCGCATGATTTGCACTTCAAAATACTCCTTATTTATCTCACACTGGCCCTTTATGCAGCCCCTCAGCTCAGCCTCTCTCTCAAACAAACTGTTTTATCTCCCGTCTCTTTAAGGCGCCCCTCGTGATGAGCCCACTCTGCTCTGATTAGTTAGCTCCGCAGACTTCCACCAGTTCCAGAGGCTACGTTAACAAACAGCAGTAGCAGGATTTTACTTACATCTGTATATTTTCGAACCTGAATCTGGTCCAAAATATGCCAGTCGACAGTGCGAACAAGTGTGCAACAAAGGCCGTACAGAATAACTTAAGTCTTAATGTAATAGTGTGTATACAATATGTCACTCACAGTTTGTGCCTTAACGGACAAGCTGTCAGTCTCTCTTTATGTCTGCTCCTCTTTTCTACCCTATCTCCATCTTTTCTTTTTACCTCCTTCTGCACCTGTATGTTTTTCTTTGCTAAAGGAATCCCCTGGCCTTTTCCTCTTGCCATCTGCTGACTGATTTGGGTAATTGGACTGACAGGCACTTAGCAGATGAACCATGATTAGAGGAGGAAACCTGGTGGAAAGTCCACACATTTCTGAAGCTTATTCATGCCGATCGTCAGCGCGCTGAAACAATGTTGTGACTTTAACAACCTGCATGGAGAGGTTGGGGTGGAGGAGGGGGGGGGGGAGACGGGGCAGAGGAAAAGGGAGGCTGATGTCCATTTGTTGACTTGTTCAATTTGCTTGTTATTCCTTCCTGAGTGGGTCAGTGGGGCCTCTTCAGTGACGGTTCCTCACAGTAATAAACAGAGACAGTTTTCATCCTCCCGCTCAATTCTCTGAAGGGCAGCTAAGTATGAAAGAGAAAATGGAACGGCAACATCTGCTCCAAGACGGCGTACAGACCACCCCTGTCAGAGAACATTCAGCTCAATATCGACGGCACGGACCCGGGGAGAACTTGAAGTCTGTCTATTCAAAAACAGCTGACCGCATGCGGTGGTTTTTCTGAGGGTGAGGCGAGCTGCTGCAGAAAGACAGGCATTTCTGGTAGCCTCTTGAATCTCTTTGATCCGCTCGCTCTTTCTTCTTATATTTCCCCCCCTTTTAAGCTTCTTTTACTAATTCCATCAATATGGCATCACTCTCCCTCTCTCTTGAAAACACACGCGTGTAGACGCAGAAGCACCTGTGTGGAGTCACCTGCGCACAATTAGCTCGCCTCCGCCCGCCCTTTAACTCTAACTAAGCCAGCAAAACCTCCACTCATCCGCACCCCGTCTCCACACACACGCAAACGCTGAGCCTGTTTTTGCACACACAGACATTACAGAAGCGCAGCGAAAGATGGGTGGGCTGTACGATAACAACCGCCAGCGCTTTTAGAAAAACAAGGTTCCGAGCGTGTGTGTGTGTGTGTGTGTGTGCTTGCATGTGAAGTGCCTTGAGCATCATATAGGCCATGTAAAATGATGAAGTGAAGGGATCAGAGAGATTGCTTTGAAGAAGAAGGCAACAGTGAGAGCATTTCACAATCGTGCGCACACCCGGGAATCTTGCATCTTTCCCTGCATGTGCAAGCAATCACACACACTTACAGTACATACATGCAGACATGACTTCACACTCTGTCACATACATACAATATCACTTGCACACACACACACACACACATACACGCTGACCCACACAGTCGCCACCCACTTCTACCCCGCGGAGGGACACGGAGGGGATCAGACCCCTGTTTTCTCTGGATCCCAGAAGAGAAGCCCTTAATCCCCGGCCTAGTCTGAGCAAATATCTCTGGCAGGCACGCTCCACACACAGCCTTAATCAAAACAGCCGAGGGGGTGACTGAGTCGCACTTTCAATTTCAAGTTTGCTTTATCTATCATGGAGTCTGTATCTTAAAGAGAGATCTCTAAACTTCAAAGCAGAACTTTGAGTCTTATCGGGTGCACTACGGCCAGATGTTACCAAGATACCCGTGTTTCATACTTGTAAACACATGTACATTTATATCAAACATAAAACACAGCGCTCATTAGCCATCAACAAACGTTGTTTGGTTCATTAAACTGTTTCAAATGTGGAATTTTTCCTCATGCGACCAAAGTCTGTCTTATTCATATTCTTCAGAGTTTGCGTTTTATTTTATTTTTGACTGCGTTGTAGATTTCCCTCGTTGTGACAGAACAGAGGGATTGCGGGCAGCAAAAGATGCACAGAAAGAAATGTTTAGCTATGCTTCAGCAAAATTGTTGGTTTTAAGTTTAAAGACATTCTCATGAAAATGGCCAATTGTTTGTTCGTGATGAAAAGGCATTTCACCATTGGTTTGCATTCTAGTAATAAAACGCGGGGCCGCTCTTTGAACTGTCACTTCTGTGCCCGGAGTACAGCAGACGACACACAAAATTAGCAATTAAGATTGTCTGGGAGCAGGACTCTTTCCAGACATGTGTGTTTTGACTTGGAAGTTTTCACGGCATCTCTCCTTAAAAGAACCTTCTTCAAAAGAGCTGCTGCTTTTCAAAGGGTGATAATTGATCTTGACACATGATTAAAGATGTGTTCATGTTAAGCTCAAATTTTCCTTCCCCTGGATGAAAAGCAGGGTGACAGCACTCTAAACAAGACGGCCAGATCGTCTGAGGGCTAGAGCCCAGGCCGTCCTCAAGGGAGGAGACGTTTGCCCCTGTTGGTTGAAGGCTCTGTCAGCCCTGCCACTCAGCACTGGAACCTTTTAGTCACACGATCAGAGAGTGCATTCACTTGGATGCTAGTATCTTGGTCAAGTTTTCTGAGAATCTCATCCATGTGTTGGAGCATGTAAACATCGCAGCCCCATTTTCTGGTCTTCAGAAAACCAAAAATGCTTAGTGGGTTACTTCTAAATACACTGGGCTACCATGGGACGTAAACAGAAATGAAATGTTAGTGATGTAAGTGTAGAGCTTGTGCAGGAGGCAGCTAGTATCAAGACCAGAAGCAGGGGGAAACAGTTGCAGGTATGTAGTCATAAACAAAAGTATTCATCCTGAAGAAGACATTGATTTCTGTACAAAAAATCATAACAGTTGTTAGTTGTTGAAAACAAAAGTTAGTCTAAACCAAAGTGGCGGACCCTAAAAATGCATCTACCAACACCTCTAAAGCTAATTTATATGATGTTTCTTGTTATAAACACTTAAAAAATACATACACATAAAGAACAACTTGCGGTTTTACAGGAAGTTAGTTGCATGCTGTAAATATTTCTTAATGATCAACAGCCAGGTTGCCAGGGCAACCAGTGAAGACACTGCACAGAAGTATTTGGTTAGATGGATAAAGCGATTGTTTTTCGAGAAATAGCTACAGCACATAACTCCCCCTTGAAACCACTAATTGTCATTTTAGCGGCAATTTGGGGTTTTAGGGGGAATAGGCATGTAATAGTGCATTTCCCAAAATGTCTTTTCCTTTTTTGGACTGTTGGTCTGACAAAATAAACATTTTGACGATATTACCTTGGTTTTCACATTTTACAGACCAGACCAGTTAATTGATTAATGTAAAAAAAAAAAAAAACAAACTGACAGATCAATCAATAAAGAAAAACTCTAGTTACATACAATACATTACCACCTTATCCAGGTGCCTGTCAGTAATAAATAATAAATCATGATAAATTATGTAATGGGGATTTAAACATGTCATTTTGCAGTAATCATTCCTCAGCGAGCGTGTACATTCGCATTAAAATACAGCACCAAGAGTGAGACTGTAAAAGAGGGGTATAGTCAGAGACAGGGGGATGACAGAGTTGGATAAAGAGTTGTTTTAGAGGGAAATTAGCCTGTGTGGCCTGAAACAAATAGCTCTAAATAAATCATCACACACTTATTCCCATTCACTGCACAGTCTCTGTTTGCCTCATGAATAAATGAGAACTTGCTCCTGTTTACCTCCCACTCATTATAGACATTGGCCCATCACACTCAGAGGTCCTCACAAAAACACACACACGCACACACACACACACATACGGGCCCCATTGTTAGCACCTTTCCTCATCTGTCCTCCTCCAAACATCCACGCCACATTCAGATACAAAGACATTCAGACACAAAAACTCAAACACTCCATACAAATAACAAGAATAATCATCTGTCAAACCACATTCACACATGCAATCTAAACTTTTTTTTACCCCCCTGTACTATTATTCATACAAAAAAAAAGTCCAAACACACAGAAAGCACACACTGAGGCAAAAGGAGCTTGTTAATAATTGACACTATCAGAGTGCCACAGTGCTGAGCGAGGGGACAGCATGCAAACACCACAGGAAAAAAAAAAAAAAAAAAAGTCAAGGCTCCGACGAGTAATTATTTATCACCCAAGGCTACAGCAGTGGAGGCAAAGTGTTACTTGAGGGAGCCAACATGATGAACTAGCCTGGAGCAGAACCCCGTGAGGTGTTACAGACAGATTCAATATTACCTCTCAGACTGTATATTTTGGTGGAGCAGGGTCATGGCAGACTTGATGTAAAGATACAGTGCATGCGATGGGAAACCTGAGCCGCTGGTCTCCACTACAGCCAAGTGAAGCAAATTTGTCCCTTTGGTCAATTGAATTAGATTTAGTCAGTCGCTTTTTAACCTGTTTTGGGAGTGGGGTTGTTAATACCGAGCACCCCATGACATATAACACTGTGTGTGTTTATGCAGCGTCACTCCCTATTCTGTCACTCCACCCAACTTGGAGGGTTTCTCCACTCCCTCATTTAGCCTTTTAGTTAAGGTTTGTCTTGCTCTGACAAATGAGAGTGCCATCGGGGTCACTGTGTGAAGTATGAACCGGCTCTGGCCGCTCCAAACAGAGGCCCTTATGCTCATAAATATGACATGTATGGCAGTTTGTTACTTTTTTTTCCCCGAAAGGATTGTGTTGCCATAGAGGTTTGGGTGTAATCAGGTGATGGATTTCTTTCAAGGGATGCCACAGTAATCAGCGAGGTTGTATGGAGGATAATTTACATGTGCTGTCAAGTATTTCGCCACACACTGGCTGTTCTAAGGTACGTTTCAAGTGTGATGTATTGCTGCCCATAATGCCGCCTGGCCTTTAAAAACACTCATAAACTTTGTGGACATTTCTTAACACGGTGGACTTTTCTCAGCATGCTTCGTGGTCATGCTGGTACATGGTATTTAACCTTTATTTAACAAGGAAAACCTCAATGAGATTAAAAATGTCTTTTTCAAGCATGCCCTGGCCAAGCAACGACGCTGAGTTACGGACGAACAGTAACACAAAATATATATCACGCAGGACAGAATTAGGGTCTTATAAACAGTATAAAGTAGCAAAATCACAAAGTAAAATTGGTCAACCACCACAGAGATCTGGGGTTTGATCCCAGTAGTGGCACTCTGGTTATGCATTCATGAAAACATTGGCCGTGCTCGCTGGTGGGAAGCCAGTGAGGGATTACGTCCTTGTTGCTGCTCTGAGGACAATGGCAACCTCCACAACGCTTATGATTGGGGTTACCAAGCAAGGAGCCCCAGATTCAAATCATCTCCCGTTTTAGCTGTATCATTGTACTCAGATAAACACAGGACAACAACATAGCTGGCTACAAACCCAGTCTCAAAATTACGTAACAAACCTGAATGGTATGCTGGCTTACTCTACTACTGTACTGTTCAGTGTAATCGTAACTCCGGCTGAATGCTGTCAGGAGCCACGCAAGAGAAGCACTCTGTACTATGTGCAGTTTTTTATTTATTTGACCTTGTGAAAATCTAATGTTTTCCACTGACAGATGATGAAAGGCACCAAAATGTGAGTGTTACACGTACTGTAAAGCATTAAAGTGTAAAAATGCCATGAATACAAGTATTTCTCATTTGTATGAATGAAAAGGCATCAAAAATAATTGAATGATTTTTAAAAACCAGGAAGCGCAAGCACATAACAGAGAAGTGTAATGTTAATTGATTAAATTGTTATTCAGCCCGGACCGAATAACACCTCAGCTGTCGTCTCTCAGCAACCAACTAGTTGTCACAGGCAGAGTTGTTGTGGAATGCAGGAGCCTCAGTTAATGAAATAAAATGTCTTGTTCAGCACTAGCTGATGCAAAAAAAAAGAAAGGCTGACAGTGAAAAACATGCATAAAGATGACTAGAGTGAGGCTCATTTTGCCCAAGGGAAGTGCCATTGTGCTTCATTTGCACTGAGTGGCCATAATGAAGAATGGGATGGCAAAACGCCATTACGACACCAAGCATGCCCGTCTGGAGCGAAACTATCCCAAAAACACGGACGTAAGAACCACAAAACTGAGCAAGCTGAAGTTGTGATGTCAAGACTCACAGTTTCAATGATGAATGCAGTGAAATATTGCATTAGACTCATTAATCAGCACTTAAACCACTTTTAGGACAAGTTTTAGGGCTTTGACAGTGACGGTGTCAAATAGAAATGCTATAAAAGTTCTGGACTTTTTGTTATGAAATATGTTATTCGAGAAGCTCTGGACTGGACCCTAAAAACTAGCCTAAGATCCAAGTCTAAAACGAGTAGTAAACATTACTAATCAGATGAGACTGCACCGAGTTTTCACAGCAGTTTATATTCCCTGAACGAGACCTATGTTTGCATGAACACTGTACAGTATGAGTAAGGGAGAGATACTGTTGACATTTGCATCTGTATCCATGTGCGTTCAGCATGTGTGCGTCAGGTAAGCGATCCAGGTGGATGGCCGCAGAGGGGTTCGGGTGTCCCATTTCAGGCAGCAGCTGGTGAGCGAAGCCTGGCCGAGGTCACCCTCAGGGACCCTGCCCCCTCGTCACCTACTCCCAGGCTCCGGTCCACACTCGCCCTGTCATCGTCATCTGATCTCCGCTTCACTTCGCATGCATGGGAACAGCAGCTCCGCCACATGACAATGGAGCTCTTTTAATTATCAGGGACGGTGTTCTCGCTCAAGTGATGACGGCTAAAATGTATTTGCCCCAGTCAGAGATGAGCAGTTCAGGCATTCGGGCATGTAGCCTCGGAGGCACGGTGATAATTGATCACATTGTAAAGGCGTGTACAAAATACAAAGACCATGTAGATGAGCGGTGTTACTTTTAGCCCAGATTACCACAGTGTCAAAGCAGCATTTAGCGTATTTAGATTACTTAAACATAAAATACATCCACAGATCTGAGCAGAGACCTTAAGAGCCAGCGACCTTGTTTTAAGTGTATTTTTCCTCCAGCTGATACAAGTCTGAAGACAGAAAGTGGTTGTCAAACATTCACATACACCACAATACAGTTACATTCACACACACACACACAGAGATCCCCCGGGATCCACTGTGGTCTGTGTTTACTTAACCACCGTCTCTTGTCTGTATTACTGAGCAGAGGTTTCTTTCAACAGCGGAAACCTGGTTAACCTGTCTCTCCATCTTCCTTGTCTTTACAGCTGCACATGACCCGAAGAAGCCTCACAGATGCTCTCATAGAGTCCTATTACTAATCAGATTACTGCCAAGACCCCTGACGAAAGGACACACGCAACCTCTGTTGGACCTCCTCAACTAGCATATCGTTGCGCTATGAGGTTTTCGAGAGGTGAGACCACCCACTTGTTTCTCTTTTTCCCCGTCTCTCCATGCTCTTTTATCTTACTTTTATTTTATTTTATTTTTTTGATATTTTATACGACAGAGTTAGAGCCCTGTCAGACAACGGCAATATAGCCAGACAAGCAGTTAATACAGTTTATTCAATTGATGTATACTGTCAGCTCCTGTCTCACGACTGACTTCAAACTGTGCCTCTTTTATGGTGCATTTGACACTCAGACAGAGGGGGTTTATATAGGAGTGGATGGTGCAACACAGCTAAAACAATAGCTCTTCATTTCCTCAAAAGTCAGCGTGGTTGCCGCTGCATCGTTTAACCTCACCAAGGTTAAACTTTAGTGTGGAAAAAAAATGTTTCGAGATTTACTTCACCTGTCTGAGCAAATCCAATGTGGTTGTTCCACTGACATGAACTGATTTTGCTGTGAAATCTCATTGTTATAATTCCATGTGTGACCGGGCTGGTAGTCCAGCCCGAGAGAGACTGCGGATTTTGTCCTCCATCACTTACATTATAAGCACGTTAGGAGGGGGAGCTTTTAATGGCCATTATTAGCGAGAGGAATGATTATAGTGGGCGAAATGTCTTTCAACATTTATATGTGCACCTGACTATTGTTTTAAGGCAGTTTAAAAAAAAAAAATGCGAGCCTATCCTGTAACACAGCATGTAGAGGAGCTGTAAAACACTGCCATAAAATATAGGAACATGGTGGTTGCCAGTGATGAGAAACAAGGTTAATTTGTTCGGCCTCATTTCCTGTGCTGACAAATTTTCCACATTAAGATAACAACATAAAGACAGGATGTCATAGGAACATTAAAGAATACACAGTGTGTTATTATTAGTTACATAGGGTCAAGACTTTGAGAGAGAAAAAAAAAAAACGCTGGATAGACTTCTTCTTCGCTGCTTGTTCCTCAGCTCATGCAATCAGGATTGGGTCTGTCCATAACCAGAGTGAGAGGTTCAGGAGGATAGTGTATGTGGGACAAATTAAACAGGCTTTATGTTCTGGGTTTTAAAGCATGGCCTCTTCAGCTCACCAAGGAAATTGAGTTTGTGACCGAAAAAATGCACTTTCCTCTTAACCCCCTGACCAGCCGTCACAGACACAAACTTTCTCTTTGAAGGCTAAACGGGCAGAAACGAGGGAGGATTGGCTGTTCTGGGGAGTTATGGAAGCCCTGATCCTATTACCCGCCCCCCTGAAAAATGTGTCTGCAGGCCCCAGGAGCTTTTAACCTTTCGCTGCTCCGCACTTTGATTCATGGGGGCAGCGGTGCTCTTATGTGAGTGTTGCTTTTTTTTTGTCAATACTGCGCTGGCCACTGGAAAATGTGGAGCCGGTGCATTTTGGCCAGGAGGTAAGTCCCTCCTGGAAGTGGTAGGATTCCCTGTATCTAGAGAAAAGGAAGGGAAAATGAATCAGGGAGTCCCACTGAAGAGAAATGAAAAAAAAGAAATCCTGCTGTGTCATTCTGGCCAGAGAACTGTATATCAACAACAGAAGTAGGAGGTGTAGGTTAGCGCTAAGTCATGTTGTGGTTTGGAAAATAAGTTTTCAACTAATCGAAAGAGACAGGACACTCAGAAGGAATAAATCCATCATCGCTACAGGCAACTTCGCAGTACTAGAAATCGTATCCGTTTTCATTATAGCAGGCCTCTTGCACCTGCAAAACAATGTTTGCTTACCGCAGTCAGCGACGGGAGTCTCAACACATTATCGAGCCACATATTCATGAATCTGCAAGTAAATGGCTGACTGGGATCAGGAGACGAAGACTTTCAGACAGAAACAGCAAGACGTCTCAGGTCAGACATCGGAGAGGGATTCTCATACATTTATGAGACATTACAGAGGACACACACACACAAGTGTACATGCCGACACCGACAAACTCGCAAACATGTTTATTTGATAAGATTTCTAAAAGGTTCATTTCACTCACAGCGTCTCCGGACATGGGAGAGCAGGAGAGTGTTTCCAAACAAAGACGTCGCGTCAGTCAGTAAAATGGCACAGAAGTGGGACGTACTGGAAACAGTTTGGCTTAGGACCTTTGTCTGTATTTATTCGGGCATGTGAGTTTGTATGGCTTTCAAATATTTCCTGGAATAACGGGTGGATGCAGAATCATCAGCTGAAATGTATGACTTTTTATTAACACCTTTCATACGGAATTTATTGCTCTCATTTGTGATGCTTTGCTATAACCCAATTAGTTCCACGCGATTTAACGCGAAGAGCCAGAACATTAAGAGGAGCTGACAAAAGAAGGTTGAGGATGCCGAAAAACTTGAAGGCGCTACGCTTTGTTGTCGCGCAACAAAGAAGAGCCTACGGGTTCAGCTGATATTTCATGACAATCATACATTCGTTGGCCCCTGCGATATCCACTTGTGTGGCGGTTCATAACTCGACATCCACCTTGGCTAACGTGTTGGCTCAAATACCACAGAGAAGCTCTGAAAACAGGCATTAAAGTAGCCTAAATCCCCCAAGTAGCTGTGTGCTTAGCATGGTCTCTGAAAGGTATCCAACCGTTTATGTGAAACCTAAGCACTTCTTGATCAAAGGCTTTCAGAAGACTGCGAGGTGAATGAGGAGCCTTGTAGAATTCTCAGTTGATTACTTTTTTCTTTTTTTTTTTTTTTCAGTCAGCGCAAGAGAGACTGTGTGTGTGTGTGTTTAGTGTCTCCAAAGACAGGAATCTTTCACCAGGGAGAGCGGATTAACACATCAAATCCAGCCCTTTCAATCAATAGGGAGGTAATGGAGCGATAGAAAATATCTGCACACTGCTTGCCCACACAGTAGATATAAGCGGCTTTCTCTTTTGCACAACCCAATTTACACACTCCACAACAATCTCACAAAATAAGACAAGCAAGGACTTACAACACTGTTTATTCAGGAATAGGAAAGGCAAAATAAATGATGTTGTTCGATGATAATGAAGAAGAAGAGGAAGAGTGGAAGGTACTGGATGAGGACAAGAGGATAACAGGAATATTTTAAAAAGCAGGTGTTTTCGGGTGTTTGAAAAAAAACTGTTTTAAGAACAAATATTGACAAAATGTTGATAAAATGCTATTTCTTCTGTGTTAGATCTCAAGTCCACGCAGCTCCTGACAGTAGCTACAACGCGGTGCGTTTGTGTTTGCACAAACTTGACCCCCGACCTGTTCCTGCGGGCTCATGACCCCTCTCACTGACCCGTCAACAAACTAATTTGTCACCGGTGACCTTTCAGCTCTGAGACAGTCTCCTCACGGTCGATTACAGAACTTTGCAAGTTTCTGAAGGGAGAGGAAAAAGAGAGGAGCCTTTAGTGCTGACCCATTAATATTAATGTACACTGCTGCCTCTGTTTTATACATGTTTGGTCCCAGAAGCTAATGTGGTGTTTAACATTAAGCTTGTGCTACACTCAGCACTTTCTAGAACAGTGCGGTTTTACCACCTCACTCTAAGTATTGACTTGTGTACTTTATTTTGTAGATATTGTATTATTTTTTCATCACTTTTGGATATTATTATATTATTAGTATTCCCTCATGAAACATTCTCTCCTATAGCACAGTTCATATCGTTTTCATGAAGCGGATAATAAGGAGGATTAAGCATACTGGTGAACAGTCTTATGTTTATATGGATTTTCATATAGTGAGCTCAAAGTCTGGTGGTGGAAAGGTCATATTTTCTAGTCACCAGGTTCCTTATGTTACATGTAAGTGATTCCCACTTTTTTTCTTCTAAGGCTTTATAGCCAAACACTACTTACTCATGAACTCTTATCCCAGGTTGCGAATGTGAGTAGTTTAACTACAAGTGTTTTCTGCTCAGATTGTTTCATTTAAATAACTTTTAGAAGCCTTGAGGGATAAAATTGGTGACATTTTATTTTAACTCCCTGCTTTAGCATTTATAAGCAGTATATAAACATTTAAGAAATAACACACAATAACAGATATATATTCGTAAGCAGCCATAAGGAAAGTAAGTGCTTATTAATGTATTTTGTCAATAACCGGTGTATTAACAGTTATTTAATATATTTCTTAATCAAGCATTTAATTACTAACTATTTCTTCAGTCTCCATGACAACTGAGCAAACAATATCTGCTGATGAAGTCTACAAGCTGTAGCTGAAAGCATCAGTGGACATCTAGTAAGTGAACCTTCAAGTTAAGAATTTTTTGCCAAGATCAAGAGTGAATCTTCATGTAGTTTTTAAAATAGTTGTTAACCGATTTAAATTGCCCAGTTAATGATTTGTACAAGTGTATGAGCACTTGATAGTTTTATAACACACTGTAAGGGTTTGTGTGTAATCATACATCAGTGAATATGGTTGCAAGCATGATGCTTTATAGGAGAACTCATAATTTATGACAAAAAAAACATTAATTAACACTCATAACCGTCTCTATATCTTCTTACAAGTACATTACAGTGTATTTGAAACAATACATCAAGTCTTGAGAAACTGAGATTTACGGGAGAACAATTTTGTGTTGCAGAAATGTTTTTCCTTCTTCCCAATTGTAGATCCTCTCGCCAGTCATTTTGGTTAGCGTTAGTTTAAAAGAGCTGTTCTGAGCTGATCGTTTATAAAGAAGTTAGACATGTGTGAGACACGGGCCTCTAGCTTTATGTAAAAAGAAAACAAAGCAATGAGAGTAGGGTCAAATCTGTGATTGGCACAGAAGAAGCTGAATGTATGATTGACACATGTAGTTAGTGACTGATCGTGGATCCTGTGGTGTGGCCACAATCCACCTCCATGAGCCCCAGCATGAGACCAGCTGTGGAAACACTTTGCTCCACAGTTTTTCCATGTCTCCTATGACATAACATATTAGCAGCACCCTTTTAATGAATATGTGTCATGCATGAAAGCAAGAAAAAGACATCTAAAGGGTACTTTTAAGGTAGTGCGAGGAGATTTAATGTTCGTATTTCTCACCCTCACTTCATCAACTCTGTTCCCGCACACTTTCCCACTTTCTTCCTCTGTCTTCCTCCCTCTAGTCCCTTGCTAACAGAAATGCTGCCAATAAAATCACACATCATACCAATCAATCTAGCTCCTCTCATTTTCCCCTGATCTGAAACACCAGAGCAGCTAAGCATGGCACCAGTTATGGCTGGAAAGCTCAATGACAGGTTGTACATGTCGAAATCAGGACCTACAGGGAAACCAGGACCAGGAAAGTGTACATCATTCGCAGTTGACTCTAGCCCATGCAGACTCGGTTGGATAGAGACAGTGTTTTTTTCACCATTTTTTTAAGCTGATGACTTCCTGCCTCTGTTTTGGTCTGTTTGTGGTCAAGCTGGACATGATTCAAATAACTGGAGCAGCTCTTATCGAGCACAGAATACCTAACATGCATGTGTGCACACTCGTACACACAACTTTCAGAGTAGTGGGTTACTCGTGCGGTGTCCAGTGCCTCCTTGGCATGCGCCGGAGCTTTCGCCGGCAGATGGAGAGCGCCTGCATTAACGCTGATGGTACCGCGATCCTCTGAGGCCTCGTTCCTCTCATTCTCTCTTTTCAAGCACTATGAACAAAAGCAGCATTTCAAAATTGTCAAAGCTGCAGAGGGGACTGTGTGAAAATGTGATAAGACAAAACGACTGCACTAAGCACCCGGGCACAAAGGAGATTCTGGAAGGTAGAGAGACAAACCTCTTTGGATTTGACTCTTGACAGACTGTGTTTGTGAGGTGGGTAAAACAAGTATACCATGTTATTAAATAGTTTAATTTCAAAAGGCTATATATTGATTTTTTTTTAAATCCCTTAAGATTAGAAATAAATACTTTTAAATCATTTTTATAAAAAAGTTACTATTTTGTCCATCAACTTTCCTCCAATAGTATCCTTCAAAAAGCTGTTTGAATTCATTTGTGCTGGAACTTTGTGTCACTCTCTCAAATTGAGGACTCTCCTGAAGTAGAAGTAGTATCAACTGACCTGTTAAATTGCTCAAAAGTTGTCAAAGTGAACATATGGATGCAGAGGTCAAGGGAAGGCAAGAAGAACATTAAGAGGCATTAAAAAGGTGTGGTTGTGAATGAGTAGCTGGATGGAGGAGAGTCAGAGCAGGCTGAGAGGCTGGGCCCTGGCAGCGGCACACAATCCATTTGTTCATGGCACAGGCGTTAATGGTTGAGCAGCTCTGAGCCAAAAAACATAAGGGAGTGCTTTAATCAAAACTTGCATGCATTACCTCCGCAGATCTAGACAAACGTTTGCAGAGGGTGGCCGGGAGGTGAGCGAAAGCCAGTTTTGGTGTCTCGAGCGAGGGGCCGATGTGGGTGTAAACTCTTAAAAACAACTCGGGTCCCTCTACGTGGACCACATGTCGCGGGAAATGAGGAACGTGTGCGGTATCAGAATGGTGGCAGGCGATGGAGGTTTGAACACGGAGGTAGGATTAGAGCTGTCAATAGACCACAGTGTGGCTGATCCTGTCAGAGCTGTGCCGGGGGTTAAAGACCAGGAAATCAGTCTCACGGCACACACACACATACACACACGCTGACTTAATGCTGTGTGGGTGCAGGCCTTTTCAGACTTTCCTCTGGTGGCTGATGAGGTGTCTTAGCTGATTAATGCCACACAGAACTTTGGAGGTCATTTCCAGGACTTTAATTAGGCCAGGCACTAACTAAATCACACTTACACAATTGAGTTCTCAGTTGAGTATCTTCAATTAGGCTCAGCTGAGGGCCAGGAAACTTGATTACTGTGTTTACTTGAGGAGTTATCCCAAATTTAAAGGTCAAGGGGGAATAATAGAATATCGGTTACCTACTGTAGATTCAGTAAATTCAGACAAAATGAAAAGTTATACAGGCTCCTTACAGTAGTTATTAGTGCAGCAGTTGTTTGGGCGACTCATATTAAGGCCAGACACACCCAAATCAGATCAACGAGGCAAATTTAAGTAATTTGACCAATTCTATGGAGAGGTTGATCCCATTACAGCAGCGGCCTCTCCTCCCTAAAACCTACAGGAACTGGCTTTTTATGGCCCCTAATTAATTGACCATCAAACCTGCCCACCAGCACATCTGTGACAAGTTATCTTATTTGCTGATTCACAGCTTTTCCTGTTTGCTGAGCTTTGTTCAAATAAACTGGGTTTTCTGTCCAATTACATCACAGAGCGGAGGTGAGGGGTCTGTCTGTCATGCCTGAGGCCTCGAGTGGAAGCAGCTCACAAAGCAATCAACTGAAGGAGTTCTTGGCTGTCACTGACTCTCGCCATATGCTGTATCTGTTTTAAATGGTCATGTTTAAAGGTGCATTGATGAATATTTTATATTAACAATGTATCAAACCACTATGTGTAATGAGGAAGATGTCACTCACAGTGACAAACCCAAAGAAAATGATCACCAACCCTGCAGTTCCCCTCAGCTCCATGGAGCATTTTAGCGTCTTTTAGTTCATTGGGGGTTTGTTTGTTTGTTTGTTTGCACTACAGCTTTATTGTATTAGTTCACGTCTTCCATCTGCACTATTTCCAGCAGCAGGCACCTGTTTTCAGTATAAAATCTCCACCCAGAGTACACTATTTTCCCAGCACCAAATAACAGACAGGCAAAGTTAGTGGACTATCCATCCATCGATCCCTTTTCCTCTGTTTATCCAGGACTGGGTCGCAGTGGCATTAGACTGAGCAAGGAAACCCAGACATCCTTCATCCCGGCAACCCCTTCCAGCTCCTCCTGGGGGGTCCCAAGGTGTTCCCTGGCCAGAAAAGATATGTAGTCCCTCCAGCGTGTTCTGGGTCTGCCTTGGGGTCCTCTACCAGTTGGACGTGCCTGGAACACATCCAGGAGGCTTCTTAACCAGGTGCCAAAACCCCCTCAGCTGGCTACTTTCAATGCGAATGAACAGCAGCTTTACTCCAAGCTCCCCCCCAGAGGAAACTCATTTTGGTAGCTTGTATCTACGATCTTATTCTTTCAGTTACTAACCAAAGCTTGTGACCATAGGCGAGGGTTGGGATGTTATACCGACTGGTAAATTAAGAGCTTTGCCTTCTGGCTCAGCTCTTTCTTCACCAAAACCAGTCCAGTACATCGCCCGCATTACTGCTGATGCTGCACGGATCCATGTATCAACCTCACACTCCGTCTTTCCCTCACTAGTGGACAAGCAGTGGAGAATTTAGCACCTAAATATTTCCTGGAGTTGGTGGAGAACAAAACAGAGCTAAAAGGAGGGTAGGTTCATCAGGCGGACAGAAACATGCCTTTAAAAAGTGTTGTTGGGTTTACAGATTGTTGTGCTGAACCCTAATGGCCAAAAAATAAATCAGTGCAAGTATAAAGATACAGTAAAATGAACAATATGATTTAATCTGGATCCTGCTACAAGTCAGATATATTGTCCAAAAAGTATTTTTAAATATATATTAAAATACCTCTCTTTTCTCTTCCTGTAAATTTTTGAAATGTTTTTGTGACAGCCGAATATTCAGAAATGCAATCAAATATGATTTAGAGCAACCTTCCCATCACATAAAACAAGCCCTGATACAGGATGCCTGGACATTTTCAGTCACTCAGCAGTTCATAAAATGTGTCACAGGAGGAATGTTGGAAATATAAATTAAGAGAATGGTAAGGAATCTTTTTTAGTTAAAATATAGTAACTGATAAAGGTTTCCTCCCTTTGAAGTCAATATATTGTAAACCACATAAAGCCGAGTACAGCACAGGATTTCTTTCTCATTCCTGACTGAAATGTTGCAGCTTTGGACTGCTGCACTTGATCTCATTAGCTGGTGGGTCATAAAAGTATCAGAGCAATATAATAGATCCAAGGTATGTGTATCAGTTGTAAAATGCATGTGTGGTTATGGATTAATATATGAAATTCTTCCTCATCCCCCATCTCCTGATCTAATGACGTAGGTGAGGGAAATGGGAGAACTCCAGGGACTCCGATTTTTGCTGAATTATGCCCACTTTTGATCAATCAAAAAACTATTTCGGAAAGTAAAGACGTCATAACCACCGTGCCACTGTGACTTTTAACATTTATTGCGGTCAGGCATTCAGAGGAGCACAGCAAATGTGAGAGAGCTCTGACAATGAATGGCAGCTAATTAAAATCTGGAAAGAGTGGAAAGAAAATTTCAACCATTTAGTGTAAAGATTGTCTCACTGCTAACTATTGCTGTTTATGGGTCGTGTTAGTCAGCAGAGCTAAGAGCAGACTGATGAATTAAAGCTGCCGCCACACAACATATTGGATTAAACCATGTGGGTGATGAATTTGGCCAAAGTCCTCACGGTGCCTACCTCTCTCTCCCCTCTCTGTCTCCGTCTCCATCCCACACCCACACATCAGTGTTCATCAAGTCCCATCAAATCCTTGTGTGGTCGGAGGGAACATGTTTTCTTTCCTGCTTTCACCATTTTATGTGCAACCGCAACATATTTCCCGTGTCTAATCCCTCTCTCTGTCTCTCCTCGCTGACTTCTTTTTCCTCTTTCCCTTCTTCAATCTGTCCTCCTCTGTCACTTATGGCATACGCCCCAAGTATCTGGCTAATGTTTTAAATGTTGAGTTAAATACCCGCACTCTGGGTAAAGCAGTTGCTCTTCGGGAGAAGGCATTCATTATTTACACAGAGAGGAGGCTTGGGGGGAGACCGAGAGGAAAGAGGGAGCAGCAGACAACAACACATTAGTCTGATCACAGAGGGATATTTCATCTTGTTGAGAAGCAGTGTTTCATAATGTGCCGTCACGGGATGTTTTAATGCAGCTGAGAGAAAAATGCATCTGGAAGGGTTTGTGCTTTGCAAGGAGGTGGGCGGTCTGTGATGGATAAAGGTGCAAAGGAAATAAACACTGCAGACCTTCAAAGAACTTCTTCGAGGCTGTAGGTCACCAGAGTTACTACCAACTGGCAATTACCATGGCTTGAGGCCAAAACCAATGTGGAAATACCCTAAAGTGCAATGTCACTGACGTCCACTAGGTGCTGGCTCCAACTGACTCTCATTCAAAAAGTGTCAAGAAATAAGTCAGTCATCGTTTTCAATGACTCATTATGGTGACGATCACTAAGCACCAGAGTGCTGGTGGTCATTTTGGAAATTATTGCTCTGTTAATAAGAAGTTTTGATCTCTGCCATGTGGGTGTTGATTGACAGCTGTGATCGACAGTTCGCTTACCTGCTGCTCTCACCAGTTCCTGAGTGAAATATTGTAGTAACAGCATTCTGTGATGGTCTTAGCTAGCATTTGCTTGGGTCCAATGCAAATCAATGGGTGGAATCACATCTCACTACGTCCATCTGTATATACATTCTATGGCTACTACCTAGCTTTCTAGGGTTAACATTTTAAAGGAATGAACGCAGACACTGAAAGGGGGACCCATCTGAAATAAAGCAGCTCTTCCATCTTCACAGTTCATAAGTGCATGAGTGATTTCTGTCACTTACATCATAGATTAGTTACAATAGGTCAAATTATTTAAACTTTTGACAGCAAAGCCCTTATCCCTGAGCAGATATGTCGAGGAAGTTGGTTGACAAAGGCTGAAGAGTTACTTCAAGTCAAACTGGTGTCTTATGGCCAGAAAAAGAGGGAAACGGGACATGACAAACTGCAGTGATGACAGTCAGGGTTAAATGTGACACAAAACAATGGCAACGAAAACAAAGCCACATTGCGACAGTCAGTCTTGTAACATTTTGCTTGTAAAACTGTTTTCCTGCTCCTTCCAGTCTAAGGTTAATGGCCATGTGCTTGCCCTGCACTTGTTTTCCACCCGACTTTAGGAATTCCAATAAAAGTCATCCATTTTGTCTGTGCTCCGTATCCTGTGTTTGGACACTGCAAGGGGAGAGGACCCGCTGAGATCTCTTTCACTAACAGATGGGAACTTGTGGGTCCATTAGGCTGAGAAGCACGCTTCAGCAGGTTCAGTCAAGAACGCTGCAGAATCTATTGATTCTCCGGTGAAAAGAAAATTACAATCCAGACATCTAGTTTACAATTCTTAGGAGCTTGCCGGAAAAGCCATCCCATTTATGTGATAGTGCCTTGCTGGGAACATTTTCTCATTCACAGATATGTGTGGTTTGAGAGCAGATAGATGATGGATGTGCTGCACACTTGCCACCTGTGCTTCCACAAACAAGATGATTTTGATCAGTTCAATATTAAAACTCCAATTAATCTAATTTGAGTAGCATTGTCTCATTTAGCATTTAAGTCAGGGTTCCTCCTGCAGCTTGCTGTTGTTGATCCAGTTTGATACTCACACCCTATAGTGGACCCCAACACTCCTGAATCAACCTCATGGCCTTACTCTCTCTCTCTTCTGTCGGTGGCAGACCCGTAATGGGGAATAATGGGGCAGAAACTGAGATTCTTTCTGGAAAGTAACAGGGCCTGCTGCAGATGCAATCACACAGCAAATGCAGCTGCCTTGTAAAGCATTCAGCATGCTTTAAACAAACTACACATGTAGAGGCAAATGTGATATCTGTTGGAATGGCCATACTTGAAGGCTTCATGTCTTGGGAGACTCTTGGTGGACCGGTACGACCTACAATGCAAAGGTCATGTGACCAACTGTCTTGGAAGGTGTCAGCTGACAACTTTTTGTTAGCCCTGCTAGCATTACTTGTATTGAGGATGAAGGTTTAAAAGACTAGCGTGTAGGATTTAGCGGCATCTAGCAGTGAGGTTGCAGATTGCAACCAACTGACTGCCCCTCCACCTACAAGCACATAGGAGAACCTACGTTGGCCGCAAAACTTGCCAAAAATGCAAAAGGCCCTCTCTAGAGCCAGTGTTTGGCTTGTCTGTTCTGGGCCACTGTAGAAACATAGTGGTGCAATACGGCCGGCTCGTCCTAAGGTAACAAAAACACAACAATTCTTATTTTCCGCTAAATTACTGTCTCTAAATTGTTGCCTCTAGATTATTGCCGCTAAATTCTACACACTGCCCCTTTAAAGGTGAAGGTTAATTTTGCTACATTCCCCTTTATTTGCCATGACTCTTCAAGCCAGTATCGACACTATTAAGCATATTGCCTGTTCGGCTTTGCGATACCTGTTTGACAATGCCTGACAAAGATCTGTTACATCAAAAATAATTGCTCCATTAAATTTGCTGGAAGCTATCAGTGCAGTGTGCAGATCTTGTCTCTGTTTTCTGTCTGCAGAAATAACACATAGCTAATGAACAGGGCACAGCTCAATTCCACTGTCATAATAAGACAGCAAACATAATTTTCAGTAATCAAGTCTTAATAAAATATCACTGTCATAACATTTTTTGTTGTTGTTGTCGTCGTCATCGACTAAACACGTTAACAGATTGGCTCTCTTACTAGTGCCAGTTCTAGCCAGTAACGTGACCCTTGCCTTGCAGTGCGTTGTGAAAAAGTTGCTTGCTAATTTTCCTATTTTTTTGTGGTAAATTAATTTCAGTCCAATGTTTCTGTTAATCTATTTATTTATCACTCATGTTACACAGACTAATAGCAAGAGTGATTTGTGTTTCACAGTGTTGTGTCTTGTTGAAGGGCTTCAGTCCTGCTGTGATGTGCGATGTGATGGCAGGGCTATTCGTCTGCTTCATCAGTCATAGTGACAACAGGTGTGCATCATTAGCTGCACTAAGCAGTAAGTTACTAGGCACTGTTGAGGAAGGAATTTTGTATAATTTGATTTACTCATAGCTGTGCATGTGTGACCAAAAAAAAGTTGTGATTATCAGCAGTAAAAGTAATTCTACAGGAATGATTTTAAATGCTTTGAAAGCTTTTTTTTATCAGTTTAGCTCCCACTATGGTAACCTGAGAAGATGGAAAGTTCCAGTTAGGCGAGGCTGAGAAAGTAAAAGGCCAGTCATTGCTCAACTGTGATGAGCAGCTTGCTGAGAGGCTGTATTTTTTGTTTGCTTTTTTGCTTTTGCTTCAGTCTCAGTCATTTTTTTAATATTCTGGGGCCTGTTGCATTAATATTTTTGTTAAATATCACCACCGCACATAACCCTTTCTGCCAACCTGCTTTCCCAACATCCCTTTTAAAGTTTTCCATTGCCAAACAACATCTTCTTCCCTTTTTTTATGAGGTGGCAGCACTACAGCAATGAATTGTATAAATGGGGATAACAGAGCAGATTCTCAGACAGTCTCCTCCTGGATTTAACTGTAAAAGTGGTTCGATCATAGCCATCTATTTAGGACTGTCATACACATACAGCTTCTAGATTTTACCGTCCTGTCAGCAGCAATCCTCGGTGCTAAAACACCTTTCTGATGATTGACATCAGATTAAAATAGCAATACTTACTCAAATTTACAGCCTGGCCAAATAGATGCTATTAACAACTCAATACAAGAAATGATGTGCAGGTGTGTATCTCTCAACACGCAACTCATCAAACCTTGAAGTAGACAAGCAACTGCAGCAGGGAATTGTGCCATCTGTCAGCTAACAATAAGAGGATGAAGCTACAGCGAGCACGTGATCAACAAAACTGGATGACTGGAGAGTAGAAAAAGATTGAACATTTCATCACGTCGCAGTTTGTTGATGGTAGGGTCACAATTTGGCATAAACAGAATGAATCCTGGAAAGCACCCTGTCTGGTGTCAACAGTAATGTACAGCACTCATTCAGACCAATTAGTACTACCTGTTTTTAAATAAACAGTACTTAAACACTATCTTTTACCGCATAACCATTGTCACTCTTACCTCATGACTGCTGCCTTTTTCAGACCTCCATTAGGAAAATAAATGATGTGATGAAGAATGCATTGTCTCAAAATGGTGCAATCGATGTGAAACTAAATGAATTAATCCTGCTCAGTCCCCAAATCAGCAGTTTCACTACCAAGTGGATAAGGTTCACAATATAAACTCAACTCCCCCTTGGAACTTTTACTTCCTCTTGTTGAGTTCATAAGATGTTATCACTCCGGAGTACGCCAAGTTCAAACCTGAGCCCCTGGGAGTTTGTCAATAGTTCAAACGCCCAAGGACAGGATTGCGCAGTATGCTTAATTTGCAATGGGGACAACAGTGTTACTACTGACATCACCAGATCTGGTGGTTACACTTGAACATAACTGTATACCTGCTGTGTGACAAATCTGAACCTTATTTGCCTGAATGTGACCTCGGTGCGGGCTGTGACTTGCATCCCAGAGAAGTGCAGACGAAGAAGCAGATGAAGAAAGGCCCGTTGTCTTGTGATCAAAGGTTTTCTACTGGCATGCTGCCTTTATATTCCTAATTTCTTGACAATAATAATGTATGCTGTAAATTTTTCCTAAAACAGGATATATTTTGTCAGACATGCTCCCAGAGTAGCCTAGAAAATCAGTCTGGGTATGTTCATGCCCTGAAGGGAAAAAATCTGCAAACCACAAACATACTGGGACATGTTAGAGAGTTGGAAAAGCAAAGGATAGACTGGGTAACAATCTGAGGGAGGACAGCAGCTTGTTTGAGAATCCTATCTGCTGCTGGAGCTCCTGCATGAGCTGCTGCTGTGAGAGAGATAATAGTTTTGTCCCTCCTCCAGGCTCCCTGTCTGCTTTTGGTAAAGCAGACTGGCCCATTTATGAGTCAGGAGGAAAGTGGGGTAGGACTGACGGGGTGGAGGGAATGGATGAAAAGATTGGAGAGGGGTTGTTGAGAATTTGGCCTCGGGCACTAAGCAATGTCATACCGCTATGATTCATGTGCTGGCAGTTTGGAGGCAGTATTTCATGCCTTGTTTTGTGGCGGTGGGAGTCGAAGCGGTGGTTGTATCAACCTGTACGTTGCTCGTGTGCATGCAAGTAGTGTGTCTGCGGTCTAGGTTACTATAGGATAGCAATTACGAAGCAGCGCGTCTGTCTCATCACGGCGTACCTCTCAGCCTGTCAGTCTCAGGTCCTTGTGGTTGCACTTCAGTAGTTAAAATAATAATTTGGGCCAAGAGAAAATTGATTTACTGTGATTCAGGGTGGGAAAAGCACACCAAAATGACTTCCTGGGGCGGCATTGGAATAATTTCGACAGATGTTTGAAGACAGATGATGATATATAGTAATATTGTGGGCAATATTAACAACGCCAAAGGAGTTGATTGGGTATTAATCCCATTATAAACAAACTGTTGCAAGAAGAAGAAAAGTCCTGAATAGATTTAGTACCTTGTTGTTCACTTTTAATTTCTTTCTGGGGATCACAAATTAGACACCAATCGACTGGTGTATCATCACCCAGGGCACCAGTCATTCCTATGAATCATCTCTGTATTGAAATTTAATAGCATACAATAAATTTGTCATGAAAAAGACTACAATTATTACTTATTTGGAACAACTTATGTTAATTTAAATTACAGCAGTTAGCTGACGCAAGTTTGTAATGGGTGTGTGTGTGTGTGGTGCTGCAGAGTGGCCAGCGTACAGCATACCTGTGGTGTTTCTTCTCACTGTAAAGTACAGGGTGGTGCAGCTGCTCCAAAACAGAGAGGTTAAGCAGGCTGGAGTCCAAAACTGAGGCTAACTCTCACTCTGGCACCAAGTAATGGATTTCTAGTACAGCATGTGGAAGTGCTTTTGGCTTGGAGGAGCGTTAGCCAGTTTAAAAAAAAGAGAGAGAAAACGGATGATGGCAAAAGTGGCCCCTGCATAAGGATAAAGGAGCTGGGACAAAGCACATTACTCTTCATTTTTTGTCACATCCAACTTGCCAGCAACCATACGGTGGAAAAACAACAAGCCACAGAATTATGATGAATGCAGTCAAAAGGGGGGAAGCGGCTGCTAACTCGAATAAAGCTGCTTGCATACAATCTTTAAATTTAGTTTCATTCGAGGGAGCAGAGCATTTCATTTTAGATTAAATTACCGCTCTTGCCAAATTAATCAAATTTCCTCTGAGCCGCTCCTCACTCTGCTCTTTTTTTTTTTCTTTAGTTTTTTTTTGGTCTGGTGAGACAGGATCACTTATGATAGCACGTCATACATGATTTTACACTTTAATAAGCCACTTTAAGGTAGCTACCCCTCCTGACTTGACCTCCTCGCCATGACACGGCCAACACCCTGGACTATGACAGGCTTTCAGCAGTACTCAGGGTTATCATCAAGTCCATCCACCAGTCTCAAGGCTAATATCAATGTCTCAAGGGTGCGCAGATAACCATCATTTTCCTCCCTCTAAACCCTCCTGTGGTCCCTCGAGTGGAGGCTCAGCTGTCTCCTAAAGCCTGTTTTTACTTCACCCCTCTGCTGTTGTCACAACATTTTCATTACATTGCAGCTTAAGCCCTTAATGACCCCTTTCTAAGACTAAACATGAGGTCAAACAGGGTGTTGCCTGGACAAAAAGCAAGAGAGGCGACAAGGGATCTGCTTCGTAGTCACCCTGTTTATGCCATAATGAAATTAGCTTGACACAAAATTCATCCAAGCTGCAGAGAAAATACATGAAGTCTCTCCTTTTTTTTTTTTTTAAAGATATATCAACTAGTTACATTTGCAAAATGAAAGGATCTTTCACCCTCTTACTTCCACAATAAACAACTTCCTCCTGCCTGTATGGTCTCCATAGCTGGTCCACTTTACAGCTCTGTAAAACAATGGATAAAATGAGCACTAAAGAGAATAAAATCTCATGTGTGATGTGTTTGGAGACACTCCAGGCACAACTTATGCTCACTAACTGCTGCCGGACTTAAAGAGAGTTTCCCTGTAGAATAAAAGCAGCACAAACCTTCTGTCCACGCCTCACAGCTGATGCTGAGACGACAAAAAGGGCGCAAACTTTCTTTAAATTTGGTGATTTTTATTTATTTATGACTAAACTGGCATATCAGGTAGTCTGAATTCAGGGTCTAAAAAGAAAAAGTTACAGTAACCTTAGCGCTTCTATGGTGCACTTATAAAACAAGTGGTTAGTTTTAGGTATCAGATCGGAAATGACTCCGTTTTTGTAACTGTAATGTTGCTTTAAAAATTGAAAAATTGCTTTGTTGGAGCATACAGCTCAGTGCTGCATGAGAAGACAAGTTCAAGGGAAATGTCCTTCTACCATAGTTATGATTAATTTTGTTTGTGGAATTTAAGACTTGATTTTGACTTTTGGCACATACAAGTGGTTCTGTATTGGGTTATTTTATGTGGAAGGCTGCGGTGAATAGCGAGCATTCTTCTTTTTTTTTCTTTTTTTTTTTTTTTTTTGCAGGAAAAATCACTGGGATACTAGAACAATGTAAAATCTCTAAACTATTGTGAGGATTGGCAAAATTTGTGTGAATTCCTGAACAAACTGTTTAGTGTTATGACAACTATTTCAATCCAGAGTGATAGCCATGGAGATAAATCCAGCTAAAAAGCCATGACTACAAGAAAAAATGCCAAGACTTTCATCTTTCATTAATCTGCACTGATTCTGAGGATTGAACTAAGATGTTTTGATGCCTTTCAGATCATAAGAAACGTGATGGACAAGGTGTCCAGGACAATTTACCCTCAATCGACCTTCCCACAATTTGGAAATCGATAAAAACCCACATAACTGCAAACTGTAGACATGGCTTCTCATGTTGCTGCTGTCTTGTTGCCTGTGGTGGGAAAGGCATTCAGTTGCTTCTCCAATAGTGTCAATTTATATCACAGGTCTGGATCTATATGGCTGTTGGTTGTGCCGCCGCCAGGTCTGTGGTACTGCGTTCAGTAAGCTCAGATTTGGGTGTGATTCTGTAAATGTTTGCTTGGTTTTCCACCAAAGTTCCAAATGAAATGATTGATAGCTGTGAAAGGCCCAGCGCAGGGCCGGGGCTTGTTTCACAGCCCACAGGCTTCTGAGTCTGATTAACTTGTTTACGCAGCCTACACCCATCCCCCTACACGAGGATGGGTGTAGGCGAATGGAGAGACATAAAGTTGGATAAAAGGTGGACAGAATGTGTCTTAATTAGTGTAGATTCCCATCATCCCCTCCTCCTTTCTCAGAATCGAACATGACACATTTTGGAAAGTAAAGTAGGAAAATCATGTCTGGAAGTCTTTTTTTTTTTTTTTTTTTTTTAATCAAAAAATGCATCTAGGATCTTCAAACTTTCTGTCTCCTTCTTTCATACCCTGCAAAATGACGTCCATGACAAATCAGCAAAATCAAGTTAAGAATGAAGAGAGGTTTATTATGTTGTCGTCGATATTCAGCCTCAGCTGTTAGGTATTTGTGTGCCATCTTTGGCTCTCTATGCACAACATTGTTTTGTGGTTTTGGGTTTGCAGATGAGATAAACCAGTAGATGCATCATTGGCCACAAAATAGGCTTCACAGCTGCCAAACACATTTTCTGGTCAGTGTGACACAGCTCCTCTTCTCTTGTCTTGTAGGGGATTAATAGTCCCGGTGAGTAACTGAACATGAAATTGTCTCGCAGTTTGCAAAACAAAGTGGTAAACTCGGGACTCGCAGTTGCACTGTTACAAACATTTTTCTAAACTGCAACACCAAGGGGAATATGGTCACCCACTACAGAAGACATCAAAGTATCCTCAAAATCCCCCAGAACTCTAGCAGTGCAGTGGACATTAGCGGAGCCACTTCTAAACAGCTTTAGAACTACTTAAGGGGGATTTTAACTATTTCTGTTTATCTTTATGATGAAAAGGCACCTTGATGAGGCTTTAAAACAGCAGCGCTCCACTATTTCCTTTATTGCACTCCAAATATAACTCCATGGAGATGTATTGCAATGACCTTGAGCATTTCCTAATGCATATAAAAGTTCTTTACAGGGATAAGGAAGATAAGAAATGCTTTAGGGCACCTGCTCCCAGGGGGGGAAAAAAAGACCTCCCTTAGTTTTTGAATAGATTCTCCTACCTGTTAACATTACATTACACTCCCTTCTCCCGTCCTCAGCCACAATTAGCTCACCTTTAGTATAAAAGTCCTTTTTGGCCCGCTGGCCGAGGCAGCAGATGTTACGTTGGCCTGTTCACGCAGACGAGCTTGATCCAAGATGATTGGCCATAATTATAGGCTGTAAGCTGATAGCGGGGGAATAAGCAGCCTATTGAGATGTCAGTCCTCCCAGTGCTTATGAATGCATTCAGGCACTGTCACGGGTACAGCCCCGACAGCATGAGGGTTGATAGAGTGAGGGGAGGTAGCAGCAGTTTTAATGGGAACACCTGGAGAAGTGGACTGCGTTAAACAGTGGAAGGTTTGTAAGTGTGGGAGAGTGTTGGACGAGGACAACGTTACAGCTGGTATCTTTTAGGGAAAAAAAAGATTTTGTTGACGTTTTCAAGAATTTGAGATGATGTTTTGATCACACACACACACACACACATTCATATGTTTCTTTTTGTCTTCAATTTAAAGGAGTAGTTCAACATTTTGGCATACATGCTTGTTTGCTTTCATACTGAGAGTGAGATGAGAAGATGCCTTCATATTTAACGGACAAACGATCTTCTCATCTAACTCTCAGCAAGAAAACACATAAAGCGTTTTTTTTTCCAAAAATGTCTAACTATCCCTTTTAACTGCTTGTCTAACGATCCCTACTGTGAAAGTTTTACTTGAATAAAGAGTTTTTTGAACTATGAGTTGAGATACCTCTAGTGTGTCCCCATATGACCAGAAATGCAATCTTTTTTTAATGAGTTTTGGTCCCAGTAGAAGAAAAAGTTTGGAACCTGCTGCAGGGGGCCATCAAGTATTTGTCATCAGCTCACTGAATGAATCACTGGCTTGTTGTGTCGTCCCTTCAGACTCCAACAAAACAAAGTTAAGCAAGTGACTTCAGCAACTTTGTCACCATGGAAGAGAAGAGGAAAGGAAAACAGAAGAGAGAGAGAGAAACTGGGGAGTAAGAGGAGGAGAGAGAGAGGAACGTAGGAGAGAAGAGGAAAATCAAAGAGGGCAGTATGTTGGGAGGCACCTAATTGTCTACTGCAGCATGTAATGACAAGCTTACTTCACATCAATCTTTCATTATTAAGAGCTATTTCTGTCTTGATGCAGAGGCAAACAGATTCATCCTGAGGATGGCGCTGAATTAGGAGCGAGACACCAGTCTATCCACTAACTAAGCATTAAAAAAAAAAAGAAAGAAAGAAACAGGAAGACAAAATAATGGATAAATGTAAACGAGTGAGGCTAAATTGAAATGAGAATGTGTTTTCTGGTTTCTTGGAAAAGAAATGGAACAAGAGAAGCTCACGTAATATTAAATTTGTAAGTGGAAACTTAATATTTCTAACATCAAATGATATACCGGAGGCTATAATGAGTTGCTTGAGTCAGTATCACCTCATAACCGGGTCAGTATGTGATTTAAAATGCAAATCATGGACAGGATGCTATATCAAAGGTATACTTATTGAATTTTTTTTTTAATATAATATTAGGAAAATAGTTTTGCAGTACAAATGTAAGAACTATAGATTTGTATTACAAGCAAAAACTCTTAAATTTTACGACTAAAATCTAATTTTCTTTCCAATAGTGAACTCCTAATGTATTTCAGTTGTGTCCCTTAAAGCATTTTACCCTTGAGAACACTGCCCCCTATCCTTGAAAACTATATAGCAACATATCCAATCCTGTGTAAAAGCTTATCCGAGCTCACAGGCAATCCATGTGGACTTGTGCAAAAGCTAAGCAGGGCTGAGCCTGGTCACAACCTGGAGGGAAAACCAGAATAATAACATAATAAATGAGAGGTGCTGGGATCAGTGTTTTATTTTCCCAACCACTAAGCCTAACCAGAATTTTTTTATAAGGTTATTTTATCATTATAAGGAGTTTTTGTATTAATTTTACCTGCGCCAGAGCACCTCAGGCTGTAGACCGCCTTCTTTTAAAGCGAACACTGCTGCTCCAGAACAAATATGAAAGATGACAGAAGAGGAGGAGGAGGAGGCTTAAGTGAAACTTTTAATTAAAAACCATTGCTTCATTCTGTATGTATTGCATATTGCGCCGGCCCATTCATCAGCTATTAGCGTGAATCAGTGAAACACTGAAATTGCCGTGAATGGTTGAGAGTGAGTGAGCTGGGCACCGTGCCAAGGCAGGTCGGACGTGGAGATGAGGACGAGAGAGGATCAAGAGTGGGTAAATACAGACAGAGGGAGAGAGCGAGAGAGAGAGAGAGAGAGAGAGAGAGATGTCTATGTGGATTTGACTCATCTCCATCCTCCTAATAACCCCACTGGATAAAATATGCTTTGAGTGGAGATGATTACCTCTTTATCACTGTTCTCTATATTTATCCCCCCACTCTCTTCCTCTCTGTAGCTTGTAGTCTCTCTCTCTCTGGCTCTCTCTCTCCCTCTCTCTCTCTCTCTCTCCCTCTCTCTCTCTCTCCCTCTCATCCTCTCTCTGTACTCTGTAGGAAAAATAAGCCTCAGTCTCAGTGATGCTGTTCACTTCTCCAAAGTCCTGAAGAGATTAGCACTTTGAACTCATGTGGCTTCATTTAAACTTCAGCGCTTTCTTAACTTTTAAAGGTAAAGTACATCAGATTGACGCACAAGTTCGCTTCAGAGCAGCAGGAAACTCGCGTGTAAGATACTAAAGAGAGGCAAAGTGCAACCGGAACTTCATTTGATTCTGTGCGGTTCGATATCACATTGACATTTGTGATCATGCAAATGATGAACAATCCAGGCCTGGAACATAGCAGTTACTAACAGGATGTCGTGTAGTTCCTTCCATTTGTCTAGACAGCGATGGTGCATTTTTAATGAGCTAGAAGAGTTGTGTCACAGTGGGATACCAGAAACAACCAGAATACAATAGAAGAGTGCCCACACACTAGAATCACAGCTCTTTTCCCAAAACAGCTCTTCCTCAAGCAAAGATGTGGCAATAATTTCTGCACTGATTTCTGTGTGCTGTTACAATAGCAAGCCCTACTTTATTATCATGGTACCTTTTAAATCATGTAATATTGTTTATTTAATATGTCTTTGATTTTTTTTCAGTCTTTATTTCAGTGACTTCCTGGATTTTTAGCAACACTCCAAGGTTGCCAGGCAACTAGTGGGGAAAGTCACTAGTTATTGCACGTTAAGTCCCTGTAAAACCACAACTTGTCAGTTTTTCTTGTTGCGCACAGATTAAATAAACGAGATGCAGCGTCTCAACTGCTAAGCTTTAGCTCTGCTGGAAGGCCTATTTTTTGATCTCTGGATGTATCAAGGCTAACTGTTTCCCCATGCTTCCAGCCTTAATGCTAAGCTAAGCTGAGCTAATCGCCACCCTGCTCTATAGCTCCGCTTACCACATAAACATGAGAGTTGTATCGATCTTCTCATGTAAGAAAGAGCTGAATTACCCAAAATGTTTAACTATTCCTTTCAACACACATCATTTCCTCCGAGTGAAAGTGTTTATGGATTAAACGTCACCAAGGGAGTGTCGAATGGTGTGAGAAGATGACATCAGTAGAGAACGTGGGTGGATATCATGGACAAGAAAGAACCCAACAAATACAATGAAGTATTACACGCACTGCTATGCCAGTAAAACCTCGAGGGAGCTGTAGATTTTTATGAAAATAAATTAAGTGCTGTTTAACTTCAAATTATAAAATCAAGTCATGTATATTCTTTTATCTTAGAACACTGGTTCCCAACCTGGGGGTCCTGACCCCAACTAGGGGACGCTAAAGCTTCACAGCAGGTCTCTTGATTTTAAGGGGTGTGAAAAAGAAAATGTTCTTTAGTTATACATCTCAGCATTTAATTTATTTCTGTGAACAACACTAATACGTTTTGTTTTTTAAGTTTATATCTTTAGAAAAACTAAAGATAGAAATTTCTTGCGAGGGTTTAGTTGTGTTGACGTGAGTATAAACCTTCACTCAAAAATGTCACGTCGAAAAGAAGCCTATTAAGTATGTATGATAGTTAAACAATCTGAAAATAATAATACAGATACAGAATTGCATAAAAAGTTAGAATATAAGTAAAATTAATCTAAAATAGGGGCCCCTTAAAGAAAAAAGTTGGGATCCACTGTCTTGGAATATGGAAATGTAATTCTAGGATTATATTTTTCAGAAAGTGGAGAAGATAGTGGAACAGTAGCTGGTAGTTATTCTTCAGAAAAACAACATGATCGGTATAATGTAACCTGATGACATCTCACTTCAGCCGGAGAAGTTGAGGATATGCCTCCAGTCGATCGTTGTGGTCTAAATAACAACGTTTACTCACGATACCTCCCTCTGCACCGGCGTGCGCGATCGCTTGACTTTCTATCAAAGCCCGTGTTGTTCTTCCGCACTACTGTAAAGTGCTCTGCGGCTGAGCGGTGCTGTGGTGGCCTGAGATCCCCATTGTATGTGCAGATCGTCGGGCAGAGACTGTTTTCCCAGCTGTCTCAGGCACGCCAGGCATGAGAGAACGACAGAGGAGTGACGGATCCATATCCCTGAGGATTAGCATGCAGAAGACATCCTGGTGTTGAGCAGGAGCGGATTTAAAAGCACTTTGCTGATAATAATGCAACTCTGAAGTTGGCAGACTGGGGAGGAGGACTCGCAGGACGAGACCCTTTAGGGAAGAAAGAGCAGAGGGAAAAAAAAAAAAAAAAAAAAAATACAGCGCACTGCTGGAGAAAAGAAAACACAACCTCATCCCTAAACTCTTTGAACTAGGAACCACCTGCTCTCTCTTAAAACAACTTGTCTGGCTTTTTATTATTTTGCTGCGCACCACTATAACATATGCTGGAATGGAGAATTGTTTCATGTATTGCTCAGAGGAAATTTGTGGATGTGCTTTTCATGTGGTTATATTCCCCGTGTTCAAGCTCTGCCTTACAGGATTTCACTTTGTTGATGTTATGACACGTGAAATTTCCCGTCATATACTGTATTTTGTGAGCGCGAGACATTCTTGTACGATTGCAATTGATTTAATTTGCACTTTTGAAACCAAGCGAAGGGAAACCTTGCAATTACAGCTATTACTAAAGGAAGTATACTTGGCAGGAACATGAATATGTAAATGTGTCCTTTATGTTTCTGTTTCTGTCAGGTACAGTTTGCAGAGCAGAGAAATTACTCTTTTCATGTGATGAATGAAACTTTATACAAGAGCCTGACGTCCAACGCTAAAATATGTTCACACAGTTATTAGCTTGCATTACCAACAGATCTGGTTTTATTTGTATATTTGGAACTGGAGTGCTGGACCATGTAACAGTAAAGGTTTGGCTCTCATTGAAACATTGCATAGCATAATTCAATTAAACGTCTTCGACTTCTTTTCCAACTTTAATTCCCTATGCCAACCTCACTTCCATTATAACATTTCAAGGAGCTCTTTTCTGCGACTTTTTCTCCATTTCACACAAAGTTGAGCATTGCCTCTGAAAATGTGTTTTCAAAGCTCTCTGCAGTGGGTGTCTAGACATCTCAATCAGTAATGATATGGAGGCTGTCAGTAAGAGATATGTTCATCCATTGCATTCATCTCAGCAGGCATCAAAAGCCCGCGACAGCAGCCTCCGTCACACCACAGGTGGAGGATACGCTGCGAAATGGAACCATTGTCATCTCTCCGTACCATCTGCCTCACTTTCTCCGGCCCCCTTCCGTTGCCACTTGTTGTCGTCACAGAGTGGCCACAATGGGCTGTCGCCTTGTAATGAACCCTGAGGGTGCAAGGCACTGATTTAAAGTCCCATTATCGTCACAATGCCGAGGGACTGTAGGAATGATGATTGAGGTACAGCAGTTTGCTGGCTCTGAGCACAGATGGTACTTTTTCACACAGTAACTGGGTAAACACTGTGTGCTGCTGGGAAATAAAGGTGAAAGTGTGTGTCGCAACAGATTGGTGTTTTTTTTTTTTTTCTTATTTTCCTCCTTCTGGTCAGTAAATGTCTCCCGGAATCTGTCTTGATGAGTTACTTCTGAAAACAGAAATAAAGCGGCAATATGTTACCTCACTGAAGTGGAAAATGAAGGAAGACGTTACAAAGCTTTTTTTTAAAAAAAAAAAAATGCAGGTATGTCATCAACATGCAGAAAGCCTTTGTAGCGGTGAAAAAAAAAAGAAAGAACACGACTTCTGTTCTGGACGATTGTGTTGACTCTTGTTGCCCAAGCTGCCCCGTGTCTTCGCTCTCTCCATGTGAGCTGTGTTTGAAAAGGCACCGAGCAGCGTGAGGCCGCAGCGACTGTGTCCGCTCATGTCACATGGTTCTTTTCATCTCTCCATGCTACCATTATGGCAGGTCACGGGGTGAAGGGCACCACAGTGGCAAAGCATGCTGGGATACATGGACTGTGAGTCACTCTCCCGTGGGCACTCGCAGCCTTTAGGGGTTGGTGGTACTTGTTGCTAGGGTACGCTGGCAGCTGCTTGAGCGCTGCGTGGTAACCAACCTATGAGGCATTAGTTCTGGTCAGACCCCTGTAGGATGTTTTTCAGCACCTGCATTTTAATTCTTCATCTGTATTCAAATGGAGGACTATTGTAGACTAAATTGTGTATGAAGAACGTCTATCTTTTATCTTTAATAGGAAAAAAATGCTTCAAACTTAATGCTTCAACCTCTTAAAGTCAATTAGAATTCATTTTTGCTCAATAATTCTCCTTATTTGTTCTTATTTTGAAAAAACTGCAGTTACCAAAAAGAAAAATATGTAAATTCATATATTTTTCTGCAGGTGTAGCATGCATTATATTTGCTACCAACTCCATCAGCATAACAGCAAGCTAACAAGCTATGTTGCTGACGTTGTTGCCATTACTCCATTGCTCCATCCATGATTTCAGTACTTCCATACGTACGTTATCCCTTGACATTGCAGAGCTAAAGCCAAAAAACAGCTTTATCCTCCTTTGAAAAGCTGAAAACTATGCACAACAGCTGTAGCATCATGATAGCTTACATTTCCTTACACACAAAAATGAGGGGAATTTGACTCAAACTTGGGGATTTCAGCCCTTAGCCGTGTGATGGACATGCTACGTGTGGATTTCCAAACAAAACCAGCCAAGGATTACAGATGCTAAGCTTGTCACATCACTCACCCTACAGGATGAAAAAAAAAAAACAAAAAAAAAACATTTGGATCAAACACAATCTCATGTCTCATTCCTGATCAGCTTTCCCAAGAATCAGTGAAATGACTTGTGGGAATGATGGGAAAGGTGTTACATTACACACGGAGAGAAGTCTGTTTGAAGCGGAGCATCAACACAGATTTGTTCCTACGGTTGATGGTTAACATTTAACAGGTTGATTAGTATATCTAATCGCCACGGTTGCCAGTTTTATGTTTTTTCCTTTTTTACCTTTTCTGGTTTTATAAAGTTGGCTTGCGTCCTCTTGTGAAATTAGTCTTCTACTTATAAATCCTGCTAACCTGCCAACATTTCACCATTTGCTCCAACAATGTTCATAATCCAACAATGTTCTTAATCCTCTGTGGATAGACATGAAAATCCGCAGCACAGTGCTATTAAACCAATCAGACAAATCTCAGGCGCTTTGCCCTGCCAGAGAGAAATGATGGAATAAAGTCAAATGGCAACTATGCAAGAATTGTTTTTGATAAAAAAAAAAATAAAGTATATATCTCCCATTGCACTCAAGATTTGAGCCAAAAAATTAAAGCAAATTATCCTTTTAAGGCTGCTATTGGCCAAAAGCTTGACCTTTATGGAGACAAGGTGATAATCTCCGGACAGTGGTGCGTGCTGAGTTCACACTGCGAATGAGGTTGTGAAAAAGAATGGTGCATCCTCTACAACACTAGCCAGCTCATCAGGCATGCGGTCCCAGCTGGCATGGAGGCAATATGAAACACATAAACCCTTCTGATATTAATGACTGTCGAGCTGAGAGGCTCTGATGCTATTCAGAGATAGGCGCTAAATGTCCCTGAGTACTGAGAACACAACATTATACGCATTCATATAAATATCCTCTCATCTCTGCACAAGACTTGCCTGTCCTTGAGTTCCCATGAAAATAATAAGAGGTGGGCCTCCTGTAACTCAATACCCAGATATTGCCTGCAGTGGTGGCGCCCAGAGATGAAATGAAATCAGAACAAGGTGATGACAATGATGCCACTTGTGGTCGAGTTGGAGACTTAAGGATTCATTCTGATCATATTTCAACCCCCCTGCAATCTCCACCGTCCCTCTTTAGCCTCCCCTTGGCACTCCTTGGCATTATAATAATGCTGGTAATGATAATAAACAAAAACCAAGTTACAAAGTGCCATACATAAGATGACAAATTGACAATAATAAGACGCCAATGGTAACATTTGTAGTTAGGTAAAAGAGATTAAACGGGAACGGATTAAAATAAAGTGATGAAAAATGAAAAACTCAAAGAAAGTTAGGAAAGAAAAACAATCGAATAATTCAAGTGAACAGACTTGGAAATTAGAAGTGATTTAAATCCTTACTCTCAGTTAAGTACAAAGATTTTTAGCCGTTAACGTACAATTTAAGCAATCCATTCATAATGCTGCAATATTACAGGACTACATGCAGTATGACTGTTTGAAAATCAGATTACAGTTCGCTGATTCAGTAAAAATTAAGCCTTTAAGCACTTTTTTATAAGATTACAGCCCAGAAACTCTACAATAGAGTTAATGCAGTATGATTGTTTTTGTCGATTTAGCAGTAAGTTTTAAACAAGGAGTTAACATTAGTGCTACGGTGCATGCGATGGCTGAGCTGACAATGAGGTTTCCGGTGATCCAATCCTGAAAGGTACTGATTCAGTCAGTGATACGTCCACTACTGAACACCTCTCCTGGTAAAATCAGAACAAGCGCTCAAATAAAAGTGTGTATTAAGAAGAGATTCAAAAGATGATATAGATCCAGGAAGGGGCCCTTACTTTAAAGATGCCCCTCTTTTTTTTTGCACTGACAAAAGACTGGTAATCTAAAACTGTGCACAGGCTCACATGAGGCTAATTTTTTTTTTTTTTTTTTTAATTTGCCACATGCCGCATACTAGTTTCCTTTTCCCAGTAGATGGGAAATATGAGGAATGTAAGTGTTTCTGTGGGTTGACAAGAGCGCCAGTGCTGTACGGAAAAAAAAAAAACTATGGTGGAAGATAAAAGCTTAGACATGGTCGGGCATCCCCACCAACCAGGCCCCTAATCAGTTCTTGAGACGGGCCAAGAGGCTGTCATCTCTGGGGGGTCCCAAACGTCCTTTAACGCCCAGATCTGTCACACACCTGCCACTGTCTTTTATAGAAGCTGAGAGGCAGCTCGTACACTGGATCTGTGCCGATGAGACCAGTTATCAGCCCCTCCTGCAGCACTTCAATAACAACGTCAGTGTCAGGTTCCCCTTCAGCAGCGCACTACACATGGATGGGGGGCAATCAAAGGCCACTCTTCAACATTAGGGAAGATTGGCCTGAATTTAACCCTCGCCTGTCCTTCTCTCAAGAGCCTTTAACAGACTGGAGACTAGTAGTGCACCAGTGTCCAATTTCTCTGCTAGTTTACCCTCTGAACTGTGAGGACGGATGGAAGGGTAGCTTAGCCTCTTATCAAGACCTCCAGGGACGGGTAGTACTGGAGCTGGATGGGCCCAAGAGATCCTCGATTTCATTACATGCCTGTTAGGAGTTGGCCTTTGTTGTCTCGCTGTCCTTGTTGTATCCTGTGTGGGAATTCCCCCTAAACAGCAAAGGAGTTGTGTACCATTTGTTTGAGAGACAGTGCTAATTCATTTGCAGAATATTGAGCAGATTCATGTCTTAAAGTTCGCCTGACAAACCTGTTTTACATCAGGTTAGATGGGAAAGCTAGCCGTTAAAGGGTCAGTTTTTGCTTATTTACTAAGTAGATAGTTTTGGTTTTATTTTTCCAGGATTTGACATATCTGTCTTTGAGATTTATTTTGGATTTAGAGTTCAGGGAAAGTGTTAAACTGAAACGGATGCTTGTTTTTTTCCCCCAAGCAGTAAGGTCAAGTGGTTTCACTTGTCTATAAATATGTATTTGACCCCAATTATTTTTTCTTTAGTTATATTTATATATTGTAGTTACAAGGAATGTTACCAAATTTATAGTTTTAGTTTATAGCTCTGCAAAATAATAATCCATAGAAACATATTTCTCCTCAAAAAACTGTGTCTCTTATATTTAAAAATATTTTAAAAGTCAGCATTTTATAGGAAAAGTAGTTCCAAAGAAAACTTTTGCTAGCAAAGTCTATGGATTATCCAGAGTGTTGAGGACTATGTATTTGGAAACACATGCTGCTTTTTTAAATGTAATTTGGCACTAACAGAATTCCATTCTCTTCAATTGTATCAGTCTGGGTGCGCAAATCTTCGAATCTGGGCAAATGAAATGAAAGCAATCAGCACGGCTAGAAAAATTGGCTAAAAATAAATGTAAGTGAAGCATTAAATTAGGATAACTATCCTTTCAACTAACTATATCTGCCCTAAAGTGGACTAAGAAGACTTTAGACTTTGCTGTTCAGAGTACATTGGCACTGACTGGACTGTGTGTGGTGCACAATTTGCTCAAATGAGGTCAGATCGGGTAGATTGTCAAGGATATCATTATCGCCTCTCGCTGCCCAGAGTGCGGTGCCATGGTCGATCATCAGCACTCTGCGCTGCCAGTACGTCTTGTTGCCCACCAAACACAACATTCCTCATCAGCTTCGAGACCACAGCTCCACATTGTTGGTAGATGTGTAGCTTTTCTTTCCGCATATCATTCATGTACCTGTTTTCTCAGCAAAATGGGAGATGAGTGGAGGAATTACCATGGAATTATTTTGGGATGTTGTACTCACTCTGAAATCTTCACGTCTGGCATTTGAAAGCACGAGCCAATGTTAAATTATGGGCGACAGACATAAACAAAATGGTAAACCCAGGCTGGTTGCTGTATTTGAATTGGACTGTTTGGCCCTTTGTGAGATCAAGACCTTAAGGCAACGCTGACAAATCCCACCTCTGGCCCACCACAGATGGCACAGCGATCTACCCAGGCAATGAATAAAAGAGTAGGTGTTGAGCCCTAATATCCCACGTCTAGGACTGTAGCCATTCTGAGGTGACAGTGACCGCCAAGTCAAACAACAAAACTACACTCAGCATTAGCCACACTGTAATAGCCACTACTGAAAATGTCAAACTACGCCTTTTTTCCTGTGCAGTTACAAATTATTCCAAGGTTTAGCTTTAATAATCAGATTACTGTAAAAACTGCTCATTTATCCTCACTTTAACCCTAATGAGCTTTGCTGCTCACATAAACAAATACTCTGTCCCTCCAGTCACATTATATAGATCAGTACAAGCAGCTAATTGAAAAGAAATTGATGCTCTCCTTGGGTTGTGTTCACTGACTTCTGCACAATCAGATAATTCATCTGTTCTCTCTCTCTCTCTCACTGCTCCTAATCCACTTGGCTTTGGCCCATTGACCAAGCTACAGTCAGATTCAATTCATGTTATTCTACCATTCCCCCATGCTGAAAGCAGCACACTTTCATAATTATAAAAATATTTATTTTCTTCACTTCCTTTAATTTGGCTTCATGCACTGGCTTGGCAGTATTGATCCGCCGCATTGGCATAAGCAGAGGATGTGTGTCTTGGTGTGTACGCTTCGGCGCAGGTGTGTGTTGGACTCGAACTCAATGTCATTTGTGCCCTTGTGGATGACGGCGATACTGGGTGGAGTTAAGGAAAACTTTCAGAGCCCGAAAGAAAAATAATACATGCGCAGCCCTGTGAAACCAACGGCCTTCTTTTCAAATTGTAAGTGCACATGAAGAAGAGATATAATTCATAACTCATTTACAGCCTGCCTCATAAGATCAGGATGACTCAGAATTTACGGCGAGGCATTATTCTTATTAGGCTTGTAAAAGAAGGCATTAGCCCACGCCAAGCATTAGTACAATTCACTTTACCTAACAAGGGGCAGGCTGAGGTGAGAGAACACTTAGACTCACCCAGAGCTCCACAAGGTGATGGCAGGATGCCCAATTTCATAACTAGTTTGAAGTGCTTTAAAACTGATAAATGTGAGTAATTGGGGAAATAAGCCATGCTTCCCTTAGCTAGTGGGTAAACTGGGAGGTTAGCAGCGAGGCAGAGGTTGACATTTCATCGGGATAAGCATCCCTTACATTCAAATCTGATGTTTGTGTATGGAGAGCTTATTGCGTGCGAGGAAAGACAAGCAGCGACTCATCACTGCACGTCAAATTAAACTCGAGCCTCTTCCATCCATGAGATAATGATGCAAGACTAAATAAAATAAACAAAGTGAAGGACCCCGATCCCCCAATCCAATGCCCCACACGGATCCTGATTCTGCATGGCAGATTTAGGAAATCCGGCTGTCCCAGGGTGTGTCAAATCCCACACGGAGGAGCCTGGAGGAGTGAAGAGCGCAGGCCCGGGTTTCTTTGATTTTCTCTTTTTATGACACGGTTCTCACATGACCAGATAACTTTGCAGTCTCTGTCAGACAGCTGGGCCGAGCCTGCTTAGGCCATCTAGAGGAAGGAACAGGTGCGAAACAGCCACCTCACTGGAAGAGGGTTGGAAGTAGCAGCTATCTGTGTGGCGTCTTGAGGGGAACCGCTCACCTGTTGGCAGAACTGAGCAAACTTGAGAGGCCATGGTCCGAGAGCTGAGGGGACAATTATTTATTTTATTATTATTTATCTCATTTTGCTTACACTTGGGTCCTTGAGCTTGTCTATAAGTATGTATTTTACCCTTATTATTTTTACTTTATTTATACTTTCTTCTGTAATTTGTTTTCTGTGCTTTTTCCCCTTAAGAATTTGAACTATTTCCAGCAGAAACAGGCAGCTCTTTTCACAGAGAAAGCTCTCATAAACCTGCCGTGCACTACCTGCCCAGTAACAAACAAGCAGACAGACAAAGAAAGCAACTAACTTAGGATCATAGTGAAGCATTTAGCAGTTGAAAAGCCAGATATTTTTCTTGCTGTGAACCAAAACAAAGATGAAAGTGGAATATCAGTGTTGGATTTAGGTCCATCTGATGGCCGGAGAAACAGCTTTAAATATTGCTTCATATCTGTTGGATGTGTTTCTCATCATAACAACTTTATATGGTGATAATATGTCAGTGTATTGCCTCCAAATTACCAAAATCAAAGCTTTAACTAGCCCATATGACTTAGTCATTATGGACAAAAAGATCATGTTGACAAAAATTAGTATTTCCCCTTTAAGCCAAATGTGTATAAGTTAGGTGGAACATCCAGGCCAGAACCCTCGAGGGAAACATTAACAACCTGGTATAAGATTAGGACAAAAACAATTAATTTGTGTGTTTGTGTCATACAGCTGTCTAACCTCCAGGCCAGAGTATTAAATTGAGGATGACTGCAGCTATCAAGTGCATCAGTTACTCCGTAAGTGAATTTTGTCCGCTTATAGTCACTGTTTTGTGATAAATATTCTTTATTAAGTCCCCAAGGGTGCAAACACCATTACGGAATATGGATTCCATCCCACTTGTACCATCATCAAAGAATCAAATTAACATCTGTTGTTGTTACTCCAATTTGCTAGCAACATAAAAGTGTCATAAAATTCCAAAGAGTTTTGCCATAAGCGGAAAGGATGTAAATATTTTGCTCAGGAAAATGTAAAATTATGCCAGAGTTGATGCTGAGAAGTGATGTGTTTTCCCACTGACAGTTTCTAATGGTTTTGTGTTGAGACATTAGTCCATCATCTCCAGCAGGCACCAACCCTGAATCTTCTCATTGATCCCACACAAAACAAATGGCAAGCTCCGACAGCGGGACACAATGCTTCATCCTGCCCAATCCATTAACCCCTATCACGAAGCTCCCACACTGATGATGGAATGCGCTGATGTCCCAATGATAGACAGAAAGACAGAGCACATAGAGAGAGGGAGAGAGAGAGAGAGAGAGAGAGGGTAGGGGAGGTGGAAAAGGTGCAGTGGAGAAAAACAGGGAAGCAGAGGTATTTAGAAAAAAAGAGATAAAGAGGCACGCAGAGAGACAGAGAGACAGAGTGAGAGACGAGAGAGACAAGGATAAAGAATGAAGCTGCCATAATGTGAAAAGAAGTTCTGCTGCACCTCTCGTCGTATCCTTATGTGGCTGCATCACACAGTTAAAAACCAAACCTTTTGACTCACATTTTCCATCAGAACAAGGTATTTGCAGCAAAAAAATTTAAAAAATGCACCAATGTGCAACCACTTTTTAAAAGAAGTAAATGTATCTCTGATCTTCTATCTCTTCCTAAAGGTCAAGATTGATCTGATTGATGTCTGAATAATCTGGCCAGCTGCAGCTCTTGTAGTCTCTATGCTGTAAGCCCATAACCATCATAGCCTTGATGTGTAGTTAGGCTTATGTTTTTGTAGAGAGGTGCACATGAGCTCTGTTGGAGTCTTCAGCGTAGCTTCACAGGCTACAACAACAGGCTACAGGTTCTGCAGATATTCTTTAACCTCCCCACCAAAAACAGCCCTGTGCTAAAAAAAAACGCAAGGGGCTGTGTTGCTTCAGGTACTGCTGAAGCAACACAGAATACAATCCAAAATACAATCCATGAAGTTACATAACATAGACATAGAGTAAAAATGGTAAACAGACTGATGTGATTGACTTTTATGAACCAAGATTTCTATCATTATTGAGCTCAAAACACAGGCTGAGTCACATTTTCCGGATTGTACAGGTAGTCACGAAAAATCAAATACGCTTGATATAATCTTGACAGCTCTGAGTAATCTTAAACACTATCAGGAAGTGAGAGGTTTGAAATCATTAACCCTTGCACACTATGCGGTGAAACATCCTTATTGTTCAAGGCGACCTGCATGTATTTTGCACACAACAGTTTCGACCGCAGTCTTGAAAAACATCTGCCCCAGCCAAACTGAGGGTATAATCTGGCTTTAAATTGGGCAGTGTTTTCCTGGCTTACGGGAAAACAGTAGCACCAGCAGCCACCGCGTACGCCGGCAGGTTGTGGAGAAGTCAGTGGGTCTTCATTAAAGCCAAACCACAGAGTGAGGAGGAGGGAGGCCTCTGTCTCCCTGCGCTCTCTGGGCTGCGTTGGCTTTGTCAGCCCTTCTTTGTAATTAGAACAGACCTCCTCCTCCCACTGTAATTAACAGCAATAGGATGTGTGCTGTAATTCAGCCTCCTGCTTTGTCATGCTGATATGTTTCGTGGCCGGGGCTGATGTTGGGTGGGCCACATTTCATGCTGCAGCAGTGTGAAAATACAGAACTTTTTTTTTTTTTTTTAACACTATAACTCATTTTTTTTTATTCCCTTGTGAAATAGATTAAAATGAAAAGTAAGCATTTTTGGAGATACTGAACTTATACTGAAGTGAGTTCACAAAAGTTTAAAAGTGACGTTGATTGAAAGCCTCGGCTCGCTGCGTCTGTGCAGGCTATTGTTTAAGTCCTGCGCAGGTCTCAGCAGGTCAAAGCAATCTAGGGTCAACCGATGTCGCGATCCTGTGGTACCCTCGTTAGTCCATTACAGGTCTGATGTCAGCTAAATAGCTTCCAGCTGTACGGACGTGGATGCAGCCTCAGGTCATGTAGGAGAAAAAGGGCTTAATAGAAGCATTGTGAAATGTCGAGAATTTCCTCCCAAGAAAAACGACACGATTGGTTGTAATGCTAGTCAACCAAAAAAATTAATTACAGTTGTGTTTGATTGACAGATCTATGACCTGAACAAAGTGATCATTTTAACCCAAACCATGACCTTTCCTTAAACCTAACCAAGTAGTTTTTGTGCCTAAACCTAACCAGACCTTGACCGTCTTGTTGTCACATCATAAAACATCGCAGTGATTTGTCGATTACTGCGGGATGCCAGATAGAAAACACTCTTAAATGTCATTCTGGAGTGCACATGATCGTTTCACTTGGACGACTTGTTGGAAATGTCTCAGTAGCCAAGACATCAAAGTGCATGAGCTACCAGATGCTTATCACACGTAATAATATCCCTTCCAAACGATCAGAAGGCTTGTATCTATTTATTTTCAGCTGATGAGTGTGAACAAATGTTTCTCAGTGGTTTTACGCTGACAAGTCAAGACATAGATGGCTGCCACCAAAAGTTCTCTGCATGCATCTTCTGTTTTGATGTGGTTGAGGAAGAGCTGTGATTACCTAATCCTGTTGAGACTGACAGGCAAGACCGTGGCGGTGCGTTTGATGCCGCGGGGCGAGGCATGGGCCAGATATGCCTGGAGGGACATCATCGTTAATATTAGGTGGGTGTGTTTTATGTACCTTGGTAGATCTTTACTCCTGGCTGTCCTTCGGCGGGCTCAAATTTACAAAACCTACAGCTGAAGCATTCAGCCCCTCTTCTCCTGCTTCACTCACTCAGTCGTGTCTCTCTCCTAACAAGACTGTGATTGGATGATATTTTTAACCTGTTTGTCCAAAGGTCCTTGGCATATTGAGGAAAGGAGAAAAAAAAAGAGAGATGAGTGGGAAGAAAGATGAGCCGTCATCGTAACACATTTGTGTCAGGCGGTGTCCGATGTGTTGCAGTAATCTATGGGAGCACTTATGTCTGTGACATGAAGGGGCATTCATCACATTCCTCCTCAGTCTGTGGCATGAGAACGCCGGCAGAAGAATTTCAATGCGACACTCAGGCAATACATCACGATGGACGTTCCTTCATGGCGCGGCGAGGCACGTTCAACGCGTCAGCCTCGCATTTTGAATATCCTCAGTATTGGCGTCAGGATGCACCAACGCTGCCCCTCTTCCAAGATGTCAAAAGAGATTGGGTTTGAAAAGGGGTCCGAGCACGAAAAACAACCTCTAAAACTTTCAGATGAAGGTGTCCATTATGCTATGTTGGTTAACCCCAAGAAAGAGCAGGCACAGGTCAAAGACTGTAAACATCTGTGTTGAAATGTCTACGTCTAGACAACATAGAATAGTAAAGCAGTGGCTGTGGGCCAGGTAAACATTAACTGGAACTCCAACACACAACCTATTTTTGTTCAAGCCAAAGCCTGGAAAAGCACTTATCTCTGTAAATGGCACAATATCATTTTCCACCGTCCTGGGATTTTTTATTACAGCTCAGAGACTCTGGGGTGCTAATTAAAATGGAGTCGTGTCCCTTCAAGTACTTTTTTTCTCTTTTTTTTTTATAAACCAAAATCTCTGCTCTCTTTGTCTTCTTGTATAGTGACTGTGTTTTCTCCATTAGTCAACATAGATGTAAAGCTGTCAATAGCCACGTGATATATTGTCCGTGGAGATGTTTGTGTTGCTGTGCTATAAGAACACAAATATGGTGTTAAAGATGAGTTCTTGAGTGATAGTTCCTATAATGAATACCCTGTGTGTGCTTTACTTTCTATAGGAAACAACCAGTGTGATTGTGAGTGTGAACTTTTGTGGCTATAATCAACATTCATATATGAACAAATCACTATGTGTATCTGAAAGGGATCACCTATAATGGTGAACCCACAGAGAACTATCACCAGACTCTGTAGTTCCCCTCAGCTCTATGGAGCTTTTTTTTTTTTTTTTTTTGCATCTTTCTCCTAATTGTTTTGATTTTCCGGCCCATAAATGTCTTTCTTTATGTCATTTTTGGCCACAGCAAAAAATAAAAAAACATCTGCACTCTGCTTGCCCAGCAACAAATGGCAGACAGTCAGAGTTAGCAAGTCAAGCATTTAGCAGCGTAAGAATGAATGCTAATGTTGCACCATGTCTGCTGGACATGAACAAGCAACTATTTACTTATCTTCGCTACAACAACTCCATAAGATGATAAAACATCAACATTTTGTTTTCAGCTTGTTCTTTTTGGCCAAAAATAAGTTAGCGCAAGTTTAAAAGAATAAAACTTTCACCGACAACAAATATTCATGTGAGGGTTAGCAATCATTGTATTTGGAAAGTTGTGTTTATGAGCTACACAATACAGACTTGGGGGGTGCTGAGCGCCATAAATTTGTGAGACACACTTTGAGTGAACTTTGAGTTCACTTGATCAGGCTGAGAAAAGGCCAGAAACGAGCCAAAACCAAAAGTCCTGATAAGAATGAGTTTCACAACATCATTGATTTAAAGCTGGGGTTGGTGATTATGCAGTTACGAGCCTCCAGGCTGAATCTTTACTACCATTTGAGATAAAAGGATGCACTATTAATCTCTTCTATCACTAACTTCTCCGTCATGAAAAACACAAAGGCAGTATAGAAGCAGTATCATAAATGAGCAATTACCCAACAGCCTTGTTTAGACAGGACTTGCATGTGGCCGACATTAAATTTATTAAACCATTCAGAAATTAAACTGTCAACAGTTTAAAAATCAAATTACCCCGAGTGACAGAAAAAATTACACAGTAAAGATTCTGAAAGATAATCATGTGTACGCCAAGCACGCACAGCGCAGACTAGACAGTGAGACAGCCATTATTATATATCTTTCAAGTGATCCAGATCTTGTGGTCTGATGAAAATTTGAATTGATATCACCTGTGTTTGTTTACACTCAGCACTAATGGAGTTTCACAAAATGCAATCTCTCCCTGGAGGAAGACCAGGCCAGAGTCAGTCTGAGCGCGCACACACACACACACACAAGCCGTCTGAGATGCAGCTGTTTTCTTCATTGGATTTGTTTGTTGTTGCTGTAACACTGATGAGATCACTGCGTGGATTACACTCTTCTGACAGCTCCGTGTGATAAATCTGTTGAGGTGCTTTTTGCGAGAACGCGATCGGGCCAAGGTGTAATCTGTGGAATACAAACTGAATTTATGATTCATTACATGACTGTGTTTTCGTCCGTGACACGGGTAGGAGATAATGAAACCCTGACCTCTTTTATTGGTTTATTACGGTCCTGTCCATCTCCCGCTGATTAGCATAACATTATATGATTCTTTTTCACATCACACACCAGCTTCTCTCACAACAAATTACTTTTGTCAGAGCTCTAAAAGATACATATTTACTGTGAATTTGGAACAGTCTGAATCCGAGGATTGGATTTGTATGACTATAAGGGCAGGGACACGGAATGATGAGGGCGATGACAGGAAAGGCTGCTTCCTGTCCAGACAGTGTGGATGGGGTGCGATGTGCTGATGTGGAACATGGCCCAGGGCACATCCCTGCCTCTCCACACGGCGCCCATTATCTCCCATAGTGTACAAAGCAGCCCTGCTATGGCGAGCATTTCCTGCTTCCTCTCCCGCAGCAGAGCCAGGTATGTGTGCGAGGCAGTAACATGACCCAGCTGGAGAACAGAGACTGCAGGAGAGCATCTTGCTGGGTCACGGCCTCCAGATTAAGTGGTCAGGAAGCATTGTTAAAGAACAAAGCTAGTCTGTGTTTTTCGGAGAGACGCAAAGCCTCAAGGAGCATGCTCAGTGAGGACGCGAAGTTCTGGAAAACATTTTTTTAGAATCTTGTCTGACCACATTAGCCGGATACAAAGAAATGTGTTTCCCAGAGGAATATTTTTCTGTTTCTGTTTTCAGTCATGTGAATTAGTTTCATTGAAAATATTAAAAATTCACCATTCAAAAAAAAAAAAAAAGAGAACTCCCATTTTTCATATTGACTGCTGGCATGAGAGTGAAGCACATTAAGCTTAGTATTAAAAGAGCGGTTAGTGCACTCATAAAATGGTTCAAAGTATCAAAATCAAACAGGATATCATCTTTATTTACTCTTATTTATTTACAACTTATGCATTCGTCTTCCTTGTCAAAATCTGGTGCCTACATTATAGAGGTCAACAGATAGTGGATTGATAGGCAGATATAAAAATGATAGACGGAGCAGGAAAAAGCCAGCATCAACCCCTATGCACGGCAAAATGACTGTCGGAAATTAACGACTTTAGGATAAGTGTTGAGTTGATCATTGAAGTTACAATGATAAATAACTAAAACCTGCTCATCCTCCCAAAGTCTGGGTGAAGCCACAAACCAGCTGTAGGGATGAGTGTGTTGGATTTTATCTTTATTTTATCCATACTCTTGTAGGCCCCGTTCTTTATCAATACTCTTATCAGTTCTTTCCCATTACTAAAGAATTGGGTTTTTGTTAAATTACCTTTTTTTAAAAAAAAAGAAAAAAGAATACATTCAGAACTGACAGAATTGATTTTTAAATACAACTAAGTACTGTTTCTAAGGCAGCTACAGTAATGTTCACAACAGCAAAGTCGCTATCTAAGCTCTATCTTACTGGAAACTAATCTAAAATGTCAGTAAAATAAATAATATTTCTGACATCGAAATAGTGAGCGAAGTTTAGAAAATGAGGAACACAGACATCAGTCACTATCAGTCATTGATCCTGTCCTCCTCCCTCTGCTGCTTCTGTGATTCACTGGCTGCAGGTACTGCTGGTAGAGAGTAAGGGCTGGTTTGTTTTAGCCTGTAGCTAAGTTTACAAGAATTTGCCAAATTTTAAGATTCGTTGCAAAGATAAACAGTGAGATTACATACAGACTGCTTCAGTTTTAGCTTGTTCGTCACAGTACGCTGGTAACTTAACAAGTGCGCTGTGGTTGTGTAAAACATGCTAGGAGACTGCGGACGAAGCAGGTGGAAATATCTACATGTTTATGGTTGTTGAACAGGTTGTTTAATGAAATACTTGTGGGCTTTTTCCTTGCAAAGATTTTATTGCACTTATAATAACTTAGTAGTTGTCATCAACTCAAGTAATCTACAAGTTATCTTCACTTCACCTGGTACACCACTGCAGCTTCTCTGCTTTGCTGTTCGCTCTGCGTGTGCGTGCGTGTCAAACACAGCGATCAAAGGAAAGGACAGAGAAGCGGTTTGGCTTAGACGCTGTGCTGCTCCTGAGTCCAATTATGGCAGGGAAAATTCTGATTACCTTGACTTTGTGTACCAAGTCTCCATGCAAAGCATTGATGTACGTCCCCGTATGACCGGTGGAGGCTGCGCAGCCATCAGTCACTATCAGAGCCAAGTTCCGCCAATTCCCATGGTAAATGTCCCATCGGTCGGCCTCTACTATATTACCTACGATGCAACTTGACAGCAGTTCAGGCAGACAGTCAACCCGCCAGCCTCAAGCAAAGATGAAGAGCGAGCTGCAGAGGTCTGGTAACCTCGCTTCTTTCTAATAGCACACTTTTTTAGACTTGTAGTCTTCAACCGCAAGCTAACTCAAGTGACATCACTTTTGTCAGATTCTTTTATGCAGCTCCCTCTAAAGCCACAAAAGGCTTTAAACAACTTTTTTTTTCACATATGCAGTAGCACTCCCCAAAACCTGTAAATAGAGGTAAATATAAGGTTTGTTTCTGATAAAACTTTTGTTCTTAATGATTTTATTACTTCTAGACACCTTGATTTTATGCTCTTAACTGAGACCTGATCAAAGCCAAATGAGTACTGCCAGCTGGCTGAGTTATGCCCTCCTGAACATGGGTAGTATCAGTTTGCCAAGGCCATGTGGCTGTGATGGTGGTCTTGCTGCTATTTATAAAAAAAAAACTCTTTAAATGCAGCCTACTATCTGTTAACAATTTCTCAAGCTTTGAGGTACTTACGTTCAAAAGTGGTGGTACAGATCCAGCCGTCCTTGCTGTTATTTATCACCCATCCACAACCCAGTCCGTGCTTTTTATGTGAATTTTCCAAATTTAAATCATCCATTGTACTGACCTATGATAGAGTTGCTATTACTGGTGATTTCAACATCCACGTAAATTATCTCTCTAATTCCATGACTGTTGAGTTCAAAGCTCTACTGGAAAACTCAAAATCCAACTCATTATATCAATGAGCCCACACATTGTCAAGGTAATACCCTGACCTGACCTGGTGATGTCAAAAGGCTGTGGCATTGGTAATGTCATGGCCACTGATATCACTGTTTCTGATCACTTCTGTCTATGTTTTGATGCATGATTTCCAGTAACAGAAAGCACAAAGAAAATTACAGTTGGCAAGCGATTTATAGACACTGCAGCACTACTTAAATTCAGAGTTGATTACCCATTCTTATCTACCTGGTATAAATAGCTCAATAAATGAGGCGGTTGATTCATTTAATAACATCTTGTTTAACATCCTAAACATTGTGGCCCTATTAAATGTTTAAAAAAGAGATCTCATGGTGAACCATCACCTTAGATAACAAGCTCTGTTCATAAACTCAAGAGATCATGTAGAGCAGTGAAGAGAAAATGGTGGAAATCTGGACTTGTAGTCCACCACTATATATATATGGATAGAAAAAAACCTTCTTTAAGCTCTTCTATATGCTCCCGAAGAAGAGTCTATTTCTCCAGGGTGATAACAGAGTGGCATAAACTTCAGGAATCTGTTCACAATTGGTAAATTGACTGTTTAATTCTGGCCCAGTCTGTGACCTTCTTCTCAGTCAAGCATCTCCAGCAAAATGTGAAGAATTTGTAACATTCTTCATGAATCGTGTCTTCTATTAGATTAGAAATCATTACTAATTATAAAGATTATTCTGTTACCATCTGTCTTTGGTAACCACACTGTGCTGCTCCCCTCTGACTGTCATCTTTCCCTTCAGGCTCTCCAGCAGATAATAGTTTTTAATTTCATGACATAATAAAACTGCTTGTAACAACGCTTGAAGTGGTTATTTTGAATGCTGTGTTTATTTAGAACTAGATGTAGCTGTATTCATTGTCATGTTCTGTTACAAGATCCAGGCTATATACCTTTTCTATACATTTTCTTGACAAGCAAATAATGATGGTGTGCTCTGACTTAATGCAAAGTGAATTATCGGCAACACAATTGCCAATAAAGTCAATGGGTAGGCACAAGTGGATGCGAGGCTGCTTGTGAGTCCTGTTCATGAACGTACAAGAAGAAGAAAAAAAAAGTGACACCAGAGGAAAACAACATAAAGAACTGGACGTCTTGATGAGTTCTGAGCTTTCGCAGAATAAACAGAGATCCATCCAACGTTTCTTGTGTTATTTTGTTACTATAGCAAAGACAAAAGTTACACAGTGTTGTTAGCGCCACAAAACCTGAGGCAGCTGTTCACATCCTGCCTGCTACTAACAGTCTTTGTTGGTTTCTTTTTAACTATGATTTCTCCCTAACCATAACCAGATAGTTTTAATTATAGAGTTGGCAGATGAATACACGCTCCTATGAATCATTTTTGTAACAGTCTATTGCCTCGGCGCTGACCACCATGTCCTGATTATAGGGGCAACGGATCAGAACATGATCACATGGGTATTTCTGTAAGGCACTGACAACCTGTTTTGTCATTTAGGTTGGAATACTTTTTGAACAAAGACATGCATGTTGATGTGTATTTTATGCAAGTGTCTTTGTGTATTTCAATTATCCAAAATGTCATGAATCTGAAAAGTTTTTTTTTCCCCCTTTCCCAGGGGCTTTAGGTGACTAAGTTCCACTGTGGAGGCAAAACAAAGAGGATGAGCTGTTATGCCAAAAAATGCAAAACAGCCACTTTGTTTAAGCACTTTGCTGAAAGCATGTCTCTCCCAAATGCACAGCTTGGGCCTGAACAAAACATTTTTCTTTTCATGCGTCCGTCTGCTGCTTGGCTCGGCTTAGCTTGATGCATCTGTTTGTGGGGGAAAAAAAAAAAAATACCTGCATATCTCTCTCCCTGCTGAATTGCTCAGAAGTGCTGCCAAGTAGAACCGGACAGATGTGGGAACTGGATCTGCAGTAGACAACTCCATCACTCTCTCCACTCATCCCTCTATATAAATCTCTGTCTATCACGGCTGCTGCAGTTGTCCTCTGAATCCCATTAGTTTTTGTCTGTTGTAAAGGGCATTGGGGAAGGGCATTTGGAAATGAGGGAAGTGAAAACGTGAAGACAAAAGAGGTTGCTGCTGCTCTACATGCTGTGCACTGCAGGTCAGGAGCAACATGTGTGGTCCATCATGCCTTGACGTATCCTCATCCTGTGCCATGGCGCGGAGCCATGCCCATGCTAGGCTAATGATGTGTCTGCCTAACAAGACTGGGTCAAAACGTGGTGCAGTGGAAACAACTTACATGCATGATTATTATAACCATTTTTTTTCTTTTTCTTTATTTCTTATGCAGATTACCATCTAACTGACTCTTGTATTTTTATTACACAGATACACAATGATCTACGACTTCCCCTGTGCCAAATCGGACAGTGATCTGGTTTCTCGCCAAACTCAGTTTTTAAACCATATTTCAAAACTTTCTTCACTGAATATAGGAAATGAACGCTGGTTTTTAATGACTTTTAAGTCTTTTTAACTGACCTACAGTTCGGCATTATTTGCTGGGCCTGATCGCTGCAGTGTGAGCCGCTGACAGCCGCCATGTGGATGCCATGGCATGGCTGGTGGAGCTAGCGGCTAAACTAAGCTAAAACAGTTTGTCTCCTGCAATTTCTGGATTGCTGATTGTCAGAAATCCAAGACATTGTCTGAAACTTAGTCGTGCACTATTCACTTAAGAAACTGGTTTTCCGCAGATATGGTGAGGGATCCGGAAATGTTCATGCTCAGGACAGAGCTCTTAACCCTAGCCATTGAGAATCTTATCAGCGAACTACTACATTCACTACTTATTTAAACAGCATTTATATACAGGAATGATTCAGCTCCAAGCTTTTTGAGCGATATAAGCAGTCGATCACTGTAATTGTGATCACTATAAGCAGTTTCCACTCTATATGGTAACCTGATGCACCAGATGGTTTGTTACGCAGAGCGTCCTTGGAAACTGGAAAAGGACAGACATTTTCAAAAAATACTTGGCAGGTGATTGGATGAACCATCTATCACCTTCTCACCTTGCGAGACAGCTGGATTTGCAAGATCGCAAGATCACGCGCGACTCCTCATGGGACACGGATTGGTCCGAACCACCTGGTGTAACTTCATCACTGAGTGAAGTCACTCAGTCAGTCACAGACTTTCACATTTATAGGGCTGGTCCTGCTGTTGTAGGCCAGCCAAAAATGTGCTCTCATTCAGCAGAGGACTGAGTCTCAAAAGAAGTCAATGAGGACAAGCTATCATAGGCCATTTCCTCTAAAGCACTCCCGCCCTTGACCATATTCTACATCACCATTAAATGTGGTATTTTCTCTCATGCAGATCGGGCCAGAGCAGAAAAGTGACGTTCACAGATGTGTTTACGGATGTGAGTGAGTTACTGATGATTAAGTTTCCTGGCAAATTCTTAATCTCTCTGTCTCCTTTGCTGTCTTTCTCAGTCTGTCTGTTTCTCTCAAGCTTTCACACAAACTTGCACACATGATTCTTTCTAATTATGCTTAAATATTTGCTGGCGAGTGGAATATGCACAAAGAAGATATCCAAAATGATGCATATGGCTTTGACTTTTTCTCCCTCATCCTGCAGTCATCCAGGATCCATCCTGCTTTCATCCATCCTGCTTCTATCTGTCCAGGTTAATTTCTCATGTGGAGTCATGAACTCTGCACATGTAGCTAAGCGCATAACTCAAGTTTATTAGGACCTGGGTCTTATTTTTGTAGATTTATCTGTGGTTTTTATCAGTAATGATAACACTGTATGTTACGTAAATCACTGAGATGTGGGAATGCTGTGACATCACTAAAAAGAAGTCAGCAGCTGTCAGGTAATTAGGTTGTAAATAACGGTTTAGCCAGATGTATTTGGAAGATAAATTAATGGAGAACGGTAAAATTATCACCCAAACTGTCTGTCATATCGCACTTTAAAGGATAACTTTTAAACTTTTTCCTAACATGAGCTGCTCAAGAAGGGATTGTTGCCAACATCTTGGGTGCACTCACTTTCAGTTTTACCTCTGATTTCATTTTTTTTTGTTTTTGATGATATGCTGGCCTATATACAACCTGTCTGTTTGTTTTAAGTTTCTTGCCAAGTCCGACTTTGTTGTAGTGATGTCGCCATGTTCCCACATCCCTTAAAAGAGAGGGGATCTGGAAACATTTTATGTTTTCTGTTATGATTTCTATCATAACAACAATGTTATGATAGAAATGATAGCCAAAGCTACGGAAATAAGACCCATATTGTAATAAAACAAAATTATTCTTTAAAGTCGACATCTTTAATTTTGACCATTATAATATGAATTGATAATAATTTAAGTTCATATATAATTGTACTGTTTGTCCTAATGATAGAAAATGAGAATTTTGGGTAATTCTTTATTTTATGGGTCCATAATTTCTTAATAATTTCCTTGTAAACACTTATAATAATGTAATTTGGTACTGTTTATAAAGAAAATAGGAATTTATGTAAAATAATTGCTCCATTTAAGACTAATTAAATATTTAGTAGTGATAGGGGAATGTATTCTCCATACAGATTGGAATGTATCCTTACCTGTAGAAAAATTCAATATTTTCTCAAAGTTACACTAGAAATGAATTGGAATAAATTATTAGGAGTGTACCAATTTCACACTGATTTTTTGCTATAATCATTCCCAAACTGCATAATTTCCTTTTCATAATTTCCAGGAAACAACTTGGAAATGATTAGGAAACTATGTGTGTTTATCTTCTGAACAAAATTGAAAACACAGGCCAGTTATAATCATGTATTAACAAATATTAACTGTGTAAATAAACATTTAACAGCACCAGTAGTCATTGACAACTTCGATTTAGTTGTTGTCAGATTTTATTCCCTGTATTTAAAGACCTGTCAATTTGAGAGCAATCCTGTTTTGGATTTTGGTGGTTGGGCGATTCTTTTGTTTACATTTGGATCACAGATTGTACCTTTTAACCTCTGAGTGTTATGAGTTTAGTTATCAGGCCGTCTTGCTCCCTCTTTTGGAAACAGTAGAATTAATGGCCTGTTTGATCATGTGAACCAGATGTGTGAGATGGGAACATGCCACCATTGATGCTGCTCACCCGTAAGCCTGCGCACGGGCTTGTGCAATGAGGTGAGGTATTTCACATTTCTGTTTCACAGTCTATTTGTGAGGCCGTAGGTTTTTGCTTTCTCACATCATGCTGGTAAAAATGCACTTTGGCACTAACAAGGTCCCTTTGGGGTAATAGTCGAAAAAGTTTCTTGTTACAGTCTTGTGAATTTGACAGTGACATTCTTCACATTATTGCGCTCTATTAAAGACATGATTGCTTCTCATGTGTTGGGTCACACCTCAGAAAAGTGTCCGATCCTGTGACCTGTATATTTGTTCACAGGGCCAATAACTAGTGTGTAACAGTCTTGGTTACTTCCTTGGCTTGTCACTTGGTACATATTAAATATTGGACATGAAGGGTGTGTGCGGTGGGAAGGGAGTGACTACAAAGACATTATTCAATGTGAGAGACGGAGAGGGGGGAATGAAATCCAGATTGGACAGAACCAACAAGGCTTGTTAGGCAGAGCAGGAGATGAAAGCCCGCTCAATTGGTTCAAGTGTCCAAAGAGAAGTGCTTTTTGGACAGTTTTGAAATGATATGCGAGGCAATGAAAGTCACAGCTATGGCGTATGGTTCTGGTCATGGTCGTTTTAACTGCCTCTCCCCTCGCTTCCCTGTCTTCTGCTGGAGCATGAAAATAAAAACAACACGTCTACTTTGACAAGAATGTGGGACTAATCAGTGCCAAAAAAGCTGGCGCTCGAGTGCTCGCTGCCTTGACTTAGATGTATGGATGGCATTTGGAATGTACCAAGTCTTTTTTTTTTGCCATCTCCTGATTTTTTCCATGTTTCATGTTCCATTTCTCTTTCCATACACATGGGTGTTTGACTATGAATGTCCAAAACACGTTAAGACGAACTGAATTTAATTTTAAATTGGCAATATAAAAGAATAGCAGAAAAGGGTCTTTTAAAGGAGAAATTAAAGGAATGCTGTTCTAACCAGGATAGCTTTGTGCCAAATTCATGTCACATCAGAGTATCTATAATCCCCAATTTCCAACTTGTAGCATTCAGGTCAACATCCAAATTGTAATCACGGCTGTGAATCAGATCTTTCTGAAGGTTCTGATATTTCAAACTTGGTGATTAATGATAAGGAAATGATCTGAAGGCCAAACAGACATCAAAGCCCAATGTCAGACGAAGTCTACCATTCAAGGTAATTAAATCCCAATTTTATTAATAAAGTGTTAAATTGTCGAAACATAGTATTTGTCCAAAATTACTCGTCCAAATTTTCAATCATAAAAACGTCTTGAGTCGTCCAATGAAGCGAACGCTCACACTCCACCCAGAATGTGGAATTACCCACAGAAACCGTAGGACGATGCTGCCAACATTTGTTCCAGTCCCTGCTGATCTGTAAGAACAAAAAAACTATTCTTTATTGTCATCAAGCAAGTTAATAAATTGTTTCTGTCCCTGCAAACATTTGTCCTCCTAAACTGGAATTGGCAAAATCAACAGCAATTCGGTTTCTTGTGTTCTTGTTTTTGCTGTTTAGTTTCAGTTTTTCATTTTGTTTTTTGGTGTTCAGCATAATGCTGGTGTTATTCCATATTGTTTCAATGTCAACAATGTGTCAACACATCCCTTTAAGTCCAAAACCAACAATACGTTAGTCCTTTTCTCAATAGTTTCTAATTTTCCTACTCTGTCTGTAGTTACTGTGTTGGCTCCTACTGAAATACTTTAATGACAGGTTAAAAAAGTATATAATTCATTTTTTAAAAGGTCCAGTAATTTCATCAAACACCTGGGCGCTGTAGTTTTTATCAAATGTTGCTAACATGGGGAGTAAATGTGCATTTGTTAGGGACTATTTTCAGCCATGGAACACATATACACATTTAGTGCTCCAATGAGTATTTATGGCAGTGGTGGACTGTATGTGTGATTAACTCAAAATTACAATGTGTGTGTGTATGTGTGTGCGCATGTCACTCAGTGCAACGGTGTGGCTCATTTATGCATGTTTTAATAGCTTTTGGACAACAATGTAGCTCAATGGCACAGAAGAAGAAGAAGACACATCTGGCTTTATTACATAGAGAATTCTTGTTAGTTGGATTGATTCATTTTTTTGTTTATTCATGTGATTTTTTGATAGAAAAATATAGAAATATCATTAGAAAATATTTCAAAAAGATCTTTAGTTCAATTTCTTATGTTATCATGTTGTGCTACCGAAATATTTTTACATTTTTATAATTTCAGCATTATGCTGTTTAAATAGCTCCCCAATATTAACGCTGCAAAATTACATTCAAAGTCAGAACACATTTCTGAATGAAGCTGCACCCGCTTACACACAATGCAAAGAATATCTACTGCTGAGCAAGACCTGGGTCCAAAGAGCATGTGTAAATCTCATTAGCTGTATATCCAACTGTCCGAGTCATGCAATTACTAAATTATAAATGTGAAATTAATCAGAAAAAGGGCTTGGTGTTTGTGCAAGGGGATTAATCTTGTCCTTGTTACGCCAACGGCAAGAGGCATTATTCATGAACCCTCCATTTCTCACTCCCCCCCCCCCCCTTCCTGGAATGAGAAATATAACTCTGAGCCAAGAGTAAGCATTTACTCTCCAACTCCGCGGACCCTGACAAAACAGAGTTGTAATTATGTGAAATTATTGATATAAACAAACTGATGAATGGCCTTTGCACTCAGTGTGTTTTTTTGTGTGATGTATATGTGCATGAATGTACAGTACTTGAATGCACGTATGTGAGAAGGTGCATTTTTGTTCGAATAAAGTGGGTGTTTGCCCTTGAGTGAGAGAGCAAATGAGCAACTAGAACAGGTCTTTGTTAAGGTGAGAGTAATGTGGAGTGGGTTGGGAGCATTTCTTCTTCCAAATCAATACAGAATAAATATTATTTCATACTAAGGCTATTAAAGGCAGAGGAGGGGGGGGTTACTATTTCTCATCAAATGTGAAAAAAATAAAGTCACAAATGAAAAATACTAAAAACGTCGAGGTTAGAAGGTACTCGAAACCGGTCGTAGCACTTAATTGAAACCGTACTGCTCTCGAGAGAAAATATCTGTGCCAAGCGCAAATCTGCTTGGCAGTAAAGGGGAACAGTTAGGGAATCTTTAACGGGCCACAATCCATTACAGAGAGTCATAAATGTCCTCGGGAATATGCACATCATCGCAGAGTGGGATGTGACCGTACTCTCGCAAAGACTCATCCTCATTTATGTGTCCATAAGCTGAGCTTTTATGAGGACTTTGTATAAGTTTGTGAAAGTAAAACCGAGTCTTGTGTTATGAGATTCTTAATCTCTGTGTATCATGTTGCACATGTTCTTCGGTAAGAAAATCCTGGGAACACAAAGTGCTGCTACCTGTTTTCAACTATTTTAAAGAGACAAATCTTAATGTAAAAAAGGCTGACTTGTTGAATTCTTCAATTTCCTTATAATAATAAGAAAGGGATGGTTTCCATTTTTCCCCATAGCATGTTGAACATATACAATGAGCTCATTGGAGTCCATATAGACCTCAATCTCTGTGCTTTGACTCCACTTACATTCATGTCAATCCTGGTGATATATTCAAACCTGTAACAAATTACTCACTCCCCCACTGCCCTGTGGACGACAGGGGCGTCTTGTCTCTGATTGGTGGGCTTCACTCTCATTTGTCTTTGACACCCAGCGCTGGCCAGCCAACAGTGCCATTCATCTCCTGTGTTGTCACTGGCAGACCCGGAGAGTCATGCTGTGAAGGGAGAAGTCTGGTCCTCCTTAGTAACCACTGTCAGTGCCAGGTACATTCTTTGTCTAAGAGACTTGTCAGGATCCCACAAGTCTACCTACGCTAAAATATGATTGGCAGATTTTTTCAAGTGCAGCTGTTGCTCTGTATAAAGCCTGGTTTGTATTGTATATTACACATAAGCATTTTGTGTAACAGGTTCTGCCTGTTAAAAAGTGATTTTTAGTCGATGTCAAATGCTTCATGAAATCATTAGTTTTATTGTCAAATATCGACGCTGGATAACAACTTTGGTGTCACAGGACATTTGCACAACACAGACGGCATGCGGTGACGACCAGTCAACCATCCGTGTGACAAGCAGAGGATTTAATGAGGCGTCTTCTCTCCCGCATATCCCAATGTAAAAGAGAGGTCACACAAGCTTGTATTTAAATCTGTATTTTTGACCTTAAACAGATGTTTTAAATCGAGTTTCTCTTTAAAGGATCATGACTGGTGATATTTTTCTCAAGTGCAGAGGCAAACCAACAATTAACTGATTATGCTCACAAGTATTGTGTTTTTGTGTGTGTGACCTCCGCTGTTGTGCAAAAACTATTAAAAACACATCAGTGAGCCGCACTGCCGCACTGAGTGAATTTTACTTCATCACAAAGAGTTTTTGGGCATGTTAGTTTGTTTAAAAGTGGCTTCGAAGACTAAAAATGGTAATCACATTCGGTCTCCAGAGAGTAGTGCTGTGTAAGGCGACTTTCTGTTTACAGAGCTTTGCTAGCTTGTTGCGCTATGTATCATCACAATGTCTTGACTTTGTAGTACCTTGTTAATTTCTTTAAGAACTTTAAAACAAAATCAAGAGGTTGTGATATGTTTCACAACGAGCTAGCGAAGGGCTGTAAACAGAACTTCATTCCTGCCAAGCAGTAACTAACACTGCTGAGTTTGAGGCTTGACTGCCTTCCAACAGCGTGAACTTCTAGAAATGCTAAGTCAATAACTTTTTTCAACAAGTCATTATGGTCTCAATCAGTAAATTCAGCCACTCTTATAAGTGTGTTGGTGGGTTTTAAAAAAAATATTGCTCCATTAATCAGATTTGAAGACTTATAATAGCTTTGATGTCTGCCACATGGGTGTTATTTGACAGCTGTGATTGACAGTTTTCTTACCTGCTAGTCTCCCCGGCTCCGGGGTTCATGCTGAGTCGGACTATTATTGCAATATTTCAATAAATTAAATTTCATTTGATTGCAATAATTTAGCTAAAGTAACTAACGTTAGCCCAAGTATGCACCACTTGGTGCTTGGGTCTGCTTTGGTCCAAGGTAGAGGGGTGTGGTTCCATAGCATGAAAGGTGACACTTCTTATTTGAAAGGTCTTGGCTCCAAATGGAACAGATGGCACCGACCATAAACAACTCTCTGCTTCAATGTAAACCAATGAGTGATATCACATCTCACTACATCCATCCTTAGATTATTCCATAACCATAATCTTAGACAGATCATGGTTACCAGCCAGTTTTGGCTCTTCACATGAGATTTGTTGACAATATGATAAATATAAAATATTGTCAGCCATATCCTTTAAGTAAATGTAGTATTATCACAATGTAAAAACACTCCACTACAAGTAAAACACCTGTAATCAAAATGTAAGTAAAGGTATGGAAGTATTATCAATAAAATGTACATTTTGAAATTAGGTGCTGATTATACAGGCAGAGTACTGATGCATGTTAATGTGAATGTTGGTCAAGTTCCAGCTGATTTAAACTACTTTACACACTGATAACAATGTATAATGTTGTATTATGGTCACAAGTATAGGTCAAATTAATGTAGAGGAGTAAAAAATTTGCCTCTGAAATGTAGTGATATAAAATCAAAATTGTGCAGTACATGAGAAAATCTACCGAGTGAGTACATTTGGATTTAATATATAGTAGACACGGAGTCATGATGGTTGAGGTTAGAGTAAAAAAAATGCATTATGTCAAAGAGTTTATGTGTGTCAGTGTATACAGATCATTACTGAGAAGTCACATTAGGTCCTGTACGGTGTCGGGCCTTTGACACCATGACCTCATCACCCCTCTATCACCCAGTGCAGACAGTCTGCCCTTTAGCAGTTTCTGTTGTAAATAAGTCAAACCAAACAAATCCACAGCACAGAGTGATGCAGAACGGCTTGCCACCAAAACCGCTCTATTAGGCGAAAAGAAAGCTGGAGGAAAAAAAAAAAAAAAAGGCAAGTCGCCAAACAATTCCTCTGGGTCTCATTACGTTTTCATAATAAATAATGTTTTTTTAATGATGACCTTTGAAACGTGGGGGTAAAAAATGGCATGTTCCTTTTGTTCTTGTCTTCACCATCCCCCATAAATTACACAAATACACACCAGCTCACCACTTTTTGAAATTGGTTGATCCCAGAATACTGGAAATAGCCCCTGTGAAGCTGCTTCAAAAGACCCATCTGTATGAGGCACCACCATGGTGCCACTTCATGAGAGATGGCACCGCTTCACATGTCTGAACTTGAACCCGACTTAAAACATTAAATTAATTTGAAGAAAAAAAAAAAAAAAATCAGAGTCCCTTTCTCTTTCTTGCTAATCTTATTGCCATTGACGTATGTATGTTCAGCATTATTCATAAAGCGTTCTTTGATCCCTTCCTAGTGGGAATGCCAAGTTTCAGAAAAGCACATTCCAGGTTTTACAGGCATTTTTATAGGCACACCTGGAAATTGCCCCATAAGGGTCACAAATTGAAATATTATGAGTGTTACAAATCTGCTCAGCACCCATCGGCCATGCCAAACAACAGTCCTGTCGAATACTAAACACTTTTAACTCAATTTGTATCTGACATCCAGGTGCAAAACATACCACATCATCTTCTTTCCCCGAGCTCAGTCAGCCTGTCTCTCCTTATCCTCACTCTGTCTCTGTACGAGGTGACTGAGACAAATTTCAAACTAAAGTACCTGCACTCTCCCTCTCTCTCTCTCTCTCCCTCGTTCTCTCTCTCTGTGCATCTACTCGGCTCTAATTCTTCAGTAAACTTTCTGCATGCTATAAAAAGACAGGGTTATCTATCCTTTTAGTTGAGCCGGGGTAGTTTATGGTCACAGCAGTCTTCTTCTGGATCTCTGCCACAGTGTGAGGAGTCTGAGAATTTTACAGCGAGAGACAGTGACAGAGATATGCAGAGAGAAAGAAGTGCATGTTGACATCTTGTTTTGCAGTGGTGCCCATAATGTCTTCAACACATCCAGCTCTGGCTGAACTCCTGAGCAGTGAGTAGAAGAAAATCTGCTTTAAATTTCTCCCTTTGCATATGTATATATATGAAAATGTATAATACTTATCAAAAATGATTCAGGTTTCGTTATTTGTAGGACAGTTCAGAAAGCAATCAAAACAAAGATATCTTGGACCAGTCTTAATGGGTTGTCCATTAATCTCCATGGCCTACAACCCCTATTCATCAGCGGTTGTTGTCATCACTATGTGTGTACTGTATTAGGCAAAGGGCTCTGGTGTCGCTCCGCTGTGGAGCTGCTGATGGCTGAGGAATGATAAGTGGGGGGGATAAAACTTTGTGGGGGTACACGGCGGCAATGAGACCCTCGACCACTGCAAAGCATCCAGTTTCAAGACTTCAGAGGCACACAGAGAGCCATTCAAAAACTCTTCCTGGTGATGAATCTCAATATGGAATAAATATAATCGCACTTGGTCTTCACATGCACTGGTGGCTCAAGGCTGAGATGTCCAACATAAACTTACACTAAGATGTAACCACTCAGATGTTGATTTTTCAAGTTTCAAGTTTGTTTAAAGGTGCAAGTATAATTCATGATTCAAATGTAAAAATGGAAGCAAAAGTTCTGTCAGAAATGTTTGTGAACACAGGAGGAAAACAGGCATATGTTTAAATTATGATTAGTAGCACAAGTGCACATTTTAAATTATAACTCAAAAACCGTGAATTAAATCATAAATGAAGCAAAGCCTGCAAGATAGTTCAGGCAGCAGCTGATGTTCTTATCACATTTTAAAAGCCTCACCTGCACCCCGGCATTCGATACCTGTAGGCTCTGAATCTCCCTGAGGGTGGGCGTTGTTATCATCACTCCCCACTCCCTGCCGTACTGAGCTTGGTGCTTCCTTGTGGGGAGTGATGAGACCAGAGCCTAGACGCCAAATATAAACACGATCATCCATTGCATGTCAATTGGGGCCCTGAAATTTCGATGGTCATTGAACTGATTGATTTAAGAACGAACCCTTTTTGTTTGTTTGCTCTCGTTTCATTGAGCTATAGGTTTTCTGCCCATCAGATTCAATACAGTTCTGTCCCTATTTTTAAGGTAACTAAAGAGACATAAGTCGAAACATAACCTCTTTCCAACAATGGACAAACATTAATTAGAAACCAAGTTTGTCTTTTTTTCAAGTAAAGTGGTTGTATTCAATGCACAGATATTAGTAAGCGAATGATTCATCATTATCTCCATCATTCTTGACCAAAAACAGAGAACTTTCACAACGTATTTGTCAGCTGGTTTTTACCGATAAGCGAGCGATATCTCACAGCGAGACATAAATCATCCTTAACTGTATTAACTGTGTCTCCTTCATGGCTGTTCCGCAGAGTTCTGTTTGTACTTCAAAGGCTCAGCATCATATTTACGCACAAAATCTGTTTAACTCCAGGACAGTATGACACTGAAATCTAAATATGCCCACCCTGCCACATGAAAATACCAATTATGTAAGAGCAGAGATTGCTTTAAAGGTACGAAGAGGAACAAGAGAATCGAAATCCATGTGGCACACCGAAGACCCACGTTCGTTGCATACCTGTTCATCTTCATCTGGACGTGCCAGGTCTGTCTCCTCATCACTCACACGGCTCTCAGGGTCCTGATCCCAGTGTTCCCAGATGAGTCTGAAGCACAGCTGGAAGCCTCTTTTTGGCTCCGACTTTCCCTCCTCCTCATCACTTTTTCCATTCCCAAACTGCGAGACGTGCACATTATCAATTCCCTCCTCACAATGATGATGCTTAAGGAGCATGTCTGCCTGTTGTCATAGTAAGGAAGTGGATTAGAAAATAATTTAATTGACGTTCACTCTCAACCTTTCCATTCCCGCTCCTGCTGTTTGTTTGTGCTGCTCAAAGGGCCACGTTGCCATGGCACCTATCTGCATTTTTCATTTGGTGCTTTATCATGTGGCCATTCTCCACTTTGTGGGTCTGCAGATATAATTTCCTTTTATACAGTCAATTTTCTGGTTGGCTTTGCTGTTTGCTTCACCCTGAGGGGTTGCTCCCTCAGAAAGTGATTGTGGCTCTGTTTTGTAAACTGGCTATCTCTGAAAGAAGTGAGCAGGCTCGAGAGCGGCCAGTTGAAAAGCTTCATCTGCATAAGTGTCATATTAGACATACAGATCCAAGTGATCTTTGAAAAAAAAAGATGATCTCAGTGACCATAACAAGTAACATAAGGTAAAGACACTTAAATAAATCATGTGCTCCCTTCTCCTATAGTTGGAATAACTTCTGATTAAAAATGAGCATATTTAGCTTGTAACTTTCCACAGAAGAAGTTGTTATAACAGGAACATAAAGTATGTAGGTGCATTTAAAGGTTTTTCAAATGTTATTCAGACATGTCTTAAAGCGAAAGTGTTTGTACCTGTTCTGAATGGCAACAGACTGAAGGTGAAAAGCATGCTATCACAGAGAGGAGCAAGACTTGATGAATTGTAACGTGGATTACAGTGCACACTTTTTTTTTAACACATTTTTTCCCCTTAAAGGCATTAACGGTGTTGCACGGGGTTGTACATATGAAAAGTGACAGAAATGGTCGTGTGAGGAATGAAAAAAATAAAGAAGTTGAAAGCAGAACACCTTGTGAGTTGTTGTCTGAAGCGGGCGTGAATGTTAAATTGTCTGTTTGGGAAAGTTACAAAAAAAAGTCATATGGTAAATTACCAGAAGCACTGCAGCATCTCAAAATAATAAAATATCTGCCTTATCGGCTTTGCCTTTTTAGGATATGGTCCAGATGAGTGTGACTGGTAAACTCAACATGTCTTTCCCAGCAGCAGTACTTGTCAGCGGTCCAAACAGTAATTATCCAGAACAGAACTTTGTATTTTGGACTTTGTACAGAATTTTGTTTCCACAATGCAATGGAATCTTTGGGGATTTTTAAGAAGCTCCCCTTTTGCAAGTTTTTGCTTTATTTCATCCATTACTGCCCTCTAGCTCACCATGCTAATGCTAACACATCGGCTGCGCTCTGTTTATCTTCCAACAACACGACACACATTGATGCAGACGAATGGCAGAAACTGCAACCCAAGCCTGACCTGAGCTGGAAGCTTTACACACACACATACACACAAAGAAAAAAACAGCTCAGGATCAGGATGTTGAATTATAGTTGCAAAAAAAAACAACTCACCTCAAGATCCATTTAGTGGCTGTTCAGGAACTTTCTATCATTTCACATGATATTCATGAGCAGAGGGAGTTTGCCAGCGGTCATGGAAAAGCAAATGTTTCAAATTTCCATTTTTCCGAGCACTTTGAGATTTTAGAAATGCAACCTTTTCCTTTAACTCTTGGCAAAAAGTAAGTAAAATAAGCTTATTTCCTAAAACGTTGAACTATTCGTTTAAAAATGAAAGTATATCATAGTATCACATCGGTTACTTGGTCATAAGCTTCAGTATCTGTGCGTTCAGTGTTTTCATACTACTCTTTCTTGCTTGTTAATGAACCAAAACGAATTGATTGTTGCTCAGCGAATCTACGTGCTCTTTTAAAGCTTTTAAAGCATCATCTTGCTCTTTATCTTACAGTACAAGTCCATGACCTGCTTTTTTCTGTGCTCTCTTTTCATGCCCTAGGCCCTGTTAGCACCTTTTTCATCATCCTAGGCGTGTTTATATATGCTGTAACAGCACAAGTGGTGCAGCCACTGACCTACAGCGGATTGTTTACATTTCAGAATAGGCATGATAAGTGATTCTTATCCTTCACTCTGTTCTTGTATATTGCTCAGTGTGGTTTGATATATGTTATTCCTTGCATGCGAGTTTGAACCACACGCATAATGAAATGCCAGTGGGCAATAGTAAAATAAATTAAAAATGATAAGAACATAAAAATAATTAAAAACCCTGAGTTTTATTTCTGTTGGCTCCCAGCAAGGTCATATTATTTGTGGGGCCATTTGGATGTGAACGGCATGTGAGGCACGCCAAACTGATAAACAGTCCTCTTCAAAACTAACATTTCATCCTGCTGTCGAACGCTCAGGAAAGAGCACCATGTTGACAATGGAACACGAAGTGGATGTGGCACTCATCCTTCTTAAAATAAATGTAAGCCGCAAACATCACATCGACGTACATGAAAAGAATTCGAGGCCTTGCCTTGCTCCTCCGACATTGGCAGCGCCCAAAACACTGAGAACAAGAACCTCCTGGCACGGTTGTGTTATTGTTGCAGAGAATGAAAAGGGTGTGAGCCAGGTATACAGAGTTAGTTCAATAAAGCTTTGACCAAAAACAGCAAATTGAGTGGAAAAGATTGAGCCCAAGCCAATTCTGTGTCTGGGAGTGCCCTTGAATATGTTTCCTCGCAGTGTATACTCTGTGCTGGTATGAATATTTGCAGGTATGCATACAGAATTACAATAAATGAATAAACTGTGGAAAAACAAAGGGTCAGCAGTAATTTGTCCACATTTCCATAAAACCCAGACTATGGACAATTAAGCTCATGGCATACTCAATCCAACAGTGGCAGGAGGAGGAGATAGAAGGAATCAATCCCCTGCCAGTATACAGTATCACTACCAAAATCTCAGGTTTGATGGTTCAACCCATGCCAGTAGTTCCCGGAATGTCTGTCTTTCCATGTGGGAAAACTTAACCTCAAGATTTGAGGGGATTTGTTTTCACCTACTGTCACGTTGACGGCTAACCCATTTGGGACGGATCAAGTGAGCATGATGCCAGAATCCGCTGTCACGTCTTCATGCCACTTGAGAGAAGACATTTCCAGAGGTAAACACTTAGCTGAGTGGAAGCCAGTCAAATATGAAATATTCACATGGATGTTTGGGAGAAATAATCCCGGCGCCTGTTTCCGTGGATATCTCGACATCTCCGGAGTGTTTTTCACGACACACAGTGATCCCAGATGTGGCCTTTGTGCTGTGGTCCAGCCCGGCACTCACTCTAAGCCGCTTGGGACACGCCACTGTTTTGGTCCTAAGAGTCATGGGTTCCCTTTTTAAGGCTACATGCTGTTTATACAGGCTATGCCAATTGGATCCGTGATTGCATGCCACTGGTTTATTTTAATTAGCCATGGAGAGCAGTTCCGATGGATTTGAGTGTGACTCACCCCTTTTTCAAAACATTAGTCTCCACCAAGTCCCACCGTCGCACTTTGAGGTTGGGTTCCATTTCAGATTAGGAAAAAGGAGGGGCCATATATACTGTATGTAAGCAGATGTGTGTGTATTTGTGTATATGTTTGTCTTTGTGTGTTAGAAACCAAAGGGGTTAGTGAATATGTAATCAACTACACAAGTGCATTTCTTTTTGCGTCTGTTTATTCCTCATTAGTTGTGAAAACGGCGAGAGTTGCTTCCCTTTTCGTTTTTGGATAAACCAGATTTGCAGTTTCAGCAATCCAGCTGAAAGAAAGGTCTCTACTCATAAGAGCGCAAAAGATATTCAGATTTCTGTTACTTCTCTTGGAAAAGTACACTTTTAATTGTACATTTGGTGCAAATAAATTACATTTTACATTCAATTTACTGCACTCTAGGTGGCCATTCATACTCATCCATCGTTCAGAATCACAAACCCAGGAATCTTACAGCGTGATGATCCCGATTCTGCAAATGAATGTGAAGAACTACATTAAAAACACCTTCTGTCATGAGGTGCTGGCTTGCAGGTAGACATCAAGCAAACTGTGCTGTCTAGAACTTCTAATGTGTCTAAAAAGTGGAATTGATTTCTAAAACAAAATAAAAAAAAAAAAAGATTTAATCAGAGTTATGAATGCGCGGTGTCCCCATCCCCTCTAATCATTGTGTCAGCCGTTCCCACAAGATTAAAAACAGATCAGCTGTGTACTTCAGCGGCGTCACATCTCTGCTTTACCATCTTGTCTTGACATTTAAAAAAAAAAAAAAAGCCAAAGTGTTTAGACTGTGTTCATTGTGGCAGATGATGAAGTCATTTTCTTTTTGTAAGCAAGTAATCATTAAGTTGTCTGTTGTCTCCACACCAATTTTTCAACCATATCATTTCAAAATCATAACTTCAATTATCTTGTGAAAATGTCCAGATCTGCTTTCTCGTCGTCACAATTAATGATGACATCATAATGTGAGAAGAACAAAAAATGTTTTTCTTGAGTTTAGGCCACAAACTGTTTTGTTACTTCGTGCTGTTCTATATGTTTTCATTTATGTTATCTTCACATCAAACTCTATTCATTCATCACGTTTGCAACAGCAAACCCAGACAAAAATAAAATAAAATACAACTATCCAAGCAGATCTGGTATTTCCAGATTACAGCACATATTAAACAATATTTTTCTTTAATATCTGCTTTTTTGATTTAGCAAGTTCAAATTTAATGGTTGTGGCCTTAAGATAGTTCATCTGTCTGTAGGAGTGACAGTGTGACAAAAAGGTTCGTGTTCCTGATTGCAAGCGTGACAGAAATGTTACAAAGGTGCCAGCATAAATTGACACAAATGTCATATATTTGTTGAGGTACAGAGCCTTTATACACTGTAACAATACCTCGGATAGCATTTTGCCTCGTTGACACCGGCAATTCGCTTCCACTGCCTCTTTGGCACAGCGCTTCTACTTGATTTAAAACACATGAGCTGCATGCGAGAGGTCGTGAGCCTCGACTTCAAACTCACAGTAAAGATGGCTTTTGATGTGGTCACATCAGTACACAAACGTAGACACTTGCAGAATGACAAGCGTGGTCTGACATTTCTAACTTGTCACATGGTATCAGGTTTCCTTTGTGTACATGTGTAGTGGCTTGGTGTTTTTGGAAGGAGCATGGTAGAATTGTCATGTACTCTTGTGCTTTTATTTCATCAGCCAAAAGATCGTAACAGATATCCTCCATTCTTCTTGTAACTTTATTTTCTGCTCTCTCTATCTCTACCTCTCCGCAACCTCCAACAAGTTGTTTAGACATTGTGTGTGCGTGTGAGTGTGTGTAACAGCACCATATCATAAACCTAGCATGCTTTCCGTTGCAACAACTAAACATGAAATTTAGCTTTTTCACAGCCCCTGAGAGGAGTTGTAACTAGATAACAGTCCTATCCTACACACACTTGTCATGCCCTGCAAAATGTAAGATATCATGTGCATGTGAGTGTGTGGGAAAGACAATTCCAGCTATGTCATTCTTACTTCATGCTTTTATAGTTGAACAAAAACAGCGCACCAACCCCAGCGCCTCGACACAGCACCTTTTAAACACTCATAACTGTTCAAAGCTGCAGCTGCGTGAGGATCAGTTACATTCTTTATCTCACCTTATAGAGCTTTTCCGAATGAGAACTATAAATTTTCAGACTTGTGCTGCTCAAGAGCGGCTGTTTGTGTATCTGCGGTCTCTTTTTTTTTTTTAAATCTCCTTTCTTCACATAGGCTTCAAATTAATTTTCTCGCAGCTGTTGAAAGAAAAAAGGGATTGTAATTGTTAAAAGTCTACGGGGGAAGGTTACATAAAACACCAATGGAGGGAGAAAGCAGCAGAAACCTTGCAGTCATGGCGCTCTAGAGGAAGAAGAGTGAAAAATTACCGGCAGGCAGATTTGTAAGTATAGTCGAGGCTTCTCCAGTTAAATTACTAATACTCATTTAGTCATTAGAAACATAACATTTCTGTTAATTACATACTGTTATGATGTTGGATATCTTGAGAAAGGAGCTAAAACGGCCCATTTCAGACAGAGGCTGAACTGAGGGGCTGCATGAAGGGTCAGTATATGATAAATAAGGAGGTTTTTGAGCTGTAAATCATGGAAAAGTTATTCCAGTAAGAGCCCAAGACTAAAAATACAGAACTGCTAATGTGCTTACTATGTCCCCTTTAAACGGAAAGAAGAAAACAAGTGCATATTTTGTGAAGTGTGCCTGAAAAAGTGTCAGTTTCAGCACAACCTGTTATTGAAACCAAAAGAAAGTGCGTGTGTGCATCCGGGAGAACTTGTTAATTCATATGAGCCCTTAAAATCACCATCATTTCATTGCCTGTGCTCATGTTAACTGTTTTCTTGCTCGTCCGTATCCATATCGCACATCATGAAATGCATATCAGACACGTCGGTCGGGGGGCCAAACAGATGTATCACCGCGGGTATTATTGCAATTGGAACGGTGTGAAGAAATATTACTGAAACGTTAAACACGGCGGACCCAAATATGACCAGGAGCCGTATCATCCAGTAAGCCTGAACGGAATGTCTGTGGGTCAGCTATAATACAGCTCACTACCGCTGCCTCTGTCAGCCTATATTTGTTTTGTACTACCAAATTAAATGGTAATCACCTGATAATAAGACAGCCACTCAGGAAAGAAACTTTCTAAATGTCAGTATGCACCGAAGAATGTCAGTAGTCAGAAAATACTTGTCTTTTTTTTACCGCAACAGTTTTCGATTCCTTACTCATCCAGCTTGGCACATTAAAATAACAGCCTACACACTGAAACAATTATGGGAATAATACAGGGTGTTTTAACAGCTGTAGACTGGGGGAGGGCAGGGTGTGAGGCTGCAAGATTCGATGGATTGTGGAATGACAAGAGAGGAGAGACTATCATGCTGCTCACTGCTGTCTCACTCACTCATGACAAAAAAAAGGGGCAATTTCGAAATCAAACAAGTCTGAAATAAGCCATCAATTTCTTCTGCCAGCAGAGGGTTCAGTAAGATGTGTGCTGTCGAGTTCTTTCATCCAAATCAGCTCAATATATGTGTGTTTATATTGACATATTAGATCTATGAATAGTTTTCCGTTTGGAAGGTCAAATGTCAGTGTTTTCCCTCGGAGTGAGAAATATCTTAGTGGACAGGTGTTTGTATTCAGTGCTCTGTTACGTCCATGCAGTTTTTAAAGTGACAACTGATGAGAAATACAATTGTGAAATTCACTTGTTCACTTTCCTGTCAAGAATAAGATGAGAAGATATCACTCTCATGTCTGTACACAAAAAAAATGAAGCTAGAGCCTGCAGACAGTTAGCGTAATCTTAGCTAATTTCACCACGAAATTCACCACAGCAGGTAATTAAATTGTTCCAGCACACAAGTTGTCATTTATACATGCCGTGCCGGTGCCGGTAAGTTGATTTTATACTTTCAGAGAGAGCATTGAGGTAGTGTTTTCAGTCTTTGTGCTAGGCTAAGCTAATCACCTGCTGGCTCTAACTTCATATTTAGCATACAAAAATGAGAGCGGTATTGATCTTCTCATCTGACTCTCTTCAAGAAAGCAAATAAGAGCATTTCTCAAAAGAATTTTATTGTACAACTACAGCCTAGTATATTAGAAAACCACAAGTTAAAGGGTTTAACTGATACAAAATTTGACTTCAGTTTCAAGAGTGTGCCATTATTGGTTGTCGCTGCAATGCAACAAAGAAAGCCAAAAAGAACACTAGACACTAGAGTTAAAGCTATGATGATGGCTTGTGCTCAGTAATGCGTTTCAGCAGCAAATGTTACCATGCAGGGTGATAGTTGGTGATTTTAGTCTTTGACATTTCCCCTTCCAGATTATCCCGACTGGCCTTCGAGTTGAAACTTTCTCCTTTCAAATCACAAGACCATCAGGTTGCAAAAAGGCTCTTCTTCATCAAGCAGCTACCCCTCGTGAGTATGACTGATACTCGTCTCTCCACACGAGCCCCTGGGAAAAGCACATAAGACGGTCTACCCCATGACCCAAAACATCTGCTGCTAATATGGGTCAGTTTTATCCGCAGGTCTCCAAAAAAAAATGAAAAACACAAATGACATGAATCAACCAGGCTGCGTGTTATTTCCCAGCACTTGTGTCAACATGCTAGGGAACCTGCTGAGCTGTGAAATATCTAAGCTAGGACACCCGTTGGTTCTCCCCGGTTCCAGAAAAGGCTCTTCCTGGGCCAGGGTCAAGCAAGGAGAGAGTAAGAATCCCCACAGAGTATTTACTGTACAAACAGCAGTCGAGTTATCGTGTCTGGAAAGTGGCATTTGTTGTGACTGTTGCAAAAAGATTCAGCTACAGGGTTGGAAGAACTCTGAGCATTGTCCCAAGTCGCCCATATTGCTTGAATAAGCTGGCGATCTATCTTGAGTCTTAATAATGTGAGTTAGAAATCTTAAGCTACTCTATGATAACCTCCTGAGCCACATCCATCAGAATTTCCATTCATTGTGATGCAAGGGCACCAGAAGTTCACCCTACACTGCAGTTTCTCGCTTGCCGCAACTTAAGTATTCACTTTTCAACCAAAAAAAAAGCACCCTTTTCAGAATAAAAAAATCCATCTGTACACTCCCTTCCCTTAAAGTGAGCTTTTGTGTGTGGGGGCATGAATGTGCAGTTGTGTTTTTGTGTTTTCACCACGAGCAATGAGGGCCTTTTCTTATCAGGTACCGTGACCTCTCCAAACAGTGAGAACTCTGCTGGTATCAGGATTCAGAGGAGAGCAAACATCTGTACTTGACATGAGCGAGGAGCTAATTGTTTGTCAGACTGTGATTGAGTGCATGACTCAAACTATGAGGAAAGCGCTGATAAAGACGTCCATTAGCAGAACTCTCTCCCTCTCACTGTGTTGCTAAAACTCACAGCTTTAAATAGATACACTTACATTTGCTGTGGAGATAGCATTGTAGCCAGTCAGCATTTACTGTATGTGACTATTCCATTACATATTTTTCAAATAATGTCTCTTGGGTCAGATATCAACTAAAGCACAATTGTGCCCAACACAAGACCTCTAATCCTGCACTGCGGTTCAGGGCCCACTTAAGTGTTTTGTTCTTCTTCTGTGGTGCATGAAAACCTGAGTAGAGCCACATTACAATTAATTTTCTGTTCGTTTTGTAGCAGGAAGTAGAGTCAGATGCCGTTTTGCCGTAACTTCTCGTATGTGAATTGCCTTCTTGTTCCAAGGTGCCACTCACCCCCTTCAGACGATATGACCTCTAAATAGGGAAGTTTTATGCAGTTGACCTTTGACTTTCACGTCTCCGTATTTATGTCTGAGAAAATAGTGAAATTATGACACTTAACACTGTCGCCTGCATGTGTCTGGAGTTCCTCTGTGAAGACTGGGGGCCATTGAAACCACAGGTCAATCCATGACACCCCTCTCTCTTGTTTAATAACGGTGCACTGGAACACATTCACATTGTCATGACATGAAAACCTGAGTAAAACCATATTCAAATGGCTTGTAAAAGTTTCAGACTGCATTTAAACTTCACTCTTTTTTGCTTATATGAGAATTTAATTACAGCAATATATAGAGAGAAAGATAGTAAAATGTAATTTTACATGCAGTTTACACTAATTACAAGATCATTTCCAAATAATTGTGAAGTCATACAGTTAACAGTAGACATTATCTTAATAAAAACATGATGAGATGTCACAAAAGAGGTGATATTTGAACTGCAGAAGCATCCATAATTGGTTCAAACATTCAGGTCTGAAAGAGGTTGATAACACAGTGGTAGTGGGCCCCCCAGAGGCCAAGTGCTTAAACTCAGGGCTATCTGTGAATAATGGCACATAGACGTCCAACTCTAAACCTAATATATGCCATAGCCTCTGGTGTTAAAGCACTATAATTTAATTGAAGAAAAGTGTGTTTAATTCTGATTTTGTTTTTTTTTGTGTAGGTCTTTTGTATAGAACATGTCTTGCAGATAGAAAATAATCTCTTGCAATTATCAGAATACATTCCAGATGTCACGCTGTAAAGACAGATGGTCTCACGGTATAATCAGTCAATTCATCGATGAAAAAAAAAAGAAGAAAGGTTTTTAACTTAATGAAATAAACACAAATAAAATCAAGAGTAGGGGAAAACAGAAATCTACCTTTAGCGTTACAATCTTACAATGGCTCTTTATACACAGTGAAGTATAATCATTTACATCAACCTCAAATAATTCAGGTGTCACCTTTATCAGTGTTCTTTGACATGTGTTAGCACTGAACCATCTGTAAGTAACAACTCAGCACAATCATCTGTTGGGGTTGGGAGGGGTTTGAGTACACGAGGAGCCAGAAGCCAGCAGTAGCCTCTTTGATCATCTTCCTGATGTGTGGTCACAGTGGTTTCACTCTACTCTTTTTGGCTCAATCAAGGGCCCTTGAACGCAGCAAGGCTCAACTCCAGAAAACAAGAACCTGCCCGCTACAGAGGCACCACTGAGATCCAATCAATGAGCAATCAGATTCCCCCTTATCTATTTGGCTTGGCTGTATGTGGATGTTAATCAGTCCCATATCTCGGTAATGGTGTTCCTGTTAATTGCCTCCCGTCGTTGTGGCTATATCCCCTTTCGCTTATGATCTCTATCTGCAAATGAGGTCAGAAAGGCATATGGATCTTGTTTCCAGCCTGGCTCTTCTGAGTCCTTACAGGGGACGGTTGGAAGGAGCACTGGCCGTGTGGCCTGGCATTTAAAGCTGTCCTAAGATCAAGGCACTTGTCGTCGCTCCCATGTGTTGATGTCACTGCTCTGTCAGGCCTTGAAGTTCTTCATTATTATCCTTGTTTAAGCCTCGCTTTGGTTCTCCAACAGTTTCTGAGAAACAGCAGAGTTTACAGCTGCCTTTCAGAACAATGTCCAAAGTATATTTTCCACAATGGGAAAATTTAGTCTGTTTTTTATCACAAGTCGGTTCCCCATGGGAACGGTTTGAATTGCATATTCATGGAGCCTTTGCATCTGATGCCCATCTCGTTAGACCTGATAACGGTGTGATATCTGGACAGCTCCGGGGCAAGTCAGCCACCCGTCTGGATGACATGCAAATATAAAACAATTCAGTACACAATTTGGTTAATCACATTCTATGCCATGACTGGCCTGGACTGACCTGGTCTGCAATGAGGGTTCTAGTCTAAGCCGAGTTAAGAGTTCAAACCTGCTACTGACATAGCATGACAAAAACTGAAAAATTAATTTGACAAATTAACTATGATGCAAATATTCGCCTTTGGAGATGGAGATTCATGTAGAGTTAAGGTCAGCTAGGTCATACTTAACCGTCTTTTGTCGCCCTCTCTCCAACCACCAACCCTTAAAACCTTCTTTCACTGTGAGGGGGTTAACTGTCATTTCTTTCAGGCTTCTCTTCATGCATAAATAAACCTGTACCCTCCTCTCCCCGACCAACCCTTGGGCCTGCTCTAGGGAGCATAAGGTCTAAGAGCATTCCTCCATGAAGACTTTCCCTTTTCTTACTTTGCTTTGATTTTACGCTCATTATCCCCCCTGCAGCTCTGCTGGTCTTGGACAAGGGAGTCCATACCTGATGAAACAATGGGGGGGCTGTGCTGCCTGACGAAGCTAAGCTGAGCTTGGGGTGGCAGGAGGGGATTGCATTGTCTTTCTACGTCACACCGCCACAGGAGGAAAAGGGGGAGACACCATTATCCCCAGTTTTCTACAGACCAAATCAAATTAGCAGCAGAGCTCTCCTGAAAGAAGAGATTCTCCAGAGTGGGCAAGTCAGTTCTCCTCATAACCCTTTGTTATTCACGGGTGCCCAGCTGTTGTACTGCTGCTGTCAAAGCAGAGGGCCTTCCCGCCCTGATCTTCAACCTCCTCGCCCCTAATGATGCCCTCGAGGCACCAGGGCTAGAGGGCAGGTGGCAGGGTGAAAGGTCTCTCTGGATGGGACAAACTCATCACACTCTGATGACTTCACTGATCTTGTTTGAAGTACCACAGGGGCTAAAGATTTCTTATGGCTTGATTGGTGTAGGGACGTGCTTCATGAAAAGAAACTCTCTGGTACAAACAGCAGGTTTCAGTGACAGGTGCTGATTATTATAAGTAGGTATTTAAGGCGACGTGCTTTAAAAAGCATTTTTGTAAAGTTGAATACAAAAAAACAAAAACACAGTAAAATTTTTAAAACAGTCTCCAAAAATATGAAAATACTACTTTTTACCTTACACATTTTTATGTAGCTATAAAATCAACCTACCTAGAAAGACTTTATAAAAGCTCAGAACCATCAACTACAAAAACACATGGTCAATATACATTCAGCCTTAGAAAAGGCAAAAAATAAAATAAAATGAGAAAATAAAAAAACTTTAAGTTGACTTCAAACTTAATGCCATTTGCAGAACAATAAGCCCTAGCCCTGCCATCATCAGATGATACAATACTGACCCCTAGTGGTGTTTTAATGAAACATCATATTTTAAAAAATAAAGTGTCAGATACACAAAGATGTCCAAAACACCCATCACACGGTGGTGATAGATCTCTGCTGACACATTACATCATAAGACAAATAATAAATCATCTGTTGACGCACAAATTTCTTCATAGTATCTTCTTATCCTTCTTGGACAGTTTGTGCTCACAGCTCTGCATGAGTTCCCTCTTGGCCCGGATGCAGTCTTCCAGCTGGGTCATAGTGAGCAGCTTGAATCCTCCCTTCTTTCTCATTGGATCCACAGGGCAGATTCTGGGCAAGCTGGTACTAGTTTTAATGCAACATTCTTGATTAAGTAGCGGTCTCATGAGGATGCGCTCAGGAGACTGTGGCTTCTCCGTGGCGCCTACCCTCTTTATTGCCTTCTGTAACTTCTTAGAAAATAAACCAGGATGGTGCCGCGTAGTGACGTCAGGGGCGGTGGAGACGTCTCTGCCTCGCAATATGTTTGTCATATTTTGATTGGCACTTCTCTTCAAATGCGGGATGCACGTCTTGGCCCTCCTGTGAAGACCATTATGTGTGCGCTGCAGTGGACATAACAGAGTCTGCAGGCTCTCTTTAAGTGCTGATCGGGGCTTTGGGTCGCGGAGGTCAGAGTGCAGCGGATCCCGAGGTGAGCGAGGACCCCAGGAATCCCGCAGCTTATCGTTGCACTCCATGTTGATGCTGACCTCATCCGCGCACTGCGCCCTCTGGATGGCGTTTACCCTCAGGAGGATGGAGTCGCGTGTCAAAGGATGATGAAGACCTCTCTTCTTTATCCGGTCACACGTCGCCTTCTCGCTCAGCATCACTGACTTTTTAGAAGATTTGCTGCGTTCTCTGACTATGAGGGAAAAATATAATTTAAAACAAGAACATACTGATCTTAAAACACATTTCTCTACATCCTAATAGTATTTTCCTACAGTCCATTGGCTGATTTTGATCCTACCTTGTGCTTGACATTTAGTGGGAGTAGACAGGAAGCGGGTGTGGTAAACTATCTCGGTTCTCTCTGGTTTTTCGCCTTCACAGTTGTGCATATTCCGTGTGGGTGAAGCCACCTTTGCCATGTGATCTGCCTCGACAGAGGTATACGGAAGCTTTCTGAGGGAAGCTGCAGATTTCTCCGAAACCAAACCACCCTGAGCCACCACATCACCCTGGCCTCCCACTGCTGACTCTGTGTATTCCCAGAACACTTTGGCAAAGTGGTAGAGCTTCACACTGGATGACGTGTTCACTAAAATACTAAAGTAGGGTAAAGAGGCAAAGTATGAGAGACAATAGTAATAATAATATGCTCAACAATGTTTAATTAAGTGGAATGCTTTGACTCACCTGTTGTCAAAGAAATGCAGTGACAATATACGGCCGGTTTCAGCCTCTGCAGTGATGTCTCTGATACAATCTCCGGTGAGGAAATTAAATATGCGAATCTTTCCATCCACACAGCCAGTGACAACACGGAGGTAGGTGAGAGTCAGAGATTTTACCTCCCTACAGAAAAGTCAGCATTCAACTCAGCGTTTTTGGTTTTCAAAGACAAGTCAGGTTGTGAGTAGTACAACATTTTTCTACTGTCAGGAACAGGAAACAAGGTAGGACAAGGTGTCGAAAACCTATTTAAAAAATGTACTGAAGATAAAGAATTGATATATGATCAGAATAAAAATGCTGAAGCAACTTTCTAGGCGCTTACTTCGGGTGATTGAAGGTCATAAGACACTCTTTGGCATCACAGTTGATGCTCCACGCCATGACCTGACCGTTATAGTCCCCCGATAAAAGATGCCATTTGTCGAAGAACAGGCACCTCACTGAGCTCCTGTGAGCATCAATCACCTTTGGGAAAGTAGTCCATTATTCAACAAAATGAACAAAGGTAAGAGCAATTATTATAATGCAGCACACTATAATTTATTAAAAGAGACTCTATTGTTCTCTGCATAGGCTCAGGGTAAATGTTCTCACCCTGAGCAGGGCTGCTTTCTCCATGTCCCATATTTTGATAAAGCCCCGATCACAGCTGCTATAGACTCTTGTTGTGTTGATCTTCACACACTGGACAGAACTGGTGTGCTTGAAGTTAAAATCTTCAAAATGCTTCCCCGTGTGTAGACTCCACACTGGCAGTGTGGTAGCGAAGATGATTTGCACAAACAAGTAAAATAGGCAAAATTCAAACTGAAGGTTTAAATTTTCATAATTTACTGCGTCGAGAAAGTTATGGAAGTTATAAAAATGTTCAAAGTTTAAAATAGAGAATAACCAAAACCAACAACTATGTTCAATGGTGCACACATGATCCTGTTTAATGGCATGAACAGTTTTATTCTGCTTGAGTATTTACAATCATAAATGCAGAGCCAAAAGATAATATTGACTGGTAATCAAAATGTTTGTGACATTTCTTTCAAAAAGCTTAGAAGAAAGTTCAAAACATAGATAAATTCAAGATGATTGTTTGGTCTAAGATTATTTGAATATCAAAAACAGAAAGCAAAGATGACAACAAACAAACTACAGAATGATAGAAATCCTTTGAGGGTTTCTTACCTTTCACTGTACAGTCTTTAGCCCCTGAGACGAGTCTATCAGCATGGACATCCAGGCAGTTGACAATGCCGGTGTGACCATACAGCATCATCACACACTGGTCTGTCTTCAAATTCCAACACCTACAGGTAAATGTAGGTAGATAAAATACTAAATAAACATTCATAAGTGAAAAATACAGCCTGTCTGAAGAGACTAAGGTACTGAAGCGCCATCAACTCTCCTTCAGTCACAAGGAGAGATGTAAATGAAATGGTAAGAGATAGAAATGACTTGACATTATTGAGACATATTAATAAACTGTGTATAAAGGACCATGCATTGATACATGTAGGGAGAAATTATAAGGGCTGTATGATGACATCAACAATGAGAAAATGTTTTTCTGTTTGCAGAGATTTCAATATTGACTTGTTAAATCCACTTAAACACAATACAACTACAGAGTTCATCAACTCAGTGTGCAGTATGACTCTATATTACTCAATTACACGGCCAAGTAGAACAACAACAACACAGTAATTGACAATATATTTACCAATGTTATTGTTAAGAAAGTAGTAAATGACCCAAGTGAGTCATTCAGAGCTGCTAGAACCAACCAGGACATTAAAACTTACAACCCATTTAGACACAAAATACAAGGTGCAATTAACTCAACAAGACTGGAATAAAGTCTATGTGTAAGATGTAAATGAAGCCTATGAGACATTTTTGTCCATAACAAACGCTCTCTACCAAAGGAACTGTCCTCTAGTAAAGAAAGTAGTAAAACAGAAACTTGCTGAGAAGCTGCGGCTAAGGGAATACAAAACGCAGGCAAGAAGAAAAACTTCTTATATAAAGAAATTTTGAAAGAAAAGAACAAAAGAAATAGAAGACATAGACATATAAAAGACAAGACATATAAAAACAAACAGCAGAAGCAGCAGAAGAGATTAAATTGTCGGAGGACAGCAGAAATAATATTAAAAACACATGGAAAATATTGAATGACATTATTAAAAATGGAACTGGGAAAAACAGGATACCCAAATCATTTCCTGACAAAGAATAATATGACCATTAGCAATATGGATTTAGTTGCAGATGAAATTAATGGTTTTTGTTTTTGTTTTGTTTGTTGGTCCTAGCCTGGCTAAGAGCTAGAGATGATGTAGAAAGTAAAGCCATTAATGTAAATAAATCCATGTTTATAAGGGGAGCAGATGAAAAAGAAATTATTGACATTGTTAAAACATTTATGAAAAGGAAGTCTACACGCTGGAATGGATTTGATATGTCCAATGTTAAAAATATTATTGAAAGTGTGGTGAAACTTCTTACATAGATTTGTAATCAGGCTTTATGAACTGGTGTATTTCCAAGCAAAATGAAAACAGCTTAAGTCAAACCTACATATGAGACATGAGACAGACATGTGCTCTCCGACTACAGACCTGTTTCTTACTTTCACAGTTAAAAATTAAAGTCTTCTAAAAGATTAGAAGACTGTGTACACAGTACTAATGTACTGTATATGGGTTTAGATCTAATAGGACAACTTTTAGCACTCATGGAATTTGTGGAGGAAATATCAATGGCAATAGAAAACGAATAATATGCAGTATGGGTATTCTTGGGGAAAAAAAGCATTTCATACAACTCACCATGATTTATTATTGAAGATGTTACAAAGATACAGAATTAGAGGGGTAGCATAATCTTGGTTACCTGGAGAACAGGTATCAATATGTGCAAATCAATAACTGTAATTCACAACTACAAAAGGTTACTTGTGTAATTCCCCAGCTCGGCTCAGTGTTGTTTGTTTTCTAAATAAATAATATATGTGAGGTTTCCAAAATATTAAAAACTATATCATTTGCAGATGATACAATTTTATTTTGTTGTGGTAAGAATTTGGAAGAACTTTTGGATACAGTGGGAAAAAAACTGGAAATACTAAAGAGTTGGTTGGATTTTAACCAACTACTAAACTAAATTTATAATCTTTGAAATCGTTTAACTCAAACAGGAAACTCATGATAAAATTAAATCCAGGAAATTAAATTTCCTGGACTGATAATAGATAATAAATGATGCTGGGAGCCACATATAAATTATATCAAAGCATAAATATCAAACTCAGTTGCAATAAAAAGTTAAAGATCTTCTAAATCAAGCTTCTTCATACACTTTATACTGTTCCTTTAGAGTCCCATTTAAATGACTGTGTGGAAGTGTGGAGAAATACATCGAAAACAAACTCTAATCCTATCTTCCTCCTTCAAAAGAGAACCATAAGAATTGTAAACAAAACCACATATGGAGAACCAACAAACCCACTTTTTTTAAATTAAAGGCTCTAAAATTTAAAGATTTGGTCGACTTCAAATCATGTATGGAGTTAAATATCAGTTAATACCTCAAAGTATCCAAAAGAGAAAGTAAACGTGACTCTAGAGGAATTTGTTTTGTTGTGGAAATTGTCTGAAAACACTCAACACACATATAAGTAATGATCTCACTTCACATTTGTATATTTAAAATGATCTTTTTGGTCTTTCATTACTTTTACAGTATGTTCAAAAAAACAATTAGTGAGAACTAATATAAAATATCATTGTTTTACAGTCAAAGGAGTTAATTTATGGATCAACTGTAGTGAGGAGCTGAAAACATTTAGTAAGTTTACAACAGCAGATTACAACAACATACAAAAATTCCTAATATTTTGCACAGAAGCAAATATACATTCACAAAATTACAATTATGAATCATCATCATCACATGCTCTCGCTTCCATTCTCTCTCCTCACCTGATACTCGCATCACAGCTGGCAGTTATAAGCAGGTCTCGCTCCTCACAGACCAGCACCGCCCGGATGCTGCCGACGTGGCCCCTCAACACCGCCACGGATTTTGTTTCCGACGCCACGTAATGCAGATGCACCACGCGGTCTTTGGAGCCCGTGGCCATAAATGATCCACCTCTGTAGTCTACCACGCGATGAGGGTCCTCTCTGTCATAACCCCAAAAACACACACTTGTATGAAATGTATGTTTTTATTATAATGTGCAGCATTTAGTTTAGTGTTCTGGAAAAGATCCTACATAAAAAAATCAAACTGAACACTAACTTGTTAAGCAGCACTGTGGTAAAATATGCACCACAATAAACATTTCGCTCTTCCATTTGTACTGTTTTGGTTTTGATGTTGGCATAAGCAGCTTGAAAAGGCTTGACCTGTAAATCCAACACAAGATTATCATTTGACAATAGTTTTCAGGTACAAAAAAATGATGATGATAATGATGGTTTTTCCGTTATTCGTTGACCTTTTTGACACCAGGATGAATGTCTCCTCTCTCATGATCCTTGACAGGTATGAGGACTTCAACGACATTGGCATAGGTGGAACTGACTAAATTAACACCTTTGAATCGCTAAAACAGAAAAAGGATTTGTTACTTTTATTAAACAAAAAAAACATTTATAGAAGATTTAAACATCTATATAATCATTTTACCATCACATGATTGCCCTACCTTCATCATTGCCTTCACTTGATCCTGGAAAATACTTCTGAAGTGGATTTCCTCCATGGTTTCCGCTGCCAGGTGCTTCCAGTATCGACAAACCTTCTGGCAGCGTCTCAGAGTATGTTCATCTAATAGACCTGATAGAAGACACACATGTTCAGTATAATGTCTGCATGTATGTACAAGTTTAAAAGATTAATAATATATATAGCTTTAAATTTACTCAATTTATGGGTGGAGTCGCTTCATTTTTGTTATTGATACAAATACAAAATACAACTTCAATTACAAATTAACATTATTTCCACATCATTACTTTGGTTTGTTCAATATATCTCTTTTTGAAGATGTCACAGAGGTTGCGTGGCAGGTTTTGTTGCTCTTATATCCAAGGGTTACCCCACTTGAATGGGATGAATTTAACAAGAACATTCTTGAGTAATGAAGTTACATCCCCATGGTGCCATTAGCCTGACAAAGCTACTTTATATTATCAGTTTACGAACATGTCAGCGCACACATCAGAGTGAACATGGAGACTGAAATGTAAATTATACTGCTGATCCACCAAAGCAACACTGTTGAAACATCTGCATCTCGTTTGCTTATGGATACTGTTTCCTTTTGATTACCTGTGTGACTGCGTGTATTTGTGTCTGAATACACTATCATGACGTGTTTAAGAAGTGCATGCCACCAAATTTATTTTATGATGCATAAAAACAACATATAGAACATTTCAACTCATTGAAATATATCAAGAATATAACCAGAGAGTCTGACAATATCACATTTTGTCATATCATTATTACCCTATGTGTTGACTCACCTAATATCCTCTTTGACAGATCAACAGGAAGGCAGCCTATGAAGTCTCGGTATCGGCTGACTCCAGACACAGACTTTGAGGATCCAGGGACCACCATAAGAGCAGGGTCCTCTGAGTCACTGACCTGAGGATGTTGATTTGTGTTGGGGCTACCCACTGAAAAAGGAACATGATTAATGATAATAATAACAATAAAAATGATAAAAACAGTCAAGCCTGCAAATACTAAAGAAATGCTTAAACAACGGCAGAGCTCAGAGATGTTATTTCACTAAATTTCTTCATAACCTCATAAATGAAAATGCAAACTGTGCCACTTTGTGTCCTTTACCGGCCTCTAGTGGCACCAAGTGGGAACTGCAGTTGAAATGCAACTTCATTACATACAAGAGGTTTATAAGTGAGTTTCCACACTTAAAAATCCAAATTTCTCTATCACAATTATGTAAAGAGTCAGTTGTAACGAAGACAAAATATCATATTTATATGTTTTTACTCCTCCGCAGAAAGAAACAGTATAATCGTGATCTTAATCTTGTTGTTTGTGTTGTTTTCTTACCATTAAAGTGCAGGAACCCTCGTTTTAGTCTGACCAGAAGCACGCTGGTTAAATTAGCGACCATGCGTAGTAGCTCCGAGTCACAGAGTGAGAAAAGGCGGCAAAGATACCGCGATTTAATCCAGTCCGGGCTGCTACTGAACCAGTCCCAGATTTCATTCATGTCCATGCCGACTGGTTTCCCATGCGGCTCTCGGTCCGGACCGCGGCGGGGAAAATCCTGAGGTGAATTTGGGCTTCTTGACCTGGCGTAATTGAACAACGTCCATGATGTTATACCCAGGACGCTCTGGACGCTTTCCAGCACTTGGATGTTTCCGCACCGGAGAAGCAGCTCCACCACGAACCTCCTCTTGAATTCATCCGACACCCTCCACAAACGCTGGATGGAACTGGGTGGTTTGGGGGCAAAGACGCAAGACGGGCACATCCCGCACATGTTGGGGCATCCTTCCGCCTTACCGGAGCTGAGCTCACACGCCGACACACTTCTACCACACTTAACGGACTTCATCTCGATGCTGTGATGAGTTGTTTGTGGTGCTTTCTGTTGGCTGCGTCGTTGCCAGGCAACAGTTTTCTTTTCTTTCTTCTCCGAACAATATCAACAAACTTACAGACATCATTCAGCTGGTTGCCAGGCAACAAGTGGTAGCAGGGCATGGATGCTCTCAAGGGACTTTAGCCCATATCTCATTTATGTATTAAGGAGAAATATAATATTATATATTATATTATTGGTTTTGAAGTGGTATAGTCGAGCTAGCACGTTATCTGTCTTGTTGCTGCCTTTCTCAGCTCCATAGGGGGCATTTTTCAGGAGCAAAATTTAAGTTCAGAATAGGTATTACAATACCAACACAAGACTTTGTGAAGGCAATTGACTGTAGACATCCCAATCTCAATAAACATGTACTCCTCATGCTTGTTGTGTTGACAACCAAACTGCCGAAAGACTCAAACTAAAGACATTTTCTGTATATTTGTATTTTGTTTTAGTTAGCCTACTTTTGTTAGTAGGCCCACCTATTATCGTTTCAGTTATCCTTCAGTTTCGTTTTTTTCTAAAGTCTAGTTTTTATTTTAGTTAACTAAAATGTTTTTCAGCCCTAGTTTTAGTTAACTACTGTAATAATAACCTTGCAACGCAGACTAATATAATGTGGATCTATAACAGTATGGTGTGAAAGATATGGCAATAAGAGAACACTGCTGTGATTCAGTTTAATGCCTGTATGATGTAAATTAACGGGAAAAGCTTTTTGTCATTTGAAAGGGACAAAAAAGATCCGTGCGCCGCCCGGGAATCGAACCCGGGTCGCAAGAATGGGAATCTTGCATGATACCACTACACCAGCGGCGCCGATGCGAAGAGGGGCGACGTTAGTGTTTATATAGACAGTCAATACATTTGATCGTTTTATTGCTATATATATTGGGGAAATGTTGTTTTAAACATACACGTTAACATTTGTTGCACCGCGCCAGAGTTAGCTTAAAGCTAATTTTCATCTGCAGGCAATTACAAATGAAAACATATACCAGCACAATAACAATGTCGTCATATGTTCAGTTGTAATGTTGCTGGTTTCTCTCAGTGGCAACAAAACAAGTCCGACAATATATAACATTAGACAACAAATAGGTCGGTTACTTGATTAAAGTTACTACTTTCATTTGAAAAACAAAAGAACAGAAATGAGCGCCTTTATACTGAAAGCGATACCTATTTACTTCCGGGGAAGCCTCGTTTTCAGACAGTTCTGCTTTCAGTCTGAGATGATGTGAGCAGCAAAGACACCACTCTGTTACGGCTGTTAGCGAAACAGTCTGAAGAATATAGTGATAGTGATTCGAGTAGGTGCAAAAGTTTATATAAATGTAGAAGGTGTTTACCGGAAATATATTGTTCTGTGATGTAATGTTCATCTTGCTGGTGCTGCTGTGATAGCCACATAGCAATTACACACTAAAGAATAGCTAAGATAATGCAGTGCTATTAGCCGGAGGAGGCTAACTTCACAGCACTTTTTGCACTGAATTTCATCAAGACTGTTGTTTTGCTGTGTATATGACATCTAAGCTAATGTTAGCCAGCTAAATTGTCCGCTGACGCCAGCGTCTGTAGTGAGCTAGGTTAACTTGCTAACGTCACTTGTGCTTAGCTGTTTGTATTTGTTTAAATGAGCAGCTGCCCGGAGGATAAAACCAAAGTTATAGGTATCTATCGACCCTCCGCAGATGCTGCACTCATGTCGGGCAGGAGCAACAATGTGGAGTGGGTTGAAGCAATCGAGGAGGTTGTTATAACAGAGGAGTGTTTGCCTCCTGAGAACATCACCCCTGCAGGTATTTCCATACTCAAAGTTTCCACATTCTGCTTTTAACTTGACTTTTAAACAGCAGACATGAGATGTTTTTATACACAAGTTTCTAAAAATAATGTCTTTGTTCTTCTGTTAGTGATACCTGTTTTAGAGCCAGCAGAAACACCAATCCAGAAGTTGCTGGACACCGTGGGACAGGGAGAAAACTCAGAGGCTGGTGTTAGCCTCTGTAAGCATGGATTGTCTTTTCTCTTTAAGCTTTATTCACAGCTTCCTTGGGTTTAAACAACAGGTTCACACGTTTTTATATCTGCCTGCTAGAACATCACTCACATGCATTTATGCAAACTGCAACAGTTTGTTGTTGCTGTTCCTCCTGTCCACACTGGCCAAGAAGAGATTAATTCCTAATGTGATTCTGTTGTAAGAGATGGGAGACAAAATTAATTATCTTCATTCTGTGTAAAAATGAATGATACATAAGGCTTCAGTAGTCAAGTGAGTCTCTTCCAAACATATTGTAAGAAATGACTTCATTTTGTTTCCACAGACAGTTTTTCCCCACTGAGCTGCAGTGGAGGGATAGTAACATAAACAGGAAATGGAAAAAAGGCTGTAACTTTTGGAGAACACCCATTTGATTTTTCTAACTTATTCTGCTAAAACCTCACATGAGCTTCTGCTTTAGCACATAACAAGACTCTGGCTTTGGTCTCGCATCTCTTACATTAGAATCAGGCTTTATGAAATAATCTCTTCTCGGTCGATATTGACAGAATGAAGGATTTTAGCAACCAAACACTGTTTCTGTTAATACAAAGAAGGCCTGCAACTAATGATTATTTTCATTATTGATTTTATCTGTCTGTTATTTTCTCAATTAATCACTTTGTCTATAAAATGTCAGAAAATGGTGTAAAATGTTGATCCAGCCAACAGTCAGAAATCTAAAGATACTCAGTTTATAATTAATGAAGAGTAAATAAACCAAAAGTAAAAGTTTGTATTGTATTATATTCATTTGACAGCCTGGAACAAGAGAATTTGGGCATTTTTCTTAAAAAATGACTATAAAACAGGTGAATTTAATTTTCTGTTGATTGATTAATCGACTAATTGTTGCAGCTCTGCTACAAAGTTTCGACATTATCTTGCAAAACTTGTATTACCACAAATCTACTGCAGACAGAAAATTAATGAAATGTCATGTCATAGACAGAATATAATGTTTAAATGTACCGTTTCATTGATATCCATATGCATTAAATGATGAGCGGTTTTATGTAGAGAGACGAACCTAAACACTGTGTTTCTGTTTTATATTTTCTAGATTGTGAGGAGTGTGTGACTCTCTTCCAAGACCAGAATGATCCTGCCAATATCAACGGCCCATCTTTCATTCTTGACTTTTCAACGAGCATGGGTGTCCCCCAGAGGGCCCTCCTCACTCTGCCCTACGGCCTGATGATAGGCAGATCCAGTGTTCCCAATGCAGGTGTTGGGGTCATAAATCATGGAGTAGTACTTCCTCCCGGGATGCATTTTGGACCATTCGAGGGGGAAGTGACAACAAGGGAGAAGGCTATGGCGAGTGACTTCTCCTGGGAGGTGAGCTCAGACAGTTAAAAGGACGGCATCACGTCTCAACTACTTCATCTGGTGTTTATTTGTCGTGTGCGTATTTTGCCCTGAAAATATTCTAATCTTCTGCAGATTTACAAAGGAAAGGATGAGTTTGAATATATCGATGCTGCCAGAGAATCATTCTCCAACTGGATGAGGTAACGTATTGAATTTTATTATTGTGTCTGTTTACTAAAAAAAAGAAACTCAAGGCAGGGCTGTTCATTAAGAAATCCCCGTTAGGACGACTGGCTGTGTAATAGTGTCAGGACAGAGAATTACATTGAGACAACAGTGCATATAAAACTGAATTTGGCAACTACAAAGATAGACCACTTTGTTTATTTCCTAGAAGGCTGCACTTCAGTTTTCTAGGCAAGAATTAGTGTCTGCTGTCACATAAAGCCACTGCATCCAGGTGACTGAAAATGGACACACATTTATTTAACCTTTTATTTAACCAGGAAGTCTCTTTGGATACATCATGGGAGACCTGGCCAAAATAGCAGTGTCATAAAATAACATTAATTTACAGCATGAGATTCAACCCAACAGCACAGGATCTGAGATATAAACTAGATAAAACTTAACTATTTTAAACAGTTCCATTTCTCATTAAATGTTTTCTAATGTGACGCTAGAATGCCTGATATGAACTGGTTGCACAATCAACTCTAACCGAGACCCAGTTCTGTGCCTCTAGCCTCTGTTGTCCATACAAGAATTGATTTTCTTATTTAACCTCGTTGTGTCTCACTTCATATTACTGATGATGGTGCATCTAAAAACTGAGAGAGACCCTCTGCCTCTCCATGTTTATATCCAAGCTCGGCTGGACCACCCAATATTTTTCTTACCCTCTTCTTTCTTAAACAGGTACGTCAACTATGCTCGGAATAAAGACGAGATGAACTTGCTGGCGGTCCAGTGTAAAGGTAGCATCCTTTTCCACTGCTGTCGCACCATTCGCCCTGGAGACGAGCTCCTGGTGGGGCCCAGCAGCAAACTTCTCGCTCGTTTTAGTGAAGCTTGGAACCAGATGTGGGTTATGAAGTTGAATGCAGCAGGTAACTTTAATGACAAGATGATATGAAAGGCCGTTTTATGTGTTGGTAGTTTAACAAGTCATGAAATCTGTCGCTAATGTTCCTTTACAATCCTCATTTCTCTGAGCTGTCACATTCATTTTTCTCCTTTTCTTTTCAGTTGCAAAGACGAATTCAGCTGCGACATCTGACGTCTTCCCATGCTCGCACTGTCAGCTGTCCTTCACTACAGAAGCCTTCCTCCAGCAACATACAGAATCCATCCACACACAACCGAAAGCGGACTGTACAACACCAGCCGTCGAAGCGACTGAACCTGAAAACTCTTCTTCAAACGCTGACTCGGGTCACTCTTCGGATTCCCCGGTGGTGTTATCCGTTGATCCTGTGGAGTCCAAAACCTGCTCTGATTGTGGGAAGACTTTCAAGCAATTACCTCACCTCAAGAGGCACAAGCTTTGTGTCCACTCAAACAAGCGTCCCTACTGCTGCCCGCAGTGCAGGAGGAGTTTTAGCCAGGCTTCCGGCTTAATCAGACACCAGCTCATTCACAGAAAGCAGGTTGTGATAAAAGAGGTGCCTAAACGGAGGGAAATCCTCACAGAAGGGAAAGAGAGCTTGACATCAGGGTCTCAGCTTTCTAACACAGCGGCTGAGGAAGTGATCGAAACAAAGGGAAGGAATGCAAGCGAGAATGTAGAAGCTAAAGATGCGACTGAAACGGAGAATACGTCTCCAGGAGAAGCAGAAACATCCCAGGAGTTGGATGAACAGTCCAACAATTGTTCAGACTGCGGGAAAAGCTTCATATATGAAGCGTCCCTCAAAAAGCACAAAGCCATGGTCCATGACAAGTTTCGTCCGTACGTCTGCACCGTGTGTCAGAAGTGCTTCGGCCAGTACAACGACCTGACCAGGCACCTGCGGCGTCACCAAAAACAAAGCAAAGGGAGAGAAGAAGTAAACCAGGCTGCGGAGGAATCTCACACGATGCCGTTCAGCTGTGCGGAGTGCTCGCTGACTTTTTCTTCAGTGGACACGCTTCAGCAGCACATAAGCGAGAATCACTCCGAGGAGACCCGGGAGGACGATCCAGCGCCTGCGGGTGATGATCAGAGCCGTGATCCCGACTTCAGCCCGCAACCTTCAGTGGCCGAAACAGTCGAGTCTATCCAAAAACTTCCCTCTCAGAGGCCTCAGCGACTCGGGGCTAGATCTAAAATATCAGCCATAACGAAGCTCATAGCTCCGAAACGAAGGGCAAACACCTGCAAGAAGCCTCAGGCCGAGGAGAGGCACGGCGAAACGGAGACGCCCGCTGCCAAAAACGGAAAGTTAAAAAAATACAAGTGGTTTAGTTGCAATCATTGTAAACGAACCTACGGGAACCCGGATGATCTCAAAGCGCATAAGTGTGCTCTGAGACAGCACAAGTGTGGTCAGTGTGGGGCGACCTTTCATAAATCTGGCTTCTTGAAAAGACACGAGCAGACGGCACATGTAAATGGAAAGTCTTACACTTGTGACCGCTGCGGTAAGGTCTTCTCTACAGGCGGGAACCTGAAACAGCATCAGAAGAGCAACACCTGCATGAAGTATCACTGCACGTCTGAGCTTTTCCCATGCTCGTTCTGTCAGTTCTCCTTCACTATGAAGAGCTACCTTGTTAAACACATCCGGAGACACCACCCGGTTGAGTATCTGTCACACTGTGATTCAGACAGCCTAATGGATAAGCTAGAGGAGGAGGAAGAGGAAGAAGAGGAGGAGGAGGGTGAAAAGGAATATGTATGCCCTCATTGTGGGAAAAGCTGCGCAAATGCTAAAGCTTTCAAAACGCACATATGCCTCCAGCAGGTAAAGGTGCTCTACTTGTGCACCGACTGCGGGAAGGGCTTCGCAAACCACTACAGCCTCAAGCAACATCAGCGCATCCACACGGGCGAGAAGCCGTACAACTGCCCTCACTGCAGCAAGAGCTTCTCCTACACGGGCCAGCTGAACGTACATCTCCGAACTCACACCGGGGAGAAGCCGTACCTGTGCACCCACTGCGGGGAGAGCTTCCGGCAGTCGGGAGACCTGAAACGACACGAGAGGAAGCACACGGGGGTGAGGCCGTACAGCTGCCCCGAGTGCTGTAAAAGCTTCAGTCGCCCGCAGAGTCTGAAAGCTCATCAAATGCTCCACCAGGGACAGAGAATGTTCAAATGCACCCAGTGCGGGAAGAGCTTTTCCCGAAACTATCACCTCAGGAGACACCATCAGAAGATGCACTTGTAGTCGGATCGCGTTTCTAGGACTTTGGAAGAGTAGATTGTCGCCTGTTTGAACTGAATTGCACTCAATGCGCTTCACAGTTTTGCTCTCAGAGAGATGCAGAGAATTTTTTTTTTTTTTAAATGTCCTGTACATAACACTATTTTCAGTTATACTCAAGTTTATTTAAAGCTAAATCAATTCATATCTAGTAAATTTCATTTTTATGATTTAAAATAGTCAATATTTGTGTTCATTATTTGAAAGAGGTAATTAAAAAAACAGATTAAATTGATTTGCTGCAATTAAAAGAAAATGTAAATGAAGACACCACAGTCATAAAAACACTTATTGCAGTTTGTCTTATTGTCAACTTGCTTTGAAATAAAAACAACATACTTGACCATCACTGTTGACCATTTATTCCACAAAACATACAATGCAAAGCATGTGCACTGTACAAGCCTTAATATTATGAAAATACTCATAACCATGCCTGTTTTTTTTTTTCAATTCATTAATCTTAAATTTTGTTTTTGTAGTCCTCCAGATCTACATCTTTTTTACATGACACAGTAAAACTTTGTCTATTGAACATTGCTTTTGTCAGTTTTTGTCCTTGTTAGCTCATATTTCCACCTTGACTATATTATAAATATTAAGTAAAATTAAAATATTTCAGTCTTACCTGAACTATACAAACATACTGGTATGACAGTTGACACAAGTAGACTCAATTTCATTTAAACTGTGCGTAAATTGAAACAGGTATAAACCTGGCAGTGTTTTCCATGTGCTACACACAGCGGTGTCAAGTGCAGCTGCTGGTTAGAGACACAAGCTTCTTAAATCTATGACTTTGCTGCTGGTAATGGCTTCTTTAACAAGCCCAGTCCAGTAATGGTTCTTATATCAGTAGTCCTAACTAATACCAGTTACACAAGTCCTTAACAACATCCATTTTTGAGGGGGGGGAGGAAGAATAAAACAAAAACAAAAAAGATCCGTTTGTATTTGTGGCACAGCAGTTGTGGAGGCTTGATTCTGTGGTCCTTTTTTTGAAAGAAGTGAGGGGTTGAAACCGGAGGATTGGTCGCTCATGAATGAGTCCGTGTAAAAAATACACTAACACTTCTGAAAAGTAGGCAGCAGGTGGTTCCCAAGGTTAAGTGACAAGATATCCCTACAAAGGTTGGGTTACTGTTTGTACAATTTTTTTTTTTTTTTTTTTTTGAAGACGTTCCCGTTTGTTCCTCCGTTCCAGTGAAGCACCTTGTTGATGTCTTCTTCAGTGCAATCCGTCCATTTCACACATCTTCATCACATAAAATATACAACAACCCTCAATCTCATTAGTTTATATTATGTTAAATGTTATACACATATTAAAAATTTTTACAAACCAAACTGATTGTTAAACCACACATTATCACATCTGTACAAACTCAGAAAATAAAAAGGTCACAAAACTAGGCAAAAAGAAAGAAAGGAATTTTGTTTTTGGCAATTAAAAGCAACAGCCTGGTCTGTCACAAAACCACAAATTAAGGGATTAAATACTGAACTCTGAAAATGAGAAAAAAAAAAAAAGGAACAGTACATTTAGAGCTCAACAGAGTCTGTATTTGTGGTGATAAAACTGTCCTTCACGTTCTAGTAAATGTTAACAAAAAAAAAAAACAAAAACATGGTTAAAAGGGGGTTAAGTGGCTGAAATACAAAGCCTGAGGACACACAGTATGCGACCAGAAACCAAACTCATGTTCCAGACAAGAAATACCCTGCAGTTCATCGCAAGAACAATAACACTATCTTCTCTTTCATCTAGTCGAGTTCGGATTTCTGAGATACATAACGAGGGGGAGAGGAAAGAAAAAAAAAAAAAAAAAAAGGCTTTTTTATAAAGGTTCAGATTTCAGCTCCTCGACCCGGCACTCCAGGTCAGCCACCTAGAGAAGAAGAAGAGAGTGAAATGTCGTTATGACAATGACTCCATTACGCTGCTTTTATGACAGTATACACAGTAGGGGGGGGGGGTCTACGGCCACATTTACACTGCCTGGCACAAGTGACCTAATTCTGACTTTTTGACCACGTGGCACAGATCAGATATGTATTATGAACATGTAAACAGGAAAAAAAAAAGGAAATACAATCGGATATTCTCAGATTGATATCGGGCCTCAATCATATGTAGAAATAAATCTGATGGTAAACGGATATCTGCCAACGCTTTTTCACATTTTAATGACATATTATGTTATTTTCGCGTGTATAGTTGGCACAACAAAACAAATTGTTTACTTCCATTTCAGTGACCAAACCCTTGTTTACACATGCAGGTTCAGTGATTCCTCTGTAATTTTAATACAGCTGTGGTGCTCTGAGCAATAATTCTAATTTTGCCCCATATCCCGTAAGTGTTTGGGTCTAACTTACATTTAAAGTCAAGGGTCTAGTGTTAAAAATGTTTTAATCACTATATAAGCACTTCTTCTAAAGCATCTGGATTACACTTTAGTTTTATTTAACATTAAGGCTAAATTACAGTCTTAATTTTGATTTAACATTATCTCTTGCTGTGGTGGTGCAGCACTGGAGGAAAGACGGCTTGTTTCAAGTGTTAAGCGAGTGTAAACACAGGTGTTGGATATCGGTCACATGTAAAATTAGATATAAACAGGTGGTTGGAAAAATAGGATGTAGGCAGAAAATCAGAATTAGCCATCAAAACATGCAGAGTGTAAACACCGCCGGAGTGCTGGAGCTTCTAATCTCAGGACATCTCACTGAAGCAGCTTTGGGCCAAATCGCTCTCAAGAGTGTGAAATGAACATTAACCCAGCGTCACATTGGAAGGAAGTGTTGTTTACAGGTGATTTTACACAGCTGCAGAGTTTAGACAAGGAGATTGCTTGTACGAGGTGCTGACTTGCACAGGATCAGCTACAGCGAAGAGAAGCTCTGCACAGCATGTCGTCTATTCTGGCTTAGAGTGAGACGGTTCATTTTCCAGCAGAACACTGACCCTTAAACATACATCAAAGTCATCCCAGGCCTGCCTGTCCAGAGCAGAGTGCTGACTTTTAACAGCTTGCCCTCCATACTCACATATCTTTGGGAACATTTGAAAGAAAAAAAAAAAGAAAAAGGGCAGAACAGGAAACGGAGAGGAACAGTACGTGACGGTCAATGCTCTCGAAGAGATGGAACATTTTGGGAGTCAAGACAGAAAGTATGCTGAGACAAAAGCACCTTCAATACCTGTTTTACTTTATATTAGTAAACCGTAATGTAAGAATGTTTAAGAAGTTGTGAACATATTATGGCAAATATATATATATATAAAATACCATATATAATTTAATAATAATGCCATAAATATGATGTTTTTCATGAAATCTGCTGTTTTAGATCCCAGATGTGATGTAAAAAGCATATGAAGTGTGAGTTGTTGTGGCAGGTTAAAGCCTTTAAACTGGCTCTGCATACGAGGTTTGTTGACAATAGGAAAAATATGGAAAATCAACAGCTACATCCTTTAAGTATATGCATGATATTCAAATATATTATATAGATGTGTCCACTGACAGTGTTCAAGAGTAAAAGCTTTTATCAGTGGTACCATACCTGCTCTTGAAGTTGACCAGACTCCTCTTTCAGAAGGGAGGCTTCAGCTCCAACTTGTGCACAACGCTGGGTCTCCTTCTTCAGGTACTCAATCTCCCTGTAAGAAGGAATCAGATCAGATGTACCACGCTGTTTAGCTCACATGTAATACATCACATAACTCATTTAGTTAGTCTATGTGGAGTCAAGCTGTCTTACTTCTGCTGATACTCTTTGATCAGGCGTTTGGCTTTGCTGTACTTGCGCTCCAGGGCCTGATACTGAGCCTGTGTCTCCTTCAGGTGCTCGTCCACAGCCTGGCACAGGCTCTGAGCCTCCATCCAGTAGCCCTCTAGCTTCTCCATACGCTCCTTGTTCTCCTGCAGGGTCTGTTCCAGCTGAGCCTTATCCATACGCCAGCGCTGCTTCTCTTGCTCTGCATGGTGCAGCTGGGAAAAAAAGAAAAAAAAAAAGAGAGAGATGCATTTGCTTCAATTAAAGCCAGCAGAAAACAAAAATCCTTGTCTGGATGATTAAATTTTCATTTGTCGCAGAGCAGACACCTCTCACACTTACCTTTCTTTTCAGCTGCTGGATCTCAGCCTGGGTCACAGCGTGCTTTATTTGGAGCTTTATGGGAAAGATGAAATGACAATTTTAACCACAGATGTTAATCTTAAACACATCAGAGGAAATAAACTGTGATTACAGAGGAAATGCTCCAATTAAGGAGATGACTGCTCACCTCTTTGTATTTATGGGCCAGTTTCTCCGGGTCCGTCTCCAGAGGCGACATGTCCTCGTTCTCTGCCAAGTCAAACACCTCGATGGCGCTGGGATACGGCGGACTGACCTCCTCATCTTCGTCCTCTTCCTCGTCTGTGCCATATTCTCCACCCTGAAGGGATGAGGTAAAGGTTAGGAATCCACTGGCAAGCCAAAAATAATTACATACAGTTTAAAAGGGCCAGTTCGCCCACGTTACAATAAAAACATTGCCTCTAAACTCTAAAACTCACTGTTTTCATAGGGACTATTTTTTTTTCTGATAATCCAGCGTGTTGGCGTGTTTCTGGGAAGACAGACTGCTGAATAAATTTTGATTACATGTACATAACTTTTCTTAGTTCTGCGTATCATAATAAAATAACTCATAACTCATCACATTTTCGTGCAGTGAAAACAGAACTAACTATTGATACTTCAAAACAAAAGCATATGAAGATGAAACTATCAGCATGGCTAGATTACTAGGGATAAGTGAGGAAATATGTTTTTTTTTTTTATTTAGGTGGATCGACTCTTTAAAGTCACATCTTGTTTCCTTATTTATTATACATAATATATTATTATTTGATGTATTTCTTGTTGAGTGCAGCTGTTGCAGCAGGACATAATGTGTGGAGAGATCATTAAAAAGGTCAAACCACTATCAGTTAGGTAGAGGAAGCTGAATTTAGGAAACATCTATATTGTGTTGTGTGTTGTGTTTATAATGCAAATACAAGAGAATGTTTTTCAGGAAGTAACTTTACTTGAATTTGGAGATTTGTAAGAAGAAAAATAATTTACATTTATTCTAAAATGTTTGGATTAAATGGCAAAGAAAATAGGAAAACAAGATGCAAATAATCTATTTATTGGTAACCACATTTCTGTGCTGTGACGCCAAATGGCCACTAGGTGGTGCAAACCTCAATAAAGCAGACTGTTCATTTTCCATTATACCACCTAATGCTTTTCAAGAACCACCCACTCTCACCCCTGCATGAATGGGGCAACTTCCTCTCTCCGTTATTTCAGTAATGAAACTCAAAGGCAGTTTATGTAAAAGCTAAATCACATAGACAATCTGAAACAAAGATTAACGATGCAAAGGGCGTCCGAAGGCACAACATCTGAGTCATCCTGATTTGTCCCCATTTTGGAGCTGAGCTTATCGTTTGATCATGCTGATACTAGATGATGAATACAACAATGTGGCTTTTCGCCAGAAGCTACAACTCTGTCCAACCAGAGAGGGTCACTTCTGTTCACGATAGCACTGAGATAAATTTCATCAGTGTAAAGAGGAACCAAGGTTATGTGAGGACAGTTACTGCATTTTTCTCATTTTAATGTCTAAACAGGTTGCAATGGTTAAAGATATTTAATGATGCCTTTATTCTCTTGTCAAGCAGCTTTGGGTGGGGCAAATTTCTGAAAGATATTAGTCAAAATATTCCATTTAGTTCTTAAAACTGTCGTGTGATTACAGTAGTGTGTGTGCATGCAAGTGGAGGGGGAGGGAGAGGAAGGGGAAATGGATTAGTAAGCACTGTACCCTCACTTCTGCTGCACTGTGCATGTGCAGAGATTGCACCACCACTTGACTTGAGAGTGACAAACTTGCCAGTCTTGCCAGCCAACGGTTGACACCAGATGTGTCAGTCATATTTTTTTTTTTTTTTTTAAAAGACTGACCTCTTGTTCGTCCATGTACTGGTTGTAGCGCTGCTCCATCATCTCTCTCTGCCAGCGTTCCTGCTCCAGGGTCTGTTGGATGAGCTGGGCCACTTCGCTCTGTTCACCCGGCTTCTCTCGCCCGATGACGAACCTGCATTTTGACAATCAGCCGTACAGCTCAGGATTGAAACAACAACAACAACAACAACAACTGCTAAATCCAAAACATGCTCACAAAGGCTAAGCGAACTGAAATGAGGCCCTGATTTGTGATATGGTATGGTAATGTATGTGCATGCTAAATAATACGTGGCGGCCCTTTTCTTTTTCTTGACCGCTGAGGATCATGAACACCGGCTCCATAAGGTATGGTGTTATGTACTAATGCAGAGAGGAATGCGCTGGTTCTCTGATGACAGAAAATGGCTTCCTGTTTAGATGAACAAAGGCGGAGTCTCTATGGAGTTGGCCTCTTCTTTGATTAAAATCAAATCTTCGACTCTGGCTCTCTTTTAGCTCATTGTACGGTTCATTATAGGAGGCTATATGTGTCCTGATTGAGGCTCACCAATCTCTGGCCAATTAAAGCAACCATATAAACAGTAAACAGTGAAAGCTACAGTGAATTACGATGCAGCCAGAGACAGATAGTAAGCCTGCCGCTGAAGACTTTCAATTTCTGCAGCGCTAACGGGTAATTAAATGTTCTTAAACGCACTTCCTGCCCCCGTCTATTTGTCTGGCTATCGTTTTTCATGAATAGATCTGAACTCTAGTGCCCTGCTCCATCTCTAGAGCAGATCCATAATGTATGAGCTATCTATGGAGGTCTCTGATCTTCACAAGTCACACAACAGTAACAATTACCCCAACAACAGCGACCACTAAACCCTGAATTATGAATGAGCTTAGATGACAAAGGAGCACATAGGGAACAGTCAGCTCCACCAAAAAACGTGATAGTGTCAGGCTACAAATAACCCTCTGGCATTTCAAAAATGGTACTTTTGATGCAAACTGTATTAGTTCCTGATAACCACATTTTCTGCGGCTGTTGTTGGAAATCTTTGGACCTGATTCAGGATGTGTCTCAAAAAGGAGTTTTTTTTTCTAATACAGAAGGGTATAATCATGACCCTTTGAGACTTGAGATATACATCTTAAGTCTGGTGATCTGAATGGGCAGGATGTGGTAGAAGTCAGTCCCGCATGTAAGACCGGCTGGGGGTATGTATAAAGAGGAAACTGTCTCTTCAAGCAAGAATGCTGGATGTCGTAGTGAGCTATGGCAACAAAGAGAAACAAAACGTGGTCACTAAGGCATGTAGCAAGCCTGGAGGAACTACAAAATGGTAATTGTGAAACTAAATGTCTACTTAACTAAAAGAGTGTAGTTGAGTGCTCTGGGCTAAATGGAGAAGTTAACATGCTAATATGCTCACAATGACAATGTGAATATGCTGATGTTTGGCAGGTTATGTTTACCACGTTCATGGAAGTATTGAACCAACTGATATTTTGACCTGATAATGATCAAAAGATTAGATTTCATGGCAATCCATCCAATAGTTTTGAGACATTTTACTAGAAAGTAATGTTGGTACAAGAGGAAAAGTCAAGGAATCATCACATTGAAAAGGCTTCATCCTCTGGGAACCATAAATTCACAAAGTGTCATCAATCCAACTGTTGATGAAACTGGTGGATCGACAGACCCACAGTCCGACATCCCTAGAACCATGACTCTAGTGAGGCTAATATAATCCACACTAGTGTTTGGATGATTTGTGCTTCTTGATGTTAAAGTTAAATGTCATTTTAGTTCAATCATGACTACTCAGAATGAATCTTACTTGACAGTTCCTGAGGTGTTCCTGAGTACAGAGGCAGCAAAGCTCTGGGTGACTCCCACCAAACTGGTCCCATCCACCTCCACAATCAGATCGTTCACCTGGATCCTGGAAGAGACGGTTGAGAGAGGAAGTTTAGGATTTACAGAAATAGCTCAGCTGTAGTCTTTGGTTTTCATCTTTATACATAAGCCCACACTCTTGGCAACAAGACCTGCAGTATTTGCAGTTGCCAGAAATAACAAAAGAAGCTACATCAATAAAGCATCCACCCCTGGAAATAAAACTACAACTACCCAGCTAACACACAGTTCAAAGGAAAAGTCTGAAGGAGTTTCTCAGTTCGACAGAAAGTTTAAAGCGAGTGTTTCGGTTTCTGAAAAGCGCGTCTTTACTAATTGAGGAATGGGGATGATACATACCTGCCATCCCTATGTGCTGCACCTCCGTCTGTGACCGTCTTAACAAAAATGCCCAGTTTCTCCAGACCCATGTCTGCTCCCGCACCCATCCCGATGATACTGATGCCCAGGCCGTCGCCATCTGAAAGAGAGAACAGGCCAACTGTAACCATACTGTCGTTATATTACAAGTTTAAAAAGGTTTTGGTCAGTTCGATTCGTTATGTTGTCACTGTGAGTCAATAATGGGGAATTCTTGGACCGAGAGATTGTTATCACTCTCTGTGGGTGGAAAAGTTGGCTTTGATACCATATCTGTGTCACCACTCTTGGGATTCACATGTTTGGTAATAAAAGCTGCTGTGAACTAATTTCAGAGAGAGAGAGAGAGAAAGAGAAAGAGAGAGAGAATCAATTTGGGTGGAGAAGTGAATTTGCAGCGCTTGCCCCTGTCCCATTACCCCGAATGAAATGCAAATTAGGTGAATCTACAGTATTATTCCATATTCAAATGAATCAACTGATCTAGAAGTACTATATAAATATATATATAAATGCTATGATATATCAGTATTGGCAAATATGTCCGCCATTAAATAACACAAAATTCAAGCACTGAAATATCAAAATATGTTTTGAAGTGGTGTCATCACTCTATAATTCCTCCAGTGGATAGCAAACACAAGTTTTTTGAGTTTTTAGCTTTGACATTGCTGTCCAGCGGGAGAATCTGTTCCAGAGTTTGGGTCCAAAACTGCAGAGGGCAGCTTCAAGCTTTGTCTGATTTCTTTTTGGTACGGTGAGCGGCAGAGAATCTGTGGAGGATCCGAGAGGTCTAGCGGGGACATGCAGCATATCATCGCAGCACATCAACCACAGTAGCCATGAAAAAGATTTATAAATAAGTAGTAGGATCTTAAATCAATCCTAACTGGAGGCTATGCAAGGATAAGGAGTGATGTGAGTAGTTTTCTTTGTATCTTTCAACACCGACAGCAGCATTATGTATGAGCTGTGACTGATTTATAGAACTTTTGGGGATCCCTGAGAGCGACGTAATATAATAGTTGCTTGCTAGCCTCTTTGTATCCAGGAAAAAGAAAAGATCTGATCATTGCACATTATTGAAAGAACTGAAAGCTGTTTTAATTATATTCTTCGTATGTGACTTGACAGCTAGATCAGACACAATGATAACAGCCAGATTTCCTTCCTGAGGTGTAAATCTCTGAGATAATGTGATAATTTGTGCACACTGTTTCTCCTTTTGACAAATCCAAAACCAAAACCAAAACTGGAGCTTCTGTTTTGTCCGGATGTGATGAATGTTCCCGAAATACCCAGCTGCGCATCATTTATACATAACATGGTCACATATGGCATTCTGTGTAACCTGCCCTGTACACAAGACTAAATATAGTCTTCTATAAATATATTAATGCACCGTAATGTTGAAGAGATGTTGGAAATATGGCTCACTGAGGAGAGATGGAAGGTAAAACTTGCACCATTGCACTTGTGTGCCTTGTGGGAGACAGGAGGGTTGGCAGAAGGCAGCTGGTGAACATTGAAGGCCTTTTTACATAAGTGATAACAAAAAGTTGTTTCATTTGGCTTCAAATAGAGAAACCGAAAGAAAGAATCAAACTGTCCTGTGGGACGTTAATCACATACACAAATATTCATTCTCAAATACAGTTTGTGACTGTCAGATGTCTTACATTCTGTTTCCCAATATTGTGCAAACATCCCATCTGGTGCCCCTAGCAGGTTAAAATAAATGCTTGGAAATATCTGTAGTGTATGAGCAGACCCAGGTCTTTTCGCAAGTTGCTTTGTACAGATAGGACTTGGCTGAATACAGATGAGCACTGGGAATAGAAAGCAGGCCTTTAAGGTAACTTGATAATGTTCAGTACCTTTCTCCAGCTCCACGGGGAACAGGTCCAGCCTCTCCACCCTCTTCTCCAGCTCGTACTCGGCAGATGCTGCCATGGGATCCACGTCTTCATTACGCCTGTCATAGTCCTCGTTGGGATAGGTGGCAAACACCTGCAGAAGGGAACAGAGGCAGGAAATAAGTTACAATAGGCCGAGCATCACAATTACTTCAATCTGTGTGTTCAAGACTGTGTAGGAGGCGATGGGAGTTTTATTTTCAAAATATTTGTAATAGTGCACAGTTTCTGGATTTTCCCTAAGAAAAAGGATATTTTAGGAAAGAAGCTCATTTGTTTTCTTGCTAGAAGTTAGATAAGAAGATTGATGCTACTCTCATATTTGTTCAGTTACAGTATGAAGCCACAGTCAGTAGATAGTTAGCTTAGCTTAGCTTAAAGACTGGAAAAAGAGGGACAAAGCCAACCTGGCTCTGTTGAAAAGGTAAAAAAAATCCATCTAACAGCAACTTTAAAAGGTCATTAATTCACATGTTACATTGCATTTGGTTATTTGCCTCAAAAACATATGACAAGTTGTGGTTTTACATGGTTAAAGAGCGAGGAGCAGTTTCCCCTTTTCTTCAGTCTTTATGATAAGCTAAACTAACCCTGTCCTGGCTGTAGCTTCGTATTTAAACAGACAGAAATGAGAGTGCAAGCAATCTTCCTATCAAACTCTCTGCAAGAAAGCAGACTATTTCTTGAAATGAGTACTATCTTCAAGGATAACTGATCCTCTCTGTTTTGTTTTTTTGCACAGCTCTTCATGTCTCTCTCCTTGGATTTTCCTCTGGTGAGGTTTCAGCTTCTCAGGTGACCGTCTCTTGTCTCTGCAGTTCACAGAGGCTATCAGCGCTCCTTCCTACAACCAGTCCTTCCTGCATTTAGTCCAAATATAGTAACTGCTACTGAACACAGAAAACATATCACTTCCTCTGCACACTGGGGAAGTATAGTAAATGTTGAATCACATCACGCTGCAAAAGCACTTTTGTTTTCACTGAAATGTTGTGACTTAAAAACAGGTGAATAAATACATATCCACAGAAAAATACCCTGCAGTGTTTTTTTTAGGTCATGTGCATGAATTGTTATACATTTTAAATTCAGTATGGAGTGAAAACTGACTTTAAATTTCTATCAAAAATGTTTGCAAAATCTCAGAGTGTTGGACATTTAACAGCTGAGATAGACAAGCCGGATGCATGGTTTGATCATCACTGACCAGCGCTGTAATGCAGACATAATGCAATTCAAATTTATTGACCGTTTCAAATGAGACAGCCGCAGCATTTCCTCGAGCTGTATCGTTTCACAGCGGTAATTTGTATCAAACACACTGGGGAGAATTAATCAGAACCACTAAAAAGTTGCTCTCATGAAGACAGAGGCCTCTGTTTTCAGGGCCCCGACTTCCCACATTCACTCTGGTCTAACAGCATGACAGTTTACATAACCACCTCCAGCATGCTAATGGAGGCCTTCTGCAGCTGCTGCTCACAAGCCTCACACACACACACACACACACACACACACACACACTCACACACACACAGAAGGAGAGAGAGGGAGAGAGAGTAAGTGGAGTCTTTAAAAGCCTCACTTTCAGTCTTCCAAGATGATTATGCATGCACCACCTTGCATGCTCAAGTAGCCACACTAATTCAGCGCTGGGCACTCTCCTCTCACACACTCTTTGATTTATTTTATTGAATTTCTATACTTCTATACTTAATCCTCTTTTTTTTTCCTTCCTCTCACTGCTGCAACATTTCAGCACCTTTTTTTCCCTCGAGTCTTTCTTTACTTTATTCCGGGCATCTCTCGCACTCTTTCTCGGACGTTTAGTGCGTCCATCTGCGTTACAAAGTAGCATCTCGTAGCTTCAGCGCTACCCTGCAGTCATATAGGCCCCGTCTCCCTGGCAACCCCACAGTAAAGAGCTTGTCAGTTTTGACAGTGCCTTTGAAATGTAACCAGCCCCTCCTCTCTGAGATTTATTCAGTATTATTGTATTTTCATGCATCATTGAACACTGTACAAGCCTCTGCGCCTACTTTTAAGCCTTCCTCACCCATAGGAATAGGGTTTACAATGCTATGGCCGTGAGCCAAATCACTGTCTGTTCACACAAGTGATGATGTGGTCGGATTTTTTTTTTTTCCTCAAACTCTAGTGTAAAATTACATGCTGCTTTAGAGTTTAGCTGGGGTCAAACTATTCTATTTTATAAGTGAATTTCTTCACAGTGAATATTATCAACATCGAGGCAAATTCCTTGTATGTGCAAACCTACTTGGCAATAAGCTAGTTTCTGGATCTGATAAGGAATTTACTGAAAATTATGTGACTAATATTTAGTGCTGAAATGATTAGTCAATGCACAGACATAAAATTTAAAGTACTTATTTTGACACTTTGGAAAATACGGCGCTGTCCAAAGGTAATAAAATCTGCCTACCTCTAAAGCTCACTAATAATCCACAAAATAACTTCCTAGAGTCTTGTCGTCATTGGGAGGTCACTGTGCCCGTCCAAGAAATAGTCTGGCACATAGAACCACCTATAAAACCACAATGTGACGTTTTTATACTTAGTTTTTTTGTACAGATTAAACAAACAAGATGTAACTCATTCATTAGTGAGCTATAAAGGTGCTGGAGGTTGGACGTTGCCACCTCCAGAGAGAGCCACTGCTAGCTGCTCCCCCTCCCCTCCCCTCCCCCTATTTCTGGTCTTTATGCTAAGCTAAGCTAAACTAACTGCTGGCTATAGCTTCATATTTACTGCAGGGATTTGAGAGCGGTAACAAGCATATTTGCCAAAATGTTTCAATTAACTGTTCCTATAACTGACAACAATGTTGATATCAGTCAATTATTTTTAAGTAATTTATCAGGCATAATTGCTGAGCAGTTAAATTCACTCTCCAGCCTCTCAAATGCGAGTAATCATTGCATCTTTTCTGTTTCATATAATTGTAAATTGAATATCTTCAGGGTTTTCAACCATTAGTCAGACAAAACAAGCAATTTGAAAACTTTAATGAATCTGGTATATTATGACCGGCATTTTAACTTTTTTTTGTTATTTTATAGACTAAATGATTAATTGAAAAAGTAATAAAAAGATTAACAAATGAAAATAGTCATTATTCAAACTGCAGTTTTAGTTGACAGCAGCATTGAGTCTAATGGCTTTTGATTTAGGTTACCTTTGTATTTAGAGGGATTAGCAGAATGTGGATTACAGACACACAAAATACACTGTTTGCATCATAAGTAACAGAGCATAAAACAACAACAGTGCATTTACAAGCCTGCGCGCCCAGTGTGACGCTCTCACGTGGCATCGCTCCACTCCTTGAGTTTAAAGATCAAGAGGCCACAGCTGGTAGCTTGTGGTGCCCTCATTTTACGCCCACGACACTGAAGACAATCAAACGAGGTTCAGCGGTATTTAACGTGGCGCTGGAAAAACACAGCCATGGTCGGATGTGTGTCGTGACCCGCGGCCCTGGGCAAGATTCAGAACCTGCCCCATCATGTAAGACCAGGCTACAATCATGTATGACATACAGTAGAATTAACACTTTCACTTCCCAAAAGAAGATTTTCTCCCTTCTTCTGTGAGATAATTCCACACAGGGCAGACACACTAATGGGATCCCGCATGATCTAACCTCTCACCCCAACCTGACCTGTAAGTATGCAGAGTAGTAGATGAACTCCTTGAACAGTGAGGTGGCTATCTTTGGAAGACAAACATTGGGATTAAAAGGCAGGGCGGTGGGGGTAGGCAGGGCTGGAGAAGGACGCTGTTCCAGTTGTGGCAGATAGTAGGTCAGAGGAGCTAACAGATGGCCAGGAAACTCCCTTCCTCCCTCCCTCTGCTACTAGCCGCCTGGGATGTCCTACAAAAGCTCTGTGGGCAGTTAGCTAGAGCCACTCACCAGCTAACAGCTTGTGTTTGTGTCTATAAAGAGCACCCACTTGGGACTGTAAAAGGTATTTTAAAAACGCCAGTAAGTGACAACTACCATTTTACAATGTAGCTGTCGTGACAGAGAGATGGCTAAATGATAGAGCGGGTCTCAGGGCCTCTGCTCTCCTGCAGTGTGGTTCCATCTTGATGGCCCCCTGGCTAGGATGTGATGGGCTAACACTGTGGTGGTTTAACTAGAGAGTCAATACACCCACCCCCCGTCACCCCCAACAGCCCACAGCAGCATGTCAACTGCTGTGTTTCTTTCCCTCTTGACTCTCCAAAAACAGATCTAATTTTGGATCCAGCCAATAGGATGTGTGGGGGTGGTGCCGCTGGTTTTTCACAACAGTTTCCACTCTGTCTGTCCACATTCTGTAGCAACAAACTTTCCATCATTTTTTTTTATTATTCAGACGATTCTGTTTGTTCCAACATTTATCTGGCATGCCAGCTTCTTCCAGCTTCACTGCTATTCTCTGTTTTTACCCATAGACTGTTAATAATTAATAGCAGTCACCGTGACGTCACCCGTTGGACTCTTGTCACTACAGGATTTGAGTCAACCGTGGATTTGAGTCGCACGTGCACAAGCGGATCCGCCATCTTAGACAGCTGGGTATGGCAACACCACTTGGACAAAACCACAAGATTAGACTGTCAACTGTGGATTTTATGCACTATTTTTCAAAGAAAACGAGTTATTACATAAAAATGTTTAGTTTATGTAGGAACGGAGAAATTAACTCAGTAACCATCGCCATTACATTTCAGAAGATCACATGAGAAGAAGCAAAAAAAACAGAGCTCAGACAAAGACATTCAAGTACATTCCTGAATGAGTACAGTTTTCCATTTTGCCAAAGAATTTGAACATGAATCATGAACCAACATTTTATGTAATAAATCATATGCTGTTAAAAATACATGTAAAATCCATGGTTGAGAAACTCAAATCCTGTAGTGACAACATGTGGTTTGTCTAAGTGGTGTTGCCATACCTTTAAAAAAAAAAAATCCAACTTAAAACCACAGTTGACTCAAATTCAGCAGTGTCAAACCCCCATTTTGAAGCCTCAAATTTACATTTTGACCGTCGCCATCTTGGATTTTTGGAGCCAGAAGTGACCACCAGCTGTTAGGGTTAGGGTTACTGAAACCAGGGCTATTTCGTTAGCATGGTGCATTTACAGTCTATGGGTAACTGTAATAATGCTAATGTTAATTTGTGCTTGCGAAAAACAGGTTTAAAACCATTAAAACTTGCTGGAAAAAACTGAACGTTTGACTCCTTAGAGGGTCTTTTAGTACGACCAAACACTGAACAACACTTTTTAGATGATGAAAATGTTAGATGTAGTCATGAACTGAAAGCACACTGAAATAGCAAGGGCTACACCCATGCCTATACTCTGTTAATCTGGGGTTACATCATTGTTACGTCACCTAACCAATGTTTGTGACAGCACCCAACTGTCACTCAAAGCAGTCCCTTCCTTAAATTATGCATAATTTTAAGCCTTAATAAAATTTAAATGAGCAAGTTATATAAAAATAATCCCCATACAGTTGTCATGAACGAGGAAATTAGAGATATTAGAGACCAAAACCAGGCTGTAAACATATATTTCTGCTGTAAAGTTGGGCATTTTAACATGGGGGTCTACAGGGATTTACTCGTTTTTGGAGCCAGCCTCAAGTTGCCGTTCGAGGACAACACTTCAGCATTGGCTTCATTTTGCAGCCCCAGAGGTTGCTGCCTGGTTTTTACCTTGAATGTAAATTCCAAAGTGAATTAAGGTGATTAACATGCATAAAGAAACGGCTGCTCCTAGAGTCTTAGGGAGTCTCACTGCCCTTAGCATGCTGGAGTTATAATCCACAATTATATGATATAGCCCATTAGAGCCAGAATGTATGTGTGATGCTTAATCACACCGTCGTAACACATTCGTAGACCAAAAAAAGCCATAATGATTGCACTTTTCCTCTTCGGCAGCTCAAAAACACCAACATTAATTACTTTCCCCAACCACCACAGGTTACAAATGTCCAGAGCCGAGGTGGCAGGTAAATTGCTTCTAAATCCTCCTAAAATTAGGGGTTAATCCAGATCCCAGATGTGCAACACGCAGGCAGAAAATAAGGATGTGGCTCTGACTGCCATCACGTTGGACCACTCTACCCCCAGCCAATAAAATGGATATGATGGGTTTGTCATAGTAACGGTTGCATGGCACCGGAGCTTGTCTATTTTGGCAGGCCAGTCTTTGGTCAGCAGTCATGTTTAGGCTTAGCACTGACCCTGGGGAGAGACACGGCAGCATAATAAGGTCGCAGAGGACTGAATAACGCTATAATATGTGGAATGATACAGCAACTATATAACTAGACATACAGACATAATACATTCATAATTATCTTTTTTACATTATAGTCACTGTATTTTGAAATTTACTATATTTACTATGAGTCCTCCAATGAATTGCAGGAGGCATTTTATACATTTTCTATGCATTATGTAATTTTTTTTATATGTATATACACGTGTTAAATTGCTTTGCATATAAGCATGGCGACATGTATACAGTGTATTCTATATTTTTGTTACTGTAAACAAATTACATAGAAAGAAAAAAACTATTAAAAACACTGTTGCACTGGGTGACATGTTCCCTCATTACCATGAATAGGGCGACTGTAGTTCATTATGAGCACCAAATCGTATAGTTTTGCATCTAAATGTAGTCTCAACAAATGCATGTTTACTCAAATTTGAGTAATTTTTGCTAAAAACTACAGTGCCCATCTGTTTCAGGAAATTATTTATAGTTGTTGTTTTTTTCTAAAGATGAAAGTATGTTTGTAACCTGTTTTTAAAGATTTGAGTCCTAAGTTGGAATAAATCAGCTTGAGGCTCTGTGTCACACACAGGATAGTCTTGAGAGCAGGACTAGCACATTGTTGGCTTTTAGTCTTGGTATTGACGATAAGAAAAATACAGAATAGCGTCATCTTTATCCTTTAATTTCTTCCCTGGGGATCCATACAGTATTATCGCAACTAGACAAGCTGTAAAACTGGCAATGAAAACCTTCACCACTCCATACAGGTGCAGCCTCACAGATCACTGTAACCAGCGTCTGTTGTTTTTTTCTTTTTTTCCTCTCGCTCACTCTCTCTCTCCTTTTTCCAAGCTTGACATGATTACGACAGACGAGACAAAACCGCTCTCAGACATCATGACCGAGACATTTCATAACACGGCTTGTTGCAGTAACTGTAACTGTAGGCACATCATGCAAATGCGTGCAACCCACCACCACTGCAGGACTGAGAAGTGGGGCAGTGTGACCTTGCTGATAATCTGTCTGGTCTCCCACCCCTTCCTCGCTCTGAGTAATGCACTGTATGAAATACTGCAGGACCGCTGAGTCTAAGTAATAGACAGTTTGAGGATACCTTGACATATGGTGATGCATTACCTCTCCCTAGGCGCTTCCTCATTGGCTGACCTGAGCTATAACACAAACCGCTATAGGTTGCGTTTTGGCTGTTAATGTTCCCTATATTATAGTTTGTGACAGCAACATTTTAAAAAAAAACTGATATTCCTCAGTCTGTTTTTTATCAAAATTCACCCTCGGTTTATTACTGTATAAGAAAAATCATTGTTTGTGTTAATGACACGGTGCGAAAGAAAATCATAGGTGTTCTTTGAGCAGGCTGGCAGGACTGCTGTTCAGAGTTGCGTAGGTAGCAGAAACCCACAAGAAAGTGTGTGTGTGTGTGTGTGTGTGTGTGTGTGTGTGTGTGTGTGTGTGTGTGTGTGTGTGTGTGTGTGTGTGTTTGTGTGTGTGTGTGGTGGCGACAGGGAGGGGGGGAGTAAGTGTAAGAGTAGGCAAGGTGATGAGTGAGCAAGGTGATTCTGGTGCATGAAAAATAAATCTGATTATTTCTGGTTTGGAGGGAACACAGCACAAATCCAACAGAGATTATCTTACACTTCTTTTTTTTTAAAAGAAAAAGGATAAATAATTAAAAATCATGGCATGACCACATCATGAAACGCAGTAGTATACCGATACTGAACGATATAGCGTGAAGCCAAAACAAACAAGCTCAACAAATAATTAAGACATGAGAGGGCCGCTGCTTCCTGTGTTCGACAAGGAGGTGGCCCTGAAAAGCAAAGCAAGTCTGTGACGATAACAATGCTGCTATTTTTACTAACAGTAGGAGACTGGTGACAAAGAGCGAAAGGGAAAAAAAAAAAAAAAAAAAAAAAAAGAAGGAGCGAGAGAAAAAAAAAAAAAAAAAAGTGTCAGGAGGAGCAAACAAAGGGTTCTAGTGTGAACTCTACCCGAAGCAGAAATGCTATTTTTGCCAGTTTGAAGGGGGACAGAGACAGCTAGACAGACAGACAGTGAGAAGTGTTCAGTGTAAAACGAGGACAAAGAAAGACGTGCGCGCCCAGACGTCCAACCGCCATCACCACAACAAGACTTAATTGTGGCCAAAAGCTGAATTGTTGCACAGAGAGGGAAATATGCACTAAAAATGGGCACTTCCTGTTTGGGAGAAAAACCAAATGACACTGTGACTTAAGAGCTGGCAGTTATACAGTCGCATGACATTTGAGCTTCATAATAACGCCCCTCCCATTTGACCTCACTAGCCCCCCCCTTCCCCTCCTCTTTACTCTCATCCACCCCTGCATCAATCTCCATAACAAAGGCCACACTGATACAGTGTGAAAGGACTCAGTAGGAGGTTATTCTCCGATGATGACTGCAGGGTCACAACCAAATTTTGCTTTTCATCAAAGCCTGCGAGTTACGACTTCTTTATCACGCCATACATAATGCTTCCTCCGGGTAGCCATCTTTGATCTCCTGAGGATAAAATAATGTGATAGAAGTCCTTTTCCTTTTTCTCCCTGCATTACATTGGTATACTGAGCTCAGACATGATTTATATGGGATTGATGGGATTTTCAGCATGGCGGACACAGTCTGTATGATCCAAACATTGGGTGGATATTAGAGCCTCGTATTGGCTTATCACAGATATAAGAGTATTTGCATATAATTGGCACAAACGCTCATAGAAATTGCTGTACATAAATGCTTTACAGGCTGCATTTTTCACCCTTATGTTTCTTAATTCAAGCTTGAAAACACTGATTTGTTTTTATTTACAGATGTTTAGGATTTTACGGTACCCTGAGGAGTTTTCATGCATCTTCACTGGTTCTCAACAACAACCCATGGTGTCTAGCCTTGGCACCTAAACACGTTTAATGCATTTCCTTCCTCATAGAAACATTTGCAAAGCTGTGAATATTTTGTAGCCTGCACTGTTTGCATCTTCTTCCACCATCAACTGTCAATCACAGGAACAGTGCATATGAGCGATGGGAACCCTGATAAACACACTATTGCATGCCGAAGTTAGAACAGTATTGGTTTCATATTAGATATACTGCATTTATTTTGGGACTCTGCTGCAACAATGCCACATATTTTAATGCAGCCATCAGAATTTAATTGTTTCTTTTACAATCAGCTGTTAATACTATGAAAATGTAATTAAATAGTGACTTCATAATAAATAATAATTCAGCTTTGCTTCTCTATAACACACAGAGCAACATAAATAAGCCATAATCAAAGTTTAAAGATATTATTTGTAAAGAATTCCACACTCAAACTCTGGTAAGCTGCTTCATCAGGAGACTGTAGATGTGGACTGATCGGATTTGACTGACAGTGACGACCCAGACTGACAACCCGTCAGCTGTCATCAGATTCTGATTTGAATGTTGCTTAATCCTGATTTGTGCGCGGAGTTACGTGACGTCACGTTTTTTTAAACGAGTGAGCTTCATTCTCTTCGAACCGTAAGAGCACAGAGAAACGCAGAAAAGCTCTTGATGTGAAATAAACAGAACAGTTTGGATATCGGCAGAAAATAATGTGTTTATGTAGGACGTCACTCACACTAAGAAGCTGATGAAATATGTTTTCATGACCCTGACCCTTAAATAAACAGCATCTCAGATAAGCTAATTAGATATGAAAGGAATTGTTTGACATTTTGGGAAACAGGCTTAGATCTTTAGAGGAGCTGGTTTGCCGATTTAGTTTTCCTTTGGACAGAGCCAAGCTAGCTGTTTCCAGTCTTCATGCTAAGCTAAGCTAACCAACTTTTGGCTGCAGCTTCACATTGACCATAAAACCATGAGAGTGGCATCAATCTTGTCTAACTTTCAGCAAGAAAGCAAATAAGCGTATTTCCCCAATGTATCAAACTAGTTCTTTGGAATTTCCTGTTCAGCTCTAAATTATCTTGAGTATTATGTTGTTAAAAAAGGAGAAATAAGCCTATTTGTCATTATCTGTTTTGTTTTTTTTCTAATACACTGTCAAGCTCAGGCTCTGGTGAATATGCACTACTGGGCGATGTGCAACGACGGGGAGAGAGAGCACAAGCAACTTTTCGACTTGACTGGTCACAATACAGGACAGGAGCCCTTAGTCACTGAAATGGCTTTCTGCGTGAGGGAATGTGTGTGATGCACAATGTCAGGGCCCACTTCAGCTGGCAGAGACAGACCTAAAGGCAGAGCAGAGCAGCGAGACTGAGCCGGAGAGGATCTGATGCTCTTCTCCGGATCATTACACCACCCCCAGACACTAAGAGACACTGAGAATCAACTCCTCCTCCGCCTCGTATCTCCTCTCTTTCATCTGACTGGCCCAAGAGGGGAGATCACAGTCTTTTTTACTCACTTCCTCTATCTCGAACACACAAAAACACTCAAGATCCCCATGCACTGTATTCTGACCTTTCATTGGCCGCAGCGCAGTATCCACATCTCTAAAAAACAAACTAATTATCCCGGCTCTTTTTGTTCCTCTTCCACCAGCAATTATTTACAGAGGCAGCTTCCACTGCATTTCAGATAAGTATCTACATAGTGGCTCTTTTGGGGCCCATGTCAGCTGCACAGTTGGAATGCAGGGCCATCCATTAGCAACTGGCTACGCTGTGGAGGGAGGGTGTTAGTAATGTGCAAAGCCCCATGTTGAAACAGGGTAAAAAAAATCAAAATGTCAGCATCATTCTGACACCGGTAAAAGCTGAGTGAGTTCATTAAAACAGCTGACAGCGGTGCTGGCTATCACTGTACCGCGGCAGATGAGCTTTAAGGTCAAGTTCAACCATCCTCTCAGAACACAGGATGGAAGAAAAATTCAAAACAATTCAAGCGATCTGCACCTTGGCCTAATTAGAAGAACTGTGGGTTTAGCCTGCAACGATAACATCTTCATGTTCTCTCTATGTTGTTTATATCTATTCTAAGTGTTTTTTCCAGTGCGTATGGCCTCACCTTGATGGGCTCCATGCTGAAGCGGATCTTCCTCGAAGGGGGCGGGTCCTCCTCAGCAGGCAGCCCAGAAATCTCCACACAGCTGGACTCTGGCTCGTAGCGGTCATCGCCTTCGTCCTCCTCCTCGTCCACCTGGCTTCCTCCAAAGTCCTCCCCGACCGCGCTGTAGGTACTGATATCCACAGAGTCGCGGCCCGACTGGTCGTCTCTGAGCGTCCTGTCCTCTTCTTCTTCTTCTGCTGCTGCATCTCTCTCCCTCTCCTGTCTGAACATCTCGCCGCCCTTTGCGCTTTGCTTCTCGGCGGCAGTCTGTCCATTCTCCGCAGAGATGTAGATATCACCTTGCAGTGTTGTGCTGCCGGGCTGCTTGGTGCCGGAGTGTTCCTCAAATGTGACATCAGCTTTGGCCTCGACACCTGCATCTGAAACAGTCTTTTCTCTCTGCTCGTTCGGCTCTCCTACAGTACTGGAAAATTCACTATATGAAGCACTTTGGCCCCCGTTAACGCTTTCAGATGGGGGAGTCACCCTCCCCCTTTGGCCCCTTGGAAGCCCCTCTTGGTCCTTCAGACTGCTTAGTTCTTCCTCCTGGTTGCCCGCTGCAAAGGCACAGACCCTCTTTGTGATTATTTTGGAGTTCAACACACCCACCTTGGCGCTGACCCCCCTGGAGGGGAGCGGCGGTGTAGAAGAGAGGCGGTGGAGGTTGTTCCGGAGCTCGGCTGCCCGTTCAAACACAGCGCTGAGCTGGCTGACTGTGGGGGACACTGCCTCACTGGTGTCCAGGCTGTCCAGGGACTCTGTGCTGCCATTGAAACGAGCCACTACATCCAACCTGCCATCCTGAAAGCCTGAGGCCTTGTCTGTCTTCAGCAGGACTCTGGTGGTTGCCAGCTTCTCCTGCTGCTGTCTCTCCTGCTGCTGCTCGAAGATGCGGCGGGTCTCCTGCAGCTTAGAGTAGCTGGGTGATGAGGCCCGCTGGTGCCCGTTCTCCGGTTTGGTGTCGAACTTGCTGACGCGCTCGGACACGGTGGATCCGAGCTTCAGCAGCGCGCTGTGGTCCACGTTCTCGTTCAGGCTCCCGGCTCTTGGGAGGGAGAGGCGCACCGTTTTGTCGTTGTTCCTGGCGCCTTCCTCTCCCTCTGCATCGGCTGGGGATGTGGTCTGCATCTGTTGAAACATGTTTTTAATACGGTGCACGTTGGAGCCGTACCTGCGCCCTCGGGGGCCCTCCTGCATGTCCCCGTTCGCAGCATTGTCTTTGACGGGTTTCAGGGCCTGCATCCCCGCCTCGTACGCGTTTCTGTGCGGGGATGGGCTCCTGAGCGTGGAGCCAGAGCCGGTGCTCTTGGATGTGGATTCGGTCTTCATCATGGTCAGTCAAGCGTCGCAACGGATGCTCAGCGACGGCATGTCTCCTTTCTCAACTCCCGCTTGCAAATCTGTATTATCCACCAGCAGCCGATTCTAGCGAGGTGGCGCCCAGACTAGACCGGCAGATGGGGAGAAACAAAAACAACAGATCGTATTATAGGCCTGCTTGCATCCGCTGCAATTCTCGTCCAATGCAACGGAGAAAGTGAGCACGATGCATCTGTCATTAGCTCGCTTGCAGTTACAACAATGCAAACCTAACCCTCATGGATAATTGCATTAGCGGTTAAAAAACAACAATGATAATATTTGCACAGAGAAGTAGAACAGTAATGAGCCGCGGATTTACCGCAGCTGACGACAGATTGCTTACGTTTAATCCCTTTTTAGAGGCAGCATCATTTTGATCTCTTCATTCTGTGAGCTGCAGATTTCTGGTCCTCCTCTCGTAGCGGCAGAGTGCTGCTGCATGGAGGAGGCAGCCGCTGGGTCATAGTGCCTGTCAACCTCTGCCTCTTCAATGTAGTACTATGGGCCCCATTACTGCAGACAGTCCTGAGAAGAGTTTTAATCATAAATGTATGTGTTGTTGTGAGTAATACGTGTGTTCATTTCTCATATATTGTAAATCAGTGATCCCCCAAAAAGGAGTACTTACCCCAAGGGGTCCTTCAGCTGTTGCCAAAATGTGGATTAACTCAACCAGTCTGGAAAAATATAGAAATTATGACTGGATTGATTAATATATATACATACACCTTGAGACTGCATGTTGCCACTGAAAGTAGCCTAACGTTACATGAAAACTAGTGAGTTAAGTAATGGAGTTGTTAAATTAGCTAACGTTAAAAGTAAAGTATAAACAGTTAAAATAGCTAAAATATGGTGGAAAAAGCTCATAGTCTTGGATGAATGGTTAGGATAGCTAAAAGTAATAGATAAACAGTAGAAATAGTTAATAAAAGTAACATGGAGAAATGAAAAGATAAGATGGATAAATGGCTTGAGTAGTCAGGCAGGAAGTAACAGTAACGTTAATGGTAAAATGAGAAGCTAAACGTAACCGTTAGCGGAAATAGTTAGTTTAAAGTAGCTAGTAGATATAACAGTTGAAATTAACTCAACGTAATGGATGAATGTTTGAAATTGGTAAAAGTAATGGATGAATGGCTTAAATATTTATGTAAAAGTAATTGTAAAATGATGAATAAGTTAAAAAAAAAAAATAGTGGCTAAATCGCCGAAACGGTTACAAGCACTGCATTAATAGTTGGAATTGTTAGCTAAAAGTAGCTAATAGCTAAATATCTACAAGTATTGGATAAATGGCTCAAATAGTTATGTAAATCATGGCAAAATTAAGAATAGGCCTAAAAAAGCGAATACATGGTTGAAATACTTAGCCAAAAGTAATGTTTGATTTCAAAATCAATACTTAGGTAAAGCTAGCTAAATGTAGTGTATAAATGGTTGCATGCCTCCCTAAATAGGCATGCAAATGTGACAACGACCTAACGACCTAAACACTGACTGTTCTAGTTTATATAAAAATAATAATAATGTATAAACATCCAATTTAAAATCAAACATACATCTGGAACATGTGGTGTAGGGATAGCTTGAGTTCATCTGACAGGACTGTGGAGAATAAAAAAAATACTGTGGTAATTTCCATTCTTTCTTTTTTTTTTTATTTTTTTAATCAAAATTAATGTCATACTTATAATAATACACTTCAATATGGAACACCCAACCAAGAAAAATAAGCATCATGTCAGCGCAATAAAACAGTCCAGTTGTCAGTGCAAATTTAACAAACAATAACACAAAAATCCTGTTGTTGTTGTTGTTTTTTAAACACTCACATAAAATAATGATGACTTATCAGTCATTCAAAAGTCTGGGAGCCCCTGGATATCAAATTGATGTACAGTAGCTGTGGTTTAGAGGGAACTCAACTAGCACTAGGACCCAGTAGACTTGTCAGCACGTCAAACCTCCTTGGCCAATAACACATCCGTTATTAGCGGGCCACATTGTTGCTTCCTGCATTCTGCATCTGTAGCTGATATATACATTAAACATTATCTCTGAAGGTAGACAAAGCATTTCCCTTTTTTGGGGAGGGGATGAGAGCTGGTTGTATCTACACACACCGTCTACATTTCTAAATTCTTCGGGGGAGGATTTATCTGCAAGGCCAGCACATTGATGCAGCTGTCTCACACATAGGAAAGAACCCACTTTCCCCCTCCTTTTTTTATCATATTCACCTTTATCTCACATAGCAGATGAAGGTCTAGTCTGAAGGACAGAACTAAATGAACACGGTATTTCCTGAAAGGACTCTCCGCAAACAGGATGTGCATTTTAAGTGTAACGGTGGTGCCATCTACAGCTGCATCTAGCTTCCCTATGACAGTTTGTTAGTGTTAAACTGTGGATTAGCACAGCAATGTCCTTCAGTCAGTGACTGAGAGTGAACAAATTGTGAAGTGAAGGATGAAAGCATTACCTCAATGTATAAAGTAGAAAAAACTTCATTGCTGCAGTCTGATATCTGCAGAAGCAAGACCATTCCCTCAAATCAGTCCCCATTTCATCATTTTTTGGTGATATTTTGTGTCTCATTACACATTATAGTCACTATGTTTATGGTGTATGATGGATTTAGTTCGAGCTGCAACTACTGATTATTTTCTTTATTAGTTACTAAATTGTTTGGTCCATAAAATGTCATAAAATGGTGAAAAATGTCAATGTTAATGTTTCCCGAAGCCTCAGGCAATGTCCTCAAATGACTTGTTTTATCCATAACAGTCCACAACCCAAAGATATACAATTTAATGTCATAGAAGACTAAAGACACCGGAAAATATTCACATTTAAGAAGCTGTAATCAGAGAATTTAGACATTTATTTCCTAAAAAAAATTCTCAAAATGATGAATCAATTATCGAAATAGTTGGCAATTAATCAACTAATCACGGCAGCTCTAGATTTAGTACCTACCATTTATTTTTTTGATGCTTCAGACTGATAATGAGTTTGGGATACTAGTTTTCTAAGGTTACTTATCTATAGTAGAGCTGCAACAATTAATAGATTAGTTGATCAACAGAAATTTGTTTGTCATTTGTGAGGATTTGCTGCTTTTCTTAGTCATATGAGAGAGTAAACTGAGTTTTGGACTGTTGGTCCAACAAACCAGACAATTTGAAGATGTCACTTTGGATTTTAGGAAGCTGTGAGAGACATTTTTCATTGTTTTTGAGGTGTTTTATAGAATAAACGATTAACTGATTAACCAAGAAAATAATCAGAAGATTAATCGAAAATAATCCTTAGTTGCAGCTCTGATACTGTGCACTTGTTCTTGTACTTTTTGCTGCTTCAGGCACACTTCCAAGTGTGGGATAAATAAAGTTGCAGCAGAGAGACAAAAATAGTTATAGTTGTTGTTGTGTGAATATGTTTTGGTATTTATTATGTATGCAGTATATCTTTTAAATTGCTGTTATTGTCTTGTTTGCCCCTTCAAAGAGGGCAGAAACGAAAAAGCAATGAAAATGTGGACATAGAAATAATTTAAAATTATTTATTATTACTTAAAAAGATTTTTAAAATAGCATATGGTTACTGTGATTTTCTACAGTACTAAAATAGTAACTGTGATTTTTTTTCTACAGTAACATAATGTTTACTGTAATTTTCTACAGTAGTGTGTTCATTACTACAGTATCATTATGATTACTGTGTTTTTAAGCCTAACGTACAGTACTATACTGTAAAAATATTCACAGTAATTAACTGTGCAGAAACCCAGTAAATTACTGTAGATTTCACAGTGATTTTTTTTACAGTGTGCTTTAAATACTGTTGGGTAGTTTAACTTGCATCATATTTCATTTGTTAATTACATGTTTTGTATGTGAAATCTTCAGTTTAGTGGAGTCATTAGTAAAAGATTCCCTACTCAGATGAGTGGAAGTGTAAAGGAAATACTCACCTCAAATTTGTACTTAAGTACAGTACTTGAGGAATGTATTTAGTTACTTTAGGAATATGATTTGTATCTCCAGAAGGAACAATACAGCTCTTCATTTACTCCACACGTTCACACTCACAGACTCACAGACTCCCTTCCGGATATCATTAGGTGTGTGTGTGGCAAAAATAGCTCTGACATGTCTTTTTCTGTGACCAAGCCCCTCTCCGCTTGGCTCTGTCAATCACAGGCCAAAACAAGATGGCAGGCTACGGGAGCTGGGTCTTCTTTTTAACAGGCAAGTTCATTCCTGTCGTTATTTAACTTGTAATATATACAACACTACCAGATGCTTACCTTTGTGTTACTATCTAGTTTGTGTCATTTACATTTGGTGCTGATATCAGCTGTCAAGGATTGTAAGCTTAACTGTTACAACATCATGCATGTTGTCATATTTTAAAGTTCAAGTTGTTTTGTTTTGTGTGTTTTTTTGACACTTTTATTAATTAAGCTCAATCATTTGGTGCTTTTTTTTCTACACTTCCACAGTTTGTGCTGTCAGTGTTTGTGGGGCCAATGCAGAGATCAAATTTACCATTCCTGTGGGGAAGTTATTTACATATGAGCTGATGAGAGAGACGTTCCAAAATGACTTTGAACCTCTGTCAAAACTTTACCGTAAGAGCCTGAATCATAAGCAATTCACCAGCCTTTCATAATCAAAATAATTTAAGAGATAAACATGTAGTGGTTCTTTTCTCTCTTCTGTGTGTTGTGTAGCCGGCCGCTTGTATGACGACCCTATGATTTTTAAGTGCAACAAGCAGAATTTTCCAGACCTCCCAGAGTGGCTCCGCTTCACCCAAAGGCACCCCTATGATAACGGCTTCTTGTATGGGACACCAGCATCTCCAGGAAAAAGTATAATTGAGGTATGCAGTCACACTAACAGTGGCATGAGCCTGAATGAGAATGCTTTAACATTTCACGCTGAAACACACTGCATTTATGGGCACATTTTGTTGTTTGATGGTATATCTATTCTTAATTTCATTCTGGTGGATAATGGGTATGCTGAAATTTTTCCAGTGCTACAATCTAGACAAATCTGAAAATTATTCAGCTGTATGAAACATCATTGGTAAATGTCAGGTTTTACTGTCAGACCCTCAGAGACAAAAGCGTCGGGCTTCACTCTGGAGCTGCTGTTTTTTGGAGGGTTTTTTTTGCATCATTATCAAACATTCATGAAGAAACCTGTCAGAGTAGAAGAAGAAGAAGAAGAAGAAGAAGAGATACAAGCCTCTGAAGTGGCACCATAGTCTCAATCAAACAGAATATAATATCTGTGGAAAACATGTCACATTTTGGATTCAATCAAAGATTGCAGCGCTACATCTGATTCAAAACACATATTAAGGAACAAAAGACCTTTTCATTGGGTTATTAAGAAAAAGAGAAGTTTGGGAAATGTAGGACATAGATAACTAATTCAAAGTAGAAGTAAACAAACACAACAACAACAACAATGCAGTAAACATCACAAACAAATAGTGAAAGAATATCTGAGGGTGACATTTTTAAATATTTGAACTGCCTTTTTAAATTAGGCACCTTTTCTGTTACAACGTTAACCTTTACATACTATTCAGGTCAAATTTGACCCATTTGTGAGAGCAGTAAAAACACCTCAACACCATTCATTTAGCCTGAAAATATATGGCTTTTGCTAAAGTGACACAGAATATACAAAAAAATTTAAATGTTACAACTTTTTATATCAACTTTTTAAAAAATCATTGTAGCTGATACATATTTTTATACATTGATGGTGTTCCAGGTTAGATTTGACCTATATTTATTTTAAAAATGTTGCTGAATATGTCACAATTTCACAAATTCATTGAAATCATGACAGCTGTTATGTTCCCCTGTTTTTTGTGACCTGTGACCATAATAGGGTGTGATGGTGAATGTTTTTTTTTCCATAAAGAAATAATGTAAACCTAAAGAATACACTCTCTGCTCTGTGAAAGCTTTTAAGGATTAATTTATTAATAACTGATGAGGTATTAATGAATGAAAAATTTGTGGTTCAGAAGTTTGGTTTAGAGAGAGAGAGTGTCTAATTATGAGGGGAAACTGTAAAGGGTCAGAATAGGAACAGTATGTAAGGGTTAACAAACTCTCATCTTTTGTCTGGCAGATTTATGCCGTCAACAAACGGAGCTATGAAACAACCAGACAGATTCTCGTAATCAAAGTAACTGCAGGTAGGTATGATTCAAATATTATCACAAATCCGTAGCACGAGGCATAGCAATAAAAAAAGATGAAAAAGTAGAAAATGCACACAGTGACTGTAGAAATGACATGTCATACACCGCTGCTGTCACTCACAGAGAAGATCTTGCCCTATCAAGCCGAGTTCTTCATTGAACTGAGAGAGGTTGAGAAGGTGCTGCCCTCTCCTGTTCAGGATGAAATAAAGCAGGATTTACAGAAGCTGTGGGACACAGAGGCTTTGGAAATTGTCAACATAACAAACGCTCTTGACCGTGGCGGCAGAGTTCCCCTCCCCCTTGCAGGCCACTACGAAGGGTAAAAGAGTTTTCTGCCAGCTTACTGCAACTTTTTAGCTTTAAAATGACGATAAATGTTCCATTATTAAAATCTGATTTGTGTCAGTGTGTATGTGAAGGTGGGGTCGGAGCAGTTTTTCTCAGATTGTCTCCTGAGGGTGCTGAAGCCAGACCATGAGAAGCAGTGCAAAGCGGTGGCCAAAGCTAAGATCCCTGGAGAATGTAACTTCTGCAGCATCGCCAGCAACTGTATCACCTGGTGCAAGACTGAGCTGGTGAGGGCTGAAAAGACATATGAATGGTGGTCACATGTGAATTATGAGCAATACAGAGTTTGTATTATGAGTTCTATGAAAGAATTTAGTGTAATATTTCCATTATATTTTCCATATTTTAAGGGATGACAAGCCAAAAAAAGTTGCATAATTCATAATTCAAGACACTTAATACATTTTATTTAATTCTTTCAAAGTCTTCACCACTAATATTATGAGTCTGGACAGTCATGGATGTAAACTGCAACTGCATACAACTATTTAGGAAGCTTAATCAATTGAAAGCATACTAACAATTCTGTCATCTGTGGCTTTGTACCTCATAGTTCATATGACAGAAAGCTCACCCTCATTTCTCTCCCCGCAGTTCGATCTGTCAAAGCAGGAACCGACTCTACCTCCTCCCACAATGGGCTCGGGGATTTTGGAGGCTGAAGTTGACTTTATCCCCCCAGAGTCTCCACCGAGCAGAGACTTTTTCCCAGACTACATTGTGACAGTGATCGTGCCCCTGATCCTTGCCATCATCCTGTGTACCCTGCTGGCTTACATCATGTGTTGCAGACGAGAGGGAGTGTATGTATCTGTTTTGAACCATCAGTGGAGTAGCCATTTAGATAGCTGTGTTTATTTGGTGAAATTTTGTGTTAGGTTAGGGGTTAACCCTTGCCCTGGGTGTGAGTAGGAATTTAAGAATTTCTGTTATATGCGTAAACTCACCTCTTCAGCAAATACTCAAAGCCAATTTCAGCTTTTGACTGATCCTCACAAAGGTGACACGTTATTCTTTTTCTTATAGGGCCAAAAGGAACGAAAGGACAAACCAGTAAGTACAAAAAATTGTTCACTGCTACCAGACTTATACATAAAACATTTTTGCATGGATAATAATAAAAAAAGAAGAAATAGTTACACATTCACAGCCAGATGTCCAAAATGTTCAAAAAAGCCAATATTTTACACATTTCTGAAGACAAAATACTTATTTCCGTACGTCCACGTTTCTGCAGGATTCAGTTGTACCACCACCACACTATTCTGGGAAACACGGATGAGCTGAGGAACATGGCCGCAGACCGTCGCACTCCTCCTCTTCCTCTGTCCACGCTGCCCATGTTCAACAGCAGAACCGGGGAGAGAGCATCGCCAATACGGTCCAACAGCCCCAGCGTCCCCCTCATCATGGCCCAGCAGTAAGACCCTTAGCCACTGACTCTTATTTATTTACAGCAACATTATTTTCCTGACCAGCATTTGCCAGTCAGCATTAGTAGCGATCTAAATGAAACTGATCCTGAAAAGTCAAATCACTTCTTAACGTAGACTTTTCTAAAAATCTCCTCTTTTCATAGTGATCCCTACGTTGACACACTGCCCAGGTAAAGCCTCTCAGGGGAGTTTACATTGCATTAAATTGCATTACAGTAATTCTAGTAAATATTTAGGCTACAATATAATATTTATATATGTTTCATAATTATAATGTTGTTTGTTTTTACAGGAAGTGAGAACAACGATGGATACATGTAAAGCCTGAATGTTATAAAGTAATGTGCTGCAACATCCTGTTATTATTTTGCTGTGGGGAATAGTGTTTTTTTCTTCTTCTTTTTCTTTCTTTAAGTTTAAAATACATAAATAGTATGTAGTTACTCAGATTGATATTTTCCATGTATGACTCTCTGTATTCCACCTTCTTTCATTACTAATAAAAGATTATCAGTTCCTACTGCTGTTCTCGCTGCTGGTACCAGGCGTCAGGATTTGTTACAGACAATCTGGAGCAGTATTTGAACTGTAAGGAGGAAGCCTACACTTACCATTTCAGAGATGCGGTGACAACAAGCTTCGTATTGTTCGTAGTACAACTACGCAAAAGAAAGGCTGGAAAGTCGGCGTCCAGCCTGACTGAAAATCCGTTACCAAGACTTTGTAGAATTGGATTTGATACCATCTTCTTCAGAAATTCAGCAGCTGAAGTACTAGAAGAAGGACAGAAAGGATGAATATGTTAATTGTCCATTTTAAGTGGATTCCTGTGAACTGCAATTGTTTACAGTGATCCAGAGAGAGATGATTATGAAGATTTTGCCGTTGGTTTGAGGCCAGAAGTGCAATGTTGAAACCTCAGAGCGCGATGTGGAAGCAGTTTTCTCATCTTGTGTGATTTCAGTGTTGAACTCCTCTTTAAACCAGCTGTTGTTCCACTAGATGTCCAGAAGGAGTCACTGGTGTATTTTCTTCTAATTTAGGAATTTCTGGGTCCAGCACACATCTCCTCTCCTGCTAACAGTTCAACATTCATCCTCATGCAAATCTAGGTCCCTGTTTTATGAGATTGCGGAGCTAAAAACAAGACGTGTATAATTAACTGCATTGGCTGCAACATTTTTTGATGTTGGTTACATTTTGGTTGCAATTTTTGTCAGATTTCTAAAAGAATTTGGAGGCAGATGTGATACAATTTAGCAACTGTGTGTGTATTGAGAAAGAAAAGCAAGGTTATAGTATTGGCCTTGTTTTCACTGCTGCTTAATAGAAATATATCAAGTGCAACTGTTGTGGAACAGTTGATTCCTAAACCTAGTTTAGGTCTATTTCAATGCCACACACATAAACTTTGATAAATGTCTATACAAAAGGATCAGCTCTCTAAAAATGTGAAATGCAGCTCCATTGTAAGGAATATTTTTGTTAAAATCCTAACACCTGATTTCAGTTTCACAACAGTTGCAAACAGGACAGTGAAAACTCCGCCACTGAGTAGACCACTTCACATGCTTTATTTCAGCACCCAAAATAATTAAAAACATCTTGATTTATTATACATGTACAAAATAAGTACAGAATCTCTCTTTTAAATCATGAAAGTGGGTCTGCTTCAATTTTTTTTTTAAGAAACCCTTCGCGAAAAAGACATCAACAAACAACATAAACAACAGGGTGGGAGATGTGTGCTGTTTTTTTTAGTGAAGAGGAGTTTTCCACAGGGGCAAACAGACAAAAGGATCAACACTGAACACATGGGCAGGGAAATTATATTGAACCAGAGTCACTTGCTTTTATCTACAAAGACATGATTGCATGCATTACATCTGCAGTGATCGCCTTTTCAGAGGACCTCTGTGATCAAACCAACACTTGAGAAGAAAACAATTGCACTGCAAAGACAACATGACAATGAGTCAATTTTGTAGCACCAAAGGTTCTGCAGGCATTAGTGGCAATAATTACAGTATGACAGTGAGAGTCTCACTATCAAACACCAATAACTGGACCTCATTGAATTGGTTATAGCACCTTTTGATGGTTTTCTTATGTTGTGTAAAATAAACCCTTTTCCTTTGAGAAAAATTGGTTGTGACTTCTTGTTATGAGGTAGCCATCTACATATTGCAATGAAGGTGAGCTTCTTTGTCTTGCTCATTTGCTGGCCATATTTATCTGAGCAACATTCAGGTGTTTTTCAAAATTTTAGAACAAGAAGACACTTCACACTTTTTACAATTTATTTAACACCAGAAAAATGGTACATATCATTTGTTGTTTTCAATGTCCTTCCGCAGTGGTAGAAAATGGCAAAAGTCATCTGTGTTTCATTGCGTGTGCGGATCTTTTTTTTTTCTCAATCTCCAGGGGGAAATTTTACACAAGTATATATTATTTTCTTGTTGCCAGTGGAAACAAAAGATTCTTTTAAAGTGTCCTTGTGGTTGGTTTCGGTTGAAGTAGCAGTCCCAAAACTTCTCATGATTGGAAAAACACAAACATCGTCTTCAGTAGAGTGGTTTTAAGCATGTGGACCAATGGCAGCCGAATGAGTTTTGAATGCATAGAAAAAGGATTTAGAGATGACTGCTAGAAAAAAAACAACAATGTCATGTCCATATTTCTTTCATTTTTACAAGAAGCAAACGGGGCCAACTTCGACGCCAAATTCCTGATCAGGTGCACCAACATCCATAGGAGCAATGTCAATGATGGGCAGGCGGGATGTTTTTGATGTCTTGTAGTCAATGACTGTCTTGCCCCATGTGCCAGTGTGTGACTGTGGAGAGAAGAAAAAAGAAGAAAATGTCAGAAAATACTGATCACTCAAGAAATCGAGTTGTTTACTTTTGCACAATTTGAAGATGAAAATGTAGTGAGGATCAAGATTTTGCCTTCTCAAAGGCAAGGCCGGCCAAACAAAGATCAAACTCACCGTGCAGCCATCCTCGCTGACGCTGTATGTGAAGCGGCTGTTGCCCTCGGCTCTGATCTCAACATCGTTGGAGCCCTGGAGAAGAAGAGCCTTCTTCAGGTTGCCAGAAGCGGAGTCCATGTAGGCAATGCTGTTCTTGCAGTGGTATGTGATGTTCTGAGAGGCCTGGTTGGACATCAGGCGCATGAAGGTCATCTGGATGCTGACGTCCTCGGAATCAGCTCCCTCGCTGCCATACTGGAACTGCATAGTAGAGAAAGGAGAAGGATGGATGGGTTTTACTTTCACTGGCTTCAAAGTGCACATCCTGTGGTCTATCAGATGATGATTTTTACTACTGGAGGAAAGATTTTGTGGCTCTGTAATCTCACCTGGAATCCACCGGTCATGGACTCGCTGAACCAGACGTGCTTCTTCTCTCTGATGTTCTTGCTGAGGTACCAGTTCTTCATGGGAACGCTGGTCTGGCTGGGGAAGACACAAGTCTCGCCAGTCTCCATGTTGCAGTGGGCCTTGATGGCATCCAGAGGAGAGCCCTGGTTGGGGTCAACCCAGTATGTGCCTGTAACGCAGGAGACATAAAACAGTTTTAGGCTCAGCTGATTCTCATGGCATTCTTTATGTAAAAAGTAAGTCAGGACATTGATCTGCACTCACCGCTCTTCCACTCGGGGTGGGACATCTTCAGGTCACGGCACATGCGGGTGGGGCTCTTCTGGGTACCGTCGGGGCTGCGGATCTTCTCAACTCTCTGGGTCAGGGTCTTGAGGGTGGTGTCAACCTCCATGTCACGATCGCGCATCATGTTGGGGTCATCAGCGCGGTAGTGGCCACCACGGAAGGGATCGGGGGCCTTCTCCTGAGCAGGTGGGTGGACGAAGTCAAATCCGTTTCCAGGAGATCCTGGGGGACCGGGGGGACCAGGAGGTCCAGGAGGACCCTATGTAGAGACAACAGGTGTTCACAAACTGCAGCCACAATCAAAGCATCTGAATGTACAAGTATACAAGTGTGTGGATAAAATAAACTGTAACTTACAGCAGGTCCCATCTCTCCATTGCGACCACGAGGTCCAGGGGGTCCGATGGGTCCAGGCAGACCGTTCATGCCATCCTTACCAGGGGAACCACTAGATCCAGCAGGTCCCTATGGAGTGAAAGCCACATGATCACTTATTAAGATAAAACAACAGTTCATATCTGTTCAGCTTGCTGTTTTACTGACATTATGTGCATGTGTTAAACTGTGTGAGTCCTGCTTATCATGTACAATGTTTGTCATGTACTATTTTTGACACTTTCTGTATTATTGTTCATGCAATCAAAGCATTTCAATTGACAATGTTTTGTCTTGAGTCAGTGGACAAGTGCTTAGCGACTCCACAAAAAAGACTCTCCAAGTATCAGCTTGGTAGAGAACTCATTTTTTTTGTGTAATAAAGTACAACGAGTAATGTGAAATATTGTAAAACAGTTGTACTTACTCTAGGTCCAGCAGGTCCAGAGGCACCAGCGGGTCCTCTCTCTCCAGCAGTACCCTGGAGGATGAAGATGTTAACATCAAATATCACATTATCCACTTGAAAACAGAATGTTTATATATCCTATGAAGTCAACAAAAATTGAGAGTGTCTTAATATATTTTTTTAAAATCCAGTTGAACATCAAATCAGTCAAAGTGTTTTGTGGTCAAGAAAGGTAATGGGATGGATACAGCTGCAGTCAGATTTTTGTTTCTTTCCATGTGACAGTTACTTACAGCAATTCCGGGCAGACCCTGCATGCCGGTGAATCCTCTGTGTCCCTTGTGGCCTCTCTCTCCAGCCTCACCAGCCTCTCCTCTGTCTCCCTTTGCACCAGCAGGGCCCTGAAGAAAAGCAACAGGAGGTCAACCTGCTATCTCAGGTTCAAAACAATCATCAGTCCCTCAAGACTCCTTCAGTATTTCAAAAAGATATTGTGTTTAGATATATGAATGATGCATATTATGCATTGATGAACATACAGCAGGACCACGAGCACCAGCAGGACCAGAAGGACCGGCGGAACCAGCAGGACCCTAAGGAAAGAGAGAATGGGAAAATCAGATGACAGTGAAATTACCAGATTTAGTTATATTTTGCAACATGATCAAGATAAACAAGAGGGGACTTACACTCTCTCCACGGTCACCAGTCTTGCCAGAGGGGCCAACAAATCCAGGGGCTCCAGGAGCACCAGGGGGTCCAGGGGGTCCAGCAACACCAGACTCACCACGGTCTCCCTATAGGAGCAAATCTCCAGTGAGACAATGCTAGGTAGCTAAAAGCTAATTGTAATGTTTCTATTGGGAGGCCAAAACCAATCACATTTAGCAAAACATAGCAGGTGGTTTGATATTAAGATATAATTTAGCTTTTGAAAATGATCTAAATTAATCAAGAGGAGGAAGGTTACCTTGGGGCCGGGAGGTCCATCACGACCAGGGGCACCATCATGACCAGCAGCTCCCTGTGGAAGAGCAGCAAGGTTACGTGTCATCATGTTTGATGGTTAGCTACAACTGTGTATTGAAGGTGTATTTGCAGTGTGTGAGGCTCTATATGACTGTGTTCACAGTAACCGAAGCTAGATTCTGATGTGGAGTGAGTAAACACCATTTTGAGGTCTCATACCTCACGACCAGCCTCTCCAGTAGCACCAGACAGTCCAGGGGGTCCAGCTGGTCCAGGGGCTCCACGTTCACCAACAAGTCCAGCAGGTCCCTGCTTTCCAGGCTCACCCTGAATAAAAACAAGAGAGGTCAGTTTTCTGCATGCAGGTGGAAACATGGAGGAGAGTTTTAGAAATAACAAACAGTACTCATGTGTTCATGTGTGGCATAAAAAGCAACAAGAAGCAGATTTGGTGAAAAACCTTCACAGGTTGTTGCACAAAAAAAGCTAACAATATTCTATGTGTATTTGTGTATTTAGCATGCAGATTACATGGAATGAAAGATAATACTTACAGATGGGCCAGGCAGACCAGGGAAACCACGCTCTCCACGCTGTCCAGTGAGACCTACGGGACCACGGCCTCCAGCAATACCTTGGGGTCCAGAGATACCAGCGGGACCCTGCACAGAAGGACAGAGCATTCAGCTGGGAGCACGTAAAAGAAAACAGATGACTATGGGACCCTTTAGGGTGTAAAGAAAGTTAGTACGGTGACACAGAAAGTAGTAAGTGCATATTCTGGGTACTCACAGGGGCTCCATCGGCACCAGGAGATCCCTTCTCTCCAGTAAGTCCTGGGGGTCCAGAAGCACCAGTCTCACCAGGGCGACCAGCAGGGCCAGTCTCACCACGAGCTCCTCTTGCTCCATCTTTGCCAATAGGTCCAGTGGGTCCAGGGGGTCCACCAGCTCCCTAGAGACACAGACAGGAGTCAAGTCATTCAATCAAACTGTGCTGAAAGACATTATGGTGACAGACTGAAGACAAGATTGTCTATTTGTGATCACTGCTTCGATATGGCAGGTCACATCAACAGATGAACTGGTTATGTGGATGATGATGAAACTTACAGAGGGGCCAGGGGGTCCAACTCTGCCGGCAGGTCCAGGGAAACCAGTAGCACCCTACATATATACATAAAGAGACAAAGGAGATGAAAAATGGAACTTAAAACTATCATTGATTAATTTATTCATATATTACTAAAGCTCACACTTAAATGGGATACTTACAGGAGATCCAGCACCACCACGAGCACCTTTGGGTCCAGGAGGACCAGCAGGTCCCTGTTGACACAAACAAAAGTGAGGAGGAAGCACTAATCATCATCAAAAAATACATTTGGAAAGAATGTGCCCATATCAAACAATTTCTATTCTGGCATCAATAATGAAATAATATTAACCTGAGTGTTTATTGTTACTTTTGAGTATCTCATGATGATTCTAAAGTATATATCAGAAGATATTCATCTGATATGTTGGTCTACCTGAGGACCAGCAGCTCCAACAGGTCCACCGGGTCCAGGGGCACCAGCGTCTCCCTTGGGTCCAGTATCACCACTCTCTCCCTTAGCACCAGGCTGGCCATCAGCACCCTGAGGTTGGAGGGAAAGAGAAGACATTAGCACATGTCAGCTTTAATCTTAAGTGAGTTTGCTGTATTTTAAAATAATTAAAATCAATCTATAGAAAAATATCAGTTTTGGTATAAAATATAATGTGAGGTTCTTACAGGAGGTCCAGCGAATCCAGCAGGTCCAGCGGGACCAGCCTCTCCACGCTCACCCTGTTGAAGTAATAAGGAAGGAGGTTTTAGGGTCATTTGGTCCTAAGTGTGTCATAATATTCTACATACAGTCACTAAAGATACAAATCCAGTCTTACTAACCAGTTTAAAGCTTACAACAGACAACATCTTAACTATGTTTTAAAGAACAGTAAAATAAAAGTATATTTTGTTTGTTTTCTAGTCTTTAATCAGGTGTATGTTTGAGAAGGACTTACAGGGGCACCACGAGGACCACTGGGTCCAGAAACTCCAACAGCACCAGGCTCACCCTAAAAGAGAAGGACAGCAGGTCAGAGGACATGTTGATACATTTCATATACATAAACTATATATAATGTGTGTGAAAAAAAATAGTGATAGAGTTGACTTTATTCATGATAATAGGATAAAAAAATGTCCAGAATCACTGATGTCTCACCTTCTCACCCTGAGCACCAGGAGGTCCAGGAACTCCAATAGCACCAGTCATACCACGCACGCCATCTTTGCCAGGGGCACCATCAGCTCCCTTGAGACCACCATCACCCTGAGAAGAAAGAAAAGTTCATGCAGTGTAAATTTAGACTTATTAAGGTTATTCTCCCCTTGTGTCGATGCTAAAGAAAAACTGCTTAAAATTCGGGCAATCAGTTAGAAAATATTGGATATTATTTGCATGCGGAAATAGCTTGGTTACATTTTATGAACCATTTTTGGCCTTGTGTCTGGGAAAATAAACACTTTTGAGATGCAGTTATGGTTTTACTTCTCAATAATCTTCAATGATAAATGCCTCATTACTGTAGTCTCGCTTGTAAAAAAAAAAAAAAAAAGAAAAGAAAAAAGGTTGTACAAAACAATCAGGTTTTTTTCTTTTCTAGGCTCTGCAAATGTGTCAATGATGCATGCTGCAAACTTAACTAAGAGCTAAATAATTAAAAAATTCTGGATGAATTTGACACTTACTCTCTCTCCCTTGGCACCGGGGAGACCAGAAGCTCCACGCTCACCGGGCATTCCCTGCATACCGGGACCTCCCTGAGCACCTGGGGGACCGCTAGCACCGGGCTCTCCCTGCACACACACAAAAACAGAAACATTCACATTGTTATGCATTAATAATACTCAATTTGCTACAAGTGGGCAGTCCACTGTACTTCACAATAATCAGTGAATAACAGAGGATGTGTACACTGTACATATACTGTATCCTGTGGAAATGATGTGTATGATATACACATCTATATCATATATACACATATATGTTGATACAGATGAATCTACACTGGTATATCTTTGTGATAAAGGATGAGGTGGAGGCAAGAAAACTAAATTATAATTTAGCTTTTTTTTTAATTAAAAAAATATTTTATCCATAAAATAAATAAAGAGTAATATATGTGCATGTTTGCCCCTTTTATTGTTCTTTTATCATCATGTTAAGCATTTTGAACTACTCTTGCATGAAGAGGTGTCACATCAGAGTGACTGGTTGCTCAAGAAGGGGGGATATATGGTTGGGGTTGAAAAACAGCAAACAAGCACTTGAGAATTAGGAGTGTGCAAATGACAAATAACATCACTAACTAGAAGAGAGCACTCAGTAGAGTGCAGATCTTCACCAGGTGTGTACAGTACAGTCAAGAAAACAAAAACGGATTTATTCCTCTCATATCATGCCTAGTTTTAGTGGATTAAAACATATCGGATATGGAATTAATCTGCAGATAATCCGGTTCAAGATGAGACCAAACTTTTCTATGGATGTCAATTTTTGAGCCATGACAAAGGCCAAAATGTGGCCTGCAACAGACTAAGTAAGCCTTGTTTTTAGCCTAGCCAGTTACTGGAAATGTCTTTTGCTATGTTGTAACATTTTAAAATGGAAAGGACTGCTCAAAAGACGAATGTCAAAGCTTTAGGATAGGCTCATCAAGAATCTTATCAATATTTATTTGAATTCACAACCTGCCCTAAAGGTACTGAAATTTGGCACTGATTGATCTAATGTGGTAACAAGGCGTGACTGGTTGTCCCTAGCAGAAACAAGATCCCAAAATGAGCCCCCTACTGGCTGGGTGATGAGTAGGCAGTCAATGGTGTTATAAAATAGTTTATAACACCATGAATGTGCACAAGAAATATTAGGCTGATGGGTCCAGTAGTATGGATGGACCAGGATCAGGCAGGATAAAAACTAAATAAAAAACTATTGAATCACAGGCTCAAATAGATGATTTGTCATGTGTTTGTCTTGGGATTTATTTAATTTGTGTAGTCTAGAACAATGGTTCTCAAAGTTGGGTCCTTGAGGGGGTAAAAAGGGCAATCATTTATTTTCACTATATTTCCATCCATAAGTAACACAATGACAGAATGTATGACTATTTCGGTCATGGGTTTCATACACTTTCTGTAAGAGAACATCTAAAAGCAAAAATCTTATCAACTGGAGGTCTGTGGTCAAATCTGTGTCAGTTGACATGAAAACGTTTGAGAACCATTAGTCTAGACATTTCATCTCAGCTTTAAACATGTATAGATATAGATATGAGTTTATATGACTTTGATATCATAAAGATAAATACCACCAGATCACATGGACCACCATGCAGTGATATATTTTATCAGGTAACAGTCTCCAGCATATGAGGAAGACTTCTACTGGAAAACATAACCCGATAAATATCATCATTTATAATATACATGATAAACTGTCCATGTAGCCTGGTTTATGAGGACTGATCCATTATAATGTCTTTAAAATGACATGGCATTTATGTATATTCTATAAAGTGGCATTATGCTGGATAAATGCCTGGAAAAGTGGAAAACTTTGTAGACATATCAAGTGTTTTTCAAGAAGAGTGGTCTCTTTTTGTACAAAAAGATGTTGAACTGTTCTTTATGGGCCTGGATGAATATTTATTTGCCTATATTACATATTGGTACTTTTGAGTTTCTTGATAATCAACACTGATGTGTATCTTGACACTTGAAAAACATGTATATGACGTGTTTTTGCTGGTGTGATTTGTGAGATTTGATATTCAACAAATAGTTATTTTGACTCCAAGAGGAGTTGTTTAGTTTCCTCATCTTTAGGAGATCTTTAACCTACCTTAGCTCCATCGTTACCAGCGGGGCCAGGAGCACCACGGACTCCAGTTGGGCCAGCAGTGCCAGGAGCACCACGCTCACCAGGGAAACCTCTTTCTCCCTAAAGGAGATAAGGAACACATCAGTCAGTTAAAACCAGAGGAACTGTGTTTTCTGTGGATGCTGAGAATGGTTTGTTATCTGAAATGAATTAAATACTCACTCTTGGTCCAGAGGGGCCAGGGGGGCCAGCCTCACCAGCAACACCCTAAACACAACAGAGTGAGGACAGGATTGTCATGAAGTCTGATTTACTGCATCAATATGAATCAATATTTTTTTTAAATGACAGGTGTATCATGATGAAGAAAGTGAAATCTTTAAACTTCACAATATTGATGGATATATATGCTTGTGTGGGATTTATATCTGAATATGACTCTTACCTGCTCACCGGGCTTGCCAGTCTCACCAGTGCTACCTTGGGGTCCAGGAAGACCCTTCATGAGGAAGAAAAGACGAACATTTAGCAAGTGGAGTTGTGACACAGCTCAGAAATATAGCAAACTAAAGTAAAGACAGGGCTCTGGCTGCCAAGATACTCTCAAAACCTACCTGGAATCCGGGAGGACCAGCAGATCCTTGCTCTCCCTTCTCTCCAGCGGGTCCCTGAACAGGAAGAAGCAAACAAAATGATCAGAGACAGAAATAGAAACCTTTGATGCTCTTTTATAAAATATACAACTATGGCCCATGGTTTTAAACACTGATGGCAATATCACTAATATCACATAACATGCTTTTTAAATAATGTAGAGAAGATACATACAGCGGGGCCAGAAGGTCCAGGAGCACCAACGTCACCATCTTTGCCAGGGGCACCCTGTGAACAAAAACATTAAACAACAAAACCAATTATCAACTGTGTTTAAGCTTTTTATGGATATTAATTTTGACATAATCTCTGTACTTCTGAAAATATTACAAGTACTTACAACAGCGCCAGTGGCACCAGCGGGACCTCTCTCACCAGGCTTACCAGAGTCACCCTGTTGAACAGAACAACACACTTACATCTGCTGCATAAGAGATTTTACATCAGTATTTTTATTTTTTCATAATCTGAAGAGTGTGTGTGTGTAAGATTAACAAACTATTAAGCAGTGACTCTACAACTTCTGTAAGATCTACTATATTTTTGTATCTAAAAAAAAAAAAAAAAAGAGTGAGGTGATGAACTCACAGCGGCTCCCTTAGGTCCGGGGAATCCCATAACTCCAGGCTGTCCTCTGGCACCAGAAGGGCCAGGGGGTCCAGGGCGTCCATCTTGTCCAGAGATACCCTAAAGATCATTGGAAGGCAAGACAATGCTGAAAATATACTCTCCTATCACGATTAAATCGGTTTACATCTGTGGTTCCTTTTTGTTTTTTGAAGGATGCATTCAGTTATTAAGCATTAGTGGGTCAGTACTTACAGCAGGTCCAACTTTGCCATCAGGGCCAGGGCTTCCAGGGCTACCAGTCATACCCTGTGGAGAGCAGTTTCAGTTAAACAACAGATATATACAGTAGTATTCATATTCAACAGTGGTCTATGATTAGCTAAAAGATTTAGAGACAGCAACTGAAGAAATATGTAGCAGAACTCACCTTGGATCCAGGTGCGCCAGGACCACCGGGGATTCCAGACTCACCAGTGGCTCCCTGAGGTCCGAGAGGGCCAGGGGCACCACGCTCACCAGGGGCTCCCTGTCATACAAGAGAAGAGTAAGAATAAGAAGCTGTGACAAGCGGGTGATGTTTATACCCTAAATTATCTCTATTGTATTGGAACTTTTAACTTCCCAAACAAAAATTTTAAACTTTGGATTTTTGGTTTTTCACTGGGTAGATTCGCTAACTCACCTTGCCACCAGCAGCTCCATCAGCACCAGGGAAACCACGAGCACCAGGGGCACCCTAAAGGAACAAACAGACACACCAACCATGTCACTAACTGGGGTGAATCCCCTCGGGAATTTAACGTACTGTAAATGTGCAGAAGGCTTTCTAGAAATACAAATTACACAATTTCAACATGAAATCTGATTGTTGCTCCACTAACATGAGTGATGCTGAGAAAGTATTGATTGATTTCATCACTGTGTGGAAACGTAAACTCGACATAATGATCCTTCCCACTGTTATCTAAAACAGGTGGCCGGCTCATGATTCAGACACTGAATCATCCGTGCTGCCTCAATGGCAACTGCATTATCTGGCAGAAATTTTGGTGGAGCTGAGTAGAAAGCAGCAGTAACATACACGCTCTCCGGGGGGTCCACGGGGTCCAGAACCACCGGGCTCTCCACGAGGTCCTCTCTTGCCCTCCTCACCAGAGGGGCCAGCAAGTCCCTGAATTCCAGCGGGGCCCTGGAAAAGAAAGGAAACTAAGTTAAACCAGCAAACCAAGTTATTTCCTTATATCACATGAATGGTGAATAAATGGCAAACTGAATTGGAAACAGTGATAATCAATCAGGGATCAATGTATTCTGAAACTTACAGGCTCTCCCTTGGCACCAGGCTCTCCCTTAGCTCCAGCGGGACCAGGGTCACCCTGTGGGCAGAAACACACAGTTTACATCTAGTGTGTCAGGTGATGCTGGGTCTTTATAACACAGAAGAACTATGTGTCATAAAAACAAGTGTCAAAATTCACACAATCCATTGTCTACTTACGTTGTTACCCTTAAGACCAGGGGCACCAACGGGTCCCTGAGCTCCGGCAGGACCACGAGAACCGGGGAAACCAGGAGCACCAGCAATACCAGGAGCACCCTATGGGATGGAGAGTCAGGGAGTCAGAACACTTCATATACAGGATTCAAGTGTAACAAATGTGACTGAGAAGTGTGATACTTACAGGAGCACCCTTAGCACCAGGAGCACCATCAGTTCCAGCAGGACCCTGTTAAGAGAGGAAGGAAAGAAAAAAGTTGAGCACAAATAACATCAAAGAGGTGTGAAAAGGTTTTAAAGAAGCACCTACAGACAAGACTAGTATATACTCACAGCAGGCCCAGCAGCTCCAGCAGGTCCGGGGTTACCAGGCTCACCACGGGCGCCCTGGGGTCCCTCATTTCCACGGCCTCCCTGAGCACCAGTCTCTCCCTGTGGAGGGAAGCAACAATCTAATATTAATATTTTGTGTTTACAAATAAAGAAATGAATCCTAAATTTGAACATTTTAACACCACAAGTGTTATTAGACATAAAAGTAGATTATGTTGTGAAGATGAGTTACTGGTCATTAAAAATGATGTATATTCTCTCAGTTTATTCACACGAGTATAATCTTAATCTTGCTTTGTTGCATGTGTCCAGAGTAATTTCAAACTGTTTAATTGTTCTGTCATCATAGCTCAGATTCTGGGCTGCTGTCACATCATTCGCACCTTTTTCTACCTTCCTCCACTTTGTTCTTAAAATAACCAAAGTGTGTTACAGGATATTGAAATAGATCCTTCACTGACGGCAACAGCAAAGGGCTGCAGCAGAGGTACAGTAAGGTGCCATTAGAAGTCTAGTGATGCCATCTGGTGGCTATAGAGAGCATAAGGCCAAATATTTTGTTTTCAGCTTTTGTTTTTCCACTTTTTTCATGCAGGGATTGATATTCATCTGTGACAAGTGGGATTTGGGCATTGATAAGTTTCCCTATCGATGATGATCTTACAAATATTAAAATTTCCTAATGTCCGAGTAGGATGACAGGGATGAGTCTGTAGAGACAGTAATGTCACCGCTACGTCACTGATGCCACCACTAATGGTTAAAGTGTGTCCCTGGGAGTCAGGACAACCCAGTAATACCAGCAGTTTTTAAAGGGTCAAGTTAGACATGGAAATGTGAAGATAAATGCAAGCTGGCCAATTGGAAAGCTGTTTTCATATCCATCAAAAAATGTTTTGAATACTGGATGACTTACCTTAATGCCAGCACCACCGGGGAATCCAGGGGGTCCAGCAGGTCCGGTAGATCCCTGAAAAATAAAGACACATGATGTTAACATATCATACAACACAAAGACATCCAGAAATTTGCTTTACAGAATATATATGCCACTAAAACTAGAGTGCATCACACTCTACAGCTATAGCTATAGCATAATGTTGGTGATATTGGTCACCAGATAATTTTAAACAGGTGATATAACCTAATACATATATTTCCAAATAGAAATAAGACAGCCAGGTAAAATAATACTTACAGGGGGTCCAGCAGGGCCAGAGGGGCCATCGTTACCACGAGCACCCTGTAGAGGATGAGAAGAATATCTCAAGGTGAAAAACATATTTGTATCATAGCATTAATTAAAATGAGACATTATTAGCAGTTGTAAACATTAGCATTAGCAGTCGCATCAGCTTTTAGCCTTTTCTGACGGAAGTTAGGACAACTTTCATGACATGAGTAGCAGTGCTTACAGCAGGGCCAGGAGGTCCAGGGCGGCCTCTCTCACCAGGAAGACCACGAGCACCCTGAGAAAATCACAAAGAGAGAACAATATTAGCTTGACGTTTTAGAGACCATTCATTTGTATGTGTAGTGTATAAAGACAGACACAGCTGAGAGGGTTGCATCTCACCTATGTCATTAGCATAAAAACAGCATTTATTCCTCAGAATGATGTACAAGTCAACGAATTAACAAAAACTTACCATAGCACCGGGGACACCGTTCTCACCAGGGCCACCAGCCTCTCCCTGCAGACAAACACAGAAGGAAGAAATGAGCTTTCCTCTAACATAGTGGTTCAGTCTGAATCACCGGTGGAGTTCATGATGAGATTCCTGCTTTAGTGAGCAACAACACGTCCTGCTATCTCACCTTGGGGCCAGCGGGTCCAGAATCTCCCTTAGCTCCATCCAGACCGCTGAATCCCTGCAGACGAAATCAATCATAAGGTCATGTTTCCACTCATAACAACATCACAGCAGTTTTGGTCTCTGATGCTCTAATGCTCTTCCAAACTCACTCTGTGTCCCTTGATGCCGGGAAGTCCGGGGGTTCCGGGGAATCCACGAGCACCCTGCAAGAGGAGAAGACATACTTATTAATATTTCAGAAATATTCAAATGCACAATGCATGAGGAAGAACAACCAAGAGTGAGTGAAAATGATTTGAAATGACTAAAAATGGGTAGATATTTTGACAGATGAGTGAATGCTAACTATCAGCTTCCACTAAATGCCGATATAAAATTCATTTTTGGCTGACCATCGCCTGACCTTTGCCCTAATTGAATGTCACTCACCTGAGGGCCAGCAGCTCCGCGCTCACCAGGGCGTCCAGGTTTGCCAGCGTCACCCTGTTGGAGACACACAGAAAGGATATCAGTGTGTGGGTCCATCAACTCAATCAATAAGTAAAACTAGGTCACATTTAAGATTTATGTCATACATCAAAAGGATAACAACAATAACAAAGTCAACATTATAATTGTAAAATAATCAACAAATCACTTACATCATCTCCGTTCTTTCCAGGGGGGCCAGAAGGACCACGGGGACCCATGGCACCCTAAAAACACCAATCAATCATTGGATTAATAAACAAATAAATGTCTGGAAACATGCACTTTAAATAACTGATGTGTGGTCTGGTGTGTGTGTGTGTGTTTGTAAAGAGGAGAAGGTGAGGGGGCGTTGACAACAAGTGTGTGTGTGTGCATTCAGATGTGTGTCAGTGGGTCAATGATTACAACAGGAAATGAAACACAGAGAGCAGGAAGTGAAGTGTTAAGTGAAGGAGGTATTATCAGTATGAATAAAGAGCATCTTATTGATTAAGTGTACTCATACAGAGCTCTGGGAACACTCCATGAGAACTACAGTAAAAACATTTTCACACAAACTTATCATCTTCATCACGAACAAAACAAGAGAAACATTTATTTAACAGAGAATTATGTATACTCACAGAAGCTCCGGGCTCACCAGGCTCTCCAGGGGGGCCAGTGAAACCCTGAGGACCCTGTTGGACAACAAGAACAGCAGATTAACACAATATCCTCTTTAATGTTTATGCATTTAACTTAAATGCAGTGTGATAGATCTGAGGCAAGAAAAAAATGACTGACAGTTAGCTAAATCTCTTTTAGAAAGATTGAAGAGTATTTTAAGGGTGTTGTTGAAATAAGTGGCTGAATTGTCATGTGATTGATAAGGGAATACTTACAGAGGAGCCAGGGGGTCCAGCAGGACCACGAGGACCCATAGGACCCTGTTGATGAAGATGACATAAAAAGCCATTAGATCGTAGATCTCACTGGTGATGATAAACATCACACCATGCGCAATAAACAGAGGAACCATTGAGTAGTAATAAAATGTCAAAATTTGAGTACAGACTATGAGGTAAATGTGTTAACAGGCATTTTCTGCATATTTAGCGGTACAGTTATGTTGAGAGAGCAAAGCCTTCATACCATTGGGCCGGGGACGGGTGGGCCGCTGGATTTGGATGAGTCGACGTAGCTCATTTGAGGAGAGAAGTTCTGTCAGGTGGAAAGATAAAGAATTAGTTGCTGAGCTTTGGAGAAACAACACATTCAATTATTACTACATTGAAAGTTCTTTTCATAACAATAACACTCTCTTTAAATCACGGGCTACACTATGCAGACACTACAGAGATCTCTATTTCAGCAGAGGGGTGAGAACCTCTAACAGCCAACACGTTAGATTCTGTGGCACAGCTATGGAGTTAAGCTTTAATGTGTCAAAGGGTATAAATGCATGATGGAACTTCCATGTGTCAATTAAGGTCACTGACTGAATAAACTGTTTAAATCAACACTTGAGATTAACCCAGCCGAGCCCAGGGAGCTATCTGCACTCCCAGCACTGAAACAAACAATAAGGGTTGCTGCTTTCTAGCCTTTCCTGTTGATCTTTCTCCTCAACTGTGTGTAAAATGAAGAATTATGAGCAGATCCTATTCAGCTTCAGTCAAAAACAGATGAAATCTAACGTAGACTAACACGGGTTTTTAAAGATGTGTTTCATTTGTTAACAGAATCCAGTCATATGCTAAACTTGATTCCTGGATGTTCTGACATGGAGATACTTACTCCGCCAAGGCCAGGGGGGCCAGGGGGGCCAGGTGGGCCAGGAAGACCAGGTTGTCCGGGGATTCCATCATTGCCAGGAGGACCAGGGGGACCCTGTAGGAAACATCAAGCAGACATGGTCTGTTAGCAATATTTTCTACCAATTATTTCCTTTATGCAGTTTATATTTAATGTGTCCTGCATTAATAACTACAGATTAGGCCACAACATCTTTCTGAAATTATGTAGTTCTCAATATTACTTCATCATTTAGAAACCAACTTGTGTTATGTGACCTTTGAACTTTGAATGACCTGTTGACCTTGTGACCTAATTATCAGTGGTCATTGCAACAGCGATGTCATAGCAGCTTTACCAGCATTTAGATTAATTTGTAGGGGCTCGCTAAGCAAACATCAAGTGGTGCTGTGTACATTTTCACATTATTAGCCGTTAATTTGCCAAATATATATAACAATGCAAACACTGCGCCTCTAAAACTACGGAAAAATCTCATGAAAATACATATAATCAGTCACATGCAATGCAGCAAAGATGCGTGATTACTACCAAAATGTTATCATAACCGAATGAGCCACTGTAATTGAAAAACTGCACAATAACCAACACATCAGGGAAAAACTGGTGTGTTATTTGCATTAGACAAATGAATTTAACATGGCTCATACAGAAATTAATAACAATTCAAAATATATATATCAAAAGAAAGACACATTTTCTCATTCAAGTGAATGGGAAGGTGTGTCCAAACTTCTGACTGGTTCTGTATATCAGTATAAATTGTATTGAAGGACAGAATAGACTTAAGAGTTCAAATGAAATGGAACCTACATCATCTCCTGGTTCACCAATGATAGGGGGATCGGGCTATAAATAGACAGAAAAAGGGAGTTAGGCTATGCTGCAACATTTCATCCACACTGTAAAAACACAAATTGATATATATATAATAAATTATATAGAATATAAAGAGAGGTAATTACAAACTCAACTAACTGGGCTATGCTAGCATCACCAAAGAAACATCATTAGGAAATTTGGGCCTGCATACTAAACATTCATATGAATTTAAGGCCTTAGTTACAAATTATTGTAACTAATTAATAATTATAATAATAATAATAAAACTTTCAATATAAATCAAAGTTAAAGGGCAAAATACCTCAGGTCCAGTAGGTAGTGGGCCTCCTACAGAACCAATGGAGAAGGAGAAAATGTCAACACTTTTCAACATTAATGAGACACACAAATCTAACTCTGGACATTCGCAGAATAACGTATAACCCTGAATTTAAAGCCTAATTGTTAAATCATTTCTGCTGTGTAACAGGTGGAAAATAAATAAATTGAAATGAAATGTTGTTTTTGGAGATACATGTGACGTGTGTTACATATTCACTGCCAGACTTCACCAAAGAGTGGGTATAATCCATTTTAAAAGAATGCATATTGGAAAAAGTGAACTGGACAAAAGGTAAATCCAAAGCGATTCTGTTGAATTTCTGAATGGAAAATCCTCAGGCAAGCAGGCAGGCAGGCAGGCTTAGGGCCTTGAGTCCATTTGTGGCCAGAAAGCCATGGATGATCAGAGATGAGGTGGGAAGCACAAGGTGGCGCCAAAAAGCTAAGTGAGCCACAGAAATGCTGAGGAAAATTCAAGGTGTAGTACCATCATCGGGGCAGATAGGACAGCATTCTCCGTCTGGGATGATGGGATCAGCACAGTCGGAGGTGTCCTCACAGATCACCTCGTCGCACATGACGGTTCCGCTGTCGCAGACGCAGATCTGGCAGGGTTCTGGTTTCCATACATCCTTATCGTTGTACAACTGTCCCTCTAATGTGCAGCTGCCGAATGTGCCTGAGAGGAGAGAAAACCACGGTGAGTTTTGTAACATTAAATATGATGAAATATCCAAAAAGACAGTGGATATCTATATAAAATGTTTGTCTAATAAATGCTTAAAAGTACAACCGACTTAAGCGTACAGTGTGCAGATAGTTAAGCCTTGGCTACACCGTCTTGCAAAAACAATACAGCTCACTTGAGTAAAATGATTATTTATCAGTCTCCCCATGCAGGTAGACAACTGTATTTATCACAGTTGTTGAGACTGTGGAGCCCTCAGCTGTAGCCTGTTGTGGTAGTTTTCATTTCAGCAGCCTCTTTAAAGTTATTTTTAAATCTCAAATATAGAGGCTTCATCTGGATGTACCAAAATCATAATTTAAAAAAAAAAATGAGCTCAACCTTTTGGGTGTTTGATGACTGATTTGTGAATAAGCGTCTAATGAAGTGCGACATTAGTGTGAATTATGAGATATATGGCTCTGCCTAATGTCAGGATATAGGCCATGGTGCACAATAGAAACAAAAGTAGCAAAAGTCACTGTTCAACACTCTCGCTCAGATGTTATTACAGATATTTTCTCAACAAAAAAAAACATCAGTGGAAAACTACACAGGGTTAAATGACTTTTCAGGATGGTGGATGTGCGGTGGGGGCCTTGAGGTGGGAGGTGGGAGGATCGAGGTTTGGAAGAAAGATGCACATTTCCGGCATTCGCCACGGAGCGGCGCTGTTGGCCTACTAAACCAGGTCCTCCGCGCCCTCCTCTGTATGGTGATTAATTGATGTCTAGACTATTTCACTGGCGACGTCATACTTAAGCGATTTTTTCCATTGTCCTTTTTTTTCAGTTAACAAAGTCCAGTTTTATACAAACTGGACACAAATGTTGCTTGATTGAATGTGACATGCTCTTTGTATTGCAAAAGTCTGACTTTATGACAGTGGAAAAGTATCCAGTATCCACTTTATCATGTTTTATTCCTAAACAAGCTGTCTGCTCACTTTTGTTGTTAACGGTGAAACTATTAGTGGGGGAAAAAGACATCCAAACGCTAGACTCTACAGACTCAGGCACTACAGGCACAGATTTGTGAACTGGGATGCAGCTTTTATAAAAACTGATCAAAACGGCTTTCCAAACTAAAGATAATCAAGATTTCATCAAATGAATTTCTCTCTTTTCTTAAAAGAAAGAAATTCGTTATATTTGTGCTCTGCTTCAGCTTTCTTTGAACCCAATGTCCTGTCATTGCGCATCAGAGATAGCGCAGCTGCTCCCCTCAGGTTTGCGCTCTAGCTGGAGGACGCACACTGAGCATGCATCTGCACGTCAGCAAGATCAGCAAACAATAAAAGAAAAGAAAAGAAAAGAAAATCCAGCTCTATAAATTCCTATTCGCTTCCAGATCTCCAAAAAGAAAAAGAAAACATCAAACTGTGTAACAACTTTCACCATCCCCTGCACACTGGAGTCAGGTATCCCGCAGAGCACAATCAGTTCCAGCAAACTGCTCAGCATCCTTGCGGACTATCCACATCCTGAGGGTGCCACAGTCCCAAAACAACTCAAATCAATGTTTGAAAGTGATACTTACTATCATCCTCGCCTTGAGCTCTCACCAAAAGCACTGTCACGCTGAGAACCAGCGCTAACCGAATATCCACAAAGCTGAACATGTCTAAATATTAGACATGTAGATTCTTTGCGGGAATGGGGAATCCTCTTTTTCTCCTCAGACACCACTCATACACGGTAGGGTCCGGTCTGTGTGTTACTCCAATCCAGACCCTAGCAGAAACTCCCTACTGCCTAAACAAATGAGTTAGCTTGGCTTTTATATGCCAAAACTTTTGGGGAGGTCCCGTACGCACCACATAACTTGTACATGTACAAGTCTCAGAGTCCCTCCTTCCATCAGAGAGAGGGGGCCGTCTTATAACACGTCAAACAAGTTCACGTTTCAGCTTAAACGTGGATGATGAGGGGAGTCATCATTCACGCGCCGGCTCTCCACGCGTTTTAATATCTTCTGCTTCTCCGTGGATTTCCTTAATTGAGACTTTTGTTGTGGGAAAGTTTTGTCTTTTCGGGTATTAGACCTGAGCTGCTTTTGAAATCCTTTGGACACTGGAGGATTTGACTCAGTAGAACAGATCATTTCCAGCATAGCACTCATTGGGTCACGATTTATTAAGGCTGGTTTGGTTTCCATTGTGCAGGGAGTTGCTTTGTTTTATGGTTTATATTTTATGGTTACTTGGACTCAACGATTTCCTTAACAACAGAGGAAAAGTGTTCAGAGTGATGGATGACCATGTTGTATCAGTTCAAGTGAAAAGAAGAGCAAACCAGATGGAGATTAAACTATTGCCAAGATTAGAAAGAAAAAAAAAAGAAAACCCCTTAAATGTTTGTAGGCTAAATTATTTTCTTCGCAGGCCTACCAGAAAAGAAAACCTCACTCTGTGAGTATCAAGCACCTGCTGTAAAAGGATCCACACCTTTGCTGAACCACAACTATACATTGAAACAGTATGAATTAACATTTTGAAGCAGAGAATCAGTGCTAACCTGAAGTCATTATGAAGTGCATACGCAACATATTCACAAGTACTGAATTCTTTTATTTCCCCCTCATTATAGGCATCTCAACCGCCGTTACCCTTTCTTATGATTAAATATGTATTCACAACATGTCAACAGTGACTCACAAGCAAACTGAATGTAATGTAATGAGTTTAAAACCATGTACAACAACCAATGTTAAAAATCTACCTTTTCCAAAAGAGGCATGGCCGCCCCATGATGTTAGAGACAGGGAGGGAGGGAGAGAGGGAGGGAGGGAGGGAGGGAGAATAAAATCTGGCATATTTTCAAAGCAGTCTGGTTACACTGTGGACACGTTGCAGCTTCTACAACTACAGAGTGGCCCAATCTGACCTCTCGTTTACTCTTTGCTGCTGTCTTTTTTTTTCTTCTTGACATTCAAACCCAAAGAACCAGTTATGCTTTCTCCAGTTGGAATCAATGAAGGACGTGAACATTAGACAATGACATTTATCAAACATGCAACTTTTGATTATGATCTAAACACTGTCTTGTTAGACTGCTTATGTAGAAGTGGACTTATGATATTTTTTTGTATGTATGTGAGGATAAACATTTATAGGAAAGAGAATTAAGAGTTTATAGAAACTTCCAGTGATAGATAACCTGAAGAATCTTGAAGTGAAAGTGTAAATATAGAACATAGATTTGCAAATAAAGTCAGTGCAGATGCTTGCATGAAATGTTCTGATGTGTATTTCAGGCAGCACGTGAAGTAGAAAGTTTTGATCATAATTAAAAGCTGCACAAATTATCCCAAATGATCTGCACAAAGCACAGTCTGATGTTTATGAAAACATTTCATATAATCCATGAATGGATGACACATCCACGTGCACACAGTGCCGCCATTATCTGTAGCGCCAGGTTGCAACGAAGCAACTATCAGCTGCAAGGAAAAAGAAAAGTTTCCAGGGAAAACGTGTGTAGTTAGTGATTTTGTTTGTAATAAGCAGGTATATTTTAGCGTCTGTTTCTAGTCTAATGAAAGCTGGGTGACTGCTCAAACACCTGCCAAACAGACAGACAGTTGTCAACCTCCATTTCTGTCACTCTTTACATTTTTTTCTCCTCATACTGGGTGGTCATGGGGTGTTATGTCATGCACTTGATAAGCATCCTTTTCTGTCCGCAGGAGCTTTGCATCACCTCAGGGAGTAATGTGCATCTTTTCTGATATAGAAGATTAAAGTTTCTGAAGGAGCGACCACACTGTCATGTATGAATATTAATATAGAAACAATAGAAGATCACAAACTGGGCATTCCTCATTGCAGCCTGCGCAGGAAGATAGTTTTAAGCTATTATTTGCAACATAATAAAGTGATTTAAACTGCCGTAAGTGACAGCTTGTGTGCATGAGGAATTGTTTTATTTTTAAGCAAGTAAGGGAAAGGTGAGTTATGAATTGTTAAATTTACAGAATATCAGATCCTTCAGGGTGTTCTGAGACAAATGGAAATAGGGAAGTCCTGTTTCACAGAGTCCTGTTTTTTGTCTAGGAGGAAACTTGATAAGACCTGTGCCTGTGTGCTGTCTCTGTGCTGATTTTGACTTTTAGAAACACATTTGCCTTAAGCACATAAAATGACTCTTGAATGTTTTATTCATGGGTGCTATAATTTTCACAGTGTGTAAAATATAGTTAAAATAAACGTCTGATCAGTAGATTAGATGAGAATCGGTCTTTGAGACAGCGCTTGCTCCTTCTGAGTGACTTTCCATGAGTGAAATGAAGCCGGAGCTCGCAGGACAGTGTTTAAATAGAACTGGTAATTTTCTGGTGTTTGCCTTGGACTCCGGTTACTGCAATCTATAATATATTTTTCTGTGGCGTGTCTCTCAGAGTTCAGACTGGTGGTTTGGGTGGAAGTGCTCAGAATTAGTTTAGCTGCATTCAAATATCCTTACCATTGTGCAGGGAGCGACATGTTTTCTCACTCCTGGATCAGATATTTTGCATATCTTAAAAAAGGATCTTCACTTTGCTGTCAGGATCTCCAGCCAAGAGAATCTGAAACAATCCACAGAGTAGAGTTCCCCACTGCCAGCACAGGTCTTTGTGACATACAAGTAGAGGGAGTACAAAAATAATTGAAATGGAGCCACTAAGTTTTGCAGACTCGAGGGAGGAAATTCCAAGTTTGTCATTGGCAGCTTGTGGAAGTACATGAGCCGAAGATGTAACAGGTTGTGGGAAAAGGTGTCCTAACAGCTCCAACTACAGTGTTTTCATGATTTCCTCCTTGTTAATGAGAAGTGTGACTTTTCCACAATGCAACCCAACAGGCCTCCCCGTACAGATGCATTTATGAAGCTGTAGCTGCTTGATGATGGAGTGATCGTCTTTTTTTTATACAAACACATAAAATAAACAGCAAACTTAATATAAATTCCTTAGATATGGTTTGTTTTTTGAAGAAATGTGACCAAGATAAATATTAAGCTGGATGTTTTTTTGAATTGAAAAAACTTGTCAGTCTCTCCAGTGGTTATTTCTATCATAACATCAAACCAACTAAGTGTTTCTGACCCACAATATCTTGTTACTTATCAACCAAATATATATACGGATACAATATATCTGCCTATAATATAATATAGGCCGACAGCTTGGTGGATTTAACAATCTAGCTCTAACGTAGACCCTCAGGAAGATCAACTCATATGTAGGGCTGCAGCTAACAATTATTTCCTGTATTATTAATGGTTTAGTCTTTGAGTTACATTACAGAAAAAGGTAAAAAAAAAAAAAAAAAATGTAGGTTGGAATTCCCCACAGTTTAAGGAGATGCTCTGTTTTATCCCAAACCCAAATATATTTGGTTAACTCTCATGTATGACACATAAAAGCTGCAAATCTTCAAATTGGAGAATTTGGAACCAGAGATTTTTTTGTTTGAAAAATGTCTATAATTATTAATTGATCATCAATATAGTTAAGGATTCATTTTCTGCCCATCGACTAATCAATTAATCAGCGTAATGTTGCAGCTCTACTCATATGGCTGAAAACCTTTGGATAAAAAAAATGTCTTGTCAACCAACAATTATTTTCTTGATTCATTGATTCATCATTTTATCCATAAAATCACAGAAAACAGTGAAAAATGCCTGTTACTATTTCTCACACCCCAAGGTGGAGTATTCAGATGTCTTGTTTTGTATGACCAACACCCCAAAAACCCAAAAGATATTCAGTTTATTATCATGTATGACAAAGAAAAGCATCAAATCCTGACATTTGAGAAGCTGGAATGAGCAAATACTGAGCATTTTTGTTTAAAAATGACTAAAACGATTATTCAGTTAATACTGTCGCCATCAGCTGATCAATTAATCAACTAATCGTTGCAGCTCTACATGTCTTGTACTGATGCTCATGCAGCTATAGGAGCTCTCTACAGTAATTGGATAACTTCACTTTGAAGTGCACGGTTACTTCAACCTCACATGATGTTTGGAGATGGATTTACATTGCAGCGTAAGGTCTCTGCAGCGCTTGCGAAGTAACTAAAACAGTCTAAAGCGTGCATTCCCAAGCAAGCCTCTGAGCTGTAGCCAGCAACACGTAGCATCTGTCCACGTGTTTCTACTTGTAGGACTCTGAACCTTCCCTTTCTCCAAACTCTTTGCAAAGCCAAACCCTTTTCCTGTCTCTGTCTCTCATTCAGTGCCTGGAGGTCCATTTTCTTCCACATTATTTACGTTGCCAAGGGGCACTTATTTATTTTTTGCTTCTCATTCTTTTTTTTTTTAAAACTGCAGTGTCTCCTTTGACTTAATGTCTGACTGAATTTAGGTGATAACGCCACTATTACTTGCTGTTCAACCTTTTTTTTTCCAGGTGATTCTGATGTTTGTTAATCATTTTCAATGATGGGTTTCGCACAGACATTTCATGCTTTGTTTAGGTGGAAGCCCATTGTAGGCCCACCTGCTTCAGACAGATTATAGGGTATGATGAGGAAAATTGTACAGTATCGCAAATAAAATCAGTCACTGTACAGTATATCTTTAAATTCTAAATGGCTGTTATCAAGTGTACCACCAAACTTACCGTTTATCTTGAAAGTATAATTATGATAGAAAACGAATTTCTGTCTCATTTATTTTGTCGCAGAATCACCGGCAGTCCCCAAGTACTCACAGTATAATGGATTTGCATAGCAACAGTTAAAAATATTTATAGTAAGTGAATGTGGAAGCTAAACCAACACAGATAAAGAGTAAACTGTGGGTTTTATCCTAATACAACTCCCTAAATTAATAACTTTTCAGTGCAACTTGACAAGTTTATTATCAAGAAAGGGTCTTGTTTTCACATGAATATAAACTAAATGCATCCGCTCCACTTTCCTGTTTTCCTGCATGCGCTCTTTGCTCCTCTGCTGCTGTCGTGTGCCAACAGTGTGTGCAGAGCAATCCCCCTCATGGGTTCAAAGAATTCACACAATAAACTATTATTTCTCATAAAAAAAACTTTAACGTGTATGTGAATTAGAACGGAGAACAGTAAAAAGAATTGTTCTTTGATAATACCTGCAGGTTAATGATGCATTCATCTCATAAATCATGACATGGCTCATAAATGAAAAGTATCAGAATCCATATTGGTGATTCTGGCCCTGGTTGATTACTTGGTATTCAATCAAAACTATAATTTATGGCATCACCCACCCCTAATGGGTCAATCTGACATCATTCTGTAATTACTACACACTTCAATATAAAGGAATTCCATTTATACTGATTGTGCAGACAAGGAAAGCCTTTTTTCCTTGTCTGCACAATGCATGGTGGCAAGATGGCCATTTACTGACTATAGATTGTACAATACCTTTTACATGGCATTGTGGGAGAGCTTAAGTTATACATACAGTATAGTGACTGTGAACTTGCAGTAGATACAATGAGTGTAAACTCATTTTCAGGCTGTGTTAATAGATGACCTGCTACATGGTTTTCAAATTTAGCTGTTTAGTTTTATCGCTGTTAAACTGCAGATCGTCAAATAAGCTCACCGTCCATGGAGGTGTCCAGAGAGCGTAGTGATTAAGATGCATACCACATACTGTGATCGCAATGTCTCCGGTTTGACTGCGACTAGGGGCCTTTGCTGCATGTTATAGCCTTCCCTCTCCCTCACCATTTCCTGTCCTGCACCTCCACTGTGACTTATCTACAGAAAGGAACAACAATGCTAAAAAAAAAGATTGTTTTTAAAAAGTCACCATCCATAGTTATGACTTGGCACAACTACGGCTCATTTAATTAAACCTGATATGAGTAATCTCCTTTGTAAACCTCAGGTCTCCAGCAGGGATCCTCAGTCAGTGTCAGACAGCTAGAGTCTGCCGTGTACGTGTACAGACGGGCAAATGACTAGTGTGACTACACCAGTCGCCTCTGTGAAAATAAACCTCCCAGCTGTGGCCCAGACTCTGCAAGTTCATTCAAAGCAGTAGCATCAGTTGAAGAAAAGAGAGACTTCCACGCGGCGTTATGGTTAAATTACAATTACAGGGTGAACGCTCGAGCCCACTTCTGACTGTTACTTGAAGTTGAGCCTTATGTGAACAGCAATCATCTCATAAAGGCCCGACTTTTGTCTTTTTAGTCTCTAGGCTGGGGTTAGTGCTTGCTGGCTGAGCACCACTCTCACCACTACAGTAGTCATTTACATTCACGCTGGTCATTTTCTGTGCTAGCATGCAATGGGAGGCTGAGAAATCTCTATATGATAGATGATGTATGCCCGATGAATCATCAGACTTACCGCTTTTAAACCTGCTTCCTGTTTGGTTGTAGAGTTTTCTGTAGCTTTCAACATCTTAAAGGAATAGTTAGACATTTTGGGAAATACATTTATTTGATTTCTGGCTGAGAGTTTGATGAGAAGATCAAAATCTCTCTCATATGTGTTTGTGAAGTATGTGGCCAGAAGACAATTAGCTTAGCAGCACCGCCTGCCAGCACCTTTAAAGATTTAACACATTATATCTGGTTTATTTAGTTTTTGTTTTATAGTGTCAAAACAACAATGTGTGCTTTTACAGGGGGATATATGGGGGACTATTTCTTGACTGGTCAGAGTTGCGTCCTGGAGTCTCGTCATCATTGTGATGTTGCCAGGCAACCAGCAGAGACTCAAAGTAAGCATATTTTGTCACCTATGCTAAGCTAGGCTAATAGTCTCCTGGCTGTACAGATAGATATAAGAGTGGTTTCAATCTTGTCATCAAGCTCTTGGTAAAAAAGTGACTAAACACATTTCCCAAAATGTCTAACCAGTCCTTTAAGATGGCTGAAAGCTACAGAAAATGCTACTGTAGTAGCTAAGTCGACCTTGGGTTAAGCACACCAAAATGTCAAACTATTCCTTTTAACTCAAAAAGCTGGTAGGTGGACCTTGAGTTAAGACCATTTTGTCAATTTGTTGTTTGTGTTTTGCTTCCGTGAATGTACAGTAACAAAGAATGACACAACATTCCACAAAAATGATGAAGAGGCAACTCTTTTAATCAGCAGCGACGTCATTAGTCAACCAGTTTTTATTGAACAGCTCTGCTCTGGACCGGTTCACTCCCTTCTTGCATGGAAACTTTAGTAAATATTCTGGTAAAGGTTGTTGGTTGAATCCCTTTTTATCATTAGTGTCAAAGATAAAAGGGTGGTAGCATTAGGAGATTTATTAATATTATCAACTGACATAAATTTGACTTTTGATGTGAACTAAAGATGATCTAGCCCCATCTTTTAACACATATCGGTTTAAGGATGATTTTGGAAATCTGACAGCCATTCTTATGTGATTACTGTGATTTGTTAGGAAACAGTAATAATAATAAGTGAGATAGTAAGTAGATAATGTAAAAATTCACAATCAAAGGTTGGATGGAAGTCTTCTGTTTAGCTCATGTACACTTACTGTAGGGAAAGTATGCAAAAAAAAAAGAAAAAGAAAAAATGGGGGGTAAACGGACATCTACTAATTTAAACGATTCCAACTGTTTTTGAAACTAGAGCTCAGCTGCTCAACAAACCCAGCCTCTCATATCACAGACTCCACCTACTGTGACACGTCACCCCCTCTTTGGGGCGTGAGAGAAGATGGTGAGGAAGCCAAACCTAAAAAAAAAAAAACACCAATAACCACCACCATGGTACCACGTCCTCCACTGGACCATCCGGTGGCATTTTAATGTTAAATGCAAGCCCAACATGGCGCTAGTGTTTTTCAGGATTTGATTGACTACACAGTTATGTTATCTATGAGGCTAAACTTTCTTTGGCTCTGTTCCCCGACAGAACACAAGTTTCAGCAGAGGCCTTTTCTTTCCTATTTTTTTTTTCGAGTCTGGTTTTCTTTCCGTGTCTGCATCTGGCTTTCTCAACTACCCCAGCCCCCATCCATCCGCACACTCAACTCTCCATCCCTCCCTCTTTCTCTCCCTGCCTGCTGTCCTCTCTCCCATCCTTCCACTCCCCCACCAGCGCAGACATCCAGTCAGACACAGAGAGTGGATGGAAAATATGACTGGATCCTTCCCTGACTTCAGATAATGTGCAATACTGCTGGCAAGCGTGGCACCGCTGAAAACAGGGAAAGGCAGAGAGAGAACGAAAGAGCATACCGGACAGTGAGACTTTATCCGGAGGGCTGCTTTTAGTATCTCACATAATAAATTCTTTGAAAGCAGAAATTGTAAACTTTATACTCTTTTCAGGCAAGAACTTTTTTTTTGTTGTAACTTTGACAAGTATTTGCTGTGTATGAAAAGGGGACAGTTGAGATTTTGTGGAAAAATCAGTTCATAAATGTTGCGCACAACCTCCAGAATAGATGATTCATCCGTAGGCATTACACTGAAATCATCATTGAGAGTAGAGATTCACGTGAGACGATCAAAGTGTCTCCTCGTTCGGTGACGTTTTACATTGATCTACATGTTAGCTGCGATGTCAGAGGCCACAAGACAAAAACCAAAGAGCTCCACTGTGCATGAGGGGTGTCATATTTCCCAGCCACAATAGCTCAAACTTTAAGAGAGCCTGTTCCAGTGCAGGCAGAGGAGAGTTAACACAATGATATTTGGATGGAATATTCTGGATGGGAGACACAAAAAAGGAAAAAGTGACACAGGTTTTCATCCATGTGTGTGTCTCCAAATTGGATACATATGTCAGGAACTATTTGAATCATCAACTCCAAATTTCTTTTAAAAGTTTTTAAACGTGTGGTATTGTAAGATGCGTCAACCGAAGAGAAACGCAACCGAGGAGTTGCTTTGGTGTCTACACTTACACATTTCTCCACATTCCTCTCTTAAAGTCGTTTCCAGTTGACCTGCAGTCTCTTCAGGGTGGTTTGACGCTGGTCTATCCCAACATCTGGGAAAGTTAGTCAGTGCTTTAATTGCACTGTCCACTCCTTGTCCTTTTATCACCAGTTTTTGCTCTTTTGCATTATCTACACATCATTATGCCTGAGGAAAACATAAACTGTTTTAGAATAATCCACTTTATGAAGTATTTTGAGATCCTTTTCCTCATTTTATTACAATGTTTTTTTTTTTTTATATCTGAGTCATGCTGAGCAATTTGACTTCTCCCCTGTCACATTCTACCACCAGCTGTAAACTTTTAATGCACAAACAACGTCGAGGAGTAGAGAGAGAATGATGATTTGAGGCTAAAGTCAGGCTCTGTCACAAAGTGAGCTTGCGAGGAATGATATTGAGGGGGGGGGGGAATGAGCTCAGAGATCCCGTCTGGAAATGTTGTTACTCCAGCTGCCTGCCGCCCCTCTGCTAGCACTCATAAATACTGTGGCCTACAGAGATGTTCACATGTGAGGAAAGCAGGGGAAAGTAGGAGGTACGGCTCAGTATAAGAGAGGAAAAAGAGAAGCACAGAGCAAGAGGGAAAACAGAAATACAAAGATAATGGCGTAGGAGGCGGCTTTAGGTTCTCGGATGGATTGAAATGGAAAGTGGGAGTTTTAGTATTAGTGTGTAACTGTATTATTTCTATACAACTGACGGACTAACAAAGAGGCAGAATAGTCAGCAGGTAACCTCAAACTGAGGGAGAGTGGAAATGGAAATAGGGAAGCCTGTAACTATGTAGGGAAAAAATTCCCATCTGTCTGATGACTCATACTCTCCCCTCAGCCACAGAAACGAAAATTAACAACGTCCTAGTTCTTACACTGCTGAGACAATGATATTCAAGGCAAATTTTTGACTATGTACTGGATACATTCAATATCAGTACATTCCTGAACTGTTTCTGTCAGTCCAGCTGTATGTATATTACCCCCCCAAAATGTTTCAGAATAAAGATTCCTTATGGTTACCTATATTTTTAGAGTAATTTAGGAGTTTGGAGTCATTTTCAGTGACTTCTGATTGCATGATCGCTAACCGATGTGCCTGAACTATCTGTCACACAAACTAAAGTACAAGCTGTTATGTTATCTCAGTCTTGGCAGTCTGCATCTTGTAGGATTTTCTTCTCTTCATAAGTTTCCCCAAAACAGACAAGCAGAAGTTAAAGGCATTAGTCTACCTGGCTGCGATGCTTTCCATTCTCTGGATATTTGGTACTGCAGAAAAAGAGGAAGGGAAACTTACCTCAGCCGTCTATGAGATCCATCAATGTCAATAGTAAGTTTCTTTTGCAGGAGCATTCTGCAGCAGCATTTATCACCAACACATGTGAGAAATAAACATCAGATTATGGATTCATCACACTTTGGTGAGCTGTATCAGTCACATAAAACCAAAACTTTCTGGCGTTCATATCGTATCTATGACAATAAACACATGGCATCGTCACAAAGAACCTAAATAATGGGGTTCAAATCTGTCCACCCAGTTATTTTTCAAGCAAAAATGCCAAATATTCTCTGGCGTTAGCCTCTTAAATGGAGAGATTTGTTGCTTTTCTTTGTCATTTATGATAATAAACTGAATATATATTTGAAGTTTTGACTTTTGGTTGGACACAAAATGAGCCATCTGAAGATTCCGAGATATTGTCCAGGCATTTTTTCCAGTTTTTTTTAACATTTTATTGACTAAATAATAAATCGATACACCCATTGAAAAAATAAAATAAATTGCAGCCCTAGCATCTTTATTAATGTTAGTCACAACACAATAACGTTAGTTGAATAATTTTTTGATGCCACAATAAAAATGCGGTTCGATATTTCCGTGGATAATGAAAAGCCCTTTTGAAATTTTTTTCTTCTCCTCGCACATTACTTTCCACTGTTACTTTATTGTTCACTAATTTGCTTCTGCAAAACAATAAAACTTAAACTCAAAGACTAAAAAGCAACAAGAATGATTAAAACTCAAGCCAAATATGTTTGACTTTCCTTCCAGGCGTTAGTAGTTAGCCTAGCTCTGTCAAGTCCTAGCGTGACATGTTTTAATTTTGTGTATTTACTAAATGTAGAAATAGACAACAAGACATTGTGGTTTGAAGAGCAGTAGCCTGCCAACAATAGCTGTGTTACTGACCAACAACAGCTGTGAAACTTTACACAGCATCTCTGAAGTCCACCAGGTAAGTTTTGCTGGACTCTTGGATGTTTTGGTGTAAACTAGGTTTGAGCTATCTTTGGCTAGTAAGCTAATTAACAAGATACAGCAGCTGTTGGCTTTCTAGCTAACAAGATGCAGATGCACTTGGCTGGTTAATGCACTCCTCTTATAATTAGCTAACAAGCTTTTGAAGCTGTTTTAATATGTATTTTTTCTTATTTAACATAGGCTAACTATTTTCCATTGCTTCGGTCTTGTTGCTAAACTCGGCTAAACACATCCTGAACCAGTCTCTTCGATTTTACTTTATTAAATTCACAGATGAATTCCATCTTGATCTTCTCATCTAGATCTCAGCAAGAAAGGAAAATGTCTCTGAATGTCTGGTATTTATTTAAATAATAACTGGAAAACTGAAGGCTCCTTACACAAGATATTAGTTACTAACATTCAAACTTGACTTTATTAATATTAATAATATTTGGATTGGACATTTTCTTTTTAACTTTGGACCCAAGTGCGCAGAACTTTCCCTTCATCAATTCTGATTTTAAAGAATTACTCATTTGGAGAAATACACTTGTTTTCTGCCTTATCAAGTTCATATCTGTGTGTTTAGTTAAGTGTATGGCTGCAACTAAGTATTATTTTCATTAATCTGTTGAGTATTTTCTTGATTAATTGATTAGTTATTTGGTCCTTGACATGTCAGAAAACGGTGAAATATGTTGAACAATGTTTCTTAGAGCCCAAAGTGACGCCCTCCAATATCTTTTGTCCCAAACAACAGTCCATAACCCAAAGATATTCATTCCGCTGTCATAGAAGACTAGATAAACCAGAAAATATTCACATTTGAGACGCTGGAATCAGAATTGAGAAGTTGGCTGTTAATTTAATAATGAATCAACTAAGTGTTGCAGCTCTAGTGCAAAGCCTTTCTTTCTTCATATTTGATGTTGTTCTCACACCTGCAGTGATCTCAAAAGTTTAAAGTCAAAATTTGGAGGAAAAAAAAAAAGATTGCCTTATGTTTTGCCTTTATGTTCCTCTTTACAGTACCCCACTCATGAGGAGGCCGCACCAGTCTATGGGTAGCATTCATCTGTGCACCATATGTGATTTAATCAAAAGTAAGTTTAACCGTATGGAGGAAAAGAAATGCTGTTAGCCTCACTGTTAGCTCATACACACTTGAAGAAAATCACACATTAGCTTGAAAGATGGAAAAACACTGACTAGAAGGTTTATCATTAACAAAAGACTTCCTTATGATCTGATTATTTTTTAAAACCTTTATGTCTCGTATTCTGTGATTAATGAAACATCTTTAACAAGGCTGTGAATCAGTGTCACTTCATGACAACTTGTTGCTCTTTTTTCAGTTAAGGGCAAAGTACCCCTCTTCACATTAGACCAATGTTGTTTTCTCAGGGCCCCCAAGTCCGAGGGCTTAATATTACATCAGCACATGGAAGCGAAGGATGAAAAGGTGCCTCATAGCTTGGTCTTGAGCCTTCACTTCCTCCAGGGTCCTCCAGGAAACCGCAGGAATGATGTGCTCAGGTAAACGACACTCCACATGTTTGTTTGCTTTATTTGTGTGAGAAAAACTGTATATTTAAGGCTGAAGTACCCAGATTAGTCTTATGGATTTACTCGGAAAAAATAATCCGTTGCACATTTCTTTCCCCAAATTGTAATGATGTCTCTGACTGTGGCAGGTAACACAATTACTCATTACTTTCATGTTCATTTCTTAAAGTCTTACCAATCCTTATCTGTCACTGGTATTTGTTTGTATTCGTTTCTCTCTGTGTAATTGATGCACACCTTGTCAAAATCAGATTTTTACCTACAGCTGGAATTGAGGCGTTCCTTCACAACAACAATGTTTTTTCCAGCTCGTTATGAGCATGTTTTCTAATTAAGTGCTTTGATGGATAGCTTGTAAAGCTTGCTGTTGTGGAATAGCAATTTTGAGGAAAATGGCAGATAAAATGAGATATCTTTACACTTTCCTAACAAGGACTTCTCGTGGTCATGCAAATAATGATCTTACTGTTCATAACCTGTGTCTATGATGACCCTGAGAGCTCAATGCAACATGTTTGCGTATTTGGTTTTGTCATCTGTATTTGCATTTGGATGTTTTTTCTCACTTTGCAGCTTTTTCTAGATGCTGTATTTGTCGTCAAATTGAAAAATGTTTTCTTCATTTGCTTGTGTCATTTTGCTTTTTCTCTGAAAACAGTTGCCTGATGTGGCTATGAACAATACTGTGAGAGTGAGCTAAAAAAAAATGAGCTGAAACTCACTATAAAGTTCTGTAAAGCCTCTCTTATTTTACATTGTGATTTCCTACATTGTTATTGTAAAAAAAAATGATTATAGCCCCTTTAAGTTGCAGCATGTTTAGCTTTCAGGTATGTTTCCATTGTCAAAGTTGTTATTTTTGGACCATGACAACATCTTTTACCTTTATCAAGTAGTCTTTGTGCCTAAACCTAACGTAAAGTTAACCAAAACTATGGTCATAATCTTTTTTTTCTTTCATTTTTAACATTTTTGGAAGGAGCTGAAAAAAATATCTTCCTTCTGATTCATCAGAAGATGCTCATACTGTATTTTGCCGTTATTTGTGACAAGAAGTACTGTACTTACTGTGTCACCAAGACAACATTTTCCTTGACAGATATTGACACAAATTTTAATTCAATATTTTGAAGCATTATTTTTGTTGATTTTTTATATGTAACACATATGATACTCTGAGAAATTGAAACACTAATTTCTTTTTCAGTAGTAAAGTTAGCATGATCATAAATTTATAAATCATAGTGGACTCTAGTATTGTTATAGAAACCATAGGAAGAATTTCATCAGTGTAGTCCTCTACTTTTGAGAGGAGCTTAGACACGTATGTAGCACTTCAGCTGGATTAAATCATCATTCAGCAAACCAACTGTACTGACTCATGAGAAAAGTATCCAACAGCTTTTCAGACTCTAGGGAGGTAAAAATAAAGTTAAAGCAAAATTTCTCAGAAAAAAACCCAAAATGTTAAAAAAAAATGATGGCTGGAGTTTGTGTTTAGTTTTCTGACAGACTAATGTAGTACCCAGTTCAGGTCTTCTTGAGTATTTATTCTACTATGATGCTTTTGTGAAGTTCGGTCTGTTTTGGAAAGAGGAAACAACGGTCGCTAATGAGCATGTGCAGTAGATCCCTTACTGCTCCATTAGATCGAGCTTGCAGTCCAGCTTGAGGTTGCTGAGTACTTCAGAATGGTTGAGAAGAAAAAGGTGACCTCAATACGAAAGAATGCAGTGTGGTCTGTTCTCCCTCCCCTAACATCCAGCACGGGCAAAAATGGCTTCTCTTAACCCGCTGTTTAGCAGAGGGAGTTTATACAGTTCCAGCCATTTAAATGGCCACATAGACGCCTTCTCCTCCTTACTCTTCTTCCTCCCTTATTTTCACCTCCTCTTTTCATGGGGAGGATGTGAGTACAGTTGCCACGTTAGATGCTTTCTCTCTTTCCCCTTTGTGATGGTTCTCACTTTGCAAAAAAAAAAGGATCTTTGAGAAAACAAACAATCATCTTTATCCTCAGCGTGCACACACACACAATAAAAAAGAAGCTACGAGTCATTTTAGCTCACAACATTATGTATCAAAAACTGTGACTGTGCTCTTGTACATGTTTCTCTGATACGGTGAAGCTTTGTTGATGCTTTTTAGTTTCAGCAGAAGCCTTGAGAATGCTATTTCTTTCAGTTAAGTAAACATATTCGGATCACAGATGCTGATAGCAATCTTAACTTCCTTTTGCCATGGCTTGCTTTCCTTTTCTGATACAGTGTGTTTAATTACTTGCAGTAGCAACAGTCAGGGCCTATCTTGTTGCACTATCCTTCATCATAGATCAACTCAAAGTGTTGGACTTAAATCTTTTGAAAGTCCAAATGATTTCCTCTAACCAAATCCAAGTCAAATTTTCTGACAGCGTTATATCCGTTTGTATTTTTACAACCTAATTCCCCAGCTTTACAAGAAATGAATCTCATCCTGACTGTTGCTGCTGTATCAGTGTCTCTTTTTCTGCCACTGCATGCATTGTTTGCAATGTTGAGATTCTACCATGGAGGCCTCAGGAGAAAAAATGTTTTTTTTTTGCATGATGAGGGTTCCCGATGCCAGCCACATGTCCAGGAACCACTGCTGCTGCTGCTGCTGCTGCTAGAAGAGGAGAAGGAGGAGGAGGAGGAGGAGAAGGAGGAGTTAAAGATTTATGCTTGCCTCCTGTGTCACCCTGAAAATGCAGGACTAACCGCTTTCAGATGTAGGTTGGGGAGGAAGTATGGAGTATGGTGGTGGTGGTGGTGGGGGGGAAAAAAGGGGTGTTTGTTTTGACTGTGATGTGCAAATTATACTAATGATCCATCTTAATACAGGCATTTGAATTTCATGCATTTACCGTATGTAGAGAATTGCAAGTAGGTGCAGGGCGTGAATGCCTGTGTAGTAATTATGAAGTGGCATGTTCATTTCTGCTGCACTATTTAAGAGCACTGTATGCAGTGAGGCAACCTTTCAGTCATTTGTTGGTTTCTGAAAAGTTTAAACGTCCTTTCCCTCTTTAACAAGTGATTCTGGTATGTGTGGCGTTAAGGCCTTGCTGGATTTAATACGTCACAATGTCATATAGACTGTGAGAGACACCTGCATGATGTAATGCAATAGCTCTGCCACAAATAACTTACTTAAAATGACATGTGTTTGTTGAAATTATTGCTTTATCTTTGAGAGTGTTGACAGGACTATATTTCAATCAGGGAAGATAAAAAGTTAAAACCAGAGGAGAAGCTTTTATTTTGATGTCGATTAGATGGAGGTGTAGGAATCCATGTTGGGAGACAATGACAGGGTAATGGGTGCGTATGGGTTCGGCATTTTATTGCACCGTGCTGGAGACCCATACAAAAGGCAAAGGAAGGTAATTTTATTTAAATAGCAGATATGAATACAGGTAGACTTTTCAGTTTGGCCTCAGTTGTGACAGATCTCAGGTCATCAGGTTTGTTCCAGAGAACAGGACCAAAGTAGCTAAAAGCACCTTCACCATATCTTGATCTTACTCTCGGTGCGGTTAGAAAACCACTTGAGAGGTCCGACTGGATTGTAGTGTGCGAGCAGGTCAGAAATAAACCGCGGAGCTAAACAGTTAAGTTGTTGCAAGCCTGTCATGAACATTTTCAAGCTGTACAACACAGTGTTGCCGAGGGCGTGAATGTGATAAGAGAAGTGTTTCCCTTTTGTGAATTAAGTCTTCACTCATGCCTCTCAAAGCAGGCAGCACTTTTCATGACACTGAGTGTGTTCTAGTATATCAAAGGGCAGCCGGTAATCACCTACTGACTTTCTTAACCTGGGTGGCAGTCAAAGGAAAGTCATAATCACCGACTGACACCTCTCATATTGCTTCCTCTAATTTCTCATCTTCAGTGACAGCGAGGGCTCAGGCCATTCCCACCCGAAGCCCTGCGCTGTCATTAAAACACACAACTGTAATTTTTTCCCCGCTCCGCTCTGTGCACCTGTCCGTGCATTCGTATTACACGGACACCTGGATAGTTCTGAAACCAGGTGATCTGCGTTCAAATTTTCTGATTTTAACTGTCCAATGTGGCAACTGGAATGTTAACAGAGACTACTTTGCCCTCTGCAATGCTGCATTTAACTGCGTCTGTTAAAATGTCACATAAAGACAAAATATTCCTTCACAGTTTCCTAACACGGACAACTTGACTTGCTTTCACAAAAACTACATATGCACACTTTCATTTTGGTTCACTCGACTGTCCTTCAATCACTTGATGTTCTGAGCTACAGTATTTAGTCCGAATGAGGCTAATCTTTGAGCAGCAAGCACTAAAGTTACTACCCTTAGTGCTTAGATGAATGGAGAGGGCAGTGAGTGAATACAACAGTGACTGAGTCCCGTGCTTTTTGCATTGCGTAGGAGAGCTACCTCAATAAACTCCCATCCTAAAATAAATGCAAAATTAGAGGGTTATATAGAGAAGGGAAAAATGGCCACTGGGCTTGGTTCTTGGCCCCACGCACACACAGCAGCTGTGGAGTTTCTTGCCTTTTCTCCTTTTATTCCTGGTCTTCAGCCTGGATAGGTCAAGAGAGGAAGAAAGCTGCATTGAAGTAAGAAGAGTGAGAAGGGAAAGGTGAAAGAGGGGAGGTAAAGAAAAAGAGAGAGATAGAGACAGTGGATGCAGATGTAAGAGAAAGACAGAGGAGAGGGCAAGGAGAGGTGGAAGGAAACACACCGGCCAGATGTACTGACTCCTCCTTGGTCTGATCTGGTTTAAACAAAGATTTGAATGAAAGAATAAAGATTGAAAACTTGGGATGTGTTCAATCGCAGCCATTTCGTAACAACTCTTGTTTCAATCCCCAGTAACATTTTTTAAAAAGTATAAAAGCTCAGCTAAACTCACTCACTAAACTCACTAAACCCCAAATACCGATCCCTATCAAGACTTTTATATGTGCATGTCGAGTGACAAAACCCTGATCTCTAAAATAGGAAGCAAACTGTTCATTCGGATTCATGGCCCTGTCACACCAGCATTTAACAACAATGAAAAACTGCCCAATCTGGCAACAATGTCCGCAAAGACGCGCGGATGAATTTCGGGCGTGACCAGGCCTTTAGTTGACGGGAGGCCCCAAAAGAAAGATTTCCCAACTCATAGCTGCTGGTGATATTGGTTGAAGTCTTGATTTATCCACATAAACTGGAAGCCCATTGGCAAGCTGGAAATAAGATATAAATAAATGGAAACTGTTTTCTAGTTCCTCACATGTTCCATCTCAAATTTGATAAGATTTGAAGCAGGCACAGAAATCCTCCCAAATCTTTTCCAAACACTGCGCTGGGCTCCTCTACTTTGTCTTCTGCCTAATACCTTTTCCAGTTACATCCTTGTAAGGTGTGTAATGGCTGAGCCATGAATACGTCCAAGAGTGACAAAACCAGATGGTTTTGGACGCTGGTGCTGCAACCTGAGCGAACATCGTCACTGCGGCGGCCAACAGTGTGATCGATATTCAAACTAGAACAAGTATCTCGCTGGAAATTTTCCTCAGTGAGGACCAGCGAGCAATCTTCAGTGTCTGCTGTTCTTTTCAGAATTTTATATCTTTTATCTTTTATTGTACAAGTGTATTTGGGAACCTCAGCTACCAGAATGCAAATCAAAGACCAGCGTCTGTTTGTCCAATGGAAAAAGACACTTTTACTCAAGTGTTTCTCAGAGTAGCTTAAGATTTCTATGTGAGGATCCTCGCAGTAGCAAGTCCCTGTTTAAAAGAGGCACTTTTGCTGCCCTCATTATTTACTAACAAAGATCAAGAGCTTTTTTTTTTTGGAGGTGTTTCAGCATCCCTGGGGGTTTTACAATAGCTCTAGGTGCTTCTTGTAGCTTGATTTGGAGCCAAAAACCAGTTTGGGGCCCTTGCAAAAAGTACAGTAGGGGGCTGGGGGGTCTCAAAGGCCTCCATTGAGGACTAAACAGGACTGCGTTGTAATTTTTTATGATAGGGGAAAGTTAATGTGGAAAAGAGTGGACCCTTTCATCATCAACAATTCTTGTTAGCATCATGTTTCTTCTTTTGGGAACAAATTAGGAGTATACATTTTGACATGGACAAGCTGTACAGCGAGAGAGATAAACATTTCTAAAAACCTGTTAAACTAAACAAAATCCACTTTAATCCAAGTTAATTCAGATTTATGTTTAATTTACACTTAATCACTCGATACTACTGATAGATTTCTTGAGAAATAACACATTGTGTGTAATTTTGTAATGCAACAGGAAACATCGAGGTAAACTAGCTGTAAAAACAAAGCTGACATGTTTCCTTAAAAAGCTCATACACTCAAGTTGTTAGCAAACAGTTGCCTATTTACACATCTAGCAGATTTGTAGCAACATTAGCATTTATTTGGAGTCACCAAATATCTGACACTTTAGACACTAAATGCTCACCAGCTGGTCGCTAACTTTTTCTGGTGCTGTGTAGGTAGGTAATTTTTACGCGCTTTTTTTTGTTGAAAACAGCTGCCTACTGCGTCTGGAAATTACATTGATGAGAGCGGTGAGAGTCAACCAAAACAGTACGGGCCAGGAAACCAAAACAATCAGCCGAAAGATGCTATAAAGCTCTGTAGAGCTGAGGAAACCTGAAACACTGTCGGGAGATAATACTCTGTGGCTCTGTCACTACAAGTGATCTCTTTCACACTACACATGGTCGATTTATGCATTGTTATAAAATATATTGGTTATAGTAGTTTTAAACAAGGCTGGCTATAAACTAATAATGGTGATAGAAATTTAGAGTGAGGTAGCCTTGCTTAAGAGACATCTGTTAAAGGAGAAGGAGCCTGACTAAGTGAAAGTAAAGTGACTGGCATTAAATCTAACTAGAATTTAGTTTAGGGTCTTTACTACCAGAGAAGTGCTGATTGTTGCCACTAGGCTTTTGCTGGTTGTTCAGGACATTAAAGCAGAAGGCTCCGCAGTAACAGAGCTCCATAAAGCAGCCTGCTTCCCCTCAGCTAATGGATAGCATACGGCATGTGGAGGGGTAAGAGTGCCAAAGATGGGGCTGCAGGTTTTAAACACTTTCAAACAGGAGGAGATGTTGTGCTCTCTGTCCAACCTTGAACGTGTAAACGCTGTCCCCCTGCCTATTGGGGGAGGGGGCTTCAGGTCCACATGTACAACACAGAGAGCTGGCGATTAATTAGTCTTTGTGAGATGATGACATGACTATATTGTGTGGCTGCTTATTTACAGTATAAGACAATGTACAGTTCAAGATCTTTGCAACTCTATCCAAGTAGATATAATCATGTCAGGCTGAAGTCTAAACGCCTTCTGTCGGTGATCTGGGGAAACACAATTTATGTGAAGCTGGCAGCTGCTCACGTTTGGGGTGGGGTGCCCTCATTCAACTGGGCAACAACTTAAAGACTAGAAAGATGTTAGAGGAGTTTAACCAGATTCAGCTCCAGTCAGGCCAGCCCACATGAAACTGCACAATCTGGGTTAAGAGTCCACGTCACAGTTTAGCTCCGGCATCCTGGTATCATATGAGGGTTTTCCACTGTAGTTAAAGTTTTCATTTTAATGGCATGTTGCAACTTATTTACATTTTGTCACTTTTATGTTGAATTTGGTTATCTGTTCTGCAAAAAGTTACAAAATTATGAGCATGGAAATATTGAAAAACAAGTAAGATGAGGTTTCAATGGAGGCTGAAGTGAATTGCAGTTAGTTGTTTTTTACACATTTCATGACAAGTTTTCTTGATGTCACATGTGTCAGGAGATGCTTGCAAGCATCGTCCTGAGAAACCTATGCAGACATTGTAGAGGAACCTCAGCTGGGATGCAGACTTCAGAGGAAATTCCATGCGAGATACACAGAAAAGAAAAGAACCGACGCTCTGAGCCAAAAGGTTTAGGGATGGTAAGAAGGAACAACAGCTTTTAAGGTCTCCACGTCACATGTTTAACTACAATGAGCTCTGGTAGGGTTTAGGGTGAGTTGGGAGTGGGTGGGGGGTAAAAGATGCTCACGCTCTGATTGGTTCCAGCCGGTTGCCCATATTTAGATTAGTGTCATGTCCCTCCTTGGTTTCTGTTCAGCTGTGCACTGGAATGAAAGGCAAGATGTCTGGTTGCACTCTCTCTCTCTCTCTCTCTCTCCACATCACATCATGGAAACTCAGCGAGAGCTCGTTCACTGGCTCTGAAACACACCTTGCTCTGTCATTTATTAGGTGTCTTTCTCCTGGACAGACTTTACTTTTCCTGTTACTTTTCCTGGCTTGTGATAAGTGCTGCATCTGGAGATTGAATCATTTGTCTTAACATTAAGTATCTTTTTCCCTTGTAGCTCCAAAGCATCAGTAATAGTTGTACGGAACACAGTTTTGGGGAGTTATCTGTTCTAGTTTTTGATTACAATCCGGACATATGAGTGTCCTTTTGGTTTTACACGCTAGGATATAAGACTCAACCCACTCTTTCCTATCATTTTTTTCTTTAAATGAACTAGAATAATCAGGAAAAAGAAAAACCAGGGCCTGCATGCCTGAATGGGTCATGTTTGCTGGCCTTTCTTTTAAGCCTGACATTGCGTGTCATTCTGTTAGCTTGCCAAATTATCTTTTCTTTTTTCTTTTTTCTTTTCCTTCTCTGTCCACGTTTGCAAGCAAAAGAGGAGGTGCTCCTTCTTCTGTTTCTCCTTCTTCTTCTGGTTCTGTTTCTTCTTCTGCTTCTTCTTTTGCGTTGCTCTGCCTGACATGAAGTATCAACTTTTCATTTCCCAGGCCTGCCACATCAACAAAGGGAGTATACTTGGCTGAGATGCAAAGAGGAGGAACAAAAACAGTGTCGAGACAAAAAATGTAAGAATCGACCACAGAGGGGGGAAAAAAAAGGGAGGGGCAGTCCTTTCTGGCAAAATTGAGTTTGTATGGCGATGGAGGGTGAATATGCACTTACTGTACCCTCTGACACTGTTAACCTGTCCCAGTCCAGCCCCAGCTCTTGTTAGTGATGATGCTGCTACTCTGCACTACGTTGTAGACGTCAATCTATTTCTTTGATTGTTGAAAAATGATGAAAACAGAGAATCTAAATCAGAAAAAAAGGTCTAAACCGATAACATGATATTTATATGAAATATGTTTTTTTGCTACATGACAATTAAAGTGTTTTCATGGAGAAAATCTTTTTGTGAGGCAAGGTCTGCACAGACTGAATCATCTTTGCAGTGTATCAAATATTGGATTTCATTAAAAGCAGATGGTTTTAGTTAAAGCACATTGTCTAGCCCAGGAAAGAATTTGGAGGTCCTATAACGGAAAATATAATCTGCAGACTACAAAAATATTAATGCACAGGATCTGATGTCACCTCTCCTCACAACTCATCCTGTTAGAACTAAACACAAAGGCTTCAGATGTTGAGGGGGAAAGGTGCGTACGTCGTCATTCGGGTTATCAAGTCGCCACCTCCCAAATTTCTGAATCACTTCAGCGTGCGACTACAGAGGTCAGACTTTTCATTAAGTTTAATGGTTACACTTAACCTGATAATGACAGCGGCCACTCTCATTTAAGTCAGGATCCACAGCTTCCTGCTTCTTCAAAAACCCCTCTGACTCTAACGACTGCACTTAAACAAAGGGACCGCTACAGAGCCACCTGGGCTATTGTTAGGCTTAGCGACAATTTTTTTTTGCTTTCAGGACTCCCTTTTTTTAATTTTCTAGAAATCCTGTGTATGAAATAAAAATATGTGGACCATGTGTGGTAAAAAAGAAAAAAAGAAAAAAAAGAAACAAGGATGGCTCATTCTCCTGCAAAAAAAAACAACCTGTGATCTTGCATTTACAGTAGATGAAGAGATCACAGATATTAACCCCTGGAATTATGGAGGATGTAAACCTCCAGCACTGGACTCCTCTCAGCCCATTGCCTCTCCCTCAACATGTCGAGACATTCGACAGTCTGCATTCCTCCTCACAACAGTTTTCCTGGAGCTCAGCCGCTTAAACAAGGCACCATTACCGAATGCAGTCTGCTTTCCCTATCATCGGCCAATATCGAATAGGAAATAGTGAAGAAGGGTAACACAATCTGTGGGGATGATGCTGAATGTGTCTGCTCTAAGGTTGCTATGCTCACCTTGCAGCTGTAGAAACATAAGAACTTATTTGCCATAAAAGCAGACGTTAAATAACTTAAAATTTCTTTATGCTTCATTTCTCTTTTTCTCTCTTTGTCTGCCATATCCTCACTCTCCACCTCTGTGAACACATTTTGCTGTATACTCCTCTCTCTCTCTCACTCTCACTCTCTCTCTCTTAATTTTTTGTCCTGTCTCTACCTGCCTTGCGCATTGCTGAAGTTCTTCCTTTCTCTTTACACCCCCTGCCCCCCTATTCTAGCTTCCCCTTTAAGATCCCTCAGTAGTAGGAGGCAAAAAGAAGCACCCAGTTTAAAAGAATAACCACCCTGGGGCGTCCTTCCTGAGAGTTCACGGGGTGGGAGTGCAAACCGTGTGTTCGAAACATCATCAGACTCCACCTTCTCCCACCCTGCTAAACCCAACCCAGTCCCACCCAGCCTCTCCCTGCCTTGTGGGACTTTATTTATTTTAATTTTTTTATAGGGAGACAAACGCCACACCATGTCTTTGGACTATGAGACTGATGGAGGTTGTTTGTCAGTGCAAAGTAAATGCAGCTCATTTCTTTTGTAGTGTGGGTATTGTGTGCACATGCAGAGGTTTTTATTGTGTAGTTCACAGGAGTAAAAGCTTAAGAAAAGATTAAAGGATTGCTTTTTTTATTTTTTGCCAAACGTTACAAACTTTTTTTGGTTCCATATTCATGAAATCTGATATTGTTTTCGCAATTTCATGCCCAAATGTTACCCAGAACGTAGGTAACATTTCTATTTTTGAGAGAAAGGAACAAAGGAAAAGATGGAGCAGCAACATGAGAGAATGGCTATGATAATAGAGAGAAGGGGAAACATCTTTTTGTTTCGTCCCTGCACATGAGTTCAATTCTTTAAGCATCTGGAACCACTTAAAGTTGTACTGCTCTGCGCTGTGACTTCAGCTTCGGAAGCAAAACCTTAAGGAGGAAAAGTGAAAACAGTCGATTCTCAGTACTTTTTCGGTTAGTTACAGATAAAAAAAAAAAATCTATATGTGCCATTATAGACATACTGTTTTTAATCACTCAGAGGTTTTCTAATGGCAATTATCAGCCATGCTTACATTTTATTGTGACTGATAGAGACCAAATTACTCAGAAAAACATTCCCAGCTACAATACCTCACTGTGAAATGCTCCAACCACTCAACTCAAACCAGATTCATTTTACAGATAAAACCCAGTCAGCTATTTCAACTCTTTACAAATGCAATGTGAAAATGGTAAAGCGTACTAGTTATATATATATATATCTTCACTGACTGTTTGATTATGTCTTTTCTTAGTACCTGTTTAGAATAAACCTTTTCGTGGTTTGGCTTGTAGGTGTGACGGTTCTTCTTCAGACAGTCAGAGCAGGGTTATGACAGACGGGAGGATCCAATAAAACTATACAGAGGAATTTTGTTTGCACGACTGGTCAGTAATTGAAATAATTGATGATTTAGTCTACGACTAAGCACAATTTTGTGTCTGGAGAAAGCACCCCAAATCTATCATTATCATTTTGTGAATTCAATTTAAAATCTGTGCATTTTGTTGACTGAAAGACAATGAAGAGACGGTCTGAAAGAGGAGAACAAGGTCATTTTAGAGGTGGTATATTATAGTAAAGTATGTTTACTTAAATGATAATATACATAATGACAGTGAGATACTTGATCTTTATTTGATTATTTCCATCATGTGCAAATATACACTTTTATTCCACTGCATTTCAGAAAGGAAATATAATAAAATGTATATTTTATACAGCATTTATCTGACAGCCTGCTATGACTTACTTCTGCAGATAAAGAAACAAAACACATAATTATTTCAGATATGATGCATAACTATAGATTAAATTTCCTAAAAGTATAAAGCAGTTAGTATAAAGCAAACAATGTGAAAATGTCAACATGGTTACTTACTTGTAAAGTTACTTTTGATATTAAAGTACATTTTATATCTATACTTTTACTGAAGAACACTTTTAAATGCAGGACTTGTACTTGGAATAGAGTTTTTCTCTGGTTTTGTGTAACTGAGAGATGTGAATTCTTTGACAAAACAATCCTAACTAGCTTTTTCTGGAGCTCTCAATGTCTTGCTCAATAAGTGGACCTTGACTTTATATTTAGTCAAATTACTATTGAGTCAACAATGAACTTTCTATCTATCTCATCATTCATAAACTCCTGTCGTTGATACGTAGATAAGCCTCATTCCTTGTTTTGCCCGTGTGTGTGTGTGTGTGTGTGTGTGTGTGTGTGTGTGTGTGGGTGGGTGGGTGGGTGTGTGTGTGGGTGTGTGTGTAAAAGAGAGTGAAAGTGTAGCTCCAGTACCTTTAGGGCAGTATAAGTCATAACAAGTTACCAGGAGCTATACTCCACCCACATAAAACTAGACTAGCTATACGGTCTCTACAACATGAGCACTCCACAGTTCTCGAATGGTTTACTGAATCAATATATGAAAATGTGTTGTTTTTTTAAATTTAGCCCTACTTAAAATAACTCCATGGCCTCCACATTCTGTATAATTCTACAAGTAAACGTTTTACTCCTGAGCCCGACACTCCCATCTTATTTAAAATGCTCTGTGCTCAGGAATGGTCATCTGATGACAGGAAAAACTCAGACCAGAAAGCAAAAGGTGGAGTCTCTCATTGTGGTCCCAGTGATGTCTTTGTCTGTGGGGAAGCATTCTCACTGGAATAGCTTAATCACACTGAACCTGCTGAAACACCAAACATTTGAGTGTAGAGAGGATGAATCATTTTGTCAGGACAAATAAACTTCAGTCTTTCTTCTTTCTTTATCTCACATCATGTCTGGAGTTGAGAGGACATAATATGCTTTTTATGTTTTCTTGGCATTTATATAATGTTATAATGTGAATGTGTGTAAAAAAAAAAGCTCCTCGAAAGCCTGCTCTGAATGCTCCACTTTAGTCATTTTATCTCTACTTCCCCATTGAACTGACATCAGATTATTTAAACATGCCCACAAATGGCCATCTGCTCCATAGCCTTTGTTGCGAAGGTTGTTTGATGAGTTTTCCGAGTTGTCCACTTGCATATTTTGGATCGGAGTTCGTCTTGAACAGATGTATTTGAGAAATTGATATTTCGAGTAAAGTACAAGAAAAAGAAAAGAAAAGAATTCTACTACTACTGTTTGTTTTATGTAGCCTCTGAGGAGCAACTTCCTGAAGCTGGCCAATCAGAACAGAGTTGGCTCATCGGGAGGAGGGCCTTAAAGAGACAGGAGCTAGAGCAGCCTGTTTCAAACAGAGGCTGAACCGAGGGGCTACATAAAGGGCCAGTATAAGATAAATAAGGAGGTTTTTAACTGTAAATCATGCAAAGATAGTCCAGTGAAGCCCCAGAATAAAAATACAGACCTGGAAATGTACATATTATATGCTCTTTAAAATGTTTATAAGGTAAAAAAAAAATCAAATGAATAATCCACAAACCCTTGTCTGGGGCACTTAACATGGAGCCTAAACTGGGAGGTCATCCTGCCAGTATGGCCTCTGTGCTGAAGTAAAAACATGTAGGTACGACCCCTCTGGGATCATCATGCTGTGAGGCCTTGTCCTCAGACCTGTGTCCAGTGATCTAAGGGCAGGAAAAACAGCCCCTCCCAATCAGAGAGCAAAGCCTTCACTTGAAATTTCACAGGAGATTTCCAAGGAATTAGTGTCAGTCAGCTGGAGACCGGAGCTGAAACATAACAGATGATATCCCAAACGGTACCAGTATGTTTGCTCTGCAAATTGCTGTTTTTTTTTTCTTTCTTAACCTCAAAGCAATCACGTCCTATTATCAGTGCATAATTTGACTATGATAGTAGACAAAAATATCCAACTGAATTAAAGGATATGCAAGATCCCTGAAGAAATTGAGGATGCCACCTTCTGGCCAAATGTTTCTCATATCTGTGTTAAGTGTAAAAGTCAACAGTGGGTGTGTGAGGAACAAGACCTCAGCATGTGTCAGCAAACTGTGGAACATTTTGGAAGCAATCTGTGATAAAAAAAAAACTTTGTTCTCTAACAAATCTTAAAAAGTTTAATGAGATAAAGAAAACCTATTTTATGTTGCATCCCATGTCTATAAATAGTACATCTTGCTGATTTTAAACATGTTTAAAGCTCATTGTTACAACCTCAGTGAACCGTTTTAATGATTTAACAACATCCTGTTAGATTCCTTCATAACTTCGAAAGGTTGATTCAGATAAAGGGAAAAAGTCCACGTAAAAACTCTACAGTATGTTGTCTATATCTAAACCATGTGTTGAGGAGTCATCTCATAATGATGGTTGGCTATGATCATGCCCACAGAAGAGCCCCCTCTAGTGCATACTGTCTCCAGCATTGCAAAAACATCGACTTGCTGGCCATGTAAACACAGAGCAGAAACAGCAGTGACGAATGCGGATGCATATGAGTGGTGGGGATTATTCGGTGGAGGGGTGGGCTCATTTGATGGGGAAGGTGGAGTAGGGTGGGAGAACTTCAACATTAAATGGTGAAATGTGAGATCTGGATCATGTCTAAAGCATCTGCTGAGAGGAGGAGCCACGGTCACATAGTGCAGATGGGTGTGAAAGAGCAAAGAGTTTAACTCTTTCATTCAACCACAAGATCATTATAATTGGTATTATATGGGGTTCTTCCTCTTTGTATGCAAGAAACATGATCGATTGCACAATTCTTGGAGTATTAACATCTGTAGTGTAATAATTTATAGGTAACATTCCCAAACTCTTCCAAGTGTCTAACTTTGTCAGTGTTGGATTAAAGCCAGAGACTCTTATCTGTGATACAGTGTAAACTATGATCACGTGCTGCAGTGCGGCTTTGTGGTTTAGCAAGTGGTGATTACTTTTGTTTTCTCTACAACAATGTGTGTCTCCGCTTCACCTTGTTTCACTGCTTCAAATGAATCGACAGAAACGTCGGTTTGAAGTAGGATCTCTTCATGCTACTGTTGGGAACTATAAAGGTAACCTGGATGTCAAAGGTCAGTTGTTTGTTGTAGACAGGTGCAGGTTTCAAGGACACCTTTGTTTTAATGAGTAGAGTTGCAGTGACTGACAGAAAAGTATTAAGCAATTATTTTCATTCATATATTTGATGTTTACTTGTATAGGGACAAGTATAGCTATAGCATAAATTAACATATATCACCGTATTTATAAAACTCAACAATAAAATACATGTGGAACTACACAAAACACACAAACATACATATGCATACTGAACATTAAAGCACAAAACACAATAACATGATTTTGATAATCGGCATTTTTTTAAACAAATATGCCAAAAACTGCTGGTTTCAGCTTCTCAAATGTGATGATTTAATGCTTTTCTTTGTCATACATTTAAATACATACATAAATACATACATAACCTTTGACTCTGAGGAATTATAACAAGCATTTTTCACATTTTTATGACATTTTATGGCCAAACTATTAATTGATTAATCAATTATGAAAATACTAGTTGCAACAGTACTTCTCAGCGGAGCAGCAGCAGGACTGTTGAGTCCCTATTGTGACTCATTTGTATATATTCGATATATACACACTGCTTAGATGAAAGTTCAACTATGAATGTTCTCCTTTCTCTGGGCCTCCCGAAATCTGCCTCCTCTCTTTTCTCTTTTCTCTCTCTCTCTCTCACACATCCAAACTCCGACATACGGCATAATTTACCATCAAATCTGTAGAGCAGCTATACAGGAAATATTACAAACAGCTGAAAAAGGCAAAGTAAAAGCCTGCCAAGACACATTCTTTTATTCTAATTCTGACGGTAGGCTGAGAAGGAGCAAGACCGACTTGAGTGAGTGAGTTAATACGTCTTCCGAGGTGCCATCATGACGAATTCAAATCCATGGCACGTGGTTCGTGGTGTATGGGGACGAACCTAAGATTAGTCACTGTAGACGTGTTAAAATTCAGTGAGCCTTTGTGGGAAAAGATGTTGAACGGTTAGACCTGCCTGCACATTTATCAATCAAGCACTTCAAAAAAAGCTGCTCAGATTTACATCTGTCTAGCTTTCTCTAGACACAGGGGTGTGGCAAATATAAGGGAGTTATTCTGCTTTTTTTAACCTCTGCAATGTGGGAGAAGTCAAACTATGCTCTTGTGACCTGTAGATATAACAATGACATGACTCACTAGTATCTAGAAAAACTAACTAAAGAATAAACATATGGGTTTGAGCTATAACTACGCAGACATGTCGACTTGAGCAAACCAGTAGTGTTTCAGGTTGTAGGGAGGCTTTTCAAGCAGGACAGAGAATTGGGGAAACTGCCATTTTCCTTGGATTTTCCATTTAGCTCAACAGAAAATTGGCCTCAAGCCGCAGCTTTTAGCCAACATTGGAGACGAGGTCTGTGATCTGTGCAGAGCAGGAAAACAGCCACAGTTGGATTCAGTTTAATCCTCAGACACAAACATGAAGTTTTCAGTTTTATTCTCTTTCCTGTGGAAACAAAAATATGTGCCTTTCACATGTGGTGAAATTTAAAGTTGGTATGAAAAATATAACCAATAATCAAGAGTATTGAACATTACTAAAAGATGGTAGGTAAGTGAGAGTGACTCTTGGGTAATGGGTGGTGTTTTTAATCACCTGCTCTGGCCTGTAAGCCCAGTCTGATCATGGGTTCTATCTTCAGACTGGGTCTCTTCTCATCTCGGCCGTCCGTCTGAAACTTTCTTATGAGCGTCTTCAGATTGGTAGCAGCTGTGGTTGTTGGCTGGGTTCAAGCTGTGGGAGGCTGCAACGGGCCAGTGGGGAGGAGCTCCAACATCTGGAAAAGAAAGAAAGCTGGCTGAAGCACAGAGACGAGAGCCCAGCAACACGAATACTCCCTGAGCCAATCCTGCCGCTACATTGTTTGCGACTTTACTGTTTTCTTTATCTAAATAAAAGGTTTCAGGTGCCAGTGTTGTTGGATCGCCACTGAACCACAGCTTCTGAAATGCCTATTTCATTTAAAAGTGGCTGGGTAGAAAGTGTAAAATAGAGGGGCAGAGACAGTGGAAAGAGTGGACTGCTGTTGTTAAGATCCGACCCTCTGGGCCTCTCCTGATGTAAGAGCGTGTCTAAACATGTGGGAGCTGCCTGCAAGAGGAAAAAAGAGGAAAGGGGGTGGAAGTGGAGTTTGTGTTGGTCAAGAAAAACTGAAATTCCTCTTTGAATCGGTTTATTTTAGTTGAAGAAGATTCACTTCTTTTCACACTAGTGAAATAACACACTTCCCCTGTTGTCTCTCTTCTTTGTATTTAGAATTAAAAATAAATTTCAACAATGTTTTCTAAGTTTCAAAACAATCTGAAAATATACTGAGTGAAGTAGCAAACAACACAATGAGTTTCCTGTGTCACTGATGCAATGGTTTTGTATAAAAGGGGATGAACTGTGCCCTCTAGTTTAGTTTAGTTTAGTTTAGTTTATTTCAGTTTAGTTTAGTACAAAAATGTCAATAATAAATTCCAAAACCTATTTTCCATTGTGGTTCTTGGTATAAAAATAAAAGATGCAGCTGACCAGCCAGCATCACATTACCAACAAACCAGCACAATAGATATTTATATATATAGTCCAAACATCCAAAAAATGAATTGTTAATAAACAAAACATACAAATTACGATGGGGAGCTTACAAATCCAAGTTTCTTATCAACTATAATTTTAAATCATTTTAAAAATTATTTTATAAAATGTGGTGGTCACTTATTGTTTTAATATCCAAAAGTAACTGCTTTGAATTACAGTTCGCCATGCCACTATTAAATCTCAGCGGGATCAAATTAGCAGCTCCAGACTGCTGGGAAGGTGGGAACAGTTTATTGATCAGTAATAAGCTGTTAATGAGGATATTTTTAGGTGATTGTGAAAAAACACTTTAACTTACTTTGTCTTTTTTTTTTATCTTGCAGCCTATCATACAAGATAACAACAGTTTGTCCACTTTTCCTCTGAAAAAAAGTTCATGTATTAACAACTTTGTAATGTTTAAAACAGCAGACTTGATGATATAAGAAACGTGTATGTATCACAAACAGAGCCTTTATTCTTGCAGACATCACATAATTTATCTATAAAACATTGATAAATGACTCATTACCATTAATAAGGCCATTATGTACAATATACAAGACTTCATAAAGAATCCCTTATACTCTTGGGTGGCTATAAGTCATATTTTTACAATAATGATGGATCAGCAAAAACTCTCTGATAAACCCACCGTCCACTAACTACCCTGCACCATATTGCAGAGAGACTAAATCATCAACTAGAACGTAGTGGGGCATTTAGCAGCTGAAGAGCCAGATATTTCCCTCATGAGCTGGTGGAGACCAAAACCAGAGCTAAAAGGAGCGTGTACATTGGACTTATATTCACCTAGTGACCAGAAACATGACTAAAAATAAATACTAATGTTGCCTCATTTGTGCTAGATATGCAAGTAAGCAAATGTTTGTCATTTCCTACAATAGTGTGTTTACTGCTTATTTCCACTGCCTCCAAGTGGCCAAAAAAATCAGTTGAAGCAGGTTTAAGTATCTTATTTTCTATATCACTGGCATCTGTTTCTTATATATATTTCATGCTTTATGCTGCATATAAAAGGAATTAACTAATGATAGGATAAAAAATATGAGTTAATCTATTCCAGTGCTCAAAAGCTGGGTAGACTGAGTTTTACCTTCCTCTACCTCCTCCTTTGTTTACAGCTTTGTGAGTCAGTCAGAGCTCAGTATAGGAAAGTAAGAGTTACTGTAGATGTAACATTTATTTTCGGTGAAGTTGTGCACTTAATCTAGCCATGGTAATTATATGGTGTGGTCTACTGAACTTCCAGCCAGGCAAAGTCAGTATAATTAAGTCTTGTCCCTCCCATTTTGCTCCTTGTTCCTTGAACCTGCCTTCGTTTGGCCTTTTTTTTATCCCAGTACTGAAAGAAAAAACTGGTAACAGTAGCTAACCTGTACATGTAGTAGCTGTGAGAGTATTTTCTAAGCTTACACAGCAGTGGGATGGAGGTTAAGAGAGCGAGAGAGGTACTGGCATCCCACTGGCTGCCGGGACAGAAGGGGCATTCATCTCCTCGGATCCCCCCGGTCGTCTCCTTGAGACCACAGTTTGTCAGCCAATATGCTCACCGTTTACTGAGGAAATGTTCACTTAGTGCAGGAAGTCTGAGGTTTCCCTCTATATGTTTGATTTCAAGAGTTAACCAAACAAAACTGGGGTTAGAAGTCAGGTCAGAACAACATAGGTGGGAATTAAACCCAGAGGGGCTTTACAATCTCAATTCACCAGAGACTGAGCGCTCTAATGATTCTTAATAGATAAATAATTGATTATAGGTAATATCTGATTTAATCATATGATCTTAGATTAAGGCCTCTTGCTGTATTTTTTATTACATTAAAAACTCTTTCCTTCTTTGAGGGAAACAATTTGGTATTTGACAATGACTGCATTGGTAGATTATTGTTGTTTAAAGAAGGAAAATCCAAAGCTAACGATATCTTTCTATAACTTATCCAGTGTTCATATAGATCTTTGTCAGTTTTAGCACACTGAAAATGTCATAATTTGAGCCTTTGGATTGACTTGTTTTATCAAGTTTATTGAGTATATACAACAAAAATACAGATACATTTGCATTTTGTGCATTGCAAAAACAACTGAGCTTTGAAATAAAAAGATATATTCTACACTAGGAAAAAAATCTGTACATATATTATATCACAAAAACAGGCATTAGAAAATCTTTATAAATCAAAGCAGTTGGAATCATACAATCATACTAGTGATCAAGCATTTTTGATTTTTCTTAGTTTTATAATGCAGTGGGATAACATTACTTGAATCCAATATGATACAGTGAAATTGTTCCCCCAGGACAGAATGTAAATCAAAAAATGAAGAATTTTACAAAGGCCATAAATAAGACAATAAAACTTATTTTTCCTCATGATTAACGGCCAACCCTGTCGAACTTTACAAATACTGAAAATAACCAAAATGATCCTGCAGCATCAAACCCAACAAAACCATTTACACCCACAGCCGATTAAATTCAATGACTCCAATACTGTATTTTTTTTTAAAATGTTAATGAGAAGCTGCAACCTCTTCAATTCTGTGAAATCCAATTGTTGCCTCGTTGTGTGGCGTCCTGATTAAAGGAATTATAATGATCCACAATCACCTTTATGTCCCTGGTAGATCATTGGCTGAAGCACTCAAGAACTAATTGGCTTCAAGTTAAGATAATTTGTGACTAACATATAAAACAACCTCAAAAGCAAACAAAATGAGAACATGGAAGCTCTAAAAGTAACTAATTAGTAATCAAAACTTGCAGGTAGCTGTGATTAAATATAAGGAATACTGACTTTTTATGAGAACGTTATTATAAATATATATATATATAGGATAGATTAACAGACTGAAGGATGCACCGGGCACACACAAAGATTATTCTGGATTATTTTAGAGTCAAAATTGTCACACTTAGCTATGCTTAAGTTAACTGACAAACCCGACTGTGGATGGTGTGACAAAAAAAAAAAGGCATCACCTCTGGAAAAAACATTTTCATCAGCTATCAGTGAAGGTTTCAGATTTGAAACTGCTTTTGATTGATGCCCAGTCAGTGCGTGCCTTCAATATTTTCCTTTCAGTATAAACAGGACATTCAATCAATTCCTGTCTGAACTGTCAGAAAGGTGCACTATTGGATTTATCAGAACAATCAAGGGTCCAGGTTTGTGCAGTTTTTCTATTATCCTTTAGGGGAAGTAGAGAGTGCTCTCACTGTAGTTTCTTCTTAGCCAGCTGGGCCAGCTCTCTGGCTTTCCTCCTCTTGAGCTTCTTCTTCAGAAAGAGCAAGTCGATGTAGACGATGTGATCTAACACCGTAGAGGCACAGAGAAGTCCTCCGTGTAGAGCACCTGCAATTCCACAGCTGAACACATCTTGGCCTGGAACAGACAGACACATACAACTTACTGGATGAAACAAGGTTGTCTGTGGCCTGGATTCAATGTCCTGTCTGTTTTTCCATTTAGATAATGACTTAACCTTCAAGAAAGATTAAAACTCATTTATCTTTGTTGCCTCGTGTTACAGTAAAGTGTTTTAACTGTACCACTGAACAAATCCAGCAAAAACTGGCTAGTCTGGCATGAGAAAACTACACTGCAGATAACTTTCACTTTTCAATATGTCATCAACCCTCCCACTTCAAGTGACTCAATCCTGAGGGTTTGTTCAGACATTTTCTACGTCACACAATCAGAAAACACAAAAGGACTGAATGTGCAAAAGTTTTTTTTTAATATTAAAACTTGTTTGTAAAATGTTTCATACCTGAGAGGTAGAGGTTTTTGACGGGGGTGTTGCACCTGTTCCTTGCCACGGCCTCAGCGTCAAAACGATCCAGATTGTGCTCAGCGGAGTACATGGCACCACGCTGCGCGCCCAGGTAGTGCATGTTGGTCAGTGGGGTCGCCACATCCTGGAAAACCAGCTAGAAAACAATTCATAAAGATGTTTTAATGTGTCAAAAGGCAGCGGCAACCTACTGTAACAAAACAATAATGACAAATTAAATATTGTACAAGCACAGACAGAAAAAAGATGCAATATATTAGATGTGAAAGAGAATGACTGCACTTGTACCTTGTCTTTGATTTTAGGGAATATAGTGCAGGCCCAGTCAAAGAGGTTTTTGGCGAACCTCATTTTGTAGTTGTGGTATTCATCACCCCTTTTGCGGACGGTGGTGTCCTTCCACTCCTCAAACCATTCGTACTTCACCATCGTCAGTATTGTCATGCAAGATTTTCCTGTCAACATGAAAGAAAACGACAGTCACACCTACTGAGCATGCATGGACACTTAGATGTGATGTTATCTGGTGTTTTTGCTGAGATCTTATCTAAAGGCACAAAGACACTGTAATTCTATGGTAACAGTACATCTTTGAAACATGATAATATTTATTTAGGCGCGTCTTTCATGTTAGCACATCCTTTCTTCAGAGCATCACTTCCTACTACCACTAATACTGGTAAAAGTAGAAGAAGTAGTGTGTTGGTTTGTACCAGGGTGTCTTATTTTGGCCTCTGGGTCTTTGGAAGATGGCATTGTGATGAACATCATGGGAATGTTATCCGGTGCTTCCTCTTTGCTCAATGCAAAGAAGTCCTCCATCCTGAAAATGAAAAAATAAAAATCAAAGCATGAGTAATGGTATTTAAATCCTACAGTTGAAACCTGACTGATGCTCTTCTCCATCTAGAGGACAAACTGGGAACTCTAACTTGGTATTTGTCACATAAAATGTGGTTCTTTTTGTAAAAGTGTCAAAAAATATTCAGTTACAGATTACTTTTTGGATAGAATAAAAGTTGATCCATGAGAAAAATAATAAATGTTTAACAATTGTGTAAATGTTCCTCGGAGCAGGCCTGCATCAAGGGAATATTTTTGATTTTTATAAGTTTATTGTGTCCCTACTTCTTATACAATAGCGCCCCCCTGTGGTTGCTAAATGGCACCTTGCTGCTGAGTGTTCAGTAGTGCACTGCACACTTACGATTTGTCCATATCGTTGTTTTTGAACAGCCAGAAGTTGGTGGACTCGAGGCCCAACTCCTCTTCAGTTCCATCAAAGCCAGAGAAGACCAAGAATGATCCTCTGCCATGTTTCATCATGTCCAGTCTTTCCTGAATATCTGGAATATGAAGAAGTTTAGAATAACCTCACAAGTTCTTTACCAGTTTTGTGATATTTATATGTATATATATATATATATATATATATATATATATATATATATATATATATATATATATATATATACACATATATATATCTGACTCTGGCTTTACTTGAGAATCAGTACTGTTGCTCACCTGGCTTGACTTGAATCTCAGGGGGAAGAAGTTTCTGGAAAGTGGTGAAGATGCCACAGTTTGAGACGACCACAGGTGCACGAACCTCCACTTCCTCCTGACCCTTCCTCACTTTCACACCTGTCACATGACACAAAAGAGGGAGACATCATTTCAATCTGTCTCATCTTTGGTGTAATGTTACCTGGAGAGTATCTTCTCTTTAACAGGATTGTTAAAGATTCACTTCTCACCATAAGCTGCTCCCTTGTCGTCGACCAGGATCTGGGAGACAGGAGCTCTGACCAGGCAGTTTCCTCCATATTTCTGAATGGTGCGGATGATGTGGAAGGCAATCTCACTGGCACCACCCTTAGGGTAGTAGGCGCCTCGTTTGTAGTGATGAACCAGGAGGGCGTTGATCAGGATACTGGAGTCCTTTGGTGGCACGCCTAAACATAAGAATGAAGGGAATGAGGGCTTAATATTTACTTACATTCAATTCTTTCTTTTAATCAGTCTGCTCATACAATTAAATACTAATAATCACAAAATATCAGACTTATGTCAGAGCTTGTAAATATCAGATTAATGCTCACAAACATTGTAACTTGAACATGAATTATGCAACATTTATAAATAATCTGTATTGAAGAATGAGGAAACTGGACTCCAGCTTCTCAAATGTGAATGTTTTCTGGTTTCTTTAGTCCTCTGTGACAGTAAAATGAATATCTTTTGGGTTGTGGACTGTTGTTCAGGACAAAAGTAAACATTTGAGGACATTGCCTTGGGCTCTGGGAAACAGTGATTGACATTTTTCATAATTTTCTGACATTTTATGGGCCAAACAGCTAATCGATTGATCAAGAAAATGATCAACAGATGAATCTATAATGAAAAGAATCATTAATTGCAGCTCTATTTTGGTTACTTGTCCCTTGTCCAGTTTTTTTTTTTTATCACAAATTAAAGCTGAGAACAGCACTTCAACCTCATCTTCATTGGTTTGTTTCAAATCCAGTGTGTTAGAGCCAACACATCACAAAATGCGTCACTGTCCTAAAACTTTCTGACTGCTCTGTACTTCAGGTTGAGGTTTTTAAGGACCCACCATAGAAGAGGTAAGAAAAGATGACATGGAGATCCTTGTTGCTGGTCAGAGTGTTCACCAAGTCTGTTGCACATGTGCCTGAGAGCTTGAAAACCGGGGAGACGAGGTCTGCGATGCCTGACTTCAACAAGAATAATGACACCCACTGTGGGATCAGCTTTAGAGTTGCCAGGTAGTGAGTCTTCTTAGCTGAGATCTGACGTAAAAAGGAGGAAGTTTGGAAGGGATTAGAATTTTATTGGGGTTTTTTTTGGAAATATTTGACTGATTGAAATGTGCATCCACTTCCTGACCGTACCTTCATGAGTTTGAAGAACGTCTCGATGGCCTCTGTGTCATCAGGGAATTGCTTCAACAGGTGGGCTTTCATCTCAGTCTTCCCAGAGAAGATGGTGTACTCCCGTTTCTCATCGTCCTGGCCGATCTGAATGGTGTCAAAATGTTGATTCAGACTCTGGAACTCCAGCTGGCCCTCAGAGATCTGGTCGAAGGCGATACGCAACAGACTGTTTTCATGGAGCTGACCGATGTAGTGAAGCCCTGGAGGAGAGAGAGTGGGAAACATGGACACGGTTTACAAAGTAAGTTGTTTTTTTTTTCACAAAAGTTGAAATAAAGAGTCCTATTTATGTATTTTAAATACCCTTGTTAGGATGTCAGACTGTTTATGCATATAGGAACAAAAATGTATTGTGCAGCCATTAAAATTTAGTTTAAACATCCATCCAGCTTTCCAGAAAGATTCACACTTACTAAATCAAAGACCTCTAATTATTTAGATAATCCTCAGTACTGTTCAATTTACAAGCAGCAGACACCTCGGCTGAGTGATGAAGCCAAAGTATCTTTATCTTTAATACTTTTAAATTCTCTAACACTTTTTCCAGTCTGTCCAACAAGTCCCAACTTCCCTATCATCAGAGACGATTAAAGTCAGATTACTGTCCGCCTTTCTCAGGTTTGGATTTTGTGGCTCCAATAACTGCCATATAGTGACAAGTTAAAACTCGATTTAAATCTTAAAATCAGCCTTGCATTGAAAGCCCCACTGGAAGCTATGACACAAGTTTTCTTACCAACATCAAACTCAAAGCCTTTCTCTATGTAGGTGTGGCAGCAGCCTCCCGCCTGGTCGTGCTGCTCCAGAACCAGGACTCTCTTCCCTGCTTTGGCTAGTGTGGCTCCAGCTGTCAGCCCGCCAATACCACTACCGATGACAATGACATCCAGGTTCTCGGGCACCTTGTCGAGGCTGAAACCTAAACAGAAACACAAACAGTTATATAATAAATACAGAAGTGATGTCAACAAGGTAAATGTGTCAGGACAGTTTTTAACATTATTCTGAGAAAGTTCAGAATCTGAGATGTTAAAATGTGTTGCATAATTTTTTGGTTATGTAATGCCGTCTGAAGGTTGAACTGCACACTTCTCCTGTCATAAATATGTGGCTGCTGTTCCTAATTCCTGTACCTGTGTTCTCCTGTCGGCAATAAACAGTAGATTAGACTGCTAACATAATCTTTTGCTCATAATCTAATTAAGATAAAAACACACATGAAACGCAATTATTGTACAATTGCTCATTTATAACACAGCAAACAGACCATTTAGATAAAGCTGTTTGATAAGCACAGATCACCAGATGTAAGGACCATGATACTTGGTATTTTATCAAAGAAAGGTAAACTGAGTGAGGATTACTCTCTGACACCCTGAGATTGTTAATTTCAATTAAAATCATAAAATGAAAGACACAAGTAAGTAAAGTTTATTTATATAGCAGATTTCTATATAAGATAGATTCAATACAAGATAAAAGAAAGCAATAGCCTTTATATGAAATGACAACATTTTAATAAAATAAATAAGATAGAGAAAGAATTGGATTAAAAGAACCTTTGAACTACAACTTAAAGGCATTATTAAAAAAGATTAAACATTCAAAACATTCATTATAAATTTTATACACAGAATCCTGTTTTAGATACTTTATATATAAATTTAGCTGGTTTACCATCAGCTACATTAATTTGATTCAGTGTCAGTGGAGACTTTTAGTGCAGAAGAAAATGTGGCTAAAATGTTTTAAATATTACAAAATGTGAAAACTTACTAATATAAACTAAATACTAATAGACAGACTTAGCTTTCATGTTGAAATTAATTAAGATAGCCAAAATTTTTAGTTAAATAAAGTTCTTCATTTTCACATCTATAGCTAGCTGGTATGTTTCCATTAAATATAGAAAAGCTATAGTCAGCAAATAATAATAATAATAATTCTCCTTTTTGCTGGGGACCCTCTGGGGGTCTCCAGACCCCACTTTGAGAACCACTGGCTTAGCATAATGACTGGAAACAGGAGGATAGCCTGGTTCTGTCCGAAGGTAACACAATCTGCATACCAGCACCTCTAAAGCTTTTTTTAAATTTTATTTTAATGAACATGTGATGTGTAATTTGTTTAAAATTTACAAAAACTAAATGTAAAAACAAATTTGCCAAGCAATCAGGAAGTTACTGCTCCCAGTTCCAGCTACATAACGGATCATAACATCTATGAAATGGTGAATTTACTCAATAAAATATGATTTAAAAAAACATGGCATACTAATCCATAGACATTTAATTACTAAATAATAATTAGGTTATAAGCTCATCATCATCATAGCAAAATACTAATTATACTACAGCATATTATCCAATGACATAAAAAGAGGTAACAGCTGATATTTTTAGACTTTTTCATTTTAATTTAATGTCATTTTTAAGTGTGTATTCAGACTGAGAGAATGAGTATTGGAGCTGTTTTCATTTGACATATCATAACATATTTATGTAATATAACTATTAAATGTATTGTATCTTGTTAAATTGTGTATTTACCAGGCTTAACTGATAGTAAATAAACTTCTTTATCAAAGCATTGCATCACATTGTCTCACTGTGATGTTATATTCAAGCATTTTGATAATCATGACTCCTTTGACACAACAGTGACTTTACCTTGCTTGATGACTTTGTCCCGCTTCTTCTGATCAAACACACGAGGTCCAGGAGGTCTCACTGACTCCAGTGAGAAAGGGCTCCGTTTCCCAAACAGATACCAGTACGTACCCCCTGCCCATATAACAAACCACGCTAAGAAAATCAAGAGCCACATTGTGGAGACGATCAAGTCACTGTAGGTGGACTCAGTGTTGGTCTGTAGCAGAGTTTCACAACAGCAGTGACAAGTTTCTTCTGAACACAGCTCCCCTCGAAAGGACCCTTTTATAGGCAGAGTGCCAAAGGTCTGCAGAAGGAGGGCAGGAGTTTGATACATAACACTATTCGTGTTATGACAAGCAATAAAGATAAAGTGGTGAAAGACCCATTTTCTCTTACGATGTCAGTGCACAGATCACAACAATATATTACGTGAAATAATGGCAAAGTTTAATTGCTGAGCACTGACTTGGTCAAAAGCTCTACAGGAAAATGAGAGGGGGCTTTAAATTTTCATCACTTTTCCTTTTTTTATGATCTAATGTTTTATCTGATGGATTCACAAAATGGATTTATCCCAACTTGGATTTGGATTTTTTCACTTTTCTTTAAACTGCATAACAAATCAGCAGCATATTCAAAAGTCAATTGTTTTAAAGTAAACAAAATATTCCCTATAGATGTCTAGAATTCACACAATTATAACACTTCATGTTGTAATCTGAAGGTTGCAACACATTTTGTTTTTCTCCTGTATGTAGTATGAGCATAAAGGAAACTTAAATAGATTAGATGTATCCACAATTGCTCTTATCTGATAAGGCAATTAAGATAAAGAACACACGATGGACAAATCATCCTAAACTTTATACATACATCGTGCGGTTTTATGTCTTTACAACAGTACAGCTGAGTGAAATCATTGACTTTCAGCTTTTCAGATCCAATAAGGACAGAGTTAGCCATGCCAAATAGGGAAGAATTTGGGCCTAAACTTCTTCAAAGACACACGAAATCCAGACATAGTAAGTAGTATTTGTAATTGTAATTGTAGCAGTAATTACAATTAATTGTCATTTTTATTGACAACTTATTACTTCTGAAGGAGGATAAAAAACATAAATCCAAGGTCATGTGATAAACCATAACATAGTTTTTTTTTTTGCTGCACTGTCATTTCATGTAGTCCATGCATGGACTTTGTTCTCAAGTTATACATTGATTCAGTTGACTTTTAGCTACAGATTTAATCTTAAGGCAGAGATAACATGAAATCATAGACCAATTTTCTTTTTCTTTTTTTTCAATTTTAAAAAGTCATTTTTTAACTTTAATACATCACTAATGACACTTAATGTATCTAAAAATATAACTAAATTCAAATTGGTTTGGTTCAGGTTATATTTAGTGATATCATTTACTGTTACTGGTTTTCTCCTTTTCAGTTATCTTATAAACAATTATGTGCTTTAATGAATCAATAACTCTATTTACATGACAAGTTACTATCATAATTAATTTATTACCAATAATTTTATGAGGAGATAATCAAGGAGCTCAAAGTTTTGGGGTGCACCATTTGTTTCAGCCTCATTAACTTTAAAGTGAAATATTCACATATCACTAAAGTCCTTTAAATGCTTAGTAACACTAAGTGGGTCACTATTTCCTTGCACACATTAAGATGTGCAAAGTTGCCTAAATTCACTGGACTGAAAAAGGTTTAGTGCAGCACTTTTTAACAAACTTATAAGTTCAAACTGCACTTACAACAAATATATTCACACTGAAAGTTGTGTTGCAAATGTTGAACAAATTATATGCAGTCTATTAGTTGTTGCCCGAACTGAAAATTACACTAATTGGATGGAGAGCTTGAAATGGAAGCTGGGATGAGGCTGCGGGAATAAGCTTAAAGACTTTGATACAGGAAGCAGCTCTGTGTCAACAGGTCTGAGTGAACGACCGTGCCGCAGCGAAGAAATCCTATTATGAATTAGACTAAGCAGTTGGTGCACAGCTCCTGTGACTTTGTACAGTAACACACCGTCACAAACATAAATGTCGAACGATGTTGATTTGTCAGATATTTTGGAACCAAACAATATATAGTCAACCATATTTTATATTTACCAATATAATAACATGAGATGAGTGCAGTATGAGTGCTATATATGCTAACATATATCAAGATGTCTAGATATCAAGAATCACAAAAGTCATGCCAGGTCAAAGCTTTGTACAGCTATTTGCATTTAATTACAAATTGACAAATAAACATTTTTATATCAACAGGTACATACAGTAATCCAGTGATGGAGAAGGGTCTTTCTCCTGGTGGTGATACGGTTACCGCTCTTAGTTTTCTTACTATTGTACATTTTTATCCACAAGATTTCTACAGGAATAAGCAGATCTCATAAAAAATAATGTGACTTTTCCCTGGATGTCCATGTGCTATGTTACTATACAGCCTCCCTTGTCTCCCTTGTAGGGGTTCTTGTCATCTGGAACGCCCTTAATCAGCGGATCATTAGGTGCCCTTTCCTCCACAAAAGCAATCGTATCCGCACAGTTTGCACCCACCTGAGGAAAGATGAAAACGATTGTGAGTTTTAAAACATTAATAGTTCTGTTTGTTAGAGGTATAAAGATAAAAAATTTAAACTTGCATGCTACAAATTCAATCCAAATGGGTTTCCACATTGTTTTAACGGAAGAAGCTTCCAGTAGAAGCTTATAGTAGATCATTTTTCACAATTGATGGCAAATAAATATGAAATTCCATTTAAAAAGAGAGAGATTGTTTACTTACCGGTGTCCTAGCTGTGCTTACTTCCTTCTTCAACTGATCAAGCTCCATTTTCAGGATTTCCTTATCTGACATATCCCGAGCCATCCTGGCTGTAAGAAGAAACCAAGATGCTTGTTTCAAAATACATTCAAATGTCACAGCAAATGCCTAAAAGTGTTCCTTCAAAGTGTCACAACTTGTAGTTTCTTTAGCTTATTTTAATAATCCTTTTTTTTTCTTCAGATCTTTCAGTTTCAAAAACACCTTTTATCCAAAATAAATGTAAATCCAGTGAAGACAAACATGCGAGGCATTAATCTCTTACCTGTTGAATGGTGGGATCCCCAACAAACAAAGAAATGTGTTGGCTCCTAAGAGCTCATCAACTGTACGTCTTCTTCTAGTCCGGTCACTTCCTCACACTGACTGATCTGTGCTGTCCCACTGCTCTTCATCCCCAGCTGATCCCTGCTCCTGGCTTTTGGGGGAGGTCGGCACAGGATTGGACCTGATGTCACCAATCCCCCGTGATGAGATTAAACAATCAGGAGCCATAACCCCTGAACAGGAAGGAGGAAGGGTTGAGAACACAGATCCTTACAGATCTGAAGACAACCTAGGTGTGAAAGTGAGACGCTGACATAGAACTGATAGAAGTGTTATGTGAAGGATAACAAGATATATTTATACATGATGTGTAGCTTCATCTAACCCATATATTAACATTTTTACCCTGGTAGGCAGTATTTTTTTTACTTTGGGCTTTAGTGTGTTAACTCAATGAAAAATAATATTATAAAGGTTTACATATGTTGTAGTAGGATTCACTGAGCACAAGGCTTAGTGCCAAGAGGAAGGAGTTCAAGTCTTCATCACTGATTTGATTAGAAACTTTAATCTTGCCGTCTATCCAATCAGTTGCCCTACGTATACCAACGTCATTCTTATCAACACTCTGTGGAAACACAGCAGGCTACGGCTTATGTTTTTGTGAATAAATTATTCAAGCTGCATACTGTATATATGCTTCCTAAGTAATATTGCATCATAAGTGTTTGTGGGCCTCACAGCAACAAGGAAGGAGTTTGTCTACATACTGTATGTGTGAGCCTGATACTTTTTATTGGCACAGCCTTTCCTGATCTCACTTGAGCTTTTACTTTCTTCTTTGAACTGTCTTTTGTTTCTTTTAAATATACTTTTATTTTGCATCAAACTAGTTTTATCTGCTGTATCATAAATGCTTTTAAGATTTGTCTGTTTTAATTTTCTGCCCCGTGTGAAGCATTTTGTAACGTGGGCTCTGATAAGTGATATAAATAAAGATTATTTTTGTTATTGATATTAACAATCTGCTTAGTGTTACCCTGCACAGAATAAATGGATATAGATAAGTGAAGGACGGGACGGTGTGTGCAATCTGAGGTGTTTTTCAAAGGAAGTGGCCTGACAAAATGATCAAGACGCCTTGTTAAGTATAAACTGAAATATCATAGTTTCAGTGTAACTGAGGTGGTTTATCCGTTCAAACTTTATGGAGTTTTATACAATTTTCACATCCTGTGCTAATCACCTCTAACTGACATTTCATCTGAGACATGACAAACTACTGATCCTTAACTAAACCTTCAGCAGGACTCACCTTATAAGCCATTTTCAGGATCTGGGTTAGTCTCATCTACTAAAGATTAACCTGAGACACGTCACTGTGGATTAACAGCAGCGTTTGGACGCTCCTGAACATTATGAATGCCTGGTGGGTCACTGAACACCTGATGAAAAACTTCCTCCTCTTCTTCATTCCTGCTTTTGTTGTGTAATTTGAACCACTTTCATTTCCACGACTAACTATTGCACTAAACTGCAACCATTTGTAGGGAATGGCCTTACTGACAAAGATAAGTGTGCAGGCTTTTTAATGTTTCTTAAGACTTTTTGATTATTTAACATTGCTGCTGAAATGATTAACTGAGCAGTCGATTGATAGAAAATGTACTAAATATTTTAATAATTTGTTCAAATGATTTTTTTCAAGCAAAAATACCAACCCCTCCCTGGTTCCAGACTCTGAAATGTTCGTTTTTAATGGTTATCTCTGTATTATATCACTGTAAATTGAATATCTTTGGGATTTGGACTTTGGACTGGAAAATAAGCGCTGTGACGCTGTTTTCATGAACTCTAGGGGTGTCGCTGCCATTGAGGACACAGTCATGTCCTTGGTTGGTCCTTTGTGTCAGAAAAGTTTGGGTGGGTTTAACAACCTGAGTAGATTATATTCTAAAGTAACAGTAATTTTCAAACTAAAGATTTATTTTAAATTTGTCTTTTTGGGGCAAAGACTTGAATTAAAAGAACAAGATTTTGTATTTCATCACCATAAGGGGAAGCGTTAAAGCAATCATGTATATTATAACATATTATACATATTGTATGTATTGTAATGGCTAAATTAATCTAGAAAATATATAAAAAGAAAATTTAATTTTTTTGGTGACTAATAAAAAAGGCCTTACATCAAGTGGGGTTACACTGGGGTACTTTGGACTCTTGACCTTCATAGGCTATCTCTAAAATCATGGCTCATGTTATAGTCAGTCAATGTATCACAAAAAACAATTAAAAATATGGAAAAATAACGCTTAATCGCAGCCCAAATATCCATATTTAGCTATTTTAGTTAAAATATTGAACCATCTTATTTGCTTGTTTGACTAAAGTTCCTGAACTTGGCACAGATGTTTGAGTAATTCTTACCAAGTATTACACACAGTTCATCTTATCTATCTTTTACAGAATTGGGCCTATAACCTCTACTCATCACTAAAACAGCCATTTTTTGTAATGATTTACTTTTCAAATTCAAATTCAAATTTGCTTTATTGGCATGAATGTCACAACAGCAATATTCACAAAGCATCAAGAAACAAAATGATATTAACACAACCTTAAAATTCATATTGATATATATTAATTATATACATGTAGTATATTGTATTCATATATCTCTCTGTGTGTGTGTCTGTTTGTCTGTCATAGGCTACTTTTGGGGACAAATTTCAGACTAGAGACCAGTTCATTGCGGACAGGTTGTCCAAAACTATGATTTTTGGTCAGTGGTTAAAGTTTGGGTAAGTCTCTAGGAAATTAATGTAAGTCTATGTAATGTCCCCAAAGGTGACCTAGGTCAGTGTGTTTGTAGGTCAATCATTGTCCTTCAGGTTGTGGCATGTTGATACATACTTGACAGCAAGATATACTCTGTCTCCTTCTCCTAAGAATATTTTATTGAGAGGTCATTAATCTCGTTGAAATCTGAAATTACAGAGTTGAACTTGTTAAAGTAAATGTTCCTTACTTCAATGAATGTTTTTACATTCAGTGAAAGAAAGTGCATCTCTGTCTCAACTTCACCTGTCGAACAGTGACCACATATCTCTTTTCTTGTGTCGTCCCTTTTCGACAGCCAATATATGGTCACTGAGCCTGTAGTTGAGAAGGATGTGTCTCTGCTTTCTATCTCTGACAGTACAGAAATATTCTGCCAATTTTTGCCAATCCTTTTAGGTCCAGTAGATGGTAGTATTGAACTTCTCGTCCTTTTCTCCTGCTGTGGACCTTTCATGCACGTATGGAACCTTTCCAGGCCATTTGGCTCTATCAGCCAATAGGAGAACGCCTTTGTTCTTGAAACAGGAACTCCCTTCAAAATAAGAGCCTGCGCGCAACACTTTGATTTGAACACACTGCAGGTGAAAAAGATGTGTGCTATTATTTTGATATGTGCATGTAGTCTTTGCCCGGAAGTCCATTGAGTATCCGCTGCGCACTCGGCGGATCGATCTGAACAGAGGCAAACATGGCAGCTCCCACTAGGAAACAGATATTGAGGTTTCTCACCCAGTTCGGAGGGTTTATTTTGACCCGGTTCGGATTTTGGAACTGCTTTAGTATGTTGATGCTGTTTGCTGAACGCGCGGACTCAAAAAGGTAAGAAAAAGATTGAATGAGTGGACGTTAAAGTAGCTAACGGTAGCTAACGAGCAACCGGACGAAACTTTGCGTCACACCTTTTAAAAACAGTTTTCATTATTAAGATAGTCTTTAAAGGTGTTTATAGTTGTGCAGATACAGTAATTTGACAACAAGGCTTTTATATCTTCTCGTTCAGGGTGTAACGTTAGCTAATAGCAATTAGACCAACCCTCTTCAGGCTGAAACCATGTGGACTTTGTTTAAATTAAGATGACAAGTGCTGTCTTGGCTGGTCTGTAATTTTTCTTTTCAGCCTGACAGCGAACAGTCTGTAATTTCTCTAGTCTAATCGTGGTTTTACTCTCATATGTTCACTGGGTGTGTATTGTTTCAATCACTCTGCGGTGGGCTGGGCTTGCTCAGACAACCACACCCCTCTGAATTATCCTGTAATTATAGAAACTTAAAGCGAAATCTGCACAGCCTTTGTCATACCTGCCTGACTCTCTTATTTGAGTTATTTCCCCCTCTCACTCTCACTCAGTAGTCCTATAAGCTTCAGATAAACTTTTAAATAAATTTTTTTTTGCATAAAATGAGTGGATACATTGTGGATTTTAGCCCCCCATAACTTAAATTGAATGCACATTACACACAGTTGTCTCCTGCAGGGTTTTTGACTGCTGATGATATATTTAAGGATATTTTCTGGAGTTATTTGAATTTCTTAGTGTTGGAAAATATAATAAGCAATCACTGTGTGGACATTCGTCTATCTGGTGCAGATGTTGAGTGCAGTTTCAACAGATTTTTATTACTAATCTTGAATTTTGATTCTTTTAAATCTGACAAAGAGCCAAAAGGGGCTTTAAATGTTGCATTTTTCTCTATATAATACACAAGAATATTTCTTGTGTGTCTTTTGTGAGACCAGAAGATTTATTATTCATCTCCCTACAATACAAAATAATATATACATACACACACACACAATAAAAGATGAGGGGAGGATATACGGTAAATAAAAAATAAAGCTGTAATGAAAACAATCCACAGTTTGATTTGAACCTTTACTTTTTTATTCATTCTTATCTCCAGGAAGCCAGACATTCATGTACCGTACCTGTACGTGGACATGGGCGCCGCGGTGTTGTGTGCCAGCTTCATGTCGTTCGGGGTGAAGAGGAGGTGGTTCGCGATGGCCTCCGCCGTACAGCTGGCCATTAGCACCTACGCATCGTACGTTGGAGAACAGGTGTACTACGGGGACTGGCTGAAGGTGAGTCGCCATCTGTGGTTTTCTTATAATGAAGCGACGCCACTGTTTCTGAACACGGAGCATCATTCGTCATCACCACACTCCCCGCATCTTCACCTTTTTGATTATAATGGCCGTCATAAAGTGTCAACATCATCATTAGATGGTGATTTTTTTTGTTCTTATTTATATACATTTAGGCTACAATGACGATTTTTTATTCATAACATTTTTAAGTGGCAAATATCTGATATCAGTCTCAATAAGTCACCCAAAGTCATGTTTATATTGTCATAAAACAGCATCAGTGACTCCCCAGCCACATGTTTTACATAAAACATAGTCCAGCTCATCCAGCGTATCCAGCCTCTCTATAATCTATAGTTTATTTTGCATAGACACTTAACTGCACTGAACTGTGGCCTCATTCAGTCACCTCTGTTCATATGCTTTAAAGACAAGCACTTGTTTTACAATAAAGCAAAGTCTTACACACTATTTGTCCTTCACCTGCTGATTTCTGACCGTTTAGAGGTTAAATTTTGCCAAATCTTTAAAAGTGTCCCAGATCAGTGTTGAGCTAAGTCTGAAAGGAGACGTGTCAGGGCACAATTTGCTGGTGGCTGGTAGATTTGTTTCACTCACCAGCCAAAAAAAAAACAAAACAATGTTAATCTAATGTTAATCACAGATAGACATTAAAACAGATATTTTACTTTCTAGTAGATTGTTACAGCCTGACTTTTACTGCCCCGCAGGTACGAATGTATTCCAGAGCGCTGGCCATCATCGGAGGTTTTCTGATCCTGGCCAGCGGAGCGGGGGAGGTGTACAGACAGAAACCTCGCAGCAGGTCCCTGCAGTCTACTGGACAGGTTTTCCTGGGAGTCTACCTCATCTGTGTGGTAAGAGCCATGTGTCATAGATTAGTTGTATATATGGGAGAGTTCAGGAGGTTTTTTCTCTTTCTCTTTGCAGTAAAATGGGACCAATCAGGTTGTTTAAACTGGAACACAGAGCGCTCTCAGTGACCGGCAATGCAAAGCAGATTACGTTTTATCAACTGACGAAAGCTCTTATTCAAATTAGCATGAAGTGCACTTTGTTAGGAGAAAATGCCAGAGACCACATATTAAAATGTTAAGAGCCGATTTTGGTCTTAACTACTTATTCAGCGATTAATCCATCAGTTAATCGACAGAAATTAACCAGCATTTATGTTTTTAATACAATGATAATATAATAAACGTTATGTTCTTTATATAGCAGCTTTTTAAAACAGTGTTACAAACAGAAAAACAGAAGAAATCAACCCCACAATTTAATGAAATCCTTTTTTAAGCAAAAACTCCAAATATTCTCTGGTTCCATCTTCTTAAATATGAAGATTTTCAGCTTGTTGTTGTGTTATATTTGTTTATATCATTGTAACCTGGATATGTTTGGGGTTTGCACTGTTGGTCAGATGTTCAAAGACGTCAGTGAAGGCATTAAACGTTTTAAAATGATGTATTAAGAAAGTAATTTGCAGATTAATGGATGATGAACATACATTTTAAGTTGTTTGGTTAACCCTAACCCTAAACCAAGATCTGTTCTCAGTGTGTCATTTTTAATTTAACGCAGTACCGCTCTCCATCCACTAGGTGTACTCCCTCCAGCACAGTAAAGAGGACAGGCTGGCCTACCTGAACCACATCGTTGGGGGAGAGATCACTCTGATGCTGCTGGAGGTTCTGTTTGGGGTGCTGGCTCTCGCCTTCCTCTCCGGGTGCTACATCCGCCTGGCCGCGCAGATCCTGGCCACCGTCCTGCCTCTGGCCATCCTGCTCATCGACGGCAACCTGGGCTACTGGCACCACACCCGCAAGGTGGAGTTCTGGAACCAGATGAAGCTGATCGGTCATAACGTGGGCATCTTCGGCGCCGTGCTGATCCTGGCTACTGACGGTTGAAACCTCAAGGCGCTTAACAGACTGTCTTTTACAGACCGAGGTGTCTGCGCAGGATGAGATCACTGGTCTTAACGTCACAGCCCGGGCCGCACCGAAGCCGCCGTCGCTCGACGACCTCTCAGGATTCAAACACTCTAAGCTGAGACGGTTGAATGTAGGCCGTGACGATTGTCTTTGCCTACCAGCTGGTAACTTTTCCTTTTTTGCAAGAAAGAAAAACACGAGCTTCCATTTTTTATTTTTAAAATTTTAATAATTTATTCAGATTCATGTTTACATTTTTTTGTCTGTTGTGCTCTGAAAAACGTCACTAAGTATTGGTACTGTATCATATCTACAGGGAAAATACCTTTTTACCCCAAAATCTTAAGTAGTTTGACAATGTTTTATAGAATATACTTTTAATATTTTACATATAAGACCTACAAATAAAGGGAAACATCTAATTGAACTATTTGTACCAGTTCGACAAATAAAACTGAACTGGTATTGTGAATGAAGTGGGAGTGTTACAGTTAAAGCCATTTTGTAATAAACACTGTTTTGTTGCTTTTAACTTGTGGTTTTCATGAAATTTGATAATAACGGCTTTTATATCTAAATATCATTCACATTTTTTTTTTATTAAATATATCAATTTAGTTACATAACGCCTCACAAAATGCTCAGATTATTTTCATCATTAAAAGTTGAGTTGTTATTATTTCACTGAACTGTTCACTAACACTGCAGTCGTGTTTATTTCAATGTCACCACGTCAACTTTTTCCATGAAGTGTTGCACAGGATGAAGGAACGGATGTTACTGCTGCTTCATGGACTCTTAAGTCTGCTTGAGCAGTGAGGTCTGGGGACCTCCAGGGGTCTCTGAGGGGACTCCAGGTGGTCCCCAGCAAAAAGGGGAATAATTTATTTAAACTCCATCCATAAATAACACAATGATAGAATGTATGATTATACTATATATATACGCTATATTTGGTCATGGGTTTCATATACTTTCTGTAATAAAACATCTAAAAGCAAAAGTCTTCTCAAACGGGGGTCCGTGGTCTGATGTGTGTCAGTTTTGGGTCCTTGATGCGTTAAAGTTTGGGAGCCGCTGTGTCCTTGACTTCACCTTGTTTGGAAGCATAATAATCAGGATTACTGAGGATTATTTTTACTTCGTGGAATTGTCAATGACAAACTTTTCATGCGTCTCGGCACAAAGAAAATATAAAGTTATAAAATAATAAAACCAGCCATCATTCTAGGTTTGCTACTAAAGGAGACACTTCACCTTTAATCATTGATTTTTCTGTTGAGTCCAGATAATTATGACTGTTAGTCATTGCATGAGTGTTAGAAAGCCTGAATCCATTAAACACTTTTGTTAAAATATTTCAGTGTGGGCTTAAATGAAAGCTTTCATATCAAATGACTGTTTTTTAACATGAATCAAGTGACCACAGGTGCATTAAAATACATGAGAACTAATTATTCTCCAAAATATTGAGACAACCACGACGACGTGACCGATGACATCACTGCTGTAATATTTCACAGCCCAGAATAGAAAATGTTATAGGTTAGTATTCACTGTGTGGTTCACAGCTCTTGTAGTTTAATAAGGTCAGCGGCTACATGAAAGATCAGATATTGGAGCACAACCAGTTCTCTGCATGCCCGAAGACGTGATTAGAAGAGACAACTAGATGTACTGACTGAAGTCTGAACCAACCACCACACCCACGTTCATAAAGATCAGCCTCTGATGTTGTTGAGCGGGCGCTCATCCCAAAGCTTTGCTATAATAAGCAGCATACAGTTGCTGTAGGATGCGTGCAAAAGTTATTTTAACTTTAGACATCTTGTGGTGCAGTGACGGCCTCTCCAAACATTTAAAACACATGTTAAGGAGCCAGACAGGTGGATAATTGTAACGCTGTTTGCTTAAAATATATATATGTAGATTCAAAAGGATCCTGAAATAGCTTGTCAGTCTTCCCACAAAACTATAATGTTGAATAAATAAATAAATCATATGCTCCCTTTCTGCTCCATGCTGAGATTTTAAAGGGCTGTTCTGCACTTTTTTTTTTACTTTCTTTTCTCTCCTTTCAGCTACAATGGTTGATAAAAATGTAGAAAGTCAGGAGAAATGAAGGTAAATACAAAAAAAAAAAGCTTTAAAGGGTTTAAATATTGTAAAGAACTGAAGTCAGTAAAACATTTTTGTGCACCACGTCACATCTCATTCCCAAAACACCTGATTATTGAATGAAATACATCATTTTTCTTGTCCCTGTGACTCTGTGTCACTTACAGTTTGTTTGTTCTTCTCGTTGTGTTCTGCTTTGACCAGTGCACCGATCACAGCGAGCAAGACGGTGATGGTGATGACGAGCACCAACGCCGTCTCAGTTATACACAGCTGGCTGTCCACTGAGGACAAGAAGAGCCCGGCCTGCTGAGCAGGAGCATGACAGATGATTTCTTTATAGTCCCCCACGTGCAGACGCCGGACGTGCTGGATCTTGCTGAAGACGCGCCACAGCTCGCAGTCGCAGGTCCAAGGGTTGAGAGACATCTGAAGGCAGGTGCTGGTGGTCTGGAGCTTCAGGAAGGTCTTGAACCTGATGTGTTCCAGCTGGTTTCCCTGGAGACCCAGCAGAGTCAGACTCCGTAAAGGAGCCAGAGCCATGGTCTCGATCACTGAGATGTTGTTGCGGTTGAGGAGCAGGACCTCCAGGCTCTGCTGCCTGCTCAACAGGCCGTCCTTCAGCGTCGTCAGCTCGTTCCCTTCGAGGCTGAGGAAGCTCAGTTGAGACAGGCTGCTGAAAGTTACCACATCCAACGTCCGGATGCGGTTGTAGCTCAGGTCCAGTTTTTTCAGGTTCTCAAAGTCACTCAGCGAGGAGGAGTCCAGGTGCTGCAGCAGGTTGTGGTCCAGCTGGAGCTCCTGCAGGGAGGACAGACTCTGAGAGAAGTCCAGAGGGAGCCAACGCAGCTGGTTAAAACTCAAGTCCAGCCTGTCCAGAAATTGTAGTGATGACAGAGACTGAAAGTATTTAAACACAATGATGGAAAGTGTGAAATCATTTAAATGTAGGGCAGAAATTAGGCATCACTATGACCAGCAGATCTGAAATAATGTCAGAAAGAGTGGTGGAACATTTACTCAAATAATCAATCAATCACTCCTCCTGTTCACTCCTTCCAAATGTGCTTTGAGTGTAAATGATGTGGGGAAAAAAAATCCACATTTTATTGTAAAAATGTATTTTACAGTTTACCTGAAGCTTTATGTGAAGCTTCAGCTGTCCGATTCAGTCAAATCTGGAAGTACAAATTCCTTTTTTTTGTTACTTTCCCTCCACTGCAACTCAACAAGGAAACAAAAAGTGGATTTTCCCACTAAAAAACCCCTTTTATCCACTTTATATCCACTTCTATCCACTTTATTCGACTAACTCAGACTGCTGAAGCCTCATATAAGCCTCAGATAAAACTTATAAATGCATTTCTATGCCAAACGAGGACTGTGGATTTTGTCCCCCCCACCCCATCACCTACAACTGAAAGAGCATTTGAAGGAAACCTCTTAATGGTCAGCATGAACAGGACGGACGATTACAGCAAGAAAAACACGTTTCAGTGTTCATATGGACACCTGACCATTGTTTTAAGACACATTAGAAAAATGATGAACCTTTTCTTTAAGTACAATTTTGAGGTACTTGAGTGTTACGACTCTTCTACGACTTTAAGTTTAAGATTTTATGTGCAAAGATCAACTGAATTTCTATTTAAATATACAGTTTGATGCTTTGTTATAGATTAAACTACTAGTGTATAAATTATTTGACATTAGTTGCACCTCCACAAATGTAATAATAATGAATTAATAATAAAATATGTAATAATATAACACTCACACAGGCCATTATTCTGCATTTTTCGGTTTTACTTTTGATGCTTTATTATATTTGGCTGATGATACTTCTGCACTTTTACTGAAGCTCTATTCTGCATATAGTTTTTTACTTATAATGGACTATTTTCACCTTTAATTATATAAAGATTATGAATATTTTTCCCACTACAGGTCAAAAATAAAGTGTTAAATGCAGAAAAGATTCATAATAAAATGAAATTACACAGCTTCAATATGTGTTACCTGTGACTGCACAGTTTGGATGCTGTTGTTGGACATGAGGAGGATCTTCAGTGACCACAGCCCCACGAAGGACCCGTTGCATACCTCAGCCAGCTTGTTCCCGCTCATGTCCAGCAGCCAGGTGCCGTGGGGGACGCCGGCGGGTACTCGGACCAGCCCTCTAGACCTGCAGTCCACCAGGTCAGAGGATTCGTGGCACATGCATTGACCGGGACACAACCTGATGCCCGACACGGTGCTCAGGAGAGGAGGCAGCAGGAGAATCACACGCAGGAGCATTTTGGAGACACTGACTGAGGCTTATTTAGGTTTTTTTTTTTTTTTAGAAAGTTGTATCACTCCAAGTGGAAGACATGGTAGAAGAATATGTTTGCCCTCTTGTATGCAGCAACACATCCTGCTTCAGTGGAAAGATGTTGATGTCATTTCAGTCTCTCTCTCTCTTTCTGAGTGGACATTGACTGTTCCTGATTATGAAGGGATTATGAGCTTAAACAGATAATCACAAAACATAACCCTATCTGAGGGGAACAAACCTGGTCCGTTTTTGGACTCATTCCTAAAATAAGGATTTTACATCTGCTATGGAAGCACGGAGCTGTTTTTTAGTGATAGCGCTAAAGTTATCTTGTTATTTCTACATCACTTTGCACAAGATTATGAGGATTTTTTTTTCTTCTTTTTCACGACTAAATCTTTGAGTTTGTCGGGAGGAATCAGCTTGTACCCCAGCGTGTGTAGAGATTATATGTCTTAATGGTTACATGATGTTATAGTCTATTCTAATCTGTTATGTTTGCAACCTACAAACTTAATCTGAATATCTTTTGTTGATACAATATTAAATCAAGTCACAATGTAAAAAAAAAAAAGCAATATGCTTTCTAAACCTATAATATTTGCAGCACTGTGGATTATTTGGCAAATATTTGATATGATTCTAAAAATTAATGGGAAAAACTACCAAAATTGCTCCAGTTGCAGCTTCACAAATGTGATTATTTGCTTGTTTTCTTTGTCCTCTGTGATGATTAACTTCATATTTTTGGGGTTTTGTGGTGTTTGTTGGTCAAACAAAGACATTTGATTGAGTGACCTCATGTTTTAGGAAACTGAGTATTTTTCACCATTTCATGGAAAAACTATTAATGATTCATCAAGAAAATAATCTGCAGATGAATCTAATCTATAATATAAGTCATGCAAGTTACCAGTGAAAACAATTTCCATCAACCACACCAGCCTACCTGACATTTCCACCCCAAAAGCATCAATATCAGTGCTTTTTCTGGAAGTGATACCCACATATAAGTCAAGCAGTATTCATACTAGTCAGATTAAGATAAAGATTTCACTCTGCTGGTTTACTGTCGGGTGCTCTTTGTCACCCAGAGGACAGCAGTAAATATCAAACAGCTTTAGAGTAAAGCAGAGGCTTAAGGCATTTAAATAATTAATTTGAAACCGTGATGCCTTCAAGTTGCCTGTAATTACATGGATGCATCATCATAAGGCGACCAAAACAATTAGAGAGAGAAACTCAAGCACTTATCATGAAAACTCAATCTGTTTAAAAAAAAAAAAAAAAAAAAACATGATTGAAGGACAGCTGTGAAGGTCACGCTGAGTTTTCACTGATACAAACCACATATTTATGTGATGGGAACCTTATATATACACTTCAGATCTTACTCATTAAACACACCCCCTCATGGATGTATCTCCACTAATTTCTATTATCTCAGGGTTGAAACAAAGAAAGCCATCTCATACTCTGTGGAATTAAAAATCAATCTTCAGGAGCCCTTCAAAAAGTTGTTGAAAATTACAGTATTACAGTCAGAATTTTTGTTACTTTTATTTTAGAAAATGTCCTTTAAAGTGTGGCGTTTCAAGTCACATTTTGTTTAAAATACAGAAAATACAGACAGTAGAACATGGATACAGCAAAAAAGGAAACAATGACAGAAAATAAAGCTAACAAGCCTTTCTGACTGCTCTAGTTTTCTCTTTTTGAAATGGAACTGAAGGCAAAGGAAGGAGGGCGGAAAAAGAAAAAGGCTTCAGGGACAGGAGGGGAGGAGTGGGGGCAGAATGAGACAAGTTAGTTAAGGAAACTATGGTTGCTTTATGGTTCATGTTTAAATTATTCTTTATAAAGTCTAATTTAAGATTTAATCTTTCCTCTTTCTTTTTTGTCTTTTTCATTTAATGGTATTTTGATCTTCTGGATCCAGGGCCCTCAGCGCTCCTCCTTGTGGTCTCAGACTGAGGACAAGGAATGCAGACTTAGTCTGGCAGTGGGAACAAAACCACCTGCGTCGCCTTCCCCGGTTGACCCACACTGCCAACTCAAGAAGATAAAGTGGAGTCCTTCTGTGTTTGCTGTGCTTGTGAACGTTGCATGGACTTCTGACTTTCCACGTCTCTAAAATGTTTCTCAACCTGTAGGAGTGAGAAAAAAATAAAAATAAATAAAAAAATTATGAACAATCTGGACACTCTGTGGGAAAACTAACCCAAGATCTGCAGCAGAAACTGAGATCTCTAAATCTGTGGGATGATTTGAATCATGTTCTCAGTCGTCAAGTCGCTGTGTTATTGTACACAGAGCAACACAGGTAACAACAAACCAGACTTGAAGTGTGTATAAATCTTTAAACTATTGTCTGGTACTGTATAAAACATTTACTGGGCTACTTCCTGCAATATTTAGCATAAACATAAATAGACTTGTCCACATTAATGCACATAAATAAAAGAGATTATAACCGTTTTCTCTCTGTTTTGGGGTTTCGTCCATATGAAAGCACAGAGCTGCAACAATTCATCCATTAACAGAAAATTAATCAGCAACTGTTTTGATGATTAAATCATCTTTCAAGCAAAATTATCTGGTTCCGACTTCTTAAATGTGAACGTTTGCCGTTTTTCTTCAACATATATAAAAACAGTCAATCTTTACGTTCTGGACATTATTGATTAATATTTCACGGATTAAATGACTAAGATAATTGGCGGTTTAATTGATGATGAAAATGTGGACTTCCTGCTGTGAAGTCAACCGGCTCTTGCTCAGATTTCAATCCAATTACACTTTGAAACGTGAAATCGAGGCTCTCCAAATGTCTCCGAGCAGTTTTAGAGACAAGGATGTGACAGACTTTGTTCAGGAGATACTGTTTTATAAGGAAAGACGCTATTTAAGCAGCAGTGAGACGGTGACGGAGGTTAATGACAGTCTAAGTTTGGGTGAAACTCTAGTTTCAGTTTATGTTTATGTTACAACTCCACCCACAACATCTCCTCTAGACCACAACAGTAAATCTGCTGGAGTGTTACAAGAAAAATACAATGTTTCCAAAAAAAACAACAAAAAACAGGGATTTATGTCAATATTTCATTTAAAATAAATAAATCAATCTGTTGCGGTCTTTGCAGTCGCTCGTCTTGTGTCGGTGTAGCCGGTCACGTCATTCAGGAAGTGTTTCTGCTGTGTGTTGCAGTTCGCCAACCAAAACAGAGATTTAACTGATTTAACTCGAAAACTTCATTACAGACGGTGAAACAAACCTGAACATGCTTGTGTGCAGAGAATCTGACACATTAAGCCTTTTCTAATGCATCTGTTTTAAGTGTTGAAATGACATTAAAGCGTTGAAAATCCTGATTTTACTCATTTTTAAATGCAAATGTGAAACAGCAGCTGTGATCTGCCGTGTAGAAACGAAACAATTCTTATAACGGATTAATCATTTGGGTTATTTTTCCAAGCAGAAATGCCAAAGATTTACTGGTTCTGCTTCCTCAAATGTGATGATTAGCTGCTTTTCTTTGTCATATTTTAACAGCTGACTGAATATTTTTTAGGAGTGATGATTGGTCATGAAAAAAATGTCAACTCAAACTTAAGAATTAAACAAATAATAGCTGAAAAAAAGAAGAAAATCAGCAAACATAATGTACTGTATAGATAAAAAGCGTACTTACTATTTTGCGTACATGACTTAAAGCGCTTCCCTCTTTGCCTTTGCAGTTCTCAACCTGGTAAGGCGGCGAGATTATGACGTCGTCCATCACAATAATGTTCTTCTCCTGCCATTTACAGTCTTTGATGCTGCAGAGAAAAGAAAACATCATCTTACATGTGGAAGCAGATAATGTAACAGGACTGACGGAGTGTGACATGCACTCTTCATACTTCAAAAAGGTTTATCTCATCGCTTCGTTTCATCTCTCAAACAATTTACATGACTTGTGGCTGACGGAGGGAAGGAAGTATCTCCCCCAAAATATGACTGTTTCTACGTCAAATAGATGAGAGTGGCTTCACGTCTCGGGTAAGTGATCAGGACTCTTGTTGGAGTGAAAGAGAAACTATAAAAAAAGGAGAGAAAGTGACTGATTTAAATGTAAAATCATGAGCAGTGAGGAAGACTACGCTGCAGATTTCCTGCCTGAAAAAAAAAAAACAAAACAGCATGATAGTCAACAAAAGACGCACCTGTCCCACAAAAGGAGGGAAACACCCATGCAGGTGTCCGATAACGGTCTGATACGGGGCTAAAATAAGACTGGATCAGGTATCCGAGACTAAAACCCGATACCGTCAAACACATCACGCAACGTGTGAACTGAGCAAGTGAAGCAGAAGACATGTAGGAGGTTATTTAACGTTTTGATGTCTCAAGATCAAAAACTAATCTAGTCAACTCGACATCTGTGAAACCACTAAATGATCAGTTTAATAAGAAAATGTTATGACGTAAACTGTCAGTCTTTTTTTTTATTATTATTATTATTGTAAGATACTTTATTTTGTGATCATGAAAAAAATAAATGTTTTTTTTAGATCCTCTGTAATCATTTCTTATTTCCTCAAACACGACTACATCACAACCAACACTTTCTTTCATGGTGGAATTCGTATTTTCTTCTTCTGTCTACAGTTTTCTATTAAAACCAGACTTGGATCAGCTCAAGTCAGCCAAAAACTGACACCTGATGCCCCCCGAAACCCGGTTCTGAACTGACACCTAAATTTTAAAGGACCCGTGGTATTTTTAAAGTCGGCTCTTTTATACGTTTTTGGTGTAACTTATAGTCACGCTGCAGCCTCACACACACATACACACAGAGAGCGAGCAGCAGAGCAGAGGCGTGGACACGTTGAACCAGGTGAAGTGAAATAACATTTTACGTTCGTTACTGTAAGTGCAATAAAAGCGTTGAGAGTAAAAAAAGCCAATAAAGAGTAATTCATCAGACCGCCTGTTCATCAAGCAGAAACACGTAGAAAAGCCGTAAAGTCTCTCCGTCAAATCATCCAAATGTGATTTTATAGTCGGATCGACGGACCTCTAAACTAAGTGAGGTCATAGCCGGACATAAAGACGTGCTGCTGACCAAAAAAAAAATATGTTGTTAATGTAATAAAATGCTAAAATGCAGACTGGTCTGTTTCTGGCAGCGTTGGGAGGGGAGGTCGATCAGAGACACAGAAGAATATGTGAGAAGGTTAATCTGAGTGATTTGTCACCGTCACATATAGCAGGAAAAGTAATGTAGGGAATGTGTATATACTGTATATTATTATTATATATATCATGTAGACAAGCCTCTTTAGAGAAAATGTAATATATTTCATGATCTACTTTCACTTTTTAAATCAGCAGCATGTTTCTGCTTAGTTGTTGGTTTTGTTTTGAAAGATATTTTCAAAAGTTCCTTTTTTTTTTTGTATTTTAGTTGGAATTTTCTCTTCTGGTCCTATTTTTATCAATTACGACATGAGTCAGAATTCAGTTCCTAGTAACCGAGACCTGATCCAGGACCTGAGTTAAGCTGGGTCCATATTATATTCAGTCTAATCAGGTGGGGTTCCCTTCTGTCACCGCAGGACTCCGTCAGCTCTGATCACATGGTGAATCATAATCAGCTCAGGATAAAATATGTTTTTTTGAGGCAGAGAAAAATGTATTTCTTCTTTTTTTTTAAATTGATCGAAGCTGTTTGTTAACTGCTGGATCATCTTGCTGCTTTGTTTGTGTTGACCTGTATTTTTGGAGCAGGTCAATTTATTCTCAGATCTGTGTTTGAATGCCTTCGGGTCCCTTTGAGAAATCTAATTCATGTATTTTTGTCCGGGGTCAGGTGGGTCTTCCACGGGTCGGTTTTGGACGGGACTGTAATGACCTCTAAACTGAGGTGAGCTAATAACAGATGGCACAAAACACTATTAAAAAAAAATAAAAATCATCAGCTGATCTCTCGTTCTTAATTTTTCAATGTAGAACACTGGTGTCGAGCTTTTTTGGGGGGGGGGGGGGTCGGTTAACGATCTCCTCGACTCAGCTGACCCTGCAGTGAGACCAGCGGACCGAGCAAACAGTATGAAGTTCTTACGTTTTGTGAATAGTCTGGAATAGCTGTTGGCCCTCCACAGAAACCCCAGCACTGATTGCATAGGCTTGGGACAGCTTGTCCTCCTTTTCTGTCCGTGCTCGATTGGCAAGCTGCGGAGAGTTTAAACAGAAACAAAAGAAACTCTTAACATCACACGTTATTTGCTTTGACAGATTTGAACAAGGACCAGATTCTTATTTCTAAATACAATAAGAACGAGTCAGGACACTTAATCCCGTATTGTGTTCTGGTTCTGGACTCAGTTATTGCTCACAATATTTATCGCTGTGGGAGAGACTCTCTATACACGGATTTCATTACATTGTCTAAAATCCAATTTACATGCGTAATTGCCAGAACAAAGTCATATATCTCATTGGCTGAACGAGTAAACATGCGTTTTTACACTTTCATTAAATTTGCCGTAACCGAGTAGAAACTGAACAGGAAACCAGTTAATTGCAGGACTTAATTTAAGGTTACACACTTAATTTCATAATTTATGTTACCAATATAAAAGAGCCATCAATAAACATGTTTTTTTTTCCTGTTGCTGTTCTATAATTCAGGGACCAGATCCTCAGAAGTCTTTATTTCTAGACCGAACATGTCACAGGATCTTTAAGAATTTGGCTTATTGCTCCCAAACTCAAAAGGACATAATCAGCATATCATATCCAAGCCTCGTTTTTGAAGTGTTCAGGTGATTGTTGTCAACTCAAAGTCCAGAAATATAAAAGCAACTGCATCGTATTGATCAGGATTTCACAATCAGGTGGTCCGGCAGATACAGGACTTGAACTAGATCAATGAAAAGGTGTAAATTTAAAAAAAAAAAAAAAAGTTGTCCATCATGTGCTGAGGAGAAACATCACAACCCACACTCTCCCGGCCGTTCACCTCATGACAGATTAGGGGGGTGTAACCGTATTCGTTACGGTTCGGCGCACGCAGTCGGATGAAGAATAACGCTCCACGACCAGAACAATTACTGTCAGAGCGGTTTAATAATAATCCACTTACCCCGACGTGCGGAACAATCATTTCTATAGCGCGGAGTTCCAACACGAAACGTTTTTGGCAGCGCACCGCTTAGCTGTAGCATGCTTTTGGCATGCTAGCTGGTTTAGCCAAGACGGGCCTGGTCACCCTGTGGTGTCGCTGCTGCCGTCAGGATGACAAACGAGAGACCCATAACGCTGACTGAGTGCAACGCTGTTATTAAAATATGCTCCTTTATCTCCTCAGTGAAATGATATCACGTCTCCCTCCCCCGTCTCTCCGGCTGAAGCCGTTCAGGACAACAATAAAAATATTTGATTTGTGACGAGGGTCAGACAGCACGTCGTGAGAAGCAGAAAAATGTAGTTAAAGTATTGCAGTAAAAGTAGTGGTTTGGTCCGTCTTGACTGATATATTATTAAATATGACATCATTAGATTATTAATAGTGAAGCATCAGTGTTAGAGCAGCATGTTACTGTTGTAGCTGCTGGATGTGGAGCTAGTTTATATACAGTTAGATCATAAAAACAGCTGTCAGCAGATGTCCTGACTCCTTTCTTTCTTTTTTTTCCTGCTGTACTGAAATAGTACCGAACCATGAATTTTGTGTACTGTTACAACAGTATGACGGATATTTATAATGTGCGCCTTTAAAAGTTGACAAGAATCACCCAAACGCACCTTTAGGTCTGTTATGAGGATACTCTGATTTGAGGAGGAGGCTCAGTCAGACCTGCTGGTCCTCTTAAGGAACAGGCAGCATCTTGTATTATGATGACTGAAGGCACAAACCAACACACATTTAAAAAAAAAAAAGGAGGGAAATGCAGTGGATGACCTTACCTTGCTAACATTCAGTGATGCTAGTGGGGGTGGAGTCTCAGTGCGGTCATTAATTATGTCCACATCAGAAACATAGGCTAAGTTGATCAGGATGACGTCGTTGAGGTTTGGCTTACCGCTGGAGGAAGCACATTCTTTGGAAGAGCTTAAGTCAAGGCACAAAAACTTTTGGATAAAGCTTCAAAACAAAAAGTGACAGTCTGACCTCTGATGAACCTAAAACAACCGCCCGGTCAGACTGCACAGAGACGCTTATGATGCAGAGAACACTGGCCCGGACTGGCAACGCTGACAGTGAGAGGTAGTGCCAGTTACACCACGCAACAACCAGAGGCAGCGCCGTCACCTATAGAGACCATGAATGAATGAAGACTCGTTAAAGACGTGTGTTTTTGTTTTTTTTATGGCTTCCTCTGCTGAGGAAAAAAAAAATCCAGTAAATCCACAGTCTCTGGAGTCAGCGGTAGTTTCCTCAATTTTGCACCCACCTCATTAAAGCTTTTAATCTAATTTTACGAAGTGCCTGATAATGAGAAACCCCCTTTAAAAGCACTGATTCCCCGACTCCTCTGATTGACGTTTTGTTTTAAAAAATTTTTTTAAAAGACGGACAGTAAAAGAAAATTTATTTCATCATAAATCTGCGGTTTCAGGAAACCCCTGACAGTGTTTCGCCTGGAGTCACTGACCTCACGTGCCCTCCAATAATACAGGCACGGCTTGTCAGGCGGATTCTGGTGCTCGAGTGAACAGGCAGTCCACATATTTTATACCAATTTACTTATAGCTTTAACTTGCTGAACGCTTTTATTTTTGGTGCACTTATTTTAAAAAGGGAAAAAAAAAAAAACAAGCTAGAGCAAAGTTCGACCTGTTACAACAGCGACAGTATGACCTTATCATGTTTGACCTCTGTGGGAAAAAAAAAGCTCCAATGTTCAATGCAAAGTGTGTTTGAACACAAAAACGGGTCTGTTCTTAGTTTCATTTTGAACTGACTACCAGTAAGCCCTATAAAAGACAGCGCCGTGTAAATATACAGGCTTCCTACCGCCCTGCATGAGTCAAGAGGGTTTTCTACTAAAAACTCATTTGACTGTGAAGTTTCCTCAGTACCTTCCAATACAAACCGCCCTGTCGCAATGTGAAAACTGGAGAATATATCTACGGTTCAAGTGGACAAAAAGGCCTGTAATGCCAACCGTCGAGCCTCCCCCATTCAATGTCCTCCCTTCATTCATTCATTCATCCGTTCATTCATTCATTCATCCGTTCGGTGTCCCACCCTACAGCTTGGCCAAGCTGGAGGAGGATAAGTTCGCAATTTTTTTTTTTTTAAGTCAGTCTTAAAACAACAATCAGGCGCTCATATGAACACAGAGTTATTTTTTAGTTCTCGCTGTGCTGTGCTTTCAATGCAAGTAACAGGAGCCAAAGAGCCGCAGTGTGTCCGTAGAGTCATTTTGTGCAAAAATGCAATTAAATGTTTATCTGATGCTCATATTCAGCGGACATATCCAGCGGATATCTGCTAAATTTTCAATCTTTTTAGCACACAAGGAGGGATCCTTGTGTTTCCCTGAAAAGTCCTACTGAAAATGTTGAAAAATATCTACTTCATTTGACTCATCAGGTCGGCTTCATATTAGCTTCAAATGAAGTTTTAAATATATTTTTGCACAGAAGGAGGCTTGTGCATTTCGGCTCCCATCACTTCCATTGTAAGTGCATTATGAATGGCTCTACTAATGGCCAGTATGAACAGGACGAGTGATTACAGCAAGAGAAACCTATATTAAATGAGCATTTGGGCAGCTGACTGTTGTTTTAAGACAGACGTGGAAAATTATGAATCCATCTTTTAACTATATCTTAGTATTTCAGTCGGTGTAAGTCATGAGGTGGCCCCTAAATGATGTCCACACTACACACACACCCATGAAAGGGTGTAGACACGCTCAACAGCAAGCTAGCATCGGTTGTGATGAACACATGATGCTTGAGGCACTTGAATCGTGCCGAAATTAAATGCAAGAGCGCCACATTTCATTCAATAATCACCCAATAATTACATTGTCACCCGATTGGGATGAAACATGAGGGGGGCAGCCCAGCTAATACGGTTAATTGAGCTCGTAGCGGCGGTGTGGGGTTGACCGAAACGTAGCATATTAGCCGAGCTAGCTGTTAACAGCAACTTTCATTGTAGCGTGGAAAACGGGGGGACTCGGTGTCCATTCATCGCGAGCTTTTGGAAAATACCCACCAGCATCTCCACGTAAAGGCACCAGAAACTATGTAGCTCTAAATATGTGTACATGAGCCAACGTGAGATGCGTTAAACGGCAGTTAGCTCGCTTAACTAGCGGCGGTTGGTGCCAGTTGGGAGCACACAGCCATGATGCCGCTGCCAGATAGTGATCCATGTCGAGCTCCGGCAACACAATGAGTGCTTTCAAAACACAAGCAGATAACGTGGAGCCATGAAATGACCCGGCAGCACCAACACGACCCGCAGAAGATAACACACGGATGTGCAGCTACCATGCGATGAAACTATCTAAAAACGGACAAAGATATTTAACTCAGCGGCCGCCAATCACGCATGCGCGGACCACTATCTGACATATTTTCGGTTACAGGCCCCTCGCAGCCCGGCAGGCCAGCGAGCCATCCACGGCTCCAAACAGGTAAAGGATACTCAGAGTCAACATCTTGGACTGGTAGTCAAACGCGACCACTTCTCCCTGCAGACGTTGGCCCAAGCAGGTGAAGCAAGAGATATGGCTCCCGACGCTGAAATACTCCCCCGGTCCAGGAGCCGCCATCTTCTCCGCCAGGAAACCGGAGCGCCTGCCTTACGTAAAGCGACGTGATGACGTGTCCAGACGAAAGCCTGGGCGTAAGGACTGAATATAAATCGATCTTTATACAGAAAATAAATAAATGCATAAATAATAAAAAAATATTGATATGCAATAAATACGGTCGAAGTCGTTTTAAATTATTCTTATTGAGTATGAGTATTTTGACTCTATCCAACATATCAACAATTTTAAAAAATGCGCACATACAGTCAGCATGCTCCAAGATTTTTTTTTTTTAAGAAATCTGATTTTATTGCCTACTTTTTCTATTCATCTATTTTTTTTATTATTACGTTGTTCCTTTGTCCTGTTACCATGTTGACTGTATCAACAAACTGAAGGTGAAATCATGTCCTTTATTATCTTTATTTCATTATAATGCCTAATTGTTCTTTGTTATTTTATTATCGTCACACATGTTTTATGGCAATTTCTATAAATAAAGTGAAGTGAAGAAAAAGAAGTCCTGGTAAAAGTCCGTCCCGTTATGTTTCTTTTGTCACCGCCATGCATGTATAATAAGTTAATAATGTAATACATAATAATCTTATGATACTTATAATAGATGAAATGACAACTAGAGGGATGCTGAGACTTTTGAACAGGTGAATCTGTGCAGGTATTTTGTCTTTCATTCATTTCACAGCTAGCTTCAATCTAAGGACATATTGCTGCACCCTTCAAACGTGATATCGATTGAAGCTGGAGTATTTAAGAGAGAGAAAAACTTGGATTTTCTGGTAAACAACTTGACTTAATTCATAGTTGTAAATATTTAAAGGTGCAAAATCTCTTCAATGCAGAAACGCCCAAAACCTTCTTTATTGGATGCTAGTTAATTCAATTTAATTTCATGTTTAATCCTATTTAATTTTTGCCTATTTGTTTGTCTTTAGTTGCCTACTGCTCCAACACGAATGTACTTTTTGTGTTATTGAAACAGGCCAAATAGGTTTGAAATCGGATTTTGATGGTAAAAAAAAAAATGGTAAAAAGAGGACATCACATAAAAGCAAGTCCATAAAAATGGGTTTTAAGAAGTGATTTAATGCCCCTGAAGAAATTGTATGTCATAAATCTTATTTCTTCCTTTAAAAAATCCATATGTTCTCCAGTAAATTCGCAAAACAGAAACTCAACCTTACTGTCTATATGTCCTACTTAAACTTCTTTTCTACACACACTAAAATAGTAAGTACATTTTGAAGCTGTGAAAAATATAACCTTATGCAATCCATTTGATTTGTAATTTATTTCATTTCATTTAGTTTCTGTTTTCCTTTTCTTTTTTTAATTTCTTTATGGATACCTTATGATCTGTGCACTACTTCCAGTATACGCTTCCTTATGACTGTAAATAAAGTTTAAGTTTTTTTTTTTTTTTTTTTTTTTTTTATAAAGTACGTTATGTAGACTATGCGATTTATTTAGGTAACAACCAAGGGTTAATGAACAGTTTTTACCATCTCTTACTTTAATGCAATGTTTGACCCCCTCTCCTTTTTAAGTTTCAATGATTCTACTACAGTGAATTAATTAATAGTTTTATTCATTCATTCAATCATTCATAACACTTTCTTGAGTACATTAATGAACATGAGGTACATTTTTGGGAACAAAATTGCCAGGGGGATTCACAAACAACACATAAAAACAATAATAATAATAATAATAAATCTATTTATCTTGTACAACAGTTTTCATTCACAGTGAGTAAGAAAAGAAAGAAAAAAATAAATAAAAACAATAAATAATAAAAAATAATGAATACATAAATGAATCAATAAAATATAAATACACAAAATAAATAAAACAACAGGGAAAAAAAGTTATTAAGTTCACGGGCTCCCTCTACCGGCGGGGTGACGTAACTGTCACCGTTGTTGCAGTCCATCAAGAAGTAACGTTACAAAACAACCAGGATTGACTTTTTTTTTTTGCAGCTGCATGTTTTGGGAGAAGAGTTAGAGATGGAGGCCGTTTATACTGAAGGCATTTGGATGGCAGAGAGTCTCCAGCAGAACACGAAAAGTCTGGAGACATTTTGGCTGGTTGTCACTCACATCGGAGATCCTAAAGCAGCTTTCCTGCTGCTGTTTCCTTTCACTTATTTCATCAGCAGACGAGATGGAGTGGCGGTGGTTTGGGTGGCGGCCATATCAGAGTGGTTAAACCTGGTGTTTAAATGGTAAGGATCAGCTTAAAAAAGGGGTTTTAAAACACGTGTAGCTTTTGCTCTCCGTACATTTCAGTTATTTTTTGGAGATGTTAGCATGTAGCTAAACGTCCTGTTGACAAATAAACCAGTCGATGTAAGTTAGATAAACCGCCAATTGTAATATTTTCTCTTTTCGACTGTTATTCGTGTCACTGAAGTTTGAAACAGTTTAATATTCATTCTGTTGACGTCCCAGCTTCCGGGACCAGCGAATGCAGTCCGAGCCTGTGCGCTGTCCGAGCTGAAACAAACAACAGCGGAACCTTAAAAGGCGGATTCACAATTTTTCAAATCCGTCTTTAAACAACAGCCAGGTGCTTAAATGCTTAAATGAACATTGAAATAGGTTTGTCCTGTCATAATAATTTCTCTTGTCCCTTCATAATGCACTTACATTGTTAGAGCAATGCTTCCTTCTGTGCAGAAATGTATTTAAAGGTTTATCTGAAGCTAATATGAAGCTTCAGCCGACCAAATGAGTCAAATCCAGTAGATATCTTTCAACGTTTTAGTGCCAAAGTCTCTCTTTTCGTTACTGTACTTCCACCACAGCTCAACAGGGAAACACAAAAACGGAATTTGATGCTAAAAAGGCTGTCAATGTGTCAGATATCCACATGATATGACTGATTCAAACTACTGAAGCATCATATAAGCTTCAGATTAACCTTTAAATGAATTTTTTGTACAGAATGACGTGACACACTGTGGATTTTGGCCTCCATCACTTGCATTGAAAGCACATCTGAATTGTGAACAGAAATTGTGAATCTGTCCTTTAAAGCACAGAACAGTCAGAGTTAATAGCTGTTGCATTTTCTCCTCAATATAAGAAACCAGTATATGAAAGGAAAAATGGATAATATTGTTTACTTAACTACAACAGTATCTTAAGAATAGCTGAAAGAAGATTTAAGAAGAAAGATTTAAGGTTGAAATCGGAAGAGAGAAGAGAATTAAAAGATTGTTGGAGACAAACAAAGAGAAACAGGCATTAAAATCCAGAGTTTTTAATTCTATGTTCTGTGTCGTAAAATAATGATTTGTTTTCCAGGATGCTGTTCGGTGAAAGGCCGTTCTGGTGGATCGGCGAGTCACGTCTCTTCGTCAACAAGCAACCCAACGTCCACCAGTTTTCCTCCACCTGTGAAACCGGGCCAGGTGAGAAGTCCTCATCGGAAAATGTTTATCATTAAATGTCCACTTAATCCGCAGTCAGAGCTCTGAAGTCGGCGTCTGTCTTCCAGGCAGTCCGTCGGGACATGCGATGGTGACGGCGGCAGTCTGGTGGGTGGTGGTTTCCTCCCTGGGGTCCTTCCTGTACTCCCGTACTCACAGGTGTGACCTTTTGACTTTTACAAGACACATGAAGAAATTAGATCTTTGCAGTGGCTTCCTGTGCATCAGAGAATTGATTTTTATTATTAAATTGTTGGTTTATAAGTCATTGAATGGTTCAGGTTTGCGTTCTGTCTCCAGATTCTAAAGCTAAACATGGAGACATATATGTTTCTTTTCTTAATAGCTTTTATGTTTTTGCTTTACGCTCGTTCTTCTCTCCAGCGTGCTGTTATCAGCTGTTCCTTTCCTGCTGTATGTGGTGATGCTGGTGGCGGTTGGACTCTCCAGGATCTTCATCCTCGCCCACTTCCCTCATCAGGTCATCGCTGGATCCATTACAGGTCTGAATACAGATTCATACACCAGCTGAAACATTGTCTATCATTTTAGAGAGGACGCTTTCAAAAATAATGCCACGAATAGTTTTTTATTTATCACTTAACTTCATACAAAGTTCAGTAAACAGAAACAACCTAAATGAAATCAACAGTTCTTCTTCAACAGTTCTCGTCTACTTCAGTCTGTTCATGTGACCCCAGACTGACTCCATGCTGTCGAGGTCAGGGCTCTGCGGGGGCCAAACCATCTGTTGCAGGACTCCTTGTTGCTTTTGTCTCTAAAGATAGCTATTTATGACTCTGGCTGTATGCTCAGGGTCATTGTCCTGCTGCAGAATGAATTTTTGGGGGCCGATCAGACGCCTCTATGTCGGTGTTGCATTATGGATATGAATCTAAACATTTAAAGTGGCAAAACAATTTGCACTGTACTGTAAGACGCCGTAATATAATTCTGGAAAATCAATTGAGAAATTGTAAATGGGTTAAACAATCGGAGCGTATTGCCTCTAATTCATTCAGTGAAACACCTGACAGGTAATTCTGCACACTGATGCAAAAATCATAGGCATCCAATAATACCTCTCACACATTGATTTGTAGATGTTCACTACATTATAAATCATAGGCAAAAAATGTTTTCCCTTCCCTAAAATTGTCTCCTGCTATATATCATCCTGCCATCCGCTCCTAATATGGAGGTTATTTGTGTGAGCAGTAAAAATTCAAGGCTTTTTTTTTTATTCCTTTGTTACTACAGAAGTTAAGCAAGAACATAAAGTATATTTTTCATCGTGGGATCTAAACTGATCGATCGTTCCTGTCAGGTTTCATTCTGGGGGTCGTCCTGAGCCGCAGAGTACCAGAAGGTCGCCCCCTGCTGTTCTTCTTCATCCTGAGCATGGGTCTGCTGCTCGGCGCTCTGATGCTGCACGCCGGACTGGAGCAGCTGGGGATCGACCTCTCCTGGTGAGTCTTTATTGTACCGGTGTCTGTTCAGTGCTAATAATCTCTGGTGAGGTGAAGCTGAAGAAAGATTTCCTGCCTGTTCTGTTTTTCACTCTGTAGGTCTATTACTTTGGCGAAGAAATGGTGCAGCCGTGCGGAGTGGATTCGGTTGGATACGGCGCCGTTCTCCTCTCTGACTCGAGACTGCGGAGCCCTCCTGGGTTTGGGACTGGCCCAGTACTGGAAGCCCGGCGGATGGTCTCTGCCCTGGGCGCCGAGGGCTTTGTCTGTGGCCATCGCGTCCATGGGACTGTACCACGTCAATCGTCTGCCGCTGCCCGTCCGACCACAAGGCCTCTTCTACGGTCTCTTCTTTGTCAAATTCGTCATAGTCCCTCAGATTGTAATGGTGCTCGTGCCTGGACTGATCCACCTGTTCACAAACAAAAACAAGAAGGACTAGAGACAGTTTTCCGTTCCACGCTCCTGGTATCTTATCACTCCTCCAAGGACGACAGCTTCCGTCTTGAGTTTCTGTAAACACTTGAAAACGTCTCTTCATTGTATTTCAGTTGTCTTTCAGGTATGAGTTAAACTAGTCACTCCAAGCTGATTTTTTCTTCTTTTCAACAATTCAAATAGCAGGGGAACATCGTCTTAACTTAATTACTTTTTGCTTTTCTTTTGATGAAAGTATGGGGGCCTTTAAATGTGGGGATTTTAGATTTTAAAATACGCAGCACAGTAAATTTATGCTTCATGACAGTGTAAATGCAGCAGTGTTTTTATGCGCTTGTGCAGTGCAGTTTAGGGGTATTATGCTTCAAAAATATGGTTATATGATTTGGGAATCCTTCTGTTGAAGGAAGATACTGTAAATTTCAACTGTTGCCCATGAAACATTGTGAAAAAAAAACAAAGAATCCTGCACAGTGTCGATCACTTGTATTCACTTTAATGGCAACATCTCGGTACTCAGACCTTCATCAGGGAAAAGTAAATGAGGTAAATACATTTTATTCAACGAAGGTGTGAGGATCAAAATGATCGACAATGTGCCTGATCTTTTGTTGTTTTTTTTTTTTCCACAGTCATGAGTTTTGAGGCCACACACCTGTCAGTAAGACTTTTTTTTGGTGCGCATGAACTTTGTTGAACGGTTCAAATGTGGAAACATAAAATAACATTATGTGTAAAATTCACATTAAAAACTTAAGTGGACGATTCAAAAAAAAAAAAAATAGCGCCATCTTTTGGTCAATATGGTGATTCTAGATGGGTTAAAAGGTCCAGATGTATGATGATGTAAATAACATGAACACTTAATGTAATGCGATCCAATGCAACAACACAACAGCTTTACAAACGTAGTATTCTGCAAAGCAAATCGTACTGGAATGCATCATTTAGTATAGGAATGTGTTACTGCGTCGACACGGTGGACTTGTTGATGTTTCATGTTGTTTTATGGTCCAAAAATCATCCAAAAATGAATCAATAAAATTTCTGTTATGTAAAGCTAATGAGTAAAATAAATGACTGACATGCAGGGCGTGTTTCAGTTGGTAACCATTTATAAATATGTTATTTTTTTTCCCAATACATAGGTTTGACTGTACAGATTACAATCAGTTATCATGAGATAAAAACACATTCTTTTTTATTGTTTTTAATTAAAGTTTTTATCACAGCGATCTGAAAGCTCACATTTACAGACAAGAGAACTCTGCTCAGCAAGCAAATACATTAAAAATAAAATAAAAGAACCTTTTCGCTTTTGTCTGGTGAGGTTGAAGGAGAAATGATAAGGACAGTTCAAGAATAGCAGTCTCCTTATCTTAATCCAAATTGTTATATCACACACCAGCGTCAGGACACTGCTATACATGTTTCTGCTTGAGCTCATGGAAAGAATATAACATGCATCAGACTATTTACAGCAAACTAATATACACAGACAGCTTGAAACCATACACCCTCAAATATCTTCCAATTTTTTAGAAGTTTTAAATTAAGTATAATACAGTTTATACCTTCATTTCTGTAAAGATAAGTAGGGCATCTTTCTCTGTGGTAGCAGGTGGAGCTGAGGATGAGCAGTCAGGAGGAACTGTCTCTCTTTAGATATTCTTTATCAGAGAACCAAAATAAAGGGCTACAGACAAATGGTCTATAACTTTTTTTCCCCCCACATATACAAATAACTTTATTTTTTCATTATGATGCTTTCTCTATCAGTCAACCTCCAGATATAGAGTTTCTGGGGGTACTGGAACCTCAGTAATCCTTTATTTTGTTGCAGAAGACTTATTTTCCAGAAGACCAGCGCGTTAGACTGGCTGCTTTGGAGTTACAGGACTGGTAACGGAGATCTTTTAGGATGTGGAATACTGAAATATGACTTGTTTGATTTAGGAACCCGAGCTGGACTGAGTGGAATATCCGAGCCAGTATATACAACTTGTGCTAGAAAGTCTATACATCTTCATCAGTTTAAAAACATTGTTTTTTTTTTCTCTTCATATTGTCATTCATCACTGCTTTGTAAATCATATAATAGCGTCTATGATAGTCTGTTATCACCGGTCAGAGGTCCGACCGCTCACACACCCACGTTCTCCCAAGTTCAACAATCGTAACAACAAAGTAAGTAAAATACATAAAGTGCACCCTTAGTTAAGAACTTAACAGGCATTTTTAGTGCAGAGGTGGCGGAATAAAAATGCACGATGGAATCGAAAAGAAATGGCACAAAAGAATGCAGGAGAAGAGGAAATGTCTCTAACAGTGGTCGTGTATGCATTTGCTTGCTTTTAGTCGCTGAGCACTATTTATGTTACCCCATCACTAGCATATGTACTGCATGTTCTACTCTCTTCTAGGAGCATACAGTGTCGTTACGTACGGAGGAGGGACAAAGGCGAACTTTGATCGTCGTCTAACACATGATAAAAGTCACCCGACACACAGGATTCACTGTTCATTGAACTGGCATCATTCTGTCTATTCAAACTACAAATATATTGCTCTCAAGGCCTCTTTTTTTTGTGTCTAACGCGGCAATCTGTCCTCAAAATGAGTTTTATGAATTCTGCAAAACAATCATCATTATGAGCTTGTTAAAAAAAATAAATGATTTGGCTGTTTAATTAGGCAGATGGTTAAGCAGGTATTCTAAGCTGTTTATGGATCGGGAGCTGGACAAACATCAGAGGTTGCAGCCTTGTTGATTGGTTTAATGTCACAATAAGGCATGTCATGAAGTCTGTGGCAGAGTAATGAAACTGTAAAAGAAAGAGAATAGATCATAATTTACGTATCTGAACCTCGGATGTGAGGCGAACCATGTGCAGTAGTTGGATTTTAGTACCAGTGTAAGCTTAGACATTTCAAAAGATGCATACATGTACAGTACCTTGATATTTGGAGTAAGATTTGAAGTTCAGATTAGACTCCATTCACTGACTGACTGGATATTAATTGGCAACTATCATTTCAATCATTTTTCCCACAAAAAAAACGTCAAACATTCAACGGTCGCGGCTACTTCCATGTGAGGATTTGCTGATTTTTATATCACTGTTTGGGTTTTCTGCTGTCGGTCGGACAAAACAAAACACTTTCCTATTTTCTGACATTTAACACAATCAACGATGAATGGATTAATCGAGAAAATAATCGAAAATAACCTTTAGTTTGCAGCCTTAGTTCAGATTATTGAGGACCTATTACAGCATTAAAAAAAAGCATTTTTCTTGCATTACACCACAACAAAAAAAACGTCTTTATTTTGACACAATTGAGGCAATCATATCACTCAAAGTTGGTCAGTGTCCCTCCTTCCTTAACCTGGTTGGTTTTTCCACATCCATCCATATGACTAGCAGTGGGACACAAAGGCAGGGTTAACAGAATACAATTCAAACGCAAACTATGTTTTGTTTTATTTCTATGTACAATATATAACTTAATTATAAATATTGTCATTTTTCTCTAAGTACTGAGTTGTTGAGCCATTTGTATTTTTCTGAGCAATGTACAGTATTGAACATATAATATTGTATTACATAGAATAGAGCCTACTAGCAACCTTGGTTAAGAGCACACTTTGAAAGAACAGAAGATGGGATACAGAGTCCACGAGTAGAGTCCGATGATAAGTACTTTCACTCTCTCAGTCCCACACGCTGTGTTCACCTGTGGGAACTTTGTGCCTCTTGACATTTTTGGAAGTGCACTGGTCTTTGATTTAGTATGAGATCAGAACTTAGGACCCTCCTGTTATCCTACCTGTGTGCGGAATATGATAATGAAATAATCGCTTCTCACTGTTAGTTATGTTTTTCATATAAGATAATGTCTAATACCCTAAATGTGTCTGTGTGTGTGTGTGTGTGTGTGTGTGTGTGTGCCCGCTCTGTGGTTTTCTCTCTGAGTCGATCTGTCTCTCGTGAGTTCTTTAGGATGAGTTTGTCTATGTCACATACACAAGAGTCAGCAGCATCTGCTGTTGAGCTAAATATTTTTTTCTTCTCTCACTCCCACAAACAAGCCCAGTCCAACCGACCAATCACAGACAGGCCATCACACATTTGACTCCACAAATGGTCTCTTTGGTTTGATGGGGGAGGTGGGGCCTTGGGTCCGGGAGTCACGAGAGAGCTGGCGGTACATGTTGTCCTGGTAGGCCTGTGCCACGGGCAGAGTCCTCGCCACCTTCACGTCCGGGTAGGTGGGCACCTGGCTGACCCGCTCCAGAATGTCCCCACTGCCGCGGGAGCCGTTGGCCAGCTTGCCCAGTGAGGGGGGCTGAGTCTGGGAGTAGTAGTCCTCCTCCAGCAGGTGTCCGTTTTGGGCATTGTTGGTCTTGTTGTAGTAGGCGATATTGCCCAGTGAGGTGGGGGGACTGTAGGTGGAGCCTTGCTGGACCAGCTGACCGGGCGAGGTGGGGCTGATGGCAGAGTCCATGGACGTCATGCCCCTGGACCTAGAGGGCTGATGCAGGTACTGCTGAGTCCGTGCCGTCTTGTCTATGATGCCCATGAAGGGCGTGTTCCGAGAACGGGTCGTCTCGCCCTGATACAGCCCCCCGCCGCCTTGGGAGGGGGAGATGGGAGAGATGTCATCGCAGGTGCGCTCGTACGTGGCTTGCAGGGGGATCTCCATCTGCTGAATGGAAGAGGAAGGCCTGAAGCCCGGTGCTAAATTTGAGGTGGATCCAGTTGAGATGTTGTTGCTAGAGGGGGAGAACCGAAGGCCTACGCTCTGAGAGTGGATCAGAGGCCTCGGGGTGGGCACGTGTTGCTTCATCTCAGTAGTATTGGCACTGACGGGGCGTCTCACCATATGCGGGATCTCAGGAGAGCCCAGCTGGCAGGGGGGCATGGCATTGGCTCGTTCCAGTACGTGCTCAGAGACCGGGTAGTAGGCGGCTGACTGGCTGCGGCTTATTTGAGGCGTCTGGCTGTAACGGATGCCCCCCGGGCCCCCGCTGCTGGCGCGGTAGGCAGAGGAGGGGCGCTGGGGTAGCTCATCCTTCAACAAGCCCGACTCCATAACCCCTCCTCGGCCGCCGTGCTGACAGAGGGCCCCAGAGCTTAGGCTGGCCTGGACCTGGGACATGGACCGTCCGTCCAGGGAAGGCTGGTACACCAGTCGGCTCTCCACGTCCACCGAACCTCCTTGGTAACGACCACCTATGGAGTGACCCATCTGGCCGCCGTAGCTGCTGTTTCCCATCACGTTGCTGGGCTGGTTCGTGCGGACTATTTGGGCTATAGAGGGCTGAAGACGAAGACCTTGGGCTTGGTGGTGCTGCGAGGACAGAGAGGGCTGGGAGCTCAGCTGAAAGGAACGCTGGCTGCTCATCTTGGACAGGGGAGATTTGGGTCGGCCTGGGAGCTGCTCCGTCTGGTAGCGCACGGGTGACCCGGACTGGGACCTATACAGACAAACACTCTCTACTGGTGGACTGGCTCTGTACTGAGCAGCCCGACGTAAAGGGGAAGGCGGTGGGCTCTGGTGGTCCATCCCTTGCCCCCCGCTACCCATGGGAGGCGGGCTGAAGCGGTAGGACGGCTGGTGCACCGGGGAGGTATGAGGCGGGCTGTGTCGGTAGTGGGAGTTTTGATGCGTCGGGGAGAGCGAGGGCGACGTGGGCTGGTACGTCCCGCGCGTCGGGGAGGACATGGAGGAGGAAGTGGGGTGATATTCGTAAGGCTGGCCCATGGGCGAACCTCCAGCTAAGTAGATCTGATCCGGATGCGTCGGGGAGAGCGGGGGGCTCTGGATGATGGGGAGGCTGGAAGGATTGGTGTGAGACTCGGGCGGGGGCAGACCCATCGACATAGCCTCCAGCTCCTGCTCCAGGTAGTCCTCGTCCTCGAACAGGTCCTGGACGGGCTCCATGTCCTCCAGACGGGGCTCGGGCGGAGGGGGGAGAGGCATGGAAAGGGACAGGGACTCCTCCTCTTCGGGGGGAGGCGTAGGAGGAGGCGAGGGAGGAGGCTCCAGCTCCAAGTCTTGCTGTTGGTGCTCCTCCTGGTTGAGCTGGTGACACTCCTCCTCCACACGCTGGAGCAGCCGCTGGATCTCTCGGTTGTTGGGGCACTGCTTTATGGCTTCATTCAGGTCCTCTAAGGCTTCAGGAAATTGTCTGGAAACAGAAGAACAACATTTATTTATTAAAAAAAAATGTCTTAACAACTGACTTTATATCCAGAACTGGATAAAAAAAGCATATTGGAGTCACAATGCATGCATTCAAATGTGAGTGAGGAATGTCTGTAGAGAATCTGTATCAAAGAGCGAAGTACAAGCACACAAAGTATTTCAGTCTGACTATGATGTGTAGAGAGATAAAAGGAGGGTACCTGCTGCTACGCTTGGCGCGTGCTCTGGCATAGTACGCCTCATATGATTTTGGTTTCAGTTCAAGTGCCTTGGTAGCAAATTCCTCAGCCATCCCAAAGTCCTGGAGAGATTGGAAAGAAGAGGAAAACCCACTGAATAAAACCAAAGGCGTCAGCAGTTATTCGCATTATCTTCAGATACTGTTTGGTTCGGTTTTATTTCATGCGACAGAAGTGAATCTAAAGCTCTTAAAACTGCGGCATTTTTGGCATTTTTCCGCCGTTCACTCATGCCGGTCCTTTTCCAGACTCACGTTCATTTTCCTCCGACATCGGGACAGGTTGAGGAAGAGCGATACTTTGAGTTCCCTGAATGTCTTGAGGTCCTCGCTGAAGCCTTCGCGTGGAAACTTTTTTAGAGCATACTGATAACGCTGCGCTGCCTCCTTCACCTTCCCCTTCTGTTGGACAAACACATACAAAAAGGAGCCTGGGTTATCTTTCCTTCACAGTGAAAATAAAAAAAAAGGTAATATGAAACCTACTAAACTCATAATAAAAGCCTGAGCTAGCCATAAAGATACATAACATCACAATATTTGTTTAATAAGAATGAGCTCATTGACAAAGAGATAAAGCTTTTTTTTTTCATTGTGGGTTATCTTGTAGGGTCTTACATCTATTCTTGTGGAGGGATTATTCAGTTGTTACTGATTATAAAATGCTTCTAGACAAATTAAATAATGTAATTTCCTGCATGCGGAGTCATAATTAACATGTCTAATAAACCATCATTTTCTCAATTTTCCATTGTAGTCAGCAGAAAATAGAATATAATTGGTGTAATTTTGACCCCCAAACTGAAACTATATTTGTCCCAACAGTAACAGATGAAAAAAAATAATCTGTTTATCATATCAGATCGTTTTTTAACTGGACATAATGATATCTGAGCTGCAAAGCGCAAGCGTTGTTTCTCTGACCTTGTAGAAGCTGTCCCCCTCCTCGATGAGTTTGCTGAGTAAGATGATCATGATGTCGGGTTTGGAGGTGGCCATGGCCCATGTGGCCGGACCTGGGTAACACAGGGAGGAGCAGATGGGAAAGAAGAAGAAGAAGGAGAAGGAAAAAAAAACAAAAAACACACAGTGAGAAAGACACACAGTAATAATAAGTAGAGAAGGAGGGAGGGAGGAAGGAAGGAGCGACTGGGAGTCACACTACACACGACAATAATAACAGGGATGAGAACAACAGCCAAAATGGGGAATGGTGGAGGAAAAAAAGACAAGGCAATCCACTGCAGAGAAAAATATTACGACAAATCTGCTCTGACACCTCGAGAACTGTGACCTCGCTATGGGACGTCAGGATTTGGTCAAACACTATTTGCCTGTAATTATAAGTGTTTTATCATCCAGCTGGGAGTGCCTGATTAAAGTGCAAAACGAGCACAATTACAAAATCAGAAAAAACCTATTTAAAGACGTTTTGAATTGTCCTCAAACGGTTGATTAAAACGAACTGTAGCAATTATCTGCAAATACGTTTTGGCCCAGGCAAACCCAGTGTAGATGTACAGTATATTACGCTGTCATGTCTTGCTTTTGAGACACGTTGTCTGTCTTGTCAAGAAGTGCAGATGTACAGTAATTCTTTGTACTACTGACTGATTTTTTACGGATGTGATCAAGACAGCGGGGGGAAAAAAAAGGGAGGAAGACACTAATCTCCCAAAATAAATGGATGTTGGGAAAGAAACTTCATCCCTGCGATCAAACACAAAAATTCTGATTTCAGCAATCCTTGACACACGTACACACACACACACAGCACAGAGATGGAAAAGGGTGTGAGAGGGTGAGAGGGTGAGGAGGGGCGGGTCTTGCACAAGGAGACATGGTGGCAGGTACGATAAAACAAAAGAGGCAAGCAGGAGGGATATAACAGAGCTCTGCAAGCGTTAGCTGTCCTCTGAGCTGGTGGTGGTGGTGGTGGTGGTGGTGGTGGTGAGGTGGGTCATGTGAGGTTGTTGAGGGTAGGAATGCTGGCTGACTGGCCTAGCTGACACTGAGAAAAAAAACGTCTGGGAGGATGAACGATGCACAGTACAGTGGTTTATCGCCTCAGTCTGTGGTGGCGGTGGTACGGGAGGATTATACAAATACATGCACTTCCGCTAAAATCACTACCACGCAAGTGTTACTGAGGGCTTCCGTCATGCATCTGTGGGATGGAAGGTCAACACCTCGATACGATGTCACACAGGCTGGAAGGCCGGGCATGCTGTCATTAACAACTTGGACGTTAGCATCTACCTCTAGGCAATCCCGACTGCATCACTGTCAGTGCTAATACCTTTGCATGTTATTATTTGTCAGTTTGAGAAGGTTTTGGTAGCTAAGCTCGCCTGCCGACACTTAGGACGACACAGACAACACAGAGAGAGGAGATAGAGCTGTCAAAATGCCTGGTGGGGTGAGAAGTCGACAGCCTTGGCTTTACCTCGGGGCCGACTGGGCAGCGTCTGACATCCTGGGGCCGGAGAGAGAGGCGGGGGAAAGGGGGCAAAAGGGGGGGGGGGTACAGGGGTGAGGTGGGGGGGAAAAGGAGGAGGAAGGAGGAAGGAGGTCATGAGCGAGGGAAGGAGGAGCAAGGGGAGAGGAGAGGAGGGGAAGGGAGAAGTGGGAGGAGAGAGGGGCAGAGTTGCCAGAGAAAAACAGGGGTGTGGGAGTGCGTAGGAGCGAGAGGGAAGAAAAAGAGGTAGATCCAGCGGGAGGGTGAAAGAGAAAGAGAGGTGATGGCGGTGGTGGTGGTGGTGGAGGAGGAGGAGAAGAAGAAGTGAGAAGAGGAACACAAAAAAAAAAAAGCAGCAGTGAGAAGCGGAGATAAGTGCCTCTGCAAAAAAAATAAATAAAAAAATAGGAAACATAGATACTGAAAAGAAACACCACAAGCGCTAATAACAACCTGTCTCTGAGCAACCGCAGAGCAGTAGAGAGAAAAAAATGTGATTGAGAGAAAAACAGGGAGATAGCGAGAGAGCGATAGAGACAAAAAAGGCAGAGGCAGAGCGAGAACATGACAGAGAGAGAGAGAGAGAGAGAGAGAGAGAGAGAGAGAGAGAGAAAGCTAAACAGCACAACAGCAACAGTAGTACAATAAAAAGAAACACATCAGAGCCATAAATAGCTGAGGAGAAGCGGCACGGTGCAGCAGTGTGGGGGGGAGGGGAGGGGACGGATGACATACAGTAGCAGGAAGTGGTTTGAGCTACATGGAGACACAAACATGAATCCATGGCTTATTGCAGTACAACGCTACAGCGCTCTATAATGACCATCAGGAAGTGTGTATTTAAAAAAAAAGGAAAGAAAAGGAGAGCGTTTTCATCTTTGAATTGTCCCTTTAACAGTCTCTCATGCAGCTCATGTTTTTGAACTCCAATGCATGACCTTTTCAACCAAAATACAATCACTTCACGGGCAGGCAAATAACCTTTTCATTACGGTGCTAGAGGACAACAATGCTACATTTAGAGAGAGAGGGGGGGGGGGCGGGTGGGCGTCCTTTGTGCGCTTAAATGGTAGGGCTCTTTAGTCTGTCAACATGCTCTTACCTATCTTGGCTCCTTTCTTGAGCAGGGCGACCACCACCGACGTGTTTCTGCAGCCCACCGCTCTGTCGAGAGGTCGCATCCCGCTGTAGTCTACATGCTCTATCATGGCCCCGTGGTCGACCAAGAACTGGACCTGAAAGAGACGAAAAAGGAACTTTTTTTTCCCCGAGAGCGCATAACATCTATCTTCCTAAAGGATTCACAACACTGTCGTCTTGCTCCCATTAAAATTTAGTAGAGACAAATTGAAATATACTGTGTGTGTCGTTAAAGGAGGAAAAAAAAAAAAAAAAAGGTGTGGGCTGCAGCCAACTGGATAACTGCACACAGGAACATGAAAATGATGTGTTTTTTTTTTTCTAAATGTAATAAAGATGAAATTTTAAAAGGAAGCAGATGGCGTGTCGCAAGTCCTTTGGAAGATAAAACAAATTTAATTTAGGTTTCAATGTCACAAGTACAGGTCGTTCTCATTACCTCATCATGTGATGTCAGCATTAATCCAGTCGACTAGGAAACGAATAAGAGCACCTCCATACATTTGTATTTTTAAAAAGACAATAGCTCATACTGTAGGTGCCCATCTAAGGTTATAATGCAGAGGTGAGATGCATCATTGTCCAAAAATCAAAGAGATATATTGAGTGGACAGGTGGAGATGAACAGATGAACACACGCTCCACTCACACCATGAAAGGAAACACAAGAGTCGAGGTTCTTCAGTGATGGAAAATAAATCATTTATAGAGCGTTGTATTTAAGTTTTATACAATACCCAAGGTTCAGTACCGATAGCTTACTTTGAAGAATATAAATATATTTTTTTTTGTACAAAACTTTTTTTTTTATTTATTTAAAAATGAAAGTTCTTAAATGTAATAAGTTCTCCTGAATAATATATTCTAAAGTCAGCGAAACTATGACTTCAAAAAGATCAAAAAAACAAGTAGATTATGAATCAGAGCAAGAATTCAGTGTTAGTTTTGGGTGCTAAAGCTTTTCTGATATCCAGCTTTACTCATTTATGTACCCGCATTGTGTTTTTCCCACTAGTCACTCACCACATCAGAGTCGCCGTAGAAGGCGGCCAGGTCGAGGGGCGTGCGTCCATTTTTATCTGCGTGGTCGGTGGCGGCTCCGCTCTCCACCAGGCAGCGGACGACAGGTAAGTGGCCTTTCAGACAGGCCCAGCTCAGAGCGGTCAGACCCTCCTTATCCATCAGAGACAAAGAGGCTCCTGGGAAAAAGAAGAAGAAAAAAACTCCAGCAGTGAGACTCAGTCTGGCATATTTCAGCTCCTCTGAATAGAATTACGCTGCATCTGTGGTTGCCTGTGTGTCATTTTTGTTATTCTATAACCAACAGCTTAATTTATTTCGACGCATTCTTTTAAAATCTGTTGTTGATTTAATTTGGCTGTAATTGTTGCAAACATCATATGAAAACTGTAATTTTCCTCGCTTCTATCAGTGCAGTGGGAGTCTGTATTTGTATGGGGTTTAGATAATATTGATGTTTTCATTAGTGGCTCCATAGATCTGTCAGTTCTGACTCCACTGTGTGTCTGTGGGGTCTGATTATGACATAGGCTTTGTGTTTGCACCCATTCCCAATAAAACCACACTCTGTCAGGCTCTGAATACCAAAGATCAAGATAAACAGCTATACATACTGATTTCCTCATCTGTTAACAAACTGAGCATCTGATGAGCATATATCTCTTTTTATGATGGTGTTTATGATGTTCTCTTTGTACCTTGGTTTCAGTTGTGTTAAAAATGCTCTTTAGGCAAATGCATGAAGCCTTAACTGACCTAAAAAAAAAAAAAGCTCTAAACCCAGGTTTTATATCTTACCTTGAGCTAGTAAAAATTCCACAGTTCCCAGGTGTCCCTCTGAGGCGGCCATCATTAGAGGAGTACGACCCTGCTTATCGGCCAGGTTGACATCTGCTCCGTGTGTGAGGAGGAGATCCACGATCTAAAAGCACCCAGATACACACCCGTGTCATTATATAACAGCAAACAGATGCTCAGAGATGAGGCAAATTACAATATTCTTTATCCATCTATCAAAAAGGACATAAAACCAAACATTATCGGAGTAATGTGGAAAAGGATTTCAAGGTGGTCTAAGGGGAAGGGAAGCGATCGGGTGGCCACTGACCTGCCAGTGTCCCTGTCGGACGGCGCTGAACAGCGGGACGATGCCTCTCCTGTTGGGCTGGGCCACGGCCGCGCCCTGTTCCAGCAGCAGACGACAGACCTCCAGCTTCCCCCGACCGGAGGCTGCGGTCAGAGCTGGACACACATCCAGAAGACAGGAGGAGATGAATAGGTTGATAGAAATCTGATTTTTTATGTCACACAGAAATTAGTTCGATCGGAGGAGGCGGGGGGTGTACAAATGAAGTGATACTTCAAGTGAACCCAGACTATGTTTGACTTGAATAAAACATGTCCGATGGGAGAAGAGAAGAGAATACACTTGAGACTTTTTTGGGAGCAAAGGCCTTCGAAAAGACATCTTCTCAAATGTAATGATTATAATTGGAATAATTTAAGCGCTGTGAATACATTTCTTTTCAGCAGAGTGGCTGAAGCCCTGGAAGGGTGACCCCGGTTTTCGAGCCTATTTATTCACTGCTGGAAGAACACTTTGATATACACAGTTCAGTAAGTATATCCGTACGGACACACATGCTCTCCCTCTGGCTCTTGTAAAGAATAATGCATTTTCAGTTGACCTATCTAGTAACACTGGGATTAGAAATCATCTTCCAGAACAACTGTTATCCTTGTGATCCCTTATAAACAATGAAACTACGGCTGAGTAAGTCCCCCTCTCTTCAACTGACAACAAGAAGCAGCCTTTTCAATGCTGCGGCGGTGGCGGTGGCGGCGGCGGCACGGCGGGGAGGATAAAGCTGGCAATGAGGTTTCATAGCTTTAGGTTACGATGATACATTACATTTCTCAACACCCTGCCACAGTGCAATCAGACTAGTCATTTCCAAGCACCCTGGAGCGCACTCCTCCCTTCTCTCCCCCCTCCCCACACACCACCATCACCCCCCCACCCCTTCCTCCAATCGTCTGTGTGAGCCCAGCCCTGTCTATGCTCCAATGACACCACTGCACTGCCATCAGCATCTGACGCAGCAGCAGCAAGCAGCAGCAGACACACAAGAACGATCTCTCATATCCGCACTGCAGCGCTCTGCCTCACAGTGCCACACAGGGAAAAAAAAAAAAAAAAAAAACCCTTTTCACAAAACACTTCATAAATCCTTTAAAAAAAAAAAAAGAGAGAGAACATCGTCTGGATTGTATGTCTCAAGATAAACTATAGTGTATTTTTGCTTTTATATTATATTTCATTACCTGAAAACATTCGCAATTTCAAGATGAGGACATCAGACGTGACATCTATATATCAACATGGAGCGTTCAGTCATTTGTCAGGATTGAATTGGGGGTTTTATTGGTTTAATGTCTGGCTAGGTATTCCCACCTGTCTCTCCCCACAGAGTGTCAAAGTTATTGATTTGAGCCCGCTCCACCTCCTCTTCATCTTTCTCCGGCAGGTCCAGCAGGTAGGACACAATCTGATGGGGGACAAGATGTGAGATGACACAGATCAATGTCTATGTTGACTTCAACGAGACTGAGATAAAGACGTTAAACAGAAATACTTTTCTTTTAAACGCGAGCTCATTCGTCGCGATTTGATCTGAAAGGATGAATCTCGCGGACTGACAGCCGTCGTTAGAAACGATATCGACCGCGAGGCCTCCGTCGATAAGTTGCTGTCTAAATTTGTTATTGCTTTTGAGAATTTAGAGCCTTAAGTAGGATTTACAACATAAGGATAATTCACACCTCCGGTATCCCATTTACATCACTCAATTCCCCTAACCCATTTTCCCTTCCATCACACTCGGTCTCGCCCCTCCTTTCCTTTACAAATTCAAATTAGTGCAAGTTTACTGGCTCGCAAAGAGATTTCCAAAGTGCTGAAATAATCACATTCCTCCTTTTTCCCCCCCTCCCTCTCTCAACTTTTTTTTTTTTTCCTCATCATCTGATCCTGTCTCTCCTGGCACTCTTAACGTTCAGTCATTAGCGTGTTTGGAGCTAAATAAGTAACGGGTAAAAACACATGCCAAACTGCACACGGTGTCACTAAGACAAGCAGCGGAGAGAGTTTTAACGTGCGAGTACGGGGTGTAAAAACTGTTAAGAGGTGTCACAGTCCGTGCACTCTGTTTAAAGTTTTAAACATTTTAATGTCATGTGATTCTTTTCTTTCCTCATGTGACCAAATCAACACTTTTGGGTAACATCTGGCAGCTGTACTGTTGTTAAAAACGGATGATAAAGTGCTTTTTTTTAAAATTTGCTTTATTTAATTCATCTTATGACAAAGTGTGGGTGTGATTGAAGGATTAATAACTCGTTTCATTGTCCATTAATATATGAATTAATCATCATTTAGTCTATTTATGGATGGATGAATTAATCTATTTGTAAAATGATGCATTAATTCCTATTTTTTAGTGTTCAATTCAGTTCAATCAGTTAATGAAATGCTTTATAACTATTTCCATAACACTTCTGGTCCTCTAATAAAGTAAGTTTAACATTTTATTAATATGATTTTCAGCTTTAAAAACTGCACACTATCTCCCTTAACAAAATATCTAACAAATGGACTAGTAGTGTTTACAAGAAGTCATCTCTAGCCCCTCAAATAAACACCATCACACCCCCGTCGACCGGCCCCTGCTGTACCTCTGTGTAGCCCATACTGGCTGCAGCGATGAGGGCCTGCTGGACGGCGTGGCTCTTTGTGAAGGCTGCCTGTTGTTGGGTCTGCGGTGACTGTTGCTGCTGCTGCGGCCCCATGCTCCAGTCACACTGGATGAGGAATTTCACCACTTCCATGTGGCCCCTAAGAGCTGCGTGAACCAGAGCGCACTGGCCGTTCTTATCCAGGTGGTCCACCTGTGAACGGGGACGGAAATATGTTTGGAAAACGGCAGAAGCTACGAATAATCTGCTGTTATCAAGAAAAATAACATATTCACTTTTAAACTTGATCGAAACAACTCTTTCACACACCTTCGCTCTCCTGCGACAAAGTGCCGTCACAATGGCCATGTGTCCCCCGGCGGCGGCGTAGCCAAGCGGCGTGAGGCCGCTCTCGGAGGGGGCGTCGACAGAGGCGCCGAACTCGAGCAGCAGAGCCACCATGTCCATGTAGCCCAAATGGGAGTGGACGCACAGGACGGGGGCGTTGTTCAGCACCTCTGTACGGTAGTTCACATTGGCACCACCCAGCATCAGCAGCCGGCTCACCTGGACACACACACACACACACACACAAAAATTATAATACAAGCATATTTTGAGAGCTACCCTTGATTTGGTGGCCAGAAATATTATGTAAGTTTGACTCCTTTCTGCTTAAGTTAGTGCTTGTACCTTGATGTTGGGAGTGTAGAGGTTTCGCAGTGAAGAAAGTGCAGCTGAAAGGCCTTCTGTGCTGTAGGACACCCACAGCCCTTGCAAGATAGACGAGGAAACCCCGACTTTCTTGCTAAGACCCTTGAACAGAGAGAACGAGTGTAAATATTCATGACAATGGAGCACGTGTGTGTGTGTGTGTGTGTATATACATGCGTGTGGAAACAAATAATGATCAACCTTGAAGATATGTGCTTTGAGGATGTGATGGCCCAGCTCAATAGTCTGCTGCCTGTTCAGCTTGTTCTCCTGCCGAGAGAACCAGAAGGCCAGTAGGGTGTGCCCGCTCCTGCAGAGACGGCAAAACACGGAATCCTTCAATACTAGTTGAGACTGACTCATCGGGTCATTACATTTTGTTATCATTAGCACAGTTGGTGCAATCACTTTTAATTATAATATAGGAAATAAAATGTTCTGGCTGAAGATATAAGACACAACACTTCCTCTGCTTGGAAATCATAATGTACCTGTGACTAACAGAGATTTCTATTTATACATGACTGATTAACAACATAGTCTGTCTGCTTCAAGGTACATTTCTACATGTTGCACACAACATAGCAGCAACTGATTGAAGGAAGAGTTATTCATAGTTTTTTGGTAAAATAGTAACTTTGACTGGGGTTAGGCAGATAAACTCACAAAAAAAAGAATTTACTTTCTCACCCTGTAATTAATTCTTTATTTCACAAAGTTAAACTATTTTATAATACATGCAGAAAAGATATACCTTCTTACTTTTTCAAAAAATCTGAAACTTATTATTGATACTTCTGATATTGAGTGGCACTAGATCCCATCACAGACTTTTTAAACCACCTCATCCTGTTATAAAACCTGTTTCCAGACAGGATCGTTCAAATACCTGAAGCGACACAAGTCTTATGACCTTACATGAGCAGTAGTCGAGTATAATCCTTTTTTTTTTTTTCTACACATATAATCATCTTCAGTGTCACACTCTTCCCTTCGTCACTCTCTCCTGCTCGTCCTCACCTCGGATCACAGAGGAACTTCGTCTTCTCTCCTTCCTCCCTCCATATCAACCACTCCCTGAAGGAGGGGTGGACAAACATCCGGGTGCCGTCCCTCCTCTTCACCAGGAAGACGGACAGGTTGTCCACGCGCTGTTGGAAGTCTTCCCAGTCCAGCGTACCCTGCAACCACATACATGTTTTTTTCAATGTTATTTGTTATTTACAGCTGAGACATGCGGATTTCTCAGCATGAAACAGCTTAATTACTTTTGGAAGTTGTCATTGCTATGACAACGACATTTAGACATTTACACACACAGTATCAAGGATCCAAAAACACTGTACATATTAATATTCTCATCCCTAATAAACTGATTAAGAAATATACATCAATGTCGCTCAGCGCACTCAAAAACTCTTCCTTGTTTCATCTTGAACGCTGATTGCATTTATCCGTCTTTCAGCACAAATAACAGAATAGAATATGTATTTATTCCATTCATGTGCATAAAACAATAAAGATAACTGTTAAGCCCACATAGCTACGTTAAATAATCATTTGCTATGAATTTTAATTGAATAACAGCCTCGTTTATTTTTATTTAAACTCAAGGATGGAGGAAAAATCACAGTTTAGCTAAACTATAATCTCTCTTTTCATGCAACTGAAATTTCAAACATTTTCTGTCTAAACTGCATACTTCGGGGAGAAAGTCAGCTTTGATACCGACTGCTTCGCCAAGGCCGTTTTTATAATACATTCATTCCATTAAAAAAGGTCTTGAGATATTAAAAAAAAGGCCTCAAGGTACAAGATCTTGTATATTTTAGGAGCAGTACCTGCAGCGAACCGGCGTTGATGGCCTGATATATCTGCTCATCAGTCAGCGGGTGAAGCGAAGCCACGGCGACGTTGAGCAGAGGGAGCGCTCGCTCGAACGACGACTGCGTGGGGAAGCGCATGTTGCACTGCAGCAGGTACACTTCCGCCAGGTTGACTGGAACCACCTGAGGAAGCAGAGCATCTGAATCGTAACCCCGGCTCTACAGAGCGATGAATAATGCAGCGTGTTTGGACTGCGCGTCTTCCAACTATTCCACGTGGTCTTCCTCAGAGAGGAGAATGTGAATTTATCACTTGTCGTTTTGTGTGGAGTCTGGAAGCACTTCTGAATACATGAAATTAAATGAATCTAGGGGTGTGAGATGAAATATTTCATTATGAAATGCACACTAAAACCATTCAGCTGCATTATTTAACAAAAACATGTCAGGTTTGGACTGCTACATGAATTAAACACATGATTTTACAACAGTACTTTCAGACAAAGCGTGTCAAAAAAAACTCCACACCTTATAGCTGGAGCTTTTGAGGACAAGGTAGCCCTTCTCAATGAGGTCAAAGGTGAGCTTGAGGTACAGATAGGAGCCCTGGCTCAGGGCCTTGAGGTGGGCGCTGAGCTTCCCGAAAGTGGTGTTGTCCATCTTGCCGTTTAAGGAGATGTTGTTCTGGATTTCCGGACTGCTGTGGATGCGGTGCAGGATGTAGCCCTGCAGGTCCTGGTCTATGGCGTCGTTCTCCTCCAGGCTGTCCAGAGAGATGCGGTGGAACGGCAGCGAGTTGGTGATCTCCTGAAGAGACAGAACGATGCCAGTGAGGAATTTGTTTTCGGTGATGCCGGTGCAGAGACATTTCGCTCGAGTGAGTACAAGAACTCATATAGAGGTCGAAAAATGAATAACTAGTCAACAGGGAACTCCTCATGAATGAAAGACGGAGAGCGGGGAGACAAAGATAGTAGGAGATTCTAAAAACACATCTATTCATATCCTCTGAAAAATTATGCGTAGAGGAAACATGGAAAGGTCAGAGACAGAGAGGGTGGAGTTGTATTCAAGACAACTTCAATATTGTCTTTTAGTGGCCTCCAGCTGAAGTAAAACTAATCCATAGAAAATGTTGATGTAAAATCCTCTTAGCTGGCAGCGGTGAGGATAAAACAATAAAGAGCCGGCCGCTGTTACAGCCCTTTCACACTGTTTCACTCACGCTGGATTGAAAGAAACAGCAAAGGACTGTAAACAGCGGGATTTACAGCCGTGGCTATAATCTGTACGCTCACTGATAAACTCCCAACTGACTGTCTGTGTTTTACCTGTAACGTGGTTCTGACTGTGACCACCAGTTTGAGCCAGGGAGGGAACTTGTTGATGGTTTTGGTGAGGAAGGACACAATAGTGTCTCCGTAGTCCGGCTTGTGGAACTCTGCTTCGTTTAGACCATCAATGAGGACGATGAGGTCCTCCTCAGAGTTGATCTTCCTCTCTGTAGACAAACAATTTAGCGATGTTATAAAAAGTAGACACACATTAAACTAAATGAAAAACAAGCTGTTGATAAAAAATCTTTCTTGCCAACTTCACTACATATTTAATTGGAAATACTGGCTTGCGGTTGTATGAATCCACCAACCAGTCCAGATTCATGTAATATTTGTAGTGAAGGAATTTAATTAAAAAAAATCACCACAGCTTCAAGTTGGGCACCCGAGATTAGTGTCACCAATTCAGTATCCGACCAAATGTGAAATATAATCACAATCTCCGTTCTGTTCGAGTTACAGCGCTGAATAACGGCCAGAAAAGTGTTTTTGCAGAACACTATGATGTCACAGTGAACTTGACCTTTGACCTTTTGGATGTAAAACGTCACCACTTCATCCTATTAGACATTTGTGTAAAAAACGTTGTTATAATTAGCGTATAAATTCTTGAGTTGCGGCCAAAAAAAACGTGTCTTGTGAGGTCACAGTGACCTTGACCCTTTGACCGCTGAATTCGGAGTCCATCTGGATGTTTGTGCTAAATTCCCTCAAGGCGTCCCTGAAACATCACATTCACAAAAGAATGGGATGGACAGACGGACGACCTGAAAACTAAGGCCGGACACGGAGGCATAAAGATGAATCATCACAGACTTTGTTTTCATTTCTGAAATGAAAGCGAAGCTCAGGTTTGGTTTAATGAATTAACAGGTCGAAGAGAAAAAAAAATCTGTTCCAGCATTAAGATTAAGAATTTTAATCTTGACTATATTGTTCATTAGAGGCATCTGATATCATGCACCAAGGACTTGAATAAAAGAATTTATCGGATACTAAGGCATCAGTTATGAATTGTTAAAGCGCCGTGTTTAAATGTGAAGCAAACACCTTTGAATCATTACAAATTCCTGTTTAATATGAAGAATGTGTAGACGTTCGGGGCCAGATAAATCAAGGTTATCCGATAGAACAGGAGAGGCCGGATAACCTTGAAATGCCTCTGAATCATTCAGAGCTATAGATTGCTGTATTTTCTAACATTCTGTTTGCGTTTTCTCTCTCTGCATTGTGGTATTAACTCATCAATAAATTCAGATTAGAGAGAGCTTGAGTCATCGTGACTTCCAGCCGATATATTTGACGCAACCAATACAGACAGATATGACTACGCTCGACTAATGGGAGCCAGTAAGTGTGTCAACCTTTGTAAAGTGCATCCAGGGGCTCGAGGACCCCCCTCCTGAAGGAGGCCAGGGGGTCTTGGACGCAGGAGCGTAGACTCAGGATGCTCTGTAGGTGTGGCTCCCTCAGCAGCTGCTCCCTGTAGGCCACGAGGTGAGGTGAGCGGCACAGCAGAGCCGCCACGTTGTGCACAAACTCCGGCACCAAGCAGGTGTAGGCGTTATCTGCCTGGCAGTAGTGATACGCCACCACCTGGGGGCGACAGAGAGTTGGGAGAAGATTGCAGCCGAGTCAACAACAGAGAAATATCAAACTAAACACTTTCGTTTCCTGCTGTCAATCCTAACGTTGACCATCCTTTAGGTAATCAGCGAACTGATTGTACATCAGCACGGGAGTTAGATGACACACTTTTAGAAATAACACTTTTTTTTTTTTCTCCAGGGTTCTGTCAGTGCAAAGCCAGTTTTCCCAACGTCTACTACAGCTACAACTCATTTGGGATTGAGTCAACTTCATGGTGGATGATTGCAGTATAATGAAACATAATACTTCTCGTTTCGCTGTACGGGTTTTAGCTATTAATAATTCATCGCTTCCAGCTGCCAAGAGAGACTGATTCGGAGTTAGCTCATGCATGCTCATGTGTGAGATGACTGTGGCATGAAGGAGTCAAGTGTTAAACTGTCATATTTCACAGCCACGTACTTGAAACGTGTTCAAATGAATGATTAAACGAATGAATGAATGAATGAATAAAAAAAAAAAAAAGTTATCATTGCACGGACATGCAGTGACGTTAGGAAATAGCAGAGGGCAGACGGATATTTCTGAGAGGTACTAAACAATAGCAGCAGCAGGTGTGACCGAGCGCTGCTGGGGACTGAGAGATCACAAAGAGTTTGAATTTTCAGAGGCAGCGATCAGAGGGCAGTTAGAAAAAAAAAAGGGGGGATGATAAAAAAAAAAAGACTAATCAAATTGGAATGCAAATTTTTGGTCACAACGGAATAAAAGGGGGCTTTAAAACAAAAGGGGTGAAAAAGGGAGTGAGCTCAATTATTAATGCACAGAGTTAACAAGATCTAATAGCTTGGCTGGGAAATGGCTTTCTGCAGGTATAAATATTTCATAAGGCTCCCTGGCAAAGTTGTTTTTTCTTTTTTAAACACATCTGCATAATGCATCAGGCTGGGACTGGGGATGCAGATGGCTAAGCAGCAGGGGAGTGGGGGGCCCGAGATACAAAAGCAGACAGGAACGAAGGCAGGAAGAGGAGCCGCTGTCACACATCATGTAGGTTTACATTGCGGGTAGGTTAAAAGATGTTAAATACTTGGATATTATTTTTTTTAAAAACAGTCGACATTCAGAGGCGCACGTGACTTTGGATGAAGCTAAAAAAAAAAAGAAGCTAACAGCAAACCTATCTCCACCTGTTTTGATGTCCTCATGATTGAACCCTGTGTGAGTGGATAACTTTGACTTTCTTTCAAAAGCTTGAAAACCGCATTATTTCTGACAGAAGCCCGAGTCCTGTCCGTGCTTTTGTGTGTGTGTGTGTTTTTTTTTTTTGAAACGGCGTTTTCAAAAAGAGCGTATCATTGGCTATCCTACCACCTGTGTTGTCACTAATTGAAAAATTAAGACATAAAAAGGAGCCATTTAAAATTATCTCTCTGTTTTTTTTCAATTACTAACAGACTGAGGCCAGAAAATTTCATGCTGAACCACAAACAGATAAATGAATATTATACTGTAATATTAAAATGACAATTTTAGTGATGCAACAATATTTTCCTCTCCATAATCGTGTATGTGATGCTACTCTATTGGGAAAAAATGAAAGAATTTTTACAAAAGCATGACACGCTAGTATGCAAATGAGACCCTTGACATCATACTTGGTAATTTCTTTTTTTTTTCATTTAACACAACTACCACAGGGAAAGAGGAAATGGAGTAGTGGGGAAGTGGAAATATTCATAAGTGGTTTGAGCTTCTTGTAATATACCGCAAACAAATGAGAGCTGGAAATGTAACTAATAAACACATTTATTTTTGGAGAACATATCTGTTTTACCTTTTTAAAACAAGCCAATGAGAGGAGAGGAAGTTGTAAACACACCAATCGAGCATTTTAAAGACAAATATTCCACTTTCATTCTTTTGGATGTGTTTTGGTTTTTGTCTGTAAATACGAGGCTGAAATCCGAGCGAGTATGAGTTGTGTTGCAGGTGTATCTCGTACCTGAGACGCCAGCCTCCTCATGGCTTCTTCCTGGCGTCGCCTCATCTCAGGGGTCCCGGGACAGCTGCCTCCTCCCAGGGTGCCGTGCGTGGGCTGGGGCTGGGTCAGAGGGAGCCCCTCTCCATCTGGACACGAGACAGCAGAACACACTCAGCGACAGCTCGTACACGTGTCACATTCATGCGGTGTTTTTACACTGTTATTCTCTAAAACAAAAAGGCAGAAGTAAGGTTGACCAAAGTTCCTTTAAAAAAAAAAACAAATAACTGTTTGACATGAACACATTGTCACACCTTTCCAAAACAAAAAATCTTCTCTAGGCGTAGATATCCGATGCATAAATAAGTGGATGCTTACGTTTGGGTGAGGCCTGAGGGCTGTCGGAAGCAATCTGTCTCATGCGGGTGCCGTGGCAGCTGAGCGCCACCAGGCGGGAGATGATCGCCGTCTTGCCAAAGCCAATGTTGCCGACTACCACCACGCCGCGGTTGGTGCTGGCGTTGGGGCTGTTGAGGTGGGCATCGATCTCCTGGAAGAGCCACTCACGGCCGGTGAAGACGGAGTCCATGGTGATGCTGGGCACCTCGAACAGCAGAGGTTTGAGGGCGATGTCTTGAGGCCGATAGGGTGCAAAACGCACTGGCGAGCCGGGAAAATAGAGGGTTAGTCAGCGATATTAAAGCTGTAAGCCGCAGTTCTGTTTGTTAATGTTTTGCAATTGATTGTCTCTCCTCTGAAAACTGAATTAGGGAGTTATAATGTGTACCAATCCCTTATACTTGCTAATAACATTCAGTCATGGGTGATGCATATGATGACCTCCATATGTGTGCAACCACATAAACACTCACATGTCTATGCATAAACAGGTAGCTAAATCTTCTTCTTCTATACAATATACAATCAACATCTGTAGTTTCTAATGAGGAGAGTATGTTGATTAAAAGGACATTTAATCCAAATCTTCAATTTGATATTGACATTTTCTACAAGTACAAAATCTAGGAACAATAAAGAATAAATAATATGTGTGTTATGTGATATTAAAGATTAACATTTTGACAGTCTGACACACTAAAAAAGTTCATAACTTGTACTGAAAAAGGGGATAACAGGTGAATTATTGTGCTCCAGGATTCTTCAACCACTTTAAAATATATTGAAGGGCCTGGATTAAAACGTACTAGCTGTGTTAAACTTGAGCTGTTTTTATGAACATCTCATTTTAAGCTGAAGATGAAGTAGGAACACTTTAGTTTATGTAACCAATTTTACAGTCTAGACTCTGACGTTTCACATTAACGTCTTTGAATCCCACACTTTGATAGGCAGGCCTGATATTTTACAACAATTAAAATTAAATGTGCTTTAAGATTATTTTATAGTGAAATAAAATATGCTTAAAAAAAAAAAAAAAAAAAGTCAAGAGTGACTCCTTTTAACAGCCACTGTTGATCACTGTTGATTTTACTCAGTAGGGGGAGTCATTAAACTAAATTCCTCCAGAGGTTGGGCATCTTTTCAGCAGAACATATGGACCATTAAAGACTAATGAGGGTAAAATGAATCTGGTATGAACTTCTGAAGATGTGTGATGAATTCAGTGTAAAATTTAGTCTGCTGCTTCTGGGTGTCGTCTCCTGGGTCTCTTTTTTTTTTTTTTTTTTTTAAACCGATTTGAGCTTTGAGAATTAAAAAAAAACATGCTCTCTTCTATCTGGTGTGTCATTTCTTTAAATGTTATACCAGTATCTGGCAATTATGACTGATTTGATATGTGGGTTGTATGTGAATAACCCAAATGGTTCGCTGGCAAGAGTGTGTGTGCCACTTGACTAAAGCGATTTGACTTGGAAAGCACTAGCAAACAAGCAAGGGCGACTGCCGAGCAGAACGCGCAGCCTGACGCAACAAATGAAAATTAAAGTAACTTACGTGACTGGGATTGCCAGGCATGGGTGTTATTAGCGGAAGCTGAGACAAACAGCAAGCAAAGGACAGAGGAGAGAGGAAGAGATTGAAAGGAGAAGGACAGTAGTGAGAGAGAGAGAGAGAGAGAGAGAGAGAGAGAGAGAGAGAGAGAGAGGGGGGAGAAAGCAAGGCAGCAGTGAGGACAGGAATGAAAACTGGCAGCAGTGTGTCAAGAGCACATAGCAAGGTGTAGCTCAATGACAAAAACAAACAAACAAATAAAAAAATAAAAAAAGAGGAAGCAACAATAGCATCAGCATATCATGATGTCAGAAATATGGGGAACCACCAGACCAGGGTCGATTACTAATTGAAATCCTTTGAATTACATTGAGCGTATTCTTTAGGATGTCTGGAGGGCAGGTTGGGGAAGGTTGGCACTTTTGGGAGAATCTAATTGGTTCCATTGCGCCGGGCAAGATCAATCAATCCCCATAAAAGTAATTGAATCCAGTTCCAGTAGTAATTCGACCCTGGGAGGGAGACTCCAGCCTCAACTCCTCAGCTTATCGTGTGTGTGTGTGTGTGTGCTGCTTAAGTTAGCCACACTCTTAACATACAATAATCAACCTCACCACTAGACAAATCTCAAATTTGGAGTTATTACAGCAAGCCTCACACAAACTATAAAATCTGATTTTCACCTCAGTCCCTCTGTTGGGGCGCCTTTACTGAGTTTAAAATTTGATCAGGTTCTCGCAAAGCGCGTGCGATGAGAAATAGCTGCTGGTCAGACGATAGCCGGTGCGGTAGTTCATTTCACACTCTGCAGCATATTAGTAATAAGAACACTGTGAGTCAGAGCTGTAGGAAATATGTATCATACATTAAGACGGTGGGATAAGATGAGACGGGAGAGTGTGAGCGGGATTTTTTTTTTTTGTGTGTGTCGACAGAAATGTCTGAACTGTGTGTGTGTGCAGGTGCAGAACTGCAAAAAACATATCAGGGTTGGGGATGGGGGGAAGAGGAGGAGGTTTAGGGATGTGAGTGAGCGTTGCATTAGAGCTGTATGTTTTCTGCAAATGACTTCAGTGCGCTGATTAAGAGCACGGCTACATAATATAATGAGCTGATATAGCTCCTAATGTATTCTTTTTACCACACAGCGCTCCAAAGTGCTGTTGCAAGCATGACTCTCTTCCAGGAATGCTAATTATAAAATCGCAGAATGAAAAGAAATGCGATGATCATGCAGCTGAGAATATTCTTTACTTACGCAATCAGCAAAAAAAAAAAAAAAAAAAAAAAAAAAAAAACTACAACAGATAGATATACCTGGATGTGGGTGAGAGAAGCTGCTCTTGGTTTATACTGAGTGTACGGCCAGCGCTGCATTTTTACTGCACTAAGCTCTGTGCCAGCTACATCCCAATGTAATAAAAGACATTTCATCCATATTCCCCGGTCAGATTATTTTCGTGCTAACTCAACAAACACACACACACATAAACATTCACAGTGAGAGAGCGGCTACTCTTTTCTGTCTATAATGCACATACTGATGTAATATTCCTCCAATTGGGTGTCACACTGTGAAAGAATGGACCTGATGCAACACTGTTGATGGGGAATACAAAAACTACCCAGTGCTGCCATTTACAATACCATAGGCGGCTGAAGTAAGAGGCTAAATACAACTACTCTTGTTTTAAGTGGTGCCAATCCAATTATCTTGGGGGTGACTGAACACCAAACGTGCCTTCAAAGCCGCTTGCGTCCTCGTGGAATTGCTGAACACACCCCCGCACTGTCGGGCAGCGTCCTCCAAATGGCGGAAACGATTACGCCGCTTCGCGCGCGTCAGGTCGTGAAGCTACTACTGCTCCACTGTGTCAGGTATTCCAGGAAAACATGGCAGCCATGTTGTGAACGGGGGCTGAGGGAGTTGTTTCCGGGACGGCAAGAGCGAATGTGTGTGTGTGTGTGTGTGTGAGGGATAGATAGATGGATGGCAGTTGCTCATAATCCTTGCCTATAAAACTCCCCCTCAGGCGTCGTCGAGCAAGGTATCACTCTCCTCCACCCTCCCCACCCCCCCTCACTTCCCTTCCTCCACCATCAAAACCTCCATGGCCAGACGGAGCGAGAGTCTCAGACGTTTTAATTATTCACCAGGTGAGGATGATTCACGGTGGCTGAACAGCCTTGAGAAGGAGGAAGAAGAGAAAGCAGAGGAGGAGAGGAGCAGAGGATGGGAAGTGGAGGAGGAAGAGGGGGGGGGGGGGACAGAGGGAGGAGGAGGAGGAGGTGGAGGAGGAGGAGAGTAGAGTTGGCACAGAGGTGGAGGAAGATGGGAAATGATAGGAGGAGGAGGAGGAGAGGAAGTTTAGATGATTGTGTGAAGGGTCTGGGGAGTGTGGTGATGGGTTATCTTAGGTCAGGTGATGCCTGACGTGGGAGTTTGTGTATGTGAGATTGTTCAAGGATAGTTTTTTTTTGTTCCTGTCGTCTGGTTTTATCAGACGTACAGTTAAAATTCTAGACATTTCTTTAGATAGTGGATGTGTCACAGCCGAGCAACACAACACAGTTATTTCAACATATTACATAAGATACAAAGTCCTCAGAAGAACCCGAAAACAGACCTACATATCCAATCTAAAAAAAAACAACAACCCAAAAACACTTATCAGTTTAAAATGACAGATAAGAGATAAAGGTAGTAGATAGAGGCTAATCAGTTATCTGAAACTTGTTGCTATCAGTTGTTTTGTTGCAAACATGTTAGCGCACTGTCATCGAATCCAGACTTCCTTGACTACGACATCAATAGGGGCATCATTTAGTCTGTTTTAGTTGTAAATAAATGCTGGCTATAAACAGCAGTGTTATTCTAGTTCATGTGAACCTGCAGCTCTGTCTTTCTATCAGCGTTCAAACGTAAGGATAAGTCTGCCTCTCTACATCTTGTATATTTTCTCACGATAAGAGCTAAAAACTAACAAGGTGTTTATCGTCTCTCTGTGCTTGCTGACTTTCCCACCCTGTCTGTGGCACTCAGCTACAAGCCCACTGAGGATAGAAGAAGAACTGTAAAGTAAATCTTTATTTTTTAAAAAAGAGATCACAAATATGTAGTTTCATTTTTTTTCAGCAATTTCCTAAAATATTTGGTGTAATAGTGAGTCTTTTCAGCAGCAGGAAAGTGTGTGTGGGTTTGAGAAAAAATAAACTACAGTGCCCATGTTTTATGGTAATAAAGGAACATGTGACTCAGTGCAACTGTGTGGCTCATTGATGTGTTTTTAATAGTTTCAGGACAACAATGGAGGAATAAGCTGCATTGGGTTTTGGCTACATGAACAATACTCAGTAGGATCAATCCATTTTTTATTTATTTTTTTTTTGTTTTGATAATTTTATGGGATTTGTTGACAATCTGAAAAATATAGAATATGCAGCTCTACCATTTAAATGTCTAATCAATTCAAGAGTTATTATTTAGGTTGCACTTCTGCCAGGGAATATATATGGGAGTAATAAAACCCTCTGGAGTTGAAAATATTTTTATGATCCAAAAGCTGCTGCCATCAGCTAACACAAAGCCTGTTTTGTATATGTGAGCAGAGGTAGAAAGACAGCGAGGGAGGGGGGAGGAGGAGAGAGGGGGGGGGTGACAAAGACAAAGAGAGGGAAAGTAAAGATAAACGAGGGAGAAAAATGTGTATGCAGAGTACAGTTATGTGAGAGAGTTTGCGGTGAATAGATAAGGTGGGTGGTAAATCTTAGAGGTAGGCAGGAACACAAGAAGGTCCATTACCGTCTGACTCACTCTCCTCAAAACAGCAGCACAGCTCAAGCCCCTGATGGCCGGCATCAAAAGAAGCTTCGACAAAACCAACCAGAGAGAGAGAGAGAGAGAGAGAGAGAGCTGCATCTGTCAGCTGGTTACCACCTGATCAACACATAACCAGCAGTCCTGTTCTCCTCTAGATCATCTGTAAGTCTACATCTAACAGTGTCTCATGCAAAACAACCAATAACTCTGATTCTGTGAGGCCCAACGTGTCAAATTATTTGTGCTTTTTGAGGAATGAGGCTACTAATAATGGAACAAATGCAATAAAACCAAGTATTGGTTCATGTGTCACTCGATAATCTACAATAATCACAAGCTACAGCACATAACTGACAATTATTGTCCATTTTCTTTAAAAGGTGAAGTGTGTAGAATTTAGTGGCATCTAGCAGAACGGACTTGGCAGAAATATAATATTCATAAGTTTTAATTAGTGTATGATCACCCGAAAACAAGAACTGTTGTGGTTTTGTTACCTTACAATGAACCCTTTATATCTACATACAGAGCGGGTCCTCTTCCTCCGCCATGTTGCTCCGCCATGTTTCTACAGTAGCCCAGAACGGACAAATCAAACACCGGCTCTGGAGAGGGCCTTTCATGTTATTCATAACCACTGTAGGTTCTCCTACATGCGTGGAAGGGGAGGGGGACTCAGCTGGTTGCAATCTGCAACCTCAACACTAGATGCCACTAAATCCTACATATTGCACCTTTAAAAAGATATTTATCCAATTATCCATCACTTAGTTGTTTTCTAATATGTTTGTTTGTTATCTACTACAGTCAAACTGGGCAATTTGGTGCAGAATGAAAGGCCACGGCATCACTACAATCATCTTCTGGACACCATGAATACCTACAATGTATTGCATACCAAAGCAGCCATCAGATATCTTGTGTACAAGAGGAAACTGTGATTAAGTGGCGGCAGTAGACAAAGTGTCACAGGCTCATTAAATCATGAATCATCCTCTCAGTAGCCTGAATACTCATGCCAAATTTCATTGCAGTCGGGACACTAGTTTTCTTTCTCTAGACCAAAAGACCAACCAATTGGCTAACTGAGAGAGCCATAACTCTTAACTGACATGCTAATCACATAACCAACTCATCCTTTATTCAGGGATTCCCTCGACACATCTATTACCTTCACTTTCAGGATTGAAACAATTGGTAATTTGTCCTCGGATCATCTGCCGGGAAAATCCCTGTTCCTTAAGTTGTTTCCCTCCACATCCTGTCTCCCTCTGTCTCATCCTCTGTCTCTCCTGGTGAAAACCGCAAGAGCAGTGCACTCAGGACGCCTCTGACACTGATCCGAGGAGGCAGAAAGCATGCTAGGACGCAGTTGGTTGGCTTGTAAACACACTTGGCTGCCCTTAAGAGGAGAAAGGTTGAAACAAGTGGGTCTGGCAGTAACAGGGAAGCTCTGAAAGGAACTAACTCTTACCTACCTTCGTCTCTGTCTTTTGTCTCTTCCTATGTGTCCATCTCCATCTCTCTCTCTTTACCTCTCTCTTTCTTTCTAACACTCTCTCTCTCCCTCTGCATTTGTCTGCAGCTAGCCGCCCTCAGGCAGGGGAATCACATCACAGCTCAGCCGAGCGCACTCTCAGCTAAGTGGGGTCTTAACAGGTGTTTAAAACACACAGGGACGCATATTTGTGTTCGCTTGGATGGCAGAGGGCTGCCATTATGGTGCTCATTACTGGCTAAGTGACAGAGGAAGAAGGGCGAGGGGACACATAATGTTGTGACATAAGGCCCTTTGGCCATTTGGTGAGCAGGCTGAGGAGATTTGCTCGATCATGAAGGTGCTTGCTGTGTGCTAGACTTGAACAGTGTGCAGTGAAGCGAAAACAGACTGTGAATTTTAAGCACTGAGACAAAATTTAGTCAAGCGGTGATACAACCTGACAAAATGCTCTTTGCGCATCTCCGACAGTCTCTCTCACACACACACAAAAAAAACGCAAACACGTGGAGACGACGAACAGCTGACAGTGTCCACCATCAGCAGCTCGGCAGCGTCGCAGCTCGGACACAGCGGCGGAGGTAAACGTACACGTACATGACACTCGCATCTAAAAAAAAAAAACATTTCAAATCACAAATCAAGCGTCACTGACTCTCATTTGAATTTTAAAAATAACTCGTTTGTCATGCAGCTTTGCCTTGCGATGCTCAGCTGCTTTGAGTTGTGTTATTGTTTGTGGATGAAAACAGGAGAACAGTGTCCTATTGTGTACTTCTGCACTGGAGGAACAAGCCAACCACAGACATGATTTTTTTTTTTTTTTTTTAAATTAAAGTGAAAGTTGATGGTTGATTGCTTTAACCTGAATTCTGTAGTGCTATTCAGATGCAAATATCTGCAGATATACTGCAGGCCCTACATCCACCGCCAGCATTTACAGCGCAGTATCTCTTGCAGTAAACATCTTTTTTTATCTGCATTGTTTTGTTGCAGTTCAGCCTGATGAGCCACAGATAAAAATCTGAATTTTAGGCATCCTGGTGCGCTAGTGGTTAAAGTCATATAACTGTAACATCTCCAGTTCAAGTCTAGTCCGGGACCTCTGCTGCACATCATCCCCCCCCATCTCTCTCTCTCTCGTCTCATTTCCTGTTAGCTCTCTGACAGAAAACAATCTTTAAAAAAAAAAAAAGAAACTGTAGTCTATTTTTAACAGAAAAACAAACTCTCTAGGCTTTAGGCTTTATTGAGCGAAAATGGAGCCAGATAAGAAGCAAGAAATAGAAAGAGGGGAGTGACGTGCAACAAATGTCCCCGTCTGGAATCGAACCAGCATTGCGTAGGCATCTTAACCACTAGACTATCAGGATGACCCCAACTCATGATATTTTTGACTGTATTTATTGTTCTACTACAGTAGAAAAAAACAGATCCGTAGATCTCGATGTTAATCTGTATTTTCCAAATGGTGCATTAAGCAGAGAACAACGGCGATATTTCCTCTTAAAGTTCTATTGTTAGTGATCCAGAGGCGTGTCTGTCTCACATGCAGCTCTCATGAACACTGAATAAAAATCGCTCAGTGTCAGCAGCACTGTATGCACCTTATATGGGCTTTTCACGCTGCACTAGCCTCGGGCTAAAAAACATTCTTAGAACCTTCTTAGCCTCAGGCGACGGGAGCTGTTAGCCCCAGGCTAAGAAAGCTTTCACACTGGCACAATCCTGGCACATTGCAAAGTGGGCTAACTCCGACTTTAACCTAGGGCTTGCCATTCCTGCTCCGGAGCAGGGTTAGCCCCGAGTTTGCAGGGTTTTCCCTTGAAAAGTGACTGAACATGCAGCTAATGCCAGTGTGAGTGGAGTAACAAGGTAAGTCCTGCTTTCTAGTGGACATGAGGGGGTGAGGAGGGTTCTATGTTTGTGCGTGTTGGAGTGTGTGTGTGCCGTCTTTAACACCGCCTTGTTGCTTACCTCTCAGGTCCTGCCCGGAGCGACCTGGCCCGCAGGTGGTGCTCTGTCTGGGCATGCGCAACGAGGTGCGTAATGGAGTGTGTCTCTGCTCATCCAGGTATGCCAGGTCCTCCAGGTGGGCCGAACTGGTAGCTGTAGTTGTGTGTGTGTGTGTGATAGATGGATGGATGGAGGGAGGGAGACAGATAAGGACAGAGATGGAGGAGGATGTTTTTTTAAGAAAGGAGAAAAAAAGAGAGATATTGTCAGCATGTATATGTACATTGAGATCTACAGTAAACAAACACAAAACAAGGTAGCACCAGTGGAGGCCAGTGTCCTGAGGCAGTTGTCAGGCTCCAGCTTTCATACTCGCTAATTCCTAAAGGAAAGAGCAAGCCAGCCCCATATGGTTTTGTCCTAAAATTCCCTCCTCTCAGTGTCTGTCACGCGGCACGGAGGCAGATGCCATCCGGCCCCTCTCAGGATTAATTAGCTCAGCAGACAAATGTCTTATTCATGGAGTGAGCGCCGTCTGACGCTGGCTGCTGATTGTTCACACCACGCTGTGTCTTCGGGGCCAACGCTCGGAAACCAGACGCCGCCTGTGTGAGTAAGCATCAGACACGACTCTTGTCACACCTGAACCCCACAGGTCAGTTAGAGGTGAGGGGAATGAAAGGGAAGAAAGTTTGAAATGTGGAAAAAACAGGAAGGATTATTAAGGGGCTTAACCGTCAACAGGTTGATGGTTCCCTGCCAAGAAGAGAGGCAAGACAAGTGGTCGGATCAGTTAGTGTGTCCCTCATAAAAGAAGCCAACAAGTGGCTTTGAGAGGGACTTTGGTTAGAATAAACTCCACTAATTCATCAATTATGGGAGAACTAAGGAGGATAACAGAATAACAGAAAAAAATTCATCTGGAGTAGCCTTTAAAATGTGTGTATTTCTTTCATTTTAACTCAAGGATAGCTCCTATTCATATCAACTTGTTTGTCTGATTTTCGTAGCTGTAACCATTGTTTCTGTCTGAGATCTGTGAACACTGAGGTGACATCGCTACCACAGAGTAAAAAAGAGGCAAACACGAGCAGCCTGACGATCATTCAGGTTTTAAACAAGCCTATAAACCAGATTACTGAACCACAATATTTGGGAGTAAAACGGAAAGTGAGCACAGCTGAAATATTGTCAGGAAGTCAGTCTGTAAACTGTGAAGGGTGTTTATAACTGGCACAACTGTTTGGGTTATAATTTTACAATTTTCCAACTAAGTTTGGCTGTTTCAAGCCTCATTATGTGCCTTCTCATGTTTCCTGTCGGACTAATCTTTTGCGATGTCACCGCGGTCATCCGGTGAGTTAAACATCATGACAAAAAAGAACTGATGCACAAAGCTACAAAAATATGATGTAATAAGCTGGATTTATCCTTTGATAAAAAACTAAAAAATAGATATTTTATTTATCAAGTATGCATTTCTGTTAGTGAGTAAAGTCAGAACTGGGTATTATTTTCCTCAGACACTATACCTGAAATACTCTGAGTTCCTGAGAAGTCAAATTCAAGGAGCTGGGAAAAGGTGTGACTAGCAAAGCATGGCTCTTCTCTCTTTCTGTCTCCAGTCCCTCCAAAAAAAAAAAACAAAAAAAAAACTAAGGCACAGTAATCCCTCCAAGTGGCAGCCCTCCTTGTACCAGTGTAAAACTCACCGGCACCTCAACACTGATCCTGTCCTGTCCTCGGTTCAAAGAGTGATTTCTGTGCCTCTGCGGTTAAGCTCAGTGAAGTACTAAGCATGTGCTGACTGCCTGAGTCACCCTAGCCATGGACCCAAAAAATGAGCCACATGGGCTTCCCAAAATGGAGGGAAAATGGCAGCTGAGAATGCTGGAGGCTTGGCCCTTATGTGAATGGGGGGTGCCGGTCATCCAACCAGGCTAAAAGCAGAGACAGTGGAGGCATTAATCTGCTGCTAGACTAAGAAAGAATGACTCAGGGCTACAGGGCTGAAAAGTCTCCTTATTTTCTATCTTTCAACTGTGTTTGAATGTGAGGACTCAAATCTGTGCGCTCATCATCTGTATCTGCAATGCAGCAGGCTGCTGGGGATCACATTCACAGTTCCTGTGCCAATGCGCTAAGATTGCACGCATAGTGAAAAGAAGTAAAGAGGAGAAAAAAAAAGAGAAAAGTATGGAAAAGGGAGAGTGTGGAGAGAGTAAGAAAAAAGAAAGTGAGAAAAAGTCTAACTGTGCAGCAGAGACCTCAGCTGCTTTGGGCAATGACAGCCACATCAGACACTTCCTGTTTTAAAGAGTAACTGACAGCATGAAAGCAGGCGTGCGCACACACACACACACGCACACACACACACACAAAGACCAGCTGGGCTGCCGTCCAGATCCAGTCACAGTATCAGCCAGGGAGCCGACTAGTCATCGCAGATATGAGGTGGCTGCTGGTGCTCTAAACGCCTCGCCATTCTCCTCTCATCTCCCTGAGAGATGACTGGAGATGATAAATAATGGAGGTCCTGGTAGTTAAACAGTAATATTTCTGGTATTACACCGGCTACGTAAGCAGAGGTGAGACCAGGGACAAAAAGGAATTCAGGGGAAAAAAAAAAATTGGATGAAAAGGTAATGAATGACACTTCTCCGCCCCCTAAATTGAAAAATGTTATCTCGGGTGAGCTGTTATAGTCATTTACTGAATTTAGAGACTTTAGAGTGAGTTCACTGAATCTCAGAGTGTCTTTTATGCTCCTTTAGTCTTTATCTTAGTAGAGCATTACATAAGCTAGTGCATATAGATTCTCCAACATGGCACTGTCTTACAGGGTCAGTTCCCTAAATTATTTATATATATATTTAAAAAAAAAAAAACCCTGTAACTCTTCTGGTATCCAGCCACAAAAGCATTTAAAGTCTTATTTGTTGAGTTTTAGAGATTCTGTATATGCACATTTAAAAGTCCCTGTGAAAACTGTTTCTGGAAAGACAAGGTGCTGATTTTTTTCATTACTGTAAGCACCACAAACTACTACCTGTCACCTCACCTCAAAACTGTCTAAATGGTTCAATGCAGCTAGAGGTAAGTGTGGATATGACATAATTTTAGGGAATCGATCCTTCAAAACATACCAGTTCACAAGCCTATATAAACCAAGTTATGGTTTGATATCATTTTTCAGAGGCTGAGTTGTTCCTTCCTGCTCTGTGACCTCTCAAACTGGATTTATCATCCGTTTTGATTCCATTTAACCTCATAAGGATGTTTCTCTGGCTTCGGAGGAGCTTTGTAGAAAATAACGTGAGTGATGTCATCAGCATGACCACATTGTGAAGAAAAAAAACAAACCCTGTAGAGCCAGTTGACAGGTTATCTGACGCCACCTCATCCTGCTACTTTTACAAGTGTTAAGTCTTAAAACAACAATCAGGTGCCTGTATGAACACTCAAAGAGGGTTTCTGCTCGCTGTAATCGTTCCTCTTGCTCATATCGGCCGTTAAAAGATCCCTTTCAAACATGCTAACAGTGTAATTGACGGGGGACAGTCCTCATTTTGTGCAAAAATGTAAAAGTTTATCTAAAGTTAATATGAGGCTCCAGCAGTCTGAGTAGTTAAATCAAATGAATAACTTCCAATGTCATTTTCTTTTCAGAATAAAATTCCCTCTTTGTGTTTCTCAGGACAGTGTTTCCTTGTTGAGCTGCGGTGAAAGGATAGCAGCAAGAACTGGGATTTTTGGCACTAAAAAGATCCACTTTATTTGACATATCCGGGCGGTTGAAACTTTATTTTAACTTCAAACTTTAAAATACATTTTAAATCAGACCGAGGCGTTGCTTCCCGTTACCTGTGATGCACCATGTTTGTTGTGGGTCTGATGTTATTATCCAGATAATGTATCCAGACACAGATCACATGTAAATGAGGCCTAAAAGTCAGGAGTTCTTCTCTCGGCTGAAACAAATTTAACTATTGCTCTTTTTTTAAATCAGTCTCCCACAATTTACAACACTAAATCTCTGGAATACCCCTTTAATTTCCTTTTTTTTAAATATATCTATCTAAGTGTTTAATAAACCAGGTACGTCCCATTGAGGTCAGAAACCTTCTTTTGCATGGCTGACCTGGCCAGGAGGGGACCAAACAACAGCAGGCACATGAATAAAACAACACTAAAGAAAAAAAAATGAGCTAAAAACACAGACAAATAATAAAGGATTCATTTACCACATTATTTACAATAACCTTGAACTCAGCCAGAGATTTTTTTTTTAGGGATAGTAGCACTGAATAAGGAAAGTGTTGCTGCTCTTTTTTATCCTTACTTGCATTTTTTTCAATGAATTCCTTCTGGGCAATTAAGACTTATCTTAAAATTCTGCTCAACTATGCTCGTCTCACGTGAGCAACGTTAGCACCATGAAGGGAGAGAGAGAGAGAGATAGAGAGAGATAGAGAGAGAGGGAGAGAGAGAGAGAGAGGAAAAAGGGAGTACTCCTTCCTCCATATCCATCGTCAACTCTACCAACACACTGCCTTCATTAGGTAATAGAGTAGCCGCCTCCCTCCTCGTTTTTCCTCCCCAGTCACCTCCTGCTTTCTCTCTCTCTCTCCTTCTCTCTCTCCCTCTCTCTTTCTCTCTCTCTCCACACATCAAAGCGAGTCTCTCTGTCACTCTGGGGGATAGAAATGGTTAATGCCTGGGGCTTTGATGTTCCACTGCTGTGTGAGCCCAGCCAATCCTCAGCCTGTGCTTGCCTCCCATCCCTACATCATCTAATAATTCTTTGTGGAGGAGAGAGAGAGAGAGAGAGAGAGATTATGAAACTCCCTTTCACTTCTCTTCCACATGCATCCATCTCTCTCTCTCTCTCTTTCTCTCTCTCTCTCTCTCCTCAATATGGAATTTCTGTTCCTGACAAATGCCTTCATAAAAAAAAAATAAATCTTTCTCTCTCTGCATCTTTATTATATTTTATTTTTGCACCATCTGTAGTTTATAGTATGTCTTTTTCCAGCTCACCCAGGCCTCTCTTTCCTTTTTGAAGGTCTGGGGGTATTGAGGGGCGGAGAGAGGAGATCGAGGGTGAATCTCTAAACCCGGCAGAGTCGCTGTTGTGCCAGACAGCGGTGTCAAACAGCGGAACATGACCAGCATAAAGAGAGGGTCAGAGCTGCAGTGACGGGCCTTGTCAGACATATTACAGTGTTTAGTGAAATATATATGCGTGTCTACAGTACGCGGTGCACTTTTTTTTTCTCTCTCTCCAGTGGGAGTGGGAGAATAGATAGCATAATAGAGCTCATCGTCTGTAACAGCCTCTCTGATGGCGAGAACAATAACACAATCAGGCCCATTAGAACTGCCTCAGTGTTATGAAACTGACATTTTTCCTGACATATTTACCGTTACTTTTGGGAGCCTTTGTGAGAGGCAGCTGTGGCCTACAATAAGAAAACACACATCAATGAACCCTCTGACAGCAATAGAAATGCCAGTTTTCCTATGTGATATTCTTCCAGCCGCAGTATGTTCTTATGCTGAAGCCGTTTTTTTTTTTTTTTTTTTTTTTTTTCTCCCAGACTGTATTATTCTGCTTTGTGGTTTGAATTCATACCAGAGGGCTGTGACAGTTTAACAAAATACCACTGCAGATTTGCAGCTACCCAACATTTCAACATCACCCTATGAAAACTTGAAAACAAAAGCAGTTTCCTCTCGAGATAATTAAAGAATGCTGCAAATATAACAGCGAATTCAATCCGATCAAACCACAATTGCGCTCTTTTTTTTTTTTTTATGGCCGGGCTCAGATTTTTAGGAAGTTTAGGTTAATTTATCCCAGATTTGCTCAATCTGGTGAGAAATGTGGTCTGGATCTTTAAACTGGTGCTGTACTTGTTTTTTGGTCGAAAAATATCTGGGAATAGGAGAAGTTGACATTTGGTTTTACATTATTTTCATCTCCTGATCTGCTGAAAAAAGTGATTTATCTGTGGGTAAAAATTTGGATGATTGCATCACTGCTAATAGCCAATGAGAGACAAGGAATGACAAGATGGTATATGGGTTTTTTTGACAGTTGAAATGTGGCAATAGAAGATAATTTGGCCCATTAAAAAAACAGAGATTTAATATCATTAAAGCCACTTGTCGGTTCTTGCTCTGAAACACATTTAAAGTTGGATTTGCTCCGCCAAAATATGAACATATCCCTCTGCTCTTTTCCCACAGTGTCTCATTGTTACATTTGTGGTCACAGGAGTCACACGAATAGAAGTCAAAGGGAAACAAAATTGAGAGAAGGGAGGATCAAAGGGGGGGAGAAAAAAAAACAAGCAAGGAAAGAAAGCTTGAAAGAAGTGAAGAGGGTGTGGAGCACTAAACGAGTCAGAAACATGACTGAACACTGGCAGTTAATTCCAATTTTGACAAAATTGGAAGCATCTCTAGACAGTGTACCCATGCACCTTTTCATAATCTTATTTCTGGCTCCTTTTCTACTTTCACAGGAGTTTGAGGAGGAAGGAGGGGGGGAGGGAGGGAGGGAGGGGGAGAAGAGGAAGGGACTCACCAGCCACAGAGTTAGGGCGGGGCATGAGGTACAGAGGGATGGAGTGGGCAGAGTGGGAGGACATGCTCTCCAGGTTGCGTTCAGGGATTTTGTTGAGACTGTAGGTAGAGGCAGTCATGTTTTCATCCACCCTGTACAGGAAGGAGTCCATGCCTGATTTCTGGGACTGCCACAGTTTCAGGTTTCCTCGCGAGCCCTCGCCGTATTTACCGCCTCGCTCCATGTTCTCAGAGTAGCTGGTCAGTGTGGCTGCGAGAGAAAAAAAAGGCAGAGAAACGCAGTGTTAGGCCATTTTCACACTCGGTCCGGTTGAGTTTGACCGTCCTCCGCTTTACCCCACCGGTTTATTGTCACACCTATTTACTGTTGTTCCTAATTGATCTGCTGTATGGCGGTGCGATGCTTTCCTTGTCAAACCGCAGGTGTTCATCATTGTTGCCAGGAAACAATGTTGGCACCTGTTTTGACATACACAAAGCGCTTCACATCAGTGAGCATTTTATCTCTCCGGTTTTCTTGCTAACGGTGCAACAAACGCCGCCGTTGATGTCAACATGACATGTGCACACGAAGTGGGAGTACAGACTGCTTCTGACAGCGTACGGAAAGTCCCACGGTTCACCTGGAGACGGATCACAGACTGTTGTTGTTCAGGTGTGGATTTTTAATTCACACTCAGGTTTGGAGTAACCTTTCTGTCTGAGGTGAACTTTTGTGTGAGCCACACCCTTAATTATGACTAAGCAGTCTATGAGAAGCGCTCTGATAATGAGAGTCATTTTGGGTTTTATGAACCAAACTACAACCTCAAGCGTATTCCCACTGATTGTTGGATGAGGATCCTTTGACTTTGGATTAAACTGACTGAGCAGCTGTACCCTTTATACAAAAAAAAAATCACATGACTTGCTTTTATTTTGGTTTCTAACTTAATTGCTTTGCCTGATTTGTTGTTTTTTTTTTTTTTTTACTTCTACCATTAGAAAGATTTCTGGCTTCACCAGCATGCGTGCAGGGCTTCAACGACGGCGCGACAAAGTTAACGACGACAGCTAAATAAATAACTAGATAAAAATAAAACGCAGATCAACTATACCACTGTCATGTTCTTCACCGCAGATTATGCTCTCACTCTTCAAGAATCTTTGAGGCTGGTGATATTGTATATTTTTTTTTGTATATGAACAAATCTCATGAGAAGAAGACCAAAACCAACAACGACTGGATTCTATTAAAAATGAACTGCCTGTGTACTCAGAGCCTGATATATCTTATTCCTCTGGTCTGTGGAGGTCAGAAACTATTAAAAACACATCAATGAGCCACATCCTTCCAGTGGGTGACATGTTCCCTCACTATAATGAACACACTGTAGTTCATCCAATCCCACATACACTGTACGCCTGCTGCTGTAAATACTCACCAGCAGGCTAAATGTGCAGTAGTCCGCAGCTGAAAATAGTCCTGGAAAAATACAATATTTCCTCCTGTTTGAGTAACGTTTGCTAAAATCTACCATGGCCTGCTGTTTTAGGCTCAGAATTACTGAGCCCTTTTTTTTTTTTTCCATTTTTGACCTCTTTTGAAATATCTTCCTCGTACCGCAGATAAGTGTAAGTAAGTTGGAGAGATGGAGAGAGATGTTTTTTTTTTTCCACAGGATTCGATGACAATAAGAAAAATAGTCAGAAAAAGTCAAAGGTTTTTGCCAAAATTATTGTTAATAGTGGTTTTTAATCATTAAATGTGAAGAAAAAAAGGTCTTTGGGGAAATATCAGAGTTGCTCCTTTTGCTAAGGGGGCTGGAGGTCCGTGTCGGTGTCTGCGTTTGATTGACAGCAGCCCGTAGGCCGAGTGGTATTGAAGAATAAGGACCACGCTATCATTTAAAGGGATATTTGCGGGTAAGTTTATATACTGGTTAATGTGCTGCAGCTAATCAGCTCTTTAGCCTGTGAACCGATGTTAGCAGTGCGTTTTTCTCTGGCGAATGTTTGCTCGGTGGCTCTTTCAACAAGCTAAGATGCAGGACAAGACGTGTCTTCATATTTGTAAACTGGATAATCTGTGGCTCTTGCGTTGTGCAGCAGGATGCTGTATTGCTGTTTGGATAAGTCATTCTGACTGTTGTGCCTGTGACAGAACACAGACGTTAATGTTTTATTCAAGTACGGTTTAAAATGCAGCGTTTTGATTGGATGCATAGAAAGAAACTCTCCATCTAAGTTGACAGGGAGCTCAACGTATTCCAAAAAATAAACACGAAGATCATCTTTAACCAAAGAATGTACAAATAAATATAAAAGTCTTCCCAGTGGTTTCTGGTTGTTTCTCAAAGGAGAACACACACATGTGATTTACAGACAGTATGTGTATGCTGTAGACAAAAGAACCTTTAATTTCCGAGGTATTTTACATACATACATGTTTGTTTCTTTTTTTTTTTTTAGAACTGCTCTTTGTAAATCCGTGTGCAGATCTTACCGATAATCCCGCTGTCCCTGCTCTCCAGAGTTGAGGTGGGACTGGTGACAGAACCGTAGGCGCAGTCCTTGTTGCCGGCCTGGCCGGGCATGGCAGGGGGGAGGGTGGAGCAGGGGCTGCCTGCAGGGGGGGAGGCAGTGCTGCTGGTCAGGGTGGAGCACGGACTGATCCTCTGGTTCTGGCCCTGAGGAAAAACACATACATACACATACACACACACACACACACACACACATACATGTTTTAAAGCTCTGTTTTGTTCCAACAAGTCAATTAGCACAAACCGGTATAAATGGCGAAGTACAATGTTTGAACTTTTAACATCTGAGTCATACAAAAAGGGAAAATGTCATTTCAATACTGCAGTTTTCAAAAGCTCAGCCTCTGCGCTGGCTTCGCCACATGTTGTCGGTCTTTCTCAGAGTTGTCTGTCCCACACACACACACACACACACAAACACAAACATGTATCATAATAACTAACAATTTGTAGCATTTTATCTAAAATATAGGTTTGAGTTGAGGTTTGAGCTTTACAAATCAGACAAATACACACACACACAGCATATTCACACACACAAAACACTCTCGACAACTAGTATTCTTTCAGATGACGTTGATAAAACCTGTAAACATCACCTATAACACCCACAATCACTGAACACATGTACAAATTTAATACTTCATCCTAATTCTAATACTTTACAGCACAATTTACTGTAGCTGCGGAATAGGCAAGCATAAAGCCAACGTTGGGAGATGTAGCATACATATCAGGGATGTGACCCGGAACATCAAAATGCAGGAAAACACTCATTTCCCTTTTTTAGAAACAAAAGGGAGGGGCATTTCCCCCCGAATCTGATTCTGTACAGTCCCGTAGCACAGATGTGGTTGTATAAATCTTCCTAAACATGTGGGAGTGTTTTGCAGTAGTTGTGACACTTAATTCACTTGGCTTTAACACTAATACTGAATTTTATAATCTGGATTGAGCTCGACAGAATCACAGAGTATAGTGTCTTACCCTCACTGACAGCAGGGGCACACTTAAATACACATTTTCCTCTTGATTGCAATGACTACAATTAAAAAAATAAAATAAAAAGCTCAAACTGAAATCCCCCATACACACTATGAATACATATTCTTTCCCAGTCTCAGCGTTGTTTTGGCACCCTGCGGTGACCCTCTTCTGTGTCGGCTCAGGTTAGAAGACAAGAGACCACGGGGGACGAAATAAAAAACACTCGTCTGCTGTGTCTAATCTGCTGCCGAGGACACCCACAGATGCACTCTGACACGGAAACAACAAAGATACATGCAAGCGGCATCCGTGTATAGGAAAGAGAGACAAGCAAAACAGGGGGACGGCGGCGGGTGATTCAGTGCGTGTATCAGACGTCAAGACACGAGAAGAAGGGCTCTCCTTAACCGTGCTGTTGATGAGCTCAGGTCAACGCCTGGGCTGAACGCCGCAGAGGCCGCGGAGACGACAGGAAATGTGAAGTGGTGCTCAAGACAGAACGCTGTCTAGTTCAATACGCAGGAGAAAGATTGAGTGTAACACACTTTGTATAAGTTATTACACACACCCACACACATATACAGTCAGGAACAGGGCTGTAACCAACAATTTGCTCTCATTATTGATTAATCTGTCGATCATCTGTTGCGGCGGCTGTGGCTAATTGCAGGGTTGGTGATCAAACCAACCCACAGGTCCTTCTGTTCGCACTTTGAAGTGTCCTTAAGCAAAACGCCGGTCCCCAATTGCTCCTAATAGCCGGGCGAGCCTCGCATAATTATGATTACTTAATTAACCATTTTCTCTGTGTCAAAGAAGTGAAAATACTCATCAGAATTTCCCAGAGCCCAAAGTGATGTCTTCGACGTGTTGTTTTGTCCAAAGCCAACAATATTTAATTTGCTGTAATATGACAACAGAGAGAACAGAAAAGCTGGAACTGGACAATTTTTTTAACATTTTTGTTTGATAAATGATCAAGAAAAAAAAAAAAGACTCCAGCCATGCTAGTGGCTCTGTGAGGCTGTGCTTAGACACAGCTGTGCTTTGACCTAAATCCTAATGTCAACATGCTAAAAATGACAATGCTGACATGCTGACGTTACGCAGGTACAATGTTTACAATGCTTAACCACCTTTGCGTGATAGCATGCTTCAACATTCGCTAATCAGTACGTTACTGTAACTTCATTAGAAGTGCTGTAAATAATTGTTTTAAATAAAGTAATCTCTCTCAGACCTTTGCTACTCTTTTTTTGATTTAATGTTTAACTTTTTGCAAATGTGTTTTTTGTTTTTTTTTAAACCTGACAGGAACTCATAATGTGCACGTACCTTGTGTCTCTGCAAAAGCAGTAAAGTCTCTTGAATCTTGGCATTAATTAATGATAATCCATTTAATAGTAGTAGAGACATTTCACTTAAAACCACAAATATCAACCTCATGGTGGCACGGTAGGAAAATGTCAGAGGATCATCAAAGTCATGGGGGTTCATCCTCTTTGGGAATCATGAATATTTTTAAGATTTCATGGTAATCCATCCAATAGTTGTTGAGATATTTCAGTCTGGACCAAAAGTGGTGGACCAACTGACATCCATCAAGCCACTAGCATAGCACGGCTAAAAACTGTTGGTGATTATCATTCTGTTCAATCAATCTAACGACAGATTCAGCAGCAGTTGGGAGCATTTAGATCTGTACGCCACAACAAAAACAAGCAACTCCAACAAAACATGTCTCACAGTAACACTTGGTGGCCCGAATGAAGAAACTGTAACACCTGTAAACCAGTCAACACAACTCTCCATGAAGGTCCACTAGCCTCTAGCTCCATTCTGGTGTGTTTGCATGTGACTGACTGATGGAGAAACCATCAAACCCCTCTGCTACACGACACACAGCGACAGTGCGGCTCTATCTGCAGGGCTAATGAACCCCGCCTTGTCTGGGTCTGACCTTAAACACCGCACGAGGATTGGGTTGAACTTGGAACATTGACTCTATTCAGGGAGCGAGAGCACGAGAGTATGAAAGGCAATTAACCGCGCTCTCTGAGAGTTAAGGTCACCTTGTTCCATCAGCTGGTGAGGTCTCGCGGCGGAGACACCAGCTATTGTAGGAATTTAAGCATGTCAATTGGAAAATAGGATGTTTTACAGATATGAAATGTAAACCCTCAACCCTTTGCTCGCTCGTTTTTTTTAAAGCAGGTTGATGTCTGCCGGGCTTCATTGTTGTGTTAATTGTGAAAAAAAAAATTAGCTCTCTTAGTTATGATGACAAACATCAAGAGAGATTTTCAGCATCACTAGTGAGCTAGCAGTATCTTAGGGCTGTCAACTGAAAGCTAGTAAATCCCAAGCAAATTAGAAAAATTACAACAGAAGCCCACTCTCTTATCTGCTAATAGATGGTGTCTTCGAGCAATACTTGTCTTGTCATTTTTTTTTTTTTTGTTCGTTAATGAATCAAACAAATTGCAATCCGGAGAAACCGTATTTGGGGCAGATATCTAAAATAATACGTTTGTACTGTGTGCACGATGCAGCGGGGTGCTAGTATGAGTCACGTCTCTAAAAAGAGCCGCTTGAATAAACCTCTCTCAATTTATACACCCCCACTGCTACAGCAGCGCTCACATCAAGCACAGGCAGTCCATCAGTCTAATCGCTTATCCACACTGCTTTAGTGGCAAACCCATACCTAGGCCCGCTTTAAACGCTTCGGCAACAGGTTTGCCCCTTTTTCCCCTCCCTGTTCCTCCTCCTCCTCCTCCTCCTCCTCCTCCTCTCTCTCTCTCTCTCCACTGCAACTGTTTTCCTTGAGAAATTCATACCTATCAAATCAGGTTTAGGTAGAGAAACCGGGGCATCTGCTGCAGAGCTTAGAGCAGGCGTGTTGTGCCAAGAGCTGTTTTGTTGCACAACTGCCAAATTCGCAAATAGAAAGGTCACGGTGCAGAGAGAGAAGATCTTCAGCCCAACCTGTTGCATGTCAACAGAAGAAACATGCTTTCAATAAGTAAAAAGTACTCCGGGAAAATAAATAATGAAGGGTATTTGTTATATAAAAATCTAATTAGACAGGTATATATCTGCTCCTTGATGGAGAGGCACTGTTACGCCTCTGAATCCAAAGCGCTTTAGTATCTGAGGGCAATTTCCAGAGAAGTCTTTTGATCTGGCTATCCTGGCTTCCAAAGATCTGTCAAAAGTGAATGTAAACAAGCTCATTATAAAGATAAATGTCAAAACAGATCGAATCAGACGATTTGTGCATTTGTTGAAGTTCCCCGGCACAATCTCTCACAATAGAAAAGTGCCAAAAATCACATAGACAATGAGACAATTAGATTAAGATAAAGCATATCACCTGCATGAAGGGTGATAAAGCAGGTTTTTTTTGGCACCGAGCTTTTATCTGAAGTCTCACACACAACCATAAACATTACTCTTAAACTGACTCATGGGATTTTTTTGGGGGGTTGCAAACTCTGTTGCACTGACAGGAAAAAAACCAAAAAAACAAACTTCCTGTCATTCAGATTGTAAGTTTTTGTCCACAAAAGTAAAAGTTGTTTGAGAAAAGGCAAAAAACGCTGTAAACTTCTTTTTCAAATAAAAATCCAGACAGAAATGAGTCTGAGTCACATCCTCACAGCAGATTCGGGTGTGAAAAAAAAAAGTCCAGTTCATTAGTAAGACCATTACCTGTCTCGCCTCAGGTTCCTCCATGCTGTACTGGGTACCGGCTGGCCCCTCACTCACTTTGTCTCCCAGAAGGAAACCCAAGCGCGTCATCAATGTGTTGGCTGCCTCATCCACCGACGGAGGGGGGCCCAGCTCCTGGCTTGACTCCCCTGCAGAGGCAGAGAGAGAGAGAGAGACGAGAAGGAGGGAGGGAGGAGGTGGGAAGGGAGAGGAGGGGGAGTGAGGAAGGCATTGCGGGGGAGAGAGAAGAGAGAGAAGAGAGAGAGAGAGAGAGAGAGGGAATGTGTGTCAGTGGTGGGCAGACAAAGAACAGCAGCTTGTTTTTTTGCCATTTTCACACACACATACACGCAAAAAAAAAAGAAGATATCCACCAAGTCTTTACCTGGAAATGCTACACACACACACACACACACACATATATCTGCTATGCTTGCTTTGCATAAACCGCAGTAACAACAACACCGGACCCGGACACAGGATACAAGACACCTGCACCCAGGACAACGCTATGAAACACCCTACCTGAGTTTTCCCGTAACTCGGAGCAGCGCATTAAGAGTCACATTCCACAACAGCTGGACAATCCGGGTTGAAACTCCCAACGACAACAACAAAAAAGAAAACAAAAATCCCTTCAGCCACAACTACAAGAATCCTTTCAAACTATTTACAAAACTCCTCTACTTCCTTTTTTTTTGCCTCCACGCTGACAAGCAAAAGTCTTCCAACACTGACGACAGCTCCTTCCGCACCACTCATCACCGCTGCAGCTCGTGTGACGTAATGAGATACGCCCTTCACCTGTGTGGTGTGTGGTGGTGTGTGGTGTGTGGTGTGTGTGTGTGTGTGTGTGAGAGAGAGAGAGAGAAAGAGCGATGGTGTGTGACTGACTGTACAAGATAAAGTGGGTGTGTATCCACCTCTCGAATCCTGTTTACAGAGACTCCTAACTCTAAAGAGAGAAAAGAAAACATCAGGATAAAGCCTGCGTGATGATCAGATGATCAAAAAAACACACACACACACACACACACACACACACAAACGCACACTCGCCGTGCTGAGAGGGATTTCAGTTGCCAACTCTGCGCCCAATACAAAATCCCCTGATGACCTCATCTTGTCGCCCTGTTGCCTGGTTATTTTCCATCCAGAACAAACCCTCATCGGTGGTACAGTATCGTGTTTTTTTCAATAACACCTGGCTATCGTGCCCTAGAGATACCTCGGATATCAATTTCATTTCAATTTTATTCACTGGAGTGTCACCTCTCACTGCCAAAGCTTTGGTTAATTACTCAGCGTGCTGGTTGTTAAAAGAGTAACTAGTGGCTAAATGGAAGCAGCTGTAATTGGACGTATAAGCCTCCGAATTGGCCCAGACATTAATGACATTGAAGCCAACAACATGAGATGGCCGGTGTTTAAATAAACAGCAGCAGAGACGGGAGACGAGCTAGCAGCAGAGCCAGTTTTCTCCCCCCCCTCCCCCCCTCCCTCCCCCCACCTCTTTTCCTCTCGCTCGTTTTGCTGTAGGGCAGGTTGGACCAGACTGGCAGGTAGCTAGACTAAGTCCTGACTGACGACCATTAGACAGTCCCAGCCCACACCATCTCTCTGAAGACAGACAGCTTGTCTAAAGCCTGTGGCCTCTCACTATTCCGTTCAAAGACCTAAAGACAGACAGGCAATCTGAAGCTCTCCATTGGTTCATGGACGGACAGGCAGGGCACTGTCAGGATCCTCATTAGATTGACTCCGTGTCTCTGAGCAAGTAAGAAACCTTCTGAGAGAGATGGAGAGAGAGTGAGAGAGAGAGAAAAAAAAAGAAGCTTTGAAGCAAATGGGGATAATATGTTGCCAAGCCTGAACAAAAACACACACAGCAGCAACCCAATAATGAGGTAATCACAGCACACATTAGGTCCAAAACAGCTAATTACGTATGAGCCTTGATGAGATGGATATAGCTGCTCGGTAAATGCTGCCGGATTCACTTTATATGGAGCAGAATACATTTACGAGGGGGCCCTCCAAGGTCACTGAATCGCCAAGCATCCCTTGAGGAAGAGAGCCCAACGCAGTAATGGAGAAGATGGACGTCGATGGGATTACAGTTCCACCTCCTTACAGCTAATATCGCAAAAGAGAGGGAGGGAGGGGAGGGAGGGGAGGGAGGGGACGGGCAGCTGAAATGTGCAGCCGTCGACAAGGGAGGGAAAATTGCAGGCAAACAAAAAAGGGAAAGTGGCCGTCCTGAGCTTTCGTATGTGTGTGTGTGTATACAGTGTTCTGCCTGTGTGTTAGCTATATGCCTGCATGTCTGGACACGAAGGCAGTAAAGGCTTCCCGGTTTGACAGACTGGTAGTAGTAAGCGGTGAATACATTAGCACTGATTAGTCAACCGCTCCCCGGGGGGTTCGCGGCCGTGACCGTGATCAAACAGGGGGGGGGGGGATCTGTCTCTTTCTGCCTCTGTGTTTGTGAGCCTTTTGCTCGTCTCTTTGTCTATCTGCCTCTACTGTATATCGCTTTTAGTTCCCGTCTCTCCGGTACCCCCCCTCCTTTTGTTCGCTTTTTTTTTTTTTTTTTACTACTGCACCTCTGTCCCAGCCAGCTGTTGGGACAACCTTACGCAAGGGGTGAGCAGTTTGTCTGAGGGTTCTTTTGATGTGGGAGCAAAATCTGTAATCTGGATGCCGCAGCCCACAGAAACTCCCTTGAGCTAAACATAGGCAATCCCTTTGTATACCATCCAACTCTCTCTCCCCCCCCCAAAAAAATAAAACCCTTTCAATACAGTCAAACACATGAGTTGTTTGGGCGACAACAATAGAGATGTCACATGAAAGCAACAATCTAACTGTTTGAGAGGCCACAAAGAAAAAAACCGCATGACATCATAGCACGTGTATCGTATCTACATCTGTTCCCATCAAGTTCAGGATTCATTTTAAGGTCCTTGTTTTGCCCTGCGTGGTCAGGCACCTGCGTACATCCTCTGACCTGCTCCATCCTTTTTTTTTTTTCTTTTTTTTTTTTTATCACCAGCAGGTCACTCAGTTCTTATAATCAGGGCTTACCGGTTGTCCCTCGCTCCCTGACTGAAAACAGAAGGTGAGTGTGCCTTTGAAGTGGCGGCTCCGACACTGTGGAACACTCTTCCTATAGACGATCTACGATATACGATCCCCGCTGTCTCTGTTTGACGCCTTTAGAAAGCAGCTGAAGACTCATTTATTCAAACTGGCCTTTTGTTTCGCCTCGTGCTGTCGAGTGTCTTTTAATTGTGTGTGTGTGTTTTCAATGTCTTTCTGCTGCTTATATTTCACTGTTTACTGCTTTTTATGGTCCTATATTGAATAATTTTACTCTTGTGAAGTAGGTGCGATACTAAATAAACTTTACGTACTGGCTAATGAGCCGCTATCAAAGGGAATGCATACATTACCATAATGCAGAGGTTGTATGTATTGATTTCTTTCAGCTCATACAGCTCTAGTTTTTTGTTCTTTAAATACAGATTTATGACAATCGCACACACGCTACGTCTGAAGCCACTGAAGCGCGTACGTCTAGATCGCTTCAAAGCTACATGACAGCACTGAGCACATCATGCAACACCTTCAGCAGAACTTCAGGCGTTTCTCATCACAGTGACACCATCAAGTCCTTAATGATAGAATCTGAATAATAATAAAAAAAAATCATAAAACACATCTTTTATTTTTTTATTTTTTTTACCAGCCCCCCCCTCCCAACACATACACACACACACACACACACTCCTCTCCATTGGATTCCTGAGCTGCGAAGGAGACAGATGGTTGCCATAGCAACTATCTTTGCGCGCAGCTAGGAATGTGTTTCTGTGCAAGCGCATCTGTTTCTCCCTGGCCGTCCACAGATCTGCCCTCATGAGCCGAGAGGCAGAGAGAGAGAAGCATGTGTGCTGCAGGCGGGGGGGGCGGGGGGGGGGGGGGGCTGGGTTGGCAGGGGGGGGACCGGACGGGACAGGAGATGGTATTAATAGGCTCGAGCCGCAGGTAAGATAACACATACCATGCTGTCGCTCTTGTTTCACCTACACCTGGGCACTTTCACTTCAGCAGGGTAAATCCATAGAGAAGCTAATACGTATTCACCAGGTTCCCAAAAGTAACCCACACACATTTTTTCTGCTTCCAAGTAACACATCGATTAAAAAGGTGAAAAAATGAATTTGCAGACCAGCTTTTAAAAAAAAAAACAAGGTAGATTCACACCTATTTTAGAGCTTCGGGTCAAAAGAAATATGACTAACGATGAACACGCAAGCACAGATATGCGCAGGCGAAGACAACATCGAGAAACTGGCGACTGGAATGCTAATCGAGATATCAGAAGAGTGAATTTCACATTCCTCGTGTGCACAGTTGGTGATGTTTATCTATGCCACAACACTTAGAGGAGTCATACATTAAAGCAAGAAGAAGGTCTGGGTTAGAAGCAGGTGATAGGATGATATATGCGCCGAGACACCGTACCAATTTGTCAAGTGTCAAAGATTTTGCCCTCCTGTTTATAGCGTAGCAGTGTTCTATATTGTCTTGTATGAAGCCATTGTGATGAACGCTGCAAATCAATGAGTGGGATTGTTTTATGGCAGTAATGGTTTTCTGTATGATTACTGCATCAATGTGATGACGTACTTTGTTTTGTCAGGTATTTAATTTGCTGGATTAACCAAAAACACATATTCCTACCTGGTTATTTCATCCATAAACTCTCAATTTTCAGTGGATTTTCCAGAAAAATATTATAGCCAATGGGTTTCCTTCTTCTTCTTTGCTGTAACATGTTTTAACATTTCATTTATATGATGGTTTTATTAGCATGCTGTGTTGACTGTCCTGTCTGACCTGCACTGCCACTAAGGCAGGTTCCTAACAACTTTTGCTGTAGTGGAAATAAAGTTAAAGGTGCGCTGTGAACCCTTCTTGTAAACAAGCAAAAGTTATGTTTAAATTGGTTATAATATATTATTGTGGTCAAAAAAATGTGCAAATCCATTTTCTTCATCATGAAACATTTGCAAAGCTGATTTTTCTTTGAATGTTGCATTGTCTACATGTTTTTCTTCTTCACTGCCTTTATTGGCATTTATTGGCTCACTACCGCCACCTGTACATCCTCAGTATAGTGTGAAAACTGTTGGCAAGAACGTGTATCATGTCACCCACAAGCCTGCACACATACATGTAAAATGAAACAAACATAACAGGGACCCCCTGCTTCTGCAAAAAAACAAAACAAAAAAAAAACTGCTCGATAGTGCCACCACAGGACAAAAATGATACAAAATACATTTTATTCAACTTAAGTCAACTCAACTGTATATAAATATCGTCAAATATAAAATGACATAAATCATGATAGTGGATTTTATGCTCTATTGGTTGAGCTCTAACATCATCAGAAAAGTTTCACTCCATGATATAATGTGTATGGCTGTATTTTACAAGCTATCTCACAAAATATTCACAAACCATATTTATGAGACCACAAATTTTTGTGGGCCGTAAAAAAAATCACCTGATACCTGCCTTCCTCCAGGCGGCAGTGTCAGAAGCAGAGCGTGGACTGGCATACGATCAGATGTTTAAAGTCTCTGCCCTGCTGTTAACTCATGCCAGGGAGCCCTTGTTAAGAGCTAAGATGTCCATCTGTCCACCTGGGAGGTGCGATTCCTCATCTCTAAAAACTCATCTAAGCCCCTGGTTCCTCTCCAGCTCGAGTTGTTATTGCTCAGAGCATTCCTGTTTGTAATCAACTGTTTTCCTGCCTCAACGGCGGCAGAGATTACACCATTTCAAACTCCAAATGTCACATCTGCAAGATCTCTTAACAGCTCATCTCCGCTGATAGGTTATTCCACAGTCTGTTTCACAGGATTGATGCAAAATAAGGAGTCGGGGGTCAAGAGTTTTTCATCCATGAGATTCAACAGCAAGGTGGCAGAAATAAGGGTTTTTTTCCTACGTTAGCGGGTGCTACATACTATATAGACTCTTACAGAAATATGCAATACTATAAAATGATACATTCTAGTACATCTCTATAGACAGATCACCTACTTAGAGCTCCCATTGAGCAGAGACTCAGCAGAAGAGGCTGACAGACGGATATGGGTGGCAGCACTCTGTCGACCATTTTCCTCCTACAGTAAGTTACACCAGTTAAGCCCCTCAGACCCCCATCACTATTTCTCTCATGTCTTCATCCAACCCTGCGGTGTTGTAGCATATGTCCCGCTACGCCGAGAAGTCCGCAAAGCCACCGGAGGTCGAAACCAACACAACGGACGAGTCAGGAAGCTAACGCTGCGTTTCTCAGTGGCAACAGGAAAAAGGAGAGGCGAGATGAGAAAGCAGATATACTAGAACCAAATCTCAGCGGCGCACTATCCCCGAGTGACCCGCTTTGCTGTCCTCCCTGAGCAAAGAGGGGAGAGACAGAGAGAGAGAGGGGGGGGGGGGTTTGACAGGGATAGACTGGGGATAAGGGGGTGAAGGGGAAGAGGGGGAAGGGGTTTGGTCTGGATTGTCCGAAGGATTACCGAGCAACCGCCGACTGTAAAGTTAACAGAAAACAGCGGCGGCACCTAAACAAGCTCTGCGCTCGCAAAGCAGAGCCGAGTGAGAAAGCAGCACGGGGAGGATTAGAGCGACAGAGAGGGAGGAGGCAATGAGGATGGACGCTGTGAGCACCAGCATAGCTATTTCTTTAATGACCTTAGCAATGTTTTTTTTGTTGTTTTTTTTTTACAGCAGCCCGGCAAAATAACTGGCAAAACCGATAAATTCTCCCTGTTTTACTGCATTCACTGACTTTTATTCAGAAAGGGAACCAACATGCAAAAAAAAAAAAAAGAGTAACACAAACGAAATGAGGGATGAGCTGGCCAAAAAACTTACCAGGGCAGTATGTGTCCAGGTCTGGATTCTTGGCAGTGGTAGAGGTGTGTGTAGGGGAGCCAAGCTCTGATTGTGGAATGCGAGGGCTCTCCACAAACTTTGCTTTCCGCAGAGGGGCTGGGAGCAGAAAGCGCACACACATATAGAGAGGGAGACAACATGTACACACACACACACACAGAGACACACGCGCGCACACACACACACGCATACACACATAGATCAGGGAGATGGAAGAAGACCAGAAAGAGAGGAGTGACAGGGACAGGACAGAGAGGGAGGAAGACAGAGAGGCTTATGAACTTGAAGCAGCACACTGATAAAAAAAAAAGAAAAAGAAAACATCCTGAAGGCTTTCTTCAGCGGCTTTATATTCGCCGCAGATCAAATAAAGCTCAAAAGCATGAGTTGGGCAATCAAGGCGAACCGATACACCAGCAGAACCCTCAACCCACGACTGAAATGTGGAAACATGACCGTGCTTCCTCTGTAGAACGCCCAAACGCACTCGCAAGAAGCAGCAAACATCATGCACCTTTAATAAAGATGGGAGTGTAAAAAAACATGCTCGTCGTCCAGCGTTATAATCACGCCGAGGATGTAAATGACATCCACTTTTGGGAATGTTCTCACGCCTCATTCAAGTACCAAGTCTGAGACATCAAATGACAAAAATGCAGAGAGAGAGGGAGGGAGAGTGTGTTAGAAACAAGGGGGTGGTTGGTTGGTTGGTTGGGACACAATCTTTTTCTGGGTTCTTGGTCACAGCACACAGGGCTTCAAAGCACTGTTACCCAAACCAGCTTTCTAGTATCATGATTGCTTACATTGTGGCAGGTCTACTAGGCACAGGGATTTACAGCGCAGAGGAGTCTTTATACCCACAAGAGGAGATGCCAAAGAAAACTTTACCACACATCCAGTGGCATTCTTAAGGTTGTTGTTATTGGCTCTCCTCTCTCCACTACCATAATACTCCCTGCACGCCATTCTTCCTTTTAGTGTTTTTGACAGTCAACACACACAAAAAAAAACAAAGGCTTTGCTAAAACTTGTAAATAAAATAAAAGCAGACAAAGATTGAGTTTTGTTACCCAGACATCATTCTATACAGGTGAGACTTCACCGCTTTACTCACATTCAACAGGATCCAGGAAATATACTGATATACTGCTTCTTTTCTCTTTGACACTAATAAAGTCAGAAACAGGCCTGATTGCGCAAAGAAACTCATTTAATATCAACTAAATCATTTGCAAGGTTAATTTGTTTAATCTATTCTTTCTTTTTTTTTTTTTTTTGTACTTGTGGGGGTTTGGGATAGGCAGAAGCTAAGCGTAATTTGTTCTTAATTGATTAATCTGGTTAAATAAGGGTTTAAAATAGATTATGTATTGTATGCTCGCAACTGTTAACACTTCTCATTATGGGTGAACGCACATGTCCAAAGCTATTTGGCGCCGCAACACCAGAGCGAACCTGAGTGGGGTGAGCGGGGAGTCATGAGCAGCAGTTGAAACATATGTTCAGCAGAGAACGACGACCGCAGAACGAGAACAAGCTCACCACTTTAGCTTCATGTTTCAGGTAATGCGTGTAGAACGCATGTGCGTGTGATGTATATAATGGGTCGAGGTTAAGATAATCCTATTGTGCTATATGTCTGAGGGTATGTAGGTAGACGGAAATAGAATAGATCCGACCGGAGTGCAGCAGAGTAGACTTGTGGTCAATGCAAAATACTTGACAGTGCTGAAACGATTAGTCCATCAATAGAAATTACACAGAGAACATCCTGATAATCAATCACCTCACAACAAAAGCTTCTCCAAAATGAGGATTTATAACATTATAATCTTTATAGCTTAATGTTTAGGACTACTGGACGAGACACTTGGAGACTTTGTGCTGGCAAAAACAAGCTTTCACATTTCATAAACTACAAAGATTAGTAGATTAATTGAGAAAATAAGCAGCAGATTTATTCGATAATGAAAATAATTGTTAGTTGCAGCCATAATAGATAATAAAAACATAAGCATAGTATCAGAGAATCCTCTAAACTCTCATATACTTCTTGCTTGGGGAGCATTTTCTACCTTTTATTTGAGAATAAATAGACATGGTCTAGCCTGGGCAGAGACAGACTGGGAATGTTGTGGTTCATGGTCAGTGCCTGAACCCCTCAGCCATAAGCGCACCCCGGTATTTGAAAATCTATCCATCCAAATGTGCTACCGAAATCACGATATCATCAAAATGTCAACTCTTCAAAGTAAGAAAAACAGCTCTGCTTTAGCGACTTGTGTCAAATAGTGGTAACCCAGCATATCCTGGATTTAAAGTGGTTTTAGTTTCTCTGTAATTCTTCAGTTCATGTTGAAAACATAAAGATCACTGCACATGGAGAAAAAGCTGTGATGGCTTTTTTTTTTTTTTCAATATCTTTGAAAACAATCTGCACCACGGTCTAGATCTGCACCAAAGATCAATTGTTCTTTGCCCCACGGTATAACTTTCCACCAAATTTAACAACATCTGTTCTCAAGATTTGAGATATTCTGCTCCGTAATCAACAAATAAACTGGAAACAAAACCTTCTCGGCAAAGGAAATAAAGAACTCCTTCAGGTATGTATATATATGTGTATTATACTCGCCACACACAGCATTAACTCTGTGTTGGTACGGTCTGGAGAGGGCCGCTGCTCATTGACCACATCATAGGAAGCGAGCCAGCGCGGACGCCGCGGTGAGAAACGACAGCTGACAGCCATGAAGAATTATCCACGACCGGATCCCACGCCATGACGGCAACTCTGACAGAGACATACGCGATAGACTCTGTCTGACAAACAAGCTTACAGGCGACTCAGAGCTCGTTTTCTAAATGATTAGTCAGATGAATTGACCGGTGTTGTTAAGACAGAAGAAGTATCCAGCTTAAGTTTGATAGTATGAAAGGATGAAAAGTTACTCAGGAAATAAATAAACACTTGAGTTGTAAAATGATATCCATATTTATCTTTATCCCCGTGTAGTTGTCTGTTTATTTTGTTTATTTATTGATTAATCATGACACGATTTTGACTCCTTAAGTGTTTCTCATCTTTCATAACCATGTATCATTTGTTACAAGACGCTGCTCAAAACTGGTGAGTCCACATTGAATCTTCATCTGTTCATCTAAAGAGTACTTGTCTGCACACTTGAGCGGAGCTTTGATCATCTGTTTTGTATCACAGGGAATTAAGCAAGCAGGAAAAATAGGCCTCTACCAGTCAGTGGATATAAATGGGGAACCTCTGATCTTCAGTAGATAAGAAGGCAAACTTGCAGTTTTCATGCTTGAAAAACAGTAAAAAAAAAATCACACAAATAACCAACAGTGTTTTTCTGTTTTTAGCTTTTTTGCTTGTCTTGAAAAGTTCACATGGGCAGGTCACATGAAAAGGGAACAATACAGCAGTATGCAACGACTTTGCCACAATCAAGCAAAAAAAAGGCCCAAAGTTAGGAAGTTAGGTTTCTCAATTTGTCTTTTAAACCGGAGTCCTGCCTTATTTTGACTTCTATTGCAGCTGCAGTGACAAGGTTGCAACAGCTTGCACTCACTTGTAACTTGCTGTGAGACAGACTGATGGAGCCTCAACAACTATTTCCTCATATACAAACTTCTTTTGTTTTTTTTTTTTTTTACATTTTAAATCTTTTACAGTACACCTGTGTGACTCAAAGGGGACACTAGCACGCTGCAGAACACAACTGAAAATGACTAAAATCAATTTTCTCTTTTTTTTTTTCCCCTCCAGAGTATCAGTTTTTGGATACATGGCGCCACAGAGAATGTGAGATTATCATTTCTTTTGTTTTTTTTTTTTTTGTCCTCCTGATCTCACCTCTATGAAATGGGCGAAGTGAGAGTCTGTCTATTGGAGTAAATCCCCTCTATAGCACCGGCTCCAGGAGACTAAATCCCAGGGACTTCTCTCCTGCAGTTCTGTTGTCAGTGTGTGCCAGGCTGAGGATGGGTGACAGTATGATGGATGGCAGCAGGCAAATCCACTCCTCTAATGAGCTTATGAATAAATATATCTAGTCTGTGTGTGCAGATGCACGTGGCCGTGAAATAGATATTTGTTACATGCTTTGGGATGTGAGGGTGTGAATATGAATATGCATGCGGGCATGTATGCAAGTGTACATGTGAGATTAGAGTGAGAAAGGGGAGGGGATGCAAAGAGACTGGTGACAATAAACAAGCTCATGGATGATGGGAAATTTTTTTTTAAAAAAGCTGATCTTTATTCCCCAGATTGAAGACAGCCTTTGGTGAAATTATATAAATAAATTAAAAAAAAAAGTCAATATTGTGATTCAAATTCTCATATGCAGGGTGTGCATATGAAAAAGGAAAGCTGCTTTCTCAACGTGACGGTCCCCTCAGACACAACCTGGGTATTCAACAAACAAACAAACGACAAGATCTGAATATGAATTGGAAACTCCCAACATGCAACGCACAGTATCTCATTTACCGCAGATGAGTGAATGATAAGCAAGCCAAAAGGAGACATTTCTATAGCAATAAAGTATTCGTCTGTAAGCACTGTCTCGGTTACATACGACCTCAGGCACCCACTCAGACAAAGACATGAGCACCCACACACACGCACACACACACAACAATAATGTGGGTGAGGACATACATTGCCCAGCTGTCTGCAACCCAAGCGGAGTTTTAGAGAAACCTAGCACGCTGCACTGGTCGCCATGGCAACAGCAGAGCACAGGCAAAACGGGGTCTCGTCCACCTTTTTTCTTTTTTTTTTTTTTTCTCTCTCTTCCCAAGGTGGCGGTAAACACAGGGGAGAGGATGATTTCACCGGCGCTAAAAGCTTCAAGGTCCCAACACATTTTACTCAAATGTAATCAAACAACCTCTCTTGTATTGACAAGTCCCAGCTGCTTTGCAGGACGAGGTCTTCCTCTCGTCACCTCCATTCAAGGAACTCAAGCTTTCAAAAGACGCGAGCTGCTACAACCCGCGGCTCTGATCCTTCATGCGGCGGCTATCTTTGTCCGCTGTCCCTCGGAAAGGAAGTGAAGTGGTCTCTATCGAGTTTCGACAAATGTGGGGACAATAAAGAGGTTTATGGTTCAGGTTGGGAGGATATGATTGAATCACTTTATTTATTAGTATATTTCTATATTTCATGATGTAAATAAGTAAAAAGAAATCTGTGTTCTAGATTAAACTTTTCATACATGAAAAACTAATTTTGTCAGATTTTCATTTAGAATTTCCTCAGCATTGTTAATTAGGACGACAAATATATGATATCATTATATTATATATCATATCATAAAGCTACTGTTGATAATATATCAGTGCATTGCGCAACCATGTTGTCTAAATTTAGGAGCAACTAAACACCTGCTAAACATCTTGTTTTTGCTGCTCCACTGGTTTAACTTCTCACCTTGCTACACATGAGTTGGAAGTACCATGACATCACCGAACACTTCCAGCAACATTACATCAGCGAGTGTGGGTGTGGTCGGAGGTGAAACAGAAACACAACTTTTGAACAGTCAGGAGCCCGAATGATTGTTGTTGTAATCGTTCCTCCTGTTCATACTGACCATTAATAGATCCACAGCCCTCCGTCCAAGCGAAAAACGTATATTTAAAAGTTTATTTGAAGATAATATGAGACTTCAGCCGTCCACATTAGTCAAATCAAGTTGATTTCTTTCAAAGTTAAGTCTGTTTTGTTCCAAATTCCCTCTTTTTGTTACGATCCTTCCACTAAAGCTGAGATGACTGTGGAAGAAATCCACTTTATTTGACTAAATCAGACAGCTGAAGCCTCATTATGTTTTATTATTATCATCTCTAAAACTTTTAAATAAATTCTTTCTTAAAACGAGGACTGTGGATTTTGGCCTCTCATCACTTATATTGTGATTGCTTGTTTGCAGGGGATCCTCTAATGGTCAGTATGAACAAGAGGAATGATGACAGCAAGCAAAACCTGTTCACTTAGGCACCTGACTGTCGTTTTAAGACAGAAAACTGTGAACTTGTCCTTTAACTTTAATTTGAACGTTGTATGTGCTCTTTCAGAAGATCGTACACATTTTCGAGCGGTTAATGACATTTTTTTTGAGCATCTTTTCCGCTTTTATTAGAGATGACAGGAAATGACAACAAAAGTTCACCGTCGCGCGTTTTAACCCGCCAGCCATCAGGACGCTCTGTTATGTGACCGTTACGGCTTTGATGTGAATCTTTGAGACAGAGGAGATTGTCCGCTAACAGGCTAATGGAGTCAAAAGAGACGTAATAAAATGTGAGTACAAAGTTTGAGGTAAATTTTACACTGAATCTTTCATGTTAAGCATCTATATGCATGACTCCTTTAATATTTTATACACACACACTGACGTATACACACCGGCGGCTGATGATCTGGACCTGATGCTGAGGACTTTAGACATGCTGTTTTATATTAATTTCACCAGTCTTCATGTATGACCCAGAGGCTTGTTCCCAGTGTGCATCCAGTAATCCGGCTCAGAGACCAAGGATGATTTTGCGTGCTTGTCTTGTTGACTTGTTAACAAAACAATGCAGACCAGATGTTGCTGTGCAACACAGCGAGCTGCTCAGTCACAGCCTCGAAAACAGAGGCTGCTGACAGTCGGCAGCAAGTGCAAGTCCATTAGCTTGACTGCCTCTCCCTCTTTTATGTATGCCAGTGAGTGTGTCTGCACACCACGCACATGTGTATCTATCATTACAGCCTTGGGAGGATTAACAGAGCAAGGTGAGGCAAAGGCAGAATTTTAAGAGGGTGGAGGGAGGGGTTGATTTTCTAAGAATGCTCATTAGCCGAGCTCTCTTTTGCCCAAAAAGCTGTTTAACGTTTCACATAACCTTATTGGGTCAGGATTAGACCAATAGCAATAAATCAAGCGATATTAAAGCTATACCAAGAAAATGAGCAAATTAATCTGGAGGACTTAAATCTATGCCTGGATGTAGGTATTCTGAGCTGTTCATCCACTGAAGTATCCAAAATCAAAGGTGACGTATCATACCACATTTCCAGGTCTGTATTTTTATTCTGGGGCTCTACTGGAATATCTTTGCATGATTTACAGTTTAAAAAAATAATTATCTTATACTGGCTCTTTATGCATCTCTGTCAACAGGCCCTACTCCTGATGAGCCCTCTCTGTTCTGATTGGCCAGCTTCAGGAAGCTCAGCATCTCAGCTGACTGCCGGCTTCTCGGGAGGCTGCATGTAAACAAACAGTAGTAGGAAGATTTCACTTCTTTTTCCTCAAAACGGAAACTTCTCAAACACATTCGCACATGTTTGAGCCTGATTCCGATAAGAAATGTGCGAGTGGACGACGTGAACAGCACGTGGAGCAACCTGATGACATCACAGGTCGGAGGTAGAGGTGACTTTGCAGGTTAAAGCCCTGACTTTTGACTTGCAGGGAGCATTTCTACATACATTCACCTCAAGTTTAACAGACATCTGGCATCATAATAGTATAAAAATAACAGATCTCCTTTAAAAGATCGTGAAAACAACTTGACAAAGGCACACAGTTAGTAATCCTTACACACGAGCTTCAAGGCTGTTCTCAAATTCAGACTGAACTTGACTAAACATGATGTGGCTTTTTCCCTCATCTTGGCCCACAGCGCTGTGGAACATCCTGCCTGAGCAATCAGCACTGGAAAATAAAGAATTCCAAGTTTTTCTAGATTGTTTTTTCACCGGTTACATTTCCTACTGACCTACCTACTGGACCCCTTATCTGGGGTTTTAACTCAGTTTGAATCTTAACTTCCTTTTGAGTATAATTTCATTGTTTGTAGGGCGCTTTTTAAACATTGTTAATGAAACTACTAATGAGATGTATTGTTCATAATCATTGCTTAAATTAAGCCCTTCAACTTGATCCTACTTCAAGGGGAGTACTAGGGGACTGTTTTATTAAATTCTGCCACACTAGACCATTTATTTGCTCTAAGGAGCTTCATTTCTCAGCAAAACTATCGTAGGTCAAGATCTCTGTTGTGTATATATCCTCCTTATGTCCATACCGCAGGCTTTCTGGGCGGCTGTCAACTCTGGTGAATAAACCCCTCATTCCAAAAGGACTCTTCTCTCATGACTCAGCTGAAGTAGAAGCGCAGTGGCTATTGTTAACACTGAGCAGTTCAGACAGCGTTAACTTTTCTTTTCTTATGGTTTCGCTCCTTCAGTGGCGGGTTGACACAGAGGTGCGACCTCGAACTTTTCAAATACCCTGCCGCAGCAGGAGACGAGGGAGGCTTGAGCTCTTGAGGATACCGACGCAGTGAAGACTTAAACGCCATAACACTTTAAGAGAGTGAGAGTAGCGTAATTGTCAAGGACACCGCTTGCTACAGTGGTCTAATAATAGCTAGGCTGCCTTGACCTCTGCCCCGACTGAAGTTCAGCCCCTAGTGGGGATATTTATAACCTTCTAGCTACATTAAACTAGAAGACCACACCCTCGTCACTGAGAAAATCAGGATGAGCTGGATGTTTTGCTGGATGTTATTTAATTAAGGAATTAAACATTCAAAAGAACAGGGGGGAAAAAAAGACTGATTTTGAGGCTTCTGATTAACATGTTTCTGATAATCTGACTCTATCTTCAGCACGGCATAAAATGAACATCAAAGCCTCCCCAAAAATTCTTTCATGTCTGAAAAAAAAAAGAAGCTGTAATCAATTGTTGCTCTTATATAATCCGCGTAGACATAGTTAGCAGACTGATTGCAGCCATATAAAGTCAGAGCCGTGATCCAGGCAAATGCCTCATAACGGTTCAGCACCCTGAAATGACTGAGCAAATAAGTTAACAGCAGACAGACAAGTGGTGAATGTTAATACTGAGGCTGGTGTCATTGTGCAGTCCTGTGCAGTAGTCCGTAAGGGTTTGGATACGCATGGACACACATACACACACACATACACATACATATATATATATATATACATACACAATAACACACTTCTTTAGGCCGCCGTGCGTTTGTGTGTGTATCTCACAAAGAAATGTTTGCTCAGCTCTCTACCTTCAGCATTCGCAGAAAGCAGTGAGGTGGTATATGTAACCCACTGCTCTGTTTTGTAAGCAAATCATTATCATCGCTATTAATAGCACACTGCGGGTTTCTCTTTTCCACTCTACAGCTTTTTATCTAGAAGGTACTGCTAAATATCCAGAAAAACAAATGTAAGATAGTAATAGTAACTTCATTTATATAGCAGCTCTCATGCACAGATGCGGCTCTTTCCTTCACATAAAAGGATAAAAATGAACAAACTATTAGCTATTAAAATATGTTAACAGAAATTCGTTCAACATTGGGAGGATTAAGGAGTAAAAAAAAACCTTAAAATCCTTGGATGAAACATTATTATAAATTCCAACGATGGATGTAAAAATACAGAGCAGGTTTGCTATTCTAAGATCAAGTGGCAGGATGTTCCACAAAAAAAAAAAAAGTTGTTTTCTCGTGTGAAAAAAATTATGAATGTCTATGAAAGAAGTCAGTGAAGGACTTTAGTGGTCTAGTGGTCTTTGATATGAGGAGGCGGCAGGTCATTTAAGCTTTATAGACTGAGTGGAATTAAAATCAGTTTGCAAGCACAGTGTCACAAGCAGTAGTCTAATGTGATCCTGTCTTTTAAGCAACTGATAAAACTGTAGACCACAAGTGAAAAGGTCTCTAGCTTTGCTCCTGAGATATTAAAAACATATGTAACATTTTTGCAAATTAAAATTCAGCTCTAAGTCTAAAATCTAATCTCTTTTTACTGAGTCCAATAAGAAAAAAAAAAAACTTTTTTCCTTAGTAGTTTTTTGAGGTTTTGTCCCCTTTGTGCATTGATGTGCTGAGAACACTGGGGTCGTCTGGTAAAATGTAAATATAAAAGAGAGTGTATCATCTGCATAAAGGTGATAAATGAGATTATGATGATGTTACCAAACGGGATTATGAATAAAGGAAATAGAAAAGAGCCAAGATTGGTTCCTTGAGGAATGCCATAGTCAGTATACAGAGGAAAGCAAATATACACTAAAAAAAAGTGCACTACTTGTTTATCAGGTCTGTCAATGTCATTGTCATGAACAACTGTGTTTAACACTGTGCTGAGATTTTTTTTAAAAATTCAGGATAGCAAGTTTGTTTGCATCAACAGTGACTCTCACTTCCTGTATTACTTTTGGCAGAGCTGTTTGAGTGCCATGATTGTCTTTATGACCAGCCTGAAACTTCAATAATATGCTGTTGTCATTGTCTTTGGAAGTTTGCCAGGGAGAGGGATATTAGAGACGGGCCTGTAATTGCTAATGTCTCCACTGTCTGTGTTGAATTCTTTAGCAGGTACCGTAGTTGTTTTGAAAGCTTTGGGGAGGATTTCTAATTGCTGGTTGTTACCTGGTATAGACGCTGGAAGCAGGGGCGCCGGATTCATTTCAGAGGTGCAGGGAACCAAAAAAAGAGTGTATGTGTGTGTAGCAGTAGATAGATTAGAGACTCTCATTAAACTTTTGTGAAGTAACTATAGCTTGCTTGCACCACAGGGTGGCGGTATAATTGTGAACGCAAAGCATCTAACTAGTACTTGTGGGATTAGATACAAGCTTTTTTTTTTTACAGGACAGTAAGACTTCTGCGACTGAGTAATAGCAAGCAGACAATACGAATGTTAATGTTCTTGTGTTGTAAACAGACATTCCCCCAAATCCTGCTTTCCTACTATGTTTTGCCTACTTTCACAAATTATCAACATGCCATGCTTTTGGGAAAACGCCATTCATAACCTACAATACCCTCAATAAACTTTAGGAGACAGACTTAAACAAAGTAACACACAGCAATGAAACAAAATATCCTCTTTGATTGGATTAAAATGTAAATATCCTCCCCGTTTTATGTTTTCCTGCTTGATTTCACCTAATGTCTTTCAGAGCGGACGGGAATGACTGAAACATCTTTTTACCGTAAGTATTGTAATACAGGGGCATTTGTAGGGGATACAGTGATTTGGAAATTAAAAAGACTGTGGGAGGAAGGTAAAGTTCGGTGGGCCAATGGCCACTTGGACCCGCTACTTCTGGCGCCCTTGAGTGGAAGCTGACTTTAAAGAGCTTGTTTAGAGAGAGGGGGGGGGGGGGGGGAGTCAAGAACAGAAGAGAATGACTTCATTTTGTTAATGGCAACACTGACTGCACCTTCTCTCATCATAATAAAAGACTGTCATTTTAGATCCCAGGGAGTTGCGACAGAGTTGGCAATGCTGTCTCTATGGATGACAATTTCAAATTCTACAATTTGAGTAGTGCTGCTTGACAGTAAAGGAAGTCATTTCTGGATAAAAAGCTGGGAGGGGGTCGCTGGGTCACCTGACTGACAAGAGATGGAGAGTGTTGTGCTCCCCCATCAAGTAGCTTTCAACAACTCCAGTATGCAGCTCATAATTAGATTCCTCTTCTAACCTTTTGCACTGAGAAACAAAGTGAGGGATTTTAAAGGACAGTGGTGTCGTCATCGCTTGATTTATAGCCGGGGTGTCATGAATAGTACAGACTGTGCCCACCCGCCAATAGAGTCACTCAGTATGCTGCTTTTGTAATCAAGAACGAGTGGTGAAACATGCCTGAAGCCTCATCAGAAATCCAAAGGCCACTAGATAGCAACTTAACATCAAATTAATTTGCAGAGGCATTCAGTGTGAGTCCAGCCTGGATTCATTTTTAAATGCTGTGTGTCTGATTAAAACACTGACCCGAGGAGGTTGGATTTCAGATGTTCTGTCATATTTATTTCATAACTTATCTTAGGGTTACAGTACAGTAAAAAACCATTTGTCTGACACACGCTCAAGGGATTGCAAGAGAGGAAAATTGAGCAATTATATAAATCAATATCACCCTGAACCACTGCAGAGGGTTTATAAGGTTTTATTTGGCTTCCAGGTAAAGTGGGCCACATAAAGTGAGAAGCCCACAATTTCGAAGATGGGTTTATATGACTCGTCTTTTGAATAAATATGAGATCATTAGCACTGACATAGACTACAAGGCACTTAAAGAACTCAGGTGGAAGTAGAGATGAGAATAACCTTATATATATATATATATACACACACACACTATACATCACTAGCTATACTAACTTTTCTCCGGGTTTTCTGAGATAATGCAGCCTTTATTTGTGATTGTAAGTTCTATAATCATCTCAAACAAGACTTAAAGTAGCTTATATATTTGTCTTTCCCTGTTTGAATGGCTATCTTTAGATTTTCATGGAATAAAAACTTCTCAGACAATCATCACTCAGCTAAAACGTCCAGATCTTGTGTCATAACCATCGAGGGAAGCTCTCTGTCACTGTGGATAAGACCCCCCGATCACCCCGCTCCATCAGGTTCAGATAACCCCATAAGCGATCCCGAAACCCAACAAAATGGACACGGTCAACATAACTCCTCTCGATATCGACATTATTCTCCGAGTGGTGTCATTGCCCGATACATCCTGAATGACAGCTGACAGGGTAAGCTCATCAAAGCACCCTCCAGGTGGTGATGCTAAGTGGTGTGAAAACCGGCTGTGGGCGCCTCATCAAAAATCATTCACCTGAGACCAGCAATAGCAGCTGCTGATGAGGTGCTTGTGTTTTGCTGGCAGACAGTGTTATTGAGACATTTTGTTCTGTTCACACACCAGCTAGCAGTCCCCTGGGATAAGGCAAGGGAGGCAGGCAGCCTGCAGCACTGGAACTGGGAGGAGGAACCACATCCCAGCACATGACGGGGTGATTCTGGTACACAACAACAAGCTGCTGCTGCCGACTGCACAGCGTGGGGTGGGTGGTGGGGGGTGGGGGGGGGACTATTCCCCACCAACTTCAACCCATTTACGCAACCATATGCTACATATGACGCTTTTTTTTTTTTTTTTTTGGCTCTGGAAGGAAAAGTGAGACACACAACAACAAGAACAAGCACCATTAGCCGCCCACAGCTTGTGCTTAGACACACACACACTCCAAAAGACATACACACACACACACACACACACACACACACTCAAAGACAATTGAATGCTCACCCACGCTGACGCATGAAACAGACCAGCTCGCCACGAAAAAACACTTACATTATCGCACTCTGGTTGATTCACAGGTCCTCGAGCCTACATTGTCATTAGAGTGCAGCCCTTTGACAAATGCATCATTTCGTGGAGAGAAATTACTTTTCCTGCGCTCCTCCCATTAGCCCCCATGTCTGTACAAACGTCATTCAAACCAGTGGCCGACACAGCAGCCGCTCCAGCTGTGAGAAGCAAAGTGCAGACAGACCTGGAGCGAGCTCCGGCCGAGCAAAAAGGTGGAGCAGCAGGTGAAAGGGGGGGGGGAGACACAGTTTGCAGGCACAGATGGAGGAATGAAACAAGCATAAAGAGGGTGTGGCAGGGCTCACCATTCTCAAACCAGATCGCGCATTCCTGAAGGCTGGAATACGGCACCAGCTCCCCTCCTTCTCCTTCCAGCGACACGAGCAGTCCTTCCTCCCTGAGTGATGACCAGTTCATCAAAAAATAAATTAAAAAAAAAGAGAAGAAAAAGAAAACGGGGGGAAGGGGGGGAAAGAAAAAAAAACACCTGCAGCCAAGCAGGGGTAGGAGAGGTGCGGAGCTTCCTTTACTGAGGAAATCTCCACAGGTTTCAGTGCTGATGCTGCCCGTTCAGTTAAGTCGCAGTAAATGATACAGAGTCAGGCAGTGACGGGAGGAGCGAGAGGAGGAGGAGGAGGAGGATGAGGGAAAAAAAAAAAGAAGAAGAAGAAGAGAGGTGGAGGGAGGAAAGTGAAAGGAGGAAGGAAGAACGCAGCAGTCACTGTGTCACTGGGGAAAGAGGAGGAGGAGGAGGAGGAGGGGTGGGGGGGAGAGGTGGGGGGACACAGAGGTGACAACTCTGGTGTGGAGGCAGCACACACCAAAAAGGCTGACAGGTGACCGAAAGCTTCGCTGCCACAAAATAAGGAGAAGAAGAAGAAGAAGAAGAGGAAGGAAAAAACAGCACACGGAGCTTTTCCCCCTGTGAGGAACAAGTGAGCACGGATAGAAGTGAGCTCCTCATTCGCCTCCGTGACTGCATTAGCGCTTAGCGTGTTATGTATAGATGTGAGAGGCGCACACACACACACACTCTCTCTCTCTCTCTCTTTCTCTCTCCCTCTCTCTCTCTCTTTCTCTCTCGCTCTCTACAGGAACAGGAGCCCAGGTCTCCAACAGATGAATGGTGCAGTGCTGCTGTTGTCATGGCAACCGCAGAGCAAAAGGAGGGGGAGGAGGAGAAGGGTGGGTATTGAGGGAGGAAAGAAAACGGCATAAAAAAAATAAAAAAATAAAAAAAAATAAAAAGAGGGGAGGGAGGAAGGGAGGGTATTATTAAAGGGACACAGTTTTGCCGTTCGTTGACTGAGCTTTGGGGACGCATCAGATCACAAGTGAGGTAAAAAAAAAAAGAAAAAAAAAAAAGAGGAGAGGTATTATTTGATAGAACAAGTGTTTCAATAAAACCTACACCATTTTCCTCTTGGGCTCAGCCATCCACGTTTGTCCTTGTTTTACCCTTGAAAGTGTATTTGTACAGCTGCAGCCACGTTTTTTCTTTTTCTTTTTTTTTTTTTTTTTTACGGCTATTTAGGGGTTCAAACCCACGGGGCGGGGAGTTTATTGTGTATCGTCTTTGCTTTTGTCTGGGTTCATATCCGTTTGGCAGTAAGCCAGCTGTTTTTTTAAGTGTTTCTTATTAATCTCCTCCAGTCACACTTATTTCCCCAGAGTGACATCTCTAACCACCATTTGCAGTATGTTACCAACAATCTTTAAAAATGTGTTACAGTTACAGGTCAATGTTTTTGAGTGATACGTGCTACTTTTATCTAACCATTCTCTCTTTCTTGCCATTTTTAGTTTAATGGAAAAAAAAAAACTTGACATTTTACATCTGCGGCATGATACAAATTGTCTGTACTGTAGCCTAGTCGCATATTGTCAGCAACATGCAACATAATCCAGAGTGGGGGTGCTGTAAGACGCTACCATCATTAAAATGAGCACAAAAACGGTTGCTCGAATGGGGGGTGGGGGGCGGCGGGAGTGTTGCATAAAGTGTGTGGAAATCGAAGCGTCAGGAATCATCAATAACCTTAATCTTGTTGTTGTCTGGTGTTGTTTTGGAAAATGAAAAGACTTGTAATCAGTTGGGGAATGATAGAAATCCAATCCTGAGTTTTTGAATTTTGTTGCTTTTAAAAGGAATATAAATCTTGTGCAAATGTGTGTTGTCATTATATTATCTTTAAGCGTGAAGCCTCTGGCAGATTGAAGCTCAAGAAATAAACTATAATCTGTTTTTGGGTTTTTTTTTCCATTGCCATAAAACACAGATATAATGCGGCGTTTTGTCATTCTTACCATACCGTATCCATCCTCAATGTGTCTTTTTCCTTATCTCTACTAGATTAAGGGGATAACCGGAATGTGAAGCACATTTCCAAACATATAAGACGCATTTAGGCTTTCACCAGAATTCATTTCCCCAAGGTAAGAGCCTGATACTTGAGAGAGGTGCTTATTAGGGGACTTGTGCCTTGTTTAATTAGCTATACGGCTGTAACGATTAGTCGATCAATCGTTTTTTAAATTTTTTTAAACAAACAAGCCAGACATTTGCTGGATTAAGCTTCTCAGATGTGATGATTTAATGCTTTTCTGTCAAACATGATGCTGAACTAAAGGTCATTTGAGTTTTTTACTGCTGTTTGGACAAAATAAGACATTTTAAGGTCTTGACTCTGATCAATTAATAGAGAAAATAACTGGCAGATTAACTGATGAGGACAATAATCAACTGTTCTTTTCCGAGCTTTACAAAAAAGCCAACTTTTAACTTAATAATTTATAAGTAGTTATTAAAAAAAAGCTTTTAAATTATTATTATAAATAAGTTTTCTGGAAATGTCTCTATGTTGTTTATCTTTGAAAAGCAAAAATCGATTAGATAGATTTTTAAACCCTCTTTAAATTTTCCATAATTTATCTTTTTATTCATCTATCTTTTTTTTTTCTTGATTCTTTTCATATTGTTTTACTGCTGTAAAGTGTATTCAGACACGCTGGTGTGATTTTGCACTTTAAATAAACTAAACTTTAACTTTAAATCACATATTGTGTGTTTTTTTCTTTGCAGTTTTAAATCATTACGTTTCTAAAAGCGTCTCTAACACAGTTTTGTTTATGCATTTTCTTTTTCATGCGTAAACTGAACTATGTAATCACACAGCATACTCCTCAATAAATAATAAGAAATCCTGGAGTCTGCTTGCCAAGAGGAGTTTAAGCTTCTTCTGTCGCCAGCGGCTCTTTCACTATTCTGCACCAGCAGAACTTGCAGAAGTCATTTTCCAGTGATATGTTGTGACATATACTGTACTAGAACTGATGTTTGCAGTTAATAATGAAGAAATACAGATTTGAGATGAATTTATCACAAAAAAAACACAGACTTTTTGGATGACGACTAAAATAAAATAAGAATTTATCTGGCCAGTCACAGCACTTTTAACCCAACTGGTTTTTTTTTAGTGCTCCTCCTGAGGGCATCATACTTCCATTTCAATTACTCCTTTCTACACTTTACCTTCACTTTTTATTTTTCACTTATGACAGTGGAGCTGAAAATTTCCTTTCAGCAGTACAAATGATTTGGAAAGTCTGTGCTGGTTGGGACAGTTGAGGGGGGGAAAAAAAAAATAATAATGACAATAATTGAGGAACAAATTTTCTCAAGGTGCAGTGCTGGGTAAGGAGGCGTGGAGATTGAGACGTCCCGAATGTCAGCGTTCATTTCACAAATTCACAGAGGAAACGCAGACGCCGTATATAAAAACTGAGGCTGGCTAAAGAGGCGTGGAGAGAGAGGGAGATTGAGATGTCCCAAATGTCAGCGTTCGTTTGAAAAATACACTGAGGGGATGAGATATCATAAAATGATCAAGGCGTCGTGCTGCAGTTTTGTGTTAGATGACGCCAAAGGAAGTCCAGATTACACTGATTATCTAAACCATGAGGTATTTTATGATTAGTTGGGAGTCGTTTAGTTGTAAAAACCTTTTCCTGAACTTTTCTCATCCGCTACTTCATCTATCCAGTTCCTACATTTCCCATGACACCTTCAAAATACCTGAAAACCACTGAGAATTTCATCTGAAGGGTTTAAGACAGACTAAAATCTGTTATATCTGTGCAAGAAATACCCCAACAAGTGATGTTGTCAATGCAGAAATCATCAGGAACAGCTAATTTAACAGAGCTCCAGTGTTTTAACGTGGATCCTTTAGGACCACACATTCATACATGAGCTATAAAACCTGACTGAGCACTTCTACATACTCAACCTTAACAATCCTGTAACGTTTCCCTGCCTACATCGTGTGACCATTTAGAAGTAATCTTACTGTATTGCCACTTATTCGCATAATACTCTCTTACTGTAAGCACCAATAAGACAATGTACTGTGATAATTGCACGTGAAGTGGAAGGAAAAAATTAGGCGGTGTAATTAAATCAAGCACATTCTCAGGTTTTGAGGCCAAATGCAATTTTCTACCTTTATGTGGCGATCCATGGGGAGGCAGTAATTGTATTGATTGCTGCCATTAATTAAGGGAAAGCAGTGTAATCTGGGGAGAGATGTTGAAATAATTCCCTTTAAATGTTTCAGAGTGGCGCTGAGCCAATCAATCAAGCGGTGCGATGTTTCTGGTGAGCCTGACATTGAGTAAAATGTTTATTAAGTGACAAATAAGCAATCAGCGATTACAAACTCATAACAATCAGCTAACTGAGATATCCGAGAGAATGAACAATCATCGCCACTCATAGTGTAAGACAACAGCGGACTAAAAATAGAAAATAAATGCAGCGGTTGGGAACATGCATGTGAAGATGAAGGAATAGCGCATACTTGAAAAGAAATCCTCGGTGAGAATGTATGATTTCATGAGAGCACAACAGGAGACAAGAAAAGCCTCATATCATGACTGCGTCTAAAAATGTTTGGCCAAAATGAACATTTTCCTTTAGAAAGCCTTGTAATTATGTCAAATCGCGACGGTTTAAAACAGACAGACGATTGGTATTCGAGCTCTGTGTTGTTAAACATTCTGTCGAAGTACACTCGAGCACAGACGCTGAAACCCTCCCGTGACTGTTTACTCTGCCCTTTCTGAGAGGCAAGGCTTTAAAAAGATGCATTCCCTTGTAGATTTAATAAAGTATAAGAATATTATTGTTGGTTCAGTTGGATTAAAGGTGAGTGGTGAAAGTATTAGAGCTTAACTGATACGTCAGCTGACCGATATCAATCGTCGATAACGGGTTAATAACAGATAAATCGGTATCGTACTATGCATGTTTGCAGAAGCAGGGAATGAAAATGAGCAGCAGAAATAAATGTTTTACTGGCAAACTTTTATATAACTTTAACTTTTCTTAATTCAAGTTGAGTGTCAAAGTTCATTCTTGGTCTCCATAAAAAAGACTCAAGGTCCACTTATTAGAACTTTCTACTGCATCTCAAGGTCTTCCTGTGAAGTTTGAAGTCAAGTTTGTCATGGCGATAACTCATCATGTGACCAAACAATGGATCAGAGCTGTAATGATTAGTTGATTAATCAATTAGTTGCCACATATCAAATTAATCGCCAACTATTTTGATAATTGATTCATCGTTCGTCACTCTTCTATGATAGTAAACTTAATATCTTTTCGACTGTTGGTCGAGACAAAAGAAGACATCTGATATTTTTCACCATTTTCTGACATTTTATAGACTAAACAACGAATCGATTAATCAAGAGAATAATAAACACATTAATGGATAATAAAAATAATTGTTAGTTGCAGCCTTATTATGGAACTTTGGTCACATGATATACAGCTGGGTTTGACCATGAGGTGCGACTGACGACTCCAGAAAAAGCTAGTAAGAGAACCTTGAGTTAAGTGTTTGTTTTTTTTTGTCAAATTTATTTAATGTGTTTTTATTTTATAGTTATTTAAAATATTCTAAATGTAAAATACCTTTACTGTTGAAAATGTAGTGTTATCTTATATTTACTGGTACTGTCGCTGTTAATTATAAAGTTTATTGATTAGCTGTTATATATCTTTACTCAGGCGTATCTGTAATGTAAGATGTTGGTCTATGTTGTGTGTTTGTGTGAAAAACACATCAAAACAAAAAAAATCATCAATATCAGTATCAGCCTCAAAAGTCCAGAATCACTCAGGCTCTATTAAGTATCTTCTTACTTTTTCAAAAAATACAGTATAAACTATATAACTTGTTCTGTATTATTTTCACATTCACAGAAAATCAGGAGCGACCAGCTTAGGAAGTCACCCAGAAAAAAAAAAAAAACCTGTGGAGTGAGTCCACCGCAATGGCACAGGATGACTCCCGCCTCACGATTTGACCCCTCGAGCATCTGAAGACCCCCTCTTGAGAGTCTTCACGCAGGCGGAGGGGATTCAATCAGAAACTCAATGATTCTCTAAAAAGGTCAGCGCTTTCATAGCGTTTTCCATTCCATCAGAGCCTTGAGGTTAAATAACTCAAGTCCTCACCAACACCACCACTCTGCCTCCCTTAGGCCAATCAGGGGCAACACAGGAGGGCAACAAAAAAAAAAAAAGAGAGAGAGAGAGAGAGAGAGAGGGTGTTTGGCAAAGGCCACCGGCGGGGATCAAAGTGCTGCAGACTTAAGACCTGCTGCTGTTTGCTCTATGATGCACTCCTCTGCCTTCACTCTGTCTCCCACCTCTGCCATCACGGGCATGGAAGGAGGTTTTTTTGGCCTCTGACGCCAGCACACACACACACACACACACACACACACAGGCTTGGTACTGTCAAGCTGTGCAGGAAGTAGGTGCTGAGTAGAATTAATTAAAGGGTGAGAACGCCGGGGTGGTTGAGTCCTAGTACAATCTGGTGCTCGATACCACTCCAGAGAGAAGATACAGATCTTTGAGGACTTTAAGGACAGAGGACGTCTCGGGGCGATTGAGGACTTTTCATGTGTTGTCGTGGCGGAGCAATAGTCCGACGTGCTGACGCGAGGCAGGTTTTTTTTAAGCTCCCGCGCGAAGTCATATCGACGTGATCTGAAGAACAACCCTTGATATGAAGGCTTATCACGTACAGTATGAAAGAGAGCCAAATCATCTTTTATGACGCACAGACCAAAGTCCTGCCAAGCCACATGATTTAATTATTACAACAGACTACAATATAATGCACAATAGGTGGTATGACTGAGACATAAATCTGGAAGGATTAACACACTGATGGGCTAAATCCTGCCAAAATTATATCTCTCACCGTCATGTGGCACAAACACACACACACACACACACACACACACGAAGACTTAAGATGACTAGTGTAAGTGGACTGATTATGCAAAGGTGAAAACAAATCGCAACAAAGCTGAAATGCAGCGAGGGCACAGCTGAGACATGCTGCTTTTTTTTCTTTTTTTTTTTTTAAAAAAGAGAGAATCTCTAATTCCCCAAGTTAAAATCTAAAAATACAAAAGCAGCCTTCATAACAACCAACAGCACCTGACCGGCATTATGTAACAAGGCGAATGATGACATGTGCGACACTACTGCGAAGAGACCTCTTCTCTACATCAGCCGTGGAATAAGAATAGTACAGACGAGACAGCGCCGCATATATTTAACCGAGATATTCTTAAACAACAACATTCTCCTCCGTGACAGCCATCGAGACTAAACACACACACACGCACGCACGCAGAGAAACGCACGCATATATGTTTAACAGACTCACATACACACTGACGTTCTAAAAAATTCACTTTGATTCACACAGATGTGCAGACGTGGAATTAGGCTGCATCTGCTACGAAACCTGAAGTAAAAAAAAAACAAACAAAACAAATAAAACACTAATGGAACAAACAAAGATGGCTCCTTAAAGAGCAGAGAGGAAGGAGGGAAAAAAAAAGTGTGATTTGGCTTGATAAGATCGGCTTGCTCCTCAAATCTAATTCTCAAGCTCTGCTACCCAAAAAAAAAAAACAGTCTCTGCTGGATCCTGTCACCCACACCGAGCCGTCTGAAGCGGTGTGCCACATCAAGTTGAAATGAAAGAAAATTGGTTTTAGCGTGTTTCCCCTTTAAAAACACACAGTTTGGATGACCCGGGAGAGAGAGCATAAATCATTCTGTATGATGTAAAAAGCACGGTCCCCTCGGCATATCAGAAATGCTTAATGATCTGAGGTAGCTGAGAGGCTGGTGCACCCTAGTGGTGACTGTTGAATCAAGCTTTAAAGTCCTTCACACCCACTCTACTTCAATGTGGAGGCTGCACTGATATTGGGTAAAACTGCAATGTCAATATTTCATTTCTCATTTTTTTTTTCTTTAAAAATCCATTAAAAAAAAAAGAGAAAAAAGAAAAAAGAAAAAGGAAAGCTTTAGATATACCACACTGTCCTGCACCAAAACCACAGCTTCCTCATAATAGCAGAGGGAACATGACACAGACTCATAATCCAGTTAATGGGGAGACAGAGGGGAGGCGATTTTTTCCACATTCTCTGAATGTCAGAGATGAGTGTGGAAGGAAACGATTAGCGGTGGGAGATAAAGAGCGATAAAGGAGGGCAGAGCCGACCGCAGCTCACAGTCCATCAGCTGTTCTTGGCACTGTCAATTAGGTAGGTCTTTGGTGATTACAAGAATTGAAAATTGCAGTGTTTGCCGCAGGCCAGAGCCAGGCCCTGCTTTATGCTTTTACTCAGAATTAGCGGGTAAGTAATATGGTAAATGATAACTGCTTATCGGAAAGCATCGGGGCGAGAAGCCACTCATTCCACTCGTCTTCACTTTGTCTCATAAAATCGGTTTTAATTCACTGTGTGAGACTCTTTTGATGATACCCTGCCTGCAGTGGTACACTGAAGGGTTAAGGGAGGCTGTATTAGTACAATGAGTCTATGGGGGAGGACAGCTACAGGCAAGGATGTGTGTGCAACACAAATTTGAACCAGATTAAGCCCACATCATGTTGGCTGTAACACGCATTATGGGTTTCTTCCCAAACACAGATTTTTTTTGGAAAAACACTGCTTAATTAATTCAAATCTTGCACTGAATCTACAGTCACTGCAGTGTCTTTTTTTTTTTTTTTTTTTTATTACCTGTGAGCTTCTTCACGGGCTGTAGCCTGACACTGATGGTCTGGTGGGTGAGCAGCGGGGAGGAGGGCAGCGAGCGTGACACGCCCTCCATTATGCGAATGTGTTGCATGCCCTCGGTCATGGAGAGAGGGGGCACGGCGTAGTCTCCTTCAAAGGCACAGTCGCTGTCTATGCTGCCACCTGCAGGACGGGAGGCGACATAAATCAGCATCAGACACATTCCTCTCGGCTTTGACTGGTACATTAAAATTTAATAACGGTGTCGGGAACAAATGCAGAGTCGGTTTACTGCAAAGGAAACAAATAGACTTCATGGAGGAGAGTGTGGAGACGATGTTCTACTGTGTAGAAAACCAGGATAAAAATAACGTGAGTCACAATCTTCTCAAATGACATGCTGCCCTTTGAAGATGTGGATGAATTACTGAATGGATGACATTCAGTTACATGAGAATGACATTCTTCTGATACTTAATACTAATAGTGGATGGATCATAGACTACATACGCAGTCTATGTGCTGCATAATATGACTACTACTTTCTTTTTTGATGAATCTGTCTATTATTTTTCATGATTAATTGTTTAATGGTATCATGAAGTGTCAGAAAATGATGAAAAATGCCCATTTTAATTCCCACATCCTCAAGTAATGTCTTAAAATTGCATGTCTTGTCCAGCGAACCTTGCAAAACCCAAAATATATTATGTTCAGTGATGTAAAAACTGAAAATAAGTTGCAAATCAGCAAAGTTGAGAAGCTGGACTCAGCAAATGTTCAGCATTTACACTTGATAAATGACTCAAACAGTTCATCTGTCATCAAAGTTGTTGTTGATCGTAGTAACTAATGAATTCATTCTGACAACATTCACATAGATACTATTCTGTTCGACTGTACCGGTGTTTGTGTTTGTCCAACCCCATGTAGACGCTGTTATGACAGATACAGTACTCTAATAGTACCCCGGCCTGGTACTGGATTCTGGTATCAGTGCAACAACAGTATTGACTGGAACAGGATTGGCCTGACCCAGAAGAGAGGACAGCCCTGCAGGCAACATGTGCAGTTTACATTCAGTGTTGTAAAACACAGTCTGCCTGACCTCTGTAAGCTCTAGAGAAACACAATACCCCCCTCAGTCTTCATATAATAAAAGGAGGATTCTCTAAGCATCTGAAATGTGTTTAAACAAACCCAAAAAAAAAGAAGCATAGTCATTTAAAAAAAAAAAAAAAAAAAAGACTCAGACAATAAGCAGTAATTATAGACAGAGCACAAACAACCACTCTCTATCACTCACACACCCCCTTTTCCTCTCTTGCTTCACAAACCACAAATTATGACAGCTTATGGCTTAAAAAAAAAACAAAAAAAAAACTTCACACACACACATTCCCTTGAGGAACGAAAACCAGCCAGCTGTCTGTAAACACAACATCCATTTTGTGAATCAGTTCTGGCTCAGACTTTCCCATTTCCCTGCAGACGGAGGCTGTAATACCAACTGGTCAAGCAAAAGTCTCGCATCAGATAGCAGCCACCGCAGTGAGACATGAAGCCATTATCAGACGCTCGTTTGTGACAAGTCCCCGAGGAAGTCTGTGTGATGGATCGGATGGGTGGGATGTAAGGGGTGTGAGGGGGGGCGGGAGTTAAAAAAAATTGGGCTGCTGTAAATGCAAATAACACGAGTATCGAAACGGCTTGCACACATGCGAGAAATAACAAACACACTTTGGGTCCCCGTGTGGCTCCAGCAGTGTTGGAGTCAGTCCATCTATTCGCCGGGGAATGTCACAGCAAAAGCAAAAATCAACAGCCCGAGCCGTGGTTACATCCCCCAGCATGGAAATTCTTCTCATGTACGCAGAGCCTGCTGTGAATACCAAAAGGGGGAACTTGGTATTCTGGTAGCAATTATCACTCGTCAAGACTACTCGATTTTTTAATGCATTCCAATATTGAAGGGAAATACACAATTACTACTTTTAAGCGATCCCTCTCCACAAAAGACAAATAAATCGATAATCTTGAAATCAACAACGATAACAAATATGGCCGACTTTTAACACTTTGTTTGTTTGGTGCACACATCTTAGTGGAATTTCTTTTTCTAAACAGCTTCGTGAAAAGAGCCAGAAACTATGATGTGTTTGAGTGGAAATCGTAAGGTGTAATTTAGGGCAAAGATTGAGGGTGGAGAGGGAAAAAAAAAACTGCACTTCAGCAGTGAAATTCACAGAACAAAAGCTTCAAAAGGGGGCAAATGATGGTATTTTATTTTAGACTGTAATGAGAGATGTGTTTAAGGGCCACTCCATGCCTCGAAATAAACATAAACACCTACTTGTCAAGGGTTTCGGTCTCAAAAACATGCATGAGGAAGGGGAAAGAAAAAAAAAAAAAGGGGCGACATTAAATTATAATTACTCAAAACATTTCCTGCCAAGCGCTGGCGTTCCTGCTGTTGATAAACATTTATTGCCAATTTCCCTTCAGACAAAAAATACAAGAATATAAAATTCATACAGTTTTCTCCCCTTTTTAGTAGTCATAAACTTTTTTGCTATAAAGTCTAATGACACCCTCATGGGTGTGAAAAAAAAAAAACATTAAGGGAGCAGAAATGGAGTCGGAGAAAAAGAGAATCGCCGAGAGAGAAGTATTACAGGAAATGAGAAGGTAAAGGTGGGAAAAGAGCTCACATGCTTTTTTTTTTTTTTTTTTCCTCAGAAACCTTGCTTCTCATTCACTTACATAACACTACATTCACGCATGGGAGCAGCTTAGTCCACTCCTTAATAACCAATAGGAGAGCAGACAAGCTATAGCAGGCGGATTTTTCCAGGCAGAAACTGTAACTCATGAATGTGTGAAGTCAAGGATCCACACTCAGCTTACTCAGCCTACTACTCTCTCCCTCTTGTGCCCTCAGAAAGAAACCGTGGTGTAGTCATTTATTTAAAAAAAAAGGAAAGGATTTCTTGTTCGCTTACCTTGGCCGATGTGGCTCAGGTGAGGGTCTAGACTGGGCGAGCGGGGGTCTGCCAAGTCCTCGCTCCCACCATCTGCGGACGAGGAGCAGAAAGAGAAAGACAGGGAGTGAGCGCGGTGGTGGTGCTGGTAGCGTGTCGAGGAGGTGCGAGCCAGCAGCCATGCCACTTCCTCCTCTCCAATCAGCCAGGTGTGGGAGCGTAAGACCCCCAGGAGGCTGCTCACACACAAACCCTCCACACCCTTCCTCCTGGGGCCCAAACGGCCCCTTATGGTGGCGAAGGGGGAGCGCGCCGCCACGCTCCACTTTTTTCGTCTCCCCATGGTTTTAGACTAAACAGTCAAGCGGGCCTCTATATCTTGGGCTTGCCCATGCAGATAACAGAGAAAACAGTTTACATTACATCCATTGTTGCATGCAGAAATGTTAGAGCCACAAATCGCTGAGCTCGCCGGGCTCTACGGTTCAACGAGCAAAGACTAGCAGTAAAAAGAGTGGGCGTTTCCCAGGATAGATCCACATACGGTTAATGATATGAGGATCAATTACGCCCAAGGGAGCAGGCAGGCAAAATTAGCCACAGAGGATGGAGCTGAAAAAGAGGGACGGGGTGGGGTGTGTGTGTGTGTGTGTGTGTGTGTGTGTGTCGGGGGGGGGCCTCACTAGGAAGCACAGTCAGTGTCACCGGGGGATTGTTTCATAATCCTGTTCGAGTGCGGATGGATCTACTGTAAAAGTACGACAGGCCAGCAGAGGAGGTTTGGAACAAATGACTCAGAATAAATGCATCCCACTAGAATTAAGTGAGCTATTAATAAAGTCTAAACTAAGCTACTTGTATGAAAACTAGTATAAGCCGAAGGATTTTCTATGTGTAGATAGATCAAAGATTGCTGCATTAAACAGAGGCAAGACAGACTTTTATCACAATGGGTTGTATATCTTGGCAAATCCCGCATTGTGTTTCAATCACCGGGGCTCCCCCCCACTCGAAATCAGCCCAGAAAACCCAAACAAATACTCAAGTATTATCTCTCCCAATCGCAGATACACACACTGCGGGACAGTTGCCACACAGCGGGGTGGATTGGCTCGCTGGTGGAAAGATCAAGCTTGTCGATGGACAGATAGAATAAGCCGTGGGGCATGATTGTGTGAGAACTGGGCCAGCCTGAGATTGACACTGATTGTGGGGAAGGGAGTCCTCCGCAGTGGATTTTTTTTTTTTTGGTGGTCACTTCCTGACCTCAGCCATCATGTCAGGATGTGTCAAGAGTGTCCAATTAAATGGTATGCCAACAAAATGTGTTTATAAAAAAATACAGAAATATATGAGAAATACAGCAACTATTCACAACATAGGTCTTGTTGCTAAAACTTCTATTCCAACACCTCCATTTCTAACATGTTCAACCACCGACAGGCCCACCAAAAATAGCTTTTCACCTCCTATACCTGATGAGCCATATCGTCTAGTAAAATCAATGTTGTGAAAATCAATACGGGCTTTGAAGACGACGTGCGCGAGCATCGCTGCACAGCCGAGCCGTGAAAAAAAAAAAAGAGACGCACGTGCACATGCGAGCACATCCTGTACTGTATATAACGTGCGACGCTGTGAGCGGAAAGCTCGCTGATATACAGTAATAGATTCCGCACACTCGCTATGCTCCTGTGGCATATCTGATTAGCACCTAAGGTGACGTTTTGAGCGACTCGCTCGTCATGAGATGAGCTCGGTAGCTTGAAATGTCATATCTGAAGTGTTAGTGATGTAAATGACTGGAGGATTACGGGCTGTAGAGTTAGTTATAATAGAATAAAAAGTGTTAAGTGTTGTCTTTTTTTTTTTACAGCGTGTTTGCGATTATGTTTATGTAAAAACAAAAAGTAGATACTGTGGTACACATGGCAAGCAGCTTTGGTGTAAAAAAAAAAAAAAAAAAGAAAAGAAGGCTGCAGGCTTTGTTGGAAATGAAACAACTCTTATTCAGGTTGAATTACATTCCACCCACTGAATGACAATGCTATGTTAAACCCTCAATTTAAATTACTTTGTTACTGCGGTTTTGGAAAAATACCACACAGCATAAACGTGGCTTTACCTCTTTACTGGAGTCTCCTTTCCCTCCACCAACATTTCTTTTTAGGCTTTGGGAAACACATCTTTGTAGCTCTTTTATTAGAAAGAGAAAGCTTCTATTCTTCTTCTGCAGATTGCTCTCTTGTTACCAGTGATCACAGTACAATGTCCTGCCACACAGATCAATGGCCTTTTAAGTAGGGAACATGAAAGGGGAGGACCTATGGCTGACAGAAGACAGAAGCATGTTTTCATTCCAGCCACGGAGACAAACAGCGGACATCATTCTGCTTCTTTACACGACATCTGTCAACCACTCGTGTCGGAAAAAAACAACACGTGGGATACAACCGAAGCACAGTTCAGCTTTCGATTCGGAGTCAGAACAGACAATCCCAGCTCTGTCACCGCATCCTATTCAGCTGTAAAATCAAAAAAGCTTTTCTAAAAGACCGTCTCCTAAACCGAAGAAATAATGGCGCACTTTGGACTGTTGGCCATTCTGTTGGCAGCTGTGACGCCGCCGTGCTGTGTTAGGATGTCAAAGGAGCGAGCCAATTTCGCACTTGGACAAAGAGTCATTATGGGAGAAGTCAGCATGACATCTGATAGTGATCCCATGGAGCAATGGCGCACAACTCTGCTATCATTATCGTTCAGACTGACTTTGATGAACCTGCCCGTGTTTCGCAGTGTTCAATGAGGCCTCCGCTCTAAAATTAGGCTTCTCTCCCAAGCTACTGTCTGAGTGTGATTACTTTAAAATTGTGGTGTTTTGTGTGATCACCTTCTGCAAAAAAAAAAAAAGAAAAGAAGAAGAGGAAGAACTTCAAGAAGATGACAGAAAGCCAACATACGAAACGATCGTCGCTAAGTTACATCAAGTGGTTTTGATCGGCGTGCTACGTTTTCAAGAACTTTAAGACTCCCGACTTTACTCACCGTGGAGGAGAGTAGGTGGAACAAATGGGAAAAGGATTTGGTTCTCTTTCTGTGACTGATTGATCACATCACACACACACACACATTCACACACTACAGAACCCGAGAGATTCGCAAAAAAAAAAAACCAAAACCTGCAATCGATGCCAGTCTTTCATTTGCGGGAACCTACAGAAAAAAAAAAAAAACTATAACCAACCATGGAAAGAGAAAAAGATTGCAGCCGAGCCGTGTTATTGAGACACATTGCGGATATTAGGAGCCCAGAGAATTACATCCTTCAGCTCAATGACTTCACTCAGTGAAAGCGCAGTGATTTACCGTGAACTTCAGTTCCTTTACGCCTTATTTCTTACCTTTGCTTATTGTCTCCGTGGGGCCTTAATGTTGTTGTGTTGCCAACTTGTTGTCAACTCCCCTGTTTCTCACACGGGGGGAAGCAAACTAGGACGCTAATTAAACACCCCTATCCTCCCCGTTACTCTCCGTGTCACGGCGAATTTACCACACCATTCATCAAAATAACATTCCAGGCTTACAAATAACAGGGGCCGCAGAATATTCCATGAGATCGGTGGGGAGTTTTCTTCAACCTATTTCATCACTATTTCTTAATAATGCACGACAGCAGGAACAGAAACTCCCCCCCTTCCACCCCTCCACCCCCACCCTGTACTTTACGTTCCTTCAAAGCACGACATCTACAAAAAAAACAGAATAATAGGGAATGGCGTAAACGGTGAAAGATTTTTCGTCATTTTAAGACGTATTTCTAATGCAGAGAAGTGCGCCGCCATCCTCGCATCCTCAAATCCTATTATACACTTCTTTCTCGAGAGAGCTAAATGTTAAACTATCTTAAATCCCTATAAATCTGATGTAGAAACAGAGGGATCATGTGCGATCAACGATTATAAAACATGCTGACATTTATTCAGCACATAGTAGTAGCCCACACACAATGTGATGTGAGCACACAGTATATCACATTGTCTTGTGTGAGTAGACGTACCATGGGTGGTTTACTGAAATAGAGATTCATGTAAAAATGTTTAAAAGTAAAAAAAAAAAAAAAAAAAACAAGAAAAAACGTCTTATGTCACCAGAGAAGAGGCTGGGATGGACTGATAAAGTGCCTTTGAGCAGGGCGCTTAAACCACCAAGTGCAGGGAGAAAAGTAAATGATATCCAGCAAATCATAAAGTTGAATGCGTTTATGTCTGCATTAGGGCTCCAACTAATGATTACTTTGATTAAATGATGAGTTGTTTGATCTATAAAATCACCATTTTTCCAGAGCCAAAGGTCTTCATACGACTTATTTTGTCCAAGCAAGAGTCAAACACCTGAAGATTTTCAATTTACAATGACACAAAACAGGGAAAAGCTTGAAATCTTTACATCTGACAAGCTAAAAAGAGCATTTTTGCTTGATAAATGACTTGATTGATTATCAAAATAGTTGTTTCTGCCAGTCGACTAACCATCTAATCGACCGTCTGAGTAGATTCTCAGTCATCTGACTGGACTTGAAGATATTTGTTTTACTGTCCATCATCACATCATCACATGACAGATTAGAGGAGCTGCCGAACCAGATGTGACCTCAACAACCCTGAATGCATAAACAACCTGACAGAAGTTAAATACCCGGAACTTCCCAGCAGTCAGTCAGAACTGAAGAAGCCTTTCGGGTGAGAGGTGAAACGTCTTCGAGAGTCTAAAACGAGTCCAGCTGCTCTCACAGATATCTAATTGATTAATCAACTAATTACTGAAGTGCTGGTTGAATTACAAAGCACTGAAGTAAACAAATCACAACGTTTCAGTGCTAGGATGGAAAAGTGTGGTCCTTGTTTCATATTCTGATGTGCTCCAGACACAACTCTGCTCCTCAGGTTTGACATTCATTTAGTCTGGATTTAATCACATTCACAACAAAGCGGAGCCTCTTAATGAATCACAACACCACAATGTGCTGCATTGAGCCATACGAGAGCGCAGACATCTGCTCAGTTGTAAAGTTGGCGGACATCTTCATTAGCATCAGGCTCAGTGTAAGCTAACACAAAAAAAAATGCATGTGTGCTCCAAAGGATAAACACACACACACACACACACACACACACATCCTCTGTGAGAGAGCTTGTCAAGCATTTTCTCTTCATCGCTGCAGCCAGCCCTGGTCAACCACAGGAAGTGGAGGGTTCTGACATCATGCCAGTGTAAAACAATGGGGAATCACTTTCATACAAACCACAACACACAAATCCAGATACATACAGTGTGACACACACAGAAATCGGGATGCTATACTGAATTTAGATCAAAAGTATTCTTTGCACGGGGCCTAAAATCCTCAGTGGAGACCTGTGTTACATGTCGTTTTCCATTTCCTGCTGTCAACTTTCTAATAAAAAGGTATAAAACGCTCTAAAAAACTCTAGTAAAAATGGTTTCAAGCAAACAAAGCGCAATCAGAGACCTCAATGAGTCCAAGAGGGAGTTCTATTGTGGCCTTGAACGGTTTATCTGCACTATTACTTTTATCTTCTCAACTCGGAATGAGAGAATAATGTGATATTTATGTATTCACTTCATATCCAACTACCAATTGCATAGCTTGCAAAAGTCATTAAAAGTAAATCTGCGGTGCAATTTAATCTGTTTTAGGTTCCTGACATTGACATGCTTGGGAGCCCACCTCTGGTTTGGAATCAGGTATTGAGGCTTTTGTCTTGACAAACCACAGATGAAAGAGGGAAGTGGTGATGGAAAGACAGCAGGACCGCAGAATCATAGATATAAAGAAACAAAACAAAAAAAAAAATACACCCAGAAGTCTGTTAGTACTCAGGGGGACGTCAGTGTTCTTTCATGAACTTTTCTGCTAACTTTTTCTACTTGTCGGACTAGAAAACCTTGATCGTGCAGCACATAAAGAAGAACAGGACTGATATTTTTCCTGTCAGCAACCACACAACTTCCTGTTAGGGCTGCAAATAAGTATTTTCACTATCATTATTATTATTTCCTTGATCATTTGATTGATGATTTTGTCAATAAAATGTCAGAAAACACAACTTCTTAAAGACCAAGGTGACATCTTCTACCAAGATGTTGCATTTACCGTTATATATGACACCAAAAAGCTTCAAATCTTATCTGAGAAGCAGCAACTAGTATGATTCAGCCCCTGTTTAAAAAAAAAAAAAGACTCCAACCTCACACTGATTTCAAAGGAGGGGTGAGGTACGATGAACTGTTGAACTCATAAGCAATCTTACATCCAGGGAGTTCAAATTGCACCAGATATGAGGGTCCCCAGCAGAGGAGAGGTACAGTTATGGACACTTTGTTGTTGTAAGTTTGTGGGAACAGCAGAATCCAGGTGCGCCGAAGGGAATAGCGGGAAGCAGACTGAGAGGACGAAGGCTAACCGAGCCAGCGGTTTCACAAGCTGTTAATTGCGTTTAGGACAAAGCCCATATCAGCTTTGATTTAATGTGTGTGTGTATCTTAGTCCTGTACAAGCAAGAAGGCTGGAAAAAAAAGAAACAGCCAGCCAGCATGACAGCAAAGAAACCAAGAGTGCTGTGTGGGTAGCAGACACTTCTGAATGCTTCTCATGCCTACTGCCTGCTGAATAGTACAATGATATGCAGCTAAAACTGAATTTAAAAAAAAAAAAACATACTATCGACACGTTCTCAACCCTTAATGTATGAACTGGATCTGTCCACAGAGTCGAAGTCTTCATACTTCTTATTAGGGCAAGTGTCTAGTAAACATCTACAACTAAGCATACGACAGGACAAATCAGGGAAATCATTGTAATGTACTGTATTAGATGTTTGGACTGTTTTCATTGATATTTTCTCACGAGAGCCAAGAGATTCTCTGCATATAAAAAGGTATTATGCGTCATTAAGCGTTCTTTATTTGCAGTCTGATCACAAACGCTGCTAACAAACAGAAATAACAAGATTTAATTTGTTACACTTGCATATGGGATTCAAAAATTGTGCCAGTTACACAGCTGACACGCACAAAGCATATGGTGTAGTTTATATATTTTGGCTTATTTGCATGCGTCCTCGATATAAATCCAAGCTGAGCCAATACATGCTTTACCTCTAATTTGGGCAATATACTTCTTTAAAGAGGCAGAAGAAACACAAGTCACAGTATTTATTTTCTAATAGCGCTGCGAATAATGTAGATGAATCTTTGTTGTTGTAACCATGGCTCATTTGTTGTTTTTACATATTGTGTTACAAGCCCAGAGCTAACTACAAATCAGTAGCATCTTCCATATTACCAAGCAACAGCGGATGCAATAAAAGAAGAAATATCCTTATATTCCAGTCATGCTGAAAGCACTCCAGAGGTATCTCTATGTGTCCTGTTGTTACATAAGTGTTGATTATCTGCGGGCTACGACAAACCCTAATGGAGGTGGTTGTTTTTTGTTTTTTTTAAGCTCATAGCGCTGTTGCTGTTCCTTTTTTTTTTTAACCTCACCTGCGTCTCAAGCTACAATACGACCTGCATTACAAAACTAGTGTCAGACTGATGGGCTTACTTTGCCTGATATCAGTGTTTTTAGACACTTTTAGCAATTTAATATTGGATCAATCCATCAAGATTAAGCCACACAACTCCCTTAAACTGCTCTTTATTCCTAAAACATTTCGGCTATCTTCCTCCCATCGGGTTGGTTTATGAAGTTGTTTCTGGATCTTTTTTATATACAATCAAATAATTAACATAAATGACAAAAAAGATGACACACAAGACAACATTATATCTTCTGAAAATACAACAACTTAATCAAATCTAATCCCATCAATGGGTAAAGAAGGGTTGAATCTTGATTGTTCAGCGCAATTTCTAACACATTGGCTTATGCATTCTAGTCAAATGAATTAATGAAATGAAACACAAATTATGATCTAAAGACCCTTTAAACTTATTAGCCTACATTTAGTAGAGCTGGACCGAGAAACCGTCTGGGCCAGTTTATTGGTAATATTGACGTATTGCAGATATATCAGCTGATATATGTCGGCTGATACGCAACTAAAAATTACAGTAAAGAAATGATGATGATGATTTTATGAGGTTGTACAAATTGTCAGAAAGCACTGACAAGTTTATTTTTCTGTAAAACATATCTTCAAAATTCTTTTTTAAAAACTAATTTAAAAGGATCCTCATTAAAAAATGTTGATGTTTGCGTGTAAATAAGAATATTAACCAATATATTATCAGGTTTTCTTATACACAGTGTAAGCTTTGGTCAGGCTATAAAAGCTGGAGTCACCAGCGTTTTAAAAGTGTTAGGGTATACATACAGTCTGTATCTATACCTATATGGTGGTGTATTACCCCGAAGCGTGACCCCTGATCCTCTCCAACAGAAAAAGAAAGTGTTTCCTTGGCATCAAATAATACTTTATCGCCTCCCAGCCTTTAAGAAAAGCCCAGAGCCCGTGACCCTGACCACCGAGGTATATCTGGAGGACAGCAAGCAGCACGGTGGCGGCACCGGGCCAGAGAGGTGACGCATATGTGAGTGGCTGAGTGCGTCAGGCTCTGGCTGACAGCACCACGACTCAGCAAGTGTCCTGGATGGATGGAGGTGTTATGATGGAGGAAGTAGGGAGAAATGAGAGAATGTGTGTGCGTGTATAACAGTGAGAGAGAGAAAAAGAGAGAGAAAGAAAAGAGCGATATGCCCCGACTCCTACACTGCCATCCGATGCTGAGAAAAGCTGTGTCGCAGCACTGAGTGGGTGGGCTTCGTTTAAAAAAAAAATATATATATAAATAAATAAATAAAAGCTAGTGAATAAGAGTCTGGAAAAAAAGAAAGAGAAAAAAAAGAGAGAGGCAGCATCAAGCATCTCCTACCTTCAGTCTGACACACCACTGGGGTTACATCACAGAGTGGTAGAAGTGAAAAGCATGCAGCAAAAATAACCAAACGGAAATGGAAGTGTTATTGGGATTTTTTTTTTTTTTTACTTTGACGGCTTTGAAACTCGAAGAGAAAGAAAAGAGGATGAACAGAGAAATGAAAAGCTGATATGGCTCCTGGTCTTCCTCCAGGCGTTCCAGTGAAAAGCCGTGTTTTTGTTTCTATCCACTTTTAATCCTTGACAATCGTATAAAGAAAAAAAAAACGTGAAAAGAAAAATGTGAAAAGCAGACGTCCCACCTGTACCGCCTCCCGCCCTGTTCGCCCTCTTATGTGGTCTCTCCTTCCCTAATGCTGAGAAAAGGACAATCTCCCCTGTTTCCTTTTTCATTTTAACCTCACCTGCAAAGGATTATTTTCATTTTCAATTAGCCTGTAAATTATTTTTTTAATTAAACATTTGGTCTTTAAAATGTGAAAACGATAAAAAAAAAAAGCCAATCAGAATTTCCCACAACCCAAAGTGATGTCTTTAAATTGCTTGTTTTTGTCCAACAAAAGCCAAAGAAATCTAATTTACATTGATTGAAAGTGAAACCAGCGAATTCATCAATTAATCTGTTAACAATTGACCATTCACGAAACCCCTTCCCACGAAAAAAAAACATTCATCTAATCGTAGCTTAGCAACCATAACTAGGAAAAGCAGGCCTGTCAAGCTTATGATTCTCCACATGTTGAAGCAGCGTGCATACTCTCATAGTAAGGAAGGTGGTATATAATATAAAAACATGAGCGCACAAGTGTCTGTCTGCTCTAGTTTGAGCTATAAACGTTAGCATGCCCAGCACACGACGTAAAATAGTAACCAAGAGTTACTCCCATTAACTACATTCGTTTGTGGGTTTAAATGCTGCATGAAAAAAAGCTTCGTTTTATCTGTGGAAGCTGATTCTGGATCCTGGATGGATGAAAGTGTTGGCTAACGTTAGCAGCTATGTCCAGCTCTAGCTCTTGTTTTGTTGTATTTGGGTAACTCCAACAACCTTGCTAACGTTACCTGAGATAACGTTACTTTTGCTAAATACATCAGTCAGTCCTCATCCTCAAAGTCTTTCCTTGTGTAATGATAAAAGTGAAAATACGGGATTTGAAACGATGCACATGTAAGCTAGGTAGCCAACAAACACAGTTATGTTGGTCATTTTTCCTTATTGACCTTATAATACCAGGACTGACTGGCTCTACATTACAGTACAAGAATAATGTTGTTCCTTTACTTCCATGTGTTTTAAATCAATCTAATTCTGAGGACAGTGACTTTTTCCATGAGACATGCAGCTTTAGTCTCTCCCTCCTTTTACTGGAGCACAATATCCTGTATGTAGCTTTCAAGTGAATGTCCCTTTTAAAAGATTTCTGTTTTAAAAATGAGTCAGTATAAATGTAAACGTCAGTTGGATGGCGTGCCCCCGGTAACCTCCTGGATAAGACGCACGCACAGCTGATAAACACACAGCTGTCATTTCAGCCGACGAAACCGACAGCTGCCAACTAGAAATGAGAAGCAGACTTTTGTGTACTTCTCTCTGAAATCAAGGAGCGATTGTTTCAAACTTTTCGTTGACATTTTTTAGAGGTAAAACCGTCACGGTTATCGCTGTATGTTTACTACAAGAGAACGAAAAGCTTCATATGCACGGCAACGGTAACCAGCGGGGCGAGGCTTAACGAACCGTCAGTTGTTGCACTTTTAATTTCTGTCTCCTAATTAATCAACCAGTTCATTAATTCACGACAAGTAAATGAAGAAGTCGAAAGAAGGAAACATTTTTTTATTTGACATGTGGACAGCATGCTGAACACCACCTTACCGTGCCTGCTGTCAAGGAAACCTGCTTTCTGATTACTCTGTTGCCTCGTGTCAGCTAATCTACACATCACCTCTGTTCCCTTTGACCTCTGGCTGTCTACGGTGGGAGGCAGCGTGCATGTGTGTGTGTGTGAGAGAGACTCCTGCTATGGCTGCAGATGCCTCTCTCTCCGCACCGGTGAAGAGTGTTTGATGAGAAAAGGTTGGGATCCTGATAAATTCACACGGGGAGGTTGAGGGAGAGATCTCCCGCTGCAGTCGGTGTTTGTTCATTATGGTGGAAGTTATTTACTGCCTTTCAAATGAATGCCTCAGTGAATGACAGCCTGAGCTATTGCCATACATACAGCAAGCTTAAAGAGGGATACTGCTAGATTTGATTCCTTACTACCTCTTGCTTAGGAGGTTTCTCTGTACTGCCGGGATTTGTAAGCCCTCACAACAAAACCAGAAACGTGGAAGAAGAAAGTTTGCACCACACCCTAATCTCATCTTTACCAGCTCCACTGAGGATGAACTAATTCTTAGAAGGTATACCAAGAATGATATCCAAGGAGTTTTTTTAGAAATGGTTGCTCTCCATTACATCGCCAGCCAGCTGTAATTGTCCTTCCTGTTTACCACTACTTTTCAAAAAGGAAAAAAAGAAGAGAGAAACTTGATGGTTAGGGGAATAGAAGGGGAATAAGAAGGCCATATCTCAAATGAAAATGGGGTGTCTCGAAAATTAGAAAGTATTTTGAATTTCAAGGATGACTGCGTTGCTGTAAATATGCTCTGAAATGGGTCATGTTTTGATAGAAGTCTGTCTAATTGAGGGGTACTGTATGCTAGCATCACAAAGACTTCAACAGAAAGAAAAAGGCTAAAAAGAATAAGCAAAAAAACTATAAAACATACAAAATCCCATTTACAGAATAGAAGCTACTTCACATAACAGAAAGCAATCACTAGATTATCTATTTATATAGTGATTTAATGATTGGTAACCTTTCATTTGAGCCACAGCTACAGAGTGCCCCTCTCCTTGTGGAGCACCAGCTAAATGCCAAACAAACAACAGATAAAAAGGTCCAGCGTACAGTGTCTCCAAAATAGCCATGAGCATAAAAACACAGCCATAAAGAGCGTGTTTGATGTTGGATAGAAAAAAAAAAAAAAAAGGCCAGCAGGTGGACAAGAGCGGGGTGTCATTTTTTTTGTTTTGTTTTGTTCCTCTTTCCAATCTGAGTGCAAAGCTTTTCAACTTGGAGTAACAATTTTAAACGGGCGAGAAGGAGGAGAAAGAGACGGAGAAGACAGAAAAAAGGGAGGTGGCCATAGTAACAGATGAAGCACAGGAGGACAGAGGGAGGTTGAGGAGAGAAAGACGTCCTTGCTGTTGCGTCCTCTTTCATGGCGTTCTGTTATTCTTATCCTTTGCTTGCCCACAGCGATGCAATAATTCACTTGGTTGCTCAGTGTCATTGTGACGATATGAGGAGGGGGGGAAAAAAATACTACATATACACACACACACCATCTCAATTGCAATGGAGATGGGCCTACAACTGCAAACAAGCAGGCCTGAATAATGAAATGCACATTAAATATAAAACAGACTGGGGGATTGTAGAACCAGCAGTGCCACAGCAGACACCAACAGCCGGTTATACTAGCGAGGAGAAAGTAGGCTACTGTATTATATGTGGCTGGGTATCTTATCATTAACATGACAGCTACAACCTATGTGTGGCGATGTGGACTATATTTAAAAAGTGTCCTAAGCTGAACTGCAGCTGCAAGATGATTCTTACGGCTGTACTATCAGACTAAACAACTGAGATGTTATATTTTAGATAATACATATGTGTAAATGCAGAAAATTTTGCATTTAATTTGAAGAATTTTAGGATTTGTTCAGTTTTTAAGAAACAAACCGCTGTAAGGTCGATTTTATACAGAAAGCACTTTTCATTAAAAAGTGTTTTGCGGAGTACAAAGAGCTCTAATATGGATGAAGCAAAACAATGTCACACACTCCAGGATATAGGTCAGACTGTGTGTGTGTGTGTGTGTGTTTGTGTTTGTGTGTGAGAGAGGCAGCGACGAGTATTGCTTTTGACAAATACAGCGCGCTAGTTTTGCATCAATTTTTCATGTGTTGCCTTCAGACGGGCACCTAATGTTTGGGTGCAGGTCTCATTGTTTTGTCACTACTTGCACTAAACTAACAGGATGGTTTTTTTTTTAAAATGAAGATTAGGACAAAAGATTCGGAAGATTAAATTTGTTAATAATTGCTAATAATGAGTCTGTTATCTACAGAAGCTACTCTATCAAGCGGAAAAAGTCAAACAGGCTTATGGTCACAATCTTTCTGACCAACTGGCTGCTTAACAACAGATGCATGTAAGCCCAAAAAGAAACTATAAAACAATATGGAGTCTGGTATTATTTGACATAATGGAAAACAAAGATAACATAAAAGATAACAGTTGCCTCAGTGACAATCTTCAACAAACAATGGAGGAAGCAAGCAAGTAAGGTCCCATCTCTATCCCACTGTGTGTGTGTGTGTGTGTGTGTGTGTGTGGTTGCAGATGTGCAGGGGATGGAAAGTATGTTTACACAAAAAAAATACACTTTTCTATTATCAACTAATTGTTTGTTTTAAGTTAAATGTGGACAAGAATGTTAAAAAAAACGCCCACCACAACTTCCCAGAAGCCTTTGTAACATCTTCAAATTGTTTGCTTCATCTGAACAAAAGTCCAAAACCCAAAGATATTCAAATTTTCAGTGCTATAACTGATCAAAGCAGAAAAAAATCCTCACATCTGAGAAGTTGGACTAATGAATGATTGATTAACCGATCATGAAAATTGCATGCAATTCATTTTATGTCAATCAGCTAATGCTCTCTATCATTCCGGCACTAGTAGGGATGCACTCGCTATGCGTGTCTGTAAACTCAGTGTGCGCTTGCACATGTGTGGCAAAATCACCAGACCTGTCAAACCAGATAAACACATCTGGAGGCCTAATAAATCCTGCCTCTTCTATCCTTCCAGCAAGTGTCAGCAGCTATTGAGAGTGGCAAACATGGCTGCCACAGACTGTAGAGGAAGAGGAGGAGGAGGAGGAGGAGGAGGAGCGGGGCACCAGACAGTCAGACAGACAAGTACAGACTGTAGTTTTGAATTCAGAGACAGCGTGATGATATCTGCCGTCAAACGCAGACAGTCGGGCGGTCTGCGTTCGGGCACACAGCTGGCGTGGGGTTTGGTCCACGCCTTACTGTTGTGGTCCTCGCAATTACAGCTCTCGTGAAGCGGGCCGACGCCGCCGTACGCTTATGCAACGTTGTGCTTTGCTGTCTTTATCATGCAGTGCGAAGCAACACAATATCCCTCAGTATGCTCAGCTAGCAAGGGCACTTCCTGCTATTCAGAGGCGCACACACAGTGTTGAGGGCAGCGATAATGAGCCCATCCACATCAAGAGGAACAATGAAAGCCCAGTTTCCCCGACTGGCAAAAACAACAGGATGCCACTGCAGAGTGGAAGGGGGGGGGGGGTGTTGATAAGTCCTGCGTGGCATCAAAAATTTAAATGGGCCACCACCATGTTATTTCATAAATCTCACGGCCAAACGCACAATCCAGCAGGCTGTTTTTGTTTATGGAGGATAAATGTGTCAAGAGTGTTTTATGCTAGGAAGAGAAAAGTAATGATGGAGAGAAGCAGGGTGGAATGGATGAAGAACTTTGGAGGAAAAAAAAAAAGAGAACAAATTATTAAAAAATTTATGAGGGATGGCAAAAGGTAAGCACCTGTAATAATGAGCATAAATGGATGATGAACGGGTGGAATGAGTGGGACTTGACAAAAAAAAAGGAAGATGAGGGGGAGTACGAAAATAACCGCTCCAGAAGGAATAAAAAGAAAAAAAAAAGAAGAAAGAAAGGTAGGAACAGAGGTAAAAAAGAAGCTGTGATGACAGTGTTGGAGGGTACGGATTGATGAAAAGAGATGAAGGAGGAGGAACAGAAGCAGCGGTGATGAATGGAGAAGACAAAGATGAAGAGGGAAATGACTTTAATGGGAGAACCTGAAAGGAGTAAGGTGGACAAGTTTGATTCTGAGATTATGTGGATAAATGGGAGACGGGTAGGACCTGAGAAAAAGAAGGAGAATGGGAGGAAGAGAGAGAGAGAGGAGGGGAGAGGGTTTTTTTTTTTTTTTTTTTTGGAGTGGTGAAGACTCATTAGCCTACGCAGGGGCTGGTACATTAAGCCTTCCCCAGCTCTACTGTTTTATCTCCCTCTCTTCTCTCTCCTTTTGTTCTCCAGAAATATCTGAGTGGGTGGGAGAGAGAGTAACAGAGTGTGCGAGGAAGAAGGAGAGAGTTACAGTATGTGAAGTGATGACAGAGTGAGGGGGTAGAGAAGAAGGAACGAGAGTGACAGAGGAGGTAGATGACTAGCGAGCAGCCTCGGCATCTTGGGAAATATTTCAGTACAACACTAATAGGGTTTTCAATACCGAAACAGCACTTTTTCAATATCTTACTTATATGCAGGTTATTATAAACAAAGCTTTTTCAAAAAAAAAAAGCAGACTTGAATGCCACAATAACAGAACAGTAACTAACTGAACACAGCATGTAATTAAAATTAGATCTCTGCAGGGTTTCCGGCAGCTTTTTTAAGTTCCCTACTGTATCTCACCTGAAATAAAAGACTCAATCTTTAATAAATATACTATAAGGCTTTATAAGTTTCAAAAGAAAACATCATCATTAAAACCTAGACTGAACCTAAACTAGCTGATAACGAGATGAGATGTGTCTGGCACAAAACAAAAGCATTAAAACAATCAGACAGGTTTTATTTATAGCCAGGGAACGCACGCTAAACTTGGAATTTTTCAGAGAACGAAGGCAAACAGTTCAACATCCATCAGTCTACATGGATCTGTTTTTACTGTGCAATAAAGCATCTTTTAAGGTGCGCTCACGTTCAGTTTTAAATGTAAATACAGTCGGTCAGGTCGCTCATGACCTTTGCCACCTTTCACTTCTTTTTTGTTGCCACGGTGAATGTTACTATAACCACTAGAAACAATGGTTAAAAAAACAAGATCCAAGTTGTAATAAATGTAATGTTTCCTTTAACAAAACTAGCATTCAAATAAGGAAATATCTGATCTAAGAACATAGTACGTAAACAAGACTATAAGAATATGCTGAAGCGTTTGGTGCCAGCTGAGCAGTTTTTGATACTATGTGCTAACAGACATGATCTGACTGAGGTTCAGCCTCGTTAACAAGGAGGTGAGACGAGAGCAAAGACATGAAGAGGAACGCCTGAGACGGAGTTCAGAGATTTTAAGGGATGGGCAGATAGAGAGGTAGATGGAGTGGGGGGAAAAAAGGAGAGGTGAAAACAGAGAGAGTTGATATCATTTGGAGGAAACCAATCAGCTACTGTGTTATTAATAAACTTAAAGACAGACAGATATTACATGAAGAAGACACACTTTTCTCTTCTAACAGGTATCTGTCAGCCTCTCCATCTCTCTCACTTCAGATTTATTTTCAGTATCTATCTCTCTACTAACAAACACAGACACACACACACATACATACACAACACTGTCCACGGTTAAGGTGTGGCATGATGCTGGCCAAGACACTGATTGCTGTGAAAACCCCACTACCTGGGTCAAGGTGACACCCAGCACAGCCACCACAAACCAGAGCAAACAAATCAGTCGAGGGAGGGTGGGGGGAGTTTGACACATGCTGCTGACACCAGTCAAAAAAAAAAAAAAAAAAACAGAGACGCTGAAACGTTGCTCTTAAATCACATACTTGAACCCTTCACCTTTCAGAGTACACACACTCACTGACACGCCTTCACAGAGCGCGCAAGATGCTTGTTTGAAACCGAGAGAGATGCTCAGACTTGCCCCCGAGAAACAATTAACAGCTGAATCTTGATGAATGAGTGTCTCTTTCCACCACTCCCTTACATTCAAAACTGAAAACATCCAGACATCCAACGCATCCCGTAACACCACCCATCCCGTCCGTCAAACCCATCCATCCTCACACCCCGAAGCTCACCTTTTGTCAGTCGAGCGCCTCGTCAGCCCAGGCAATAAAAATCCTGCATCATAGTAAAAAAGGAGCTCCTAAAACAAAAGGAGGAGATTGTTGTAGGGGCACGAAGAGGGAGGATAAAAAAAAAAAAAAAAAAAACAACGCAAGGGAGAGAAGAGGACAAAAGATAGAGGGAGGGAATAGAAAGGAAAAGAGGGAGAGATAGAGAGAGAGAGAGAGGTAAAAGAATGGCCCAGACAGGCAGAGAGCTCTCCACAATGTGAGCAGCGAGGGAGGGCGAGCGCCAGGTGTCAGTACGCATACACTCACTGAGGCGCGCATGTACACTCACTCACTCACTCACACACACACACACGCAGACAGGCAACTCTCTCTCTCTCTCGCTCTCGCTCTCCTCACCTCCCTCCTCCTCCTCCTCCTCCTCCTCTTCCTCCTCCTCCTCCTCTTCTCGCTCTCTGGCAGCAGTAACTCTCCCTCATCCTCCTTCTCGCTCTCTCCTCTCAGCCAGGGCAGAATTCCTTAACTCTTTCAAAGCCAGTGATCTCAAAGAGGAACGACTGCTCTTTCTGTTTCCACTTGAGCTAATGTTGAACAATCAAGCCTTTTTTTTTTTTTTTTTCCTTTTTATTTATTTAAATAATCAAATAGCGACTTGAAAGAATGAAGATTTCCAAAGCAAGAGCCACAATTTTAAATCAGAACATACATAATTAACGATGTCCTAACGAGCTGGAGGTGGTGAACGTTTTAGGCGCCAAGCCGCTGATTTCGCCAACATATAGTGACACCAGCAAATTTACTCAGCTGTAGCTAATTAACTCCATGAGTTTACCAAAGGAAAAGAAAAGAAAACTGGTCTTGTACATTTCTAAGTATTATCCATATTTTTCTATTGTAATATTTAAATAAATTTGGGCTAAATTGGTCTATTTTTAGCTAGTCAAGTTTACTCAGAAGTTATTTTTCATTGACTGACTGGTTGCAACTACATTATTTCCTCATTATTCTCACTTGATATAAGTGTATCCTGTTTCATACTACAGGTATGCAAACTACAAATATGGGAGTTTTAATTTACAGAAAATAATCACAATTCAAATATATTATATATTAGCCAGAAAAATCAAATCGTCCGGCCCTAAATTGTGCTTTTACTGGACCCTGAATGCAACAGTAGCTGCAGTACACATTAACAATAATAACTATATCATACGGTAACGGTGAGATAGTAGAAGAAGAAGGGGTGAAAGGGAAGCAGGTTCAGGCACCACCATATATGTGAATTTAAATTCAATGCATTGTGTCTCAAATTGCCACTCTTCACTTTTCTCTATTTATATAAGTCCACATGCTCTTCTATATGAATAGGGGCTACGTCGATGTAAGTGACATCTTAAGAGCTCTTATATCACAAAGAAATAATAACCCAGGGCGCTCAATGCTCATCGGGGAGTTACAGCTGAAACAGAGAAGATTGATGAAATTGTCTTTTGTGTCGGGAAGCAGATAGGAAGCTTCAGGGTAACCATGGCTCCTGGAGGTTTGCAGAGATGCTGACATATACACTTCCAAAATCTCAACTACGTGTCAAAGTGTCTCTGCTCTCCTGTGGATCAAACAGGAAAGGATGTCCTTTAGGATATTTCTTTAAGAAGAAAAACTGAACTTCATATTCTACCGAAGCACCTTCAATCCTCCTCTATATACTCCTCCTCTTCTATAATACTTAAAATATAACAAAATTGGTCATTCTTTATCGGTAAAACCTTCTTTTTTGTGATTTATAATACTGCAATGTCCAGGAATTTTGGGTTGAGCCCTGCAGAACCCAACGCGGTGTTAAATCCAAAGACATTTACAATCCCGATTGACGTAATGTTTGTGGTCCCATTTGTTTCCTGTTTGTTAGCAGGACATCTCTATAGCTCGTTAATAGATCTGAATGCAATCTAGTGCAGGCTGAGGCCACGGGCCAAGGAACAAGTAATTACATTAGTTTTAGGTGCATTTAAAATAACGACTTTGGAGGGCACTGCAGCATTGGCAGAGGTCTACGCTCTCCTGAGTGCTTTTTGGCTTTTAATAAATTTTCACATCAACATTAATTTTCGGGAGCTTTGCGATGGTTTTCGTGTTTTTTTAGTTTTGGTTTCCTGTACAATCAGCTCTAATGAATGCAACACGCATTGAAGGCGGATGCTCTCGCGGCGACCAGCAGCAGGTGTTTGTGTCACTTGTTCGTTTTAAAAGTTTGTTTCTAGAGTGATCCTCTCTCCTCTTTTGTCCTTAAGATTATTTTGTTCATAAACAGGTATTTTTTACCTTCTACTTTTGACGATTATTGTGAACTTTGCTTTGGAGTTACCAGCATTCCCAAACAATCAAGTCCATGCACGACTCTCTCCTGGGATTACAATGGAACTGCCAGGCCGTGGATGATCTCATACACTCGTTGTTGGATTCAAAAACCTAACCGAGAAATATTTATTGGGAGCGATAATAACTTTGGAAAGTCTCATCATGTCAGGAAATGAGGGTAAGAAAGGCGGCGTGCATCAACCCATCAGGAAGCAACAGCTAAATAATCACATTCCTCTGCCTTCTATAATCCTGGCAAACGTTCAATCCTTCAGGAACGAGATTGACGAGCTACAAGGAAATGTCAACCACCTACGCGATTAAAGGGATGCCTGTCTTACGGCATTCGCTGAAACTTGGCTCACGGACTTGGACAAGGACTTTGACTTTATATATTAGCAGCTTTAGGGCTCTTCTCCGGCTGGATCGGGACAGTGAGGTGACATAGAAATCACTGGGAGGGGGGGGGGGGGGGGTACGCTTGTTCATCAACCGCAGATGGTGCAGTAATGTTACTGTACATGAGCGGCTGTGCCTTCTTGACATGAAGCTTTTGTCTGTGTCGGTTGAGCTGTTTTTCCTCCCGAGGGAGTTCCCTCAATTATTCCTTACTGTTGTTTACATTCACCCCAAGGCTGACGTCAAATCTGCTGCTGACACCAACTTTAAAAGTGACAAGGAAATTTGCAATTCATCTCTCCCGATGCTCCAAATATTAAATTAGGATGATTTTATTCAGACTTACTCGTTTTCCTGGTTGATATTGATGGACATTTTTGTGTAGCTACGTCTCCCTTTGCAAAGACCAAGTGATTTCTACCAAAGAAGTTAAGATTTTTCCAAAGAACAAACAATGGACTTCCAAAGATATTAAGAACTTGATGTGTAAAATTTAAAAAAAAAAAGGCTAAGCTGAGGTATAAGGATAAGATTGAGGCAGAACTCAGCAGTAACAACTTAAAGAAAGCCTGGAAATGAATGAAAACTATGACGGGATCTCAGGATAAGAGCAACAGGGGTGTAGCTCTGGATGGTTGTAATCCAGATAAACACCTGGCTGATGAATCATATGATTTTTTTATCTAAGATTTGATGATTTTAGCGCACAGATGAAAGAGATAAAAGAAAAGAGCACAGCTTCTCTAGCATTTGATATTGATGTGAAGGGAGTGGCGAACCTCTTCATGCATACTAAGAGCTCAGGACCTGACAACATCTGTGGCCAGGTACTAAAAATGTGTGCAGACCAGCTCTGTAGCATCTTTCAGTATATTTTTTACACAATCTGTTAAGCTGCAGAAGGTCCCCAAGCTTTGAAAACAGCCAAAAGTAAAAAAACCTCCTAAAGCGTTAAATGATTTCAGGCCAGTAGCTTTGACATCTTTAGTCATGAAGTCATTTGAGAAGCTTATCAAGAATGAGGTTTTAATGCAGCTCGAGGAATGACTAGTTCCATTACTATTTGTGTACAGGCCTGGTAGCGGGGTGGAGGATGCTGTCGTTACACTGTCAAACTCTCTGTACCAGCATTGGGAGGGCCCCAAGACTCATGCCAGACTCTTATTTATTGATTTCTCTTAAGCATCCAATACCATCCAAACATTCCTGTTTGCACAGAGGCTCATCTGTCATTTTGAAATTGATCCTAATCTGATTGATTGGATTATGGACTTTTTAACTGATCAAACCAGCTCTACTCATCCACTGGTTCCCTTCAAGGTTGCTGTCTCTCCCCCCCTTCTTGACATCTTATACATTAACGAGTGTAAAGAATAGAGCAGACACATCGTAAAGATTGCTGATGATTCTGTTATTATTAACCATCTTGAAGAGGAGAGACAGGATCAGGGCTTGGTGTGATGAGTCTTTTTTTCCACCTAAATGTGTCAAACATGAAAGACGTTATCAGGGACTCACCACCAAGCCTATTGCCAACTGTAATAAAAGGTGTTGACATTGACTTAGTGGATAGCTATAAGTATTTGCATATTGTCCTTGATAACCAACCGTGTTGATGCTACTTCTAAAAAGGTCCAGCAAAGACAAACTCTGAACTTTAATGTTTCTTCTGAGATGAAGATTTACAGAAGTTTCATTGAACCTGTTTTAACCTTTTGTATCGCTACTCATAGACTTGGAAGTCTTGTTGAAATGGCCAGTAAGATTTCAGGGAGGAGTCAGGCCAAGCTTTTGGTCATTTATAACAGGCAGGTCATTAGGAGGGCTAATGCTATACCAGACTGCCAGAGGGAGCTGAAGTTATTGCCCTGAGGACGTCATTTCAGGGCACCAGTTTGGAGGACTAAAAGATTCCATGTCTCCTTCATCCCTACTGCTTTTGATATGCTTCATGGCAAATAGCACTCTGGCTGCACATTCCTTGCACAATTTGCACATTTGCACATCTGCACTTGGTATGAATTTCCATTTCCCAGCTCTAGCTCTGTGTTTTATTGCGTTCATCTGTTGTTGTTGTTGTCTTTTTTTTATATTCTGTTTTTATGTGAACCCTGGCTGCAAAAACAAATTTCCTCCTGGTGGGACAATAAAGATAACCTTGAACCTTGAACACCGCTCCCGAGTGCACACGGCGACATTACACGAGCAAAAAACACGGCGCGTGTTCACAGATAACAGAAGCGCAGATGTTTCAGGCATCAGGTACCACAATTAAACGTATAAACCGATCAGTCACATGTAGACATACAGTAAAAAACACTCTGCATCTGTTACCAATTTTCATCAGAAGATACTCTGATATATTTAAACAGGTTTCATGTCTCTAAACATCCAAAAGTTGCTGCGTTTCCTGCACCAATAAGACATTTTTTTCACTGTAATTTACAAAGACAAGTCCAGCTGGTCAAAAAGCAGCAAATACATACACGAATGGTCTCACCAGTCCTCACATGTTCAAGGCCTATCACTTTCCATGACCACAAAACACTGTCAGCAATATCCCCCGCTCACTTGCCACCTAAGAAAGGAACACCATATCTAGGTCACAAGTAACACCAACTGCTAAATATCAGTCACACGTCATGAACACAGACCTTTAATCAAGTTGTCAACATGGACATAAGACTGGAGATTTGTAACAGATCCAGGATAAAGTATCAGACGGAAAGATGCAACAGATGCTGTCACATTACAACGCACCATCAAAGCCTCTTTTTTTCTTTTTTTTGTACAATTTTCCGCACAGAGTCGGCGTGAAAGACCATAAGAACGCTTACTGTGAGGAAATGTAAAAGAGGAAAAAGGCCATAGAGGGAATAACAGGAAAGTGGAAAGATGGAGCGAACAAGAGTGAGAGTTCCCACTATCGACGTTGTGATCAGAGAGTGGAGGAGAGGTTAGACGAACGTTCTTTACCCACGCATCATGCTGCCCACTCCCTACTGTTAGAGCTGGAATACACGGCTCCTTTTTTTTACAAAAGAGCTGCGTGAGAGAGACACAGCCACGGACTCTTTCGCTGGTCTCCATTTAAATGTCAGTGTACACTTCTATGCAGCAAAGAGAAATTACTCAGACGTGTTTTTGTGCTGATTTTTTAGACACGAGGCCTTCAATACAGATGAATAATGGCATTCAAACCCAGAACTGCTGAATGCAGGAGGCAGACGGGTGACTCGACAAACCCGAGACATGATTCACGCCATCTTTCACAAATCAGAGTGTACAGTAGCAAAAAAGCCATGAGAGGATGTGCTTCACTGCGATTATTGCGACGATGGTGATACAAAAGGAACAATGTGCAGCTGAGTACCATTGGCAGCAGTGAGTAGCAGCTATTACAACAAAGAATACACTTGAGAGTATTGAGGGTTTTTTTTTTTATTCAGCCAATAACCAGGTACTGTCTTTAAAGCTTGCTTCAAAGCACCACATGTACTGTATGAAGTATTATTATTTATTAAGTTTCAGTGGGATGCTATAAATGATTACATTATGTAATTGTTTTACAAAAAAGATGCAATCTAGGCGAATTGTTATTAAAAAATAATCATTAATGAGTTTTTGTTTTATATATGAACTACACTTGGAAATTCAATGTATCGAACATCAATTTCATTCTTTTATATTGGATTTGTATGCATTTCCTCTATCATATCATATGCTAGATTATTTTTACAATTAATCAGTGCATGATTTAATCTGTAATTGTGAAAAATTCCTGTCATAAATTGTTGATGGCTTCAAAATTTCTTGTTTCTTGTTCTGAGCAACCTGAAAATATTCAAGTTACAACGATATAAAGCAGAGAAAAGTCACAAATGCTCATGTTTGACAAGCTGGAAACAAAAAGTTCATTTTTTCATGATAAGATTAATTTTCTGTTTGACATACATCAGAGAAATATTCTCATTGAAGAACAGCTGAACACCTTTAAACGCGCTAAAAATTCGGACACATTTTAGCCACTTGGTCCGTCAACATTGTTCTCTTTATATAAAAGCGTATCAGCTCGCATTTCATTTACACAGATTTACAACCCAACTACTGTCAGCTGCACGCTCCAAATCTCTCTGTTTCTTTTCACATCTCTCCAAATGAGAGTCATGTAGTTATGGTTTTATGAAAGCTGGATAGCTGCTAGACACAGTATGTAATAGAAGGATTTCCAACGTTTGCATCAGGAATAAAAAAAAATAAAAAATAAAAAAAACTCTCCACACCACCAAGAGTTCAACTCAACTTTCTGAGCTCAACTCCAAAAAAGTGGATTTAGTGTAACTCCTTAATATTGTGATATCGATTTCAAGCACCCTGCCTTAACACCATGACTGTCTCTCAGCAAAGGATCGTAGAAGAGGTTTCAGGCTGTCACCATCTTGAGCCTCAACGACTTAAAGGAGGTCATTCAGTAGAGGCGCACAGGGGCGGCCGCGACAAGGGCGGTACGTGCATCAAGAGGCGCCACTGAGCCATAATGATGGACCCATAAGTGCCTCCCACACTCCACAAGATACGAGAGTGCCAACTCTGACACTTCAGGCACATCGTCTCTAAACCTCCCCCCTTCTCTCCCACCAACCCACCCAAGCCCTCTCAACAGTCCGTCTGGATTGTCTCTGACCTTCAGCACACTTTTCGTTTGGCTACAGCTTTGTTACCATGGTTACCCAATGCCTGCTGATGAGGTTGGCAGCTTTGGGGGACCGTGTCGCCCACCTTAACGGCGTCGGTTATATTGTCTCTGACCCTACGCGAGACGCAACTTCTCCCGTTCTTCGTGGTATCGGGAGACGGCTGATGAGGCGACAGGTGAGGCGGTAACGGGGTCTTCCTACTGAAAGGCCCTTCATGTCACCGCACGCACAAAAGGAAACGTACACAGATCAACTCCATATTGGGTTTTCTAAGAGACGTCACAAGCTTTCTAGAGAGAAGAGGGACATATACAAGACAATCTTCACGGTAAAGGGACCAAGTGACGAGCCAAAAACAAGCACTTTCTGGCACTTTATCCCGCGAGCTCTGATAAAGAAGACTGATTATACTCGTGCATATATCTACACGAGAAGGCATCTCCATTGTTGGTGCGGATTCTTGATACAGAAACATTACTGTGACAGGCGGTATCTGGTGCTGCAGAGGTGCTTAGTCACCGCTGCATAAAAGCACATCAGAAATAAATGTCAACAGCTGAAGAAAGGAAGCTAAACGACACGTTGCACCGAAGCTCAAGGAGGTTAGAGACATCAGACCGTTGTCCTGAGTAACCAAAGGTCAAATCTCCTCTCTGCAACCGTGCACCGTATTGATTCGCGGATTCATTGTCTGCTTTTCCTGGCTACAGTCTGTGTTTACACAGCATCTTAATGTTCGCATTTAAAAGGGAATCAAGACATACGGAGGTTACTAATGCGCGGCGTGAGATGAAAAAAAGTTCCCAGATGAGTCGACGCTCTACAATAGCCAGAGAATGACACAACAGAAGAACACAAAACCTCAGATGAATACAAATAAGGCATCAATTTCCCACAATGTCAGAAAGATCTATAGATATTTTGGTTACAACTACAGCAGGCTTTTTCCGCTTATTTATAGAACAGGGCAACTGAGGGGCTTCATGTGACATCCCTCTGCAGGAGTACAGTGTTCCCACGTGTAGGACAGGACGTAGTACAGTGAAATCGCTCCATTCATTTTTTTTTTTTTCCCCCCTCGGTTCATTAATACAGGAAGGAAGGGGACATTCTGTGGAGCAGTAGGTGCCAATCTGTCGCTCTGTGGAGATCAGCCAGAATCAGCTTCATGTTAAGCTGCTGCTGCTGCTCCTCCTGTAGCCTCTTACATCTATCTGATAATATTGTACTAGGTGGAATGATTAATTTCTATGCAGTCAGCACAGCCACTAATGTTCACTGGTTATTCCATAGCTTGCTTTGCATGTAAGAAGCAATATATATGTAAATTTGCAACATCTGCATTTACATTTCTTCCCCATCGCGTTTATTAGGTTTTAAAATACAAAACTACCCAGACAGATAAAATCCAAACTAAAAAGCGCCCCTAAAAATATGACAGTTTAATACATAAGTAAACATAAGAATTAATACAAAATTGTCCACAAACTGTTTGAGTTTCACTTTAGAGAGTCTACAAAAAGGTTTGATCATGACCCGTGTCCTTGATATTAGTTTCTCTTTATTAGTTTTTCAGGGTATTTCCAAAATCTAGCAATGGTATGTTTGGCTTTAGATGAACTGAAATACCATCTTTTTCTTTTCAATAGTCCATACCTTCCGGTTTAATCACAAAATATCAACTTTTAACAGTTTTGAACATACCAGAAGATCAACACAATAAAAGGCATTTGTCTTTTTAACCCTTAAAACCTTTGGAATACAGTAATTGTAGGTTTATAATCTGTGAGCGGAGGAATACTTTAACAAAAACCAAAATCATAGGAGCATGTAAAACTGCAGCATCATCATGGCAGTTGGCTTTTTTGTGTCCGTATTGTAAGAACAAAAACCTTGTTATGCTTGATTTTCCGTTTTCTTTGGACAAAAAAATAAGGTGTGGGTGGCAGACGAACCCAAAGAATCACTCAAAGCTACTGTAAGAAGTGAACACAGAGCAATTCATCACAGAAAATTATTGGTATGTTTCATTTTTTTTTATCTCATATTGCTCTAAAATTCTTGCACTTCATTAATTCATTTTTAAAACGCTATAATGCATCCAGGAAGTTTGATCAACTCTTAAACATGTTGGGTGAACAGAGGGGCAGAAAAATGAATAAAAGTAGACTGATGCATACTTTTTTCAAGTAAAGGCATAATACAGGTCATGATGATTTGATGCAACGATTAGTCGATTAATCGATTAGTTGCAAACTGTTAAATTAATCGCCAGCTCTTGTGATAATCAATCGTTTTGAATCACTTTTTTAAAGAGAAATATGTCCAAATTCTCAAGTTCCCGCTTCTTAAATCTGAATATTTTCTGGTTTCTTTCACCTTTTATGACATTCAACTCAATATCTTCAGGTTGTGGACATTTGAAGACGTCACTCTGTTCTCTGGGAAACACCGATAGACATTTTTCACCATTTTAACAACTAATCAATTCATTGATAAAACAATCGACTGATGAATCGATGATGAAAATAAGTGTTAGTCGCGGCCCTAAACTGTTATTTGACTTTACAAGAATTGCCGAGTGCAGGCTGGCTCCTGTGCAGTTTAAGACTGACAATAATTACGTTTGCACTGCATTAGGCCTGGCTGTTGTGTCACTCCTCGTGCCTTAGAGCTCGAAGCATGTTTGCTGATCTGATGATCTCTAATTAGATTTCTCCACCACTGTGGAAAATGAGCCATCAATTAGAGTGCTGTGATTAGAGGGACCGATTTGATTTCTGTCAAGCACCTGCTGCCTTCAGACTTGTCGAGTTACTGGAACGTACCACGTGTGATTGAAGGGGGGGGGGGGGCTGCTTCACTTGCTGTGAAAGGCAATGAAAGTGGTGCGTTCTGGGGTATAATTACTTTTTTTTTTTTTTTTTTTTTTTTAAAGAAAATGAAGTTTGTATATCCATTTGTTTTTGTCTGCTCTTAATTAAAAGCTAGCACCATTCTTCTCTGTAACAAAAGCAGAACATTTGACAGGAGCGCCCTCTTCAATCTACAGAGGCCAGTTTTGGATCATAGACTCATGACTTTGTTTGGCAGCTATAAGTATGCATGAATCAAACAGGTTATACATAGATTTAATGTCTCTCATAGGGCAAAATGTGTTTCAAAATAACAGTCAAGTCATAACTATAAAAAAAACTGTTCACCACTAAGCTTAATCTCATTAATCCCAATTAATTTCAACTCCCGATGTGAGCACGTGCACATGCGTGTCAACTGCATCTCGTCTGCTCGACTGCCACGCTGCTCCGGCACCGTCTCTCCCAGTGGTAATTAGTCATGCAACAGCTCCTTGTCCAGACGCTCCAACCTTTCAACCCCGTTTCTCATTTTCCAATCAGCCAATGCCATAAACTATAATTGCACTGTCAGGCTGTTGACTTTGTTTCAAGTCTAGACCCACATATCTCCTGCCCCTCCTGACAAGAGCGAGACTGAAGATTGAAGTCGAAATCTACCCGTAACACCGCATAAATGAAGTAAACGCCTCCACGCTCCTCCGTTTTTCCATTCGTACAGCAGTTAAGGCACAATATCCGAGTCCATGAGGGGACATTTTCCTTTCCAAACGGGTGTGCTTGTACATGAAAGTGCCGCGGGCAACATTAACGGGCCCCGCTCTGTCACAAAGAGGACTTGCATACACACACTGGTTGAAGTCTGATCTGTGTCTCAATGAAAAGTCTCAAAGCGTTATCTGGTACCTAAACACTACTGCTGCTGTAACCGCAAGACATTTGTCCTCTTTTTGTTTGTTTAAACAGGCTGAATCTCAAGGTCTGAGATGATACGTGTTCTCAAGTCAACATTCCCTTCAGATGCTCGAATGGCGTCTGATTAATCGCTGAGTAGTTGGACTGAGAAGAATGGCAGGAAGTTACAGGCTGACTCAACTATTAATGATAGTGTCTCAGGACAAAACAGGGAACACAATGTAGTTTCCCTGGAGATAACACCCTATTCCCTGAGCGTGTCGCGATAGAGATTTATACAATTCCGCATCGTGGCAATCGGAGCGGCTTATCTGTGTTATTCAATTTTAAAAATGCCATTCATCAGCTTAGTAACTTGGGGCTCTCACAAGTTTTCTCCAGCGCAGAGCGAGGGACGAGCGGGCTCGTCTGCCGTCTGCAGATTAGTGGGTCTGCCCCCCCCCCCCCCCCTTTGGAGCTCCCAGCATTCCTGAAGCCAGAAACTCCCTTGTAACAGCATCAAACACGGCGGACAATCACCTTATCTTGCCATCTCACATCTGAACCAAAGACCAATCTCAGCAGCCACAAATAGGGGCCAGCTTTGTCCTCTCTTTGAGCCTGGTGCTCCTCCAGTGGCAGCACTGGGACGTAGCTTTCCAGCGCACCCTGTCTGCCATAAGCTGATAAGTCAGGGGTGCTAGAGACAGTCCTTCTGATGTCCTTGGAAGGAACGGAGCAGCTAAATGAAAACATGTATGTGTGCATGTGTGTGTGTGTGTATATATATTTCTTGTGTTTCAATGTGTTACATAATAAAGGTTGAAAATGGTGGGCAGTGTGTGTGTGTGTGTGTGTCATGTCTTATACATATGTCCTACATCTGGAGGGGAACTGCAGGATACAGATGTTTCAGTGGAGGAGACAGATTGTGAGAGAGGCGCTCGTGTGCTGGGAGGAGTGGATTCCCTGCAAAGTGACAGCAACAGATATCAAAACACTGGAGGGTACTACAGTCATGCTCTGCTGCTTGGTCTCCTCTCCACTTCACACATATATACACAAACACAATGAAGACAGAGGGGAGGTAAGATTTGTCAGCAGCAAGTTCGCTCCAGTCTTGAAGCCTTGCAGTGAAAGACATAACAATATACAGTAAGAGCTGACGGAAGCAATGTGTATAACTCTATATATGCATATATATATATCTACACACAGTGTAAATGACTTGAAAGGCAGTTGGGATCTCACAGGGTTTAGTTTTAGTTTAGTTTTTAGACATAAATTGGAGCAATTTTGTGGGAAAAGTTGAAAAGCAATTTAATCTTTTTTGTCATATTGTGATTTCTGACAATTGAAATGTTACTGTGCTGTAGTTCTAATAACAGTAAAAATCAAAAGTTTTAACACCACTGTGTTTTATTCAGCCAGGCTTTGTGACCAATACATGAACATTCAGGTGAGAGGTTCAGGTTCTGGTGCTCCACGAGGAGAAGAGAGTTTAAGTAAAGCTCAATAGATAATATGCTCAGGAAGTCAAAAGTACAATGAAGGATTTGTTGGGGTTTTTTTTTTGCCCTGAAACGAAAGCCTGGCCTCTGGCAGTCTAGCAATAATTAAGAAACAACATAACCCTCAAAGAGTGAACATAGGGAAAGGCTTCAGAATGTAGTAACACGACATCTTAAAAACTCAGTAACTCGATTTTTCAATTATGATTCGACAAGGAGTAAAACGGCACATGCTAGGCTGTCTCAACATACTGCAGTTGTGCAAAACATCTGTTCACACAAATAAAGGGCTTAAAAATTACATTCTGTGGCCTATTTGGTGAAATTCACTGTATCAAACTGCAAAAAAAAAAAAAAAAAAGCCTCCTAAACCAAGTGTTTCAAACATCAGCTATGTCTATTAAAGCAGTGAAGTCGAGAGAAGAGGTTGCGACATAACATAACACATTGTAGGATATTTCAAGCTTTACAAAATTAATTCATCTGTGCAAATCGAGTGGGTAGCTGGACGAAAGCCCTTAGAAGGCATATTTTCACACTGTAATAAAGACCCTATCCTGGAGAGACAGTTAAGAGAGTGGAGGTTGTTATACTGCCCTGGCAATATCCTGAAACTTATTAGATTCAAATAAGACCGACTGCGCCGTTCCAAAATGAACGGTCCAAGCTCTCTCTTAAGCGTTGCTTGTGGCTGGGATTATCGACCACATCAAAGGCCCTGTACCTCTAAGTGAGAGCTTTATAATGCCTGAGTGACGGTAATGCATGTGTAGGAACAAAAGGTTCCAAGTGTGGTTTTTTTTTAACCAAGGAGTTCAGAATAAAACGGCCACTGTGTTTTAACGGTTAGTTCACCTGACATGTGCTGCGATGTGCAGACAGTTTGCTATGCAGATTTGCAGTAGGCAGAAATACCTGTACCATGCTGTTAAGCGACTATAAAAACAATCCTGATGTGTTGGAGGTTTGAGGTTCACCCAAACTGGAAAAAAGTGGTTCACTGGTGGGGGGGGGGGCTTTTACTGTTCAACAGCTGCAGGATGTCCTGAGTTTTCACAACAAGTAGATTAACACCATGCATTCATTACAGTACTGATAGCGAAGCAAAGGAAAGTAAACGTTACACAGCTGCTGTCTATTAGATGACGGAAGGAAAAAGGAAGTGAGTGAAACAATCCCGCAGCGACAAAAAACGGTGAAGCAGGTGCTACAGAAACCACTGAGGCGGTGTCGGGAGGGTTTTGATTGAAGTTGGAACCTTCAACGTCGCGGCCGTGCTTTCAAGCGAGGCTGAACAATCGAGGACGGTTTAGAAATACACTGCTGTGACTGGATAGTAGGAATAAAAATCTTTACAGTAAAGCACAATATAGCATGACCAAAGCGTGCGCCGAGTACCGGGAAACTGGCGTTAGGTTCTCGCAGCAGGAGGTGCAGCGATTCAAACAGCCGAATTGATGAGTTTGTCTGGATCTATTTTAAGCAGAAAACAGGTTTTAAGGGATCTTTAAGAGTCATAGATTCCTCTTTGAGAAGCAAAACATGTTGTTTTTTTTTTTTTTATCTTCCAAGCTGTGTGTTCCTGCTACCTAAAAATACACCCACACAAGTAGCGAACACCTTCTGTGTGCTGACAGACAGATGCGTCATTGTCTGCGGCTGGCATCAGAAGACAGACTCACCACTGCTGCGACTCTTGCGGTTGGCCTTCCCCCCCGTCAGCAGCATCTTCAAGCTGTTCCTAAACATGACTGCAGCAGATTCCCTGGACTTAGACTACAGAAAAATCTGTTGGGGGGAAAAGAGAAGACGATACATATTAATATTTCTGAGAGCACTCTGATGATATTGATGGTATTCATTAGTTATCAGAGAGATAAGAGCAGCACAACAAAGATAGATTGTTAAAACTGAAGAGAAAAAAAGAACCCATAAAGGAAATGAATGGGAGTTAAGTGTCAGAAAACAATTAAATGGAGGAAATCCCATCCATGTCCTGTATATAGTCTTATCTAGGTTATCACAACGCAAGATCAAAGGCTTCCTCGTACAATAATTAGGGCAGAATACAAGGAAGTACCAGTGTTTTTACTACTACATCCTACCAAAAAGGAATCAGCTCCTGCATTCAGCATTTTTTGTACAGTGTTGTCGAGGTGACCACATCATTAGACGATGGTTGGAGAGTGAGATGAGACTTTTTATTTTTGCTTTACAATTTTTGCTTTTCACCCATTCAAACAAATACACACGCCAATGACAGGAAGCTAATGTGCAAGGCATTTCCACTGCTAGCAAGGAGCAATTTGACATGTGGACAGTAGGAGCCGGGGATCGAACCGCCAACCTCGCAGTCAACGGATGATTAACTGCCCCCTCCTTTGTTATCAATATATAGTTATTAACTGGGTTGCTTATCTGTGATTTAGACCATCAATCCATCAAAAAATTATTCTGGATTATGAAAAAATGGAAAAGAATAACCAACACAAATTAAACCAAATTCATATAGCAATTCTGGCTAATTCTGTAAGCATGCTAATAAAAGCTATCAGAAAAAAAAGCTCTAATAGCATAGACAACGATGCACAAAGAATTATTTACAGCACAATGGTGTATTTCACAACTGCTATCCAGTCCTCTGAGAGCTGCTGAATGGTTTTATACTCCAACTGATGCATAAACATATCTCCCCGACAAAATGGCCAAAGGGGACCCGAAACGGACTTTGACTTGTTGTAGGTGTAGGTGGCACAAATTAAAGTGAGAACTCGTCTACATGAGTTGAAAACATGCAAAAATTGGTCCCTCGTTTTCTAGTTTTGGACACCTTTTCCCAAATGTATTACAGCGACTAAAATAATGACGAAATAATAACAAAATAATAACGAGAATATTGGTTTAAATTAAAAAAAAATAACAGAAACTTTACTTTGCCTTTAAAAGGTCTAGGCCAGCGTTACGGTTTGGAGAGCATTATAAGCATGTGGAATGGAGGTTTTGGTACAAATGGCTTATACAAAGGATATTCTGTATTTTAAGATTACAATCAGTGGAGGTTGGAATTTCAGCACAAAAAAGGGGTTACGACAGATTAGTGACACGTTAATCCATAGGATTGTCTACATTTCTTGACTATACCTTGCCCTATCCTGCTATATATATCCACCTCTCCATCTCCCCATCCACACCCCCCCCCCCCCCCCCCCACCCCGCCCCCATCTCCCATCTCCCGTACAGGCAGACATATCTCTGCTGTGAGTCCTGGTAGTAAAAAGCATCAGAAAGCAGCAGATGTTCTCCATTAGATGGGAGTGACTCAGCAAAGCCCCACAGACAAGCTCCAGCTGAGGAGCCAAACAATAATAATAAAAAAAAAAACCTCAAAGAGGAGGACATGGAAAAGCTCTTTAAAAAAAAGCCCCCTCCCCAAGCACTGCTTAACCAATGTTTTTCACAAGAGGGGGTCTAAAAGGTTTCTAGGATCATAATACTACTAACACTGTGAAGAACACTGGGGAGATGGCAATGAAGCAACCCATATTATGGTGAGGTTGGGTGACACTGATATAACATCTATATTTGGTGATAAATTAGGCATTTTTTCTTCTGATCTTAAGATGAATGGTCTGTCACGCTTAATGGTTTAAGCCTAAATAAAGACACTTGACTATAGGAGCAGATTATCCTAATTTGTTAAAGTTGAACCTTCATCTGCACCAACACCTTCAAACCAAGACAACATTTTTTTTTAAAAATCTGGTTCTATCCGGCTTTTTCCGTATAACAAAGTTGTCTACTGTAAGTCTCAACAAGATTGAAAACTGAGTGCAGACCTGGCAGTTGCCAATTTGGAGTTTGGCTCCAAGTTCGAAGAAAAAAAAAAAAAAAAAGAAGAAAGAGACTGAAAGAGAAGTCAATTTGAGCAACAACAAATATACCAGAGGAAAAATTGAGGCGAGCCACTGTAGCTGCAAAAAATGAGACCAGACCCAGCCTCAAATCACTTCAGATGCTCTCTAGAGATGACTCCAGCTGTGTTGTTCGTTTGCGGAGGCGATGACATTTATCCATCAATGACTATTTTGATTATCTTCTCAATGTGCAGGTCTTATTTTTGCAACAAAAAAAAAAAAAAAAATGATGATGTTGAGGCAGGAAGCAAGAAGAAACAGGGCTCATATTGCGAAGTCTAATCTCGATATTGCTTTTCTGATCACGACACGGTCTAAAAAGCTGATGAATTGATTATTTTACGACAATTCAGAGCGAGGAATATGTGGCAGAGGAAAGCTAATATAATGTTATCTGGAATTGTCCATTTTAACCATCTCTTTATGATGAATTAATATCATTTTTTCCCCCACTGACTGGAATAACTAGAATTGTCTGCAGGGTTTCAGTGACAATGGCAGCTGAGGATCACGGTGTCGGACACAGACACGCATCTAATAACATATTTGAAAGCGACTCCTCTTCCAAGTTAATAACGCTGTTAGATTAAAACCGGCGCCAATGAGTGTTATGACATGTTTGGTGCTCTATTTTCCGATGTAGGCTCAGACCTACAACTTACAGTTACCGTCAACAGCAGCTGATAATTTCACTGCTCACGTAAGCAGTTGAAACATTTCCCAACCCGCTCTCATTTAGAGGGATCGCCGACGATAAATATGGATATTTTTTAACTGGTGGTGTCACCCAGCCACTTTGACAGGTTCCTCTAAATAAAAAATGAACCCTGCCATGAATCGCTGGGTCTTCGAGGAAAGCCTGACATATTTCTCTGTAATGTGTGGCCCAGATCCTGATGCAACTGTTATCTAGCTGGAGTAGCGAGAACCCTACGGTGTCCCTACAGTATGGTATGAAGAGCATCCTACAGGGTTGCCTATTATAAACGTGTTATCAACACCCGATGTGATTGAACTAGGGCAGTGAGTTAAGTGATGCCACGGGCGAATTCACCCTCAAAAGATATAAAAGTTCTCTAATTTAGTTCCCCCCCTCCCCATAATTATGTGTGCTAAATTGCATGTGGGATAAAGGGTAAAAAATTTTATAATCATATAACAAAGCATGGCCACTTGTCTCTTATTAGCAAAGGTTTTCTGATGAAATATCATCCTGTTAAGGCAAAAAAGGGTCATTTCCCTATGTGTTCTCACATATGTAAGTCTAAGCATGACAGTGATTGTATAATACTAGTATAAATAAGAAATAATGACTTGCTATTTGGTCTTGGGACACTGACTGATTTGGATATCATAGGGTTTTTTTTAGCAAATAGCAAAGGCTGACGCAAACCTTCAAATGTATCGTCTTCCCAGTGGAGGCTTTTTATTTATCACTTGTCCTTTCATCATCATATTTCATACCCTTTTTTTTTTGCTCATCTTTATTATTTTTTTTTTTTTTTGTGCTATGTCTGATGTGTAATGTCTCTCTGATGTGCAACGGCGGTCGCAGCGCTACAGTCAACCTCAAATGTGAGAAAGAACGAGTTAAAAGCCGGCTTAATCACAGCAATCATTACACAGATACACTGACACAAGTGATCCTTACACCTACTAGGGGGGAGGGGGGGGAGATAAAAAGCATTAGTCACATCAAAAGCCGCGGTGCTAGTTCAAGGTGGCTGAGCGGTGACACATGCCACGAACGGCTACATCCTGGTGTGGGCTGACGGGAACAGTTCAGACTTTTTGCAATCCGATTTTATTTGTTGGGAGCAGTTAATTACTATCAAGGAAGAAATAACGCTTTTCCCTCTCACACAAATGTTCTAGCAGCCTCCACTGAGAAGCAGAGCTGCGATAATTAGTCGATGAATCAATCGACACGGCGCATTTCGATGATCAAATCATCATTTTAGTCATTTTTCTGTGTGTAAACTGGATATCTTTGGCCTGATGATGAGACAAAACAATACACAATCACAGTAACGAGGGACTGTTTTATCATGTGGAACCATACAAGTCCCTCTCTCTCTCTGTCTCTCTCTTTCTCTCTCTCTCTGTGTCTGAAACTCATTCATTGGTATGAATCATGTGCTTCCCATGACGAGATGTAGACAGTGGTAACAGTGTGTAAGATGGCAGCGGGTCAGATCTATTGGCATGCATGTTCATCTCTTGAGATACAGCCAAGGTTGTGCAGGGGCATTTATGCAATATCCATGCAACTCACCGCAACTTCACCTCAGCATAAAATATGAGCAGAGAGCAGCTTATTATGTCTGGTCTGGTTAGCCTATAGGCCAGAAGGCATTCTGTGATTATAATAGTAAATCACAGTCTTAAAAAGCCATGACTCAGTAAGTACATATTGTTGCTTCATGTCAGCTTTCTACAGTACAGTTGAAAGGACTATATGACGGATGAAATACAGAGAACTTCACAGTCTAGCCTGATAAATCTGTTTCTATATGTATAGCGGTGAGCTAACCAGGCAAGGCTATAGCTGTATGCTAACTGTCAGAGCAGAAAATAGGCAGAGATGGCTGTCTGTTTCAAGAGGAGGCAATCAATGTTTGAAATCTTAGAGGACAGGATACTGAGTAGGCAAGTAAACACACTCATACACACACACATACATACAGACTTCGCAGGTCACCAGATAGACACACACACACACACAAAAAAAGATGTACCCATATACACAGCTGAAGCAGTGTTTCATCTGAGGGTGTAAGTACAGTATACACATCTCTCATTCCCACTCTCTCTGACCCTGTGTACCGGCCTTTGTGAAGGGAAGCCAAGAAGCAGCATGCTCTCACAGATAATGTGCGTAAGCGGATGCAAGCCCATCTCGGGCTCTTCCACGGATCAGGCATAATGCTCCTCCAGTGTGTTAAAAACCACTTAAAGGCACATTCACCAGCCCTGCGTGATGAGCCACTTTCATCTGCTCTTCTCACCCGGAGCAGCGCACTGTTCTGATGTAAAAAAAAAAAAAAAAATAGATATATTTATGTATATATATATAAATAAAACACAGACACAGCTTGATTCATTTGTAAAGCGTGGTTGAATTAACCAAATAGGGCTGAAATATGCCTTTTGAGCTGGACAGATACCTGTGTGAAAGGCTTTAAACTTGGCACTGCATTACTAGCCTTTTTGTCATTAAATATGTAGGTTTAGCTTTAAGCCTCGCTTGAAGAATTGCTTCGTCATGGCATAATGTTGAGAACCCAGAGTTATGATTATTAGAGGATTATAGCTTAAGTCTCTTCATATTGCAACCCCCCTGTAGAATGAATTAAAGTCATTTTTAATCACTAAGCCCCATCTAAATTTTTAAACATGAAAGAAATCCAGCTAGCAGCAGGTGCAGACATCTCCCTGTGAGTCTAAGCCTTGGACGAAGGGAACTGCCGTGACCCTCCATTAATTACAAAGCTTATTTACAATCAATAAAGTATCCTTTAATGGGGCCAGCGATGGCAAAGGCCAGCGTTGCAGGGCATCCAATGGGATTTATCTCATGTTACCCCCTGGCCTCCAAATTAAAACCCATCTGAGAGGAAACCATACAGACACAATCATAAAATTAGTGAGGACACACGTTTCCCATGGGAGCGCTCTTAGTGTGATTACCTATAACGTTACGGCGGTCGCAAATTTAGACGGAGGAAATTGTGCTTTTTTAACAGGCAATTCCTTAGTGCCCACCAATTAAATTACATCTTCCAGAGAAGTGAATGACTAAGGATATTTCATGATCAAATCTAATCTCTCCTGAAAGATATAAGTCTGTCTTAAAACTGTTAGTAAGGAAAGAAGTAACGGCACTGTTTTTATGAGCCAGGAGTGAAAATCCCTTAGCAGCCGGAGCACAATAAGGCACCAACGGTCTGAGAATGACAAATGGATACGGCCCTGAGGGACGCACGTTTCTTGGAGCAATTACAGTAGAATCCGGTAGTCTGACCAGGAAACATGAATGTCAGACCTTAATCAAATAAAAGCAGCGGCAGACAAAGTGTTGTTTTGGAATAGTTATCTTGAAACAGCGGTTTAATTGAAGCTGAGTCATCCACAACCCATTGATTTTCCTCTACTTGTTTCTATACACCGTTTTGCTTTTAGGAGAAAGGGTGAGCTGGACCTGTTCATTAAAAGCAAATTCTGCTGCAGAGGTGCATCTCTAAAACACACCAGAGAAAATATTCACACCAAAAAAAAAAAAAAAAAAGCAAAAAACAGGCTGGAAGCTCATGCAGTCAGAGCCTCCTCCCTCATCTCAGCAGCAGTAGACACCCTGCAGCATCAGACAGGGATAAATCACACCCCCATCTCTAGTTTGAGGATGGCCAGGGGAGCAGAGTTTCATAAATCACACTGATATCAATAAGGGGAAGTGTCTGAGCCTGACTCACAAGGTGAGAGTAGCACAGGGCGATGCAGAAACCACTTAAGGTTGCTGGTAACAAAGTTTCACTCCTACCCTGCAGTAGATTATTTATTAATCTAGATTAATGCCTCTGCACTCATTGCTTTGCAGGGGAAGGCGGTGATATCTGTATCACGATGCACCGTACAAGTAAGGGATGATCAGTCACAGATGAAACAGTTTTGGTTCTCTGGGTGGCCAAGATTGCTGCGTGATACCTCCTTTTATATTTACTGCGAGCTCTACATGAAACAGAATGTATGCTCTAATCACTGGTGAGAATATTGTCGTATATATCAAAGCATAAAAGTTTAATATGTATTAAAACACTCTAAATATGCATTTTTAATTTGACGTTTTGATAGCAGCTGTGAGAAACACGTGTTAGAAAATACAGAAATTCTAACAGTAAGAAAAGAGGTTATTTTGGGGGGAATTTTTCTTTTCAGTGAAACATAAGACTCTCCTGGATAATCAAAGGATACAACAGGTTTATGTTACAGTCATCAGTTTTAACCATTTCAGCTCAGTTTTTGATAAATCATGGCTCTAAATACTACGATTCCCATGAGCCTCAGCCACTGTTGCCTGCAGAAACACAAATCAGATTTGTCTTCAACTTAAAACTATTCATTGTTGCAACCTGGAAAAAAAAAATACCATGACATAGTTGCTTAATTTATCCAGAATCTGAAACGGATTCAAACCGCAAAGTGTTTTCTTTAGATGCTGCTGGCTGTTATGTGCAGCTGATACAGAATTTTACGCTCAGTGATGGATGTTTTTTTCCCAAAATGCACCTCTGGAGTCATAGTTAACTTCACTCTTTGTTTTTATGCACACATACTTTTGTCTTTTCATTAATATTATTATTACATATTTTGTACTGATGATTAGAGCTGAACGATTTGGGTGAAAATATCTAATTGTGATTTTTCTGACAGATGACTGACATTTTAAAGTCAAGCTTTAGTTCAATATTCACTGTTGGAATAGATTTAAAACATGTGATGGAGCATTGCCACATGAGATACCATCAAAATATGAACTGCTCTATATTATAAGACAAGAATAACAATTTTAAGATATGAATTGATTCCAACATGTATTTATTATATTTTTTTGAATTGGCATAGAACAATCATCACAAAACCTGTGACTGTGTTAAGTTAAATAAATAATAATAATAATAATAATAAATAACAACAATTCTTATAAAACAAAATATAATAAGATCTCTCTGTTAACAATCTCTGACATTGAAATATGAAGGTCATTCACTTATGGCTCTGAAGCATCTAAATATTGCACAATTTGTAATCAACAGAACATTATTTACTGATATCCAGTGTTTACCTTATAAATTGACAAACCACAAAATAATTATCAAAAAAGCTATCACTAAATATAATAATAGAATATAGAGGAATATAAATGTTACACAGACTATCTAAATATTTCACATTCAACTGATAAGCAGCATCACAAAAGGCTGCCACTATAGGATAAAGTGCAGAACACATAAAATCTTAAAATTACTCCAAACAACAGAAATCTTACATAATACTTGCTTCCCTGACATCTCTACTTCCTCTCAACATTTATTGTGGTCTTTACAGATTTTTTGTCAAAAAAAAAAAAAACAGCTTGTCAACCTCGGAGTCATCAGGTAGCTGTTGAGCTCATCCTCCGACTGCACGGCGGATGAAGCAGAGGGCACGGCGCCGCTCTTAAAGAAGCTGCACAATGACAGCTTCCCCCCTTCTTCACAGTGGATGGCTGTGCCTCTGCTGCACTTTGAAGCACGCCGTCTGTGGCGCTGACACGAGTCCTCTTCTCCTGCAAAACAAAGAGACGAGAGCTGTTTTGCAATGTGATGTAATTTTGAGCAATAAGGCATTTTATGTAAATGTTTAAAAAAATTGCCAATGTAATCAAAATACAATAACTTATATTGCATGCGGCATCTTGTATCCACTAAATTAGACAAGTTACCTTTCTTTCCACCTGCTCCATTTCAGTCTCTACTCTTGCTTTGATGTCTGGGACACTGTCTGCACTTATGTCGTTATTCTTGAATCTTGGAACAGCAGATGAAGTGATGTTTAGAAGCTCCTGTGTGGCTGTGTCGCTGTATTTATCCTCCGTGCAGCCAAGGGCTCTCGACTTTATTACCTTGGTATGGTCTGTGTTCTTGTCATTTTCAGGAGATGCAGGACTGGCTTTGGGTAAGAAACACTTACATACGCTTCACCAGAGAGGGCATCTGTAAACTCCTGGAGAGGATGCAGTGCGTTGTTGATTAATTCGAGGACCTCTGTGTCCTGTCAAGTGAGGACCAGGTGGTGCGTCTTCCTATCTTCAGACAGAACCTAAGGCAAAAGCAGAAGCGTTGCTCTGCTCCAACACTCTCCCAATCATCCTCCGCCTTGAGCCCCATCTTGTCGGACACTTTGTAATAACGAGCGCTCCTGCAGATTTAACTCTTGCTGTGCCTCACGCAGTGCAGTCTTCTTTTTCCAACTGTGCGAGAAATGGCCGACCAACTGTTTACAAAGTCCTGTTGCCCAGTTTACTCTTGTGTCATCATTCACAGCATTTTCTGAAAAAGAAAAAAATATCATGAACCATAACTGTGTAAGTACAGTATTGAATTTTACAGACTGAAGATGTATGTATGCACAAAATGCTTCACAGAAAGCAACACAAGAGCAACAACAAAAAGTAAAACAAATAAATCATAAAGAAGGTTATTATCATTAATAATAATTATAGTAATAATAATACCTTATACAAACAGTGCTTTCAAATAATAATACCTAAAAGACAAACACACACACACACACACACACTCTTACCCGTTGCAAGATGTAGCCTGTGGCCAAAATCTGAAGCCTGGTCCATTGATTTAGTTCCACAGCTTTGATCATGTTTGATCCATTAGCAGCGGTGATGCACGTCTGGCCTTCTTCTTTCAGACACCAGCTGGACAAACACTCCTTGAATCCATGGGCAATATTCTCTCTCATGTGGTCCCGCGTGTGCTCTTCAACTGAAAGTCATCATTTATGAAGTGTACGGTGAGAATTAGGTACGGCTCGGTCATCCTGCTTGACCACGAAAATCGATTGTTGTGATGTAATACTTCACATTTTTCAGCTCCATCTCAACTTTTTTTTTTTCCCTCCATTCTGCGTACAGTTCTGGGAGGGCGACTTGACTTAAGTAAGTGCTGGTGGGAATTGAATATCTTTTATCCAGGGAGAGTTTTTGAAACCTATATTTGGTCATGGTGTTAATAGTCACTGTAGCTGTGTTTTAGCATTTGTTAAAGAAAATGGAGATGCTTCACCGCTAGCACCAGCGCATGATGGTATAGCTAGCTAGCAACATCAGTTAGCATCACTAACATCACGTAACTTAGCCTCTTATTCCAACAAACATTTGAGCTTTTAAGGCCCCTTAGTTTTTTAACTAAGTTTTTAGAGTTGGAGACTCTAAAAAAACTCCCCGGCATCCCCGGCATGCAATGAATCTTGGGATAGGTCGAGCTGTGAGGGATCCAGCCATCGGATCCTCCAAATTCGAGAAATGAAGGCTGCATTTCTCAGCTGCATTTGATAGAGCCTTCCAAATGGGACAGCCTCGTTGCACAACTGTGACACATTTGGTCTTGCAAATGCAGCCTTTGAAGAACGCGGCCCCTGAATTAGGACACAGCTCATGTCTTTAGCGAGATGGTGCATTATTGCGTTCGTTACCTCACGATGCCTTGCTGAGACATAGTAGTTTGTTTACCAGACTGGGCTAGAGCATCACTACTTTCACTTGACCTTTTGACCGTACACTCGTCATACAGCTGCCTGTGGTGCTTTTTCAAGTGCTGATATAGATTTGTGGTGTAGCCTCGTGATGTGGCAACTGTTCCATGACAGACCTTAAACAATACCCTCTTTTATTTTACATCTGTCGCCTAAAACCTTGCTTCTGGATTAACGGACGCCATTTTTCAGTACCATGAATGTAACGTTTTCCTTGGATTTCATGTGTTTGTTGTTGGTGGGCATATATGCAGTCGCCTTGTGTCACTTCTGATTGGTGAACATGACTCGTACACAAGGAGGATGGCATGAATTCGTAAAATCATTGACACGACAGTTTAAAACCTGGGCAGCATAACATCTGCCCTCGCTATCTGCATTGTTTGAAATCAATTCCAATTTGAAATCTATAAATCTTTCAGCCCTATTGATAATTTAAAAAAGGGAGTTTCATGGCAGTTTCATGGCAGTCTAAGCCTCAGATACTAAAACTGTCAGTCACATAAAATAGTCTAAACACAAAATATGCAGGGTTTTTATTTCTGGATTACTGGATACTTTGAATAACGGCTCCTGCTCCACAACACTAAAGCAGTGAAAACTGCTCAGACTGCGTGTACTGTCACATTCTGGAAACCAGTTAGCACTATACTCTCCCCACTGACACATGAGCAGTAATTTAGACCTAATGTCAGTGCACCATCTGTGACCTAATCCCATAAAAGTACGATGCCAAAGAGCAAAGACAACATTTGGCACAAGTTTCAGGTTCCCTCGGGGGAAGGGAGTGGGGGTAGAAGAGGACGAATAACAAGGGAGGGGAAGCTTTAAGGACTCTTTCCGGGCAATTAATGACTATTACAATAATGTGCATGGACAGACAACCGTATTATGTATGCTTATGTAAGAAAACTTCAGTATTATAGATGTATGAGGCTGCCCTGAGATGACTTAAGTTGTGATTTGGCGCTACATAAATAAAATAAAAAGTAAGGATACAGAATGTCCTGATGCATTTGATCTGCCGTCCACTATTGGCTAAATAAAAATTTGGTTTCCAGAAGGCAACTGAAAGTGACATGTTCATATAAGACTTCCATCTCTCTGCTATAAGCTTGGCTGATACTGCTTATCTGACCTTTTGAAGTAATATTGCAGAACTAGGGCCAACAAGTTATGGGTCTAAGCAGGTAAAGCACTCCTTGCCTCTATTAAAGTCCATACTGCTCAGGCAAAGTCGGGTTTAATGTGTTTCTTCTCCAACACACTGACAAGGCCCACATATAGCCAAGTGAATTATTATGTGCTTTGGTTGTGTCATCTCCCTGTGGGGAAACAGAAGTCCTCCTACACAGGCCAACTGGCACACAGTTTCATTACCAAATCTAAGCCCAGTTTAAACCAGCTTAGACCTCTCTCACCCTCTTGTTCAAATCTATTCAAAGGAAGCGACTGAAATAGCATGTCAACCTTTATCAGAGTCAAAGAGAGCCAAATGAAGGAGGACATAATTCATTGCCTTTTATTTTCCCCTGTTTGTTTTAGAGGATGTCTGTGCAAGACCAAATAATAGGATGAAATACTGTGAGCAATGTAGGCAGGTGTAGAAAATTCCCCCAGCCAGGCCAAGGAGGGAAATAAATCATCTAAATGCACAAAACCTATTTATTCTCTCAGAGCAGCATGACCACAGTTTTTGAAAGTTCAGTTGCTTGTTTTCTTGGTAATCTTTTCAGTGGCAGACAGCGCTGAAGTATTATATTTGTCAGTGATTAATGAAAAAGCATTTTACCCTGCAGGCATCAAAATGACAACAGCAGCAGCAGCGCTCTAATTTTAAATATGTTTTGAATATGCTACTTTGGCACTTTCTCACTCTTGTTGGGTCACTGCTGTGAACAATAATCTAAGCCTCTGTGGATAGACAGCAGTGAATATGAAGCTCCGAGCGAGCAGGAGCAATGAGCTGCTCAGCATCTTACTAATTATGATGTTAAAATATTGGGACTATTTTTCCAGAGTGGCATTGCCTTCAGTGAATCTCATAAGATTAAAACATAAGGGATCATTCTTAAAGTTGGCCATTTTAACAACAAATGAGGCTAGATGATGATGCTAAATGTCAAACACTGCGTTAAGTATTGAATTTACCGAGAGAATAAATGAGACAGTTCGATTAATCCCAGACTGCTGCATCCAGTCCTCCCTCCACTCCCCCGTCTTCATCCTGCCTCTTCATTCTGAGACCTCACTGCTACACCTGCTGGCCATTTGGAAGTGCTGCTGCACCATCTGCATTGACACACTGACCAGAGGTGCCAGGAGTTATATTAATGAAATGATAAATCTAAACCTAATCTAAATAATAGCCTTTCATATTTGCTGCTGACATATGACACAGACATGTCCATCATCTAGTCTGCGGAGTACACAGAAAATGTTGTTTTGCATAAATCCTCCAAGAGGATCCCATTTGTATGCCTCAAGCACTCCAATCCTGTTCAAACAAATAGACCAGAGCTTCAGGAGGGAAAATGGTTCAGTGTTTGACAGGCAGCTTAAAGGGGCAAATAGAGTCATGACATGAGGAGGGAAGGTCATTCTGCAGAGGACCACTAACGGCAGTTAATCAACATTGGCAGAGGTGCACATTTGCATTGAGATTGAGGCGTTTAAAATCAGCCAGTGTCTCTGGTGCGGGCAGGCGATGAAATTAAATAGAGTTGGGACCGATCTGATCCAATATCCGTATCGGGGGCCGATACTGACGTAATTCACTCAACGGATATTGTACTGACATTACGGATCCATGTACCGATCCAGATTTCATAGTGTTATACAAGTAGCGTAACCCCTTTAAGGGATAGCTCAGTGTGGTTGTGGTTGTGTGCGTAGCGAGCATGTGGTTGGTAGAGAGAGAGAGTAAGGAGAAATGGAGAAAGTGACAACTTCAGCCCTGGAGCAAAACACAAAGTCTCCCCCTCCTCCCTCCCCCCTTTTTTTCTTTAAGACTCATTTTTGGAAAAAGACTTACAACTTGGATTAAATTACTCTTGACTTTTTACTTGCAAAACTTTTATTGCACTTAAAGTAACGTAACAAGTGTAGTTGCTGTCAACTCGAGTACTTCACCAGTGTCACTGTCTCTCCTCTGCTCCGCTGAGCTCTGTGTGTGTGTGTGTGTGTGTGTGGAGCACTCAGCCCGCCCATAGTGAAACAAAGGAGAGGAGAGAAACTCAGCGTGACCATAAATGACAGCAAAACACAGTAGAGAGTCTCGCACTGAGGTGACATGAAACAAGTGCACACAAATTAGGTAAATAACAAATAAACAGAGTCTCTGCTGTGTTTTGCTGTCATTTATGGTCATGCTGAGTTACTATAGTAGAGTTACTGTACTTCACCATGGATGGGGATGCCCCTCCACACCATAAACTGTAAAATATAAAATGATGTAGCCACCATGATGTCACCCATTGCTTTTTGGACTCCTGTTTTGAAGCCTTGAGTTTGCCATTTTGACTATCACCATCTTGAATTTTTGGAGCCAGAAGTGATGAGCAGTGACCGTACTTGGATGAGAGGATGGAGCTAACCCTAACGCTAGTTGCTAGCTGCTAGCTTGGCTACCACATTGGATTTACAGTGTATGGTTAACTGAGATAATGTTAACGCTAATGCGTATTTAGACAAAAGGATTCTAAAGTCGCTGGAGGCGGTCAAATCGAGGTAAAGGCTGGTTATGAATCAGTGAAACTATAGATTTTCATTTCTGCGTATATTTGCCATTGGGACAGTGGGGACAGAGCTCAAGTGGGTCCTTGACAGTTTCAAGAACTGCCCATGTTTCCTTGCCAATGTGTCCCTTGCTACACTTGCCGAGGTTCCTATCCAGATGGGCTTCTGCACCTGCAATGAGCCTATACAAAGTAACAAATCAAACCCATCAATTCCCAGACAACCAACATAGTCCTTCCTGTGGTAGAGGGCAGCTTTCATATGGCTATAGAATATAGACTAAGACTATAGACTAAGTGCCTATTTCACTGCTTTGGTGGAGTGAAAGGAGCGAATTGGTGGATCTGTTAATCCAAGATGTAAAAGGAGACAATGAGTGGAAGAGAACGTATTAGTTGAAGAGGACAACACAGAAAAAAATGAAGAAAGGTCCTTGCAAAGGCAACACCACCTTCCCCACACAGCAGTACAGTAGCCCAAATCTTAACTGATCAATCTACAGCCCCACAGTTAATTGCCACAAGGGGACAAAAGAGAGTGAGATGTAACTTCAGCACAACAAAAACTGACTGTAAAAGTAATGTTTTTTGCATTTTTGTTTCTTAGAAATTTGCAAACTAGTTTGTTGTTTTGTTTTATGACTAATACACTCAATGCATAGTTCGATTGTGTTCAGTGATGATTGATGGTTTGAACGGTTATAATGAAACCAACTATTCAAAAATAATGTTGCATCCTTCACTTTCAAAAAATATTCATAGAAATAATTACGGCTTTTTAGTTCATCTGTTTTAGAAAACAAGACATCACAATATAGTGTGATTGTGAATGTTTTCTCTATAAAGTAATGGTGTCAAACAAAAAAAAACACTCTCTGCTCTCTGAAACATTGAAAGATAAATCACCCATTTATTAATAACTGATATCTTTGGATGAAAAATACAATTTTGGTTCAAAATTTGGTAAAGGAACTAATTGTAAAAGGGGTACTTGAGCTGGATTAAAAATGACCCACTGCATACTATGAGGGGTCAAGATATGAACAGTATGTAAAAATTGACCATCCACCTTTGTGTGCTACTGGATTTTTCTTTGTAGCAGACACAGAGTCAGAATCGATGACTCTATGAGACAACTGGGAAACGGGGTAAATAAATGATTAGCTCAATTAGTTAAGTTTCATGCAAAAGGGAATCTAAAATTGAAGTAAAATATCTATTTTTTTAAAAAAAGATTCACCTGTTGATGTCTTGTTTTATTGTTCTACAACACTAAACCACAGTGAATGTAATTACGCTTAATTTAGTACTGATTAAAAGAAAAAAACAGTATCTAGGAAGCACACAGGTGGTAAAGGGGAAAAAATGATCACCCACCACTGAAGGAAAGTCAGGGTTTGATTCCTGCTAGCAGTAGCCCTGAATTGTTTGTGCCTTCCACAAAACACAATTAGCTTTATTCATCATTGGGAAACCAGCAGTAGATCACATCCTTGTTGCAACCTCCAGGTGTAGCTCCTAATCCGCAGGTTAAAAGAAGCAACTGACAACACGGAGGTAGCACGTTCCTGTCTATGCCCTCCCCAGCAGTGGAGTTAGTGGTGATAAAGATCTGCGGTATTCCATGTTGGGGATAAAAAGAGGAAAAAGGCTCTTTAATGCTAAAACAAATATATTTAAATGAAGGACACCCAAGATATTGTTGATTACTGTCAAGTGAATCCAAAGTATATCAACTGTGATTTGGCATTGCAAGGGAATAAAACATCAAAAAGGTTTAAGGAGGTGTTAATGCTTTTTTAAAAGGCGTTCCAAATTGAAGCACAAAATTGCTGTGATAACTTCTCATCACATCCCCACACATCTTCTCCTGGCTCAACTGTCACATGGATCCAGTGCCAGCCTGAAGCTTCTTTCACACAGAATTTTCACAGCCACTCTTTCCCTCTGCGCCGCCCGTGATGTCTGCCTGACATCACCAGCCCTCAGATGATACCCAAATGGGTTGATTTGGCCACTTCAAGGGAGGCACTAAATAACCAGCTGGCACGAGCTCCCACTAGCCCTCATTTCATGTTGATGTGTGCATCCCAGTTAAATTCATTTTCTTAAAACGCTTGACCACACGTCACTTTGCCAAAGGCCTGTCGAGGGTTTGTAGTAACTTTGTATCTCTGAGCAGCAGATTCTGATAGAGTGCTGAACTTCCTTGCCTGGGGCTATTGTGTATCAAGTCTAGCTGAGTGGTTGATAGGCTTAGCATGGTTTCTAAGTGGAGTGGGACCCTTGGGTTGCTTTCTTTCATGAATTGGCAGAGTTACAAAAGTCCTCATCTGAAATGAACTTAAACCAACTTAAAAATGCACTAAGGTTACAAGAGGGACACTGAGGCTGTCCAAGATAATATTCCTATGTACAGACTTCTTTAGTTGAAATGCATTGCAGACGTTGCCTTGCAAAGTTTAGCTGCTTTGACTAGCATTGCTACTTGCAGCTAGATAATAGAATAGTGTCATTTGTTTTGTTGGTTTGCACTGCTGCAATATAACTAGCCAATCACAGCTCAGTATGGAACACAATGGCAAATTACCAAATAACCAAATTCAGCAACCGTTGAATGTTTCAATTTGTTGTTTGCAGTGGGTTTCAGATACAAATGTATGTAGGTAGTTAAAAGTAGTTAGGGAAAAGGGTTAGCCATGACTAACGCAAGTGAAAATTGGTCATGAGGGCACACATTGGGAAAAAGAGAAAAGGTTCATTTCAACTTGATCACAAGACATGTGAATGTCAAATAGACGAATCTGTAAAACCCCAGATTACATTTGATGCCGATTTTTAATTCAGCAAACACCAGTATTTTAAAAATTCTTGTTTCTATATTATCGGCTAAAATAACACTAACACTTGGGAAAAGATTGTTATGGTTTATAAAAAGGTGACTGCAGGTCTATGACAGGACGCAAACTCTGGTCTCCTGCATGAAAGACACGCTTTATTCCTATCCACCAGCTACGCAATACAGTATGAGCTTTTACATCTTGCTTATTTATAAGGGGGGACCCAAAAATTCGACAGAAACACAAATAGTTGGCGAAAGAAACGTGATGCTGAGTGTCAAATGTCTTCTCAAAGCACCCAAAGTGACTCTCAAAGAGGTCATAAGCCGATGCTCTCTTCTTATGACATTTACAGATAGTGCAAGTGACGTCAAGAAAACCCACATGGTGTTAATATACCTACCTGTCCCTAATGTATGGGCAGAGAGACATCAGACATTCAATGCGTGGGTATGGTTTCAAAACCACAGCACTAAAATAGTACAGATCAATAGGCTATTGTCATCCAACCAGACAGAAGGAGAGAAAGATAAAAAGAGACGGAGTAGCTTAGGTATGTCAAAAGGGTACCTGTAATGACATTTGGTGCTGACTAAATGAGTTTCTGCCTACGACTGGGCCGCTTCGCACTTGACTGAGACAAGGAAACAGGTCCAATTGTCAAAAGTGATTGTTGACAAGGGCCTAGGTTTTGTTCATTTTCTGGGGAAATAAGCCCGTGAATTGCACTGGCAGGGATATATAGCGGGTTTCACTGAAGCAAAGGAACACTGGCTGATATAGGAGATGAATCTATTTCCCGATGAATTATGCATTGTTCCAGCCCTGTATTACCATGTACACCACCATAGTGTTCACATTCAGTCTGTGAAGAACTTCTTCTTTGTCCACTGTGAATTAACAGCACCTCTCTAATCTCTTTTCATCTCATCCACAGACAGTTTCTACGGGGAGATGTGTAGGCCTTTAGCATGCAAATGACTTACTATAACAGGGAAAAAGAGGCGCTGACAGGTTCCAGGAACATACCATACTACTGTTTTTTATGTAATCAGCCTTGCATGTGGAAAGCAAAAAAAAGGATTTAGCTCTACAACCAACATCAGCTTTGTCATTACAAACAGGATGTGGGCTTTAAATTCATGTTTTCTGACATGTATCTCCAGCTTTAGAAATGTACTTTTTCTTTTTTTTTTTATCCAGACCACAGCCGGCTATACAATACCGCGATCACTAACAAAGAAAAGACCACATTAGTGTGCCTCACAAGGGCAGTGATACCTTCAGAGCTGCTATTTGTGACTGGATCTGAGGATATAAAAGATAGAAGGAAGTGTGGGCGGCAGAGAAAACATCTTAAATTACTTGCTCTTCCAGTTCTGCCCACCACCAGATTGCTGTCAGGCTGGACTGACGTTTGATTGAAAGCGCAGACAAGACCATGGGAAATGGAGACCCAATTAGCGTGTTAGCTGGCCCGCTGACCTCTGATGGCAATTTGATGACCACCAATAAATGTCTGTTAAAGTCCAGCCACCATCACACCAATCACGTGGCTTGGAAACAGAGTGATGGAGCTGCGGATTACTCCCACACTCACATAGTACCATGAGACTGGCTTCAAAGAAATTGGAAATAAAGCATGATGATAGTCTGAAGTCTGGTGATATGCAGTTTCCCATAAAGATTCTGGCAATCATACACACCATTTTCACTTTAGCAGCAATGCATTTCAGTGGCTTTTAATTGAAAGATACTCATCATCCGTCAGGGCAGCAGTATCAGAGCCGGCGAGTCGAAACTGATCATCAGTTTAGTGTGTGTTCAACTGTGGAAAACCAGATGTGCCATGGTCATCAAACAGACTGTGATTGACAGCGATATGGTCATTAAACATCGCTGACCTCAGAAGGAGGAGAACTTTGGATAGGGGTCAAAACTTTCCTTGAAATTTGTTGGATCTTCATCTGACGGACCAACAAGCACTTAATGAGGCGCTTCAAGACTGACCTGAATAGTCACTGAACTCTGCAATTTATTCACTCAGCCCTTTATATATGCATTGTATGTGATTTGTGTCTTATGTATCTGGTTTCTTGGGGGGGGGGGGGGGGGGGGTGAATGTTTGGCCCTAGCTGCACTTTGTGGCTTGATATATTGTATTTGTGGTTTTCCAATAAAGATACTTAAAAAAAAGAAAAAGAGAGAGAGATTGAAGGATGTTGCCCAAGTTGTTCAACGTGAAGGACAACACTACACACCCCCTGAACAACCTTCTGGTCAGACAACAGAGTGTTTTTTTAGTTTGAGGCTCCTTCAGCTCTGCTGCAATAAGACAGTTACGGGAGGTTATTCCTGCCCTCTGCAATAGCCATCTACAAGGACTCCCCTCTGTGCCGAAAGGAGAGACTCATCTATTCAGTGGCAATGCACAATGGGCATTTTACATTTAAATTGCACATTAATAGCAATATCTTGCCTTAAAGTTTAGAATACTATTTTTTATACCACTTAGTACTTTTTGTCTATATATATTTGGTTGTTTAAACACACACCTAATTATGTGTGTTTTTGTAAGCTATGTGTTTTTTGTGTTTGATAGCTGCTGTAACAGAAATTTCCCTTTGGGGATAAATAAAGCTCTCTCTCTCTCTCTCTCTCTCTCTCTCTCTCTCTCTCTCTCTCTCTCTCTCTCTCTAATAATTCATCCTGTGTTGTTGTAAGTAACCCTGAGTTTAGGCTGATGAGACTCTGTTGTGGAAACTAATGAGCTATACATACAAGAAAGGGCATCTTCATCCTGTCTATTAATTTCACTTAAACAAGGTAGTCTTGCATCCTCTCATGAGTTGATAATGTCTGCAGAACAGCCATCACACACACACTGTTCACTACCCATCTTCAAGAAGGCACGTGTCGGTGTGTGCATGTGTGCCTGAGTGTGCTCTTTCTCTCTCTCACACACACACACAAGATGAAGACATGTGAACCTGCCAATCAGATAAAAAACGATTAAGGTAGCAAAAAGAAGCTGCATTTCTCAGCCCTGTCCGGTAAAGGAATTCATCAACCCGAGGGGTGCATGGACGGAGTATACTGCAGATGGAAACATGCAGGGTCCACCTTCCCCTTTGCTGAAGGTCACAGGCCGACAGATGAGTCTGCCTTTCGTCAGGCCTTATACCATCCACATTAGCAGGCTGAGCCAGGCTGAGCCAACATCAGCAAAAGAAAAAGGCTAGGCTCTATTGCCCTCTTGAGATAGAATGTGTCAACCTTACAAACACCGTCTACGCTTAGTGTAAATAGTACAAAAACAGTGAGGCCGTGGGGAGGGATAGTGGAGATGTGATGGGAATTAGCAAGGAGGTATATTGGATTGAACTATTGATACACGAGCATACATATTTAATTAATTACACTCAAGAGTTGATGACTTCAGGCCACAGCAGCCGGTGGAGTTTATACAGTTGATCAATTGGAGGTGATAATCGCCACCATCTTTATATTATGTCTATCTGTTTTTGTTGCACTCATTAAAAGGTGCAAGTCCATAATCATACACACAGTTCATATCACTAACACACAATGAAATTGAAATGGTATCCTAGTACATTTCCCTTTGCACAAATAACTAACAATGTCTTTTATTCTGAAACCCAAACTATGACTGAAACATGAAAAAAAAGTTGTAGGCTCACAGTTTGGTTTCTTTATTGAACTTTATAGAGCCAGGCCTCCCAAGAGAGAACCCCCTCATAATGGATTCCTGCCAGGCGCTTCGTCAACAGTAATTGGCAGCGGCCACCACATGTACGTCTGCTGTTTAGGTGGGTGGATTTAGAAGTCATCGTGTGTCAGTGAGGTGATCAGTTTTGGCTTAAGTGAATATCACAGAAGTCTGTACTCGAAGCCAATCTTGGCCGCCAATCTGAACAAACCAAATCTGTCCGTTTCATCACTGTTGTCATTATTGTCGTCATCAGTTGATCATCCACTTAAGTTTTTGTATTTCTCAAACCTGTTACTACCTATCAGTGCTAAATTTCCCCTTGGTACAACACTGAGAATGGAGACATGTATTTACCAGAACTGAAAGGCCAATTTACATATTGTGACCCCGCTCAAGAGGGACCACCCAAGAATTCATTGTAGCTTAACAAAATCATCTGCTCTTCTTTGGAGCGCGCTGGCTGGCAACTCTTTTTGTTTTTAAATGTATTGGATTCTGGGGGGAGGGGGGAGGCAGCTGTTAGCTGGGCCCAGCTGTCAATGACGGCTGGCAGAGATGAGAGAGGAGGAGCTGATTTTGAACAAACCTGTGCATACAAGGTCCCTGAGGAAACCCACTTTAAAAGAATTCCCTCAAACGCCCAGATGATAACTGGATGGCTCTGTTTGTCTCTGCGTCTGTGGCATATTTACAATCCGTGCACACGTTAATTATGCTAAACACTGTGATAAAGATAAATCATGATTGACTTGACAGAATGTGATTTGACGCGTCTTATTGGCTCGCACTTTACTGTGGGGAGTTAGGAGATGTCTTTCATCATCCAGCGCACCTTTAGAAGATTATTTACTCACATTCAGCTGGATAAACTCAAGAAATGCCAACAAGCTGTTGTGGTCTTGTTGAATTACCTCCAAACACATACTGCACAGAACAAACTGAGGCAGGGTTAGGCCAGGTCATGTCTTTAAGATGGATAATTGAAGTCTGTTGTTAAATTGAAGTGCTTTACTTAGCCAGTGGATTTCAAATGACATTTGAAAATATCCTCCGTCATAGGAGCATTAGCATTGCCAAAGTTATTAGGTACTGTATGCTCGCCTGCAAATGGCAAATACCACAAAATGACAGTTCTTTATCTATTAACACAATGGCCTTCTGCTCATCATAGCTTCTGTCATTTTTACTCTGACTGACAAAAATATATGCATAGCTTTACTGACAAGACAAACACAGAATTCCTCATATGACAAATGGCATAAAAAGCCTCCTGAAGCCCTTTCATGTACAACTTTCAATATTTCTCCCTGAATGAGCGATTCTCCGCTCAAAGCCCCAATGCAGCTGCTTCCCACCACAAGCTGCCGAGTCCAGAGCTACCCAATGTGTCCAGCTTCAAAGCCACCAGCCTGAAATGTTTTAATGAGCTGCATGACAATTAGACAAGCCTGTATCTATAGCATACAAGCCAGCAGGCATTGTCGAGCATTTCTTTTTAAACCGGCAATGTGTATGAGATGTGGCAGACAACATAGTGAATCAAAAGAACCAGCTGGTTGGTCGTCCCCCTCAGATAAACATGCTGTCACCAGCCACAAGAAGAGGTTCGTGGAGGTTCATGCTATCCAGCCCCAGATCCCGGTTGACAAGAAAACAATCCCTCACTGGCTCATCCTTTTAAAGGACCAGCGTGAAGGGTTTAGTGGCATCTAGTGGCGAGGCTGCATATTGCAACCAACTAAACCAACTACAATGGCTGCGAAACTCTTTTTTGTTTGTCCGTTCTGGGCTCCTATAAAAACATGGCGGTTCATTATGTCAGGCTCCATGAAAGGAGACCCGCTCTTAATGTAGATATGAAGGGTTCATTCTAAGGTAATGAAAACATAGCAGTTCTTATTTTCATGGGATTATACACTAATTAAAACATACTTATGAATATTATACTCCTTTTCTGCCAAGTCTGTTCTGCTAGATGCCACTAAATGCCTCTACATGCTGCACCTTTAAGTGCCAACTGTATTTGTTGGAATGCATGACTAACCCAGAGGTAACCCTAGCAGGAATTGAACCCAGGATTTCAGCGGTGGTGGGTGAGTGTTTTGCCTGTGTATCACACATGCACCCAGCCAAGGTCTGTCTGAGTGTTTTTACATTAAAAAAAAAAAAAAAAAAAAAGACAGAGGAACTTGCTGCACTAGCCCATCTGCGCAGATCAGATCAGAGCAGAGCAGACAGAAAGGTTCTCAAGCATTCCTCAGCCTTTATCCATCTACACAAATGAGCCATTTAGTCTTTAGTTTCCTCATTATATCTAAGACAAAGTAGCAAAACATGCTACCTGCATCATATTCCTTGAGCATTCCATCTACTTGGAAAAATAAACTCTTTGGTTTTATCTGCACTAAATCCTCAGCGTATGTGTGACTGCAAGTCCTAACAGAGCCTGAAGACAAACTAGCCTGCCTACTACCATCATAGGGGGATGACTAAAAAACTAAAGCAACAACATGCAAGCCAGGGAGGACGGCTCGGCTCCCCCACAACTCAAAGAAGGGAATTTATCTTGCCAGTAAATTGGTTTTCGTCACAACTGGCTGTCAATGTTGGCGTTTGTGGGTTTCAGTGTGCCAAATTTGACACAGCTTCCCTTCAGTAGCTGTGGGCTGTAGCTAACCACCCACACATCCCACTGGGGAGCAAGCATCTTCTTCAGATCCCCTTCACCAGCTTGACAACACTGATCATTCTCATCATCGTCGCCCTCCAGCACTCAGCAGAGCTTTACAGCCCTGAAGCGTCCGATTGGTCAAAGCATGACAAATACTACTGGAAGAAAGCCTATAAATACAGTCGCTTTACTGTAACAGGAACCTGAGGCGTACAGAAATTAGTGACTACAGCTTTCTTCCATGTTGGAAAATACACTGCAAACCGCCACAACCAAAAGTTTCCAGAGGTTACCGCAGCACATCACGTTTGATGACATGCACCATTGGAGGACTAGATGCAAGTACTTTATGTGCCGGGAGACACTGTCATGTTTTCGCTTCTCCGCACCAGTGACCAACACAGGAGCCATGCCACGTCAATCACAATCTGACAGATAAACGCCGCAGGCCAAAAAGGGACAAGGCAGCCTTTCTCTGGTCCAAAACACTTGCGAATTATTATTAGGAGGATTTGTGCATGTCAAAGAACATAGTGTATTTGTGAAGCTGTTCAACAAGACGGAGTGAAGTCTTCAGAACGGAATTAATTTGTTTCCCAAGATATGTAACACGCAGGAGACGAAAAAAAAAAGAAAAAAATGAAAGGTTTTACGCATATAAATCCAATTAACTGTTCAAACAAAGAAATTCCTTCCTCACCCTCTAAAATGCGAGTGATGCGGACTTTTTTTTGCGGCAGTTTATGGTATGATCATAATTTATGCCACCTCCTGAGCGGCACTCGCGGACTGTGTCTCTTTTGTGTGTAGCCCCAGCTTTACTGCCGTGGAATCTCAGAGGAAGAAAAGAGCCAGTGTCATGCGGTCAGAAGGCATTTTAGTCAGACAAAAATTTGTGTCAGCACTTTCTGCCAGGGAGCGAGAGGCCAGCGTTCAGAGCTGTTAGCCTCTTTCTCAGAGGAGAGCCAGAGTTTAATGGGACTACTCTTCCACTCCATTTGCCGGCCCGCATCTTACAGGCCACAGCTGCGTACATGTGAGCCAGCGACTGTCACTCTGCATACCTCTCCGCAGCCGGGGGAGCTCCACACCGCCTTTAACAGCTGACAGCAGTTGTTTGTCTTCGGACACGCACTTTAACGACTAAAACTACAGACATCATTGTGTGCGGATGAGACCTTGTTTAAACCTGGTAATGAGATTGCAGAGGTCAGTGGAAAAAAATGCTGTGAACTCTCATACTTTATTTATTGGTCAAGCCAGTTAGCTTACCAACTCCTGGTGCTGCCATGGTCATATTCATTCTGACTATGGCAGCACCAGAAGGCTCTACAAACTTTATATGAAATGACTTTGGATCCATTTCACAGCCAAACAACAATTTCATGGCTGGCCAGTCACAGAGTAATTACATATGGCCCCAAGCAGACACATCGATCAGTACTCGGGACACTTCTTAAAAATAAGACTATTTTTGACAGACAGCTTCTTGAAGAAATGACAGCACCTCCACCACATGCATTGTAAAAAAAAAAATTCAAAATGAAAAAAAAAGAAGAAGCAGGCAACACAAATCTACCTCTTGATGATAAAGCTTTCCTGGATAAAACTGTTATTCTGCAGTACCGACTCTCGTCTCTCCCCCCAAAAAAATAAAAATAAAAAAGGCATCACTTCTAGGCGTGTGTAAAAGATCAATTCTTCAAGTGGCTTGTCAGAACATTAACTGACGTGTCCATTTCAAGAAATGTCTCTTTTTAAATTCGGCAGCAGTGACAAGCACACAAATACGTTTCTTAACTATCTTAAAGTAAATAAGAAAAATAGACATTTATACTGACATTCTACATGTCCACATGTCAACGACTGCTTCGATTTGATGGCACGCAGTATATTTAACAAATGATGAAACATTAACTGGATATATTTAAGACATGCCCTGCAACTTCACCCATCTTTTACATATTTTTACACGTTTAAGATGCACAAAAGTTTTTCTAAAATGTGAGATAAAACACCAGGATGGTATTCACTGATAATTCCAAAGGCTGACTTGCTACTGTATGACTTTTAAAGGTTAAAAAATAAGAAAAGAAACAATAAAGGTAGTCATACATAGTCAAAAAGTGGATGGTGACTGTTCAAAGGATTTTCAGTCATCATTTTAAGAAAAAAAAATGTTTAAAAAAAAAAAAGTGTACAAGTGCTCTTGTCCTTGCATCAAGTAGTTATACTTGCAAAAACACAAGGTTAACAATTCATCTGTTTTTCTGTAAATGTTACTTAATGGCTATATACACTGGTTCAAGTGCCATGAAACTTGAGAGATGACTCACCATGAGTAGACAGCAGGCAGGTCTCCAAATCCGGCTTTGAAAGCAGTGAGGCGCTACATTTCGCTGCGCTGAACCACAGTCCTGATCCTTCTCCAGAGGGGTCACCCAACAGTTCTCTACAAAGACAACCACAGTAAAAAAATAAAAAAATAAAAACTTTTAACTCAAGGCGAGCAATGGACTGCGAGAGAGTCCGTATTGACAGACGGCAGGAACGGCGAGACGCGATTTGACATCCGACTCAGTGGCGTGGCGAGTCTACGCAGCGGCCTGCCTGAGCTGTCACTGTTCACTCTGTTCATCGTCGATGATCTTTTTCCAAACAGAGAACACAAAGAGTGGTTGGTGATGCAAACAACGCTGTTTGGGGTAGCTACAAGGGCTGGTTGTCAGAGGGCAGACTGGGACAGTAGACAGTTGTCACCCTCTTCAGGGGGTGGATCTGACATAAAGCAGTGCATTCAGAGTTGCGATGCAGAGCCACTGAACCCCTAAGCACTCACTCTAACCAAATATGTCATTATGTCATTAGGTGGCGAGTTAAGGATGGGGAGAGGGGGGGGTTGAAATTTCTGTGTGGGTGATTATAAACTCTCAAATTAGGGGGGATGATTAGGGAGATCAAAAGAGATATTCTGCATATAACCAGATATCTTAACTGTTCATAAAACACATGTTGCAATCCAGTGAATCTGGACATTTATCACACATTTTTATCCCACTCATGTTCTCTTTCTCTCTATTACAAAATGTTCAGTAGAGCAAAGAATATCTAAGAAAACTGAGAAGTTCAGGCCGCCTTAACCTACGGAAACATATGTTCAGGTTATCCGGGTATTACATAAAGCCAAATAGGTTGCTACACAGAGAATTAATTAGCTCATACTTTTGGAGAAAGAACATGAGTTGGTTTAAAATTAAGTTATGAGAGGAATGTTCCAGTATTAGCGAAACAAACAATTCCTTACGTGTTAACAATAAAAAACATCTTGCAGTTTAATTCATTCAAGCCCCACAGACTCTAATACCAAAACCCTCGATTCTCCCCCTGCAATATCCTCCAGTGTCAATGCAGCTGACTTCCTCATATTCACAAAAAGGACAAATAAGACGTAGATTTTTTTTTTTTTTTTTTTTTGCAAGGAAGCTACACAAAGGAAGTCCTCAAACAAAACTGCGACACAATAATCAAATTTCCTCAAGGGTGTCACATGGACTTGAAATACTTTTTTTTTTTTTTTTCTCCATTTTCTAATTATGGTTGTGCACAATGCTCTTTAGGAGGAACACTTTATAAAGGCTTATAGTCTGAGTTGCCAACACATTAATTAAGCTGTACCAACTAATGGGCGTCTAAATAAGTTACCGCGGTAATAATGGGAAGCTGTAAGAAGGTCGTATTGCCATCATTCTCCAGTTGATTTTCAGAAATGTTTTTTTGTTTGGAGCTTGTAAAGAGAATTTAAATGGCTTCTGTGAGTCCATGCTTGGGGTAACATTTGCCTTTTTTTTTATTTAAAATGAATATAAAATGTTTGTGAAATCCCACACAGTGCTCTTTTAATAAAATGCCATCTCCTCAGTCAAATACTATCTGGAGTATTTTGGATTTTCTATGCATTTTTTCCTGAAACGAAACATCTCTGTACATGTTTATTAATGTTATTTTATGTGTTTGTGTGCATGTGTGTGTGTGCAAGTGAAAAAAATCCTAACCAGAGTAGATAGCTGATGGTTTAGGGTTAAAGAAATATGGCAGAGGCCCCATAAAAAGACACAGAACATTTCCCAAGGTTGACTCCTCTTGTCACTTGAAGCTTCAGGGGTCGCAAAGGCCGTGCAGCTGCCCCCTCCTCTTCCTCTCCCCACCCCTAAACAGATGATGATTAGAAGAGAAACATGGGAAAAAACACCTCCCTGTGCTATTTGTCTGTTTTACAACGATATGGGATGGAGCAAAATCTGGCATACAACATGAAAAAAACATCCATTGAAATCTCAGTACCAAAGAAACCCCAAAATCTCAATCATGTGGCAAAGCGCATAGTTCTCCTTTGTCCACTGGGTTTCCGTATTATTAACTGAAAAGGCCAAAAATAAGATCAAAACAAATTATGCGACCGACACAATGAAGTCGCCATTTCGCTGATAAATATGGCATTTAAGCTTTCGCCTCTCATCTCCTTCTCTGAGGCCAACGAGTGTTTAAGCTTTCGTGTAATACAAATGCCTCTGTGTAAAAGTCCAGCAGTTCATGTTTTCCCTTTTAACACTGGCTAAAGTATACGGCTTCACATCATGAAGAGGCCATTGCTCTGTCGAAGACTCTCTCTCTCTCTCTCTCTGCTAGTTTCAGAAATAGGCACTCAGACAAATTAGCCTGCTTAGACCAGACTCCATGCTCAGAACAAGGCGTCTGAGGTTGCCAAAGGCCTGGAAAATAAAACACAGGACACTGAGGACCAATTACTTACATAGAACAAATAAAAAAAAATCACCTATGGTTGTTATTTTAGGTTATATTGACCAAGACAGGATATCAGGAGAACAAGTTAAATTCATGGCTAATAAGGTGACTCATTTAACTGTGTAGCTGAGAGTAAAATCTAAGTCTTTATTTTATATCTCAGCCTGAGTTCATACAAAAAAAGGTAGTAAATTGAAAACGAGTGTTTTATGAAATAACAAAAAAGCTCTACAAATGGTAACCATGAAGATGCTTTTTTGGAAAAAATGAAAGACCAAGAGCTGACCAGATGACCAGAGAAAGAAAACGGCCGGGTCGTTAAAGTACCCCAACAAAAAAACCCCAGCTGTGAGAGGGGCCGAGTTGCCCCATTTAATCTCCTTCTGTGCTCCTGACCTCTTCTAAGATATCGTTAACAAACACTCTTGATTGACTGTAATCCATTTGTGTGAATTTTTTTCTAAATTCACTTTTAAAAACACGTTGTGGTTTTATTTATATATAGTATTTATAATAATTATGGGTTGACTGTGCAAAGTTTAAGATATTGAAATATCCAGACATGTATTCATCACAATTCGAAGGAAACCCTTAAAAAAAAAGAGATGTCTGTTAAACGGCTGGTAAATTTCATGACGAGGTGCCATACAGCACTTAAAGGCAGGAAACATAACACAGATCCCAGAAAACTACTGTTCAGATTCAAACTGGAAATGAATGTAGCAGAGATGACATTGCCTGCTGTGCGTCAAGCCAATTATCGGTCTTTTAGCTACAACTTCCAACACAGATCCACTCATCAGGACACATGAGGCATTTCCCCCCCCTCCCCCCAAAAAAATGAACATTTGAGTGCTGCTGAGCTGCTTTTCTCATTACTCTTCCATGACTGAAATGTAATTTCTAAAATGTGACATTCTGGCCTTTACCACTAAACTAATGCAACACTCTTTTTTTTTTTCTCCTCACCTGCTTCAGCACCCTTTAAGCACAAGTGCCCTTTCATCCTGCATCCAAAAAAAAAAAATAGTCATCCTGCCTCTTGTTAGACCCTAGTTCATTTAAAAACATGCTGCTAATATTGCTGTGTGTGTATCCAGAAGAAAGAGGCTGAAAAAGTACTTAGCGCCATTCGAACAGAAAAGGTTTTGGACTGAGAGCTGAAGCTAACAAAATCAGTATAAGCTGCCGAACAACACAACAAACCACCTCCAACGGCGTGCTCATCGTTTTATCACAAGAAACAAAAATAGAACATCTGAGCAGCAGCCTGGCAGGTGTCTACGCTTTAAGTGGCAGGTACGGGCTTTTTGAATGGCAGCGTGTGGAGCCGTTATCTGAGCGCGCTGAATTAACAGGGGTTGACTTTTAAAACAATACCTCCGCCCATCCTCAACACAAACACACGCGGCCAGCTGCCCCGTCTATACTTGTCAAAGCATGAAAAGTCTGCGACTGCTTCACAGACCGTTTGCTATTTTGAGCTGCCAGCTTGATCTTATTCAACGCGGATCAAGACGAATGAAACGTTTAGGCAAAATACAGTCAGGGAGGGAGAGAGAGAAAGAGAGAGAGAGAGAGAGAGAGAGAGAGAGGGTCCTGGCAGAGGGGTGGAGCCAACAAAGCGTGGAGAATGGGATATGGTTAGAGAGCTGGTTTAAAGCATTGCCTAAGATTAGCCCCCTTTCTTAGAATCAATCTCATTACAGCAGTTACATCTTATAAAAGAGTGGGAGATGATGGGAATATTACTCTGGCCTTAATACTGCAGCTAACATGGAGAAATGAAACCTCTTTATGTCTAGATCAGATCAGTCTAGAAGAAGCACGATCGGTGGTAATTTTCTTCTTCTTCTTCTTCTTCTTCTGCTTGCAATTACGAGCTCAACATAAAAATAAACACAAAAAGAGGAGCGAGATATACTGAGTATGTACGAACACGTGTGTGTCTGCTTCTCCGCAATTGCTATTTCACTAACCCGCTACTGTGATTGTTAGTCATTACCTCTGTGACTCCATGTTAAAAAATGTATGTTCCAGCTCCTCCCATGTCTAGTTAGCTAAATGAACAGGGGATATAATGTAGTTTCCTTGGAACCGGTATTAACACTCTGTGGGGTTTTCAGCTGGATATCAATTAGAGGCTCATTAGGCGTTCAGAGACCACAGTCCCTCCAGCTTCCTGTCACCCACTGTGAGGCTGGCTGACCCTGACCTTGAGGGGAAGGCGGGCACTCTCTTGAGTCTTTTCAGCCTTGAGAGAACAGCTTCCTTTGAATCTTATATTTCTGGAAAACACATTGTTTAGAGATATCTTGTGTATGAATATATCCAATTAGACCAGTCAGGAGTCGGCTTTTGCAGATGTTGGTATCCGATCACTTTTATTCCTTCGATTTATCTCGACTCCGACGCTTACCTGACTTACTTCGCTCAGCTCATCTCCACAGAGTGTATTGAAGAGCAATGCGTTTAGCTCTGTGTGCTGTGCATGTTTGCATGTTAACTCATCCGGCCCAGTGCTGCTCCTCTTTATTCTTGCCCCTTGGTGTGTAGTTAGTTTGGGGCAGAGGTGGTTTGGGGTATTTTTAGACAGACTCTTTGGGACTCTCAGGGACTTTGTGTTCTGACTGCTAACACAATGAACGCTCATGCCTGAACAAGGACATATTTTGGTGACTGGAGGCTAAGCAGTAAGACCACTCCCTACATTTAAAAAAAAATCAAGCCGCTGTTGAAGAAAGCCACTCAACTTAAACTAGGCCTGGAAATGTGTATGAACTCTGTCAACAAGGTCATTTATCTTTTCATAGAAAGCAGCCTAATCCTTAAAAAAAAACACAGCTATTTTTAGAACAAACGTGCGATTTAACGTCTCTCATATAGAACATTCATAAACAATATAATGAAAAGCACATTGCCACACCAAGTGCGTTATACTAAGATTACACTAAGTGCCACCTCAAGCAGTGCAGCGCTGTTGATCCCGCAGTCAAGCTACAGTGGAGACTGGATATGCAAAAAGGAAAAGCTCGTGCAGCTGCAGCCATTATGGTCAGCGATCTGACATTTGGTTGCACTGAGAAAACGGAGTACATCCTTTTGATCTGCATGCACTTTCCTTTTTGATGTTTACAACTGTGCGTGGCCTGAGTAAAACCATCTTGGCCTGAGTAAAACACAATTGTTTGGCTAAAAAGAGCCATAAAAATAGCCTGCATAATGTGCCACGTAGCATTTACAGAGCTCCAGAGTGACAGTATGCAGAGCAAGAGCAGCCACTTCACTTAGCCTCCATTTACTTACATCCATATTTGTTAGTTGTTGGACGCTCTGCATGTCTGCATCAGTATGTTCAGCAAAGCGCTGGCTGTGTGTAATACTGCTCCTTTTGCAAACTTTTATAATTTTAGTAATTCTGTTATCTCCAAAAAAAAAAAAGTAGCTGCGCCTAGAAAATATATCTTGAAATGATGTTTTATGAGGACTCGCTACCAGCAAATATTACTTGTTTGGCTTATTTAATCATAAACAGCTAAAATAACTGAATTTATTTCCAAATGACACTCAACAGCAAAAACAACATCTAATTTTCATCACATTGTATAACTTGAGAAAAATCAGTAAAAGCCGACAAAATGGGTATGTATCATTTCTTAAGTGCCCACAGCGATGTGACATCTTCCGTTTATATAAAACTGAGAACACATACATAATGGAAAGGGATGAAAATAATGATTATTTTCATTATTGATCAGTCTGTGGATTATTTTATTCAACTTCAAATATAGAGAAATGCTTGTTGTTAATGACAGGAATTCGAGAAAAACCTAAGTGCCAAGTGCTGAATTCATTTCTCATGTATTTGTCCAACATTAAGGTGCTTTAGAAGATGCAAAAAATGCATCATATAAACGAAGAACTAACTGGCACTGCCTGAGAGCGCCAAGTCTTTATTTAGTTTAGTCATGCTGGTGTGAAATGCCGACCAGGTTTGACCTCACAGGGCTGTCATCAAGGTAAAAAATCAGCGCTGAAAACCCTCTCATTTGTAAAGCTGGCTTCTACAAACGCTTGATTTCTAAAAATGGTTGCCAATTAATTTATCTGATAATCAATAAGAGTACGGCGTTTGCATGTCCTCCCCGTGGATGCGTGGGTTCTCTCCTGGTGCTCCAGCTTCCTCCCACAGGCCCCAAAACATGCACGTTAGGTTAACCGGAGACACTTAATTGCCTGTAAGTGTGAAAGTGAGTGTGAACGGTCGTCTGTCTCTATACTATATATATATATATATATGTCATCCATGTGATTGACTGGCGACCCGTCCAGGTTGCACCCCGCCTCTCACTCAATGTCAGCTGAGATTGGCTCCGGCTCCCCCCGTGACACTCTGGAGGATGAGCAGTAAAGGAAACGGACGGATAGACAGATGGATAATCAATAAATGATTAATTAGATCATATTAACACAGATACGTAGAACGAATTGGGAGTAGAAAACCCTAATAGGCTTTTGCCTGTGAGCGCCCTGACTGATAAAGACGATGACACACAATGATAAAAAAAACCCAAGAATACCCGCCTGACAACAGATAAGAAGCTGATGTCATCTACACACAGAAGAAGCGAACAATGTGTGAACTGTCAGAAATCAGAGCGACAAACAATGGTGGTAAACAGCGTGATTCAGCCGGCTCTGCCTTGACCGCACTGTACGCCGGCTTCTCACTGGCTGTTACAGTATCTCACTCCTCGCAGTGATGCAAGGTCACGGCCGAATATTTTGGGGATTCGAAGTTCTTTCTCAACCTTGGAAAACGCTAGTTGACAAAACAATCGACGAGCCACTAAAGACGGAGCTTGTGGTGATACTGTTTTGATATTGTTATAGCAGCTGAGATACATCTGCAGCTTGATAAGAGGTTGAAAGCTGGATTTGTGTCCTCTACTGCTGTTAGAATGACATCATCTCCCTTAAGACTTGAGTGTTATCATTTACAGTTATTTATTGGTTGTAGTTCGTCATATACAAAGGGTATCATTGAAAAACGGCGCTGCTCCAAACTCAAAACAATACTACTCTTCATAAAAACCCTTTTCTCCTACCCTCCTACACTCGCCGTCACACCCCGTTTTAGCACACAAAGCCAATGGAAGCAGCTGTATTAGCAACAACGTGTTCACTATGTTCCACAGACACAGAGAAATGCCTCGCAAATTATAATCAAGTTAACCCATTAATGGCCGTTTCACATCACAGGGCCGAGGCTACCCCCGTCTCCCACTGCTAACCGAGCGCGCCGCACAGGAACGGAGGAACAGTGACGCTATTTAGATATGACAGAGCACTAGTGTTTCATTGACAACTTCGCGCCAGCCCACGGATCACATTACAAAAGCTCTGGCAGCAGGAGCAGTGTCAATGTACAGGCATTAAGTGAGCGACATTGGCGGTAACCCCTGTTTGTCTTTGTGCTGAACCTCTAACAGCGCACAGCTTTCATGACGGTTGGCAAACTCCCTGATAATCTGCTAATAGTGACACCAGATGTTGCGAGTGAGGAGAGCAGGGAGGACGAATACAATGCTTGGATGCTGCATGCAGAAGAAGACACCAAAGAAACAACCCGGTGGGTGTAGAAATATGCACTTTCCACCATAAAAATCAAAAAAAGGTAGTGACAGAGGTCACCGGTTGCTGCCGACAACACTGCAAAACAAAAAGGTTGTTGATATGGTAGCTGTTGTTCCAGCTATGAGACGCTGCTTTCAAGCCTGATGTATACTCCACCACTCATCTACAATCAGCAGCTGGGGTTGGCTCCAGCAGCTGCCTAATAGGCTAACGGGGATCCTCGGGTTCCCAGGAGGAAACGTTGAGTGGCAGACTGATTGGATACAGCCGCGCAGCCAATCTCTGTTATCTTACAGCCAAAGCCATCTTGGCAGAATCAGGTAATGTCATGTAATGTAAGAGGTAGCACATATAAAAGAGTGCATGTAATACTTCCGCTTGTCCAGAGAGAAGTGATTAACTTGATTTCATTAAAGCTGCAATGCAGCAATAAGCTAAAAGTCTCCAGCCACAGCGGTGACTGCCAATATGAAATATCAGCGCAAACTACGGGGGGAAAATGGGTAGAAATGACTTCCCACACGTCCCAAGCTAAGTGAGAACGGGCTCCTGGCCATGTTCTCACTGCATCAACTCCGACATGTTGTTACATGTCAGCATCTTTCAGACCTTATTAGCTTTTTAAAAGATAATTTTTCAACATCCATACCGAGACGCCAAAACAGCGGAGAACCACTTCAATTTCTTCCAGCGGGGCATTCAAAGGCCACTCCAGCCAGCAGCTGTACTTCATTTCCACCAAGTGGCTTCCCACTGTTTTTTGAAGCCTTGTTTATTGTTTACAGAGCAAACACAGAACACTGTGTGCCAGCGAGTCAATTTTGATTTCTGATTCTGATTATTAGTAGTAGACGTAGTGGGAGTTTGACTTGTTGGCTGTGACGTCTGGTTTCCGCAGGGGTTTTTTTGGGTTTTTTTTTTTTTGTTGTTGTTGCGCACAGCACTGCAGGCTGTGACCCTCACACATGGCTTGCTTTATAAATATGGAAGCGTGGATTAAAAATGAAAAGCAGTAAAGAAAACCGCAGGGTATAAATATCAGACTTAAAGTATATATTCTCTACAGATAGGCCTACAGGCCCTTTTTCTCTGGTCTGATTTAAAACAGCAGATCCGTTACACACCTTCTCTTTTGGGACGTATAAATAGTCACCAAACACTGTAATAACTTGCAAGCAAAGACACAACTTACTGAACACATGCTTCTGCCAAGTATATAAAACACAATGCTCTGAAAAGCAGACAGACTCAACGCAGACCGCAAGTTATTATATATTGATGCCGTGCCCCCATTTATTGTTATGAAACTGTAACTATGCCTACCTATCTTAATAGCCTCCCTCGTACATGTACATAGCACCGGAAAGCACTTTGATCCTTTGCTGTATTTTTGGTTGAGCTGCTGGATTCTTTCTTTTTTTTTTTTTTTTTTTAAAGGTGTATATCTAACTCCTTTGAAGAGAAACAGGCAACAACATGTACATGAAATTAAAAAGAAAAAACAGTCTGGCCAGCACCTTTCTTCCAATCTATTTTGGGTTTGTTTTTTTTGTAATAATAGACCTTAGACATACAAACAGCATGCATCCAAAATGGTGCCGCATTGTTGTCATGGTTTTGTTGAAAAGCTCTGCGATGACAAAGCCACAGAAGTCTACATGAAGTGGTATTTGTGACAAATAATACTCTAAAAAAACAGCTTCAGTTGTCTGAGGCTGAACTGGAACAACAGAGGGACGATTTCCTAATGCAAACTTCAAAATCTTCATCTAGTCGAAAAAGGCCTCAGCGGCACAAGTAGGTGAGACACGCAGTCATAAAATGTACCTATCAGAGCCGTGAATGTCACTGACTCCCAGCGGTACAGGAAAACAAAAGGGGATAGCAACAGCTAACCACAGCGTTATTCCTCTGATGAAGGAGCTGCGGAAAAAAAACAAAACAAAAAAAAAGATGAAGCGGCCCCGACTTACCTCGGAGTCCGTTCGCTAACAAGAAAGAATGAGGCGCTATAAGAAGACGCCTTTTTCTGCATCATTATTACATAATCAAAAGGGCCACACCGAAAATGAGGGACATGCCTGGGGAGAATCCATATCCCTCGTTAAAAGGAGTTCACTGCACTGTTGTTTCTTCCAAATGAGGCAATTTCTGTGTTTTACGGGCTATCAGGAATATCTTTATCCACTGATTTCTCAGCGTGTTTAAAGCTGCTGCTGGTATTTCTCTCAGACAGCTGAACTTCTAATAGCATACAGTTTATGGCGATATTGCTGTGGTGTCCCCCCCCCCCCCACCCCTTTGCCTTGCATTCCTAATATGACTGCCTTGCCCACTCTTGGGGCTTAAATTGACTTACTGGCCAAGAAGGACATAAATTATGACCAAAATATCAATTTTAAATCCCTTTACGCAGCGTTTTCTACTAAACTGATGATTACGCTATTCATACAGTACACACATACATGAATAATATACATACAAAGCTAAAAAAAAAAAACCTAGCATTTTTTCTTTCCAATAGGATTTCCTGCTTTTCCTCTGATTATAACAGCATCAAAAGTGCCATTTGCCTCAGCGCTCAGGTTAATGAAACAAAACATCCCTGAGGACAACACCTTCATTCCCAGTACAGGAAACAATCTCACATTTTCAAAGCTGATAAGATTCAGAGAGTAACACCCGGTGCTGTCTGTGCTTGGTAGCGAGTACACACACAGAGAAAGAGCCGTTTTACCTCATTAAACAACAGACCTTTTCATATCTGAAAAGAGCAGTCAAATGCTCCTGTGCGGTCAGAAGTATCTTAATTAACTACAAGCACTTTTAAGAATAGAAAGTGCAGTGTCAGACATTTATTTGGTATTTGTGAGTTGTATAAAACTATCTATACAACTGTTAGTGACACTTCAGAGGAGAACGTTGGACTGTTAAATGTTTTACAATGTTATGCAATATCATTCTATGTTATTTTATGACAAAGTGCTGTAATTTGTCCTTTCTGTTGCACCCACTTGGAGGAAAGAATGAAAAGAATGAGACCCTCTTATGTAAAATTATCCTGTGGTTGCATTGCATTACGGTCTACCTACTGTAGACCTTTTGTCAGTGGAAAAAACAGGGAACTCCTTGAAATCTACAATGCACAATGACTGAAGCTTGCTAGAAAATGGCAGGTGTACGGTGGCCCTGAAAGCTCAACACACTGCCGCTTAAGAAAACGCATGCAAATAGGCAAAAAAAAAACAAGCGAATTACAAAAATGTCTTATACAAATACACAAACATGCTGCAAATTCGGAAAATACAACCAAAAATCAGAAAACCAGACCAAAAATGCAAGAAAAAAACAATATCTCTTGTTCTGCTGCGTATATCTTCATCTTTTCTTGAATTATGGTGCAATGATGAATCAGTGGCTGCTTAATTAATCATATAAAAACTGTAATTATCATTTTGTTCTCTAACACCTTCTTAGGAGTACCTACCTTTTTTTATTTTAAGATTAGAGACATGTTTTATTCATACTGTAGGTTTCAGTAAGAAACTGAAGGCTGTTTTCTGTCAACCTAAGCTTGTGAGAAATGTTTTGCCCAATTTTGCTCGAGCAGAATCTTTTTTTTTTTTTTTTGTGTTGTTTGTTTTAACCTTTCGTTGTCAGTGAGCGTGACAGGAGGGACTGTGCTGGCTCGGACTGTGGAAAACAAGGCCTTGTCACTGCCCCCATGAGCAGAGAAAGATAAGCACCGACAGACAAAAAGTTTAGAGCTGGTGGACAAAAAAAAAAAAAGAAAAGAAAAGAAAAACATCATGATCTCATAATGGAAAACCTCCACACTGTGAACTTACAGATGTGTGTCAGGAGAGGGGTAGCAAGAGAGAAGCAAAACTAGCGCTTGTCATTGAAGTGTTGAGCGAACGCTTTGAGGATGACTGTCTTTTATCTATGCCGAGCCGAGCTGACAACCAAGATCTTGAATAAAAAAAAATAAAAAAAAGTACAGTGAGACAGCAGTCATCTCCAGCCTCATACAAAAACCATGAGTGCTGGAACCCAAATCTTACCAGGCTGCAGACCTATTTTTCTGATAAATGCTTTATCACAGCAGTTTTCTGGATGCCATAAAGGCGTAGCTCGCGACTATAAAGAGTGCGTGTAAACTATGCCCTAAAAATAACATTTTCTTTCAGTGACGCCTTTGCTATTTCACAAATCTGCACCATGTTAAATTCTAACCATATAACTGAGAAACATAAAACATCTAAGACATCTGCCAAGATTTTGACATCTTATAACATTCCCCCACTCAAAATCCAGACTCTGTTTCTACCATATAAAGTGCTGAACGGTGATCATAGGGAAATAAGTGTTTTCCCCTTCCAAACAACAGACATTACACAGATTAACAGCCTTTGTTGAAACATACTATTACCACATAAGTCCCTGTCTAGAAGGACCAGATGTCAGATAATAGGCTGTGCAGAGTGAGGTAGGTGCTGGCCTGAAGCCATTGAACAAGTAAGAACAGCTTCTTCCATATAAACCTCTTCACTTTATGGACAGTTTGTTGTCTGGGTGGGCAACCCCCCTCCCCATACACCTTACAGATTACATATGATGTGTTACACATGGAGAAGAAGTATAAATTCCTCCTTTGTGTACATAATAACCTTAATATCCATTCACCTTGTTTGACACAGCAAGGCCTCTGTTTTAAAATCATCTGCAAATTCTGTGGTTGCGTCCCTAATTTAACCACATATTTTTAAGAGAGAAAAAAAAACACACAACAATGTGTTGCACAGTCCCAATATAAAAGTCATGAAAATACAATACACATGTTGCAGTTTGCTGACCGAAAAGAAAAGAAAATGCTTGTTATTGTCTTCAAAGGACTGGCTAAGTCTATCTCATTAAACACTACTGGGGGTGTTTATTGGCTTAGCTGGCTGGCTGGCTGGGGTTTGCCTATGAGCAGCAGCAGCAGAAGCAGAAGATATAGGTATTAAAAGGTTGGCTGTTGCAAGAGCTTGACACCTCTAACACACTCATTTTTTAATTAACGGTGCAATCAAATTAACTTTAAAATGCAAACCTGAGCGGCTGAGAAAGTGTAGAAGTTGCAGTACAAAATGACAGATTACCTTTCCTAGACTTGAACCTTTGTTTTTCTGGCCAGTTCAAGCATCACATCCGTGCCTCCCGTAATGCTGCTGCCGCCGCCGCCGCCGCTGCTGCCGCTGCTGCTGCTGCTCCGGTACCGTCTCTACTGCCGCTGCTGCTGCTGCTGCTGCAGCGCTCCGTGCGGCTCCTCAATCCAAAATTACGCGACCAAGTCTGCACGTTTCCCAACCAGTCCCGAGATAGCTTTGAGCAGAGCGACTCTGAAAATGACTGCACCGATCAAAGCGGCAACACTTCAAGTCCAGATGGAGACGGTCACAGTAGCGACACCCATGGGTGTACGCGGCGGCTACACAAGCTCGGTCTGCAGCAGGTAGCGGTGGTCTGACTGACGGCTCCTTCTCCTTCTACCCCCCTCCGCCTAATGTGCCAAGTGTCTCGGCCATTCACAACTCAAGTCATGCGTGTGCGGCGCAGTCAGAGGCAGTCGGTGCCCAGTGCCACGCAGCGCCGCAACATGGAGCGCTGACTCTGCCAATCACTGGGTCAAGCCAATTAAAACCATCAAATATAGTGCTTCCGGTACTGTTTTCACAATAAAAAAAAGGATAACATCTGCAACGTGTACAACTCATATGAAGGGCCAAAAATAATAATGATAATAATATTGAATGAGGCTTGGAGCAGCCCAGTAGCTGAGTGGCTACTGCGCATGTCATGTTACCGCAACACTTATGGCTCGATTCCCTTGTTGCACTGTTACACCCTCCTCTTGTTTCCCGCCCACCACCTCATTAATAAATGTCAAATAAAGGATAAAAAATGCCTTTAAAATATTCTCTTTAAATATATACATACACAAAGACAACAAAGATAGAAGCATTTCCTTATATTACCTTTTTATGATGATTATTGCGATACTTCCGGTATCCATCTGACTGTTTCTAGGCAACTTGACGCTGAAGGCGAGCAAACGGGGCACAGCAACAAACATACAGTGACGGGGGGGTGCAAGGAAAGCTTAATGAATTATTTATGACGAAAGGAGGCACTAATACCTAAATCATTCATAATTATTCAAGAGAAACAAGGTCGATGTCAATCAAACTTCCATCACTCTCTCCCCCGCAGACCAGGTCACATGACATTTGGAAATGATAGATGGAGAATGGGGTTGGTCAGTCTCAGACATTATCCTGACCTCTTCTTGAATCAGTCAATAAAATTACAGGCCCATCAGGCAGAATTACAATCAGGGATGCTTTATTGGATATAATTAACGATACGCTGTGCTTGATTGTGGCATACAAGTTAAATGGACATCAGCTGACCTGAATCTGTATGGAATCAATTGAATGTATTATAATTATAATGGTCATTATTCGCTGAAAAGGTCATGTGAGGAGAAAAATGCAAAATGTAAACGTTTTGAGGAGAATTTCTATTGATTATATTTGTGGTTGTTGTTGTTGGTAGTCATAGCTTAAATGCCTTTTTTATTTACCACCATATTAGTACCACATTAGTGCTGATTCTTACTAATCATTAAGTGATAATGTGCTTATCTGGCATGAGCTGTAATCTACTTATTCTCTTGTCTTGTGATTAAACGGATTATATATTCAGATATGAACTTAAGAACCTGTCATTGCAGTTGACTTGGACTCACTTCATAGAGTTTCTGCACCAGTCTAGACACTTTTTTTCCACCACAGTTTATGTGATTGTTGTCCTTTCAAGTTGTGAGCCACATATGGTTGGTCTTCTTTGGTAACTTTATTGTATACTATTATAATATACTGTGTGTCTATCTTCAGTGCTTATGTACCAATGCATAAAGGTCAAGCTTTTAAATTATCATTTGGCTGGCAAGAGGAAGATGTACTGCAGGTATGCTAACCCTAAAGTAATCCTTTGCTACCATATTAAGACACATGCCAGAATTAAGACATGGCAACATCATACATCTCAGCTTGTATGCGATGTAACTAAATATATCCTTCAGTGGGCGGACATAATAAACCCGCCAAAGGACATATTTGTACTTTAAAAAAGGTTCCCTCTCTGCAAATGGTAATGAGAAATACCTGAGGGAGGCCCTAGAAACAGGCTTGGGTGCAGGGTTTCTGACACAATGTGTTCACATGTTTGTGTGTTTGCGTGTGTGTGTGTGAGAGAGCCTGTGTGTCAGTGAGTGTGATGAATGAGGTGGTCACAGATAGCCTAGTGGTTAAGCTTGCCCTCCCTCCTCCTAAACCACCACCACCACTTGAAACACATATGCTTCCACTGGCATTGAATCAAATCACGCTTTCCTCTATCTCTTGTCTTCTCCGGTACGTTCCCTCTGTCTGAACATAAAGAATGAAAACAGAAAAAAAGAAAAAAAAAAGAAGGTGAGTGCGCAGCCCCACTCTCCCTTTAACAGACTGCGAGGGGAGGTGAGATTAATGGGGGCTAACACAAGATTGCAGGGAGATCAGCGGAGTCGTGGGGAGCCTGAGAATTAAGAGTGACTCAATGAAGCCTGGCCCTGGATTTTCTGCTAATCTACTGAAGCTCCAGCTCCTCTGGCACAGCTCTGTGTGTTTAAACTGCACTGTATGTCATGGCAGTAGGAATCTTTTTATTCTACTACTCTCAGATGTGAGACTGAAAGATCACAGTCTTAAGCTTTTATCAGTCAATGGTATGTGGCTGCATATCATGAGGAAGTCCAGACAGGGAGTTTGTGTTGTGTTGTTAAATATAACATAAAAAAAAAATTAAAATGTGGCACTGTATTGGTGCTTGTTAACATAATTGCAGCTATAGTAACATAAGCTCCGTATCTCCTCACATATACAGTAGCAACAGTAAGCATAGCAACAGTTGCTAGGGAGAGACAGGGCAGATCCCTAAAGAGCTGATGTGCTCGTTTGGTAAATCAACCATATAAAAGGAAAAATTCCCTCAGGACTTTATATTTCCAGAGTCACAAACACTAAAACAATACTGGCCAAGGAAAACGTGTCAACTGTAAACTGAGGTTAGCTCGTTTTAAAATAGGCTCATCGGCGACGTTTAACGTAAAGTTGATCGATATAAATTCAACGCGGATCTCCATGGAAACGAGTCATAAAAAAAACAAAAACAACAACACAGTGGGTGTGAACTCTATTCAACTTCCCAACAATAGCCTGTAACTGACTTCATCGTTCACATCGATCCGTCTAAAGAGTGGGTGGCTTTACATGAGTGTTAAATAGGTTCACGTTTCATATAAATATTCATATAATTAATTATTAAAAGAAATCATCATATGTATTTACTCCATCTGGCACCGTTACGTCTATACTTTGTATTAAAAAAACAGAATTAAGACTTTTCCAATTGTTATTTTTATACAAAAAAGGTCTAATGTTATTTTAAACAATTAAAAATAAATAACAATAACAATAACGAATAATGTTTTGTAGCTAATTTGAATGTATGGACCCAAAGATTCATTTTATTGTACATGTTGTGATTTTAATGGCTACATTTTGTATTGATAAATGTCTGTTTTATAAAATGTAAAGCTACTGTTTACTCTCAAGACTTTGTATTTGCTGAACCCTTCAAAAGCTACTCCTATGTTCTGAACTTAAATGTTAAATAGCACGTTTGAAACCATTTGAAATGTATTGTGCCTTTATGTTTTATTGTCTTTAGCTTCTGCTCTTGTCTTCTTCCTTTATTATGTCAATTTCTTAAGTTTAAAACTAATATTGGGATAAATAAAAATATATTTTCTAGTAAAAAAAAAACAGCTTAATTGTGCGAGTTGTGGTTGGACGGTAGCAGCCCACCACACACATCCAACACACCTGAAAGTGGATACAGGTGTCGCCTTTCTACAGTCTTGCTTTCTCTAGGATTATTTCACACCTATACCTACAGTATCTAAGCACTACCCGTGCCCCACCACACTCGTAAGCTGCCATCTGTTGTGTTGTAATTATGTCCCAGACAGGATGTTAAAAGCCTCGGTAAAGTTGAATATGGTTGGCGTGAGAGGGAAACGACCACATTTGGACCATCAGGTAGTGAAAGTTGTTTAACGGTAAACGTTCCTCTATCCACTTTATCATTACCTCTTTTTTTTAAACTATCACAGTCCACATCAGCTGCAAAGAAGGTCTCAAACACCTTTAACACTTAAATAACAACATCAATAAGACCAGACAGATTCCATGTTGGTTTTCCTCCTGTTTCTCCCCAATTTTTTCAGTCACCAGCCGCCACTGACACACACAGCATTTTACCATATAGTTATCAACTTTTCTAACACTCTTAAAACCTCTTTGCTTGCCACTTGCAATCGTCCCCCCACCCACCCCCCTGCAGCTGTGGGAAAAGTGCTTCATGTGAGCCGGGGAGCCCGTGGAACAAAGGCTCGGTGTCCTGCCTTCAAGCTGTCTCCAGTGAAACCCTGAGCATGATTGCAGAGCTGGCAGTGACTTCAAAGATTCCCCACAGTGGAGAGGCCCCCACGGCACCCAGATGTAAGTTTTCTAGGATATATTTTGCTCTGCAGGTTATAGCGGGATGCAACTGGCCAGTGTTTTTTTACCACTACCTGGTGTGTGTGTTTTTAAAAAAAATCCATCTATTTTTTTTAAGCTTTCTACATCATAATATGAACCGATATTCAATATCTGCTGTGTTATTATTGCAAGTCAATATGTTTGATTTCATTTGGAGCATGGCTTCTCTGCATCGCCTTTAACAAAAGGCAACAATGTGAAGTCTGACACCAGGAGCGCAGGTTCGAGCATGTGGAGAGCAGAGTATTAAATGGATCCACCCATGGAGAAGCAAGCAAACAAACGGAAAGCCAAGATATCCTGAGGACCAAGAACAAGACGAGACACCTTTTCAACAAAACAAACACCGAGGAGATCATAGACTCTGAACATCCCTCCGGTACTGAAACTTTGGACAACTTCCTGGGAGATACCGTTGCCGTCCCACATCTTTCCAGACTTGATACACTGTCCAGTAAATCTGAAGAAGGGGAGCCAGATGACGACTTCTAGCAGAGCACATACTGAGGGATTATATCGCCGTTGAGACGACAGCTTCTCAGTCAAACTCCTTCTTATAGCCTGCAGTCTTTCAATCCACAGTTAAGTACATGAAGAACTTCAGGTAGAGCACCTGCTAGCAGTGATGGATACAGTCTCACTCATCTACCGGAGCAAACGAGTTAATCTCAAACGGCGCCAGTGCCTCCTATCTCTGACAGAGTCAACAGGGGCTCTCTGCGGCTGGCACTCAGGCAGACAGACCGACATCTCCCTCCTGAGCTTCAAAGCAGCTGGCAAACATCCCAGACAAGCCGTGCTCCTCCACCCAGGCAATCTACTCTGGTCAACTGTGAGGAGGAAGCAGAGGCTGTTCAGGGAGGAACCGGTTCTAACGAGGCCTCGAGTCCGAAGACATCTGGACAGCTAGATAATCTGAAACGTGGTGATGATGATGACACACGATGAAGAGGGAGGGGTTACTCCTGCCCAGGATGCTCAGTCAGTAGAAGAGATGCAGACCCAAACAAAGGCGATCATATGATGAATAGATATAATGTAATGCACTGAATATCTATGGCTTATTTTATGATAGTAATATTATGATAATAATCTTAATTTGTAAAAGACTACATGAAATAGTATGCAAATTAACTGATTGAATTAAAAGTTTCAAATATTAATAAAAGGTTTGGGTTGTTATGAGGTTGTATTATGAGACATCTAATAAGGAAGAACCAGCAACCAGTGTCAGATCTGCCACCTTGGTGAATGTTCACCATCCAATCCACTGTTATCACCCTCTCTGTGTTGATGAAGTATGCAGGTTCAATCACCATAAACGCCTGAAGGAATTGGATCAAGACATAAATCCAGTCTGGTCGGTATAACTAAAGCTGATAATGTCTTAACAGATCTGCAACACTAATAAGAAAAAAACCCTAAATATGTTGAAGAACAGTTTAATTAGGGTATTAAGAGATCATAGTTGAAATGTTAAGGCACACCTCCGTGTTGTCAAATCATGTAAACTTCCAGATCCAGATACATTTGACTGGGATTATTACAGAAGACACAGCCAGCAGCAACAAGAAGTGAATTTACATAGAATCACCAAAATGGATAAATACATATATATATATATTCCTGGAAAACTCATCTCTTGCATGATCTCTTCATCATGTTGCACAAAGAACTATGACTATACTTTATGACGACACTTCGTCTTGCTTCCACCTGTTTTTTTTTAGATGGATGACACCTGCGATCTGGATCCTCTCCTACAATTGTTCTGTTTTTTTTTTACTGCTATTAGAGTTTTTTTTAACTTCCCAATCAAAGTATAAGCCAGAGTAACTAGAATCTTTAAGCATATTATTGTGTATGTAATGTATGATGTAGGTTGACCCAACCTAGAGCATACAAAGAAAATAACTCTAAATGATCTCTGCAGCTGTCACTATTAGCCGTTGTGTATTTGGAGGTACTCCATACCTGCACCCAGAGTGTTGCAGTGTTTGCATTGTGATGCCATCGAAGCACCCCAGAGGCTTTGGTGTAATTACTGCTCCTGTAAATAGATTGATATTTATCAGCAAATGCTTTGATATGTAAATGAAAGCAATTACCACATTAGGGTTCAGATTGAATTAAAAGTTATTATTTATATAATTGTATTTACAAATTGTCTCATATTAGAAAACAGCACCAAGTTAATTAAATTCTATTTTCTGGTTCCAAAAGAATATTTGATAATTGAATGATAAGCACTTTTTAAAAAAAACTATTCTGAAAGATGCTTCTGTAAAGAATTGAAACTTATCATTTTGAAAATGGAAATCTTTATTTGGAATCGATTTAAATGATATATTATGTCCTCACGTTCGGCTATGGACACAGTTTTTCCAACTAATAAGGAGGACACTTGATCCTCAGCACAACTAAACAAGTTGTTTCAGATACAGCAGCCCTTAAAGTACCGCTTTGTTCATTGGACGACACGTACAGTATATGAGCTCAGCAGGAGCCAATCAAGCCTCTCTGAGTGGTTAATTGATATATTGGCTTGTCAACTTTGTCTGCTACTTCACTCCAGAGAGTTTAATGGATATGTCTGTGATAGAAGGGTCTTTATGACTGTATATGAGGTTATGTCTTCATTGTAAATAAAGGATTAGTGAGTGTTCAGTGTTTTAACATGTGTAGCTTGACTTTCTAGATAGTAACATATGACTCAGCAGATTTCCTGTAGTCAATTATTTTAACTGCTACTTCTCATATTTGGAAAACATTGGTTTAATTGTAACTATGCATTAACATGTATTGCATTGATACCTTGTGGACAAAGTTTTATATATTTTTGCAAACCTTATTACAGTTGCTGTAATAAGGTTGTGAGAGATTTAGAAGACAATCTATACTGACAGGTAAACATTTTTTTAGTGTAACGTCACAATTTCAAAAATATGTTTTTTTTTTTACTAAAAAAGAATGTACAATTAAAATAACCTTGACATGTTTCAATCACAAACATTTATATGATAGAATTGAACTACTTTTGACACTATTTCATCACATATTCAGCACACATCTAACCAAAGCGCATCGTCCATGTTCAGCACGACATGTCAAACTAGGAAACAACCTTAACAGTAACGGCATGAAGCAGCATTCAGTGGATGAGTCTTATCAAAATTCAAGTTGATGTTCGAGGGGAGCTGCTTCCAACAATGTGCATCAATGTCACATGAGTAAAATCGCTGATGCTCCTCGTTGAGATTCCTGTGATGTGGCTCAGTTCTCTCACTACCTGCGATGTATGAAAAGACAGAACAACAAAAACAGTTTGTATGGTTTGTTCACCCTGTAATGCATCTGCGAAAGATGAAATAACTGATGTCAAAGAACAAATGCGACTGTGAATGTATTAGAAGTATTTCACCTGTTCACATTTTCTGACACAGAGGATGAAGGTAGCCACCGCGATGACGCCGACGCCGAGAAGCATGCAGTCTTCAGTCACTGTCACAAACTTCTCTCTGTTTTAAGAGATGGTCTTAATAACCTCACACACCAAGAGGCTGTATTCGCTCATATTGTAACACCTCTTCGGGTTTATGTGTTGCAAGTGGCGAGCCATGAAAAAAACGACTGTAGCTATCTGTCCCAAAACATCATGAAAATGTGCCTTAAAGGAAAATATGATACCTCTGTTCCCTCGGTGGGCTGAGACATTGAGTTGTAGTCATTAACAAGGTGTCATAAATGCTAGTCCTATGCAGGCTGATGAACTGGAGAACGTGGTGGCACAGGTGATACAGATGTTCCACAGGGACAGATGCTTCATTGTATCCTGCAAAAACCACCGTCAAAAGTCAGCGCAGCCGTTCATAGATGTGATTATTGCCACATAACCCTGTTTACAAATGACTTTTACACCCCAACTCTTCACATGAGATCTTACCAAGCACCTCCAGGAGTATTTCCACATACATCAGAGGGTTCGGAGCGTTTAGTCTGAATCCAAGCCCCTTCAAGACCATCAGCTCTGATTCCATGACAGTCTGCTTGGATACACTGTGGCCAATCGAATGCAGAAAGCGCACAGCTGTGTTGTTGTTGATCATCTATGAATTGTTTGGAAAAAAAAAATCATTGGAGGTTCTCTTTATTTTTCATTTACAGGGTGCTGAAATGTATCCAAGAACTTACATGACTGTGCAGAGACAGTTTGCTTGCAAGTTGGACGCAAGAAAAGACGATGAGGGGGAATTTCTCCTTGAGCTTGTCAAAAACAGCATCCTCGTAACTTCTTGGCTCCTCGGCAGCGGCGCCTTGAGGTGTGGGTGTGGTGAACAAATCAGTAAGGTGCTTGACCATGAACCTGGAGGGGTGGGAGAAATATTCACATGAAGCCCTGACTAAATGATTACAGCGGTGAAGAAATTCTGATGCGCTTCTCCCTCTCACCTTTGAAGTAACTCAACAGCGTGGTACCCAACCAGCGGATCAAGGCTCAGTTCTTTAGTTATCAGGAAAGTGAACTCTAAGCGACGTCAGAGAGGGATGGAGGGGCGTCAACAAAAGCAGACACAAAACAGGAAAATCTTTTCTTTTTTTTTTTCTGAGTGGAAGCATACGGTACAGCATGTCGGGACAGAGAGCTGACAGATTATACTCAAAAGCCTATCTGCAAAAATGGAATCTGTAAAGCAATATCATGCGTGCAGTAACACGGAGGCAGTAAATGTGTCGAGGCAATCTTATGTATCGTGACGCAGGCAAGGAGGTCTCGCACAGTTCAGTGCAGAGGGGAATCAATGGATTGAAATGTGTGCCATTACTCTCCAGGTGTTATTGGTTATTCGCCGTCATTTATGAGCTCTTTATTAGCTCTGCTGATCGACCATATTGGAAATGAAAAACTATAAATATATAGGCTCATTTACAGGTGCAAATTGTCCCCTAGATGATGAGATACAATAACACACAGGGGGCCCAGATGGTCCAATAACACCAGGTAGTGAAAATCCTGATTTTTTTTTTTATGTGAAATTAAAAAAACAGCTGAGGGTGGTGCAAGTAAAACATTTAACACTGAATCACAAACATGCTGGGTTCTCAACACCGCCCACAAGATAAACACTGGCAAAACTGTATCGAGACCTGGCCAGTTTGTTTTTTTTTAATTGATCAGTCAGTTTAAAAGAAACTCAAGTTTTTATCTGGAAGTTCCTTTTATTCAAAAAAAAAATCACACTCTGCGGTGAAACTGTGAAAATGGTGAGTTACTTCAGTAAGCTGGTCTTTGGCGGTTATGAAAGCATCAGCGCTCACACCTGGAGAAGCATGTTAAATGAAATGAGACAGAACTTCACACAGAGTTACCCACATTTCATTTGAGCTGTTATGTAAAGTACAACTAATCATTTGGAGGTAGATTATATAAGTCATTAAAGCCTGCTTTCCATCTGCTCCTCCTCTCCGGCACAGGGATTGTCGGCGGAGGTACTGGCAGCAGGGAGTGCTCAGGTATCTCGCAGAGTTTGTATTGAGAATTGGCCTCAGTAATGACGGGGCTCATAATTCCAGATGTATGAAAGACTTCCCGGTGATGACAAGGCACGGTGAGGCTTAGTGGGGCATTCAGAGACAGTCCTGTAGCGCAGCACTCCTACCTGCTGACTAAATTATTCAAGGTGTTAAGAGTGAGACAGCTGAAGCAATGACGCCATGAAAACACCTACAGTCCTATAAGCCTATACTTCTTTTAATGTAGTAATGAAATTAGTAGCAACCATAGAAGATACATGTTTGAAATTACGTTTTAAATGAGTTTACTAATAGGATGAATTCAAAGCTTTTCTTGCCATAATCATTCCTCCTGTTCATACAGACCTTTAGAAGATCCTTTCATAATGCACTTGTAAGTGATGGAGGCCAAAATCCACAGTCCTCCTTCTGTGCAAAGTTAATCTGAAGATAATACAGATCTTCAGCCGTTCAAATTAGTCAAATCAAATAGATATCTTTCAACGTTACAGTCTTTTTAGTGCCGCAGTCCCTTTTTTAGTTACTATACATCCACCAACAGGGAAACACAAAGAGGGAATTAGATGCTAAAAAGACTGTAAGTGTGGCAGATATCCACTTGATGTCACTAACACAGACTGCTGAACCCTCAAATAAACTTTTAAATGCATTTTTCCATATAAATGACTGTGTGGACACACTGTGGACTTTGGCCCCTCATTACTTATATCGAAAGCCTATTGAGGGGGATCTTTTAACAGCAAGTATGAACAGGAGGAATGATTACAGCGAGGAAAAACGTCTCTCACTGTTCATATGGACACCCGACTGTTGTTTTAAGACACATTTCAAGGATTGTGAACCTGTCCTTTAAAGGATTTGTAGCAGAGCACAAAGAACGTAAAAACATCATAAATTAAGAGGGGAAAAGTCATAAGCAGTGAAGATTATCTAGCTGTTAATTGTCACAGCTGTGAACATGATGACTAACATCTTTTATCTGAATGCTTCGGAGAAAGTTAGAAAATGTTCACGTTAATTCACCTGAAGGAAAACAGGTGTCGTTTCTTCAGATAACGGTTGAAATAGACGCGGTTGAAAGTCTGTGTTTGACGTCATAGCTCATTTAAAACGGATAAAATGCATTTTACACATAAAAAAATGTCCCACAAACAGTTATTTATCTGAAAAAAAAATTTTTTTGCATCACCATTATTCGACTCATAAAATTGTTGAGTTGAGTCTGAGTTTCACTAAAAGAGCAATTTGCTAAAAGCTTTGTTAGCTAGGTTAAAATTAACGTGTTACCGTTAACGTTACTCACCCATTAGTCTTTTCTCTTTGAAGTCTCCGCTACATTTTGATAAACTGTCGAGGTTTTCTTTGTTTCTTTTGTTGAGATTAATGAGAAAATCTGAGAGTAAGTCATAAGAAGCTTCTCGAAATTTGATGTTTGTACTTTGACGTGGAGAACAAATAAATCTTTTCGCCATTTACACTGACTAACGGTTACTTTCTGTAAGTATAAAATGTATTTTTACAAGTGTACAGTTTGGAGTTTATTCACTTTTGTCAACAGTTGATAGAAATACATCTAAAAATTTTGAAAAAATAACTGGTCTGAAACTTATATTTTCCTGAAGATGGCGCTATTCTCGCAGGTTTCATCCCTGCGTCGCTTCGTGGGAACCAAACGAACGAAACCTGGCACACGGGACACATTTTGATGTTACACATCCTGTTTCAAACACAGCACAGATCTCACAACGTACAGATAAGCTTCTCAATGAGCACCGGACGCTCCCAACTCAGTCGATGATTTAAAAGACAGCTCATTTCAGATGCACAATTACTTTTGAATGGAATCAACATAAATGATAAGAAACACAATAATAACCACTGAATCTAAATTTAATCTCATGCTCTTCTCATGAACGCAGATATCGTTCTTTTAATATGACAAGCTTACATTATTAATTTCTTGTTGACATTGTGGGTGTATGTGATGCGCTATTGTGTGTAACTTTGCATTTTGTATAATATGTCCTGTGTGTTTTTTTTTTGTTTGTTTTTTTTTACTTTGTACTATTTGTTATTGTGCTATTATATGTTTTAATTGTAAGGGGCTGTAGATGAAAATGAAGCTAACTCTGGTGCAGTGCGTCAAATGTTAACATTTATGCTTAAAATTAAAATTATTTGAATATTTACACATTTCTACCGTTTTAATTGCTTTATTATTCTTCAGTCTATATGTTTCCATCATAGGTTTCCATATAATGTCTGATTTCTATATTGAAATCTTGTATGTACGATTTCTTTTTAGTCCATTTGCATTTATGAATTTAATATTTTCTATATAAGATAAAGAGTTTCAAAATAAACAGTCTTTCACAATCAGTATCATTCTATTCCTAAAAAAACATATTTTTTGTAGTGGTTTATTTATTTATTTTCTGTCCCTGACGTAACATGTACAATTGTTTCGTTGAATAAAGTTTTGTATTTAAAAAAAGAAAAAAAGCGTCACTGACTGCTGCAGACATGGCTGACAAGACGCCGAAGGAGGCTGAAGCTCCCTATGCGACCAGGATAGACCCGACCAAAGAGGGTCTTTCTAAGGAGCAGATGTACTATATAAGACAGGTAGAGCTTGAGCAGTGGAAGAAGAAAACACAGAAGCTGAGGACACGAAACGTCGTGACAGGACTCGCCATCGGAGCGCTTGTACTGGGAATTTGTATCCTTACCAAACTAACGTTTACACAAGGTGAACTATGTAACTTAGCGTTAGCTTAGCGCGTTACTCTGACCTCCCTGCGTTTAAATCACGTAACAGTGTTTATTGTCGCTAAACATGAGATTTAACGCTAATTTTATCTTCGTAGGTTGCATTTGACTCTTTATTGACAGGAAAATATTTGAATAACTGATAGATAATGCTAAGTTGTCCTCCATTCAGCCATTCAATGAATGCTAAACAGCTAAGGGAGAAGTTCCGGGGTAGCCAACTACAAATGAGGGTTTATAAAAGATAAACATCATATGAATTGGAGTTTTGAGTGCATTAGCTAAGTAAAACATTAATGTCGTGTGGTTGAAATTGTTGCTTACTTATTAATTAGCACTGAACACTACTTGCAAAGCATTTTCATTGGGCAGGTGTGCTGTCGAGAGGTGCTACTCAGCGGTTCTGCGCATGCGCGCACATGCGCACGATCCACAGTCTTTGGTTCTGTTTCCGCGCAACCTTGCTGTCGGACATGCTGTCGAGACTTTATACACGTTTATCCCATGCCTTTTATACATTTACGTATACTATGTGTGTGTGTGTGTATGAATTCCTGATCAAATGTATTTGTTTACAAATTAAACATTTGTAGTGTACCATAATGTATTTACTCATACAGAATGAGTGGAGTTGCTGGTATGTGAAACCACATAGAATTAATAGAAGTTACTGTCTTTTTTTGTAATAATAATAAAGATGTTATATAATAGAGTATTTCAACTTGCTCTCCATATTCTTAGAGTATACATGGAGTGAGTAGTGGTGTTATAATAGAGTATCAAAATATGCCCCCCACATTCTTGTTTATGGATTTTGAACTTACCCTTTAGTGGGTTGATCTGAAAACACCTGGCGGACATGCCGTTTGCATGTTATGTCATGTAATGTTTGTTCTGGTACACTTCTTACTTCCGCGTGTTTGCCTTGACAGCTTGCTCCCCTATTAGATGGCTACACATTTTACTCAGTCTCCCAGGAACGGATCATGGACGAAATGGACGAAGAAGCCAAGCGTGCAAGAATGCAGGGACCTAAGACTGGTGCCAACTGAGATGCGTCTGTCCTGCACTTAACCAAGAAAAAAAAGGACTTATGTGGACACTGATGCCACTGATTCATATTCCATGGGTGGCCGCTTGTCTTTTTTCATTTTGAGACAGCGCTGGACTTTGTTTTTGTCTCGATTTGTTACTGGGTGATTGTGTGGTTCTGCTGCTGACTTAAAACTTAGACGTGTCTTTATTTGCTCGCCTGTCAGGGGAGAAAGGACAGATCCACTGACCTCAACATGACCTTCACATGCTGCCCAAAAGGCCCCAGACTGTAGCGTAATTACTACCATTACCTAACAAATTGACAGCCAGTGCAGTCTGATCATCTCTTATGCATCCAGTATGAGGAGAATACGCTAAAACCTCAGTCAGAAAATGATGTAAAATCTACAGTGGCCTTCAACACAAACAGAATACCAGTGACGCTGATGAAATGACACACAGATCATCCTGTTTATTTATGTTGATAAAGTGATAATTTGTAAAATAAAATACTAATGTACCTGATTTTTTTTTTTTTTTAAAAGACAGTCATGACTCTATGTAAGTATTTCTGCAAAGGAAAAAAAAAAACCACTGGGTGAAGCAGTAAAGTTGACAAAAGAGCCGTGATATTTACAATTGCATTTATTTTTCTCAAAAATTTGATATACAGAGTCTGATCTAGCCACCAAATCTGGAGAGAGTAAAAATATAAAATAAGACATTGTAAGGGAAAGGCACAGATTCAGCATGGCAGGACAGCAGCTTCAGAAAGCAATACAATTATATATTTACATTCAAAATTTTTGAAATGAAACTTTTCTTTTCTTTGAATATATTATGAACTTTGGAAAAATCTTACAGGAGTTTAACTGCCATAACATTCAGTGTGTGTTGTGAATATTTTTTTATATATATATAAGGCAACAGCTACAGATTCACAGCTTGGACTGATTTCTCTATCCCACAATAAATTTCTTATTTTAACTGCGGGAGGGTAGATCATCATTACTGTGATCCAATATGAAATATTGTGATCAAACATATTGTGGAGAATGTTCTCTAACTCCCTTATTATGGAAAATAAAAGGAAACGTATCAGCTCTTCCTCGAGTGAACACAGTTTTATCCACAAATGTGTTAAATTATTCAGAACTAAAATAGAATTTACTAAAGTGCACAAGGTGCTTGATCTATTGAAACAAGCGACAAAATATGATTTTTTTTTTTTTGCTTGAGCAAGAATTAAGGTTGCTGAAATATTTTGTTTACACATAAATTGTAAACATAATCTATAAATGCACTCTACTATATACACATTTACAATTGACAGGAAAGCCAGTAGTCTATAACCTAGGTGGGTTTTTTCACAACTAATCAATACAAAGAAATCCTTTGTTTTCATCTTAAACCAGCTATAGTATTTGAATATTATTATTATTATTGTGATGTCTCTACACAAGTCTTTTGCGTTATTTAACCACATTTCTTCCCATTCAATGCTCTGAAATGATTTTTCTTTTTGTTGAAGCGAGCTTCTTGCCAACATTTATAATGCAGTCATACCTCTCCGGGCAGAGTCTAGTCATCCAATCTGGTGTTAAAATCACTAAAGAAAGTAAAGATGTACATGTTTTTATAATACATATCTGAATAAATCAAACTGTACAATGCATCTAGACTGCTCTCATCAGCCCCTGGAAGGCAGTAATCAACTCTACTAATGGGAGTGTATGTACTGTGCATTCAGCAGGTGCTGAGACATAATTAACAAACTACAGCAAATAAGTTGTGAGATTCTCCAAAAATGTTGTTGTCATCTGTGTACGACAACCGTCGGTGAAAGTGTCGGAGCCTCACTGTGGTGGTTCACATTAACTGTGTTCAGATTGATTAGCGGCAGCGAGTCAGACAAGCAGGAAAACAGCAACAACAACAACAACAGCAACTATCATCAGTCTGGGTCAAAGTCATAGGAAGTGCCATGACTTGACTGCGTTAATACAAAAAAAAAAAGAAGCTTGCTCAAAGAAAACATTTAAATCAAACTGGGATGTGACGTTTGCAGAGAGCGCCGTGGCAACCGGGACGGAGGTTGTTTCATTGTGAACCATTGAATCTGACAGTTTATTTACAGGACAGCAAAAAAAAAAAAGAAAAAATGAACCGGATTGGCAGGTATTCTGTGCTTTTAGCTGCGATAAATTCACCAGATCTGACGGAAGGATGAATCAGTTCCTGTGTGAATCCAGCTCTACTGATGAGTTTCTACGCGTTGAGGTAAATGACCACTGGCAGAACCTTGTGATCGCTGGCAGAGGGAAGCAGTTTTCTGATCGGTGTGCCAGTGAAAGGGTTAAAGCGATCCTCCTACAGGACGGGTTTGACCATTGTAGTCACACTTCAGATGAGGTAGTCTAGATATACAGCGTGCTTGGCTGAGAGTTTCTTACTGTAAAGGAGAGATGGGGAAATAAAATACACAAAGTGAGAACAAAGCCTTTTTTGTTGCATTTAACAGAACAGTAATATAAAGTTTTATTGTAATGTCAGTGGTGGAATGTAAGTATATTTACTCAATTACTTTACTTAAGTACAATTTTGGTGTACTTTAATTGAGTGTTTCCATTTGATGCTACTTCATTCTTAGAAATATTATACTTTCTACTCTGCTACATTTATTTGACAGCTTTAGTTACTTTTCGGATGAATATTTGACACCACTGTGCAATGCAGACTCACCATTCTACTAATGTCAGTGGCAAAGGTGACCCCTTTGCTTGGTTTATCTGCTCCACTGCTGCTACCTCCAAGAGAGTTTCTCCTAATGATACCTAGAAAAACAAGCAGCACATGCATCATAATACACACTTAGACATTATTTTTGTCATGTATTTACCAGGTAATAATTCCTTAATAGAAAGAAACATAGACAGTCTTCCTTACCTTGGAGTGGCAAAATGTCCAAGCGTTGCAGGCTGTTTCTGCGGGACGAGGGGAAACCGCTCCCCTTGGACAGGCGGCGCTGTCGACTGGACAACATAGCAGCAGGAGAGACGATGCCTGGAGGGGGAACCTTTCCCATCTTCTCATACAGCTCCTCAATCTCTCGCTTTTGGGCAGCCTGCAGGGCCTGAACCTCTGTCAGATGTCTGATGAAGGACAAACAGTAACAAATGTGAGCGGTTAAAGGCCCCATCTTTTCGTGCTTTGGAAAGTCAAACAGTTAAACAGGACCTTGAAAATCCTTAGAAGCTTGGAAGGAAATTAAAGTCTCAAAAAGCTTCTAATGATGGATGATTTCTCGATTTTCTTTTACTTGATATGATTAAATAAAAATAAATATAGCATCAGCATTCTAGCACTGAAGCAATTTGTTAATTAATCAATTTACAGAAAATGATCCTACAAGATCTTTGATATATATTTTTAATTTTCAGTAACTTATCTGTCAAAACATTTGCTGGATCCAGCTTCTCAAATGAGATTAGCTGCTTTTTCTGTTTTATGCATTTATAATTTGATTATGGGATTAATGGGATTTGGACTGTTTGTTGGACAAAAGAAGCAGTTTGAAGACAACACGCTGGGCTCTGGGAAACTGGCATTCTTCAACACATGAATCCATCATGAGAATAATAGTTTGTTTCAGCCTTACAAAATTCATCATGATGGAGATGGAGAGTTGTTCAGTTTAAAACCAATGATTTAACCTTAAACTTTCATTAGAACAGAGCAGAAAATGAGGCCTTAATAATTTTTCATTTTTACTTCTTCTTCTCTTACTTGGTACCAAGGTTTCTCCAAAGATGACCATAATAGAAAAGTAGCAATTGAAGCAGTTTTAAATTTAATGTGAAAGTGAATGTGGGAGCCCTGACAAAATATCTTTTATACTTCCTTTGTAAGCATTCATATTCAACCCCATTTAATGGACTGCTTCAGATTTTCCTGATGAAACCATTTTTCCCTCTTCAATTTCATGAATAGCGTTGTCCTCCGTTCTCCGTCAATATACCTTTTCAGAGTTGTGCTGTTATTTTGGACATCTTCAGTGGTGTTACTTACTTCTCTCTGAGTTCCTGAAGCTCTTCCAGCATTTCTTCATCATCACTGTCTGAGTCATCACTGCTTAGGTAGGGAGTATTGCGGTTATATGTCATCATCCATAAATGGTGAAGGGCATTGCTGTACTGCGGGCTGCCTGCCGCTCCGTCCCACAGTCTCCCCTCCGTCTCAGCAGCTGTCACTGAGAGTCCGCTGTCTGCAGACGTCCCCATCAGGCTGAGGCTGTATGCCCTCCTCCGACTCCTCTTCCTCGTCCTCTGTCGTTCCCCGATAACCCCTTCCTCCTCCTCTTCCTCCTCCTCCTCTTCTTCTCTGTCTTGCAGCTGCTGTTGCTGCTGCTGCTGCTGCTTCTGCTGCTGCTGCTCCTGGCTCCCAGTCCATCCAGTCTGCCCGTCAACCTCCTGGAGGACCCCTGTCGACCCTCTGTGGGGATGTGGGTGAGGAGGGGACATGGTGAGCGAGGTGCCCAGGCTGGTCTCGGACTCTCCCTGTTCCTCTGTGCTGCTTTCTGATGGCGTGCTCCCGCTGTCTGCTGCCTGTGGTGCAGCAGGTACAGCGATGGCGACAGGCGCAGGGATGTCCATGCTGGGCGTCACCTGGAATCGCCCGACAGTCACTGGTGCAGATTGTACTTCTGTAATATAGAGAAAGAACATGTTAATCAGTGTAAATGGTAGTATGCACTCCACTACACACCATTTAAAAAACATTTTTAACAAGACTGGTTCCCTGTCAAAAAAAATGTATGTTAATTACCTGATTAAGTATCTAAATTTATGCCTAATATATGGATTTTTTAAATAAATAACATGTTATATTGGTTTCTATCAATGCAAATCACTTGCAGTATATCCTTCCACTTACTTTTAGGCTCCATGAATAAGAAGTTGCAACATCTGGGCGGCAGATTTATATGAGTGGCTGCCAATCATTGGCTAAACAGTAGCAATTGTTCTCTAATCTGATCAGAACTGATTGATCAGTAGAACAAAGCTCCACTCAGTCATGACTGCCAGGGTTTGATTAAATCTAATAAGGCATTTTATTGCCAACAACCTTGAAAGAGGTATCACTCCTTTGCCGTTGTGTCTCATTTCCTAAAATAGTAACTTCTCCTTGTATGAAGATATCCCCTATAGACCTTTCATTTATGGCAGTGATAATAATTGATAATTGTAACAGGGCTGTTTATCTGCTGTCACATAAAAAGGGAGTGACACAAACAGTCGCTCACAGCTGCAGACCATTTTAGGGTTTAAATCCCTGCAGTGCCTCAGTTCGGCCACTAAGTGTCGTCCTTACAGTAAGCACAGGAAGCGTCTGGGTCTGCGCCCACTGAAACAGAGGGACTTTGTTCAAATGTGGGCTTCTGAGGACGGTATAAATACAGACAGGTGTGGATATGGAAGGAGAGGCCTGTAACGAGCGCCGCTGCTCGCTGATTGGTTCTTGTCAGTGGGTAGGGCCCGCAATCACCTACGTTTGTGTTTATACTGAATGGAACATTACATCCAGACTCCTGGTTACGCAATGGCTGCTGAGGCACCGCTAAGAGGTGATAATGTCACCAAGGATACAACGGAGAGAAAGAGAAAGGGAGCTGAAAACAACTCAAAAGGCAAATTGGCCGTAACAGAGCCATCACACTGTATTTAGACCTAATACATCATAAAATGCAGCAGAGAAAAAAAAAGAAAAACTAGTATGGCTGTATGGCTGTGGGTGCATTGGTGTGTATACACAAGCGTGTGTGGGTTTGTTTGGGTTGCAAACTAAAACATCATACAGAATGTCATTTTCCAGCTCTCCAAGCCCTGGGGTAATAACATACATCACTTGAGGTGTTTATGATCCAGAGATGGAGGAGAGGCTGTTTTAAGGAGCACAGGAACATGCACAGAATTTCTTACCGGAGGTGGTGGAGGAGGCTTTTGGTTTGGAGCTACTGGCATTCATCTCAGGTACAGGAGGGTGCAACTGAGGGCTGAAGGATGATAGCTAGGCAAGAAGAATAAACATTATTAGCATCAGCGCTACAGCCTGTTGGCCAGATGTGATCAATCCACATTAAATACAGTCTCTTTCAGTGTTCAGTGTCTCAGCTACCAGTTCATTCATTCAGTCATGGCGGGACACCAACTCAGTTTTTAGTGCCACAGAAATCCCTGGCCTAATGCTAGCGTACATAAAGTTATCCCAGTGAGTGCCAAGCAGTGCAGTACGCAGCTTTTGGTATCCGATCTGTCATCGGTTTCAGCAGATATCCTGAGCTGAGGTATTGGAGGAGTATTGTAAAAGAAAAAATTGTTTCGGTTTATTCTTTTAAAAAAAAAAAAAATTTATTAATCAATGAATCATTTAGTCTTTAAAATGTCAGAAAATTATGAGAAAGCTCATCACTCTTTCCAAGAACCCAAGTCGGCGTATCCAAATAGCGTGTTCTGTCAAACCAACGGTCAAAAATCCAAATATATTCAATTTAAATAATGATGAATAAATAGAGAACAAAGGGCAAATCCTCACATTTACATTAAAAAAATGAAGAAATATTTGGCATTTTGACCTGATAAATCAAAGATTAATCAGTTATCGATTGTTGTCGATTAACTTAATGTCAGTTAACTAATCAATTAATCAACTAATCAGCTTTAATCTGCTTCCTCATGATATAAATCCTGTCATAAAAGTAACTACTGGTGACTCACAGTGTTTTCTGGTGTCTCTGGGGGTGATGGGGAAAGATCTGATGAGTTTGAACTGGAGACTTCTGATCCGGGTGTAGTCTGGACTGGAACCTGGGCAGAGAATGGGGTCACATAACTGTGGAGACTGTTCTCCTGGGTCAGGTTGGGGAGACTGGAGAGTCCAACCTTCTGCAGAGGCTCCTGAGGAGCCTGTGGAGGAGTAGAAGGCAAGGAAAGTGGAGAGACAGCATGTGGGCAGCGTGGGGGTCTACTCAGATGAAAACCCGGTCCATCCATTTGTAGCGTATTCTCAGGGCTGTGGTAGATGTTGTTCTGAGCTGGCATGCCAGGTGTAGGGTAAGGAACTTCTCCTGGCGTGGTCTGGTAGTGTTGTGGGTAGACAGATTGGTACCCTGACTGTTGGGTCATGTGAGTGGGCAGCTGGGGGTGGAAGCCTGGAAAGGAGGGCATCCCCTGGGCGGGCAGACTCGCAGGAGGGATGAAAGACTGGGCCATGCTCATGGCCATAGAGATGACATTAGCCAAAGAAAATAGGGGCTGCGTGTCTGAGGGCCACATGTTGGGATGCTGAGCAGCAGGTGGGGACATGGGGACGCTCTCATTGCTGCCGGGGCTCGGGGTCTCACTAAGAGGACTTGGTGAGCCGGGGGCTGGGGAGGAAATAGAGGGGAAGGTGGGGTTACTGGCTACACGTGTGAGGGGAGGATGGATCCCTGTTGGTTTTGCGGAGTTGGAAGTGCCAGGGTATGGGAATGGGAAGTGAGTGTTACCCATGTAGGGCAAGTGGTAGTGCTGGTGGTGGGGCAGAAGAGAAGCAGGGTGGTGATGGTGCTGATAATGGAGAGGAGACCCTGGAAGACAAACAGATTTACAGTTTTAATTTGTTTGTGTGGCGTCATCTTAGGTACAAACTGTGCAAGAAAAAAAAAAAGGTACAGTAAAGTTTTCCTAAGTTTGTCTTAATGTCCAATTTATCTTGTGCATCATAACACATGAGAAAGGTATTTTTAAAAAGGGATTCTCTTCACACAGTTGCAGTGGAATTTATTTGGACAGAGTTGACCCAGAGAGAGAGAAATTATATCGCTTGTTCTTCTCGTCTCCTACGAATTTGGTCAGAGCAAGTGTTTCCTCAGCCCTGCCAAGGCATACGCCATGTGGAGCAGAAATCTTTCCTGTACTTTCAAATAATGGGTTTCCATGGTGAACAAAGTTGTTTTGTTTAAAGCAGTATCCGACTATAATTACATTCGTAAGCTGGAGCACTTGCACACCAGGCTTAGTGTACATGACTGTGAGGGATTCAGCATCATTGGAGAGGGTGAGGCTATTAGGGTTGACATTTTAGAGGGGTTTAAATGGAACACACGTGTGTGTACACAACTTTTTGGGACTGATTGTGAGATTAAAGTAGTCAGTATTGCTACATCACTCTGCAAGGAATAGTCGAGGATGCCAATGTTTTAGGCTCATCCATTGATTTGACATTTACTTCAACAATAGCTCCACAGTTATAAACCACACCTCCTGTTGCTGATGATGCAAACCAGCCCCTACTCCTCTACTTTCCATGCTGACAGAAACATACGTAGGTTAGGCAACACTCTATAACAGTGGCGGTTAGCCAAGAGGCATTGCGAAAGCGTGCATGCAGTGAATGTCCAGCAGAGAGGGGACGCAGGACAAGAGGGGATGAGGATGTTCAGATGGCCACAAAGGCCAGAACTGGGGGCATATGGGGGATATGTGTTCTTTAATTGACTTCAAATGCCCCTCCCGTGGTGAAGGAGACTTTAAACGGGGGGAGGAGGCTTTCTTGGAAATCCTGTAGGAGTTTGTGCTGGCAAACAGATGTTGTGGAGTATCACAGCAGTGTAGAAAAGCTTATGCTTTACAGCGACAGCATTCACGGCTCCCTAAAAGCCAGAAAGCGCCCTTCAGGTGAGGTAATTACCCAAGAGGCCCTGCTGCAAGGCAGACACAGACGAAAGCTTTGAGGTGTGGGGATGGTGGATGGCGCCATGCGAATGTCTGAACAATACCGAGAACGGGCCCTGAGGAGGGGAGGGGAGGGTGGGGGGGTTTATGAGGTAGCAGAGCTTTGCTTTGACTTATTCTCTGCCAAAGGACTGTAATAATTTTTCAGTGTGGTGAAACAGTAAACAATGCTTGGCTTCTTCACGTGGGGACCAGAGGGAGGGGCAGAAGGCTATTTACCTGGGGCGTTGTGGAAAGACTGCGAGCGTATAAGAGGTCGCGCAGGTGAAGTAATGTCTGCACTGAAGACGTCTCCATTGGGGCACAGAGGAGAGCCACGTACCCCTACACTCGGGTTAGCCACACTGAAGTCTAAGACAAGACACACACATGCATGAGATAAAGCCCGTGCACACACGCACAGTGATCATGCACAGAGAAAAAAAAAAAAGATGCAATGATAATAAGAAAGTTAATCTGACATGCGGCGAGAGAGAAATTCTTTATGCAGTTCACACACGCTTCATGTTACAAGATGAATTTACAGATTTCATGAAATGATTAAAAAAAGAGCAGGAGGCCAAGCCCTAAAGAGCTCATTCATTTTCAGATTCATATTATATTCAATCTCCTTCAGCATCAAATTATCCAGTTTCCCCCTCATGGATGAATTAAATTCATCATCAGATCAGACGTGAGACTTACCAGGCAGAGAAGAGGAGGAGTGTGTTCGAGGCAGGGTGTGACTGTGCAGATTAGGCTGTAAGAGATCACATTTAATGAAACTCAGTGTTAACGTCTACTCATTACTGACAAAAATGTTCATGTTCAAAATGGTCAAAATGTGAACTGGTGTCTTATATTTGAGTTGAAAGGTGACTTTATGATGCAGCAGCAGCACTAATACATGGGTAGGGGATTGTTACAGTCGGGGGACATCTTTTATTAAAATCTCGAAATTGCAGCAGTGCAGCAGAGACCGAGATATCACTAGCGCACTAAAAACACTAGATGGTACACTCGCCAAAATGCAACCCATTAGGCGTCTTCGATTCGACCCTCCCCGCCTGGTCAACACTCACATGTTTCAAACTCAACACCTTAAGTTTGTAGCGCTGGCTTTCTGCAATCAATTTGCAATTTCTAAACCAAACCCGAGATATTTGGGTTATGTCACTTGAGCAATTTTCTCCAATTTGACAAAGCTCCCTCCAAAACAACAAGAGATTATATAACCGCTGAGTTGTACAATCTTGACTGGTAGACTGAAACTGACACGTACAATCTGTTCGGTGCCTACTGAAACATTGTATGCTTCAGGCTTTAGATGCCACACAGTGGAGCATGTATTAAGTGGACAATAGTGTCTTTTTTCTTTGTTAATACTACTGTAGGAAGGCTGGAAGTAATACACTGTTAATTGGTAATTAACTGTTATCCTCTATCATGAAAATTTTCCAAATCAAACATCCATTTGAAACAAAATGTATTGTTTTGGGTGCATCATCACTCTTGTACAGCTCACTCTTGAATTAGACAGACATCTATACAGGAAACTTAGAACTGCAGCTATAAAAATACATTAGGAGGAAGTGGTTAAAACCTACTCAACCTCAAAGAGTAACTTACAGAATCAGAAATCAAGAACAGGAACTTTTGAAACGGTGGAGAAAAAAATGGATTAAAGGATTCATTTGAAGAGGATGCAGATGCCACAAGAGAGTAACAGCTGTAACCAAATCAATGTGGAACATACTGTATGACTTAAATGAGTAAACAAGTATTTTTCTTTCTTTTCTTTTTTCTCTTCTCGTGTTTGTGTATATATGTATTTTCTTTTTATTTGCTGTAAAATATATACGTATTGTAAAAAAAAAGCTAGTATGACTGTTATCATATGTAAGCTAATGTATATACTTAAAATGCATTAAGGTATATAAAAAAAAGAGCTGTTTCCAAATTAAATCCAATGTTTGGAGCCAGCTAATATAATCATTTAACCTCCATAGTACGAATGACTCTTCGAATTTGGCTCCATCTGTAAGAGCTAAAAGTCAAAGAAGAGATCTGTTTTCTGGAAGTGATGGGAAGAGGAAACCAGAAACTGTCGGACTAGAATGAATTTCCAGGGATCCGAGTTCTATTTATAAACCATATATCTTCCCAAAACTCTTAGAATAGCGCCCTACCTCAGCAACGACCCGAGCAGAGATAGCTAGAAACTAGGGGTTGTGGGTTTTCTCCCTGCGTTAACTAGCTAGATCTGGTTTTTTCGGCTGGGCAGCGTCGGCGAATGCATCCATAATGATTCTTTGTGGGATGTGGTCCATGCACTGTTTTTAATCAGGTGCTGGACCGGAGCCAAGAGAGATTTGTTACCGGTGGTTCTGGGTAATTATGCAGCCAGGGGGTCGGAAACATGGTGAACACGGTAGATAGTTGGCAGTAGAGGTTTACAGCTCTCACTTGTCTTTTGTCCTTCATGAAACTGCACATTATTCTGTTCGGCATGACTTATGAACATCTTTCGAGCATTTTTTTTTATGAGAGGGTACAAGAAGATTGTGTTCTTTCTCTTTTGTACAGAGAGGAACACATCCTGGCAGAACAGACACTTCTTTTCCTTCATGCAGACAAATCTGAATGTATCTGATTAGTCATTATGTCATCTCTCACACAGCATGGCTTTGCTCCAAAACAACCCTTTTTTTCCCTTCTGCATTTTACAGTTTCACAAAATCTTGATTCAGAGAGGCTTAATAAATCCAAACATAAAGTATTTTACCCATTCAGTTTGGGCAGATGTGCTGGAAAGTTCATTATGGTGTGAGCACTGGAAATGATTTGTGGTTTTGGGAACAAATAAATGTTTAAAAAAAAGGAGGCATGGGGTAAGTTGCCACAAATCACAGCTTTTTATGATATTAGTGCTTTTAGTAACATCATGTTCTAAATGGATGTGCTACCTCAGGTGGCTTTGAGAACAATTAACCTTCTATCTTTTAAGGGCGAGTCTCAGGAGGGATTGTGGACAATGAGGAGAGCACTCTAGTGAGGTTTTTTTTTTTTTTTTTTAACTTCTAGTACAGGAAACAATACACAACAGCTTTCCATTTGCACCAGATTTATGAGCCCGCCTTAGACAACCACAGCTCGACACACTTATAGCCGATGTAATTTACGATGATCAGACAGCACAGTAAAACACCGGCTCAGTTCCTGTTACTTCCTTTGTTGCTGGATAACAATGCTGCGATGTGGATTAGTGCAAAAGAACAAGTGCTGCCGCTGACCTGAGAGGAAGACAACGAGTTGACCCCGTTGTGGAAAGCGGGCTGAGGAAGTCTGTGTCCGCCGTTATGGACCAGCTGCTCTTTTGCCATCAGAGTCTCGGCCCGTTTGATGATGTCACCCAGGCGGTGGATGAAGCCCTCCTTCTCTGATGGCAGGATGAACTCATTGTGCACCTTGAAGACAAAAGGACAGAAGAAGGGGAGAAGAAGTATTAAGATAAAATATTCTATTACAAGTAGATTATCAGCAAAATATTCTTAAAGTATCAAAAGTAAATGCAGAAAAATGGAGTTATTTTATGATATATTAATCATAATTAGACTTTTACTGTTTTAGCTGTTTGTATTGGAGCTAATGAAGTGTAAAGAAGTAGAAAATAGACTTGTACATAATTACAGGACTTGAGTAAATGTACTTTTGTTACCCCCACTGACAAGGGAGATGCTTCTAAGTACAATAGACACTTGTTGTCTATTTGTATCCATGAAATGCACACCCACCCAAATTCACACCCACCTAAAAAAATACATAAATCATCTCATGTAAATCCACAAAACAGCAGTTTGTCAGAGTTCTGACTTTTGCATATTCAAGCAGTTTTGAGCGCCTCTGTGAGTTGCGGGTCGGGGCGTGGTGACCATTTCCTGTCAGCATGGCATAATTCAGCTCATTTGAGCGCTGCACAGAGAACCACAGGAGGTGTTGTGATGCCAAGCGCCCCTGCTGCGCCAAGACTCAGTAAACAAAAGCCCACTGTGTTTTAGAGCGAGGAAAACAGTACATTCAGTGAACACAAAGTGCTGCTGCACATGCTGTCTCATCACGCCTTCCTCACACAGGCTCCCATATGTACCTTACTGTACATCTCCGAGCCTCTAATGAAGCTTAAAGACAATAACAGGGGGATGGGGCTGCTTACCTGCGTCACTCACTTGTCAGCAAGTTAGATATAATGTCAGCCAGCGTTAGCATTGATAAATAAAAGGCTGTTAACTCGGAGCGGGGTGGATCGAGTTCAGCTGAGATAGAGGAATCTGCCAGGCTTATCAGCTGAGCTCAGTTATTTATCTAAATACAAATCCTAGATGGTTCTAGGAGGTTCAGTCTTCAAAAAAAGACTTATTACTTTGCTACTTACTTTAGCTTTAAGGTAGCTCTTTTTGTAGAAGCTACCTGGTGTTAACACAGTGAAATAGTAAAAAAACAAGACTATCTGATGTCTTGTCCATCATTTTACAAACATTTCCCCAAAGTTCAACCTGATATTTCTGCTATCTAGAATTTAAAATAATGTTCTGTCAGTTTGAGCAATGTTTGGTTGCACAGCAAACATTGCACAGAGTTTGTAATGACTAGCTTGTGCATATTTCTGTAAAGAATCATCCCAATTTCCTACATCAATCTTGGAGGCACTTAAAGAATACAAACTGTGCCCAAATGTATCATCTATTTACATCAGATCACTTTAATTTAAAATAAAATTGATTTGTCAAGCTATAGAATCAAGATTATCTTCATTTCTTTTACAGTTGTAGCTAAAAAAAGAGTCAAATAGTGGATATTCAGATCAGAATCATCACCAAAATCAATTATTAATTGATTGTCAACTGTTATATGTCAACAAATTTCAAGAAAATTCAATTCAATTCATGTTTCTGAGATACCTCACTGCAGATAAACGGCAAAACTAATGAAAGAAACCTGTTTTTTTAACCTGTTCAAAGTGTTTAATTATTGAGACTCTGAATATAATACCTGTTCATTATTGTTTAGCTATTGACCGAGCACCGTTGATGACTCACCATGACAGCAGCGATGTCTTCAGGGTTATCTCCATCCAGGTCAAATTTGAAGGTCACCATCTTATCATTGTGTGTCTGCAGCTGGCACTCCACCACCCGGTCCACTTTATCAGAGAGCTGCAGAGAAGCAGAGGATCAATGATAATGACAGGCGTCTGTTTACCCTTTAAAAACACCGTCTGAAGTTAAACATGGCCAGAACAATAATGTTTTTGTATTTGTGCGCGTCCGAGCAAACATATAGTCACGTGAACATGTGTGTGAATCTACTGTAACATGCTAGGTGCTGTGTGTGTGTGTGTGTGTGTGTGTGTTGCACTTCTATGCACTCTGAGCACCACTGTATGCACATGTGGTTATGCATGATCTGTTTGTCTCTGCCTCCAGTCTAAACACGCTCATTAAAAGACCACAGAGTGTCCTGATCAGAAGAGAAATGTACTGCGGTTGCCGGGGGAAGAGCTGCATAGCTACTGATAATGTTGCACAATAAGGGTGGAGCTCCACTGCTTGCTCATAAATCGAAAATGCCTCCGCTGATCCAACAACTCAATTCAGATGGTTGATTTATTTGTTTATGATGCGAATAAACGGTTTTGGAGAGTTGCAATCAAACAAAACTTTATTGTACCCCTGTGATGCGCAGCCTTGATCGCGCCCTCCTCCTGAACAGCTTCCCAGCAGTTCGCCTGGCAGCCGTTTTCTCGCTCTTCTCCGACAGGCCCTCGTAACCGTCACTCAAGCCTGATGTCACATCGGAGGCGTAGCTGCAAAGAAATAAATTATATGTGCTACTGTTTAGAAAAGAAAATGCACCCACAGAAACATTCCTCAATACAGTAATTTCAAAGTTGACTCATCGTCTATAACAGGAGTGCAAAAGTAACTGAATATCCATCACGACTGATTATGTTGGCATCACTCGTAATAATAAACAGCTCTCTGAAGTGTCAAATAAAATCTTGATGTATAACAGTGGCTTGACTCTTGAGCGTAAACAGTAGAGTTTTAACCGGGCCTGTTCGGAGCGTATAGGAAGCTGGTGTTCATCCAGAGGAAGCAACATGTCCGTGTGATCTGTTGTATTTATGCAATGAATGAGTTTTGGGTTTCAGAGAACTGGAGGACATTCAGTGAATTTTATAAAAAGCTTTGGTTCGGCTAATTGCGTCTCCTGGGCCTTTTTGGATTGCTGTGGTCACAGACTGCCCTCCGTCCACCTCCCCAACATAGGCAGCAAACATTTACAGCCTACTGGTTGGCAACGCGCGCCCCGTCTCTATTTAAAAACCTCCAACTCACGGGTTATTCTAGTTCACAGCAAAGGCTGTTCTTTCCTTTTAAACGCTGAGTGCATGAAGATTAGACAAAATAACATCAACAATTTGTGTTGATATTGAAAATGATCCGTCTGTTTTGTGATCTTTGAAACGGGGCACTGCTCGTCGTCAATCCCGAGTTTTTTTCTCAGAGGAAAAATGTGAAAACTGGGAGTCTGTTTTGGATCCTAAATAGTGCATGCCTAAGCTGTTATGAAGCATGATGAAGCATGATACTTAACCAGACTTGACATTTGTTTCAACCCGCTAAGCGCAGGTCAGATAATGCTGATACACTGTCACTCACGGACATGAACTCAGCTGACACCTTCCATGTTGTTTAATACTTCCTGCCCAATCGCTCCATTCATAGAAAACATATTTTGAACTACGATTACAACCCCTTAAGACACACACACACACACACACACACGCAAGCTGTCCATCCATTTTTTCGGCCCTCATGCTGAGAATAAAGCTGCTCTCTCCCCAACATCCCACCAACATGGAAAACAGGGCCTCCACAACATCTGACAGCCAGTCACACAGAAACCTGCAAGGGTCCATTCTGCCTCACTGCAATGAAAACACAGGGGAGCCTGTCGATTGCCTCGAGCTTGTTGTCGCAGCCCCACAGATGTGGAGTAAGAGGAGGAGGAGTTTTAGAGGGAAGACAGGGTGTTTCTACTAGGTTCACATTGATTTTCAGGTCTCCAACTTAAATAAAGAAGGGACTTTGGACCTCCATTGTTCCATGGATAGTAAAAAAAAAAAAAAAAAAAAAAGTGAGTGAAAAGAGGAAGGTGAAGAAGTTTACCTGTCCACGGGGGAGTTGAAGCCACTCTGGGGACCTGAGTTTCCATGTTCTATGTTGTTAGATACTGCAATACTCTGTGAATAGAAATGAGGGATGTGGTAAGGTACAGACACTGTAAAAGATTTCCAGCTTCAAGATTCTTCTTGAAGCTTTAGTACAAGACAGTAGCCAGGAAACTAAATATTAAAGTGCAGAAGTATGTGAGTTACTTCAAACACGTCATCAATTTTCCTAAGCTTTACTTATATATTAATTAACCATCGCATTCCTCAATTTGGTTGTTTGTTTTGATAAAAATAGCACATGGGTTATGGTTTCTAGCCACGTGACCAGTGTGGCTCTAGGTGTAGCGGTGTCGGTCTGTCCGCCACAGTGGACACAGCATGGTTGTGGACTTTTGGTCTTGTTCAAACATTACTTAATCTAAAAATGACAACTGTGGCCACATAACTGTGAAAAAAACTACTGCCTAAACAATTAGGTACAAAAAATTCTGGGTAGTAACCAATGAATGAGTAAGCAAATTTAGAGATTTCTCATCATGTAGCTAAGAATTATCTACCATACTTCTTATTAAGAAGTATTCAGGAACTATTTCTTCGCTATTTCTTTGAAGGGAATAATAGTTCAATTTTTTTGCTCACTCCATCCTAAGGGATGCAATGTGGCGTATTGTAAAGTGCTGCTTTCCATCTATGCGTTGCTTACATAACTCTGTGTCAGCGCTGCATTGGACAGCGTTATGTTGATGAGGGTGGTCTCATAAAGTTTTGAAAACTCATCCATTCCGCCACCGCCACCCCGCTCGCTCCACTTTGATAACAAGCTCTTTACTGAGGCCACTCACCGAGGGGAAGCGGAGGGCTGGGATGAGGAGACCGTTTGCAGTCGGGTTGTCGGTGTGTGTGGTGGGAGGGGTCGTGTTGAAGCTGCCGGCCTCCAGGGGATCCTGAAGCCCGGAGGAGCTCAAATAGCCATCCGTCTCACAGTCAGCTGTTTCAACAAAGGACATAAACCATTAGCATGTGACCAAGTGTGGTCTGATTGACTGACACGAACTGTGCCATACACACACATATCAAATGACCCCAAACTGAGACTTAAATCACACACAAACACGTAAACAACGACAACAATGCAGAAGACACACAGAGGATGTTGGATGTATTGTTAATCAGAATGATTTACTGGGATCCCTCAAAAAGAATATTTGGGCCTTTGCATTTGGTAAAAACGGAGAAATATTTAATAGCTACAGCACACACACACACACACACACACACACACACACGCACACACACACACAAACACACCACGAGATAAGACTAACAGGGACTGAATAATTTAGTTATCCACAGTTTTACATTTCGCTGTATGCCTCCCATGTGCTCTCAGATCAGAACAACTTGCTGTTCAGTACAATTGTACAGTTAACACAGCGAAAAAAATGCATCATGGGTTTATGATGTATTGTGACCGGAATAAAAAACAAATCAAAATGGAAAGTTAACTTTGACGGACCCATCTGATACACATGTGACTGAAACATGAAACAGTAGGCGTTAAAAAGTGTATTGTACAAATGTATTCAACTCCAGAATACTATGAATTATAATAATTGTGCAAATACATAGATATATGTAAAAGTTAATTTTTTTGATTTTTACAATCATTCACCAGTTCATAAGAGTCTTTTTATTACAACTGCAGCACTAGTTTTCTTACTTTTACCTTTCATACAATGCATTTTGTGTACAATGCATGCATATGCTGTGAGGGATGGAAGGATTGGATGGATTTGCATGGATTTGTTTGAAAATTATAAAAAGAAAAAAAAGGAAAATTGTGTTTTTGTAAAGCTGTATTTCCTGTGAAATTTTACAAATAAAAAAAGTTTATTAAAACAAGGCTGTTTGGATTAAAACACAATTGTTCATTAGACCCCTTCTTTCCCCAAAATGTCAACTCTGCAGAAGCTGCCTCACTTTCATCTAAATTTTCAAACCAATTGTTTTTTAAAGGGTGTTATAAGCCTAAAATGTTGCGATCCTTGAGCTTGAACTAGAAAACAACCATATTTGGGAGATTTGGAACCAAAAAAACTTTTCATGAATCAAATGGAGTTACATTAGGCAGCTCACAATTAGCAGAGGACAGGCTGTTGTGGCGGATGTGAAAGTGCTGGTCCGCCTCGGGCTCCTCCGGCTCTGCAGGGTAGTTGGAGCTCACGCCAGAGTCCACAGAGCTGGTGACGGGGGACATGATGGGGGTCGGAGGTGTCAGCGCCGGCGTGGGGGACTCTGCTGCGACCACGTGGTTGACTTTAGGTGAGGGCGGCTGAAGCTCGGCTTCTTCTTCTAGAGCTTCTTGCTCCTGCTTCTTCCTCTGCTCCTCCGCCAGCCGCCTCAGCTTCTCTCTCTGGCGCTTGATGGCGGTCACCCTGTCCCGTATGGCCTTGGCCACGAGCTTGAAGTCTGCCTCGCACACGAAGCCAAGCACGACCTGCATAATACCACGCAGAAATGGTCAGGGCACAACACGAACACATGTGTATAAGTCACGGTCCACGATGTGCTACCGTGATATGCAGACCATTACGCAGGTCTGTTGCACTTAATGACCTGATCATGCAAGTTGTGACATCAAGACTTCTTTGATGTACTAACAGAATTTGTTTTGTCAAATCAGCACATATTGACTGCATTCTTTTGAATTTGTCAGCTTCTTGCACAGCCTCTTGTGACACCCAGTCCAGCACAGTGGCGGGACACTCAGTCCAAACCTGCCTCTCAACACAGAGTCAAATTACCGCTAGATCAGCCGGACTAGATGTCCCCCGCTGATAATAATTTGATCTTGATGAAAACTACCACAAAGAGGTAAACAAGTAAGGAATTGTGGCTTGCATTTTCATTAAAAGTGACCTCTATAGAGAGGATTTTGGAGGACATAAGAGCCTGTTTTGTAACAAGCAAGAGAGGCATTATATTATTAAAGACATGACCTCAGCTGCTTCCTGAGACACCCTCTCACATTTCCAACCACTGATGATTAAATGTTGAGCGGTGCCCTTGACACACTCTGCAAGGCGTTCTCCTTATGGGTTGGAGCGCATATCAATGTTTCTGCTGTCATAACAGAACCATAAAAAGAACACAATGATGTCGGGGTGCATTAGCCAGGCCGCTTTCACTGCGTAGGGGTCAAGTGTCGAAGACAGGTATCTCAAATGGGAAATTTGTCTCTCGCTAATAATGCGTGTGATGTGATGCCTGAAACAGAGCCTCTGAATCTAATATCTGGTATACACATCTAAAATAAACACTTCAACTTTCTGCCCTGAACTGTACACCCCTCTCTTTAATATGTAAGTTAACTAATATTGTTGTTGAAGGAGGGAATAAATTAGCCACAAGCATGATTACAAGATTTCAATCCAAATAACGTCTTCTTCAAAGCATCTTGATGAAGAAAATTTCTTCATGAGAGGTGCTTAATAGAGCTAAAACCATTGGTGTCAATTCCATGTTGGGTGAGCATATATTGTAAGCGTCCCCCTAGAAAACCTATAAAAATCTATCACTATAAATCAGGATCAGGATACAGAGACGACATGCGTGTCGGCGATCTGTTAATCTGAGATCAATGACTCAACTTCTTCGCTAATGGCTGGAACAAAGTGGGTCAGTAAAGTAGTAACGATTGACCTCGCTGGCACATGTCCGCACGTGTTGGCTTACCATTTCCTGAGCCACTTCCTCAGGCACATCCTTGTAGAGCTCAAAGAGGAACTCGATGGCGTTGTTGTCCTTGTACTTGCCGTGGAGCTTCTTGGTGTCGTCCATGCGCAGCCACAGCTTCAGGCCCGACTTCACCATGTCGTCCTCCTCTGCCAGCTCCACGTGCACGCCGTTGTTCTCCTGGAAGAAGGGGTGGTCCAGGAGGTCCTGAATGGTGTACCTGAAAAAAAGAAAAGCAGTAGTTTGGCTTTAGCCACGGCACCTTAAAGAATATATAGATCTTTTTTATATGTTGTTTCCCATCATTTATAATAGTTAATAATACAATAAGAGATCAAATATAGTTTTGGTTTGGAGAAACAGTATTCTGCAGCAGCTCCTTAGTGGAAATAAACACTCTGGTGTCACTTCAGAATTGTTTAGGCCTAGAAAATTGTTATAAATTTACTTTCCAAAAACATGGAGCATGCTGTATTGATACAAAGAGAGGCGCAAAACATGCTTCCTATCAGGTTACATTGACTTTATCTCTTACAAGCAAACCTGGGACAGAAATTTGTGCACAAACACAAACGGCATGTATTCAGTTTTCAGTGCCCCTTTTTCAATAAACATTAACTGTCACACATGAGTTTATCATTATTTTTGAAGCCGCAGCCTGTTGGCATTGGTCCATATTGACACTCAGACAGAGGCTGCAGCAGAGTGTTAAGTTTCTGAAAACATGTCAGTGTGGTTGTGCACACTGAAAAGGAAAGAGCGCTGTCATATAGTCGAAGAACATTTAACATATCCTTAAACTACCAATCTTATAACTTGCACTGGAAGCCATATTTTGTACTGTTTTAATCCTTCTCTCATTTTGCAGGTGCTCAATTACTGTTGGTCACAGTTTATGTTCATTTCTAGTTGGCTTACAACAAGAGAATCACTCGTACCTTTCATCTTTGTTCATACGAATGCAGCCCTCAATGATCTCCTTGAGTTCAGGGACTTTGACTTTGTAGAAACTGTCAGGTTTCATGCCCTGTGGAAACAATCAAAAGAGAAGACGGTGTCATTTTATTTGCAGGGTTTCATACTAATCAAAAAAAACCACCAGAGATGCTATTTCTGAAGGTGATTTTTCCAGTTGGGCGTAGACCGGTACTTTAAGAAGCACAGCTGATCAGCACACCTCTTCACCTCCTCCAGTTAAACATTCCTCATTTCAGAGGAACTAAAAGCCACAACAGCCACTCCCACCTGCACCGCATGTGGACGTAATCCTCTGCTTTGTGACATCTGCCACAAGCCAGCATGACATTCGGCTCTGCAATCATGTCAACACCAGAGGAGAACAATACCGAGAACTCATGAAAATGGAAAAAAACCACAGCGCTCCCTTTCCTTCTTCCTTCAACTCTACCAGTCCATCGGGGGATTTTCAGTTATCTCAAGACAGAGGAAGAATATCCAGGCTGGATTACTCACTAATATGAAATAAGGAGGGGGTTTCTGAATTGTTATCATGAGAATGTACATTGATTACAGGAAAGCTTCCATCCCTGTAAAAACAATGATAAGAAAATAAAGAGCCAAGGTCAGAAGAGATGTTTGGCCTACAGATAACCAAGCGACCAGCTGAGGTTAGGTCAAAACAGCCAAATAACTCGAGTCACCAGTAAAAGGCTGAGTTGAACACTTTGCTATCACACTTACAGACTGACACACAGTAACTGCTGTCTTTTTTTTTTTACTTCTTCTTATGACCACAAATCATTTTCTCAAGATATTTCTGTGTTTAAGTGAGACAAGTGACAAAGAAGAGAGGAGGATACAAGTTGCTAATCAAAAGAGCAACAAGTTGTGTTTGACTTCTTATCTGTCTTTAGAGCAGGCGTGCTGCCTTGTGTAATAATTTCAACCCTGACTCACTGAATAACGATATGCCAATGATAAATGTTAACCACTCTGGGTGAGTGCAAAAATAAATTGGGGAGTCCAAAAAAAGCTTCAGTGCAATGACAGAAATGCTGTAATCTTATATGAGACTGATTTGTGATCGAGAGGATCCGAAGGAGAGCACAGAGGTGTCTTTGTTTAAAGCCGTTTGCTTCTGTGTCTTCACGGCTACCTTCGGAATAAATCGATTTTCCTCTAAAAACCAAATCAAATTTGTGACTCCTTTCCTTTCCTGTGGTGACAGAGGTCTAGATAAGATCTTGAGAAATATGCCGGTGTCATATTGATTTTGGTGAGTGTGTCACATTTTATGTTTATTGCGCACGCTGTAATGTTCTGATTTATGCATTTAATATGATCCCAAAAATAATCCTTTTGCACAAATACAAGAATAAAATGATGTCTTAAAAAGGCAACATGTGGTCTTTGCAGCTTTTCTTTTGGTGTGGATTTCAGGACACTTCTGCACATATACTTCTGATCTGGGGCTATTTTTTTTAAAAAAATTCAGGAAACTTTTAGAGCTACAGCATACAATTATATGTTCAGCTGTAATGTGCTTCCAACACTTTTTGTTTGACCCTTTCCAGTTTAACGCCTCTGTGCACATAGTGAGCTCCATAAAGAACTAGTTTTCCCTGTTTGGTGTGGAAGAACTTGACTGGCCTGCACTGAGCTCTGACCTCAATCTCATAGCGGCCATGTAGAGTCTGTGAACATTTTTCCACAGTACAATAAGTAGGCATTTATGTATCAATTGGTTGTAAAAAAAATAACATGCTGTGTGACTATTCACGTTCACATTACTAGGATTCTTGCACAATTTTCATACTGTGTATATCAAGCTATGCATCTCACTTCAAGGCCTCTTTGTAGCAATCAACTTACAGTATAAGACGGTCATATGGGTGAAACTTGATGTAGAGTGTCTGGTTTGTGTTTAATGTGGAAAACGCAGTTGTCACACAAATAAACTGACAGATGACGTCTGTACTATTTCCTGCTCATCATTGCTCTTTGTGTCACAAGGCTGGTTGGATGTTCTCACAGTCAAGAAGAGATAACCATGTCATGTTATTCATCTGTAAAGCTCTTAACTCATTTAAATGTGGTAACTAAGGTAACATGTTTGCACTAATGTTGAAAGAACTGGTTTTACGTACTATGCATCTTTTAAATTAAATGAACTGCACTCTCTTACGTTCCTCTTGAATATTTTTTTACAGCTTTATTATCCGATGTTTTTTACGATTCTTGTAACTGTTTTCATTAATTCCTTGTTTATTGTGTAGTTGTGTTTGTTTCTGTCTGCTCATTGTGTTCTTGTCCTACGAATGTTTTTTTGTTCTCTGGTTTCTCTTGGAAAATAGATTTTTAATCTCAATGAATGTGCCTGATTAAATAAAGATTAAATACATCATGAAAGGTACAGCTAATGTGATTTTTATTGGATCTGGTTGCATGGGTAAGTGTCTCCGATTGCACATGGAAAATTATTATGTTTTCTTGTTTGTGGAGGAGCCAGACCCACTCTGACTCGTTGGCATTGTCGCTTTCTCGCTTTCCAGCCTCCGTCAGTCACTGTTTGCTTTGCATATGCGACACGCAAGAAAGAAACAGCCCTCTTTGTGGAGTAAAGAGTGAGACATAATTTCCAAAACATATAATTCTACCGTCGCCTGCTCCTGCCCACCGTAGCGTCATTGCTGTGTGGAACAGCTTGAAATACAGAAGCTTAAAGCCGCTGCTGTAATGCTACGCTGTTTAAAGTCACTACTGTGTTTCTGGGCTTTTTCCCCTTGAGAAGTCCTTCATTTTTTCTGTATAAAACTTTCTGATATGACAGTTTATGTACTCTAAGTGAGCGCTGGGCTGGGAATCAAACCATCTTTAGCCCTTGACAGATATCTTCCAAAACATTTTATTTGTTAAGACATTTGTGCTTTCTTAAAAATGTTCGAGGCGGTTCAAGACAAACATTCTGCAAATCCAAGTAGATCACTTCAGTTTTCCAAGCACTATTACACGGAGAAAGGAATACTCCAGTGATAGCGGGTACCAGTTAGACGAGCTCTTTGAACTGGTGGAGACTCCAGCAATTAGTAAGTCAAACATGTGCGAGCCTGCGTCATGATTGCAGGCTGAAAACAGACGAGCGGTCAGGTTATGGCGCGGTTCTGCACCTAAAGCTCGTAATAGACAAAACTGAGCCTGTAATACACAAAAATGGGCTTTAATTCCATGAAGGCCCCCACTTCTTTCCTAAGATTCATGATATCTAGATGTATACACGAGATATCCTGCTCCCTAATTACAGTGCGCACATGGCAGAAAGAGAACAGATGTGGATAATTACATCTAATACAAGATTTAAAAACAAAAAAAAAACGAAGTGGTCTCCTTCTCCTCTTACTCACACTAGTGACTTTGCGGTAGATCTGGGCGGCGTTTTGGCACTCGGAGTACGGGTACTCAGAGGTGGCCATCTCCAGGATGCACATTCCGAAGGCGTAGACGTCCACCGCTTCGTCATACTTCTCCTCGTACATCTCTGGGGCCATGAACTCTGGTGTTCCTGTTAGGGTTCAGGGGGCCACGGTTAAAAAAACATTACAATAGAGAAGTCTTTTTTGTCACTGAAGGGAAATTTGGTTTGTGGCCATCACAACCGCCCACTGCTCCACCAGCACAACACAGGATTTTCATGCACTACTAGTACTATTGAAAGGTATATGAATATAAACATACAGTATAATATATATATATTGATAGATAAGACATCCTGATACAATGCATTGCATATAAAACTTGCCTCCCTATGGATTAAAGTCCAACATTCACTTTCCTTTTGTCTCTGTTTCAGTCTTCAGTCCACCAACCCTTGAGAAAAATATCTGGCTCTTTAGCTGCTTAAATGCTCCACTATGTTCACCAGCTAGTTTTTCTGCTCTTGGTGCTGGACATGTATCATGCAATGAGTTTTTAGACATCACTTTTCCTGCAAACAGCTGCCTGCTGCGGCCGAAAAAAAAGGTCGATGAGCATGGTGAGACTGACCAAAACAACTGAAAGCTGAAAGACACTAAAGCGGAACTGCAGATTTGTCAGACTTAAGTTGTCATTTGATCCACTATTAATGTAAAAACACTAATTATAGCAGCTTTAAAAATATATCATTGAGTATGAAATAACTCTTGTATACACTATACAGTGTTTGATTAGGACCTGCTGAGTTAAACTCAACAAAAATCAAGTAGCAACAAGTCTTCACACTGCCTCTGGAGGCTGACACTCCCTGCTTGCACTTCACAGGAAAGACGAGTTCCCACTGAAATTTTAAAGCTGTTTGAGCAATGAGAAAGAAGCAGGGATACAAATAGGAGAAACTAATTCGCGAGGAGAGAAGAAGGCTTTAATCCTAGGCCTATTTTCTTCCCGATATAAGTAGAAGGAGGTATTTGTGGAAAATATTTGAGGTAAACATACGCAGACCAAATTTACACTCACCAATGACACTTTTAGCAAAGGAGGCACTTTTGAGAGTGGCCAGCCCCAGATCTCCTATCTTAACAGAGCCGGTGGGGCCGGTGATGAAGATGTTGTCACATTTGAGGTCCCGGTGGATGATGGGAGGAGTGCGCGTGTGCAGGAAGTGGAGCCCTTTGAGGATCTGGCGACTCCAGCGCTGCAACAGTTTCAGCTTCATCTCTTTGAACCTCTTCAAGTACCTAGAACGAAAAGGAAGATAAGACTAAACACACAAGTCTAAACAAATCAAAATACAGTGAGAGGAGGAAGCTTTTTCAGCGCCAAAAGATAATTCATCTGTTATTTTGACAGCCAAGAGGAAGTTTAAAGTGAGTTTCCTGAATTATCTCCCAGAACACTATGGTCCTTATTCTGGACCAAAAGACGAGCTGTCAAACATGACACAAATATCCTCTTAGCTATGGAGAACATGTTGAATTTTATTTGGAAAGAGGATATCCGGCACTTGAAAAATGTGACACCCCCACTCTTACAAATCCTTGAAAGAAAGCTCCTGTTAGGGAGGTTCCTCGAGGTGAACTGGATGTAAGCGACTCACGTTTTGAGCGTGCCCGAGGTCATGAGCTCAGTCACCAGGATGATGCACTTGTGGCCCTTCACCGTGGATTTCCAGGAGTCGTGGAAGCGGACGATGTTTGGGTGCTGCAGCCCCTTCAGCATCTCCACCTCCTCGCTGAAACGCTGTCGCTCCGCCTTGGTCAGTTTACGAGTCTGCGGAGGAAACAACACGGGGTGAACGTCTGCAACGCCATGGCGACAAGGCAAAACTCAACATCTGCTGAGGAAGAACGTGTGATAAGATCTAAAGCTCCAGAGAAATTACTAAACAGACCTTGTTGTGAGATTGTTTTGTCAACAATGAGTGTGTTAACATGCTATCCCGGATTTGATTTACACTGTTTCCATTCATACATGATTTAAACAATATCCAGGTTTCTGTTTTTGTGGAGGTGTGTCTTACTTCCAGACATCTTCAGTGGTTGAAGATGAACCCAGTTTGGTTTGTGGCTGTCTGGATAAGATATAATAAGACTTTACTGATCCTCATGGGGGAATTTCAGGTGCCTTATATCGCAGAAATGTAACAAGAGTTGTTATTTTTCTTAAGTTGACCGACAGCAATTTTCACAGCTGCATCAGTCCCCTTCCACGCTTGTCGCCACATTTGAGGTTATTTAATTTACCGCTATTTTGTCATGGGTGTTGTTAATTCTTGGGCTCTGGCACAGAGAGATGACAGCCCCATTTTTAGTCCTCCTACAAAATATCTGATTGGCTCAGCTCAGGGGAAACAGCCATCAATGAGCGCAACATAAATAAATGGAAAAAAAAAAAAAAAAAAATCTGAGGTGAAGGTTTGAAAACAGGCTAGACTTAGTGCTGCAGTTACTGGATGTAGCTTTATGACCAGGAATTTATGACCAGTGATTTACGACCAATGCCGGTGTCAGAATTTCGTTTTCAGTTCAGTGTGTAGATCATTACATGGTTTATCGTCATATTCTCGGTTTCACTGACTGAACTTCTAGAGGGTGTTCTAGGTGTTTAGATACCGCAGTGTCCCAGTTTCTATTGGAGCATATTCAGGTTACTCATGACCAGGATCAGGGCTTATCCAGGTTTCTAACACCTAGATATACAAACACAAACACTTTATCGTAACCAGGATACCATACACGTACACACACCGTAAGTTTAGTTAGATTAAAAAAAAACAATAAACGTGAAGGCGAATCAACCGTTGAGCTTAAGAGTAATGAAGTATTAACGCACACATGCTCAGCTCTGGTCAAGGCATGTATGATTACGCAAGCAGGAGGCAGTAAACACAGCATACAAATACACTGGACCAATTTGATAAATCACGCTTACTTTAGCTAATGAGCTCGCTGCGGGACTGGAAACCACTGGTTCATCCATCTGGATGATGACCGTCCAGTTACATAATCGCATTTATTTTCCAATAAGGGGAGCTCTGACTTAACAAATTTAAGGAGGAGGTTTCAGAAATCCATGTAAAAACCGAACCAAACACAGTAATCAAGCTGGATGAACAAAGACATTTTTGTGCTTCCTCTAGGATGAATGGTCCAATTTAGCTCCTGTTGGAGTAACTCTGCCTGTGGTGGGTGGTTTGTGGAAAACTCTCTGGAGACTTCAGCACCATGAATCCTGCATTGAGGCGGATTTCTGGGAAAAATGCTCTGCATATGTTTATGCTTACAATCAACTTGACCGCTACTCTCTCCTTCCTCTGCTCTGCTCTCTCCCAGCGAGGAGGTGCTGCTGCTGCTGTTGCTGCCGCTGCCTCATCAACACAGGAGGCAGACTGTCTGAAGGGCCCGCGCCGTCTGAAGTCACACAACCAGAGAGCGCTTTTACCTGCGTCAGTCACCTGTCAAACTGTCGAATTACACCAGCAAACATGAGGCCCCGGGCTCAAAAAGCAAGACACAGAGGCGACTTCTGGCCAAGGGGATTTGTGTTTATGTCGTCAGTGATCAGTTTATGATGTGAGCACAGGCTAGTGCCTATACCTCATTTGTGAGGCCTCTGTCAGAAACGCTTAAACGGCTTGAAAAAAAAAAAGGGAAAATATCCTGGTTTAAGAGTGAGAGTAATGATTAAAACATGTTTAGGTGAACGTCATCAGGGCTCAGTAAGGCTTTTAAAGCACACACTCCATTCATCTTCTGAATAAGTCAATTCAGTTTTAATCTAATTTTTTGCTTTATACAGTTTGTTTTGCTTTATGGCTTTAGAGATGACACATTGCAGAAGTGAGCGTTGAGGTTTATTGCCACTATAGCAAGTCACTTTATCCTTAAAAACACACGTAACACGACACAAATCACGGGTGTGTGTGTGTGTTCAGTTAGAGCCAGGTTGAGTGAGTCAGTGGGTTTATGGGTTGATGTGCACATGGATATTTATGTATCTAAGCGCGATAACATCAGACCCCCGCGTAGAGAGAGCTTTGTCTCCCGTGGATAGTCGCCTGTGCAGAGAAATGGCGGCTGTTTGCAGTCCAGAGATGGTGTAACTTTCATTAGCTGTGGCACAGAGCCGAGCCACTTGGAGACCCCCGACACTTTCGAACCGCCGGATTTACAAGAGCTCTGCACGCTGGATGCCACGATCGCAGAGAGCACTGAAAATGCAAAACGCAGACGTTCTTGGAAGAGACAAAATCTAGCTCTGGCAATTCTGAGCGACGCTGTTCATAAAATGTGAGCTGTTGAATGCAATGGAGCTGATAATGGATGATCACCACATGTGAGGCATCAAAACTTGTTCTCAATTCAAACCACCAAAGCGAGGAATTTAAAATGCCAAAAAAAAGGTTTAAAATGCAGTGGAAAATCAGGTGCAGATGGGAAACGAAAAAAAAAAGAAGCAAAGTATGATCTGTGTTAACGTTTGTGATGCTGTCATCTGGCTGGTTTTTTGTTGGTACTGGCTAATATCTGGGTAACATAACAACGCCTTTTCTCAGTAATCGCACCCACTTAAACTGTGATTAATAGCAGAAATGAATCACAATGCTTCAGTTTGACTGGAATGGTTTTCACATAATTACAGATACAAATTCATTGGAGCGAAGTCTTCTAAACATGTCTTTCATTATCGTAGATAACAATTGTGTGTTTCTTCTCGACTTATTGATATCAAGTTGTGGCGAGTATTTCCTACAGAAGGAATTCTCTGCTGACAACAGTGCAAGACTCCTATCTAACTTTTCCATGGGATTTTTTTTTTTTTTTTGACTGTATCTATCCAACCCCCGCCTTCTCTCTTCCCCTCTTCCATCTTTTAAAAAATGAGGCCAAAAAGTATTGCATAATGCTGGAGAAAGCAATGCTGGGGGGGAGGAGGAGGAGGACAGGAGGAGAGGAGGAGAGGAGGAGGAGGAGGGAGCCACAAAAACAAACTATATCTGTTTTGAAAAGACAAACGGGCATATCCAGGAAACAAAGCAAACTAGTTTCAGAAATGTGTGAAACGAGCCTCTACTAAAAGCTTTCCTCCAGCTGGATGACTTATTCTTAGCCACTGGGAGGTGTGTGTGTGTGTGTGTGTGTGTGTGTGTTGAGTAGGGGGTCTGCAATAACTGGGGTTGGAAATACTTGGGCTTGGTGCCACATAAGCGGTGTTACATAAGCAGTGTTGATGGTAGAGGAGCCACTGGTATTAAGATCCCCCTGTCAGCGCCCCTATTATGACAACCGGGACATGAGTACGACATGTCAGCCAACATTGACGGCAAACCAGGTGGCGTACGCTGAGGCTTAATACGGGAATGGACAGTTTGCAATGTCCTTATGTTACACTCAAAGAGATACAGTAAGTCTGGACAGGATTTGAGTAACATCCAGCGAGTGTGGGCAGACTGCGGTATCTGTAGGAATCTCGACTAAATGCAGAGAGAAAAGTAGGGCAAATGAAAAAAAATGGATCCAGTCATATTATAGCCTGCAGGGACTTGTGTTGAGGGTTAGAAAGAGAGTTTTCAGTACATTTTTCCATATCGATGCCTTGAATGCTTGGATATGCCTTCAAAATGAGATGTAATGATGAATGATGGATCAACAAATCTCATGAATTAGTCTCTCAATACTTTCCAACTTTCCTACATCCTGAAGATTCAACTGCTCAAATATATGTATACATATATATATATATATATATATATATATAAAAAAAAGGACTCAGCAATTTCCTATAAAAGCTAGGCACTGTGGCTTTTAGCGAAAGTTACTCAAACAGGAGTAAATAGTGCATTTTTGGCGGGACTATATTCAGCTGCTCTAAAAGCATTTACAACTGCAAGACGGTGTATGGTGGATTTACTCAAAATAAACTGGAGTGCACAATTAATGGCAATGAAGGAACACGTCACCCAGTGCAACAGTGCGGCTCACTGATGGGTTTTTAATAATGTGTGGACAACAATGCAGCTCTATGACACGGTGGAAGAAGCTACACCAGCCCTCAGCTGCACAGACAATACCCGTGAGATCGGTTCATCGATGGGTCTTTTCAAGGGATTTGTTGATAAGAACGCAAATGCAGGCTATTGCCAAAAATGCCAAACATGTCGATTCCAGTTGTTGTTGAATTGTGAGGTTTTGCTGCTTTTCTCGGAATCACGTCATTAAATTCAAATGAAATGCCACAATTTGGGGGTTTTGGACGGTCGGCGAGACAAAAAAATGCAATTTTGGGATCATCTTGGTCTCTGAAAAGCTGCGAAGGTCATTTTTCCTCTAATTTCTGCCGTTTTATACACTGAGCAATACATTTAAAAAATACCTGACAAATGAATCAATTATGATAATACTTAGTCAGTCGCAGCTCTAGTAAAGGAACTGTTATTAGCGGGCAGTATGACTACGATCAAGGCCGGATTATTCAATAGAAACAATGTTCATTATATCTGAGAGAGCAAGCTGCAACTTTTTGTGTAATTTCAAAAGCGATTCGATTGATCTTAGATACTTTTCCATCTGCCATGACCCATCTATGAACCCTTTTAGGGACTAAAATGTAAGCTTTTCCCCTCTTCTTCCTGTCATTAACTTTGAAAAAAAATTATTGAACGTGCTGTTAACGGGCCACAACTCATGTGTTACAGATGTTGACGCTGAAGAGCCCTCCAGACAAAGACCAGAGTTCACAGAGTCCTTCTGATGACAGAGCAGGCAGGAGAGAACCTGCACGGCTTCAGTATTACCAAACCGCCGTCCATCAGAGGTGATGACGACTGGCTCGCCAAGCTCTGGGATTGAGGTCAAAGGCAAAAGAGAAGAAAAAAAAAAAAAAAGAAAAACAAAAAACAGTGTGACCTCACATGACATACCTGCCTGATATATACTTTGTATAAACACGCACGTAGGCACTCACACTGGTACAGTGTTGCATTTAGATGTTTGCAGGTGAGAACTGAGGTGCTAGTGTGCTCTTTCCAAGGAAAACCTGACATGTTCTGTAAATGGAGCGGGCAGAGGGAGGTTAGCCATTAATCTCATAAGGATTGAGGACTCAAACCAGCCTCTGACTGCTGGTCTCACACTGAGAACCTGACCTGACTTGTGGCGCCGAGCTAATTACCTGACCAAGTAAAAGAGACCGAGATGTAGGATTACACTATCTGTTGTACATTTCAACAGTGAAAAGTGGGCCGTAAAGCAGGTCTTTGTCCGCCTGGTTTTGGATCATTTTCCCAGATATTAATACATATTTGCACAAGTACTCTCTGAACTCTACAGTATGAGTCTCAGAAAACATTGCATCACCTCGTTGGACAGACTATGATTGATTTGTTTGAGAGCTGGGAGATCCAGTAGCTTTAGTCTATTTACTCTGTTATTCTTGACATCTCTTAACCTGTCTGGTGTTTGCTTTTAGTAACTCACTAAAACCTCAATCTTCTATAAACGGCGCAGCACTTTGTATGGTCCTTTGAGACTCTTCTTCTTAAATAATCCTCTCCTCGCCTTTTCAAGCTGAGTAATGTATTGCACAATTACGGTAAGTGGTAACTTTTCCTTGCACGCTACCTGCCTGATCCACCTGATTCTTCACTCCTATAAGCTCTGCATCATCGTCTTTTGTTGTGCTTCTTCTTTGGCAGCTTGTGATTATAGGAATGACAAAGACAGCTGCGCGTAGGCGTCCATTAAAGGCTTTAAGCGTAAACTGTAATGGTTGAAATGTCAGCACAGTTAATATGAATATATAAGTTGTTAAGGGACTTATCCAGGCTAATTACAGACAATAACTTATCAGAAATTCATAAACAATACCCTCTCTATAACTATAATGCAGCTTGGCTGTGGTATGCGTGCAACAGTGTGAAGACCAGTTTGACCTGTAACCCATTTCAGTGAACCTCTGACCCCTTGTCAGATGAGAAGACGCAATCTAATCAAATAACCCTGCGAGGGGAAGGAAGCTTTGAAACGCTGGAGGGAAAGTATATCAGCGGTTCTCCCAGTGTGATGGCATTTGAAGAAAAGAGTGTGAATGGAACAAACATTTTGTCCTCTTCAGCCAAACCCAGCGAACCACAGAAAGATCACAAGACGCCTGGAGGACACGGCCTGTAAGAGTTTTGTCTTCAAAAACAGAGCAGCAGCAGTCGGGTCAACAAGACGACTCGGAGAGGCGGCAAAAGGGCGGACGGGGCTTAGTTATGGGTCATTCAATATAACTCGGTTATGTAATCAGGCACAATTATGATGATACGCTTTGTGATGAGTGGAGTTTAAAATGATGTAACAATGTTTTTTATCAAGATGGAAAACTGAAGGAGCACTTTGAAGCACAGAAATTGAACAAGATGCGTGTTTTTGCAGAGCTGAAGCAATTAATATGAGCTAAAAAAAAACTATTCACCAGCCTGTTTGTTAATAACTTACTCTATTATATTCCCTGATTGATGTGAAAAACCTAATTAATGGAGCAGCTGTGGGAGAATTCGATAAACAAGTAATGCGTCACATGAGGTTCTTGCACTTCCATAAATAAACAATATATATTTAGCAGTTTCTCATCTTGCACAATGAGGATCATTATTGAAAATGTGTTAGGTACACTGGCACACAGGATATAACAGCCTGTCATGCTCCGTCACAGTTACGTCTTCTACCACTATAAAGGGGCCAGGGCGAACCTGGAGGCTCTTAAACCTGATTAAACTGGCCAGGCAGTGGCGGCAGCCAAAACAATAATCCGTACATCTTTACAACAGAGAGCCTTCCTGATCACTTACTGCTACTAAGATATATGCGAATGTCGTTTTATTTTATTTCACATGAATTTTACGTCAACAGCATGTTATACTGTAGGCAAAAAAGGGTTTTGTGATGCCAACACTGAGTTTAAAATGCTGTAATGTGTCAACCTCTTCACCTCTTAATAATTACAATTTTTTATCTGCTCACTGACGTTCTTGGATGTAACCCTCAACTTCCCGGTCTCACAACAAGAATGATCAAATAATTATTTTAAAAAGTTTACAATAATTGTCATTCAGGATACCGTTTAAAAAAACTACAGGCCTCGACAAGTTAACTACAATCCATAACTGACAGGTTTTAAAGGTATGTCCCTCTTGGGCGGATTCCTTAGATCTTCTGGTGCCAATTTTTCTTCTTTTTTTTTTCTCTGCAGTAACTATTTGAAAGATCTCGGCTAAACTGTATTTGCACATACTTCTTTTTACGGTTCATTTTAATTTACTTGAGTGTCACATAGGCTGGTTTTGCAGAGTAGTACCAAGAGAGATCTTTTTGTGGTTGTGGTTTTAAAATGACACAAATGTAATAATTACTTCAGGAAATTCATTTCAATCATTATCTACAAGCCTGAAGACGTGTAATTATCCGATATTTCCCAAGAACGAAAAAGAAAGCCTGTTTAGAAGAGATGGCGTATAAATTTAAACAGATAGTTTTGTTGTGAGTTAATGAATAATTTAATAATGCTTAACTGGTCAATTATAAGCCATTAATATAAACAGCTTTTGGGTTACCAGGTTGTGAAAACTGCCTGGTATTTTTCCTTTTCTATTTGGAAATGACGCAGTTGAAATAAATGCTGGTGGGCTTCTAACAATAGTTTTTTACAACAATTTATCAAGCCTGCAGTTGTTAATGAATGGATTTTGGTTTCAGGACGCTCTGCAGCTCTTTTACAGAAGGTAATTTGTCAAACAGTCCATTAGAGAAGTAAGTGTCAGGAAGAGACGCTTCAAAACTTAGAAACTTGTAAATTGTTCTTATAAATGTCTTGCAAAAGATCTGCAAAGTATTTTCTAAGTGATCGCTTAATCACTGTTAAAGCCACGGATTTAAAAATACACCTTCCTTCCTCCACTGTATCTTATGACCTCCATTTTGGGAGCCACTAGTCTAGACACTCCCAGGCAGTAATTAAATCAACATCAAATCATTATCACATCATCATCATTATCAAATATAGTTTTCAACAGACGACAGCATGGCTGTCACCATCTGAAGTGTCCCGGTGTAAAAAAGCTCCACACATCTGGTGCTTCCAGCAGGACAGCATGCTAAGCTTTTCTGGGAAGTACCTGTAGTATTCGACTGAGGTCGGACCAGGAAGGCATGAGCGCAAAGCCTTTTTGAAGTTGTTATGACCCCGGGCTCTGCAACAGCCAGACAAAGTGCTTTCATCTCGGGGCACTTTTTGTCTTTTTTAATATTACTTTTTATGAAGTTAAAGCTGATAAAAATCACTTGAAATTCCGAGCATCTGCAAAGAATCGCAATATTCTGTTATTCGCTTCATAATTAAATGAAAAATGCGTCGTTGTTTTGTATAGATGTGTTTTTCGTGAACGCCTGCCAATCTAAACAAAATGAAACCTTCAACTGAAATGAAACATGAGGCACGTGCTCCATGTTGAAACTGTATGTTTGGTAACTGGTTTATTTGTCCTCCACTTTAGTTCCTGGCAGCAGGGAGGGAGGGGGCAGCAGCATAGTGTTATGCTATCAAGTGCCACTAGCAACCAGAACCGGACATAGTTTGCAAAGTGATGGTATGCAAGCGGTGTCCTTGTCGCAGTAAAGCAACAACATAAATGATTTATGGATCCTCGGCGAACTGCTCGACTCTGTCCGAAAAAGTAAAAAATGACAGATATTTTGAGAGCAACCAACTTTAGAAAACCCGCAGGGCTTCGAGATAAATGTGAACTAAGACAGCACAGTTCACGTTGGGGGCGGAACGTGAATTAATGTTTTCTGTTGACTGAGAAAACACATTACAGTGTTTGTTGATGGATATTGCAAGGTGCCGGATCCCGAACAGGTAGAGCCATTACTGTACAACCAATGGCTGATTCATGCCAGGCACTCACATGGCAGCTTAGAGCACATTTACACTCCTGACACCTCCGTCCTGCACGCTCCGACACACACGGTCAGTTCAGAAATGACCAGAGGTTACCCTGTGGAGCAATCTTTTCCCTTACCAACTATGGCCTCAGAGCCCCAACAGCTATTAAAACTGGAGGTCTTTGGTTTGTTTAGGAAGCAGGACTCAGGCCTTCTCCTGGGCCCACACTGCAGCGTGACCACATGTTTTTCCCCTCAAAGGAACAACCATACAGTCTCACACTCTCAATACCGAAAACACCATGTAGAGAAGACATTTTTCCAAAGTGCACTGTTGACTTTTTTTTTTTTTTTTTTGTCCCAGACTTGCCAATCATGAGGGAAACACGGCGAAATCTTGGGTCATCAGTTCAAACACAGAGCTCCTAGATCGCAGAGCATTAACTGACACGTCTACAGATTACAGATTTAAAGCTTTGGTGACCAAAGAGCTTTGCCACTGACCAACATTTAAGGCCAAATGACTGCTGAGTCCTGCTGGAGATCTTTGTTGTATGTTTTCACTCCTCTCTTGCACCTGATTTCCTGTCACCTCTCTACTATCCGCCATGAAACAAAGGCTAAAATGCCCCCCAAAATACTTGGAAAAACAGCCAACCAATTGGAATAAGACACAAATTGATACTACACTGGATAATACACTAGAAGAGACCAACATTATAAACACAAGTTTTGCATAAAACGTAAGAAAACAGAAGCAGCACAATGGAAAAAGCTTGTTTTTTGTAGTTTGTTAGTTCCTCAGTAAAATGTCGCTCCTTAATCAAAAGAGTGATGCAGATGGTTGTTGCAAGTTTATAATGTGTCATAGCGCTGCCACTCATAACACAATCTGATATGCCTCGAAACTGATGTTGTTCTGTGTGACACAGATTGCGACCAAGATTTATTTAGACCCATCTCGCAGAGTGTGACATGCAAGTATCCTGCAAAAATTGCTGTTACTGCTCAGTGTACAGAGACCTCAAGGGTGTTAGCAATCATTTTTATGAGGAATAGTTTTGATGTCCATTGGTAGAGAGGGGGGGGGGGTTAGGAGCTAATCTGACCGAGACAACAACACATGTCATTCCAGGACGTGGACACACATTCAAAGAGGATGTTGCGTTTGTTGGATAAATCCAAATCCTGTGCTCCTTTAAACGATTGAGTCAATGTGATTACTGTAAATACAAAAGCTTCTCCTTGTTCTTCTCAAGTTTTATCGCCATCATCATCATTCCAGAGGAATGCATATTGATGTCATTTTGAAAGGATCTCCACGTTTCTTGGAGGATAAACCCGATGACAGGAAACAAGCTTTCTGCTCAGCTCCGTATGAGAGAAAAACATGAAACAGAGCTGGTGACCGTATAAAATATGGGTCATCAGAAAACTATAACTGGTAGCTGGAAAACTTTAATCGAACCTGGACTACTTGTTTAAAACTCTCATATGAAGAATCGATCAACAGAGGGATCCCAATAAAAGCAATGACTCAGTAGAGACGAGAGCTTTTAGCAAATGGCACACTTGTGTATGTTGAAGTACAATAGTTCAGTCATTACATCTGGCAGATGCAGAACCAGCCTCTAATCTGTTCTTTCCACTAACTGTTGCCAGTCTGCGGCTGGCAGGCTTATGTGCTGCTCCAGCTGGGAAGCTTTGAACTGCTGATAGTTCAAAGTCTTGAAAAATAGATTTTAAGTTATTTGTGTACTACTATGACAAGAAGCAAGAGGAAGTTTTTCATATATATATATATATTTTTTTTTTTTCTCTGTTATGAACTCATATAATATTCTGGGTATTTGTTATTTCCTTGCACAGAATAGAAAAACAAACAGAAAGTCAGATTATTATGTTTGTATTTCCCCTTGACCTGACCAACACTGGCTTATCTAGGTTATTATATTTAGCTTCCTATTAGTCGAGGCTTATATGAGTTTATTGGGGCTAATGTAAACACATTAAACAGAATAATATGGTTTCTTAGAAAAAAAATAATGTTTATGTAGCTTAAATCTAAAATACTTTGGTTTGTTACACATAAAACATGCATTAGATTTAATTAGGGTGGTAACTGGCAATTATTTTCATTATCGATTAAACTGTTGACCATTTCCCTGATTAACTGATCAGTTGTTTGGTCCATAAAATGTCAGAAAATGGCGAAAAATGGCGATTTTTGTTTCCCAGAGCCTAACGTGACATCTTCAAATGTCAGTTTATTGTCACAGAAGACTAATCAAAATGATTAATTGATACTAATCAAGTAAGAAAAATGATTTTAGCATATTTACTAAATTAAATGAGTGTGAACAGCCAGCGATAGAGTGTTTCTACATGTAAAATCTCTTATTCAGAGTTACTGAACAGCACTGCAGCTTATCCCAGCATGCATTGCTTGAGAGGAAGGTAACACCCTGGACACAGAGCTAAGACATATAGAGACACACATTCATGCTTCACAACTACGAGCAACTCTGTTTCCAACATGAACATAGAAACACGTCAAACAGCCTCCGGCCCCTCGACACGGAGCCACCGTGCTGCCTCAGCTTGTACCAATCCACTTTCAATAACAGTAACAGACAATAGAGACAGTAACATACTATCAACAGCAACCAATGGGACACTGTTATCTAGTTGCTGCGCTGAGTGCATACTATATGATACAGACCGGCTATATCTTGCAGAGCAATCACCACATGAGTGGACATTTAGTACAGTACAAGTTTTATAGGTGACACAGTGTGGCCTTCCTTTCAGGACTGTGCAGAGCTAATGCAAACAAACAAACAGCCCTCACGTCAAAGTGACGTGCTGGCATGTGTGAATGTAGGCTATCGTTGTGGGCCTCCTTCACTTTCTCCTCGGAGAACATTGGCTGGCCCTGATAAGCTGGATCTCGCTGCACCGCTGGCCCTCTGAGGAAAGACAGTGTTGATGTTGGCTACAGGAGAACTGATAGGAAGCCCACAGCTTGTGTTATGTCACTGAACACTAGCCACATTCAGATAAAGGTTACACAGCTAGGCTTTTATGAAGCTAGCATGAGAGAAAGAGGGGGCAACCAAAATCTAGAGTTGGTGCCAAACTAGATTTATGCTTTGTTGTTTAACCTAATAACTCGGAATACAAACTGTGCAGACCCAGTAACAACACGTTAATAAGGTTTTACACAGCTTTAATTTGATCTGGTGCTATTATATGAGCTTTAAAACTCTAAGCTAAAACGTAAACTGAGCAGTTTCCAGCTCTTTCTACTCCATGAGCCAACTTTCACTGCAGTGGGAATGCTTCAAACTCTTACTACAGCAGGAGTGATGTAAAGCTCACACAAACAACCCCCCACCTCCTCCTTCCTTTTGTCCTTAGGTAACTCTGTTTGACTTACAAACAGTACAGGCCTGAAACTTTAAAAAAAAATATATTAATCAATATGTTGTTTATTTCTAGTCTATTAAACTTTTGAGATCAGTGGGAAACGTCAATCACAGTTTCCAGAACCTGCAGAAGCGTCTTCGAAACTGCTTGTTTTGTTTGACGTTGTTGCAAACCTTCACATCCGAGAAGCTGGAAACTATTAAAGTTGGCATTTGTATCTGACACATGACTTAAAGGGTTAATTGATTGAAATTTTCAAGCAAAAATGCCAAACAATTGATGGTTATGGGTTCTTAAATGTGAGAATTTGCTGCTTTTCTTGGTCGTACATTGTAGTAAATTGAGTATTTTGGGGATTTGGATTTTTGGTCAGTCAAATCAAATCAAGAAAATAACAGATTAATCAATAATTAAAAAACAATAATCATTAGTTGCAGCCGTAATTGATTAAATTTTGTTCTCAAATACGCTATTAATAGACTAAAGATTTCGGTGCTGATACATACAGAGACTATATAAAAAACTGAAATCAAATGACAACAGGTTGGGTATGATTTGAAATGTCGATACTGTACTGAGTTACCAGAAATACCCGAATTTCATTACTGGCAGCAAAATTCAACTTTTTCTGATACCTTACTTTAAGAAATAAACATGTTTTTCTACAAAACTGTTTTTTCATTTGACAAAAAAAGGCCAAACTTCTCAAAGTTAAATGTTGTCTGAACACGAGTGCACAAGAAGCCTAGATAAACAAATTCATATAATTCAGATTTAAAGGTGCAGTGTGTAGGATTTAGTGACATCTAGCAGTGACGTTGCAGATTGCAATCAACTGAATACGCCTCCCCGCTCACGCCATCCTCTTCCAACTGTGTAGGAGAACCTACGGTGGCCGTAAAACTTACAAAAAACGCAAAAGACCCTCTCTAAAGCCAATGTTTGGTTTGTCCATTCTGGGCTACTGTAGAAACATGACGGTGCAACGTAGCGGACTCCGTGGAAGAGGACTCGTTCCCTACATAGATATAAAGGTTCTTTTTAAGGTAACGAAAACACAACAATTCTTACTTTCAGGTGATTAAACATTAATTAAAACTCAGTTCCTCTAGATGCTACTAAATTATACACACTGCACATTTAAATCAGGAACAATCTGACTAAAGAAGAAGCGAACAAGACCACAATTTCGACCAGATGACGATGCCAACTGTCAGTACTTTGCAAGTTTTTGATATTTCACAGTTTTCAGTACTAAATGAATGAATTTGATTTTTTCTGCATCACACAAGAGACATTTTACCTCTAGTTGAGCAATGACTTGTACATTATAGTTTAAGATGATATATATATATGCTCTACTTGGTCCTGTGGTACATTATTTATGCCTGAGACCAATGAAAAACCGATGAACAACCCACGCTATGTGCAATACCTCCATGAGAGAGCTGCAGGAAAAAGTTACCACAAAAAAGTAAAAAATCACCAAATAAACTTATTTGACCATCTACAAAAAAAAAAAAAAAAACCATGACCACCCAAGAGCACCAACTTTCACAACTCCTGTTATGTCATAGTCAGCAGAAAAGTGTCCGTCCAAGGAATTGGCTAATTGGGTGCGGCGGTATTTTTTTTTTTTTTAAATGCGCTCAAGCCAACCTTGACATGACACACGGCCCTCATAAACACAGATAGTGCAGAAAATACAGGTGGTGAGGTGGAGCGTGGTGAAGTTGTTTATAGAGAGTGGGATTAAAGACTGTGTGTTTTAAAGGAAGTATGAAAGGTACAGCATGAGTGTCTGGTGCAGGCTGAAGGAAACTGCCTTTGAATAAGATCAAGTATTGTGCAACCGATGCCCTTTAAAGGGGCTCACCAAAAAGGATATATGCCTCAATGCACTAATTCCTATCAGTTACTGAGTAGCTCGCTGTGCGGTCGCACTCGTAGCTAGCCGGATGAAAGCTCATGACTCAACAAAGCTTTGTGCAAGCAGACATAACAATGACATACAGCAGTAGAGATATAGGAGGTTGTAAACTCTTTTTGCCTCTGTGCAATGCTGTGAAACCGGTGTTGATCAATGGAAGACGCGGGGGACCATACAATGGCTCATCCATTTTTTATTACCCTCTATATTTCCTTCAAAGCCCAGTTTACATTGCCTATAGGGCACCTGAGTCACCTGTGGGCCTGTGGGGGAAGGGTTGCTAGGTAGCTGCCACCTGGGAAGGTTTCTTTGCTTCTTTTAGCAACAGAACCAGGCAGCTTTGAACTTACAGTCACCTCAGCTGTCAATTTAATAGACTTCTTGAATCACTGTAAATTGTGTAATAAAAATGATAATTCTTAACGTTATTAACTGCTTAGATTTATATTCTATTTAGACACCACATGAGAAAAAAGAGCAGGGCAACATAGAGGGTGCAAAGATGGTTAAAACTAAATGATTGGATTAGTTAATACGACAAATACAAGGTGCTGTATGAAATGAAGTGAAGGTTTTACATTTGGATTGTATTAAAAGGTTTGATGTTACTGGATACTTTAAATTGTACAAGGTAACATGCAGAGGCGACATTAAATGATTAGCATTTAAGTCTAGTTTGGATTCAAATTTGTCTCGTAGACTTGCTGTTTTTTTTTTAAAATCAATTTATCAAAAGTTCTGTCAGTAAATAGAACCAATAGATTACTGATTGTTTCTATATTTTACACATTCGTTGATTGATTAGAGGAGTGTTTGGTCTGTTCGATGAGGAAGAACTGAGCGATATTTAGAGACCGAGACGCTAACAGTTTGCTCACGATCTCCAACTAAAATGTCTAGATTAAGTATTGATTGGGATATTTGAGAGTTTAAACAAATATGATAAAGAGTTTTTAAATATAATCATACAAGATAAGCAAATATGTTTTGGAAAGGATCCCTTAAATTTGGATACTGAGCAATCGCTACCAAGATATGTGGTGAACAGGACATGTTATATGCTCACTAGTGGAAACACTTACCCCAAATATACTGTATCTTTGGCATTTCTTGTTTGTTTTTTTTTATCAGTCAGCATATGTGCTGATATTTGGTATATCTGTGATAAGCTAAAATTATCTGACAGTATTGTCCAAGCAGATATATCGACTTATCTCTGATAATCTTACAGCAGTAAGACGATGTGTGCATTTGTTAGAATAGTCCTTTGCAACATCTGCAAAACCTTAGCTGGATATGTGCTAGATACCAAAAAAAAAATCAACGGTAACACAACAGAAAAGAGTACAAACACTGAAATCAGAGCTTCCTTTGTCTTATATTAGCAATGTTTTGTCCTCTTCCGACATTAGACTTGTTATATATACCGTGTATCTGATCTGTGTTGCATCCAAACGTTGCTACTACGAGCTTAAATGAGATCTGTTGCTTATCTGGTGTATTACAGTGTCATTAATCCATTCGTTTGGGGAGTTTCTGAGCAGTGATATGAGCTCTGCCTGGTATTTTATACTTTCCTGGCTGAGCTTTGGTGTTACATGTCATGGAAGAATCTTAATGTATTGTTTACTTTTTGTGAGCTAGCACAAAAGGTTCCTGTGGACACATTCCAGACGGACCTGTGTTCCGTAAAAACAACACTGACAATACACCGGACACAGGAGAGTGCATCTGTGCAGGGGGAAGAAGAAAAAAAACAAAAACGTGGGACTAATTTAAAATGGTTGTCTGTGTAAGTGGGAGTCAGGTAAGCAAGCAGATGTTTGAAACGCCTTCACATTTTTGAACAGCTGATCTTAATTGCCTGCAGATTACAGCTCAGGCTGTGTAATACATAGTTAGCAGAGCTTAAGGCATTTCTAGCTGACTTGTAATGACGCACCTTCGACTGCTGCTCCATCAACATTACAGGAGCGATTATGTTTAGCCACCAACAGCCAGCTTTTGTGTGCATTTAGGCAATCAGGGGCACACGGGGAGGACAGGAGTGGTGATGTTCAGTTAAGAAATAAGACTGGCGCTGTCTCTTTGAGGTCAACTTATCACAACACATCAACAATGGCCACCTTTAAGCTTATTAGGAGCGATTAAGGAGCTTAAAAAGGGGCTCATGTCTGAAGTAAAGAGATGAAATACCACGCTTGTTTCCAACATGGCCCCCAGCCAGAGAGCTGCAACAAAAGTTAAAAAGCAGGTTTATGCTTTAAAAAGAAAACGTCAGTCCACTAATTCTCAAGAAGCCTTGCTTGTGTTTGACTTCAGGGCGTGAAACATCTTCGCTTGAGTTGTTTCACTTCAGGTAAAAGGGACATCTGTGCCTCTCTCACGGTCCGGGAGCGACTATTTCTACCTCCTCCACACAGACACCTGTTGTGTGAACTGACAGGTGGGCCCTTGGAGGCAAAGGAGTCGTCCACCTCCACCCCCACCTGCCACTGTTGGAGCTTGAGCCTCGAGGGTAGGTTCACTTCACCCCCCTCCCTTTTAATCCCTGACTGTCTTGCCTCCGTGCCTCCCGCAGAGCTTGAAAAACGCGACACAAAGACTACCTCTGTGCATCTTAAGTGATAAGGTGCTTTCATGTGCGGCAGCAACTTCCGATATCGTGAAGATCTGATGGATCAAAACAAAAGCAAAGGTTGCCAGTGGGTATGTAGTGCAATGTCAGTGGGTTTTTTTTTTTTGAGGTTTAGAGGGCACGAGGGCACAACTTCTCATCTAAGAAGGCTTTACATAGCTACCAGATACCGACAACCGAAGCACGTCACACACAATGGCACAATGTTAAGGGGTGGACTTAAAGCTTAAACCTTTAAATCCTCCACTGCGCTATCAAACCATGTAAGCAAAAGAAGGAGCAGCTGTTACTCAGGCTGTTTGGTGCCTGCATGCCAAACACACTGCAGCATTAAAAAAAAGAGAAACAACACAGACACATCTTCATGTTTTCATCAGACTAGATAAGACAGAAAGAGCGTATGTGAAACTCTAGTCAGTCTTGTCTTATTTCTGATGTTTCACATGATCACATAGGCCCGATGTGACCACACAAATCTCTTTTTAGTCCCGTCTCGTTACAAAAAAAGGCACAAATAGTAGACGGCGGATCATGTGAAGCCCAATATAAGTTGATCTATTTCTCTCTCTCTCCGTTGTTCTTTTGTTTGCACGTGAGGAATTCAGAGAGCCGGGGCTTGGTGTCAGTGGTTGTTAATGAAAACAGAGATTAGAGGGGATCACGGTAGAGGCAGAGCGGTTCAGTTGGAGCTGACTGCTGACAGGATGACCTGGGTTAACATGGGCAGGCCTGACACAGCCCGACTCAAGGTCAACAAGGAATAATATACAGTAGATTAGGTGCTTCACATCAACCCTGATGCACTGAGGGGGGGAATAAGAGCTGCGTGGAAAGCAGGGAAAGTGTCAGCCTGGATCACACCTGTAGGTTTGTTGATGCATTGAGGGGAGAGGGAGAGGGTGGGGGACGGAAAAGGGAGATAACTAGTGTGAAGTTTATCTGGAAACTGCAGTTTATTTAGAGGGAAATGATTCCTGAGCATGAATATACAAATGAAAACTTTGCAGCTTTTATCTGCAGTCCAGCTATTTAAATAACAGATAAAAGCTCCTTCTGGTAAAGCAAAATTTAAAAAAAAGTGTGATGCTCAACTCCAGCCTGCTGATTTGTTCATTTGAAAGTTTAGGAAGTGTAAAACACAAGCCATCCTACCTGTAGCTCACACCATGCCACCTCCACGGTGGTCTCTGTGTCCAGTCCTTTATAAACCGTCTTGAAAGACCCCCTTCCGATCTCTATGTTGAATTTGAGATATCTTCCATCGGGTGAGGTTGCCACCGCTTTGGTCTCCACATCCTCTTTCTCTTCTTGCTCCCACTGAGTATCAAACGTGATGCGAGACAGGATTTTGTGCTGTTTGCTCTGAACGAGTTCATTCTCAGAGTCCGAGCTGGCGTCCGGAACGGTGGATCTCGGCACTGGATCCCAGTTCCCATCCAGGGACCCGGCGTCTGGCTCCTGGCTGGAGGGGGGCGTGTTGGAGCTGGTCCCCGGACTGGAGACAGGGGACGGCGACGGCGGAGAGTCATCGGTTTTTTCATCCTCTGCTCTGGACTCGGGCAGTGTTAGGATATTCTCAGCTGACCAGGACAAGGCTTTGGAGAGGGCGCCGCTGTAAAGAGGCGAATCGATGTCCATACTGATTTTTTGCAAGCCATAAGAGTTTCTCCTTGCGCCCAAACCGTGCGTCCTCAGCACGGATGGGACCCTGGATAAGCAGTCGTCGGTCATATCCATGGGGAGGCCTGGGAAACCGCGTCCTGGTATCTCAACCTGTGCGTGTGACATTGTAGCAGGTTCAAAGCCTTCTTGATTCGTAGCCTAAATGTGGAAACGGCATTAAGACAATAGAGCACCGTTACTTTAAGCTCAGCATTACTTTTCCATGATGTCAGTGAAGTCAGTGGCTTTAAACAAAGGCTGACCACAAAGCAACAGGTCTGTTACATGACTAAGAAGAACAGATAAAAAACACGCCTATCTAAAGAACCTGCGCTGTCATTACCTGCAGCTATAGTGAGCCTTGCAAATATATCCCAAGTGTGTAGCAAAAAAAAACAAAAACATATCAAAGTAAGAATAAATGTACTTACTCATCACAGCCGCTGCGTAAAAGAACATTTCGCATATATATATATAAAAAAAACCTTTGCGCATACAAACGCACTTTAACGTATAGTTCCTATAAAATAATCAGAGTTGTCCGCTTCTCTTCTCTTTACAAGGTCCTCAGCCATAACCTCCCGATGAAAGGACGGAGCTGACTATATCAACAGAGCTCCGGAGGGCTGTGCGTCCTGTGCGCTCCTGCCTGCGCGCTCCCAACTCCGCCCATCGCCGCTTTGACGCGCTAATAAGGCTACCCAAAAGGGAGTAATTAGAGTGTTATTTGAGGAGTGTGTGTGTGCCAACTAATATTCTTTATAGGCGAAACATGTCATTATGTTTTCCGACCTTTCCTTGTTGTTTTTTGTGTCAGTGAAGAAGGAGAAGCTCCATTAAATTGTCTTTTTTTTTTTTTTTTAAACATTTCCTTGTATTGATTAGCTGGACATCACACAGCGCAGCAGAGGAAGAGAATGTCACCTCTTTTAATTGGTCCCTCATTGATCAGGACGACTCTTTTTTTATTATTATTATTATTATTCAGAGATACAACTGATGAGTCATTTCACTACAGGCGTCTTTCAGTCTGTCGTCATTTGTTTGAATGAGAGACCACGCAGCCCAGGAGGGTTGAGTGTGCAGCCTGCAGGGGGAGCCACACCACGGAGTACTGCTGCTGCTGCTGCTGCAACAGGACACCTCTATCAGCCAAGGCCACACACACATACACAAACACACACTGGGTCCCACCTGTCCCCCACATGTGCACACACACACACACACACTCACACTGTGGTGTTGTCAGCAAACTGCACATAAGACTCCCTGGAGCTGTATCATCCCCAGTAGGCAGGGAAACAGCACATGATGTGAGTGGACCATCCGGTCTGTAGTCATTCAGTACAGCTGCAGGCACAAACTGAATCACAACATCTCCATCATTGTGGTTCAAATCTGCACGTCTGCACGTCTGCACACTGCGGGGTGTTGTTAACATCATCTTTCATGTTTATGCACAAAATAGAGGCTAAAAAATGAGTTTTATTCATGTTGAGACACAAAGAAAAGAAACAGATTTAGCAAATTTCTAATTTATTTTTCCTACAGGATATGAAAAAAAAAGAGGTTGAATATAGACAGACAGATAACAGAAGTGTCACAGTAGCTACTGCACAATAAAAGGTATGACAGCGATCTGTACATGAAGTCCGCTATTGTCAGCTGAGTGGAGTCAGGATTGGTGGTCCGAGTCTCTGCCGCGTTCCACTTCTGGAAGCATTTATTCTCAAAATAAAAGAGAGTCCCCCTGGTGTTCTGCGTCTGGGGTTTCTTTGGGTCATCTGGTTGGTACAGAGGAACGACAGCAGAGGAAAAAGGTCCAGAGCTAATTATACCGAGTGAATTTAGGAAAATGGGAATAAAACTAGTCGTATTTACAATAAAGAAAAGAGTAAAGTTACAGCTGGAGGGAACAATTTCCCCAAGAATAGGAGGACGTGATAGTATTTAGTCCCATGATAGACTCATTATATGTTTAAATGGCAACAAATGCTCCGTTTAGCAACTTTAAACATGATGTCACCTTAAAATGCTCTTCCCCCCTCCCGCTCACCCCCCCCCAAACCCCAAACAGAAATGATATTGTTTCCCTTCCAGTAAGAAAAGGCTTTGAGTTTGGGCGAACCAAAAGGCAACGACAATTACGAGGACCAGCATCCACTGCGCTGGGCTTTGAGGTGCACCTTGTGTAGCCTCCGAACGGCTACGTTGTTTTTTAAAAAAAAATATTTGCCTGTAAGGTTACAGTATGAGGGCTCCCAGACCGGAGTGAGTGTGATTCCAGCACCGTTTCAAAAGAATTTGACCCCTTTCCCGTCATCCATGGTGATGATCTCGGCTTTGCTCTCCGTTTGTAAAGCCTGCAACGAGCGCAGCAGCATCCACTCTTCTAGACCGTGGAACTCTGGAGAAACAGACGAAGGTTTGTGTCAGAAGATACAACACGAATAATCTTTGCAATGACAGTAACGAAGATGAGCGTCGAACTTTCAGCTCTGCAATTAAATTACATCAGAAAACACAAATAAAGTGGGTAAGGCATATTTAAAAAAAAAGGTTATGTGAAGTTATTATTGTGTGGACGATTATTACAAATGTGCTTAATAACAGCCTGAAAATGTCTTTAATGCTACCGTACCTTCTCCTTCTGTGTCGTCACCGTTCGACAGTTCATAAAGTGTAAACACAGAGTTGACCATCCCGTTTTTGGAGACCTAAAAAGTTCAAAAACAGAATAACGGTGACCCGCTGAGAAAGAAGCCGATATCTGAATAACGTCATAATTATCAAGTGTTTCCTTAGACAACGTCATTTTATGTTATGAAAGTTTCCTTTGACTTTTTTTTTTTTACACTGGAGGGATGAGATCTGGAGCACACAGGTATAAATAGAGCTTTTAATAAGGTGCTGTGACTAATGTGTCGACAAACAGTGTGTCGTCATCACACACGAAGCCTGCTGGATTCACTCACGGTTAAACAACCAGCTGGGACTTTTGCCTTTACTAAAGTGTGTACAACCTTTTGGCTATTTTTTATTTTTAAAAAAAAATCTTATTTCCACATCCAGTGTTTACGGAGCAGCATTATCATTCATTCAGAGTCGTGTTTGTGTCCATCTGGTGAATATAAGTCCAATATTCACTCTCTTTTAGTTCTTGTATTGTTCTCTGCCAACTCCTGAGGGAAATATCTGGCTCTTTAGCTGTTAAATGCTCCACTATGTTCACCGCTTAGTTGCTAGCTGTGTCTGTTTACCATTTGTTGCCGAGCAGGTAGTGTACAGTGACTTTTTAGAGCTGCCTGCTGCGGCCAAAAATGACGCCATGAGAGCGCTGAGAGTGAAACAAAACAGGAGAGTTTGCAGCCAGACAGCGAAAACAATGAGCTGAAACTCACCGTGAAGCTCCGTTAATGCCAAGAGGAGCTACGAATGACGCCTCTGACTGAATGTCTCATTGTTTTCTATTATAAAAAATATTGATTATAGCCGCTTTAATGCTTGAGTGTTTTTGTCTGACTACAGCTATAACAGATGAGCTCATGTATCCTGACACAAACACCAGCCAACATCATCTAAATGTTTCATTTGTACTGATTTTTTTTTTTTTTTTTACACAAAACCACATTAATTATAGAAAACTGAACTACTTTCTCTCTCATTTGGACTTCTAGAGTACGCTTTGTTTTCATTTCTGTTTTGGTCCGACTCACGATTGGAACTATTTTGAGTACGAGGATACGTCGCTAACTAATGATCTGTCATTTCAACGGGCCAAAAAGCTGTCACGTTGTATTTAAAGAGCAGATTTAAAAACAAGATATCGTCTGTCTCCGGGGGGGAAAATCTAGTCGGAGGAAAAGCAGGTTTCTCATTTCATGACGTTTTAGGGAATCCAGTTACAGCAAAGTCGGCTGCAACCCGGTTATTTAAATGTACTTGAATAAGCAGAACGCTTATTTTCTGCGGCCCCATGTTTATACATCGTATTAAAAAGGTCGGATCGATCTCATCTAATCATCTGATTATAATAAATAATATTAATACTGACCGACAAGATCTGACAACAGCAAACTGCTTTCAACTTAACCGCTTTTTTTATTATTATTATTATTTATTGTTTGTATGAACATTTTCTTCATCCTTTATCAACCCCACAAAGGAACAAAGCTGCACACTTCACAGACAGTACGTGTCCTCGTTTTGATGACTCACCCACTGGTATATTAACTTGCCCCACTCCTCGGGTCGTCTCCACATGACTAAACACCTAGACTTGTTTTTGTCCAACCATTCAAGGTTCCCTGAGATCAAACAACACGACACGAGTTAAAAGAAAAGACGTGCATTACTGGTTAAATTAGTTCACAGTGAGACAAACTGTACTTCACAAGCAAGAGTCATGAAAAAAAAAAAAAAAGAAAAGTACCTTTTTTCCTCAGTTCTTCAAACACGACTTGGATCGCTTCCACTGATAGTTTACCTGGAATTCAGTTAAGGGCTGACCAAAACAGGACGATTGGTATCTACAGGAAAAACTCACTCTTCATCTTGTGTTCAGTACGTCTGCTACAGCCGCAGGCCTCGGCGCTGTTCTGATTGTGTTTATGTTTTTTCAAAGCCACTAAAGACCAGGTCTAGAAAATGAGGTTTTACTTTCCTTGTTTTCTTTGTGTTAGTGAGTCTGGGTTATGTTTGGGTTATGATTTCGAACAGAATCAACAGGCTCTTCTTCTTCTTCTTCTTATTTGGTAGTTTGTCTTCTTGTGTGTTTGTGAAACCTGGTTTTCAGTTGCTCCCCCCCCCCCCCCCCCCCTTTAGCGAGCTGGTTTGTAACAGCATGAATGTACGAAAGCCTGGTTTTCAAAAACTGACTCATGGATGTGAATGTTGTCAGCGATCGTGTTATGACTCCTGATACCGTCTCAAACCAGGCCGCTGTGGTGATGTGGAGGCATTGTACTAAAAAACATGTCATTGTAATGTGTGTCAACATTAATATCCTGTGTTTTTTAATATCCCAATAAAGGAGGAAGCCTTTAAATACAAATGAAACCAATCTAGGCCAACATGAGAAACAACAGGAGACACTTTTAAACTCGCTGTTTCAGATGAGTTGTGTAGTCTATTGTAATGTTTTGGCCTTGACTGAGTCGCAGGTGCGCAGTTAGGATACGTTCTATCTTCTTGTTGTTGAACACGGGGCTCTCCTGAGCCTCCATGACGTCCAGGGTGTAGAGTTTGTGATGCCGGCAGTAAGACAGCGCCAGGGAACACCATGCTGCCAGCTGTTTCTGTCTCGTGTCAGCGTTGGGCTGTAGTCTGTCAGCGAGAAGAAAAAAGAAGAAAGAAACGAGAAAAAAATGAGCTCGCTCTGACGCAAGCAGGAAGACGACACTGAAAAAAAAAACTCTCAGTCCATCACAGCAAGATTTAACCAAACATCCAGGATATATTTTATAAAATTAAGCTTGATTAGCTAAACCTCGCTAACAGGGAGTAACGATGCAGGTTAATATTTTACACATAAAGCAAATATCTAAGCATCAGATGATAAAATATGGTGTTACAGATAAAAACTAACCAACAGTAGCTATATGATATAATCAGAGCTGCAACGATTAGACAATTATTTGATAATAATACATATAATATTTTGATAATTGGAAAAAAAAAGTCTAAATTCTCTGATTCCAGCTTCTCAAACGTGAATATTTTCTGGTTTTCTATGATAATAAACTGAATATTTGAATATAAGACATTTGAGGACGTCATCTTGGCGTTTGGGAAACAGAAATTTCTCACCATGTTGACATTTTACAGACCAAATAATCAGATTAATTGATAATGAAAATAATTGAAAGCCCTAGAAATAGTAAAAAATAAAAGTGCTTCACCTCCATCAGCAGGAATATTTAAAGGCTGCTCAAACATTACGTCATTAAAAAAAAAAAAACTAATTTAACATATGCAGCATGAACAGTCTGACAGCAGCTGTTCTGCATAGCGACTACATGTGAATTAAGTATATTTGCTCTTAATAAATATGTACTTTCAGCATAAAAGCTTAACTTACTCACTCAGACGCTAAAACTAAAACTAACAGAGCAGCTGATACAGCAGCCCTGCAATAAATCCTCCCTTCATGAAGGTTATAATGGTCAGTTTTGCAAACAAGTTCGACATTATTGTCATTTTGGAGGCTTTGGTTTGTGCTGCTGTCGAACTGTTTGTCTTTATTTTTATTTGTTTGCGCAATTAAAAACACCCTGGTAGAAGACATAGAGCAATAAAACTGAATGGATATGTGCAGGGAAGGAAGGAAGGAGGCAAAGGGGGTTTACATAATGTCTCAATCAGGTGTTAATTGTATTAAAACTGAAAAGTGTGTCTAATATTTTATATATTTTTATACCAACGAGCGTAGATTAGATATAAGAAACATCTCTCAGTTTACTGCAATAAGGAAAAAAGGGAAGTTCAGCTGCATGTCGATGTTTTTGAACGTCTGACCACAATAAAATAGTGCATAAAGCTGCTACGTCATGTTCTGTTATTTTATCTAATGATAATTTACACGGAATAATCATCATTTCTGAAGAAAAGGGACCACTGCAGATAACAGTCAACACACACGCAGGGAACCACAAAACACACAGTTAAGACTCAGCACCAAGGAAGCGATTATGTTCCTTGTATTTGTTTGGTATCTATGTTACAGGACAGGTTCACATTTTTTTTCCAACTGTGTCTTAAAACGACAGTCAGGTGTTAAAATGTTGCGCTGAGGTGGAAGTACAGTGATAAAAACAGGGACTCTGACACTAAAAAGACTGTAATGTTGAAACATATCTACTGGATTTGACTCATTTGAAGCTTCAGATAAACTTTTAAATTCACTTTTTTATACACTAAAGGTGAGTATGAACAGGAGGAACGATTACAGAAAGAAAAACCTGTTTCAATGTTCATTCGGGCTCCTGACTGTTGTTTTAAGACTTGAAACAGTGACAGTGGAGGACAGTGGTGTCTGTACAGACCTGCACACTACTGACCACCAGTCTGTCATCTCAGATATCAAACATCTTGACTAATGTTGGTAACAGCTATCAAAATGGAAGGTGTGACCATGATTTTATATTATATATTTGCAGTGGTAATAAAGTCAAAGCTCCAGATCGGGTCACAGAGTTTATTAAAGCTCATAATTGGCTGTAATATCGATTACAACAGTTGGTATTAATAGTTTGTAGCCATGTAAACAAGCTTTTGGTCGCCGACAGTGAAAACATGAGACATTTTCATTGGTTGCTCTTTGTTTTCAAATGCATTTACTTTGACTAGTGGAAACGGGATGGTGCATCTCAAGAGCTTTTCCTCTAATTAAATTGTGAAATAAAACAGCTAGCTCGAGCTAACGGCGTTTTTCTCGCACAAATGACAGTAAATGATTTAAATGTCGATGAGTTTTATGCGCTTTATTAATTTGCATGATGTCGAGCCTCAATAAGTCGCTGAATGAAACCGACTATAGCTGTTATGTAAACTTTAAAGAGAAAAAGCCATTAACGGAGTAAATCCACTTCCCTAGCAATCTCAGTGGTTTAGCCACCCAGCTAACACGACGCTAGCTCGTAAAATCAAAACACTTTGATTTAATAACATCTATAACAATGGACTCTACTATGAGGAGTTTATCGATTATCATAACTATTTGTTCTATTACTGTACTCACGTAAAAAACGGTGGGAAATTATACTGCCAGGGCCACTCAAAACTCATTGCAGCTGATGCGGCGTTCACAGCTGACAGCTACCGGAAGCGAGTCCGACCCTTCAAATGGTTCCGACTAACTACAAATATTTACCAAGTTAAAAATATTATACATATAAAGACAAATATATATATATATATATATATATATATATATATATATATATATATATATATATATATATATATATATATATATATATATTTAAAGTATTATCTATATGAGGGTATGCACATTTAAAAAACTAAAATACACATAGATATAAAAATACACATAGATATACAATTAAAAACATATTTTACATGTTCTAGGTATAGATACGTTGAAATTAAAAAATAACAATTATTAACTTATATGCATAAATTGTAAATTGTACATCTTTATGCAAATAGTTTATATTAAATATATGAATTACTAAAATACTGTACCTTTCATGGCACTTATTCATTTAGTTTCCAGTTCAAGTTTATTTGTCATTCTAACAACAATAAATGAAAATGAAATATAGTTTCTTCATTTGAACAGCTGTAAGGGTGCATGAAAGCCTGAATGCAATAAGAGCTGACATAATGTATGTTCAAAAAAAAAGTTCATACAGTAGAGTAAAACTATATATATATATATATATATATATATATATATATATATATATATATATAGTATGTGCAAAGTAGTCATTAAAATATTAGTATATAGTAATAAATTGTGAATTTATCATTTATAAATATACTTAGAAAAATATACTCCACTAAATTTCAGTGGCAAATATGCTTTTTATTTCACCAGCAGATTAATAATTTTACAAATAAAGCACATTATCAGCAGATAAAATATGATGCTATAGATTAAACTCACCAACAGTCTTTAAAATTAATAAATAATACTTTAAAAACTTGTTTTACCTTCACCAGCTGGAACATTTAAAGGCTGCTCATATTAAGGCAGCAGCGTACTCTGAAAGTCATCCTTCTGCACAATCAGTACTTGTGACTAAATTTTGATATTTTATGTGATGTTAAATTCTGAATGCAGAACTTGTTGTGTTTTTACTTTTTTTTTTTTATTATTACATTTCAGTATTTATACTTTTCCTTAAATAAAGGACGTGAACACTTCCACCACTGGAGATCACCTTTATATTCATGTGAAAGCTTTTATTTCTTTTTAAGAATCATCTCTGTAAAAGTGTTTTAAAACATCTGATTAAACCATCCATGTCTATCAATTTCCAACAATATACTCTGCTGCTTTCTCCCATGTGTATGTTGTTTGTTTACTGACTCGTTTGTGACCTTTTTGAAGAGGGAAAAAAAAAGAAACACACTTTTTTTCTTTACAAAGTTATTTTATTTCTGAATAACTTGTGCATTTTGAACAACTCGCAGCATAAATATGCCATCTATTTCTATTTACAGAACATAAATCTCTTCTAGTATCCGCTTTTCTGATTTTTATTGCCAAAAAATGCATCACTAGTTTATATCTCTATGTTAATATTACACAGTTTCTTCAAGTACAGCATGATTGAAAAAAATGGTGTTTTACAATTCAGTGGAAAACAATCTATAGGTTGCGTAACTCTTCTATGTCATCACCTACTTCACAGCAAGTTGTTGGTATTAATATTTCTTTTTTACACATTTCTATATTACAATAAATTTCATGGGTAAAAATGAGACTGAGGAAGGAAAACACAATATTAGAAATACAATCTCAGTTATTGCCATGTGTGATATATCGTCATTTGAAATCCGAAAGAATATTTAAATGTTGTTAAACCGTCTAAAATAAAGATGGAAGCAATCATTGATCGTTTTCTTTAAAAAGAGCATTAATGCACCCGTTCAGGTTTGACTTGGGTTCTATTAGACTGCTGTTATCATTTAGAAAAAAAAAAAAAAGAAAAAAAAAAATGAAAACAAACAGATAAAATCTCCAGAAAGTGACTTGTGAGATTAAGACGACTAGAGTCTGAGGGAGCGAGAGCAATGTGATACAGTCATTCTTCCACCCAAGCGAAAAACTCAAAAGCTCTGAGACGGGAAACCAAACCACAACCGTCTGAAACCTGCGTGGCTCCATTTCCGATCCTACAATACTGCCAAAGATAGTTCTAACAGTGTGAGCCTCCTACGGAGTAAATCTGGACAAAACAGTGGTTAAAACATGCTTCAAATATCCTCAGCAAAGACTATTTAAAGATCCCTTTTATCAACATTTTCTTGCTTTAACTTCAAATATCCTGCGCCGAGAGAACACGAAGAGCCCTTTAACTTATTTTACAAGATGAGTTTTTAATTCTAGACGTTGCTCTGAAGCTGTTGTTTTTTTTTTTTAACGTGCATGCGAAAGGTTGGATCTAGCACTTCGATTTAACTCGAGCACCTGTAGACTTTTGCCCAGGTCTGCACCGGAGGCTTGTGACTGCTTTAGCTTCAGTGGAAGATACGCTCATATTCGTTCAGGATGAGCTCCACTATCTGGTTCTGGAAGACCATGTGCATCGTGATGTTGGCTGATTCCATCTCTGGACGGAGCAGCGTCGGGCCGAAGACGATCGCCACGTTCTGTACGGTCATGCGATTGTCTTCTCCGTATTGAATGACCCTGTTAGATTAAAAAAAGGATAAAAATGAGAGGAGTCATAAAGCTTTTTTTTAATGTGTGTTTCTCAGCTTTGGTGAGACGAGTAACTTCCAAAAATGTGATTTTCTTCTTGTTCCTTCTTTGTGACGTTTTGAGCGTCACTGTGAAGAACGATGTACGTGCAGAGTTTCACATTCATCTGCTGAAAGTGGAAAGTTTCTCTGTGCTCAACTCAAATCTGAGTTTCAGGCTTGTTCTTAGGTGAGTCATTTGTGACATCAATCCCCAAGAACTATTTCTTCAAAAGTTTTTAATGGTAAAAACCCCGACAGATACAAATTTCAAGCAGAGAAGAGCTGAAACTAATGATTATTTTCATTATCGATTCATCTGTTGATTATTTTCTCGATGAATTGATTTGTTGTTTGGTCTTTAAAAGGGTCAGAAAATGGTGAAACATGTCAATCACTGTTTCCCAAAGTCCACGGTGACGTCCCCGAATGTCTCAACAAACAGTCCACAGCCCAAAAATATTCAGTTTACTGTCGTAGAGGACTAAAGAAACTGGAAAATATCCACATTTAAGAAGCTGGAACCAGAGAATTTGGACTTTTTTTACTTTAAAAAAGTCAAAACGATTAATCGATAATCAAAATAGTTGGCGATTAACAACAAATCAATTAATCGTTGCAGCTGTAGGAGAGTATTTTCCATGTCTTAAAACATGTGTGGAAGGGGACATTTAAACATGCAGATGTTAGGAGTAAAAATGTCGAAGTATACCTTCTTAAATGCCCAAAAAGGAGTTCCATAGTATCGTGATTTGGTTCAGGAAGTGATCTGACCAGGTCATAAACTTGAGACACTTTATAGTTGTAATCAGTAATTCCTGGAAAAATAGGACAAAAGTTATCAATATAATTAACCAGCAAACACCTGCACTCATAAATAATAATTTACTCTGTTTGCTTAGCTGGACAACAATTCAAAAATCGTCTTACTGATGGCTGAGATGAATCTATTAAAGTGGCTGTATGGGAAAAGCGGCTCAGGAAGCTCTCGGAAAAACAACTTCAGCGCTCCGGTGATGACGTGAACGTCTTCCCACTGGCCGTCCTCGAGGTCCAGTTCCTCTGTATTGATTAAAACACCACAAAAAAAAAGGTTGCACAGCCCATTAATGCACAGCAGAGGGCGTCGTGTGTCTGCGGTGAGATACTGCAGTGACTCTGTGCACCGTGTGTGTGTGTGTGTGTGTGTGTGTGTGTGTGTTTGCATTATTCAGTTTACCGTGATCGGCCTTGAAGCGTAGTTTCTGAATGACAGCCAGGTTCCCGCTAACTCTGTAGAGTCCGTCAATGTCTAAACCTGGAAGTCAACAACACACCGGTCACCGGTCAGTCAGCAAAAAGACTTTGCGTGACTACGATTTAGACGTTATTATAAACAAGGTAGGTTACCTCTCTTTTCCACTGCTCTGACACATTTCTCCACAAAACTAGGAACTGTGGTCCTCTCTTGGTTACACAGCGTGGCCAGATGGCAACCAAACACATTTTCTGCAGGGAATTACAACATAAATATTATTAGTATTATTATTATTATTAGTAGTAGTAGTAGTAATAATGGTAGTAGCTCTATTAGCTGTGTTGTCATCCCATCAAAGACTTTAATACTCTAGATATTAATAAACCTTCTAACACATAAGATAAGAAAGAAAATGAAGCTGCTGCATTGATAAATGATATAAAAAGAAGAAAATATAGATAATAATGCAGCTGATGAGGTTATATAATGATACATAATGCACAGTTTCAACATATGAACATCAGGAACACCTGTGCAATCGAACACAATCCAATACAACAGCTCTGCCATGAATGAATGAACGATGAAGCTCCTATGTTTTCAGTTTTAGCTGTCAGAAAAGTGTTCCTACTATTTTGTCCAACGCATATATGATGCACTCCAGCACGCCACCATCGCCGACTACAACCTCAATAATAAACCTAAAGTAGGATTATCACCTTTCTGACGGCGTCAACATGTTTGTTTGTGTTGTTTACAGCGTTTAGTTGGTAGTCTATCGGTGTCTCTCTAGTTACAGGGTGCAGGTCGGGCAGCTGGTAGTTGAGACGGGCAGAGAGAGCGATTGTGGGGAAGTGTGACGGCTTGACTGATCTGACTTTGCTGAAGTTACAAGGAAACCGGAACGTGTTGGACTGTTTTATTCCTTCTCACACAGTCCTGTTCTTATTATTGCATTTTTCTTTTTTTTAATAATCAACCTTTATACTTTATTCTGCTTGCATGTGTGGTATCAACAGCCTTATTGTGTTTTTTTAATGCATTTATATTCTATGTTTTTTAACTCTGCCTCCGTGCAAAAGAATTTCCTCTTCGTCAACTGAAACGTGAACTGGAAAATAAAAACAAAACAGTCTTTTTTTTTTCCCCCTCCGGACTTTTTTTTCTCCATTAGTTTCTATTCAAATCAGCCGCAGCACCAGAAATAACTAGAACACTGTTTGACTGTTTGTTCCTCTCTGAAATTACCTCTGATGTAACCTTTCTCTTTGACAGACTGAAGCGTCGGGCGTTTCATGAGGAACTTCATCAGCTTGGTCCGAACCCTCTTCTGGTCCGCGTCTCCTGCGGCGCTGGACGAGTGCGTGACGGTCGGTCTGGAGACTGAAAAGAAAACAATGTCAGACGTTTAACGGTGACGTAACTGTGGCTCTCAATGGGCCTGATAGATCTAACTGGGTCGAAATAATGATGTGAATCAGACATGGTTTACTTTAACAGCGGTAGGAAAATGTAGTTTGTTAAGTTTACCGCACCTCTTCGCTTGTCAATGCCGCCTCCTAACTTTTCATCTGTGCCGATCTTCTCGTATAATTCCCCGTCCTCTTCCTCTGAATGATGGTCCTGGTACTCCTGACAAACACAGACATACAATACTGACTTACTGAACTCTGTTTAATTGCCTTCATTTGGCAGTTTGTGGCATCTCTTAGCTTGGATTCAATGACTTGAGTTGCACTGCACTACACTGCAAAAATCTCCTTTCCTATCATTTTTGCATGTGCTGTATCTCAGTCCTCATTTTTCTTATGATGGCAATGAAATCTACCAATGCATTAAGAATATTTCTGGTGAAAATCAACTTGCAACCTGCTTATTATTCCTTCGTGTTTCAAGACACAGATGCTTCAGTTAAGAAAATTCTTGAAACAAGCTGATTTCTATTAAATAGAGTTGGTATATTTTTACTGTACGGGCAGATTTTGTCACGTTTCAAAGAAATGGTTGAACATCTTGGGAAACACACTGATACCACTCTTTGCAAGAAAATGAATGAGCATATTTCCCAAGAACTATTTTTTCAGAAAGATATCAGGTTTTAACAGAAATGTTTTGCAACACAATGCAGATCATTTTGATAATGATCACTTGCGGGTGATGAAAGGACTTACCAGCTGTCGTATGGTGTCCATTAAGACTTTGTGCCAGTCGTTGATGATGCTCTCTGTATCGTACTGAATCAGAAACTCAACGCCGTTCCTGCCTTTTAGCTGAAAAACAGAGAAAATTATAGATATTATGGAGGACGCAATTCATCAAAATGTTTCGGGAAACAATAATTACGTGACTCACAAATCACATTCACGGCGCTCGGGCTAAAAATATAAGCACACGTGTTCTCTGCTCAGGATAAAAACATCCTCTAATTGAGCGCACATTATATACATATATTCACTGTCAACAAACAAGCACACCTCTAAAACATTCTTCTTGCTGGATTTCTCCTTCGAGGCCCAGCCAATCACCGCTCCCCGCAGGTCCACCGTGACCTCCGGAACGATCTGATTGGTCTTGTTCTGCGCGGAGGAAAATACAGTTGTTTGAGAAACTGACGGCGCCGCATTCCTACAAACAAAAGCTCTGACTGTCCCCGTCGGCTCATGACCCGAGGGGCTCATCTGCGCCGTCGCTCATCATAGACAGACGCGACACACACACACACACACACACCAGTCATACGCTAAAGGTTAACGTTTCATTTCCTTTCACAGATGCGAGTGTAGAAGTGTGGACTATATTAAGAAAGTTTTGAGGGGAAATTTATTGAGACTGAGACAAAAATAGAAAAGTCAGCGGTTAAGGCGACCTATAACGTCTCAATCGCTTACAAGCCTCTCAGAAATGTACAGAATGCAACCTGAGGAGGAATGCAGAGTGTCAGAGCTTCTTATTAACGCACGATGAGCATGAGATGTCTGTTCTTAATGTAAGTGCACATCATACCGAGGCCCCCGTCGTCGCAGACTTTGGGTCCTTGTGGAACGTCAGCACTCCTCCGTGGAGGACCGTCCATGTCTGGGTCCAGTTTTTCCTGAAACAGTAGCGGGAGGGAAAAAAAAAACCCATCACTTACACAGAACAGAACAAAACAACAAAGAGTTTTTGTGGCTGATGACACATGATACCAAACACACCCAAAAACTGAAACGTGAGTGTGTCATACCTGGAAAAAAAAAAAAACCCAAGCGGTGGTTTTAGCTTACCTGACTTTTTTGCCGTTCTCACACACTTTAGTTTTGTTGAGAATCCCAGCTTTCTCTAAGTTGTGCACCTGAAATGGTAAAAGATTACAGCATTTTAATGCTTTGTAAACTATTTGTAATCAAGGAAAATAAAAAGGCAAATGACTGTTTGCGATGATATGAGGGAAACACAAACTTCATCAAACTTCACATCCAAACTTCTCCAGAAGAGTTTGTACACATTTATCAACTCCTTAAATGAATCTCATGCTTTAAAATCAACTGCACTTAATGTGAAAGGCAGGAAATGTTGGTATGGGGGGGGGACTGACTGACATAAAACAAAGGTCCGACTCGAACTGGGACATTGTGATGCAGTCATTGTCTGAATCTCAGACAATTATTTTGGATTATTTGGTGAATTGTGACAAGAGATGATGCTCATTGGAGGAATAATTCATCACTTTAGCCTGTTCTGAATATGGCTCCGATTAAGATTGTTTTCTAGATGAATCAATTCGTCGTCTGATCTATAAAATGTCAAAAAACGCCCATCACTATTTCCTTCAATCCAAGGTGACGTCTTCAAATTGATATTCAGGTGACTATCGCGTAAGACGAAGGAAATCCGCAGCAAATCCTCACAATTGAGAAGCTGGAACCAGGAGATGTTCTGACAACCATTAATGGGTTTATCTGCTTATCGTTTCAGCTCTAATCCTGTGTATGTTTCATATACACCATGTTTATAATTCTCAGGGGTACGGTTGGCTCGTCAGGAGGGATCTGTCGCTGAATCTGAACAATAAACCGCTGTCTTTAAGCTCATTGAGGCTTTAGAGATCCACATTTTTGGACTGCGACTGAATAAAAATGCAGATTGGAGAATTAAAACCAACATTTGGTAACGACAATGATCACGACTGTTGTAAAGCCGTAAGCTGGAGATTTCTTTGTAGCTTTATATAATGGTCAGAGTGTCATAATGATAGTTTTCCCATCATCTTAGCTGCTGTTTTTGGTCTTTCACTGTAAATATATCAGTCAAAAATCTATAGTAACACCTGACGTCAAACTCCAAACACTATAGATGCCATAACTGACAATGTGAATAAAAACAGCGGGTTTATCGGGCTGATGGTAAGATGTATCCCACAAGTGGAAATCAATCACTAATTGAGAGACAGGATGATTTCAATGAACATATTTCGATGCAGGGAATGAAACATGTCTGTTCACGTGCAGCAGATGTTCCTTGAGTGATTGTAAATCACACCTTTTTGCCCACCATAGATAGACGCTGCTATCTATGGATCAAGCTCAGGTGAGCGCTCAAGCTAACAACCCACATTATAGCGCAGCCACCTCGAAGTCAGATAATAGGGATTTCTGCAGGGTCTAAACCCAAAAGCCTTAAGAGAGAGACACAGAACACCATTCAGATATGTCAGCAGGTCACAGCACTTAATGGATAACCAACAAATTTTTTCCAACTCGAGTTAATATAGAGTAATAAGTATCAGCAGACTGGACTGAACTGGACTGGAAAAGTTCCACTCACATTATGCTGCGTCTCTGGAGAGTTTCCTGTACTGGAGCTGTCGCTGCTGTAGTCTGACGTGTTCCTCCTGTGAGTCGGGACGAACCTCTGGACGACAGAAGGGGAGCTCATTAGGATTCATAAATCATAAAACATGAGAGCAGAACATCGTAGAAATCAAAGTACCGTGTGAAAAGTTAATAATAAAAAGTAATACTTCAGTTATACTTATTTTTTTCTCTTGATTTTCTTTGTGTGTCCTGTTCAAATTAAGAGAAATCTTAATGCTACAGCATGTAATGATATTAAGACAATAGTGTGCTTCCAATGTTACAGCAACACTGTTGCAGCAACAGTTTGGGAAAGACCTTTTCCTGTTTCAACATCACAATACCCTCGTGCACAAAGTCCATAAATTGACGGTTTTCCAAGTTTTAGTTTGGAACCTGATTAGCCTGCAACCCCATCCGATGAACTGGAAGACCAACTGCGAGGCAGGCCTTATCGACCGACATCTGTGACCTCACTAATGCTTTTGCGGCTGAATGAGAGGAAGTCCCAAAATATGGTGGAAGGTCTTTCTAGATACAGGAGGATGTTATAGTAGCAGATTAAACCCCATGAGTTTGGAATTAGATGCTCAACAGTCATGTTTGATGTTTATGGGCCATGTAGTGTATTTTATGGGAGCCAATTCAAAGGTCACCGATTTAAAAACACCCAATCACAAACACTTAAATACTACTACTGGTGTCCCCCTGAACAATGTGTTAGATCCCCAGCTGCTACAGCCGAGCTGCTGCTGGGAAAAGCACAAGTATTTAAGGCCAATTCATACTGTCCACGAGGCTCTGCATGGCCCCTGCAGCCCAAAAATTGTGACTGCATGGCAAGCATGTCAACTGCACATGTGCTAGTGCTAAAAAAGCAAACAGGAATGTCTCATCTACTGTACGTACGCACTGTATTCCTAGTGTCTTTATGCTATCGCTTTTCTTTTTTTCAACTTTTTCTTGTTGTTCAGCAACAAACAGGAACTCTTCAGCTGCATTCAGACTGAAAACAGTCCTGCGTAAAACAACGCAAGGGGCTGCATCGGTGTCGGTTTGTTTAAGGTGCCGATGAGACAGTGAAATACAATCCAGCAAGTCCGGTTGCAGTGACAGATTATTGCATTTAAATGATTAAAAACACTCCACAGCAGTTTGTAATACAGAGTGGGTTTTAAAACTCTGGAAAATTATCATGCTGTAACTCTTCTTACAGTACAAGCAGGCACATGGGAAATGTTTATGTGTCCACGGACCTCCAAAAAAAAAAAAAAAACTATGTATGGAACCACATGCATGTCCGCAAGACCACAGCTGTCTGCAGAACACGGAACAGAGAAAGCATGAATTGGGCTTATTATTTATATACTTATTTGCAGGTGCCAGAAAAGTAAGTAAATGAATCAGAATGGTAGTTTCGTACACAACAATGTCAAGCGAGTTCATCTTTTGTGTGCTGCGGCCTGGTGTTCCTTCCAGCTGATGCCATCAAGACACTCACTCAACAAATCAGAAAGTAATGTCACCCCACGGTACTGCACCCACACCCAACACACATCCTTTTTCCTGTTCTCATCACTTCCCTTCGGTAGGTTCATGCGTGCAGATGTCCACAAAGTCACGGTCGCAGCACTTGAGCATCTAGCTACAGACGGGTGACAAATTGAAGGAAAAAACCCACATGAAGTGTCTTAGTAAGCTGTCGGGTCACCACACGCAGAAATCTGAAATCTCTGAAATCTACTGGAGGGATGAACACCACTCTTACGAAAGATATTCCCTCATTGGATGATGGTGGTGGAGAGCGCTGTCTAACATATCAGTCCAAAATCTCCCATAGGTGATCAGCTGAGTTGAGATCTGGTGACTGTGAAGGCCACAGCATATGATTCACATCATTTTCATATTCATCGAACCATTCATCGAATTGGGGCATCGTCATCAAGAGAGAGACCACTCCCATCAGGATAGAAATGTTTCATCATTGGATAAAAGGTGATCAATCAGAACAACTTTGGATTGATTAGCAGTGACCCTTCATTCTAAGGGGACAAGAGGACCCAAACCAGAGCAGCAAAATGCCCCTCGAAGAATAACAGAGCCACCAAATCCCCTCAACGTAGGCGTCAAGCATTCAGACCTGCACCGGTAGTTGTAGGTCATTTCAAATGCAACGTTTCAAACAGAGCTCAACAAATATCTCCAAACACACAAGCTGCTTCATGTGCAACTTGGCTATCTGTCTTGAAGGGTACCAGTATGGTAGCTGACACCTCCTTCCTGACTGAAATCACAAGCAGTGCCGGCCAGGGAGATAGTCGGGGTACGCTTATCACCCCGACCGGTGGTGCTGGTGATGACTGTCAGGACTCCCCTGCAAGGGTCATCCTCCCCTGGTCTGTTTGCCCTCGCAGTCCTCTCAAGCAGAGTGCGATTTTAGCTACGCCACACTGGTCCCGCTGCCAGTATGAGGAGCATACAGTGAGTATTCCCCAAATAGAAAGTATATTATAACGTTAATGTGCGATAATAATAAAGAAAATGTTTTAAATCAGACAGTGGAGATGTACATGTGTTGTTGAAGTCATCTGGTTAATACAAATGCAGCACAGCCCCGAGCCACAGCGAGAAACGGGTGCTTAAAAGACGGTCAGCTGATCACGCAGCCTGTCCACAAAGAAAACGAGTCCACCGGAGCTCCCAGTACAAATCAACTTAAGAGTTATTTTGAGGTGAGTCATTTTTCCCTGTACCAGAAGTCACTGGATCTTATGGTTCCTCCACCTGCCAAATCCCACTTTAATCCCTCCTTATTTGTATCCAGCAACTCCCAAGTGTTTGTGTATGAATGTAGCCCTCTCTCTCCCTCCCTCCCTTCCTCCCTCCCTCTGCAGCTCTGTCCCAGAGCTGTTGCTGTAAATAAGAATGTACTGCAGTCAATTTGCCTTGCTAAATAAGGGTTAAAAACCTAGGAGTGTCAGCTTGTTGAACAGGGACTCACCCTCACTACTTTTGCCTGACTGAGGCTTTCTGTCTAAGCCGGCTGACACACCCTGCATGTATGCCCTGTGTGATACAGCATGTACGTGCAGGTCTGTGTGTGTGTGTGTGTGTATGTGTGTGAGTGTATGTACCCCATCATCATGGGCTGAGCTGAACTGTGCAGGTCCCATGGTGTGTCTCCAGTTCTTGATGACTGACAAATTGTCTGCCTCGATGCCATTCTCCACCCTCGAGTGGCTAGGAGCTACAGGGGCCTGGAGGGACCAAAACACAGTTTTGTTTATGTTAATTTATATACAAACGTTTTAAATGTTGAGCAGCAATAACAAGAAAAATACAAACACTTGTTTTACCACAAACAACGTCAGACTAAATTTGATTCTACTGATATTAAACTGGAGTCTAAAACACCACAAATTCAGCAGAAGCGAGGCAGGAAAATTCCAACGGTGATAAACATCTGATGCAGTGGAAGAAAGTTTACCTCAGGCAGGTGCCACTGGGATTTGGATCCGTCTCTCAGGTAGTAGTAGGTCTGCCCCCGATCATCCACTGACTTGATCCACTGTTACATAACAGAAATATCTTTGGTAAAGATGATTCAACATCACTGATGTTTCCAAAAAAAAAAAAGAGAGAAATTGAAAGTAGTTTTACTGCTTCGCTTGAGTGCCTTGAAAGGAAATGACTACAATGTACGGAAGCTCATAAATCATAAAACACTCATGAGAAGCTCCTCTCCTACGCAAGATTATTATTTTTGTATAAAAAGGGGAGCCATCAATAGCACGGGAGTGGTGGTTTAGTTATTGGATTTGCTGCTAGGAAGTGCACACCTACAGCTCGGTGAAACTAAAATTGGGACTGAAAGGGAGATTTGCCACCGTGAAAGAAACGCAGGAGGCTCTGGACATAGCCCCCCCCCCTTTTGTATATTAAAAGAACATCACCCTATGATAGCAAGTCAAAAAATAAGAAGGTGAAGTTCTTTTTCAGTTCACATGAAGCAAAAGTTGCACAACTTTTCACAAAAGCTACATTGCATCATATTTTTTGAGGTTATTGTTGCTTGAGAAACTGATTTCATTTTTCTTTTCTCTCTCTGTGTGATTCTTGAAAAATGTTTGACGTTGTAAAGGCGTCAGTTTGCCTTAAGCAAGTGGTCATTTCCCCATGCTGGAATAGGAGGACTGCATTCAACAGTTTTTTATAACTCTCTAACAAAATCTAACAATGATACTCACTTTCAGGCTGCATTTAGCCAGCTGTGTCAAGGTGAGAAAGTTTGCAAGATTTGAGATGATTCAACATGTTTCTGAGCTTTAAAAAAAAAAGTTTCCAGTCCGATCAAACATTGTGGTAGCTGTGCTGGAAATACCTCTCTCTATCTAATGTCTGTATCTTTTATATCTTTTTATCTCTGTATGTCGGAAACATATTAAACCATGCAATCAGATTGACAGTAATGTACAACGCTATAACAACTATATTTACTTCAATTCCATCTCCCTACATATCTTCTGTTATGAGTCAAGCATCCGAGTTACCTGATCTGGAGAGTATTCACTGGTGAACACCCAGGTCCCGTTGGCGTCCACACTGAGGTTCCAACCGGCTGGGGCGCTGCGGTCCAGGTTGGCCCTGGGGATGATGGTCCGGCCCATATTGCCGAGGGTGTACTCCTTAGGGAGGGTGGGAGGGCCCGTAGCGAGAAGCTCATCGTAGGCTTCTGGTCGATCAGCAGCTGGGTATTCCTCTGAGGGGTAGTCCTCCTCAGGTAGAGGAGGCTAGGGATGACAGAAAAAAAAAACATTACACACACACAAACTTGAAAATACAATTAATTGGATCTAAACCTCTTATAAGGCCTTTGTAGCTATGTAATGCCTACTCATATCTCCTCATCACAGGCTGCATTATGTCTGTAAGCTGAGACCAGTTTGACCAAAAAGTGATGTTTTCTTCTCAGATTGTTTGATTTTCATAGTTTTTAGTCCAAAAGAGGGAAACATTCTCCAGTATTTCACAAGAAAAAAGCCAGGATTTAATAAAAGTCTGACAAAATAGTCACAGTTTTGTAAAGTTGAGATATTTTTTTTTGTCTTTTATCGTTCCTATCTTGTTAAAGGAATAGTTTGACATTGTAGGAAATACGCTTGAGAGTGGTATCAATCTTCTCTTCTGACTCTCGGCAAGCGGGTGAATAAGTGTACGTCCCAAAATGTCAAACTATTCCTTCCTTCACCACGTCCAGGTTGAGAAACATGTTGCTACATCTCACGTCAGCTGAATCTTTTCCCACTGTGACCCTGATACAGAGCTCAATGACTTTTCCGTGACTTTGATAAATAAGTCAAAGCATTTCCACGTCCTCGGAGTATTATTCATCCTTGACCCATTAATGTTGCTTTTCCAGCTCAAAAAAAAGCCATTAAGAGGCAGAAAAAGGGGTCATGTGTTGCTCGTATTGTGAAGAAAATCAGCTGAAAACCATCTAATACAATAAATGTGTGAGAAAATTTGCACTGAAATATTAATTACAAGTGAAGCATTATGGACGTTTGCAGGTATTTCTTGAATCCAGAGACTCTGGTGTCGTCTGGAACACTAAAATTAATTCAAAATGAGGACAAATGTCCCGTCTTTTAAAGTTGAGGACACTACCGGGGACATTCTGCACTGTTGCTGTGGGCTTTCCTAATGAAAATGTCTGCTATGTAGGTGCAGGATATTTAATTCCATTAAAAGAAAGACTGTATTTACAGCTTTCCCCTGGGTGAAGCTAAAACAGGAGACGAGGGAAGCTAAGTAGAGCAGCCAGACTATCCTTACCGGCCCGTCCTCGTGAAACCTGTGCACACTCATAGGCTCCATCAGAGGGGGATACGGGCTCAGCTGCTCTGGAGGCTCCCAAGACGTCTCCCCAGACATCGGATTGTAGAAGTAGGGACGACCGCTGGTCTCATCCACCAACTGCTCCCAGTCTGAGGTACACGTAGGGGGGGAGGCGGTGGACGGAGAGAGGGCAGGAGACTGAGGAGGTGAGGGGGAATAAGGCTCCTCTGCAGGGAGCGGCTCAGGGTCTGTGTGGGGGTCTGGAAAAGGGTTGTCCCAGGTGGTACACCCCGTGCTGGGGTTATAATAGTACTTCTGTCCACTTCCCTGGTCAACGTGCACCTCCCATTCCTCTTTGTCAGGGTAGGAAGAAGAGTAGGACGAGGGAGCCGAGGGAGGTGACTCGGAGATACTTTGGCGAAGCTGTCCTACATTGACATAGACGGGTGACGGAAGACGTTCTTTGTTCACCTGTGGAGAGATGAAGAAATGTTGGAACTCAAGTACATCCACAGGTGTTTTTACAGCACAAGAACTAAAGTTAATGTAGGAACAGTGTGTGTGTGTGTTTTATGAAAAAGACCAATGGTGGAATATAATAAGTACATTTACTTAAGTATTGTGCTTAAGTACAATTCTGATACGTTACTTGAGTATTTATGATACTTTATACTTCCACTCCACTACGTTTTTTTTATTTCTATGGTTACTAAGCTACTTTTCAGGTCATTATTTTATACATAAAATGGTCATTTTATAATGTTTGCATTACACCGAACTTGTTAAAATCAGCTCTACCATGACGATATTAAAGGGGACGTATCATGAACATTTCCATTTTCTATATTTATATTCTGGCGCTCTACAGGAATGTCTTTGCATGATTTACATTTAAAAAATGTCCTTATTTATCTTATACTGGCCCTTTATGCAGCTCCTCAGTTTAGCCTCTGTCTGAAACAGGCTGTTTTAGCTCCTGTCCCTCTAAGGCCCCCCTCCCGATGCGCCTGCATGAGTCTGGAGGCTACGTAAACAAACAGCGATAGTAGGATTTCACTTCTTATTCTCGTTCTTTACCTAAAATGTCAACTTCTCAAACACATCTGCACACGTTTGAGTCAAAAACTGATTTTGAAATGTGTGAGTGGACAAACACTGAACAGCTCGGGGAACAACCTTAGTTCGATGGGGAAGTAGAGGTCATTTTGAAAACGAGGTGTTCAGAGCAGGCTGAAGCCCTGGGTTTTTGACTTTCATATGTTCACCTCATGTTTGGGAACTTTGACCATGTTTAACATACACATCTGCCATCATAACAGTATAAAAATGACAGAAAAATCCCAAAAGTATGTTATGCTCCTTTTGAAATGCTGCTTCCGTGTCAATATATATGATAAATAGAACACCTTTACTTGTAATTAAGTAATTTTTCATTGTAATATTGCTATTTTTACATAAGCAAAAGATCTCAGCACTTCTTCCACCACTGGTTAAGACAAATTTGTAACATAATCCAAGTTTGCATGTTACAGTCTTGTCACTTGTACACCATACTTCACTGTCAGGTACCAGCCGACAGTCCACTGCTCTTACTATAGCTCTTAAGTCTGTCTTCCGCATCTTACAGAGCACAGGAAGTAGCTTACAGCTAAAAAAAAAAAAAAGAAAAAAAAAAAAAAGAAACACACATACACAACTCCTAGTCTTCCTCTCTTCCTCCCACAACAATGATCAACCTAAAACAACTTATTTCTAGACTCATTTTCTCGAGCACAAAACAGCAACGATGGTTTAATGCCCTCATGTACAAAAAGCAAAGTACAAAATGTATGTGTGTACCAAAGCACACGAATCATGTGTCGATCTATAGTGTATAAAGATAACCGTGATAAGTGCCAGGCATAAAGAAAAACAAACTACCACACCAAAGACTGCAGAGGCCTCGAAACTAGGTTAAACTTCACCAGTGCCTTCACACATTATTTTTGGGTTTTGTTGCACCAAAAACTACAACCTGCATTTTCAGTTTCCGTATCAGAGGGAAGCTGTTGAACCCTTCATATCACGTTGCTTTCATGAAAAGAGTTCCACGTCATTGCTGCATGGCAGGAACATGACATGCAAATAGACCCCGATCATCACAACTAATTTGTTTAAAGAACGCCAATGAGAGTGAAACTGGGGGGGTGATGAAAGGCCGCCTCTGTCCTCCATACTCATGAAACCATGACTTAGTGTTACAATCACATACCTGAAATTACCCTCCCTTTCCTACACACCAAAAATAAAAACAATGTCATCTTTCCTGAAGTTGTTCCTCCTCTCACCTCCGCACCACTGAGAAGATTATCCCTCGCCGTGAGACTCCCGGGATTTAACGCCCCGCACAGCTTTTTAAACGCCATCACGACAGCGCAAACACAGAAGAGAAAGGTTGCTGTCTCTTTCACGCAACACTCTATAACGACTGCTTGTGTCTCTCGGCTAGTGTCATGTCTATATTTACCGAGGCCTGAGACCTATGCGCGCGTCTATGTGTGTCTGCGCCACATCTGGTCATCATGCTGCTAAACATGCAGGAGACACACAATCAACGTGAATGAAACACAGAATACAACAAGCTGAGGAGATGATTTCAAATAATCGACTTACTAATCAACTTTGCGGGTTTTTTTTTTTTTTTTTGTCCATTCAATGTTATCACTTTGCTGACTTTGCTTCGTTATTGATCCCAATATAACCGAGAGGCGATCGATGCGGACAACCAGACAGCTGACCCAGAAGCAGATTGATTCCAAACAACGAACCACCACTAAACTACACGACTACAGAGGCAGACAGAGGAAATGAAAGAGCTTCATCATTGATCTCTGAAATAGCTACGTTGGAATGCCCCCATCCTCACTGGAACAAAGCCACTGAAACCCAACCCCATGCAATGAAAGGAAAACTGCATTATGCTGTGTATAGCTTAGGGGTTACCAACGTACAAACAGATACATATCAACACACTCTATGATGTAACGGTGTGATAGATAGTCATCACTTTGAAGGGAATACCACTGAATACTAGCATGCAAATATGTCACTCCAATGCAGTGGTGGAAAGTACGTTTACTCAAGTACTGCACTTAAGAACAATTACAGGTACTTGAACTACTTTCTCCTCCCCTCCCCCATTTTTATGCTCCTTTATTCTTCTACAGCACTACATTTAAGAGAGATTTATTGTACTTTTTACTCCACTACATTTATTTGGCAGCTAGTTGCTTCTCTAATTAAGATTTTCCTTTAAAAAAACAAAACAAAACAGGATAATCTTATAAAATACAATGCGTTCAACTACTTTCTAACCTTTTTGGCTCATGACCTCTTACAAAAAAAAAGATGAGTTGCTGTTGTTGAGACATTTCACCTCTAGACTTCTCACATGGTTTCCTGTAAATAGTTGTTGAAGGCTAAACAAGGTCAAATTATTCATTATTTCACAAAAAAAGAGAGCAAAGTTTGGAGTTCAAATAATTAATCCGACTTTTTCTACCATTCTTTTGTTTTTTTTATTCTTTCCTATGGCATGAATCATCCCGTGACCCCCTCAGATTTATCTTGTGATTCTTAGGATTGGGTCCCACAACTAAGATACCTAATTTAATCGTTGCTTACACATTGACGCATCAGTATTAACAATCTAATAATGTCATGTATGATGGAGTCACAGAGGCCACTTGTCTGCAGAAGGTGTACTTTTTACTTTCTTTCAGTGCATTTTCCTGATAATACCTCTGTACTTTTACATATGTAGGATGCTGATATTTGCACTTATGTGTTGGTGCTTTTATTTAGGTTAAAGATCTGAATATTTCGTCCAACACTGGCCCTGTGCTCGAGTATCATTGCTGTGCACAGAACACGATTAACTTTCACCCACAGAGACGAAAAGCCCGAATGACAGAAAACACATCTGTTGTCTTGCAAGTAAAACACAAAACAAAGACAGAAAAAGAACATTATGTTGTTGTTGTTTTTTTCAGAATGAAAAGCACCATTTGAAAACACTCAGTCACTCTTGTATTTTGAAGAGGCTCGCTGGTGTGTATCACATCGTTTCACTAATTTGCTGGTCTGGTGACAGAAAGGGTTTACGTTAGCGGTTACTAACTGAAACGCTCAGACGGAAGATGTGAATGTCAACAAACGAAACTGTCAAATTCAGATCTAGAGCCATGAACACAGTCTCAACATGTTAAAAACACACACACACACACAAACAGTTCTTTAACATCCAAACTAAACATCAATAAGTGACAGGCTGAGCTTTTGAGCAATAACTGTCAGCTCTGACAGTTCACCAGTCACAGCACTTCACTTCACTTCACTTCACGCGGTACAGGAAAGAAAACAAGTGCAGAGCTGACATTTGTTTTGCGCAAAGCAGGAAGCAAGAACCTTATCAAAACATGACAACATATGCTGACCAGAATACTGAATATTTAAAATACCACAGTAAAAGATGCTTTGTTGTCAGTGTGATCACCTACCTGAGGAACCACCGGCAGAGACAAGCCCCGCTTGGCCCGGTAACTCGGGCAAACCCTGGAGTACATGTCCACCATGTTTATACTGTTCTATTTAGCAGAGCCATACGTCCAAAATGTACAAGTAAGACACCGAACCTATGCGACTAAAGCGTGCGACCGTATTCAATCAACTTGTGATGGGAGAGCAGAGGCACATTTGTGAACACACCCTCACGCACACATCCTCCTCTCACAGCAGCAGCTGTGACAGTTGCATGCTCAGACAGAAAGGAGAACTGTAAGCTCTGTTACAATAGCAGCAGGAAGGGACTGTGTGAGGACTGGGTGAGATGTGTGTGTGTGTGTGCGCGCGCATTTGTATGTGTGTGTGTGTGTGTGTGTGTGTGTGTGGGTGTTTGCATTTGTGTGTGCGTATGCATGAATTCCTGCGCACAGGATAGGGGGGTAGAGGGTAACTGTCTGCGAGTGCTAAGAGCCAAAAACAGAAAGAGACAATGAAAACAAGACAGCAAAGAGGGTTAGATAGAGGGAAAACATTGCAGGTCAGTTCAACCTACTTCCTGCCTGTGTAATAATATGATAAAAAAAAAAAAGAAAAAGGAAATGTCGGCATGGAAACAACATTTACTTAAAGGGCACATGCGTTTTAGTTTAAGGATACGCTCATGAGAAGAAACAAAGCGTGTTATGGAACAAGAAACATACTATAAACTTGTATCACGTGTTTTCATGTGCATGTGCGACAGCTTCTCTGAAGTGTACAGTATTAAACCCTCTATTAGTAGGTCACTCAGGCAGTAATGGGGGTGGAGTGGGAGGAGGAGGGGGTGATACTTTCCCACAATGAAATGGCATGATATGCTTTTAACAGGCAACACTTGATGAGACATTGTGTTGTTCACACAGCAGATTGTGAATGATTAAAACAGGAAGTCTGGTTTAAGGGCCAATTGTTCAGTCATCACCTCATTCAATGCAAGACAATATGAGCAAACCTGTAGATATGAGTAGAGGTTTTAGAGGTTAGACCTTAAATTAGGTTTGGGGGCGAGCGGGTGAGGGTTGTGTTTATATTGCTGCATCTACAGTACAGCTTGTCGATTGCTCCCTAAGCTTCAGTGTGTATCATGGCTGTGATGAATCAATGCTTCCTGGAACATCCAAAACATTTTTCCATTCTGCCTGGACAGAAAATTGTTTGCAATTCAAATGAGCCTAAGAAAAGCCTTGAAATGATTATACTGTTACGTCTAATTTTTGAAATTCTGGTAAAAGACATCATTCACATACAAAAAAAAAACTGTTTGTGTTTAGCTTGTTTTACTTAAAATATGCAAATGGTTATCTTTAACAACCTTTGACAGTGTTTTCCAGCATGATTTGGGGTGAAAATCCTTAAGCACAGAATAGACAAACTCTCTGCCCTCAGCTATGCATGAACCAGCAATCTGCTTGATTACTTAACCACATTAGCACTCATCCAATCAAACAATGGAGCACCAAATTGGGGCCCAAATCACGCCACAAAGCACACAGTCGAGCTATTGAATCAATGTGGCTCCACCCCCTCCCCCTTACATCACACTCCTCATGGCCCAGAATCCAGGATGACTTCAGAAATGCCCCAATGTGCAGCTTATCGCATTCTTATCTTTACACTTCAGGCTACGTCTGCATGCCAAGGTAGTGACAAAAAAAAAAGCTGAAATTGGTTGTTCATGGCAGATTTCTTTCTCTTACTCTGTAGGTGAAATGTTGTTTGTGTAGGAGGGGGGAATGTTTAAGTCCCAAGTTTCAGTTTGAATTGGAAACCCCACTCAAAGATGCCACCTTGACATTTAGATTGCAAGATGCAAGTGAACATCAACACATAGCATGGAAACAAACTGGAAACAGTTTCTCTAAAATGTGAAGGGCTTTAGCTGTGATTTTCCTTCTGGGAAGTTTTTTCTTCTGCGCTAATGACTGGAGCAAAAACACGCCTGCATTCAAGGTAGGATGTACTGAATGGCAGGATCACTGTAATCAAGCACGTCATTACAACTTTAAAAAAAAAAAAGAGAACATTTTACACACAGTAAAGACACAAAAGACTCCTGTGTGTATGACACACTTGCAACTCTTAGCACATACCAGCTGAGGCTCCCTGCAGACTATCTATATGTTATTTTCTAGATCACTATTTCAAGGTGTTCACAAGTCAAGAAAGTCAAGAAAATGCAGACCTTCTGCTTTCTCCCATCTCGCCTGGCAAGTCGTCGAGTCTGAGTCGAGCGCTGCTTTACAGTCTCGTATTTAATAATCATATTGCTCTAGAACATCCCTCTAAAACGTACTCATTTGTGCCTCACGTGTGTAACAGTGTAACATTCAAATCACAGAGCGAAGCATCCAGTTTTCTGAATAAAACAAAACAAAACTGTGACATCTGAAAAACTGACAAAGTTTAACAAAACTAATCGCTATTCTCAAAGAATCCTCAAAGACTCCTCTAACCGTCTGGATGGAAAAATATTCAATATATTACTCCAAAAAATAAGTTTTAACCTGTTGGTTGTGCATCTTGTTCCTAATCCAAACAAAGAATGTAGCCAGAAATGACATATCTCCTTACTCAATATGACAAATTACAATGTTATTAACAGCTATATTGGTATATTATTATGTTTCTAGCTAATATTTTACATTTCCATACAAAATAGCATGTTCATTTGTTGCTTGTGTTTTACAAAAAGAGCAAAGACATGTCATTTTGACCACCTGGAAAAGGAAATACAGTCACAACTTGAGAAATTTGATGTTTTTTTTTGAGCAGCAAACAGATTATTTATTCATCCAGATTGTTAGAAGATCCTGTAAAAACCTTCAAAACAACCTTAATTGTTGTTAAAAGACTTTCTGAGTGTATCAAAGATTGCCAGGTATTTATTTTTTAGTAAATCTAGCGCTTAGCTCTGTGACTCCAATGTAACAGTAATACATGAGAGGCACAAACTCGGCCTAGAGCTGCCGAACTGTCTCTACTGTCACATCTTATATGAGGCGTATAAAGAACATACAGTACTGTTCCTGCGTGACACACAGGCTACTTGTAAAACCATAAAAGAAGTTCATCTTGAACAATTCTTACAAGCTTATATGTACAATAATAGACATATTATCTGTACAAAAATGCTCTTTTAAGCTCAGCCGAACTTAATATGAGATTTCAGCAGTCCGAGGTAGAAAAACTAAGTGGCTATCTTCTGAACTTTCAGTGTTTCCAGTATGAAAGTCCGTCTTTTTGTTTCTATAGTGTTTTCTAGCTGAGCTACAACGGACGGATAATAACACAGAGGGGATTTTCATACTAATAAAAAAAAAAATTTCCACTTGTCTAACTTAGACTTAGACTCACTCAAGAATTAATTTACGCATGAAATTATGACACAGTCCATCAATGACATTGAATTTGCTTTAAGAAGGGTGACTTTTTCAATGTACATATAGGACACATGAGTGTACGGCTGCAACTAATGATTATTTTCCTTATGATTAGCTGTTTGGGCCATAAACTGTAAGAAAACTATGAAAACTGTCTCTTGCTGATTCCCAGAGCCCAAAGTGACGTCCTCAAATGTTTTGTTTTGTCCCGACCAACAATCCACAACCCAAAGATAAGTAGTTTACTATCATAAAGGACTAAAGAAACCAGAAAATATCCACAGTTGAGAAGCTAAAATCAGAAAATTCTGACATTTTTCCTCTTAAAAATGACTCACAACGATTAATCGATTATCAAAATAGTTGGCGATTAATTCAATAGTTGGCAACTAATTGATTAATCGACTGATTGTTGCAGCTCTAAGATCTTGGAAAAAAGTGGATCTATCCTTTAAAGTTAAACATGATGTGAAACTCCTCCTTGCAAGCTTTCTGGTGAAATAGCAAAACAACATCACAGTTAAATATCAACACGACAATATGACTCAAGAACAGCGAGGATGAAAGTTTCTCGCTGGCTACCAACACTCATGAAGCTTAAACCTACACGCACCTGTTTCCGTCCCTTGAGCACATGTTCTGTTCTGTCGAGCAGGTATGTACACTCTGACACTACCTGTTGGAGCAGTTTCTTGGCATTTGATTTCGTCTGTTCCGCAGAGCACAAGGAATTATTTCTCTCTTGTAGATGAGGTGCTCTAGATGAAGCTACAGCTCCCACAGTTTCTCTCTCCAGAATGATTATATAGATGAAGGGGATCACTAAAGGGGGTTGACTTTTCTTTTAGCTGTCAAAGATCAATGGGACATTGGACTTCTTGCCTTGATGTTAAGTGATAAAGATTGACCAGAGATCAATCTTTATTGATCAAAGATCAATCTTTCGGTCATGCTGATGCCATATATAGCCACAATAAAGACTGCAACACAACAAGGTTCAACATAAGCATAACAACAAGATGAATATCACCCATAAAACAAAACAGGCCTGAATATGCATTCATGCTTTTCTGTCAAGTTAAAACTAACCAAAAGTTTGAATTCACAATCCCCGCTGGATTAATCATCCACTTACCAAACTTAATATCCCAGATGAGATCAAAGAACAGCCCACATACCCTCGATATAAAGTGACCTACATTTGTGCTAATTGCAAGTTCTGCACTTTACATATGCGTGCACACACGCCAACTGCATGGCAGAGCCGGCAGTTAAAGCTCCAAAGCCCAGCTCGTTGGGAGTCAGGCCAGACCCCCCTCACATCACCATGGAGATGGCACTCCATTGTGGGGCGAGAATTAATGCACTTGAGGGGTCCTGGCACGTCTGCAGTCCCGTTTAAAAGTGTAGAAGCTCATTCATGTTTCCCCCGGAGGAGCAACAGAAACACACAAATTATGTTTAAAATGCAGGAGTGTCCCCCCGATTTTGTTAGAATAAAAACAAGTCTCCCACTGAAGCAACAAACTGTGCTGGTAATTAGAGGGTTATGATGCACACCCAGTCACTGGGTATACTGGGAGAGGCCGTAACCATTACACGACTCATAAAAATTTGGTTAAAAACAGCATAAAAACTTATCGCCCTTCACAAGAAGTGACCCGCGGCTGACGTCACTTCTCATGTAAGCTTGCAACAGGTGCAAAAAAAAAACAAAAAAAAAACTAAGTTGTGAAACTTACCTGAAACTAAAGTTTTAATCTCCTCTAATCGACAAAACTACATCCGATAGAAAGAAAAAAAAGGTCGAGCTATATATTCGCAAATGTTTCATGGTTTCCCAGCGGAGTCATAATTCCCAGGATCGACATCGGTACTGGGGGAAACCAGGTAGCAGCTGGAGGTTTGGGAGTGGCCGGCAGCTCTCACATTAACTCCTTCCTTGCCTCGGAAGAAGCCACCCAGCCGACGCAACCTGTTTGCAACCTGTTCTGGAGTGAACAGCGTTGGTCGTACACAGCGTTTTGCAATAAAAAAAATTAAAGAAAAAAAACCTGACCATAAACCCTTTCCTGCTCCAAATCTGCAGGCAAATCTCACGCTGCAAGCCTCCAGATCTTCCTAAACAAGTAACCAAAAGCAAGAGCTGCCAATCAAAGTATACACACCCGGTGAAAACGGGTGATTCCACACCCCGCAGAGACTTTCGACCACCAAAACTGAGATCTTGAATCAGCTGCTTTCTTTCTTTTTTTTTTTTTTTAAATTCAAGAAACACCTCTTTTAGCCTATTGAAATGAAATGGCATGAAGCGGCCATTCATATGCTGATGAGCTGGCACAGATACTGTGAACTCGACCAGTAACGGTGATCCAAGTCAGGACCTTCACTGCAAAAAAAAAATAAAGTGTCAAAATCAACAAGTGGTTCAGTCTTAGTGTGAAGATCTCCAAAAATCTAATCAGAGAGTCTCAATCAGAAGAGGAAGATTTACCCAAGTATTGCACTTCACCACTAATCTGAAGTACTACTTTACACTTGTTCTGCCTTTAAACTACATTTATTCAACAACTACTTTCCAGGTTAAGATTTCATATATTAAACATCTCATAAAATGTTATTTAAACTACACAACAGTCATACATGTGGTTTCTTAAAGTGTTTTTCTTCAATGTGTTTGTATTGTACATTGTTCATTTGGAGTATTCACACAGTCAGTGTTGTTATGTAATATGTGTGTTTGTGTATGTTTTGATGTTTTAATACGGTGGATAATAAAGTTTCCCACCGTCTACAATTATACGCCTACATCATTGAAATGCTATTCACAAATAATATAACGTATACCAGTAACACTCGCTCACACACTCACAGTTTAAATGCAAATTATACTTCCATACATTACTCTTACTTATGTCATACATATTTTTAAAGTGTGTTTACTTGCGACTTACTTCAGCACTGCTACTTCCTTCACTTTCTTTCACCTTTTTAAACATTTTCTTTAAAAAAAAAATTGGCTCAGTGTGGAAAACAGGCAGATGGCTCCATCAAAAGTATTTAAACCTTCCTCGAGGAAACTGATCATCAGTGACATTGACCCTTTTTTATGTTATTCGTAACGTCATATATTATGTTTGTCTTTATGGTTACTGTTTAATGTTTATTGCACTTCCTGTTGACATCTGGATCACGTTGCTTTTCCTTGTACTTGATACTTGACAAATACGTCTGTTTCTGATTATATCACACTGTAAAGGTTTCTTTATTGGTTTCGAGAAATGGCTAGCTCTGAGGGTAAACGTGATTGAAAAGAGGTGTTCTTATTATGGATCATTTTTTGTTGTGATTTGGAGTTAACATGCAAACCTACAACAATCCCTTTTGTTACTTCCATGAAATCAAGCCAGCATAGAGATCCTATTGCTGCTCGTCTCCTGTGGGCATTTTAAAACAATGCTCTGCTCGTAGGTTTCATATTTATAGAACACTTTTCAAAGTCGGGATTTCATCTTCCTTCTGGTAAACCCAGTAAAACAATAACCTAGTCACCTGCATGAATACAAATTTGAGTTACATGTGTTTTACTTCAGTTAATCTAATTCATGCTACTTACAATTCAGCTCCATATTGTACTTTTTTTTTTATTCATCTGACAGCTAAAGTTACTTTCCGGATTGAGATTTTACTAACTACAGTATGATAAAAATGACTCTTTGTTAAGGATTAAACTACCAAACAATAACTTTAACTATATAAAGTAGGAAAAATGAGCTCCCCTTTGACTAACCACAACATTAAAACACAAGTTGTAATAATAATCTGAATATATACATCAATAAAACACTGACAAGGGTCGTCCTCTCACTTTTGATGTAAATGCTGTCACTAATGCTTGTCAGTTAAATTTATAGTGTAAAGCTTTTACTTGTCACATAGTGTTTCTACTCTAATTAGTCCTTGCTGTGCTTTCACAACATACAGTAAATATGTGCTAAAGTTTTGACCTCCACATTTCACTCTTATCATGTATCCTTGAAGGAGAAGTCGAATCGTGCACCTGTTTTTAAAAAAAAAAAAACGCACAGAAGCCCAGAGAGGAGAGTACACAGAATGAATCCTCTTGATGAGTTAACAGGTGATAAACTTCGCGGGACTGAACGATAACAATGAGATTTCGATAACAACCAGCTCTCTGCCCACTTCTCCTGAGGAGAAGGAAGTGAAATCATTTATGTGAGTCAGTTCAGGTGAGCTGAGATTTCTGCTGTGTTGCATAACTGTACATGTCAACATCAGGCAGTGGTTTCTTGATCGTTTCGCCTTGTGAACCCTTAAAAAAAAAAATCGAGCAGTGTCCACTTGTAACCCCTCATCGCACACTGCAAGGGTCAAAGAGTTGTGAGAAAAAAGACAAAGAGTTATTTCCTCTTCTGGGATTGTTTCATTTTCATATTGCTGTAAATCTATCTAGTAAAGCAGAAAAAGAAAACTATGTTGTGTAGAATCACATGTTTTATCTTCTTTCAGATCCTCAGATTTAACTTGTGGCCCTCGTAGAGGTCCGGACACTTTTGGGAAGTGGTTGGGAACCACTGACACACAGTGCCTATAAAAAGCATTCACGCTTCAGGTTTGTTTTGTTTTATTTTATTTAAAACAATGAATCAAGTTGGATTTAATGTGACTTTTGTGATTGCTTTGCATTTAACACACCTGTATCAGGATCTTCTAGATACGCTACAGGTGTATTTACACTGCAGTGAGTTGAAATCTCTTCACTACACACAGTTGATTTCTATTCAATTAATTATGTGGCATCTAAAAACAAACGTCTGCACTAGTGGTGATTTAGATGTGTCCTATTAAAGGGGGAGAATACATGCAAAGTAATGTGTATTTCATTTTTCACCTTGACATTAAAGGATCTTTTTTTTCTGTTGATCAATGTAAAAAAAAAAAAAAAAAAAAAAAAAAAGCCACATTAGATAACTACTGTTTTGTTAGTGTACTACAGTAGGAGGAGCAGCCTAGATTTAACGTTTTATGTGGTAAAACTGCGCCCCCTGGTGTCAGTGAAATCACATTGCCACATTTTGAACACAAGCTTGAAGAGTGATGAATAAAAACAATGAAAAACTTAACATTTCATTTCAAAAAAAGAAAAAAAAAATCTTACCTTCTCACTGGGAGGTGCGTCTTTAGAAGAAGTTTCCTCTGCAGTTGGATTCAAACTCTGCTGCTGAGTTGAATCAACAGGCTCTGGCAGCTCTGGTATGGTGTCATATATCGGTAAATTTGGGGGCAAAGGGAAGTCCATATCCTCATCTTCTGAAATAGTCTGTATAGGCTGCTCTACTTTTTCTTCCTGCGGTGGACTCTTCGGTTGTGGCGGTCCATTTTTGACCTTCATGACATGATGAGGCTTTGCGTACAGCTCCATGTCTCCTGTTGAATCGTGTGTCTCTACATTGTCCGGAGTGTTTGCGGAGCTTTCGGTGATCTTTACTTCCTTCACGGTCTCACAGGGTTTCACATCTGGTATTTCCTCACAGAAACCAAAAGTGGAGAACCGCTGCGTCTCTCTTGGAGCGTTCTGAGCCGATGCACGCCTCACCGTTACTGTGGCTGTTTCTGCTGTTACATTAGCCTCGTCCACTGGCTTACTATCAGCCGCGCTCTCAGTTGAATCCATCTCATCAGGACCAGGAGAGTCTCCAGTGCATGACGAGTGCTCCTTTATATACTGCGCAGGGACGTAGAAAGGCCTGGAAGACTGGTCTTTGCGCACGTGCCACCAGTGCTCATTAGTCTTGGAGATCAGGATGTAACTTTCATTAGGCCTGATGCACACGAGGCGTCCGTCCCTCGTCGTGTACTCAAAGTCATACAGCACTGACACAAGCTCCATGCTCGGGTGTAATCGTGTGTTGGGGGTGGGGGGTGTGTCACTGCATTGTCATGGATACAGCATCAACATCTTGGAGCTGGAAATAAGAGGAAATGTGCAGTTGGTGCGGTTTTCAAATGTACTTCCACCTAGATAAGCACGACTTAAGAATCCATTTCTCACGTCGCTGACTTCATCTTTTCTTTTTTGGAATCTAATTATAAATGTTTCACTCTCTCTTTGACAAACACAATATTCTGTGTCACTGTTATGCAGATGACACACAGTTTTCCTTACCCGTGACCCCCGACAACGCCTGCTCACTGAAGAAACTCTTTAATTGTCTAAACCACATCAAGTGCTGGATGGTGAAGAACTTCCTTTGTCTAAATGAAACTATATTTGGCCCTCCTATCTCTGTCACTAGCTTAAGCAATGCACTTGGGGCCCCACTGTCAGTGTAGTTACAAATCTTGGATACTTTGTTGTATTCTAACAAACAAGTCAGCTGTGTTGTGAAGGGCAGCTTTTATGAGCTTAGCCCTATAGCCAAATTAAAGCCGCTTTTATCTCATGAGGACCTGGAAACAGTTATCCCTGCTTTTATCACCTCTCGGTCAGACTACTGTAATTCCCTGTAAATGGGGTTGACCTATTCCACCCTTTCTTAACTCCAAATGGTTCAAAAAATGCAGCTGCTAGACTTTTAACTGGAACAAAGCGACTCTTTCTGGCTCACTTGCATTGCAGCGAAATACAGAATTGATTTTGAAATCTTACTATTTGTTTAGTTTTTAAAGCCTTAAACGGATAACCTCCATAATGCATTACTGATCTGCTGATTCTTTATTCTGCTCCCCAGGTCACTTAGTTCATCCTCACAATGCCTCCTCTCAGCACCCCACTCATGCCTCTAAAACCAAAAGGTGACCAAGCTCTTTTTTCTGCTTTGGCTCTCAGACTCTGAAATAGTCTCCCGCCCCACGTTAAGTCCTGGTCTACCAATCAGATTCGAAGAGCCACCTTGCTTTTAGTTCAGTCTGAGGTTGCTTCATGGTTTTTGTCGAGCCCACTCTTAATTTATTTTTAACGGACTCGCGTTTTAATTTGCTGCTGGTTTGATTCCGCTTCTCATACTTCCTATTTTATTACTTTGAATATATCATTTGAGTATTTTTAGCCGTTTTTAGCCTGGCCTCCTGTGCATTATATGTATTTTATTTTGTATCATTGCCTTTTCTGTGCTATTCCTTTAAACATATTTACCTGCATTGAGGCAGATGTTAACCCATCTGCACTTTTAGTCAACTCCTGTTGTTTTTAAATGTGCTATGTAACTAAAAGCGACTTGACGTGACTTATCATAAGAATGCTGACTTTCAAGAAAGGTCGACGCAGTTTCAGATTCAAGGTGAGATAAGTATGAACAAAAAGCCTGGCAGAGGTGAAAGTTAGACGTCTGTGTCTGCAGGAAAAGACAGGAAGCTGTTTCCTTTCGCTGCAAAACAACTTTAACTTTAACTCACAGGCTGCTAGAGGAAGGCTTGCAGCAGACTGAAAGCTGCTTCACCACAAGGCAGGAAGCGTGCATCAACCTCGGGGTGAGCGTCAGCCTGATGTCACTTGGCAATCTCAGGTTTCTCTTTTCAAGGCGTCTTTGACCCATGAACCACCTTCAGAGAATGTCTAGTTCACACATACCAGAAAAAAAAACAACAACAGTTAGACGCTATTACAGATGCAAAAGGTACAACTGTGTGTTTTTATTGTAGCCATGTTCTTAAATCTTAACATTTCCATTGAGTTTAAGTGTAGTTATTTGTGTTGTAAGTGTATGTGCATTATAAAACACAAAGAAAAATGCTAAATGAAATAAGATATGGGAAAAGAAGCGCAGGAAAAAATTACTTTGCGAAGCTCTCAGACAAATTTAACTCACAATATCATGTCGAATTTGGCACGTCAGTGACATTTAACGAAAGGAAGTATAACCAGCATAAATTTTTAAAAAAATTATAAAATACTTCCATGCTAAAAACAGACTGAGCATTAAGATAAATCACATCGTAGACTCACATATCGCAAGGCTTCAGAGTTGAGTAATAAATGTGTGTACTTGCCTGATTTATGTTTCCAAAGACTGGATGTCTCTCAGCTTTGAAGCACTTTGAAGCAGTCTGCGTATCTCAAGATTTACACTCGTAGCAGCTCAAACTGCTGCTGCTTTTCATGTAATGTATCTGCTCGCCTGCTCTTCACTCTTTGCTTCCTGTTCTGTGTGAGTGGGTCTCTCTCTTCTGAGTGAGCCTGCCCGTGACACATCACAACGCTGAAGCCACGAGAAAATGGGAAGTCCAACCTCAACAATACTTCCCAATACATTCGTCATGTTTGTGCATTCTTTTTATGGCACTGAAGGGTGGACTGGAAAGAGTGGCTGGGTGATGATTCAACTTGACATTACATGCTGTAACACAGTTATACTAAATACTTCCTTGACTTAGTAGGTAAAATAATAAGAGAAGAAGAAGAAGAAGAGCATGTTGACATTAAAGATACAGATGTTATTGGTGTTTTAGCAAAAAAAGTATTTGATTTTTAGCCAATAAGTATTTGATTATGGCCCCGAAATTATATATGTTAAAATATTTCAACATTGTTTATCGACAATATACTGTACAGTATACACATGAATAAACAGTATGTATATGTAATATTTTATTTTACTAATGCATGTGCTTTTTTCCTCATTTTTTAAAAGTTTCTTAGAGTTTTAATGCTCTCTGGTTAAATTCATATGATCAGTTTTGTTTGTATAGTATATATGTTGAACGTGCATATTGTTTTATTAAATTAAAGCGGACATAGAATATCAAGATTATCTAGACCCTGTTTTGTTGTGTTTACAATACAATCAACATGCCTTTTTCAGTGTGACTGCATTCAGCCTCCACTAATGAGTCAGCTCGTTGTGAGGTGTTTTCTTGTTCGTGTTGTTAGGTAACACCGTGAGTAAAGCTTAGTAATATTTGACAATAAAGGAAGCCCCGCACGAGGCAGGGCATCAAAAAATTAGTTTGAACTCATGATGTTCCTCTCCACGGAAATCTTTAGTAAAAGGCGAAAGATTTATACGATCTGAAGAGAAACATGAGTGTACTGCTCCTTTAATGTTACTGTAAAGGGAGTCATTCACTGACATACACTCCACAGTGACGGTGCTGCTTGTGCGGCTCTTTCGCCTTTAACTTTCAAACAAACACACGAAAACATTTACGACTAAACAGAATTTTAAATAAAAGGACAAACGTCAAGAAAACACAAGCAGGTCTATATTAAACGTCTTCTCCCCTTTAAAAAAAGTACATTTATTTATTACCAGCGTCTAATGCGCGCTTCACAGAACTCCGCGCATGCGTACACCCTCTGCTGGGTACGTCCAATACAACCATGAATAAAACGTACCACGTGTCTCCACAGACTGAAACCGTAAATATAAATGTTAAATATGTCGATATATATTAGAAATATCATGTAAAGTCTAACTCTTACCCAGTGGAGATGTTTGGGGGGACTCCCTCACAGAGATTTGAGCTCACATGACACATGTTGAACCACAATATTGTGATATTAATAAAGTCCTCCTTTCTTTTTTTCAACCACCGGATACACAGTATTTATATCTCGGTGTAGGAGTGTTTCAGTCCGGTTTGGATATTATTACTTCATTGTACATAGACAAAAATAGCCTGGGTAGATGTTGATCGTTGATCGTTTTAAAAGGAGTTAGACTATATCTTTTAAAGCGTTTCGTTTTCTTTGTATGAAGGCTGTTATTAATGGGGGGAAACCTACATATATAAAGAAACATAAACTATAAACATAACTTGATATGATCAATTTTGTTTGTTGTATGTGTATACTGTTCAGTTACCAGTGTTGGAAGAAGTACTCATACTCATACATTCAAATAAAAGTAGCAATACCACAATTAAAAATAATTACAATTAAAAGTCCTACGTTCAAACTACTAGTAAAAGTACATAAGAATTGTAAGAAAAATGTACTTTAAGTATCAAAGTGATGCAAACTGACCTCGATTAGAGTTACATTTATCATAGATATATTACAAGAATATTATTTATTGACATGTTCACGTAAGCATCATTTTAAAGGTCTAATCCATAACAATTCTATTTCATAGTTATTTTGTAAAGATTATCACATAGTTTACGTATAAAATATTTATCTGAAAAGTAGCTACACAACTGTAGCTGTAAAATAAATGTAGTGGAGTAAAAACTACAATATCTCCCTCTGAATTGTAAGTGGAGTGGAAGAGTAAAGTATCATGAAATGTAAAAAAAAAAAAAAAAATTAAGTGAAGAGCAAGTACCTTAAATCGTAAGTACGGTACTTGAATAAATGTGCTTTATCAAATTCTGCCACCGAGTCCCGGGTGTTACCATAATGTCATGTCAAAGTCTTCTGGTGGTTAAGGTGATAATTGTTTAGATCACGTACGGACGGTACCAGGGAAATGAAAGTGGCACTTATAATTTATATTTAACATGGTAGGAAGCTCCGCACGAAGCAGAGCATCAAAAAATTAATTGAAACTCATATTGTTCCGCTCCACGGAAATCTTTAGTAAAAGGCGAAAGATTTATACGATCTGAAGAGAAACATGAGTGTACTACTTCTCTAATTTTATGATAAAAGGAGTCATTCACCCACATGCATCCTACAGTGACGGTGCTGCGGATCTTTGAACTTTTAAACAAACACAAGAAAACATTTATAACTTAACAGAATTATGTATAAAGATAAAAGCTAAAATGCAACCACGTCTTTATTAAAAGTGTATTAAGAAGAAAGTATATTTATTTATTTTACCAGTGTTTAAAGAGCGCGACTTCATAACATTCTGCGCATGCGTACTCCCTCTGAATACAATCATGAATAAAACGTACCACGTGTCTCCACTGACTGAAAGTGTAAATATAAAATGTCAAGTATGTCCATACATATCAGAAATATCATATAAATCTAAATCTTACCCAGTGGAAATGTTTTGTTTGAGCATTCCTTCATAGAGATCTGAAGTCACATAACACATGTTGAACCACAATATTGTGATATAAATAGTATAAACACATAAGACTTGTAGGGATGATTGAGTGTTTGTACTGAATTCCTTATGTTCCAGTCAAGTCATGTCCTCATGATGATTTCACAACGACGAAGTACATAACATGAATCACGTCTCTAATTACAAACTGTGAGCAATTTATCATTTGACAATATAGGAAGCCCCGCACGAGGCAGGGCATCAAAAAATTAGTTTGAACTCATGATGTTCCTCTCCACGGAAATCTTTAGTAAAAGGCGAAAGATTTATACGATCTGAAGAGAAACATGAGTGTACTGCTCCTTTAACGTTACTGCAAAGGGAGTCATTCACTGACATACACTCCACAGTGACGGTGCTGCTTGTGCGGCTCTTTCGCCTTTAACTTTTAAACAAAGAGAACAATAAAACATTTACAACTAAACAGGATTTTATATAAAAAAAGATAAACGTCAAGAAAACACAAGCAGGTCTATATTAAAAGTCAACTTTCCATTAAAAAAAAGTACATTGTACCATCTTCTAATGAGCACAACTTCGCCAAACACTGCGCATGCGTACATATCCTTTACTTCTATTAAAACGTACCACGTGTCTCCACAGGCTGAAACTGTAAATATAAATGTCAAATACGTCGATATATATCAGAAATATAATATAAAGCTAACTCTTACCCAGTGGAGATGTTTTGAGGCATTCCTTCATGGGGAATTTAACTCACATAACACATGTTGAACCACAATATCGTGATATTAATAAAGTTGAATCCTCTTTTCTTTTTTTTTCTCAACCGGAGACACAGTATTTATATCTCTGTGTAGGAGGGTTTTAATCCGGTTTGGATATTAGTAATTTCCACTACATTACTCACAAGAATTATGTGAATGGACTTTGAGCATTTTAAAAGGAGAAAAACTAAAGAAATAATCAGAATAAAGTCACCTTTTAAAGCATTTTATTTTCTTTGTACAACAGCTGTTAATAATAGATAAAGAGAAATGAACTATAAATCTAACTTTGGACACTTTAACCAATAACTGTTTGAATTTGAAACCAAAATCAGATATGTTAAAAGCAGAAAGCATGCAACAACTTATATTTATTTATGCCAAGTACAGTATGTCAGTGGCAATGTAAGTCTGGCCTTTAAGTAAAAGTAGCAATACTGCTATTAAAAATACTCCATTACAAGTAAAAGTCCTGCATGCATGTATGCAAACTGTCCCCATTTAGGGTATACTTATCATAAATATACTACAGGAATATTAATACTGATTTATTGACGAGTACATGTACACAGATTCAAAGTGCTGCTCACATTCTGCATGAAAAACTGAACTGAGAAGTTTAATTGTTGGCAAACTTACACGTACGAATATGAAATTTAGCGAAGTTAATTATAAGATTGCTGATGTAAGCTTGTTTCCTATTCTTCCTGTTTCAACTTAAAAACACCAAAACTGTGCATGTTTATGGTGACACAGTAAAGCAAAATCTGCCATGAATGTATCATCAATACACTTAGAAACCTACACGCGCGCACACACACACACACACAGTGTTTTTAGTGTGGTAACAAAGCCATAATAAACAAGTCACAGTTTCTGGATGTGCAGAGATCTTTGAATAAAACATTTTTACAAGGTAGAATATGTGTATAAAGCTAAATTATATCTTGTTTATGTGAAGCAAAAGTCAACACTTCTGCCAGTTTATAAAAGCTTTGTATTTTGTATAATGCATCCTGTGTTTTTGGGCTGGTTGTTTTGTTGTTGGTTTTTTTTATTGTGCTGTTATATGTTTTATTTGTAAGGGGCTGCTAGCGTTAAAGTTACCTCTGGTGCAGTGCATCATAACAATATGCTAACATTTATGTTTACAAGTATATTTTCCCAGTAAATACAATGTGACAATATATTATAATCTTCCAAACATAAATTTAAATCGATGTTGCCTCAGTATCACAAAAAGTCATGAGATAATTGTGCCTTTGACTCAATATTAAACCTCACAAGTGCTGTTTCACTATAAGACACTCAAAAATGTATTAAACATTGCAATTGAAGTTTTTTCTTTGACAATTCAGAAAGCCCCGCACGAGGCAGGGCATCAAAAAATTAGTTAGAACTCATATTGTTCCTCTCCACGGAAATCTTTAGTAAAAGGCGAAAGATTTATACGATCTGAAGAGAAACATGAGTGTACTGACTTCTTCTATGTAAAATATAGGAAGTCATTCAGCGACATATACCTTACAGTAATGGTTGCACTTCAATCGTAAAGTATCAAGTCTTTATTTTTAACATAATTAACGTAATTTCATTGTATTTACGCTGCTTATTGAGAAATGAGCACGAAATATCATTTATAACGATAAATGTGATCAGAAACGTTTGAAGCATCGCGCGCGGTGCATGATGGGTAACGGTAAGTTTCCCCATTTGGAGAAAAAACGACGCTTCCTGTAGCCCGTAAACATATCAAAATAGATGATTTATGATTATTTATGCACAAGACTGACAAGATTAATCGTGAAATTAAAAATAAGTGGATTAAAGTAGAGAAATGTAAAGTAATACGTGTAGAGCTGGTACGCATGCGCTGTAAACCCAAAGGAAGCGAAAAGGCGAGAGTGTTATCTCATGCTACTTCCGCCGTCGCACAGCAAGCTGGAGCGTCGCTTGAACAAAGAGTTTAGCCTGATTTCCCCTTTAGTTAAAGTACTATTGAAAAAAGACAACTTTACACGAAGCACGTTAAAACTAACCAAAGGGCGCAGAAAAGGGAAGGATACGCCTGTAAAGTACTGCTAGCTGAGTTAGCATTAATAACTACAGGGGGCTTGAAGGAGATGCTGGTGTCCGTGTTGTTGGATCTACTTGTTCAACTATTAACGAGATGAAGTTCTGGCAGGAACTAGAGGAATACTTATTTAATCCTTGATTTAAACAAGTAATCTCACTGTGTTTTTCAAGAGAAACGTGTGCAAGAATAAACATATACCGTTTAAGCACAGATAATTCAGACACATTAGACATAAATTTCACATTAAAAAAAGCAATTACAAGTGGCACAGTAAACACAGCCTTTTAAAATGTTCAAGTGAAATTAGAGATTAACTTCATATTTTTTACAACATAGCCTTTGATCCCATTTTTCCAAGTTTATAAGGTGAACAAGGGGTAATGGTAAAAGGCAAAAGGTACTGTATTTAAATCAGAGAGCAGAGGTAATAAAGACAGTTTTTGCAGTAGAGCCTTAAATTAAAAAAAAAAAAAAAAAAAAAAAAAAAAAAAAGTTTAGTAAAATGCTGCTCCCTTGTCCCTCCTTTGTAATTTAATGGTGAGTTAGGAATTTATGACCTGTGATGAAGCACAGCATACTGTCTGTGATACACGGAGTCAAGGGGTTTTCAAGGTATAATATGTAATTATCCCACATTAAAATGTCTAAAAACAACCATACCTATGTTATATATGTTGTTGAGTTGTGTACTTACATTATCCCTATTGTTACCAACAATTTTCAAACCCAGAGAAATCTGTAATTTAATAAAAGTAACGGACCGTTTCATTTGGTCTTTTGTCAATAGCTTCATACTTCAACAGAGTAAACTAACGTTAGCACAAGATGCATGAGTCCCTGTTTGTCCGCTGCAATGGCATCTTCCAAAGAGTAACTTACACACTACAAGATAATACATCAGCATTGTGTTTGTTCCACATAAACTGTTATAAATGGACTTTTACTCAGTTTTAAGCCGCATTTTCATGATAAACTTAGGTCGTTTTTAACTATATTTTTTAGCCGGAAGAAGGATTTTAGTCTCTGGACGTTATCAAGAAACAACTGGGCAAACGTTAGCAGCAGCTTGGCTAACAGCCCTTCCAGAAAGTCCGTGATCACCAAACATAGCCAGAGAAATATTGATTTTTTTTTTTTTTAGGTGAAACAGCTTTAAATATGTTTTTTTGTTGTTGTTGTTTTTAACAATTTCAGTCTGCATGTATGTGTGTTTTTGGAGAAGTGGAGACCTCTGCGGATAATTTGGGTCCCGGGAGGAACCTATAAAAGTCTGAAGGTAAAGTTATTACGATTAATAGACCGAACAAGTGTTAGCAGCAGCTCAGCTAACATCCGTCCAGCGGTCACTAAACATCTTCGGAGAAACACTGATTTTTAAGGTAAAACAGCTTTAGTTAATATTTTAACGATTTTAATCTGCGTGTACTTTTGTTTTTGGAGAAGTGGAGACCTCTGTGGATAATTCGGCTCCTGGGAGAAACCGGAGGAACGTTTGGGTGTAAAGTTATTAAGATTAGTAAGCCAAACAAGTGTTAGCAGCAGCTCAGCTCACAGCCCGTATCTGACGTCCGTCCATCACCAAACTTTGTAGGAGAAACACTGAATTTCTAGGTAAAACAATTTTAATTAATGTTTTTAACGATTTTAATCTCCGTGTACGTTTGACTTTGGAGAAGAGGAGACTTCTGCATATAATTCGGCTCCCGTGAGAAACCGGACAATGTTACGTAAAGTTATAAGATTGATAAACGGAACAAGTGTTAGCAGCAGCTCGGCTAACGGCCGTATCTGACGTCCGTGGGTCGCCGTACATGTCGGAGAAACACTGAACTTTTAGATGAAACAGCTTTATTCAGTGTTTTTACCTGTAACCACCGGGTCCGTTTGTCCTGGAGAGGAGGAGACCTCTGCCAGTAATTCAGCGGCCGGTATAAACATCCTGAACGATGAACACCGGAGTTATGTGTCCGCGATGAAACTGGTTATCTAACAACGAAGACAACAACTCCCATGATCCCTTGCTACTTCACATCGTCATCGCACTCAGTCTTTTGTTATTGTTTTGATTGAGAGACCCCTAGCGGCTGAAATTACATGTTGTGCGTTTAAGATGGAGGGAGACACTTGCATATATAAAATATGACCATAAGTGCAGACAGAATTGTAGACTGGAGGATGGTCTTTCGACTAAAGGAACAGAAACACGATTTGTTTTTTGTACAGAAATTCAATTTTGAGCTTCAGTTTGCTTGATAGGTTTACCACAATATGTTGATCATTTATGTTAAAAGTTAAACAACAGACTTGTGACTTATTTTGATTGCAATCCTCCCAACCAGGCAAAGTTGGAACTTGGAGACCCCAATGAACAATACACACAGAACACATAATTTACCTAATCTAGAGGTTTGAGATGGCTCCCTCTGTTAATATATAGTTTAAGACTCATTATTTCCAGTTCGTGCTTTCACGTTTTAGGGCCCAGTGTTTTAGTATGGAAAAAAAAAAAACATGTTGCAAGGTTTAAGCTATTAGCCCAGTAGCTAATTTGTACTCCAGGGCCTCTTTCTGGTTATCTTTTCAGTTTCTGTGAGCGCATTCCCCAAATTTTGTACCTGTATCATTGGAGCACACACACAATATAATTCATCGCAATCCATACAGCACTCCTGAACAGTGGTTGGTATCTTTCGTACAGACAAAATATAACTGCAATTGAATCAAAATGGACCAGTTTCTCTAGATCTTCTAAAACAGGAATGCCTTCTGGCGTGTTTCTAAGCTCACAATATGTGTCCCATTTATTCTCATGATGACGACATTCCCATGCAATGAATTCTTGACACTGCAAGCGCATAGCGGGGTCTGTGAATGTCCTTTTACATGCACATTTTGGTCTATGTCTTCTCAGAATTACAACGTGGGAAAATAACTTAAACTGCAAATGGCTAGTGTTTCATATGATGGTTATGAACAATACACACATGTTTCAGGATCAACATGTCCTGGGTAAGTGCTTTTTGCTTTTACTTCCTTAAATCTTTGCATAGTAATATGGTCCAACAACTTCACACTTCAGGGTTGTGGCCCAGTAAAGAAAAAGCCACAGGGTTTTTGTATTTGTATCTTTCTTGTGGTTAAACAGGTGATTTATTGTATAAAAAATGGTTTCGATACAAAGCAGAGTTTGGTTGACTTCAAGATAGATGAGGTTTATTCGTGGTAATGCCACACATTCTTTGTATGATCTGAAAAAATTACAAAAGTGAACGGATAATATGGTTATCAACATCATTTCCTAATTCCAGTTATCCACACAACGTTACATACGGTTCGTCACGGTCAGAATGTTAGAAGTACAACAGACAAATGGCAGTTTTGTGCAAAAACATCATCATCATCATCATCAATACTGGACATATCAGAAAATACAGATCTCAACATCAAACTGGCTGGATGTGAAGAATCATGAATCGGCTCTGGAGCGCAGGTTCCATGCAGTATCGATAGCACTGTGAAGACGTCATTTCATTTTGTTTATAACATCAGATACCAGAACAGAGCTGTGGTTAAACCTCCTTCTTCTCCTTCTCCTGGTTTCTAAACCGAGCTGATGTTATTGATGAATCACTTAGCAGCAAAAGGCATTCGGACTGTACTTTTAGACTAGAATTATACTTTCCTAACAGTTTTAAAAACAGGGGCCCCATCTTTGGCCTGCACCATAAAAATTGTCTTGGTCCTTCTGCATCCAAAGGATTGATTGGTTTTTACTTTATCTTTTGGTCATCTGTTCAAATATAAATATAGGTAAATACTTTAATATAAAAAAATAAGGCAGGTTTCTTCTTTTTTTTTTCTCCCCTTAATGTTTCATGTTCTTCCCAGTCAGGCTACTGTGCAAAGCCACATGTTGTGCAGTGGTTCCTACTGTTGCACGCAAGGCTGGACCGAAGCTTTCTGGTCTGATTTTAAGCCTTTATATCAAAGAAATTTCTAAACTGACAATTAAAAAAAAAAAAAAAAAAAGTGTCTGTGTGCAGCTTCACCCAGCTCAAATCAGTTCATATGGCCTTGACATCTATAAGGTGGCCATGCTGGGCCCCTTGCCTCAAGGTCTTGATCCCTTGCAGTTTGCGGCCATGAAGTGTGAAGCGAGACCAAGCTGCCAGCTGAAGCAGGGCACAGGTGATAGGCACAAACACCAACATGTAGAAGCAGCCCAGGCGTAGAGGCGGAGTCCCTGAGCCGGAGGCGACGTCAGGCACAGAAACCAGAGAGTCCTTCACGGGTTCCCTCTCAAAAATGTCATAACCTGAGGAAGAGAAAACCAGTATGAGAAAAATGTACAGTACACACTCATAAAGCAACAGAGTCTGATGTTTCAATGTTGTATTTTCTAATGAGGAAGCCTTGCAAAAATTTAAAAGAATATGTAAAGAATCCAACTACTTTGCTTTATGAAATAATAAATAAAATATACAAATTGTGCTTTGGAGGGATAGCTAACTGAACATAACTGGAACAAAATATGTTCTTTCTCTTAATCAAAATGACATAATATAACTATCAAAGATAAAATTAAGACTTGATTGTTCAGATGTCTCTTATGGTCCTGAGCATGTGATGGTGAAAGTATGAGAAACAAGACCATTTTTTTCCCCCCTTACAGGCATTCCCACGGTGTTTTATTATGAAGTTGGGCTGCACTTCCTGACATAAAACATTCACGTTAAGGGGAAAACACCAGAGAAGCAATTCCACATAAGTGTCGATGATCTAATGTGAGTGTGTGGCTATTTTTTGCTAAGTTGCTGCTGCTGCTGCTAAACACTTCCCTCAGAGGAGACCTGCCTTCTGCATAAATACTTGAGTCTAATCAGATCTTTTTCATTTGTCATGTTGAGCCTGTTGTGCAAGTCCAACTGATTAGATCTTCACAGCTGTTCAGCTTTCAAAAGGTTTCAGTAACATGAAATCATATCAACATCATATTGCTGTACTGTTAAGACAGTTATTCACGCACACACACACACACACCGATCACAGATAGAGCTGGAATTCAAGTCATTTGCTGGACCGACTGAGCTACTCGACACTTTGTCTACCAGGGAGACAGAAGGACACATGACTTGTAGCAGCATTTTGAAACAAAAGACACGTCGCCTCCTCACGAGGATCTAGTCTGTTTGCGTCCGTACCTGTGTAAACACAGAGTAGCCATGTGCCGATGAGAGGTGCGAACGTCTGGCCGGGTTTCGTCAACAAGGCGACCATCCCGAAGAGGAGTGCCGAGGCGGCCTGCTGACGTCGATTGACCACAAAGTCTTCATCCACCAGATCAGATATGACCAGTTTCAGCAGCTTGCACGTCCCCTCTGTAAACACCCGGTTACTAAGAGGAAAGAGGAGTCAGGTTACAGTCTCCATGCCAGAGTATCAGCTGTGCAGTGTTTTGTGAACAGTTATTGCTTAAACTTTTATTTTAAAAAGATGTTTTGTGATGTAAAAAGAAGAAAAAAACGTTATATAAAGGGTTCTGTTGCCAGTTGCTTATCAGGGATTGCTTAGGTGTTGCTTTTATCATTCACAATGCCTTTGTGTTGAGAACGGTCTCAAGAGGGGAATGTGTATAGTCTCTGACGTAACAGAGCATGCTTGGGTGTGTCTGTTTGTGCAAAACCGCGTTGCGTTGTGTGAAATGTGACAGCTTTTTATCAGTGTGGTCACTTGCGGTGAATACGTTTTGCATCAGCTCAAGCTTTCTCTGAGGGTTGAAAATAGAGAACTAAAACCATTCACACCCTGTTGGCACCTTACACCACTTTGACTGACGTGACAAACCACACACACACACACACACACACACAGGGCAGTACAAATGCTCAAATCCTAGTGTAATATACTATAAGAACAGAATGATTATTTGACATAAATAATGTAATAACATGACTAATTGCTTAAATAAAAAAAGCTGTGACACATCAAGGGCAAAAAAAATAACATTAATAGCATCCAATCCGTCATCTCTGATCTATACTCCTCTTATATGTTTGCACTCCATTTATCCATATTGTAATTTTTTTTTATCATCTATGCTGTGTAAATGACTTTTATTACACGTTTCTATTTACTCCTGATTAAGCAGTTTTTGGGGGATTTTTTTCTTTGACTGAACTGAAAGTCAAAAGTGTGAAGGTGTCATATGTTGAACTGACTTTACACCCCTTTGAGGAAATGTGTGATTTGGGGCTTTAGAAATAAAATTGACTTGACTTTTACAGCGATCAGAGGAAAAACTTAACATTTAGGCCAAAAGTAGAGCGAAATTAACATTTCCCCCTCGGGGAAAAAAAAAAAGGTCTTGTAGCAAAGAAAAGTTAACACTGTTTGGATAAAATATGTTCAATTTGTGAGTCGACCTTTGAAAGAGACAGGAAGAGCCCTTGATGTGTCCTCGTGAATGCTGCACACAGAGCATTTCTGCTTGTTCTCGATATGTGCTGCTGCTGTATGTGTGTGTGTGTGTATTCATGCTTTGATGACGAAATTTAAAAAACAAACAAGCCAACAAAACCCAAAAAAAAAGAAAAAAAAAAAGACAAGCTGTCACACATCGGATCCCTGATGCGTGTGCTCATGTGTGTGCGTGGCCATACCTAGCAATGAAGATGCACAGCAGATAAATGTGGTCAGCCCCTGCCAGCAGCATAGCCACACTAAGTCCCAGTTTGAGCATAAATAGCCAGCGGATAACCTGGTAAACCCCATAACGCTGGCACAGTGTCAGGAAATACAAGTTGTTCAGGTGGGGGGCAATATAAGAGATCCCTGCATGGGAGCACAAGCAGAGCAGCATTTAAAGAAAAGGCTTTAAAATCAGCAGAAATAATAAATCATTGAAAGGACTGGGAGTTGAAAAAGAAAAAGAAAAAACAAAAACAGACAGCAAATTAATATGAAAATAGAAATCTATTCCTTTTTCAGCCACAATTACATCTGCTCCTAACAATTCAGGAGATACATTTCTTTTTTTTCATCTGCTAATTGGCAACTAAAATGTGCTTATTGTATAAAAAATAAAGTTTCTAAGTCACCAGCTTATACACTTCATCCTTTAAGCACACAAATCCAGTGTAAAATATTAAGAAATCAGTTTTAATATTACTGTTTGTGATTTCCTTCCAACATTTAGCTTAAACAATGTTGTTGTAGTTATAGTATTATTCATTTTGTCTGTATTGCCTCTGGATTGGGGACTCTTAAATGTGCGAGTTATTTCTTGTCTCTTCAGATAATCTTACCGAGTAAAATAGAACCTGTAGAAGCAGAAATATTGTCAGACAGGAGATGCTCCAGGAAAAGAGGGAAGAAGTTGCTGTTGAAATGGCAGTGAAACACCTGTAGAGAGAGAGAGCCGAGCAAATGATGAAAGAATGAAACTGAGAAGATGAAGTAAAGAAAAAAACAAACAGAACAATAAATCCTTCCTGTGCTACAACCCTTTTTCATGAAAACTGATCATTAGAACGCTTTTTATAAATATGAAGGATAAAAAACAGATGATGGAAAAGCAGATCAGCTTCTGTATCACATGAGACAATTATAGGAGTTTTCCAAAAATTGTGCTAATATACACAAGATAAATGTGTTTACAGCTACATTACAGTCCTGTAATGCTTTTAATTAAGGACTGGGTAATTAATGATTGAAAATGTTTTAATTTTTCTAATTGAGGGTCTGAGGATGTGGCATGACGCATGATGTACAGATACATCTGTGATTCTGGGCTATTTCAATAAACTTGACTATTTATGTCTTTGTATAATCATATTATGACAAAAATTAAGGTCTTTGCATTTTTACTCTACTAGCACTTGTAGTTTATCCAATATGATTATCATATTACCTGAATAAGGTTCATTGACACAAACCACATGAAGTTCTTGTGTTTGGAGAGCTGCTTGAGGTACTGTCCAATAGTTACGGGTTTTTCTGTGTGGGCAAGCGGAGCATTGCCAACATTCAGCCTGGGATAAAAAGAAAAGAAAGTAAGAGAGGGGTGAGACAGAGAAGAAAAACAGCATCACAGTCTAAAAACATCTCAACCACATAAATGGAGAACTTCCAGTTCTTTAGAAAAATCCTTACTCCTTCAGTGTCAGTGTCTCATCCTGTCTTGTACGGACTTCCTTTTGAAAGCGAAACCGTAGCAACCGAGACACTAAGAAAAAGCCCAAGACGGAAAAAGCTGCCAGAGTCACACAGAAGAGACGGAAGGAGTAGAAATCCTCCTTGTCCCAGAAGGAGTAGGACAGGAACACGGAGAACGAGCCCAGAGCGCTGAACACCGAGCAGTGGAAGTTGAGGCGCGTGCGATCTGCGGCGGATACGGCGAGGTCGGCCAGCAGCGCGCTGTGGTGGAGGTCCACCATGGTGAGGAAACCATCATACAAACACAGGCACACCAGGAACTGAAGGCCCGGCCTGGCCCACGCCACCCAGAAGGCCAGGAAGGACAGAGCAAAGAGAGGGCCATTCGTGGAGAGGGCCTTCAGGCGCTTCAGCACCACCTCTGGAGTTGTGATCTGGGGGCCGGTCCTGAGTGGAAAAACAAGACAAAAAAATAATAAATGCATAAAAATCAGCTGGAATTACATGAAGAGGAAAGTACTGTGATGATTACGCAACTTCACGGATGCAAACGGACTAATGTTTAGACAGAGTCAACAACAGAGAAGGCCAGAGGACCTGTTGAAGCTTTTCAAGTTTGTTTTGTTAGAGGATCTACTGAAGGTCAGTTTAGGATATGTGTTGTTATATTCCCACCAATGCAAACAACATAAACCCAATAAAACATACTTAAACCATCATAAAAACAAACAAACAGGACAAATAAATCAAAAGGTTGAACAGCGCAGGTTCCTGTTGTACGACACCCAGACAATAAACAGTGAAGACACGACAAGCTTCCCAACAAAATAAAGTTATCAACTCTGTTACGTCACAACCCTTATGATAACAAAACAGCTTGCTTATTCACAGCACAACGCAAACACAGATGGCAGCCTTATGTTTGACAGCTCTGACTCCGAGACCGTGTTTACTTAACATCATGAGAAGCATTACCACCATCTGACCCTGAAACATTTGTGCGTTCATTGCCCGTTTAAATTTTCTTTTTGCGTCAGATACGGCGGGACAACGTGTGCGTCAGTGGTAGGAATCTGCAGGTTGACTGGACAAGCAGGGGGAACCGGAGGGCGGAGTTATGTCAGACTGGAGGAGAGGATTTCCTAAATCTTGGCATCGTTACAACAAAAAGAGAAGTGGCTTAAATGTTCTTAAAATTATTTTTTTTATAACGTGTGGAAAAACAAACACGGGCAGAAAATTTAATTAACTTTTATGCTTTATAACCATCAGTATCTCTTTGAGTTCTTGGCTGATAGATGAGCTGTGGCTGATAAACATCAAAGGAACTATGGCGCCAATATGACGATGCAGTTGTGTGTGTATCAAATCAGATTAGTTTTTTTTTTTTTTACTTCTTCTTCTTCAAATAAAAAAGAGGATGTGAAAATGAAAAAAGAAGAACTAACCCTTCATTCCCTCTACGGTTAGCTCATAGATATAACACGTTCACCTTGACCCGAAATATGCGTCGAAAATGTTACAAAGAAAGGCGGAAGGATGGAGACACTTACTGAGGAGAGCTGAGGAAGGAACGGTCGCTCAGCCAGCCGAAGAGAGGGTCATTCAGACTGTTCCACAGAAGGAACACTGTCTGTAGAGAAAACAGGAAGACAATAAAACTGCATTAAAAATCAGCAGATAAAGGCTGGTGCCAAGCTAGAAAAAAAAAAAAGTGAACCAACACCGATAAGCTTGAACATGATATCAAGTTCATGAGATTTAATGTGGGATGACTATAAATCTAAATAAATGTCATGTCTCACAACTTTGTTGTTTAATCTAAGCATACAAAACAATCACAACTACTCCAAAAAACTGTTTCAGGTGTCAGGACATCAAGTCAAGACACAGTTAATACAATTCCACATCTCTCCTCACTCACCTCTCCCACCCAGAAGGAGATTTTATCGATCTTGTAGATGGACACGAATGTCTCCACGTAGTAAAGCAGGAAAACATTGTGGAGGATGGACGTAAACAGGGCCAAAGAGCCGTAGAGCACTGCAGTAGAGACGATGCCTTGCCAGCAGCCCCAGACACTCCTGCCCATTCTTCTTTCTCAATCGCTCTGCTCCGTCTTTTCTCTGTGCCAAGCTGCAATCATCTCACGGCCTGGCTCGACCGAAGGTCACCACCTCATCATCATAGCCTGCGAGAAGACAAAGCGAGGGAATAAACGTGTGTGAGATTAGAGAGGAACATTTGTAAGAGTTGTATTCAGTTCAGTAGATGAAAAGATATGTATTCGTCTTTCTGAAACACAGAGAGACATGTCGTATAACTGAGCGCCATGAATATGCTTAACACATTTTCTGAGCATTACTAGATGTTGCTGCTAAATCTCAGAGGCAGATCAGAGGCATCAACAACCCAAAATAATACCCGCATTCCTGCCTCCAGTCTCTGCACGGTCTGAAGAGACCAAAAAGGCAGATGTTTTCATACAGAAACTACTCATTAGACTTTGTTAAGACTGTGGGCAACCGTTTCTTTCTCCTCTGACACACGCCCAGCAGAGTGTGTGTGTGTGTGTGTGTGTGTGTAGATGTCCCAAAACTGTAATTTTCCCCAGTTATTTTTATGACCACTCCTCTGACACTCCCCTCTCACTGCCCCCATAAAAAGCCGCTCTTCTTCGCAGCGAAACAACAAAAAGAAAAAGTCATATGATCCGTCTTTTCAGCCCGTGTGCTTTCACTTGCACTTCATTGTCCTTCGGTGTCGTCTTCCACATTGCACTCTGAAGGTATTTTGAATATACTGCGCCGTAAAACGCGTCATTTACACCTACTGTAAATGCTACAGGCGACATGAAAAGCAACCATCATGTTGTCTCCGTATTGCACTTCCTTGTGAATGACTGTCTTTTATCACAGCAATTCAGGGCAAAGAGTTCCTCACAATGAACGCAAATCCTTTCCGAGTCTGAAATGTAGGGCTCTCGGGAGAAGGATCCACTCAAAAAACACCCAACAGGCGTCTTATTTCACACCACAAGTTCAGACTCGCCCTGATTTACAAACATCTTTTCACATCTTCTGCGTGGAAAGTCACACACAATAGCTGACAATAACAAGTCTCTCAAGGCGACATGATACTCGCTGTCAGAGTCGACCACAATAGTAGTGTCTGGCACATCTGCCAAAAACCGCATCTTCGTATCAGGATCTCGGCGAGATAGCAGACTTGGCCGGAGCAACTTGCCTTGGAGCTTTCCAACAATGTTCGTATCAGATCCAAGCAGCAGCGGGAGGGAGGGGGGAAGCTGGATGACTCTCAGCTGGCTGTAACAACTCTCACACATATCTGACGAAAATCTGAAGAGGTCTACTTGGTAACAGAGCAACAGAGCGTGGGCACACACACACAAACACACATCTATATATATCTCTATCAAATCCATGTCCTCTCAGCCACAGCAGATGCAGGACTGTTTCCACCTGTGACGAGGCTGTGATGCACCTGTCGTATTCACTCTGCTAGCTGCTGACATCCGATCTCACCACAGATTTGCGGAAACAGACAACTAAATATGACAAAGGGGCAAACAAGTGATCCGATTTTAATCTTTACCACATGTGTTTGATGATCGAGCTCAACATGTGGGTTAAGCGTATCCACTGAAAGAGAAAGGCACAACACGGAAACACTGTCAGCCAGCAGGGTTTTTTTTTTTTTTTTTTTTTAAATGATCACACATGTAAACATTGACATAATAATGTAGCTATAAAGGAAACAAGTAAAGGGGTTGAACAACATTTTTTGACTAGGAATGTCTAAATTAAGCTGCTAAATAAACCCCACACTATCACGGAACAGGTGAAGGACGCTGCTTGTCTTAAAACCGGATACATCAACAAACAAATAACCATTAAATCACATATCTGGTAAGGTTAGCTAGTAAGCTACTTTAAGAGCTTGAACTAACATTACTATCGACTCAATAGGCTTATATTAGACTATAAAAGCTACAACTAATGCCTCGCATATTGTGTAGTCTTCTCCGTGTTTGCCCACAGCAGCCGACAAGACCATTAATAAAATATCTTGCTTGATATGATATGATATCTGTTGATCTAGGTGACGCAGCCGCCGCTAGCACTAGTTAGCTTTATTAAAAATGCTAACATGCTAGCTGGTTAACGATGACGTTAACCGACCGGATATTAATATAATTACAACTACCTCTAAGTATAGTCATACAAAACTACAGTGAGGATACCTACCGACAAAAAGACCTGGTAACCACACTGAACAAATCGCGTTTAATTCGCCGGGAGGCTAACTCGTTGGCTCCTGCTCTCTTGCTCGTCCGCGGCTGAGTCTCGATCACTGGGAGACGACCGGCACGACGGAGGCAGACAGTCCACGTCATGACTACTACAGTCGGTTACTCACATCCGTGACGACCGGGGTGGATCTGTGGAAATGTTTCCCAGCATTGTACACAAATAAATAGAGAGCTATAGCGCCACCCAGTGCCAATATGACCAGAAATTAAATAATGACATCAACTGATGGTCGATTGATCTTTAAATGATCCCTTCACAATTTTTTAAGTGTGTCAGGTGATCAAATGAATAGTGAACGAGGTTTTTTCCTCTCTGTAGTCATTTCTCCTGTTCCTCTTTCATTATGTGCTTTCAATGTAAGTGAAGGGGGACCAAATCCACAGTTATTTTGTGCAAAAAAATTTTTTACACACACATTTACAGTCTTCTTAGCATCAAATTCCCTCTTTGTGTTTCCCTGTTGAGCTGCAGTGGAAGTATAGTAACAAAAAGAGGGACTTTGGCACTAAAAAAGACTGTAATATCTACTGGATTTGACTCATTTGGACGACTGAAGCTTCATATTATCTTCAGATAAACCTTTACATTTATATTTGCTCAGAAGGAGGACTGTGGAGTTTGTCCTCCATCACTTACATTGTAAGTGCATTGTGAAGGGATCTTCTAATGGACAGTATGAACAAGATAAATAATCATGACAGGACAAAACTATTTCAGTGTTCATTTGGGCTCCAGACTCTTGTTTTAAAGCAGACGTGAACCCGTCCTGAACCAGGAATTCTCTTGAGGGTTTAGTAAAGACAGACCATCTCTTACCCCTTGCATAAATTAGCCTATTGACTACATTCAATAGTGACAATTTTAATGTGGTTGTAGGACAGCTGCATGAAGACCTGTGCTCTTATGATCAATTTTCACTCATTAATAATGATTATATCCTTGTTTGTGTAAGATTTATTGCAGTGGCGTGCTTGGAGGGTGATGCCCTGCGTGCTCTTTTGAAGTGCCCTTTCACTGGACAATTAAAAACAAATGAGTCCTGTTAAATTTCCACTTGAGCAGAATTAGAAATTGGTGGTTCCCAACCTGAGGGTCTAGACCTCCTAAGTAGTCCCAATATATAGATATGAGGAGTTATGAAAAAGGATTTTTAAAAAAATGAAAAAATCAATTCTGATAGATTGTTTGGCACAAAGAATAAACAATACAGGTGGATGAGTGTGTATTTTATATCATAAAGGAAGTCATCATCTTTCTCAGCTAACTTCTTAAATCCTGCCAGTGTGATAAAGTGGTGTAGATCTCTATGCTTTTTACAATGTATAACCGTCACAAGGTTTAAAAATAGCTCTTCTCTTTTGTCATTTCAGCATTAAAGCAGATTTAACATCAGTTAAAACAGAATATATCTCTCAGACGATCAATGAAAGGCACATGTATTCTTAGTGTTGTGCACTTCATGTCATCTGAAACAGCAACAGGACAGATATGAGGATATCTGGTTTCATCTTCAGTCTTTTTTTTTTTTTTGCATGGATATAATACTGAAAGTACAATATGATTCCTTATTGAGTTGAAAATTAGCAATAGCAATAAACTCTCTGTGCAGTACATCAGTTTCATGCTCTGTATCAGAATTATGTTATATTGCATTGTCCTTATTAAATAAAATAAAATAAATGAAAGTCTGGCTAACTCTGAATTCATGGACTTCAAGTGGAAAGAGGAGGTTGAGTTTCATAACAGATTTTTTTTTTACTAAAGATGATTAAACACCTGCTCATAACTGTAACCAATGAATACTCAAACTCAGAGATTTAATCAAATTATTTCTCCTGTTTTAGGTTGATACTTTGCCTATAAAATACATATGTAGTATATTTAAATGAGCAGTGTAAACTAAACAACTAAACTAAACCATCAGCTTTAAAAAACAAAACAAATTACAACATAGACCTTATTCACAGACAACATTTTAATAAAGTACAGGTGTAAATAATGAAACTAATGATGGCTGAATTTCCTTCAGCTGCTTCAGTTTCAGGATCCTCTTGTGCCTGTCGGTTCCTGCTGGTTTACTGGAACACTTCAGTCAGTAACACCTGTGACAATTCAAAAATATCTGCCGTGAAAGAGACACATCTGAATAGTGTCTTTACATCAACTACAACATGTTAAAGGTATCTCTTTTTTTCTTTACTTGGGCAGAGTGAAACATGTCATACATCTTAGTATTGGTGAAATTTTGCATGTTTAATGCCATAGTAAACTGCATCATATTGCATGTTAATACATCAAATTAAAAAAATACCTTTGTTTTTTTTTGTCAAGTAATTGGAAGTGTGTTGGACCATCTTTATATACACTATTCTGCTGTTCCAGCTTGTACACGGAGGAGAAACATAATAAATCTAAATAAATATCTTGTTGTGATCATATGTGAACTATACGTTGGTATAAATTAAATCATGTATGTAACACATGTAAGTTATACTGCTGCTCTTAAACATTTATATAAATATGCAGATAGAAGATAGAAAGTATAAGAAGACAATACTTTGAGTTTTCTTTTTGTTTTTCCATCTCTCCACCAGCAGGGGTCAGACATGTAGCACAGATCAACAAATGTATTCAACCAGATTCATTACATCACATGATTACATTAAAACGCTTAAATGCTAAAAGTGTTTACAGTTTTTTCAGGGAGTATTTATAAAGGCAGATACCACTGAAATGTTTCAGTTATATTTCTATGTGGCCTTCATAGTTTTTCTGTGCTCAACACTGAAATATAAGGACATTATTATACCGTAGCCTTGAGTTTTTCCTCAAAGTATACTTTTTAATTAATTTAACCTTTATTTCCCCTTTTCAGACCAAGACCAAGATAGGCAGCAATACCAGTGAATTACATCATTATAATGACATTATAGCTTGCTCTTACAGAACATAGGACAATCTATCATTTTATCAGGATATATTTTTCAAGTATTTATTTCTAAATATTTGTTGTATCATTTGAAATAACAACGATAATGTATCAAAACAAGGGAATGTGTGTGTGTGTGTGTGTGTGTGTGTGTGTGTGTGTGTGATAGAGAGAGAGAGAGAGAGAGAGAGAGAGACTGTGTGTTCAGACAGAGGGCGAAGCGAACTTTAGACGCGGCGCGATTACATACAAAGTCAATAGAACGACGCGACTAGATGCGAATTCGCCCGGGGCGGCGCGAATCGACGCGAGGATGGGTCCGCGCGAGTTGAGTATGTTTCAACATGAAGAGAAAATCCGCGGATGTTCATTAATCTAACGGTTGCTTAAATAATGTACAAGTGGAAAAAGCGAGTCTGGAGGCAAATAACAGACAGAGATCGAGTATCTAGTGAGTTCTCAGAAACAGTTCGTATTTGGGAGGCGAATAAACACAAACCGTCCAATGGTAAAACACGCGCGAATGAGGCGAAACGAAATTACTTCGCTTTTTGTTTGAACACACCTTCAGAAAGAGAGAGAGAGAGAGAGAGAGAGAGAGAGAGAGAGAGAGAGAGAGAGAGAGAGAGAGGCAGAGCGAGAGGGAGAGAGAGAGCGAAGGAGGGGTAAGGGGGGGAGACATGGTGAGCATTGCATTGGGTAACTGCAGCAGCAGCAGGGTAGAGGAGCTCGGTGTTCGCCGCGGAAAGGACTCAAACAAGCAGGTGAGTCAGTCAACTGTATCGTCATATTGAATCTACGTTGTCTCTTTCACTTTCCCTAAACACACTCACTGTACACAGTCACCTATACTCAGGTGAAGGTGACTAAAGGGAGTGTGCAGTGCTGTTTTCCCTCTTCATTGCTGCAGTCCAGGTCGGACAGGTGCACATGGGGTGAGTGCACGTTAATGGCGCGCGAACTGCCTTTAGCCAGTTGTTACTTAAAAGCCCATATCCATGTAAGTTTAGTGTAGGAATGAATGTAATGTTGGGGCAATGTGAGTAAGCCTTTTTTCTATACTTCCGAGCTGGCTGCATTGTTCCTAATGACAAAGGCGAGGTAGGATATGTATGTTATGTATGTTTGTTATGTTAATTATTTGTCCTTTATTTAAGCTGTGTGCTTGTTTTACTTTTGGAAGAACAAAGCCAGAGCTGAATGTAAACCTCATGAGACAAAGACAAGTGGAAAGACAGAAGGGAGATAAGTCTGTTAGACTGAGTAGGAGAGAAAAAATGGTTTGTAGTTACAAGTTAATTAAACTTGACCATCTAAAACTTCTAAAATTAGCTTTTAATTGGACATGATTGAGATTTTTTTTTTTAAAGGGACACCGCCAAAGCAGTAACTTTAGTCAGAAATGAGTTTAATAGGTTCATTAAATGTAGGTGCTACAAGATGGGTAGCCTACTACTTTGGTGGCTTTCATAATGGTTAATATGCTAATGCTTTATAGATCATTTATATGCTATTAAAACAAAAGGTTAAAAAAAATACTCCATCACAATTACAAATCCTGCATTCAGAATTTGTGCTTGAGTAAAATTATGAAAGTATTAAAAGTAAAATGTAGCTTAAGTATCAAAAATGAAAGCACTTATAATTCACCCTTTCAGAATGTTATGATATATATTATATTATTGGACCATTGCTGTTGATGCATTACTGAACTAGCAGCATTTCAGTGTTGTAGCAGGTTGAGGTGAAGCTATTTATTAACTCATTTATATTCTCTTTGGTAGTTTAAGCTAACAGTTATCATATTTCTTCATTTTAAAGGTAACTTGTAACTGTACTGTCAGATAATTGTAGTGGAGTATAAAGTACAATATTTCCCTCTGAAATATTATGGATTATGTTGCATAAAATAGCAACACTCAAGTAGACGACAAACATTTCAAAATTCTGATTAATTACAGCACTTGAGTAAATGTGATTTGTTATTTCCATCACTGCTGTTGTGTCAGTAATAAAGTCAAACCAGTAATAAAGTCGCCAACAAAGGGCTAATAGTTCTTAATTCCCAATAAGGCATCAGCAAAAGTCTGTAAAGTTTGTAATTGCTGTATAACTGCTAGTTCTAAGTAATCCATTGAGTCTGCATTTGTAAAAAAAGTTGTTAATTAATGAATTGTGTTGGAGGGTCAGAGGTCAAAAGGTCCAGTAGAGGGGTCTTCATGATGGATTAAAGAACTATCTAAAAACACAAAGCAGGGAGGATAAACACCCGCCACAACCCAAACATTGTTCTTATTAATGGATGATCTGTAACGCATTAGTAACTAATTTATTTATTAACTATTAATAAAGACATTAATTACACTGTGTTTAGTCATATTATAGTGGTAGCGATGACTGAAGCGGTAATCTCTCCAGTGAGCACAAGAGATAAGTGCAGAGAGGAGCAGTGTGTTGACATGGTGTTTGTTTGATACTGAGATCTATAAAGAACTTCAAGGCTGAAATTTGCCAAGCAGCTCACTTTACATGTCAGAATACACATGTGACAAATAAACAACATATATCACAAAATGTGCAAGTTAGAATACACTTGATTCGATTGATTCGAGTGTTATTTTTATCACAATGTTGACATTTCTGACGGCTCTGGTCTCCATCTTATGATTCGGTTTCAGGAAAGACAAATATGGTGAGATGATCCGTCATCATAGATGCTGAAGGGGACACATATATCCCTTCGAGTCCCAAGAAATCATTACATACTCAGTTGTGAGTGTATTGGCATGTTGAATGGATTTCATCAGCTGTAATTACCAGATAAAACCTGACTGAAAACAACAATTCTCTCTATGGTGTTTATATTTCCACTGCATGAATTGCACATTATTTGGGACACAATTTTAATTTCATGCTTCTCAGAGAAGATTTGTTTGAAGATTTCTCCACATCACAGTGAACTTATTCTGCCTTTAATGTGCGAGAAATCTCATTTATGGTTCGTTTCTATGCCCACAGCTCCTCACCAGATGTGAATAAAGACAAAAAAAAGGAAGAAGACGTATAGATATCATACTAAATATGGGATATATAGAACATAATCCTATTAATAAAGTATATTTATTCTGTATTTGTTAGTTGATGGCTTTAGCAGAAAAGTAATCAAAAGTATGACAGTGTATTTGACATTTTAAGTGGTACCAGCTGAACGGAAACACAAGAATAGCTCACCTGTTCCATCGATCTTTCTACAGAAATGTCACACTACTGTATTTAGCAAATCATTCTGTCCTGCCTGACAGTTTCTCATATTGGAAAACAGCTTTAAAACACTCAAATCCCTTCATATTCTGCAGGCAAGTAATGACTTAATTTCAGGATTTCTGATGAGGACCAGATGGCTTCACTGTCCCAGTAGATGTTTTATAAGCCCAGCTGTATGGATTAATAAACAGGTGGAAAGCGATAAGAAAAGGTGTTACCTGCAGTTTTGTTTGATTCCTCCTGTGTCCCATCATGCATGAGACGTGTGTCGTGCCGATGTGTCGTCGTGTTTACTTTTCCCTCCCGGAGTTTCCATGTGCTTTTGTCAGTGAGGCAACACCACGTTGTCAACGCCCTTGCCAACTCTCCTGTAGAACAGCACACACATGCACACACACACAACGCAAATGCAGATGTGTTGAGACAATGATGTTTCTGTTGTGCGTTGCATGAGGGCAGCAGCTGACAAAACCACACCAAAGTGCTTCTCACCAGCATGCCCGCTTGTCTGATTGATCTGCTGTACTCTCTTTTATATACCATCAGTTTTAGAGGACGATCGGTGTTGGGAGATGCTCAGAAAGTTCAGGACAACAGTCATCAAACGAGATTCATGCTGCATTGTTGTTGGACCTCCGATTGCAAGTTGTTAAGACTGCTTTTATGGCGCGGCCTTGTGATGGAGATTCTCTTCCCTCTCGTATTTGTAGCTGATCATCATCAGCCATATTGACGTTTGTGCAACAAAGGAGGGTTCAGTTGACTGCCGTTCTTCACAGCTATGGTCCTACAGACAGCAGGGAATATAAGTGAACAATTTCAGCGAGTATACACAATCTTTGCCCTTCAAAAATCCTCGGTTGTGTCAAAATGAAACTCAAACCAAACTTGAAATCAAAAAGCCATTCATGCACCATATAAATGGATTGTAAAAAGGCAAAATGTGCCGATTTTTCCTACAGAGTTCTTGTGGTTTATTGAGAATAAATCAAGTAATGAATAACTCCTATACCCGCTTTCAGAAAAAGTTCAGGGTCGGAGCTTTTCTTGGGTTATGTTTAGTCAGAGATGATTGGCTGGGGTTAGAGTTAAGGTTGGGTCGAGGTTAAGTTAAAGAGAATGCTGATGGATGGGGAAACAGACATCAAATGTGTGACCCACATAAAGTCAAAGTCATTAGCAAGCTAACTATTGATAGTCCCATGCTGACTGAATCTTGAAGAACTAATACTTTTTTAAATATAAAAGCAATGAGTACATCATACAAACACCAAGGAGAAATAAAAGTTTGGATCAACACTGAGCTGTCACCTGGAAGCTGCTTCCAAAAGAATTTATCTTAACAGGAATTTGTTGTTGTCATCAAAAACAGTGCCATCTAATCTCTTTGAAGCTACAGTCAGTAGTGTTTCTTTCTTCCTCTTTCCAATGTTGAAAAAAAGCTGCGCAAGTACTTTTAAAAAGAAAAAAAAAATGCTGAAACTATTCCAAAACATAAACAACTCACAATGTCAAACTGAAATTCTTGCAAACGCCAACCAGCTAAAAATGACCAACAATTAAGGGGACTTTTGGTTTCCATATATATACGACCCAAAACAAAAACTCAAATTTAAAGGACCATTGTGCAAGATTTAGTGGAATCTAGCGGTTTTGTTTTTGCTTGTTTTTTTTGCTGTTTTTGTAGTTTCTATTCCAAATATGTGTAGGAAGAGGAAGCCAGAACAAAAGAGACCTTTTCTTAAACTGTATATTGATATTTAGCTCATACATTGATTTGGAAACAGTTTATAGCCTGGTTATGTTTACATGTTGAGCTCTTGAATGTTGGTTTAGGGCTGAGGTGACTCCAGTATTGGCCAAAATGAAAAACCCGTGTCCAAGTTAGTGTTGTGAAAACCAAGTAAGGCATTTATACTATGATTTGGATTGTTCACGATGATGTAGGTAACACAGCGATGGTGGGTTTTGGGAAAGAAACTCATGAAAATGAGCCTTAAAGAAATCCAGTTGGTCTTAAACGTAAGGGGAGGGATCTCCTGCACCTTTACTCTGACTCTTCCCCATCTCATCTCTCACTTTGTCATCTTATAGGTTGGGTTTCGAAGCTTAGCACCCAAAATGCTAACACAAAGGTCATTAGCCTGGTAGTGCTTCGTGCTGCGAGTGATTAGCAGCAGCAGCAGCAGCAGCCGTGAGGATTAAACTGAGAATTCTCCAGTGTCACTGTGCTGCAGAGCGGGATCCACAGTGTTGACCCTTTGATCAGTGACAGAACCAGAGAACGGGCAGCCAGGCGTAGAATGTGCTGATGGCACGGGGCCTAATCTCTAGATTATCCGTCATGCTGCTCCAGTGTGCACACAGCTAATTAAGAGGTGGAGTTGTGTATTGCAATATCACGGGGGCGCATTATTTAACTCCCAAAACTTTTTTAAATGGTCTTTTATGCGACAACACCTTAGTCATTCCCTTCGGCTAATTGGTTGTAATCAGAGAGTGATGATGCATAACAGCAATTAATTTTCTACACATGTTGTCAAGTAGGCAAGAAAGTTCATACACTGTATCTCCTGACCAAAGTGCATTGTAGTCATCATGCATGTTTTAAAATATCTATTTCTGTTAAATATTACATTCATTAAGGTAAGATGGGAGATTATATTTTCTTGTAGGTATAAAAACACATAAATGATAGATTTGTGATGCACTCATGAGGATTTACCTTAATATTTAAACTTATAATTATACTAATAAGTACTGATGACTTTTATTTTCCCTTTGTAAAGGTGGTAGAGTCTCTGTTTTGCAAGTTTCCTTTGATTTTAAACTATCTCCCTGAACTCCAGCTAAACACAACAGCGTCTCCTCTGAGATGCTGAACAATTTCTCCTTTAGTTATATGTTGTTTTTCTCTTTCTCTGCACAGACCGAGTTCTCAGCTGGAGGGTAATCAAAGAATCTGCATTTTCTTGCTGCTGGGCCTAAAGACGCTTCTCACGCTTAGATTCAGTGTGTTCAACGACCTGAGTTCAATCGAGGTTGCGCTCGGACCCGGGTCTGTGTGTCAAACATGGGAGACCAGAGATCAGTCCAGCCCCTCCTGCTCCTGATGCTGCTCCTGATGCTCCTTGCCAGGCTGTCACAGCTGTGGGCCTTCCCCTTCAGCCCGTCTCTGGACCTGGATGTCACTCCCAGGACTACTGTGTTTTCCAAAGGTGAGGAGGCTAACCAAAGCCAGACGCACTCACGCTGCACATACGCTTGCACAAGCCTGCTGAACACACACCTCACTGCCCTGATTTCCTTCCTCCCCTCCCCTTTAAAAGAAGTGGCACAGTTTCTGAAGTTGGCCCTGAAGACAACTCCTTCATGCACAGAGTTATTAATCGCCTCTCTCAAGCCCTGTCCTAGATCACACAGCTCAGCAAACACCTCTAATGAAACAATAGACAAGAGGCCCCCATAAAAGAAGACCTGTACACAGTAGGCCTGTTAGCGTCCATGCAGAAAATACTGCTGAATAGGTGTATTTTGGCAAGCATCTCTGCCTTCCCCCCCTCCCACCTTACTCCCCTCCTTACTTCCCACCGGCTCACCTTTCCCCTCCCTCTCTCCTCGCTCCATATCACTGCGGCAGAGGCTACCACTGCAGCTGCAGCAAGAAGGGAACTCCGGCACTGGCAGTCTTGATCGGATAGCTGCGCTCTTACCTCCTCTCCTCTCCTCTCCATTCCTCTGAGGATGATTATTATTAGAGAGCAGGTGGAGTGAACAGGGCCGGCTCCATTGCCAAGCCGAACACTCCGGCGCAATGTCATAAGAGCAGTTGAGAGTGTTGCAGTGCGAGAGATGATGTTTCAGAGATGGGAGGATGTGCCGCTTGACGTTCTGAATCACAATCACTCAGAGAGATGAGAATATTACACAGGAGGAGAGACACTTTCTTACTGCGTGTTTGCCACTTTATGGTGCATCTTTTTCGATCACACGTGAGAGGAATTAAATCGAAAATGAGTGTTTTGTTTGCTGGAGACAAAGCGAATTTCTGTGAATATTCCTCCTTCCAGATCCAACTTGTGCTTCATAGCGTACTGATCCGTTGTGCTGTGGAGAAATATTGAGGAAAAAGTATTTATAGCAGGCACTGCAGCATACACAAATACTGAACATGGCACTACTTTTGTGGAGCTGTCTACCACAACCAGCGGGGGTTGACGCCACTGGCCTGATCTCTAACATCAGTACAGTTATTTATCAACCGAATGAAAAGGACACACTCGATTAACTCTAATTAGTTCATCAGATGGGGCAGCATGTATATTCATTAAGGCTCACAGTATGTTTATAAGTGCATCGCAGACAGAAGTCATTGTCTGTTCTGAAAGCTCTCTCCCACTTGTCCTGCTTCTGGCTATTTATTTACACATGTCTGACTCTGCCTCACATTATAAATCATACATATTCTGCTTAACGTGAGCACTTTCCACCCGTGCTGCAGCCAGCCAGCCAGTCTATCATCACAGATTTTTATTTTTCTCTCCTTGCCCTCATAGAAAGTTGTCCTTGACCTACTTTGTGATCATCAGGGGGAAGCGTGTGAGTCCATGTGAGAGTGCAGGATGTGCACGTGTGTCAGCATGCGTTTCATCAGTCTCCGTGTGTGTCTGAGTACCCCCTGTGTGTGTGTGTGTGTGTGTGTGTGTGTGTTTCTCTGTTTGTATGTGTGAGGAGACAGTTATTTGGCTACGCATTTAATCGCATGTAGAATCTGCGACATGCACAGCCTGTCACTTTCCCTGTGGCGACACATGTCACTCGAGAGGAGGGCGGAGGGAGGGGGGGGGGGGGGGGGGGGGGTGGAGTGGTGAGTTCCTGCCTCATAAAGATGATATGTCTGCCCGGTCGTGCAGCACTGCATATGGAGATAGCTTAGATTGATGTTGTGTATGTGGGTGTAGCTGCCTCAACTTGTACCACTACCTATGGGAGACTGCGTGGGAGGATTTATAATATGTCTCTCAGCTGAGGTTGAGGGGGCGCTCATTAATTTACAGTATGCTTTACAGATGGCCTGCAAGAGTGGGAGTACAAGGACATGCTGTATCACTGAGAGCCAGAGTTATAGGAAGGGAAATGTCACGGAACGTCTGTATACACTCTCGTGTGAAATCTCGAGGCGCAGGCGTGTGTCGGACGAACCGCTGTAGAAGAAACAAAAAAGAAATGATCCCACATATTGTAAGGAACTTGTAACATTTTGCCAATAAAGACACTACTTTTAAAACTAATAATCACTGGTGTTAGTAGATATTCTCATCCATTATTTAAAGCTGCACTAATCGATATTTTTATATCAGCGAGTATATGTAGTGCGAAAGAGGTCAGCCATCGAATCCACAGACGATTATAACCCAGATATGAAGTTTCCATCAGCTCTATGGAGGGTGTTAGCATCTCTCAGCTCATTGTTTTGGTCCTTTCCAGCAGCAGCAGTCGGTTATTTTAAGTGAAAAAGCCCAGACCTGCTCAGCATCAAAGCTGCCAGATGAAAAACTACACATATTTTTCTCAAGAGTTGGTGGAAACCCGACTTCAAATTAACGAGACGTGTGTAAATAGGCAACTATTCGCAAACAAGTTCGCCATATCAACTTTAAAGGTGATGATATGAGTTCACAGTTGTGTTGTGTTTACAGCTGCTGCCCCAAGTGGCCAAAATGTGTCAGTGCCAAAAGTTAGAACATACTTTCTCATTCAATGAGAAGATGTGTCCAAACTTTTAAGTAATTTCAAACACAATGTCTCTGAGTCTGATCAAAAGTAAATAGCCTTCCTCAGGTATTTAATCAATAAATGGTTCATAAAATCTCTTCTTCATAATAAGGAGACTGAATATTATATATAAAATATTATATCTCAGGAATCCGGTTATGTTTGCAACTTGTGTGGGTGAATCTGACAACTCAAATTGGAATCTGTGTGTTTATGTGACATAGTGGCTGTTTTTTTCTCTTTTTTTTTTTGGTTGTTGTTGTCCTCTCCCGGTGGTGAGATTAATGCTTGACTGTATTCTGAACTCGACTGTGGTGTCTGCTCTGGTTGTTTGGTAGTCTGCCACCAGACCTGAAGTAATGCAGTTCTGAAATATTGATGAACTGTAAGTTGTCTCTTGCTGCTATGACAAGCTGAGATGACGGAAGAGGTCTCGGTAGTAAAACTTTTCATGGTTCACACTATTATTATTGTGGTGGTAATAAACCCTGTCAACTTGGTGCTTTATTGTAGATGAAGAGTTTTCTTCATCATGTATGGTAATTACAGCGTTGAGCCAAGTCTATTATTGTCTCAGCAAGCAGCACTGAGCAGCTGCATCTATTAAGCACAGAAAACATTGATGATTTACTTTCGTTATCAGTGTTGCCGCTGCTGCTCGGACTGAAGTTGTTTATCTGTCTTGACCATGTGACAGTGTTGGTACACCATGTTGGCTCCATTTGTTTTCAACAGAGCTGACAACACATTTTTTTTCTCTCTGTGGCGACATTTCATGCTTTGGACCCGTAAATCCTCTGAGACTTCCACGATGCTTTGATCTCATTCCCCTCTGATAGTGCTGATGCGTCATTCTGACGGGATCTTATTGGTGATTCGCTGATAACATCTAGTGAGACCTGAAATAACACTGGGACTATTTGGGTGTTGTGTGCAGGGTGATGTTTGGCTTTTCTTTTCTGAGATGAAAGTCAGTCTTTCATCTCATTCTGCAGTCTTCCTGCATTAAAAAAAACAAAAAAGTTTCAGCTCTGACAAAAACTTGGCAAATGGTTTGTGTCTTCATAAGTAGTGTTTTCCTCTACCGCCAATCAGTTGATGAATTACATTAAAACTTTATTTTACCCAAGTACTATTCATCTCACTTTCACTTGCACATTTTACTTTTTCAGCTCCTTCATTTTTCTATCTTTGTTTTTGGCACACATTTAATCAATTATCTACTCTCTATTTCCCCAATGCAACATTTCCAATTTTCTCCTCCACTTTTCCAATTTCCCTGTCTAGCCATGCAGGATGGTTTTGGCTTTATGAAATTGACATATCTACCTCCACACCAATACAACACTGAGTGGAATAATGCCTGTGGTGAAGGTCTTTAAATGAAACAGACTCTTGGGAAAGGTACCCAAACCTCACATGCATAAGGTTAATTTCCAAAAAAAGGAAAGCCTAATTTGAAATGGACTCTGACCCAGTCCGAATAGTCCAGAGTATAATGCATTCAACCCGAATAGGGCCAAATAGACAGAGAAACACCAACGCTGTCAACAACATTAGGCGCCACCTGTTAATGAGCAGGCCAAAATGACTACATGTCATTTTCCTGCACTTCACAGTTCACACTCTCCATCTTGTGTCAAAAAAAAAACACCAGACAGAGAGACCCGTTAACCACAGACCTGTGAAAAGGTTTCCATCAAAGACATAGTCCTTGTACAAACTGTTGACAGTGGTCTCTGTGGATTATCCAGAGTAATGGAGGGGTGGGAGGGGGTGCTTTGAATATCCATTCACCTCCTTTGTATTGAGGTGGACTGTTTTCTTGTACACTGTGTTTTCAGACTTTTGTGTAAACAGTGTCGCAGCTCTTGTCAATCAGATTTCTTTCCTTTTATAATAGCATTGGCTGGAAGATGTAGTTTCAGTTTAACCACTGTTCTCAATAAGTTCCAGTAGCGATTGGAAATGAGGTGTTTATGCCATCAAAAATAATGTCTAATGTTCATTTTTCAGATTACTGTTTGTTTTGCTTTTAGTTTTGACAGTTCAAAGAGCAGAAAGGTACAGGAAATGCGGGTGGAGAGACGGGTATGACATGCAACAATCGAACCACAGAGACGTTGCAGTTATGTGATTTGCATCTTAACAAAACTTTTCCACTGCAGAGGACAATAAAGTTGTATTGTTTGTACTGCAACGTCAGGTAACAATAACAACAGTACCTCTGCACCAGCGGAAATAATGTTGCAGTTATGTGATTTGAATCTTAACGAAACATTTCCACCACATAAGACAATAAAACCTCTGCTCCGTTAACAGTAACTATCTACAGTGAGACTATCCTAAACAAGGGTTAAAATGACTGTAAACAAACTTTAAAAAAATGTATTTCTGCATTTGCCTGCGCTAATTGGCAGTGGTATCAGTGCAATAATAAACTCTGAGGTGTCCTGATATAGAAAATAATGGACTCAGCGGGAGGAAATGCCACTCTTCTCCGCATTCTCAGTCTATTTTTGTGTATCAGGACACCCAGTAGTGTATCATTGCTTACATAATTATCATGTTCATTGACTCTCAAGCCTGAAGAAGTGAAGAGATGCTTATATAATGTGGATAGAGTTGACGACAACTGACAGTTCTGACACTGTCCAAAGAAGTTAAGTCAGTCTTTCCTTCCAGCATTTGTTCCCAAATCTTTTTGTATGCACGTGTGTGTGTGTGCGTGTGTGTGTGTCACATGCTCTCTATGGTGAGTCTAGTGATCAGTGAGTCACAGAGGAAGTCGCACACTCTAGTAGAAACACACACACACACACACACACACTGGATTTACTACAATCTCGGACTCCACATGGAAGATTACAAATATGTCTTGAGTGTGAGCGCGCACATTCTGGACGCGCCACCTGTGACGGCTCAGTGGTGAGACACATTCACTCTGGCAAACACACTATACACACTCTCCTCAGATCTTCTGAGTCACCGACAGAGATGTCTTCACTCTTTCGCAGGAGACAGATGAAGGGTGAAATAAGTGTGAAGTGTGTGTGTGTGTGGTGACTGGAAAAACCGACAGATGTTTCAGAGGTGCATTCAATCCGACCTCTAAGTCTCATCTGTCATGTGGGGATACGGTAAGAACAAGGTATTTATTTTAAGGCGATCAAAAGGGAATACGTGCCAAGGGGAAGCTTGGACTGGTAGCTGGGAACCCGGGGCTAGGGCTGGTTGCCGAGAACCGGGAGCCGAGACAAGCTTGGGCAAGGGGAGCAGGTGCGGAGCAGAATCCTCAGGGGGCGGGGGAGTAGAGCAGAACAAGTGTCCAGGGCAGGGAAGCAGTACTGACAAGATGAGGGACAGGGAGACAGGGACCGGAGACGGAACAGACAGGACTGCAGGGAAAAGGAGACGGGGACCAGGATTTGGCAGGGCTGAGTATAAGTAGAGGTCTTGATTATGGAGCAGGTTGCAGCTGGTGGGGCTCTGTTCTGACGCCAGCACACCTGTCTCTACTCACACAGGAGAGAGAGAGAGAGAGAGAGAGAGGAGAGAGAGAGAGAGAGAGAGAGAGAGAGAGAAAGAGAGAGAGAGGAAGAGAGTCACTGGGGAAGTAGGAACAGGTAGAGACTCAGAACCGAGGGAGAAATCGTGGCATCGTCGAAAGATGTACTCTGGACATTTATACAAGCTGGTCTGCGTTAACACACACACACACACACACACACACACACACACACACACACACACACACACACTCACGTGCATTTAGGATGACAACAGTAAATAGAAACCCGACAGCAGGCTGAGAGGCTTCTGGCACACCTCAGCGCTCTGTTGACTTTCCTCATTGATTTTGCAACAAAGCACACGTAACAGTGTGTGTGTGTGTGTGTGTGTGTGTGTGTGTGTGTGTGTGTGTGTGTGTGTGTGTGTGTGTGTGTGTGTGTGTGTGTGGATACATAATAGTGGCTTCAGGGAAGGGTAGGTCAACTTCATGGGTCCGTTGCTGACTTGCTGAGTGTATTCATGGCTATGCTAATGGTGAGGAAAAAGGTTTTGCTATGTTTTCATGCTGCTTATGTTTCCGTCGTTAGAGAAAGAAGTCGCTGGCAGTGATGAGCCCGCGGAGAATTATCATCCTACTCTGTAGTCCTCCTCAGCTCTTTGGGGTCTCAGAGTTAATTATTTTTAGAAGAACGACACAGGTGGCCAGAAACAAGACTGCTAATAAAAGTTTCGTTCACCATCACAATCTTATTAGGGATGAAACTAATGATTATTTTCATTATTGATTAATCTGCCAGTTATTTTCTCGATGAATCGTTTTGTCTATAAAATGTCAGACAACAGAGAAAAATACCTGTTATAATTCCTTAAAGCTTTGTACATTTAAAGCTAAATGTATGACACTTATCTTAGCTTGTTGCACTGCCTAAGCGGGGGCCTACAGTATCAAGTTGAACTGTCAAATATAGACAGAAAATATGGAGAAAATTAAAGTTTTGATGGAAAATGACCTTTTTGGTGAACTTTTACCTTGAAAACCAGAATGCGAATGAGAGACCGAACCTTCAAACAAAACATTATAAAACTCACAGTCTGCCTAACTCTCCTCGTTACTAATAAACTGACTTTAATGTGTAAAATCAGTATTTCTCTTCAAGTCAGTGATAAATAATGTACAAGAAGAACTGTATTTAAACAAGAAAGAGCCTCACTGAGATTAAATATCTCTTTTTTGTGAAGCCTCTTGGCTAAGATAGCAACAACAACAACATACTTATAATCATCCAGATTTATAATAAAACCAAATAAAGATATGAAGAAAGTAAACAACAAAACAGATCAGAAAGAAAATGTGAAATTGATAAAATATCAGTAAACCATAACAAGGAAAATGAAAACAGATACACTATAAATATAAAATCTGTTCAGTCCTTTTGTGAAATATTGAAATTGCATAAAATAGCACTTTTATAAAGGCTTTATGTGGTTGTTTATTTGTTCTTTGTACACAAAGTAGAAGCTTGTGTGTGTGTGTGTGTGTGTGTGTGTGTTCAAGTAAAAAAAAGATTTATTTTCTTCTTTTTTTTCAGGTCGCTGACAGATTGGTTTTAGAGCACAGCTGTAATTGCAGCTCATTGATTTTCACTTCTGTGATTCATACTAAACTGAACATTGGTTTTCTCTGTCATAAATCTGGGTGACCAGAGATCGAGGGGTGTCAGGTGTTGAAAAATGTGCCTACAAGTCAGCGTGTCGCCCGCGTTGAAACGACACACGAATCATGACAGGTCTGAGACCAAGGTCGCTCTGCCTCTGCTGCCTGGGGGCCAGGGACATTTTGTATGTCATCATAGTCCTTATCATCAGCGCTGCGCTTGTTATATCATGCAAACACTATTTTTATAAGATAGAAACCAAGGCTTTTGCTCACTCTCGGGTGACTCACGAGCAGTGGGCTCTTTACATTGCCTTGGGCTGGCATTATGTTTGCATAACTTTCTTTAAACGTGATCTCAGAGAATATGCAATGTGCTAGTGAGAAGGATGATGTTTTATTGTTTATGCATTGCTCTGTGTGTGTGTGTGTGTGTGTGTGTGTGTGTGTGTGTGTGTGCGCATGTGTTTGTCGTCTGTCTTTCTGTCACCCTCTCCTCGTTTTTGCTTATCAATATATGTCCTATGTATAGATTCATTTGTTGTGTGCACACCTTTTTATGTGGGTGCACCTGTGTGTGTGTGTTAGAGGTCGCCCTGCTGCGTGACTTACATCCCTTCATGCCAGAGCCCCGCCCCCCTCCCTTCAGATGAAACCCCCCCCCCATGGCGTGTCCTGACCTTTGGCTGTGTCGGAGGAGTTGCTCATTGCTTACTCATATCTATGAGAAATTATAGGTGGCAGTTATACAGTCCTAGCTGTAGATTTTATTGAGAGTTATACAATTATTGCCGTCACTGTCACCGTGGGAATCAGTTTGTGAGAAAGCGCAGTTACCTAGAATTGAACTTTTGAATATTCTCTGACACCGGGAATGGATAATTCTGGTTTATTCATAGACTGGGTGTAAAGATGGACGTATGGAGGTGTGACATCGCCTATTGGTTTGGATCGGAGCCAGTTGAAAGACCAGAGTTGCAGCTTGTTGTCAGCGCCATCTTTTGCATTTGCAGCCAGATATGGACTGCAAGGTGTTGCCTTTCACACTCTGGAAACACGCTCTGCTACCTCAGACCACACAAATGCTGACTGAGCGGTGCACACTTGGGCATTAAACTTACTGAAATATCGCAAACTGTCAATCAACACCCACATAGCAAACATCAAAGTTACTATAAGTCTTCAAATCTTTTTAATGGAGCAATAATTTCCCAAATGACCACTAACACACTTTTTAGAGGGCCTGGATTTAGCAGTTGAGACCATAATGACTCATTGAAAAAAAATGATTGACTCAGTATTTCCAGAGAGAAGTTGATGCTTCAGCTTCAAGTCAGCATCTAGTTGGTGCTGTTGGTGGAGTTGCACTTTAAGGTTCTTCCACACCAGATTCAGTCTCAAGCCGTGGTAGCTGCCACTTGGGTTTATTACAGCTTTGGTCTTATTTTCATGGCTTTTGCCGCCATCATTTATAATAATATTATACTCAAAAGTGCTGAGATCTGGGAGTGTGGGAACATTGCTAAAAAAGAAGGCTGCTGGGACAACAAACATGAGTAGTCAGATGATCAGGCAGCTTTTAAACAAACTCAGATAATGTGGTTTAGAAAACTTGCATTCAGTCTTTTAACCGTCTAAGCTTGTTTAAACCATTTGCTTTCGCTTTTTCTGACAAATAAGTTTGGCTAACCTCGGAGTTTGTTTACAACCTGTTCGGCTGCAGCTGTGTTTGCCCTTTACTGATGTTTTTGTGGCATTGCAGTGATGTTGAGCTGTTCCCTAATCTCAGCAATGAAATTACTGAGTACAATATTATCACACATAACAGAAATGATGGCCCAAACTATGAAAATAAGCTTGAAGTTGAAATAAACCTGTAGTTATCCTTTAGAGATGCTATAATCACATAAGAATTCTGCACATTTGGGCTCCGATTCAAATCAATATAACCCACAGAACCAATATTGATATGTAAACACTCCAGTAAAAGACTTTTCTTGCTCTTTCTTGAAGATATTTGTGATCCTTTGTATATAATTCCCATAAATAAATGAGATCAAGGTTAGGATGATGGGCTTCCATGTATTTTATTAGTGTAATCAAACCTAAGAGCACATTTCCAGCGAAAAAGGATTCGCACTTTGTTGTTGCTCCGTATCAAGTTGTTTACTCTTTCATTTTAGTGAAGAAGACAAATTTTTTTTTTTACCATCTGCTTTTACTTGAAACTCTTGAAAGCTTCACTAACACTGAAAGAACAGCAGCCTCTGCGTCATTTGGCCCATAAAACAGTTTCTCTCGATGCGGAGGCTTACAATATTTACCGTACACTAATGGCTCAGACTGACGATGTTAAAATGCTGTTTTTTCTTTAAATGTCACTGCTCTTTAAAATGTTTTGTAACTTCTTATGGGGTGTTTCCTCTATCAGGAGCTGTATGCAGTGTCATTCTTCCAGTCACTGTATAATGAGTGTAGTCCAGTATGATAATAATCTAACTACTGACCACTGAGAGGGTCTCGGTGGCTTTTTGGCTGTCAGCGATATAGCCAGTAAGAAAAAAGGGAAGGTGGGCGGTAAGAGAGAGAGCGAGAGAGAGAGTGCAGTGTGACTCAGTTTCTGGTCTTGTGGAAAGTCGACGGGCACTCGCAGTGCTGCTGTCATCACCCAGCGTGTCCATGTGACAGTTAGACAAGCAGCCAGTCATGTGGGAGAGAAGACGCCTCGCCATGTGATGTTAAAGGGGGGAAACTCTAAACCACTTTTCATCGTTTTGTATTACGCAAGATCAAACGCCCCGGGAGGCTCGCTGTCGTCCTCATGAGCATCGTGGTCGTCATGAATTAGAGCGAGTTGAGAAAATACGAGATGTAATGAAGTAAATTCAAACCCTCAAAAAAAAAAAAAAAAAAAGAAGTGTGTTTGTGTTTTTGTCGTCATATTATATTTGTTTTTTTCCACAAACATGGATTCCGGTTTGAGTTGGAGGATCCTTTAACTGGTTCGACAGCATTGCCAAACTAACTTAAACATGACTGTTTCTGTTTATTTCTGTCTCATCGTGTATGTGTGCAATGAAACGTTGCTCATGATCTTAATTAATTATTTTTTTTTATGCATCAAATCCATAGTTTTAATCCTCGAATGTGTGGTAACAGACACGTAGAGACTCTATATACGCATATTTTCCGATGTACCCGGATATTTTAGACAATAGTTTGGCCCGTTTCCTGTTTCATCATGCCTCCGTGCACAAAGCCAGGTCCATAAAGAAACCGTTTTGAGGCTGAATGGGAGTAAATCCCTGCAGCCAGGTTACAAAATCTGTTGGAGAGTCTTCTCAGAAGAATGGGGGCTGTTAATGCCTCTGGTTTTAGAATGAGATCATCAATAATCACATGTGGGTGTAATATTTGTTCTGTTGTTCTGGCTAAAGCTGGTTATTGAACCTTAAGGCTTTTTCGGATTAAGTATTGAAAACCGCCAAATACCAAAAGTTGGCATTGAATACTTTGAATACTGTTTTTAGTGGAGCTGCAGCTGTCTATTGTGTTTATTATCAATCCATCTGCCGATTATTTTATAAATTAATTGGTTATTCATTTGGTTTAGAAAATGTGCAATGCTCAATGTGACGTCTTCAAAAACGCTTGTTTTGTCTGACCAACAGTCAGATAAAAACCTAAAGATATTCAGTTCAGTCAGTCCCACAAGATGAAGAAATACAGCAAATCCTCACAGATGAGGAACTGTAACTCGATGAATCAATTAATTAATCAATTAACAAATGAGCAGGCGATTAATTTTCTGCCAATCAAGTAATCAAATAATCATTTCAGCTCTTAGTTCTTAGTTTTATTAACTTATTCTATGATCAGATTATTATATTAGTTCATTTTAGACTATTTCATTTTGGTGACAGCTACTTGCATTTAGAAAATATTCAACACAGATGTAATAATAATAATAAATAATTAATATAATTTTAAGCGCCTGTCACATAACCCAAGGTAGATAATGGGTCTTATGTTTAGATAGGGACTCAGCATTGTGGTAAACCTCTTAATTTAATGATCATTTTTAAAGGAAAAATAGTGTTTTCTGGAAATAAATGTTTATTTTTCTCAACATTAAAATGTAGAATTTTGCTATGGGTACCAAATCTCAGTTATCCTTTTGGTGCCAGTATCAAAAGATTTCAAACAATACCCATTTGAAAGGATGTCCAGCTCCACATACACAACTACAGTCTGCAGTTTGGTGTAAAAGCTTCAGTCTTAACTTTACACTTTACACTTACTTGAGCAATCCCAGTCTACACACCCCAGATGAACACGCTTTAGTGTGACTGCATGATGGTAAGACTGGCAGATCTGGGAGATGATGGGGGTGTGGAGGTGGGAGGGGGGGGGGGTCACTGGAGTGTTTACTGGGAGCACTGTTGAATGGAGAATGTGGGGATGGGGGCACAGGGGAGGCAAAATTTTAGGGCATGCAGCAGGAATCGTGCCCCAGTACTGCCACTTCGCATCAGCAGCACTGCCACAACATCATCATCGTCAGTGCTGTGTGTGCATGACTGTGTGTGTGTGTGTGTGTGTGTGTATGAGATTGATGAGGGAGTGTACTGTAAGTGACCCAAATTAGGTTTAGCTCTAATATGGAATAGTATGTTTAAAATTTGATGTTTTTTTTGGTCATTAATCTTTTGTTCTCAGTGCAGACAAATAGATTATTTATCCATTGCAAAATAATTGGCCTGGTGCAACACTAAATATTTGAACACACCCTTGGTGTAGCACCTCAGAAATGGGTCAGGTTGCTCTGCTGCTGTGAGACACTGAAAAGGAGGACATTGTTTTTCAATCTGTGTATGAAAGATCTTCTCCAGTGTTCGGCGCAGCAGGAGGTTCAGAGAGTGATTTGATCCAGCGCTAAAAGTTAAGATGCAGATGGAGATTAATGTCTGGTTAAATAAATGTGACATACAGAAGAAGAAGAAAAACCACGCACGCAGACACAACAGCTGTCAACAGAAACCTACAGGGTAGTTGAAGGTATCGACGATGTTACACTGAGGAATATGAGTCAGCAGAGTGCAGATGGGCATATTAATCAGCGCACATCCTCCTCTTCTCATCCTTTTTTCCTAACTCTCCTTTCATTGTGAACTGATGGCAGCGTGCCCCGGCTCCTGGTAATAAGATAACCTATATTTGTCGCCCTCCAATAGATTTTCTGTGGTGTGAGGGCCTGCTCGCTTGTCGTGGTTAATCTGTTCTCCTGTTCATTGTCTTGATGAAGCGAGAAGGGCCCAGAGCAGCTGGGAGAGCTTGGGGATCACAGCGTAACTGCTGGAAGTATAGAGATGATTAGCTAGCAATGCAAGTTGATGTATTATGTTATTTTATTTTCCACAGTTCATAAATTTCAATCAAGTCTACTGAATTAGATCAGAGTCGGTTGCAGTTTAGTGCCACTTCAAAAGCAAATCATTCTTATTTTATTGGAGTGAAAAATATGCAAGGCCAAAAGTAAGCGGACACTTGAATATTACGCCACACGTAATTGTTGAACATTTAATTCCAAAACTATGAGCTTTAATCTGCTGCTCTTCTCGGAAGACTTTCCACGGGAATTTGGAACTTGGCTTCAGGAATTTGCTCCCATTCAGCCACCAGAGCGTTAGAGAGGTCACCACTGATGTTGGGCGATGAGGTCTGGCTCACACTGGGTGTTCCAGTTCATCACAAAATGTGTCGGATGGGGTTGAAATCAGGGCTCTTGAGTAATCCAGTCAGGTTCTCCCACACCAAACTAGGAAAACCATTTCTTCATGTACCTGGCTTTTTGCACATACACTTTACTGAGTTTGTTGCCAAGGAATTGAAAGTAATATTAAACACCATATGTCTCAAATATCCTTTGAAACTAAAGGTCCCAAACCAGATGAGAAGTACACCTTGTCCACATTTCCAGGAAATTCAATTGAAAAGATGTTTATTTGCTACATTGCCCACAAAAAACAGAGATATTACAGTGCTACATATACCTACAATATAAACATTTAAACCAAATTTGTTGTGGACTTAGCTTTCTGTTCCCACAAACTCAAAAACACACCGAAACATCCGAATATCCAAAATATCACTGTATGCTATTGCATTAAGATTTTCCCTTAGGGGGCCTATCCCAAACTGTGAAAAACAACCGCATCAAATGTCACATTTGCTCATATTTAGGCCATAGTTATTTGGAGAAAACCTTTGTTGTGATGTGTCATGCCGCATTTTTCCAGGCCTGTTGGGCAGCGCTCGTTTCAACGGCTCTTCCCGGAACTACAGCACCCTGCTGCTGGAAGAGGAGGCCGGCCTGCTGTATGTGGGAGGCAGAGGAGCTCTGTACGCCCTCAACACCTCCAACATCTCCACGCCAGCAAACCTAACAGTGAGTGCCAAGAAGCTGCAAAGCGTCTTCCACAGATCATCACTTAATTTCAGAAAAGAAAGAGCAAAAAAAAAAAAAACCCTCCATTTCACTAGTTTACTCTTATTTCTTTAAAGGAGGACTAACTAATAATAGCTTTAAGCAGATTGAGCAAATCCCATTGTGTTCCTCCAATTTTATGGATATCGGATTAAATGCACCAGGCGTTTATTTAAGGGTTACCGAAGAGAGTCAGAACTCGGTGACGTGTTTCGCTGCACAGCCAGAAAATTAAGTGTGCTGTCCTTCTCTTTCCTCTGTTTCTGTTTATCACACACCTGTTTTCTTCTTCCTCTGTCTATCTATAGATCTTCCTATTTATTTTTCACTCTCTAGTTATTGAGCTATCTGAGTCATCCTTATTACCCCCCATTGTTTTTAGATTGATTGGGATGCTTCCCCTGAACAGAAGAAGCAGTGTCTAAACAAAGGCAGAGACAATCAGGTACAAGGCTGCATCTCTACACTCGTATGCACTTTTTCTTTGCAAAAAAAAAAATATCCGTATTTATTATTAGAAATCACAAATGAACATTTCTGCTTTATGATGTGCGAATTACTTCCGACAGCAATAAAATGGATAATCCTGAATCCATATTTCATTAAACGCTAAACTGGAGGTTGGGCATTATACCTCCTTCAATAATTATTTGAATAAAATCGCCTTGTAGATTGACTGATCTGTGTTCTCTCCAGAAATAACCCGTTTTGTTCCCTGTCCTCTGCAGACGGAGTGTTACAATCACATCCGCTTTCTGCAGCGGTTCAACGAGACTCACCTGTACGCCTGCGGAACAAACGCCTTCAGACCTCTCTGCGCTTATATAGTAAGACCTCGTGATTTCATTTCAGTTACTACAAAGCACAACTGTGACTATGATTGACATGAAAAGATTCATTGACTCCTCTCTGTAAGGATGCAGAGCGGTTCAGCTTCTCCTCAGGCTTTGAGGAGGGCAGGGACAGGTGTCCGTACGACCCGGCCAAAGGATACACTGGCCTCCTCGTAGGTACGCTTCCCAAATTTGCATTTAATCTATTCTATGAACAGTATGTTGCTGTAGTCAAAGCAGCAGGCAGGCGAGGGAAGCAGAAAATAAAGCTCTAGACTGGAGAGGCAGGCGAATGCATTACGTTAGAAAATATGTCAAGCTTCAATAGATGACTCAGCTGATTAGGAAGTAACGGTAAAGGAAGGAAAAATGTTTTCAATGATTATAGTAAAGAATCAGAGGTTCAGAGTCCATTTTAATACAACATTCACATGCTGTATGTATGTTGAAAGAGTTGCAGTAGTCGTTCCTTGTTTCCATACTGACCTGCTTTCCGTACTAACATGACTATAATATCAGAAATTGGGTCAAAATCTGCAGTCCTTGCTCCGTCTAAAAATGCCTTCCACAACTCGGAAAATATCAGACTTCTGCAGTCGAATGGTAAATCAAATGGTTATCTTCCACAGTTACAGTCAGTGATACGTCCTGGTGATCTCGTGTAGGTTTGTTACTGAGACCACCAGGACTGTCTGAGTCACACAGAATCAGTAACAACTTTTAAATCACTTCTCAACACCAAAAAACATATTTTTTTTATTAATGATAGGGCTCAGTTTTATCTGTTTCATTTGTTTATTTCATTGGTTTATCTTTTTTATGTGCTTCTAATTGCCTGGTTTCATATAACTGTAGTGTCAACAGTATTTTAATCCTTTTTTTTCCCCTTGCAAAGCATTTATTTGACAGGTGCTATGTATAAATATCATTAATTATTGTTATTACTGGGACAAACAAGTAAGCTGCTGAAGATGATTACAGCGACCAACAACTCTTTCAGTGTAAATAAAGCACGTGAATATTGTTTAAAGAGAGACTTAGAATAACATCTTAACCTAAATACATGTCTGACAGAATAAAATGAAGGCTCAGGAGAGACCTTATTAAGTTGAGCACGGATCCAACTGCTTTCGTTTACATCGGATGTGTCTCAGGTTCTTTCTCTTATTTCTTTGTCCATCCACTGAAACATCATATGATCTGTTCATCAGACGGCGAAATGTTCACCGCCTCTCAGTACGAGTTCCGCAGTTCACCAGACGTACGCAGGAACTTCCCCTTCCCCACCCTCAGGACGGAGGAGGCTCCCACCCGGTGGCTCCTGGGTAAATACAACAAGACAAATAAGTATTGAATGAGTGTGCTTGCGACATAGCTGCAGTCAGACACTGTTTCTGTTCATATGTTTTCACTCAAACTAGACTACTATATATCGTAGACTAACCCTCATCGACATTTTGCACTTTTTGATCTCATTAGATGTTTTGCTGTTACTACAAAAACTTGACTCCCACAGAAAAATGGAAATCACATCAGAAAACTGTAGGGAAAGATGCACTGCAGCTCTAACTGGCTTAGCTGTGGCGATTCAATCATACTTAAAAGCTCCATCTTTTTAGTTTCCAAGGAGACACATCCTAGGCTGCTAATAGGTCTGTGTTTGGGCATGTGCACTGATGTGTGTGTGTGTGTGTGTGTTTGTGTACAGAGGCAGATTTTGTAGGCTCTGTGCTGCTGAAAGAGAGCATCAACAGCTCCATCGGTGACGATGACAAGATTTACTTCTTCTTCACGGAGAGAAGCCAGGAGCAGATTGCTTACCCGAGCCAGACCAAGGTGTCCAGGATCGCCCGAGTCTGCAAGGTCAGAGAGAAGAACCAACCAAAAAAAAAAAAAAAAACACTATAAACCATAATCAAATTAATTTACGTTTCACTGGGTTTGGAAAAGTTTTCTTTAAAAAAACAACTGACATAACAGATTTATAGCGCCTGCAAGGTCACTGAAAGAGAAGGTGGAGATGAGAAAAGTTGTCATTCAATGAACTAGCAGTTTGGCGTTTCTAATCTTGGTTTCTTCACTGACAGGGGGGTGGGCGGGAAGGGGGGGTCTTTCTCTGCCACTGTTGCCAGGCAAACTACAAGTCCACCAACCTCCACCTCCAATGGCAAACCCTCTCCCTCTCTTTATTGCCATCTCCACTCCTCCTCCTCCTCCTTCCTTTCACCTCATTTCACTTGCGATCAGCATCTCCGGTCCAGACAGCATGCCCAGCAACCATTCCTAGAGGTCTCCTCTCCTCTCTTCTCTTTTCTTTCTCGCTGCTTGTCGTGCTTTTTTGCCCGAGCGGCAGTGGCGGCGTAATTGCCATCACACTATGCCGCTGTGCCGAAATCACTGTTATTTCTACGGGATCAAAAAAAAGTGTCTGAAAGATTCTGAGCCGGGGAGACGATGTTCAGGGATAATTTCACACTTTGCAGGTGTAAATCGCCGTTTGGGAGCCTGTGAAAAGGATTTTTATATGAGTCTATGACAGAAAATAGAAATTGACAAGCAAGTTTTACCCATCAAATTAGAGTGAGATAAACTGTCCAAATCAATCAAGGGGTGTGAATGTGAATGGTCAGTTTCAGTTACAAGACAAGCTCAAACACTGTGACCTAATTGCATACTACATACTAATAGTATACAGAGTGTACGACACACTAATTGTCAAAGTATGTTATTTTTGCTGTTAGCAGACATTGATTCACTTTATAATATCGCACTAACAGGAGAAGATAGAAGATAATTAAAAAAAAAAAACTGCAACGCCGAGATGGCACTGTCAAATAAACTAATTAACAACAGAGAAAACCAAATGCTTTTCCAACGAGTTAATGCATCAGCGCACTCGGGGAAAAAATCAAGCAGATTTAGTCTGATTACACACAAGAAGCACTTTGGTCAGCTAATGTTGTTTTTAAATGTGCTCTATAAATAATTTAACTTGACTCGCAACACTTCAACCACCCCGGTTTAGCATTTTAAAAGCGGTGCGTAACGCTCGATAAATTGTTCCTAACGCACTGCGATGTAGTTTGAAGCGGATATAAGCAAACTGTGAAAGTCATTTTTATCATCTCTTATGAGGGAAAGTTGTTTTTTTTTTTTTATCTCTGATCACATAAATGAACAAATCTTTCCAGTGTGTATTAAAACTTTACTACCGTTTATTCACATCATTCAAACTGCGTTGGCTTGCCTCCATGTTTAGCATTTATAACCACTAAATAAACCACTAAATGAAATGTTTAATAAATAGTTTATAACACACTATAATGCAGTTGTAAATGTTTATTAACATACAGCACATGCCAACAATGATAACCTCTCCTATGAAGACCATATTTGATATTATTACAGCTGTGTTGCTTTACTATATTGCCATGTATAGGAGGAGGAGAAACACATTAATAAACACTTATATCTGCTTAAAACTACATTGTAGTGTGTTAGAAACCAAATAACATACTGCTTATGAATGCTTAATAGCAGGACTTATATTTTTGATTGAGGAATTGTAATTTGACAAACCGTTTCTAATTACTTCCTCAAGCTTTCAGCAGCACGTCATGGCTGTTATCAGCAGATGTTTGCTCAGCTGTCATGAAGAGTGAATAAATAAATATCACAAATATGATTCATTGTGTTTTTGTTGCTTCGCTGATTTTATTCACACACACACAAACTTTTTATACATTAAAAAAAAAAAAAAATCTTGTAGACACTTTTTTTTACCCCCACGTCCTCCCGACAAGCCCATCTCCTCTCGATTCTCTCTGCATCCAATACAAGTCATTTCTGAAAATAAGGTCTCCTCTCCTCCTCCCTCCTTATCAGCGCCGTGGAGTTGCGAGAGCAGTCGAGAGTCTAATAACTCTGAGTCTGAACTAGGCCACGGCAGCACATGCAGATGTCGAGCTGGTCCCCAGTTCATCCCTGTGGTAGCCAGACGCCACGCTGGTCGGAGGCAGATACGCAGATAGTGAAGGCACTGGCATTAGCCTCTGGCCTGAAACCGCTGAGGACTTGCCATTTTCTGTGCCGCCTAACTAGTCGTCCTCTTCTGTTTTCTCACTTCCCAGCCAGAACGCATCGACTTCCTCTGCGATCGTGACCCGTTTTTTTTAACATAGGAGAGTGTAAATGACATGAAAAACAAGGTCTTCTTAGCCATATAAAGAGATGAAATCAGCGCTGTGCTCTGCTATTACTTAAGACGCAGATCACGTCTCGCTTAAACAGCCCAGGCTTTAGTCAGCTTCCATCATCTCGTAGAGGGTTAACATCCCCACAGGCATTTCTTTACGTTGCTATGCATGAATTCTTGACTCCTATTCTCTCAGATTTACGTCATGACACTCCGATGACCCCGACTGTGCTTTGATGTTGATCGTTATCTGTCAGTGCATCCCTTTAGCCCTCTCCTCTGTAATAACCTGTGTTCAACCCATAGGAATTGTTTGTTTGTTTTGTCCGTGGCTTCCGTCTTACCTCTGCTTTACTAACCTTTCTGCTGACAACAACTCTCTAGAGGTTTTGTTCTTTTTAAAAAATAAAATTAAAAAAAAGAGAGCGGATACCCCGTCTCTTTGTCTTTCTTTTATAACAAAAGTTGAGTTGGAAGTTTTCCTAATGCAGGTTATGTCAGTTTAAGCGATTATGCCTTTTTTTTTGTGTGTGTGTGTGCGTGCGTGTGTGGGAAGCAGAAGCGGATAGAGCTTTTTGATGAACGACAGATGTCTGCAAAACACATAAAATGAAGAAAGATGAAGCGCTTTATAATTTAGACAAACAAAGAGGAAAGTCTCTCTTCTAAATGAGGTGTGCTAAATTACTCTTTTAGGAAGATATCTCTCGCAGCCTTGCCTCCCAGTGCTACCCAAATGCAATTAGAGCAAATGTGCTAAAGTAGGCACAGCCGGAGCTAGAACACTAACATCCAGCTCCACTTTTACGAGACTTTATCATCGGCTCTGCCCCGCCTATATGTGTATATTTGTGTGTACATTATGATTTAGTTCCTATATTTTTGTAGATATGTGTGACTCTGTTGCAGTGTTTATGATAGTGGGTGCAATATATCAGCTCAAGCGAGTGATTTTATTTATTAATCCATCCATCCATCTGTTATCTCCTCTGTCTGCAGAATGACTGGGGTGGCCAGAGGACCCTGCAGAGGAAGTGGACCTCCTTCCTCAAGGCCAGAATGGTGTGTTCGGTCCCGGAATATGAGCTCCACCTCAACATCCTACGCAGCGTCTTTGTCCTGCAGGGTCGAGACCCTCAAAGCAGCATTTTCTACGGCGTCTTCGGTCTAGAATGGTAAGAGATGGCATCAAATTCTTCTTTAGTTGTGCCCCTTTTTAACCCCTCTACATATAGTTTACCCCCCATTGTTTCCCCTTTCAAGGAATAGTTTGACATTTTGGGAAATACGCTACTGTCCAAGGGTTACAAATTCCGCCTACCAGCAGCTCTAGAGCTCACTAATGAACACGTTTGATCATGTTTGTTTTAATCCGTACAAAAACTGCAGTGTAAAAACAACTATTTGCGGTTTTATGGTGGGATTATATGTCGGGCTGTTTCTTGGCCGGGAGCTGTAACTTCCAGGAGTCCTTTTGTCACTGCGAAGTTGCCAGGCAACCGTCGGCAAGGAAAGCAAATAAGCATATTTCTGAAAGTTGAGTAATTCATTTAAAAACCACCCAGTGGGAAAAGGTGTCAAAGTTTTACAACCCGCTGTAAATTATTATATTTATATGGCACAAAATATTGGAAAGGAGTCTTTCCAATATCACTATTTACACGTGGCAGTTAGCCAGTCTTGAGATCTGAGGCCATATTTAGGTGATATTTTAGGAAATCCTTCCTAACTGGACAAAAAATAACTTTTGAAGCCACGTGATTTGCTTTGTTTACACTCTGCGGATCTAAATTTGGCATAATATGTTTGCATACATAACCTTGGAAGTTATTTACCTATACACATAAAATATTGTGTGTCAGAGAACTACAGCACTTCACCAAAATTTCTACTTCTAGCTCTGAGTGTAATAAAACTGCGATGCCACACTCTCTCCAAGAAGTAATCCTTCTCTTTACTGAAGTGTAGGACACTTCTCAAGTCCTACTGTGAAGTAGGAGTCATTTTAATCTCGCGTTAACTTTCAGCTAGGAGTGACTTTTTGAGAAGCTTGATAAACACGGGCCCTGCTCCAGTGAACGGTAGCCTTACAATTAAAGAGATGTAATATACTGAGGAAATCTCGCTTTCATTTGCAGATGTCACCTTGGATTCTGAGAGCTTGTGATGAGCATTTTCTCTATTTTCTAACATTTTATAGACTAAACAATTAATCAGTTCATCAAAAAAACAAACAAAAAAAAACAATCAACAGATGAATTGATAATGAATTAGTTAAAGTCCGAGGTGTTAGCTGTTATCAAAAGAGGCCAAGCTGCAGTCAGATCAGATGTGACGGTGTCAGAGGACGATGGCTGCGAGTAGAATATCTGGCAGCGGTGTGAGTGTGTGTTTATGCTGATATGCAGAGTCATGCTGTATAAAACTGTCCCAAGGGTGTTTAGATTCAGATGGAGAGGATAACATTGCAATGGGCCAGTAACACTATCCATTCTCTGTCTCTCCCTTCGCCTTCACTGCCACACTTCCTTTTGCGGATATTCAATCTCAACTGTCCGTCAAGTCTCTTTTTCCCTCGTTCACTACGCCAGCTGTCCTTTCTTACTTTTTTTTAATATATATATATTTCTGTCTTTCTATATGTTGGTTTTCTTTAAAGAGAAAGAAAGAAACCTACACCTGTGCAAGTAGTAGTCATCATTATGCATTAGACTCCAGCATGCAAGAAAGAGTAAGAGCCCCTAAGCTATTCTACTCACTAGGTTTGAAGACAGATTCTGGTTTCACTTCAATCTCATTTTTCTCAGGTGAATGCTTTTGAAGTCTGAGGTGGGCGCACAATGGACTTGAGAATGTGACGCAGACATTTTCCCCCCATTACTAATCTCACCTTTAGGGCTTTAAGATTAAGGGTCACCTGGTTCTCATCTCCCGACTCATGCCGTTGTTATGTCGTCGGACGAAACTTTTCTTTCATAGGTACTCCACCAAAACCACAAATGGGGTTTTATTTATGACTCACAGGGAGTGGATGTTTCACCGCTGAGTGTGTGGTGTTGACAAAATCTGAAAAACAAATATTTCCTTCTGGAGTGGATAATGGGAGCAGCTAGTGTAGATAAAAAAAAGGGGCGGGGGGGGGAATTACACATCTGTCACCAATCACAACTCCCACACGGTCATTCAAGACAAATTGATAAGATCCAGTAGGAAAATGTGAGTGTCAAAATGCGCCCACAGTTTTCAGCGAATAGGGAACAGCTCTCGGCAGCCTAGTTACCTTTTTCGCCTGTCACTGGCCGCTTATGATCTGTGATGTGTTTGAAATTCGATCTGGGTGGCTGTTCCTCAGATAATAACCTCAGTCGGTGTTTATTCAGTGTTGAATCATTAATCCTGAATGTGTCCTCTGAATTCGTCTAAGCTGTCGGGGCGGGGTATTGTCTTTCAGGAAGAATATCAAAGCCTCTGCTATCTGCCAGTACGCCTTCTCAGATGTACAGAAGGCTTTCGAGGGGCCGTACATGGAGGTGCAGGACTCAAAGTGGAGGGAGTATACAGGAAAGGTTCCAGAGCCAAGACCTGGATCTGTAAGTTTCATCTATAAAAACACTTCCTTCGCAGATCAGAGTAGTTAACGTCCCAAGTCTTTTCTCCGTTTGTACAAAGAACGCTGTGCTCATCTCTTTCCGTTTCTTTCCTTTCATCTCTCCAGTGTATAACCGATCTGCACAAGTCCCTGAGCATCAACTCATCTCGAGACCTCCCAGACAATGTCCTCACTTTCGCCAGAAGGCACCCGCTGATGGCCAGCCAGGTGCAACCAATAGGGGTTCGCCCACTCATGTTCAAGAGAAGCGTCAACTATGTCAAGATAGTCGTGCACAAGCAGCCGGCGCTGGATGGAAACATCTATACTGTTCTGTTTTTGGGAACCGGTGAGTTTGTTTTCCGCAGCTGATACGTCACCCGAGTCATCCAATCAAACAAAACAACTTAGAGAATAAGTCTGGTGATATTTTATACTTTTTCTTATTGTCAACAAATCCCATGAAAAAAAAGGACCAAAACCAATAATAAATTGAGCAACTGACAAATAATGTTTGTGTTGTCAAAGAACGACACAGCTTATTCCTCTTGTTGTCCAAACATAATTAAAAAGACATCAAGGAGCCACTCTGTTCCACTAGTAATGCCCCTTCATTACCACGAACACACAGACTGTATAGTTGATGATTTTGTGTCAGTCTCACACACACCATCCTGCTGCTGTAAATACTCACCAGCACACTAAATGTGGATTAATCTGCAGCTGGAAACAATCCCCAACAAACTGATTATTTGCTCCGTTTTTGGAAAGCATTTGCTAAAAACTACAGTGCCAAACTGTGTTTCTCGTTTTTCTGTATTTAAAAATGACTGTTTCCCATTTTTAAAGAGCTTCAGGCTGAGTGACACAAATGAGTTAACTTGTAAACATACTAACAAATTGTTGGTTTTGGTCTTTTTTGGGGGGGATTTGTTGACAATAATAAATATATATAATTTAACCAGGTAAAAGTCTCGTCTCTTCTCCATGAAACACCCAACCAAGAGAGCAGCATAAACATTGTTACAATAAACACAACAACGACACAAAGAGAGAAATACAACAGTCAAACACTACAAACGAGTGAACACAAGTTCCAGTTAATAAGCAATAACAAGGTCAAGGACAAAAACCCAGTTATGATGCATAAACAGGTACAATTTTCTAAAACCATTTCAGTGAAAATTTCAGGAGCAATCACAAGAGTACCATTTTCTCAAACCTTTAAAATTGACTGAAATTCCCCAAGAGTAATCATCTCCGACAAGGTCAGGTCCTTCTGTCCATTATTCCAGGCAGAAGGGGAAGCATATTTAACAGCTTTTTTTTTGCCTAATTCTGTTCTTACTCTGGGGACACAACATTTGTAGAATATCGTGAGAGCGCAGACCATAGTGATTTTGGGTTGTTTTTTTTACACGTGTACGTACACAAATGAGGAGGAACCAGCTCAAGGAGAGATTTATATATAACAGCCAACTAATGCGGAAGTCTGCTGACATACAGAAGTGGCCACTTAGCAGCGGCATAGAAGATCACAGTGGTGCATCAGATCGTCACAGCCGGTAATAAAACATAAAGCACATTTATATGTAGTATCCAACTTCTTTAGGTACTGATCAGGTGCATTTTTTAAAGAGCAGATCGCTGCAGTCCCATAAAGGCAAAGAAGTTGCAGAAATTAAAAGCCTCCTTGCCTGGAGGAAGAAACAGGATTTATTCCTAAAAAACTCAACAACGTGTGATTTGAATGTAAATTTCTGATCAATAATAATACTCAAATACTTATATTTTGTAACCAAATTCAACCTCTTGAGCGGTCGAAATCTTAGGAAGATTAGATAGTAACTCTCTACTTTTTAAAAAAATAGCATGGATTAGGATTTGTCTACATTTAACACCAACTGAAGTTGAGTCAAATAGGACTGAACAACATCAAAGCAGGAATTGAAGGGTTTGTACTACTGAAGGGGATGAGAATAAAGTCAGTCTTTACTAAAAAAAAAAAAAACAACAAACTACATTGTCTTATTTTGATAAGGTTGTCAAGGTTGTATCTTTCCTTCCAGATGACGGCTGGCTGCACAGAGCAGTAGACATTGATGATGAAATGCATATCATAGAAGAGCTGCAGTTGTTTGATAAACCCCAGCCCATAGAGAGCATGGTCTTATCCTCCGCTCTGGTACGTATTAATGTATGCGCAATCTATAAACAAAATGAGAGTTTAAATTGCCTATTTATGCTAAAGTGAACCAAATGAAAACTGGTGCCGCCTCGGATAGATCATGTTCTGGATAATCAATTTACTAGAATTGGTGTGAACAGTCACAAGCTGTCGACGAGGTTTTTCATTTATCAAACTCTGCCGCTAAATTATAGCTTTGTTTATAGCCTACAATTTCACAAACTGCATAAGTTAAGTGTTTATGTGAAGATAATCAACAGAGAACATGCAATGAGAATTTCTTCCTGTTCATCAATGAACGATGATTAATCAGATAACAAATGCACCGCTTACAGTATATATATATGTGTCAACTGTAATTTTAAGCTTTAAACAGATTAATCATCCATCTTTTGTCTGACAGCGGAGCATCTACGTCGGCTCCAGCTCCGGAGTCATCCAGGTGCCAATGTCTGCCTGTCAGAGGTACACTTCCTGTTACGACTGCGTATTCGCCAGAGACCCTTTCTGCGCCTGGGATGGGAAGGTGTGCGTCGAAATATCCTCACGAGCACAGAGGTGAGGCGACAGGAAATGCAGACACAAACACACATTTCCAGTGAAAGGGGCGAACACACGGACAGTGTTTATAGAAGCTGGTGAAAGACACACAAACGTGGGTTACAGATATTTGGCAGAAAACGAACCAGATTCTCAAGTCAAGACAGATAAATTTGCTTTGCTCTCTAGCGTAGATCCTGACTCCCTAAACCTCCTCCACAGTTCCACCTGCTCTCTCTTCATCTCCCCCTGAAAGGTGTTTTTCTGTCGCTGCATGCAAATTCAGATGACAACTTTTGCAAAACTGCGCACAGAAAAATATCTAGATGTGAAAAACCCAGTAACTTAATTAGGATAATAGACTCAAATGTTGCCGAGAGTAAACGAGTGTGGAGCTTTTCACGTTGGTAATATAACAGTCAGGTCGATGTCTTAATTATCGTGAGCCTCTCTCTAACTGTGTAATTTTACCGCTGTACATTTTTGCATTACATGACCTTTTTTTTTTTTTCAGTTGATGTTTATTTCTTCATTCTGGGCCCAACAGCAACAGTGGAATCTAATTAATTATTCATACAACTTGTTTTTTCCCTTCCAACTGAGTTTCTATGAAAGCAGGTCTATAGTACAATGTAGTCGACCTGGATTTTTCTCTCATCAGCTCTGTTCAGCTCAGCGGGAGCTATTTCTGGAGTGGGAAGGCTTGAATTTGGAGTGAATGGCCAAAAAAAAAAAAAAAAAATTTGGATTTGAAAACACACTTCTCTCGCGTTTTGAATCAGCGTTTAGGTTCAGTTCTTTTCTCAATTGTTTTCTCGTTGAGATATCAACTGAATCCTGTTGGAAAAACCTTTTCTTAGGATTGTAAAACCTTTTAATCCTTAATCTTGCAGCTTGTTACCCTGGTGTGAAATGTTTTTAGTTGTGGTCAGGATGAGTTGGACCAGTGCCTCTAAAGATACTGTAAGGACCAGGATTCATCTGGATAGGCACTCAGATGAACCCCTTTCCAGACGAGAATCCGTAGACATCAGTCTCTCGCTGGGGATTGTTTGTGCTTCTCTTTGTTCACTCTGCATGAGTGAGTAGCAGACATCTTAATCTCCATTACCGCAGCACACATATCAGCCTCCTGTGGATTTGTTTGGAGTTTTGGAGGCAGCATCACATTCAGGGAAAGCAGAAAGAAAAATAATCTAATGTAATTTTGAAATGTTTTACACTTTATCGTTTGATATTTCGATGTATCCTCTTCATATATAACTAATTAGATTGTTTTATTATACAGTCTGCTCTCTAGAGATGGAGGTAGAGAGGAGGAGGAGGCTCTGGCAGGATTTGTCTGTCATCATTTTTCAAAAACAGAAATGCCTTCATTTCAGGTCAAACCTCACCCAGGATATCATGAGAGGGGTCAGGGGCTGTAAGGAGAATTCAGGAAATGGTATGTGGAACAACACACACACACACACACACACACACACACACACACACACACACACACACACACACACACATCCATTCCCCCCTTTGCTAAATTTGACTCTCACACACACAGATTATGAGGTGAAGAAAGTCCATCTCGTACTCGTCTTTCCTCCGCCTGAAAACTCAAGCATTTAGCAGCTATTAAAGGATTTCATTAGGTGTACGCTCCTTACCCATCCCCCAGGTTCCAGCGTACACATTTTAATCAGTTCCTCTCTCGCTGGAGGTCAGGCGGTCCTGCTGGCTGCATTGCAGGGCTCAAGACGTTTAAAGAGGCTTATAAATTGTGATGGAAAGCGATGCTGATACGTTGAGCCGCGCAGGTTGCTCACCTCCACTTCAAAAACGTAACCCCGATGACCTCACATGTCGCTCTGTATTAATCTCTCTGTCCTGCTGCGTTTTTTTTTGTTGTGCCGTGCCATCCCTTTATCTTCCTTTCTCTCTCTTTTCATTTCTTTTTAGCTCCATCTCATGTCTCCTGTACTCTCTCTTTCTTTTTCGTCAGTGGTCCATCGGAGGCGTTCTGTGATGTCGGGTGACGATGTGCTACTCCAGTGTGAACTGCGCTCCAACCTGGCAACCCCGCGTTGGACGCTAAACGGCCAAGATCTCCAGGGATACGGCCTCAGTTCGGGCTACCGCATCGGCACAGATGGCCTCCTCATCATCGGGGCTCGTTCCCAACAGAGTGGAACTTACCGCTGCTTTGCTGTGGAGAACTCCGTCTCAGTCTTGGTTTATCTTTACACTGTCAGGGTGCACACAGACACGTACTTCCCCGTGGAGCCCACAGCCACAACTAACCCCACCACAGTTTCCAGCCCGACTGTTTTCTCCACCAGCAGCCCCACCGAGCAACCTCTGCCCTCCCCTCCTGCCCCGCTGCCTCCAGGACCTGAATTCCAGACCTACAGACACATGGAGGCTGTGTACATCTCCCTGGTGGCGGTTCTCGGTGGGCTGTGTCTGGTGTTGACTGTGGTGCTGCTTTATGTGAGCTTCTGCACCAGACAGGCCTCACGGGACAGAAAGTTCTCCCAGCAGGGGCTGCAGGTCCTGGGGGCTTCTGAGAGAAAAAGGAGCTCCCATTTTGAACTTAAAACCATCTCCAGCCACTGCAATGGCCGCCAGGGTCGTCGGTCCATCTCAGTGCCAACGTTCGGGGACTTGGGCGATGGATTTCTTCAGATAGTTCCAGGTGAGGGCCAGCTGTCTCCAGCTAAAACGCCTCCCCCGGCTCCTCCTCTTCCTATGCCGCCTCCGCTGCCCAACATGGACTACGCCAACGGGCTGTCGTCCACTCTGCCCAGCGTGCTGCGGAAGATGAACGGGAACAGCTATGTCCTGCTGAGGCAGGCCGATCCCGAGGGCATGTCACCGCTCTACCACTCCTTCACAGAGGAGCTCAACAGGATCCTGGAGAAGAGGAAACACACACAGCTGGACATCCAGCCTGATGAGAGCTCCATCTAGGAGCCTCTTCTCAGTCTTTTGTCAGTTATTTATTTCTACCCCAACGGTGACCCTGTAGTCGTGGGAAGAACTGTTGTATCAAACGCTGCTGTTATTTACCCAGTGTCAGAGTATCTGCAGGTCGTGTCCCGAAGCCTCATGTGACAAATGGCCCATGAATTTCACTTTCACTGATGGACAACACTAAACCAGAGATCGCTACTCAAAAAGTGGAACTGTGAAACTTTGGCTAAAGACTACACTATTACATTTTTCAAAAAATTACTCTGAATAGGGAGCTGAATAACGTTACCTCAGTGTAGATACGCTGGAGGCCAGTGAAAGACGGTCAGATGACACAGAAAGACATAAGGTACAAAATGGGACAAAAGAATAGAATCAGGCTGAACAACGTCCAGGAGGTGATAAGGATTTTTTGAGACTGTGGAAGAGTTGAGGAAGTGTTTAATGTCATGTAATATTAGCCCTATATGGAGCTTAAAGTGATACTCCACCTAAAATCTGTTTTTGTGCATTTCTTACATTACAACAACACCTGGGTTACTGCTGGAAATGTGAAAACATGGTGTACCTTCCACATAACGCGCCCACAACCTGAGAGCCTGGCCCTTTGTGTTGGACGTTTGATGTCAAGATGTTCCTGTTTGTCCCTCGTGAGTAGGTTTGTTTCCCTGATCTGGGGAGACAGGTTTGACTCATCCATTGTTGCGGGACTGTACTCTGTATAACCGCTCGCCAGCCATGAAGTCCTCCCACAAAGCCGATGGTGACAGTAGCCATTACACCTGGTCGGTGTCCTCTGGCAGTTCAAGGTTTTTTTTTAATGAGCAAAAAAGGGACGGATGGCAAAGTTTCCAAATAGTCCAAAACAATAAATTCATCCCATAATACACATCATCTCGGCTCAACGTCTCCACCGTTGCTCTCCTGGCAGATGCCCCCCCCCCTTCCAGGTGCGTCACATCGGTGGCTACTAAGGAAACTTACCACCCATTCACCTACATATCCTGATCCTCCAGTCTCTCCCTACACATGCATTAATCTACCAAACTAAAGGACTACTTAAAGACTTGTCATTACTCTTATCTTTTTTTTAAAAACAAGCTCACAAGGAAGCAGTGTATTTATCCACATTTCCACAAAACGGCGAGTGTTTGCAAAATAATGAGCGTATGGATGGACGAGCTGAAAAGTGGATTATGCTAGAATAATGGCTTTAAAAGTTTCTCGTTTTGAATCACTTTTTTCCACAGGAAAAACTTGTGCAAATAAGAATCTATTATAGTGCTGCTACTAACAATCTAACAATTATATTTTGATCAATTATTTAGTCTAAAAAACGCCAAAAAGTCATGAAAAATGCAGATGAAAGTTTCCCAAAGTCGTCACATTGCCGGTTTTATAGACTTGCAGTTTAAAACTCAAAATTTCTAGTCATATTTGAACAGAAAAGGCAAATTCTCACACTTCAGAAGCTGAATATAACCTCACTACATGCCTCTCCGTTCTCTTTGACGGAGCACAGTCACCTCTCAAGCCCACAGGAGGTGAGCGATTGATACTCAAAAGATAGATTTTGTGTGGAGTATCACTTCAAGGATCCAGCTCTGTTACAGTGCATGAGAGCACAAATCATACATTTTAATTCTTTTAAACCACTTTTTTTCTCCCCTTTTTTCCTTTGTTCTCATGTAAATAGCAATAATTACATCACTGTTGCAGCTGTTAGTAGCAATGTGTTGTGCCAGTGCCAATGGAAACACCTGTAGCAGACAATGTGGGTTTTCTTGCGTAGTGTCTTTCTGTTTTTAGCATGTGTGAGAATAGAGAAACGGCTGTTTGAAAGGCAGCCTCGTTCAGCAGTGTAGTCTATTAAAGACTATTAAAGGAGCAGTCAGTTTGTGGTCAGATTGATTAAATCCACTGAAGACCACAGACTGGCTCTGGAGCCAGAAAGGAAACACAACACACACTGAAAAACAAAGAGGTACTGTAAAGAATAATGCTTATTTGCTGTTTTATATTTACGCACCTAAACGCAACTATACTTTGTCTTTGTCAGACCGAAGCCCTATTTTTGGGTGATCATTCATCATAACCTCGAGGATTTCTCTTGAGACACTAAGACTCATGCCAAGCAGTTTAACAACAAGTAAAAACACTGGTTTCTATTGAAAATTATGTTACAAAGAGAACAATAACATCGAATGACGGACGCAGGTTTGTGTTTGCCCTCTGCTGTGAAAAGGCTGCTGGTGGCGTGTCGCCAAATTAGAGTAGAGAAGACCTTCGTACTGAAAAACCTGCAACCCGCAAAAGCATCGTCAGTGTCTCCCTGACATGAGAGCAATGCCAAAACAACAAGAACTGCAGAGCGCGCTGTGTTTCCTTGGCAAGGTGAACGGCGCTATGATTAAATAGTACATGTATAACATGGAGGGAAGTGACTGAAATGAATCTCTTAGTAGTTTGTGAAGGTGTCAAGGCCGGTGGTAAATAAAGATCCGTCTTTCCAGTGAGAGAGTGTCGAATCAGCTCTTGCGGCAGCCCTCTCTGGTGACTCGCGGCGTGCATCTGACAGTAACAGCAGCACTTGGCTCACCTCCACTAAAGAGAGGACGGGTGGGCTTCTTCTCTGCATGAACGTGTCGTCTCTGCGGGTAGAAGCAGACAGAAAAACATTTGACCTGCATGTCCTGGTTAGCCATGCAAGAAACAGATAATGATACGAGAGGACAAGCTGGCAGGAGCGACTTTGCAGTTGCAGGTTTTCGGCCGTCTTCTCATCTGCCTTGTCGGACCTATTACTCCATCTGTTTTTCCAGTGACTAGGCAAAGCACTGTATGCAGACAGGTAAATGTCTGCCAGAGAGACATTATTCCAAGCCTCATTTTCACTTTTATTAAAAAGATCTGCTTCAGTGCAGCAGTTACAAACCTGCCTCTTCACTAAACGCTGACTGTAAATTAGTAGCAGAAGCTTTAGCCTTTCACTTAGAGTCTCTTCTGCCATACATCATTTCAAGACAGGATTTATTAAAAACAGTTGTTTTTTTTTTAAATTTAAGACATCTTTTTATGTTTTATACACAAGCTTCACCTCTCAACTGTCAGAAATAATCCTTTCACTAGATGCCAAAAAGCTTTTGATTGGCTGGAGTGGGCTTACCTATTTAAAACCGCCCCAATAACAATTATTAAAAAATATTTCCCTCTTGGCCGTGGCACAAGGCAGGGTGGTCCACTTTTATGGGTACTATTTATATTATTGGAGCTATCAAGCCACTGGCCACTTTCGGACCAATCAGCGTAGCGAATCCAGTTGCCTCACAAGGTAAGACGGTGATAGACGGTGAGAGACAGATGGTTCATTCAATCACCTGCCAGGTATTTTTTTTTGAAAGTGCCTGCCCTTTTCCAAACAGTTTCCATGGCCACCTCAGTGAGGATGAATCTATTATTAGGGCATTATTCAGGGTGGAGCTGAACAGAAAACCTCACTATATGCAGATGACCTGCTTTTATACATTTCAAATCCAACAAAATCAATCATTGCACTTGGGGAAGTATTTGGTTATAAATTGAATTTGTGTTGATTAATGCTGCTGCCCAGACATTCCTTATTATTCAAGATCTCCTGAAGTTATATATTTTGTGTTTTTTTTTTGTTTTTTATGGAAGGAAATCCTTGCTCCTCATTTTGCTAATGTGGAAAAATATTTCAGGGTGATGGTTACTCTTTCCTTGACCTTGTCTGGCGGTTTGACTTGACCTACATGTTCCATTTAGCCATGCAGGGAACAGATGATAATACATCTGGACATGTTGGCAGGAGCTACATTGCACTTTGCATGTTTTCAGCTTTCTTCTTGCTGACCTTTTTAACCTTCCACTTGTTGCCATCTTCATCTTCATTCCTCCCGTCTTCTTTCTTCCTCTCTGCAACCTCTTTTGTCCCCCCTTCCACCCCCCCCTCGCCACCCATCTCTTCACCTCCGCATGACAGTATCATCTATTACCCTCTCCGCTCACATTCACACTCTCTCAAGGACCCTGCTGAGTTTACAAATGGCCATGATTGAATCAATTAGAGCCGGTTTTCAAAGAGCCCTCGAGTTTGGGTTTGTGAAGGCAAAGATTAGTGAAAGGGATTTCTTGCATTCGTTTAACATCACAGAGATAAAAGCTTCTCTCACTTTTCTAGCTGATGTTATGCTTTATGACAGATTTATCGTTACTCAAGACCCAGACATCTTAAATATAAATCTCCTTCAATTATAACGCACTCACAGTCGATAATCTGAATGAAGAATGCTAATTTATACGTGTTTCATGGGAGCATTTGATATTATTTTATTTAAATCAATCTTATAAATACATGTGCCTGTTGGGCAACATTTTATTGCAAGTTTTAAATGTGTAAAATTATTGCAGTTTCTACTGAGTTCAACATGTTGATGTACTTAACCATGTATTATATAAAAGTTCCCATCATAAAGCTTCCTCATCATCAAGTTGTGGACAATCCTTAAAGTCCCCCCCCCTTTCTGAAATGTGTTTTGCTTTTTTCGTTCCTTTAGTTGGACGTTTTATCTTCACTGTGCAGAATGATGTATGTGCAGAGTTTGACACCAGGAGGCTGTTTTCACATTCATGTGCTGAAAGCGGAAAGTTTCTCTCTACTCACCAAAAAAATCTGAGTTTAAGGCGTATACATTTCGAGCGTGACTTGTGACATCACAACTAGCTCGGAGCCAATCGTGGCCCACTTACACAACCGCGGATGTGGACACATGAAGTGAACATACACTGACGATGGACTTTTACAGTGAAGTAGGAGTCATCTTATGGCAAACTTTGAAATGAAAAAAATATTTGAATATGTACAGCTCCTGGAATTATTTATGAAGGAGAGGGTGTAGATGACATTTTAAGGATTTTAACAAGAAAATTGAATTTTTTTCTGGAAAAACCAAATTAGACTTATTATTTTTCAAAGTAGTGTTTTATTTAAACCTGAAAACATGTCTGGAGGGAATCTTTAAACATGTTGAAAGCTTCATCTAACCATTGCTGCTGCTGCTTTACTCTCACTCTCCGATAGTCTGTTTACAACAGACACTGACTCTGCACTGTATACTGTACTATGAACTCTAGCTAAAAAGACATGTTGGCTGCCAGCCGTCCATTCATCATGTTTTTGTACACAAACCCACAGTGAAGCACTTGTTTTTTGCAATTTCAACATCCCGCTGTGTCACTATGCAAGATACGATATATTTGATGTAGACGTAGATGAATCTTCAGGGGTGTCGGCCAAAGAAAGTGGCGTAAAGAGTTCACAATTTGCACTGTTCTCATGTGAATATTTGTTAACAATTGTGTAATATCCCCATGTAAACTGTGACACTTCCCGTCAAGTTGTTTTTGTATGATCGTTTCATGTAGATAATTTGCTCATGTGTGGTTTTCTCCATAAATAACTGGCTGAAGTGACTTCAACGCTGCTTGTGTGATAGTTAAGCCACCTTAGCTGTTGACAGAAAGGACTTTTTAATATATTCTCTCATGTCTTATTTATATCAGTTCATTTAATTTCCACTGGTTTTTGTGCAGATTAAAAGAGAGAGAGAGAGAAAAAAAAAAACTCTTTGCATTATGTTCAGCTTGGGGGGAAAAAAATGTCAGTGTCAATGGGCCTGAGGGGAAGTCAGGAAATTACATGCAAAACATGTTCACACTGAATCCTGTTCTCAAGACACCACGAGACTCTGTTGTTTTTTGTCTTGTGCCGAGCTGCAAGGCCGCCGTCCTCCGCTGGGAATGAATCCCACATGATCACACGCTCATTTGCATATGAGTCTGACAGAGCAGAGGTAGCTATAGCAGGAGCTTAGGGGAGGGAATAAAATGACCATTTTCAGAGCAGGTACAATGCAGTAACTTAGCAACAGCATCTTTATTTAGAGCCTTTAATGTCCTGGCGTTGGTCAAGCTGTGTCAGTTCCCATTGGGGAACACAGTGACTCTGACATCTGCAATTGGTGCAACAGATTAATGAAAAAACAGGAAGTGAGCATGACGTGTAAATCCAACAGAGCTGTACTTACAAGACATTCTCACAGCTTTGTTGTGCCGATCAGCAAAAGCGACCACAGTCCCTCCTGAATATAGTTTACCCTACATTTGGGAATATAAATTTACAGATCATTTAAACCCACCAAAGCTCTGTGATGCTTAAAAACGCACCCTACCTTCTCTCATAAAAACAAGATTTTTGGGGAGAAAAATGAGTGAAACTGCAGCAGTATCCCACTGCAGAGCTCAGCTCTACTGTCTCTCACTCATCACCATCCTCTGCAGTCATCTCACGCTCACTCATTTTTCATAAATTTTCATATCTAACCGTTTCCTGCGGCCAGAATTATATGCCAGTGAACTGGTATCAACAGAATTTAACAATCTTTCCTTTGACATCTTCCACATTCACTTCATGCAACTCTTGCTTATACGTATTCATCTGATGACTAATTCTTGGTTGTACTTATCTGTATTTTTGTTGTTGTTGAGAGGTCATATCTGGAAGGAAAGAGAGGTCAACCGGCATGCCTTTCGCAGTCAAAAAATGATGAATTCTGGGTGAGAACTGCAATGAAAGCAGTGAGTTGTTTTGCCAACATCCGCCTTGTTGAATTTGAACAAATCTTCCAACTGGAGTGTTGGTTTTTCCTTTTTTTTCTCCTCCCCCCTCTTACAGCCGATACAGAGGACAGCTCTGTGCTGAAGGTTAAGAGCTGTCCCTCCAGCTATCACACAACCATCTGTCATGTTCATTTAAGCTCTGGATCATTTAAAGTTGTGTCAGCAAGGAAACCTTCAAACCTTATCAGTATTAAACTGTTAAAACGTGTACATTCCTACTCCTGTCATACAAATAATAAAAAAAAAGGTGTACATCTCATATCTTGTCTGTGAAGTATTTTTTTTCTAACTTGATGATGCAAACACTGGATTCAGTTTTTTTTTACTGTTGATCTTCCTTCTGACAAGCTGTTCAAACACAAATCTAAATTTAAACACCAATGCCAGCGTTTGCATAAAGAAACATTTCTTTATTTCATACAAACTTCCATCTGATGAGAAGTGCTGCACTTGAACTTGTACATGAATCTTCAAATAACCTTGAGATTAAAAACAAGTTATCTGTTTTTTTTTTTTTTTTCCTCTAGTATGCCGGCTGACAAGCCTCTGGTGTATTCATGTTAAGTCTTCTCCAGTGTGGCATTCAGAGATGTGTATTATTCTGAACCAGACAAGTGGATTTGCTGCCACCGCCAGACAGAAGAGCTTAACGAAAGATGTTCAGTCAATAGTGGGATCTTCAGCAGACATTTCCAACCTGTACGCTGTAAAATTGCCACAAAAACCCAGACCGTGTCCCGATTACTTTAACAGCTTCGAAATAAGGACTTGCTAAAGTAACTGAAATCAAGCGACGACTTTCCCGGAAACATCCAAACTGTTATAACTTTTCTGTTGCCCAGTCTTTATTCAGCGCTCTGCTTCTGTGGTCTGATGGGGCCGATAGACGGGGGCCGGTTGGTGAAAGGGTGCCACTGGCCCTGGATGCTGGGGTTGTCTGTGTGGAAGGGTTTGCGGATGCGGATGATTTCCAGGCCGGACTGATCAGTCAGCTTGGTCAAAAGCTCTGAAATCTGCTGAGACGTTTTGCTTGTGACGATCTCTTCCCTCACGTTGCCGTTCACTGCGGGAAAATCAATGAGTAGAGAGTCAGATGAGGACAGGTACAGAATATTTTAGGAGTGTCAACAAGTCAATGAGTCGATTTAGATTTAACTCAATCATGTGAAACCCTGGTGGCATTTAATTTCTACCTGAATCAATAGAGGCCTCATAAAAGCCAGTGTTATAGTGCCCCCTACAGGATCTAGAAGTAGTCACACATATCACCTTGTGGCTTCTTTATTATAGTCAACTTAAAAGCTTAAACTTGTCACAAACTCAATTAAAAAGGCTGATTATAATCCTGAATCTGCTTGAGTAGGAGTTGATGTTGTAACCAGCATACTGTATGTTTCTGGTCTGCTTAAAATTTTGAAAAACAAACAACAACGACCATGAAAAATGCAGCAGGTAGTCATTTGAACTAAATATTTAATTTCACAAACCATAAATAAAACATGAGTGAGAACACAAGAAAATATGAGTAATGAGTTTTAATTTGGTATCACTTTATTTTACAGGACCCTAAATGTTTGAATCTCCTACCACAGAACTGTTAGGTCAGGAAATTATTGTGTAATTAACACTTAATTCCCAATTAATTTATTCCAACATAAATCTTTTACTCAAGGTAAAAATGTAAATTTGTCTAGAGGCAAATATACAACTCAACATATATGGAGAATAGGACTGGAACTATTATTATTGCTGTCATTGTTGATTAATCTTGTTTTCTTAATGAATCAATTAATTGTTTGGTCAATAAAATGTCAGAAAAACTCAACTGACAACGTTCTCTCCAGGAAATGTACACGACCTGTAAAATAAATCCTTCTCATTCGTTCTATACATAGAAAAGATGTAATAAAACAAAAAGAGAAATCCAGGTTTCACCGCAGTGTCCCAAAACACAAAGTCATAAACACTTACAGTATTCTGCAACTATTTTGGGGATCCTGCAGGACTGAGGTGACACATACACAACAGTTCCAGGGTTCTTCTTGGCATAATCCACCACTCCCTCCTCAATAAAGTCCCTGCAAAAGAAGAAGACAATAATGGTGAAGTTAGTGGGTGTTTTTGGGTTACACAGGCTTTAGAAACGTTTGTCCAGAATCTTATCCTATTAGTAGTAAGTTACTCAAGTTACCATAAGTACAATTTTGGGGTAAATTTATGCTATCTTGTCCAAATCAAGTCAATATATTTCACAGTAACTGTCGTTTTAGTGCAAAATTCCCTCTTTTTGTTAACTTAGGATCCTTTCACTGCATCTGCATCTGAACAGAATACTGTCCATCAAGACGCAAGGAGGGTATTTTTTTCACTAAAAAGACTGTAACTGTGTACACTTCATTTGACTAACGCAGACAGATGAATCTTCTTATTATCTTAAGATTAATTTTTAAATACATTTTTGCACAGAAGGAGGACTCTGCATTTTGGTCCCCCATCACTTAGCTACATTGTAAGTGCATTATGAAGGGATCCTCTAACAGCCAGTGGGAACAGGAGGAATGATGATGGCGCCTGACTGTCGTTTTAAAACAGACTTGAAAAACGGTGAACCCATCCTTTAAGCACGCAGTTTATTTTTTATTTCTTTACCTGACTCCTAATGAGCTCTGAGCGTTCTTGGAGAAGACGATGGAGATCCGTTTCAGCTGGCAGACGTAACGGCCGACCCCGTTCTGAAGGACGCTCTTCAGGAAGCGACTCGACGTCGCTCTGGCGGTCATTTTCTAACTGTCGGTTAACGGTTATCTAATGACACATAAAACGCTTAAACCGTTGGACAAAAAACAAACCGTTAAACACGTTAAACAGCAAAAACACTCATAGGAGACGACTCCACGGGCATGTCAGTAGAACACTTGTTCGGTCGAGAATATATTCCGGAGGGAAACATAGATACGACCATAAAAAACAAAACTAGACGATACAATGATAAATTCGTCACCAGATTCACATGTTAAATTTTATTTTTGTATATATTTCGTGAAAAGATTTTGAAAGGTGTTGAAATATAAGATTCAAATGTGGCGTAAATAAATTGCCGTGCGGTGCCTTTCGCTGTGTGTTTCACACGGACTTGTTTTGAAAACGCACCGAAAGCCCGGGTATGGGGAGCATGGAGGAAAATGTGAGGGCAGTCAGCAGAGCGTGTAAGCTTAAGTTTATGTGTTTTTTTCCGTTATAAAGTGTAAGACATTTCCAGCTGAGTCTTTTATACATGTTTACGCTAATTTTCATGACTAGTCGTTGTCCGTTTAAACAAAAAATAACAGTTTTCTGTCTCACTGTTTGCCCTTTATCTGTCTAACTAGGTCACCCAATATTTACACTAAACTCACCTTGTTTTTTTCGTATTATTCTGATGTTTCTTCATATTTTCATTGCAGGTTTAATGTCTTAAACGGACAAGTAATGTGGCGGAGCTCGCTGCTCAGGGCTACCACCTGTCTTCTGCAGGTGGTAGCCCCGAGATTTCTCCCCCAAAGACATTTTTCCTCCTCCATGTTGAGACTCCTCACTCAGAGGCTCCTTCACAGGCCTGCAGGGGTTTCATGTGGCATAAGGTTCAGGGGTGCAGGCTATTTCCTGGCACACAGTGGGGCCAGGACGTATAAAAAGGATGCAAAGTCAAATGTAGAGTTTCCTGTGAGCCCCATCACGGTCACTGACATCAAACAGTATCTACGCTCCAAAGACATCTCCTTCCACGATGGTTACAGCTGCCTGCACATCCCCAGCATCTTCATGGACACAGCCTCCAGGAAGGACAGATTCTCCCTGTTTATCGACAAAACCACCGGGCAGTTTCTGTGCAAGGACACCCTGGTGGAAGGAAGCTGGGAGGACCTTCAGGACTGCCTGGAAGTGTTACAGAAAGAGGAGCAGGACTTCCTCAACCCTCATGTGCTGATGGGGTATCAAGAAAGTGTGGAGGAGCAGGAGGAGACGGAGAGGGAGCTGAGGGAGGTGGAGAGGATCTGGTCCAGCTCTGTGCCCCTTTCTGACATCCCTGAGGACGAAGCTCAGCTGATCAAAACTATGTTCCAGGTATTGATGAAGATGTCTTGATGTATCTAGAGATATTTGGATTTTGCTTTTGTTTGTTTTTTCATACCTTCTTTTTTTGTGTTGGTGAAAATACAGTCAAAACACTGTATTTATAGATATGAAAATGCTTCATGTGTTTAACATTTTTCAACAATAATAATTAAAACAAAATACAAACAACACAATAGGAAAAAAAACATAATGCTCAATAACATCGTACATTGAAACCTTGAAAGTATGTGAGGATGTGAAATAAAGGCAGGATCAGATGAAAGTAAAACAGCAATTAGACAAATAACAATAGGAACAAAAAGATGTTGTGTACCAACAGCATTCTAATTAGAAGAAATACTGTAACATCTTCAGACTGTTTTCCTCACAGGATGATCATATTTATCAATGTTTTGTTTCAGATCACAAAGGTCTCTAATGCAACGCTGAAGAGGTTTGGTGTGAGGCTCTTCAAACCGACCAAGAGTCTGGTTTTCCCCTGGTTCAGCGGACCCAACTCCTCCTTAAAAGGGTTGAAACTCATTTCTGCCCAAAGCACAGACACTGAGAAAGTTATTTACAATGAAGCTACGGTACCAAAGTGTAACTCCTACTACAACCTGTTCGGCCTTCCTCTGGTGAGCCGTATGGACTCTGAGGTGGTGTTGACTGGTCATGAGTTGGACACCCTGGCTGTGAGTCAGGCCACTGGACTCCCAAGTGTTGCTCTTCCACGTGGGGTCAGCTGCCTTCCGCCGATCCTGCTGCCCTACCTGGAGCAGTTCAAGCGGGTCACGCTGTGGCTGGGGGACGACATGCGCTCCTGGGAGGCGTCCAAGATGTTTTCACGCAAGCTGGGTCTGAGGCGATGCTCGCTGGTACGGCCCGGGGAGTACCGGCCGTGTCCCGTCGAGGCGTTGTCCCGGGGTAAGAACTTAAGCCACATCATCAAAGCCTCCATCCCAGCGGCTCATAAGTCCATAGTGTCCTTCAAGCAGCTAAGAGAGGACGTGTACGGGGAGCTGGTGAACACAGAGCAGGTGGCTGGAGTGAAGTGGGCGAGGTTTCCAGAGCTCAACAAGATCCTGAAGGGACACCGCAAGGGGGAGCTGACTGTTTTCACAGGTATCATGATGTTTAAAGACCCAGAACGTGACTTGTGTTTCTCAATCAATTGAAGAGAGAGATTTAGATTGGACTATAATGACTAGGACATAAAAAATAACACACACACACACACACACACACACACAGCGGGCCAAACTCCCAAAATAACAGTATATGGGGCAGGACGGCTGGGCTGTGTAACACTTCTTTTAGACATGTTGAATTTGAAATAACAACACTCTTAATGCATGTGTTGTTGTTTCTCTGTTGACCAGGTCCTACCGGAAGTGGGAAGACCACCTTTATCAGCGAGTTGGCCCTGGACCTTTGCATGCAGGGCGTCAACACGTTATGGGGCAGCTTTGAGATCAACAACGTGCGCCTGGCTAAAATCATGCTGACTCAGTTTGCCATGCAGAGGCTGGAGGAGAACCTGGAGCAGTATGACTTCTGGGCGGACAAGTTTGAAGAGCTGCCGCTCTACTTCATGACTTTCCATGGACAGCAGAACATCAAGTAAGTCTTGGCAGTGTTTTAGGAATCCAGCGAGTTGTACTTCTGCTTGCATGGATGCAGTTTTCTTGACCATCTTGGCCAGTTTTATGTAATTACAGGCTGATTTGGAGTAAGTGTCAAGCAAGAACAGAACATTAAGTAACTCAGTTGACGTACTTTGGCGGATAAAGCAGTTGTTATTCTGTATTTTTCTTATTTCAAACAAATGTCATGAAAAGACCAAAACCATGTTTGTGTCTTTCAATGTCACTTTCTGTCAGTGACAGTCAGAGATATAAGAGGAGAGAATAAGCTATTACAGTCTACAGTAGGTGATGCTACACTGTCAGATGCAACAGAAGATGATACTGGACCTGCAGGCAGCTATCAGAGTGAGAGAAGCTTCCTAACAACTATTGAAATCTAGAAATTGCTTTGCCAAGCTAGTTATTTATTTTTATTTTAGTTCATTTTTCTATCACTTATAAACTCCCCTTTTGAAGAAAGTAAGACATGGACATCTGTTCATGACTCGTACAACAGGTCTGGACCGATTTATACATTTTGTTTGTACCAAAAAGAAAATTCTAAGTAAGAAAAACTGATGAATGCTGCTTAAGAAAGAAGTCTGTTCCTTCATGTGTTGGTGGGCTTTATGTGTTCTCGGTCTGACCCTTCTCTGACCTTTTCTGTAGGACAGTGCTGGACACTATGCAACATGCTGTCTACCTCTATGATATCAACCACGTCATCATTGACAACCTGCAGTTCATGATGGGACAAGAAAACCTCTCAGTGGACAAGTGAGTAAGAGTTACGACAAAGATGAACAAACAAACACACAAAACTTCTCCTCAGTTTCTTCACTCCATCTTGTGTTCGTTTGGTTTGCGATAATGGCAACAATAAAACCAGACTTTAAGTCTCGGCACAGATGGTCGGAGTTTTTGATACGACAGATGGAAATTAAGGTAAACTTTCTGATGGAAATGGATGATGTTTCCTGTGATCCAGGTTTGCAGTCCAGGACCACATTATCGGAGCGTTTAGGAAGTTTGCAACCAACACCAGCTGTCATGTGACTCTGATCATTCATCCTAGAAAAGAGGAAGATGACAGAGAGCTGCAAACTGCATCTATCTTTGGTTCTGCAAAGGTAAGAGGGGAATGTAGCCAAAGGGGGTACTATCAACATGGTATAAACATACTTTTCAGTTGAATCAACCTGGAAGAGAAAGAAAGAACAGAAGAAAAGAATACATTTTTAGCTTTTTCTATTTCTCCATTGTGGTGAATTCATTCATTGATCCTTTTAACAAATTTTAACAACTGTCAAATACCAGTTTGGCTAAGTTGTATCTCTAATCAGGTTTAAAATGTGTTTATTTATTCTTTGAGCAGAAAATTCCTTATTTAAATCATTTGCACTTTTACAGTAGACATAGTTCTGGGACAGCTGCTTTGTTTTAAGTCAAAATTAAACACGGATGCATTGAAAATAGGGCTGCAAATAATGTTTTTATTATCGATTAATCAGACTATTATGTTCTTGATTAAAGGACTATTCGTTTGGTCTGTAAATGATCAAAAGAGTCCAAAATATTCAACTTACTGTAATCTAAGCAGCAAATTCTCATTCGCTTAAAAAATGAATTGAGAAGTTTGATTATAAAATATAAAAAAGGGGTTCTGTCAAGAAATTTGATTACTTTCCTTTAAGTAAAGTAACATAAAAAGTTTTGGTGTCTGTACACAAACTTTGGTAATTTTGTTATGTGCTGTAACTGATGCACATCTCGACCGCTAAACTCTTCCAGGCCAGCCAAGAAGCAGACAACGTCCTCATTCTGCAGGAGAAGAAGCTGGTCACGTGTCCCGGCCGCAGGTCCCTGCAGGTGACCAAGAACCGTTTCGATGGGGACGTGGGCATCTTCCCCCTGGATTTCATCAAGTCCTCGCTCACCTTCTCGTCTCCCATCAAGGGCAAGCACAAGCTAAAGAAGGTCGCCCCCAAGCCTGAGGGCAAGGAGGGCGAGGAGAACGAGGAGGCCGAGAGGAAGGAGGTGGCGGTGAAGAAGGAAGAGGTTAAAAAGGAGAAGGTGGCCAAAACAACAAAGACTCAACGATCTGTTAAGAATCCTGCAACAGGAAATGGAACCACACACAAGTAATAAGTATAATTCATAGACTGTACGGATCATTTTCTCTGCGTCCATATTAATATTCTGAAGCAGAAAAAAGGGAAAGAAAAGATGATCCAGAGTCAAACCTTTTTGTCCTGATGTCTTTTTTTTTATATAAAAGATAATATTGTCAGACAGTTTTATGTCCATATTATAACAGAGTCAACTAAGCTGAACATATATTATAGTAAAGTATAGAATACATGAAATAACGTCTCTGTAATTCACAGCAAAACATGTAATCAGACTCCAGAAAAATTTTGATTTTTGAAACTTTATTACATCATGGAATGAAGAAAGGATATTTCAACCAGAATGTGAACTCATGTTACACTTCTCCACGGTTTCTGAAGCTTTTCTATACAAATACTGCTGTAAGTTAAGACTGAATTCTGAAATACTGTTTAACTTGTTCTCCGGTTTCAAAAAAAAAAAAAAAAATACTGTGACAAAAAGCTACTGTTTTCATGGTAATGTTTAGTATTTCAAAGCACTTACACACTACTACAATGTGATCTCTACTGAACTTTTCTACATTAATGATGTATTGAATGAGCTTTTTTTTATAATAAAATTTTTGTGATGCACCTTTTTCTGTGTGTGTTTTCATTTGTGGTCAACAGGGGGCGGTACATGCTCAACACATGAAACTTGAGCGCAGATAAAAGCTGATGTGACTGAACCCTTATTTACAACTGGCATTCATAACTTGACCGCAAACATGTGTGTTTGATTTAGCTTTGTCTTTACACATTAATGTGACTATTTTAACGTTGATGAAACGATTTACCCCAGATGTCTGCGTGATGTACAAGCGTGACAGTGCACAATCATGAATAATAGTAGGGAAAAATATGCTTGACACAGCATCTTGGTTAATTCTGCACCACTCGGTAAAGCTGGAAATAGTGATTGCTTTTCATATAAATCTTTTGGCAGCTCTGAAGAGAGCTTCAGAGATCTTTAGCCTGCTGTGAGCACTACCACCTTTTGAATACTGATAATTAAGAAAAGCTCAGATAACACATGTTGAGAAGGTGATGCGGGTCAATAGAGTTTAACACGCCAACCTAAATGAACGGTACCTTCCTTTTACTGACAGGAGGAGGCATCTCTGGTGTCACATTACGTAATCCATTATTTAGAGTGAGTGACTTTTAATAAATGCAAAGTCTGTTTCGAAAAACATCTTCATATGAATATTTCATAAGTGAAATCAATTGCCTTGCTCGCACCAGTGTGGGGTTACACGTGGATCCGGCAGCTTTCAGGAGCGAGAAAGACTGTTCCTGCAAGATGAGGGTCGTATTTCATCGCCGCAAAGCCAAATAAATGTCAGATTTATGATATGGGAAGGGTTCAGTGTGGGGATATTAAAGTGCCTGTGTGTTTTATATCAGGGCCTTTGATGATTTTCAACCTTGGCTTCCATACTGAGTAAATTTTGTCTCACCCTGGGAGTTACACTCATTAAAAAATTAATGATCTTTGCACTTTGGGACTCTCATTAAGACACTCCAGGACTCCTGCAGCCAGTGTTGGAAAGTAACTACTACTACTTAAGTACAATTTTGAGGTACTTGTATTTTACTTGAGTATTTCCATGTGATGCTACTTTATTCTTCCACTCCACTACATTTATTTGACAGCTTTAGTTACTTTTCAGATGAAGATTTGACACAATGGATAATATAACAAACTTTTAAAATACAACACATTGTTAAAGATAAAACCAGTGGTTTCCAACCTTTTTGGCTTTTGACGTCTTACAAACAGCAGTGTGTAGTCGGGGTCACATTTCAGATGTCTATGAGTTGTTAACAGCTCCACCAAACAGTGATTTTTCCCTCTAAACTTCTCACATGCTTTCATTTCAATAAATGTTCAAATGACCCAATATTTCAGCAAAAATCAAAGATTAGAAAAAGAAAAAAAAAAGGAAAACTCAAAACAGATTTGTTTTGAGTAGTCTTTTTTTCCTCTTTCCTCTCCCATTAATCATCTCACGACCCCTCAGATTTATCTGCTGACCCTTTGGAGGGGCCCCAACCCCTAGGTTGGAAACCAGTGGACTAAACTAGATAATTGTACATAAAGTAGTTGAAACTAGCTCCACCTCCAGCAGCTACAACAGTAACATGCTGCTCTAACACTGATGCTTCAGTATTAATTTAATGATGTCATATATAATAATATATCAGTCAGAGGAACCAAACATTGTTGTATTTGTACTTTTGCAGAAGTAAAGGATCTGAGACTTCTTCCATCGCTGCCTGTAGCAACCAGAAGCAAGCACTTAATATCACATCAGTCAAAGATGGCTGTCATATCTGTATCGTTGTATTTTTGGTTTATGAAATATTTTTGGATATTGTTCTACCGTTCGTTGCCTCAGTCCACATTTCACAGAGAAAGGGGCCTCTCTGTCTGCCTCTGGGATCCATTTCTGACAGACCAGCCCGGGGAAGCTCCTGGCACCGGACTCACTTTACACATGGTATGTTGACCCCTGAGCTCCTCGGACAGCTGAAATTGTAAAATATTGTTGTAAGCTGCGGGAATCATTCCTGTGTGTGTTTGATAAATGTAAGTCACTGTAGATGAGATGGCAGAAAGAAGACAGTTCCTGGTCAGATGCAGTGATTGCCAGAGGTTTTTTTTCTCCATACTTCTCTCATTTTTCTTCTTCTCTGAGCCTTCCTTTAGTGTTTAATGTTTTCCTGTGAATGTTTTACTGCTGTGTGAGTACACGTTGCTTTCCATAATGACTCCAGGCTGTGTGCCGGATGGGTCTGAGTGTCCTCTTGACAGTGTGGGTGTGGGAAAGAGGCTGCTGAGGCCTCTGAATGGGGCTCTTTGTGTTTTAAGGCATTTCTGCGCCCAGATGATGGCAGTTCCATCTCCTACCAGCTCCTCAAAAGAGGGAAAAAACAAAAATTGGAACGAACGAGAATTTACTCAAATATTTACACTCCGTAGCTGTCAGCCACACTATTACTTTGCTTCATCCAACTAGGCTTTCAGAGATCATAGATCAAGTTTTCTATTTCTTTTCAAAGAGTAAACAGGCGGTGAAGATACACAACTACGTTAAACGCTGAGATCATTATGTACGTCAGAGTGCAGCGCTGCGAGTCTGATTGTTCTCTTTTGTTTTGAATGGCTTGTACCGATCAGAGCTTTGCATGCCTATTCAAATAGCTGCCATCTGGAGAGGGAAGGAGATGAAACAACTTGAGTTACTCTTAATCATGAAGCAAACAAATTGTGCAGAGACCAAAAGAATTCCACTTCATCAAAACACTATAGGATATGAGACGACGTGAATAAAAGGAGGCCAAGAAAAGATGTTTCAGCTGCAGATAAATCCTCCTGTCATGCAGCATTTGACCTGAAATCCACTGAAAACATCATAATCAGATGTGATGATGAAGAGTATTAGAAATAGATCTGCTCCCTAAACTGACTCCACAAACAGGAAAAAAAAAAAAAATCCAGACATTATCATAACAGCGAAAATGAACTCGAAGCCCCCAGCTACTCTCGGCAGTGCTGATGATGGGACGCATGGATACATGACATGCATGTAGCTCTCCGACCCATTAGCTGCCCCTTCATTAAGGCAACTATTTGACGAAGTCTGGAGGTAATTTCATGACCTTCAGTAGAAGTCAATCAGCCGGGGGTTTTTGGCACTGCAAAGGGACTTTACTCAACGTCTCAGATGGGGTCGAATTTAGAGTATTTTCAGCTCATCTTGGCTATTCACTTTCTTGCCCAGAGTTAGATGAGTAAATCAATACCACTCTTAAATCTGTCCAATAAATATAAAGCTAAATCCAGCAGCTGGTTAGTTTAGCTTAGAATAAAAACTGGAAACAGTTAGCCTGCAGGCTCTGACAAAATGCACCACTGAGGCTCATTAATTAACACATTATATCTTATTTGTTTAATTTGTATGTAAAATGAAAAAAGTGTAAAAATGACAAGCTGACAAGTGGTTTTGTTGTCAGGCTAGCTGTTTCCCTCCGCTTCCAGTCTTTATGCTAAGCTAAGCCTAGCATCATATTTAAACACGTGAGAGCGGTATCAACCTTCTCATCGCACTTTGCAAACAAACACATTTCTCAAAATCCTATCTATTCCCGTGAAGTATGTTTGTGCACTTCCTAGTGGTTTAATGAATTATGGGGGAGTGTGTTTTTTCTGCCTTTGATGCAACAACAGACTCATTGTTTAAGAAGAATTTCTGTTCTTATATTGAACAATACCGTACAGTGGAGAGAGATTGGAAATGTCACATAGTCTGATATCTGCTTCTTTTATGAGTCGTGAACAATGTGTAGCTTTGATTGTGTGTTAAACACATTTGGGCCAGAGAGTGTTCTCTGAAATTGGAAAATCATCCCTGGTATAGCCAAAAGCTCTGGAACAAACGAGCGGAGTGAAAAAGCGGATGGTGAGTTGAAATCCTCGGCATGTTTTGAGAATACTTGGTGTACCAGTTCATTCAGGGTAACGACAATAATACTGTGGAGTTCGGAGTCACTCACTTATTCACTGAATTTCAAATGCATTTTTAGACTAATCTGGGACTCATTTTTCATGCTGCTGGATAAACCCCAAATTTAGCAGCTGAAAGAAACAGTGAGAATGTTTTTTTGACCTAGACTGACATTAAAATAGAAAGTGTGACAGAACATGCAGGGAGAACATTGAGAGCATGGAGGGGTACAGTGAGTATGTAGAACAAGTTCAACAGTACACTGTGCCTGTCTGTGGTTGTGAAACATTACAATTCCACCTCTTTGTAGCCGGCACAGTAACTTTTCTTATCTTTGTGTGTTCATTGCACAATCCATGAATTGGATGCAAACTTAAATGCTCATAAATAACATTTCCATTTCCATCATAGCAATATGCATGCCTTGGTTCTCTGCGCATTTGCAGGCAGAGCACGCTGAGGACTCACGTCTCTTGCAGACAGACCAGAGGCCGTTTCAGACTCAAAGCTGATTCAAGATGCCCCACCGACCATCCCCTCAATGTCAGGTCATGAGGGGGAGCGGGTGGGGGTTACTCTGCCTCACTTACTCACGTGCACTCTGCACGTTTGACCCATATTACCCAACAGTAGGTCTGCTGTTGTGCATATTAATAACCATGTGCACACATCCTCCCCTCTGTGCTCCCAGACCAGGAGAAGACTCGTGTTTCAGCTCATTATGTGAATTTAAAGGATAAGAATGGCTATATTTTTTGTACTGTCAACAAATCCTGTGAAGAACCAAAACCAGCTCCATTATTGTCCTAAAATGATTAAAAACACATCCATGAGCCAAACCGTCGCACTGGGTGACATGTTCCTTTATTATAAAGAACATGACCACTGTAGTTTGTTTTGAATTTATACCACATATGTTGGAGGACCCAAAACTCCAAAAGGAATTGCTGAAATTGCTTTCATAAATCTTTCAACTTTCTAATCCCCTTCAAAGTAATCGTCCCATCCCTGGAAACATTTCCTGTAGTCATCTTTTGTCACCATGTCCAGAGCCTCCAGCATTTCTTCCACGGCGGGTAAGTACACTCTACTCCCGTCTGTCGATGGCTTCCGCAAAATTTTGGGTCACCAATCAAATACTGTCCTGCTGTGTAGCCTATTGATCTGCATCTGGAAATAGTCCCCAACAAACACACTATTTACTCCTGTTTGCTTAAAACAACAGAGTCCAGCTGCAAAATGACTTACCCTTTTTTGTTATATATATAAAAAACAAACACCCCCTCCCCAAAACTATATATTTGTGTTGAATTTCAGGGTTCATTCTTGACCTTGAAAACAACAGCGAGACAAAAACAATCAAATCTAAAATCTAAATGAGTTTACTTGCTGTTTCTGAAGCTTTTAACCACATGTCATGGTCTTCCTCAGCGGATAGAGTTCCTTAGTTGTCACGGAGATGGTTTAGTGTCATCATGTGACCTGAAGTATGGAATTTCGGTCATGTTAACAGCAGGCGGGCTCTCCCATCTCCATGACAGCTAAACAACTCCTCCATCCGCTTACGAAGGACACAAGAATGGTTGAAAGCTCTGAAAACAAGTCGGGCTTTGTGTTTAGAGCTTCTTTTTTTTTTTTTTTTTTTTTTGTGAAGCCATATTTTCATGACCAGTTATTAAAGATTTATGTAATCAGTAGGAAAACAATGAGCTTTAGGCTGAGTGCCACAGATGGGAACACATTGAAAGACAAACTAACACATTGTTTTGGTCTTCTGGTGGGATTTATTATCAATAACTAAAATATGAAATAACACCAGACTGAAGTAAGTGGGTGAGCTCAACACATGTGTGACTCAACGAAAATCTAGTGGCTTTGAACTGTAAAGACCTTGGGCCCACGGTGCTTCACCTCTCTGTGGGCGGCAGGTAGAGAGGTTCACCAACAAACATCTAAAGGTCACCCAGCATGTTTTGCTCTTGGGTGCTCTGTCAGTGCGCCCATACTGAGCCGCAGTCTGTCTCTCACACCGGCTCCAGCATCCTTACAGGTCCCGTTATTTTTGTTCCTCAGTCACCTCAGCAATGCAGAGGATACCGTGCGCTCGTGTCTCAAATTCTGGGCTGTCATGTAGCATTAGCAACGGGCCTTTAGTTAACCATCCACCCCCAGTGACAGAGCTGTACTGTAAACACCTGCCGTCTCAGTGTGCTCGACTGGCCGTGCTCTGCCTTTTGAACACGACAGGGAAAGCTTTTGCGAGACACCAGCGTGCCCAGGGCTTTATGTAACACCAAGATCTGGCCAAAGAGAACGCTGAGGAGCTTAATCTGCCCTGGCACCAACGGGTGTGGAGGCTGCTCAAGAGCCCCGAGGGGACTGGAGAGGGTGCACCGTCTTACTCAGCTGTTCAGGCTTCTCGACATACTTGAAAAATTATAGAGGTTAAATTAGGGGGCAGGTAGAGTGACAATAAGAGCATAAATAGTGGTGGTAGAGGAGTGCTGGGTTTGTAGTCAGGAAAGTGGAGTCTGAGGTGCAGCGAATAGCCGAGGAAACTGTTAAATGAGGCTTTGAGCGGTGGCAACCTCTGTTTTTAATGAGTGGAGGGCCTCATTCCTCTTAAGCAAGCGGTCCGAATTAGAGTCCTACACCAGGGATAAGTGAGGCTCTTGGCAGGGCCCCAGCACCTCACACCAGACTTTCTTTTCATTCACTCTGGAGAGCGAGAAAGACAGAGAAAAAGGGGAGCCGGAGACAGCTTTGCCCAGCCAACCAGGCCTACTTCAGAGCCAGGCCAAAGAAAATGCCCATTCACTCTCAAATTAGCCGTCTGCATGGCCACCTTCAAAAGAAGCCCCTCTCTGCCTAATCTTCTCAGACTGTGTGCACACACTGACTGTCTGCTTCATGAACGCCTGAACGCAGTAAACTAGAGCCAGTGGTCACCCAGAGCAGCAGTTAATTGAAGCATTATCAGCATAAGCATGGTCAGTTAAGCTGATTATCTGACAGCGTAGTACCTTCCATCGGGGATGCATATAAAATAAAGCCGTGCGCATGTTGCTTATGTTGAATGTGATCATTTCAAAGCCGTTTCCTGACAGTTCTTTGTGATCGATTGAATATTCCTCTCATAAAAATGACGGCATTTTTAACCGAGCTCCTAAATTACAAAAGGACAATTGATAACGGGGATCAAAGTGAGTTCACTGTTCCTTGGCACACTGATACTGAGATTAGATGGCTGAGGGAGTCTTTGGCACTTCCAGCAGCTCCAGCCTGTAATGACAAAAGATGTTGAATTCCTGCAGAAAACAAACACGCAGAGCTAACATGAAACCGTGCCAAAAATGTTGATATTCATATCAAGTGACATGTTCTGACAATAAATACATTACACACGGACAACATCTGTCTGTCGGAGATTAGCGACTGACAAAGACAAATAGAGCCGCATGTGTAGAACGTTACTGATTGCTTTGTTTTTACAAGACATATGGAGACATGTTCCATAATCGACTTGTTCATGATTAACAGAAGCATAAAAACCATATGCTCCACTCTGCCTAAGGGCTAACTCTTCAGTGTGAGTGACAGCTTCGATGGAATTACATTTTACAGCTCGACAACGGCTGCTGTCTATCAACATTCCCACCTACAAGATATTGCCATTTTCTGTACTGCCTCTAACATGCTGTTATTTCTCTGACAGCTTTTACATTTTCAAACATGACAGCCAGATTATTTTACAGCAATTTTTTCAAAGCTTGCTAGCTTTTTTTAGGTTGTAAAATCTGTTCCTTCTGTTTATGTGTTGTGAGGCCGAGATGCACTTTTCAAACCTCTGAACAAGAGCAGCATCACACGTGTGTGTATGGTGAACAAAACTTCACAGTCAGAACAGTGTTTCGTTTGAGTTCGTCGTACTGTCCCTCTTGTTATGAATGAAGACGGGACAGACAGGTGGAGGACCCAGGCGCCGAAACAGGGAAGCACAGGTTGAACGAAAAAAGGCTTTAATAAATCAAAGTTGAAAAAAGGGTTTATATGTCCAAAAAAAGCAGGCGGGTCAAAAACAGTCAGAAAGCCCAAACCACGAGCAACAGCAGGAGCAAATAATGAAAATACCTGACTGAGACAGGTAAATGCACTGAGGAAGAGGTGGGTGAGGAGGAGGAGGAGCAGGGTGGAGTTGATAGGCTGAGGAATACAGGTCTAACGAGGCTTGGAGGGAAAAGCAGGAAACTGTTTGTGCGAACAGACAACAAAAACCCAGAAAAAAACACAATGAAACCAGACAGGACTGTGACAGGATCATGACTCCTCTTCTTTATCAGTTTTATTTTTGGTAATAAACGGTCTATCATAACTGGTAATCATGGTAATGCGCAGGTAATAAAGTCTGAAAAAACCCTCCACAGTTCACATTCAGCAGCATCCTCACACATCGCTGAATACAGTTCAACACATTATGACATCCATGAGATCGATAACCTCTGTCTATGTTCTCTCTCCCTCCGTAATATTACATTTTATTCTTCACTCTTCTCTTTATATACTCCGTTATTCTCTCTGTGTTGAGTCTACATCATGTTAGATCTGCTACCTTTCATTCTTTAAACAGTCTTAGCGTTCGAGGTATGGCCTTGTCTTGTTAGTTGGCTTTGGTAAAAAAAGAAAATACCAGGGACAATAATGGAAATAAGTCCACAAAGTTTTATCTTAAAAGTGTTGTCAATAAACCTTCATTTAAAAGCTCAACTCCTAGCATAGCTCACTAGCTTAGCTTAGCTTCTAGTCACCCATAGTTAGCATACACAGCCTCTTTAACTATATTACACCGGTTTGTGACTTTTCTCTCCTCTTTAAAGTAAATTCCAGTTTGTTAAAAGTTGGATCTTATTTTCATACTTTTGGCCTTCATTTGTTTCTGCAGTAATAAACAAGTTTCTTGCTGAAATAAGGAAAAGCTAAAAATAGCATGAAACACGAGAAATAAGAAATAAGCAGTCAGATGATCATGCTGGTTTTAAACAAACTCCCGGGGTTGCCAGACTTATTTAGAGGAGAAAGCAAAGACAAACTGTAAAATTGTTATTCAAACCGTCCAAAGTAAACACTGGAATCATGCAGTCATTCTGTTTGAGGGGCCAGAGTTTCACAATCCACATGTTAATGCTTACAGAAAACAAAGTTGTTACCAGAAATGATCCGCTTTGGCTTCTATGTTTATGATCAAACTGCCCCCTATCGTACCCATCTACAACTACTGTATAATTGACACTTATTAACACTAGATTGTATTTAATAGCAATAATAAAAAAAAGGCTGAAAAGGCTTTAAACTCAGGCTTTATTTAACGTTAAGTCGAGAAACATATAACTACTGTTTTTACTTACACCAGTGGTTTAATGTTTTACGTTCATACAAATTGGAATTATCCTTTAAAATAGACGTGAAATCATTGGATTAAGTAAATACATCAGACTTTTTTTTTCTTCAGCTTATGGCAACTATCCACTTGTGTCTATTGTAATTACCTTTTTCATGTAGTACCGAGTCACTGTGCTGGGAGGCAGGTCACACTGTGAGTAGCCGATAAAGGTGACAGGCTGTTTGGGTTCAGGTGTCAGCAGGGCGGTCTCCGTGTTTCCCCTACTTGTCATTCATGTATTTTGTCTTGTTTATCCTCCCTGAGTTGTGCACTGCTTCTCAGTGTTCTTGATTATGTGTTTCCTTGCAGGTGTAAAGTTTTATCTACCTTTTTATCTTACTGGCAGTAAGATGAGTTATATTAATCGACCGTTTTATAGCTTTTCTAAGTGCAAACATGTAAACTAAAAATGCTGGGTGAATAATAGAGGAAAGGCTCCAGGAAAAAAAAAAGATATACAAGCAGAAGGAGCTTTCTTGGTGCATGCTCTACTGCAAATACTGGATATCATGTAAATCAAATGCAAAGTGCACAAAAGGGAATATCAGGTAAGTACATGCATTATATTATAGCACAATTGGGAAAACCTAAAAATTTCTTTCCCTGGCTTCCTCTGAACATGCCTAATGTATCATAATGGAAAGTACTGCAGTTTCACATTCAGGAAATGGACTCTCAAATTACTTAGCAGAGATCTAGGGGCCATTTATGAGCGAAATGAGTTGCAGCGTCACTGACCAATTACTTTTCAGCGATTATCTCCATCCGGCATGTTTGTGAATAAAATGAGCTCACAGTGGACGCAGAAGAGAGGTCATTATCAGTCAACGCAGCATAATTGCAGATGGGTTGGCTGCTTTGGGCCACGATAGGCATCTTGTGCATGCACACCCCGGCCCAGCCAGGAGCAGAGAGCACTGGGAACACAATGTCCCCGTGCTCGAGTGGCGAAGAGCAGACTCAGAGGTTTGATTTGGGGGAGTCATTATCAACAGACACACTGCATTCAACCCACACACAATTATCAATTACTGTAACAATTCTCTAGTGGCCGGATAAGTGCTGGACAATTTTCCTCCTTTCCCATCAAGACTGATTGCTGGATCCCCACCAGTTTAAGACCAGACCAGTAAGACCAATTTCCTTGCAAATGCAGTTCAGCGTGTTGAAAATTAAAGAAAACTTAGGAAATGTGCTGCCTAAACATAATAAAGTAAGTAAGCCAACTAAGGCGAGCATGCAGGAGTGCGTGTTCGTGTTCAAAGGAAGTATGCTAATTTAATTAGCTGCCTCTTTACATGCAGGAAGTAGAAATTTAATTAATTGTTAATCCATCTGTAGTGATGCCGATGTTGTCTGGATGATTTCACTTTTGCATTTTCAGTTTTTTTTTCTTTTCTTCTTTTTTTTCCATCCTTCTTTTTTTGTCTCTGCATGTGTAATGAAACCATGCGTGAGTTATTTTTATCTTTTTTAAACTGAAAACATGTAAACTGCTAGACAACTTAAGGAAAAGATCAAATGAAGAATGTGAAATTCATGCATACAGACATACAAGCAAATGGATCTTGGTGTGAACTCTACTGCAAATGGTGTAAATTAAATCCTAAACAAATTACCAAGGAATTACATGAATCTTATTAACACACACCTTTGAATACCTGAAGAAAACTGTCTTGCATTTATCTGCGTAAGTCTGTATCATGATGGGAACATCCTGCATGGTGACTTTACGCGTTCATTTAATCATATAGGAATGAAATTCACATGCGTTCATGTCTACTTTAAACAGGAAAGCAGGTCTACGTTGTTTTTTATTGAAAGTGTTTTACAGAGATGTTTTGGATCTGAGAAGTGTTTCTATTATTTTGTCCACCCCTTTTACATCAAAAACTGGACATTATAACCTTCATGAAGGTGTTTTTGTTGTTGTTGTAGAGCTTTTGTATCAGGTAGGTGAACTTAAAAACTGGCAATTGTTCTTTTATAACAGACTTTCTATATAATGCTTAATGTTTACTATATGTTATGGAGCTGAGACAGAAAAAACCAAACCATGTGACATTCACCACCACAGTTATAAAAAAAACCCTTAACTCTCTGTGGGACTATGTATATAGCCTTGTTTTACTCCTGTGGAGCTGCAGGGCTTGTCTGCGAGGGTTGAGGTTAGTCAGGTACGACCTCGTTTTACATATTTAGAATACAGAGCAAAGAACCGGTTGTGCTGGAACAGGCTGCGAATCTAGGGTACTTTATCTTCATCACAAACCATTGCACTGTAGGCCTCTGTAATCCTTTTACAACTCAACCACACTGCTTCAATCACTTTATGCAACTATTATTGGACACTGTTCTAATATTATAATGTGTCTAACAGGCCAGTATTATAGTGTTATAATACTCTGTGGTGTTGTAATGCCTATAGTATCCCTATACTGGTTCTGTCCCTATATTCCTTTAAGATATTAAACTAAGTGAATAGTTTGCTTATATTTTGTTAAAACTGATCATTTAATTTAATAAAGTCTAGTGGGCCCAGTTCATGTCCTGGCTTTAGGGCAGAATGTGAGCTGAAGTGTGCTACTACTAGTGTGTGTGTGTGTGTGTGTGTGTGTGTGAAGCAGACCTCACAAGCAGGACAAAGCCGGAAGCTAGCGACTTGTCATTCAAAATAAAAGTATGGAACTTAGTTATGGCACAACCATGTGGGCATTTCAGCTTTGTAAGTCCTTCTGAACATATAGCCACAACTGTAGGTTAAACGGAGATTTATAACTTTGTATACACTCACTAGGTACTTTATTAATAATACAGTAGATAGATTTTAGGTTTAGGTTTTTGTTTAAATGCCAAAAATAACTCCAAATATTCATGCATTCGGAAATCGATAGTGTTTGGGTGCCTCTCTGTGCAGTGCTGTTCTGAAAGATGACAACTTCTGTGTCGTTGCTTAGGAAACTCTTGGTGGTGTATCTCCATTTAAGGAACAGAGCAGTACATAATGTGTGTGAATGAATGAATGAATGGTTGAGTGAGTGTGAGCAGCAGCAAAAATGACAGTGAATGCAGGCAGAGCACAGGAAAAGGTTAGCAGTAATCTGGCAGTAAATGTACAATACAGGCTGATGATGGCAAGAAAAAAACAATTTCAATGTTCATATGGGCACCTGACTGTTGTTTTAAAGGACCAGCGTGTTGGCTTCAGTGGCATCTAGCAGTGAGGTTGCAGACTGATAACGCCTCCCGCCACTCTGATGGATGTATAAAGAGAACTAGATACAGTGTTTGAGGCTCTGTTCATTCCTGTGAGAATTCAGTGGTACATGAAGCCAAAAAAAGCCACTTTCTGCTGTAAAGAAATTGCCTGGATGAAAACATACTGCATGGGCTCTATGGAGCAGGCCACACCCACCCAGGGAGCATGCTCATTAGAGACTTCCAGCTAACTTAAATGGGGATAAAACAATTCAATTGTGTGGTTCTTCTAGGCTTTCAAAACCATCAGACCCAATGTATCAAATTCTGATAGTGAAACAAATCATTTTGCGGGGGTTGTGATGCTCAAAAAATGTATCACAATCTAAATCTGTGGGGAAAAGTCTTTTTGGGCCAGTGTGTATCACGTAATGTTGTAATAACACATTCATGTTCCAGTGTCCAGTTCTCTTTATACGTCCGTGGTCAGCGTCCCTTACAGGCGTGTAGGGAAACCTACAGTAGCTGTGAAACTTGTGAAAAATGATCCTATTGAGAGCCTTTCACATTTTGGTTTGTCCACTCTAGGCCACTGTAGTAACATGGCGGTGCAACACGGTGGGCTCCGTGGAAAAGGACCCGCTCCATATGTAGATATAAAGGACTCACTCCAAGGTAACGAAAACACAACAATATTTATTATTATGCGATTATACACTAATTAAAGCATACTTATGATTATTATATTGCGTTTCTGTTGAGTCTGTTCCACTAGATACCTCCGTCCTTTAAGGGGAAGAAAAGTAGGCTATCTTATTTTGACAGGCCAAACCGGATGTAGCCGCTGCTGTTGTCGCTAGCTTGTCGGTGTCTCTTTAACACGAGCAGCGTCGCTTCAGACCTCCGCACAACAACAAACGCGCTTTCGGCGGCAGGAAGACTCTCAAGAACGAGAAAGAAAGACATTTAACATGTAGTTTTTGTCAGCAGACACCTTCGAAAAGTTAACAGTCTGTGGATAAGAGGATTTAAAAAAAAAAAAAAACGGGACAAAGACACCGTCGCATCCAGATTTTCTCGGCAGACTTTACAGAGCAGAGCAGACTGTCCAACATACATGGTAGGTTTTTTTTTTCTTTTTACTTGGTTTACTATTGTTTTAACTAGCGTAATAATAATATAATTAGTTAATTAACATGTTTTTAATCGGCGTTATAACTGTAGCACTACAAATGTGCTGTGTTGTTGTATTTGTAACTTGAAAGCAATATAAAAAAAAACACCTTTTCGTGTTTCTGCACAGGTGTGAAGGTTAAATTAATAACTCTTATTAGTTGTGCATGTCTTTTTCTGCCCTTCAAACTCAAATAACCAGCTTACATTACTTCATGGAGGAAGTTTTTTTTTTTTTTTTTTTTTTTTTTTTTTTACAAATAGTGCTTCAAAAGTCTTTTACTATGTAAAATACCACCTGGGGATCCCTGGAGTTTTTTTTTTTTTTTACTGTGTCAGATGTGGTCCAGTATAAAAAAACCCACAGTTGCCTTTCATCGTTATGTGCATCAGACATGACAGGTTGAGTGGGTTTAGACATAACAAAGTGCCTCCTACACTATATCCAGACTCATTTCCTGCTCAGACTTCCAACTTCAGTCCAGATTACGACCCAACAATTTCCTTATCATGGACCTTCAGCATGTTTCTCCACCTCCCTCCTGAAAACAAATCTTACTGCCTTTTTATCTTATCAGTGGTTTTAAACAAGCTAAATACAGGCCTTGACAATTCATGCTTTATAGGCATGTAGTAGGATTGTGTGTCAGTCTGCACAAACTGTAAAACACTTTGCTCAGTGTTTGTTTTCTGAAGCGGGAAATCAGAAAGAAAACACTTAAACGTCCTCAAACTAGGCATCATTTGGGATTTGAAATACATGTCTGCTCTGTAGACAGTAAATGGGGGTCAGTGAGTCATGTTATAAAAGAAAAAAATGCTAAAATTCTCTCTTTTTCACCTTCTCAAATATGAATATTTTCTGCTTTCTTTGGTCTTGTATGATAGTAAGCTGAATATCTTTGGGTTATGGACTGTTGGTCGAGACAAAACAAGACATTTCAGGTTGTATCTCAGACTTTGGGAAACAGCGATTGACATTTTTCACCATTTTCTGGCATTTTTCAGACCAAACGACTACTGGATTGATCAAAAAATAACCGTCAGATGAACCTATAATGAGAATAATCATCAGTTGCGGCCCTAATGAATACAGTATAGTAATATTTTCTGGTTCATGGATGAATCGATCTTCACTTCTTTCTGGTCGTCATGGACAGTAAACTCAATATCTTTGGTTTGTTGACTGTAAGTCGGACAAAACAAGACATTTAAGGACGTCTCTTTGGGCTGTGGGAAACATTTTTCACCTTTTTGTTTTGACATTTGAAATGTTTTTCTTTTTTTTTTTTTTGAACCAGGACTTAAATATCCATTGGTTGCAAGAGCTCACCCTAATCTTCCCATTCACTGCCTGTTGGGATGGTGGCACATTTTACAACCCAGTGACAACACAAAACAATCCACGGTCTATTTTCTAGCTTGACACACAGAGAGAGAGAGAGAGAGAGAGAGAGAGAAGTTCACTTTCACTGACTGGCCCTGTGGCGCAGCAATAACATGTGTGAATTCTTAAAATGAATGGCATTCCCCCTCTGACGCCGTCTCGGCTCCACACAGAGGTACTTTTCTCGATATTATTGCGCTGCCAGGTGAGCTGCGAGACCGGGAACGCCACAGTTCGTGTTTTACCAGGAGAGGAAACAAGAACATGACTCAGTGCAAAGCTCACAAAAGTTTGCTTGTTGGTAAAGTGGATTTCTATTAAGTGGGATTTATGAGTTCATATGCACACAGCAGCTCTGTGGTGAGTTAACACCCCCCCCCCCCCCCAAGATCCCAGCAGTGCTCATTTAGGTAATGAGGTTAAAAAAAGAAGCGCCATCTATTTTAGTATGCAGCTGCCTCATCTGTAAACAAAAGGCCAAAAACTTGGAACAAGATGATAACACGACAAAGGCGAACAAAACAAACCCCCGGCCCCCATGAACTCATCCCTCCACACCCCCCCACAACTCTGCAGGATGTTATATCCAAATGTCTTCAGCCTAAACACCCCAGGAGGAGGAGGAGAAGGGGGGTGGGGTGGGGGGGTCACATGCTTAAAAAGGTGATCATTTCTCAAGTGATTTTCTGCACACATGGCGAGCTTCTGTCAAACAACTGTCAGAAGACTGCTTAGTCAGCGTATCGGGATGTTAGCATCTGCGCTCCCTTGTTCTAGACGTCTCACCCCCCCTCCTCACCCCTCTCCACATGTTTATATAACGGAGTTAATGTCTGCAGGCTTAGGGTCGGGTTTTATGGCATCGATATCGAAACCACTCATTGAATGAGCGTATGTGCCGTTCTTACTGCAGCTACAGATGCTTTCGGTTTTACCTTCAGATAAAGCGGTTTGAAGTCCGTGTAAAGCAATAACAACAATAATGTTCTGAGTTTGTGTCACCACAGGAAAATGTGTAATTAACCACACAGCCACATTTGATTAAAACAAATGTCAAACTATCTAGAACAAGGCTTCAGAATCGTGGGAAAATAAGTAATAAATATTTTCAGCTCTGAACAACGTTTTAGTTAACAACACTTGTAGAAAACGCCCGTATAAAAACACACAATTTAAAAATAAAAATAAGCCTTGTTTGTAGGTGTCAGCCAAGCAACATGGATGATATTTTAAAAATGAAGTAACTTTAGGAGTCAACATTTAATTCAGTGCAGTTTGAAATAACTGTTGAGTGCTAATGTGACCAAAAATGGCCTCATTCACCAGTAACAGCAGATTATCTTTCTAAAACTACTCGGTGTAAAAATAGTAACTGTGAGTGTATGTGCTCTTGTGTTTACTAGTAACCTCTGTACGTCATCGAGCCACCATTACAAGCCCGCCCAAAAAATTCTGTTGAAAAACAGTTTAGTGCTCTAAAACCACAATTCCCGACCGGCAGCCCACGAAATGATTAACTGATTATAAAAATAGCTGCCGATTAGTTTTCTGTCTAATCGATTAATTGACTAATCGTTGCAGATTTAAAACTAAACACCTCAGACGACTGCGAGTCGGGACAGAAGAAGACATTTAAGAACGTCGCCTCAAGCTTTGGGAAACAGCCACCGACACTTTTCACCATTTTCTGACGTTTTTTTATAGACAAACAAACAACTTTCAAACAGACAAATGAGTCGATAGTCCTAAAATATTCCCTCTTGTGTTTCTTTGTTACATTACAACCTGCTATCTGCTCTGTTTGTTCAGAATTTTTTTGAGCCTATTTACATTCGAGTCAGCAGACGTGAGAAAGTGTCGGACCACTCCCTTCTGTTGAAAATATGCGGCCTCTGATTCATGGTGGCAAATATGTACATACTGTGCCGTCCTTGACTATTAAATCCATTATCATCAACAGAGTCTTTGAAGTAGTGACATCTCTCCTCTTCATAAGATCACCGTCGCTGTGCTGTTGTTAAAAGTAAAGGACACTTATTGAAGAGCAGCAAGCCTTGAGGGTTCAGTACGTGTCGGTGTTGTGTGAGAAAGCACGGTTAACTGCAGATTACACACAAGTATGTGCATACAGAACATGTTCCTCTGTGTGTGTGTGCAGTATATGGTCATACATTTTAAATTCTCCACGTGTAGGAACACAGCTTGTTTCTTGTTTGGACTTCTCAGTATGAGGGAGACATGGAGGTGTGAGTATTAATCGCTCTAAAAGGCCTCGTTTCATAACAGAGGACGTTGTTTTCCGTAAGTGATGCTACCTGTCTGCCCTTGAGCTGTTTAAACAGAAGGTCAAGTCCCTCCATTATTTGCATTAGACTGCACAAACCGTCTCCCTGAAGAACAAATAGAAAAAAAACTTAAGTTGACAAGACAATAATGGGAACATGGTGGGAGGTGTGTTGCTGTCAGGCAACATAAAGACTCTGTTTATTTTTAGTTTTCCCGAAGGCCCATCATGTCAAATGAAATGCTTATTTAGTATTTTGTGGTTTTCATGTTGTGTCCCACTTGGTTGCCGTAATTAGTGATGCTGCACAGATTCCCCAAACCACAGTATGTAAAACGCTCTGAAATAATTGCTCTGTGACTCGGTGCGGCTTCTCAGACAACGAGCTGTGACGCAGAATGAACTACAGGCTTATGTCTGTTTAGTCTCCGCAATGACAGAAGAAGAAACACATCTCCAGTTTAAAAAAAAAAAAAAAAAAAAAAGACCTCTTGTTGTGTGTCTTAAATGTCTTTTAAAATGCTAATTCTGCTAACAGAAAACTTCCTGAAGGTTGTTTTGTTTTGTTTTTTTGGCGGCAGGTGAGGATTTCACGGATAGTTATCAGACCGCTGGTTGTTAAAGATCTGCTGTAGTGTCACAACACTGCGTCTAACTCAGACAATATGCTGAATGCACAACACAAGCAGTGTGTTGACATAACAGAGTGAACGCACTGCAGTTGACTTTAACCGTCAGCCTTCCTTTGACTTCCTCTTTACAGCAGAGTCCGACCAGATTACAATCTACTTTCTAATGTTTCTTTCAACCTCTGTGGACACTAGATAATGTTTACTGTGATTGGGATGATTCAAATCATTAAGCCTTTAGTCATAGAAAACGAGTCAGCCTTACAGTCATGAGTATGTATGATAGCCATCGGTTCCTGTAAACAGTCTTTGACCCCGGTGTGCCGGTTACACTTGTCTGTAAATAACATGGGAGCCGATTCTTGTTCCTCTTACCTTGTCAACACAAATCAGTGACTGAACCACCTTTTGTCACATGCTGTTACATCAAATTTTCTCCCGTTTAATCGGTTCATCCTGTCCTTTTTGTTCTGCGCAGCACTTTTGTAAACTCTGTTTTTAAGAAATGTTGTTATAATCTAGGAGTGGCTGATGTGGTCACTGAGGAAAAATGTATTTCTTTCCACTCCGAAAAGGATTTCAGATGATTCTGCAACTCAACAATAATTCAGACCAAGACACACAAACATTTAAAGGTACCCTGTGTAGTTTTCTCGTAAACAAACACAGAAATGTTTACATTCGCTGATTCGCACAATAACACATCGCGTGTACGCTTCAGGCCGAACAAATACGCCGACTGGAATTTTTGTTCTCACACAAAAACATGCAGATGTTTTTTTTTTTTTAGAAAAAAAAATAAAATATTTTGACGTTAACCTCGTCCAGCACTTCTTCCCTGCTGTTTTCTAGCGTATTGCGACACTTGTTGGCACGTTAACACCACCGACTTCCAATCAGTGGAACCGCTTTAACCCGAGGGACGTCTTTATAGCTCTGGTTTTATTTTATAAACATATATGTATCAGTAGTTTTATGATTATGTGTGTGGACAAAACAGGGACTTGCTCCATGACACCAGTAGTGATCAATCTCTCCACAGAGTGCCTTTAATCTCTCTCATGATAACAGTGTTATGATAACTAACAAGCCAGACAGATATCCCCTCTTGTGTCATATCATAACATCACAGTTAAACATCTCTCAGCTCTAATCCAGCTTTTCCTTTCAGTGATCCGCAACACATGCAAATCTTTCTCCCATTCTTCTGCCTCCCTCACAGACGCAGGACTCGCTGGCTTCTCTCCTCCACAGGACTCGCTTTGGTATTCTTAGATTCATAGCCAGCTCTGAGTCTTGTGCACAGCTGGACTGCACAGCTGTTTTAGGGCACTGGGAGTCAGGATTTTAGAGACCCCCCCCCCCCCCTCCCCTCCTGCCCCCCACCCCTCTTCCCGCCAATCCCTGAGCCTAGCAACAGATCAGGACTCTGTCTAATCTGGAGCAGGTAACGTGTGTGTGTGTGTTTTTGGAGGTTTTATTGACAGATGCACACACACACACATGCTCTCTAACACACACTCTTGATGATATTTGTTTATTCTACTCTGATCTTGTTTTTAGTTACATTTTTGAGAAGGCTCATGTCGTGGATATTTAGTTGACAGTGTTTCTTAACCTCCTCTGTTGACGGTATGGTGCATTTGTGGTCCACATGTCACAGTAAGGAAAACAACATGTGTAAACGATTAAAGTAATGATGAAAACAATGTTATAATATGAAACAGCGATGAGCAAACGGCTAATTATATTGTCACTATTCCTGTAATGTGCATAACACTCACTGCCCAAAGGAACATGTTTGATTATAATACACTTTATTTTACACATTAGTCATCACAGACATCATCGGCTGTGTTTATCAAGGCAACAACAAGTGCTTTTACACAGAGCGTTAAAGGCATCAAGATAGAATATAAAAGCAATGTAAAGAGACATTTAAATACAATAAAGTGTTAAGTTTGGCAACAAATGAAAAATATGTTCTTCCATCATATAACTTCAGTGAAACTAAATTTCCATGTGAAGATGGTCAATGGTAGATTTATCGTTAAAGGTATCTACTGGATTTCATTTTATCTGAGCATAAATAAGGAATAAAGTGAAGAAAATGAAGAGGTGCAGAGGAATGAGGAGTGTTACCTTGTTGGCCTGTCTGGCTGAATTGAGCTCTTAAAGACCGCAGCGCTGTAGTGAAAGTACAAAGATGAATGAAACAACTCGCTGCCCGTAGAGCAGTCAGGGTTGTTTTATATCTTAATATGACGGGAAGTGGAAATGATGCTACCAGTGCTGTTTTTTCTAATTCTACAAACAGCACAGTGTTCATCACTCGAATGCTGATGACCGCCAACTAATAGAAGAACCCACCTCCTCGTAAATTTCCATCAGGCTCTATAAATATATAGAGTTTTTTTTTTTACTCAATCACTGCTCCCAACGAGCCCTTTTTTCGTTTTTTTCCTCAGAAACGTCCGACATCGTTGCATCTTTTTCCCCCTGCAGCCACTTTGAAAGAGGACCCCGAGGAACTACTGCGGCAGTGATTTAGATTTACAGTTTCATAAACGGCTCTGATAAGATGCCAGAGCGGCCCGGACTTCGCCGCCTTCACGGCAAAGTCAGCTTTATCGACATCGCACATCAATGGGAGGCGAAAAAAAAAAGTGTCCTTGGAGGGAAGGAGGGAGGGAGGGAGGAAGAGAGGGAGGGGGACACTTTCTTTTATCCTGGATAATGTTGGAAGGTGTCAACTGAAGTCATCAAATTACTCATAACTGCATCAGCTATTCTGATGTGTGTGTGCTTTATTTATATTAGAATGATGAAATATTTCTTTGACCGATGGAAAGAGAAGTACATTATAGCCGGATCGGATTTCATCGACTCAGACTTCAGGGTTAGTTGGAGGACACGGGCACGATTTTGTTTTGTTATCTTTGGCCTCCTGCCCGAGTCCGAGCTTATTTTGTGTGTGTTTACGTTGAAGAGAAAGTCGTGACAGGAGGATATTTCACACACATACATGTACACGCCGTGTGTTGCGTCATCTGTTTGTCACTTGTGGATTATTATTAAAAAAAAAGCTCTGTTCCCATGAGCAGCAGCGACCGGCGGTGGTAGTTAGTGTGATTATGACATTCACAGCTGCTGCAAGGAGGCGCATATGTGCTAATGTACAGCACAGACCTGAAGCCTCCTTTTTTTCTTTTTTTTTTTCCCCTCTTCACGTCTTTCGTTCCCTCGTTGCTCTCGCACTCTTTTCTCCTCTCTCACCAACGCTCATTTTCCCACTTACTTACTCTTCAGCTGTGTCAACTGCCCGGTATCCCGCTGTAATCCATCTCACACCCTCCGACTGCGGTGCAGCCCAGAGCTATTCTCACAGACTGTGGTCAGGAACATGAGAAAACACTGAAATAGAAAAGCAAACAGGTCAGCAATTTGACATCGAGTTGTCCCAAACAGAACACAAACCTGTATCCCGTCTGTTTGCAGCACATAAGTCATCATTCGCTATATTATAGATAACGATTCATTGATTAATTGAGAATAATAAACGGCAGATTAATCAAAAATGAAAATAAAGGTCGGTTGTGGCCCGAAGTGCGTTTTGTGATGCAATCGCTTTGCTTGGAAATGAACCGAAGAAACTGTGAATTTTCTGAATTGAATTGAGCAAAACTGTTGAAATCAGAAAAGTAATTCATAATTTCCGCCTCTAACTTGCTTTAGTCATGTGCACCCAGTGTGAGATTATTATCGACAGTCCACTTTGAAATAAAGTGTGTAACATAATCTGGCTAAACTGCTTGGTTACAACCTTTCTGATTGTCTGACTACTCATGTTTCTTTCCCCCCGTCTGATTATTCGCCGTGTTCCCAGATCTCAGATATTACTTTGGTAAATACAAATCAGTCATAGATGGCCAGAATTATGAAAATCAGTTGTAATAAACAGGATTATCCTTCACGTTTAAATCTCTCTTCACTCCCTCCGCTCTTCTCTCCTCTGTTACAATCTCTACATCAGTTTTTCTTCATTTTTGCCATCATTTCCTCTTTTCCTTCCCTCTCACCCACCAAGGTCATAATACTTTTTCTTTCTTTCTCTCTTTCTTTCTTTTTTTCTCCCCCCTCCCCCTGATAGGTTTTCATAAATGGTCAAACACCAAACTTGGCTGTTTCATTTCAATTTGAAACTCATGACCCAGAGTAATCTTTCCTCTGTCTGTCATGTGTCCTTTTTTGTTGTTTTCTGAAGTTTAGAGCTGGAATATTGGTCTTGGATCGACAGATCCTCGGTGTTCTTGACATTTTGTCCATGCCGTCCTGAAAATCCTAAAACATTGTTTCAACTGTTCTGTCTCCATCCTTTTTTTCCCCCCTCTTTAGTCTTCCTTTAGTTTTCCTGCGCTCAGAGGTATGTAGCTGGACTTATGTAAGTGGGACGACCCCTCCCTGAGGTTGGTTGTTTGGATATTTTTAAATACACTTCTCTTTGCTCTCTGTGTGATTTCTGGCCTGATTATTCTCCTGCTGGGAGGCCACGAGATGGACAACATAAAAAAAAAAAAAACCCACATACTGATACACTTTTTATCGATATCTCACACATACAAGACACAAGTCAGAAATATCGTGTGCACGGAAGACTTGACAAAAGGCTCCCCGTCGGAGTGGGAGGCAGGTCGACTGTGAGGTGAAGAGGTCGCAGGGAAGGGTGCAACTTATAAGCTACGTGGGTGGTGGGATGCAACTGCAGGGCAGCAGCCACGTCACAGCGTTGCATAAGGACTTACGCAGGCGGAGGGAAAGAGACGGCGGTCCTGCCTGCACAGAGAGGACGAGAGACGTCGAGCACTCAAACAACTCCCAGTCCATCCATCCATGTTAACATAATAACATCTAGGCTGGTTTGTTGTTGACTTTTTCCTGTTCTATGTATTCATTTAGCTATTTTCATCTCTTACTTTTTAGCAGATAAACACATCAGCAATTGGATCTTTCCATGTATGCTCTCTATCGTAAAGCCAAAATAAACACAACATAACAAAAAAAAACATAATTAAACATAATTATACTGTAGATCATATGCAGTTTACTCAAACTAGTCTTTTTTTTTCAACACAAGTGCAGTTCATGTGATGTTTTTATTATAAACACAGACGATTCAGGGCTGCAAATAACGATTTATTTTTATTATCGATTAATTTATTGTTTTATTTTGTCTTCAAAATGTCAGAAAACAGTGAAAAATGCTCATTATCATTTCAAACAGCCAAAGTTAACATATTCAAATCACTAATTTAGTCAACCAACTATCCAAAAACCCAAAGATACTCAGTTGACTTTCATATATGATGAAGAAAAGCATTAAATTGTCACATTGAAGAAGCTGGAACCAGTGAATATTTGGCATTTTTGCTTGAACAGAACCCCCCCAAAAACAAAAAAAACCCCCAAAATCGATTATCAAAATTGTTATGTCGTTCAACTAATTGATTAATTTTTGCAACTCAACACGGATTATTTGCACTCACAACTGAAATGTATGATTTACACCAACATTTCACAGCTACAGGGCAGAAAGTACTCCAGATCAACTACTGTATATTTCTAGTTTGGCAAAAAAAAATCTTCACTTAGGGTCCACTTTACTGGATCTTTCAGTTGCTTCTCATGACCTTCATCAGTGGATGCAGTTTGCTCGGTTGTCGTGGAGATAGCTCAACTTATACTTCCATAGTTTTGAAGGAATGCCTCAAATCATACATGCAAGACTAATAATAATAATATTAATAATAGTAATGAAAAATGAATGTAGCCCATTGAAGTTTGGTCTCGTGTAATGCAAAACAGGAGAACAGAGTTTATTGCTTTGAAAATCATTTTTAAAAATAATTTATGATGCACATATCTGCCATATCAATATTAAAATTGGAAGCTATCCTTAAACCGATGATTTCAACTATTTCAGCTGAACCCTAACAGCCACACATCCATCAAATATACATTTAAACTACGCTAGTTTCACAATAACGACCTCACATTATCTGTAAAGTTGTGGTTTTTAGGCTTTGCATTAAAACGATTGCAACATTTTTTTTTTGCTTAATGAGATTCAAGTTCATGCTCAGCACTTTTTTTTTCTTTTTTTTTTTTCAAATGAAGGACATCTTGTTTTTGAGCAACAAACACCACCTCTTCACTTGCAGCTGCAGGGCTGGTCCTTTCCTCCGCAGTTCAGTCGCTCTTGACCTCTCTGTTGTCCCTGTTTCCTCCTCATCCTCAATCCTTCACTACTGACAGACGGCACAGTAAAGAGGTTTTTTTTTTTTTTTCTCCTCTCTTAGATGTAGAAGGATGTTTGAGGTTTGGCCCTGCTGATTCTACGTGAGCATGTCTGAGAAAACGTAGACATTTTGGGTCCGTTTGAGATGGAATGTGATGCTTTCCATGTGGTCCATCTATTCGCTGTCCAAACAAGGCATACATGCCAATTTTCCCAGCGGATTGGATTCACATCCTCTGCCCATTTTTAAATAAGCGGCTGTATGATTTCAGAATTTCCAGTCTCCTCTTTAAAAAAAAAAAAAAAAAAAAAGTAGTTTCTTTCTCTGCATTTAAGCTTTTTTATTATATTCTTGACCACAAGTGTCTCTGAGCAAACAGCTGTCAAACGAAAACGAACGGCATGTTTTCAGTTCCTCTTCGCAGTTCATTGTGCATTTTAGCATTGTTTCAGATGCCCAGAGTGCAGTTGTGTCAACACCTCTGCTTTTTTTTTTTTTTTTTTTTTATGATTTCCCACTTATGCTGCACTACTTCCTTATTTTCTGAATGGCGTTTGTTCAGGGTGTTGGTCCCACCGTCTCTCGTTGGGGTTATTAACTCGCCTGGAGCCTTTTGTCACACGGTTGAAGAGTAGAATAATAAATGTTAACTGCTGCGGGGTGGCGGTGTTTGGATATGGAAGAGGTGGGCCGCCACCCTATCCCTTAATAGTGTGTGTGTGTGTGTATATGTTCACATGCTTTTTGTGAGTGTGCGTGCCTGAAAGCCTGGCAAACACAGAACCTCATTTATCCTCATTACTTCTCCTCTATTACGCTGCCCTTCTCAATAGGTATCTAAATTTATTTCCTGCACCACATCCTATTTAATGTAACACGCTCTAGTACTAACTGTGAATGTAATCAGGCTCTGAATCTCAGACTCATTCATTTTTACATTGCTTTGAGGTTTTGGTATCTTTTAATAATTGAATAATTGTTTAAACATTTGATGGTTCAAGGCTCTCTAATTTCTTCCTTTTCTTGCTCCTTCATTACTGTAAATGTAATATTTTTGGAGAGCATCACCTCGGTTTATTGACCAAATGATTAATGGATTAATCATGAAAATAATCAGCAGAATAATTGACGCACACAGATGATACCACATGTTGAAAAGCAGGTATGTTCGTTATTTTTTTTGGAGGGATGAGATTGATCAATCCGAGCACTCGAACAAACGCACACACATCTTTTACCTCCCTTCTCCTTTTTTTGTCATTTCATAGAGCATCAACACTCAACAGCTGTCACAAGCCATTAGTTGATTGATTTTCTCGTTGTCTGTTCGGAGGCTTTAGAGCGATATGAGAGAATCTTCCACACGATTAACACCGTGATGGATCAGCTGTGTTAATTCAGTTTTACACCGAAGTCCAGTGAGATCTGAAAAGAAGGTCAAAAGGTTGAAGGGAAAGATGGAGACAGACTTCATCTTTATTGATTGTTAAATAGAGCTGAAGAGAAGGATATTGTGAGGAAGTATTTACTTCTTCAATCAGAGGCTGTTTATTTACTGCCGTTGTTACCTTTTACATGCACACAATCTGCTTCGAACTGTCATGAAAGCAGTAAAATTACTTTCTGAGGGCGACGATCACCGTTACTTGCTCGCTGCATTGATTGTTGATTGATTTAGCGGGTCAGTTAGTAGGTCACAGTGAGGTTTATTGGTATTGCCGGCTGTCTTTAGAGGCGCCTGTTCAGCAGATGAATAATGTAATGAAATGGTGATGGCAACGCCGCCCTCTTCTCTCTGTTTACTCAGCGCACGTGCTCCTATTTCTCTATCTCTCTCCCTCTGCTGCTGTTAGGTCGTCCTTTTTTTATGAGGATTATCCCCATCAGCGTGGAATAGCAGGTGAGGGGAGCGGCCCTCACACCTGTTTATCATCTGTAGGTCAACTATCAGCCTTTTAAAATAAACAGCTATTAACGTATTACTTTACAGGGCTTTCACTTTAGCCTCTGCACCTTCCTTCTACAGTCTAACCATATAAAACACACTATGGCTTGGCACAGTGACAGTTTAAGAAGCCGTCTGGATTGAGCTGCATAACATGTGGGAAGCCGCAGTGTCCTCAGCTCTTCCATCTGTCTGTAACATACTGTATTAGTATTTTTGCAGACAGACGGAAGAGCTTGAAGGTTTGCATAGCTCTGAGTGAAGCAGTAAAGCCTGTACAGCGGCAGCAAAATCCCCCGCAGGCAGTTGGAAAGTAACGTTGGTTTTAGCAAACATCCCTGATCCTGCTGTTTTAAAACAGGATGCTTATTAACCAGTTAGCTACTTCATACACTCTCTACTTTCACTTTCTACCACAACTGTAAGGATCAGACTCAAGATCAAGTGTAAGTACAGTCTGATAGTGGTGTTTTCCTTCATTTTATTCAGTTATTGACTTGATGTTATTGTTCAAAAAACATGCATAAGCAATAATTATTACAGAGATTACTAGAGAGCAGTTAGAGTGCATAACTCTGCCATCTTGTTTTACAGTCTTCTAAATTTGTTATGTAAATAAGAGTATGTTACATATTTCATTTCTCATTCATATATGTGCGGTAGCTCTTTAGAAAATGGAGCAAATGTTGAACAAATCTTTTATTATTTATAGATCATAATAATAAAAAAATCTCAATTTGCATCCAAAACTAAGAACTTGTTTCTTGGTCCTTTTTATCAAATTGATCTATTAGCTGATTTTTTTAGAGAAAAACTAAATTTCCAGTTAAAGTAAAGTAACGTTAGAGATCCAAACAAATGGGACCAAGATCATAATCTCCTCTGTTGAGGTAACAACATGTGTTGGATGGTTTGTCGAAAACTGGAATATCACATTTAGGTTGATTAAAGTTGGGAATTTTTGTACATCTCTTATTAACAACAATGTACCAGTGTGTTAGTGTCTTTCAGTGCCTTTAGTGTTTAAATGCGGCGCATGTTTATAGATTTCAGTTACACTTTGACACGAGGAGGGACAGTGAAAAGTTAGGCTGGAAAGAAGAGCGTTACCTGATGAATTGGATTTGGGACATTGAGGTCGGTGGCAGTGGAATATTTCTTTTTCTATTAGTGTGATCAATTTATTTTTTACCTGACCTCCTGTCCTTTGCTGCGAAGGCGGTAATACCAAACGTCATTTCAAAGTAATATGCAATTACAAACCTTCTCATGGCAGCAGGATTGTGCATAGTCAGTTTTGAAAATAATGGCCGTCTGGTGATCTACTCACCTCAGGCACTTCTTGTAGTTTCTTATGCTCTTCTACTCCGCTTACATATTGCTTTCGCCAGTCTAATGAATTGCAGATGGACTTTTTTTCTTTTCTAGATAGTGGCAGTATGCTTCTCACCTTTTTTCTTTTTAGATGTCAAGGCAGAATTTGATCCGAAATGTTTGTTTTATTAACATTTTTCTAATTTAATTTCTGTAGAACATGTTCCTTTTTTTCTTAGAAGCTGTATTGTCTTAATTTTGAACTTCATGACCTCACAAAATAACAAAAACTCCCTGGGAAAACCCATAAACCTTTTAGTGGTGATTCATAAGTATGTGAAGGTTGTTTAGTGAACTGGGTGCTAGTTTTGGGCTCAATCTTCACTCTTGTTGACATGGAAAAATTCCCTCAGTCTCAACCTTTTTCTCAGTGTGAAGGATTTCTGCCTTCATGACTCAGATTTTCCTCTTTCTTACTGTTCTATAAACACACTTGTCACATTTCAGGTTTTTCCAACTCTCCACAGCAGTAGTAGTTTGAGTGCTTCTCTTCTGCTGATTCAACAACATGCATTTTTTTTTTAAAATCCCTTCAGTACCGGAGAACAGAGAGACGGATAGAGAAAGAAAATCTGCTCACCGGCGTGAGTTCCTGGGATGCTCGACCGACCTGCACCCCATGCTTTTCTAAGGCCTCCAGAAGCTGAAGACAGGGTGTCATTGACAGGTAAGCGGAGCCTCGACGACCAAATGTGGTTTGAATTTTAAACAAATGAGAACTCTGAACTCATCGCTGCTGTCGCGCTGATATGTGAAACAGAGCTCTCTGGATTCGACCTTGAAGTTTGATTTTCTGCAAACGTTCTCAGATTACTGCAGGAATCTTCTCAAAGAATTGCTCCTTTGAGTTGTGTAATATCTGAAACCAAGCTTTTTTTTTTCTTCTTCTTCTTCTAAAGAGCCATTTCTGGTTGTGACTTTATTGACGTTAAGAATTGACTGCAGCATACCGCACACATAGCGTGTACGTCCGTCCCCTCTCTCTGTGTGTGTGTGTGTGTGTGTGTGGATGTTAACACATTCCTGCTGCGTGGGAGTTAGCAACAGATCTTAATCATGGATAGGGTTTTGCTGTAATTCCAGAGCTGGAGGCGTAACCCTAATCTCTTTGGCACATTATACAGTAAATCAGAGTGTGGCTAAGTCGGGTCCCTGCCAACTCAATACAGCCAGCCCATTTCTGTGGATTTATGACCGGACTTACTAGGAGTAGTTATTTCAATCTACAAAAGTCTCCCTCCCCTTTCGTTTGTGTCTAAAACTGATGAAACACCCTCCCTCCCCTCCCCTACCAAGCGCTAAACCTTCACATTCGTTTTTATTTCGGAGGTGTTCGTGGATTGCTTTGTGCCATGGCGGATTATTTTGGAAGTAGTCATTCCAAAGGGCCGGCTGTTCGAGGCCAGTTTTAGCTGCAGCGTCCAGCGGGAGAGATGTCCCCACACAGAGGCAGCGCAGACACTGATGGATGGCCTAGCTTTCTGTCAGATTCTGGTCCCAGACGTGAGCCGTTGTTATGAAAATATATAAGGAAGTGGGCTGACGGACCGCAGAGAGAGAGAGAGAGATGGGAGCCTGAACCCGTGACGGATGACCACCTGCTGGGCATCCGCTATAGATACGGATAAACTAGAATTGTGGTCTCTAAGGAGACGCTTTCGACGTTTGCATCCCTAAATGTTTTGTATAAACTTTGTATGTTTTTTTTTTTGTTTTTTTTTTAGGAGGATAAACCAAAAAACCACTTGACAGATGTAACCAAAATTACTGCAAAGCCACACTGAAATGATTTAACTGGTATTTTACTTTGTTTTCCTTCATGGTTTTGCCTTGGCTGTCCTGCAAACACGGAAAGAAGCCACAGAGTCGTCATTTTACTTCGCCGCTTCGGCCTGTAAATCAACTACTTGGAAATGGGCTGAGTCATGTTAGGCCACCCCCCCCCCCTCCTGTGCCTATAAAGAGGTAGTGTTAATGGTGGTATTCACAGAGGTGATTTGCAGCCTGCCTCTTTATCCCAGCGCTGGTGGCCTTGGGGGCAGCTGATTGATGGTGTTTGTCGTCCAATCCCGCTCTCTTAACTCAGAGCGGTTTCTGTTGCTTCTGGCTGCAGCTGGACGGGACTTTACTTGCGCCACAGTGTACTAAAGACCTCCCATTAAGACTTGACCAAGAATGACCTTGAACTCCCTCCTCAGGCTTGAGTCTCATTGCCTGAAGGACGAACTCGGTGCCTACCAGTGTGACCCAGTTACAGGAGCAGAGAGAGAGAGAGAGAGAGAGGGTGATGAACAGAGAAAGGGAGAGGGACAGATCTGTGTTTGTGTGTGTGTGTGTGTGTGTGTGTGTAAGGCAGTGGCAGGGCATAGCCTACTTCTCGTACCCTACTTTACCCTTCTCTTCATCTGGGAGCTGAACAGCTGAGCTTCGACTGTACTGTCTCTTCCTGTTGTGTTTTTTTTTTTCTTTTTTTTTTCATTTATTTTGGCCAGATGGTGGATTACAGGTCGAGGCAAAGGCTGAGTGCCGCCACTGTTGGAGGGAAATACTCTTCTGGAAGCTGACTGACTGGTTACCCAGGATGTTAAAGACCGTTTGTTACACTTCAGTGATCATAAATATCCTATCAAGGACAGGAAGGAAAAGGCCACAAACGAACACATGACTATCTCATTTTGATTATAACTTTCAGAAGAAACATGCACAAAACTTACATTTATCCACTTGATGTCCTTAAAGCAGCACTAATCAATATTTTTGTATTAACAATGGATCAAATTACTTCGTGTAATGTGTCACTTACGATAAAGCCACAGAGAATTATCAGTCAAATCTGCTGTTCCCGTCAGCTCTGCAGAGCTTTTTAACATCTTTCAGCACGAGGAAACGGCGGCGGCGGCGGTCTGATAGGAGCGAGGGGCGAGGAGAGCAGGGGGGGAGAGTGAGTCATTGTGCTTCCACCTCCTCCTCCTCTCCGCACCACACCAGCCGCCTCGGTGTCTTCCGGCAGGGAAGAAGCAACAGCAGCTACAGCGTGAGGTGGATGCAGACCGACAAAACACATGGCAGCACGAGTGACACCGAGGCGGCGAGCGGGACAGAGATGAGGAGAAGGAGGAGCAGGAGGAGGAGGAGGCACCTGCACCGTGACTTGCTCTCCTCCGCTGCTCCTGTCTTCTCTCCCTCTCTCCCTTAACTCTCCTCGCCCTTCTACCTATCAGACTGCCGCTGACGGGGGAAAAATAAAAAAACAACTTGTTGCACTGCCCCCAAGTGGCCAAAAAAATCAAATAATGCAGGTTAGATTTTCTGTATCAAACCCAATTATTCACATTTTTTTTTATGGCAGGTACTTTTCAACAATAGCCATCAATGTTATTTGCAGTATATAGAGAAGCAGTTGTAAAGAATTGCCTCTCTGTTGACAGATTTCAGTGGTTTCAAACTGTGTACTCGCGTCACTTACAAGGTATTCACAGGAAACAAAGCATGCGTGTGCAGGGTGTGTTGTGGAGGACAAAGGCAGACGCACATGCACCTTTCACTTCATACAGAAAGACAACATTTGATCATGAGTAATTTGCGTTAGAAGACATTACTCAGAAAAAAAAAAATAAAGGCGGGTGAGATGATGCATATTAAATGAGCTCACTTGTCTGCATTTCACAGAGTATTGTCACTGACCCGCAGTGGAGAGTCTTTCCACTGTTTTCCTGGATACCGTGTGGTGTTAGAGGACCTTGACAGTCTCCTTTCTTAAAACAACGTGACCCGATGAATCATCTTAGCCCGGGGGTTTTGTTTGGCTGCGCTGTAAACAGACACACAAGTTACTTTTCTTCTGTTTCACTTTTAACAGAGACATCAGGTTACATTCATATAAAGTTATAATATAATAACTGAACTCTGGGACTTGTATTATTAAAAAGCTCTTGGTGTTACTACCGTTCACTCAGCACAGGTGTCACCAAATCGACCCCAAAACTTCCTCGTGGCCCAACAGTTTAGAGCGGAGATAGGCACTGGTTATTATTTTCTCACATAATTAATCATTATGGGATTTATTTTTTTTAGCTAAATGTATTTTGAAGACACACTAGTACATACATCATACATCCAGCTCTGCCTTTTGAATTGTTACAATCTCTTCTTGTCTTTGCTTTCAAGGAATATCAGTGCTGATCTTTTACAGGTTCTCCTCGTAAATTCAAGGTGACGGCTTCTTAAATTAATAATTTGTTCCCTAATTAACTTTTATTCCTTGTCAGGCTTTAGTGTGTGTGTGTGTGTGTGTGTGTGTGTGTGTGTGTGCTTTTTATATCAGATCAACAGATGAGAAGCAGGACTGCAGTGTGTTTGCAGATTCATAAAGTTGGTGTTTTTATGCTGTGGTTTATTATACATCTTTACCAGTTTTACCTATACTCTGCTAAAATGAAAAGGAGATAGCCCCCCCCCCCCCCCCCCCCCCCTTTTTTTTTTTTTTTTTTAACTCTTTTCACTTGCATCATGTTTAGTTTTTATCTTTTAGGCACTTAAACGAAGACTAAAGTTTGACAGATGAAAAGGCTAAAAACAAAAAAAGCACTGTGGCAAATGGAAATCCAGACTTTTTTTTTTTTTAAAGTGAGATGAGATGATATCCTCATGCAGGTCCACTTTCTTTTTTACTCTCTATCCCCTTTCTGTTTGAAATAAGCAGGGAGAGCAGAATAGTCTTCAACTGACAGCTCGCCTTTCCCTGGCTTTCTGTTTCTTTCTCCTTTCTTTTTCTTTTTTACTGCCCTCACAAAGGCAATAGGGGACTTTGCAGAGAGTAGTTTCTTTGGTCAAAGGAAATGGTAGAGGAGGAGTGGAGCAGAGAGGGAGAGAGAGAGAGAGAGAGAGAGGAGGTGTATCTGTCAGAGAGAGAGAGAGAGAGGCTGGGCTGAGAAGAGGAGGAGAAGGTGGGAGGAGGAGGGGGTGCATATGAGAGAGAGAGAGAGGGAGAGGAAAGGAGAGGGAAGGGGAGGGGACTGTGCTCCCATTCACATTGGCGGCATTTGGCTTGAGAATGAGCAGTTTCTTTCTTTCTTTTTTTTTTTTTTTTTTTTTTTTTTTTTGGAGAGGGGGGGTGGTTGGTTAGAGAAGTTTTCCTCAGGAGGGTTGATCAGAAACGGAGCCAAACATCCAGGAGAACAGAAAACACAGTGAGCCGACTTAAACCTGAGACACTGAAGGAGCTGAGAGTGGATAATAAGGAGGAGCCGGTCAGCACCACAACAGATATGCAGGGAACAAGCTGGGGTAAGAAACTCGGGAAGGGAAAGATCGTTGGAGGAAAAAAAAAAGGGGGAAGTTGACTTTATTACGCTGGCAATCCATGTGACAGCGGTGTTTGGTATTTGCTCTTTCCATTTAATTCACTGACTGACTTTATACAGTCACTGTGAAAGAATTATGCCCCCCCTTTTTTTTTATATATATAATGACTTGTGAACGATGTTGTGCAGGTTTATTGCATGAATCTCAATAGAAATCCACTTCCATTGATCGCTTAGGGAGCTACTTTCCAGTCACTGCTCATTAAAACAAAAACAGTGACAAGCTGAGGACATTAATCCAGTCTGTGTGTGTGTGTGTGTGTGTGTGTGTGTGGAGTGGAGAGAGAGAGAAAGGAGGCCTCAGCTCTCTTTCAGTGCAGTATAATCATTGACAGTGGTCAGTGCATCATTCAGACAAACCTGTAGGACCTTCATGAGAGCCGCCTGTCTAGTTAACTGTTTTTTTTTTAATATGGTTTGCCACTTGTAGAAGCCCAAAGACACTTTATACTGTAACCAGTTAATGTTTTTATACCATATACATAGTCGGTGTGATTAATCCACAAAATGAATCACCAAAAGTATTAATAGTTGCTCAAAAACATCAAATATTCACTATTTCTAGCTTCTCAGATCACCTATTTTTCTGACATTTTTATGCCAAACAGTGGAGTGGAGCATTAACATTTGACACGGTGACCTGCAGTGTCTGCTAGTGGAAAGGTAGGTTGTCTACAAAAAACCAAAATAGGTTTGTCACACTTTCCCTCCATGTTCCAGTTTCTAAAGAAAGAGAGAGAGAGGGTGAGGGGAAGAATAAGGAGATGCAGAGAGTGAGAGAGAGAGAGAGTGGGATACAGAAGTTTGGGTTTGGACAGAGAGATGGAGAGTGGAGGAGGGGGATCTCCAGACTCATTTGTTCCCTCATGCAGACGCTCCCTGCTGAAAACTGAGACACTCTTCTTCTTTTCTTTCTTTTGCTCTACTTCTTTCTCTCCACATCCTCCTTGAATCTGAAGTGGTGTTGCTCTCAGATGAGGGCCAATAAACAGAGCTGTCTTCTTCTTCTTCTTCTTCTTCTTCTTCTTCTCCCCCTCCTCCCCTCCCAAACATTTCACCTGGTGTGGGGAATATTTTTAGACTCTGGCCACTGTGGCAGTAGATGTGTGTGTTTTTGGCGTGGCACTAACAAAGAAGGATTTAGTCCAGGGCTCTTGCAGTTTGTGTGAAAGCATGTTAGTGTGACGTTGCAGTCTTGCGGGGCAGAGCCATTAAACTGTGTATACTGTACCCTTTTGTAAACTATAAAAAGGCTTTTATACTGTTTGTTCCTCTCATTGAAAAAACCTCAGACGCAGTCAGATGAAAGGTTTCTCTGCATGCCGATGAATGTCATCAAAGTTGATCCAGCCTGTGTGTGTGTGTGTGTGTGTGTGTGTGTGTGTGTGTGTGTGTGTATGTGTGTGTGTGTGTGAAATGAATACACTGCTGTGATTGGAGAGACCTGACTGTCAGTGTGTGAACTCATGTGACTTAGGTGACTGCAGACTCAGTTTCACATTTCATATGCAGTGATCTCTGATGATCTGATACACTGAAATCTCAGCATGAATTTTAAAATGTATCGATCACATTGATTGGATTAAATATGTTGATATTGACTCATCTCTGTTGCAGCTCGTATTTCAGACGTCATTGTGTAAAATGTTCTGATAGCAGCTTCCCATGATCTGTTGCCAAGTTGTTAAAGTAGCTGTTTTTGCTAAGCTTTGAGTCTTTTTATTTATGATACACGTAGCGTCGTAGTCTGTCGGTCAGTCCACCATTGTGGTCTAAATGGCTGTGATGGTTTTTCAGTGTAATCATACAGTCAAAATTTAAATTTTTCCAATAATTAATACTTTACTTTATCACTTTTCCAAAACTCTTGACATTCCCATCAGCTGTACTTTGTGTGTAGTGCTTATTATAAAAATGTTAGCATGCTAACACGCTAAACTGAGATGGTGATCATGGTACGATTACAACGAACAGCAGCGTTTCCCTTAAGTAGCCTCTATTTGGGCGGCCCGTCCAGTGAGATTAAGACCGGCCCAAGTAGATAAAATCACTGTACAACGCCTTATTACACTCTTTTCAAACTAACACTTTTTTTTTTTTTGGCCACACACACCTGCCTGAGTTGTGTGTGCAGCAGTAACTGAGTGGGAACTAGAGGCTTCTCTGTGCACAGCCGCCTAGCTAGCGTCTACTGATAGCCTGCATGTGAGGCGTTTAAGGGACGTGTGTAAATTGTAGGGTCTACTGAATAGTTTAAAGGTGAACGTTAATATTTTAAATTCAATAAAGAGTACTGAAGGATTCAGATTTAATTATACAAGGTTTGATGAAATCCATAAATTGTATGAATGTATGCAATAATATTTAGTGGAGCCTGATATTTGTTATTTAACATCAACAAAACTTTCAATAAGGATCCCTTCATTTAAAAGATTATGACTGAGATGTTACGTCAAACATATTGTCATTTCAGTTTTGCAAGTTCTTGTTAATTCTTATTTCTTCTAACTTGTGTAAAGTGAAATTGCAACTATTGCATTTTCTCTCTGTGCCGCTTCTCTCGGGTTACGTCTAAACCAGTAATTCCATAAAACTGTCAGTGCTGAAGTCATGGAATAAAACCCTGAAGCCTTGGTGTGACAGTCAATCCCAGGAGCGCCACTGCTGAAGAGCAAAATGTTTGACGCTGGTGAAATTTTACTTTAAATCCTCCTCCCCCGAGCCGTGCCATGTGACTGATGAGACACCAGAAAAAAAACAAAACACACACACACACACACACACACATTGGCTGTAGAGTCGCACCGTCCACCAGAGAATGTCAACACGCTGACCGGTGCTCGTTCTGCCCGTGTTTAGGCTTCAGCTCTCATTAGCCGCTGTGCCCCCACATTCCTCATAATGGAGGAGTGACTGACTGAGTCCGTCTGTCTGCTGCCTGACTGAGGGACATTTAAGACCTTCAAAGGTTTCCCAGACAATAACAGTCTGCTCACAGTAAGAGTCAGCTGACACTGTAGACGAGACGGCATAATACCCTTGTTGTTTGTACATTTATCATTATTTCAGTGCTGAAATTGATGTTGATTGAGAAAGAAAAACTGTTCAGCCAGAATTTTGATAATCAGTTTAAGAGTTAGAGAATAGAGTGAATTTTACATCTCGCTCTTGTATGGGACATTTCCACTTGTCTTCGTCTTTTTAAAAGGAACCTACAAATAATCAAACATCTTAAAAAAAAGCCTACAGATGATTTAAAAAAAACAGCTTTTTGGTTTCCAGTTTCTTAAATGTGAATATCTTTATTGTATAAGACAGTAAATGATCTGTTTTGTAAGTGTTTGTCGGTCAAAACGAGCAATTTGAAGACCTGATTCTGAGCTCTTGGAAATTGCAGCGGGCATTTTTCACTATTTTTCTGACAGTTGATCGTTTCATCATTAAAACACTCGTCGGATACTCGTCCATTCACCCTTCCGCACAGTTGGCATGCATCCGTCCACCACTCGTTAGTTGTTAATGTCCATTTATCTTCTATTAGGCTGATTCAGAGCGTGTTGATGACTGTCAGAGCTATAGAACGAATGAAGGCTTTAAGATGCTAAGGAAGGGTCCTGGCCTCTCTGTCAGCCCTCTGACCCCCCCCTGCCCTCCTCCTCTCTTTCTCCCCCTTCTAATGTTTGAGGCCTCTGTCACTATGACAACAAAGGGGAAACCGGGACCGCATGAACACATTGGGGGGGGGGGGGGGGGGGTGGGGGGGGGGCTTTTTGAGACCTCTTTGCCTTCCTTAGTTGAGTCTCTGCGTAGTTTCAGTTGTCTTGAGTCCGGAAGGATTAGAGCTTATTCACTTATCTGGAGAGAGGTAGTTCCCCCCGAGACCAGAAAAACTGATGTGAGGAAAAGCAAACAGCAAAGATGGAAGCTTTAGACACTCTGAAAAGGTGCAACTTTGAATTTAAAACTCTGATTTAATATGTAAATGTGGCGTGAATGTCTATATAAACCCCTTAAACCAAAAGTGTCACTGACTTTGGCTCCTTTTTAACTAACAAGAATGAAACCTGTAGAGTTTGGTAGGAGCAAACCCTCCAAGAGTCGATGGTTTCACACCCTCGCTGTAAATATTTTGAATATATAAGGATTTTAACTGACAGCAGGAGTTTGTAACACACTGACACGTTGGCGCAGTCAGATTCATTCGCTGCCATTCAAACAGGATTATGTGTAATAAACGTCGTCATGGTCTAATTAGCTTTTTTTACAGCGCATACAGAGGTTAGATAAGTCGTACCGTCTATTCGTTGGGGCCGTTAATTCTGCCGCCCAAACACCACATGTTGCTCCTGCTGCCATTAGCTCAAGTCTTCCGTCATATTGACGCTGATGCAACAGTCGAGTTATTCAGTAGGCGTCTTTTTTTAAAGGGCATACTGACACACGCTTGAAACTCCCATTTCAAACTGCATGAACTAAATCAGCGAATAGGATCAATAGACACATTTTCAGCATCTCCCACGATGGATTTTAGATCATTTTCCTTTTCTTGTTAAAGCTGCGGCACCTCAGAAAGCTCGTTAAGCTTTTAAAAAAACTAAATGTATTGATAGATGCTGCTGCTGCTGCTGTGTAGATAACAGTAGAATTCTTGTCTTTTTTTGTATTTTCACAGTTTTTACACACCATAATAACATATTGCGGTACCAGATTTGTCTTAGTCAGTTATTATGAGTCTAAGCAGGGATCAGCCTGAGTTTGTGCGCGCTAATTAACGTGCGGTAATCACAGTTAAATCGCAGTAGTAGCCTTGTAGGCTCTCAGTAAACTTGGCAGGTTGGCAAACGACTTGGCACCGGCCGAGTAGAAATGTGTCTGGCCGGCGTGCCTGCTGTCCGCCCTTCTTTCACCTTATTAGCCATCCTCGCCACTAATTCTCAACAAGGACGGGCCCTTCCTCCCCCTCCAGGTTTTTATATCATCATTGTGTCAACAACGCTGATGGAAACTTACCAACAAATCGCGGTTCACACTACGTCACCGGCATGTTTACATTCCTGACATACTTTTCTCTCGAGTTCTTCAATCATGTCTTTGTGACTTGGCAGACGAGTAAAACTCCAGAGCAGGACGCACCCGTCGGTCGGATTTCCTCGTATTCTATGACTCGTCGTGATGATGTTTTCAGATCACAACTGGTGGTGTTGTGTGTGTGTGTGTGTGTGTGTGTGTGTGTGTGTGGGTGTGCGTGTGTGTGTGTGTGCGTGAGTGCAGCATGACCTCATCATCATGTGTCCTGTTGGCCATTGTTCTGTACACAACACTCAACAATTCACCATCTATGGGACAAACTGGTATCACCGTCCAACTGTGGCTGTTTTAATGTCAATATTTACCCAGAAGTCTTGTGAAAGTGAAGTGTGTCAGCTCTTGTGCCTTCTACGTTAGCTTTCTCGCCAGTATATTCTGTATTTTTGTGCACTGTTTAGATTCAAACAGCTTCTGCTACAGCACCACAGCAAGTTCGACCTGTCTCCTCTCCTCTGCGTTTCTCCCCTGAGGTATTATCCACAGTTATGAACTTTTAGTTATTCCTAAGGCTGATAAGATGTGTGGCGACAGTAGCCTTTGTTGCTGTCAGGAAAAATACCAGCATGTTAGGAGCCATTTTACATCTCAAATGAAAAGAGACCCTTTTCTTCTGCTCCCTCATGCCTCGCCAACCGAATGCCTCGAGCCCCGTTTATGCTGCTTGAATGGGCTTAATGAATGGCCTCTCCTGGTTCTCGCTGTGTGGGCCACCATGGTATTGTGGGATTATTTGTATGTTTCAGTCAACTGTATATCATCTCTGTTTTGCCTCTGTCATAGTCGTTTTGTGGTTTGGACGTAGAGAAATTCCTTAAAGGCACCCTTGTGTGCAGAATGAAAACACGTCAACCAATATATTCAACCGAAAGAAGATACAGACCTGAGCTTCAGGCTCAGATTTGACTCCATGAAGACTTGATATGAGACCTTTAAAGCAAAAACATTCAAATCTCATGAGACTTGACTTGGATTTGTCTTATATGACCTTGCTATTACAAGACTTGAGTTTTGACATTATGGACTTGAGACTTGACTCGAACAACTTGAGTCTTGCTGTTATGAGACTTGAGACCTAATTTGGACTTGTTTCGAAGGACTTGCTGTTAAAAGAATTGAAACTTGGACTGCTGTTACAAGACTTGTTTTAGACTTGCTCTTAAGGATTTGAGATTTGATTTGAGCGTAAACTTTGAGTTGTTTCAAATGGGAAAAAAAGTTGCAACTTACAAGAATGATTTGAGACTTGACTTGTACTTTTCCCAAATAACGAGTCCTTAATGACTTGAGAACTGTCTAGAGATTTGACTTTAGACTTCAAACTTGACTTGAACTTGTCTCAGTGACTTTAGACTTGTTTTAACATGTTGAGACTTGACTCGGACTTGTCCTTAAGGACCTGACACTTGACTTTTGACTTAAGGTTGTTACAAGATTTTCCTTTGACTTGTCTTGACCGGCTCGAGACTTGACTCGGACTTGTCTAGAATGACTTGTGGCCCCTCAAAACACCTTTTTAATAAAAATAAATTAAAAAGATGTCATTGAGAATTGCTGTTTTAAACATGTATTAAAACATCTCTGTGAGTCTCACGCTGTTATTTCTCTTTCTCAGAGCGAGTGACCCCCCTGAGCTGCCACCATGGCCCTGGTTCAGGCTCTGCCCATATCTGCTGAGCCCCACAACCCAGGCCTCAGTGGAGGAGCCCGCAGACGACGGCCGTCCGGCTCCTCTCCCCCCATCAACGCGCCACCCTCCACTCTGGATCCTATGGGTTCAGTCAGCAGCCTCATCGCCGCCCGCCCAGGCCCCTACCAGGACCCTCGCTCCGGCGTTGAGCTCGGAGCCAGGGTCCGACGGCCCACTCCGGGCGCCTCCTGCCTAGGCTCCGAGTCGCCCCAGGACCCTTTACTGCAGAGCCGCACTCCTCCAGTGAAGAAACAGAGCTCCACGACGTCCAGCAGGGGGCTGGAGAAGGAGAGCGGGAACGGGAACTACACCTATCTGAACGAGGACTATGTAGGTGACTGGAATGACAACCTTGTAACCGCTCCCAGCCCCGGGAGCGACGCAGACGAGACTAAAGGATCAGGGTTGAATGGGAACATGGGGGGACCTCCTCCAAAACTGATCCCCGTGTCAGGAAAACTGGAGAAGGTGAGTCTTTGAATACATTATTTTGTGTTTAAAGTTGAGCTGAGCGATTCAAACTTTATACTACAGTAAATGTGAATCCACAAAAACTAAGCAGATATGAATCCAGTAATGCTATAAAGAAATCTACTCACTGATGTGCAACATTGCCCACAATGGATTAGTACAGAATCCAGAGATATTATGATTTTAGGCTATAGAAATAATCTTCTCTTGGTTATATAAACTTCAAGAGTTGAGTTAAGGTTTAAAGTTCATTATTGTGGAAACTATATTTGACAAAACAGTCTCACCTCAAGGTTTACTTAGTGGGTGTTCTAGACCTTTCATTCATATGACATGATCTTCATCAGCAGATTGAGTTTGTCCTGATTTGACTTTAAAGGTCGTGAGTGAAATCTCTGATGATTAGCACATTTTTTATATGTATTTTATTATTATTTTATCATCATGTTGCCCATCAGTAGTTTACTTGAATGTTGTTTTTTTTTAACTTTTCTCAACAATACCTCACTTTTTCTTAATTTTTGAGTTAACATTTCATAACATTAGCAGGAGGATCTACTGTAGTAAATCAGACAGGAGTGATGTCAACTTTCAGGCACTTGAATTTAAATACACCTGTTAAAATCTTTGCTTGCTTGCCTCTCACTGTTTGTTCTGTCGCGTTTTCCCGTCTAGAATATGGAGAAAACGGTGCTGCGGCCCACTGCCTTCAAACCTGTCATTCCCAAGAGCCGTACCTCCATGCAATACCTCTCCCCTCGCCATTGTGCCAACGCATCAGAAAGCCAAAACAATCTGAACCTGCTCAGCCCCTCACACAGAGATGTGTCGCCGTCTTGTTCCGAGAAACGCAGCTCGTACAGCGGGGGGCGTAACGGCGGCGGAGGCAGCAGCCAGTCCTGCTCGCTGTCCGACTCGGGCCGCAACTCCCTCTCCAGCCTGCCGCCTTACAGCAGCGCCGGCTACGGCCTGGCGTCCGGAGAGGCCCCCGCTGGCCACCTGGAGCCCATGAAGAGCGCTCCGCCGGTCAGCGCACATGGACACTCCAACTCAGACAGCGGGCGCTCATCCTCCAGTAAAAGTACAGGCTCCGGGTCGATAAGCGGGCGAGGACAGCCCCTGTCTGACAGCGGGTCTAGCGGGCGCTCGCCTGGCCCGGTGGAGGGGTATGAGGGGGTGGTGAGGGACCTGGAGGACAAGCTGAGGGAGAGGGAGCTGGAACTGCAGCAACTCAGAGACAATCTGGACGAGAATGAGGCTGCAATTTGTCAGGTAGGTGGATAGATTACACTTAACTCCTCAAGCGTGACAGCTTGAGGAATGTTTCAACTGAAAAACTTTGACCTTTTTTCGCCAACTGTTTCATTGCCTCGTGTTTCAGGTTTACGAGGAGAAGCAGAAACGCTTTGAGCTGGAGTTGGAGGAGCTGAGGCAGGGCTGCGCTACCAGGATGCAGGTGGCCTCTCAGAAGGCCCAACGAGCCCAGCAGGTGCTTCAGTTGCAGGTCAGAACCTCTAACAACAACCATGGCGTGACATGAGTACAACAAGCATTTTTCTACAAACGCAGCAAACCAGAACACACACTGATAGTCACTCTTTCATACAAAGCCGGCAGTACTTGTCACTAAAGTTCATTTTAAAAAGTCACGTAATGTGTAGAAAACAGCAGAAAGGTTCTAACATGTATAAGATTATGATGAGACTATTCATTTCATCCACCTTCCTATTAAGGGTTGCACAGACTAGTCGAGTTCAGACCTGTAAGTGAACTCTGTCATCTTGGTGTTGAGTAGTCGTGTGCCACATGACAGTCACCATGGCAGCCTTAAAGAGGCAATGCACCTTTTCATGTACGACATTTTGACATGTCACAGTAGGAAAAGTACATGTGTGTGTGTGTGTGTATATATATATAAGAAACAGTTGATAGTTCATGCATAACTCGCTGTCATAGTTTACCGCGACACCTGAATGCAACATGAAAGTAACACCTGAGCTTATCCTCCTATGACGAGTCAAAAATATCCTCTGTGGGGAAAAAACACATATTATGACCTCGTCCTAGGAAGTGTGTTCAGGTCAAACATGGCTAACACCGGCTATGTCGTTGGCTGCAGGTTTATCAGCTCCAGCAGGAGAAGAAGAAGCTGCAGGAGGACTTTGCACAGCTTCTGAAGGAGAGGGAGCAGCTGGAGGAGCGCTGCACCTCCTATGAGCATGAGAAGATCCAGCTGGGACCCCGTCTGGAGGAGACTAAGTGGGAGGTGAGCAACACTGCAGGCTCATGCTAACGACGGGGATGCAGTGACGTTATTTAAAAGTGACCCAGGTGTTCAAATGAAGCGTTATAAACTACCAATAATGACCTCAATAAACAGATAAACTTTAGGTTTACAGGCAAAATATTATCTCCTCTCTAAATGCAGCATCACATATTGCTTCATACACATATTACACCATAAGTTATTATTTTAGAGGATCAATGGCAGCTTATCCATAATATATTTATAGATTTGTTTATTCACTAAATTAAAAAAACAAAACAGAATTCAACCTGATTATTATTTCTTGCACAGTTGATGCAGGATGTGAAAATGTAGCTGTAAAGGTTTTGTGGACGGTGACCAAAGTTTAAAAACCCTCATTACAGTCTGACAAACACATAATTATAGATTTGTTCATATGACAGCAGGAATGCAGACATTAACTATAAAATAAAAAATCAGTGGTCTTCAGTGATGCAGATGAACCAAACAGGCTGCCTCTGTGTCTTTTTTATAAGCTTCAGACACAGATCGATAATCAAATTGATCTTCTCTGCAGTTGGAGATAATTAATTGCGCCACCAGGAAATCATTTCTACACATCTGAAAGAGCTCGCACAGTCACAGCGCCGCGTTTGATCTCTGAGATTGATTAACTGATCGTTGTCTTTTTCAGACGGGGAGGAAACATGAGTTTCAACTCGCAGCTGCTTTAATAATTCAGCTGTTGTTACAGACTTCTGCTGATCTCCTCAGTCGCTGTGTTGAACAGTAAAAATATGTTCAGCTGAGGTTTTATAGACTAGTAGTTAACCACACTGACCAGAGTGAGAGTCGTATGCAGCTCGATGACAGTTGAGCCTGAACACCAAACCTCCTTTCACATATTTATTGGAGATCAAATGACTTGACAGTTTAACCTGACGAAGATCAACATGTTGTCATGTGCTGCTCAGTAAAGATTTTAATTGAGTTTTATCTACTTCAACATTCAACTAACATTGAAGAGGAGTTATTAGATTTTTAGATTAATTGATCTTGTCATGAAATAAATCAAATTTGATAAATGATTGTTTATTTAAAAATTACAACGATCAGCTTCTCAAAATGTGAATATTCTGTTTTTCATTGTTTTCTTTCTGTCTTTGGGTTTTGGACTCTTGATTGGACAGAAAAAGACCAGACGATTGATCGATTATTTGAGAAAATAATTGAGTAGATTAATGGATAATGAAAATAAATGTCATTGCAGCCTGATTTTTATTTTACTTGTTCTAACTGTTGATGAGCCTGTGCACCAAAAAATAGCTTTGCTTTTCTGAACTGAATGTGTGAATATGCACCCTGAGTAGCCTGAGTTCCTCTGTCCTCAGGTCTGCCAGAAGTCGGGGGAAATCTCTTTGTTGAAGCAGCAGCTGAAGGAGGTGCAGGGAGAGTTAGCCCAGCGTGTGGGGGAGATCGTTTCGCTGCGGGGTCAACTCAGAGAGACTCGCGGTGAGCTGACAAACACCCAGGTCCTTCTTCAGGAAGCAAACGGCACAACTCGCACACGAACGCTGGAGCTGGAGGTGTGTGAAAACGAGCTCCAGCGCCGCAAGAGCGAAGCGGAGCTTCTCAGAGAGAAGGTAGGACGCCTTGAGGGAGAGATAGTTCATCTCAGAGATGCTTTGGCCAATCAGGGTCCAGGAAACAGACAGTGTCAGGTATTCCAGGAGGCAGAGGAGCAGCTGCTGGCCTATGAGAGTGACGAGGCGAAAGCTCAGCGGCAGAGCAGCACCGACGCTCTGCAGAACATGAAGGTGCAGATGGACAGGATGAGGACCGAGCTGGCCTTCGAGCGCCAGCGGGCCGAGCAGCAGTCGGGAAGCTTTGAGGAGGAGCGCAGGATATGGCAGGAGGAGAAGGACAAAGTCATCCGCTACCAGAAACAGCTGCAGCAGAACTATGTGCAGATGTACCGCAGGAACCGAGAGCTGGAGCAGCTCCTGCAGGAGCTCAGCCACGAACTGGAGAGCAGAGAGGAGGACGAGGGCAGCGGCAACGAGATCAACTTTGACGAGATTGCCGCCACAGAAATTTGATCCTCGTATCTCTCCAACTTTTTTGATTTGCACTACTGTCAGCATTTTTTTTTTCACTTACATGTCACAGATGTGGTCTCTAACATGCTGTCTGGATAAAAACAGTCCGTTGAGATGACAAACATGCAGATCGGTATCACAAATGTAAAAAAGAACACTTCACTTTGGTTTTGCCTCATTGGTCTTTTCTCCAAGGAGTCCCACTTGGAAGCCAATGACCTCTATTAGTCGTTAGTAGGCCATCTCGATCCTCTGCCCCTCCATTAATATCTGTCTTAGTGTTTGCACTAATAAGGAATCAGCCTCCTGGTCCTCAGTTTTAGGCATTTGTGGGAGATTTGTTGTGTATGAGTAACTTCACTCAACCTTTCACGATCCACCTCTTCTGTGTTATGACTCCACTTTCCCTGCTGGGTTTAACGCTACACTCCTACTCTGTGTTAGCAGTCAGCTCTCATTAGTACAGTTAATTAGGACGGAGCCCATGCTGTTGTCAGTTAACGTGGGACACCAGACATTCAGTTCACTATGATGAGCGTGAGTGAATCAGAGTGAAGTGCTAATGACGGTGGATGCATTATGGGTGACGTTATGGCCGAGAAACAGTAGAGGGCTCTTGTGTTTTTACAGTATTTTGTTCAGTACAAGTTGTCCTGTCGTTCTGGTTGGAGTCTTCTAAGTTTGGTCAAACAACAAGAGAAAAAATCTAAATTTCCAACCATATTTGGCAAAGATCTGATGCTTTCTTAACTGTGTGAGCAGACGGAACGAAATGTTTCTGGAGTCTGATATTCAGTCCTGTTTGTCTCTGAACAGGGAAATAAAGTTGAAGCCTCATTAAACTGTATTAAAGGTGGAAAAATGGATCATGAACATCTTTACAGTCTAATGAAATTAAACACAAAAACAGCTGGAACAAATGCTACCTTAACACCTTACATCCAGTGCACATATATAAGCCATGTCAGCTTCCCCTTCCTGCACACACACACACATCAAAAGTTGGTAACATTTTATTTTACAGTTCCTTTAATTTTATACTAATTTCCTGGAAATTTTCAGAATAATCTACAGTTAATTGAGAGAGTGGTGCAATTTGATAGAAATTATCTGAAAAAGTGTAGTTTCATCATATTTAGGTTCATAAATAACCCATATATAATTGTTAATTTGCAAAAACTAACAAATTAGACTCTAAACAATTCTTTAACAGACAGAAAATGCTCAGTTTTCTGTGTGTACTTTTGTTATCAAACTAAATATCATCATTTAAAGTTGTTACTTAAAAACTATAATTACTGTCAAAGAAATGTGTTATGAATTAGGCAGATGGCCTCCCACCCAGAGCCTGGTTCTGATCAACGTTTCTTTCTGGTAAAGGGAGTTTTCCCTTACCGTCATCCCTAAGTGATCGCTTATGGGGGAATGGCAACAGTTAAATAACTTGCAAATTATACATTAAATTAAAAACAAATTAGAACTTGAAAACTTCCAGGAAATTAGTATAAAATTAAAGAACCTGTAAATTCCCGAAAAGCTTCGTCAAACTGTTGTCTGACGTCGGATTGAATTACATCACTTTTCCCGTCATGTAGGATAAAATCTTCCAACATGATATATGGCAGCATTAATATACTGTATATTGTGATTAAGACATTATTTAGAGATAAAAGAACCAGACAGTTAAGTCTGTTTTTGACTTTACATCTAGCAAATGAGGGAATTGATGCCAAAATCATGTTGCCATGAATCAGTCCTGGTTTCTGTCACTGCTCCCTTTTTAAAACTTCTACTTAGAAAGGTAGAAAAATTAGCTCCTCATGTACCTGGTCAGGTGTTTGATGAAGAGCCAAACGACGAGGCTTCAAACATTGTTCAGAGTTACAGTTTCTTTTTCTTCTTTTTTTAAGGATTAAGCTGTTGAACAAGAAAGATGTGTGGACACTTATTGGTTTCCAACATTGCCCACACTGGTCTAACACACCCAGAGACGTTAAAGGGATAATTACCACTTGATAAAAGGAATGACAAACGTGCATCATCTCATGGTATATATCATATCGTCCAGCCCTTCGCTGTCGGAAGTCAATGTCTTTTCCCAGTATAACAGAAATGTAGATACAATTAAGAAAAGCGTCGTTACTAAAGCACAACCGCGACTGTTCTTGTATCTTGATATTTAGAGAAATTACAGTTTCTCTTTGATTGCTGTGATGCGTTACTAAGATGTGTGTATTACATCACTGAAAGAGGGAAATCATGCACTGAATGATGGGTGTTTTGGTGTTTGACTGTTTCCATCAACCTTTTTTTTTTTTTTTTTTAAAGGATAGGATGTGTTTGATGTGTATTTACTTCCCTGTACAGTTCAAAGGCACACTCATTACCCAACAGAAGACACTTTTTCCTTCTATTACTGCTGATTGAATCATCATCCACTGTAAATAACCCCCCCCTAGATACTGACAAATCATACATGATAAAGTGTAAGTTTTCTTCCGGAGATGTTCTGTTCATCTCAAAAAAATAAAAACATAGCCACTGTGAATAGACCAAAGCAATGTCGCACATTATATTTTGCTCCTCCAGTACAGTTCCTGTATATTAACGTACGTGTGGATGTTTGTTCTGGTTCCTCAGTATAATTTTATAATCCACAATATTTGTATGAAGACATTAAATGTATATTTTCATGCTGTACATTTCTTGAACAAACCTACTATGTTTTTAATTAAAAAAAGACAAAAATGTAATAGCTGTGTCATTTTGTATTATGTCCAGAGTTCAACTGCTTCCCAAATCAGAAAATCTTATAGTGGTTTTATTTTCTGTTAATTTCATTATTGCACTAAATTTTATATATTTGAAGGATTTATGATGTGTATTTGCCTTTGAGTTGTTGCAGAAATATGTTTATTTTTGTCAGGTTTAGTATACTCACCAGGGACATTAAATTTTATTTAAGCTGGCTTTTAATTCTTTCCGATGGCAACCTGGATAATTTATACAGAACTCATCTCATTTTTTTTACAAACAAAGATTGAGGTGAAGAGGTGATGTTTTAAATTTGGTGGTTTGTGGGACATCAGGATTATTCAAACTGTCTCTCTGCTGCCGAGTACAGAAATGTCACATGTCTGCCCTCTTCAGGTCAAACGTATGTTTTCAAGACAACATAACCATTTTTATATGTTCAGTCCAAACGGCTTTTGAAAAAAGGCACTCGACCTGCAGTTTACAGTTCGTCAGCCAGCATATTTTAAAAATTCAGAAGTGCAGAAATACACTGTTGATACATGACTTATCTACTTATGTGTAGTTTAAGGGTTTACACAGAGTTAATACATCATAACGTAAAAAGAAAATCATGTCCATTGGCTCCTGGTTTCTGATAAAGTGATGTACTAAGGCACCAGGGGCACCGTTTTCCATGATACGAGGCTTTGTGGGCACAAAAATTTAATTAACTGTAAATTTCGGTTTCCTTTTGAGTATTTTTGTGATAATATTCCTTTTTAGAAACTCACTGTGTTCATGTGTTTAATCCTCAAGTCCTGTGACCTGCTGCCTTAAGGCCACTTTTTGTTGTCCAGTCCAAGTCATGAGTCCTAACTTTAATTTAAAATGGCAAAAATCACGCACCTGACGTCAGAGCACATTTACTGTCTCACTGTTAATCGCAGTGGCTGACGATCACAGGGCATTTTTTTTATTTCTAAGATTTTCAGGAGTGTTTCAGTGTCTTTTTTTAAAGATCTTTGGGGACTCTGACCACAAACACCATGGGGTCTTTGGCCTTATTGCTGAAGGCTTTTCGGATGATGTCAACAGCGTGCTGATGGGTAACTCCATGCAGCGAGACTCCGTCCACAGACACCAACTCGAATCCAGCCTGGAGACACAGAGTGATATGGTCAGACGCAGTAACGGACACAAACCTGCCTACATCTTCTCTACTTCTGCGTGTCTCAGTGTTACCTTGAGCACTTCACAGGTGGAGGCGGCTCCTCCAGGAAAGATCTTCTCAATCTTCACCACCGGTTGGATCTTCGACTCCATCCCGCCAGATATGCTGATGCCTAAAGTAAACATTAAAGGCATAATATGAAATTAAACACCTATTTAATGTACTGTAACCATCATTACCTTTATTTAGAACATGTTTTCTCACTCTCTTCTGGCTTACTGGATAGTTTTCGTTTGAAATCTCCTCCATCACTTTCATTTGTGGTTCTCACACCACTGAAAATTTACATATGAAAAAAAGTGTCTTTCCAGAAACAGAAACAGTGTCCCTGATAATCCACAGACCTCAATGTGAGCAGGTTTAGTAGGAACGATTTACTCTCTGTACAAAGTAGCTCCAGTTCAAAGTCTGTGTTTTTCAGTGCTGTGAAAACCACAATGGGAATATAAAACAAACTAATCTGCATGTTAACATTGCTCTTGAGATAAGTGGAAAAAAATTGGTATGTTTAGGTTTAAATATTGACAAAGTGTCCATTTACAATATGATTCTGTTAAAAATATAATTAAACCTGATCAAACATGTTTACCCAGGGACTGTTTGGTCTTGGAGATGCTGACAGTCTTGAGCTCATACCCCTGTTCAGGGTCAGAGCCATTGAGTCCGTTCTCAGAGGAAGCCTGATGCCCGTTCAGCTGTCCACTAACTTGGTCTGAGCTTGGACTGAACACCTGTGACAACGGCGGTCGACTCCTGCGAGGGGCGCTCTGCAGCGTGAACACAGCTTCCTTGCTTCCGTCTCCACTTTTCTCGTTTTTGCCTTTTGAGTGGCCGTTTTTAAACGGGGTCCTTCCTCTGTCTGCGGCTGTGTTCCCTTTGTCTGAGGTCGAGTGCAGTGAAACCTCGTCGAAGTGGACGGAGCGGATCGTGCCGATGTCTGTCCGGAGAGGAGGGCGAGAGTCATCGTTGCGGGCGAGTAGCCAGTTGGGGAGCGTGTGGCTGGCGGAGGAGGGTTTGACGTCTCTGGACTCTGTGTTATATCCGTCCACAGGTATGTCCAGCAGCGGGGTGAAGGATCTGGAGGTGTGGGGCCTCTCCCTGGACACTCGTGGCGCAGACAGACTGAGCTTCTCCAGCTCTCCCAGTAGGTGGCTCTCTTTCTCCACCTCCTCTGCACTGTGCAGCTCAAAGCCTCCCCTGTAATCTGGAGGGAGCACACAGGTCATAATCAGCAGCTTTTTCCCATATTCTGTGCCCTTATAAACACGGGCTGTGGGTTCAAAGAGCTCACGACATAATGGGATGTATGGAAGCCCGAGAAAGCAAAAACAGATGGAAAATTACGTACGATGAAAATAAAAATACTCCATTAAAAGTCATGAGATACTTTGAAATCATGCAATACTACATTTTTTTAATAGTGTTTCTATTTTTTATCATGTATTTTTTTCTTTTCTTGGAAGAAATGGGAAGGCATCTACCTCAAAACATGTTGCTCCCTCGGTAATCATTTTTTAAAGATTATTTAAAAACAGGAAACAAGGAGAGAGAGAGAGAGAAATGGGTACGACATGCAGCAAGGGTCTGTGGCTGGAAGCCGGGGACGTTACGTAACCATTTGGCGACCGGGGCGCTCCACTGATAATCAATTTTATGAAAAAATAGTACACAGACCACATCTAAACCATCTTTTAAAACCATAAGTGTGACTGAAGTAAATTTATGTGTTTCATCTAACTTTTATGAGACTTCCTGGTTAAATGAAGTAAAAAAAAAAAAAAAAAAAAAAAAATCTGAGATTTTTATTTTTCAAGGCACATTACAGGCAACATTTCAGTCTAAAAGAATGTGAAAGGTACCAACCTGGGATGGGAGTGATAAGGCGTCGTTTGGGTGCTCGACCAGACATGGGAGAGCGAAGAGGAGGAGTTCGGACTAACACACAAAGAGATAAATGAGGAAAAAGCATAACTGGAACAACACAGACCTGATTTGTGTTTTTGCACATGATCGCACTGATTCTGAGCAAACTCTGCACATATCAAACACACCTGAGCGATACTTGAGGATATCGTAGGCCTCCACTTCAACAGGCGTCACCATGTTATTGAACACAGCCAGATCAGAGGGAGCAAGTAGCATTCTGTGAAACATCAAAAAAAAAAAAAACGCTGAGTCATTTTTCCTTATTGTGTTAACATTACAAAACGTTTTTAATTAGTCTTCTGTTATCTTTTTGTGTAACATTTGGGTTTGAGATGATTATCCTGAGAAATCCGTAATCCCCTTCTGGCAGCTTTTGTAATTCCACTGTTTTCCACTTCACACTGCCACCTTCACACACGGATTTGGATTTAAATATGGACTGCTGAACAGAGTTTACCCGCTTCTAAATGCAAGCATTAACTAAAACTTCATGATTTAAATATGGGTGTATATATATATTTCAGCAGCAATATCAAGCTGATGTTAGCTATATGAAGAAACTGTCTTTAAAGGATACCTTAAATCAATCAATCAGTATCAAAGCAGGTTTTTAAAAACTTCAGTTAGGCCTGTTAGTGGTTAAATTTAACATCATTCCTCCTTTTGTTACCCTCTCTCTCCTTACCTGACCTCCCTCAGCAGCAGCAGTTTTTCAGGCCTGTCCAGCACGGCCAGCAGGTGGCGTATCAGGTTCTCCACTGACCGTTCTGACACATACTGTAGAGTAGCAACAAAGTCAGCCATTTATTATACAGATGACGGTGACTGATGACTAATTACATAAACTTGTGAAATGTGACACGTTCTAAAGTGAGATAAATACCGTAAACATCCTTCATGAGTCACCGTCTGAAAAGGTCAGTATTGCGACATCTAAGAACTACACTGTCTCAAGTCTGTCTACAGCTGGGAACGAAGCTTCTTACCCTCCGGCACATGTTCATCACAGCGGCCACCTCCTCCTCCGTCAGCAGCCTGTAGGCCATGCCCTCCACCACTCCAAGCATCTCTGAATTTGGCATCGCACTGAGCCGTCGTCCCTCTGGAGACGTTACAGGAGAGATTTCAGAGCTGGATCATATGATTCATGTCAACTGGACCACTACGTCTTCAAGTGTTAATATTATGTTATATTATTATATTCAACCTCCAGTGAAGAAAATCTTTAAATCTTTTGAGGATGCAACTAACCTTTGCTAGTCTTGTCTATGGACGGGGACTTGGAGCGCCCCCTGGAGGGGTCTTTCTTGCGTCCACCCCTGAACAGCAAGTTCACAAAGGTCTTTGAACGCTGTAGGGTGCTCTTCTCCTCTGGGTCCTTCCCTTTCTGCTTCTTCTCTTTCTCCTGCTTCATCTCTATGTTAGGATAGCAACAGCTGGTCATTTATGTGATTTATGAACTTTCTAGGACGCTCGTCCTCTTTCACGCAGCCTCACCTGCCACGGTGACTTGGCTCTGTGAGCGGCTGATGGGTCGGCTGGGTCTGCTGAGAGCCAGCAGCACGGCTGTCTTCGGGGACTCTTTCCTCCCCCTGCCCTCCTCTCCACGGATCAATGTGTCTTTGAGCAGAGTGGTGCGTCCCAGGCTGCGTGTGGTGTCTGCACCCGTCCTTTGAGAAGGAAGGTCCGTCTGGATGGCGGTCTCCGTGCGCTCGGACTCGGACCTGGACAAATAAACCCCCATGATCATGTCTGCATTGTAAGCAGCCTAACAAGTAAAACATTCTCTAAAATTCTGTGTTGTTTAGGCCTAGTATTTCTTGATGAATCACCCAAAAATCAACGTAAAAATATAAACCAGCTGACCCTGGCCTCTGGTCCTCAGTGGAGATGCAGACGTCCACCATGTCTGAGCCGAACGGCAGGCTGGGGGGGAACATGACCTGAGACAGGCCGCTCAGAGAGCTGACCGGAGTCCCAGACGACAGAGAAGAGGCTGAGGAGTTTGAATCTGAACCCTGGGAGGAAGATTTCTGAGTGCCATTGGCCACTAAAGAAGAAAACAAGAGATAATCCAGCACTAATTTATCTAAATATATTAATGAGTGTCCTGTGTTCTTCGTATGTTTACAGATAAACTCTCAAAGACTAAAAACACAAACAGAAAGACACATATTTTTATCTAAAGTCACCGCAGTCTTGCAGCTTTCCACATAATAAGACATTTGAGGAACAAAGACAGATACATACACTTATTGAGCCACCTGTATTCTGCCACCATCTCCTTATAAGCAGGGTATCGTCCTGCTTCCTGTGAAGATATGGCCACAGATATGCAAATGAGATACAGCAGAGACCTTGAAACTTTTATGGGATCGCTATATTTGATAAAGAGTAACCCTAGAACCACACAGAGACCTTAAATCTCCTCCTTATCCTCCTCAAACAGAAACACATTTCCCTTCCTGACTCTCTAGTAACCTTTGATAGATGGGATGCTTTCTAATTCTAGTGTTTCGGTTTCCGCGGGGGCAGAGGCGAGGGATCCCGAAACTAAACTTGCACAAAACACATCTCTATGCTTTGATCAGCACCTGATCCCAGCTGCCTGGTGAATAATGCACACGGCCTGGCTATTTTTCACAGCGCGAAACCCAAGCTCCGACAAGTAAAGTGAGCGAGGAATATTACGACTGCATGCCAGCTGTCGGCCCTGCCACACACACACACACCCACACAGACACACAGACACACACACGCACACGGACTGCTGCTACATCCACTGTGTGGTGACGCGGCTCATGGAGTTTGCATTTGGTTTTCTTGTGTGATCGAATTAAAGATGAAAGGTAGGAAGCAGGTCAGGAAGTTAATACACGGCAGGTTATTTAACTGAAGCAGCAATGACGGAAGCAACATACTTTGCTAAAAAAATATTTCTGACCAACTTCCTCGCTTTCTCTCTGTATTTATTCCCATCACATCACTCTGGTTTTCTACTAATGTTGTCTTTTAGGTAAGATGTTAAAAAAAATGAGCGATACAAGATGTTTTTCTTGATGGTAATGCATAAATATATTAACAGTTAGGATAAGTGACCAATTTTAATGAACCAATAAACACAAGTGAAGTCTCAGGAATCTGTTTTCTTCTGTTGTGTTCTTATGAAATCATAAATCAGGGCCATCATCCTCCTCCTCCTCCTCCTCCTCACCTTGATGGTCAGCATGATGTGAGTGTGGCTCTTCAGCACCTCCACAGCACTGCTGTGACTGATGTCCTCAAAGCTCACTCCATTGGCAGCCAGGATCTGGTCCCCCATCTTGATTCCATTCTGCTCTGCCAGACCACCAGGATCCAGTCTAAGAAAACAGGAGAAGGAGAAATTATTAATAACTCAATAAACGCAATCAAAAGAAAAATCAAAAGAAAAATGAACTAGAATCGCCTCCTTCCATGTTAGATGTACCTACTTTGAGACATAGATGCCCAGACCGAACTCCTTTCCCCCTCGGATGTTGAAGCCCAGGCAGTAGTCGTCAGAGGTGGTGTACAGGTGGACGATCCTTTGGAGGGCGCTTCCTGAGCTGGCATCGGAAGGTGTCCGTCCGCTCTCCTCCACCACCATACGCCTGTGTATCAAGTCCACCCTGAAAAAAACGCAGAGGACACATTACTGTAGGGCTGCAACTAACGATTATTTTCATTATCAATTAATCATTTGGTCTATAAAACATCAAAAACAGTGAAGATATCCAGAAGATATTCCAATGAATGTACTGTGAAGTAAACCCACAAAAACAGCAAATACATGTAGTAACCTGGAACCATCAAATCTTTGGGAATTTGCTTAAAAAATTATTTAAAAGAATTAATTGATGAAATGTTTGGTATAAAACATCAAAAACAATATTATAGAGCACAAGGTGACGTCATTACATGTCTTGTTTTGTCCAAAACTCAAAATATTCACCAAGAAAAGGAGTAGTTTCTTACATTTAACAACCTAGAACCATCAAATCTTTGTTTTTGCTTAAAAAAATGACTTAAACAATTAATCAATTATCAAAATAGTTGTCTTTCAAACGACAGTTGCTCATAATTCAATAATTTAATACTTATTTTTTTTTACCAGGTAGTTTTCTCCTTGGAATAGCGGATGCCGGGAACTTTACCAACACGTCTCACCACCATCCTCAGCCTGTTGCTGCCTGTGAGGACCTTCACAGCGCTGCTCATGGTGATGCTCTCCAGGCTGATGCCGTTCACCTCCACCAGTTTATCGCCTACGAGCAGGCCTGCCTCCTCTGCACACGATTAGGCACAAGCATATCTTCACACCATAAATCCAACGTGACACATCCCTGGCTGTATTTCCACATTGTATAACTCTAGCTTACCTGCTGTGCTGTTATCCTCCACCTTGCTGACAAAGATACTGAGGCCGTGTTCCGAGCCTCCGCGCACGCTGAAGCCGAGCTTTCCATCCACACTCTTGTCCACTGTGATTGTATGGAGGTCCTCGCTGTCATCTCCGCCTGTAAATATCGCATGATGGCGTGTTAACGAGCCTTTGATCGTCCACAATTATTTAATTAATGTCAGTCAAGCTTGTATTTGACTGCTCTGCTTTATTTGACAGCTCATAACGTGCAGTGGTGGTTCTCAACCTTTGGAAAAAACCCACCAGGGAGACTCAAGATTATTTTAGAGGGTTGTCAGACAGCTGATACAGATTTGAGAGTTTAAGGATGGAGGATGTTGTAAGGCCGTAAAGAGGAAATGTAAATTGGCTATATGAATAAGATGGATTTCTTTTAATACAGTAACAAAACATTTTCAGATTATACAGACATCCTCATGTAATTATTTTATTTCATTTCTCATGTTTTTTTTCCAGAGATATAGAGAGTTTTTAAGCTTCCTTTGATAATTAAAATGACAGATGTTGAAAAAATTATATTTAAGGCTTGTGAGACATCAGTTTCATGAGATCATTAAACTGGTGGATTAGTGCATAAGAGAAGAGAAACCTGACAATAGAATATAAATAGAATATAAATAAATATATTGTAGTCTATGGATATTAAGCTGCTAGTTCCAGTTTCTGTATGTATTCTACCGGTTATTGATGGTGAAATTGTCTCAGGTGTTTGTGTGATTTGACTCATTTTTGATTGGCTGTTGCAGTCTTAGCTCTGGTATGAAGATGCTTTTGTTTCATATTGTGAGTTTAATGCCTGATGAAGGTTCACTACCTTCTTTTACATGTTCTCACAAGTTAAAAACATTGAGTATCACAATGCAGAACTTAAAATATGTAAACAACCTGCTTAGCTGGTCTCATCTTTGCTGTACCCACCTTTCCGAATCTAATCGAGGCCCAAATTTCTAAAAGAAATACCAACAATTCTTTGTCTTCTTTGACCTATAAAACAAAATCAACCAACGTTTTGTCTTCTGCAGACTGTAAAAATGCTCTGCACAAGCAGCCCAACTGCTCCTTACCATCCACAGGAGAGTTGATGAGGATGACCCGGCCCATGGGTGAGGAGGATCGGATTCCCCGCCGGCGCTGCTCCTTCTTCCGTAAGAGGTTGCGTGTAGCCGTGTGTGACCCTTGGGTCCCGGGGGTCTTCTCCCTGCGGGACGGGTCTGACGAGTGAGCCATGGAGGCTGGCAGGGTCCCCTTTCACACACACGCTCCACCGGGGGCTCAGCTCCGGGTGGAGGAGTCTACGGCAGCATACAGCAGAAGGAAGGGGATCCTCAGGCAATTTGTCCTCTGTGTTCCCTGCATACTGAAACTATATTACGTTCAAGTTTGGATAAAGAGCAGATCACAACTGCGCTGTAAACACACACACACATATGCATTGTGATTATCTGTATAATGTGGTATTTGTTTGTAGCTTGCTCATAGAGTGAAAGGAAAGGATAATCCAACACTCACTGATGCAGGCTGCTTTTTGACATGATAGCAGACTCTTTGGCTTCCTGGAGTCACACTTTGGTCCATTCCTGCCCATGTTGCATCTCTCTCACCCGTCTGAGTCTCAGAGGAAAAAATGATGAACAGTTTGTGTATAAATAATCACATCAGCAACACAAATACTGCAATTTTTATAACACAACACGCACGGATTAAAGATTAATTGTCCCATGACATTAATGACATTGATAGACAGGCTCCAAAATATACTGTATTTGTCATTGCAGGTGAGGTTAGAAGTAGGATTTAACAGGTTTATTTAGCTCAGGCCTGACCCAGTTAGAGTCAGGATGTCACATGGTGTGATACCATGGTTACATGTCACTAAACTTATCCCGTGATAACAGTGTGTCCTCATGTCGTCACCTTGGGGTTCCCCCCGGGCCTCAAATCAGCACCCTGGACAGCGACACTAAAAAGCGTGCAAAGTTGCGGTTGCGCCGTTGCGTGAATTTGACCTTTTAGCGAACAATTGTCGAGACGTAGATTTAAGGTCGTTTATTCGCGTCATTATTCAATACGTCACTGTATTATAGCAACTTCAGTCGGCTACTTATTCCGCAAACAGTATCTCATACTTGCAATACAGCAACTGTAGAGTTTGTATCCAAATAAATACGACAAACAAACAACTTACCACACATCTTACGTTTCAAAACCAGAACACCGCAGACAACAAGGCATGTGTTCTTCTTAAATACTGTCAGACAACAAGATACTGAAAGCAAAGAGGAAGTAACTTGGCGACACCAAAAAGTGACACCTCGCGTGCCGTTAATTTATCCCTTATTTTGTAAATTAACGAGGCTGAGTCGGGTATTCAGCCTACTTGGGCAAACCAGCACAGCGCACCTGGCTGGGACATTTCTGTCGCGCGCTAAGATCCGCCCTCAGACTCTTACCATTGGCTGGATTGTCGTTGATTCAGAGAGTTTGATTGGACAATTATTAAGCTAATCAACTGACAAAAAATGTTGGTCGTTCCTTTCAGATACTGCTAGAACATTTCCAGAGAACTCACATTTACTAAATGACAGAAGACAAATCCACTTTATTTAAAGCAGTTATCATGTTTATTGTACATGTTTCACTGTAACATTGCGGTTTAAGTTGGTTTACAGCATCAAGTCCGCATCCTTACTGGTTTAAATACAGACTGTCATGAAAAAACCAACATTATAGTAAAGCAACTTAAAAAAAACAACAACCTAACAAACTCTGAAAGAGATGAGCACAGATGTTACTGATGACAACACATATGCGATCTGACAAAATCTCACTGATAAAAATGTAAATGTATACACCAATGAAATAAGTATGCAATCTCATTTTCAGTCTCAAGTTTTTTTTCCAATTTATTGGCTTTTATTTATTTTCTTTGCGGCCTCCAGGATGGATGAGATATGAGCTTTGTCTCCAAATTCCTTCTCCCTGTGCTCCAGTATCACACCCTGAGTAAGAGAGAAGAAACACTGATAAATAAAAGCACAAATGATCCAGTATGAATCACAAATTATGCCTTTTAATGACACAACTTTTTTTCTTGAATTACCTGTTTTTGTGCTCCAATTACATACAAGCCACCGAGAATGAAACCTTCTCCATTTCTGTTGCCCTGGTAACCCTTCTTCTGGATGTGGACCAGGTTTCTCACCACACCCAGACGCGCAAGACCTAGAGCCAGACCCATTCTTCTCTGTGTGGGGCCATAGAAAATCCGCTGCAAATTTAAAAAAATATGTATATATATAAAGTAAGGAGGGACAAAGTAGTTCCAAGTTAATGAATAATAATAAAAAAAGAATAATCCTGAGTAGAATTACCTTGTGATCCACTAAGATCTCCCCATTGAAGTACGGTCTAAAGTTCTGGATCTCTGCGTCGACATCCTCCTTCACCACAGCGTACAGAGGGACCCCGAGCTGATCCAGCTGGGGTTTCTGAGAGGACAGCTCTGCAGCCTCCTGGAAGAAGAAGAACAGACACCAACAATCCGTCGACACTTGAAGGCACAATTTTAAGATATAACAAATTAGACTGTGGGAGACGCTCAATAACCTCTGTCTCAGACTATGAGTATTCATGAATGGTCCTAAGATAAATCTGACACAAGATGATTGAAGACTAATTATTGCACAAAAGTATGTTTTCTCAGATTTCTTTGTTCTTTTGAGTTACTGGATCATTTCACTTCTTCGGGCTTCACAATCTTTCTGTTCTGTTCCATAAAGCAATCAAAGAAGTGTATAATATTTATCTACCTTTTATACATGTTGCGGTCTATTTGATTTTCTATTTTCTCAACATTAAATGGTCACCAATGTCATTATCTCTAATCTACTGCCATCCTCAGTTCCTCTGAATCAATAGTGAATCTCACCACAGCTCAGACACTAATTTTTCTTATTCTCTTATCTTAGTAAAATAAAATGACTACTCATTAATGCTTCCCAACATTTAGAGAAGATACAGTATGTTTTATTCATCTTTGTCTTTTTTCTTCTCTAGTTTGTTTTGTTTTCCTTCACTTATTGATTGAATGCCAATAGATACATTTACAACACATCGTTTGACTTGATATGATTGTTAGTTGATGTTATTTATATGTGAAACAAACTAATGTACATCTGTAAACGTTACCCATGTGACACCTTTACAGAGAAGTTAAAAAATAATTTTACATAATTATTAAAAATCTATTAACAATCTACAGAAGAACAATTATTGTGATAACAAAAGGGACAGAGGTGATATTTGAATACTGCAGATGCTAAATTCTCCCACACATTCACAGTATTTTTTTATTATTATCCTCATTCGACTAGACTCGATACACTCAGGACTGGCCTCCATTTAAAAATACACACAAACCGTATTGACGTCATCATTGCAAACTGTCAGGTGTTGAGTGAAAACAAAAGGCAGACAAAACAAAAGGAAGGTGTGAAGACATTTGTGGTTTGTGCACGGAAATATGAATGACAGATGTATCCTGTTTTTAAGTTTTCGGTCCTCTACTGATACTAAAATATCCAATACAGGTGTTTTATTTTTTACTTTAAAACAGCTCAACCAACAGATAAAAGCGCATCATTTCAGTTGTGGCAGCCCGAGAGGACAATAGTGAATATATCGTTAAATGTGTAAATATTCTAGTACACACACTTGTTCATGTACTGTACCTCTCTGCACAAGGATCATCCAGGGCGTCTCACAACCAGAATCACGGCTCCGTTCTTCTCCCACAGAGTTTGTCCTTTCACTGTCTTCCCATCTGCAGATTGACACAGTGCTAGTGAATGTGATTTCTCTTTGTTGGTGCAGATAGCAGTCAGAGTTAAGTTTAAATTAAAAACCACTTGAGCCCTCCAGATGAATAAAAGTCTTGCTGCATTAACCCGTACATATTTTTCTGACCTGTCACAGCATCTCCTAATAATTAGTCTCTATACCAAACTTCTGAACTATAAATTCATTCATAAATACCTCATCAGTCATAAATAAATGGGGGGTTAAATCTTTAATGAAGCTTATAGAGAGCAGAGAGTGTATCATCATGGTCCTATGTTGCATAAAACAAGAGAAAATAAAAGCCACCATGATTTCCAAACATGTAATTGAATGTGAAGAATGTAACAAACCTTTTTGAATGGTGATTTTTTTTGCCACCATGTGCAAATCAGAAACAGGCACTTAAGGAAAAGTCATGAAATTTCAGGCTAAAAGAAAAGTTTTCATGTTGTTTTTACTGCTCTGAATTTTTTTTCTTTATCTTTCAAACTGTACATCACAATCAATGTATTTCAGTGTGTTTATTTTATTGTACTTGCATATCTGTAGTATAGTGTGTGTTTAAGACAATGCAAGCTGTGTATTTTAATTATACTGTACATATAAAGCTCAACTAGAGTCAAGAGTTGAACTTTAGAAATAGCTGTAAACTTTCTGTTCAGCACATCAGTTTCATGCTCGTCCCTAACAAATAAAATAAAGATTCAAATGTAAAAATGGGTGTTATGGAATTTTCCACCTTTAAGCGGCTACAAATTTTAGTTACAGAGTTCAGGTTGAAGCTTGGGCTTTGAGGTCATGCTGTTCTCTATCTCCCCTCTGAGACTTCCTGTCTGATAAACCGAGGCCGGAGTGGACCCTGGCTAGACATCAAAAACAATGAGAGGTTACAGTTTTATGTTTTGAAACAAATGAACCCGTTTTCCTATGGTAGGCCGATCTGCTCGGGTTAAAGACTAAGACTCAGACTTTCAGAGGACAGAACGGAGAGAGGCTCATGGGTGCTTCGTGTTGACCATTGCTTCAGAAAACATCCACAACAACCCAGACAGTATGTAAGGGTTAAATCATAAATGCAGATGTGTGTTATTTACAACCATATATCTGTAAAATTACAGGCAATGTGAATTATACATATGAACAACTTATAGATGGACTGAGAAAACAGTCACACCATAAAGTCCAATCAGATCCACACTACATGTTAAAATTTTCCATTTTCCCACATGAACAAAAAGTCATGTAAAGTTGACTGGGACTCATATTACATAATCAAAAGCTCCACAATAGCTACTAAAAGGACCAAGTGGTTAGCTTGTTTTCTCAGCTGCTGTTTCCAAAGTAAAGAATGAACTCTGAGCTTTATATTTTACTTGTATTATTTCCATTTTGTTCACCTCCCGTTGTTGTCTGAAGATCAGCGGTGGCCAGTTCTTCCAGAGAGGCTGGGACTGACCTGGTTAGGAATAAGTCAGTGTTGGCAAGGGCCACTGCAACTATCAGTGCGGCCAGAATAACAAACCAAACATTGAACAGCTCTCCCTTCAAGATGGAGGGAAGTTCTGGAAAGCAGAGAGAGAGAGAGAGAAAATTAATCCTTACAAGCTGCATAAACATCAGTTGCATGACATTTCCATTTTTGCAAACATACAAAAGGCCACAGAACATTTGAGGGTGAGTCATATGCAAATACTGAACACTGTAATTCAAATTAAATGCCACAAACACAGTCCCTTTTGACCCAAGACTGACCCCCGGGACAAAAAAAATGCAACTCTAACCGCCTTTCTTCTGTTTCAGGGAGATAACAGTTTGACCTTTTGCTAAGAATGATTCAAGGCAACATACTTTACTCTTGACTGCAATGACTCAGCTCCATTTATAGAAAAAAATGTGCTTTTGTCAGTTAATGTAACGGCCATCACTGATCTTTATGAGAAGTAGCCCATGTTTAACTTTTCTTCAGTATCACAGTAATCCAGTGATAGGTGTACATTTCAAAAAGGAACTTTTTTTTGGTGCCAGTATGTAAAAATGTAAACATACTGCACACAGGCTTTAAAACACAGATCAGTTTTATCAGAGGAGATGCCCGCAGTGTTTGAAAACCCCCTGGTGTAGTTTCACAGTAGCACAAGTAGACGTCAGAACTGGTTCAGGAATGTCTGATACGCAACTATCTAAAGCACTGATTAATCACCATAAGCTGTTAGTCATACCAGACTGAGTGAGTCTGTTGGAAAACCACCAGTATGTTGAACTGATATTGAGTTTAATCTTTCATTTTAACAAGAAACTTTTCCTCTCAAATGCAAACAGACTTGGATCTCTAAGTATGAAAATGTGTTTTTAAATTGCTCTAAAGTGACAAAAAGTAACAAAAATCAGGAGATTGTGTGTTTCAAGGACTAACCACCCTTCATGTGGGTGACTCAGCTGTAGTTCTCCACAATGACTTACTTTTTAAACTTACTTCTTTTCTCAGTGAAGAAATAGACATAGTAAACTGGATTTGCTCATTAGGGATTACAGATTAATGAATGTTAGTTTCATACTTGATACAAAGAACTTATTAGTGACTAGCAGGGATAAGAGGGAAAAAAGCTGTGGCATGCATACACAGCTAAAGTACATTTCTAAATACATCATGCATTATACATTATGAAAATATATAACATTTAGGATACTAACCCGTTTCCATAGCTGTTTTAAATGCATTAGGTATCCAGTAAGAGCTGTAAGTTATTCATGCTGGACACAAACTGTGTTTCTGGTCCTGGATTGCAAAGGCACCCAAAATGACTTGTTTTTTTTCTAAAGGGGCGGTGGTTTCTGTAGGAAAGCAGATCTGATATGACACTGGCTCAAAAAAAAAAAAAAAAAAAAAAAAGAAGAAAAAAAAGATATAATAATATCATTTGTCCCCACCCTCACTCATTTTCCAAGCAGTGAGTCATAATAATAACAACAAGCTGTACAGCTACAAAGACATGTTTTATTGGTCAAAGTTCACGGTTTCTTTGCTACCGGGATAACAAAGTGGAATCACAGATTAATAAAAGGAAACTGAATGTTAGACATCAGATCTGCTTCTTCTGTTGAGTTTAAAGACAGACCATCATTAACACACTCAGATCTTCTTACTGGACAGTCAGACCACAAAATGCATCCTGTTTTCTCAGAAAACCATTACATCAACAAACTCACACATCTTCTGTGCACTTCCTGAAAATTTTTCCAAGTTACACCCCCCCCCCCCCCCCAAAACTGTATACTTTAAATATTTACTCTGTATCTTGAAATTCTTTACCATAAAAACAAACATTTATGATCATTTGTATGTCTTATATGGTCCTAAACTTTCTCTGTACTCTACAGTATGTAGCACTGTCAGATGGTCAAGGACATGATATTGTAATACAAAGCATTATTTGTTTTCCAGAGGAAGAAGTTCCTGCGGTATCCTTCTGGCAGCTCGGATAACATCTCCAACGTTTACTTTATCTCCAAACTCAATCTCTCTGTGCTCCAGAAGTATTCCCTAGAAAATAAAAAAAAACAAACACAAGTTTTAAGCGTGCTGCCTTTATTCCTCACTGACACGTTTTGTTAAGTTTTTACACAACTGAATACGTCATGATGATCATTTTTACCTGCTGTCCTTGCCCAATGACAAAGACCCCACCGAGAACAAAGCCCTCTCCCAAAACATTTCCCATGAAGCCGTTTTTGAAGGCCCTCAGACCATTCAACCACACCCCGACACGAAGGAACGCCAGGAGGCCCATCTTACGCTCACGTGGCCCATAAAAACGTTTCTGCAACACAGAAAAAAAAAAAACCAAGAAGCCTTGAATATTTCACGCAGATTTTCACTGATCCATCACAGATTCTCAATGACTTCAGTGTGTTTAGAAGAAGTGATGCTGAAAAACTGGCTGAATCTGGTTTGAAGATCAGTGCTCACCCCTCCACCCCCCACTCCCCCACCACGCAGCCTTTGATTCATTAAAGAAACAAAAGCAAACCTTTTCATCCAAGAAGATCTCCCCCTTGAAGTACGGTCTGAAGTTCTGGACCTCGGTGCCGACGTCCTCCTTCACCACAGCGTACAGAGGGACCCCGAGCTGATCCAGCTGGGGTTTCAGAGAGGACAGCTCTGCAGCCTCCTGCAGCCAAAGAGCATTTAAGAGTTAAACAAAAACTTAAACAAAAAAAAAAAAAAAACAATCTGTCATTGTATTTTCCTGTGGAACGCCGCAGGAAAAGGCAGTGCTCCATCAACTGATGACAAGTACCAGACTCTCCCCCATCGCAAATTTCAATCTGGATTAGTTTGTTTTCTGCGACACTGGTTGCATTTTTTTTTTTTTAACTTCAGTCTCAAGACTTTGTTTCATGGGTGCTGCTTATTTTATAAGTCTTGTTTTTGGTGCATCCTTTATCATTTCCTTTTTATTTAAAAAAAATAAAAAATAAAAAGGTTTACATTAATGCCCAGTTGGACTATGTGTAGTTAGTTATGGAGTTGCAGTAGGTTTTTGTTGTCTGCTGTGAACTTGTTTGTTATGTTGTCTTATGTAAGAGCAAGAATCACAAAAATACTAAATAAATACCAGATGTTGGGAAGGTTTAATCTTCATTATAATTAGTCATTGCAAACTCTTGCTATGCAACCACATATTGTTCAAACTAAATGATCTTTAAGTTCTAGTAGAGATCCAAAAAACACTTGTAAGATACCAAATATGTCAGAGTGTTTATAAAATAATGCACAGGACAAAAGTGAAAGGAGTGTAAACATGAAAGCTTCAGTACAGAACATCTTTCAGATATTACTGTGGAGTAATATGAGCTTTCCAGCTACTTAAGGGGAAATAATGAAAAAGGAGGGAAGGGGTGTTAAGGGCTTAATAATCCATTTCCATGAGGTCATGTAGGAACACACAGTCAGCTCAGACACTGGAAACACTGCATTGATCGTTACCTCTCTGCACAAAAATCATCCAGGCCGACGGACTGCCATGATGACAGCTCCTGACTTCTCCCATAGAGTCCTGGCTTTCAATGTCTTCACTTCTGGATGAAGAAATGAGGTAAAGGCGGAGGTGAACAACACATTCCATGAAAACAATAACTCCTTTGACCATTTCAAACTATCTTTAACAAAAAAGAAAAGAAAAATAACAACAACAACAAACAAACAAACTTCCGCACTAATATCACGTGAATCGCTGATGGATTAAAAACTTGATGTGACTTACCTCCTTTCAAAGTTTTGAGCTCAGTTTCCTCTAAATGTTGGAGAGTTGCTTTCAGCGGTGGTGTCAGAAATATATCGGTGAAAAAGTTCATTATACTAGTAATGAAGCCACAGATAGTAGCCACAGCAGTGACTACGACCCCCATCGCGGCTCTTCCTCAAACTTCCTCTCTCTCTGTCCGATGTGCTTTAAAGCATCTTGTGCGCCACCGGACCTACAACAGCTCTGAGTGCACCGCGGTTAAAAGCGCAGTTAAGTCTCAAATACAGCCGACCCCCCCCCCGTGTCTCACTAACCCAACCTTTACTTGGACCGACATCAGCAGACTTAATTAAACACACCCGCGTTTGATCAGTGACGCCGTCGCCTAGTCTGTATCTGAAAGTCAATTGGTCACATAGAAAGTACAGTCATTCTATGAACCACCAGGGCTGGCCCTCTTCCTCTGGGTCAAAGGTTACTGGAAGGACTGAAAACTGCACCGTCATTCAGCCAAGTCAGTGATGATGTAGCAGAGTTACAAAATCAAAGTCTGTTCCTTAATTTCTACAATGGTTTGATTTATTCAAACTGAGTAGCTCAAACTGCGTGTATGTTACAGGAAATGAGTAACAGTGAGATCTGGATTTTGCACTGAGTGAGAAGGAACAGATGTGATTAGATGTACTTGAACATTTTGTCAGGAAAAAACATGTCAGAAATGAATTCTTATCCCAAGACCTCTATTTTATACGTCTAAAAACATGCCTGAAAAGGATATCTTATGAATTGAGGCACATAAATTTTGAAATAAACTGAAAAAAAGATTGGTGGGAAATGTTTATTTCTTTACTTAACACTTTCATATTTTATATTTGCTCACACATATCCTCCAAACTACATGAATAGTGAAGCTATAAACTTATATAAACCTATGTGAAAGTGGATCGGAGGTCAAGTATGATCTGCTTCCTTTTCTTCTTCCTGAAAAGCAACACAAAGCTTTGTTACAAATACGAATATCTAAAGTCTAAGAGTACAGACAGTTATGATCAGGCACTTTTGTTTATTTTCTGTATGGGCAAACATTATCTTTAACATTTGAAACAGATGTTTAATCCGGGGTTTACCTTCTCCTGGGCGTCTGCCTCATCTGAAGGCGACTTTTCAGGTTCCCCTTGTGGCACCGTCCCACTCTCAGCTGGAGCCGTGATATCAGTGGTGTCACCTGGGTGTTGCCCGTCTGCCTCCTGAGATGAAGTGGTCAGAAGAGCACTGGTTAAGTATTAAACCGACATGTCTTTGCATTTCAGTCTTTCCTCTGTTGTTTTCTGACTGACTGTCCACTGCTGATAAAACATCTGCTCTCCTGCCTCCTCTGGACCTGTTTTTGTTACTCAGTGTGTCAAAAAAAAAAATGTACAAAGAATAAGATGTATAACACAAGTGGATGTATTTAGTAGAAACAGTAGAATTCAGTGAGATCAGCCACCTTTTCCTGATCCTGAAGAGAAGGAGAACTTGGTTTGTGCATCTCCGGTTCTGTTTCTGTCACATCTTGCTCAGCAGAAACTGTCTCCTCTGGTTTGAGACCTTCACCGTGTGGAGCTGAGTCTGACTCCACTTGGACGTCATCCTCTTTAATTTTCTGGTGAAATTGTGTAATAATGAGGAAATTAGATAATGGAAAACAGTCATAGATCATCCTGCCACTCTGCCTTTGCTCAGCCTGACTTTTGCCCTGGATTTTCTTCTCCTGGGGTAATTTTGGGATTGAACATGTAAGATATTCTTATCCTTGTTCCTTCTTGCTTCCTGTCTTCTGCCCTTCATCTGTCCTGTAAAGTTTCACCTGTCTTCCGCTCACTTTGCTTCAGATTTCTTAACCACTCTGTCCATCTATCCGTCGTCTTCCCTCGCTATTTATCCTGCATCTTTTCCACTCAAAATCGCAAAAACATGAGAACATCAAGTCATATTTCAGCAGCATCACCTTCTCTGTGTTCTGTTCAAGGGATCGAGGGCTTGGTTTGTCATGTAGCTCGTCTGTTTTGTCTGTTTTTAAGTCGTCAGCATCTTGTCTGGGAGGTGAGTGTAACGGTTCAGTCTGCTCGGGTTCACCAGTCTCAGCTTCATCAACCACCTGCAGAGCAGCCGTGACACAGAATATGTAACAGAATCAATGAGTAAAACTTAGACAAATGTTGCTATCGATATCTGCTAATCACCTTTTCATTTGTTGTGAATTTAATGTCGTTATCTAAATAATCCAGACACACGGTTATATATCTCTGTACTGAAATGGAACAGACGTGTCACGGGCACAAAAAGTGTCTCATCACCTTGTCTTCATCTTGGTCAACTTCTCTCTCTTCTTCTTGATTGTTGCTTGCCTCCTCCTCTGTTTTCTCTTCTACATGATTATCACTTTGTTCCACTTCTGTTTTCTCTCCTACTTGATTGTTCTTTGGCTCCACTTCATTTTCATCAGCAGGCATTTCTGTAGACTCATCTTTGAGCTCAGTGCTGAGGGATTCAGAAAAGGAAGGTTTTCTGCCAGGAAACTCTGGACCGGTCACATTATCTGTAACCTTCACCTGGCAGACAGACCATTTCCATAAAGCATTTGAAGTCGGTAAGACAGACGGCGATGGTCATAAATCAAAACCAAAGATCACAGAAAACCAAACCAAAGAAGTGATTGCAAATGATCAGGGAGGCACCACCACCAGCAGCACACAGATTTGACATCTACTTTTTTTTTTTTTAAATCACCTCCTGTTCAGTGTCATTATCCCGAGCTTCAGTTTGGTGTTCGTCTTTTCCTTGCTGGTTTTCTGGAACAGATGTGTTTGGTTTCTCTTCTTTCACAGGTTCGTTGACCTCAGCAGCATCACTTGCAGCCGGTGTAGGTGCATCAGATCCTGGAGGCTCCTTCTCAGAGATCTGTTATTGTGTTGAGTTCTTGAAGGATTTTGCTCAAAATGTCATGGAAAGTTTTATTAAAAATGTACTTCAGTGGGAAGAAATGTAAGTGGGAGAACATTACAATGATGACTTTCCTGCTTCTCCTCCTCTTAGCTCTCGGCCTTTGCTTAAATTTAGCCTCTCAAAATAGGGAAAACACATTGTAACTAAACAAAATCTTGAAATGACTAAACACGATTACATCAAACCCTTCAGTCAATTAAGAAAACTTGATAGGAAAGAGGTTTTAGATAAACAAAGGAGTAAACAGAGACTCGGTTACGTTTAACTCTCTGTGAGTTAAAGCACACAAACTGACATTTTATCACACAACATACTTTTTTAGACTCTTCCAAGGCTTTGCTGATCTTTAGCTCCTCCTCCTTCAGCTTCTCTTGGTTCAAAGCCTCTTCTTTGGCTTTTTCACGTTCCTCCTCCAGGAGAGCCAATCGGGCCTTTTTCTGTAATAATAATAATGATTTAAAAAAAAGACCCCACACCTTCATACATTTAGTTTCACCAAAAAAAAAAAAGCCTTAAAATGAAAGAGCTTGACCTTGTGACCTTTTATTTGTTATGATCCTGAGGCAGACATAGATCACCAGTTTCTGAATATAAGCTAAAGGTAAAAGGTGACTGTTAGCTTTATAGCTTTATTAGCACTGAGCCTGATGAGCTTAGACTGTCTAAGTCTGTGTCATCCTTTACAGCAGCTCTCAAAACCTATTAAACTCTGGTGGTAGTGGAAGTAGAGGTATTAGTAATAGTAGGTTTACCACTAACACCTCAGTAACTATAGCAACGGTATTTTTCCGGTTCATTAGTTTGTGGTGGGTGGGGTGCATGTGTGTGTGGTAAACTCAATATTATCCACAGCACTGCACTTTTTTTTAAATCTGTTAACAGCGGTGGAAGAAGTAAGCAAATAATTCAAAAATAATTCAAAAACAAATAATAATAAGTATTGCATTAAAATGTTATTGAAGTAAAAGTATTATCAATAAAAGTAACCATATTACCAGTCAGTTATCAGTCATACTGTGAAATTTGACTTGACTTTACAGTGTCGTCACTAGCTGTCAAACAAGTGTAGTGGAATATAAAGTGCAATATTTGCATCTGAAAAGTAGTGTAGTAGAAGTGTAATCTAGCAGTAAATAGAAATAGTGAAGTAAAGTATTTGAGTAAATTTACTGTTACTTTCAATTTCCTGTGGCCTCGACTGCATATAAATCCAATGAATTTGCACTTTAAACAACATTTTCACACAGACTTTCAAGTATGAATAAATGAAACATAACATAAGTGGAAGAAGTATTCACATCCTTTATTTAAGTAAAAGTCCCGATACAGCAATGTAAAAATACTCCATTACAAGTCCTGCATGAAAAATCTTTTTTTTTTTCTCCAAAGTATTGCAGTAAAAGTAGTGGTTTGGTCCCTCTGACTGATATATTATTATATATGACATAATTAGATTATTAATACTGAAGCATCAGTGTTAGAGCAGCATGTTACTGTTGTAGCTGCTGGAGGTGGAGCTAGTCTCAACTACTTTATTTACAGTTAGCTTGTTTAGTCCAGTGGTTCCCAACCTAAGTGTCGGGCCCCTCCAAAGGGTCAGCAGATAAATCTGAGGGGTTGTGAGATGATTAATGGGAGAGGAAAGAAGAAAAAACAAAGTTCTGATACACAAATCTGTTTTCAGTTTTTGGACTTTTTCTCTAATCTTTGATTTTTTTTGTGTGAAATATTGGATCATTTGAACATTTATTGAAATGAAAGCATGTGAGAAGTTTAGAGGGAAAAATCACTATTTGGTGGAGCTGTTAACAACTCATAGACATGTGAAATGTGACCCCGACTACACACTGCTTTTTGTAAAGCTCCAAAAGCCAAAAAGGTTGGAAACCACTGGTTTCATCTTTATCAATGTGTTGTATTTTAAAAGCTTGTTATATTATCCATAGTGTCATCTGAAAAGAAACTAAAGCTGTCAAATAAATGTAGTGGAGTAGAAAGTACAATATATCTGCAATGTAATGAGTAGCAGTACTTAGGTAAATATACTTAAATGTACTTTCCATCACTGAGAGTCAGCAGTGCAGGTGGGGACAAAGCAGACTCCTTTACATTAATGACAATGTTGTGTATAATGCTTCCCCCTACTGAGAGGAAAACAAAACAGCAGCTTACCTCCGCCTCATATTCAAGATTAGAGTTGTAGTTGTACAGCCAGTGGGCCAGATACAGGACCGGGTTCACAGGACGCTGCTCGGCCACCTCAGCGAGACCCTCCGCCAGACATTTTCCCAGGTGTCTTTTTAAATACTCCGAGTCCATGATTTTTTTTTTTTTTTCTGCGTGAAAACTAGACACACAGTTTAACAGTTTAATACAATGGTGAGCATAACATGTCGTAAATAATGACCAACGTCAACCACCTGGATTAACCAAATACATGTACGGGGTTAACGTTAGCATTGAACGTGACGTTAACTGCCGTCAGCTGGCGTTAAGTTTAATTTGCTCTATTAGACGTTAACGTTTAGCTGAACAGTAGTTTAACTTTTGCTTTATATACTTTCTGTCGTATGCAAATGTAATGACTCGTTTACCAATTTAAAAAACAGAAAAATGGGTAAAAACCATAGTAAAAACATGTCAAAACAAACCTTTTTCTCACTGAGCGTCCGGATGTAGCAGTTGTGTCACCATGGTAACGGTGTCACGTCATTAATAGTCCCCGCTATCATTTTTAAATAGTTCCTACTTACTACTACTAACCAAAGAACCTTTCAATCAATCTTTTATAGGTGTGCTCACAATAATACCGTTAGTTAAAAAAAAGTTAAAAAAGCAGAGCATTAATGTAGTCTAACTCGCTTTAGTTTAGTTAAAATATTCTGTAGTGTTTCAGGTTATGGAAAGCAGACTAGGTGACATTATCTGAATTAAAAAAACATACTTTGCTAGGGACTTTATGCTTTTTTGCTTCAAGTTGCAATTTTAAAATCATAATTTTAAGCCTTAGAAGAATTTGGACATTTAGTTAAGGGGACTGAAGTCATTCAATGAAAGAAAATGCAATTGTGTCTGGTTAACTATGACAGCAAATATTACATTTTCTAATTATGTTTACTGTAAATATTGAAAAAAGAAATCTGCAGAAAAGCACGTCTTAGTTAGCTTATAATACCAAACTCTTCAAGACCAGAATGATAACAGAAAGACCAGCCGTTTTCCAAGACAGAATATTCAAATATTGTGTTTGATCCACTTTATCAAAAGGAGAACTCAAATCTAGTTGGACAAAACAAATTGTTTGTTGGCACAAGTCACGCTGAATGTTACTGACTATTTTAGCAAGGGCAGGTTTGGTGCTGTGATATGTTCAAATCTATCTAGATTAAAAGTTATATGAGTGGGCTGTGGAACATTTTCTTTCTGTTACATCTGTTCCATATCATAGATAGTGACTAAGCCTCAGAAAGATTTCTTTAATAGTCGGTGTAATTTTATGTGCACCGTGTGCTGAAACTGGGACAGTTTGCACACATGGGAGAGGAGAGGGTGGGGAAATTGCAGCAGGCTCCGTTTCCAAGAAACAGATGACACCTAGTCAACATTTGTAATCACAGATATCATTTTCCTTGTATAATCATATTGCACACCTTTCAGCCAGATATAGCTTTCACATCAACAGCAGGACTCACAAATCAGACTGTATATGTTAGGTGCACTGACACAAGCCCTCACTTTTACACTTTTGATTAAAGCCAATAAACCAGTTAGCCTTTTTCCCAGTGACTTGTGCATGGTGTGACCTTTGACAGCCACACTACTACATCATTAAGTGGATTATTTCTCTGTCTTTGTAAGGCATAACATTACATACTGGCCCAAATCTTATCCCGCTCAAGGCCCCTTGAAGGTATCTAGGAATTATCCGTCTTTGCTTTCATTAATTATAAGATAGGGACATCTTAACATTAGCAACACATTTTAAAAATATGCTTATGACAAGGAAAGATCAAAAGTTACCAAAACAAACAAACAAACAACAAAAAAACACATAAAAGGCTAAAATAAAAGTATTATATATATTGAAAGTTATCATGCTGCCCTCTGGTGGTTGCAGCACTAAGAGGCTTCTTTTATTACTATTACTGGACTTAAAGTTCAAGTTTCTCTTCTGATTATTTTTGCTCATAACTTTGCCATAAGCCTGTGTTACAGTTCTAATATTTATTCAAGTAAACTGTTTTGGCACAGTTCATGGAGACAATCGTTTATCACAAATGTTCTCATTATTTTTTTGCTTCTACAAATGGAAGACATCATTTTTTCATTTATTTTTCATTTTCCACAAACGTTCACTTTGTCCCTTTGTTTCTTTCTGAAATCAGCCACCTGACAATCACCAAACCACATCCACCCTCAGGTGTCAGAATATTAACTTCTGCTCATAGGCTACAGCTGGAAAGAACCCAGCTGCTTACAGTATCAGCTGCTTGTAAATGTTGCTTGTTCAGGTTTTTTTGTTTGTTTGTTTGTTTTATTATTGCACACAAAGCTTCATATATTGGCTGGGATACTTTTTTCATGGACTTATCAAAATGCATGTGTTCCAAAGGACAACAAACAAGAAGTAAAACATGAATACATAATTCATTTTGTTTATTTCAGTCTGTGCATGGGTTTTATACATGTTCAACAGTTTATGATAGTAAATAGGCCTGAAATATCAGCATGAAATAATTCCTACTGCTTAACATGAGTCTCCGGTAACTCATGAGTGTCCACCCTAATTAATGAAGGAATTGTCGACTTCATTAAAACGAAAACATTACATTAGTACATGTACTAATCCCCCCGGAACGAGTTCTTTCTGAAGCAGATCTCGCTGCTTGTTCACAGGAATAAAACACTTTAAAAACTAATCTGTGCACAATGATCCGCGGTGGCTGCAGCAGCCTGCAGGTTCATCACACGGACGTTTCATCTGCTCTGCAGCGGGAGTCCAGCTCACACGCTTGCTTACTTTCTAACAGGACGTTTGTCTTTGCGTTTGACTTCGACGGAAAATACCGTGCAGAAGCGACCAGCTGTGTGGGAACGGGAAGCGGTTCCGCTGCTGAAGTGTCAAAGATCTGAGCTGATCCTACCTGGAGCAACTCCTCCGGTTTCACTGCAGGGCACCACTGCGTCAGCTACAGCTGTCCTGCAGCCCCGCACTGGCTGCCAGAAGGGGAGAATTACGTCCTCGTTGTACGGCTTGACGGAACACTTGATTTTTTTTCTAAAGTTTCTTGGATTCTGTGGAAATATTTGCTTTACCGTGCAAGGTAACCCACCATCCGCCTTCTTCTGTCTTCCATGGGTTATTGAGCCTTAAGGTGACACCTGCATGTAGCCTTGAATATTAAAGTTTCCTGAAGAGTTTTACCAGTTCGGAATGGCTTTGATGATTGCTTTTTTTTTTATATGTATTCGCTGTTTATGTTTGTATGCTTCCATATCTCGGGATGAGATGGACTAATTATGCATCTTAATGACTTTTAGACAGAAAGGTTCTAGTTAGGCCAATGGTCTGATTTCCCTTTTCTCATTTGGACTGTGGTGCTTGCATAGTTTTATGTCGAGTAATGGAGAATCATTTGGCTGTGGTTTGACCAAGAGCAGTTTTAATTTAAATAGTGGTTTTACACTGTAAATGAAGCAAGATGTTTTTTTGCACTAAAAATAATTAGTTTCACTGTGAAAAATATTAAATGCAAAGACATGTTTTTGATAAGACTGCCTTTGTTCTAATAATAAACAGGGACTTGTAATTGAGCTTAGGTCAAATTTGGATTTGGTAGATTTATGGCTTCACAGCAATGTTTTTACGTGTGTGTGTCTCTGTGAGGTTGTATGAGTTTGTATTTTGAAAGTGCATGCACATGCACAAACTAGTGTCTAACTACACTGTTATGCTACAGTACCTACAGTATGAGAGGGAAAACTACTCATGAGCATCATAACAGGCCCATGTCTTCACCCGCCAGGTGAATATCCCCATTGAGGCACATGGCTTTAATGTCCAGTGTGGACACTTTGCAACCTTCTCAATCCCCACTATGCCTCCTCCCACAGGGACAACGTTTTATTTTTAGCCCATGCCTTCATGGCAGATGGGCAAGATATTGTGATGCTGTGGATGCTCATACCCCACCATGTCTCTACCGTTAATCCATGTTGGCCAAATCAGTGGTGTGGGACTACGGAGAAAGCCTGGCTCCATGCAGGCAAAGCAGATCTTTGGACACACTGGGAGACATCGAGACTTGTGTTCATATTAGATCCTCCTGTCAACAGTGCACCTGCATAATCTTATGTAACGGGATGGAGTCCCAGAGGACCCATGCAGATTTCAACATGGATGGGGATCATCAGGTGGAGTTTTTAAGCTCTTAGAGTGAGTTTTGTTTGGACATTTGCATCATCTGTAGCTTTCCATATGCACAATGTGTAAAGACGTACCCGCGGTCTTTCTCTGCCTGAGTGTGTTTGTGTGTCTCGCATCACATGTTCTTGGACGCAGAAGGTGTCGGTTTTGAGTTTCTTTCACCAAGTGAGCCCATGTGACTGCTTGGCTAGGGTTCTGTATTTTCCAGAGTATTCAAAAGGTGAAATAAGGTTGAAGACAAGTAAAGATTTTCGTCTCAAAATCAAACATCCCATTCGTTGCGTTACCCAATTCACATACAGTTCTGAGTCCCAGTTGGAATACCACTTGAAATAAAAGATGTGTTTTCTTTTATAAAGTTTTGTTTTAACTGGATAATTTGAACACAAGTAGCTCCTTCATGGACTATTCTTGAAGCACTTGATTGGTGTTATAAATATGATAATAGCTCCACTTGGTCTCTTACAAGCTGGATGTAATATTCTCTATATCACTTTCGCATGTAATCTACTCAGATTTCTGTGCAGTGAGTGCAAAGGCCAAATGGGTCAATTTGAGACAGCAGAAATCTGTTTGGAAAGCTTCATTAGACTATATCAAAAAACACATTATTCCTGGTGACGCAGTTAAATCCTGTGTTTAAAGAAAAGGTTCGACATTCATAGAAAATATCCTTGTTCAGTTGCTGGTTGAGAGTTTTATGAGAAGATTGATGCCACTCAAATGTTTCTACGCTTAACATGAAGCTACCGCCACGCGCAGCAGGCTTATTTAGGTGAGCACAAAGACTTTAAACAGGGGAAAGCTAGCTCTAGCTCTTTCTAAAGGTAACAAAACCCACCTACTAGCATCTCTCAGATTGTATCTTGTTTGTTTAATCCATACAAAAATCCATAGCGTAAAAACAACAACCAGCGGAGACTCTAGGATTACTGTGCCTGGTCGAGAAACAGTCCGGTAAAACCTCACATCAAATGGCGATTTGTTGTTTTTACACTTTCATTTTTGCACAGAATAAACAAATGTGATACAACATGTGAATTTGTAAGGTTTAAAGGTACTGATATGCAGATTTGGTCACCTTTAGTAAGAAACAGGCTAGCTGTTTCATAGTTTCAAGTCTTTGAGCTGAGCTACAGTATCAGTCAAAGACAGCCCTTCCCATTCCATTGAATCAGAAAGTGTGTCCAAACTTTTCACTGGTACTGTAAGTTAGCCGACTGTTGGCTGTGGTGTCACAAACGTGAGAGTGGTATCAATCTTCCAACATCAAACTCTTGACAAGAAAGCTAATCATTTCCCAAAATGTCACCCGTTCTGATAAAGTTCATTCCACAACAGCTTAATTTGCTGCATTAGTCATCCACTAGTTTAGATCCAAGACTATGTAACTGTATATTAGTACCCTTAAGGCTCATATTATGTTGCTCACACCTATACTTTCATTATCCAGGAAACCAAGGTGGTAGTAGTGAAACAATGACTTAGGCATTGGCCTTGGTCATTCAGAGACACATTGTTTGGCTCCAATAAAAGTCTGGATTTATAAATCAGTTGGCCTACACGTTTCTGTTAGCCATCTGACTGCACCAGAGAGATTACCCTAGGTCTTCACAGCTCCTCGGTATGCAGCGACATAGTCATGCCGCGAATAACAGCAGCTGTCCTCTTAACAGCAACATAATGCATGTAGGAAAATATTACTACTGAGTCCACTGTGCACACATCTGATAAAGACATCAGACTAAGAGGGAAAGACTTAAAGGGCTTGACCCTGGGTTGTTACTGACGCTATGAACATGCTGATCATTTTCATTCTGGTCTAAGAGAGCGTGCAGCTATGATTTTGAAGTGGAAAACTATGTCTGGTGGCAACATACTTTATAATGACACGGTAGGAATCAGCAACAGGTGGAAAGGTCTGTTTTAATGTGGCTCCCTATAGGGTTTGAAATACAAGGTTAACTGGTGGGTGACAGGGTGTTGAAGCAAGCTAGGAGAGAGCAAACTACAGTGTTGCGATTTGACCCCGTGAGAAAACAGGGGGGAACAGGAGCATGGTAAATGTCAAAGGACGTGTGGATAAAAGCCCTTGTTTGCTCTGTAGATCTGTCGTTTACAACTTAACCACATTCCAGGAGTGGTAAGTGCTGTTTAGTGAGGGTACTGAGACATTTGCCATGTTGCCGCAGGAAGTGTCTATGAACTGCTAGCATCTTCAGGTCACCAGTATTAAGCAAACAAGTCATTAAGGTTGTTTAAAAATATTTGGTACATAAACTGCTTGTCCTATGACTTCAATTTAACATGTTCTTTGTTAAAATCGAAGCTATAGTAACGGACTACATGGAGGAATTTCCGCATATCTTCAAGTTGTACCAGGGAGTTGTATGAACTCCCACTGCCCCTTGTGACAAAAGCTGGTTTGGTTAGTTTCCGGAGGTGAATATTGGCATTCGCATTCCACGGCCAGCTAGTGTAACGAAGAGGTGTCCACATTACCCCGTCTATATCCTCAACAGGAATGTCACAGGTCACATGGCCTTCCCTGACATGCAAGGTGATATATATATTACTGTCGGGAAGGCTTCTGAAATGTAACTTTCCCTCTCTCTTCCTTAGTTCGCCACCTGTCCACAGTATGACTGAACGAGCATGGTCATGCAACAGGTGGATTGTCTCCAGTCAGACTCTTAAAATCAAACACCAGCAGTAAATGTGTACTTCAAGCAATTCACTTTGCTCTTAAACGGGACTGTATGTTCTGGACATACGTGCCAAACGACGGTTAAGATTAAGCGTGATATACAGAATCTATTTTGACTGATACTGAATATCCCAGTCTTGTCTTTACTCTTGGCTCTTTCGAGTAGAGAAACAGACTCTGATGAACGTAGCTACAAAGCTTAACATGGCGCCAAAACATATTATTTACCCTAGCTAATGTGTGGGACAAGGCAGAAACCCATCCTCTCTGAGAGGACTTTTTTTTTGAGATTTGCTGACTTTCAACTGACAGATCTAGTTTTTTTTTCTCTTCTGATGGATTCAGCAGAAATGATATGATGTAACGCAATCAGGAAATGTTCACCATAAGCCACAGAGAAACACATCCATTCTCAGGATGTGTATTTTAAGGTTGGCTCACGGTCGAGAGCTGCGGGGCCCACGGCTCCCAGAATGGGGGTTATGAAATGGGATGACGAGGGGGGAAACGAGGGTTTGGAAGGGAGTGTGAAAGGAGTAGTAGGTAGGTGTAAGGCTACCCAGGTTGTCTCATGATAGAAATGGCACCAAGAAAGTCTGTTGTCATACGTAGTACGACTAGATTTGGTTATTGTGGCAGAATAAAGGAAATACAGCTCAGTGTAGTGGAATTGTTTAAGAGGGGAACTGAGAAACTGTCATTTGTGCGTTTGAGTGATCGGGGATGGTGTCTTTGATGAGTGATCACGTTAAGATGGCATGATTGAAGTCTGTGTTGCGTGAAAGGGGGATTTAGAGACTCAAGTGTCATGTAGCCAGATGGTCGGGGGGTTGTAAAGTGTGGGGTAAGGGTGCCGAGGCGGAAGCTTAGTGTGTTTGGGGCCCCATGTAAAATAGAAGGTAGTAGAGAGAGGAGTCAGCTTGGTAAGATAAGTTGGCATGCTGTCCTGTTTATCGGAGGGATGTGAGGCGCAGAGCGAAAGCTCAGCCAGGAAGGAATGAGCAGAGTCATCGGGCTTCTGTAACACGACGCTCCGTCTTGATTGCCTGTAGCAGCTGGGAAGCCACTGTATCTGTGGGAGTGTGTGCGTCTCCTCACATATGCATAATTTTCTGTTCAAGTGAGGCGGTTTGAGCGGCTATTATACTACATTCGTATGTGTGTGTGCGTGTGTGTGATCAGTGGCTTTCACTGTACATCAATGTGTGTATCTCTTAATGCCACGTTCATTGCACAGTATGATCTGTGCGTCTTATACGTGAGAGCTCAAGGACGCTTCTTTGTTTACAGTCTGTTACCAGCTTGTTTGTCTGTTTTGGTGATTAACACCATATCTGTATTCTTTGCTTGTTGATTTTAGTGACTTTTGATTATGTCTATAAATGTTTCTCATGGCCTTTGTTGTACTTCAATTTATCCACATACGTTTCTTAAATACATATTTTTTTGTTAGTTAAGTTGTGATTTTGTCTGGAAATGTTTCCCTACACACAGACATTTTCTACTTCAAAATTATGCAACATTTGATAAATTCATATCGATATTGCTGCATTCTGGCAAACACATTTCCCTACTGAATTTATTTTTGTTACCAGTTACACAGAGTTTTTGACTTATACACGTCCACCATCAATTTAAGTTTTTATACACTTAAATAATAACAAAAAATCTGCTACTTATGGGCAAGAAGTGGTGGTGTCTTTTGATTTATATCGGAGTAACCATCCTAACTTGTCAACACGTGATCATCATTCAGAAGCATATTTAGGTTAGATTCCACATAAAAGTTAGATAATACTTTTACTTTATTATGTTTGTGATAGTAAAAGCCTAACCTTAGTTGCTCCAGAGAAAATAAACCAAGTGATCCTGACTGGTTGCTAAACACATCAAAGGATGTAAGCAAATGCCACTTGGACCCGATATGGGGCGTCTAGGTTAGCAGACATCATGTTACATTTATGTACACAGGTAATGTCATGGTCTCTTTAGAACGGTGGGAAAGTCCAAGCTTTCCTGAGTGCGTCTAGTCATCTTGTTACCATCTTGACACTTTGAAGCGCTCACGGAGTAGCAAGGGCAAGGGTGCAGGATCAGAGATATGGGGCACAGGTGGAGAGCAGGAATGAGGGAGTGTGAGGGGGCCGGTCGTAAATTAAAGTAGATAAGACCTATGATCATCACCAACACTCAAGACACGTATGGGGACGTAAAGCTTTAGTACTGTAGTTTCCAATCTTTTTGGTTTATGACCCCTAAAAACAAAGCTGTGTCTACTTGCAGTCTCTCATCTCAGGTTTCAAATGTTAGTACGTTTTGAGCGGTCCCACCAAAGAGTGATCTTTTCCACCTTTTGAACTATTCAGATTGTGTCATTTAAAGGTCAGAAGAGGTAAAACTTTCAAAATATTTCACAGAGTATTTGAGTAGCAGAACCTTGTTTTTACTTCCTTCCTTTCCCATTAATCATCTCATGACCCCATTTATTGTATTACATATATGATGGGACCCACTGGTGGATTACTACCAGGCTATGGACCACTGCAACACGATAGTACTGAAAAGACTATGAAGTCAGTCCATAAACTGATAATCAGAAAATGAATGGTTGACTTTTTAACTTGTCATTTCTCAATTGTATCCCTGCAAATTGCACAATTAAGCAAAAAAAGTAATTTTAATTTTTGCCGCTGATGACCTGTATTGGTAATTGGTCATTATTTTAATTGATTGATAGAAAAAAAGCAACATGGATTAATCAATAATGAAAATATTGGTAATTGTTAGTTGCACGAAATACGACATTTCATGCATGACCTTGCCTTATGAATTTTGTAAAGGGGCACAATTGGAAAAGACTTAAAGCTGCTATGATAAATAATTTTATACCAACAATAGATCCAAAGGCTACATGTAATGTGATTGACGCCGCTCGCCGTGACGAGCCCAGAGAGAATTATCACCCGACTTTGCAGCTCCTTTCAGCTCCACGGGGCGTTAAAGTGTCTTTCAGCTCACTGTTTTGGTTTTACAGCCTGCAAATTTAGTTCCAGCCGCTGCTTTCATCAGTGAGTAGTTTCACAGGCAGTTGTTTTTTTAGGAAAAACAGCTCTAATAAACCCATTGTATGCTACCTGACCTGGGAGTTAGCAACTAGCTGATGAAAATAGTGGAGATTGTAGTAGCTGGAGAGACAAATATTTCCCTCAGGAGCTAAAAGGAGGACTTAAATTCATCAGGTGGCCAGAAACAGTATGCTAAATGAATAGTAATGTTGCTCCATGTCTGGTGGATATCTAAACAAGCCTCTGTTTGTTAACAAGTTAGCTTAGAAAGTAATATGTCATTTGAACATATGATAACATGTGCCCACTGCCCCCAAGTGGCCAGAAATCAGTTAATATATGTTTAATGTGTTTTCTGATCAAATGTTAAATGTTAGCTGGTTGGTCATGGATACAACTGGACCTGTCTCAAAACATGACGAACTGCTGATGCTAATGTACTATAATCTCAGTACTTATTCATCCTCCTCCCTCCAGCTCCTCCTAGGGAAACCCCGGTGTGGCGGTATCCCTTCGCAATGCGAAGATGGCGAACCTGCTCCCTCCCCCAGGCATCGATGTGTTCCGCCGCTTCACCCAGGAATCACTGGCGGAGATCGAGAGGCTCCAGGAGGAAATAAAAAAGGCTGCTGAAGTAGAAGACCACTTGCATGAAGACCATGTGAAGGAAGAGCCACCAACCCCACACGCTGATCTGGAAGCAGGCAAGAGTCTGCCCATGATCTATGGAGACCCTCCACCAGAGCTCTTGAACACACCTCTGGAGGACTTGGACCCCTTCTACAAGGCACAAAAAGTCTGTTTAAGATCATTTTATAAAAAGCTCTGTTGAAACATATAAAGTAGCACAGTGCACACTTGACTCTGTCCTCATATAACCTTAAAATATGTGTGGATGTATTACTTAACATAAATTTCTGCTATTACAACTGCGTACAGTATCTCTTACGCAATGTACTGTATACCATTTCATCCGTGGTACGCATGTGTTACAGTTAAATGTTAAACTATTCAAGATTCAAGATTGTCAGTTTTTATTGAAATGTTATTTTTGGATTTGGGATACATTAGCTTGCATTCATGCAGATGATCTCTATGTTTTTCAGACATTCATTGTGATCACCAAAGGAAACACAATCTTCAGGTTCAATGCTGAACCGGCTTGCTACATTCTGAGCCCCTTTAGTGTGGTTAGGAGAGGAGCCATCAAAATTCTCATACATTCATATCCTTTAAACTATTGTTGCCAGAGCTGTTCATTATTTAGAGTATTTAAGACTGAACTAGATATAAAGTTATGTGGCTGTTGAAGAGGAGAACAGTCTGCTTGTGTGAGGAAAGGCAGGTTTATCAGTATAATACCATTCAACAACAGGGCAATTCAAAGTGCTTTACATAAAACATAAAGGGCATTAAGATGAAATGTAAAAAAAACAAAAAACAAATGTCAAATGAAATGCAACACAGTTTGGTAAATATGGATTGGGAGACAAATAAACAACAAGATAAGTAAAATACACAAAATTAAAACAGGGCAACTTGTAAAATATAAATAAATAAATAATAAAAAGATAATAAAATAGTAAGAGAACAGGTAAAATATAAAAAAATACAATTATAGAATTATAAAAACATAAAACACTATATATATGTATAATACAATAAAACAGTAAAAATGTAGTTAAACATTGTTTAAATAGTAATACAACTATAAAATTGTTAGACACTACATAAAAGCCAGACTAAACAGATGGATTTTTAGTCTAATGTTTAAAAATATCAGTATTTCCTGTGGTTTGGAGTGCAACGGCTGATAGTAACATCACAAAAGGTTTCTGTTCTGCTTTCTGGAACAGCTAATAGAGAACCAAAGGATCTGAGGCGTCGTCCTTGTTCATAAGTTTAAAGCATTTCTGATCAGTAGTCTGGTGCGAGGTCATGTATTGCCTTATAGATTAATTAAAGAATTTTAAAATCAATAGAAAACTGACAGACAACCAGTGTAGACTATAGAACAGACATCATGTGTATTTCTGGTCTTAGTCAGCACTTGAGAAGCAGAATTATCTATTAATTGTAGCTGATTTGTTGTATTTTTTGGCGTTAAAAATAGAATAAAAATTAAGCTAAAATAGATAGAAGACATAAAACTGGAGACTAAAACTTACAGTGCAGCTATAGTGCAGCGCGTGATATGAATAGTTCAAAATGTAATTTAATATGAGGGAGTAGTGGCAAACAGAAAAGTCTTAAGCCTTTATTTAAAGAGCTGAGAGTAGGAGCAGACCGCAAGTTTTCTGGGAATTTGTCCCAGATATGTGGCGCATAAAAACTGTGGCAATGACTGCTATGTACTGTATTTAATGTCATGTTTGTTTCCTTAACCCTTAATTAAATTATTTAGCATGTTCATCATGATTACAATTCTATCGAATTGTGTGTTCATGACGATGAGCAACCCACCAGCATGGAGTAAAACTGTTGAGTGAGTACATCCTTCATAGTTTTATTGTAGTTTTCAGTAATTCCCGCGATACATTAAATACAACCTTCACTGATCCATGTTGTGTAATTTCTTCGTAGGTATGTTTTTACTGGTATTTATACCTTTGAGGCAACTGTCAAAGTGTTGTCTAGAGGTTTCTGTGTTGGATCGTTTACATTCCTTCGAGATCCATGGAACTGGCTGGATTTCATGGTGATCAGCATGGCGTAAGTATCCGAGGGCGCTTTTATCTATCTATCTATGTACTTAGATGTAATAATAGAAATATGGTTCTGATGTTCGTACTGTATGCAGTTATCACATAGCCATTTATCCGAGGCCAGTTGAGAACATTTAAAAATCTAAACATATTTAAAAGCTGATATTGTGGATATTTACTTTACTTTTTGTGCATTTTCACATGGACGGTAAAAATTAACATATGTTGCCTTTGCTCATGATTGTGTTAATTTATGTCTCTCCGCAGATACGTCACTGAGTTTGTTGACCTTGGCAATGTGTCAGCCCTCAGGACATTTCGTGTACTTCGAGCCCTTAAAACAATTACTGTGATTCCTGGTAATGTTTCTGTTATTTAATATTTTATTGAGCATTTTTTAAACTCCTTGTATGGTGCAAATAAGTGGAATCATCAACAATTGTGTTTCTCAGAAATATATTTTTCTGCTTCTCTAGCCTGTGACATGCTCCTGACATATCCTACTTGCATTTTGTCAGGTTTGAAAACCATCGTGGGCGCTTTGATCCAGTCAGTGAAGAAAATGGTGGACGTCATGGTTCTGACCGTCTTTGCTCTTGCGGTGTTTGCCCTCGTTGGGCTTCAACTTTTTATGGGAAATCTGCGGCACAAATGCATACGATGGCCCATCCCAGGAAATGAAACAGACTTTAACACCACCTCCATATTTAATGACACTCTGCCCTTCAACGACACCATGGGATTCAACAGTACATTTTCAAACAGTACCTTCAATTTCACTGAATATATCGAAAATCCAGGTACGTTTAACACATATTATGTCTCGTTTTAAGATGATATTCTCCTCAGTGGAGCAGACTTGACTTGTCTTTTCTTGTTTGGTTACAGAGAATCAGTATTTTTTGGAAGGCAGCCTAGATGCTCTTGTATGTGGAAACAGTTCTGATGCTGGGTATGGATTACTCACACTGAGACTAAAATACTAATTTTGTCTGGTCAATTTAGTTACATTTCAAACATTTCAATGTAAAAAGTCCGAATCTGAGTGGAGTGTGATTTAGAGGCTGTGAGAGCAACAGGCTGACTCTTCTTCCCTTTTCATAGAAAGTGTCCAGAAGGATACACATGCATGAAGGCTGGGAGAAACCCCAACTTTGGCTACACCAGCTTTGACACTTTTGGTTGGGCCTTCCTAGCCCTCTTTAGACTCATGACACAGGACTACTGGGAGAACCTTTTCCAGCTGGTTGGCACTTCTTTCATCTGTTAGATATAGATTTTAGTATGATAAGAATAGTTTTTTTTTCTCAAACATTAGCAAAACTTGGAACATTTTCTTTTTAACACTATAGTCATGAAAAGAAATTTGTCCTTAGTTCTCGTAGCTTCTTTTTTGCTCCAAACACAGATCCTGCGGGCGGCTGGAAAGACATACATGCTGTTCTTTGTGGTGGTTATCTTTCTGGGCTCCTTCTACCTCATCAATCTCATCCTGGCTGTGGTAGCAATGGCTTATGAAGAACAGAATCAGGCAAGTCAGCGAGAAGCCATCGAGAAAGAGGAGGAGTTCCAGCGACTGCTAGAGCAACTTAAAAATCAACAACAGGTAACTAAATACTATAAGAAATAAAGGGTCTGCCAACCATGCTGCCAACTATATATCTATATATACTCTAACGTAGCTCACAGTGCTTTAGAAACACTGAGATTAGCAACAGATGGGAGTCAATTTAAAATCCCATCCACAGCCAATCTCTTAGCCAAAATGTGTACATAAAATGTATTTTTAGTAAAATTGAAGCAACAACGAAGTATTGTATCTTCTGCCAAACAGGCCCAACTTCTTGGGAGCCAAGCCAGTCTAACCAGTAAGAAGTCACTCAGTCATCACACAACGTCTGAGTTGGCAGATGATGAACGGAGCCTCGAACATGATGAAACTGTCAAGGACTGTAACGGGAGAGTTATTCCCCAGCTCATGGTCAGATCGCCGACCATGGTGGAGGTTAGGCGAGTTTAGTCCAGAAACAGTTAATCTGATTGATTTGGTTGTTTTAAAAAAGTTAAGTCTTTGAATTTGAATTGGTGATTTTGAGGATCCATCATGAGCTTGTGACTGACAAATGACATAACTGACATATTTTACAGTCTGCCCTCGATTATGAACTCAAAGAGACGTCGTTAGGCTCTGTGCACAGCATGCTTCATCTGGACCAACCAGGCCTGACAAAGAGATCTTCTAGTGCTATGACTGTACTCACCGGAGCTACTAAGGAAGGTACAGTCCCCATACAGATAGAGACTTAACATTGATGAAGCATTGACAATTATTCATACAGAATCCCTGTATTTACAATTTACTGAAACCATATTGTCTATTTTAGGTGACTGTTTTATGGCTAGGTGGCAGGCTGAGCAGATTTGAAAGTGTCAAGTCCCTCCAGGGAATGAAGAAATACATGAGGCTTAGTTGCAGGTTCATAGAGGCAGTGCTCTAATGTGAGCTGTAATTGCTTAGATTATCAAGCAGTTGTTAATATTATACACTCATTTATCCAAGGCCAACACAGTAGCATTGTCTTGAGCTTGCCACAGTCGAGCTAATCACATTGTGTGTGGGAGAGATCCCTGTTAAGCCTGTCAAGCCCTAATGGTGCTAAGCTTGGACTATTTCAGCCCAACTATGACCTGGCACAGGAGAGAATTTTAATGTTGCTCCATTAACCGTATCATCTGTATATCACCTGAAGATAACCCACATGCTTCCATGAAATTGATAGTAGGCTACTTATCAAATTTTTCCTCCGTTTCTGTCTTTGTCTAGAGCTGGAGGAGGCTCAGAGGCCGTGTCCACCTAGGTGGTATAAGTTTGCCGACAAGGTCCTGAAGTGGAACTGCTGTGAGTCCTGGGTGGTCTTTAAAAAGTGGGTGCACTTTGTGGTGATGGACCCTTTTATCGACCTGACCATCACCATATGCATCGTGCTCAACACTCTCTTCATGGCCATGGAGCACTACCCCATGACCCCGGAGTTTGACTACATGCTCTCAGTGGGGAATCTGGTGAATATGCGCCACATTAAATTTAAAATACGTTGCAGAAATGTTCCAACATCTCAGACTTGATCTTGCCAGTGGCTGTAAAAGAAAATCTTTACCCCTTAGGTCTTCACTGGGATCTTCACATCAGAAATGGTCTTTAAGCTTATCGCCATGGATCCCTACTACTACTTTCAAGTTGGCTGGAACATTTTCGACAGTATCATTGTCACTCTCAGTCTGGTGGAGTTAGGGCTGGCGAATGTCCAGGGCCTGTCTGTCCTCAGGTCTTTCCGTCTGGTGAGACACAATCATTGAATTTATAGATATCTATTTGAATGATATTGCTTCTTTACTGTCTTTATTGGTCATTCTGTTGGACTGTTTGTGTCTGTCCTGTGTTGGAGATAGCTTCGTGTCTTCAAACTTGCCAAGTCCTGGCCCACACTCAACATGCTGATAAAGATCATTGGTAACTCAGTAGGAGCTCTGGGAAACCTGACTTTGGTGCTGGCCATCATCGTCTTCATCTTCGCTGTGGTGGGCATGCAGCTCTTTGGCAAGAACTACAAGGACTGTGTGTGCAAGATCTCCGAAGACTGCGAGTTGCCACGCTGGCACATGAACGACTTCTTCCACTCTTTCCTCATTGTGTTCCGCATCCTGTGCGGGGAGTGGATTGAAAACATGTGGAACTGCATGGAGGTGGCCGGGCCTGCGATGTGTTTAGTGGTCTTCATGATGGTGATGGTCATTGGAAATCTAGTGGTGAGTGCAACAGCTGTTCAGTCACTACTGATGCATTGTCTTAAATCTGAACTAATGACTGATATGGAATTCTAACTGTGTTCAGACTGCAAACATCAATGCATCCAAAAAAAAAAAGTATATGGCCGAAGCTGCGTTGGTGTGTGTATGTTCCTTCAGGAGAAAGAAGAACTGCTTTCGTAAATATCAGAGTACTGATATAAAGCAGAAACTGCATGTGAAACCCGATACTGAAAGTTGTGTGGCACTGGAGTTACATAAGCTCGGGCACATTTCAGTTTCAAGTAGAAATGTTGGTCTTGTTTTTAGTTGCAAAGGCAGGACCAAAATTCATGTGTGGGACATTAATTGCTACAGTGTGGGGAGTTTTACATTGTGTGCTCAGATGACATCATAAATCACAATCATAAAAACAGCCCTTTCTCAAATTTACACCTACAAATCTTTAACTGCATGTTTACAAGCTTGAATATCCCATTGAGAGTTTTATTCACAAGTTTTAAAAGTGGAATATACAACCACAGGCTTTCAAATGATTTCACAAGCTCAAAATCTCATTGTCCCTTATTTGAGCTCTTATTTTTTAACACAGTGTGATAAATGTTGATTTTTGACACTGATAAATGTGTGAGAACACTATCATCTTCATAGCAAATCACTATGTCTCAGTTTTAGGATACAATCAGGGTAAAAACGAGAGAACGTATCGATATCGTGTGGCTGTGTTGATGACCGTACAGTCATTGCCTAACCTGCATAAATCATAAGAGACAGTTGCTGTCACTCCGAACAACTGTCACCACTGTGTGAAGCTGTAAAGCTGACAAACCGTTTTGTAAAATCTTTGTAAATCTAATAGTTATCTTATTATAATGCCGAGAGATTTTGTGGTCAGCAAGTCTCAACAGTCTATTGTTAACCCCTCAGCTGAGGGATGCCGAGGACAGACAGACACAGCTGGGGAGCACAACTGTTTCCAAGAGAGGGCATTATAGCATACTTGGCATATCAGTATGACTACATACTGTACAGTATTTACACATATCTAAACACATAAGAGTACATCATGAAGTGTGGTTTTTGATTCATTGTAATGTGATTCAAATAATCACTTGAGCAACACAGTAAACACAGATGTTCACAGATTGTAATGTAAATAATATCACCATGTTTTATTTCCAATAATAACTGTTACATTCATTCATCTGTACCAACCTTTTCGGCTAGTGAATTTGCATTAAGAAGCAGCAGAGTTTGTGATGCATAGCAAAGAACCCTCCGTGTCTGGAGAATGGAAACATTGTCCCTGACATTTTATCTTGGCCTCACGGAACAAGGACATACAGATGATGCAGATGATCACTCTCAGACATCATTAGAGCATCATATTTAAAGACTGGAGCCAAAACCATTTCCTGTCAGGTTATTATTAGCTATGAAAAAGGAAATGCTGACAAAAGTGTTGTGCCGCCTGCACTGTGCCAAAATTGTTACGGCTTTTTTGTGTCACACACTCCACCCCCGCTTTTCTCCAGCATGCGCTCACCTCACACATAATATTCACACTATTCACACTGACATAAAGGCACATAGTATGCTCACACACTTCACGGGAGGGAGGTTTCTATTTAAATCAAATGACTTGAGCCACCAAACAGTGGTTTTGACCTTGAGTATGTGCTAAGATATGGCTCAAGCAAGCATGCTGCCACTGAGGGAACAAACACAGACAGCTGAGCGAGCAGAGCTCAGGTGGCAGAGGGACTGGGTGTTAAGGAGAAGTCATTTGATAGCAGATTGAACTATAATTGATGAAGAGGTAAAGGTAGTCTTTAAGTAATCATTCAATATTTTGTGAAATACAGTCAAAAACACACCTTCCCGTCCCCTTGATGAGAAAGTGTGTCCTTTTGTACTGGTACTGTATACTCATGTGTATGTATACAATGTGTTCACTTTCTTGCCAAGAGTCAGATCAGAAGGTTGATCCCTCTCTCATGTCTATCTGTTAAGTATGTCTGTCCACTGTCGAGCTTGTGATTTGTGCACCTTATCCTTTCCCCTCAGCCTTCTTTACTGTTTCACAGCTCCTACACAGGAATGCCAGAGATCAGCCTGCCCCTGGCCTGTGTAACCATGATCTCCCGCTAAACCCTGGGAAATGGGAACCGAGAAATTGACTAACAGGTTTTAGGAACTAAAGATAGCTGTGTCGGCAACAGGAGGCAGGCGACATATTATTTACTGATGTGCCATAACACAACCGGTTTGATATGTGAGGTGTATATGAGCTACTCCTGACTTTTGTGATTAGTTCAGCTGTGTTGGCACACTTTCACCACACTGACCATGTTTCATGCTTAGCCACAAGAAAAGTGTATAATAATTTAATTTGCGGATCCAGTAGGGAATGATATGAAGCTTAAATAAAGTGTTTTTTGTTTGCATTGACTCTTAATTCAGAATTTTTTTTTTATTTAGGATCATTTAATTCTCATCCACAGACCACACATAACTGAAAATGACTGTATGCAATGCTTGCATGGCAAAATGTAAGTGTATATTTTATCATTACCTCTCACTCCTTCATCCCCTTTCCTCAGGTTTTGAACCTCTTCCTTGCCTTGCTGCTCAGCTCGTTCAGTGGAGACAACCTTGCGGCAGGAGACGAGGACGGAGAGCTGAACAACCTCCAGATTGCCATTGGCAGGATCACAGGGTACATTAACTGGTTTAAAGGGTTCATCATTCGAAGGATCCTGCAGTTATTCGAAAAAAAGCCCCAGGAGTCTGAGGAGGACCCGGTGGATGACGAGGACCCTAAAATGGAGGGAATTGAAATGAACCACATGGACACCAGTGAGAATTTCAAAATGGCAGATGGGATACCTAATTGTTTGGTTGAACGCCGGCCCTCTGGATCTATTTCGGATGGAGAGTTCATTCTCAATGTGCCAATTGCCCAGGGGGAGTCAGACTTTGAAAACCTGGGTGAGGATGATGAGGATGACACTAATGACTCGGATGTTTCAGATGAGAAGGATAACCAAAACAACTCAGTAAGTAGATAAATCAGTCCACACAAAGTACTTCACCTCATTTCACGACGCATTGACAGCATGCTATTTAACATCATACAAACTAGAAGACACGTGGACTGTGGCCAACATGGACAAGTCACCTAAAAATGACCTATGCTTCTCCTACACACCTCACAAAGCAAGGGGAGGGGGATGATGTGATGCAATGCTGTTTGTTTTTTTGCATAGTGAAGATGAAATCAACCACTTCCATCCTCATTATATGCCATGTGATTTCTAAAAAATCTGAAAATTTTAATGTTTAATTCTTCAGAAATGTAATGTTTTGCTTTCAAAGCACTGTTAGTGTTTAAAGGCCCTGTGTGACCTTAGTACAAGAAGGAACGTTTTACAATGTAACACACAAGTGGGGTTACAGAGAAAAGGCTCCCTGAGGAGCATTCACAGGTAGCTTATGTACCTGGTCTTTCTTTTGATGCTTTCAAACACATTCCACAGGTAAAACATTATCTCAATTTATAGCCACCCTTCATATACTTCAGTCTAGCTAACCTCCTCCTGACCTGTCCCTTGACCCTTCCTGACCTCCTCATACATATGTATCCTGGCGTTCCACCGTTAATCTTAACTAGTAACTGTGCAAGATACTGAATAAAACAGAAACCTTCATCATGACATGCCAAAAGAAAAGGGGCACACACTCAGTATAATCCTAATTTTTATAACACCTTCATCATCCTGTTGAAACATGTAGTTCAATGACTTCACGTAATCCTAAGCATACACTGCACTCATAACATATATGATGGATGGTAGAGATGGGAAAGAATCTCATTTTTACAACTTGTGAGTGTTCACCTCACAGGACATTTCAAGACGGTTGTATGATTATAGAGTGACGGGAGTGAAGCTTCCTGCATGGTGTGGTGGGTGAGGGTGGACGCAGTGGATTGGATCTGTTGATCTGTCTGATGGCCTGAGGATAAAAGATGTCCCTCAGCTTAGAGGTCCTCCAATTCACCAATTCTTCTGTACCTCCTGCCAGAGGACATAAGTGTGAAAAACCTGTGTTGGGGGTGGGTGGAGTCTGTGATGATGCTGCTGGCTCTTCCATGGACTCTCCGGTGATAGATGTCCTGCACCTTGGCGATCTTCTCAGCAGTCTTAACCACTCTCTGTAGGCATTTGTGGTTCATGGCGGTGCTGTTTCCATACTTCACAGTGATGCAGTTGGTCAAGATACCCTCTATGATGCAAATGTAGAAGCTGCTGAGAATCCTCAGTGACATGCCCAATTTCCTCAGTCCCCTTTAGAAAGTACAGCCGCTGTTGTGCTTTCTTGACCGGCTGGGTGATGTTAAATGTCCAGGTAAGGTCATTACTGATGTGGACACTCAGGAATTTAGAGCTACTGACCCTCTCCACCTCAGATTTATGGATTGTGAGCGGTTGATGACGTCTCTTTTCCTTCCCCATGTTCACGATCATCTCCTTGGTCTTATCTGTGTTTAGGGAGGTTGTTGTTGTTTCGCCAAGCACCCCAGTTATCAGACCAGTGACTGTGGTTTCAGTAGCAAATTTCAGGGCAGTGCCGTCCTTGTCTGAGGCAACGCAGTCGTAGGTGAATAGTGTGTAGAGCATGTGGCAGAGGACACATCCTTGTGGAGCGCCAGTATTCGTCATCACATTGTTCGAGGTTAGATTTCCAATTATGACAGATTGCAGTCCGCCAGTGAGAAAATCTAACAGTCAGTCACAGAATGTGGGGTTCAGGCCAAGGTTGTACAGTTTGTTTGTGAGTTTGTGGGTGAGGGGGGACTGTATTAAAGGCTGAGCTGTAATTGTTTTCCACGTAGGAGAAGGCTATGTGTAGAGCTGGAGAGACAGTATCCTCAGTGAATCTGTTGGGGTGGTATGCATACTGCAGAGGGTTCAGTGAATGGATGTGGGCCAGAACCACTCTCTCAAAGCACTTCATTATGGTTGGAGTGAGTGCAACTGGCCTGTAGTCATGCAGACATGTGACTGGCCTCCTCTTGGGGACTGAGATGATGGTGGAGCTTTTAAAGCGGGTTGGGAATGTGGCCTGTGCAAGGGACAGGTTAAAGATGGAGGTGAAAGGCCTGCCCACGGGGTTAATTTTCCTTGAGACTTTGTGTACATCAGCTGGTGAGACAGTCAGTGAGGGTTCTTGCATGTTGTGTGAGAGTCTCCTTTGTGTTTTGCCGTTTGAGGTCTTGAAGTGGGAACAGAAGTTATTAAGCTGTTCAGGTAAGGAGATGGTGGTGTTGGTTATTTCCATGGTGGTGCCCTTATAGTCCGTGATCTGCTGTAGGCATTGCCACGTGCGTCTGGCATCAGCAGTACAGTAGTAACCTTCCAGCTTCTGTTTGAATTGCCTTTTTGCCTTTCTGATTGTTTTCCGCAGTCTGTACTTTGCTGTTTTGTGTTGCACCTCATTGCCTGATCGAAACGGAAGAGAGCGAGCACGCAGAATGTGTCGTACTTGACTGTTCATCCAGGGCTTCTGGTTTGGATATTTTCTGACCTGTATGGTGGGTATTATAGTGTCAATGCAAGTACTGATGGACCCAGTCACACATTCAACGTACTCCTTAAAATGTATAGAAGAGTTGCTGCAGCTTTAAACACATCCCAGTCTGTGTGTGCAAAACAGTCCTGCATAATGCTCTCAGTATCTGAGAGTTTGACTAACTTATTTATGGGGGTAGTCTGCTTGAGTTTTTGTCTTTAACTTCAACCCCCATTTACTACACAGTTAACTAGATTTTGCCATTTTTTTGAATGTCAAAATCCTCAGTTTGAAATATATGCATGATATAGTTCCCTCAAAAAAAATCCCACAATGGAACGACTGATTTGATTTGAATGATTGAAAAAAATTATTTTGGCCAACAGCCTAAAATTTCACTGCTTGTTAACTTGACAAAAACAAACTAATAATAGTTAAGTTAATGAATAATTAAATCCTAAAATATGATTTTTAAGGATAATAAACTTGTGTGCAAGATATCTTTGTCTTGCTACATATGAACACTTAAGTTAATGCTCTATTGCTGTGCTTTTCAGGAAAACTTTGAAGATGACAATAGTCTGTCAAGAGATGTCAAAGTGAGTAACACTGGAGCCACAAATAATTATGTTGTCTCTGAATTTGTGCATAAAAGAAACTTGTGTTTTACAGGGTAAAATATATTAATTATATTAGTGGCTTTGTAACTAAGCTTCAATTGTGTATCTTGACTAGCTGATGGGTGTTTTGGAGGATGATGGGGATTCATCAGTATGCAGCACAGTTGACTATCAACCACCTGAGCCTGAACCATTAATAGTGGAAGAAGAGGAGCCTGAACCAGTGGAACCAGAGGCCTGCTTCACTGACAGTATGAAAAACCACTGTAAAACACAATCACTGTCACAACGATGCAGTAATCCCTTTTCTTGGTACCAGTGCTCAGAGATGTTGAAATCTAATCCGATATTCTTTGAGTAATTCTGAATCCTTCGTTTTCCTCTCTCCTCAGGCTGTGTCAAGCGAGGACTATGTCTTACTGTGGACATCACCCAGGGCAGAGGCAAGAAATGGTGGAACCTCCGCAGGACTTGCTTCACTATTGTAGAGCACGACTGGTTTGAAACCTTCATAATATTTATGATCCTCCTCAGCAGTGGAGCTCTGGTGAGTGCTTTCAATAGTGCAACAAATTTAGAAATGTTGACTGTTTTATGATGGTGTTAAGATACCGTAATACTGTTATTATATGTATCAAGTTATCTAATATCTTCTATTTGCAGGCCTTTGAAGACATACATATAGAAAGACGCCGAACCATCAAAATTATTCTGGAGTTTGCTGACAAAGTTTTCTCCTACATCTTCGTCATTGAGATGATCCTTAAATGGGTGGCATATGGCTACAAGACGTACTTCACCAACGCCTGGTGTTGGTTAGACTTTTTCATTGTAGATGTAAGTTTGGACATCTTGATTTAATGCTGGCCTTTATGTGCATCTTTCCACAGAATGTGTACATAAACGTATTTTATGTCAGATTAAGTCCATGGTAACTCTTGAATAGGAAATGTTTTGATTCTGCCACAGATTTCCCTGATTAGTTTAGCTGCCAACTGGATGGGCTACTCTGAACTTGGACCAATCAAATCCCTCCGAACTCTCAGGGCACTAAGGCCTCTTAGAGCGCTGTCAAGATTTGAAGGGATGAGGGTAAGTTGTTGGCCTCAGATGCTCATTTCATGTGGAAATTGTATACATCTTTTGTGTACAATAAGGTTTGACCAGTGTGCATGGCTAACATTGATTTATAAGATGCGAAACCTGCAATTTTTCATGCATTGGTTTACTAATTCCGCTACCATGTTTGTTGATTGCATGCTGACACCATGGCTGCAGTAACAGACCTGACTGAGGTAAGAGTACGTATGACTTTGATGGCAATAACTGAGAATAGCATTGACTCGTAGCAAATTTTCTGATCGGTCTTACATCATTTTATGCATTTCTATATAATTTTATAATTCTAACATAGTCCTCTACCGTTGGGCAGGTGGTAGTAAACGCTCTTGTTGGAGCGATTCCCTCCATCTTCAATGTGCTGCTGGTGTGTCTGATCTTCTGGCTCATCTTCAGCATCATGGGAGTTAATCTGTTTGCTGGCAAGTTCTACCGCTGCATCAACACCACCACAGAGGAGCTTTTCGACATGAGTGAGGTCAACAACAGGAGCGACTGCATGGCCCTCAGAGAAGCCACGCAGGATGCCCGCTGGGTCAATGTCAAAGTCAACTATGACAATGTTGCAAAAGGCTACTTGTCCCTGCTTCAAGTGGTGAGGAGTGCTAATTCAGTAACATGAACCTTGGGAAAGAAAATCATGTCTTAAAACATAAGTTGTTCTAGCCTGGTATCGCCAGATCAATTCGCAAATGCAAATTAGTCAGGAACTTCTCAGTTCATTTTCGATTTCCAAGGGGTGTCATCATCGGCGCAAATTGCCTCCGGATGCAATTGGATAGACCTACAACCAATTAGAGCAATGAAACGTGTGATGTAGCGCTGAGCCCTGACCAGCAGGGCCATTTGGTAAACCTGTTGGAAGAACGGCAAACACATCTTAGATATCAACAAAAGCGCAGATATTTGTTCTTCTTTTAGAAAAAATGTACCGTTTGTCAGTACTGTCGCAATAATGGACATATTAGATAGATGGTTGTGATTGGCCTGTCCATGGCCAGGTCCGGTGGAAATGTGTCTGAACGAGAGGGGGGTTGGCTCCAAGGCTAAAGTTGTTCTATACAATGGCATGCATGTTGATACAATTTTCTCTGTATTTGCAGGCAACTTTTAAAGGCTGGATGGACATCATGTATGCTGCCGTTGACTCAAGAGAGGTAATTATTACAGTGTTTTCAGTCATTTTAGTATTCAGACATTATATTTAGCATTAAATATGTAAGTTACCCCTTGTTTTACTGTCACATGAACCATTACTGTATAATTGCTAATAAAATGAAACTGAGACTTAAGTCCCTTCGTTTGGGACAAACTTAGTCTAATTCTCTATATTCATGTATACTTTGTTTTTGGTAAATTACAAAATTACTTAATACTTAGAACTGCAGATGAGACATTTTATGGCAAAATACTTTTCAAAAAGGTTTTTGTACTTAAACATTAAGTCAATTGTCTTGTGAGAATGCATAGGTCAACAGTAAGGTTTGCCAGATTGCCCAGTGAAAGGAAAACGCCACATTGGGCTCGTAAATCTAGCAACTCACCTGCCCGATCAGGACAAGTGGTTTACAAAAAACAACAACATTTTTTTCTTGATCGTTATCGTATCATAAATTATGTTCTCATTGTCTGGCACACAGCAAAGCCTCTTCTCCTTACATGCGTAGGAGAATATTAGCAGACGTCGTCGGCCAATCAAGAACTGAGTTGGCTCGTAGTGTGATGTGTGAAACAAACATCCCTCAGGTTTATTTGAGCACTATTAAATAGAGGAATCAGTGGAGCAGGTAATTTTTCACTGCCATAAATACTCTTGAGAATGAGAAACATTAAAGAGGGATCAGTAAGCTTAGAGTGGAAGAAAGGAGTCTGAAAATGTTAGAGAGTCAATTCCATTATTTGAAAGAAACTGGGCAGTGAAATAGGATCACACCATTTTCAATATCCAAGAATGTCTGTTGCTTCGCACCTATGGCATCCTGTGCCCTTGTTCTGGTTTATTTAAGTTGATAAAGATTAAACATGACAGTTAACTGTAGTCTTTGTTGTTATTTGATAACTGCTAATCAATAAAACAAAATGTATAGGAGAAAGTAAAAACTTACTTCAACCAAGTAGGTTTCTGACCTGCTTGCCTGACCAGGCAAGTGAAAAAAACATTAACATTGAACCCTTGAATGGAACAATAACACACACAAAACAAATCTCACTTTAAAAATAAATAATTATATTGGTAAAGGAAGTGTGTATACTCAGTACATTTTTTCCTGGGTATATGTACGGATATAATGAAAGTAGGATTAAAAAATCCAGTTGCTATGCTGGGTGTTAATATATTCCCCTCCTCTTTTTCACAGCGCTCTGAACTTTAAATTAGAGAATATATATGTAATATATACAGTATGTGACAGATGGTGATGGTGAAGTGAGTACCCTGTCTCAGGATCAACAAGTGCCCCTCCTTGCTAGTATTGATTTCCAGTATAACCTTGTATCCTGTGTCTCCCCAACCCTGTCTCTCAAATAGTTTTCTTACTTACTAAAAGGAAAATTGTAATGCTCAAAGGACAGCGTTCTTTTAAAAATTCTTTTAAAAATTCTTTTAAAAATTGTATTTTTTTTTACCTTTTAGGTTGAGGAGCAACCTTCCTATGAGATCAACCTCTACATGTACATATACTTTGTCATCTTCATCATTTTCGGCTCTTTTTTCACACTCAACCTCTTCATTGGTGTCATTATTGATAATTTCAACCAACAAAAGAAAAAGATAAGTATCACTTTCTTTTTTTAAAGAAGAAGTAGTCTGCACCTGCACTACGCTTCATGTTTGAGTTCACAGTTGTCACTTAATTTAAATACCTATAATAATCTTTGTATATTGTCTTTTGTCTGCACTTTGGAGATAAAGACATCTTTATGACTGAGGAACAAAAAAAATACTACGAGGCCATGAAGAAACTTGGTTCCAAGAAGCCACAGAAGCCAATTCCACGTCCAACGGTATGATATGATATGAGTTATTTACAACTGCATGCTTATTTCACTCACTGATAATATTAGCTATCACATATTTCACATGACATGCATTTTATATTTTAGGGGACAAACTCAAAAACTATTATCTAACTAAATGGTTTGATGTTAAAAAATATGAACGAGGTAAGCTGAAGTAATGACACATAAGCTTGGCATGTGTGGCATGACCATGTCATCAGTGACCTCTGCACTGACCTTTTCTGCACACTGCTGGTGTGAACAGGCTAAATGACCCTATTGGATTTGTCTCCCTTTGACCTGCAGAACCTAATCCAGGGCATGGTGTTTGACTTCATCAGTCAGCAGTTCTTTGACATCTTCATCATGGTGCTCATCTGCCTCAATATGGTGACCATGATGGTGGAGACAGACAACCAAAGTCCAGAGAAGGAGGATTTCCTTTTTAAAGTCAACCTGGCTTTCATTGTGGTCTTCACTGGAGAGTGTGTGTTGAAGCTCTTTGCCCTGCGACAATACTTCTTCACCAATGCATGGAACATTTTTGATTTTGTTGTGGTCATCTTGTCAATATCTGGTATGTAAATAATACATTTAAAAACTGTTCTGAATTATATTTGTTCAAGACTGCACGTTGCTATTAAATTTAAAGAGACAATAGGTATAAATATTTCCTCCCTAATTGCAATGCATCTCCTTTTATTTCAGGTATAATGCTCTCAGACTTAATTGAGAAGTACTTTGTGTCACCAACTCTGTTCAGAGTGATCAGACTGGCCAGAATAGGCAGGATTCTGCGTCTTATTAAAGGAGCTAAGGGCATTCGGACGCTTCTCTTCGCTCTACTGATGTCACTTCCTGCCCTATTCAATATTGGCCTCCTGCTCTTCCTCATCATGTTCATCTTCTCCATATTTGGCATGTCAAACTTTGCTTATGTCAAAAAGGAGGCTGGAATTGATGACATTTTTAATTTTGAGACGTTTGGCGGTAGCATTATCTGCTTGTTTCAGATTACAACGTCTGCCGGCTGGGATTCACTTTTACTTCCGATGCTGAACAGGGAGCCTCCAGACTGCGATCCGACCGTTGAGAATCCAGGCACGGATGTAAGGGGTAACTGCGGCAGCCCGGGCTTGGGCATGGTATTCTTCTGCACCTACATCATCATCTCATTCTTAGTGGTGGTCAACATGTATATCGCCATCATCTTAGAAAACTTCAATGTGGCGCAGGAGGAGAGTGGTGACGCCCTCTGTGAGGATGACTTTGAGATGTTTAACGAGACTTGGGAGAAGTTCGACTTAGACGGAACTCAGTTTATTAAGTATAGCCAGCTCTCTGATTTTTGTGATGCCTTACTGGAGCCGCTGAGGGTGGCCAAACCCAACCGGCATCGCCTGATCGATATGGATCTGCCCTTGGTCATTGGGGACAGGATCCACTGCCTGGATGTCTTGATGGCTGTCACACAGATGGTCTTGGGAGACACGGTGGAGATGGCGGCAATGCGCTTGAGCATTGAGGCTAAGTTTATCCTGAACAACCCCACCTCAGACTCCTTTGCACCGATTACCACAACCGTACGCCACAAAGAAGAAGAGTGGGCTGCTGTAGTAATTCAGAGAGCTTACCGCAGCCACCTACTGAAACGCTGCATACGCCACGCTGCTTTCATGCGCTGCTCTAAGAGGATGGAGAGAGAAGACAAAGATGAAGATCCACCAGAAAAAGAGGGACTGCTTGCACGAAAGATGGGAGTGCTTTATGGTAGCAATGTGGACCTTGCAGAGGAGATGGAGCGGGCTGCTTTAGAAGTTCTAGCAACCCAAGAGCTTCTTGTTCTCGAGACATTGTCACATTACACAGAGGCTGAAGCTGGTCCAGAAACTCCTGAGCCAAATGTCATGGTTGTACCTGTGGAAATTACTAATGAGGTTTTATTACATTCTGCCCCCAGTCAACACCTTTTAGCCCTACAGGCAAACCTGAGAGAGTCAATTGTATAGCGAACAGCAGAAGACGTTATGTCGTCCTCTTGTTTTTTTTTTTCACCAGTCGAGGAAGTAGCATTAACAGCTGATGCAAAGTGTCAATAATCTAGCTGACTTTTCCACATTAGATGAAGAGGTTACATCAAGCTAATGAATGTTTAAACTGCATTTTTTTATATAATTAAACTTACTGTTTTTTTCATGCAATATTTAATTTATTGTGTCTTTTTGGGTTGAAGGTGGAACTGAAGTGCATGGTTTTCTTTGATAATAACCATACAGACATCAGCAAACGTCACTACCATTAATGCTGGCTGGGGAGGGAGAGGTAAGTAATCTTAAATCAACAAATTTTGTTGTTGTAGGGTGAAATAACATCATCATCATGGACCAGAATCTGTGATATAATAGATTTACAGCCAAAAGTACATGCTGAATTGTGTGTTTGCTCATTCAAACCCTTTCAATTATTTTTCTAAATGTATTGCCCAGATGCCAAACAGCATTTTTCAGTCCACCGTTAATGCTGGCAATAACTTTGCTTTTGATATGGCTATCACCAGAAAACTGAACCATGCACCCCAGTTTCCAACCAAAGAGCAACTTGAACATTACATGACAAAACCTGAATTATCCTTTCATAGGATTTTATGCTATATTCATGTCATACACAGTGTGTACTCTTCAACATTTTTGCACACAAGCCCTCGTTTTATGACAGTCGAGACTATGACTTGACTCTCTGTGTTGCCTTATGACATGAATCTAGCACTATTATCCAACTCTGAGCAGTAGAAAATTAGATTAATATTCACACGGCACTACTTCACCATGAGAGCCATGCAGAAATTGTACCATTTTAGCCATTTCACTGTACTTTTCTTTTTTGAAAAATGAAACAGAGCTAATTCCTATTCCTGCTGCTTACTTAAAGTCACTTTCATGTGGAATCTCATCAGTGCAATGGCTCTACATGCTAATTCTTTCAATTAGACGCTAAAGCACATTTTTTTTATGGTGGTATTGTACATATGTAAATGGACGACTGAAAATAAGGCTTATCTTGATAACATTTATCCCAGCCTACCAGTGAAACCCTGATCTCTGCTATTCATCACTAGTTAAAGGGAAACTTTGGTATTTTTCAATCTGGACCCTATTTTTCCATATTTTTGTGACTAAGTGACTAATGGGGACAACACTTTTTGAAATTGGTGCATTATTCAGCGAGAGCTCTTCAGCCGGCAGCCGTGAAACAATAGCGTCCTGTCAATGAACGTCCACTAAGTGCTTGTTTTTGTCCCTGACAGGCTCAGTTTATCATTGTAAGTGTCTGACAACATTGTGGAAAGGACCTTACAGAGAAATAAAACATTTTTCTTTAAATTTAGCTTGATTCGGCCTATTTGTTATTGTGTCTAACAAAGTCTCGCTCAAGGAGTTGCGAGTTGAGTTGAGTTGTTGAAATCAGCTAAATATTCAGCCATGACTTTAAAAATCTTTTAGGTAACACTAAGCTATGCTTTCTGTACACAACAAACTCCTCCTGGCACTCCTCTCTCTGTCATATGTAGCTAATTTCGACATCTCTCGCTAGAGTTTTCAGTATGACACTTCTCCTTGAGCGAGACTTGGTTAGACACAATAAAAAAACAGACCGGATCAACTGAAAGATAAAGAAAAATGTTTCATTCCTCTGTATGGTCATTTCCATAATGTTGTCAGACATTTATAATAACAATCTGAGTCTGTCAGTGGCTAAAACAAGCACTTTTAGTGGATGTTCATTGACGGGACGCTATTGCCCCAAAGGATTACATTGCAGCCTGTTTTGCGTCTGCCGGCTGAAAATTCTCGCTCAATATCGGACCAATTTCAAAAATTGTTGTCCCCGTTAGTCACATAGTCACAAAAAGATGGAAAAACAGGGTCCAGGTTGAAAAATACTGAAGTTTACCTTTAATGATAACATGGGCCAGCTAATGCAGTTAACATTTATCCCTGAGTGGCTCATTCAGAAAGGCCCAGTTTATATTGCACTATTTATATCCCTTCCAGGTCAAGTTAGAGCATTGACTGTGTAAGACCGAGAGACCTTCCTGTTTTCTAAGATGATTTCATCAGTAATATATGCATGTCTAATGAATGTTTTGTCTATTTCTTTTTCTACTTTTTTGGTCCCCTTGTATATTAGATGATCGCAAAACTCATAGCATGCAGTCACTTGTTTCCCATTTGGTGGGTTTCCATTTCAGCAAGTTTAAAGGCTATCTGTGACTGTAAACTTAAGATGTGATGTTTACATTAACATGGTTGTTTGAAATAATGGCTAAGCTCCCAGTTAATTGCAACTATTTTCTATATTTGTACACTAAATTACAATAATTCTAGCAATATCAAAGTACTTAGGTTGGGATCAAGTGCAGATTTTGTACTTAAACTTGATCCTAAATTAATCTGAATTTCTCAAATGCAGCCCACACAGCTGAATATAGGTTTAGTTAAACACATGACACTGAAATTAAGGGAATAAATCTCTTTCCGACATGTAGATAATCACACCCATTTACATTTTTTTAAATTTTAGTAAGAACCTTTACGCGCAGTGGATCTATTCATCAAGTCTGTCCTCATGTAGAAAGGTCGCTTCACTTGTTGTGTAAGTCTTAACTGAATTTAAAATGTCTTATTCTGAATATACATACATGCATAACATAAGCACTTTTACAGTTTTCTAGTTTGTTTGTTTTTTTTACTGTAGACCATAGAAGGTTGCCTATTATCAGAAAACAGAGCACCTTGGTAATGAGTTCTGCACCCAGGGGGAGGGGGGGGGGAATCACGAATCAATGTTTCCTCTACGAGAGTCTCTTTATCTTATCGTGCTGCCACAGCATGGCAGTTATTCCTGTCAGAAGTCTGTAATGTGACCTGCAGCAATCCTACTTGAAATTGACACACTGCTGCACCACTCGGCTTTAGTCTCCTCTGATGGTACAGTAAAAATTCACCAGACAGTATGCTTCTTTGTTTACATTTCTGATGGAGGGAGAGCCATATGGGAAGCTTTACTTTTACACCCACAGTCAGTGTTGCCTGTATATACAATTCTTTTTCTTTCTTTCTTTCTTTCTTTCTTTCTTTTTTCATTCTGTCTTGTATATTTTTATTATTTTGTTATTGTAAAAAAAATGTAACTATATTGTTTGAATAAAATACTACTCATGGGGAAAAGTAGGCAGTGAGTTCATGTTGTCAGCAGATGTATTATGTGTCGACCAAGGAACTACATTGGTACACCGAGGCCCTCTGGTGGTTGTAAGCTGAATCAGTTGTAGGGTTTTCCTGTCTCTACAGTGTGTTTTTGTGTAAAATCATGTTAAAGGAAAAGGCTTGCAATATCATACTTTCTTTCTTAATGCCAACAAATACCACAAAACCAACAGTAGGTGTGCGTGCATGCACAGAAGTATCCTGGTTATGATCAGGTTTTGAGGAACTTTGATATGCAAGCTGGAGTACGTAAATAGAAACAGGATACTGTGGCTTGTAAACACCTTACCCAAGTTTCTGATAATTTTCTGCCATGTCTGCAGGTGTGTCATCAACATACTAAATCAGTAATACAAACAAATATGATGGCAAATGATGTAATGATGATGAACATACTGAAAGGGAAAGTCTGACTTTCGTAATCCAGGCACTGGAATGCGACGCTCTTGTTGATCAGACAAAGCCAAATCTAGTAGAATAATAAATGCAGCAGAGTTCAGACAGCCAGAACCCAAACTGTGTTCATTCTCAGTTGTGGAGGTACTTCAGTCAGTATGAATGAATCACCATGAATCACCACACACCTGCATCCAGAAACATGGACACTGCTGTGGTCAGTGATATGAAACAAAGTCCATTCCTTTCTATGTAAATCCCTTTGAAAATTTCCTAAAACAGATGGGTACTGCAGTTCTTATTGAACGTTACTCAAACAGAGGTTAATAGTGCTTTTGTTTGGGACTGTTTGTAGCTTCAAATTAATACACATTTGATGCACCAGTGAGTATTTACATCAGCAGGACGATTCAGATGCATGTGAAACCCTTCATTTGAATGACCCCGATGACTTCTGCAGTTAAGGAAACAGCTTTTTTGACAGTTCACGATCAGCAGATTGGTTTTGAATTCATGCCAAAACCAATCATCAGGCTGCACAATGTTAAATTCATTGTTGGTTTTTGGTCTTCAGTCAGAGAAATATGCAATATTTCCAGCCTTATCCTTTAAAACATTGCCTGCTATGAGTCTGCTTTGTTGTAGTCTTCACTTGTTATCTGTTGCTCTTCAGTTATGAAACACTGTCTCTTAAATCGAACTGCTCATGTCTGCACTACACAGTATACTGCAAGACATAGTTTGCTTACCCTACAGCTACTGAGTGATTCATCCCTATCGTTTTTGCTGTAGCTGCGTAGGAGAGGCACAGTTGTGATTATATAAATAACTGACTGCACATTTCCATCTGCTCCGAGCCTGACTTTGAGTCACCTCTCATTTACATCATTTTTTGACCAAAGTACGATGTTTCCTGTCAGTGGTACATTGTCTTTGGAGGCCGTGGTATATCTCCTGCTCACACACTGTGAAAACTGACCAACCTTCATATGTAAGATGCATATCCCTTTTCAGAATTAGGGAAATGTGATGAGCTTGACTGATCTAACTAAAAGAAGTTCACTCTTGGCTAGTTACAGTAAAAGAGAAAGTCACAGAGAGAACTTACAGCATCAATTCTACTGGGTAGATTTGGGGATTTTGTCATGTAGTGACACTTTTCTAGATGTATCAAAGCAATCTCCCTTTTGCCTGAAAGACAAATAGAGGTGTCCAAGGCAAAGGATTGTAGGCCTTTTGCTCAAACACCCATGTTGACAAAAAGTATTTCTTTACATTCAAACACATACAATCTAATAAGCCACTTCCAGGTTCCATCCACACATACATGTACAAGCTCTTGAGTTAGACAAAACAATGGCTCATATCCTGTTTGTGAACTTTTCTCTGCAACTTATGCTGTTAAACCACACATCACAACATCGGCTCACTAGTCGTTTACTTGACTTTGGGGTCAACACCAACATTAACCAGAGATAGCATCACAACAAAGACAAATTAAAATGAGTTTGCAACTCACAAATATTTTCATAGTGGATTTAACTACTGTAGGTCTGCAACAAATTATTATTTTCATTATTAATTAATCTGTCAGTTATTTTCTCGATGAATTGATTGGTTGTTTGTTCCAGAAAATTGTGAAAAATGTTGATCAATGTCCAAGGAGACATCCTAAAATGTCTTGTTTTGTCCATGTTGAGATTACTGTCGTAGAAGACTAAAGAAACCAGAAAATATTCATATTTAAGAAGTTGGAATCGGGAATTTGGATATTTTTTTCTTAAAAAATTAATTAAAATTAAATGATTGTCAAAATAGATGATAGATTATAGATTAATAGTTGGCTAACTTATCAATTAATCGACCAATCATTGCAGCTGTAATCTACTGATTATTAGTTATTAACCAGTTAATTGATAATTGTTAGGTCTATAATGTAAAGAATAAATAAATAGTGAAAAAATGTATTTCACAGTTTCCTCGACCCCGAGATGTTGTGATCAAAAATCTTGATTTGTCTGACCACAGCCCAAAACTCAAACATTCAGTTTACAACGATGTAAACGATGATATTAATCATCACAGTTCTAAAATAAATTCTTAAAATATATTATATATGTATATTATATGTATAATCACATGGAATCATATAACAAAACACTTTTCCATCCTTATTTAGACCCAAAACAATAAAAAAGCAAATTATTACTTCAATCAATAACAAAAACTACTAAGCTACTTCCTCTCTACAGCAGCTTCAACTCAGAGCCAAATGTCAGAGTTGCTAAATGAATCTTTGTATAATGAGTTATCTGTTGCCGTTAGTGTGTGTAGTCATATATTGCTTTTTTGTGTATACTGTGACTAATTCACATTTCCTCCTTTTGCAGATGCACAGTCTGTAACTGCATACTTTTTTTTTCAGACATTTAATTCATTCTTTTTGTTTTTTTGTAACACATCAGGATTAACACAAAGGCAGATTCACTGTTCAAAAAGAAATAAATAAATTGTAAAACCTGAGGAACCTGATACAGGCTGAGTGTCAAACCTCATTACTTTTTTGTCCCAGACTGAAATGTGTCCCAGGCATCAATTTGGACCCTGTATTTGGACCATGACAACAAAATCTGACATGCAATGTCTGGTCAGATTTGTAACATTGTTTACTTATTCTTTGATCAGATAGTTCCTGGTATAAATATACATTTTGCCAATTTTACTCTATTTCATTAAGGCACAGTTCCTGTATGGCTGCTTGTGTAGACAACAATTAACGTATTGTAGTGAACCATGTTGATGTTTTAAAGGTATCAAAAAAGTGTTGTTCCGGTATTTAAACTGAAACTCAGGTATTGCATTGGCGTTAGTATCGAAAATATCACAGGATAGACACCTTTAGACCAGATATAGACCGGAATATGGTGTATATATAGACGTTTATTTCTTGCAGCATTTCTCGTAAACCCTTCAAAATAAAATTTGCAACCCTCTAACATTGTTTCATTTGTCTCTAAAACAAACAAACAAAAATACAAGGGGAATGAAGTTGGATGGGGTTTTTTAATGTTAAAAGTTGATTGTGTGAAAATATTTTGGTTTGACGTTACGGTGCTCTTCCCCTCATTTGCCTGTCGTTAAAGCAAGTGTAGTAACAGACAGCACACCCACTGGTGCAGACACTTCTTCTCCTTGTCCGTAACATTTTCATGACTGTAGAGAGATTTGGACGTGCGACGTTTGGAATATTTTTCTTTGCATGTCATCATGCGCTGGTTGCTGGCTAGATACTGCGTTCTTGCACTGATCAACCTGTCAGGTAAGTGTAAACTCTTGCAATCAATTAAATAAGAGACTGGGGAAAAAAAACAAAAAACGATGCTAACAACAATTACAGTCTCGGTGCTAAATATTAATATTAGTAAAATCCTGAATGTTATTAAAGAAATAACAATTAGCCACAACGTTTCACGATGCTTTCCGCAGACATTTCATTGTATTTTAGTCTGTTTAACCTCAGCTTTAGTGCATACAAGAGTTTTGCATGTTATTTTCGACTCCACAGCACCATTACTTCCTGGCCATCTGGGGGAAAGAGGAAGTTGTCTTCTGAGACAAACAGTGTATAATATTATTGTCATGTTGATGAACTGATGTCTTCTTTGTTATTTTTATACATACCTTTTGAGCGATCATCAACTTATCCCATTCAGTTATCTGTTCAGTTTTATGTCAGACTTGTAGTCCATTTCAGAGAAAGATGATAAAGATAAAACCAGACAACAGCTGATATTAACGTGTTGCAAACATTAAAAACAAACCACAACATGAAAATCAGCGACATTAATCATCTGTTTACAACACAGGTGAAGATTTCAACACTTAAATAAGCTCTAATGTAGCTACAGGATGGGTCAACCAACGCATCAATTAGCATCATCGTCCTACAGGGCTGCAACAAATGATTACTTTCATTACCACTTAACGTGTTGATTTTTAAATCATCAATTATTTAGTCAATAAAATGTACAAAAAAATGTAAAAAACAAAAAACCCAACACAAGATTTTGTCTTGTATAATCTATAAAGTGTCATAAAATAGTGAAACGATGTCCAAAAATCTAATATGATGTCTTGACATAACTGTTTTGTCCCACCAACAGACCAGCACTCCTTACCCAAAAGATATTCAATGTGCAACTTATAATAAACAGAGAATGAGCAGCAAATCCTCACATTCAAGAAGCCACTGAATATGTGCTTCTTATTTACTTGATAAATACCTTAAATGACTAATTGATTATAAAAATACTTGTCTCATAATTTCTGCCAGCTCATTCTTCAGCATTAGATGTCGACTGACATCAAATTAGTTGATTAATTGTTTAAATGCCAAACATTCACTTGTTCCTGGTTTCCCGCTGTGAGCAGTTGCTTCCTTTCTCTGTTTTATGTCATTGTAAACGCATTATGAGGAGAAACTTGGACTCTTTTTTTTCTTACATTTTAGAGTCTTGACATTGAATCAGTTCATGAAAAAAATAATTCGTCATTTGGCATATTAATCAAAAATGAAAAAAATCATCAGTTGCAGCCCTTATGACTACAATTAGCATCCTCACAGCGCCATAGTGAGCAATAGTAACTCTGCATATTGCTCTATTTATACCTACATCATAGGTGAGCAGTATGGGCATGAGGTAAGCCCAAAACACAAAGACGTTCGTTGAGCATCAGTTACCCTGAACATACGATTTTAAAACATTGTCCATTACTCTTCTTGGCATTAAATGTGAGGCCAGCACATATTGAAAGTATAGTGCAAGTATACTCTTTGTCTAGAGCGATTGATAGCAACTGCCATTATAACTGCGTTACAGTGTCCCTCATCCTTTTTTTTTGTCTGTTCAGTGGCCCAGAACAACACCCGAGTGGTTTTCCAGAAACCCCGGTTTTATGGTCTGAGAGTCAACCAAGAAGCGCACTTCTACTGTTACGCATACACAGCCAAAACAGCTAAGGCTGAGTGGTACAAGGCCAACATGAATGGAGAAAAAAAAGAACCACTTTGGAAAGAACCCAGGTTTATTCTATCAGAACAAAACAAACTCATACTCAGACTTTTGAACACTAACGACACTGGAGTGTACTACTGCAAGCTAGATGGTATTTGGGGACCTGGGACTGGACTGCAAGTTTACAGTAAGTTGTTGTGTCTATATCTTAGCCAGACTTTCAGATCTACAGCAACATCATTCATTTTCAAATCCATTATGGTCTGTCCAGTTTTTCAAAACACACATCTCACTTCTCACAGGAGTCGTGAACCCTGTTGAGGCACAGTACAGGTCCCAGATGAAGGATGGTCTCATTGTCCTCCAGGGCCTACTGCTGGCCGTGTTTATTGCTGCTATACTTCTACGCAAACACAGTCTGGTGAGAAACAAGATGCAAAACACAAAACACTAGAAAAAAAAACCTATGCTCTTCCAGACAATCCTGACTAGATGGAGTTGAACTGTGGATGTGCATATTCATATCCATTGTGTCAATACTAATAATCATGGATATAATTTATTGAATATTATAGACCAAAAATCTGATAAAATGTCCACTACACTTCAAACACAGCCAAAATATAAGCCCACCTGCATTTGGCTGATGCTTTTAACTAGGGCTTCCTGCTAATGATTTTTAAAAAAAAAATAATTTACACATTTTTATTAATGTCAATAATATTTATATTGATGTCTTTAAGGTGTTTGTTTTGTCTGACCCACAATCCAAAGCCCAAAGATATTAAATTAGCAGTCTCATAAAACACAGAAAAGCACCATATCTTCACATTCTCAAAGCTGGAACCAGCAAAAGTGATTAATCAATCATCAAACTGTTTATATAGCACATTGTTATACAGCACTAACTCCAGAATTTACTGCACATTCCCAACAACTATGTTTTATAATAGAGCTTTGTCATGAGGTGCAGTATATCATGATAGATGACTTAGGCAAGATAAAAAAAAATGCAATACAAATCCATAAATAATTAACCACAATATGACTCAGACTGAACTAAAACTACAACCATACTGCCCAAGTTGGTTGTTGCTGGTACATCTACACATCTGACAAACTGACAACACCTGTAGCTTACTGTATACGTCTTTGTGCTACATGCTGCCACAAGCCAATTAATAAAATGAAAAGCTTAATAAAAGCACAACGCATCTTTACCGATATTTGGAAAAGTCTAGTATACGCTAAATTGAAGCAATAGTAGAAAGTAACTAAGTACATTTACTCAAGTACTGTACTTAGGTACAATTTTGAGGTACTTTACTTCAGTATTTCCATGTGATGCTACTTTATACTTCCAGTCCACTACATTTATTTGACAGTTTTTGTTACTTCTCAGACGAAGATTTGACACAATGGATAATAATATAACAAGCTTTTAAAATACAACACATTGTTAAAGATGAAACCAGTGGTTTCCAACCTTTTTGGCTTTTGACGTCTTACATAAAGCAGTGTGTAGTCAGGGTCACATTTCACATGTCTATGAGTTGTTAACAGCTCCACAAAATAGTGATTTTCCCCTCTAAACTTCTCACATGCTTTCATTTCAATAAATCCAATATTTCACCAAATTAAAGATTAGAGAAAAAGTCCAAAAACTAAAAACAGATTTGTGTATCAGAACTTTATTTTTCTTCTTTTCTCTCCCATTAATCATCTCACAACCCCTCAGATTTATCTGCTGACCCTTTGGAGGGGCCCGACCCCTAGGTTGGGAACCACTGGACTAAACTAGCTAACTGTATATAAAGTAGTTGAGACTAGCTTCAGTATTAATAATCTAATGATGTCATATATAATAATATATCAGTCAGAGGGACCAAACCACTACTTTTACTGCAATACTTTAACTGCATCAAGCTCATCATACTTGTGTACTTGTACTTAAGCATGAAACTTCTTGCTTTTACTTGTAATGGAGTGTTTTTATATAGTTATATTGGTACTTAGGCTAGGCTAATGAAATGATCTGTGTACTTTAGTAGCATTAAGTGGTAAAATACCAGCCATTTTACAAACATAAATTGCTGCATTTGAAGCTACTTTTAAGTTACAGAAGCTGCTCAAGCTAAAAAAGCACTCAATTTTAAGTCTGTGAAAGAAGTTCCTGAAGAAATCATTTTGACATCTGAAGCACCAGCCTTCATGAAAGTATTGACCCAGTCCTGGTTTCCGTGGCAACAGAAACTTTTTATATGATTATCTTTGACCATTTAATATATATATATATATTTTAAAAAGCTACTTTCAATGACAGTCACATAATGTTTAGTGTTTATTTGTCCATTTTTGGTGTATTTTGTACATCAATAGCTAACCCAGACTCTTTCTCTGCATTCTTATTTTTCTGTTTTGCATTTCTTCCTTCTCTTTCTAAACAGGACAAACAGAATGACAGCCTATATGAGGAGCCCGAAACTGACCATATTTATGAGGTTTGTTCTACTGTCTCATTTTTTGCATTAGTATTCATCAAAGATAGGTCATTTCCTTCTGTCACGGTGGTTGTTTACATGTTACAGTGAACACACATCGCAGCTGTGTTTTTAAGAAGAAGATGAAAAAAAATGTGCAAGACAGAGCAAGACACGCACACGCACACACACACGCACACACACACGCACACACACACACACACACACACACACACACACACACACACACACACACACACACACACACACAGAGAGACGCTCCTTGCTCCACTGAGCTTGTTGTCACGACGGTGTCTTCCTCTGCCAATACATGTCTTTACAGTAAGTTGTGTTAGGGAACCTCTAGTTTGCTAATAGAGGAATCTTTATGTAGCACCTGTCTTGCAAAAAAAAGCAGCTCATTGTGCTTTACATTAGGACTGTAATTAGTTGTTTGATCTAATAACTGTTAAAGAAATGGTGAAAAATGTTGTGTCTCAAAGCCCAAGATGCAATCTAAAATGTTGTTTTGTACCGACCAACAGTCCACAAACCAAAGATATTCAGTTTACTATTATAGAAAATTAAAGGCACCAGAAAATATTCACATTTAAGAAGCTTAAACACATTTTTGTTTTTCTCAAAACAATGAATTGATCATTGCCAGTTAATTTTCTGCTCATCAACTAGTCGTTGCAGCTCCGCTTTACATAACTGTAGAACAGAACAATTACCAAGAGAGAGCAGATAACCTAAATCTGTGGACATAACATACTTTACATAAAGTAAAAGGTAAAAAAAAGTGATTAGTGATAGCTTCTACGTTAAAAAAAAAAGTCAAAATATGATCTTTTTATAGGTAGAGTCCATTGATGTTTATGTTCCAGAGTCAGAAACTACAGAAAGTAGCTTCACTGAAGCTCTTGTTCGGTGCAGTCTGCAGCAGAAAGTTCATGGACCTGAGCAGTCTGCCAACACATATCTTTGCAGCATGTCAACCATGAAGTCAAGCGCAAGTTCATAAACAGTTTAACACCCACAGAATGAGGATCTTACTAAAATTGTACCGTGAGACCAGAACAGTGACTTGATTTAATCTTCTTTGTTTCTATTAAAACTCACAGTAGCGTTCTGTACAAGAGAGGCGTAAGGGGCAATGCCTTGCACTCGTCAAGCCTTCTACCAAAGCTGGATTACCAACCCCAGACCCCCAGGGGCCCCAAAAAGCCTCAGGTTTAATTTGCAGCACTGAAGTACAGTATCAACTATGACAGGTCTCCATCCTCCATCCATGGACTCTGTGTCAAAATCTATTGTTTTAGTTTATACTGAGCTTATCAATGGGTCTGACAAGTATTTTGTTTAATACTCGATTGATTGTTCAGTGTACAAAATGCCAGAAAATAGTGAGAAATGCAGATTCCCTGAAGCTTTCATGGAAAACTGTGAAAACCAGCAAATATTCACCTTTGATGAGAAGCTGCTACCAGTGAAAAACAAAAGATGTAAATGATTAAACTATTATCAATATCGTTGGCAATTAATTTTCTGTCAATTGATTAATTAATGGATTAATCATCTAATCATTTCAGCTGTAAAGTTCTACCATGTATAGTGAGGATCAAGGGTCCTACAACAAGCTTTTGCCCTGGGGCCCCATAGTCGGTTAATCCGGCCCTTCATGTTCTTTAAATGACCTGATTGCTTATATGCAACAGGAAAGTTAGAGCCAAATCAACCTGCATTTAATGTGCTGAGATAAAACGGTTTGTGCCTTTTCATATTCAGGGAAACAGTTTATCTTAAAGGTAATTAACCAGCGATGCTTGAAATACCCAGAAGGTTGCTTAGAAACATCTACTCTTCTGAAGTCTTTGGGATTTCCAGAAACGGTGGTTGGTCAGAAGACTCTTATAACCATCTGGTTGAAAAAATATTCCAACTGCAGATTGATTTAAAAAAAAAAAAAAGATTTTTTTTAGCCTGTTTATGCCTCTGTAAACAAAAATGGCAACCTGCCTGCTTTCTAGATAGGAAACAGAATTGCAACTTGGAAAATAGGTCAAAAATCATTTTATCCTGCATGATCATGATATTTTTTCATCCAGATCATTCAAGGAGTCTTTGAGTAAGTAGGTGTTAAAGCCGGCTAAAGGGCAGGTTTGCAAGTCTTTCTTAAAACAACAGCCAGGAGTCCAAACGAGCAGTGAAACAGCATTTTCTTTCCATAATTATCCATCCTGATCATACTGACTATTAGAAGGTCCCTTCATAATGCACTGTATTAATGTAATGTAAGTGTAATGCACTTACAATGTAAGTGATGGAGGACAAAATCCACAGTCCTCCTTCTGTGCAAAAATGTATTTAAAAATTTATCTGAAGCTTCAACCGTCCAAATGAGTTAAATCAAGTAGATATTTTTCAACGTTACAGTATTTTTAGTGCCAAAGTTCCTCTTTTTGTTACTATACTTCCACCACAGCTCAACAGGGAAACACTGTCTGGGGAAACACAAAGAGGGAATTTCTCATATAAGCTTCACAACAACGTTTAAAGGTGTTTTTGCACAAAATGACTGTGTGGACACACTGTGGATTTTACCCATAAAATTGTGAACCTATCCTTTAATCTTTTAGAGAAAACAACATTTATCTTTGTGTCCCCAATGTATGCTAGTACATGAGACACACCGACTCGGGTTGATGCTGCGTTAAACAACAGATAATAAGCAAAAGAGTCTGGTGTTAATACGGAAAGAGTTTATTAATAGTCATGACTTTTACCGTAACCATTTTGCTGTATTAGGCAACTCAAGATCTTTATCTTTGAGTCATGCCTGAATCATTGATGCAAATAAAAGCTGTACTCATATGACATTAGTCAGTAGCTGCACTTTCACTTTACTATTTTATAGCTTTTCATCACATTACTCGATTTATTTCTGTCTCTCAGGGCCTGGCGATTGAGACATGTGGAGGAGGTCTGTATGAGGAACTCTCCGTTTACACCCAGGCTGAAGGAGGCGAGGCCCCATGGGAGTGAGACTGACAAAGTGTGACTACTTTTCCCCTCACCACGTCACCACGACACCCTTCTCAATTATAAGTTGTAAAGTTAAAATAATAGGTTGTGTCCTTAATGGTCCTGCTCAGAATCGGATATGTTATTTTCTGCTTTGTTTATATATGTATGCATATATAATCTATAAAAGCGGTTCTCAACCTGGGGTCCAGGGACCCCCAGGGGTCCTTGAGGGGGTTCCCAGAAAAATGTTGAATATCTTAATTTCACTATTTACTAGAAGTTAGAGTGAATGTGTAAGAATAGGTTTTAAACTCTTCCCTATTAATCTGCCAATCTACAGTATAGACAGTTATAGAATAGCAATATCTTATCGGATGGGGATCCCTGAGACTACATCTGATCAAATATTTGATTTGCATCAGTCAGGGGGTCCTTGGCACCAAAAAGGTTGAGAACCACCGCTCTACAATGTTTGCTATAAGCCAGTGCTGTTTATTTTGCGCTATTCAGTAACGCTGCATTGAATTAATCTGACGTGATCTGAAGTCCACTGAAGTGTAAACGAACCACTTAACAACACAATTCGGACTAAACAGCTGACAACTCAGCTGACATTTTGGTGCTTCAAGAGGATTTTATATAAAATGTATTGTGTGTGATTTTATAATGACTTCTCTGACTTGAAAATATTATGTCTATATTATAATGTATTCATAGTAGGTGTAAGAACATGCTCATTATAAAACTTTTTGAGAGATTTTTTTATCATAGAAAGAGGATCTTCATGTTCCTGTTGTTTGCTCTGTTAAACATCTGTGTGCCTTTTGTGTATGTACTAGGAATGAAAACAATAAACACATTTTTGTTTGCATGAGAAAGCTTTATTTTTTTTTATTGGCTGTTACAGGTAACCATGTAAAAAAAATCTATTTTGTGAAATGCATTTTTAAAAGATAAACAAGTTGAACATCTTGATCTAACTGATGTGTAGAACATTTACTGTTCAACTAATCAATGAATATGGAGGTAAACAGAATAAATAAGCAATAAATATATCAATAAATAAATAGACGAGCATATAAATTAAGATATTCTTAATCTGACAAGCAGATAACAGACAGATTTTAGTTGGTGGTGAGTAGAGATGAAGCCAGCTGCTCGACTCTGAATAGATGGATTTTGATTTCCCTCCTGATCAGCTCCCAGGCTTCAGCACTGTGACCCTACAGACAGAATATTATTAATAAAACATAGATAGATAGATAGATAGATAGATAGATAGATAGATAGATAGATAGACTTACCATTCTCTCAAGGATATGGCCTGACAGTCTCTTGAAATACATCTGCAGCTTCTTGTTCTTCTTCTTGTGGACGTGGCTCCCGATCTAAATGAATAAAAAGTCAAACGATTTAAGAAAGTCCCTTTAAGCCTGCTTTACAAAAAGCAGTGTCTAGTCATAGTCACATGTTCAGATGTCTATGAGTTGTTAACACCCCCACAAAATAGTGATTTTTCCCTCTAAACTTCTCACATGGTTTCATTTCAATACATTTTCAAATGATCCAATATTTAATTAAAGATTACAGAAAAGTCCAAAAAATGAAAACAGATTTGTGTATCGGAACTTTGCTTTTTCTCTTTTTCCCTCCCATTAATCATCTCATGACCCCTCAGATTTATCTGGAGGGGCCCAAACCCTATGTTGGGAACCACTAGACTAAACTGGCCAGCAGTACTCTTATGACTTTTATTAGGAGTTTTACTTGTAGTATTGAGTGTTTTTATATCGTTGTATTGTTAATTTTACTTCAGTAAAGGATCTGAATTCTTCTTCCAACAATGCAAAAATCAATCATCATTCTTATATGTGAGAACATGTGAGACTATGTTCCTCCACATTTCTGAGACTTACACAGGAGCGCAGACCATCAGCCTGCTGGTTGACAACATTGACAAAGTCCTCCACTGTCTTCTCCTCCCATGATGTAGAGTTGTGAGCCTCCTCGAACAGGACAGCCGTCTCCTCCTGAATCTGCACCATGAAACCAAGACGCTCCCCAGCCTGGAAGAAGAAGAAGAAGAAGAAGAAGAAGATCAACCACAGGTTACTATAGACAAGAATCAATAACCAATTCCTACAGTATATTATATTTGTATTTACAGTTTTAGTGGTTAAAAGTTGAGGATGACTTACTGATGCTTTGGACGCCTGGGTGTACAGATCATGAGGGAAGGCCACCTCCACTTCAGCATCCTCAGTGTTGGTGGAATTATTAGCCTGCATCACACACACACACATCATGTGTTAAATCATAGACAATTAAGTAAAATGAGTCCATTATTATGATTAAATGACTGTAAACAACATTTTAAAAAGCACACTCACCATCGTATCCAGCAGCTCCAAAGAGTTTTCACTGTGCTGTTTGAATTTATGCTCCAACCATCTGCAGCTCAGCGAGGATCCTGCGCTGTACAGACTGAGGAGCAGGCAAGCAAAGAAAATCCTGTTGACCATTTTGAGAAAGGTATAGATCGCTTTTGTTTGGAGTAAATTCAGATGTGTCCTGGTGATGTGTGTGAGCAGACCTGCAGCTCCTCTTTTATATCAGTGTGCACCTTTTTCATTTTCCAAACACCTGTGGGAAACACTTGTGTGGCTTTCACACGGTTCAAAGGTCTAAACCTCAACATAACAACATGTCACACATTTCAGGTTTGATATCACATCAGTATGAAAGATTTATCCCACAATAAATTAATATCACGCCTGGTATGAATTAAAACAGATTAAACTGCTATATAGTAACACCAAAACAATGCATGTCATGGAATAATTGAAAAACCATAAAATCATATAATTCAAATAAAGACAGTTCACTATTGGAATAGCTCAGTATTCAATATTGGAAATTATATGATTATTAAAGGAATATTATTGTGATTTCTCAAGGGTAAGTAATAATAATAATAATAATAATAATAATAATAATAATAATAATAATAATAATAATAATAATAATACCTTTATTTAAATAGCACTTCTTAAAACAAGTTACAAAGTGTTCTGCATAAATAAAAATACAATAAAAACACAACAATAAATACAATAACATAATAAAATAATAAAATACAACGAAAGGTAATAAAACTAATAGCAGGTCTATAAATTTGTGGACACTCAAATTTGATGTAATGAATGTGTTCCCTGTCACTGATAATGGGTTTAGGATGTTTGGACATTTATTTAAGTATTTAAATTCTTTAGTTTTATAATGTTTATAGTTTATAATTTTTGTATTTTTGAGATTTCAGGCATTGTTTCTGATGACGTCACCGCCCCTCTTTCATTATGCACGCTGGTCAATGAGATGGAAAATGTATAAAAAACAGATAATTTTTGGAATTGCATCATCAGTTTTGTGTGGACAATAATCATCCATTGATAAAATTACAAGTGTGATAACAATGTGTCCACTGAGTGCAGTAAATGGGAAGTTCCCACAAAGAGAAAATGAAAGTCAGTGTGTGTGACTGCGGCCTGCGCAGTGACGCTCATTCGTAACTGATGATCACTGACATTTCAGCTTGTTTTCAGGTGAATGTGGCTTCTTCTACATGAGAACCTGGAGGCTTATTGAAGGGGGATTCTCCTTCACCTTTTAATGTTACAGATCAGTAGCCTGTTAAGTTTGACCCGTACATCATGACGTGTGTGAGAAGTAATCAGCATGCATTTCCATGGTAGTTTTATTGTATTTTTAATTTGTGGTTTGTAGCATGTGTGTGTGTGTGTGTTTTCAAAAGCCTATAAGAGATGTGAATCAAATTATTACATGTTAGGCTAAATTATGCTATTAATACTGTGCAGTATACGGTATGATTCGGTAAATATTATTTCTGTCTGGATTTCTGAAAACAAACCTAAATTGATTAGATTTTGATTTTATTTTGTTTATACATACACAAAACATACAAGTTGATATACACAGAAACGACAAAAATGGAGAGGTGGAAAAATAACCCTCCAAAGGCCTTGATTAGGGCATTCTCCAATGAATATTGATGTAAGATATTAAACTGGTGATTAACGGTTAGGCCTAAATTGTTGATTTATAACATAGGCCTTTTTTGTGGACATTTTTTCCTTCTTTGATTGTTTCAATTGAAGGATTTTTTCAGTGTCATTGTTCTGTCCCAGTCCAGCCTCCACCAGTCCACCAGATGGCCTCCTTGGACTTTTATTCCTTGTTTGTTGAACTGGACTGAGTGGCAGCAGGTCCTTGAAGTTGAAATAAAGGATTGCTTTTACACTGAAATGTGACTGAGGAGTTTGACACACCTAGTTAGACATCTAAGATGCAGCAATTTATACACCAGGCAGTTTATTTCACGTCTGTATTTACATTCAAGGCATTGAGCAGGCGCTCTAATCCAGAGACTGACAGGTGTTTGTTCAATGACTTGGCTCTCTAACACATCATGAAAAAACGATAGCCTCTGTGTGCCACATGAAAAGAACTGCATCATTTTGCTTTTGTTATTTGGCTTTAATCTGTTGGGGGTTTTTTTATAGTACAGGAGAATGCAAATGCTTATGTCTAACTACTGTGACTGTGCTTACAGCCTTGCTATACATATATCACTGCAAGTACCTTTATCTGTCTCATTGTGTTTTCTTGGTTTTAGGTTTCTTAGTTTTTCCTCCTGTGTTGCCAGCCTGCTTCTGTACAACCAGCCAGTCAGCTCCCAGCCTGTCTTTGTGTCTTGCCACCTGCTCCTTGTGTGTTGTATTCATTCAGTTTGTATTTAAGTCCTGGTCTTCAGTTCAGTTGGATCTTCAATCAGAGTTGGACTATGTGAATGCTAGGAATGCTATGTGCAGAGTTTGACACTACAAGGCTGTTTTTACATCTGCTAAAGGGGGGAAGTTTCTCTATGCTTATCTCAAATCTGCATTAAAGGGACACACAATATGATTTGTGACATCACAACTAGTTTGGAGCCAAAAAGTGACGTTAAAGCCTCCAGCACACATTCACTGAGAATGGACTTTTCAGTGAAGTAGGAGACATCTTGTGTCAAACAGTGAAACATATTTGTATTGGGTTATTTTGATGTTGTTTTTTTTTTAAGATAATTTAACTTTTCTTCATGGAAAAACATGTCATGACATGAAACAATTTATTATGATAAGATGATTTTTTTAAATGTCCTTAAACATGTCTAAAGGGGATCTTTAAGTTTTCTAGTTTCTGCTTAACATTTTTCAACTGCCCTTGAATTTCTGTTGATCATCAGCAGATATGATACTTATGGTCTTGCATTGATATTGTCAATTTTATTATTGTTCAATGCAGTATAAAGTGACTAATTTAATCTCAGAAATCACTTAGACAGAAATATGAAATATGGGGGAAAGCCAGTATTTACTGTCAACTTCTGACAACCATAAAATTCAGAAATTAATTAAAATTGCTTCAGATAAAATCTTTAATTGTACTATGGTGCCCCCTGTTGACTCAAAGTAATATGTGATCCCTAATACATGAGTTGTAATGCATTGTATTTTCATACAAACTCAAAATTGTATTACTACCAGACTATTTTTATTTATAACAGAAGTGTGAATAAACAAATTGTGTATACCCAAATGATGTGGAGTGTTACCCGCTTTGCCCAGTTACAGTTTTAATTCTCTGACTTGACTATTTAACATCACTTCTATCTTGCACCTACAGTAGGTGTGAATACTGGTACATGATCATCAGACATGTTTGGTGTTATTGCAGAAATTATTACAGAAATGTTTGTGAGAAGTATTATTATAGAAGTTACTCTAAAGGTGTACTTCTGCTCATTAAAAAGAAAATCTGCATTATCTTTGTTTATGTAACAAGAATAAAAAGCAAAAAAATATATCTGTTTGCATCATTTTTTATTGGCTATGACATGTAGAAAATCTTTAAAAAAAAATATTTCATTTTGCTGAATGCTGAGAATCAACACAATCAACTGTTGGGTACACAAACAACTCAATGAATAAATAGATAAATAAATGAATAGATATATAAATAGATAAATAAACTGCATGTAAGCAAATAATTTAACACACTCTCAGTCTGACACACAGACAGATTTCAGTTGGTGGTGAGTAGAGATGAAACCAGCTGTTCGACTCTGAATAGATGGATTTTGATTTCCTTCCTGATCAGCTCCCAGGCTTCAGCACTGTGACCCTACAGACAGAAGAATATTATTAATAAAACATAGATAGATAGATAGATAGATAGATAGATAGATAGATAGATAGATAGATAGATAGATAGATAGATAGATAGATAGATAGATAGACTTACCATTCTCTCAAGGATATGGCCTGAGAGTCTCTTGAAATACATCTGCAGCTTCTTGTTCTTCTTCTTGTGGACGTGGATCCCGATCTAAATGAATAAAAAGTCAAACAATTTAAGAAAATACTTTTTTATCCTGTCTTATAAAAAGCAGTGTGTAGTCGGGGTCACATAGACCTAGATTTTTACTTGTATTGAATGTTTTTACATCGTTGTATTGGTAATTTTACATCAGTGAAGGAGACTTACACAGGAGCGCAGACCATCAGCCTGCTGGGTGACAAGATTGACAAGGTCCTCCACTGTCTTCTCCTCCCATGATGTAGAGTTGTGAGCCTCCTCGAACAGGACAGCTGTCTCCTCCTGAATCTGCACCATGAAACCAAGACGCTCCCCAGCCTGGAAGAAGGAGAAGAAGAAGATCAACCACAGGTTACTATAGACAAGAATCAATACATACATACAGTATATTATATTTTGTATTTACAGTTTTGGTGGTTAAAAGTTGAGGATGACTTACTGATGCTTTGGACGCCTGGGTGTACAGATCATGAGGGAAGGCCACCTCCACTTCAGCATCCTCAGTGTTGGTGGAATTATTAGCCTGCATCACACACACACACACACATCATGTGTTAAATTATAGACAATTAAGTAAAATGAGTCCATTAAGATGATGAAATGACTGTAAACAACATTTTAAAAAGCACACTCACCATCGTATCCAGCAGCTCCAAAGAGTTTACACTGTACTGTTTGAATTTATGCTCCAACCATCTGCAGCTCAGCGAGGATCCTGCGCTGTACAGACTGAGGAGCAGGCAAGCAAAGAAAATCCTGTTGACCATTTTGAGAAAGGTATAGATTGCTTTTGTTTGGAGCAAATTCAGATGTGTCCTGGTGATGTGTTTGAGCAGACCTGCAGCTCCTCTTTTATATCAGTGTGCACCTTTTTCATTTTCCAAACACCTGTGGGAAACACTTGTGTGGCTTTCACACGGTTCAAAGGTCTAAACCTCAACATAACATGTCACACATTTCATATTTGAATTCTTGTGAGTATGAAATATTTATCCTACAATAAATAAATATCACAGCAAAGTTAAAATATCACACTTAGTATGAATTAAATAAGACTAGACTGCTAAATAGTAATACCAAAACAATAAGTGTTATAGAATACCTGAAAAAACAACATAAAATCAAACAAGGTTTACTATTGATAATATTGGAATAACTCAGTATTCTATAATGGAAATTATTATATTTCAGAGATAAATAATTATCATGTTATTATTATTATAGGAATATTAATGTGATTTTTCAAGGAAAAGTAATAATAATAATAATGAATGTTAAAAAATGACACCTGGTACATACACTGCAACAATTGTTCAGGAATAGTTTGAGGAACATGATAAAGAGTTCAAAGTGATGTCTCAGCCTCCAAATTCTGCAGATTTAGAATCTGATGTGCTGGAAAAACCAGTCTGATCCATGGAGGCCCAACCTCGCAACTTACAGGACTTCAAAGATCTGCTGCCAAAGTCTTGGTCCCAGATACCAGAAGACACCTTCAGAGGTCTTCAGAGAGTCCATGACTCCTGTACGTCATGAAGAGTCTGAAAAGTAACCAGCATTTATTGATTGTGGTTTATTTATATGGTAGTTTTATTGTAATTAGTGTAATTAGTGTAATTTTTAATTTGTGGTTTGTAGCTTGTTGTTTTTACTGTATTGTATGTGTGTTTTTTCAAAAGCCTAAAATGACAAGAGATGTGAATTAAATGAATCTGTTAATACTCTGCAGTTTACTGTAGAAGCAGCCAAATTCTGATGAAAACAATCTGAAATGTCAGTGATCATCAGTTATGAATGAGCGTCACTGCGCAGCCGCACTGACTTTCATTTTCTCTTTGTGGGAACTTCCCATTTACCGCACTCAGTGGACACATTGTTATCACGCTTGTAAATTTTTATCAATGAATGACTATGGTTAGTCCACACAGAACTGATGATGCAATTCCAACAATTATCTCTCTTTAATACATTTTCCATCTAATTGACCAGCGTGCATAATGAAAGAGGGGCGGTGACGTCATCAAGACCGGTGCCTGAAAACTCAAAAATACAAAAACATTGTAAACTAACGAAATTAAATGCATAAATAAATTTTCAAATATCCTAAAACCATAATCAGTGACAGGGATTACATCCATGGAGAATTAATTTTGAGAGTCCACAAATTTCTAGACCTGCTATTAATAACATTGCTTTTATTATTAGTTTTATCATCTTTAATTGTATTTTATCATTTTATTATGTTATTGTATTTATTGTTGGTCTTTTACTGTATTTTTATTTATGTAGAACACTTTGTAATTTGTTATAAGAAGTGCTATATAAATAAAGGTATTATTACTATTACTTGTCCTTGAAAATCGCAGTAATATTCCTATAATAATCCCATAATTTCCAATATAGAATACTGAGTTATTCCAATATTATCAAGTAAACCTTGTTTGATTTTATGTTGTTTTTTTAGGTATTCTATAACACGTATTGTTTTGGTATTACTATTTAGCAGTCTAGTCTTATTTAATTCATACTAAGTGTGATATTTTAACTTTGCTGTGATATTTATTTATTGTGGGATAAATATTTCATACTCACAAGAATTCAAATATGAAATGTGTAACATGTTGTTATGTTGAGGTTTATTTTGACCTTTAAACCGTGTGAAAGCCACACAAGTGTTTCCCACAGGTGTTTGGAAAATGAAAAAGGTGCACACTGATATAAAAGAGGAGCTGCAGGTCTGCTCAAACACATCACCAGGACACATCTGAATTTACTCCAAACAAAAGCAATCTATACCTTTCTCAAAATGGTCAACAGGATTTTCTTTGCTTGCCTGCTCCTCAGTCTGTACAGCGCAGGATCCTCGCTGAGCTGCAGATGGTTGGAGCATAAATTCAAACAGTACAGTGTAAACTCTTTGGAGCTGCTGGATACGATGGTGAGTGTGCTTTTTAAAATGTTGTTTACAGTCATTTCATCATCTTAATGGACTCATTTTATTTAATTGTCTATAATTTAACACATGATGTGTGTGTGTGTGTGATGCAGGCTAATAATTCCACCAACACTGAGGATGCTGAAGTGGAGGTGGCCTTCCCTCATGATCTGTACACCCAGGCGTCCAAAGCATCAGTAAGTCATCCTCAACTTTTAACCACCAAAACTGTAAATACAAAATATAATATACTGTAGGAATTGTTTATTGTTTCTTGTCTATAGTAACCTGTGGTTGATCTTCTTCTTCTTCTTCTTCTTCTTCCAGGCTGGGGAGCGTCTTGGTTTCATGGTGCAGATTCAGGAGCAGACGGCTGTCCTGTTCGAGGAGGCTCACAACTCTACATCATGGGAGGAGAAGACAGTGGAGGACTTTGTCAATGTTGTCACCCAGCAGGCTGATGGTCTGCGCTCCTGTGTAAGTCTCAGAAATGTGGAGGAACATAGTCTCACATGTTCTCACATATAAGAATGATGATTGATTTTTGCATTGTTGGAAGAAGAATTCAGATCCTTTACTGAAGTAAAATTAACAATACAAATACTCAACTCAACTCATAGACAGCTGAAATGAGACCCCAACTACACACTACTTTTTGTAAGACAGGATAAAAAACTGTTTTCTTATTATTATTCTTATTTTTATATTATTTGACTTTTTATTCATTTAGATCGGGAGCCACGTCCACAAGAAGAAGAACAAGAAGCTGCAGATGTATTTCAAGAGACTCTCAGGCCATATCCTTGAGAGAATGGTAAGTCTATCTATCTATCTATCTATCTATCTATCTATCTATCTATCTATCTATCTATCTATCTATCTATCTATCTATCTATCTATCTATCTATCTATGTTTTATTAACAATATTCTTCTGTCTGTAGGGTCACAGTGCTGAAGCCTGGGAGCTGATCAGGAGGGAAATCAAAATCCATCTATTCAGAGTCGAGCAGCTGGCTTCATCTCTACTCACCACCAACTGAAATCTGTCTGTGTGTCCGACTGAGAGTGTGTTAAATTATTTGCTTACATGCAGTTTATTTATCTATTTATATATCTATTCATTTATTTATCTATTTATTCATTGAGTTGTTTGTGTACCCAACAGTTGATTGTGTTGATTCTCAGCATTCAGCAAAATGAAATATTTTTTAAAGATTTTCTACATGTCATAGCCAATAAAAAATGATGCAAACACAAATATTGTTTTGCTTTTTATTCTTGTTACTTAAACAAAGGGAATGCAGATTTTGTTTTTAATGAGCAGAAGTACACCTTTAGAGTAACTTCTATAATAATACTTCTCACAAACATTTCTATAATTTCTGTAATTTCCCAAAAGTCCAGGTTTACTCCACAACATTTGTTTCTACATAATTTCATTAATCGTAAATTTGTCATAAATTTGCACCACTGAAGTAAAATATTGACCATGAACCTGGAAGAGAAGCTGTCTCAAAATCCAGTTTTAAGACCTGAATAGTTTTAGTTTATATTGTTTTTGTTTTTTGTTTTTTTTTTCAAACTGCACATAGACAACTTGGAGCAAATCATTCCAGGTTGCAACACTTATTTTTATTATCAATAGATCTGACAATTTTCTTGATTGTTCAGTGTATAAAATGTCAGAAAACAGTCTGGTGGTCATTATTTTTTATTTGCTGAAGCCCAAAATAACATCTTCAAATTACTTGTTTTTTCTGATCAACAGTCAAAAACCCAAAGTTTATGAGTTGATTATCATTAAAAGTGATAATATTAGCAAATATTCACATTTAAATAGTTGGTGCGAGTGACTTTTTGGCATTTTGTTTAAAATAGGAAACAAATAAAATGTCCTCCTCCAGTCAAAAGTGTTTTTTTTCTTGTTCCTGTTGTTGGATGTTTGATTTTCTCTGTGAAGAATGATGTTGATATTGATGATGATATTTTCCTTCGGTGATATGAATTTATAACAAATTTGTGATTAATCAAATTATGTAGACTCAAATGACGTGGAGTGAAACTGAACTTTTAGGGCCTCTCACTTTGCCCAGTTACTAATCCAGACTCATGTTTTACTCAGTTTTAATTCTCTGACTTGAACATTTAACGTCACTTCTATCTTGCACCTACAGTGTGAATGCTGGTACATGATCATCAGACATGTTTAGTGTTATTGTAGAAATTATAGAAATGTTCCTGTTGTTTACTTCTACTCATTAAAAAGAAAATCTTCATTCACATGTTTATGTAACATGAATAAAAACAAAACAAAACAAAAAATATTTCCATTTACATTATTTTTTATTGGTTATAACATGTAAAAAGTCTTGAAAAATACATTTCATTTTGCTAAAACACTAAAAATTCACACATAGAGAGACACGCCGCTAACCAATTAACTGATAAATAAACATAAATAAATATATAAATAAATAATTTAACTGATAAATAAACAAACAATTCAATAAATAAACAGATAAATATATAAATAAACCAATAAATAATTAAATAAACTGCATGTGAGCAAATAATTTAACACACTCTCAGTTGGACACACAGACAGATTTCAGTTGGTGGTGAGTAGAGATGAAGCCAGCTGCTCGACTCTGAATAGATGGATTTTGATTTCTCTCCTGATCAGCTCCCAGGCTTCAGCACTGTGACCCTACAGACAGAATATTATTATTATTATTATTATTATTATTATTACAATATGTTGGTTGCATCCAACCACAATGTTTCACATCTTAGACCAAAGTGAATGGGACAGATAACTTACCATTCGATTGATGTGGTCTGAGAGAGTGTGGAAATATCTGGTCAGGTCATGGTTTTTCTTCTTGTGGCTCCCAATCTAGATGAATCACAAGCCAAATAATTTAGAAAATACATCTTCATTTAAATGAATCTCCATCACACAGTCTCAATGGGCACATGTAGACGAGATTTCAGTGTAATTAGATGTAACAGTACATTGCATCTACTCGTCTACTTGAGTGCAGTTTTGAAGTACTCGAGTATTCACATTTCCTGCTCCTTTGTAGTTCTACTCCATCACAATTCAAAGGGAAATGACAAGCTTCTAAATATTGCTGCATTATTTAAGATCAAATTTATGTAGCAGACGTTTGTTTTTTATTCTTTCCTTCATAAATGATCAACTCACATTCCTTCAGATTCATCTGGTGAATCTTATAAAATCCTGAAAATAAAATAATTATAATAAAATGCTTCTTATGCACTGATTCCTCAGTAATAATTAAGTACTTTACTAAACATATTTAATACAGTCACAGCCTGATTTTCTTTAAAACAAGTACTTTTACTTTCAACACTTTCAGCAAATTCACCTGCTAATACAGAAGTAAGATTTTAAATGCAGGACTTTTACAACTTTTATTGAAGTAAAGGATGTGAATACTTCTTCCAGTACTGAGCTCTACTTACACAGGGACGCAGACCATGAACCTGTCCTCTCACAACAGAGACAAAGTCGTCCTCTATCATATTCTGCCATGATGCAGAGCTGTGATCCTTCTTAAACAACTTAGCCGACTCCTTCAGAACCTGCACGATGAAAACAAGACGCTCTCCAGCCTGGAAGGAGGAAAAAAAACAATCACATATTACATTCATGACGCTTTTTCACAGCTGTGACCACATTTTCTCTAGATACAACTCAAGAATGAAGCTTATTTCAGGATGACTTACTGATGCTCTGGACGCTTGGATGTACAGATGATGAGGGAAGGCCACCTCCAGTTCAGCATCCTCAGTGGTGTACATATTTGTCATCGTATCCAGCAGCTCCAAATAGTTTTCACTGTACTGTCTGAATTTATGATCCAACCATCTGCAGCTCAGCGAGGATCCTGCGCTGTACAGACTGAGGAGCAGGCAAGCAAAGAAAATCCTGTTGGTCATCTTTAAAAAGGTATAGTTTGCTTTTGTGAAGCGCAAATTCAGATGTGTCCTGGTGATGTGTGTGAGAAGACATGCAGCCCCTCTTTTATATCAGTGTGCAACTTTTTCATTTTCCAAACACCTGTGGGAAACACTTTGTGACACCCGCGGTTCAAAGGTCAAAATTAGCACCAGCATAACAACATGTTGCACATTTCAGATTTGATATTGCGTCATTATGAAAGATTTATCCCACAAGAATTAAATATCACCGCAAAGTTAAAACGTCATACATGGTATGAATTAAATAAGACTAAACTGATATATATTAATATCAAAGACAATGCATGTTATAGAATACCTAACAAAAAAAAAAAAACCCTAATCAAACAAACAAACAAATAGGTTTACTATTCATAATATTGGAATAACTAAATATTCTATATTGCAAATTATGGGATTGTTATAGGAATATTAATGCGATTTGCCCCGATGCTTCATACAAACACAAGCTATAATGTAGTAATCCAAAAGTGAAAGGTTCATACATTACTGGTGCCATAAATGTGGACGAAATTCCCAGGAATACCGTCAGATCGTCCACATTTTTCCGGTCAGTCTTCAGAGACGTCGTGATGTGTGCTGTGATTGTCACCGCAGTGTGAAAATGAACGAGCGTCACTTTCAGTTTCTCTTGAAGGGAAGCGCTGGTCACCTGTGACAGGTACAGCACGCAGCGAACACGCCTACAGTCTGGATTAATAATGATAAATGAATGATTATAATATGACATTAATATTTTTCTTGATACATTCAGTCTGTAGACTAAAATGAGGTGATCACTGCATCAAAACTAAATAAAAACGCAATTTCTTGCCTCAAATGTCCAAAACACTGTAACCCCCTTGACCCCCTGGCCTGGCGGGGGTCAGGAGGGGTGCGTTCACACACCCTGCAGCTTTATGTAAAAACGAAGAGGCAGAAAACTTAAGCTTGCCTTCAGCTTGACTGCAGGATTTATTCTCTATGGGGTTTTAGGTTCCTCCCAAATGCTAAAACGCCCTCTAGTGACATGTCTAAGCATCACACTGGCACGGTAACAAGTAGAGTACAATGACATTTGGACCTAAATCACTATTTGACACGATAAAATGAAATAGACATATAGGAGTGTTTAGTTTTTTATACATATTTAACTTTTACAATGAGCTGTAACATATCCAAATAACTTTTCAACATCTTTTTATGCTATTTTTAGATTCCTGTCTATCAATTTTTTTTAAAACTCTTTACACTTTGCATATTTATGTCTGGTGTACACAACATTGTTGCTCCGCAGATTTTCTCTACAGGTATCTGTGATGATGATGATGTGTTTATTTTCATGCTTTTCTGAGATATTCTACAATATGATATTTCTACGTGGCGGCCTCTTACGACGTATAGTTATGTCTCAGTGACGTTTTTAATACCTGGCGTGACATTTTAGAAACGTGCTTTAACACTTCTTGGGTTACAAGACAGTAAGATATAAGGAAAATCATGTGGGACACTAATTTAAATCCGAAATGTGTGACATTATACGTGTATTGTGGATTATTTCGACTTTTGCAGCGCGTCAACCTCGCAGGTAGTGTTGAGAATTTCCCGCAGGTGTATGGAAAGGGAAAAAGGTGCGCGTTGCTGGCCTATAAATGAGCTGCAGGTCTGCTCAAACGCATTACCATCAAAGATCACAACGTCTGGATTACTCTGGATTTACTCAACACAAAAGAAATCTATACCTTTCTAAAGATGATCAACAGGATTTTCTTTGCTTGCCAGCTCCTCAGTCTGTACAGCGCAGGATCCTCGCTGAGCTGCAGATGGTTGGAGCATAAATTCAAACAGCACAGTGAAAACTATTTGGAGCTGCTGGATACGATGGTGAGTGTGCTTTTTAAAATGTAGTTCACAAGGATTTAGTCATCCTAATGGATTCAATTTACTTAATTGTCTATACTTTAACACATGATTTGTGTGTGTGTGATGCAGGCTAATAATTCCACCAACACCACTGAGGATGCTGAAGTGGAGGTGGCCTTCCCTCATGATCTGTACACCCAGGTGTCCAAAGCACCAGTAAGTTATTCTGAAATAAGTTATTTTCAGAGAAAAGTGTGGTCACAGCTGTGAAAAAGCGTCATGAATGTAATATGTGATTGTTTTTTTCCTCCTTCCAGGCTGGAGAGCGTCTTGTTTTCATCGTGCAGGTTCTGAAGGAGTCGGCTAAGTTGTTTAAGAAGGATCACAGCTCTGCATCATGGCAGAAGAAGACAGAGGACGACTTTGTCACTGTTGTGAACGGGCAGGTTCATGGTCTGCGTCCCTGTGTAAGTAGAGCTCAGTACTGGAAGAAGTATTCACATCCTTTACTTCAATAAAAGTTGAAATATTTCATTACAAGTAAAAGTCCTGTTTTTAAAATCTAATTTCTGTAAAAGTACATAAGTATTAGCAGGTAAATTTGTTGAAAGTGTTAAAAGTAAAAGTACTTGTTCTGCAGAAAATCAGCCTGTGACTTTATTAAATATGTTTAATAAAGTAAATTATTAATACTGATGAGTATTATTGGTATAATTATAATTTATAAAGTATATTTTGTGCAGAAAAAAAGACTTTTAAAGAGATTTTTAAATTATTTTGCTTGTGATTCATCTAGATTGGGATTCACAGCCACAAGAAGAAAAACCATGACCTGACCAAACATTTCCACACTCTCTCAGACCACATCAAGCAAATGGTAAGTTATCTGTCCCATTCACTTTGGTCTAAGATGTGAAACATTGTGATTGGACGCATCCAACATGTTGTAATAATAATAATAATAACAATAATAATAATAATAATAATAATAATAATAATAATAATAATAATAATAATAATAATAACAATATTCTGTCTGTAGGGTCACAGTGCTGAAGCCTGGGAGCTGATCAGGAGAGAAATCAAAATCCATCTATTCAGAGTCGAGCAGCTGGCTTCATCTCTACTCACCACCAACTGAAATCTGTCTGTGTGTCCGACTGAGAGTGTGTTAAATTATTTGCTCACATGCCGTTTATTTATTTATCAGTTAAATTATTTATTTATCAGTTAAATTATTTATTTATTTATTTATGTTTATTTATCAGTTAAATTATTTATTTATCAGTTAAATTATTTATTTATGTTTATTTATCAGTTAATTGGTTAACTGTGTGTCTCTCTATGTGTGAATTTTTAGTGTTTTAGCAAAATGAAATGTATTTTTCAAGACTTTTTACATGTTATAACCAATAAAAAATGATGTAAATGGAAATATTTTTTGTTTTGTTTTGTTTTTATTCCTGTTACATAAACATGTGAATGAAGATTTTCTTTTTAATGAGCAGAAGTAAACAACAGGAACATTTCTATAATTTCTATAATAACACCAAACATGTCTGATGATCATGTACCAGCATTCACACTGTAGGTGCAAGATAGAAGTGACGTTAAATGTTCAAGTCAGAGAATTAAAACTGAGTAAAACATAAATCTGGATTAGTAACTGGGCAAAGTGAGAGGCCCTAAAAGTTCAGTTTCACTCTACGTCATTTGGGTCTACATAATTTGATTAATCACAAATTTGTTATAAATTCACATCACTGAGGTCAAAAATCAACCACACAGCTGGAAGAGGAACTCTGTGTCAAAATCCAGTTTCATGACCTGAATAGTTTTAGTTTATTCTCGTGTATGTGCACTGAAGGCTTCAGCATCACTTGTCTAAGTTGTCTACTGGCCCTCGATTGGCTCCAAGCTAGTTGTGATGTCATTGATCATATTGTACACACCTTTAACTCAGATTTAAGGTGAGCACAGAGAAACTTGCCCCCTTCAGCTGATGAATGTAAAAAAACAGCCTTTTAGTGTCAAACAGTACTTTGAAAATTTGAAAGTGTTAATTTAGGCTTCAGTGATTAAAAAATAACTGACCACCAGACTGTTTTCTGACATTTTATACGCTGAACAATCAATCATTCAAGAAACTAATTGTCAGATCTATTGATAGTAAAAATAACTGTTGCAGCCTGGAATAATATTAACTTGCTCCAAGTTTTCTGTGTGCAGTTTGAAAAACAACAACAACAATGTCAACTACAAGTTTTCAGGTCTCAAAACTGGATTTTGACACAAAGTCCTTCTTCCAGACCAGAGCCATAAGATGAAGGATGGAGGGCCTGTCATGATTGATATTCTTCATCAGTGGTCCAAATTTCTAACACATTAGGTGGACCCAAATGATGTGGAGTAAAGTTGAGGCAGTTGGGACCCCTGAGGGTCTGCTGTAAGTACTGTTACATGATCATCTGAACTGTTTGTGAGAGGATTAAAAAAAACAACAAAAACATTTCCAGTTGAAGGGAGAACTATTGTTTATTATATTCGACATAACATGAGATATAACAGATAAAAAAATTAGAAAACATACTTCATTTTGTTCAATGCTAAAATCAACACATAGTCAAGCAATAAACTGATAAATACACAAACAATTCAATAAATAAATAGATACATTAATACATTATAAATAAATAAATTGATAAATAAATAAACTGCATGTAAAAAAAAATAATTTAACACATTCTCAGTCGGACACACAGACAGATTTCAGTTGGTGGTGAGTAGAGATGAAGCCAGCTGCTCGACTCTGAATAGATGGATTTTGATTTCTCTCCTGATCAGCTCCCAGGCTTCAGCACTGTGACCCTACAGACAGAAAAATATTATTATTATTATTATTATTATTATTATTATTATTATTATTATTATTATTATTATTATTACAACATGTTGGATGCGTCCAACCACAGTGTCTCACATCTTAGACCAAAGTGAATGGGACAGATAACTTACCATTTGCTTGATGTGGTCTGAGAGAGTGTGGAAATGTTTGGTCAGGTCATGGTTTTTCTTCTTGTGGCTGTGAATCCCAATCTAGATGAATCACAAGCAAAATAATTTAGAAAATATGTCTTTTTTTCTGCACAAAATATACTTTATAAATTATAATTATACCAATAATACTCATCAGTATTAATAATGCACTCACAGCCTGATTTTCTGCAGAACAAGTACTTTTACTTTTAACACTTTCAGCAAATTTACCTGCTAATACTTATGTACTTTTACAGAAATTAGATTTTAAAAACAGGACTTTTACTTGTAATGGAGTATTTCAACTTTTATTGAAGTAAAGGATGTGAATACTTCTTCCAGTACTGAGCTCTACTTACACAGGGACGCAGACCATGAACCTGCCCGTTCACAACAGTGACAAAGTCGTCCTCTGTCTTCTTCTGCCATGATGCAGAGCTGTGATCCTTCTTAAACAACTTAGCCGACTCCTTCAGAACCTGCACGATGAAAACAAGACGCTCTCCAGCCTGGAAGGAGGAAAAAAAAAACAATGACATATTACATTCATGATGCTTTTTCACAGCTGTGACCACACTTTTCTCTGAAAACAACTTATTTCAGAATAACTTACTGGTGCTTTGGACACCTGAGTGTACAGATCATGAGGGAAGGCCACCTCCACTTCAGCATCCTCAGTGGTGTTGGTGGAATTATTAGCCTGCATCACACACACACAAATCATGTGTTAAAGTATAGACAATTAAGTAAAGTGAATCCATTAGGATGACTAAATCCTTGTGAATTACATTTTAAAAAGCACACTCACCATCGTGTCCAGCAGCTCCAAATAGTTTTCACTGTGCTGTTTGAATTTATGCTCCAACCATCTGCAGCTCAGCGAGGATCCTGCGCTGTACAGACTGAGGAGCAGGCAAGCAAAGAAAATCCTGTTGATCATCTTTAGAAAGGTATAGATTTCTTTTGTGTTGAGTAAATCCAGAGTAATCCAGATGTTGTGATCTTTGATGGTGATGTGTTTGAGCAGACCTGCTCCTCATTTATAGGCCAGCAACGCGCACCTTTTTCCCTTTCCATACACCTGCGGGAAATTCTCAACATGACCTGCGAGTTTGTGACGCGCTGCAAAAGTCGAAATAATCCACAATACACGTATAATGTCACACATTTCGGATTTAAATTAGTGTCCCACATGATTTTACTTATATCTTGCTGTCTTATAACCTAAGAAGTGTTAAAGCACGTATCTAAAATATCACGCCAGGTAGTAAAAACATTAGCACACAGGTATTGACAACAGATTGTAGGCGTGTTCGCTGCGTGCTGTACCTGTCACAGGTGACCAGCGCTTCCCTTCATGAGAAACTGAAAGTGACGCTCGTTCATTTTCACACTGCGGTGACAATCACAGCACACATCACGACGTCTCTGAAGACTGACCGGAAAAATATGGATTATATGACGGTATTCCTGGGAATTTCGTCTACATTTATTGCACTGGTGATGTAGTAACCTTCCACTTTTTGACTATTACACTATAGCGTGTGTTTGTATGAAGCATCCGGGGACAAAGGTTGTAATTTGTCTGTCGATTAAATATTCTTTGCTTACTCTCCCTTTAAAACCAACACAATCATGTAAGATATCAAACATGATGGAAAATGTGTTCACAAAACTTCACCTAAATGTTTTATATTTAACAATATAAGTGATTTTTAAAATGTTTATTTGGAATAACAACTGGGCATTCAGTCATAGTTAATAGCCTAGCTGCTGCATTTTGTCCAAGCTGAAGATGTGACAGGTCAGCTTGGCTCAGGCAAGTGAAAAGTGAATTGAAGTGATCGAGACGTGAAAAAATAAAGGCATGAATGACATGTTCAATGTCAGGGGCTGACAATAATGGTCTGATTTTTGCAATGTTCCAGCGCTGAAAAAAGCAGGATTGAACCATCTTATTGACATGGTGTTCAAATTTCAATTTAGGGTCAAATATAACGCCAAAGTTCCTGGCTTTAGTTTTGACATAGGGGACGAGTGGGCCAATATGCTGAATGATTCCTGTAGCAGTATTTTGGAGGCCAAAAATGAGAAACTCAGTTTTGTCAGAATTTAGTTGAAGAAAGTTTACAGACATCCAGTCCTTTATCTCAGCTAAACATTTGTGGAGAGTGTTTAGGTTGCTAAAATCATCTGGTTTTACTGAAAAATATAGCTGAGTGTCGTCCACATAGCAATGATAGGATAAACAACCAAAGCGAATGATTATCTGACCCAAGGGAGGCATATACAATGACAAAAGCATAGGACCAAGGATTGACCCCTGGGGCACCCCATATAGCAGCAGAGTGGATGAGGACACATAGTTAGCCATGGAGACAGAAAAACGTTTATTTGACAAATATGACATAAACCATTTCCCTGAGATACCAACACATGTATTTAGTTGATTAATGAGGATGGAGTGAACAATGGTGTCAAAGGCAGCGCTAGAGTCAAGTTAGACCAAGATAGAGAGTTCCCCCTTATCAGCCTGCATAAGTATGTCATACTTGAAGAAGCTGCTCAGCAACAAGTTTTTCCAATATTTTGGAATAGAAAGGAAATTTATAGATGGGTCTGAAATTGTTCAAAACGGCCGGATAAAGGCTGTGTTTTATCTTTTAGAAGTGACTGGACACTGGCTGTCTTAAACTGATCAGGGACATAACCAGAAATGAGGGACATGTTTATAATAGTGAGTACAGCAGGACCAGTGACAGGAGGAACATCTAAAATGAATTTGGGGGGCAAGATATCAAGATTGCAGGAAGACAGGCACAGATGAGAAATTGTCTCTATAAGGTTTTGCATGGTAATGGGGACAAAATGGGTCAGTACATTTGAAACACTACTAGGTGGATCAAAAGCAGTATGTGTGCAAAGCCCCACATGTTCCTGCTGTTTGTACTCATTAAATAGAAAATCTGCATCATCTTTGTTTATATAACGGGAATAAAAATCACCAAAAACATTTCCAGTTGAAGGGAGAAGTATTATTTATTTTATTAGCTATAACATGGGATATAACAAGTAAAAAAATATAAAACATACTTCATTTTGTTCAATGCTAAAATCAACACATAGTCAACCAATCGACTGATAAACGCACAATTAAATAAGGAAATACATACATAAATACATTATAAATAAATAAACAAATAAATAAATTGATAAATAAATAAACTGCATGTAAAAAAAAATAATTTAACACATTCTCAGTCGGACACACAGACAGATTTCAGTTGGTGGTGAGTAGAGATGAAGCCAGCTGCTCGACTCTGAATAGATGGATTTTGATTTCTCTCCTGATCAGCTCCCAGGCTTCAGCACTGTGACCCTACAGACAGAAAAATATGATTATTATTATTATTACAACATGCTGAAGGCATTCAACCAGTGTCTCACATCTTAGACCAAAGTGAATGGGACAGATAACTTACCATTTGCTTGATGTGGTCTGAGAGAGTGTGGAAATGTTTGGTCAGGTCATGGTTTTTCTTCTTGTGGCTGTGAATCCCAATCTAGATGAATCACAAGCAAAATAATTTAGAAAATGCGTCTTTTTTCCTGCACAAATTATACTTCATAAATTGGAATTATACTAATAATACTCATCAGTATTAATAATGTACTTTATGAAACATATTAAATACAGTCACAGCCTGATTTTCTGTAAAACAAGTAGTAAATTTACCTGCTAATACAGAAGATTTTAAATGCAGGACTTTTACTTGCAATGGAGTATTTCAACTTTTACTGAAGTAAAGAATGTGAATACTTCTTCCAGTACTGAGCTCTACTTACACAGGGACGCAGACCATGAACCTGCCCGTTCACAACAGTGACAAAGTCGTCCTCTGTCTTCTTCTGCCATGATGCAGAGCTGTGATCCTTCTTAAACAACTTAGCCGACTCCTTCAGAACCTGCACGATGAAAACAAGACGCTCCCCAGCCTGGAAGGAGGAAAAAACACAATCACATATTACATTCATGACGCTTTTTCACAGCTGTGACCACACTTTTCTATGAAAATAACTTATTTCAGAATAACTTACTGGTGCTTTGGACACCTGAGTGTACAGATCATGAGGGAAGGCCACCTCCACTTCAGCATCCTCAGTGGTGTTGGTGGAATTATTAGCCTGCATCACACACACACAAATCATGTGTTAAAGTATAGACAATTAAGTAAAGTGAATCCATTAAGATGACTAAATCCTTGTAAACTGCATTTTTAAAAAGCACACTCACCATCGTATCCAGCAGCTCCAAATAGTTTTCACTGTGCTGTTTGAATTTATGCTCCAACCATCTGCAGCTCAGCGAGGATCCTGCGCTGTACAGACTGAGGAGCAGGCAAGCAAAGAAAATCCTGTTGATCATCTTTAGAAAGGTATAGATTTATTTTGTGCTGAGTAAATCCAGAGTAATCCAGATGTTGTGATCTTTGGTGGTGATGTGTTTGAGCAGACCTGCAGCTCATTTATAGGCCAGCAACGCGCACCTTTTTCACTTTCCATACACCTGCGGGAAATTCTCAACATGACCTGCGAGGTTGTGACGCGCTGCAAAACTCGAAATAATCCACAACACACGTATAATGTCACACATTTCGGATTTAAATTAGTGTCCCACATGGTTTTACTTATATCTTACTGTCTTGTAACCTAAGAAGTGTTAAAGCACGTATCTAAAATATCACGCCAGGTATTAAAAACATTAACACACAGGTATTGACAACAGATTGTAGGCGTGTTCGCTGCGTGCTCTACCTGTCACAGGTGACCAGCGCTTCCCTTCAAGAGAAACTGAAAGTGACGCTCGTTCATTTTCACACTGCGGTGACAATCACAGCACACATCACGACGTCTCTGAAGACTGACCGGACAAATATGGATTATATGACGGTATTCCTGGGAATTTCGTCTACATTTATTGCACTGGTAATGTAGTAACCTTCCACTTTTTGACTATTACACTATAGCGTGTGTTTGTATGAAGCATCCGGGGACATAGGTTGTAATTTGTCTGTTGATTAAATATTCTTTGCTTACTCTCCCTTTAAAACCAACACAATCATGTAAGATATCAAACATGATGGAGAATGTGTTCACAAAACTTCACCTAAATGTTTTATATTTAACAATATAAGTGATTTTTTAAAATGTTTATTTGGAATAACAACTGGGCATTCAGTCCTAGTTAATAGCCTAGCTGCTGCATTTTGTCCAAGCTGAAGATGTGACAGGTCAGCTTGGCTCAGGCAAGTGAAAAGTGAATTGAAGTGATCGAGATGTGAAAAAATAAAGGCATGAATGACATGTTCAATGTCAGGGGCTGACAACAATGGTCTGATTTTTGCAATGTTCCTGAGCTGAACAAAGCAGGATTGAACCATCTTATTGACATGGTGTTCAAATTTCAATTTAGGGTCAAATATAACGCCAAAGTTCCTGGCTTTAGTTTTGACATAGGGGACGAGTGGGCCAATATGTTGAATGATTCCTGTAGCAGTATTTTGGAGGCCAAAAATGAGAAACTTAGTTTTGTCAGAATTTAGTTGAAGAGAGTTAACAGACATCCAGTCCTTTATCTCAGCTAAACATATGTGGAGAGTCTTTAGGTTGCTAAAATTATCTGGTTTTACTGAAAAATATAGCTGAGTGTCGTCCACATAGCAATGATAGGATAAACAACCAAAGCGAGTGATTATCTGGCCCAAGGGAAGCATATACAAAGACAAAAGCATAGGACCAAGGATTGACCCCTGGGGCACCCCATATAGCAGCAGAGTGGATGAGGACACATAGTTAGCCATGGAGACAGAAAAACGTTTATTTGACAAATATGACATAAACCATTTCCCTGAGACACCAACACATGTATTTAGTTGATTAATGAGGATGGAGTGATCAATGGTGTCAAAGGCAGCGCTAGAGTCAAGTTAGACCAAGATGGAGAGTTCCCCCTTATCAGCCTCCATAAGTATGTCATGACTTTAAGAAGCTGCTCAGCAACAAGTTTTTCCAGTATTTTGGAATAGAAAGGAAATTTATAGATGGGTCTGAAATTGTTCAAAACGGCCGGATAAAGGCCGTGTTTTATTTTTTTAGAAGTGACTGGACACTGGCTGTCTTAAACTGATCAGGGATGTTTGCCAGAGATGAGGGACATGTTTATAATAGTGAGTACAGCAGGACCAGTGACAGGAGGAACATCTAAAATGAATTTGGGGGGCAAGATATCAAGATTGCAGGAAGACAGGCACAGATAAGAAATTGTCTCTATAAGGTTTTGCATGGTAATGGGGACAAAATGGGTCAGTACATTTGAAACACTACTAGGTGGATCAAAAGCGGTATGTGTGCAAAGCCCCACGTGTTCCTGCTGTTTGTACTCATTAAATAGAAAATCTGCACCACCTTTGTTTATATAACGGGAATAAAAATCACCAAAAAACATTTCCAGTTGAAGGGAGAAGTATTATTTATTTTATTAGCTTTAACATGGGATATAACAAGTAAGAAAATATAAAACATACTTCATTTTGCTCAATGCTAAAATCAACACATAGTCAACCAATCGACTAATAAATGCACAATTAAATAAAGAAATAGATAAATAAATACATTATAAATAAATAAATAAATTGATAAATAAATAAACTGCATGTAAAAAAATAATTTAACACACTTTCAGTGTGACACAGAGACAGATTTCAGTTGGTGGTGAGTAGAGATGAAGCCAGCTGCTCGACTCTGAATAGATGGATTTTGACTTCTCTCCTGATCAGCTCCCAGGCTTCAGCACTGTGACCCTACAGAAAGAAAACTATTATTATTATTATTATTACAACATGTTGAAGGCATTCAACCAGTGTCTCACATCTTAGACCAAAGTGAATGGGACAGATAACTTACCATTTGCTTGATGTGGTCTGAGAGAGTGTGGAAATGTTTGGTCAGGTCATGGTTTTTCTTCTTGTGGCTGTGAATCCCAATCTAGATGAATCACAAGCAAATAATTTAGAAAATGTGTCTTTTTTTCCTGCACAAAATATCATCGCACATTCAACCGATGACTATTGAAGATCAAATAATTATAATGAAATGGCTCTTATGCACTGATTCATCAGTATTAATAATTTACTTTATTAAACATATTTAATATAGTCAGAGCCTGATTTTCTGCAGAACAAGTACTTTTACTTTTAACACTTTCAGCAAATTTACCTGCTAATACTTATGTACTTTTACAGAAATAAGATTTTTTCAACTTTTATTGAAGTAAAGGATGTGAATACTTCTTCCAGTACTGAGCTCTACTTACACAGGGACGCAGACCATGAACCTGCCCGTTCACAACAGTGACAAAGTCGTCCTCTGTCTTCTTCTGCCATGATGCAGAGCTGTGATCCTTCTTAAACAACTTAGCCGACTCCTTCAGAACCTGCACGATGAAAACAAGACGCTCCCCAGCCTGGAAGGAGGAAAAAACACAATCACATATTACATTCATGACGCTTTTTCACAGCTGTGACCACACTTTTCTCTGAAAACAACTTATTTCAGAATAACTTACTGGTGCTTTGGACACCTGAGTGTACAGATCATGAGGGAAGGCCACCTCCACTTCAGCATCCTCAGTGGTGTTGGTGGAATTATTAGCCTGCATCACACACACACAAATCATGTGTTAAAGTATAGACAATTAAGTAAAGTGAATCCATTAAGATGACTAAATCCTTGTGAACTACATTTTAAAAAGCACACTCACCATCGTGTCCAGCAGCTCCAAATAGTTTTCACTGTGCTGTTTGAATTTATGCTCCAACCATCTGCAGCTCAGCGAGGATCCTGCGCTGTACAGACTGAGGAGCAGGCAAGCAAAGAAAATCCTGTTGATCATCTTTAGAAAGGTATAGATTTATTTTGTGCTGAGTAAATCCAGAGTAATCCAGATGTTGTGATCTTTGGTGGTGATGTGTTTGAGCAGACCTGCAACTCCTCATTTATAGGCCAGCAACGCGCACCTTTTTCCCTTTCCATACACCTGTGGGAAATTCTCAACACGACCTGCGAGTTTGTGACGCGCTGCAAAAGTCGAAATAATCCACAACACACGTATAATGTCACACATTTCGGATTTAAATTAGTGTCCCACATGATTTTACTTATATCTTACTGTCTTGTAACCTAAGAAGTGTTAAAGCATATATCTAAAATATCACGCCAGGTAGTAAAAACATTAGCACACAGGTATTGACAACAGATTGTAGGCGTGTTCGCTGCGTGCTGTACCTGTCACAGGTGACCAGCGCTTCCCTTCAAGAGAAACTGAAAGTGACGCTCGTTCATTTTCACACTGCGGTGACAATCACAGCACACATCACGACGTCTCTGAAGACTGACCGGACAGATATGGATTATATGACGGTATTCCTGGGAATTTCGTCTACATTTATTGCACTGGTAATGTATTAATATTCCTTTTCACCTCTTAATTAGATATCCATTGTCCCTTTTCAAGACACAATAATTATTTAGGCTATCAAACATGATCGAATGTTTGTTCCCCACGTTTTACCTAAATATTTTCTTTTTAACAATATATGTGATTTAAAAAAATGTTTATTCCCCTCTTTATTTAATTTGGAGTAACAACTGAGCATTCGGGGGACTTATTGGATATATTGTATTTTAAGTTCACTTTCTGTATAACACTATAGGCCTATTGCCTACAGGAAGAAATGCTTTATGTTGTTTTATAGGAAGTTGCACGTCCTGGAGGAAGATAGATAGATAGATAGATAGATAGATAGATAGATAGATAGATAGATAGATAGATAGATAGATAGATAGATAGAAAACTGCACAAGGAAAAACTATAAATAAATCTTACAACAATGTCATATAGCCTCTAAAACGTTATAGCAACATGCACATGACACCAAAGTTTCCAAGGGTCAAAATGGGATATGACAACAAGTAAATTATGAATAAAAAACTGATATATCATAAATCCTTTATCAAAAAAAAAAGCTAAACGTTGTGTCCTGTAATTACCACTTGGGGCAGTAGAGGCCGCTGTTGCTGCTTCTCAGCAGAAGTTGCTTCAAAGCAGTGTTCTCAAACATCTTCATGTGAAGGATCCCTAAACTGACACAAATTAGACCATTTGATAAGATTTTGTCCCAGGGTCCCAAATCTGATAAGATTTTTGCTTTTAAATGTTTTATTACAAAAAATGTATAAAACCCGTGACCAAAGTAATCATCCATTCTGTCAGTGTATTACTTATGGATGGGATTATAGTGAAAATAAATGATTCTCCTTTTTGCTGAGGACCCCCTTGAACCCTCTCAAGAACTCCTGGGGGCCCCGGGCCCTATTTTGAGAACAATGTGGAATCCATATTGTTCTTAAGTATTTTAAGAACAATATGTGCCAACTCATACTATTTTGTAACATTGTCATTAAACATTATAGCCATCCCCAAATAGCAAGACAAAAGGTCAAAAAAATGTTTTGTTTTTTCGTTTTTGTTGTTTTTATTTTTAAAAATGCTTGAATCCATTTTATGCAGCCTATCATTTTCTGAGTCAAATACACAGACAAGCAAAGAATCAGTTTACTTTTTTTTTTTTTTTTAAGAATATATACAAATAGTGTGAAATCACTACACAATTTAGAAGCTGTGGAGTATGTTTTGAAACTTTTAGAGCTATGTTTGTCACACTGACAGGAAAAGTAATACTCGGACAGGACAGGGAACACAAAGTCCTCACATGTCAGCAACAACAACATCAGCACGCCTCAGAAACTGTGCTGCCTTTGGGTGATACTCGTAAATTACTATTACTACTTCCACTACCGTTACTACCGTTACAATTTCAGTGTAGCTTATGCTTCTTAATATGATAAAACCTGTATGATATATTAATTCCCTGTTTGTCGCTTACTCGAGTGTCTTTGATTAGAAATAACGAGCAAAGACACTCAGTAGGAGCGATATTTTCGTGTTTGATGTGTTTCTCTTGTTGGATGTAAAGTCAAGCAAGTGTATTTATCCTATAGCGAAATACTAAAGAGGTTATTAAGCTAGAAAGAGTGCAGCTGCTTATTTAAATTGTAAGTATCTGATTAAAAAGAAATAACTCATATTTAATAAGTCCGTTCCTGTGCAGGTAATTCACTTTTACTGTATTTTTTTGCATCGCCTGAAGGCATCATTGGTGTAGTCAAGTTCCCATGATGCATTGGTCTTCAGCTGGACAGTTAGCGTCTCAGATCTCTGGGAAAACAAACAAGTTCACGCTAATTTTGTTTGTTTGTTTGGACGTTGTAACGGCAGCGATGGAAAGCGACTGTACGGATTGACCTTCCTTTTGCGGACATTTATTAAGTTTACAAAAATTACCGAAGATACCCGGCTGTCTTTGGATCTTAATGGCAAGTTAGCCAACCTGTTTCGGTAAGGAGGCTAAGCTATGCTGTAGCTACTTAACTGAACGCCCGTTTCTCACTGACAGCTTCATGTTTTAATGTTTTTTAATGTTTTGGCGAAAACTTTAGCATTATTCTCACTTTCTGCAGCTTGTTTTCTTGACTCTGTGGAGAATTTTTACGACGTCTTAATCTTTCCTATCGAGACTGAATGCCTACTCACGCCCAAATCTGAAGCTAGTATTAAATTGGCAACTTGCTGCCAGTTAACTCAAGGTGATTGTAAATATAAAAGAGGAATATTGTCATAAAACTGCCATAAACTGCAAACATATCGCTTGTAAGGATACCGCTTGCCAACTAGAGTAAGCGACGTCTGTGTTTGTCAGCAGTTTTTGGCATTAGAGGTGTTTCGAGCTAACTTGTCTGGCTTTAATCATGTCATGGTGCCTGTTGTCTGGATCCTGATTTGATCTCATTGTGCTGTTCTGATTGAGGAAGTTAGTCTTGAAAGCATTTGTAGCCACTTCCCTGCAGACACCCTTTTTAATCAGCGCCTCACATGACTACAGATACAATGTGGTTACTCACTGAAACGCCTTAACCATGAAATTGCAGATATGTCACAGTATTACAGGCTCGTGATGGAAAATGTAATGATAGCTCTGTCGCATTAAAAAAAAAAAAGAAGCTGGTAACATGATGTGAGGAAGGAGGTGAGGGGGTGGAAACTGTTTCCTTATCATCACATGCCTAGTCACAAACACACGTTTAAATATCAAATGGCATTTCAACAGGGAAGCAGGGCTCAGTAGGGTCAAATGTGAAGAGCTTGCTGTTTTGCTAAGACAGTGTTTCGCATATGTCCCAGGGGATTAGTTTTTGTTTTTGTGTTACAGCTTGCCATGTGGGAATAAACCTTCCCAGGAGGTGCCATGCTAGCCACACAGATGCCAGATACGCCACAGGAGGCTAAAGATATCAAACAGGTAAAATCACTGAGTGTGATCTTGTTATCTTGTACAATTTCTTTTCTTTTTTTTTTTTTTTTTACTTCTCTGCTGCCTGGTTGTCTTCTCTTTTACCGTCACTGTGCCGCCTCTGCATGATGACGGTGATGGAGACACGCTTTATTGGCTCTTGTGGTTTTATTTTTTGCCGTCAGGTGACATTTAATTACGTTGTAACGACACTTAGCAGTGTTCGACATGACATGACGCTTTGAGCACTGATCTCATCTGCCTGTCTGTGTGTGTGTGTCTTATTTTCAGCGTTGGTAGAATGAGCTTAACAGACAGCATAATGCTTTTAAAGTAGCCAGACCAGATACAGAATCAAAGGCGAAACAACAGCGTTTCATCGCATGTGAAGAGAGAAGAAGTGCACACTTTGCATAGTCAGGAATATACTGTGGTTGTGACTCTCTGCAACTATTTTTGAAGTGTTGTTTTAATGTATTTTACACTAATTGGCTTTGCAGACAGTGTACTGTTGGAGTGCTGATTAAATATGTGTCACTGCTGTGTAAGCAGGCAAGGACTTGGCCCTCCAGGATTTGTGTTGGCCAAGTCAAGCGCAGCACAAAGGCTCTCCAGTGTCAACAACACCTAGACCAGTGCTGCTTGAAGCGTTCAGCGTCGCTAAAGAATTAGCTTCTACTCTGCAGGCTGTTACATAATGTGGGTTTCCTGGTTCTGTGTTGATGTTCTGTTTCTTTCCATGTCAGCTGACAGTGTGTGTATCATGTGACAAGTAGGTAGTCTAAACACTATGTTTCATAACCACATGGCCGATGACCCCTGTCTCTCTATCATTTCTTCGTCACACTGTAGATTGGAATGCAGAAAATGTCCTGGCTGTGTTCTTGGCTGCTAATTTAAAAAAAAACTGTCTTTTTTTTATGTGTGTTTGTGACACACAGAAGATACTTATCAGTTTCCCAACCTGCCTCTCAATAGAAGTACCGCACCTTTTTGTTAACCTGTTTCCAAACAAAAAAAAAAAAAAAAGAGGAAGCTGGTAACATTTCTGTCACATTGTCATGCAGATCAAAGAGAAGTTAGCACAGTCGCTCAAGGCCCTGCAGAAGCGCTACGTAACGTCAGACGCGGTGGTCACCAGCGAAGATGGCGATGCTAACCTCCTCTGCTCTGCCCTGGAGGCCATCTTCATCCACGGCATCAAGAGCAAGTACATCCGCACGGAGGCCGGGGGCCGTTCTAGGAAAGGAGACCGAGGGCCCCTTCCTCAGCCTTTCTTCTGGAGCCTCCTCAAGACCGTCACCCACCGGTGAGTTGTCCCACAGAAAGTTTGTTTTCACAGCCTGCACATACACAGAAACATACAGATATACGTAAACGCATAACGCTGGTTCTGTATCCCAACACATATACTATCTACAGCCTGATGGCAGTAGTGTGAAGTGTGTCTGAGAGATTGGGTGCAGAGGAGGTGGATGATTTTGGAGGCTGCATGTGTTTTACTGGGTAGTTTGTTTGGAGATGGTTAATGCAGATGTCACAAATTGTATTATTCTGTGAAAAGTGTCATAACGCTCTCTGTTAAATCCACAGTGATGTGATCACAGAGCTGGAGAAGATCAGCTTCGTGGGCACGGACGTGGGTCGCTGCCGAGCATGGCTGCGCCTGGCCCTCAACCACGGCTTACTGGAGTGCTACCTGGTCTCGCTGTTTCGGGAGAACTCCAAGCTGCGGGCGCATTATCAGCCCAGTGCCTTGCTCCTGAACACGGAGGAGCGAGAGGTTCTTCTCAGCTACCTCCAGGGTCTGGCCTCGCTCACATTCAGCCTGTCTTACAAGTCGGCTGTCCTCAACGAATGGACTACCACGCCCCTGGCCCTCGCTGGACTCTGCCCCTTTTTTCAGGCGGACGCGTTCGACCTGCCCGTCAATGGCGGAGACCATCCCACCTCCAAGCCCGCGTATAAAGAATCATGGGATACTGTGTCTCAGTCGTCGGGCTCATCAGATGCACTGGATATGCAGAGAGGATGTCCAGTGTTGTTGGGGAGGGGGTCAGGCACATTACAAGGGGGTAGGACTGCACTCAACTCATCTAATTTAAGTCTGGACACCACAGGCTCCTCTCAGCTCTCCTCCAGCTTGAGCTCCGACAGCCTCCTGCAGGGGCAGGACCCCCGCAGCCCGACAGGAGAGCAGTGGTCTTCATGTGACCTGGACGTGACCCTGAATGTGAGCACCAAGAGGCCACAGAAAGAGTGAGTTTGTCTTCTAGCTGGGATTTTGTAAATGTTGGAGCACAAGAGCAGACACATGTTTAAGGATTATGCTGATGATATTCTTTATATTTCATGTTGTGAGCAAATTCCACAAAAAGACCAAAACACACACAGTGAATTGATCCGACTAACAGGAATTGTCTGTCTCCTCTGTGTCATAAAGTTGGATTGTTGTCCAAAAAGTACAAAAAAAAAAACCCACCAGTCAGCCACACTGTTACACTGTGTGTCATGTTCCCTCATTACCACGAGCACAGCCACTGTAGTTTATTTTGAGTTAATCCTATATACACCGTCCTGCTGCCGTAAATACTCACCAGAACACTGAGTGTGTTTTACTGCACAGCAACCCCAACAAATACAATAAATACTCCTGTTTGAGATTAAGATTTATTTCTTCAGTAGCAACAAATAGGTTTGGGGACTGAGTGCCACAGACACAATAGGGAAGTCAGAAAGTATAAATAGACAAACTAAGATATTATTGGTTTTTGGTTATATATATATATATAAATGTCCACTTTATTGTTTGGAATTTTGTAACATAAATATATTCTACATTTTATCAGAAACATTTCCTGACATGTGCTTGAAGGATAGGTTTACCACCTTTCAAGTCTGTCTCAGAACTGTAGTCAAGTGAAAAAAGGTTAATATGAAGCTTCAGCAGCCTGAGTTGCAGTCTTTATAGTTTTAAGATGTGTCCTGGTGGACAGTGTGTCCCTGTTACACCAGGGTGGAAGAAAGATAGTAATTAAAAAGAGGGACTTTGGCACTTTGGACAGCTGACGCTTCATATTAACTTCTTTTAAATACATTTGCAATTGCAAGAATGGAGGACTGGATTTTTAAACCTGAATAATGTTTAAAGACAGACTTGAGAAATTGTGAACTTATCCTTTAAACCCACCCAACTTTCAGTCAATTCATATATATTTTTAATTTTTTTAACCATGGCACTTGATCTTTGAAATTGGCAATAATAATGTATTCCACTCTATTTTAAGTCGAATGTACAGTGTGTCATGACTTGTCCTTGTCTCTGCAGTTTGCTGACTGACTTCCGGGAGAGTGGCCACTGCAGTCAGGACTCCATGCGTGAAGACTCCTTCGTCTCCAGCACGGGCCCTGATCAGTTCTCCGAGACGGCCATTTTCAGCGGCTCCGACAGCGAGACCCACGGTCCCGCCACACCATCCCAAGAACTCTCAGAGCAGCCTTCAGACTCTGTGCTTTCTGATTCAGAGCCACCGCCGACATCCAGTGACCCACCGCTATCCCACGAGAACCACATGAACCAGTCTCCCTCTGATGCCTGCGATAGTACCTCGTCTGAGTTACACTTGGACTCTGACACACAATCCGAGCCTGTGGAGTGTGCGGAGCCCGTAGAGGGAGTCCAAACAGCATGTGCTCAGGAGAGTAGTGAGCTCATCCAGGAACAGAAGGAAACAGAGAGCTTGGAAAAGAGCAGCTCAGAGTCTTCAGCACACCCAGTCACACGACGCTCCACCAGCGTGCTGAGCAGGAAACTGTCCTCAGATTCACTATCAGTAAGTGTATTTGCAGACGAGTAGCTTTCAGTTTAAAAATGACGCGTGCTAGGATGCAAAACCACAGGCCTATCAATGAAATCATCGTGTGATTAACACGCTCTCCTATCGATTTATCAAAGTTTTGTTTTAGCGTGTTGGTTCCTTATTGCGTGTCAAGACAAGAAGTCCTAAAGCTGTAATAAAGGATGAGGATTTCACAGACAGGGCAAATGCAGTATTTTCTCATGAGTGACTATTTGTCTAATCGCGCAGAGGAAGTGACAAATAGCATGTCTCGCTCTTAAAGATGGAAGCTGGTCAGGGTGGAAAATGCAGGCAAGCTTTATCAAATGACAAAATCTTCTGACGAGTAGTCACGTTAGTCGTACTGTATTAGAACAAATGCGTCAATGTCTTTTTTAAAAATATTTCTTTTTATTTTATTACTTTATTCGACAGGGACACTGCATATTAATAACATTTCTGAAAATATGCCAGAAAGGCTGATTTTCATCTGTAGTCCCCGGGCGGGGAAAAAGTTGGAAGCAGAAGTGTTACAAATATAAACATTGAAAATACAATCAGCAATAGAAGCGGTGAGAACATGCAGATACAATCGTAACTTGCACTGCGTAGAGACAAGAGAGATAGCACAAAATACAACAATAACATGACAACAATCAACAGATCAACAAAGAGCCTGACAACACAACATCAGGATTGGGGAAGTGTGAATATTACACACAGAGCCTATGATGAAGAAGAGCAGCTCTTACACTAAAGCGTAATAATGACAAGACGACAAACAACATGAAAACAGTAGGGCTGTAGTCAACCAAAGAAAATCTTGGTTGACCGAAATTGTACATAATCTTCGACTAATCGATGAGTCGCGGAAGACAGATGTGACTTTTTAAGCATTTATTAATTGACAGTTTGTTTGCTGAACGAGTGGATATTTGATACAGGCCTAGAAAACAGCGGTTTGATTTCTAACGAACCAGGCTCTCAATGTTGTGGAGAATGGATGGTAGTTGCCACTGTTTTCTCACGTCTTGTCTCCTCTAGTTGTTGCTCCGGTAGTTCGGCTCGTTTCTAATGTGATGTAAGTACGGAGCGGTGGAGGAGCCGTGTTGTGTAAGACCTTGAAAACAAGACAGTCCACTTTATTGAACCAGGTTTTCCCAGCTTAGTAAGTTGGGTTTTTTTTTTTCAAAATGTTGCAATGATGGCATCTTTTTGGCTTCTTGTCTAGCTTTAGCCTGGTTTTACTGACGTGTCCCCGACTTCTTTATCGGACAGCACGTGATGCGTGGAAGGATCGTGAATGTTCATTAATTTTTTTTGCTACATCAGTGGTCATGCATTTCCTTGTGGATAATGGCGAATATCTGCTACTGCAGTAGGATGTTGCGGTTTTAAAATAAAGTAGAGTGTTAGCTTAGTGTAGCCTCATTACCCCTCATAACCCTGCAAAAATGAAAACGCTTATTGTGTGGTTCCTGTACACATGATTACCAAGCAGGAACGGCTCCAGGAAATGTCAGACTTCCCCTCGAATATAGAACTTCTGCGGTTTCAATATGATGCTCCAGCCAGCTTAAATTTGTGAGATAATGAATAATGTGTGGTGACATTTATACAGTATGACCCTTCACAGAGAAAGAAGTCCTTAGAGTTTCATATGGTTCTCACGCTACCGGAGACAAAGACACATAGTGGAACAGGAACTGCTCTTTCACAAGCTGTGGTCTACTCATTGTTATTTTCTCTGATCTAGAAGTTATGTTGGAATAATAATAATAATGAAAGCAGCAGGTGATTTTTTTTTTTCCTTTTTTATATTTCCTTCGTGCTGAGATAAATCAACCTCTGTCATTTACATTGCAGCATTCTCATTCCTGGATCTCTGAAGATGACTTCTATAAGCCACACCTGGAGGAGGTGTCCGACCATGATGAGTTGCCTCCCTCTGCTCCCGAACCTGAGCTCACCCAGTCACCTCCCAGCGTCATCCATCGCAGACAAATAGGTATTTTCTGCAATGGCTCCATGTTCTGATTGTAAAAGTGAATGTTTGATAAGTACGGAGATTAAATGATTTCTTTTTTTTTTTTTTTTTATCATCATTATATCCACATCCCAGAAACACGCCCAGATTGATCTTTGTCACTCATGAGTTACTATATCCAAAAGAAGGAAGACTTACAGTATGAAGATTAGCAATGCTTTTAAAACCTTAAAGGATATGGACAACAATGAACTGATCTACTCACATATATACATAGCTTATTCCTTGGATATGGTAGTTAAGTTTGTTAAGAAACAACTCCAAAGACTAATAACAGTGATCAAGTTTTCAGTCTCTAGAGAGAGTAGTTGTAAGACAGAAGCCACTGAGCATACGTTGGAAAACGAAGTTCCCTTTTCAGAGCTTCACTATCTTGTTTGTGCTACATATCACAACCTCTGGACTTTGTACTAAAGTTTCTTACAGTGTACAGTGTGGTTAAAAAGTCAAGAGGTTGAGATATGTAGCATAAGAAATTAGCAACGCTCTGTGAACAGAACATTGATGATGGTTGTGGTGGCGTCAGCTGTACAAGGACTTTCTCACCAGAGAGTGAGAATGTGATCACTGTTATTAGTATTTGGAGTCATTTCTAACAAATTAACATGACCATAAATCTTCATCATGAAGGAATTTGTAATGCTTATAACAGCTTTTTCATATAGTTTTTCACATTGTGGGACATAAAGGAATCAGCTATATCAGGTTTTGGACACACACTTGATATTTGAAAGTAGTGGTTTGCATCTGCACATGAGATTTATTGACAGTTAAAATATGTATATATAGAAAATTGCTGAAAACATTCATATAAAAACTGTGGATGCCATATGTTGAAAATGATCCATTAAACCATTTATTGTGTCCTTAACAAAGTATCCTGTATCTTTGATATTGAATAGATTTCCTACCTCCATAAAACATTTGCAAAGCCAGTTTTAGTTTACATCATTGTTAACTTGCTGGCAGTCTTCTCCTGCCCTGCCTTTGCTGCATTTCCTGGTGCGTTACTGCCACCTGGTGCATTACTGCCTTAGATCAGCCGTACAGTGTGAAACCACTAGCATGAATGTGCATTGAGTCACCCGTCGCTGCTAAAGGTCAAAACTCCACAAGGTAGCTTGTTAATGATGACACACCTGAAACAGAAAACTGCTGCAGCGCTTGTAAACGATGATGTCACAGCAGGTGCTTTCCTTCAGCTGTCATGTGGGGAAACACCCGTTGTCACGTCATTTATTGAGGTGTGGCCAGATCACACTTGAACACAATAACATATTATCTCTTGCGAGACGTCACAGGAAAATTCAGACTTATCGAGAGTTAGAAATGAAAGGTGTGAAATCCACTGTGACACTGAGAGAAGGGAGATAAGGAGAGGTGTAATAAGAAACTTTTGGTTATTACACCTCCAACAGGTTTCATAGTTTCACCTTTTCATTTAATTGTCTAACGAGGCCACAAGTTGTATGCACAATATTCATTAGGAACACTGAATCATGTGAACAACTACTGCTGCTTAAGTTACTTATATTTTATGTCGGTAATAATTTAATTTAATTATTTGTATTGCTCATCTTAACCCTCTGCCTTGGCGTCTCCACAGTTCCCTAAAAGTTGTTTTTCCAGTCAAAGAGAGAACAAAATCTGAATGGTTGTCACAGTGATGCCAGAATTTAGAAGAAACCTGTTTATATCTGTCAATTATAGGTATTAATAGTGATTTAAATATTTTAATTTTGTGGCTTCAGACTTTTTTGTCAGTTGTTGGCAAAATGAAATTGGTAAAATGAATTGTTTACTAGCCTCCACAAAATAAAAATGCACCAAAGTTCATGTGAAATAATCATAATTATAATCATTCTTTCACTTTTTTTACTATCTGTGTGTGTCTGTCTGTCCTTCAGGGCTCTTCAACCCGTTTCGAGGCTTGCTGAAGCTCGGCCACCTAGAGCGGCGTAGTGCGATGGGAATGTGGCGTGACCATTACTGCGAGCTGTCGCCCTTCGAGTTCCGCCTCTATCTCAACGCGGAGGAGCGCACGTGTTGTGACAACTGCTCGCTGGTGCGATGCGAGGACGCGCGCATCACCTCGTCCGAAGGCCGCTTCGAGGTGGCCTTTCCCGGGAAGCGCCTGTACCTCCGGGCCGCCAATTGCGACGAAGCAGAAGACTGGGTGGACCGGATAGTGGAGGCCGTCAACAAGTGCCGGCCAGCGTCTCGCACTGATGAGCAGTGGGAGGTGCTGCAGCCCTCCGGTGAGAACGGAGTGGATGAACGCGCGTTTTCGTCCCCGTCCTCCGCCCCCTCCAGTCCTGAGCGAGGCTTGTTATCCTCTGACGCGGGCACATGTGGAGGGCGGGACACGCCGCCTCCTCAACTTGAATTCAACTGGACTCGGACTACTGATTTGGAAACGGACGCCATCAAAGAAGCTGTTTTGTACGTATCTACAGATCCTGAGGCTCGGACATGGGTGCCCCTCGTCTTCTCCCTCTCCTTGGAGGCTTTGAAAGGCTTTCGGGTACAAGAGGGAAGAAAGTTGCTACGGCTAACTCACGCCATAGAAGAAATCCGTGACGTGGTTCCTGACGTCTCTGTCGGAGGACCGGCCTTTTTTAAACTCCTCACCGTCAAGGAGACGCTACGACTCAGGGCAGAGAACCCGGAGGAGGCGCGCTCGTGGAGGAGTCTGATCCGCGGAGCTCTGGACTCGTACCTGGAGAGTGGAGAGGACGGGGGCTCTGTGGAGACGGCCGTGGCAAGTCTGGGGGTGACGGGGAATCTCCACAGACTGGTTCAGCACAGACTGAAAGAAGACGGAGCACTCCTAGCTCACCTGTGCACCGTGCCGTCAGAAAAGGGGCTGGACACTCAGAACTTCAAATGTGCAGGTAATATTGAGTTAACTCCAAATCATAAACTGATTAGAACTGATGACCTGACTCTACATATGATTACATCTCTCGTTATTTTAAACCTGTTGGATATTTACATCTGAAATCAGATCACATAACTGAAGAGAGAGTAGCTGTTATTTTAATATCCGCTCCAACAGGTTGTAGTTCAGAGCTGCAGCTCAGTTGAAGTCCACTTCTCTTCATTTTTTTCCCCCTCAGTTTCATTTTTCCTCGCAGTATGTATTAGCAAGGCCAATCCTTTGATGAATGTCTGTTTCTGTTTTGGTACGGGGACATATTCTCTGTTCTCATAGCGGTGCGTCACATCTGTATTTACTCATCAGTCATCTGAGTCTGACTGTCAAGACGAGGGCCGAGACCTGGCCTGAGATTATTTTCCATTACTAATAAATCTGCTTGATTAATCTCTTGGTATATAAAATGAACTCACAATTATTTACGTCCAACTTGACATCTTTACATATTTATTTTTGTCTGACCAAAAGTCCAAAGCCTAAAGATATTCAGCTTATAACAGAAAAGCAGTGAATTGTCATATTTGAGAAGCTGGGACCAGTTTGTTTGTTTTGTTTATATGAATAAATGTCTGAGATTTGTTTACCGTGCGTATCGTATTCAGGCTGTCCTCAGCAGATCGGCCCGTCCCGGGGCAGGGCCAGGTTATGTGAGTTTTCAGGCCAGTACTACTGTGACTCCTGTCACCACGGTGACATTACCATCATTCCTTCACGCATGGTGCACAACTGGGACCTCAGACAACGAGAGGTGGGTCCATCACATACACAAACAAATCAGTTTTTGACTACGTATGATCAGGTACTGATTGAGTCGTAAGAGTTAGACATGCAAGATGAGACCCGTTTTTTGAGGTTTATTTAAGGTTTTTTCATTGACACTCACCCTCTCACAAATCCCAAAACCAGATGTTACATGTTCTGACCGTGTGTGTGTGTGTGTGTGTGTATGTCCAGGTGTCTAAGAAGGCCCTGTGGCTGCTGGCTCAGGTAGAACAGGAGCCTTTGCTGAACCTGGAGCAGTTGAACCCTGAGTTAGTGAAGCACTCCGAGTCCATGTCTCAGGCCCACAGCCTGCGGCAGAGGCTACGTCTGCTGGGCGACTACCTGCTCACCTGCCGCAGCGGAGCCTGCAAGAATCTCCAAGCCAGGTGTGTATATTCATGTGTGTGTGTGTGTTTTACATTTTACTATGTTTACTTGTACATTTATTTATATATATATATATATATATATATATATATATATATATATTTTTTTTTATTATTATTATTTTTTATTATCTTCTTCTTATTATTATTTTTTATTATCTTCCAGAATGCAGCAGCGAACGTACCTGTTGGAGTCGAGCCATCTGTACAGTGTCATGGACTTACGACAAGTATACTGCTCGTTTTATAGTTGTTTTATAAGTTATTGCATCAGTTATCCGCCACCTTAAAAATTAATATATCTTTTGTTTTTTTTTTCCTTCCAGATAGCAGAGGGTGAATATGCAACCTACCTGAACACTTTTTTGCAGTATGCCTCCAACCACGTGTTCCACTGTGATCTGTGCACGCAGCGTGGCTTCATTTGCCAGATATGCCACGCTGATGACATCATCTTCCCTTTTCAGTTTGACAGCACCACCAGGTGAGCCAGCCTTCTCTCTTCATGTTTCCTTGCAACCTGTTGAATGTAAAAAAAAAAAAAAAAATGAAATAAATAAAGCTTTAGGCTCTAAAATGTGGCCGAACAGTCTGTTGTTTTTTTTTTCCTCACACCAGCTCAAACTGTTTGACTGTCTGTGATTGGTCTAAAATGTCGCTACTGTTTGTGTTGCCTTGTAAACAATCTGCTTCTTTCCTTCTGTTTATTGCTTTTGTCTGTTTTTCCAGCTTGCAGTTTCATCATCACTATTTCCAGTTTTTCTTATGCTCCTCCCATTGACCTCAAGTGTAAATAAATGGCCAAAAAAAAAAGCCTTAGAGACCATAAGCAAACATGTTTATGGACACATGTTCAGTTCTGTTGCAATATTAGTCAGGTTTGACATTGTTTTTGTATACTATAGTTATATATTGACTTAACATATAGGGCTTGGTACTAGAAAATTACGTTTGTTGATGTAACATAATATTGTAGATTTTTCAAACATTTTTAAGCAATTAAAATTTTGATTGTTGCAGCTCCCATTTCATCTTTATTAAAAAAAACTTTTGTTACCTAAATAAAGTTGAAATAAACTGGATAGATTAAGAATATTAACAAAAATGTCCAGAGGAAGTATTTGTTGTTGTTTCTGAAATGTTAAATTTGACACTTTTCTTAAAACACTCATGTTTTATTTTTTTTATTTTTTTTCTCTTATCCAGATGTAAAGATTGTAAAGCTGTGTTTCATCTGGCCTGCAAGGCTGCTGAGCACTCCTGTCCCCGCTGTCTGCGAATGAGGAAATATCTGGAGAGGGATCTGCAGGACTTAGCGTAGCCAGCGGGGCGGCACTACGTGACCACACAGGCCAACTTTTCCGAGGAAGCTAGAAGAGCGCTGATGGAAAGGAAAATGAGAGAAAAACCACAACTAAATCTAGCTTTTATTACATGAAGTAACCTCAAGTGCAATTATGAGTGCGATTTGCCTGCCCTGATTGACAAATATTGAAGAAGAAGGGCCAGAGTGCTACAGTAGCTAGACTCTCTTGCACTAACATTGAGGCATATTGAACCTCATTTATTGACACGATGCTGACATAATGCAGCCAACTGTTACTGACCAGTGACTTTAATACCTCTCTGAATTCTCATTCAGCTACGCCACGGCATCAAAAGAAGGACTGGATAATGGTGAAGGTCAAGGTTGCTGCCAAGAATCTTATCCAACAATTTTACATTGTGGGTTTTTACTTTTGTTTGTCTCATTGTGTCATCTGCAATGTTCATGTTTACCAGAAATGCGCTACAGTAAATTTTTGCATTTGTCTTGTATCTACATACACAGTCGCATATTGAAACATAATATACAACGGTGAGGTTTGGTACTGTACTTGCAAAAAAAAAAAAAGATGAAAACAGCACTTGAAATGTTCTAATTAACAGATTTTGATTGTGCCTTTTTAATTTTAAGCTTTACACTATTTTCCTCTTGGTGTGCCACTAATACAGGGCCGAAAAGCATCGCAAAGGCTGCTCTGTTGTTTAGTTTTGTTTGTTTTTTTGTTTTTTTTTTAAAAAAGATTACAGGATGAAATTACGTTGCTGCATTAGATTTAATGTAAAGGTAAAAATCAGTCACAAAGGAGACTTTTTTTTTTTTGAATGTTTCACTTAAAATCTTAAATCAAGTTTGTTTTTTTTGTTTTTTTTTAAACTTACAAACTCAACTCAGTGGGGAGACTTTGATAAAGCATTAATGTGTGGCAAAATCATGTTTGAGAAATAATTGGATTTCACATCGATTCTGAAGTCAAAACATGTTTTGCGTTTTTGCACGTAGCGATGACTGTTAAATTGATATTTCAGCAACATTTTAGCTGTGATATCCTCTTGCACATGGAGTCACCCCTAAACAAACAAACCTGCATTGCTGACATTTTTTTTCTCCACTCTGGACTGTTGAATATTTGACTCCGATGTGTCGTTGAAATAGTGTAACAGATTGATTTTTTTTTTTTTTTTTTTTTGCAGAATATATATAGAGGAGAAAAGTCACTGAAGGTTTACTATCAAGTCTATTTGATATATTCAGAACATATCACTGCAGTACTGTTTTTCCTAGTTTGTATTTTTTATTGTCATCTCATTTATTATGTATGATGTATAAATTGCCATCATGAAATAAAAGTCGGTGTGTTAAGTTTTGTTCTTGTTTTTTTGTTTGAGGCACTTTTACATTTAAAAAAAAAAAAAAAGCTTCTAATCAGGATTACAGATCCTAAATTAATTTTATTGATGTGACATTTTCTCATGAGTTTCCGGTATCAGTGCCAGTGTAGCTCTGCTGTTACTGTCATCATATACTGTACATCACAAGCGTTGCTCGCTTTGAAAGCTGCACATCAAATCCTGCATCACGAGCGGCCATTAGTAAGGAGTGCAAAGAGTCAAAACCACGCACAGTAATCTGACTCTAGTGAACCGTTGGGAAATTTAAAGAGACATAAGAGCTGAGGAGAGTTTTACTCATCAGTCATAGTAATTACCTTTAGTTAGAATATCTGCTAATTAGAATAAACTTTATTTGCAAGTCCAACATGAACTACTGTTACCTTTCAAACTTCAACACACTTCTGACCCCGTGAGTGTGACCAGTATAAGCGTGATTTACTTTAACATATGTTTTAAGTAGAGCCTGACTGATTAGTTTGCCATGGTGATGTATTGACTGAGATGCTCTTTGCAGATACAGTACTGTGCAAACATTTAAGCACTAAACAAAGTGAGGATGCTCTCAAAAAATAATGCCAAGGATAGTTTTTATTTATCAAATAACTTCATATAAAGTTCTGTAATGAGAAAAAACCTAAACTAGAAAGTGCTGCAAGCTGAATTTGATTGCATCGCATTGCTGGAAGCTGAATAGTAGACTAATGTCTGCAGGTAGGATCAAACCTACAACCTCATATTTGTATGATGTTGTTACAGCAAACTGTAAGCAAGGTCAGATTTTGATATTTAGACTTTGCATAGAAAATAAGGGTTGCAGCTCTGACATTCTTATAATATCAAAGGGCGCTGGAGTCGTATTGAATGACATGATAAACATATAAAGCAACTTTGTTCACAAGAGCAATGTTATGAGGGGCACTGCCCTGAGATGATATTGAACCCAGAATGTTTCAGTCTAACAGGGGAGGTAAAGTTATTTAAAGGTAAAGAGATCTTTTTATGCCATTAGTGGCAGCAGGATTAGCTGAGAATGAAATTGTATAATATGTGCACACAACACAGTGTTTGAAGGAAGAGAGAATCTGTAAGAAACAAAGAGCGTGACAGCACTTTCCCCAACAATTAACATCTATATCTCAAAAACTATAACTGCTATATTCAGATTTTCAGAGAGAGGAGACTTTTGGCAACATTTTAAGGTATGATATGTGCTGGAGGAGTTAAAACTGTAGGAGTGAGATGTCTTTAGATTTTTTTCCTGGTGTAGAAAAATCTTTGCTCTCCCCTCTGCTTGATCACATGACATTGATAAGATCTGAGAACAGCTGTAAAAGCCCTCAATTTGCTCCAAAAGGTGTCACAATACAGAATATAACTTTCAACATTCAAAGTTTGGTGAATGTTTTAAAGTTTGAATGGAGTCTGTAGGATAAGGAATGTACAAGCAGCTGATAAATAAAGAGTGAGAAGAACTACAAACCCACTATGAGCTGCTTTAAGAATAGTTTCAGACTTAGAATTGAACAAATACATCGTTTGAGTCATTAAAAACTGTTCTCCGGTAACATCTTCGATAGCAGAATGTATGTCTCTCCAATATTTTTCAATAAGGTCACAAGACCAAAACAGGTGAATTTAAAGTTCCTCTGTCAGACTTACATTTGTAACAAAGGTTTGAGGTGCAGGAGAACATTTTCTGTAGGTGTACTGGAGTAAATGACACCTCCAAACCATGCTGCCACACAGACTTTAAACCATTTGATAAGATTTTTGCTTTTAGATGTTTTATTACAGGAAGTGTATGAAACCCAAAATAGAGAACCAAGAGTCATGAAGACTGGCTTGCATTTGTTAACACATCATATATATATATGAAATTTTGCCCTTGGGGGTTTTAGCAGAGAGTAGTTTTTCCATTTTTGTATGCTGTGGTAATTTCTTTCATTGTTTGTGACTCCAAAATCTACTCAGAAAAGTCAAATAGATTTTACAGAATCGGAGAGAATCAACACACCTTTCAAAATCCAGTTAAATAAACTGATATTCCTGATCTGAAATAGAAAATCACACCACAAATAAATGTTTAGACATTTCCTGTTGTCCTTCCAAACCAACAGTGTATTGTATATAATTGGATTATTAATTGAGGACTTTAGATGCTCGGTATTGTAGATCCAGTAGTTTTCTCTGCTAAAACCCCCAAAGGTGAAGTTTCAGATATATATGCTGTATTAACACATGCAAGCCAGTCTTCATATGACTATTTAAAGCAGTGATTCTCAGAGTGGGGCCCGGAGACCCCCAGGAGGTCCTTGAGAGGGTTTCATGGGGTCTCCAGCAAAAAGGGGAATAATTTATTTTCTCTATAATTCCTTCTATAAGTAACACAATGACAGAATGTGTGACTATTTTGGTCATTAGTTTCATACACTCTCTGTGATAAAACATCTAAAAGCAAAAATCTTATCAGATGGGGGACTCTGGTCTAGTTTGTGTCAGTTTAGGGGTCCTTGACATAAAAAAAGTTTGAGATGTAGATGAATGGAAGCGATTTCTGGGCTAAAAGACCCCCAGAGCAAGATACACGCTTCAGTAGATTGATGTCAAAACATTATTATCAAAGCAGGATCAGATCTAACAGGATGTAGATTTCTTTCTCTATATTCTTTGAAGGCTGTTGGAAACTGCGGAAGCACAGGTGCGACTAATCACCTAATGATGTCTCCCTTTCATTTAATGCACAAAGGCCCTGCAGCTGACTCACCTGAATGAAATAATGCAATCAGTGTCACCTGTGTTTAATGAGCCAGAAAGGTACATTTCTCTGCTAATTTTGAGCTTATAGACCTGATTACATTTCACTTTATCACATGCAAACTGCAAAAAAATACAATGTGTAAAGTAAAAGTTGTAAAAATATTGGTCAACTATGAATTTCATTACAAAACAAGCAACCAGTGAACAACAAATAAACGTGTCCTCTCATCATAACGGTTCAGTTGATGGATATATGTGCACATTTACTTGAATAATAAATAAATATGTGTGTCATTCAAGAGGTATTTAAATGAGTTGGAGTGGATTTTCCGCCTCCATTGGTTTGCTGGTAGAATAAACTTGCATAACAACAGGGATCATGCTAATGGGAGGAGTAAGTAAGGACAGCAAGCCTGAAAAACACGTTTCGCAAATTCTCCAATCCAGACGGCTTTTCTCTCCGCAGCCGGAGAAGCAGATCAGCAGGTCTCTGTTCCCTGAGCCGCAGCATTCCTGTGAGCAATCCTGTCTGGTAAACATTTTTAGTTGTTTTTATGTGAGCGGGGAAGTTGCTGCTCGGCACACGGAGAGTTTGGGATGGATGCTGCAGACAGAGACGGAGAGACGGTGAGCCGGCTGGAGAGGAGCAGCCACACAGCGTTCATAGACAATAACACGCTGTATGTTTGGGGAGGTTACCAGGTAAGAAACAACGGTGTGCTAAGTTTACCTGTGCAGGTATATCTGCGAGGTGCCACGTCACGAGATAAACAAGTCTTTTAAATGCTCCTTTGCCTCGGAGCTGCAACTATCAGTCAATTAAGCGATTAGCTGCCAATTATTAAATGAAACCTCCAAATTCTCTGATTTCAGCTTCTCAAATGTGAATATTTTCTGGTTTATTTTATCCTCTGTGATAGTAAACTGAATATATGTTGTGTTAACGGACTGTTGAGCACTTCTGCCACTGCGGACACTAACATTTCCAGTCACAGATAAGGTGAAAATAAGCAAAAATGGAGTTTGCCTGAGGACCCCAAATCACTAAACCCACCCATGAGAAGAAGAGATTCAATCAAATTCAGTCAAAATTCAGATTCCAGCTTCTTAAATGTAAAATTTTTCTGGTTTCTACTATCATATATGATAGTAAGTGGAATATATCTGGGTTGTGGACAAAACAAGACATTTGAGCACGTCATCTTAGGCTCCGGGAAACGATAATCACAGTTTTCTGACATTTTATGGACCAAGCGACTACTCGATGAATCGATACTGAGGGGAGGAGAGGGGAGGGGGGGATGTGGACTTCTCAAGTCCAAGCATCCTCTGAGGAAACTTTTTTTTTTTTTTTTTTTTTTTTTTTTAACTGCAGAAAATGTCTCAACAAGAAAGCAGACCATCTTATTGCATCCTGATTGTTGCTATGGTTACAACAGTGTCCACTAGATCAGAAAATTCCAAACTATTTTCAAGAACTTAACAACAGGGCTGCCACTACCGGGTTGTTTTCATGATCGATTAAACTCTCGGTCATTTTCTCAATTAATCAATTACTTGTTTGGTCCATCAAATGTTCAGAAAATGCTGAAAATTTTCAATCATTTTTCCCCCTCCTCAAAGCCCAAGATGACGTCCTCAAATGTCTTGTTTTGTCCACAACCCAAAGATATTCAGTTTACTATCATAGGAGACTAATGAAAGGAGAAAATATTCACATTTGAGAGACAGAATTTGTACTTTTTTCTTCTTCTCAGGGGCAGATTTGGGGGCCCTATAGGCAAACTCTGTATTTTCACCCTTTTATCTAACTGGAAATGCTGGTATTTGCACTGGTAGAAGTACTCAACAGTCCATAACCCAATATATATTCAGTAACATAACATAACCAGTAACGTTAATCTGTTGCAGTTGCATATATATCCTTTTAAGTGGTTTGGGGACTTATTTTGGTGTATATGAGTTAGAATAGTAACATAATTCAATATTTTTTATATATAAACATTATAAATCAATAGCTATTGGGGGGCCGTTTTAGTTTGGAGCCCCAGACAGTTGACTAATGATAAAGTCCTGCCCTGTTTCTTTATGTTTTGTTGTCACTGCTTTTAAGCTAAAATAGTGCCACTCTACAGCCAAAAGCTGGTGACATTCCAGGTCTTATATGTAGAAGATAAAGCAGAAGTACAGTTTGTTTTCAAAAATGATTTTATCTCCTTTGTTTCCTCTTTCTTTTGACAGGTGGTTGCTGGAATGGATGTCATGTTGCCCAGCGATGAGATATGGCTTTGTGATTTAGACAGCGGGACGTGGTAAGATATAGAGAAAAAGGCTGTTTATCAGCTGAGATGAACACTGTGTGTCACCTTGACATTCAAGCCATGGACTTAGGCCTAGAGCATGTGTGACAAGAACTTGATAAAGAACTATGACTACAGTTAAAGAAAGGAAGGGGGGAGGGGGGGGCAAGCTTCTTTCGTAGTTTCTTTTTCTCTTCAGTTTAGTGTTTGAGACAAGTCAACCCCCCCCTACTATCTCTAAAATTAACATCTACATTTGTGTTTACATGTGTTTAAGTTGCTGTGTTTTCTCCTCTTCTTTTTCCCGTGTGTGTGTGTCAGGGAGCGGCGGGAGATCACTGGAGACATCCCCCCAGACTTAACAGGTTTCTGTGGCGCTCATGTCAACAGCACGCTCTTCATCTTTGCAGGATGCGGTCCCCTCGGTTGGACAAACCAAGTAAGTTACCGTGGAGTGACGGAGCATGAGAGTGTCAGTTTTTCTGACAGTAGCTGGAAATCTATTTGTATGAGGTGAATCAGAAATCAGTAATATCTTGTGTCATACAAAACCAAACAATGTGGGTCATTTCCGGCTACATGAGTAAAAGTCACAACTTGAACAGATAGACTTGAATATCTCCTAACTATTAGATGGATTGCCATAAATTGTTCATTTATCTAGAGCTGCAATGATTAATTGATCAATAGATCGACAAAATTAATCGCCAACTCTTTTTATAATCAATTTAAAATGTTGTTTTTTGGTTTGAGTTTGAATTTTCTGGTGTGAATATAATACTTCCCAGATATCAAGAGCAAGTTTTTTTTTTTTTTAAGGTTTAATGTTAGTTTTTATGGTAGCTACAATTGATTATGAGAGTATCTGATGTACAGAGCTTGTTGTAACTTGATTTTTGGCAAGACGGAGACGGATCCAAAGTAAAACCAGAATCAAAAACAGTTTTACATGTTGTGTAATAGTCTGTGTCATGGGGGTCCTGAACCTTGTTGATGAGTTTAGCAGCAGATGGGAAGAAGCTGTTCTTGAGGTGTTAGGTTTTGTTGTTGACAGACCTCCGCCTCTTGCTGAAGGGGAGCGTTTGAAAAAGTTAAAGTCTGGGGTGGGCAGGGGGGGGGGTCGCCTATAATTTGGCTGGTGCAGGTCCTGGAGGGACGGCGGGTTGCAGCCGCTCACTCTCAGCAGAGCAGATGATACGCTGCAGTCTGTGCCTTTGTCTCTAGCAGATAGGGGTGTGTGCACAAAAAAACGGTTATTTAAGGCCAATTACAATTTATTAAAAAGAAAAAAAAAGTGGAAAGATTCATGGATTTGGACTGAATTAAGTATTACAGTTTCCTCTTTAGTTAATTTTACATGTATCAATTTTTTCTTTTTAACCTGGTAGTCTGCTGTTGTACATTATCTTTTTATGAGAGAAACTTGGCCAAAATAGCGGAGTTACATAAAAAAATGTTCACATATTGCACAATTAACCTGGGAGGCACAAAGGAACGAACTTGAACTTTGTAGTAAACATGTTTTGAAAGTGCTGTTTGAATGTCTTTTTTTTTTTTTTTTTTTGTAAAGGCAGTGTTTCAAAATTATGCTTGCCTTGTAAATTATTCCACACTCAGGGTGTGTCATAGGAACATAAAAAAAAAAATACCAGTTATGAACAGACTCTGAATATTAGTCATCAGAGATGAATAATAGACAGAATCATATAATACTAAAGGATTTGCCATTTTATAATGCTTTTTTTTTGCATAATCTGATCGATTTATCTTTGCTCTCTGCAGATGTTCAGCCTTGACCTCACAGAGCAGCACTACTCATGGAAGAAAGTGACGGACACCAAGGGAACTACACCGTCGCCACGAGACAAACACTCCTGCTGGGTCCACAGAGACAGGTCAGTCCATTCTGTGGAAAATCACACCCAGACACACAAACTGCCCATGAAGAACAGCTGAAAATGAGCTCCAGCTGAGCCTTCGGGCAGCTGTACACACCCTCAACATGGGAGGCTTTTCAACAGAAAAATGACCTGCAACTATTCTGATAATTGTTTTGAGACATTTATTTAAAGAATAATTTCTGGTCTTCTATGATATTAAACTGAATATCTTTGGGTTGGGGATAAAACTGGTGATTGACATTTTTCACCATTTTCTGACACTATTAGACCAACAGCTAATCAAGAAAGTAATCATCACATCAGTTTATGATAAAACTTAAAAAAAAAGTTTAAAAGTTGTATATAGTTTCATTTGTGAACAGGTGGTGAGAGTATTTTGTTTTTGTTCCTTTGCCGCAGGTTAATCTACTTTGGTGGATATGGATGTAAGACCGTAGGGGAGGTACGAAACACAGGGTCATCAAGCTTCGTCGTTGAAGAGATGTCCTGGGTAAATAATGATAGTAATACAGCACAACAGCATATCTAATGTGTATTCTAAGAAGCACAATAACTCCATCAATATGATAAATGTGGAAAAAAACATGTTTTTTCCTCATGAGTATTCTTGAGCAAAGTGAACATCTTCTTTGTGTATACGTATATGTTCCCATTCAGACAACGATTGGAGACATGTTATTTAGGTTCTGGGGCTGGAACAATGAAGTCCATGTTTTTGACATACATACTGCTACATGGAGCACGCCAGAGACTCAGGTGAGTAGAGCAACATGATGAGGGTCTAGTATTCTTCTCTGCTGTTGGATTCCTTTTATACATTTTACACTTTCAGACAACAACACTTAGAGTCTACAGCCATGCTAGCAACTCTGAGACTCTACTTGCAGTAGTGGTTTAAGCTAAATGCTAACGTGACCATGGCAATGGTGATATTAAACAGGTAATGTTAACTGCGTTCACCTGTAATTGGCACTCAACTAAGTTCAGCTTAAGCTAATGGAGGCTTTAAGTCTTGCAAAAACACAATTTTTGATCTGCTGGTGGTGCTAGTAGAAAAGTCAGGAGATCACCAAAGTGAGTAGGATTCATCCTCTGGGGGTCATGAATGTCTGTTTTTAAAAATGTCATGCTAATCCATCCCATAGTCGTTGAAATATTTCCTTCAGGAACCAAAGTCATGGATCGACCCACAGATTGATATTGCCATCTGTGGAGCCTCATTGCTAACTTGGCCTAAAATTACAATACAAAAAAGATCTCAGACTCTTTAAATGATGGCAACATGAGTTTTAGGATGCTTTCATGGTGTTTACAGCATGAATATAGTGTGTTTTTTGTTGTTTTGACCAGGGTACTGCTCCTGCTCCCAGAGGCTGCCATGCCAGCGCCCTTGTGGGGAACAAAGGTTACATCTCCGGTGGTGGGGTGAGTTGGCTTGACTGTGCTGAGCCAAACCTGCATACACTTATAAGTCCAGAAGTATGTGGACACCCTGGACCTGGAGCTGTTTGTCATGTTTTGAGCCGCTTATTTTCAATTAAGGGAAACCTGAATGTTGCATACAGTCACATTTTAGACAATAGTGTGCTTCCATATTTGTGGCAACAGTTTGGGGAAGGCCTTTTCCTGTTTCAACATACTGTTCCTGTTGTGACATGACAATGCCCTCGTGCACAAAGCCAGGTTTAGAAAGAAACGGTTTTCTTTGAACCTGGTGAGGAAGAACGTGACTTTCCTGCACGATCACATCCAACACCTCAAGGGATGAACTGGAACGCCAACTGTGAGCCAGGCCTTATCACATCAGTGGCCGACCTCACTATAATACTCCTGTTGCTAAATGGGAGCAAATCCCTGCAGCCAAGATGTTGTGGAAAGCTTTAACAGCAGAATACTTCAATAATTTTGTGTCTTAGCTTCATAAAAGGGTTGCAGTCTTTTTTACTGTGCATATTTATAGCACTTGAACTGTACCACTTTGAGATTATTTGCTTTTAGAAGGTCTGTCTTTACTTAGAAATAATTGTGTTTTTCAGGAAACTGCTGAGTTGGACATGTTCTGCTTAGACCTTGAGACCTGGACCTGGACTAAAATGTAAAACTTTCTTCACTCTCGCACCACATACAGTCGCTGTGTTTCATCTCTCTGCAATGATTTACTGACTGCAGTTGCTCTCTGTGTGTATATTCCTCTCCTCCAGTGACACCTCCTCATCCTGTACACCTCTGGGGCGCTCTATGCACACCATGACGCCCATATCCGATCACACGCTCTTCGTATACGGAGGTCTGGGCACAGACGGAAACACTCTCAGTAAGTCTTGCTGACAGAGTAAGTGTCGATGTCTTGTTTCTACATTTAAGTCTGCATGCACCAAGTCTCCTCGCTGCACGTCTCCTGCTGCATGAGTAAGACCGCCTGATTGTTAAATGTAGAAGGGGATATCTTTTTTTTAAAAATTAATGTCTTAAAAAAACAAAAGAGATCATCATCACTCAGTTCTTTGGATTTCCCAGAGGAGTGAAAGTTTTTAATCTGTATTTTATCATAAATCTTTCTTCTAGATGATGCCTGGCAGTTTAACACACACAAAAAACAGTGGACCAAGATGATGCACCCACACAAGGACAAGCCCAGGTAGTTAATTTGTCATTTGAAGTATGATAGATGATATAGGACATAAAGCTACCTCCCTTCAAAGTTGTCTTTTTTTCTTTTTCTTGTTACCTCAGAGCTACAATTTCAGCTGTACCTCTGTCTCTGTGACAAACCTGAGAGAGCTGCTTGCTTGCAGTGTTTTGCAAATCTGCCTCTTTTTATTCATCCAAATGTTCACGTCCACAGGGTGTGTCACACCGCCTGCCTGGGAAGTGACAATGACGTTGTTGTATATGGGGGAAGCAGCAACTTCTGTATCCTCATGGACTCGGTATGTGATGAGAAAGTGTGTGTTGGATCATTTATTAAGTCATTCTATAAGATTTACTTTTAGTTTCACTACAAAGTCTCAATGAGTAAAATGTTGTGAGGAATAATCCTCTCATTCCTTTTTTTTTTTTTTTTTTTTAATAATACTATTTTAAGCTACGTGTTTTGTCAAGTGAACTAATTATAACCCAGTGATTCAGTAAAATGGTTGCATAAAGAAAGCTTAAGTGGTTTAAGGACTCAAAGTATGACGTGCATTTATGTGGTAATGATTTCACACAAGGAGCCAACAAATAATGGAACTATTATAAGAGTCTACAGACACCTAGCAGCTTTGTGAGACTTAGTCACAGTTAAAAATTGGCTCTGAACATAAAGTATGACGTAGACTGATGTGAATGTCATTAGTTTGCAGCTGTTTGATCACAAACTAGAGTATTGACACATTTTGACCTGATGAGGGTGCTAGATGTTGGGTTGAATTGTAATAACTTCAGCGATCCCTTCAGTCGAGTGTATCATTTCGTGGCAATGCATCCTATGGTTGTTGACCACCTGTCGCACCAAAGTGGCGGTCTCACTTACCAACGTTGCTGCTCTGCTAGTGTGGCTAAAAAACATTTTCACCCACACTTTTTAACATCTCATAATTTTAAAAGCATCAAATTTATGATGTAGTGTCATTTATCATTCATCCTCATGTAAATATAGTCTGTCCTCATCTTACCTTGTTGTTATCAATCCTCTTTGTCATTAGGTGGCTGTCCTGAGGGCTCCGTCACAACATCACTGCAGTGATGTGTTCATGTTTCAGACCCAGCCGTACTCTCTCTTCAGGTATGATGAATAATATCAATAATCCACGATACTATCAATAACGATCAGCTCTGAATTCCTCTTTTGTGACGTGTTTTTAGTGTAACATTAGTGGAAACAGTGCTGCTTTTGTACCTTCTGTTGCGTTTCTGGTTGATCACATGGATTTCTTGTTGACACTGCATTATGTACGCCGGCAGCATGTTTTGCATGTTGTGTGCATTCACATGATTAAGCAGTTTTAACAAAGTCCACATTGACCCTTCAAACACTTGCAGCTATTTATACTCTCTACTCGCTCTGAGCTGCACAGCTCCCCATTGGACCCATGTGACAACACTAGCATGCTGTTATGCTAATGAGCTTTACTTTGTTATTGTGTATGGAAAGGCCACAGGCTGCGGCATGTTTATGATCAGAATTGAGTTACTTGCTCGAGATGAAAATCTTCAAGTTGTGTTTTGTTCAGTGACAGAATGCTTGGTGATATGAAAGTTCACTTTCTGACCAACCAATGAAGTCAAACTACTGTGTTTGGAACATTTAAAAAATTTTTTTTTTGTTATCAGGTGAGGTTGTAAGTCAATAACCTTTTTTTTTTTTTTTTTGAGCTCAGGTAATGTGGTTGTTTCAGCTTTGTAGATTGCAATTCTCCTCTGGTCTTACTGAGTTAGTATGAACGTGATCTCCCATTCTCGGTAGTAAAGTGATCAAGGTTACATTTAGAGCTGCAATGATTCATCAATCAATCGGAAACTATTGATTTTTCAAGCAAGAACAACGAACATATGCTGGTTCCAGGTGTTAAAATGTGAGAATTTGCTGCTTTTCGTTTACAGTACATTGAATATTTTGTGGTTTAAGAGTGTTGATTGGAGAAAATAAACCAAAACGAGACGTTCGAAGATGTCAATTTGTGCTCCAAGATATTGTGATCAGCATTTTTCAGTTTTGTTTTTTTTTTTGTTGATGTTTTAGCAACCAAATGATTTAATCTATATAGATGGTGAACATAATCGTTAGTTGAAGCCTTTGTTACATTCAGCTACAGAAATGGCTACACATTTTGGAAAATATGCTTATTTGTTTTCTTACTTAAGAGTGAGATGAGTAAAAATGTATTGGTCCTTGTCAGAGCAGAGTAACTTTGGAGCATCTGAACAAGCTGAATGTTTCTCTCTTTTTCTCTAGACTGTGTGAGGATTTCATAGGAGGAAACCCGGAGCTGTTCGGGAAGCAGCTGGACTGGCTGCCGTCTAAGCTGCGAAACAAAATTGACAAGAGAGTGGCCTTTTTCTCCGCTACGAAGACTGTTGCCACAGCTTAAAAAGGACTGATTTTAGAGTGATTCTGAGCCACTTGGTTATCGGAAAAACTGTTTTCTTTTTTGTGTCGGGAACATGTTTATGTGTTTAAGAAGGATTTAAAAAAACAAAAAAAATGGTGCTAACGCTTAATTGTTTTAACTTAAGAGAATATAATATGTAAATAAAGTTTATGTCTTATTTTAAACAACCATTTGTGATTAGTTAGACTTTTACTTAATGTTGTGATTTGATGATGTGCAGTCTGTTTTGAATAAAGATATTGATATGTTTATCAATGTGGTGGTTTTATTATTTCCACTAAGTGTAGTAGAACCCATTAATTCATATTTGGTGAACAAAAGCATGAATGAAGCAAAAACATCGTCCTCTTATTCTTATAAAAAACAATCATACGGTGTTAAATATTCCACTTTTATTTAATGAAATGAGTTAAATGATTTTTCTCTTTCTCAGTATAATATATCAAATGTTTTATGGGCTTCACAAGCAAAGTTCTTTGGTCGTTCAATGTTGCAACTCATATTAAAGACAATACACAGTGATTGGATACTAAAGTCGGGGCTGCCAACAGTAAATGTTACCTGAGAAAGGGGATAAAAAAAATTAGGTGTGTAAAGTAGATTGATGTATAATTAAGAATAATGTAGGTTCATTATCTTTCAACATTTCAACTGTCCTGCTCTCTTTTACTTCCCTTTTCACAAGTTTCTATAACAAACGTTTTCACTTCAACCCTCAATATTACTGTTCTCCCCAATAGTTAAATTTCACATAGACGTAATTGATTTTCCAATTTACTTTTTAGAAAATCATTTCTGACAAGGAAAAAACTGGCAGGAATGTTTTTTTTTTTTTTTTTTTTTAGTTTGCAAAAGGTTAAATTATAGAGGAAGCCTGTAGGTGGTGACAGCAGATCCACATGCCGATAGCGGACCGCCTGATGTCTGTTTGTTTCACACAGGTCGGACGTAGTTGGCAGGGAGCATGCCCCGCTGCCCTGTGCGCTGGTTGCATCCGAACACCCATCCCTCGTCTATCGGCTCCACATCCAAGATCAGATCGCCCTCCTGGAGAGAAACTTCATCTGCCTCCGTTGCCGCGTAGCTGTACATGGCCTGGTAGCGCCTCTGTGTGAGCGGAGACGCACACAGACACACAGGAAATGAATAAACAGAGGCGGTGTTGCATTCAGTTTCATCAGCATACATACACAAATACACTGGTACATAACATAAAGGGCATACTGTATTCACAGATTTATTTGCATTGAATTTCCTTACTGGAAGCATAAACACTCATGCAATATATACTCACAGAGCACTTTATTAGGAACAGCTCTGCAATGTTTATTATTGAGCTTGTAGTAGGTGGTGATGGTGTATCTCAGTACATTACATTGAAATGTGTTCCTAATATTTTGTAGTTGGTTGCAATCTGCAACCTCACCACTAGATGCCACTAAGTTCTACACACTGGACCTTTAAATGTGAGGATTTTATGGTTCTCTTTAGAGTCTGTGATGATAGACTGAATGTCTTTGTCTTGGACTGTTGGTCAGACAAAACAGGACATCAACCTGGGCCGTGGGAATTTCTAAATGGCATCTTTCCACTATTTTCTGACATTTTATAGACAAAACAACTATTCAGTTAATCAAAAAAACAAACAAAAAACTGGTTGATTTATCAGTTAATGAAACAATAGTAAGTTGCAACCCTAGAACAAACAAATGAACAAGCACACACACACACACACACACACACACACACACACACACATATTTCTCATACATTTCACACACACACATATATATATATATATATATGTGTGTGTGTGTGTGTGTGTGTGTGTGTGTGTGTGTGTGTGAGAAATGTGCTTTGTGGTAACAGTTTCCTGTTTCAACATGACTGTCCCCCCTGTGCACAAAACCAGGACGACAAAGACTATTCTCTATTCTCTCAGTTTGGGCTGGAAGCGCGGTCTTATCACCCAACATCAGTGTCAACCTCAACTTATTAATGTTCTAGTGGCTGAATGGGACCAAATACCTGCAGCCAGTTTCCAAAATTTTGTGGAAAGCCAATTTCCAGAAGAATGGAGGCTGTTATTGCAGCAGATCAATGCTAATGTTTTTTTTTTTTTTTAATGAGATGTTAAATAATCTCATGTGACTGCATGTCTATATACTTTTGGTCATACAGTTTATCACCCTTACCCCTCCACTGGGTGGTGCTGCAACAGGAGGGCGAATTTGTCCGGCTGGTTGATTGTACAGTGGTTGGTTTGATGGTTGTTCTGCATAGTCTGCAAGCACAAACATTCACAAAAATATATTCGGTTAAATACGGTAATTTAGAAGAATATGTTTCAAAATATGCACAGAACCTATGGTGTGACTTACCTTGCCTATTTTCAGGCGGAGGTGCATCACTTCGGATCTTGCTCTTCTCAAATTCTTCATGATACTTAATCTGCACACACATGTTAAAACCACATGAGGGTGTTACTTTCCCAGATTTGACACTCACACTTTGACTTTCTCTGATAGACATACTGTCATATCACAATTTAAGGTGGTGAGGTGGTGAGAGTTCAACCTCAGGTACAGGAAGTTCACTTTACTCTCTACTTTACAGGAAGTTATTATTTTTAGCTCTTTATGCCATTTACTTACATATGTAGGGACTTTTTCTGTTTCTATTTCTGTGAATTTGTACTTGCATTTTTGTCCTGTAGCCATATTCATTCATATTCTTAGAATTATAATTATACTCCATCTTCTCCGCCTGATTTAAAACAGAACATGCTGTTTTTGGCGACTATAGGACAATCCATGACAGTCACACTTAAGAACGATTGCGATAACAGATGACTGATAACAGAATTGCGTCATTCTCTGTCTGGAGGCTCCACTTGAGCCCGACCTCTTCTTTCATTACACTACTCTTGCTTTGCCTTTCATTGAAGTAATACTTGAGCTGCTTGTGCACAATTAGCCCACCAGGGGACACACAGGCAGGGAGGACTGAAGCAAGTGCTGTAAAATTAACCGTACACTCCCAGATGGAGGAGGAAACTGGATGTCGATTAAGGAGGAGAAGGAAAGACAGCCCCCCTGTGTACTGTTGTCCTCAACAGACCTCAGGAGGAGCAAATAGAAAGAGGACTTGGTGGGAAAAAGAAAGGAGGGGAGAAAAAGCCAAAAAAAAAAGGCAAAACTAAGAAACCAAAAAGAAGGAAGGAAGGAAGGAAGGAAGGAAGGAAGGACGGAAGGAAGGAAGGAAGGAAGGGAGTGAGAGAGATAGAGAGATAGAGAGAGAGAAAGTAAGTAAGTAAAATAAGATAGATTTTGCCCTTCTGACATGCAGCTTATCACCCATCATTCCTTTCTGCTACTGTGCTCTCATGAGAGAAAAAAGAGAAAGTTTGAGTGTGTGTGTGTGTGTGTGTGTGTGTGTGTGCGTGTTTCAGTGTGGTATGCAAGTGTGTACCAGTGTGCGTATGTGTGTGTGCAGCAGAGAGCGGATGTTCACTTTGTGTCCACAGCTGAGAGACTTTGACCATATAGGGCAGCTGCTCCTCAGTGGACTGGGAGAAATGTCTGAAATGTGCCTCTGCAGGCTCGCACTCTGACATCCCTCGCCGCTGTCTGAAGCAGTTTGTTCTCTCTGCTCACATCTCAGCTTTGCATACTGCACAAGTCTGTCTCAGATTTCGTGAAACACTAATCTGAGATCTTTTTATTGGACTGTGATGTCTTCCTGTTGTGTCTTAGGAAAGAGTGATGGTTCATTTCATATATGGTAAACTTGCTGCTTGTTTTTGCCCTTTATGGGAAAAAAAAACACTCCATCATTTTTGTTCAGTTAAAGTGTTGATACAGTGAGGTATCTACAAGATGCTTCACTGTTAATTTATATTTAGAAGGTGTCTCTTATGTCCGCAGAGGTCAGGGGCAATTTTGAAAGAAAAGGGAAAGTAGTGAGGTGGTAATGTCAATAAACAATGATGAATTGCTGTGTCCCCAAGGGCTGTTACTGTAGCAGGCAGTGAAGGACGGCTTCTAATCCACACACTGTCTGATATCTATGTTAAATGTGGTCAAAAACTTGAGGTTGAAGCTGAACACTTCATTTGCAACCTTTTTTTTTTCTACTTTGCTGATAAGCTGACGTTGCGTCATTGTCCATACCCATAAACAGACGTCTGTTCCGTAGCCTTGGTCGTAAGATTTTTTTCGCTCAAACGTGTATGGATGTATTTAAGAAACTGACATTTCGAGTAAAGAATGAGAAAAAGTAGTGAAATCCTAAAACTTTTGTTTGTTGTTGTATAGTGTTTCATTGTTTGTTGATGAAACCCCCTCCTCAACCGCTGGATGTTGGGAGTTTGCCAATCAGAACACAGTGGGCTCATCGGGAGGGGGGTCTTAAAGAGCCAGTACAAGATAAATAAGGAGTTTTTTTTAACTGTAAATCATGCAAAGATATTCCAGTAGAGTGCCAGATTAAAAACATAGACCTGGAAATATGTCCACTTTAAGATGTATTTAGTGTTTTTTTTTGTTTGTTTCTCAGGGGGATCAGACTTACGTTACTGATCTGGTCTTGCGTCTTCTTCACTCTCTGCATCTCCGGAGTGTCAACCACGACACTGAAACCTTTCCCTTTGCTCTTTTCAAAGTCCTCCTTGTAAAGGGCCTGAAATGTACAATTTATTCAAATGTCAAAAACAACATGGATTTTATTTTACAAGGAATAGTTTGATATTTTGAGAAATGCGCTTATTCACTTTCTTGCCAAGTTAGATGAGAAGATCGATACTAGCCTGTCAAATCTGTCCATTAAATATGAATCAGTTAGCTTAGCTTAGCATAAAGACTGGACATAGGGGAAAACTGTTAGCCTGGCTCTGTCCTAATGCACTAAAATCCACCTAACAACATCTCTAAAGCCAACTAATTAGCACTTTATATCTCATTTGCTTAATCCATACAAAAATTGAACTGTAAAAAAAGTTTTAAGGACGGTTATGTGCTAGTAGGCGAATGTTGTCTAGACAGAGCCAGGCTAGCTGTTTCTCCACTGTTAACAGTCTTTGAGCTAGGCTAAGCTAATCGACTAGGTGCAGCTTGATATTTAATGAACGGACACAAGAGCAGTGACAATCTCCTGATCTAATACTTGACAAAAAAGTGAATAAACACATTTTATAAGTGCAATGTCAAACTGTTCCTTTAAAATTGCCGACAACTATGTTAAAAGACACAACAGGAGGGAAGTTTCATTAGATTAGTTACATTTTAATTTCATGCATGGTTTTATCTTTTACATCTGATGAAAACAAGTATTAAACAAGTAACAAGCTGCATTCACGGTATATCATGAAACCAGCTGAATGACATCTTGCTGTTCATGTCTATGAACTGTGAGCAGTTCAATCGTGTAGCATTTTCTTTGTTTTCAGAATGTTCAATTTCAATGATAATTTTTAGTCGTAAATAGTAAAAAAAAAATACTGTATTTCACAAGAACAAACAAAAGATTTAAGAAAAGTCTCAAAAACATTTCTTTTTCTTATTTTCTTGTGTCTCCTGACTCCTTATGGGGGTCTGGACCAGGAAGTTAAGAACTTTTTTTGTCTTTAGTCAGTCAGCAACAATAAATCTGACATAACCTGAATGCAGCGTCAGATCTAAAGCACTTGAGAATGATGAGACGCACAGACTTACATGGGAAGCGCATGCAGACATGTATACACATATATATATACACATACACAGTTAGAGGTTGGAAAGACGTTATATACTGAATCTAAATCTTCCATCATGTAAGTGTTATACATAATGAAAAACTAAAAGTTTAGTGTTAGATTTTCGACGTTCGGCGGTTTCGGAGGCGAGCCGGACATACGTGACTGATCTGGTCTTGCGTCTTCTTCACTCTCTGCATCTCCGGAGTGTCGGCCACCACGCTGAAACCTTTCCCCTTGTTCTTTTCAAAGTCCTCCTTATAGAGCGCCTGAGAATTTCCATTTCATCAGGATTTAAGAAGATCAGTTTTACCGCTCGTTTGAAATGAGACAAAAGGGTTTAGAAAGATGCCTGAGCTTCACCTCACAGCCCAAAGAGGTTTGCCTTCTTTTTTTTTTTTTTTTTTTAAAATAACCACAACTATAAGGTTAGACATTATGAGGTTGCATTCACACTTGTACTATTCTTATTCACTACATAAACACATACATGTTGTGCTTCAAACTCAAATTTGTCAGATTTCCTTGTTTAGGAAGTGTAGGCCTCTGGGAAACATTTGCAACTTTAAACAAAGCTAAATGTTTATTTGAAAGTAAATCTTAGATTGCCACACATTGCACACACACACACACACACACACACACACACACACACACACACACGCTTACACACAAGTGAGTCACATTCTTGCTATGAGGAATATGCCGTCTCAGTGAGGGAGCCTGACTGCCGAGACTTTTATGGTTATAAACAATGAACTGGGTTGGTTGGATGAGATGAGAGGAATGGACAGAGAGAGAGAGAGAAAGAGAGAAAGAGGGAGACAGAGAGGAGGAAACAGCTTATGGTGTAAATCTGATCATAATGTTATCATAACAATCATGTAACTTAATAGCAGTGTTATGTTATATGATTGTTTAAAATGGTTTTACCCAAAAATGGAACCAGTCTCGCTTACTTTCTGTGGTTCCATCAGGTGCTTGTTTCAGAGGTTTACTGTAGAGTCTAACTGTTCAACAAAAACAGCTTAAAATCAGCTAAAAAGTTCACTTATTTTACTGCTGCAGCTTTTACATTGTGTTCTTACCACATACTGTGCCAATAATTAACAGGAGGCGTGTTTTCTTTGTGCATGTTGACACACAAGTATCGACATATTTGGGAAATATTCTTATTTGCTTTCTTGCAGAGAGTTAGATTCAAAGATTTTTTGACCACTCTCACATCTGTCCATTAAATACGAACACAGCCAGCAGCTGTTAGCATAGTCTCTCACAAGCTGGATGGAATATTCTCCATATTACTTCCACATGTAATCCACTCAGATATCTGTGCAGTGAGAACAAATATCCAATGGGTTCGTTTGAGGCAGCAGAAATCTGTTTGGAAAGCTACCTTAGCTTATATCCTGTATTTACAGAAAAAGTTAGACATTTTGGGAAAATGCTTTCATATCTGTACGCTAAATATGAAGCTGCCACCAGCAGCTGGCTAGCTTAGCATAGCACAGGGACTGGAAATAGGGGGGAAACAGCTAGCCTGGCTCTGACCGCAGGTAATAAAACCCGCTTGCCAGAACCTCTAAAAGTTCTCTAATGAACATGTTATAACTTGTTTGTTTCATTTGTACAAAAACAAAAGCAGTAAAACTAGAAACGAGGGGTTCTGTGTGGGACTATTTCTTGGCCGGGTGCTGTACATGCTGGGATAAATCAATTGTTGGCATAACTGGAGTAATCAATGCAACATTTAAGCCCTTCAGCCTTACATTCAGTGAAATCTTCAATTCATTTATGAACAATGAATTTTCTGAAAACTTAAGTTGCAACTAAATCTCTCATATTATAACTGTCCTGCAGATTCTTTGTCAAATATGATATGATAATATATAAAAGTGCAGTTAAATATTTTTGGAGATACACTTAATCGAATGCTTTTTGAGAGTTAGATAATAAAATCGATACCACTCTCATGTCTGTGTGTTGAAAAAGGAGCTACAGACCGTAGCCAGTTAGCTTAGCTTAGCATAAAGAATGGCAGCAGCGCCAAACAATTAGCCTGACTCTTTCCAAAGTTAAAAAAATTTAGCTACCACCACCTCTAAAGCTCACTGATTAAAATGTTGTATGTTGTTTGTTTAATTTGTAAAAAAAAAAAAAAATTGGATTTTTAGGGGGAGTTATCTGCTGGAACTATTTCTTGGTGAACAACAGTTTATCCATCCGCCCGCGAGCAGTCCATGCAGCACATATGAGACTTCTAGGTTGGCTATTTATTTATGCTGAACAGTTACAGACTACTTTACTGGTACTTAAGTCAATAAATGCAGACTTAATCTCTTAACATCCACCATATTTGGGAATTTTTCACATATTTGGCATACCCAAATGGAAAAGCTTATAAAAGAAAAATGCAAAATGCATGTATTATGCCTCATTTGAAAGGTAACATGTTCTAGTTTTTGGAAATGTGCTTGTTTAGCATGTGGCTAAAACACAACTAAAACTACATCAGTTCAAATATGCCTTGAGAAACTGTTTTTGGTCCTCATCTATAATGAGTTATATTTGAATAACAATAACTAGGACATCCTTTATACCAGAAATATGTAAATCACCACATACCTTCTACATCTTGTCAAGCACACCTGTATAAGTCTAATCTTACGGGAACTAGGGAGCTTTTTAGTTTGTGGTGTCACTGGTGTCACCACAAACCCCTCCGAAACGTCTCCAATTGCTAACAACTGGCTGAAGTGGGTCACCGGCGCCCCCATGGATGTTAAGAGGTTAAGATTCAATATTTTGCAGACAGGGGAAGATAACTCTAGCGACAAAAGGATTCCTAAACATAATTACAAACTGAAAAGGAATCTCTTTAATTTTGCTTGACTTGGAGGACTAACTCCTTTGATCAGGTTTAATTGCTGGCTGCAACTGTGTTCTTAAGAAGCTTAAGAACAGCGACACAGTGAAGGCAGCCAGGGATGACTGAGTTGAACCGGTGCCTCACAGGCCAGAAAGTGAGAAATAAATCAATTTGATTTTAAAAATACTGTTAACATTTTTCCAGTTTATGATCAGGACACTTACAATAAAAGATTGGCCTTGGTCTCATTTTATAAAGGACAGGATTTTGGACTCAAATCTTCAGGCACAAGTTTGTCTCTTGTGTGATCTCGATTTAGTATTTGGTCAAAGCGTTTATTTGATTTAATCAAAGGAATCCAATTGTCAGTGGCACCCTTGTCTCCTACTGAGAGACAGATAGAAAGCTGAGTGAAGGAGACAGCTAAGAGAAGGAAAGATACACCCAATCGTGATGACGCAACAAGATTAGGAGCAGTATCTCTGCCAGAGGGAGAAAACAGATACTAAGCAGGAATGATAGCAGAGACAGGCGAGTGACAGGACTGATCTGCGAGTGTCTAACCTGGCTATTGAGCATGGTCTGTTGTTTGAGACGCAGGTTCTCGGGGGTGTCGGTCACTATAGTGAAGGAGGTTTTGGGGTAATGCCTGGAAGAAAAAAAAGAGAACAACATTAGATCGTCTGGACACTTAAGCCTGGTTTATATCTTTTAAATGTCACATCTGATCTTAGCATACTAATCATGATACTTTCCAATCAAATGTATTTTATTATCTTGGGAGGATAAATCTCACAATTCATACCACTAGAGAAATAAACTGTAGAGAAATAAAAATGTAGGTGTATTTTTTTATAGCCCGACCGATAATAGGTCAGCCGATATTAGCCTATCCCAGATATATTGGTATTGGTGTAGATGTTGTTCAATATGTGCCAATAATAACTTAGTTTTAATTAATTAGTTATATAGGTAACATTTTAATCTATATTTGATTCTTTTTCTTAATTCAAGTTTAATTATATATATGTTTTTCCTTCTATTTATGTTTTTTAATTTATAATTATAATTTTTATTAAATTAAATGTGTAAATTAATAAAATGTTTTGCTAAATTCCTAGTGTAGTTTACGGTTTGATTGATTGATTGATTGATACTTTATTAATCCCAGAAGGGATGTCTTTTTGTGACAATAAAGTTTAATGTTAAACTGTAAAAAAATAAAATAAATAAATAAATAAATAAAATAAATAAAATCTGAACATTTTGGACTCTTTTATTAACACTAACATTGAGCAAAATGATCTAAATTAAATATGACCTGATATCTTTATTTTAAAAAGATTAAGAATGTAAAACCTACAAGTAACAAATAAAAATGCTTTTAAGTTTTCAGTTGTATTTAGAAATAACACTGGAGGTTTATGAATTACAGTTTTCTGCAGAGCACCAGAAGACAACAGGCTCTGCATTGTTGTAATAAAAGTCACAAATATGTAAACATCTGCCGGGACAGAGATATTTTCTGGAATAAAACAGGCAAGCATCTCATCTTAAGGATGCTGAGATCACATGATTGTGTCTGTCTGTTCACACTTCCCTTTTCCATCACCTTTACACACTGCAGCTCCCACTGACCATCTGTGTGTCTCGACTGTTTCGGAAATGAATGTCTACTCCTGTTGTGACAAGTGATGATTTCTTTAAAAAAATAATGCTGCTACTTGCAGTTATTTGACAAAAATATTACAAATAAAAGACAAATTATGTACTATTCTGTAAAACAATGTGTGTTAGAAATGTTTAAATGTGATTTCCTGAACTTTGTTCACTTTCTTGTTGGAGCCTGGATGTCACTACTTCTACTTAATTAATACAAAATAATTCAAAAATGCTTCTATACAGAATTGGATGCTGTGCTGCTACTTATGGTTATTTCATCAGGATGGTCAGTGACACTCACATAGTGCAGTAAGGTCTCTTCTCAAAGCCTTTGTAGTTGTTCATGCTCAGGGCCATCTTGCATACCTCACAGCTGAAACAACCTTTGTGCCAGTACTAGAGACAGAAAGGGAGCAAAAGGTCAGTACGAGTTCTTAATTACAACAAAATGAAGCTGTATCCACCGAAATGAAAACATCCCGGTGGGTCTGTTTATTCAGTCTGAATAAACAGGTGATGAAGGTTTCACTATGACTTGTGGTGTCAAAGTGGGGAAATGTCTTTTATTGCTCTACACGAGTGTACAGCTGTGCTGCTGGTCTCTGCATCTGCACTTGAACAAGTGCCAGTAAGAGATAGTTAGAGTGAAAAGTTACCATTATGTGAATGAATATTGTATGTTTAGATGCATACTATAAACTGTGTACATTTGTAGTACCTGAACTCACCCAGTGACCTGTTTACATAATGTATTTAATTGGGTTAATGTCCAAAAATATGTTTGGTTGTCAACAGGAAACATCTTAGTGGCTCAAATTAAAAATAGTCAAATGCAGTGTTGTAAAAGGAAATGTGCTTTACTGTTTAATCCAATAACATGGAATATTTGAAGAATTATCTGCTATTTGTTTCCTATGTGGTTTACTGTGACATTTGTGATACATTCAAAGACTCAGAAGAAATTAGAATTTCAAAACACAAGTAATCCAACTCTATTAATGAGGTTATTTTGCCTCGATTTTGTCCTTAAATTGATTAAATTAACTCAATCTGTTTCTGTAATCAGAGTTTCACCTTAATCTGGTTATAGTCACATTATCAGAGTACATCTTAACAAGACAATAATGAGGAACACACACACACACACACACACACACACACACACACATACCCACACCTAATCACCCTCCCACCTCTCACCAACCCACACATGCACAGAGTCTATGTACCGTCCTTTTTGGTAACATTTTGAGGTTTGTGGCTGATGTTTATCTAGCAGATGTGGTTTTCCTTCTCATGGCTCCCTTAGTGTCTATCTTTTTTATAGCATGTGAATTGAAAGTAATTGTTTGCACACTTATTAGAGACATAATGAGCCAGATAATTTCTTATAGTGGTAAAGCATCACAGCATGTAGGGCACTAATGCATAAAGCGTGCAAAATAAAGATGAAGTATGCACCATTACAAAAAAATAAAAAATACAGCTAGTCTTAGAAAACTATTGTTGATATTAAAGTGCACATCACATATGATGATCTGCCCCTCTCGTAATGACCATCTTTGTTATTTTAAAAGCATTTTGACAACTTTTAAACAATGCATTTTAATCTTATTTGGTGATTGGCTCACTCAAGTTTACAAATTTTATTTTAAAAAAATCTACAATGGGATTTCATTCTAAAAAAAAAAAAAAAAAAAAAAAGAATCATATGGAGAACTTATAAGGACATACCTTTTTTAAAATAAGTAACATTCAAATTTGAAACTTTCCCTACAGGAATATCATCTTGGAGGCTACTGGTGTAGTTTTGGAATATTACATAATGATATTTTGTGAGTGAGTGGGCTTAAAGTTTTATCACCTTACCTTATCAAGGCAGTTTATTTTTTCTGTGGGGTAAACTGGTTTACTGCATCTTCCACAGGGCGGATTCATGATGGCGAAAGAAGTCCTCACACTACAAACAAAAAAACCCTCACTGATCCAGGAACAAAGGTGGTCAGAAAGTAAAATTCAGGCTGTGATGAGCACAAGGGACTGCACCGACCTCCTCTTCGCCTGCAGGCATGTCAATTAATATACAGAGGCGAGGAGGAGTCAAGCTGAAGCACGAAGCTCTCATGACGCCTTCATGAAACGTCGAATATAGAAAGTTTCACTTGCTGAGTGTGGGCAATAAGTTACCAGACAGACATGGAAATAGCATGCAGCTTCTCTAAAACAGTAGAGGTTTAGTAGATGTTTGGTTACTCTCATAAAGACCTCTGTGCTACAATTCTGAATCCTTAAAATGACCCAGAATCAACATTTGATTAAAAAGCATTCATTCATGTTGATACATGAAGGTAAATTCTACCTATTTTACTTTAGTTACGGTAGAGCGTGTATCATCACGACATTATTTAAGACATTTTCTTTTGAGTTTTGAGTTAACTTACTCATCCCTGTGAGTATTAACAAATTACGTGTTTCTGTAGAGCACTTGAAGGCAGCGTCAAATGCATTAAGGGGGAATCAGTAATAACCTTATAAGGAGCAGCAACATACACTGAATATCAGACTGAAACACGACAGATTACCACTACCATAATGTAAAATGTACACTAATAGAATTTAGGATGAACTCTATAGACACATATGACACGTGCTCTAATTTTCATTAAAACACTGTGCAGAAAAATGAAGGTAAAACGAAAAGGAGGTAACACTTTCAACCGTTTTAACTCATTGAAACACACATTTTGTGTATTTTTTCTAGTCTAAAACGGATCTGAAATATTGACAAACAACCAGTTTAGCAAAAATGGAGAAAACAAGTTGTGATTAAAAGACTAAAGGCAAAATTTTACACCTAGGTGACAAATAAATAACTGAATAAACAGTATGGTTAACACGTTTCATGGCCACAGGAGCGTCCTCAGTTAAAATAAGTGTATATTGCTCCATCTGCTGGACAATTACATTAATTACAACTGGATCTGCCATCTTGTGTTTTTACTGTGACCGTCAACAGTTAGCTAAATGCTACGGTTTAAAACGTCGTCTGGAGGTGTAAACTCTAAAATAATTCAGAATATAAACATCAAGTTGAAATTACACGTCACATATACATAAATAAATACACACCATATTACCTCTACTACACATCGGGGGTATAGCTCAGTGGTAGAGCATTTGACTGCAGATCAAGAGGTCCCCGGTTCAAATCCGGGTGCCCCCTCTTTTTGGTCAAGTCCTAACGGTTTATCGTTTTGTCAAAAGAAATATCTATCGTCACGAAAAACCAACATTACGGGTTTCATTTTTCTTTATCAGGCTCGCGAGACTTAAATCAGACTTCACAAATGTAGCATCGTGTTTCACTCACTTCATGTTTAATCACAGTATTCAAATGATTGTTAAAAGCTCACATCACTTAGACTTTTCCTACTTTCCTTTCAGAATGGTATGTTCCACCTCGGACGTTGTTCAGAAGTTTTTTCAGAGTCCAGGTAAGTCAATTAAAGTCACCAATATGTATGTTAACTGCTGTGTATGTCTTGCCTGTTAGTGTATACGTCCATCGAGCTGCAAGTACAGAGTCATACATCGATTTGTCAACTTGTCTGTTCATCTTTTGCTAAGATAACTGGACTTGTCGTCAGCTGCTAACAGGCGTCATGCTAATTAGGACCAGTTATGAGCAGCTGTTGGCTGTGTTACCTTCCAACCTGCATAGAGGCTGATTTAACATCTTTCAATCGCTATTTCTCATCATTATTCAATTAGAAAAGCTATAAAGTTATATTTTTTTAAATAGTTTTTTATAGTTTATTTTTTATTTTTATATTTTTATTAGTAACAAGCAGTCAACATGTCTGTATGGTAACATTTAACTGTGTTATAACAGCCATTTCTGTTCACTGTAGTTGTGTAAAACACGCCTGCTGTGCTGGCTGCAACACGTGTTGCGTTCAGGACGCGCCATAAAGTCCCACTTTGAAGGTGCGCGGTCACAAATACGGCTCAAAATACATTTCTAAATTACTATTGTAAAATATCTTATCAAAGAAGGCATATCGGAGAAAAATAAGTGCATGTCAGAAGCTATTATGACGTGATGTGTGATGATTACATGTTGCTTGTACATGTATTTCCTCTGCGCGGTAGATGTGAGGTTTTAATTTTCCTAGAGCACTGGAAGGCCGCAACTGACGCAACTTCTATGACGTAGCACGTACAGGTTACCCTGTATTAATCTAATAAGTGTCACAAAATGATCAAACTATCGTACACTATGGGACTTTTGGTATTATTGATTGTACACAGGGCAGATGATCGTACAAAGACGATACTTATCGTACTTCTGGCAACATATCTGTGTTTCTTATATAAATAAGCTGGATTTTCTGTTGCAGCCTGGATCCCTTGCTGGTCGTTGGGGGACATTGGATGATTTAGGATCAGTCAGTCACTATGGATCAATGTAGAGCTCTAATCAGTCGATCGGTTGAACATTAATTGCCAACTGTTTTGATAAATGATGAATCATTTTGAGCAATTTTCAAGAAAAATGTCAAAATTTTCTGATTCCAGCTTTTCAAATGTGAATATTTTCTGGTCTTCTGTGATAGTGAAAGTGAAAGTGAAACCGTGATAGTAAACTGAATGTCTTTGAGTTGTGGACAACCCGCTTAGTCTAAATAATCAAAGTCAAAACTGAATTAGATTCAGGAACACTGCTGTTATTGATGCAGGTGAGTAAGCAATAAAACTAGATAATACTTAATTAATATTTTTAAATCACCTTCCTGTATTTTATTTGGATATAAATAGATTATTTGGAATGATTTAAATATCAGCATCAGGATAAAACAATTTTTACACCAATCTCAGTCACCTGATACTCAAAGTCATCTCTCCCACTAGGTCATTAATCTCAGTGATATAGTTGAATTAGTCTAATGCACTAATTTTTCTTTTCAAAGTGGGAGGCAGGTCTCCCCAAGGGGGCTTCAAACAGTTTCAGGGGAGGCTCAGTGAATAAAAGTGAAAAAAATATGACATTAGTTATTCCATTTGTTATAAAAAAAGAACAGCCTAAATGTGTGTGATTTGATTAGACATAGTTCAGAGATACTTATTTATGGATTTGATGTAGTCTGAAGTTATGTCAAACAGCAATATCAGGCTATCTTAGCTCAAATGTTTAGTGTCTGTGGTATCAAGTAACATAATCATGATCCCATAGGCAACCAGGAATTGAATGAAACTAAGTAAACTAAGAGGGGTTTTCCAAGCTTTGTCTGAGGCCTACAGTGTCATACACTGACAACCCCTGCTCTAATGTGAAGAGAGACTACAGGAGGCAGTCTGAGGTTGTTATTATAATCATCTGTTCATACTTTATCCATAAGCCTGGTCTAAATATAGGCTAAATTGTCGGAACCGAGCATAATAAGAATGAAATCAATATCAACACTCACCACCAGTTTTTATTAGAAGACATTTAAAACAGAAAAGGTCAAAGAAAACTCTCATAACTTGATGTCTCTAAAACTCATCCAAACAGTATTTCTCCAGAGAAATTCAGGATGATCATTATAATCACTATCAGTTATATAGCTAGATATCTGTTGTAGTGAAGTCCACATAGATATGACATTTTATGAACCAATCATTGCTCACATGAATGTTTCATGAAACAAAAAATGAACTCCATAGACAGGATAAAAACAAAAAAAAAAACATAGTTAAGTTGAACTGTACATCGGTTTGCAGTATGAAGGCTAGTTCGATTCATTCCCTGACACCCCCTTGCATTGGTAGGGTTTGTAAAGTTACACATTTTCTCTCATCATTTCTGTACAGTCGACTTCCTCTCAGACCCTCCAACCCCTTGGATGATATGGCGAATCCCCTGTGTGATGGCAAAGAGAGCAAGAGACACAGAGAAAAGCTGCAAGAGCTACAAGAGCAGTTACAGTAAACACTGTCCAGCCGCCGAGGTTGGAGTAGGGGACATCCTGTGATGACGGTCGGCCTGATTGTCCATAATCATCCCTTTTAGTAATACTGTTAAAGTCCTCAAGATGGTGTCCTTTCTCTCTCTCACTGTGTCCTGCACATCCAGGCCGCTTAGCAGCACTGCTCAGCTTCAATGAAGCCTTCCTTTTCGTGACCCCCGAGCTCGACCTCAGCGTAACTAGAGTGGCAGCCCTGATTGCGGAACTTCATAGAGGGCCAGTAGTTATTGGTGCGTCGCTACAAACAACAGACAGCAGTTGTTAAGGGCCAGGTAGCAGACCGACAAGTGTTTACTCTACAGAATGCATGCTTTGGTCGAGCCGGAGGTTGTTTTTCTCACCTGCATGAGGTAGAATGGTGGAGCAACTGTCGGGTGTGTGTTGATGTAGTAAACAGCCAGTAAGGTCAGAACTACAAGCAGAACAAGGGCAGCCACTACACCTGTTATGATGGCCGTGTTCTCTGTTATACCCTTATTGTGTGGAGGGCCCGTCTGTAAATCTGAAAGGAAGGAAAACAGATTGTTGTTCATGTTTAAAACAATTATGCACAAAAAAGGGTTAAAAAAAAGTGGTTTTAGTTTCAGACTGAGGCGTCACTGATATATATTTGCTGGGATTATATGGGTACAAAAAAGAAGTTATGTGGGCTTGTTATAAGATGTAACAACACAAAATGCATCCACACATGTGCAAAGAAACATTTTTTGTGTACACAAGGTAAAAAAAAGACATCTCAACACACCAGAAAACTGATTGGCCAGACAACCAGTGAAGCCTGAAACAGCCGTCGGCCAACTTGTGAATAATGCATGAGACAGTTTAAAGGATGATTCCTGTTTAATACAATTCAGAACTTATTTTCATAAGTTAAGAAAATAAAAAATATGTTAAAATAAAAGTCAAAAGTTTTATGAAGCCAGAATTATCCTCCAATCTAATGTTGACACTTCCAAAATCAGTGGATGAGTTTATAACTAAGTTTTTCTTTTAACACAGAAGAAAATTCAAGTGAACTAAAACACAACACTACAAGCCACATGAGAACTTTTTCTCCTCTCAGCCAGATGTGTCTGGGGTGGGATAAAGAATATAACCAAGGAGGGAGGAAGAAGATCCTGGAAATCTGCCCAGTATCAAAAATGTAACATACTTTATTGTGCTAGTCAGACCTCTGGCTAGCTGCTAGCAACTGTTGATTTCACTCATCCACATCCCAGTCTGCAAATCAAACTTGGTTAAGGGAGCTGTTTAGCTCAAACTTGCAGAGTACGCCTTGTAGTTGGGTTGGATCAAGGTGGGGTGACGACGCCTGACCTGAGCACGATGGCTGTGTTCAGATCTGCCCAAATGAATCGCGCTAAGAGGGAAAACAAACCAGAGTCTGATGCAACCAGACTGAACACCCTAAGGTCACAAAGCTGAACCATTGCTGTAATAGTGCGGACAGCCAATTCTGCATACATTCTTAATCTCTGAGGAAGGTTGAATCCAGGCTACTTGGCTGAAGTTTTGATTTAACCGAACTAATAAAATGTCAATCAAAGTACCAGTCCAGTGATTATGATTAAGCATTTTCCAGACATGAAACCTCCTGGACAATTAAGATGAGGCTTCACTGTGCTACCCCCTAGAGTCTGCTTCATAGAAACTCACCCCTCGTGACAGGCTGGTCCTCGAACATTGCTGAGGAAGGTGTTGGACCCGGTGAAGACTGGTTGAAGGAGCTCATAGATCCCTCAGGTAATACTGGGTTGTAGTCCTCACATTTGCCTTTTGCCTGAGTGAACGCTCACAGGAATTATTCAAGAAACAATAGAAATAACTACACATTTCACCAATTTATGACCGGGAAAGTTGTCTCACCTCTTCAAGACAGTTGTAATCGAGCCATTCTTGTCGATGCCGGTCGATTCCATCAGAACATCTGAAACTCAGTGGGAGCAAAATGAGAGGAGCCAGGCTCTCTATGGCTTCTAAACAGTAAAATCTATCAAACAGAGTGAGAATTTCATGTTACCGTTGAAGTGTGTTGCACCAGCCACAGCCGGTGGTTAAGTTGGATGTTAGACAAAGCTCACAGGTTGTGTGTTGAAGACAAGCTGGAAGAATCGGATACAAAAATGTTGTGGAGTTAAAATACAGCGGTTAATGATAAGGTCTGAACTGTGGTTTGTATAAATACTTACTGGGCAGAGGTGTGAACTCAAAAGCAGATCCGTTAACAATCTTTGTGGTGTCAATCTCAACACGATGATACTCATAGATAGTATGTCGCTTTACATCTTCAAGACAAATATAAAATCTCAAATAAGTTTGTGTTTCTTCTTCTTCTTCGTGTGGTTTAAAAGCTATTCTGCTGCACTTTTATTTGCACTTATACATGCAGCATTATTCAACAAGTGAAGAAAAACATCTCCTGTTCTCAATCTAACAAGAAAATCACAACATTTAACATCTGAAAAGTAGACTATGATGTTTAATTTTAAGAGAACTGACCTGAGAGCTGTGCGGAGGGGAGGTATGCCATGAAAGCATCAGACAGTCCCACTTTCACTGGATGCTCAGTGGAATTGATTCTCACCACTGGTACAGGGATCTGAAAAAGAAGGACAGAGTTTGTTTTAATGTGTCAAACAACCTTAGGATTGTTTCCTCTTGCAAATGGAAAATGCCGTAGTACATTCGACCGTACAGATGTCAATCAATAACTTACATCCCTGTAGTTGAAAACAATAGTTCCATTTTTGTGGAGGGCTGTCTGGAAAGTAAAAGCTCCTTCAGCCTCTCGGTCCTTTAGCCGCACTTTGTCCCACTGTACCACAAACAGATTACCTGAGCGGGGCAGGAAACAGAGGCCGGTCAAAGACAACCAGGAGCTCCCAAAGATGACCCACTTCACTGTGGAGCTCCCACCTACCATTGTCCAAATACTTCACTGTTGAGTTTTTCCAAAAACTGGGGTCAAAGTTGGCCATGAGGGGAGCGATGTACTGCGTGGCAGTCAGCATTCGATGAGTAATATCCCCCATGTAGATGAACCCTGTGGGGAGAGGGCAAGAACACAGGTACAGAGGCCAGATGCATAAACGATGCATATGCAGATAAAACCATGCATATGCCGTTTCCCGCGCATAAACTGGTATTTATAAAAGCAGAATGTGCGGTGAAAATGTGCGCACCTCACGCATTCTTCAGACCAGGCGTACACGTTTTTCTAAAGCGATCTGAGGGTGATGTGATGAAGTGGAGGTGAACTATAAGGTGAGAGACGGAATCTTTTAGTAAAACATTGTTTGTTTATGTTGATAACCAGCAGCACTAATTGCGTGATTGGTTTTTTGCGTTTACACAAAAATGCCAATCAAAGGCACATTTATTAAGGTAACATTGATTAATTATGTGATTAATTTTGTCATTCTTTTAATTTACACAGGAATCAACAATTTATTTTGCTGTTAATATTCTTTTTACTTTATCCTCCTCGTAAAGTTGGTTTAGATACGAGCGCTGCAAACTATGATTACACTTCTGAGATGTCACTGCTGACAGTGGACCATGTGATCAATTAATGATATGGATGCTATGAAGAGCTGCACAGACATATACAGAGGTTGCGCGTAACGACAGCTGTTCTGGCTGTTTGAGAAACTTGCTGGTGCAACACAATCGATACTTTTTATTTCCTGTTGTGTTTCATTGACAGCTGTACAGACTGGTGGAGCAGGCATCATGTTGATATGAAAACAACTGGTTCAGGGCGTGTCTTCAGCCACTCATGGCTCATTGTGGGAGTGGAAATGAGGCTCGTGCACGTGCGTCCAGTTCCTCAATGACTGAGATTTATAAAACACAACCATGCGTACGCACCGCTTTACAAATCTGATGAAAACAATGTGTATGCATATTTCCCGGCTTTGTGCGTACACACAGTTTTATGCATCTGGCCCCAGATGTTTAAAAATGCTTCATTCATTTCATTCCTACAACCTCGTTCGTTACTCTTTTAAGGATTATTGCAGTGCAATGTTTCATGCTTGAACCCATTCACTACAAACTATGTGTACATTACATTACTTTTACATGACGATTTATGGTTATGACTGTTCATCAAGAGGTATGAAGTCAAGTCACAAACATCACCCATGATTGCTTGATTTAAAAAGACTACCGTTAATCAAACTACTGACCGTTTAGCATTAATTGAGCAAGTAAATATCATTTTTTCATCCACTGTCCCTTATATATCCAATAGCACAAAAGATTTGAGGAACAATCACATAAATGAAGAATCAACAAATAACTCTTTCTTGATTATTTGCTTCATGTGAAAAAAAAACTATTTAGGACATGCACAGCAATTAAAGTCATCAGAAAATGAAGGCATTTACAGTTAATTAGATGTATTATAGCCTGGTAAACCTGAATATTTCCTCAGGGTAGGACAAAGTCTCCTTCAGCACACTGATGGTCTGATCTGTTTGGAAGAGCAGGGAAAATGAGTGCTGCATTTAAGTAATATAAAGTAAAACTCACCACCAGTTGCAATGATAATTTGTCTCAAGTAGTGCCCATAAAAAGGGAACTCAAAAGAAAGCGCCACCCTCTGTGAAGAAGAGAAAACATCAGACATGGCTGGGAGTTAAATCAAGACGGTCATGTGTGTGTGTGTGGATGTGTGTGTGTGTGTGTGCCCCTCTCACTGCTGCCTGTCGGTGTGTATTGGACAGTATGCCGTGGATTCGGACTTGGCTCTTTTGCAGGGCGCTCAGATCTACCCACAAGTCTTCAGTCTGTCTGTCTGTTGGACCAAAACTCTGCCATCTGTAGTACCTCTGGGAGTCCTCCTGAAAGAAAGAGGGCACTTGTTAGGAAAGTGAAGTTTTCAAAAAGCATTATTAATGATGAGGTAGTTTAGAGTAGATTAAGTAACCTGAAACCCATTAATTTGCATTGATAATATATTAATTATTAAGTATAAGTTATTGCAAGTTCCAGTCTGGGCTGACCTAATTTTTTTCTGAGCACTTTTGCAGTTGCAAGTTACAGTAAATTGTGATTTTTGCAAATTAAATGTTAGACGTGCGTAATAATACATAGTAGTTGCTTGTTGCTGAGGTAACCCCAGTAGTTGCGTAAAAATCAACTTACAAGCTACATTAAAACTAAATAGAGTGGTGCCTCTGTCTCAAGGAATGGCCGATTGTTAATAGTAGACATCGTCATACAGAGAGTAAATTGACAGGATGAGAGTCTCTCTCAAACGGCATTATTGATTTTTAAAAAAGAGTATTTAAAATGATCAAAATTCATTTCGTACATCATTTTTGTAACAAAAAGAGGCTACTTGTTGCCTTTGTGCAGACCATAAATCCTTCCTGTCCTGAAGTATGTACGTCCTCTTTTACCCATTTTTTGTAAGAGATACATAGATGCATATGAGCCAGAAATCAATTAAATTATATTAATAATATCTTGACTAGAAACATTCAATTAATTTTTTTCAGGCATGACATAACAAATGTCCTTATGAAGATCAGTGTTGGTTCCCAAACTCAAGGTCGGGAATTGAGATCAATCTAAGAAAGAAGTAAGGTAAGAAAGAAAGTTTTTTTTTTTTTTGTTTTTTTTTAGCATTTTTTCTAATCTGGTTATTTTTTCTAATCTTCAAATAAAAATGAGTCCAAAGAACAGATTGCTTTGTGTTAGAGGTCGGGAACCACAGCACATCAAGAGATTTGCTTCCTATATTTTTTTGTCTGTACAGTTCCACTTGGGGGAGCTGTTTACACATTACACACAATGTTTTGACAGTGTGGACCTGTGTCTTTGTACAGATCTCCAGCCATGATGGCATTATAAATGTATGCCACAGTTGAAGGTGACAGAGAGCAATGGTTTTGGGGTTTAGTGTGGGCTCAGAAAGTGGAGCAGTTAAATGCAGCGCCTCTCCAGCTGCTCCATATACAGCAAATGACCCACTTTTTTCTCTCTTCTCCGCTGCCTGACACCAGCCTGTGTTTTCTAGAAGGGGTGGTGTGGGATTTCTAGATGAGGAGACGGGACCAATCGCACACTTTTCCTTCACAGCTGATTGATTTATTGAAGAGATTTGCAGCAGGCAAGAAGTGGAGGGTCTTCATATTGGGATCAGACCTCCCCCAAAAAACAGACAGCAGCCGTACAACAGGGCTACTTGAGATCTTGTCCAAGTGAGTCATTCACGAGCACACGCACGCACGTGCACGAGAAGCACATACTCGTGCACAGCTACCCTTAAACAAACACTGTAAGCTGGCAGGACAAGGACGTTGTCTGTTTTCAATTTGCAGTGTGGCGGGAGGTAAAAAAAACACAATTTATTTGGGTTGAATTTTACTGAGGCTGGTTGACGTGAACACAAGATGCTGGGACATGAGACACAAATAAAACGTCATCTCACACACAAACAGACCTACAAGGTAATGAATGGAAAATGCCACGGGACAAGTCCACCTGATAGGAATTTAAACACTTTGTGCTTCTCAGAGTTGTGATGTTCCTTCTTCGTCTTAACATTGAGCAGAGTATAAATTATGACCCCAGCTGACTTTTCAGCTCAGTATTATTACAACGACACATATATAGTCAGGTTAAAGCTTCTACAATGCACAAAAATAACACCCTGCTTTTTTTTTTTTTAGGTTAAACCTAATAATAACCTGCAAGTTTCCCTTCATTCATGACATCGTGTTTCTTGTTGGGAGTGGCGGCTTTAGTTTTGCTTTGCCCTTATTAATCATGAGTAAGTAACACATCCGTCCCACCCTTTTCCTTTTTCTGCCGCAGTTGTAGGAGCTATTACCTAAATTATATAGTGAAAGCTGAAAGGAATATGCCAATTTAAGAATTGTTATTTCTTGGCTTACAAAAACCTGTGCTGGCTGTGTCAATCTTATCCAAGCTCGTCACCAGTTTTGTATGTAGCAAGGTAGCCAGCTCCACATTCTTCTTGAGGGTACTGTATCAGAGTTTAGGGTAACGTTAGCTGCTCTGTGCTGCTCTCTAGTGGAGTTGGGGAAGTTTACACTCCAGCAACTTGAGCCAAATATGTTACCCACACATTACATTATGAAACACCTACTCAAACCTACTGTTTGTTTGTTTGTTTGATTAGCATGAATTACCTCTGCGTTACCTCCCCCGTTCATATTTTCTAAGCATCCAAAAAGATGTTTCCTTATAATAATGTACCATAATAGCAGGTTTAACTAAATATCCCACCCACAGTACAAGAATAGTGCTACTCCTTTATTTCCATGTTTTCTACATTGATCAGCTAAAGATGCTAACTTTCTTTCTGGGATCTGCTGTTTTCATCTTTTACCATGATATCATGTAGTCACAAAGAGCATATTTATGAGCCTTTTGCAGAGTGTCAGCTGGACACTCACAAAGTTACCGATAATTAGCAAACTAGCTACAACTGATAAAAATCTACAAGCAACAGTTGGCATTTCAGCCAGCAAAACAGATGGTTGCCAGCTACGAATGAGAAGCCTGCTTTAGTCTGAAATCAAAGATGCATTGTTTCAAAATCCCCTAATCATTTTCAAGTGATAATTCTGCCGTTGTTATCGTTGTTAATGGCGTATGTGTTCCGTGTGAGAATGGAAAGCTTGACAGGCATAACAGCTAAGAGAAGCGGGGCTTAGCCAAGTGTCAACTCTTCAGATCTCACCACTATGCGGGTCATGTTGTCAGGTAGGGGGCTGATGTCGACTCCTCCTCCTTCAGCCTGTGTGTCACGGGCTCCTCTGTGTTTGTACAGAGTCTGCTGTTCCTCGCTGGTTCTGTGGACACCGGACGGATCCCCATCTGTCCGCAGAGGAGTCCCGCTCAGTGCATCTAGAACAAGACAGACATTATGGTAACTGAATAGAGTCAGCACACCCACATGGAGAGACATCCAGAGCTCAGAACAACTCCATCAACTAACAGATGTCTCTTGAACTCTGTGGGGTCACCTTTTTTTTTTAGTGCCATGTTTTCCTCATGTTGTTGTAATCCTTCATCTGTACCATCAACTCAGCATATAAAGCAACTATTTTAAATACCAGCCTTTTTTTGATGTTGGCGGTTTTGAGAAAACACAATTGAAATCTCTGCTTGATTTCAAAATGTGTGAAAGGAGCTGTAAAAATAATGACAAAATGTTGTTTTTATAAGGAATCGAAATAGTTGTGCCTTTTTAAACTCTGTGGTCACATCTGTTCTTTATTGGTTACCATAATTTGGGTCATTAACCAGCAGACATGTCCACAGAAAATGAAATGTTTAGAGGTCTTGGAGCAATAACTCACACGATGATAGAAAGAAACCACAACTTACAAAACCAGGAAAAAAGACGCATGAGTGCATTTTCTTTTCATCTGTCATACTGAAGTAGTGCCACGATTTCTTTTTAATTACTGCATTTTAAACTAATAATGCAGCATGTGTGTTTTGGCCGGACTTAAGCTGGTTATTAGTTAATTGTGAAGCGTGATACAACCTTAATTTGGCACCAGGGATGATTGTGTATATACACAATACATGTGGAGCGAGTGTGTGTGTGTGTGTGAGTGAGTGTACTAAGTGTGTATTCACATTTTCATGTCATCTGCTCAACAGATCATAGATGTTTATATTTTTCACATTCACTTTCCTTGAGGAATGTCTTTGTATTTGGTGGGGACAGTGATGACTCACTTTCCTGTGCACATTTTCAGTCAGCAGACTTGCGAGGTCAGCAGAATTTACTGAATTTGAGGCATTAAATCCAGTTTGCTGCCTGGATTTTATGTGAGCTGTTAGGTTAGCTCACTGAATGGGGCTATTAAGTGACAGCATGTTATGAACACCTTGAGAGAAGGAAATACAAGAGTCCGACCAGACTGAGGTACTGGCTCCCCTCTGCCTCTTTCTTTTTTAATTATGTTCAAAATGGCCAAAATTATGTGGACACCCTAAGCAGTAACTACCACAGCTTGAGCCTGAAGCCAGTGTGGAGCTATACCTTAAAGTGCAATCTCACCAACAGCTGCTAAATGCTGGCTCCATCTGACAGGTCATTATGGTCTCAATCATTGAATTTAAGGCCTCAAATCAGTGTGCAGGTGGTTATTTTGGAAATTATCGCTCCGTTAATTTGATTTGAAGACTAGTATCTTTGATGTCTTCTGTGTGGGTAATGATTGACAGTTGCCTCACCGGCTGCTCTCCCAGGTGCTGGGACTCACACGGAGTCGGACTACTGTCACAGTATTTCAGTAAGCTTAATGTTACTTGATTAGGATACCTGTCCTGTTAGCACAGTTTAGCTAAAGTAGCTAATATTAACCTAGCAAACAGACCATTTGGGGGTGTTCAGAGGATGTTAGGGCAGTGCTCAAAGCTATATTTTTGAAAGGGGGGCGCTCAGGTGTTCTTGGGGGGCGTTTGTGTGTCTCTTTTAACTCCAGTTTAGTCCTACATTTGAATGCACTTTTTCAGTTTCATCATTAGACTTCATGGTTTTCCTATGTCTTTTCACAGTGCTGTCAAGTCTATTTTCCTCCGTTTAATGCACATAACTACAGTCAAATTTGGTGCTGAGCACTTTGAACATACGAGTGACCTACACTCAACACTGAACCTGAACGCCTCTTGTGTAGACATGAGGAAACTATGATGAGACTCTACTGCAGTTTGCTGTCATTTATGGTCGCACTAGCTTCTCTGTCCTCTCTTCTGCTCTATTTGTCGGTGTTTGTGTTTAGCTTAGTTTGTAACGTATATAAAAATTTGGCAAATTCCTGTAAACTTAGCTACTGATTCAAACAGCCCCTCCCCCCTAACCCGCAGCAGAGGAAAGAGGACAGAAGACAGGAAGAATGCCTGATAGTGACTGGTGTCTTTCTAAATTTCACTCAGTACTTTAATGTCAGGATTATTATTTGTTTTACTGCCACTTTTGATTTCTTTCAAGTGAGATATTATTGAATTTATAAAGTGACTTTGCTGATTGAAACATCAGTGTTGCTCTTGTAAGAAACTATATATTGTCACATTTAAAATATAAATCTATTCTTGTTCTGAATTGTTTTTTTTAATGATAATTCAAAACTTCCCAATTCGTTAGTATTGAAAAAGAACTGATAAAAAATATTGATAAATGCTCTTATTTCTTTCCTCTGATGTTTCGTTCAAGACAAAATGCCGCCAGTATCCTGTGAACTTTGGAACAAAGAATCTAGAACAACAGTCAAATATTAACAGACAGTATAAATCATTATCAGCTGGATCATAAAGTCTGATGTGCGTCTTTTATTCCAACAATGAAAGAAAAGTGCTGAGATGGCATTAATGCAGTCTGTTGTATCTCTGTGATATGTGCAAAACGGGCCAAATAAATTGTTTGTGGATAAGATAAAGATAAAATCCTAACCATAGCCGACCCAACAGCTGGCTCGTGGCGACAGCCTGACTATGGGAGGATGAGAAAATCTGGTTCAAATCCATTCACTATAAGCATGTTATACAAACGTTTTGTGATCATTATTTTTTTATGGTACACAATGCATTTTTTTAAATAAATATTTGAATGATAATAGTCTAAAATTTGTGAAAGTGCATAGTTTTTAGTCAAATAAAATCAAATTTTCTTGGGGGATGACTCCCAAACCCCTGACCAAAACCTTTGAACTGGTTATTTTATTTGAATGCCGCAGGTGGATAACATCATAAAACAATAACTTATCAGCGAAATGGCACAATCTCCAGTAGCCTCAGATTTTCTCCTTGGTAGACTGCTCTTGTTTTCCATTGGAACAATCAATAAGAACACCTCTTGTTTGGCACCAGCACCAAATTACCACTTTCTGATTGGCTGCTGTTCGTGATCAATAATGAGACATCATTAAAGTTTGACTATAGAATTTCTAACTGTTGCATTTGTTTAACACTCACACATAAATATAATTCATATTCACAAAAATATTGTTTTGCTCTCTGCATGGGAAACTAATGATAATGATATTCAAACTCTCCAGTTAAATCAAATCTGTTATTTGGAATCCAATGACATGCCCTTTTAATTATATAACACAAATAATAATCAACATTTGTATTCAGGGGAGACAATTAGCCTACATTTTAATTGATGGGGGGAGGGTGGGAGGGGGGCAGTAAGGGACCTGGATAATGGACAAGGGGACGCTGGCCTAAATAAGGTTGAGAACCACTGCATTAGTGCAAGTTTGCAGCGCTCACTGTTCCAAAGCTAGCTTTAGCTTTGGTCTGAGGTCATGGGGGGGGGGGGGTTCCAGGGTGTGAAAGGCAACACCCTTCACTTCTTATTTGTAAGATACTGTCTCCAAACAAAAAAGCAAACCAACAAAAAAAAAAAAAACCACAAGCTACAACTCTGGGCTTTAAACTGGCTCCAATGCAAAGAAATAGGTGATGTCACACCTCACTACAGCCATCTTTATATACAATCTATGGGACACCCTCAACCCTCTCAACGTACTTTTATATACTTAAAGCCTGTGAGATTTTTCATGGTGAGTAAATATCTGCAGCCAGGGTCCAAAATCAGGAGAAAAACCTTCCCAGAAGAGCGTAGGCTTTTATAGCAGCTGATTAATCCCCAAAGTTTTGGATTAAGTTGTTCAGTAATCGCATATAACTGTAATGTGTGGGTGTCCACATACTTTTAGCCATATAGTGTGTTTATTAGATTAGTAGCGAGGTGTTGTGGAGGAAAGATGAAATAAAAATGCTGACACATGCATCAGATGGGGAAGATCTCTCTTATTTTCACACACAGCTCACAACAACGTAGACACAGACAATTCCAACTTTACAGAATGTGACGTACCTTTTTATACCAAAACCAGGCTATGGGTGTGTATTGCATTGGTATCGCGTGTTGTGGCTAAGTTTTCTGTTTTCCAGACTTCTTGGCACCTTCCAATTCTAAGGAAAGGTGAGACATCACCCAATATTTCACTCTCTTGGACTTTAACCAAATGTGGATAGGCATCTCGGTACTGTGTGTGTGTGTGTGTGTGTGTGACACGCCGTGAAGACGTTTTCCTGCTGTTTTGGTAAGATGACGCATATCGGTGTTGATATGTCACGAACCTTGTTCCCACTCCAACCATGATGACCATACCTCATCATACCAGGTCACCTAACTCCCACACACTGGTCCAAACTTCCACAGAGGAACGTTAGTTGTTGACTTGCTCATTTGTCACTTAATTTTTCATGACATCAACATCTGGCTATTTAGCTGCTTATATGATCCACTTTTTTTTCACCAGCTATTTGCTAGATGCTACAGTGGATTTTTAGAGCTTTTTTTTGCTGAAAACAGCTGCTGCTGAAACAAGATTGATGAGAGAGGCGAGACAGAAACAAAACAGTAAAGTTTCAAGTTGTCAAACTAAATCAGTGAGATGAAAGACACTAAAACATACAACTGTGGGGAAGTGCAGAGTCAGGTGATAGTTCTTTGTGGGTTTGTAACTATAAACGACTCCTTTCACATTACACATCGTCATTTGATCCATTTGTTAATATAAAAATATTCATTAGTGCAGCTTCAGATAAAGATATATCATTATAAAGACAGATAAAACATTAAATCAAGTGACATTTCTATTATCAGAGAAGTAAAATATAATGAGAAAGAGACTGAAAAGACAAAATGGGACAGGAGAAATTGTGGAGAGGTTATCACACACACAAGGGAGACTGCCCTAATGAGGAATCTTGTTGTACGGTGCAGTGAAAGCTATTTCCACAGCTTCAGAACAAGAGGCTCCTAATTGGGTCAGATTGGCAGGACTCAACATCACTAAACAGTTGAGGAGGCGTCAAACAGCAGGAGGAAGAGATGAGGAGTAGGAGGAACACTCAAGAGGCAGATCAGGGACTAAGCGCTGGTGCAGTGATACTATACATGATTGTACGTGTGTTTTTCTTCTCCCTTTACACTTTATGGGTCACTTTTGGTCTACAAACTTCACGTCGAACTTGTTTTCTTTCCTGGATCACCTCATGAGTCAGGCCTTATTGCCTAAAATCATTGCTGACCTGACTAATGCTCTAGTTGCTGAATAAGAGCAAATCTCTGCAGCCAGGTTCCAAAATCAGGAGAAAAGCCTTCCCAGAAGAGCACAGGCTGTTATGGCAGCTGACTAATGCGCATAGTTTTGGATTAAGCAATCACATATAACTGAAATGTGTGGGTGTCCACATACTTTTAGCCATACAGTGTATACATTAGATGAGTAGGTGATGAACATTAGCTGTTGACTTTTAATTTATGCCTTAATGTGGGTATAAATTAAGTGCTGGTTCTAATTTCTCAGGTGTGAGTTTTCCATGAAGGAATATCTGGTGTCTATTTAGCTGCTATATGCTCCATTTTAGGCAGTCGAATCAAAACAATGAGCTGAAAGACACTAAAACATAGAGTTGAGAGGAACTGCAGAGTCAGGTGATAATTCTTTGTGGGTTGGTCACTACGAGCGGCTGCTTTCACATTACACATCGTCATTTGATCCATTGTTAATATAAAAATATTCATTCGCACAGCTTAAGATAAAGCTTTATTATTATAAAGACGTAGATAAACATTAAATCAAGTGACATTTCTATTATCAGAGGTTTAAAATATAATGAGAAAGAGACTGAAAAGACAAAATGGGACAGGAGAAATTGTGGAGAGGTTATCACACACACAAGGGAGACTGCCCTAATGAGGAATCTTGTTGTACGGTGCAGTGAAAGCTATTTCCACAGCTTCAGAACAAGAGGCTCCTAATTGGGTCAGATTGGCAGGACTCAACATCACTAAACAGTTGAGGAGGCGTCAAACAGCAGGAGGAAGAGCTTTGAGGAGTAGGAGGAACACTCAAGCGGCAGACTCGGGGACTAGGCGTTAGTGCAGTGATACCGCACATGATTGTTCATGCATTTTTCTTTTCCCTTTACACTTTATGGGTCACTCTTGATCTACAAACTTCATGTCAAACTTGTTTTCTTTCCTGGATCATCTCTAACCCTGACCGACTGTCTGCATGTTGACCTGGATTAATGTCCAACGAAGAGGGGCTAAAAAAGAGTTCAGTAATGGGCTTTGCATAAGGACTTGAGCTAAGCGAGACACGGTAGCGCCAGAGAATGTGCAAACTGCTGCGGATAAACATTTTAGTGACTTTGAAACACGGCCCAAAAATTATTTGTCTAAAACGACAGATCTGACACATTTGCCTGTGAATAGCAGTCGGCTTAACTGTAAATACACTCTCTGCATCCCCCTCTATTAGCACGATACATGTATTCTGAAAACCCTCTAAATTTAGTATATTCCTGTTGACTGCCAGGATGGCGTCAGTTCAGTTCTATGCATCCTCACAATGTCAGATTTCCCGCTGTTTAATCCCACATATCTTGCAGTGCCAGGATTGTGGACCTGAAACGCTGGCTTATTTTGTTTTCTACGATAAAACAAACATGTCAGCTATTTCGAGGCAACGGCACCTGCGTGGCAGCGGTGTCCACTGGTATCTGCCTCCTCAGATGTGTCTGCATTGCAGCTACCACAAATCTAGTGGGTGTTGGGAGTCACATCGAACTAGGACACAGTATTTGAGCCATATACAGCGTGCTATGGATATAGAGATTGTGTTCATTCATCCCATTACTGTCTCCCACGCACCTATTTCCCATTTCCCTGATCTCTTGGTCTCTCTTTGTCTTTTTCCAGAAGCATACAGCAGCTCTGTGGCCTTCTTTCATGACTTTTTTTTTTTTTGCTTCTTAAGGAAAATTTGCACTATTTATCCTTATCTATTCTTTCTTTAATCTTTTTTTTTGTTGTTGTTGTTGACATCAAAGAAGCACATGAGGTCACACTTTTACCATTTAAAAGAAGCTTTTGAAGGCCAGGCAGGAGCTGAGACAAAAACTGATGGTCTTTCAGTCTGTTCAGCTGGATGAATTCCAGGGATGAAAGATAAATTTCCTCTGAAAATGATCTCTTTCTGTTTAGATGATGCACAACACTTTAAAGTTCAAGCAGAGGTGAGGATTCACCCAGGGTACATGAACTTGGTTGGGGAAAAGGAGAATTATTTTCAGGCCCCACAGAAGAGAACAAAAGGCCAACATCTTTGCTCCAGAGGCAGATATGCAGAAGAGAGTGAGCCATTATGTACTGTCAAAACACAGAAGAGGAGAGATGATTAAATCTCAAGATAGAAACATAGCCTTGACCCTGTAGCAATCCTGTTTTGTGCGCTGTTGGCGTTTAGACATAGAGTCGGTGTCAGGACGGGGAACAGCAAAGCACCTGCAGTATTCTGGCAAAAGCATCATTAGTGGAACAGTAATCACAACCTGAGGTCACTGCTATGTGTGTCATCACAGTTAAGCACAGTGGTTTTATTGTGTTCGGATTTTAAGAAGGGCGATCCGTGTTAAAACCAGCCTGGAGCTTATGGCGTGGGTGGAAGCCATTTGGCACCTCATGCTCAGAGGAACAGCAGTAACCATAACACACAATCACAAACACTGGCAGCTGGACTGATAAGCACCCGAAAAGAGAAGAAAAAAATGTGCTTCGATAAATACGGACATATGGATGAAGCTCAAAGTTGAAGTGAACTGTCACAGTGGAGTTTTTGTTTACATTGGGAGCAGATTTCCCAACTTGCAGATGACATGGTTCCAGCCTGCAGCTGGTGTCGGCTTTTCAGTGTTGCGTCATTTATGGTTTTCACAATAGATTGATAGACTGTATAGTAGCTTCTAGCTAAACTGAATCCTTTCAGAATCAAAAATGCACTTTAGTCTGAAGTTTGAAAGATACACTGAAATGACTTGTTAACTGAAGAATCTATCTAATCTGGAAAATCTACAGTTATGTTCCCTTTGGCTAAAATAATAAAACTTTCCGTGGCAACCTAGAAATAGTTGTGAAAATACTGGTGTTGTGGCATTTTTAGTTCATGTAGGCCATTTGTCTGCAACCTCGGGCCCACCTGGACAATTGATCAACACAGCCTGTCAGTTTTAGATTAAAACTGTGTTGTAAAGATGCCATCAAGTTTGAAACTTTAATGTCAGACAGAAGCCAAAATCTGTAAATGTGAGCGGAGGTGTTTGAGTCTTTAAGTTACTCTGTTAATCTTCTTTTGCTGTTTGGCATTAATCTTGACTATTGGCAGCTGTTTGCACAGCAGGTGCGTTGCATTGTATTGGAATTATTTAGTTATAAACACAGACTTTTATTTCATCCTCACTGTCTGTTACTTGAAAACTGCTTAAATGGTCACCATGATCAGGTTTTTGACATATGACCTATGATTCAAAAGGAACTGTCCCTCAAATTAAAACGGTGCACAATGTTCTGTGCATTTTATGAAGTCATATACAACAATGTCAAGCCATCCATCCTCTGTATTTGAGGATTGAGACACTTCTTGATGTAACATTGGCATAATCAGACCTGCTGACTAAGCCCCATGTGTGGAATAGGGATCCTGGTGACCTGTTGAATATCATGTGCTAGGAGGGGGGACCAGCGCGGGGAGGTGAACCAGAGTTTCTAGCATAAGAGGGCAAGAAGTCCCTAGTGGCTTACTGAGTGGGAAAATAATTAGTGACACGGGGTACCGCACGAGTCACTACGCTCCATAGTTTACTTTATTATTGCTGCTTAAATTCAGGGAAGGAGTATGGTTGCTTTCCAACCCAACCTGTCTTTGCACATGAAGGACAATATTAAAAAGGAATTTCTACACATAGATCCACAGTCACAATTTGATATCCTACATAATGCAGACACAAGTAAGGGCCACCAACCAAACACCAGCATTTATAACAGAAAAATTTCAATTAATTTCAATGGAATCGCTCGCTGAGGCTAAATTAATCTGCTAGGAACTGCTGCTAGGACTTCAACTTTGGTAAACTTTGACACTGAAGTTCATGCTGTTGAACAGTTGCAGACCTTTTTTATAGAATGGAAGGAAGCATTCAACCTATTTTATATAACTCTTCCTTAGCCAGAGTTTAAACTGCTCTACAAAAGAGATGTGGCATGGTCTGTAGTCAGTTGTGAGACTTGTTCACACCTGGCATTAACACGTGTGTCCTCTTGTGATAGGGTCTCACTTCCCTTCCCTATAAACAAATAAACATGTATGTATTTAAATATGATTTCCGTTTGCAAAGACCAAATGCGTTGTTCTTTTTAACCAGCAGGAGGCAGCAATGCACTTCCCACACCTGGTTTGCCTGAAATTTAAAAATATTGCTGAAAAATCCATTTTGTCCGTTTTGGTGGCTTCTTCTTATTATTTCACACTATAATATGACGCCGTTGGGGCCTGAATGGGTACGTACTTACGCTTACGCAGATGATGTCAGTTGTGTAGGCGGTCTTTCAATGTGGCCCAGGACAGCGCTAAAAGAATGTGGCCATATGTGGCCCAGACCACCTCTTAATGCGGTCTGAGCGATTGGATCTCAATGCTTTTTCAGAGCATCTCTGTACTTAGTGCTGTCCATTTGCGATCGGATCACCCAAGACATCTTAATGCCAGGTGTGAACAGGGCCTTTGATCTCTCCAATCATAGCGCAAGTAGTCACAACCACCACCTATTTAGCAAGGAGCTGTGCCACTTTTTGATGTGAGCAGGCACTCACACATAACATTATCAGGCTGTGGGAAAAGGGCCCAAAATAGAGACGCCGCTGTACGAACGTGAGACTGACAACTGGTGCTGAATCCTGAGTATAGGGCACACGTTTCAGCGATGTAGATGAGCGCTGACATTCTGCTGGACTCTGTCATCTTATGTTAGGGGGGGATCTGTCTCTCTGGTCTCTGCACTGTGTGTCGGGTTGTCCTCTGCAGAGCTAGGGTCCTGATCAGAGGAAGTGGGACTACAGGAGAGGCCAGATAAACTGGAGCACCACTGATTGTTGGAGGAGGAGCGGGAGCAGAAGAACGGGGGCTGGCTAAAAATAATATATCTCCAAGGAGAACAGAAATACACACATACAGACACACACAGAGGAAGGAAGAGGTGTACACAGCATACATATACTGTACAGGAGATGCAATGAACAACCAAGTGCACAATATTTGGGGTGATTAGACACAGTTTGAGATGGAATAAATCGAGATAGAACAGCAAAAAAAACTTTCTAAATGTATTCTAGACACATCTGCTGCTCTCATTGACTTTTTCTGCTATTAAAAAACGCCCACTGGAATAAAAGCACAAGTCATAATTGAAGTGACTGGCTAACCTCAAATATTTATCTGCTAAAAAAGCAACATTTCCAACCACATGATCTGTATTTTTCAAGCAAATTAACACCAGACACTTGGTTTTCTCAAATCAAAAATCTGAAGGTTTTGTACCCTAAAATAATCCAGACCTACACACAGCCCTTCATTTGCTTCCTGTGGCTGACAGAGAGAAATATCAGGGGACCTGTTAGCTTCACACACACACACACACGCACACACACACATGCACACACTTGCATTTCCACCAAAAAAGTGCCCAAAAACTATTTTCAAGCCTGCCTGGTGCTCGAGTTAGTGGCAAGGAATTCAGGTCAGATAATATTTCTTTGAACCTTCCAAGATTTCAGACTTCTGGGAACCAATCTGTGCAGCACTATTTTGAAGAAAGACAGTCGAAATGGTGTAAATATTAAAGTATATGTAAATACCTGCATGAATTTGCTGTTGGCATTGAAGAAAAGAGGGCTTACCTTCATGCTCTCGAGCCCACACTCTCCCCAGTTCAGCCTGGGAGAGACAGATGAGGAGAACAGCATAAAGCCCCATGTCCAGCCGACTCTTCTCCCTCCGTCCCCAGCTCTTTATCACTCGTCTTCTTCTTCTTCTCCCCTGCTTCCCTTCTTGCTTCGCTGGAAGAACGGGGCGCCTCGCACTCCTCCACTCCCCTCGCTCTCTCTTCGCCTTTGCTCTCCCACACACCTCACCTTTCTCCTCACCTCAGCCAAGGTTTACTGCTTTTCTCCCCTCCTCTGTCTCTCTCTTCTCCAATTTATATCCTTGTTTGGCCCTCCGAATGACTTCTAGGAGGACGGATACATGGCAGCAGAAGAGTTGACAAACAGCTCAAGTGTTGCTTAGTGAGGAGTTGTCTTCTCTTTCCTCTCACTTTTCTCCAATGTCATTATTTTCTGTTCCTTGAAATAACTCTTCACTCCTTCCTCCTCGCTCCCCCCTCTGTCTGCCTCTCTCTCCGTCTCTTTCCTTGTGTTTGTCTCTGTTTCTCTCTCAAACAGAACTCTGTGTTTTTTAAAGGCTTCCCCAAAGAGGAAATATTTATGTATTTCTGCTTTTTTTTTTCTTACCATCCAAACAAAAAAACAAAAAAACAAAAAAAAAGAAGAAAGAAAGGGGGTTGGATTTGGGAGGAGCATGTCTCCCTCATGTGGATGCATGTTGAACCAAAACAAATGTGATAGTTTAATGGTTGTTATTTTGACAAAAGCCTCCTGTGTGGTTTGTTTGAAGAGGTATTACATGGATTGATGCAGTTTGTATGTTTTTTTTATTATTATTTTACAACTGAATAAGGGTTTATTACAAACATGTTTCTTTTTGTCATTCCATAGCTGAAAATGAAACGATGCACTGAAAATCCAGCTGTCATTCATACACAGAGGACACGGGATGGTTTTATTAGCTGTTAGTGTTGTCAGGGTTTATTATTATTTATTGAATTGTACCAGACCTTACGTTTCTGTTTCCCCATCTGTTATTCTGATAGCTCTATTTACCACTGGAGAGAGTTTTATCATGTTGTTGGTGCATTTTTTTTTTTTTACAGTCTCAGAAATGTCCTTAAACAGCTGGGTACTGAAGTGGTTCACAAAAGGACTTATTATAATCAAAGGACTATTTTCAGCCGCGGATTAATACAGTGAGTTTTTATGAGACTGTCCTCCCAAATGACACAATAGGTCGTAATGTCAGTCACCCAAAAATAACATATAGTTAAGTTTGATTGACATTATATCTAGCAGCTGTAGCAATTATGACCCGGAGCAGCGGTACAGGTGTAGACGACATCTATAGTAGTGTATAATTTAAACCCAAATCTTTCCCTAAACATCACCACGTGGTTTTGGTGCCTTAACCTAACCAGACCGTAAAACATCACTGATTTTGAACAGTGATTTATTTTTTGGAACGCACAGACAAATGATTACGGTGTCAGATTAGAAAAACGTACCTATATGTCATTCTGGGGCGCTTAGTCAACAGCGTATTTCGTCGTTTCATTTGGAGGACTTTGCTGGTGTTTACAGTAGCAGGATGGTGTGTGTGTGGGATTGACTCAAAATAAACTACTGTGCTTATGTTTATGGTAATGTAGCAACATGTCACCCACTGCAGAGGTGTGATTATGTGTGTGTATGTGATTGATGTCTTTTTAATCTTTTTTGGACAATGGAGCTCGATGGCTCAGATGAATAAGCTATTTCAGGCTTTGGCCACATAGACGATATTTGTTTGTGGGATAAACTCAGTGTAGGTTTTGGTTTTCTTTTTCATCTGATTTGTTGACAATAAGAAAAACACGGAATAGAACCACCAGAACCACCCGATCTCCCAGTGGGATGAGATGATGAAATGTCTGTATGAAATTTAAACGGACAGTTTTTCACAATAAAGTGTATTGTTCCTTGAATGCTTTGATAAATGCAAAGATGATCATTTATTACATTGCTTAGCAATCAATAATCATTATACTGATTTAGGTAATGGCTTATGATTTTTATCTTTTTATCAGAGTGATGAACTTTGTATGCTAATAGAACATAATTTGCTTAATGTAATACAGGAATGAAGAAGTAGTAAAAGCAAGACTTGTGGAAGTGAGGCATTTTCGGTAAATGTCAAACACGTCTTTCAAAATAACTGTAATGGTGTACCAACAGTTAACTCAGGTTCAGGTCACAACCAGGAGAAGTGAAACATCCTAGGAGTCAGAACAGACGAGGACAAGAAGGAGGACATCTCGACCAATCAGAAGACAGCAACTCCTGGATCGCACTTCCTTTTTTGTATCATAAAAACATTGATCAGGAAAGAGACAGGGGTTCAGACTCGTGAACTGACTGACACTCTGTTGCTTGTCAGGGAAACTATAGTCAGACCCAGAGCTCTTTAATTTTGCATTTTCTACTGGTGTTAAAATAAAACTGATTTTAAGCTTCAAAATCTTCTCCTATCCTCAACAACAACAAGTGACATTGAAATATGCTGTGAGCTCCCCTGGTGTTTTTCTAATGTTAGTGTGCATTCCTTGATATATACTCTAGCAGTCAATCTTATGTTCATGTGGACAGGTGGAGACAAGAAAGCGTGCTGTGCTTCGCAGAGAAGGAACAGGCTTTGACAGATTAGTAGCCTATAGCTAATACTATGACACTTTCCATTAGGGGAGTTATTTCTTTCTTTAAATTTCTAAATTCCTGACTGTGATTTTTTGAGCTTCATCTCTGTGTGGGGGTGTTGTTTTTCCTCATGTGTCTGGACTCCTTACTTGTTCATGAGGTGCCATTATTTGGCCAAAACTCTGAATGAGTTTTGGCATTCTAGTAACAACACAGATGTGCTAGTCGAACTTTGACATCAGTGGGAGTTTTTGATTGAAAATGTGTTCAGTGACAGACTTAACATGTAGATCCAACAGTCTAGTCTGACCTCGCATTCGTGCATATATCATGTATCAAAAGTACATTCACTAATTTTGTTACGACGTACAATGGCATTGCCAGACCTCAGAATTTCCTGCTGACTCAGTGTTGATGTTTTGAAACTCGGCTGTGAACTGTGTTAAGTTTCAAAAAGTTAGGGGAAATCCTTGAAACATCAGCCGTTGTTGATTTGGAGACACCTGTGTCTCGTAAATATAAAGTTCCCAGAGTTCTGTTCCAAATGAATTGACGTGTATTGACCACTGGGGGAAGCAAACACTTCTTAAGCAGATAATCTGTTAGAAATGAAGCAGGGAGTCAATCATGTTATGCCACTTTTTGCAAGTACTTCTGCCAGAAATGACTGTATTTCACTTTGTAGATGCTTAAGAGCTCACATTGCCACAAATGCATTATATTTTAACTAAACTTCTCAACTGTTCCGCAATAAAAAAAAAACATCTTGTGGTTCTCTAATTGAACACTTTTATTATGAAGCAGTAGCAGTAGAAATTGGTCAGTGTTGTTGTTTTTAGATTCATCCACTCTGGACACAAAAAGCTCTGTTTTCAGATATGAAAAAAATGGCTTAGTGTGGATGTACTCTAAGACTGTCTCCAAAATCACTCCCTCATAGTGCTGTCTAACATTACTCTTGGCCACTTTACTTGAGTGTGTGAATTCTGGGAAATGCATGCTCTGTATCTACATGTAGGCTCTTCAATACTCACCTTATATCGGTAAAGAAGACCCATCATTAAGCCGCCTTTGCTTGTTTACACTGAATCAAAAACAAAACTGACATAATGCCACCTCTGTATGTGCTTTTACATAGCATGCCAGTGTTCAGGATTCAGAGGTGTGACGTGTAACACAGCAGTGTCAGCTCCCTGTCCCACCATGCCGACTGTTAACACACAGTCAATCCTGCTCTGTGACTACCTCCGGAGCCAGCTTTTTTGGCAGAACAGCTCTGGTGTTAACATGCTTCCATGTATCTGATTATTTTTATCCTTAATTTTCACACAAAAGTCAAATTTCACACAAAGCTGATCTTTTTTTTGTTTGTTTGTTTTAAAGAAGCTTTTTGATTGAAAAACTCTGAGATCCACTTAAAATTATGATCCCAGATGGGATTTAAATCATGGGAGCAACTCTGCCAAAAAAAGCTGAAGAACAGAAGGGGACATGTAATCCATGGGCACGGATTGTGAATCTGTGTGCACAGTTTACATTGACTGATTGAATTGTTTATTTAAGTGTCCTACACCTTTCTGGTGCCCAGCCCCTATGGGCTTACAAGACACAAGACAATAACAAGGATGACCACATGACAGGCTATAATGTACTATTCCACAAATTCAGAAAGAGAGCATTTTGGAACATTTAGTTTACATGGAAGAAAAGTCCTGTTATGATGGATACAATGTTCTCTGTCTTAGCTGCCAAGCATCTCCTATAAATCTCACTAGAACAAAAATCTCCATATTAAAAAGCCAACTCAGCATCGGACAACCAAAACAACTCAGAGTTTTTCAATTGGATCTTTTCAAACAAACAATTCCTCAAGTCATTGTACAAAGGGCAATAAAATACAAAACTAAATTCATCCTCGACATCACAAGATCACAAAAAACACATAAATGTTGCTCTTCAGGGATACCTTTATATCTACCTACCTCAGTTGCAAGTGGTGAAGTAACAGTTCTTAACTGAGAACACAGGGACCTTTGCTTTCTCTGTAAATTTAGCTTTATATGTGGTTCTGTACAATAATTGTCTTTGATTTGAATGTAGTTTCTAAGCTTTTGCATCTTACACGTCTTCCTTCCATTGTTCCTTATAGATGTTAACTCATTTTTGTTTGACTGCATTTATATTACACTGCAAGTTATCCCTGAAAACTAAAATTCAAATCAGAAAGAGGAAATATTGCAGCAACCTCTCTCGACCAAGGATAATTGTGTGCTCGATTACAAATCTGTTTCACAGATTTACACGTCAAGTTTTTTTTCCTACCCTGTGACCCCAGGGGGGCTATTTACTTAAGACATTTGATGTTGCTTTCCCTTTAACTTGTGGGTAGAAAAAGTTTTGGCAAAACAATTGAAGCCAAACAAAGCGTGTAACCCAAGTGATGCATTGATCCAATTACATCAATGTCATTGGGATTTAATTTGGACAGGAAAAATATGGTCAAATGTCACAGCAGAGAGGGAGAGTACTAATTATCTCAAGGTTGGACTGCCAAAAAGCCACAAAACACATAAATAAAAGTATCAGGGGGCTTCACAATCGCACTTAACCATGACAAGGAGTCAAGAAAGGCAGATGGAGAGAAAAAGTGGGAAAGGGCTCCCCCCCTCCATTCCCCCACAAAGTATGTTTTCTCCTATGATCCTGTATATTTGACAGGCCAGTTTCCTTGAATAACATTTGCTGTGATTTTAAAATCATAACAGTGGGGAATGGCTTGATTTGCAACGATTGGCCTGCAGTGACCTTTGCTCCAGATTCTCCTCTTCCTTTTTTTTTTACCTGGCACAAAGAAGACACAGGGCTGTTTCCCATTATAGTGGGAGTCACACTCTTCTGTCTTGTTCCAATTGGAAACAGGTTATAGAGAACATTATTTAAACCTGACCAGAGATGCAGTTCAAACCTCTGAGGCTAAAATAAAAGACAACTTTGGCTATACTGTATTTAATGATGAGGTAGTGCATTTATCTATTTTTCTGTTTGTCTGTGGACCCAAAACAATGAACACATTTTATTGTCATTAATGTTAGCACTACAAGTCCTTAAAAAATGTGCTTCTAAAGGATTACTGCCATCATGTCTAAATAATCGTAAAGGACAGATGTGGAGTCAGCAAGGCAGGCTTATTGCCATTACTGGAAACTGACAAGCCATTACAAGTAGTGGTTTCCTTGTGTTTGAGCTGGGCACATGGCGTGCTTGTCCACTCCAAGATGAATCAAATTCAAGATCTTTGTTGTAAGTCATCCCTTTTACTTGTTTTCACTGTTTTTTGCATTAAAATATAGCAAAAACAGTCAAGGTTTTCCTCTAGGTCTCCAAAGCAGCAATGACCCATTTACAAATAACCTGACAATGAACATTAAGTGTCATTAACTTTATTGTTGAAGAGACAGATGTTAACACAGATAAAGATACCTCACTTTTGAGACAATCAACAGTTAGTGGTCAGAGTAGACATTACCGCATCATTCCAGACTGATGGATTATGGGAACTCAACTATTGACTGTGATGAGTAACCAAAAGAAGTACTTCAATTTTGCATTTTTTTTGTAACCTAAGTCTGAGAAAGTCTGATAAATATTGCACATAATTTTGTGATATTGTAGGAATGGATTGGACTGCAAAAAGAATTTATAGACAAGGAGTGTCCCAGTGTATTTTGTTTCATGCAGATTCAATTTCAATATTGGACCATTCTTCAGAGTCATAAATTATGTCAAGTGCCAGAGTTTTTCAAGTTTGTTCTGTCTACAATAAGAAGAAAGTTGAGACTGGGGGAAGATTATGGTTATGGCAAATGAAGAAGAGCTTATTAGCTATTAATCCTCTCATTTATTAAAAAGTCTACTCCACAAAAGAGAAGTGCTTTTCAGACAGGAAACAAGAGTTGATAGCGCAAATACAGATTTTGAATGTGAATTTATTGTCCCGTAAGCGTCTGAGCTAACAGGCCTCCTAACTTGCTAGCTCAGATTGCTTTTTCCCTTTTCAGTAATCTTTACTGAAGGAAATAATATACAGTCATAATTATATTATTATTATTATATTTGTTATTGTTATTGTTGTTGCTGTGCATCTCTCTCGTTTCCTCATTCTCTCTCTCTCTCTCTCTCTCTCTCTCTCTATTCAGTTCACTAAGCTTTATGATGGAATAATTGTACATAAGTTATCTCATATTTACCTTTTATACTGCAACTAACCTTTTTCATTACAGTGTGCAAGTGTGCTGTATGCTTGAGTTGTTTTTCAGGAAGCTATAGAAGTGTGTACGTGACTGCCAGCCGATGACTCAGCCGAAGCTTGAGCTATTGTCAAGAAACGGGAACCGTACCCCAACTGCAGAGGATCGACCGAGCGAGAAATGGCAATTCTTTTATAAGAATAATACAACAGATATCAAGAAATGCAAATGTTTTATGTAAATGTGTCACGTTGCTGTTGCTGTTGCTGTTGCTGTACCCCCACCCTTTAGAGCAGCAACGTTCATGTAACTAGGGAACTCCTAAGGTGAATAAAAAGAGAGGTTTCGGCGGGATATGCTTCAGAGCTGTTGGAGATTGTAACTGAGCATATCCCTGTCCGTTCTCCTTGCAAGCAAAAAACCTTAACGCTGTGTCTTGTCCTCCTTTGTCTGATATTTTGAATGTTTTAGGTTGCCTGAACCTGACACTTTATTGGCATGAATGTCATTTGAACAATATTGCCAAAGCATAAAGGATAATACAATTCATTAAAGAAAATAAAATCAACGAATAAAAAGAACAAGAGAATGGCGGAAAACATTAAACACCTGTTTTGTGTGTGTGTTTGTGGTGGGGGTTTTTGGGCATGTTTGTTTGTGTGTGTTGGTGAAAGATTGTTAGATGAAGATTTAGCCAATCTAACTTTACAATTAGTCCTTAGACCACTGTGTGTGTCTATGTGTAGCTCTACTGTATAGTTACATTCACTTTTAATAATCACATTTATAGATGAAAGTATTGCCATAACATCAAGGATAATACAATTCAAACTCTCTCCCCTCTCCCCCTCCCTCTTTCTTTGTCAACCCAACCAGTCAAGGCAGATGGTCGCCCCCCTGGAGCCTGGTTCTGTTTGAGGTTTCTTCCCATTAAAGGAGAGTTTTTCCTTGCAGCTTTGCCAAGTGCTTGCTCATGTGGGAATGTTTGGTCTCTGTAAATTGAAGAGTATGCTGTTGACCTGCTCTATGCGAAGTGTCATGATAACTTTTGTTGTAAATTGGCGCTATATAAATAAAAATTTATATTGATTTGACTTTGACAATCTTGAGAGAAAAATACATATCAGCACAGAGAAAATGGAAAGGAGCTTGGAGAGCTATTCTGACTGGCTAGTGCTAATATGTTCATTTCTTACTATCGGGGCAGTGGTTAGCACATCAGCTACAATCTCAGCCTCTTCCGCTGCCCATTTTGCAAGGATATATGATTAAAAGTTTGTTTTGCCACTTTCTGGTGTGACCAGGCCACAAGACCTGATATAAAACAACATGTTATGTTTTATTTTGGCTGCATGATTTTGTAGATTCTATTGATCTTTTTTGCAACTACTAATTTTTACTACTATCACTATGTTTAATAATACTATTACTAATATAATGTGCCAGCGGAGCTCTGCAGGTGTCTAAAAGATACGTACATTTCTGGCATTTTTTGTTCCATGGTCTGGAACCAGATTGTTTAAGACACAGAGGATATAGGATGAAACATGAATGATTGCATCTGTTAAGATATGACACATCAATCAACGACAGATCAAATTTTGACAATTTTCTACAACTGCAGAAAACAGTGAAACAGCATTTTTACACGCAACCTTGACATTTCTAGTGCCATGTATTGATTATAAGCTCTACTTAAAATTGTTTAAGGGCAATATTTGCTTTTTGTTAGTGTTCTCTGGCCTAATTTCACCCTTCACTTCACTTAAAACAGCTCTCTCTGTGGTGTGGAATGTCTGCCCACTAACACACTAAATGGCTCTGTGGTATTTCTAGCACATCGTTTTAAAATGTGACTTCAATTTAGGGAGTAAACGTTAGAACGCTGTGTGCTCACATGCTGACATTCACATTGCCAGGTGTATTACAGAGCTGCAGCCAGACACCGGCAAAATGACAACAGTGAGCAACTCCAATGTAGGCCATTTGTCTAAATTTTATTCCCAGTTGCAGCAATGTTAATTAAAACACCTATATATGACCATACATATATTGTGAGATGATTGGTACCATTGTTAAGCATTTGAAAAACATTGTTTTCGATCAAAGGCAGGGATTCTCAGTTGGTTGGTCCACCACTTTAGTCCAGACCGAAATATCTGAACTGCTTTGATGGATCACCATGAAATTTTGTACAGATGGTGATCCCCAGACCTTTCCCCATCCTCTGGGCAAAAATTTCTGTTTATCCAATACTTTGGACTAAGTATACTAAATACTTGCAAAACGAATTACATTCCAATCAGTTTCCATTGTACTCGATGATCTTGATAAAGATTGCACATGTTTCTCATCAGCATCTAAGCCGCTAGTATGTCTGTAGACTCTTAGCCTCGTTAATAATAGATTATTTATAATGTCAGATTCTTGTTTTGTTTATGATATCAGCATTAATAAGTGATTACAGCTGAGAATTTCTGTATCTCTCCATAAATTGTAAAGCTTTCTATTCTACCACCACCGTCACCACCACTGACAAACCATACTTTCAGTGTGCATTAACAGAGTTCCCTCCTCTTCAGAAAAGCATACTGGCACATAACCCAAGAACAAATAGCCCAATTAACATAACACTACCTGCCTATAATCCCTTCACCCTCCCCTATCTATAATTATTCATTAGCCTAAGAACCTGGCGTCTTCCATATCAGGAAAACAACACCCTATCTGCGTAATACTGAAACTACATATTGAATCCTGAAGAACCAAACATTCACCCCATTGTTCTCCAACTCCCTGAATACACATTCACTCACTTGGACTCATTGCCAATCATCCATCCATTCCAGCACTGAACATGTTGCTTTTGGTGATGGGAAGGCAGACTCCTCATGCCTCCTCATCCCTCAACTATTCATAGCTCCCTGTGGGGGGTCAAGGTCCATTACAATGGACAAACATCACCCTGCCCGTTGTTTTTGTTAGTCCCTAATTGCAAGACCCACAGTTATGTTGATTGTGACAGCAAGCACATTCATTGCAACGTCATTAGCAGAGTCATTAACACTGGGAGAGCATGTTTAGGACTGTGTGGAGACAGTTATCTGCCACTGCCATTGGGTAAATAAAAAGGAGGGGAGTGGGGGGTAAGTACAGATGTAGAACAAGAATATGTGTTTGGAGAAACATAAAAAGTAAAAGGACTTGGATTAGGAGTTTGACTGTTGCAAAATGCAGTGCTGGGAATCCAAAACCACCTCATTAGGGAGTGCGGGGAATTTATAAATGATGTATAATCATCACAAGTTTTCTCCAAATGTCCGACTAAGGTTCCAGTATACAAGTTTCAAAATATTGGCTGCAGTGATGTCCAAAAGTCTGAGACCATTTTCCCATTCAACCGAATAGGATGCTGAATCTGCAGGAATTTTGAACCTCTCTCTTTGTGACTCAAACAAAATAACTGGGATGGAGTAAAAAGCATTTTTGGCATCTTTTCCACTATTTCATTTATACAACACATTCCTACTATAAGAACTGTGTATGATATTGCTCAATACACATAAATCAGAACAGTTAAACTTCTCGTACGGCTGCACAATCACGATACAATACTTATTTACATATTGCTAATTGATCCAGTTGCATCTATTGTGCCTACTAATTGATAGCCAATTACGTCATTAGTCTGTGTTAGCCTGTTTTGATAAGGACTTAAGTACCTGGAGCTAAGATAGCTGCGATATCTACACAACCGATCTGTACTGTCTGCCACTGAGAATATGTAAATTACTAACAATTATCCAGGCATCTCAGACTGAGTGAAAATACTGAATGCTAATGAAACAGTGAATGCTAATGTTGGGGAAAGCTGCTCAGACAGTTTGAGTTTGAATTAACACAGAAGTTATGGTTAAACAAAGTAAAATTCAGCCTCTGTTGGAGAGATCATATCTAACTCTTCCCACAGTAAATGGACATCTCCAGTGTGATCATATTTTGAAGTAGCCTGGAGGGTTCAGATCCTACCTGATTTAGATGTAGCGTAGGTCATACAAGGACATGTATTGACCCACACTTGCTCTTAAAACTTCTCAAATCCAAGAATTTCTAGTCAGTACTTTGGGTTCTTGAGCTAAGCTGTTGTGATGAGAAGGAACTTGATTAATATGAGCACAGAGAAGGAATCTTAAATTGATAGGATCTGTGCTTGACAACACTTACATGGTCAATGAAAACAAACAAAAAATTTACAGCTGTTTTCCGCTTTGCCCCATAATATTGATTTATGTGAGGTAATCTCCATCTGTAGTTTGTGTTTTACTCTGGACATTTGCTTTGTCCAACATGCCGTGTATGAAACTGTATCTGCATGAATCACTAAGAGCTTGGGCAAAAGCTGAAACTTCAACACCTCCTGTGAGTCCTGCTGTTTTGCCAGAAAGAGGATTTTCAGGTTGCACGGAAGAGTATTGCTGCCACGCTGACAAAGAAAATATTCTCTGTTGATGTTTCTTATTATAACGAATATCTTTTTCTTGTTTTAACAAAATCTTTCTCACGTTATAACAATATAGTTTCACGTTATAACGAGAAACTTTTCTTTTAATAATAACATACCACTTAATGTTGCAAAAAACGGAGCGATTATTTGTTACAGTGGCAGCAATACACTGTCGTAGGTTAGCCCATTTGGTGCTAAATAGCTAAAACAGGCCTTTGACCACTGCCATCTCTTAGACCACTACCTGTATTTATTGTCTCAGAAAAGGAAATCACTCCTGAAAAAAATCTCATCGTGATACATATTCAGCCCTATTTTAAGATTTAGGAGTAAAATAATGTTATCAACTTTAACTACAGTATATCCGATTTCCAAAAAAACAGCTTTTTCTTCCACTTTTGTTTATTTAAAAGCCACACTGACAGCATTTAATCAAACCCTTGACATGAAGGAATCTTCGAATCTCAAGATACGGAATCTAAAACTTTTAATTTTTCAGTATATCAAAGTTATTACCCTCTTTTTTTATTGCAGTGGATTATAGCTGGAGTGATTTGTGGTCCTATTCCTTTTCAGCAAGTAAAAAGATACCAGAAATAACAGAAAAAATGTACAAAAATGAATGTTTGTTTCCCAAGAACGACTTGTCTCCCCTCCACTCACTCCCCTTCTCCCCCTGAGAACTAATCGCTGATGGTAATTACATTTAATGAGATCATGGGGTCGTCTGCGGGGTGCACTTCTGCAAATTGCTCTCAGCGTGGGGTCTGAAGTGGGATAGGGTAGGGGGTGGTCGAGGTCGGGGCCAGGAGTGTTTTGGGGCCAGGTCCCCACAGTGGCTTTACCTGTCACTCAGTGAGCAGTGAAACATGACATGTATTTGTCTGCTTTTGTCCTCCTCGTTTGTTTGTCTGGCAGAGATAACCACACAGAGGTGGTGCTTGTCTAGGCTCTATTGTGTGAAGCTGTTGTCAGCCCATCACGTCCATCCATCTCCTCCCGGCCCCATCTCCCCTCTTTCCCTTTCTCTCTGCTCCACGACTGGTCATTTTGCCACTATTTTCTGGCTGCAGGGGGGCTAACAGGGCAATTTAGTTAATCCATTAACAACTAATTGTCTCCTCCTACCCTGTTGTTTGGACAAACAGCTTGGTGGGGAGGGGGGTCAAGCCCTTGTGACCTATAAAAGTCACGCCGGAAGAGGAGCCACTGAACCACTGTCACTGCATGGATCCCTGCAGTCCTGACTTTCTACACATTAACTTGGATTTTTCCATCTCGACACACAAAAAAAAAACCCAGAGTGTTGTTTTGTTGCGGAGTCATCAACAACTGACTCAGTTTTCCTTTCTGTGTGAGTCACCCCACCTACTTGATTTCAGTTTCTCACACTCTTTTAATTATTTTTTTTTTGTTGTTGTTGTTGTTACGTGGAGATGTTTGGGAATCTGTGGATGGTCTGCCTGTGTATCTGCTTCTCCTGGACCGATGCACACATATGGGCCTGGATGCTCAACATGCCTCACAGTCCTCCCAAAGAAGGAGCAAAGGCACTTAGAGAAAGTGCTCCTGTAGCCAAAGCAACCACGGTAAGATGCTGGATACTGTACAGGAATATAATGTTACTCTTGAATAAATTTCAACCTTTATTTAATCCTCAAAAACACACCGAGCAATAGACTTTAATGTGTACTACATGCACGTACAAACATACACGAATATTCCTTTGGACACTAGCAATTCAATTTTTCTATAGTCATTTTTTTCCTTCTTCAAGGAAAACAACAGTCAGGCACCCAACCAAACATTAACACATGTTTTTCTTGATGTAATCATTCCTTCTGTTAATAATGGTCTTTAGAAGATCCCTTCATAATGCACTTTCAATGTTAGTGATGGGAGACAAAATCCATCTTTCCATGCAAAAATGTATTTTAAAGTTTATTTGAAGCTAATATGAAGCTTCAGCTGCCCAAATTAATCAAATCAAGTCAATGTCTTTCAAAGTTACTGTCTTCTTAGAGCCAAATTTCCTCTTTTTGTTGCAATCCTTCCACTGCAGCTGAACAGGAAAACACTGTCACAAAGTATGTGTCAAGAAAAGTTGTTCCCTTAATCAATGTTATGTCTTTCTACTTGTATGTAAAATGTGATGTTGATATTTTTTTGCACAAGCACAAAAGAATGAAGTCTTTAATTAAAACTTTCTCTTTTCTTCAGTCTGTGTGCGACCATGACAGGGCCTGTGGGCGGGGTTTCACCTGTGATCGCCACTTTGGTCTTTGTGTGCCCCTACGAGGGGAGGGCCACTACTGTCGGAGGGACGCCCAGTGTGTCCGCGGCCTCAGCTGCATGTTTGGGAAATGCCACCGCAGCATCCCCAATGGACAAGAGGGTAAGAGTGCATCTCTGCAATGTCAAGGCTGGAGTTAATTTTTAAACCATATGTTTATGATCCAATTAAAACCATTCATGTCAAAAGATTGTTGGGAGATTGAAGATAATCTGTCATGTTTTCTTGTCATCCAGGTGCCAGGTGTAAAGTCGACAGGGATTGTGGGGCATCTATGTGCTGCGCTCGACACCACGGTGAGCAGGTGTGCAAGAGACGGCTGATACGTGGTGAGAGCTGCTATGTGCCTGATGGCGGCCTGGCCTTCAGCATTAACCAGATTTGCCCCTGTGATGAGGGGCTGCTGTGTCGTGAACACAGTGCACCACACCGGAGAGAGTAAGTACAGCAAATGAACACAGCTGCCTCTGCGGCTAATAATTGTATGGAATTACACATACTGTTTTTTTTAAGGCTATCAGCCAAAATGATTCACTCAAGATACCTCTAGCCAAAGCTGGATTATCAAAGTGCCCAGATTCCCTCTGGGGTCTCTATTTGTCAAAGGGTTTTTACAAAATTTGATTAATTGCAAACTGGTTGGAGAATTTGATCCCAAAATGTTGTTTTAAGACTTTGTTTTAGTTCATATTGTACTGACAGAGTTTATTGAGGTGAAAAGTGGATAGATGGGCAAGGTCTAATGATCACAGATATTATTAATCTATCCTCTTTTTTTATTCCGAGCATTTTTCATTCTTGTTAAAGAGACTCAAACTAACTGACTGACTGAGGTGGTAGGGGCTCAATATTGGCCCAACAACAAGGTTTTCCACTGAGGCAACATGCTGCCATCCCTGGAGTAACAATAGATTTAAAACCTGCTGTCTTGTTTATTAAGAAATAATTGCTGATATAACTAAATGCATTAATGTATATCCAACAGTTATGTAACCTTCAACCTTTTTTTTCATCTAACATGACGAAGAAGTACAACTTGTAGCTAACTGAAAACCACCTTATAGGATGTTTTGTTATAAATATATTGTATATGCTTAAAACTTCCTGTTTTAAACATTCAATATATTTGCAAGTTTTCACAATAAATGACATGATTTACTAGGCTCAACCTCCCTTTGTTTGTCTTTCAGGAGGGATTTTATTTACCAACCAGACCGTACAAGTTGGACCTGCCAAGTGCCCAAACCTTGATGCCAGTCTCAATATTAAATCTATTTATTATGTTAATATGTTGCATATGATTGTATATAAAGACATGTACATATTTCCAAATATGCTGTGTTACTACATGTTCATATAGACTCTTACAGCAAGGATTCTGTTTTATTATTTCATTTTGTACATTTTGACAAAAGCACTACTGTATGTGGCCATGGTGTCTTACACAGTATCTTCCTGATGCATTTAGTGATCTTTGATTATATCTATAAATGTCTATTCTCCTTCAATTTAATGAATAAAAAGAAATCTTTTCCAAAAGCAATGATTATATCTTTAATTTACTGTGCTCACACACACACACACACACAAGCTGAAGGAAAGGTTTGCTGCTCTCTTGTGGTGAACATATGTTGCATAAGTTTGGAATGATTAAATACAAATTAAACAAAAATGTAAAGCAGTGTGTAAAAAGTCAATGTTTCATGCTACAGTGGGTGAGTAATTCAAAATCAAAGGATGGATTTGGGGTTTAGTATGACTTTAACACTCCTTTGGTAGATTTAATTTATTAATTACGCTTTAATTATGCTGGAAATCACATTAAGATCAAGATCTCTCAAGAGAGTCCTGAGAACATGAGGCTCATTCACATCACAATCACAAAACACTAATCATTCACACAGAAACACTACTTGAAATAAACATTATGGAGAATATGATCTGGTAAAACTTAAAAGTTCAGAGTTTGTATGAGGAACTTTTAAAGCCAACTGTGATCTGATGTCATGGTTATTTGCTCTGAGCTCAACTAAGGATGTTAAATATCTCAGCAATTTATATAGCAAGAACTTATAAATGAAGACACAGGAATGTGAGTAGCGGGGCCACACTTTTAAGGATGAAAAAAGACATTTCAAGATAAAGTATTTTCACATGTTATGAGAATAAAGCAATTTAGAATAAACGTAAGATCTAATATTTTAAGAATGAAGTCATGACTACACGAAATCAGAGAATAAAATGAAAGTGAGTAATATTTCACTCTCAAAAAATCTGTCACCAATTTCTTTCTCTGAGAGAAAGTTACACTGGGCCAAGTGCAAAGTTTTGAAAATAATCTGCATATTTAACATAGAAATTTCACTTACAATGAAGAATTTAATAGTAGAGGCCTGTGGAAGCAACAACAACAACAAAAAAAACTCTGCATTGAAACTAAGCTTGCTGCAAACTTACACTGCCATTTCAGAAGACAGACTTTGTATATAGTACTGCTTTAAAGCTCAAAGTGTACAATACAGACACATGCAAACAGACTCTGTGCCCCCTCTGAGCTCACTGAGGACGTCCCTTGAATCACAGGCCTGCAGTTACATAACGTGGTGGAATCTCGCAGCTCCCGATTGTTAGCATCACCAGATGCTGTAACGCTAGCTGTCCCTTGACCCACTCTTAGATCGGTATCTTCCTCGGACTAACCCTTACGAATTCCCCCGTTGCTCCATTCAGATGCTAATCATTTGCAGTTTGCCCCTTCAATTGCAGGGTGACTTTAATTATTCTGTGAAGGACATTAGTGTCTAACCTCTTGGCTATCGTTTTACAGCTCTTATCATTAAGTCTTTGCAAGGAGCTATTTGATTCTCTGTATGGAACTGCATGTGAAAAAGAAAGATTTCAAACTTTATTGGTGCATTGGTCGTCATATCCAACTTTACGGATTTTTCCTTTGAGCAATTGAAGTTTATTTGGATTTCTTGACAAACTTGATGTAGACGAAAAACAAATAAGATCATCTGTCAGATGAACTAAATCAAGAATGATGTGTGCTCAGGTGACTAGAGTAAGTATGAGGTTATGGAGCCTTTAAGTAGCCTGATATAAACCAATGTTGATGGTGTAAAGGGCCAATGAGAAGACACGTTTCACACACACAAGAAAGGCTAACGAGACAGACAAAAGCGATATCTAATAGCTCAAGACTGTGTGAAACCTTATATTGCTGAATACTGCAAAACACAGGCCTATCATCCCCACTTAAGAGCACTAGTTACTAGTGTCGCCAGCTCTTATCTGAGCTAGCATCACATTTTGAGGTATCCATACTTGTCTGTTTTCACTATTTAGCTTCTTAAATGGCATTCTGTTTCTTCGCTTTGTCCTCTTTGGCTGAAGAGGACAAAGTGAAGGAACAGCGCTGCCTGTTTCTCTGTCAGCCTCAGGTTCGGTCCTCAAAATTTGTTTGTCACATGACCAAATATGCAGCTACACTTTCAGATATTCTCTTAGAAATGACACTAAAATCGATGTCCATCCCAGTTCCTACAGTATTTTATCACTGGACAGATGCAAATACACACGCAAATATGTGGAATTTTGAAAAATTGGAGATGGATGCTGCAAATCTATTATCCCTGAGTTGTTGGCAAGGTGAATCATAACTTTGATATCTGTGAGCTCAATACTGACCTTGAAGCTGTGGAAATTTCTGTCTCATCATCCTCTGCCACAATGATGCTAAATATATTAGAGCTGCAATGATTAGTCGATCAACAGAAAGTTAGATTCTCTTTTTCCAGCCTCTTAAATGTGAATGGTTTCTTTAGTTTTCTATGATATATGATATATCAAAGCTTTGGAATATTGGTCAGGACAAAATAATAATATTTTATTTTGCATCTTGCACTTTGGGAAACAGTGACATTTCATTTGATAATGAAAATAATCATTAGTTGAAGCCCTAAAATATACATCAGATACATTGATGACATATCAGTTGTAATTGTTTTGTATTCATTGCATAAAATTGACAGATTTTCCATATACTAGAAAAGGAAGGTGACTCAAGCCCTCTGACTGCTAATCCCTGGAGACTCTGGTGATTTGAAAGTCAATGTCTGACCAGGACAGAAAGCTTTTGTGAGCAGCCCCACAATAGAGCTCTCAAACCAGTCCAGCTGGGGTTTGGGTCGGGGGGAGTGGAGATGGGGAGAAAGGAGAAAAGTTGATTACCTTCACCTGTGACAGTATAAAACACCTCATCAAGTTGCCAGGATGTTAGTTGTAGAGTCACTGGTGCTGGTAACCTGTTGAAGAGCCATGAGGAGCCTCCGGCATCAAACTAGACCAAGGTGTTTTCCCACACAGGTGAGTCAGATTTACAACTTTAGATATTATCCTTAAATAATCTGTCAGTGATAAGATAATGATTTGAAATCTCTCTGCAGCATCATATAATGGCCTCTGCTGCTGCACTATTAATGCTGTTGCCTGTTGCTTGGACCTGCTCTCCCCAAAAAGCAGGTAACAACACTATGATACAAAGATTAGTAGGCTACTTACTTCATGTGCTTGTGTCATATTAGCATCACAAAACACTGGCTGTCCTGCAGATTCCAGGGATTTCAAGCAACCATTTGTCCGGTTTATTGGGAATTTTAATTTTCTACAACGATATCTCAAACATGCTTAAGTCAAGTAAATTTTTATTTATTTCGACCAAAATCAATAAATCTTGTCTCAGAAGGGCTTTACAATACGTACAACATACAAGCAAGCCAACAAAAGACACTTTAACAGGAAGAAAAGGGAGAAGAAGAGGAAGAATATCTTTATCTCAGGCACACAAACATGCAACAGATGTCATATACACAGTAGACAGAAACAGCAGTAGTAGAATTGCAATTTGCAGAAACACTGACAATATTAAGTAGATAAAGTACATAGCATATAAAATAAACACTAAGTCAAATGATTATTGCTCTGATTTCTATGTTTGCGTCTTATTTCAGACTATGTCATGGTGTCCTGTTTTCCCAACGCCATTATTGCCAATGTGCCAGAGTGTCCTTACGGCTGGGAGATTGACCAGCTGTCCCTGGGAGGGGTCTGTTACACTGGAATACACAGCCCAGGCTACTACCGCTTCATCATCCCAGATCTGACACCAAAAAACCACTCGTACTGCGGCACGCAGTCTGAGGTGAGACACAGAGCAGCTCTTCAAAGGTCAAAAAACATATTTTGTATCGAGACATCCAGGTGTTTTTCATTTAACTCGTTCAAGTTCTGAGATATCTGTCTCCACACCAACATAATAGAGGTGAATGTCGGGCTCACAGCACTGAAAAATCAGCAGCGTTTCTTTTGAGAGTCAGTAGACAGTTTTCAGAGAGACTGCATTTCTGCATTAGGAAATATTTTCATTGAAAACTGTCTCTGGGTTATCTGGCACAGTGGTTTATATCATCTCCTTCTAGTTTGTCAGTCACTGCTGTCAGACAGTTTTTTTTCTTTTTGATAAACTAATGTGTTTTGGTGTGTTACTATTGTTTTAACTATATTCATCCATTTCATATCCCTCTGTGAGGCTCACAGGCTACAGAAATACAGAAATGAAAGGTACTTTTGTTCCCTGGGTTTGTCCTTAAAACAACACTCGTTCTTGGGTTTGGTGCTGTTTTGGTGCCGAGTTTTGCCCGGAAAGAACTAGTTGCTAGCATATGACAGGGCAAAAGTGTTTGTAGCTGTTCCAGATTGCCACACTCGAAAGCCACATTTAAAAGCTGGCTTTCATTAGAGAGGGCAAAGATCCAAAATGGGGATAACAGTTCAGGTTTTCAGACTGTCTTTCCTGGAAGACATTCATCACAGTGTTGTTTGTTGTTTGTTCACACGAAAAGTGACAGAAATAATTGCGTAAAGAATGAAAAAAGAGCTTGAGGGAGAAGTTCAAACTCTGCAAATTTTCTCTGATTATCAGTTTCGGAAAGTTACAGAATTACATTTCCAACGTCAGAATGGTGTGAGAGGGAGAAGGTTTCTGATAGCTGTACGACCATTCAACAAGCACTTCTATTTAACCATACTGGCCCCTTTAGGCTTGTACTTGTTTTGCCACTGCCCTGAAGGTTTAAAGTCAGGGAGCAAAAGTCTCTTGTGCATAGCAAAATACCAGATTACAAGAAAGAGCTGCAATTATCTGATTCATTGATAAGTCAATCGGTAGAAAATTAACCTGCAACTATTTGATAATCAATTGATCATTTCATTCGTTATTTGTAAAGAAAAAATGCAAAAAGTCTCTGTTTTCAGCTTCTTAAATGTAAATGTTTTCTGGTTTCTCTGTTCCTCTATAACAGTAAACTGTATATCTTTGGGTTTTGGACTGTTGGTCGGGACAAACCAAGACATTTTAGGTTGCATCTTGGGCTCTGGGAATATCAACATTTTTACCATTTTCCTAAATTTTATAGATCAAATGACTTATCGATAAATAAAGAAAATAATTAATCAATAAAGAGAATAATCATCAGTTGCAGCTCCAGCTGCAGCCTTGCTCTGCAAGATGTGCACTGATATGCATCTCAGGCTATTTTTAGGTAGGTATACAGTAAATTTCCCTGCCCAGACATGGTTATAAGCCACAATACCTCTGATGCATAGTAACAAGGACATTGTTTGTGGAAAGACATGCTGCTGTTAATTTTTAAACATATTTTTTCAATGCTTGGAAAAGCACTGGACTCTCAAAACTTGGGTAATTACAACCAAAACTGTTTGAATGGCTACATTTCACTAGAGGTAGTGAGAAAAAACTTGTTTTTTTTTTTTTTTTTTTGGGTGACTTGGCCCTTTAAATGCGCTGCTGTTTCTGTGTTGTAAATTTTATAATTACGGCAGGCGTTGTTGTCCTCTTCTTCTCCACAGTACATGCCCGGCAAAGACCCCAAGTACATCTTCTATAACGCCATTGTGTCCAACGATACTTCGCTCACAGTTAGAAACCAGCCGGTCAACTACACCTTCAGCTGTATGTACCGAGCAGCCTACCTGGTTAATAATGCCGTTTTCAGCCAAAGGTAAGCATCGATTCAAGACACAAAGCAATCACAGTTTCTCTGTGAAAGATATGTGCATACTAACCCAATGACTTGCAGCGTTTTTACTAAACCCTCTGCTTTTTCCAGAGTGGCTACAGTTTATGTCAACAACGGGAGTTTAGGCACTTTTAGATCACAGTTGTCTATGAACGTGTTCACGGTGAGTAGATGCTCATAGATAAACTTTCTCCAGTGGAAGCCTTTTGCAACATGTTTAACGCAATTATGCTATTGTTAGACATATCTTTTAGTAAATGCTGTGCAGAATAGCTGTCAGGGAAAAAAAGACATCATTAACAATTTTTTGACTTTTACTGGCCATGAGATGCACGTGAAAGACTGACAGGTAAAGTCAGATGAGAAATACAAATAAAATATGAATATTTCCTAGAATTCAAAGTTCCTATATGCCAAAGATGCCCCCTATGTGATCGACACCTCTGAGATCGGCTCTGAAGTCTTCATCGGCATTGAGGCAAAAGGACTAAGTAACAGGTGCGTTAACAAATTCAGAAGTTTAAAGTTTGTTTATATTCACACAGTACTGTATATTCCTTTCAAGAATTTACAGAGCAGATGCCACTAGATTTCTAACCCATATTTTTATTATCATTTGCTGTACCTCTTAGATTCAAAGTTGTCATAAACAACTGCTGGGCCACTCCTTCGCCTTACTCCACTGACAGGAAGAGGTGGAGTCTTATCATTAACAGGTACAGTGTAAAACATTTTCAATGTAAAAGCATAAGTTCCCTTGTTATGATAAAAAATATGAACTAAATTTGACCAATTTGTGTAACTTTGCTCACTGTTAGAAACCAGCTGGTTATAGTTATAGGTTATTGTAAGATTTGCCTTCAATTTACATTTCCACAGTTCCTTTTTTGTGTTATGTGCATTGTTTTCATTATTAAATAACAACCATGACAATAACCTATAGTAACATATATTAAACATGCTGGGAAGTCTGCAAATATGCAAATCAAATGATAATTTCTAGTCACAAGACTGTAGGTCAACTTATTTGTATAAGTTCTGACATTGTCTGAAACTGACAATGAGAAAATGTACGTTGACTTAATTTGAAATTAATAAACCTTTAACAACATTCAGTTAATGATAAAAGATCAGTTGATTCTACGTAATTCCTCTATGATGTTTTACAGTGTAGTTGAATGTGAAATGATAGTCCTCTATCTCCGCTTGCTTATGTGATGAATTCTCCAACAAATTCAACAGTACTTTCAGATAAAAAAAAATAAAAAAAACAAAAAAAACAAACATCTGTCTTTCAACAGCTGCTCATCTGACAACACCGTAACCATTTTTGAGAATGCCAAAGACAGCCGCTCCATGTTCAAGTTCAACTCTTTCCGCTTCCAACGGCTGGAGAAAGTATCTACTGTCTGGCTTCACTGTGAGGTCCAGGTTTGTGATGGAGAGAGGCTCATCTGTCAGCCTGTGAGTACAACACTTTTATATAATTAATATTTAAGCATTGCAGAAATGTCTCAGTCCATATACCTGAGGCTTGTAGTTTTGTCCTTTGGAACATTGGCATTAGAAATAAGTTCCTCCATCCCTCACAATGAATACCATTTATTTTATTTCATGACATTTCTCTACCAAGATGTTTATTTCAGCTTGCGACCGGCTGCTTTACTTCCTGATGCAGGGGAAGATATTTGAGCCAGAGTGATTATAAAGGCTTGGGAGGATTCAAAACTTTGTGGAGAAAATTGCAAATGGACTTAGTTCATCCCTCTAATCTGTTTAGTTACACTTAGTTCAGTCTTACAATATGCGCTTGTTTGTCTCCTCATCCGGTCTCCTCTATTGTTGCTTTGTCTTTGTTTCTTCCCTAAAGGGCCCGTGCACGGCCAGAAGTTTGACAGCAGAAGCAGAACCAAGTGGCGGGATCCTTACTGCTGAGTTTCATGTTAAAGGTACAGTACGCCATGTTGCTTGTACATCTCTATAACTGGATATTATGATCTTCTGTCATTATGGAAATAAACAAATAAATTAAATATGAAACTGTAGCATTGTTAGCATCCCTGAAACTAATGAAGACACTCCAAAACCTGACAGTTTGCAGTTTGTGTTGTGTAGTGTGATGTGTTGTCTCTATCTCTCCACAGCTACTGGGTCTTCTAATAATGGACACACAACAGGTAAAAAAAAAAAGTGTGTGTAATGATAACTATGATTCAGAGTTTTAGCCAAAATTTTAGAAATACAAAGGTCATCAATCCAAGGCTTAATTTACAAAAATGAGACCAAAACTGTTTTTTTAAATACCCCCAGTTGCTAAAAACCCCAATTCCCACAGAAAAATGTCCTCAAAAGTAGCTTTAATTCAGATAATATTGTTGAGAATTGTTTCTCTCTCACTGTTTTTCATCATCTGTTTTTTCTTTGCCTTTCCCACCACAGGAGCATCACTTATCGTCCTGCTGGCGATCCTGATAAACACATGTTGTGATTTAGTAAATGAATCAAGAATGTAGTAAAGCATACATTTCAATTCATCCATTTTTCATTCATCCATTCATATATATATACACACACACACACACACAGAGGGGAGTGTCACCCAGGACTCAGGGAGCGTAAGAATACATCCCCCCCTTCACCCTTTACTTGTCATGATCTAATTTTCTCACAAGTATTATTTGGAATTAGTACATTTATTGAGGCTTTGGGGATCCATTTGTGAATGGATAATCTTATTAATGTTAATTACATTATTTCACTTCTCCAATAAAGATCAAACAGAAACAGATTCTTGTCCCTTTTGTTTTAAATTATGCACAAATTTGTTTTGTTCCTGTTCCAGGAACCCTCACAAAGTTGGTAAATAAAGTATTTTGTTAAATCCAGAAATCAAAACCAGACACTCAACATCACTGTAACAAAATAAACATGAATACAAATTAACTGGATAAAGATACTTTCATATTTCTTCCATTATAATATTCTCATAAAAGGATCAAACTCACAACATAGAACAATTGAGAATCAATAGCAGTTACATTAATAGATAAACCACTACTACTATATTTCATTTGAAAAGTTTAACTATTGGGACACACAATGTTTCCTACTTCCATCCTCAGTGTATGTGCATGGGAGGCTTTAAGTTTCCACATCACACTTGTATAAATTATATACTGGACCTTGATTGGCTCCAAAGTAGTTGGGATGTCACAGATCATGCTCATGGGTACACACCTTAAAGTCAAATTTAAGTTGAGCACAGAGAAACTTTCCACTTTGAGGGAATTAATGTGAAAACAGCCTTTTAGTGTTAAATTCTGCACATTTATCATTCTGCACAGTGAAGCTCAAACATCCAACTGAGGAACAAGCACAAAAACACATTTTTGACTTGAAGGGGCAACAACTGTTTTATCAATTTATAATATAATATATAATATATTTATATCACAAAAGCCAACATTAGAGGTGCTGTTATTTAATTACCAAACATACTGTAAAGGTTTCTGTCCATGAGAAAACTAGGTAATGCTTTAAAGAACTGCCTGCAACTTACAGCCTTATTATTCCAAATTTACAGTTCAAGATGCAAAATTATATATAGAATATATATCTCATAATATTAGTTAAAGTACCTGAATTATAAATGATTTTTGTTTCCAGATTGTTACTCCCTTGTTCCCTAACGTCTCATCTAGTTCCCTTGTACCTACACTGTATGTATGTATCAATACATACTGTATTAGTACACAAAGAATAGTAAATTGGAAATAATTAGGGTGTATGTTGCAGGCCATAATCTAAAGTGTTACTAAAAATGATTATTTAGTCATGTCAGAGCACAAAAAATGCTACAAACAGTTCAAACCTTCATTAATCAATATATCTTAAGTAAGATTTCAGTCAAATTATTAAGTTAAAATTTAAGACTGTGAGTCTTCAAAGTGTTATACTGCAGCTTCCAGGCTCCTGTCTCTTCTCATGAAGTCAGCGTCTTCCATTTTCTCTCCAGTCTCTGTCCTGATTTTGTCTCCAGTCTTCCTGTTCACAACTTCCGCAAACAAACTCATTTTGCATGGCATTCTGTGAGACCTGAGGAAATACCCTTTCCAGATATTCCTGTCAATATATCCAAAATATGGTCAGAATATCCACTTTTCTTTAAATATGCACTGTAGTCATCATGCCATCTGTCATGTGCGCTTTGTTCAGGGTTTTCTGGGTCTTTTTATCCGCAGCTCTGGCCTTTCCTGTTTTCTTGAGCAGAGTAGTCACAAATTTATTAACCAAAATACAACACTGTTTTTAAAATTCAACACTGTTTGGATAAAGAGTGCTTGACCTGTCTATGCTGGCTGTGTTTAACAAAACAGGGACGTCATACGTCTAACTGTACCTCTGTTGGTAGTTTGAGGCTGTCAGCTGGTGGAGAGCTGTGAGCAACAAGAGGATTATTAAGTCCATGTTTGCTCAGCAGCCAGTAGGTCTTATGAGCGCCTTTACCCTGTCATGGACACAAACACGTGCTGGTCAAAAACATATCAAAAACATTGACCATGCACTTTATTAGGAGGGAAAAAAAACATGTAGACGCTGAGATCACCTTCATTTCGACTTCTCCTCTTTCCTCCAGCTCAAATGATCCAGCCTGGACAAGAATGTCAGCGGTGCACTGAGATATGTGGATCTTGAGGGCTGTGTAAAATATACAAAAAAGAATGCCAAAGATTTGAAGTTGGCAAAGTATGTATTTAAAAAAAACTCTTTGCTTTGCTTGAAGAAATCAAATACTAAAACCAGCTGTTTGTACGTCAACTGGAGCATAAGTGTCCCATTAATCAATGTGATATTCAGTTGACTCTTTAATTACCGAATATTTATTTTTCTTTACTATATATTTTCTTAATTTTTATTCCAAATATGAAGGTTTGAAAGCTTTTTTTTAAAAATTCCCACTATACTAGGAATCAAATTCTAGTGGGAAAATATTTCATTAATGTATTTGTTGGCCTAAAAGTCATCATATTCAGAAACTGAGACTATAAATACTGAAATCAGGCTATGAAATTCCTATCATGTGTTGGTAACGTATTTGCCTTTTCTTCTCAATTTCATTTTTGCAATTATCACTTTTGTGCAAACACCTATCTAACGTGCTATCCAAGGTTTAATGAATCAAATTCTAATTCTGATGCTCTCAACTGTTAAATGAATAAAGGTTTTACTTCAGTTCACTTACGTAAGCTGTTGCTCTCCATGCGGGAGGCCATGTTCACCGTGTCACCAAAGAGACAGTAGCGAGGCATCGTGCTGCCTACCACTCCAGCAACCACTGGACCTTCAAAACCCACACCAAACCGTTTGTGTTAATGCATTCAAACCTCTCAAATATCAGTTGTTTCATCTACAAACTTCTAAAGTGTGCTGGACCAAAACATCCTGCACAATGCTTGTGAGTACAAGTGACTGGCAGTGAGCAAGATTTCTGATTCCTCCAAATATCAAAATATACATGAATAATATACAAAGATGGCCCTCAACTCAAACTATTCCAAATACCTTACAGATGAAATAAGGCAGCAGCAAAAGCAAACACTGAATTTGTTTGTTTAGTCCGTTTGTATGGTTTCTTACCAGAATGTATCCCAATACGAATCGCAAGACTCTCAGTAGGCATATGGCGGATTTTGAAGACCTTGATGGCACCCAGGAAATGGAGAGCCATTGTGGATATCTCCAAAGCATGATTATCTCCGTTGCTGAGAGGTAGACCACTGGCTACCATATATGCATCACCAATTGTTTCCACCTAGAAAAGACGCAAAGGTGGCAAAGCCATACTAACAATTTTTAAAGCAACAATAGAAACTCTTTTTCTATGCAAAACATCACAAAATAATTTTTAAAAAACAATGCAAAAGGTACAATTAAATTAAAAATCACTGCATTTTAAGAGATATCTAAGCACTTTGGGAGGTTCAGATGCAGAGACTTAGCTGAGAAAATCAGTACCACTCTCATGTGTTATAGCGAATAGCCGTAATTCCCTATAAAAAATCTATCTATATACTTAGACTATGTCACATCTATAATGCATTGTGCTGAGTGAAAAACAGAAGGTCTTGTTTGCGACATACTTTGTAGACATCGTACATCTTGATAATGTCGTCAAAGAGGCTGTAGAGGTCGTTGAGGAACGTCACCACCTCCATCGCAGAACTGACCGCACACATCGAGGTGAAGCCCACGATGTCAGAGAAGAAGATGGTCACCATTTCGTAGCTACGCGGCTCCACTGACTTCCCTGCCATCAGCTGATCTGCAATGTACCTACGACCAATGAAAGAGCAGCACTGACAAGGTAAAGGTGGCGGTGTCCACTCAATTATTGATGTAGTCATGGAGGCCGATTCAACTGGTGGTACTGTGGTCATATGACTTGGATGGGTTAGCATTAATCGCTAAGTAACTTGTAGTTCTGTGTTCATGATTGGCATAAAGAAATCATTTTGATGCATTTACATCTGTTACCTTGGTAACATGCTGGAGAGAAGCTTGTCTGCACGGGCCTTCTCGATTGTGAGCTGATTGGTCCTCTCCTCCACCACCTCCTCCAAGTGATTTGCATATTTCTCCAACTTTTCCACCATATTATCCAGTATATTTGCATGACTACAGTACAGAAAACCATCATCAACTCCGTTAAGGAGTTTTCAGACATGTTTGTTTGTTTGTTAATTAGCAGAATATCTCAAAATGTTATTAAAAAGATTTCAATGAAATTGGGTGGTAAATTAATCCAGGGGCCAAAGAATAAGTGATTATTTTTTGGTGCAGATCCAGGACTTTTTAAAACATTTTCCTAAAGGATATGACTAGCGATTTTCTAGATTTTTCTTCTTATCAGCAAATCTCATGTGCAGAGCCAAACCAACAATGAATCAATCTACTTACAAGTATTGTGTGTATATCCAAAGCCATATCTTTGTTGCCCGTACCATAGTCCTCCATGTTAAAAACATGTCAGTGAGCCGCACTGTTGCACTGGGTGACATGTTCCTTTGCTACTAAGAGTTTTGGGCACATTAGTTTGTTTAAAACGGCTCAAAAGATTAATAACAGCGATCACGTTTTCAGTCAAAGACCTTGTACTAAAGTTCTTGAGAAATTTACAAGGTAGGACAAAGAACTTTAGTACAAAGTCAAGAGGTTATGATATGTGATATAATCAGCTAGCACAACAACCTGCACGACAATAAGCAAAATGAAGAAAATCGCCAACCTTACCCTTTAACATTTGCACAAGATAAGGCATTTCCGCTACAAAACGTGGTATATGTATCAAGCAACTACATTTTTTGAAGAAGATAACAAATTTAGACGATTGCACTGCCTTTTAATATATTACTACAGCTACCTTTATTTCGTGTGCATTCACTTGAAAGTAAAAAAAAGGTGTGTAAGTTAAGTTATGTAACAATATTAAATATTGTACCTGCAGATCCAAATGAGAGACAGGGAGAACAGTTTATTTTCTTATATTTGGGTTTAGAAATAGAAAATCTTAGTAGCCTGACCTGTCTGGGCTGGTGTCCCTCAACTGTCTCCGTATAGAACCAAACGGTGGTCGGTGGTCAGGGTTTTCACTCCAGCAGGCCCTCATCAGTGAGTTGATGTTCTCCTCACACAGCTCAGACAGCACTGGACGGAGGGGTTCCCCTTGAAAAGGAGTCCGCAACTGCATAATGATCTCTGGAGGAAACGTGTAGCAAGAAGTAGAAATCCTGGTAGAGTTGGACTTAGCTGGAGATAGATATTTTTAGCATTGCTAAAAGAGAGACTGTTGTGGTTTTGAGTGAAATATTTCAACAATTATTGGATAAATTGCCATGAAATTTGGTACACATATCCATCCCCGGATGATGTCTTCTTATGCCTTGGGTGATCACTTTTCACATTTTCAGTTTAATTTAGCTTAGTTTTATTTCCAGACCTTTCTGTATGCCATTTTTATGTCCCTCCTTTGTTTTGTTAAATATCATTTAACAAATTGGTAAAGAAAATTAATGAATAACTCTGTAGTGTGCTGACCTTTGGGTTCCAGGTTGATGTCACTATATGGGCCGGCTTTAGAGTTGTACATGAGTTCCCACATGATCATGGAAAAGCTGTAGACGTCACCTTTGGGCGTTCCATTGACTGGGAGACCAACTTGTCTCAGAATCTCGGGGGCCATCCAGTACATCTCTAAAACAGCCATCAAAACATTTGGTAACTAAGGAATTGCTAAAATGAGTTAATTCTCTCTCATGCTGTGATAAACATGAATTCAGATACATTCAAGATGAAACTTATATCAGTACTAAACAGTTTAACTTTGACAGCTGAGTCCACACGCCAACCTTCATAATTGGGGTTTTCCATTGGGATGATCTTGTTCTTGCTCCCATATTTAAACTCCCAGAGTCCAAAGCCAGAAAGTTTAATCTGGAGTCGACTATCCACCAGACATGTGCTGGGCTTCAGGTTCCCATGAAATCTCAGGCTACTCTTGTGAATGAACTCCATTCCCTGGAACATGAACAAACAGGTTTAAACCATAAACAGATCCAAATTATAATGTATTTTTGGGGCTTATCCATGTTGAAATAAAAAAAAATCTGTCCTGTGGTATAACCCATGTTTGTGTCTGTTTTAAGGGTCTGAAAATTTTCCCTTTTATATTTTGCGCCTAGGTGTTGTATTTATGTTTGAAATTTTTAGGTAAACATTAAGTGTTATGCACAAAATGTAGAGTCTCCCTCTACTCAAAAATGTGTTTTGCAGTTCAATTTCTGAAATGAAACATATGTGCATATTCATAAGTTCTGGATTGAAAATTAACTGCTGGACACAAGATGTCTCCTACTTAACTGAAAAGTCAGTGTTTTTGCACCGGAGGCATCAAGTTACAAAATTAAACTCAGGTTTTCAGTGAGCACAGAGAAACCTCTCACTTTCAGCAGATCAATGTGAAAACAGCCTTTCCACATCATACTTGTGGAAGTTGAATATTGGACCATGATTGTGATGTCACAAATCATGCTCGTGCTCCCCTTTCAATGAGGGAGAGGGAATAGATGTAAATTGAAGAATTTATAACAACGTAATTGAAATTTTTAGTGGGGAAACAATATCGGACACAAATTATTACTGAAAGCAGAGCATTTTTATGTCTTAAAATATGTTTAATGTTAATTTCCAAGCACTAAATGCCTGCAAAAATAATTTGACTCACATTGACAATGTCGTAAGCAAAGGACAGCTTAAACATCCCGTCCAACTCAACATCTGAAGACCTTAGAATGTCCTGCAAAAAAAAAGTGGCAAAGTGGCATTTCTACAAGTACAGTGATGCTTTAAAGTATCAAGAAACGTGCAAAGAAAAGCAGTACGTGTTGAGACACTGACCTTCAAGCTGCCTTTCCTGCAGTACTGGATGACCAAACAAACATTTGGTGGCTCAATGCACACACCAAAGAACTGCACCAGGTTCTCATGTTTCATCTCTTTCATCTGTCTTAAAGAATTTAAGATGGTTAGGCATACACTATATCTTTGCATGGGTGCTATCCTTCACTTATATGTCTTAAAGAATCACTGTTACATATGGTCCTTTTTAATTAAATGTTTTGTTCCTGTTACATTTGTTATAATAAAAACATCAGGCAAACTAAAACATCAAGAAGTATGTTTGGTCTAGAACAACGTAAGGAACTTTACCACATTGAACTCTGCAATAATTGAAGGTTTCTGGAAATGACCTCCAATATGGTTCTTGATGTACTTAATGGCCACTTGATTACCCTGTATGGAATTTAAAATACTACATTAGCCAAAAGGAAATATTCTGACACATGAAAACAAAATCTGAGAAAAGTTTTAAAAGTACATTTTCATAAAAAAAAAAAAAATTTAAACACAGCTAACAATTATTTTTATTACTGTTTAATCTGTTAATTATTATGTTGTTTCATTTATTAGTCATCATCAAAGCTCAAGGAGATGTCCTCAAACTCATTTGTACTATATTATATTCATTTGTGAGACTAGAACAAGAGAAATTTTACATTTTATATAAAAAAAACTGATTAAGTTTTTATTAAAATGGCTGGTGATTAATTTTCTGTCAATCATCTAATTGACTTGTTGCAGCTCTAAACACAAATAAATGTGTCTTTCTTTTGACCTATTTTGACTTTTGTCATTTTGGGGAAAAGCAGACAGTCAATTCTAATCTGTCAGTTTGATTTCTACTTTTCAATGTTACTATGTCCTTTCTAATAAACATATCTATTCTTGTGCATGAAATACATCAGGCCTGTTGAAGCAGCTTCAAATTCAAAATGTATATTCATCTCTTTGGACCCTGAATGAAGGTTGTACCTGATAGAGACCTATGGTGATGTAGACTTGTTCTTTGCCTGTCTTGTCCCTCAGGCCATAACTGTTGTTGGAGAAATTGGACTGAGAGCCTCCACTCCCACTCTGACTACATGTGGTGCTTAGAGATAAACCCTGAACTCCCTGGAGGAGACAAAAACACACAGAACAAGCGTGTGAAGACAAAACCAGGTTAGTAAACACACACAAACACAGTATACAGAGGCACGCTCATGTACTTTCCGACAGAACTCTTACTGAGGGCTCCCTGATGATGGCGATATCGCTGTAGTTGATCAGCCACCAGCATGAGTCATCAAGTCTCGTCTGAAGTCGTAACTTCTGCAGAATGAGGACCCAGATGCACAAAACTGCTAGCCCACCAATGATCGGGAAGGTCACTAGTAGAGCCAGCAGGGCAATGTCTGTGTCCAGTCAAGACAATAAATTATAAAGGTGGTTAACTTGGCCTGAATATTTTGTTTAAATTGAGACGTTTTGTGGGTTGTACTACTTTATAGGGAGACATAATAGCTCTTTCTGGTATGTCAGTTTGTCATAAATGTTACTTTACCATTAATTAGCCATTCACAGAGTTCATTGTTGAAACCACATTCTGGGTTATCAGAAGGTCTTCCTTTGGGCCACACCACAGAATCAAACATGTTTGTTGGCCTGAAATATAATATTTGCGTGACTAAAATTTAATATGAAAACATTTGAAACATACAAACGTATTTGAAGATGGAAAAAAACATGGTCTTTTTCCAAAACTGAAATGTGTTTGTCATAAAATGCTAGATTGTTTGATGGTTTAAAAAATATGTTACCTAATAACTTTGGTGTGACTGTCAAAATGGAGGATGGGCACAAACTTGGTAATGTCCCCTATATGCTGCAGGTCATAAATAGAATAGTCCATATTTCGTTCCCCTTCTTCATCAAAGTGGACAAGTCCAGAGGCACCTGCCAAAAACAATGTGCTAGCCTTCGTTTCAATAGAGGTTTAGGTTTATGAGCTGTTTTCAAGTTGATGCATTAGAGGGCTCGTTCACTCAAATTATAAAACATGGTTTTGAAAAATCCATCTCTGAGATTTCTGTAATCAGTCCAATACAATGAAGCCAAAATAGAATTTCATTTGTGGTGATTAGCTAGCTAATGATGTATATAAATGTTTTGGTAACAAAACTAAACGTTTACGACTTTCAACAGCCTTAAAGGTGCAGTGTGTAAGATTTAGTGGCATCTGGTGGCATCCCCTCCCCTCCCCTTCCAAGTGTCTAAAAGAACTTATGATGGCCGCAAAACTCGTGAAAGGTCTTCTCTAGAGCCAGGGTTGTCCGTTCAAAACTACTGTAGAAAATTAGTGGTGCAAATATACAAATCAGCTCTGCGGCAAAGGACCTGCTCCTTATGTAGATATAAAGGGCTTATTCTAAGATAGCGAAAACTTATACTTCTTATTTTCAGGGAATTTTATGCTAATTAAAATATACTTATGAATATTATATTCCATTTCTGCCAATTCTGGTTTGCTAGATGCCACTAAATTCTTCACACTGCACCTTTAAGAATATATTCTGCAAATTTCTTTTAGTACACTACTGAAAAAGTCACAAACTCATGAATCAACTAAAAAACATGGTGCAAACTTTTTTTTGAGTCAGCAGACTATGGTAGACTGAACCTCACAATAATAACGGTTATTAAAGCAGTTAACTACCAGGAAATCGAATGTTGTTTTTTTTCTTTAATCTCTGTAGAAGCTCCCGTCCATCATGAGGGTCTTTGCCATCTTTCAGGACTTCCTTCAGTCCCATTGCGTAAAGAAGCACCGCGTCATGTAGATATGCAGCATAGGGGCTAACCTGAAATAACAGAATCAGGGCATTGAAGGAAGTTTTTGATCAAAATGAATGTGAAATTGTAACAACCCTTTAGTTTTTTGATTGATATATTTCACCATAGTTTTTCAAAATTGATCAAAAGTGCTCACCTGTCTTTCAGATGTCAAGTTGCTCCGAAATGGGTGCCCTTTGAGTTTTTCAAAAACTTGCTCAAAGAAGTCATAATATTCGTAGCCTTCATAGGACTTCTGGCCAATGACAAAGGTCATGTCAAAGGCCCTTCTGGTGGCTTGGTTAATCCTGCTGTTCAGGGCATATTTCCACAAGTTATCCTGCTCAGGAAAACATGATAACATGATAAACACAAGAAACAAGTTAGTAAAGAGATAAAAAAGTTAGATAATTATCGTGGGAAAAAGTAAAGAGAGTCTTTGGATGATGATACTGATGATACAACTATAAGTGATTACATTAAGCAGATGTAATGTAATGAAAGACATTGTGTTTTTCCATATATTACTTCTATGATATACAAATCATAATATAACTAACTATCCCTACACTGCAATGCAAGAACAACACTACTTCTTTATTTCTACTTAATCTTCTATTATACATGGATCAGCTGGTTAGGATGCTAACTTTTTGCCCATGACATGCAGCTTTAGCCTGAGTCTGTTAGCATGACATTGTGTGTGGTCCTCAAGTGCATAAGATTACAAGACTGTCGTTTTTAAACGAGTCAGCTGGAAATGTTAAGACATCACCTGGAGATGACGTTTATCATTCAACTCATGGAGCAAACGTTAGCTTAATGAATTTGCTGGCTACAGCTGAGAAAACCTGCCAGCACCGGGTGTTGTTTTAGCTGACAAGATCAACGGTTGCTGGCTAGATCAAGTCTGCTTTTGTTGGCAAATAGTCAGTTGTAATGACTTTAAGGTTGTGTGTTCAGAAATGACACCCCTCTTGAAATATGAGTAAAGAGATACAAAACTCTGCTTTCTTTCTAATAGTGAGATGAAATCAAGCTTATTTCCGTGCATATAACCCTAACCCCAAAGTAGGGGAAAACAGTTAGCCTGACTCTGTCAAGAGTGAAAAAATACACCTACCTGCACCACTAAAACAGACTTTGATTTTAGGAAGTTGTGATTTTGAGCTATTGTATGAGTAACAACAGCTTATCCATCTCCTGTGTAGCGTCAGACATGGGGTTTCTTTGTTGTTTTTTTTAATGATTTTTGTTGTGTATAATAGCAGCTTTACTATGACAACAAGGCTTCAGGAGCCTGTGTACAGTCACTGCACCCAGACAAGAAACTATTCCAGCCATAAAACCACTAATTCATTCAAAAAGATCTCTGGGGTCTTAACAACCTGCATTTTTCCTGTTTCCCCACGGAAAACAAGTTGAATATGTGTGTAACTGTTAATGTGTTTTAAAGTTTTACTCACCACATTGCCACTGACCTCAAAATGCTGCACCAGGAAGAACACATAGTCTCCATTCATCAAGCCCTGTCGCTCAGCCTCCAGCAACAGAGCTATAGAGTCCTCTCTGTTTGATAGTACCACTATCACTGGAGGGCGGAGGTTACAGCAAAGCATGAAACATTTGACAAATACACAAACAGTAACAGGTCAAAGGTATAAATGGGTTAATAGAGGATCTTTAGTAGGAGATAGATCAAGAGGATATGCCACATAGAAGTGATGTACACCATCTGAAAGCAGGGAATCACCCGCTTTCAGATGGTGTAATAAAAAATCTGTAATAAACATTGTGTTTTGGTTGTGTATAGGGATTAGAACATTATGATGGAAGTATATGATGGCTATTCACATGCATGATTATGTCTCTTAAGTTGTTGCAGCCATTTTTGGATTGATACCTTTTGTTACGCAGATTTGGTGTAAAATTTAACTATTTTTGACTACTCAAGAATTGCTCAAAATTGTCAAAAATCCCTTCAAAATACCACATTGAGACACCACGACCTTGAGGAATGTGAGGTCAAATTTCAAAAATCACTGCAATGAAATAGCTACTATGGGGACTAACACCATCACAGTTAAATACAATTGGGCTCATTGAATCCAGTCCCCTTCCTGACAAGCTAGCATGACATGGTTGATACAGATCGATGCCTTAGGTCATCTAGTTTCATATGATACCGGTATATTCATTCTAGCTTTAAAACCAAGCCTGCCCCCGACATATGCAGTATTGTGCCGTCGTATGTGGCCCTGTGGGTCTCAGACGGTTTATAGTTGTGAACATGCAGGTCCTCTGATCTCCACCAGGGGGTGCTACAGCACCCTACTTCCCACAGTCTTCCTTATGGAACCAAATGAATCACATTTTACCACAATGTGCACATAGAAAAACTTTTCTTACCTCTTGCGACTGTTGAGACGTACTTAATGTTTCGATAAATAAGCTGAGGATTGCTGGTGTCAAACTTGATGGCTGCAGTCACTTTGAATTTGACTCTCAGTGGAATCTCAATAGTTTTCCACAGAGCGTCAACTTTGTCCCAAGTGTTTGAATCTAATCCTCCACCAATCATCGCAATGTGACTCCATCTGAAGAACTCCAAGGTCTTCACCAGGACCTCTGAGCTTCTTTTAAGAGGAGGTGTAATTTTAATGTAGGAATCATAGGTATTACTGTTGTCCATTTTGGAGGATTGTCCCACAAAACCAAACATGGGGATGTTCCATGTTGATGCAATGAGACCAGTGACCTGTAAAGTAGTAGTAATATACAAGTATGCTTTAAGATAATTGTTAATATACAATTCAGTTTGTTGGAAAGGGAGACAGAAAGTTTAATTTCTTAAAAAAATTTAGTGATGTAGTGGTCAAGTTTTACATTTAGATGAGTACATGGACTAATGCTACATGCTAGTTTCCACTTCCCATCCTTAGATCTTTCTTCATACAACTACTCAGAACTCAAAAGGAAAACACGCACAAAACAACATAAAACACACACAACAATATAATGAACTAGAAAATTCATTCTAATGCATTGCACACTTGTGCAGTATGGCTGTATGTACAACATCCGCAAAGTTAGTTGCAATCAACTTCAGCATTGAAGAGTTATAGCCCATTAAGCAAAAACAATGTGTTTACCAAAAAATCCAAAATGGCGAAAAAAATTTCCAAGCACAAATGGGTGTGGTCTATATCAGAAAATACTGTTTTTATATGTTATTAGTCAAAACGTAAAACATGTAATAACTGACCAAATAGTGGCGCTATTGGTACCATGTTTTAATATGATAAGCATTTCCACATGGGACACCTGTCCATGAAGTATGAAGACTTCAGTACTTTTAGTTTTTGAGATATCAAATTTCAAACATTCCTTCCATAGACTTTCCATTATAAATTCTAATATTTAAAAAAAAAACTGAATATGCATAGCATAAATGTCCTTAAAGAGCTGAACATTTTGATATTCCAATGGTTTTTGTCACGAAAAGTGTGCAAAAGTAGTTAGGGATTGAAAATTCATGCAGAAGAATAAGTAAAGAGTTGAAGAACAAAAGTGCAAAACTAAAAATTGACATAAGAACATAATGAAAAGCATATCTGATCCCTCTTAAAAACAGTTTCAGACTGAGTATAAAAATGATGCCATTCATTGTCCATTTTGAGTTTTGTGGGTTAGGAGTTCCACGTTGCCTCAGACTGAGAAAGACGTCTGTCCAAAGTAGGTTTTATGAAGAAGTACCTTACAATTCCACATAGATACACAATCTAAAAAATATACCAAGCCTAGTTATGCAGCCAGTTGTGGCTATGTTTAATGTTAGCAAATTTACAGGTATATCTAAAAGCAGCCATCTTAAAAGGCTTGATTATTGTAGAAGCCGCTTGTTACCAAGAAGTTACCTGATAACTTAAATGCAAAAAGAATATATAAGAATATATAGTATAATGTATTGTAATAATCTGCAGCATAGGATGGTCTCTTTTTATGGATCTAAATATATGTTAGTTTGTTTTTACAATCATAATTTTCACGTTTGTCAAATTTAAGATGGGAATCTAACATGAAACCAAGATCTTTCATCTGTTTAATCTGAACCCTTTAAATGCAGTATCTAGATGAAAACATCAATGTCAACTTTTATGCCAACATGGACAAAAAGAAGTGTTCAAAGAGTGGAACATTTTCATGACAATTGGACATACTCCATCTGCTGTGGAAGATCATGTGATATAATCAAACGCTCCAGAACAGCTACTAAATAGAGCTTGTGGTGAGATTGTTTTGTCAACATACTGAGATAGTGTCAGGCAGGAGTTTTCAAACCACACTGCTGCCTGTAGATTGTAGAGCTGCAATGATTGGTTGATTAATCAATTGGTTGATCGCTTTTTCCTTACATGATAGCAAACTGAATATGTTTAGATTTTGGATGGTTGATTAGACAAAACAAGACATTTGAAGATGTCACCTTTGGCTCTAAGTAAGTTATAATGAGTTATTGTTATTATAATGAGTTATGTTATTCTATGTTCTGTTATAGACAAAGTGATTAATTGAGAAATTAACCAGCAGATTAATCGATCATGAAAATAACTGTTCTACCAGATACACATATAACAGTATTGTTTGATTCAGATTCTTTTAAATCATTTATCCATCAACAGGAGAGAAGAGAATCAAGTTTGAAGCATCAATTGCAACTTTCTACATTAACACACATCACATCATGAATGCATACCTCCGCTTCTTCAGGACACGCTGGACCAAAGAGTGCAGACACGTTCTCTCTCCACACTTGGTGAATGAACCCTCCAAGGGAAAGTTTGGGATTACAGTCTGTATCTGTGAAGACAAAATCCAGACTGTAGTTCCCCAGCAATGAGGGATTCGTGTTCACCTTTTCCACAGCTATCTGTATGGCGGAGCCCAACCGTAGGGCACTGAAGGGAAAGGACACGTTCCAGGGAGCCTGGAAGCCAATTAGCAGCTTGTGAGGATGAGACCCTTTGGTGCTGTTATTGATGACAGTGGCAGCAGTTAACACAATTGTTAAATGAAGCACCAATATCTGGCTCATGCCAGAAAAATATACCGCCCTCAACATCATTCTCATCCCATTAGTTGCTTCATGTTACAGGGCTTAAATATACAACTTCCCTGGTGATGCTGGACATTTGATTAGGGAGGAGAAAATGTAAATATGTGGAGGAGAGTGGGAGGTACAAAGAGGGATTAAGTCCATCATTGTCTTGTCTTTTCTGTTGTGCGATTCCTCTAGAGTGGGTCCCCATGCTTAAGTCCTAAATGGATTTCATCATGCCATGTAAGCCATCTAAAAGGACTTTTTTCAAGCATTACTCTTAAGGTAGATGATTAAACGAGTCTCAATGTACTAATTTGTAGAAGTTATGTATGGTTTCATGACTCACATTTGTTACTCTCGGCAAAAACTGAGTCCACTGTCAAAAAATCTAAATAACATGTATGTTCCATTTTATAATTTATGTTGATTTCCCAATTTAAGACCAAAGTAGAAATGGGAGAGCTTCAACCTGATGAAGGTAAGTTGTTGAAAACATTTGGTGAATAAAGCAGCATATACTGGAGAAGAGTTGTGTGTGATTTTTTTGTTGACCATATTTGTAATAGGCTGCCTGATATCAGACAGGTTTAGAAAGATTGTAACTGATTCGATTTTATCAACCAATATCAGTAGATTCCAAAGGTACCACATGCAGTTATCATACATGTTCATAAATCTACTGTCAAAGTTCATCATGATCTCCTTTATCTCTAATGAGGACACAATTCCACTGCATGCAAACACACACAGATGAGGGAAGAGGCTGACTGTAGACAGTTTTATCCCAAGAGCGTGTGCTACTTTAATTAAGGTGAGATTATTGAAAAATAAAAAAGTCAATACAGCAAAAACTGTGTTGCAGATCTCCTGAGAGTGTTGTCTGCTGGTTCTGGGCTGCAAAAACCTGATGAGGCAGGTTGAGCCTTGCTCGTGCAGAGAACCTCTCACACCTGTGTTCAGTTTAAGGTGCTAATGACCACAGGTGGGCAGATTGTACATTAGTGGTGTTGCTGGCTTCAGCTGCTTTTCCCCTGGAGATGCCTGTTCAGACTGGCCCCAACAACCTCTGCTAATCCCACCAGGTAACCTTTCAAAGCTTCTCCTAATGAACCTTCATCTCACTGCCCAGCAGAATCTAATCATTCACACAAAGCAGTCATGTTAGAAGTTTACATTGCGTTTGATTTGTTGGGTAAATGCACGGAGTGGGTTTGTGTTTGTCAGAATTTACTGAGAACTTCACAACAATTCCTTGTTTTTCCCTTCAAGGCCGTAAAGAAAGACTTTATGGCTTTTAAAAGATTAAATATTCCTCTAACAAATGAAAGAATGAATTCATAAGATTAAAGAAAACATGTCAATACACAGAGTGTTTCCTTTGCTACTACTTTACCCTACATGATCTGGTTTGACCTTGATCTGGTAGTTTATGGCCGCCAACGTCAGCAAATTAGATACTGCTGTATAATTAAGACCGTTTGCTGTCTTTATGATTCCTCTGTTACTGTTACATGCATGTTAGTATTTACCATCATTTTACCATTCATCATCAGTGTCCATGGTGGCTGCTGTTTAGTAAATGTTATATAGGCTATGAAATCACATTAGCTTTATCTACCTTTTGACATTTTGAGTGAGTGAATTTAGTTTAAACAGTTTTATCATTTCATTTACATCTAATATGAGGCTTAATTTCACCTTATCTCTCTTGGTTTAGCTAGTAAAACCAAGAAAGATAAAACCGACATGGAAAGGTTTGTTTTTTTGGAATGCTCAGGCTAAAATTCTTGATAGGTATTTTCATTCAAATCAGTGACGACGATGATGATGTGGTGATTAAAGTCTTGATAATGGCTAATTTTGACAGTGAGCAACTGAGCTTTCTTGACTTACACAGTGCAAATCAGTGTTCAATTTGATTAAATTTTAAGTAAACATTTGTACCATTTGAGGAATCTACTCTAACTTGCATGTCTTAAAAGTTAAAAAAGGATGAACTGTGACACTACACAGGCTGACCTGTTGGTTCTTTATCCTGTGCATATATGTTTCAAGAGTCTTTTTGTTGTGCATTCAGCGATAACACTCTCAGACTGGCATTGTCTCAGATACAAGTATTTCTCTATCTGTACTGAAAAACAGACATTAGTTGGTAGAGCTGATGGTTTTATAAGTCTTTTTTTTTTTTTTTAAAGCTTAATGCATTGCACAATACACTTAATATTATGGCATGTGACCCTGATCACTTTTGATGCCTGTGCTGATGTTTTTTCTCTCTTTTTATCAGTGATGGTGGCCAAGGTTCAAAGGTTTCTTTAACTCTGTCAGGCTGTTTTTTTATGAGCTGTCATTCTCCATGTATCACACTTCAGAGCAGAGGAAGATCCACTGTGCACTCACGCCACACACCTGCCTGTCAACCGGGAGCGGGGTGGAACACCTGAGAAGACCAGCGGCAGGTAGGACACCAATGTAACATTTGCTGTGGCGCGTTTTTATCAATTTGCTATGCTGTCAAGGTTCATTCTTACTCTTATTGGATTTATCGTATGAGTGTTGCACAGCAGCCAAAAGTTTTGTCCTTTGTTATAATCCCAGATGTATACTGATGTTTCACACGGTTAACAAGCGGCACCCTTTTCCTGTTTTATTCTTATATTGCTATACAAATGCTATAAAATATACTCAGTATTTTCTCAGAATATAATTGACCTTGACCTCACTGTAGTTGACAATTATGACACTGGACCCAATATGTATCAAAGGTCAAGAAAACTTCATGCATATAGGAGGTGAAACAACCCACTCAGATGTCTTTATCTCATGCAGCATCCGTTCAACAGTTGTCCCACTGATAACCAGTGTATGTAAATACTCAAATATTTTGCTGAGTCTACTATCACTGTGCTGTATGTATGCACTGTATTGTTGATATTCTGAGCTTTAATGGCCTGGGTTCTTATCTTGAGTGATTAGAGTAGTGATTGTGCAAGAAATGTTGACTTTGGCCCCAAGAGACGATGGTGAAGGAGCTCAGTATTGCATAATAGGAAAGTCTTGAATATGGCATAGTTTAACTTGGTTAAATTTATCAGTGAACCCATATCGGAGATAAATGGCTAAATAATACATCCCTATATAATTTTTTTTTTTTTTTTTTTTTTTTCCTCTGCGCCAGCAACCATTGCACCATGGAATTCCTTTTCCAGTTGCTCTTCTCCCCTCTTCCGACCCCGGCCATCATCTCCCTGTTTGCCCTGGCAGCTGCGACCCTGTTTTACCTCAACACACGACCCAATCCCCTTCGGAGTCCTGCTGACCTCAACAGCCAAACAATAGGAATCAAGGTAAAGGGCGCACGGCTGACTGTATATCCAGATGCATGCACAAATGTGTTGGTGACTAAGCATGCTTGTTTTCTACAGTAATGTGGGAATTGAAGATGAATAACGAAATGTTTTACAATGCGAGTGCAAGACTGCTGTTCATTCTCAAATTCCCTCTGCTTGACATCCTTAGAATGGAGCAAGGAAGGCCGCATTTCTTGATAACAACAACCTGATGTCTTATTACTATGATGACGCCAAGACTATCTACGAGGTTTTTCAGAGGGGACTGAAGGTTTCAGGTGATACAGACTTTCTTAACTAACTTAATTGCTCTCACAAAATGGGCCTTTATGCTATCAGCCTCCTATTAGCTTTGGAGTAATGGAATTCTACCGTTTTGCATAATCTGACTTGAAACTTATCATACAGTGCAAGACATTTTAGATTAAAGGAACAGTTTTTGTAAAATGTGCTTATAAGCTTTGCTGGGATTTTGATGAGAAAACTGAGATCTGTATGGTAAATATGAAGCAACAATCAGACGGTTAGCTTAGCATAGGGGCGGAAACAGCTAGGCTGGCTCTGTCCAAAAGTACAAAAACCACCTTGAAGCACCTCTAAAACTCTAAACACAAACTTCAGTTTGTGGCTGTAGCTTCATATTTAGCAGACAGATGTGAGAGTGGTATCAGTCTTCCAAACTGTGGAACTGTTCCTTTCAGTAAAGGGCATCACAGTTTACTGAAACATGCAAATGCACCGCTGTGACGCTTCACTATTGGTTTAAATAACACTGTCAGTTTGATGTTGGTCCCATTTCTCATTTGCAGGTAATGGACCATGTTTGGGCTACAGAAAACAAGGAAGACCATACCTGTGGCTAAAGTACAGACAGGTAAAACAACACCCGTCAACACATTTCCACATGGTGAAGTTAAACTGTTGTGAATTGCTGTTGACCTTTCCTCCACTTCCTCTCTATGAAGGTGTCCGACAGAGCCGAGCACCTGGGGTCAGGGCTCCTTCATAAGGGTTTGAAGGCACAACCAGACACTTTTATTGGCATATTTGCTCAGAATAGACCTGAAGTAAGTGAGGGGATAACAAAGTGAAGTCTGTTTTGTTTGCTGTCGTAAAGAGACCATTTTTCACTCTAACTGACCATAACTTTGCTGTCTCACTGTTTCATGGGTCATTCGCAGTGGATTATTAGTGAACTCGCATGTTACACGTACTCCATGGTAGCAGTCCCCCTGTACGACACACTGGGTCCTGAAGCTCTTGTGTTCATTATCGATCAAGGTAATTGGAGCCTCTCTGCCTTCTAATGCTGCTAATTACAGAGCACAGTCAGAGTCCAGTAACTCAAAAGTCCCCACAGGGATCTGTGTCAAGTGTGTTCTAATCCCTTCTCACTTATCACACCCACTCCTTCAATCTGTGCTTCATTTTGCTTTTGATTATCTGATCACTTCTGGACAATTTATCACAAGACAAAGAACATGACTATTAATAGTAGGTTTACTGTTTTCTGTCTTACTCTGTGAATCTTCCTTGCAGAAACTATAACATAAGAATAACTTGGAACTTAATCTTAGTGCATTTGCTTGCCTCATAATATTAGAAGTACTGGTGTCAATTTTGCTACTGTTCTGTCAGTTTTACTAGTAATACAGCTTAAATGTTCTCCTCTTCCAGCGGATATCTCCACTGTGCTTTGTGACAATCAAAGCAAAGCAGAAACGCTGCTGCAGAACCGGGAGAAAGGCCAGACTCCGGTTCTCAAAACTATCGTCATCATGGACCCTTTCAACTCCGAGTTGGTCGAGCGAGGAACAAAGTGTGGCGTGGACGTTGTGTCCATGCAGGATGTGGAGGTAATGCATGCTAAACACAAATGAGTGGTAACTGTTACTGATGAGTCACTGCTTGTGTTTATACTGGCTTCACTGTTTTACAGCTGTACTTTCCACTAATGCTGTTAGTAGAAGCACAAACATTGAAAACATGTTCTGTCTCTCTGTTCTCCAGGCTCTAGGGAAAAGTAACCATCAAAAGCCAGTTGTAAGTTTGAAAGTGATTACATGTATTAGAAACAAAAGCTGAGATTAATTTAGATGCATGTTTTTAAAACTGTTCTGTCGTTAACAGCCACCAAAGCCAGAGGACCTCAGTATTGTTTGCTTCACCAGTGGCACTACAGGTGATCATTTTGCACTTTATGGGCTTTTATGTCATCAGTGGGGTATGATTTGGGGAATTGTAAAAAGGAGGAACTTCAGAATTCATGTAAAATCACATTCATCCATAATGTTTGAGATGATATGGCTCATTCTGTGCAATCATAATCAATGAAGGAGCAGCCATTGTTCCCTTTTAGCCATGCAAGGCTAGGGATAGCAATGTGGGTTGGTCAGTCCACCAATTTGGTCTGACTATATACAAAATTTCATGACTAACAATTACACAAACACTTCTCCCTGTGGATAAATTGTAATAAACGTGGTGATCCCTGACTTCATGTAGTGCTGTCTTATAGTCAAGGTTTTGGACCAAATGTCTGCAGCTGTACTCTGATAATAGAAAGCTAAAATGTTAACTATTGTATCTATTAACATTGTCATTATCAAGCTGATCCAACATTCTCAGATCTGCTAAATTCACTGAAGGCTCTTAGTCTTATAAAAAGTGTTTACATGCCACTCAGTGTACACTCTGTTGATAATAAATGTAAACTTAAGTTTTACAGAAACTTAGTTGTGTTTAAGTATTAGCTGAAATTAATTTTTGTTTGCAAGTCTTAAAAGGAAGTATTTTTGTGCCTCTCTCAGGAAATCCCAAGGGAGCAATGTTGACCCATGAGAATGTGGTCTCTGACGCTGCAGGTGTCCTCAGAAGCTTTGAGGTACATGTTGTTTTAAATGTCTAGCTTGAGATCTCAATATTTTGCATGCATATGTCTTGTAAATCGATCGCTAACACAGCCTTTGTTCGTCCCGCAGACGTCAGTTGTTCCAACTACAAAGGATGTCAGCATTTCATTCCTGCCTTTAGCACACATGTTTGAGAGAGTTGTACAGGTAAGATCCAAACTCCATAAGAACTTGATCAAAGATGATTTTAAAAAAAAAAAAAAAAAAAAAAAAAAGTATTCCTAAATCCATATAAGTGTTTTTGAGTGCCGCCTGTATTTTTTTTTTTTTTTTTTTTCTTGTAGATCGTGATGTATGGAGCTGGGGCTAAGGTGGGATTCTTCCAGGGTGACATCAGACTGTTGCCAGATGACATGAAAACTCTGCAGCCCACCATTTTCCCAGTAGTTCCTCGACTTCTCAACCGTGTCTATGACAAAGTTAGTGATTTTGTGTAGAGACACAACAGCCTCCCTCTTCCATTTTACTCATATTGTGCTCTCAACACCAACTTAAAATGTCCAGTGTCTTTTTGAGAGGTTTAATGTTCCCTTTTTTTGGAAAAATAATCCTAGGTTCAAAGTGGAGCCAAGTCGCCCTTCAAGAAATGGCTGCTAAACTTTGCTGTGGAGAGGAAATATGCAGAGGTGCGGGAGGGCATCATCAGGAACAACAGCATATGGGACAAGCTCATCTTCCACAAAGTCCAGGTACTGCTCCTCTTCAAAGTAGATGATATATTATGGAGAGGGGGAAACTCACTAATTGGTGCATGCTTAACTTTAAATCTAGGAGTCTCTGGGAGGACGTGTGCGGATCATGGTGACAGGAGCAGCGCCCATCTCTCCCTCTGTTCTCAACTTTCTCAGGGCTTCCCTGGGTTGCCAGGTAATGTATTACTATCCTCTTGGTGTACTGTGTCACAAATTTATGACTTGAGGCAGGAAGTGTTAGTCACTTGACTTTCATTCCCACTACAAAGGATATTTTAGAGATTGAAACTCATTACTTTAAGAAAAGAAAATTAAATTCAGGTAACCAAAATGTGGTATTTTCTAACCTCTAATTACCTTTTTTCTTTTTTTTTTTTTTTTGGTATTTTGCAACAAAACAACAACAGTGTCCAGCTGGTATTGATCACTTCATATTGTCACAATAACCTGGTCACACTGCTCTTACACTCATCTGCTTTTTGATTGGTTCCCTCAGATCTTTGAGGCATATGGTCAGACAGAGTGCACAGCTGGCTGCACCTTCACCATGCCAGGAGATGCCACTTCAGGTATGTAGCTCAGAGGTAGCCAACCTCAACTGTCACATTTTTCTACTTCCATGTAGGCTTGGACCTGTTATGATTTTCAACATGTTGGCATGTGGTTGGGGTTTTTTTTTTTTTGTTTTTTTTGTTTTTAAAGACTAAAACAACTTTTTAAAACTAAGATTTCAGTTTTGACAAGACAATCCCTTAAAACGACTAGAATCAGTGTTTCATTGTGTATCAAATGACATTGAGTAATGTGAGAGGCGTTACTAGTCGTGATGACCCCGTAAAGAATTATCACCAGACTCCCCTCGACTTTGAAGAGCTTTAAAGGGAGTTGCAGCTCATTGTTTAGCTGTCTTGTGGCAACTTTACTATTTTGGTTCGCTCTCAGCACCCTCATAACCTCATTTTCAGCTGTAGCAGCACTCTTAAGAAACACACACACACACACACACACACACACACACACACAAAGTCGTCTTGATGCAAGTTTAAGTGTTTCAAATGATTCATGTTCAAAATGTTCTGCAATTGTGAATAACTCTCTGCTCATGTGTTTACCGCAGGACATGTTGGTGTGCCTCTGCCTTGTAATATTGTGAAGCTGGAGGATGTTGAGGAAATGAACTACTTTGCATCAAATGGTGAAGGGGAGGTAAGTTTGTGGAAACTTGAAGGGGGGGGTTCAGAGAGAAGTTGAAGAGGATCAAACTCGGGTGTATTGTTCAGGTCCCCAATAAATCACATGCATGTAAGCAAATCTTAGTTGATCACTAATGCTAGATTAGCAGGACGGAGTGTAACTTGATGTATTTCATGTATGTCTTTTAATGCAGTGAACCAGTCTCATGATTCAATTGAATCACAGGTAAACTGCATTTATATTAAAAGAAAACAAAAACAACTTGTTAAGGATCAGTGATTTTACTTCCCCAATTTTTAAAAGCTGCAGGAATACAAAATCGAGTTCACTGGTCTAAGTTTCTATTGTTTCCTGCTGGTCTTTTCCAGGTCTGCATCAAGGGTAGAAATGTGTTCAAAGGGTACTTGAAAGACCCAGAGAAGACTGCAGAGGCCTTGGATAAAGACGGTTGGCTCCACACTGGGGACATTGGGAAATGGCTGCCGGTAAGAACCAAAACCCAGATAACAGGAAAATGTGTCATTTTTCCTTCCAGTGTGAATGATTCAATAAATCTGTTCAAAGTTTATCACTGACAAAGTACAACTGCAGACTGCTCTGTACCATATGCAGTGTTTGGATGCAGCCCTCAAGTCATATGAGAAGACTATATTAAATGTTTGAAACAGGTTAATTGTATTGCAGTGGGGAACCTGTAGTTGCCCTGGGAGGCATCTTCTTTGTTCAGTTTGGCAGGACCTGAGAGGACTTGAAGTGCCGCAGTTTTAAAATAGTTTGGAAATCTAATTACTCTTATGCTTGCCAAGAGTAAGATAAGAATATTGCAGCTGCTCTCCAAGGCATGAGTAGCATTGATCCTATCATAATTCTTGGCAAGAAAGTGAGTAATGTTGGAACTATTGCTCAAGGAAAGTACACTCGTTAATTGCATATCATTTAAAGATAGTTTGACACCTTGGGAAATACCCTTACTTGCTTTCTTACATGAGAAGATTGACCCCTGCTACGTTTGTACGTTGGATATGAAGCTACACCCTTGAAATAGCTAGCTTAGCTTAGCATGAGGACTGGCAACAGGAAGAAACGGCTAGCCCAGCTCTGAAAGGTAATAAATCTGCCTACCACAGCTTCAGGGTCATGAATAACACGTTTCCCTCCATTTCCAGTGTTTGTGCTGGCTGCTGTTTTTTAGCTTCATATTTGGCACACAGGTGAAAGTGGTATCAATCTTCATCTCATTGCACATAAGCGTACAGTATTTCCCAAAATATTGAACTTTATCTCTGGAGCTAGTCCTGCAACAGTCCATGTGGAAAACTATGAAAAATACTTAATACTTAGATGCATTGCTATGATAATTCTCTTGGACTTGGACTTCTCTTTTTTTTTTTTAAGTAACAATAGCATTCACAGGTTATTTTGCAAATCTGTTTTATGAATAGAGTGGAGTCCTGAAAATTATTGACCGGAAGAAGAATATCTTCAAGCTGGCTCAAGGGGAATACATAGCACCAGAAAAGATTGAGAACGTCTATGTACGAAGTGAACCTGTGGCCCAAGTATTTGTGCACGGAGACAGTCTACAGGTAAATCCAGCATATTTGCCATGTGTAGGTATACATTATATATACACACTGATCCCTCTCATAACACCATTACTTTTGTTCTGTGTCTGTAGTCCTGCTTGGTTGCAGTTGTAGTGCCTGACGCTGAGGTCCTGCCGAGTTTTGCCAAGAAGCTGGGCTGCCAAGGCTCCATTGAAGACCTCTGCAATAACATGGTAATGTTTCTGTCAGATTCTCTCCAGCACATGTGTGTAGGAGGGAATTTCTTAAGTTAGACAAAACAATCGAACACCAGGCATATACCAGGGATCCTGGGATATTATAATACATGGTGTGTCTTCAAGCTCCAGTAAAAGATCTGTAATAACAGCAGTAAACATGATCATTAACACTAACAGAAGCCAGTTGGCATAGTCTTGCATGGTGGCTGTAAAACCCATAAGGCAGGATATCTGCAAATAAAATTGAATCTTAAAGTGGAGCAGAGCAGTGTTGAGTCTTAACTAAAGATTTTTTTTTGTTAGAATGCTTCTAACAGTGATAACCTTTTTTTGTTTGCAGGAAATTAAGAAAGCCATTCTTTCAGACATGACCAAACTGGGCAAAGAAGCAGGACTGAAGTCTTTTGAGCAGGTAACTACCTCACATGAATTCGTCAAATGAAACAACCACTATATGTCTACTGAATATACAAGTTGGCCATTATCAGGATAACTTGCAGTTACTTGTAATTGGTCAGCACTCCAGTCTTTTCCTTGATGAAGAAATGAACCAAATTCAACAAACTAAAATTTAGAGAACTCTACAGAGTTCTGCAGGAATCTGCTTTCCTAGAGCTCATAATATTTGAGCACAAATTTTCTGGTGTTCACTAAACCTGACTCAGTCCACCCTCTAGTGGTTAAAATGAGTAGTTAAAATTAATGACGACATAACTATTTTTCACAGTGCAACATTTAAATAAAGCTTTTTAAATGAGACTGTCTTTTTTTTCTTTTTTTTTCCCCTTTCCTTTTTTTTTTTTAAATTTAATAATTCAGTTTCTCAGACATCCAAATGTAACCATATGCATCTTTTCCCTCCTCTTCCTATCTCATCCAGGTGAAAGATGTATACCTCCACGCAGAGATGTTCACCATTGAGAACGGCCTGCTAACTCCCACACTCAAAGCCAAGAGGGCTGAGCTCAAAACTCTTTTCCAGCCACAAATTGACAACCTTTATGCCAAAATGCAATAAATGGAATGAACCTACACCACCACCATCAGATGCACTTTTGGTCATTTCGTTCTTTTTTTTTTTTTTTTTTTTTTTTTTTTTTTTCGGGGTGGGGGTGGAGGGTGGGGACAAGTCAGAGGCCTGAGTCACCTGAGACAAAGAAGTTCTGTTAAACTCATCTTCCTGCAAAACAAATGGTGCAGTCTGGCCCTAGCTGGACAGACAAATTGGCTACAACCAGTGTGAGTGAATCATCCTTTTAACAGACCCAGGATCTGGGTACATCAAGTGAGCTTCATATGCTTAGAAAGCACTTTGTGTGTTTTTATTGAAAAGCACTGTACCTTGTGTGACTGGTTTAATGTGTCAACACTGCCCTCAAGTGTTGCAGAGCAAACATGCTTTCTATCTTGTGCTGTCTATCACTGCAGTAATACTGTTAATGTTAGGACAAGGAGGAATTAATGGAAAAATACAGGTTTAATGTTTCACTTCATAAGTACAGCATTGTGAATTATTTACCAATGAAACGCATGTGACTTATTGTGTTAACCCTGTAATGGGCTTAAACTATTACTTTCCTTGCCCTTCACTTATTGCATGCTGGTACAGACTTTAACTCCCATATTTTTATCTTTATCAGAGCTTTTTTTTTTTTTTTTTGGTCATTACACATAATGGAATGTGGTTCTGTGACTGGTCTTAGCAGTGTTTTTGAAACTCAACTAAAGACTTGAAATTAAAGTGGAATAATTTAATTAATAAAAAAACTAAACAAATGTGACTGAAGAAATGGCTTTCAACAGCAACTATGTGCCATGCACTCAAACAAAACTCAAGACATGAAACTGAACTTTTAGGTGTTAGTTTTTTTTATTTTATTTTTTTTACTTGCACTAAATATACATTGAAATAACATGGGGAGAGGAGGGGTAAAAACAGGAGAATAATAACGGCACTGTTTTGTTTTTTTTTTTTTGTTTTTTTTTTAAAAAAAGATCCATTGTGTTGTACAAAGATTTACAGTTTGGAAAGTGTTAAGGGACTGACAGCATGAGACATGGAGGTACAGTTGGTACAGGAATCGGCTTTCAACATATTTTAAGAATAGTGACCAGAGTGTAGACTTGACATCTTGCATAGTAGCTTTCAACTTTTCAAATTCTATAATTTTACTTTTAGTAAAAATGTAAGAAAATGATTTAGCTAAAGAATAATATTGGTCTTCATGTCTCAAAAGCTATATGATTCTTTGTAGGAACCTTAGTCTCTTTGCAGGTCAGCTGAACATACAAACATGATTTTTTTTTTCTATTGGCAGACATACAATTCAACTTATTTGCAGAATAAAGTTTCCAGTGGTAGTCATAAATAAACATATTTCTTACTACAGTCTATTTCAAGTAAATAAACAAACAAACCCAATTAAAGTCAAATCACTGTCTCAGATCTTTGTCTCTAATTTCACTATAATTACCATAATTCTTTCCAGGAAACTTCAAGTAAATTATTAGGAAATAAAGGGTTAGAAATAAGGTTGCAACTAGATTTTATATTCATTATCGATTAATCTGTCTACTAATTGACCAACGACTAAGTTTGGTCCATAAAATGTCAGAAAATGTGTTTTCCAAATCCCAAGATGCAACCTAAAATGTCTTGTTTGTTCCTGACCAACAGTCCACAATCCAAAGATATTCAGTTTATTGTCACAGAAGACAAATAAAACTAGAATATATTTACATTAGTGAGGCTGGAACCAGAGAATTTTAGCATTTCTCATTAAAAATGATTCGAAATAACTGCTCGATTATCCAAATAATGATCAACTAATCAATTAATAGAGTAACCTGACTGTTGCAGCTCTAGTTAAAAATAAAGCTACATATAAAACAGTTCAGAAACCTGTTAAAGTTCTCTTAAAGGCCATTAAAGGTCAGTTTTATTGGCCAGGTATGTTTACACATGCAAGGAATTTGACTCTGGTTTGTAGTGGCTCTCAATGTGCCAACATACAACAATCTTCAGAAAGATACAAGGACAACACGCTGAATAAAGATAATTAAACATAATTATATATTAGGTACATATTAGGTACAAACAAGTAGGTAGAAAAAATAGATACATAAATAAAGAAACAACAAGTACAAAATAACATACAATGTTTGTCTATATAAAGGTGAAACTGTAAAAAAGTGACGTTACTTTACAGAAGACCTACAAACATATAGTAAACATGAGGTTTAGGTGTTTGGAAAAGGAGTCTGATTAGGCTAAATAAATATAAACAACTGGCCTGAGTACATATGTCAACAACATATATGATTCTTTAGGGGAAAAGAAAGAGGTATAACAGGCTACTTATTTTAAGCTCATGTGACTTGCAGTATATTTTTTCCAATGCTGCCACCTTGCGTTGTGCTTCCTCACTGGTTTCACTGTGAGTGAGTTGCTCCGTGCTGCAGCTGGATACTACACCGCTCCACCAGGAGTTTCCAACGGGACGACCTGTAGCTTTTTCACCGCTCTCCCCGGGCTTCTTATGGACACCCGAAGGCACAAGTCCATCAGTTAATCAAGACAGCGGAGCTGTAAGCAGATGTCACCTGCTCGTATGCGTTTTATAGCGACTATTTGACAGTCGGCGCTGGGATTTGGTTAGTTAACTCCTGGGATCGAGTTTACCTGTGAGCCCAGAGCAGCTGCACACTTCTTCAACATGGCTTCTTCCGCCACAGGTGACCGCGAAGATCAGGTAAGCGGACTTTCTTTCTTTCTTTCTTTTTTTTTTTTTACCGGCTTTGCTGTTAAAAAAATAAATGTTTTGCAGCCTAATTTGAAAAACTACCTCTTGGTTTAATGTTGTAGATTGATAATATTGTGAAATACAAACTCGGAAGGGGGGAGAGAGTTCCGCCAAGCGCCAAGTTCCTGGCAGCTTTAAGTTTCCCTATGCTGGAAAAAAAGGGAAGAAATAGCCAAAAAACCTACATTACAAGACTAGATATATGTCTCATTTGTAATGCAGATAGTGTCTTCTGTACAGAAGACAAGCTTTGCATTGTGTCTTAATCTTATTTTATACACTCCACGGTCCCAATGTTATAATGTAATATTAACGTTTTAAATAACGGTTAGTTAACGATTCATTCATCATTCAACAGTACACACATGTAAGTTCACTTTCCCTTATAGGTATGACTCAATGATTTTCACTATTTCTCATCACAGGTGTGTCCTGAATTACTGTAATCTGATCCCATGTTGATACCAGTTTGTTAATTAGTCCGTGGAAGAAGTACTGAGATCCTCAAGTGTTAAAGTGAAAGTACTAGTTTTGTAATGTATAATGCTCCAAATCCACGGTTCGGTTCATTTTTTTTTTTTTTGACCTGCTACTCCTGTTATCAGTATTGATAAACAACTAATAACCTGTCACTGCCAGTCTGCAAATATAAAAATACGTGTCTGTTTGCTCAGATTCTGTCTCCTTGTGAGTCTGTAAGTATAGTTTCTGTCTACCGGTCTGTTAGTGTCTCTGCTTCACTGTCTTTACTTTATTCTTTATCTTTTCTTGGATTATCTTCACACTGAACTTAAATCATTATCCACACTATTTGTCAGAACATGCAATTTTTGCAAAAAGAAATGTCACAGCGTTCCATATGAAATGGCCAAATCAGCAGAACATGTGTAGTTTTGGCTAATCATCACACTTTCCTACATAACACAGTCCAGTTAACGTCATAAATTAGTTGGCTGACACATCATTCTGTGTATTTATGTTCTATGTTTTATTAAAATCAGCATTGTTTGATCAGGATGGACACGTTGTAATTTCCATGATTTTACGGATGAATAAATTGAAACTTGAACCTTCTTGGCCTTCACATGGTACAGTCAAGTTACTGACTCTGAGTTATAGTTTAATATGAAACTGTTCACCTCACAAGTATAGAAAGTTGGGTCAAATCTTTCAATGTGATTTTTGTCCACTCCATTAACATACATGAGGTAGGCAAAATATTAGGAACACTTTTCAATATGATGCACTCCAGCACACCACCACCTGCCACCCACTACGACCTCAATAATAAACATCAAGTAGATTTATAACCTTCCTGCCAATGTCAACAAATACTGAAAATGTATGAGCTTCATAAAAGTAGAATTTATGTTGTATTGGACGGCGTTAGATTGCACAGGTGTTCCTAATAAAGTGGCTGGTGAGCTGTACATAGGAACTTTCCTATCAGAAAAATGACACTGTCAGTCACACAGCTCCTCTTCCACACTTTATAAGCTTACTTATAATGTCATAACATAAGTTATGTAATTATGTTTATACGCACCTCCAAGTCTAGCAGTTAGAAAACAAGAACTTGATGGACTGCATTGTTTTGTAATACAAGGAAGTATGATTGAACATGTCTTGAATTGCACGTCCACTTGCAAGAATGTGCTAGTTTCACTTTCTTGTGTTGTGATTGTTTCTTTTGTCATTGAATATAATAAACATTTGTGGCTGTCAACTAGTAAAAGCTGTGTTGCACATGCGGTTTTACACTACACCATTTTGCTCCCCATTCATTCTGATAATATAAAATAGATCTGAAACATAAGGGGGGGGTACAGAAACAGAGGAAAGGCTGGAATAGGCAGAGACTTTTCTGTTGTTTGAACTTATACATCCTAACAGAAAATAAAAGGTGTGTATGACCTTTGCAATAAGATGCAGTTGGCTTGGCGTTATTCTCACTTGCTCTTTGACTTACAGTATGTAGAAATTTTACTAAAAGATCTTTTTTGCTCACATTGCTCACAATGAGGACTGATTTCTCTTTCTCTTTTAGCCATACTGTCTGTCTTTGCCTGTTGATCTATCAGCCTTTTTGTGTGCTGCTCTTCTCTGCGGTTCCTTTCATCCGTCCTTTTATTAATGGTTGACTACAGATTGTAATGGGAAATGGAAGGCAGTTCGGTTTCTCAGCAGTTGTAGTAATAACTGCCTGTTGTCAGGACACTGTGCAGGAGGTTTATTGTGGCAGAGCAAACACAGTGAAACTCCACCTATGTCCTGGTCAAAGGCAAATGGACAGCAGAGTGATTACACTGTGTATTTGGCGGTCAAGGCGGTTTGACGGGAAATAAAGGCGCAACATCCCAGCTTTTGAAGGAAGTAGTGAAAAGAATTTCTCTTTGTAGGTACAGTACACATTAGTTGGTTGATATGCTGTTTCTTATTGGTGGAATAATTGCTGTGTTACTTTCATAAGGAGAAAAGTGCTATATCAGTAGATTAATCCATAATTTTCTGCGGCAGGAGGAACAGACTAACAAATTAGCTGTGAAAAGGGGCGTTGTTTTCAGAACGTTGCAACACCCCCTCCCCTGCCCGCAACTAATCGATCAGTTGAAGATTATGTACGAATTCAGTCGACCAATATTTTCTTTAGTCAACTACAGCCTTTGTATTTATAATACGCATCGATAACCAGGTTTCCATCCAAATGTAGCACAAACTTTAATCGCATTTCACAGTGAATTAATCCATGTTTTCATCCACCACCGGATGAACTAAGAATATGGAGAGTCGCTTCGTCAAGATAAACAGCTAACGACGCTAAATTTCCTGTCGGGCGCCATTGCAGAGGAAGAGGGCGCAGCAAGTAATGTGACATAATTAAAAGAGCATTGGTCAAACCTCAAATGGTGAAAACCAATGCAGAAAATATGATGGAAATGTGTCATTTATGTTTGTTTTGTGTATTAATTGGTGAAGTTTTCTCATCATCGCTCTACACATATCTGAGGTTTTTGCCTTCTGCTCCAAATTTTAGTCTCTTCAGCGGATGTTTAAGTCACATTTCATGTGTATATCGTGATTCAACTGTAGCAGTTCAAGTTTTTCTGCTGAAGAAGATCGTGTGATATGATCAAAAGCTCCAGAGCAGCTACTAGTGAAGCTTGTGGTGAGATTGTTTTTCCAACTATGACTCATGTTGGAACTCATGCAGAAGTTGTAAACCAGCTCTGTCAAAACAGTTACTTGAAGCTGTAACTTTGTGAAACCGCACTGGGCATTTTTCACTTTTTTTTTTTTTTTTTTCATTGGTGTATGTCAGTGTATCTCCACTTCAGAGGTTACAGCCGAGCTTAGTGTAATAAACTGATGTATGCACGTAGTAAAAATTTGGAACGTATTGATTAATAACAACTATAAAAGGTCATGAGAACACAAAAGCTTAGCCTAGTCAGCTCATTGACTAGTTTTTGTATTAATTTATACAGCATGAGCTTTTCATAGTTGCTCCCATTGTAATGAGAAGAGTCTAGTTCAGCTGACTCAGATTGTTGCATGGGGGTAGTGAGCTTACTGATTCACTCACGCTGGCTTTCAGTGCCGGCTATTGTAATGGAATGAGTAAACATGACCTCAGTTGTGATGAGGTAATGTCAAGTCACTGACTTATTAGTGTTTGTCAGTGGAGAATATGACCCGTTAGCAGATTTAGTTGTATCACATGAATGAATATCCTGAACCACAAACAAACAATCATGACATTGCAGTAATAGATATGTTGGCTTAGTAGCATTAACATGTATTTACACTTGTGTGAATGTGTAAATGTATGTTTGCATTTGTGGATGTACGTGAGTGTGCCAACTATTATGAGTACAACCATGTCTGTCTGTCTGTGTGTGTGCAAGTCTGTGGCTGAGCCAGATACACAGTAGTCTATGGTAGGACAGAGCAGAGGCTATGATAGTTCAATGGTAGCTATTGACAAGAACTCATGGATAGAAGGAAAGATGTCGGTATATGAGGTCTGAGGGGGATATTTAATAAGAATTTGGGGCATTTTTCAGGCGCTTAACAGTCAAATTGTGTTTGTTCTTATTTACTTTAGGACCGCACAGAGGTTTTGCGCTGGTAAAATGGAAAAAAAGGGATACTGTTCCTGTTCAGCGGCGCAAAATATGGGAGGAAAGTGTGGACTGACCACTCCGACAGCCGACACGGCATCTGAAATTTACTTCGTAGGAAAAGCAGATATAAAACCTGCGGCTCTTGTTTTACTAGACACGCAGAGAGGGAGGTAGACCAGGTCGATACAGTCAGTGAGAGAGATGGACGAGGCAAAAAAAAAAAAATGCAAATTAAAAGATGCATTACAAAGTTACTTTACCAGAACTTTCCACTCAGCACCACAACACACAGGAGCAGCAGTGTAACAGCCTTATTTTACAGTCAGTTGTTTTACAGTCAACATTACCCTCCTGTTTCCTGTAAATTGCTTATTTTTCCTCACTTACAATGGACTAACATCAGCTTCAGTACAGCGTGATGTGATTGAAACAGTCAGTTATACTTACAAGTAGGCTGTTACGTAATTTTTAAACCGCTTACAGAAAGAGTAGCCTTTAAAAACAGTCTGCCGTCAGATCTTAATGTAGCGGCACTTAATGCAAATCAGTGGCTGGACTTAGAAGCTTTAGTACTGTAAATATTAAAAAAATGTAATGACGCACAATTTCACATCCTTGGCGGTAATTTGCAACATTTATAGCAGGGCCATAATGATCCCCATTGAAGTACAGGTAAAGCCCCAGGTAGATCAACAGACATGGTTTGGATATGAACCTTCAGTTTACAGCACCAGTTTGGACACACCTTCCCATTCACTTGAAAAAGAAAGTGTGTCAAAACTTTTATTACTGTAGCCAGTACTAAAGTGTTGTAACACTGTCCCTCATTTGTGAAAAGTTTAAAGGAGCCTAGCAATAATTTTGCATGTTTTAGCTCCATCAACTTCCACTTACATTTTTCAAAAAATATTTGAAACAGTATGAAATAAAAAATTGCTGAAAACAAGATTTCAGGAATAAAAACATTTCATTTGAGTTCATTTTGAGCAGGTTTCAACTGGATTCTTGGTTTGGAATAAATATCCTGTTAGATGGAAATTGAACTGTTCGCTTAGCAGTACCATGACTGACAAAAGATCTTACTACTACTGTTACCGTCTGAACATCTGCGCATCGGAAGAATAGATGACTGAATGAATACTAGTGTGTGGGCAGTAATAACTGAGTAGATTCCGCGCGCACACACACACACGCACACACACTTCATTCAAGATCATGGCACTGACTGACACTATGGTGCTCGTGTGTGTGTGTAGGGGGAGTGGGGGGTGGTGGAGGATGTATTCTGTCCTTGTGTTTTATCTTTCTGAATGGGTCAATGTGTGTCAGCTGACTCTGCACTCTGGGCTGAACGTGCATTGACGTTCCTAATAATGGGTTCCTTGATGCGGGTTGCCATCCTAGAACCTGATTGGCTGTAATGTGAGGTGTCTTGGTACCGTCTTACTGTAGATATTAGAGATGGAAATGAATTGATTGATATCGCGTAGGTGATTGAGCCTAGCCAGAAAGAAAACAAGTGAAACAGAAACTTTAATTTGGTTATTACTTAATGTAATTCTTTTGTTTAGCAGTGAAGCATACGGAGCTGCAGACTGGAACCTCTGCTAACAATGACAACCTCTGATAGCACAAGTTGAACATACGTCAAGTAGAGTCCGCTCAGAACCCACTGACCTCTGCGATTCCATTAAAATGATCTTGGTTTGAAATTTCTCTGCTGTAAATAATGGTGTGACCAAGCTTTTATCCTCCCTTACCCTCCTCTAGTTAGTTGGAGTGGATGTCACATATCTGAGGCTCACTGACCCTCTCAGTCCCCTCCCTTTTCCTCATTTTACACTCTCTCGTCTCTCTGTTATTCACTTTCTCCCTTTTTTTCCTGTCTCTGAACAATAATATTTGCTTCTCGAATGACTCAAATGTGTCCCGATGGTGCGTGTCACAATTATTTGGTATGCGTTGTTGTCTTGTCAGATGTGACGCAGAATGAAAATATGCCAGTAATGTGTCATTGTCCTATATTCACCACAGACACACCTATTTTTCTCTGAGCTGTCATTACAGCTGGAAATCAAAGCTCCAGATGCTACCAAAGCTGTTAAAATAAATCGATGTTACCAAACCACAAAGAAGCATCTTAAATTTATCTAATAGTTGTGGAAACGCCCGAAGCACTGAGCCAATGGAGGCTTCAGAAAACACCAGACCCCTCAGTCTTGCAACATAGATGACTTTATGAGCAATAAAGAGACAGTGATTGCATGCGTATAAATATTGAAGTGGGGGTAGGGAAGGTAACTTGTTGGTAAGAAAGTGAGTCAGGATCCAACTCCTGTCACCGTGCAGCTCACTGGGGATGGCGATGAGACCATTTTAGGCGTGGAACCATGTCCTTTTTGCTGCCATTAGCATTGTGTGAGTGCGCTGGTCCCGAGACAAAGACGGATTGTAAATCAAGGGAGGATGGAAAGTCTGTCTCTTTGTGACTGGTGTTTGTGTGTCTGCTTTTTCTCAATAGTCGTGTGTGTGTTTCTGTGTGTGTGTGTGTGCGCACGCCTGAGGGATTCCTTCTCTGCTGTAAATGAGCCTCTTTTACTTCACAAATGTCTGATAAACTTTTCATCTGACAGTTAATTTGTGTTCATATGGGCTGTTGCAGAAAAAGCCAGTCTGACTGGTTAGTAGTTAAAAGTGAAATAACACTACACCTAGTGGAAAGTATTCATTAATATTTCTTTATTTTTGCTGATTTTTGTCCTCATTTTCTCTCAAATTTGAACATTCAATTCCTATACACACTGCAGTCCTAGTCATGACAACTTTGACCCATGTGTGGAGCCGCCAGCTGCTTCCTTTTACCGAAAGACCTTTTGGGAGGTTCACCCCATCCCCACATAGTTAGTAAGGTCACTGTATGTCTGATACAGTAGCTCTGATGCATCTCTTGTGTACATCGGGCAGTTTATGTTGGAGCCCCATGTTGAAGCCTGTATTGTTTTGTAATTGATGACAAATGAAGCTTCACTTACTGTTGATACAATTCAGTAACAAGGACAGGAACCTTTGCTGGACCTGAAAACACAATTTCTTGAAGAGAACGAGTAAACCGGCAGTACCCCCGCTTTTTTGTTCGCACCAAAGATGAAAGTAGTTACTCTGTAAACCTTCAACTCCTGGTATCTATTGCATGTGCTGGTTATCTGTGTCAGTACTGGAAATTGGCTCTATTGAGAGAGCAGTTCAAACTCAAACTCTTGTGAGATAAACTCGTAGCTCTACTGATTATGACGTGATGATGCCAAACTTGCTTTCCAAATCCCTGATCGCTTCACCCAGTAGAATTCTCACAGTTATGGAGTTGTCATGGAGAAATGGTGCCACTTTATGGTTGTTACCATAGGGATTCATCTATTGCAATGGCACTGCCTTGACAACCAAAATATGAATTCAGACTAATTTCCTCTTGGCTGGCCATTATCAAGATTCTCTTTGAAAAGAGGTCATTAATATGCAGAAACCATCATCCGATAGTTTGCAAGGGATACACAGTTCAGATCACCATACACAGACACCAAAACAGAGCCCTTAATATGAGAAAAGGAGAAGATTGGAGGAGCGATTTCTCTTGGCAATCATTCATGTGAAACATAGATCTTATCAGGTGCTTGTGGGTGGAGTTACATTCCTCAAGACAGTAAAAATACAGAGATGTTGCTGAAATAGAGAAAGCCGTTGTGACATTGCTGCTTTCGTTTGTTAACTTGTGCTAGAAACCTCATACGTTGGAGCATTAGCACATCGGCTCATCAAATGAAGCAAACATACTGTACAGTGAATGGTTTTTGCTCTCAGGACTGCCAAAATATGTGCATTGAGTAAATTGAATGATCAGCTCCATCTCCATTGAAAACAACAAATTGGAAATTGATCATTTACACTGTGCTATCGCTGTTACTTTGTCTATTTTTATTGCTACGGATTTCGCAATCTTCATGTATAACCCGCAGCTGCAAGCAACAAGTTCACACCTGTGCTCCAGGGTTTGTCAAAAGTAGAAGTAGATGTGTCAGGGACCATAAATCTAGTCTCTTACAAACACAGTGATTACTGGAACACATTGGACATCATAGACTGGGGATTTACAGTAAATACATAACAGTTTCTATCTAAAGCTCTTGCGTGTATCGTAGCCGATGGCCCATTAGCTCCCATCAGCATACATGTCACTACAAAGCGGCAACGGCTAGTTATTGCTCTTCCGCCTTCTCCCTCAGAAACACTCGCACACAAATCTCTGCAGGCTGCAGTGCAGAACCACACCTGACATGTTTGCAGGCTCACACACACACACGGACTCCCCTCTAATATTGAGGACAACATCGAGTACATGTCTGCCGATAGCTGAGGCTTGGCGGTTTGACAACGACTGAGATTGATCTCTGCTGACAAAACATAGACACAAACACATTCACACATATAGAATAACTGTCATAATCCATTAAAGCAACCCAAACTTCTCATTGCTCACAAGGAAAGAAAACACAGACAATCCATGGTCTGCCTGTTGTTAGGCACAGATATAACTTCATATTCTCCCATTGACACCCCATTAATAAAAACAAGTAGGTGAAACCCATATATTTGATATTTCCCTCAGCATAGAAGTAGGCATGATTGAACATTATTGCTTTCAAATTAATGCTTGGTTTCAAATTCCTCTGAATGTTGCTGTGTCATGTCCATGCTTGTGAAACCAGCACGGTTAGAAATCTAAATGGTGAACAAATTTACAGGAGATCCTTTGAATTGTGATAAGTAGCGTTGCTTTAGGCTGATTTCAACTAGTGACAACCACTCTGAGAGATAACGATTTGGAAACAGAGAAGGAACTCTCTCGTAGTAAAAATAAAACCCATAAATCCCGCCTGTGTCTCTGGCACAGTTCACACCCGTCATCCTCTATCAGAGTTTCCCTTTTACTTGGAATGGAGTGTTTGGTGTTGATAACACCCACTCAGACAAGCACACACAGGCCCGCTGGTCGCACATAGTATAGACATGAAAATGAAACATCCCATGGCAAATGAGATTTTTTTTTTTTTTTAATTTAGTCAAAGTTGTGAGCATTTCTCACAACCTTGTACTGTAAGACGATGCAGTAGCGCTACAAACTTGTGGACTTGGCACAAGTCATACCAACATGGATGGAAGTGAATGTGCAATTGTAAACTCATCAGTTCAAAGTGAAAGTGTTTCCACCAACATGTTGAGCACATTCTAAGTAAATCTGCAAATGATGTGAGTCATGTTCAGGCCCACATAATGATGTTTTTATTTATATTTTAGTGGCTTTTTGATGGAATGGAGCAGAATAAAGCTGCTTATCCACAAAATGACATGAAAAAGAATCATTGTGTGTACCTTTGTCAGTTTTCATCTTAGCCAAGTTGATATCTTCTGTGTAATATTTAGGAGTTCAAACTTTAAGAAATAAACTTCCCTCAAGTAGAGCATCTGTGTCAATAAAATAATTATTAGTTACAAGTTGGGCTGGGCAATGATATCTAGTGTCTAGTGATATGAGACTAGATATCGTTTTAGATTTTGGATATCGTAATATCATGAAATGGCATGAGTGTTTTCTTTTTTCTGGTTTTATAGGCTGTTTGGTAAAGTGATGTAATTTTCTGAACTTACCAGACTGTTCTAGCTGTTATGAAAAATCTCATTGTGTAAATATTTTGTGAAAGCATCAATTGTCATCCCTACAATATTGTCGCAATATCGATATTGAGGTAATTGGTCAAAAATATTGTGATATTTGATTTTGTCCATAACACCCAGTCCTAGTTGCAACCCTAGAGTCAAGGTCACCTAGTAGCTTTTTCCCTAGCTTTCAACTGCATCTCTACAGTCTTCCTCTGCGAAAAGAGTTTACCCAGTTGTCATGGAGATAGGCTATGTGATGACATTTCAACTCCATCCGCTGAAGAAACTGCTCTTTCCAAGGTTAAGAATAAGCTGTCTCACTCAATATTTACCAGATATGATAAAAAAAAATATTATATCCAAAAATTCAAGATGTGCATAAAAACAAGTGAAGCGAAAATCAATCAATGGTAATATTCTGCAAAATCTCCGTGAACCGACCATGTGTCTCGCCGCCACAAGAGTTAAATCCACTTACTCTGTTTACTTACATCCGCCAGGACACACAAGACCACACACACATGCAAACCAGTCATCTGTGAAAAGCTTTTGGGGTCAAAGTTCACACCCTCTCTGACAGGAACCAATGAACGGGCACATGAGAACATTACTGTTTTGTCTGCTGCAAACACGCACGTGATAGTCTCGCCGCAATGAGGAATGTAACATACAAATCTCACAGCATAAACATGTTGCTAAATATAGACGGGCAGCTTTCTTCTTTACTGTCCCTCCTCTCTGATCCTTCCCTTCTGTCTCCTCTCTCTCTGTGAAATTATATGACCCATAACTGAAGGAAAACGGTTATCTCTTGTCTCTTACTCTCACACCCTCTTTCTATTCCATATCTAAAATTTCCATAATCATTTAAATATATGTACTTACATGTATTGTATCTCATTTCTGAGCTGATTATTATGTCCCATTAGCAACCCACTGGTGCTCACCAACCACTATCTTCTGTAACCACTGGTTCTCATTTCCTATTATAATTCAGGGTTATGGAGCACTTAGAGTGCCACTCCCTTTTCCAGTAGGCCTTTAATGGCTGACTAAAAGAGAATATTAGCTATAAAAGTATTGTGTTACCTCTGGGAGCATGGATGTCACTGAGGCACATTATTATGTTTGTGTGTGTGCGTGTGTGTGTGTGTTTGAGGCTGTCGTATTTAATTCAGGCTGGGAGATGAAGAGACGCATCAGGGAGACAGGGCTATAAAAAAAGAAATGGAGAGAGGTGGATGTAAGCAGAATACAGTGTTGTGTGTTGTTGATACACAAACTGAAATTCAGCTAATGCATCAGAGAGGAGACGTCAAGCCCAATTGATTTTGTTTTTTTATTTGTATTTTACAAGATGATAGCTATTTTGTTAATATCCTTTTCTTTTAATCAGAAGTCACAGTCACACAGGAAACTTTAGCACAGTGCAGAATATTTACACTGTTAACTATTATTGAAAAAAAACAAACAAGGATGTAGTATTACAACTAGCAGTTAATGATAGTCCAAATTATATACCTGAGTCATAAATGTTTACTGCTGTCAGGTAAAGGTAAAGACACCATGACCCATTGAAACTGTATTTTAGGAGAGTTACAATAATGCAGTGAAGGATCACAAAGTGTAAACCAGTGGAATATCAGTGAAATGCAGAAAGGCTGTTTGAATTGACAGGACATTAAAATTTGCAATGGCTTTATTGGTTTGATTTTATATTCACAAAAGCCAGTTCTGGATGAGGTCACTAATAAAGATTCACTGTTTTCCAGGAAGTTAAAGTCACTTCAGCTTCAGGCTGAAATGATTCATAAAAATTAATCAATTCTCTTCTCTCAAGTAGAAATTCAAGTAGAAATTCATTAATTGTATGAATCATATATTGAGCAAAAATACCAAACATTTTTGGCTTCCAGCTTGTAAAATGCAAGGAGTTTCTGATTTTTTCTGTTTTATGTCAATTTAATATAGTTACATTGTAAATTTTATACAGTTGAACTGTTGGTGGAAGAAAACAAACAATGTGGAGACATCACTTTGGGGGGCTCTGGGAACTTCACACAGTAATTCTAAATATTTTCTGAGTATTTTATAAGTTCACACTGAAAAAGCAGCAAAATTAAGTACACTCAAAAAAGTCTGTATGCATACTAGAAGAAGTCTGATTTTTGAGTGTGCTGCTGATCTATAACATTGTTCCACAATCCACGATGCAGTTAGCTGGAAAAAATAAAGCAAAACTGTGTATTATGATGAGACCGCTTCAGAAAGATCTTCAGTATAAGTTTGAACTCTTTTGAAAAAACATTTATCTTTCTCTTTGTGAAGAAAAATTAGCAAAGCCACTCCAAAGTGTTAGTTTGATTGATGTCCATTGATGCACATATTGAACTAACTTGAATTAACCAATTAATCATTTTTTTCAGAATAGTGAAAAATGCTTGTTATAACTTCTTAGAGTGATGTTTTCAATGTCTTTTTTGATCTGATTAACAGGTAAAAATCCCCAAAATATTCAGTTTACTATAATGTATGACACAGAAAAACTTAAAATCCTCACACTTGACAGGCTGCAACCAGCTAATGTTTGCTATTATTGAGTAATAAATGACCGAAGTGATTAAATAGTTGCAGAATAACTTTGTGTCGATCAACTAATCATAACCATTTTGAATTCCAGCTGCAGGAAAACAATGTGCTGTGACAGTTAGTATATAGTACATACTGTGCACAATTCATTGGGACACAGCACCTGTTTCATTGGGATGTTTTTTTGGGATGTAGAGGACAGAAGTTGGTTGTTGTTGTCATAACGAGCCCTGACCACCAGATGTCAGACTGGATTCTTCAGCTTAAGCAGGAAGTCTAAGAGTCCTTCTCCAAAAAGAATTACTTTTTACTAAGTAATAATTAACCTTGGCTCTTCAAGACGCAGCATTTAGCACACTATTCAGCATATTGGTTTACTTCATCAGGGATATTTTTGCATGGATGCCTTTTTGCTTACTTCAGGTAGGTGTGCACAAGAGCGAGAGACACATAGTAATTGTGTGTACGTGCAGCGCGTGCGTGTGCCCTTAGAGAATAACAATAAAGATTAGCCCTGAATGCAGTCCCTGAATTCCTCTGCTTCTCAGTTGATGATACAGTTATAATTGTACTGGGCAGACTGGCTCACACTGGCATAATCCACTCACACACACACACACACACTAATCCACAGTGATCTGCCACCAGGGGTCTTCCTCTCTTTGTTCATTATTGATAAGGAAGAGGCATCAGGGGGTGTGATGTTGGGGGGGGGATGTTTGGGCATTTTTATCCTGCTTGGCCAACAGGAATCCATCACTCCATCACTCCTCGTTCTCTCTCAACTCCACCTTTCTCTTCTTCTGTTACTCACTAATAAACTTTGCTGTCAGTTTGTCTTTGCCTCCTTAGAGACACAGAGAGAGAGAGAGAGACAGAGAGTAAAATAAAGAGATCTGTGTCATCGATAGCTCACGATGAAGAGACATCGTGATGCCAAACAGCATTCTTCACATAGACTGAAAGGAATCCAGTGATTCACCAGTAACACTATCTCATCCATTTCTTATACCTGAATCTCTGCTGCGATTAGATTAGAGCACCATCTAGAGCTCGCAGATGAGCAGAAAGTATCGAATTCATTATGATATAAATCATGATCGTTTTCTCTAAATTCTGTATTTTAGGTCTACAGGACATAGCATCGAACATAATATGACAGCACCAAGCTTTATCACAAATTTACCTCGCTTCTACATGAATAGAATCAGATACAATGATGTTTTTTGCTTGTTCATAAGTGTTATATTTATTGATAACAGCCACATAATTGTCAGTTATACTAATAATGACAAACTGATATTGCATGATAGTAGTTTTTTTCATGAACATATAAGATAAAGAAACAGTTTTGAAGTGTTTTTGGAAGAATTGAGACCTTGTTATGTAATTATCTGGGCTTTTCCCAGATAAAAAATTAACTAATAGTGACCCTAAACGACCTCCAACGTATTTTGGCATTTCTCTACAGTATCTGGTTACTTATTGGCCAACATAAACACGGATATCAGTACGTCTTCAATAAGCTAATATTGTCCAAGGGCGGTAATGGTAAAACATTGTCCAACTCTGTTTGTAAGCTGTTTCCACTCAGCATAGATAGCTGAGGTGATTACCTCCAGTAGACTAGGTCAGGACCTAGTGTCTGGCTGCACTGTGTATGGTGAATGTATGACATAGTATGTTACAGGGGTCGTGTCTATAATGTGAATTCCTGGATATTAAATGTTCATCTGCAGTTTTCTGTAGTTGTTTTTATAGTGAGAACTTTAAAAGAGAGACCAAGGGAAGACCTTTTAAAGAGAGAACTTAATTCTGATTATAACTATTTTAATTACCTGTTATCTGTTAACTCCCCCTGCTCTTTCATCTCTTTTCACTCTGCAGATGTCTCTCTGATATAACAGCTACACGAGTCGCATGCTTTACCTTCAGTGCTTGTGTTTTCATGCTGTTGTTCATCGCTTGTGATCGATGAGTTACGATGATGCAACTCCATCACTCATTCACAGACAAACAGGGTTACAGGGCTAGTCTGTGGCCGGTCTGTCCAACAAGTCTCAACCCACATCAAAACTACACCACCATGTGTTGACCTGTAGAAAGCACATTAACAAGACAACAAAAGAATTTCATTTTGTAGACAAAAATGAACATTAATTAGCAACATTTGACTGCATTTACTGGTGAAACTTACAGCTAAGTTAAAATAAAATTGGAGGTCCAACTTTTTCAAATTGTGATTTCAATATAAAAATGATCAATTTTGCAGCTTTACGTCCAACTAAAGATTATTTTTTAAATAAATGAGTACATTGCTGAAACGATTAGTTGATTAATTGATTAGTTGTCAACTATTAAATGAATTGCCAGCAATTTTGATAATTGATTAATTGTTTGGAGTCATTTTTTAAAGAAAAATGATCAAATTCTCTGATTCTAGCTCCTCATATTTGAATATTTTCTAGTTTCTTTAGTCCTCCATGACAAAAGATCGAGACAAAAGAAGACTTTAGACAACGTCATCTTGGGTTTTGGGAAGCAGTGATTGATGTTTCACCATTCTCTGACATTTTATTGACCAAACAACTAATCAATTAATTGAGAAGATAATCGACAGATTAATTGATAATGGAAATAATCATTAGTTGCAGCCCTAAATATGAGTTTTTTTTTATTAAAGACAAACACATTTTCTGTCTTTTTTAACTTGTTGAATAAATGCACTGCAAATCTCCTCTCTCCCTCCCTCTCTCTCTCTTTATCTCTTCGTCTTTACACAGAACGAGACACACACACACAGACACACACATGCACACACACAAACAACTGCCGATATCGATTGCTATAGCTTGTTGCTGCTCTGCTCTCACTTGTGGAGCGTGTGGGAGGCAACCACAGCCACAGACAGGTAGAAGTGAAGTGCAAGTGTGTGAGAGAAAGAGCGAGAATGTCTGTCTCTCTCCATCGTTCCACCCAGCCAGCCTTGTTGGCTCCTCTCCTCGCCGACAGTGTGTGTGTGTGTGTGTGTGTGTGTCTGTCTGTGTGTGCGTGCGTGTGTGTGTGTGTGTGAGGTTTGACTGTGTGTGAAAGTGGGTGTGAGCAACTGAGTGAGTTGGTCGCTGTGCGCGTTGAGAGTGGCCGCCACTCCACTCTTCTCCGTTCATCCATGCTGGATTAAAACCCTTTTTGGACATACACACAGACACAGCTGTTTGGGACCACACACACATATTCTCACAGCTGCTGAAATGAGCGAGGAGGTTAAAGACAAGTCCACGGGGAAGTCAGCTAATCGCAAGAAGAAAGGAAAGAAGGTAAAAAGAAAATTTAAGCCCGACTTGGTTTTGTAAACAACATGGTGTGGCTGCTTCAACTGGAACAAAAAAAAAAAAATCACACAGGAAATGAGGGCTGTGGTTTCTCTTGTTTATTAATGACACAACAACTATAATAATATATCTGATTTGACATAAGATGATGACTTAATGGTGTTAAATATTGTGGCTGGAAGTGGGAGTTTTCTATCTGTGAATTTAGTTGATGGAGCTGAGCAGCACTTTTGTTATGGTCGCTTTTGTTAACTGGTGATTTGACGACAGAGCAATATCATTTCACAGCGGGGACTCTAATTGTTGTTGGGGTATTTGTTCTTCAGTCATTCAGTGAAACAGAACAACATATTCACTCTGAATGTAATCATGTTGTTGTGTTCAGCCATCTTTCCAATGTAACCCCATCGAGAGCCAAAACATTTGTGACATCGTTATATTTTTTTACATCCGGCTATTTTTTTGTAGCGCTGTAAGAAAAATCTTGTTTCCATTACGAAATATTTCCTTATAAAGTTGAACACGAATCCTTTTTTTTTTTTGTACCACAAACTGTGACCACAGGCACCTGTTAACCTGATAATATTCTCGGTGAGAGCGGAGGGTGAGTGATGAAGTCCAAAAAAAAGAGAAAATGATAGGAGGGGAAATGGAGAAAAGAAATTATGTTGGCAAATGAGACGGGGAGGATTCAAGGAAGAGATGAGGTAACAGAAGAAGGAGAAATTGGGAGAATATGGAAGAGAAGAATGGGGAGGAGGAGGAGAAGAAAAGTAGGACAGGTGGGTCACGATGAGAGACAAGAAGGGGAAGAAAGAGAAGAACAGGAAAGGTTTGGTCTGTGAAAATGGCGCTTATAATGATATGTCTGCATATGAATCAACATAGTGCAACAAAGAACAACATTATCCTACAGATATACAACATATATGCATATATGTGTGTGTGTGTTTGTGTGTAAAACAGCTGCCTGAGTGGACATTAATAGGCTGAACATCTACTTTCTCCTCATGGCAACAAAATGGAAATTTCTTCCTTTGAGTAACATCTGTGAGGAATCCACGGGAACATCTTGCAGCGTTACAGCATGGTTGAGTCAGTAATGCAATAATTTGTTGAGATAATGCAGAAAATGCCTTCTCAGTGCCCGTTCAATGATTAAAATGGGTTTTCTTGTGCTTAGCAAAGACATCAGGATTTATAGCCTCTACATCAGCCGGCTGTCTGGCAGACTGGGTGGAGACTTTCAGTTGTGTGTGTTTGTGTTTAGCTCTTGTTTATGCCATCAAAACAAATATTCCTCAGAGAGAGAATCTATTGAGGAATATTTTAATGGACTTAATTAAGAGAAGGTTTTTTTGTGGGATAAGATGTTTGGTCTTGAGAAAAGGATTACACACAGTGAGAATGAGGTTATGTATTTAGGTTAAGGAGTAGAAGTTTGGTACCTATATCAAAACAATACTTTTCTGATACCTTATTTTGAGAAATATAATATAAAATTGTTCTCTGGATTGTATACCACTTAATTCAATGAAGTTACTGAAAAGGGAAAAAAAAGCTCTGAGTTCATACTAGGGCTGCAACTAAAGGGTATTTTCATTGTTGATTAATCTGTCGACTTTTCTCAATGAGTTGATTGGTCATTTGGTCTATAAAATAACAGAAAATTATGAAAAATGTCAATCACTGTTTCTAAAAGCCCAATTTAACTCAAATCTCTTCTTTTGTCCTGACAAAGAGTCCACAACTCAAAGATATTGACTTTATTATTAAGATATTCACATTTGAGAAGTTTGAATCAGAGAATTTGAACATTTTCGCCTCATTGATCGTCAAAATAGTTGGCAATTCACTTTCTGTCCACTGAATTTCTGTGTCAGCGTCGACCCAAATCAAACCATGCATTTGTGCGGGAGTTACTTCTCCCCAAGATTGTATTGGAATTAATTGATTATACTGCAGCATTTTGACGTTTTAAATGCTGGCGTGACTGGGCCTCAAAAGGCGGAACAATTTTAATCAAAGAATGAGTAAACAAGATTCGGACTAGACATTCAGTGCTAGCTTTCAGTACTTGATAGTTTTTTTCCCCCTCAATGCTACAGACACAATTCAATATATACCAAAAGAGTGTTTAGGTTTGATGCACAGGTTTATTGAAGAGTGTCACTTTCTGTCCTCTAATGTTGAAAAGCCCGGTCCAAACTGTGGTTGTGTGTTTCTGTGCATTGATGGAACTGTCTACTACTGCTGTGAAAAAGACTCCTGGCTAAGCACCTTTTTTTCTATAAGATTCAGGCTTATGTTTAGTCAGCTGTTCTGAATTGTTTTCTTGCAGGCACACACACATTCACAACACCTCTGTATATTCTGTGTAACAGGTGCTTTTGGTTCTCCCAGTGGACAAAGAAGGCAACATATGGTGTATATGATTTACTTCCTCATATATTATAGATGCTATGTCCTTAAGAAAGGGCTTTCAGGGCTTAGGTGTGTACATGTTTGACTATTGTGTAGGTGCTGTGATTAATGATTCTCGTTTTATTTGAAGAAAGCAAATAAGGGGCTTCAGAGAGGATAGAGGGGAGGGGAGCTAGAGAGAAAGGACCAGAAAAGTAGAGGAGGAGTCAAAAAAAAGGGTGGGGAGGAAAGGATGGAGAAGCAAAGTTAAACAAAAGCAAGAGGGAGAAGAAAATGCGAAGGAGGGAGGAGGCAAGATGAACGGAGAAGGGGAAGAGAGGGAATGTGATGATAAAGTGGAGAGAGAGAGAAAAGAAAGGAGAGACACGAGCTCACGATTCTGTTGTGAGACGGCGTCTCGGCTGATGAGAAATGACTGTTCTGTCGCTCTGATCCTGTGGGGAAGAGACAGTCAGGGAATAATGGAAGGAAAAGGAAGAGAACAGCAAAAGCAGATGAAAAAGATGAGTGTAGAGTGAGGTAAAGTACAGAAAAAAAAGAGCTTGATGGCTCTATTTTTTGCAAAGAAGCGAGAGGGCAGATGAAGAGAAGGGTAGGCAGAGAGCGAAGAGGAGGAATAGGAATGATTAGACAAAATAAGCAGAAAGATCAGGACAACAGAAAGTAATCTGAGAAAACAGGATAGGAAACATGTTTTTGCTTTGATGAGATGAGTGTTGCCTCCACGCTCCACCTGTTGCCACGGACACAGAGCGTCTTTGGTGGTAGAACCACAGTAAAAACAGTAGCAGTGATGTGGATGATGTGTATGAGTAACAGGGGAAGAACCACCACATACTACAAAAAAGAAACAATTGAATGCTTGGATGTGGGTGTCTTAAGGTGAGAATTATGTGTGTAGTGAAGATATTGATTATTGAGAGAAATGCAGTTATACTTAGGATGGAAGACCGCATTTGAGGTGTTTTTCAAGCAAGGCAGTTACAGTGGATCCCTACCACTTATAACGCTGCTGTACTGAGGTTTTGTGGTTGGAGGATCGATACCATTATTATATCTGAACTGTAGTTCTACTGTGTGTTCAGATATCTACACCGAGCATCTGCTTCTTTTTTTATAAAGTAACAATGAATTAGTATTTTAATCTAGATGAGAAAATGTATATATCAATCAAGGAGATTATCCTGTGGTCCCATTTAGAGCTGCAACAATTAGTTGATCAACAGAAAATTAATTAGCAACTATTTTGATCATCAAATAATTGTTTTAGTAATTTTTTTTTTAAATAAAAAAATGCTAAACATTTGCTGGTTTTAGCTAGAGATGCACCAGTACTGATACTGATATTGGATATTGGCCCAATACTGACTCAAATAGCTGGATTGGATATCGGTACTCAGTTATAGGCCGATACCCACAGCTCAGGTATCAGGAAGTTTCTGCTTCTCATATGTGATGATTTAATGCTTTTTAGCCATACACGATGGTAAACTGATTATGTTTGGGTTTGGGGCTGTTTGTCAAACAAGACAAATGAAGAAGTCACCTTTGACTCTGGGAAATTATCAAAAGGCATTTCCCCACTATTTTCTTACATTTTATAGACATAACAAATAATAATGAACAATCAGCAGATTAATCAATAATGAAAATAATTGTTAGTTGCAGCCTTAGTCCTATTTGTCTGTCTGTTTGCTTGTTGGTTAGCAGGATATATCAAAAACCTGTCAGCAGATGTCATTGTAATTTGGTAGAAAGTTAGGAAAAGATCGACACCACCCTCACTCTCTGTACAGTAAATATAAAGCTACTATCAGCAGCAGGTTAGCCTAGCTTAACACGAAGACTGGAAACACAGGGAAACAGCTAGCCAGGCTCTGTCCAAAGGCTACAAACTCCACCTTCCAGCATCTCTAAAGCTCCCTAATTAACACATCATATGCAATTTCTTTAATCCATAGAAAAAATGCAGTGTCACAATGATATGTTGTGGTTTTACTACAGGTTATGTGCTGGACTGTTTCTTGGCTGAAGACTTCCTGGAGTTTTGTTGTCACTGTGAGGTTGCCGTTCAACCACTGGAGACTCCAACTATGCTTAACTGACTTCATGTTTACATCTTCTCATCTTGGCAAGAAAGCAAATAAGTGTTGAATAATTCATTTAAATCACTTGACGCTTGAAGTAACAGTCGTTAATGGGTCCTTAATTAGCAGGATATCACAAAAACTTGTCAACAGATCCACTGTGTATTGTGAAATTTGGTGGAAAGTTAGGAGATAGTTGGAGGACTTAAAAGAGACAGACTAAAAAGAAAAAGATGAAAAAAAACAAGTGTTCAAAATGGATGCTGCAGAGGTGGAGATATCCTGACTTCTAGTCCCTTGCGTGAGTCAAACTCTCTATACTATTATACTATTATATGAATTAAACATTCATCTCTGATTAAGAAAAAAAACAGTTTTACAGCATGGTGGATGAAATGTGCAGCAGTGTGATCGGCCTCTTAGTTCTTCTAAATCAACACATCTACCATGTTTGCATGTTTGTTTACTTTCTAACCATTGTATTTTAGTCCCTGTCTTTGTCAGCCTTGGCTGTAATTACATGCCAGTGGTCTGGTTTTTAGGTCGAAGTCTGTGACTGCTGCAGAAATGTGAGGGAGGATAGAGAAAGGGGAGAGAGACATTGGGGACCTAAGAGCCTAGCAGGTGTGTTAATGGATGTAACTATGACAACCAAAGCCCGCTGGGAGAGGGAGGAAGCGAGAGGACCAGTTCGGAGCGGTGTAAGTTAGTCATCAGTAAGAAAAACTGCAAACAACTAATCATTAAGTATCAGGGTGGTTTTGAACTGGATTTTCGGTGCATGTAAACACACTCGGAGTGAATCTCTGATTGAACTGGATGAACTCGGGTCTAGGAGGATGAAAAATTGATATGGGCTGTCACACTCTGCACGTGGTCTCTGTGTGTGTGTGTGTGTGTGTGTGTGTGTGTGTGTGTGCAATATACAAGATCATACACAGGCCTGGTATGCATTTTACATTTTTACTATGTAACTCAAAGCCCATCTGGATGAGCCTTGTAACTGAGGACGGGAACAGGAAGACGGTGACAGAGAGTCCCATCAAGCAAGCCGTGTTTACTGAGAAATACCTCAGTGGAGTGTGGAGGTGTAGATGGCACCCAAATGCAAAATTACCTATTCAATCTGTTGAAAATTGTTGATTTTTTTGTCTGAAAATGGATGAAAACTTTATTTTTACAGTCGCAGTAACCACACAGTGTTACGATTATTATATGTGCTAATAATTAGAATCAAAATCATTAATATTAAATAAAATAGTATAATAAATATACAGCATAATGTGTGAAAAATAATTATTTTTACTACAGTAATCAGCTAACAGAAGGAGCTCTGTGGCTTCTAATAATGACAGCTCCACTTAAAGAAAACATCCCATCTGTTAGAGGGAGGTGAGCAGCACATGTATGCATGGTGTGTGTCAGTGTTTTTGTACTGTTTTAGTAAGAGAAGTGGACTATTGCTTATGTAACATGACTGCCCACGTTCAGTCATTTTCAACCCACACCCTCTCCAGTGTCAATACTGTCAATGCTTTCAATAGGCATGAAGTGGTAGCTTCAGCACACTGGTTTATTCAAAGTGATGTGTTCATTGAAATCGTAGCTTTTAATTTCAGATCAATACAAGTATCTTAGTTATTTTGTGTACAGCCGAATCAACCAGCATCAAGGTAGAGTTAATTAAATCACAGTTTACCTGTTTATCTTCATTTAATGTGTAGCACTTCTTCTTAGCCTTGATCTTGTTTTTTTCTTAAGATGCAGCATCAGACTAGTCAACAAGCCCGTACTAATGAAAGGACATGCTACACATTAGCTTTGCTATCTGGCGAAACGGAGATGGTCACATTTCCCAGGGGAATGAAGATAAATAGGGAATGCTCCGTGTTCATGCAAATAATTACTCCCTTTCAGTTTAGATTTAACTAAACCAGTGTAATAGAAGTTACATAATCAGAGGAAACTAATTTGCCTGCCTATCATGTTGGATATTTTAAGGCAAGAAAACAACTTTCTGTTCCATATGTTTAAAGGTAGGTCGAGCGAGCTAGAGAGTAAATAAAGAGAGCGAGAACAAAGCTGTGAATCCAATAAAATGTTATTTTCTGATTGTTTAGCAGTGGTCACATTCTAAAGCACAAATAAATATGATCACACCTCCGCACAACCCTGCTGGAAAATGTGGCTTTGCTGGATTTTATGTGAATGCAGAGCTTCATCTGATCCGCTGTGGCCTCTCTGCTCTGCCTGTGCGTAGTTCGGCCCCGCCCTCAGTCAAGCAGACGCACAGACCTGCAGCTCGTTATACATCCAAGACACAGGGACAGAGAGCAGAGCGGAGCAGAGGAGAGAGACAGAGATGATGTAACCTAGTCGCTACGCTACAAGTCACAGCTACACACCCACTGCCCTAAGGTTGACGCCCAGAAGCCTCTCGAACACAACAAAATAACAAGAAAATACAGGGAGAAGGCAGAGTCTCTGAAGATGAATACACTGCCACGTACTTGTAGAGGGTCATATGTCATAAGGGTTATATGGTATAGTATGCCTTTTTAAGGAAATGTCAATTTACCTTTGTTCAATTCAAAACAAAGATACACAGTGTCAAAAGCAGAGGTTTTGCAGAGAGGGGACAAATTGATCTTTGCTCAGTGTGTGCAGACAGTGTTCCCGATTGTGATTGCGAGAAATTAGTCATTGATTAATCTTAAATAAATAAATGATTGAATGAGTGAGTGGGTGGATTTTGAAATTCTTGAGCCTCTTTGCATCTAAAAATCTCCAATGAAATATCCAGATGGGAAACAAATGAAAGGAAAAACATAATAAACACAGTAAGGTGTTAAACCTTCTATGCTTCTGGAGGGATGGTGGCCATTCGTCAAAAGAGCCCCAAATTTGATGTTGGGATGATGGTGGTGGAGAACGCTGTTAAATGCTGTTTCCAAAATATCTCATAGGTTTTCAACTAAGTTGAGATCTGGTAACTGTGAAGGCCAGAGCATATCATTTCCATCATTTTCATACTGTTAAACCATTTGCTGACTTTATAGAAGCATTTGTTTTCATTATGTTGCACCACACACACATTCAGGTTTTTCAACTAATGAACCGTCTAATTCAACCGTCTTCCAATTTGTTGGGACATGAAACTGGAGATCATAACATCAGTATTCCCCTTTAGTTTTACTGCTTCTTTAGTAAACACAAGAGACCCACATCCTGCATAAAATATGTCTCATTAGCAGGACAGCATGTCCTGAATAGTTCCTCTGTAGAGATGGCGCATCACTGTGGCAGAAATGTACTTACTGCAAGTATGTAAACAAAGTAAGACTCACGGGGTTCACAAAGGGTATTTCCACTTTGGACTGATTTCCTTCCTCCTTCAAAGGGTGATGCTGGGTGGAGTCAGACAGTTTACTCTATACCAGAGTGTAATCCCAGTTGGAATGCCCGGTGCACAGCACTTTGGAAGCGCGGAGCTGGCTGCCCTCCTGTACAGTTCACCATTCCTGTTGAGACAGACACTGCCAAGGAAACCTGATAGCTCCTCAGGCACTATTAAGAGCCATTGATAGAGTTTGGCCAGGTTGTACCGAGGGTGCCATGTTGCAGGACCTTCTCTGAACGGAGGAAGTGTTAAATGCAAAGTGTAACGTAAACTGATGAAATGCCCATTCTAAAATTCTCCTGGCTTGCTCAGAAACTCGGCAATGTTATCCTCATGTCGCACCCCTGATGTGAGTGACAGCACTGTGGGGCAGCTATACGTGTTTTGTTAATTTAATTACCATCAATACTGGTGTTTTTCACATTACAATAGAGAGAAACTGGGTAAATTAGTCTCATAAGCATACTAGTTTTTGACTTTTGATTGAGAGCTGTTATGTCATACAAGATAACGGTCACAAGACTCGCAGAGGGAGCAAGAAAAAAAAACCCCTGTGATGTGAGGAAGTGTGATTTTCAAAATCTGACAAGAAGCCAGTGACTTAACCGTAACAGTGTAGTGGTAACGCAATGGCCATTCAGTCTCATGTGCTACTTATTTTAATAGTGGAGGACTCTTCTGTGTTGGAAAGGTTACAGTAGCTGAAATAATACACATTAAAGGTCAAGAGCCTAATTCAAGCACTCTACATTGTAAGTGTATAGTTTGTAGTTTAGCCTGCTGATCCAAGCGAGTGCCCTTGAATCCAATTTCACTTAACAGAAGAAAAGCCTGCACACAGAAGATGTTATTATGAAAAAACTTAAGGATGAAGCGGATTGTCTTTGCAGTATTTTGATTTTGGTATTTCAGGAAGTTGATTTTGATTGAAGGTGATGTAAAGTACTCTTAGATACTTCTCCAGTATGAAGACAGACTCAGCGTTACGGCAATTACTTCCCATTCATCATGCAGTGGTTTTTCACCCCCTCCTCTATTTATTGTCTTGTTAGATATTCTCGCCAAATAAGCAGCATGCAGCGTAATGAAGCTGATGATATTCTTTGGGGTGAGAGTTCCTGCCAGCGTGGTCCTTTAGAGCCAACATATTGTGTTTTTGCTGAGACAGCCGTGGGGCAGAATGCTGCACTTGGCTCTATTTCTCACACTTCACAGGAACAGGATGAAGCTCTGCTCTGTTAGCATGGCTTGTTCAATGCACAGCTCTCTCTCTCTCTCTCTCTCTCTCTCTCTCTCTCTCTCTCTCTCTCTCTCTCTCTCTCTCTCTCACATGCACGCAGGCACAAACGCACACACACACACACACACACGCACAGATGAAGAGTTCATTGGAGATGATAAGGTGAACGAGTTGAGAGAGAGAGAGAGAGAGAGAAGCAAAGTGAGATGGTACCACTTATTGGCCTTGACTTAATGTTTCAGTTCCAAATGTACATTGCTGTGTTCGCTTTGCTCAGCAGTTGACTTGGACCCAGGACTGCAGACATTTTTTTTTAAGATCCTCGCCTTAATCAGCTCCTTATCCCCAGGAATGAAAGCTATCTGTACAGAATCCATTTGTAATTATGTAGATCTTATTATCCTTAAGCAGTCATTTATTCCTTTTGACTCATCTACAGCCAGTTAACAGTCTGCTTTATTGGTTTCCATGTTAGACCACGATGAAATAATTACAGCAAAACCTAAGTTCACAACACTTCTAGTCTAATTTGATCACATCATTATTGCCACCAAAAATGAGAGACATTTATTTTGTGACTATGCTCGGAGGCCTGTGGGTTCTGGACAAACACATCATATATTATATGTAATTATTTTATTTTACTTGTCTCATAGAGCCCGACAGATACTAGAAACTACAGCAAACATTTGTCATAATTGGTAATGAGCCCTTAAATTTGGTTATTACAGAACTGAGAGCTAGAGCCGCAACGATTAACTGATTACTTAATTGACAGAAAATTCATTCTAAAGCAAAAATTCACTGGTTCCAGCTTCCCAAATGTGAAAATGTTCTGGTTTTCATACTCCATGATAAAAAAAAACTGATTATATTTTGAGTATTTTTACTGATGGGAACTGCTGGGAACTTTTGAACTCTGGACATTTTTTCACGGTTTGCACAAATAATTGATTAATCGAGAAAATATTCGGTAGATTAAACAGTAATCAAAAATAATCGTTAGTTGCAGCCCTACTTGTGACCAAAATATGTACTGAGCCACTATCGACCATGCTGATGTATTAGTCAAGCTCTGTATCTTTCCAGCTCAAAAGTTGAGATTTTCTACCAACTACATTGCTGCAGCTGCACTTTGTAGTATCATCTTTACTGTAATTTGGCCTGTTTGTGTGGGCTTTTATATTTGCACACTTAAATTTTAAATTCTGCACATACAGTATTACTTTCTCTTTACTTACTGTACTTGTTTCACAATCTCAAATGTTTGATAATTCTCTACTTTCTTAACTATATTTGATTCTTAAGCTTTCTTTCCCATTCTTGCCCTTATGTCATTTCTTTATTAGAGATGGGCTTTCCTGTTCCTTTCCTTGTAGAGGCCACTTATTCTATATTGCTGCTGACATTGTCATAATGTTTAATAGCAAGACTTTCTGTTTTTATTATAGTCACTTTCCAATTTAGGCATATAGCTCATGTTCCCCAGATTAACTTGCTGAAATGATCAGCCAAGTAAGGAGCAAGTGTAAGGGACAGCAATCACATGTAAAAAGATATAAAGAAGTGAAAATGTTCTTGAATGGTAGAGTAACATTTGTTGAATCTGGATATTGTACTACAGTATTTAAGAGATATAATTGGAATGATAATGTGCAAGAAGATTTGCCTGAGTTCTCTATAGTTGTGTATAAGTGAGAGTTCCTAAATATTTGCCTGAATATGACACTGTATAATACAGTTAGTTGTTATGGTTTTGGTGGAGGCTAGAAGGGGTTAAGGTATCAGTTTATCGTGGAAAAGATAAGGCAAGTGAGGTGAGTGTGTTTCTGCTGCTTCTGGTGAACATATTGAGCTAGTAGTAAATTTTATAGCTTATTCCCAAGGCTTGTTTCGGTATATTAAAAACAAACATACAGCTTCAATTTAGATTTATTTGATGTGTGGAGCTAGCGTAGCAGGTATAAATGCAATAAATCCCATTGCTGAAGAAGGTTATTGTTGAGAGAAAGCTTGTAGTATTACTCTGTGTCAAAGGCTAGAGTGAAATGTGCACAAACACCATAAAGCCGGTGAATTAGCTTAATGTTTGATCGACTGACTAAGCAGCGGCAGTCTCAAAAGAAGCCGTGGTTTGTAGAAAAACTGGCAGAAAGTCAGCTGTAGGTCACTGTTCAATACTTACACCAGCAATAAAAGTAGCTCTCCTTTTCATTCAGTTCTACTCAGCTATAGTGACCCCCCGCAGGGTGTGGATTTCCCAAAGGGGTCACCAAATAAATCTCTGGGGTCACAAGATGATAATGTTAGGAAAGCAGAAATCACAAAAACAGCAGATCAATCCGGACTGGACCATTTGTCACTTAAAGGGAACATATCATGCACATTTCCAGGTCTATATTTATATTCAGGGGCTCCATCAGAAAATCTTTGCATGATCTACAGTTCAAAAAACTCCTTATTTATCTTATACTGGGACTTTTGGCAGCCCTTCAGTTCAGCCTCTGTCTGAAACAGGCTGTTTTAGCTCCTGTCTCTTTAAGTCCCCCCTCCAGATAAGCCGACTCTGATTGGTTAGCTTCTGGAAGCTTCCGACTCTGGAGGCTACGTAAACAAACGTTAGTAGTAGGATTTCACTTCTTTTTCTTGTTCTTTACTCAAAATGGCAACTTTTTAAATACATCTGAACATTTTCAAGGCCGAATCCTACCAGGTATATGAAATATTGACAAAAAGTTTATTTTTGGGTAAACAATTTCTTAAACTGTTTCAAGAAATCGATACAATTCATAAGCATAAGAGTCCCTGTGCTGATTTTATGGAAGCAGAAAGGAGTCCTGTTTTTAGAAAATGTTGGACAGGCGGACAGTCTGTGGTTTCCAGAGATGCTTGCCAAGTAGAACTAATTAGCTATCAAATCAATCTCCAAAGTGCATTCAAATGATATCTTTGAAGCAGTCTTACATGCACTGTAATCAGAAAATAGACCATGTTTTATTGAAATAAAACGACAGGAAGAGACAGACTAGTCTGACACGGTCACATGTACAAAGCCTGGAGTTCGGAGACGGAGCTCAGTTAAAGGCTAAGTGAAGGTGTCAGACGGTAGTATGATTAGGCTAATGTGACTCTGTAGCCATGGCAACAGGAGTGTGCAAAAAGGTGATGTAATCGTTTTAGGGGAAACATCCATCTCTCGTTCTTCACATTTGTCATTGTACATTATTCACTCCTTCCCTCACTTTCTCTTTCTGTTTCTCTCAAATTATAGCTCATCCTCTGACTGTCTTTTCTTTCTCCAGCCATGTTTATCTTCTCATCCAGTTTCTGCCTCTTATTTATGCATGTTGTTATCTGTCTCCTCCCTTGACTCATTCTCTTTCCACACTCATCGTTACCTCCCTTCTCTTTCTTTGCCTCCCTCTATTTTCGTCTTTTTGGCTCTGCTTTCTCTGAATTTTTAAGTTGCAGATAAGCTAGTTCCTGCTTGTTTTTACTTCCATTAGAGGAAACACACACAGATGGAAACTAGTGAAGACAGAGAGACAGACGCGGAAAGTTCACTGAGGGTTAGATAAATAGAGTGTTACTGTAAAGGGACATTTTTGAAGTCAACATGAGAGCGGACAAGATATGCTCGCTTTATGCAATTGTATGCATTTATTGTTGGAAATCAGTTAACAACACAAAAAAAGATCGTCAGAAATCCTCACAGGTACAGTATTTTAAAAATATGCTCAAATCATAACGTAGGGCAAACTCAAGCTCAACAGGCAACAGATGGACACATTGGCCATATAAATGTTCCATTACTTCAGTACTGATTAAAGGTCACTCCGTGGATCCCTCACTTCTAAAGCAAATCACACAATGCAATTGTGTCCAACCTCACATGGGAAGAATAAAGGCTCACAAAAACATCCCCTTGCGCTATGGGATAAAAACAGGATAAAACAAAATAAAACAAACAACAAATAAAATGAGGGAAACAGTGCACAGGGAGTATGAGAAAGAAAATGACTCTTTGGTCATCACACAGATTATTTATCTTTGATGCAATGGTGGCTCTCGATGGCAATTCAAGTGCAGTCGTTGGATGCAATCAGAATTATTTCACACAGACCATAGATTTTAATAGTGTTAACTGGCCTGCAAACTGTAGCTGTCCATTTAGCTATTGCTTTTCTTTTTTGGCATGTAAGTCACTCTTTGTGTTTCCCTGGAGTGTTTCCATTTTGAGTAGTGGTGGAAGGATAGTAACAAAAAGAGGCAATTTGGTACTAAAAATACTTTAACCCTGGAAAATGTCCTCTTGATTTGATTACCTCGGATGGCTGAAGCCTGATATAAGCTTTAGATATATTTCTAAATACATCACTTACATTGGAAGTGCTTGGGGAGGGGATCTTTTTAATGGCCGGTATGAACGGGAGGAACGATTACAGTGAGCAAAACCTGTTTCGGTGTTTGTTTTGGCACCTAACTGTTTTAAGACAGACTTGAAAAATTGTGAACCTTTCCTTTAACGCTGTTTATTTTTGATGGACATCATCGAAACTTTCGTCACTGTGTGTTCCAGTTTGGATGAGTTAAGACACACAAGAAGACTGGGTGTGATTTTCTGACACAACAGGCGTCAGTCAGATGCTGAACCGTCTCATGCATTAAAGACTGATGGAGGAGTGCAAAAAGACAGATAAAAAGACAAAAATAAGAAAGGAATAGGAACAAATGCAATAACGATGTGAGGAGGATGAGGAAAGGCAGAAGGCAGAGGGGTTTGCTGGACTAGAACATTGAGAGTACTGGCAGGTCGCCTGCTGGAAATACCCAGACTGTTCCTCACACACACTGAGATGCACGTCATCATTGTCTGCATGTGTGTGTAAGTGTGTGTGTGTGTACATGCTACAAGTAGAGACGGTGCATCCTTACAGTTAATCATGTCATCATCAATCATGTCATGTTACACCACTACAGTTAAAGATGCAAGTAGCAAACACACACACACACACACACACACACACACACACACACACACACACACACATAATCTGCTTGTTCAGTTCAGTGTGCCATATGAACATCCTCTTAGCAAACACAGAACACTTAACAGGACATCATCAAAGAAGCAAGCTCTGTTTCACTCTGTTTGTCCCTGTCACTTCAGCACACACACATACACTGCACATGCAAGCACGCACACACACACACACACACACACAAATATTTATTTATGTTAAATCAGCACAAAAACAGCACATGTTAAATAAAAGAATTGATTTTACACTGTCAGTTTAAGCACAAACAGGTGCAAACACTCCATTTGTGAGCTGACTACTTACTCAGAAAATCCACAATATTATTACCACCACTAGTAATATTACTGTCATGGCTACATCTGTGTGTAAATGTGACCTTACTTCAAATGACCTTCAGCCCTTCTGCTCACATTTTCATGGCACCTTGGACTTTAGACACACATAATTAAAAATATGAATAGATCATGAATATATATATATATTATAGAGAGATTTTTGGCTGACACTTGGAGACCCAGTAGTCTAGTTCTCATGATAATTAGTTGCCTCATTCCTCCTTATTCCCTCCACCACCTCCAGGCCTGTCATTTTCCTGCCTCTTTTATCTTTTATCTCATCACCGGTGCTTCCGTTTTTCCTCTCACTCCTTCATTTCTCATTCCTTTTTTTTTTTTTTTTACCTCCTACTAGTCCCCTTTCCTCCATCCTAAACTCCTCTCCTCCCCTCCACATCCCCTGCCAGTGGCCACATGCCTGCTACTTGATGTGTTGCCATGACAGCGTGCCAAGGTGTCATCGCCAGGGTCATTTGCATAGCTCTACTGAGCATGCTCACCAGAGTTAGGTCAGGATACCCGTCCTGAAGTGGCTGCATCCTGTTGAGCTTGAGTCTGCTGTGTGTGTGTGTGTGTGTGTGTGAGGGAGGGGAAGGGGTAATGTTTGTCTGTATGGAAAATACATGCTGTGTGTGTGAATGCACAGATTAGGATGATGAGGTTCATGTCAAATGAACCTTTATAATGTCAAGGCGGGTTATCATATTAGCTAAAAAAAAATTAATTTCTCAGAATCAAAGGAGGAATAATTAAAACTGATGGCTCTTAACATTCACGTATCGTTTAGGACATTTTCGTGTTTTTGTGTTGAGAAATGTTAAAAATATCATTAATAGAAACCGGGTCCTTCAGTCAGGCAATCGCAAAGCTTCAAATTCTGGATTTCAAATATAATTCAAGATTTGATTATTATTGAAAGAACATCATCGAACAGTGACTCCAAATAACACATAACAGCTCAGATAACAACACAACGCAAAGACAATGATTCAAAAACAGCATACAACTATGTGGTTTCAGTGACAGCAGGGTCCATAGCAACCACCATAGCAACCACCATAGCAATGATACAAAGCCTGAAAAAAAATCTTTGTAATAACTAACAAACTAAACATCATATACATTCACTGAACAAAGATTATGAAAATAAAATGCACATTCCAGTGTTATCAAAACACATTAAAATGCAGAAGCTATTGTAAAATATTGCATTTTCCACTGAGAATTTCGCAATTTGCAATTTTTCAACGTTTTTAAGACCAAACAAGTAACTGATTAGTCAAAAATATCAAGAAAACATCTTTTGCTTCATTGAGTATTACATCACTCATTGCATTGAACTTTGTATCAGTCCATCATCACCATCCTGGGGGTCGGGACCCACACAAGGGGTCGAGATATGAATTTAAGGGGCCGCACGATGTTTTACAGTGTAGAAAAAACAAACAGAAATCTGCTAGCCTATATTAGATTATGCTTATTTTTCATGTTTTTCTTGTGAAATACCATATGGTTTTACCTCTTCAAAAATCTAAAACATCCATATAAGATCTCAGACATTTCACATGTGAAAACATGAAACTCATGTATTGTTTAATACAGCCTGACTATTTGGTAAATTTTATGTCTAAAAGATTAGAGTCAAATAGCAAAAACGTCCATCACAATATCTCAGGAACTAAAGGTAAAGTCTTCAAATTGCTGGTTCTGTCCAAAGAATAGTCCAATAGCTTAAAATATTAAGTTTACAAATAAATAAAACATTAAAAACTAAAAATCCTCATCCTGTTTGGCATTTTTCTAAATAAATTATTAATCAGTCAAATTGTATCTACTAGGACTTGTACACTCGTTTTAGTATTGGGACATGAGTTAGAAACCTTACAATTCACAGTAGCTCCATACTTTATATTTGAGGCTTTATTCAATTATTTTACATATACTATCATAAGCACACAATAATCAAATACTATTAATTACAGCAAGGCAAAGGATAGTTTAAAACTATACGTGGCGTGCCTCTCCCATTTCTCTATAAGATCTATCTGTTGCTGTGGAGGGATGTGAAATGTGAAGGCGCGTGATGTGGTTTGATATGGCGAAGGGATACTCTGCTCCGAGTGCTATTTGTGGCTCGTGTATCCGGTTGCCTAGGAGACAGCTGGCAGAGTGCCAGCAGGAGGCCGAAGTTGACCTCAGACAGACAGACAGTTACCGATAAATGAATAGCGAAAAACACCCAAACAGGCAGATGTTAACATTATAGGCAGGTGCAGATGGCAAATAATAAATTGTATATCTAACTCCCTTTTTATTACAGAGACACTGTGATTGACTTCTATCTCTCTCTCTCTCTCTCTCTTTCTCTCCGTAGGTAAGTGGCTGTAATGGGCTCTCTCCCTCCGACTGTGGTCTCAGCCCCTCACAATTAACCCTCATTCCCCTCCTGTACATGCCCTGCAAGCTGTACCCTGCTCTCGTTTACGCTGAGAGGTCAGCAGGTAAACGTAGGTTTGAGTCTGATATATGACACGCACTGACCATTAATGCCAGATACAAATGTCTCCTTTGCTAAAACACCACCACAGGTTCCAGCCGCTCCAGGTTAGACGAGAGCGTAGCTATGACGGAGCTGACCTTTCTCAAGTGTCCAAAGAACTCTTTACTCTCATTATAGGGTGACAGAAGAGGGGATGAATGTTATATGTGCGTGCGTATGTGTCTAGCTGAGGTGTACACAGGTATGAACACTGGGTACAGTGTTAAACAGACTTGACAGCCTCGGGGAAGAAGAATGTGTTACACAGATGAAATGTGTGATTTGAGGTTGTATTGAAGTGTCCTCGGTTGTCCTCATATATCATGTCACATTGCATTGTACTCCTCTATCCTTTCGGCACATTTATCTCGGGCTCACTTTTAGTCCTGCAGTCAGCCTCGTCAGTCTCCATGGTGATAACACACTAATCTTCATGAGCACCTTGTCGGTACTCTTCACTGAGTAGTTCCCCCTTGATTAGTCCTGATGAGATTTTGGGGCCAATTTGAAACAATTAGGAGGATCTCAGCTTGAGCTTGAGAGGGAGTTTGCCATTTTTTTTTCCAAGTTTGCATACAGATACCCAAAAAAAAAACTAAAAAAAAGAAGAAGAAAGTTCTCAAGTGTTAAATGTAGTCTAAACTCAAGCATCTGCACAAGAACTTTTCCTACATGCAGTTGTTTAAAATTGGCAAAATTTCGATTTAACTCAGGAACTATCTGATCAAAGACGACGTAAACAAGAATCTGATCAGGCAATTACTGCCAGCTTTCAGACAGTTTCACATACTCTGTGCAGTGGACACATTAATTTTAGTATCTGAAAATATATTATGTCTAATTTATGAGTATGTGTCTATAAAAGCTGTTTATATGATGTTGTACATCAATAAAGTTTGGTATGATATATCCAGTGACGCCTGAGGCTGCATAGATCGGGAGCTAGAAATTTGATCGCAAATTGGAACATCATGGAAAAATGATTTCGCACTGATGACAATAGTCATTAATCAAGTATATTATGTGCATTAACACAGTAGATTACAGATAATATAAAAAATCATTACAGTTTAAATGCTTGGTCATTTCTAGCCAAGTCGCACAAACCACAAGAAGGTCTTTTTTTTATTAGCAATTAGCAACATAGAAAACAGTCAGATAGCAGGCCTTTGCTCGTTAAAATCATATGCAGCTCATGAATTTTAATGCTAGTAGACAATTTTAAACACGTACATTGATGTTGTGTGTGCTCTCTGCAGCTGGTGTCTGTACTCAGAAGATGAGTGCGCACTGTGTGCTTCAACAAGACCAACAGCATGACTCTTCTCTTCTCCAGAGAAATGGTGTAAATGCTTGCCTCACATCAATTGCAGGAGAATCTCCTTGTTAAACTTTTATGCATTTCATATCGATCTTTTGAAAAATAAACTGTAGTGTTTTAGTGTAGGGGATTACATATTTTAGTTATTTATAACTTAAGTTATTTGCAAATGGTAAAAGCTAAAACTAATTATATTGGATAAGGGATTTGAAAAGATTCTGATTTGATGAGAGGATTCTGTAGTGGGTTTGGATTTGATAAAATGCGCCAATCCCAACCATGAGGCATATGTGTTGCATGGCTTGCTCTGTGTCCAACATTATGTCTCCTGTCATGAGGAAAGGTCTTGGCCCAAAGTAGGAATTTTTGGTTTAAAAGTGATTATTCAGCTCCGCTTTGACATTTGAGAAAAGATGGGATGCGGTCCTAATGCAGGATCAGGGCAGCATAGATGTATGATGCCAACATGAACTGAACCATGTTGTTAATGGACATTTATCTTTTTTTATGGACTGTCTGGGCCAGCCACACCCAAACTCCCCCTAGTCCTAATATGATCTAATCTGTCTGACTGTTCCCACCGGCCAACAGACTACAACCATCATCCAACACTCACTTGAACATGGCAGAGTGTATTATGTTGTTATATGTATCCTTATCTAGTCCATTTACAGTATAGTGTGTCAGATATCTGGATTCTGCTTTGTCAGTGTTGAGAGGGTGGGAGTAAAGGAGGAGGAAAGAAGGTGTGAGAGAGCAACAGAGACGACAGTAAGAGAGTGAGTTAGAGAGACTATATCAGACAGAGACAGACCAAAGAGACAGCCGAAGGAGACAGAGGCCATGTCATGTCTAAACAATAAGAGGACTTCACAGACAGTTGAGTCATCTCCAGGGCTGCTCTGTATAATTTATTTATTTATTAGACTCCAACCGATACTGGATTTCTGAGACCGATAATGAGATTTGAGAGTAAGGAATTCAAATTACTGCACATCTGCCAATATTCATTATTAAACATACCTAAACATATAACACAAACGCCATTTTTTGATATGGATTCCTCACGGTGACAAAGATATGTACTGTAAAACAGCACTCTGTGGGTAAATTTTAGTGGCATTTACTGTTCAGAATTTATAGTTATCTCATATTTAATGTTACTATCATCCTTGATATTAAATATATATTTAACTGTAAAATATCTCACACACAATATGTTTACTGTACGTCATATAATTGTAATATGGAGAGTCTTTATGATATGTATCATGTAATTACAAAGTCTCTGGTTTGAATCCAGCTGGGGATGACTGTTCAATAATCAATCATATCAATAATAACTATCAAAAAGAGGTAAAAAAAAAAAGAAAGAAGAAGAAGAAAAACAGCCCTCAAAAAACTTAAAGGGGATAAATCACTCTTTTTGTGATTCTATGTTAAACATGGTCAAAATTTCAAAACTTGAGGTGAACATATGTAAAAATGCTCCCTGAAAGTCAAAAGCCAGGGCTTCAGCTGCTCTGAATGCTCTGTTTGCAAAATTTACCTCTACTTCCTCCTTGTGATGACATCAGATTGTTCGCACGTGCCCGCAAATGGCTCTCCGTTCCATAGCCTTTGATGCTGAGGGTGTTGCTTGGATTTGGGCTTGAACATGCACTGGTGCATCTGAGAGGTTTATATTTCAAATACAGAATGAGAAACTGAAGCAAAGTCCTGCTACTATTGTTTGTTTACAAAGCTTCCGGAACTGGCAGAAGCTTCTGGAAGCTGACCAATCAGAACAGAGTGGGCTCTTAAAGAGACAGGAGCTAAAATGACCCGTGAACCAAGCAGTTGCATAAAGAGTACAGACAGTATAAAATAAATAAGGAGTTTTTGAACTGTAAATCATACAAAGATATTCCAGTAGAACCTCATAATATACATATAGAACAAAACAAAAGAATGAGATTTTTATTATTCCCAAGTATCATAATCTTATATATCAGTTTCAAAAATCTGGTATTCGTCAGCAGTCTGTGTCTGTATGTGCTCTATGTTCAAGTGTCTTGTTGAAAAGTCTAGCTGAGCTGCTATCTGAGGTGAGAGATATTACCGACTCCATGTTGACTTATTTTCATCAGACGTGACCTCACAGACAAATACACACTGCCGCTGTGACTCTGACGCATCTGAGACATTTCACTCAATGAATACCGTCTTTCTCTCTCATGTTTTCACACAGATCGCATGAAATTTCTTGCAAGTGTAGTAATTCAGGGTTTGAAAACAGAAGGGCATAAGCACCTCGAGGCCTTTATGACATCCAAATCTCTTGTGTTTGTTCATTAGTAATTCTGTTTGTGCTCTCACTCACACACTGGTACACAAATAGAGAGGAGCGAATAAGATGCAGTGCACAGGCTGACCAATGCAGAAGCACAGCTGATTAACAATAGGACATCCATGAATGTGTCTGCCTTTGTCTTGTTCTTAGTGATAAAGCCCAACAATCAGCAGGTCTGCTGGTGTTTTGACTAGATAAGGACAAAATGGAGGTTCATTTTGGATACCAAAGAAACTCAGAGATACTCATGGAGATAAATCACTCCAATGGTACCATCATTAAATCTTGCCTTGGCCTTAAAGCTGGAGTGCAGGACTTATAAATGAACGTCTGTTATGTTCAAGCTGTTGCCAAATGAGTTCACATAACAATGATTAAGCCTTTCACTGACAGATAAATCTCTCTGTATTTCACAGCATACAGAGTTTTGGTGGTGTCTAGTATGACACTTCCACGCTGGCGCATCGGTAGTGATGTCTTTTATGTCAACCAGGGAAATGTTGTCATGTTCGGTGTCCTGACCCATCGCAACTGGTGCTCGGTACTTGGGTATCTTATTTTTTGTCACTTTGTTAAGTTTTAATAGTTTTTCAGGCAAGAAAGTAACCCAGTATGTGGTCAGTTTATCCAAACAACACCTATGTGGATATTTGCTCTGGTTTAAAAGCTGTGAGGAGCTGCTGGCTGGGTGAAACCTGTCTGTCGCCATACGTCATAAAGCACAAGAAAAATATGCTAGTGAGACGGTTTTATTTGCATCCAGTGCAGCTCAGCTCAGCTTTTGGGTTCTGTCTTGAGACAACTGCATTATCTGGTAAAGCAATTTTTTTCACCTTATCAGCAGATATTTGTTAGTGTGTTAGACAAGTGCATAGTAAGCTATGTATACTGCTGTTTGTTTGTGTGTCTGCTGCAACCGAGAAGAGCATCCCGACTCCGCGTTCAAACGGCTGTTGGAAGCGGGCGGTGACTACCATGGCTTGAGGCTGAAGCCAATACGCACACACCTTAAAGTACAATCCTACTGACAGCTGATAGATGCTGGCTCCAACAGACTCCCATTCATTAAGCGTCAACGTCTCTCTAGAAATATTGAGTCATTAATTTTTTTCAATTCAAGTCATTGTGGCCTCAGTTGCTAAATTTGAACCCCCTAATACAGTAAGTGTGCTGGTGGTCATTTTAGAAATTAGTTTTCCAACGTAAAAACCACAAGAAGCAACTCTGGGCTTGCAAACCAATGGGTGACATCACACCTCACTATGTCCATCTTTATACATTCTATGGTTGGAGGACAGGATGAGAGGCAGTTAAAGGTGCACTGTGCAGGATTTGTCAGTTGGTGTTTGTAAACACACAGCATTCAAAATTGGCCCCTCCTCCCTGGCTCAACAAGCAAACGAGCAACAGAGGGAGGGAGAGAGAAAGACTTTCATGGTGGTTACGTTCTAGAGCATAAATAAACACACCCACACCTGCTCACACCTCCACAAACCTCTACGGGAGGGTGTAAATGCAGGGCTTCATCCTACCCACTGTGGCCTCTCTGCTCTGCGTCTGTGTCGCTCAGCCCTGCCCTCGGTCAAGCAGACACGCAGACCTGCAGACCTCCATGACACAGATAGAGAGCAGAGCGGAACAGAGGAGAAAGAGGGAGACAGTGATGTAACCTGGTTGATATGCTACGAGTCCTGACCTCTCACCCTGTGCGCTGTTATTGGCTGGAGGCTACACACCCACTGCCCAAAGGTTGAAGTGTCCTGAACACAGTAAAATAATAAGAAAATAGGAAAATACAAGCAGAGGGCAGAGTATCTACAGATACATATGTATGAGTCTATACATTGTATTTTAGGAAAATCCTGCATAGTATGCCTTTAAGGAGTCTTGTAGCTCTGAGCTGTCTCTGTGTCTAATAGTCCTGATTTTATAATATAAAAGCTAAATGTTTTCTGTGATTATTTCTGGGTATTGAAGTCCTCAAATTTCATCTACGCGTTGTTCCCATTCCTGGCAATGTGCATTATAATTCAGAGTAGAGCTTGGAGTCACAATGAAACAGCATGTTGAGAGGCTCTTAATTTTCATCTAATTTGATGTATTTTTGACTGAATTATGTTAAACAGGATGCATGGATGTGTCATTCAAAAGGGTAAATGGGTACAGTATCAGTTATAGAGACATGGAAATTTAACCAACATTATGAAAATGTTGCGGGTACCACGTAGGACTGTTTAACAAGTTCCTGAAAGTGCAGAAAATTGCAGGAAATAAACTCCATGAGGTATAGTTTAATGGAACATTAAATTACATGATGCTAATCCTCTCCCACCTGGTGCTCTGTGCAGGTTGAAACAAATTCTGAGAATAACTTTGATCCAGGTTTAGTGCCTACATGCATGAATTTCAGAAAGTGTCCATGTTTCTGTCTTGATGTCGGTGTGTGTGTGTGTGTGTGTGTGTGTGTGTGTGTGTGTGTGTGTGTATAATTTCATTGCAATGAAGTGAATGCCTGAATATAGCAAGGATTGTTTGGTATAATTAGACTGGAGAATACAAAGGTTCAATGGAACAGAATACTAACATGATTAGACACAGTAAATCACATAAACACACATACATATCTACTGAGGAGCCAGAGGTGTTATAGGAAACCTTGTAAAGTCTGGCTGGAGACGTTATCATAAAGAAATGGAATAATAGATACCACAGTTAAATAGCAAAAAAACAAAATAAAAAATATAACATTTGTCATTTGATTTATTAGACTATTTGTCCTAAAATATGTCCCCATATGTCCTCTAAGCAACACTTGAAATTTAGGCAGAAAACAACTTTACACTCAGGAGTTCAACATGTATGTGGTTATTAAAGTCAAAAATAAATACTCTATATTTATTCATATATATCTATAAATATTCATATTTCTGGTAATTGTTAAATGTCCCCTGAGTGGACCACTCAAACCATGCATAAAATAGAAACACTGTATATCCTGACACACCCTGACACAATGTTTAATTACTTACAGATACATTTCCATTTTATAACCATGATGAAGCTCCATAAAACCAATTTACAGCTGAAGACAATGGGCTAATTCAAGCCTGGGGTCAACAACCAAGAAAACTGCACATTCATGCCTTTAAAACACAGACCCGAGATGTCAAGCACTGATAACTAGAAGAACTAGAGAAAAACTATGTGTACAGCTACAAAGCAGGAACTATTGGACGTATGATATGTTGAACTCTCACACAAACTCTTGACACTAGAAGAGATGGGCTCCACATGGCTGAACTCTCCTGTTGGCTCACTTTGTGTTCTTGTCAGCTGGGCTTTAGTCCATCTGGATGACACTACAGCAACTGGAGTGCAGTGCAGAAACTTAATTGATATAGGTCTGGGCTCTACATTTTAATTAAGCACTGACTGCACAGCCCATGGCAAATCTGAGATTAATACAAGCCTGAAAACTATCCAGGTTTAGACCAGGCTAGATTGGCCTGAATGGATTATATTTCATGATAAAGTGGCTCAAACTTCAAAACCGCCTGATGAAAAATCAGCTGATGTAAGCCTGCTTTAACCAACAGTTTCACTTCATGAAATATCCCTCAGTTTGCCTTTTGAAGTGAGTAAAAAAAAACCATCATGAACAACTGATTCTCTTTTCTCTTTGCGTGATGCTGCCTCTCAGTGGTTAGAAAAGGAACTGTATCTAGTACGCGTTGAACTGTATCAAAAGAGGGTTTATCTCTTGTTTTGATGACACACCAATAACACACTTGCAGTCATGCTTACTGACAAAAGATGATGACCAAGGTTTGGTTTCATGTGTCTGGATTATAATCATCTCTCAACAGTCCCTTGTAGCATACTGACTCCAGCTCAGAGGCAGTAAACTCAGATTTCTGTGGCTTCTACAGTATGTTTTAGGGCTGTAACCTGTGTGGCTGAAATACTGTGGTAATTCTTAAAAAAACTGCTGCCCCGCCATGTATTGAGAAATAATTCATAGGGGTTGTGAACACCTGAAAGATTCATGTACCAGAAAAAAGGATGTTTAAAGAGCTAGACCGGCACTAGAGGGAGCCATACACCATATAAGAAGCGACTGTAACCTTCAGTATTTGTGCATCTAGAGACAGAATAAAAGTTGTTCTCTCTTAAACTTTATACGTGTAAAGGAAGTTTTTATGTTTAGTTCTTTATTTATTGAACATGTTTTATCTTCTTGTTTCATTCCTCGCTGCTCTCTCATTCGCCTCACCTCATCGGATTTCCTTGGAGGGAAATAAACCTCTCCTGGGTTATTGGCTGGGAAGCTGGCAACCACTCATGGAGCATAAATCAGTCATTTCATGTGCATATACACACATACACACATGCACAAACAGCCTCTCTCTCTTCTCTATCTCTTTCTTTCTTTCCTCACCCTCTTTGCATTTTTACTTGCCCTGTTATCGTCATACTTTTACTGCCCATCCCTGATCCAAGCAACCAACTGTCCACTTTTGGATTCATGCCTGCATATGAGATTGTGTCTGTGCCTGCAGGTGGAACGGGCCTGTTTGCTTTTCGACCTGGCAATTTGATCAGCTTCACTTCTCTCCAAACTATTGCCCCAGGAACTGCTGAAAAAAGTGTGTGTGTGTTTGTGATTATGAGTGATTGTGTGCTCACTTGTGTGTGGATAGCGTTCACTTTTCAATATTTAAAGTTTGACAGGTTTTATTTCATGTTTTTTGTGCACTATATTTAAATTAGCTCTGATGTTGTCCTTCTTTTGTTATTATCTTAAATATTCAATGGACATCAATGTAAGAAGGAGAGCAAATTTACAACCAATCACACAATTTACTGATCGTTTCAGTCATTTTTTTAGTTTTCATTGTGTTTGCAGGTTAATAGTTCACCTTGATGCTGTTTTTTTTAATGTTTCATTCATATATGAAATGAGGCTCAGTTCTCTGATTACCCCTTTAGGGCCATGCTGTGTTCATCCTCCCAGAGAGCAATATTGTATCTATCCTGTGGCAGCCACTTGCTCATGACTTGATTAACTCCAGTTTTATGGTTGTGTGCACCGAGCAGTTTGCTGCAGGCAGTGGTTAGCATTAGCAGTGGTAAGATCAGCAGGATGGGAAAGGATATAGAAAAAGGAGCAGACGATAAAAGGAGTAAACAAAGAAAAAAATACAGCTGACTGGTATTTTGCTGCTGCTGACCCACATCTAGAACCTGACATTTTTTCCTGAGTGTGTATTTTCCACTCCGAGCAGGTACACTGGCTGGTTATCAGTGGGGAAAGAGTCTGAAAAGCAAGATGTGAAAGAAACTGAGAGATGATGAATCATGTTACTGTAAAGACACCACCAGAGACAGCAAGTCAAATTCTTAAACCCTTAGACATCATCGTCTTTTGTTAGACTAGTTTTAAATTTCTGATCCTTGTGCGGAGAAATCACCTGCTGTTAATCGCAGTCTTAGGACAGACAGAGGGGCCTTTAAGGGCTAGTACATCTAATTCATAAGCTCCTATTACAGATGGCGATAATGAAAGGATTAGTCAGATGAATCCGAGTTGAAGTCACTCTCCGACAGCTGACTTATTATAATGCAGTAACTGGAATGTTTTGCCTGTGATTAGCCTCAGAAGTAGGCTGAGCTGGAGTGATCTACTTAAAGGAACATTTCGCTTTAAATACTTTCTGTTTTTGAGGCTCTTAAGTGAAGCGTTTGAGTGGATCACCTCTTTGGTTTGGCTGCAGATCGGCACTTCAACCTACCAGAGCACTCCATTATGTTTTATTTTGTTCATAAAGTAGCATGCAGAAATATGCTTTCAGCTTTTCCATAAACTTTGACCTGCCACACTTGCAAGAGCTGCAGTGAAAACTGGAGCGATGTCAGCAGCCAGTGGTTAGCTTAGCAAGTCTGTGAGCAGGAACTGGCAAACTGTCTGATTCCAGTCTGTTCTAGTTATTGCACTGATGTGCTATTTTAGCTTCCTGTACTATGACTTTTTGTACAGATACTCATAGTGACCAGAGGATGAATCGTACTGACTTTGGTGATCCTTTGAACATTTCTGCTCACACCACGATAAGACTGACTCTTGTGTTTTTTAGTGAAATATCTCTATGAATGGATGGATTGCCATGAAATATGATGCAGATATCCATGTCCCTTTCAGGATGAATTGTAATGACTTGAGTGATCCATTATGGACACATTTCAGCCAATATTGAGGTTTGATACCCAACTTCCTTTGGAAATTGTGATGAATGAGAGCATTATCTTAATCAACTTTGAGAGACAAGCAAGAACCAGGCGTTCTTTACATGAGTTACTGTATCTACATAGTCAGAATGTGCTACTGAGTGTACCGTATAGTGTTGTTTATATTACATGCTGCAGTTAATGCCATTCAAGTCACTTCATTCACTCACTGGCTCATGTCCAGAGGGAAATATCTGGGGCACAAGCTGTAGAGCAGCATGGGTGTTACAGTTAAAGGTTATGTAAATATAACAAAGCACATACCAGTATGTCATATTACCACTTTCCCTGTGATGTCACTTATAAATCCTCCTCAGGCGTGTATGGTAAATATAAGACGTTAGGACTCATGCTTCGAGCAAGATTTATAAAAGGATGTCGGTTCTTTTGTCGTCTCACAATCAAAAAATAATCAATTACCTGTTTTTATGTAAAAAAAAAAAATCATAGAATTAATATCTATAACATAATGGCTGTTTGCATTGAGACATCCTCTCCTCTCCTCCTTTGTTATTGTCATTTTGTGGGTACTACCTTCCCAAGTAGCCAATTGCTGCCCTCGCACATCCCAGACAGCCAATAATAAGCCTGCTCTGCTGTCACATGTCTTTGTCACAGACTGGAATCCCTTCCCCTCTCCCATGTTGTTAATATTCAAAGGCTGCAGTCTACCGACGTGAGCTCATACCACCACTGATCTCACACACACACACACACACATACACACATACTGGAAACTCAAATTGAGACAGAAACGTGCGGAGATGCTTTGATAAAGACAGCATCATGAATCTACACAGTGACTGTGAGCTGAATCGAGGAAAACATTACAGATTTTCTCTAAGAATGTGTTGAATTTGTTGTCTGACATTAGGTTATTAGTTCATCAGGCTTCCTTACATTGGATCCTTTTTGACCCCTCAGGCAACAAGCAGAATTTTCTGCCTCTCATTAATTTAAAGCTGGTGGGAACTTCTTCCTTGAAAGTACTTAATTGTACTGAAATCATAATGGCACCCCCTTAAGGTATGACCCTCCTTACATTCGAGTGTATGTCAATTTATTATGAATAATACATAAGTACCTTAATAATGTATTAATTTATGCACAGAAGCCTGTGTGTACCTTTCATTTGTTAAACTTGGGTGAAAATATTCTTGTTTTTTTCCAAATAATTATTTACATTACATCATAAAGAAGCCAGTTTATGCACCAGATTTCTATCAAATATCTTTTGGCCAGTGGAAAAAGACACAAACATTCAATTAAAGGGGTGACGTCTTCTTTGATGTCTCAATTCTTCTTATTATTTTAATCCAGCTAATTTAAACCTGCACTGACTGTGTTTTTAAACCACTTAGAGACAGCAACACAAAGCTGACATAGTATTAGCTTTTAAGGTGATATTGCAAACTTGTTAGCAAACAGTTGCAGTTTGGAGCCAAATTTATTAGCTCAGTATTCACTCTCCACTCACTTGCTACATATCTGACTCTTTAGCTGCTAAAGAGCTCTTTAGCTCCACTATGTTTGCCAGCTAGTTGCTAACTCTGCCATTTGTTGGCAGGCAGGTAGCTGCAGTGGGTTTTAAAGGTAGAAAAACTTATACTGAAAGGCCTCCTTTCTCCAGCCTCTTCATTCTATTTAAAGCAAGCCCAGCAAAAAGCTAAGGATGACCCAGACTGAAGGAAAAATAAGTAGATCCCAAACACCAATATTACTTTCCTTGACCTGGGACACGCCAGGTATGTTGATACATCCAACAGCTCTGCCTACCTGATATGCATGTTGAGATCCAATTACAATACGGGCAGAATCAACAAGGCAGGTAATTCCTCTTGAAAGTATTTAGCATGCACTTGCAGATGAGGGAACTCAGAAGACAGAAAAAACTGTGTTACATTAGTTTTGACAAGAGCTGGGCAACATGGTCTAAAATACATGTGATGATAAATAATTGCAGTTATCTCAATGATAACAAATGTAATGATAGTTTTGTGTGTTTTTTTTTTTTATGCATCAGAATATTTCTTTTCTCACGCTGGCTTATGTTTCGTGTTTGTCTGGATTCATTATTATTATCCATGTCTTCAGAAGTGGACTTTATGTTGATTAGCAGAGAGTCTGGTTCAACCAATCAATATAAAGTCTGGTTGTAGTTTTCAGTGTTCAACTATGTGGGATTCGAACTGCTTGTTTTTTGAAAACTGAGACAAGAGTAAATCTGTGTCTGTAAGTGATTCTAAACGTTGATGATTTGATGAATTCGGATTTATCGTGCAGCCATACTTTTGGTTCGACTGTGACCGAGAAGAAGAAGGAGAGGTTGAGTGAAAGAAGTTTCATAACAGAAGCATCATGACTCTCCACACTGTGCTATATGCTGAGCCCTCAGCGTGTGTTTGTGTACTGTATATACCCAGTGTGAAGTATCATCCTCTCTTTCTCTTTATCTCTGAGCCATAGCCAGCTGGTACTAAGCAGAGGTATTCATCCATCCCTACTCCCCCCCCCTTTTTTTTCCTTCTGTCCCAGCTGCTCTCTCTACCTCTCTAAGCCCCCTCCTTTCTCACCCCTCCCTCCCTCCTCCTCATCCTCCTCCTCCTCCTTCTTCTCCTCCTCCTTTCTCAACCTCCTTTCCACTGTCATTTCCCTCCTGTTCATATGTCCCGACGAGACATTGCGGACTGAGCGTGTGTGTGTGTCTGTGTGTGTACATAGAGGATGGCTCAGTGCTCAGGTGCAGGCGGCGGGCTCAGGGAACCAGTCAAGCAGGCAGCAGGACCAGTGTATTTACCCAGACGACAGAGCGCTCTGTTGGGCTAGGGGATGGAGCTTGAGCCCCCTCTTGGATCTCCAACCTTTTAGCTCAATTAGTGTACCTGAAACTGAGCTGTTTTTATATGTTATTATTTATCAAGAGGACAATTTCACCTGACTTTGGATCATATAAATGACTGAAGGAAATTCATTGTTTTTGTATTTGCTATGATTGGTAATTAATTTGCACTTTGAGCACTGAGCAGTGAAAGCAGCTGCCTTCTCATCAGTGGACCTTCAGGAGGCGAAACAGAGGAGCATGTCCAGTCTCAGTCCTGCCCCAAGCTGGACCTTTGCATCTGCACAGTGTGGATAGCTATACTGAGGGAGATAAAGAACAAAAGAGGGAAGTCGTGAAAACAAATAGAGGAAAATCCTTCCTCTCACACAGCTGTGAGGTCTCCTTCTCTGACAAAAGAACTGCAACCGAGAGGAGGAACAAAAAGATAATTAGGAGCTGAGAACAAACAGACTAAGGGGAGACTTTGAGTTCACGCTCCATCCCTCCATCCCTCCTTCTCCCGTTCCCACCTGTGAGGATTAATTGGACTGGAGCAGCATGGCGCACGCCGCTTCGCAGCTGAAGAAAAAGGCGGATGAGAACCTCACCGCTGCAGAGGATGAGAAGGAGAAGAAGAAGGCGAGGAAGCGTTCTCGCGAAGTGAAGAAAAAGGTAGAGGAGGAGGAGGAGGAGAAGGAGGAGGGGGGGAAGGATGAGGAGTTCGGAAAAGAAAAAAGATTACAAGATAGCAGACAGAGAAGAGGGAAAGTAATACTGGAATGAGAGCACGGAGCTGGCACAAGGGAGAGAGAAAGGCTTGAAGCGTGTCGGTCTAGGAGGTTCTCTTTTGTCATGATGCAGCTTCCTCTCACACACACACACACACACTCTTACATGCACATACGCACTCAGGAGATGAGAGGGGGGTCCCATTGGGAATAATGAGAGCGGGGGGTGGGAGGGGGAAAAAAGACAGAGAAAGATGGATGAGTAGACACTACAGAGAGGAGAGAAAAGAAAAGATAACATGAATCAGCTATAGAGGCCAGATTGGTATTTTAGGTAGCGGTGCTGCTATTAATATGTTGTGTGTGTGTGAGTGTGTGTGTGTGTGTGTGTGTAGAGACAGAGGGATGTTCACTTGCATTGCAGAGTTATAAAACATTTCTGACAGACATCATAAACCCACTGTGTTGACATCATTGTTGTAATGAAAATCTAAAAATATCAGAAATTTTTTCTCTCATGTTTTTTGTTTTGTTTTGTAATAAAATCTCATTATATGTTCAGCCATACCCCTCTTTGATAGGATGCTGATTTGTGTGTGTGTGTGTGTGTGTGTGTGACTTGTCCTCAGTCACCCCGCTCTGTTTCCATGTTTCCAACTTTACTTGTATGAAAACATTTCTTGCCACACTGTTCATCACCCACCTCCCCTGCTGAAGATAATGTGTGTGTGTGCTGTGATTCAGCATAGATATTTTGATGCAACAATTCAATTTCAGGAGTGGAAAGTGTTCTGGAGCCAACAGCGTCAGCAGTCACACCCTGCGGTTAGGTGTGGGTTGTTTCCTGTGCACGTTCGTGTGCATGTGCCTGTGTGTGTGTCTGTGTCTGTGTGTGCGTGTACATACAGTACGTCATTGTGCAAGGACAAAGTTAAGACTTGATCTCTGACACATAGAAACATCTATAAGGTGATCAATACGTCTGTCTTGAAATCAATAATCGCCCTCACTGCAGTGACAGCTTCATTTGGCAAAACATAAACATTTCAGCCGAAGCTGACGTTGGTGTGTACAGTCCAGTGTTTGAATTACTTTGTTGACTTGTGTGTGTGTGTGTGTTTATTTGTCAAACCATGACTGAGAGCCTGTCCTGAAAATCTGTTGTGTTTGCCTGTGTGTGTGTATATGCTGACATTTGGGTTTTTTGGTGTGTGTGTGTGTGTGTGTGTGTGTGTGTGTGTGTGTGTGTGTGTGTGTGCATGCATGCTGACCAGCCCAGCCTGAGGCCATCATTAGTTGAGGGTTAGCCACCTGTCACAAACAGTCAATACCAGTGACCTCATTAGCATCAAGGTCAAAATGGATAGAGAGGTGATTTCCCGTGGTCAAAGGAAGTCAAGGCTGTGGTTACTTAGAAGTTGTTGCACAAAAACTGTTTTTTGTTCATATAACCCGAATAATCACGTCATGACACCCCTATTGGCATGATGACGTTGTTCATTGTAGACGTAAAACGTCATTTATCAAATAACAATATCAAAAATTCTTTGGTTACAGCCAGGGCTACCGCTAATGATTATTTTCATTATTGATTTATCTGCCAAGTATTTTCTCAATTAAGTGTTTTGTCTATGAAATGTCAGAAAATAGTTAAAAATTCCTGTTTCGTAGATCTCATGGCAATGCCTTAGTAAATGTCCCAAAGATTTTCAGTTTACTGTCATGTACGACACAGAAAAACCTCAAATTCTCACATCTGGGAAGCTGCAACCAGTAAGCGTTTTATCATTCCTGCTTCAAAAATGACTAAAACAATTATTCAGAATAGCTGCCAATTAATCTTCTATTGATTGATTAATTGACTCATCGTTGCAGCTCTAGTTACAACTTCTCAAACAAAGCAGAAAAAATTCTCCCTTTCTCTGTTTTATATTGTTGGAAACTGAATGAATATCTTTGGCTCTTGGACTGTTGGTTCGACCAAACAAGACATCTAAAGACATTGTCGTGGAAGCGATGATGGTTCTGGGTTTGTTTCTCCCCTGTCCTGTATTCCCGTTTCAAATTTTTCTTCAATATTACGTAAAGTCTTGAAGCAATGAATCACAGAATTGGGACAGTCTCTCCTCAAAGGCATTCACGCTGTTGCACACATAAGTGACATAGTTGTGTAGACGATGGAAAAGAGCGCTTGAGAGAGAAGTTCATACCCTGATTACTTCCGCACACAGCTGGCCAGTGTGATTGTCTGGCAGAAATTCAAAAGGAGGGTATCAGACACTGTTACAAAATCTGTCAAGCACTTAGTTTTAAGCACTGTGATGACTTAAGCGGTATCCATTATCAAAGTGAGAGGCTCTGTTTGCCCAACCACCCACCTCGACCTCCTCCTTAAGAGGTATTTGGAGCCATCACGCCACACTACTTCCACCTTTGCTCCAAAGAGATTAGAGTCATAATTTACATGGCCAAAGGAGGTCCATGTCAAGTTAACGTAAACATACAGTTGGTTATTTTAGGCATTTGAATAAATGAGCAATGGTGTCGTATTCTGGTGAGGACAGTCAGTGTTTTAAAAATGAGGCTTGGTGACGACAGAAAATTTATATTTCAGCTGAGGAGAATGTAATTTAGACTCCCAATTTGGTTATCCGTCACAATCATGCTGTAAATTAGATTACTTTAAAAGAATCTCCAACGTTCTCACTTGTGTTTGAAGGCATTTGAGTGTAACAATCCTCTTCACCACATTGGATTTCCCCAATGATATCTCCACATTGAGTAACAAGAATGATCATCGTCTAAGTAGAAAAGGCCAGATCATGTACAAATGCAGCAGATGATGTGTTATAAACCTGCTGGTTAATGACACGTGCTTTCATCAAACGCTGAAAGGAGCTCAAGGCCTCTTTTTTGAATTTCACATTGATGAATCGGAATAGCAGAAATGGAGGAGGGAGCTTTGACCTTGGCGGCACAAGTTGAAAATTGAACCCCTGTGATCACGGGTGATGGTTTCATTATTAAGGCAACAGGTGAGAGAAACGTGTTGCTGTAGTATCGTGAGCGTGTGTGACTGTGTGTAGGGCGTTGTCAGCAGTTTCTCTGTGTTTGTAGCGTAATGTTGTAGGGAGGGTATCAGCTATCCCGGGCTCACTCAAGGTAAATCTATAACACTGTCTGCCCCGGGCCAATTCTTGGCACCACGGCGCAAAAAAATATCCTCCCCCTGCTCGGATCACGTCACCTCAATTACTTTTCTTTTTCTTTTCCTCGCCTCACTTTACTTAACCACATCCCACTCCTCTTTCTCTCTCTGTCTCTCTCATCTCTATCTATGTACTTGGCTTGGCTCGTTCTTTCCCTCTCAGACAAAGTAGATTTAACAGATATTACGCTACACAACATGTCAATGTCAATGTCTCCCCCTTTATCTTTTCTGCACTCTCATTCTGTTACTCATTGTCTTAAAGGAATTTGGAGTTGGAGTTAGCATGTGGTTAGCTTAGCTTAGTTTAGCTGAAAGACTTCAGACTGGGGGAAACATCTAGCCTGGCGCTGTCCAATGATCAAAAATAAGCCGCTAAAGGTGTCATTGTTACAGTTATGGCTGCAACTAATGATTATTTTCATTATCATTATGTTCTCGATCAATTGTTTTGTCTATAAAATCTCAGAAAACAGTGAAAAATGTGAAAAAATCATGTAAAACACTTGGTGGCAACACGTTTTGTCAGATGAACCATTCCAAAACCCAGATAATCAGTTTACTATCATGTATGACAAAACACCATACGTGTTTTGTCATACATGATAGTAAACATAAACCTTTCAAATCCTCAACAATAATAATAATAGTTTGACATTTTGTAAAATACGCATATTTACTTTCTTAGATGAGAATACAACTCTGATTTAAGTTTGGAGCTGGGAGGAGATTAGCTTAGCTTTGCATCAACAATGGAAGCCGGGAGAAACAGCTGATTTGGTTCACTCCAGAGTTAATAAAGTTTTGTCTTGTCTAAACTGTATAAAGCGAAACAAATGACATGTTATGGTTTTTACCTTCACTTGTCTATGATGAGTTCTTTATCTTTCCTTGACCCTGCTTTCCTCCTGCGCTATCATGTATGCACACCCCTGCTACATTATTTTTTTATCAGTGATATGCAGCATGCATGAAGTATCATTCCTTTTCTTTGCACCTTTTTTATTTTAAATTGATTCGATAAAGCTTTCCAGGCCTGTGCATCCAGCGGTCAATGCTGTGTACTGTACGGTGTATTTATGGTTCTTACGGGAAGCTAGAAAACAAAAGCCATGTATTACGAGCACCACTGAGACCGGTGCTTCCATTAAAGCTATTATCTGCTTGCTCCAAACAAACAAGCAGGTGCTATTGAACTACAAGCCGTGCTATGCTTTTAAGCTGTAAAGCATGAACAAGTTGTGTCTCTTGTAGCCGTGCGGTCAGTCATGCTTTTCAGATTATTTAGCGGGTAAACTGACTGACTGGAGCATCATTGGTAGGCTGATTGACTTATTCATTAAGAGGCTGGCTGTCTGTCTGATTGACTGATTAACTGCTCTACCAAGTGTTTGTCCAGCTGCTAAAGCTACGTATCACTTTAATCTTTAATATGCGGTGTTATCTTTGCTACATTTGAAGCGTTAGTCATTTTGAAAACTGTATCACAAATATTTGTATTTGAACCACAAAGCCATATGTGGGCTGACCTTCCAAAGCAGTGTATGAGGGTAATATTGCTTTCAGCGGGGACTGAAATTGGCAACGGTACAAATCAGTGTGTAACCAAACAGGCTTTGAGGCGGAGAAGTGTAATAGAAACGCCACTCTCAGTCAGAATTTTTGGCTTAATTTCCCCTTTTCCCGCTTGTCTCTTTTATTATTTCAGACTTAAGGCTTTTAGTGATGATGTGAGTCCAGACTCTAAAGCAATTGCTGGCAAAGCTAGACATGACCTCTTCTTTGCCCTTTCACACAAACACAAACACACACAAACACAAACACACACACACACACACACACACACACACACACACACACACACACACACACACACACACACACACACACACCATCCATCCATCCATCCATCCATCCATCCATCCATCCACTGGGTCACAGTGGCATCATACTACACCATCCAGCTCCTCCTGGGGGAACCCAAGGTGTTCCCAGGCAAGGAGTGATATATAATCCCTCCAGCGTGTTCTGGGTCTGCCCCGGGGTCTCCTACTAGTTGGATGTGCCAAGAACACCTCCAGAGGGAGATATACATACTGACACTCAAACATAAAGACAATGAAATGGCAGCATATTCAGGAGTGAGCTTTCCTTAGCATGGAAATTACACATACTTTATGACATACGTACATCCTGATTAAGATCCTATTTCATTGCTGAAATCTGAAAATCATGCAAAGATATTCAAGTAGAGCCCTGGAATATAAACATAGACCTGAAAATGTGCATAATAAGACCCCTTTAAAAAGTACAAAATTATATTCTCAACTTTAATGATATACACGAGTTATTTAAAGCAGAAAGACATAACTTAGTTTGAATATGCTGCAAGACATGAAATAATCAGGAAGGTTTCTCTCTCCGAATAGCATCTTGTTCATACAGGAAGGTACAAAGGTTGTATGCAGGGCTGAGCTGAGATGTCTACGATTTTGAAGTGAGAGGAGAATTAGTGAGGGGGGGATGGAAACACTGCTTCTTCTGAGGTTTATTTTTGGGAAAGACTCCATTCTGGCTTTTTTCATCTGCAGTCTCCTTTCCCCCTCTCTGCTCCCCCTACCCTATCTCTCTTTATCACCCCTCCCCTCTCTGCCCCCCTCTTCACTGCTCCCTCAATCCCTCCCTCTCTGCATCACTGTCAGCTGGCAGAAGGCTGTATTGTTCTGCCACACTTCTGCTTCTGGGACTTTGTGGGGGTGCAGGGGTTCATGTGTGCACACACACACACACACACATACACCCACACACACACGTCCCTTGTGACCAGGCATTGTACCGCATCAATCCCCTGACACTTATTTAAGCCAAGATTCATATTCCTGCCCTACAACCAGTGTATCTCTTTGTTCCACACTGCACATTTAAATATTCAGTCCTTTATTTTGTTTTTCTTTTCTTTTCTTTTCTGTACGACGATGCAGTTAGTATGTATTTATATTGTATGTACATAGAGGGATGATATTGTCTTTTTGCAGGAAAATATAAAAAATTAATCCAAAAATATTCCATCATCTTTAAAACACAAAATTATCTTTGTAAAGCACATAAAGATAATTGTGTTCATTACAACACAATGCAATCATACAATACACAATTATAACATCTGTGATTTCTGCACTGTATTGGCACATTTATTTAAATGTTATATTACATTTGAGGTTTTTACTGTAGAGCTGAAAAAATTAGTCAGTTAATCAAATAGATAAACAAAACGTACAAAAAATCATCACACTTTCCTCCTTATATTTGTGAAGATTTGGTGCTTTTCTTTATCATCCATGATATTGAACTGAATATTTTGGGTTTCAGACTGTCTGTTTTCTGAAAGTTAAGCAAGATGTTAACTTGGGCACTGAGATTTTTATTTTTTTTTAACGATTTTCTCGTATTTTATAAACCAAACTATTGATTGATAATTTGAGAGAATTTATCAATCAGTCAGTCAATCAATTCAGTCAAACACGTTGTCTCCAAAACAGAACTGGTTGTGCAGCAGTGAAGCAGAAGCACACAAGAAAATATACAATTGTAAACAAATCAATAAAAAATGTACTAAAATATGTTTTATTTTATTTTAAACCATGTCACACAGAATGAACTCCAACCATTCATTTGATTTTGGCCACTTGGGGGCAGCTCAAAACTAAAACTCTGCTAGAAAAACAACTGCCTGCTGCTACTGGAAACGAGGTTAATGAGACTGAACAAAAACAGTAGTGTTGCAGGCCGTAAAAACCAAAACAAAATGAGCTAAAAGAAGATAAAACTCTTTGCAGAGCTGAGCTTGTGATAATTTTCTGTGGGTTCATTACTACAAGTGATTCATTGCATTACATGTTCTCATCACACAGTGACGAGCAAAACCATGATCATTTCCAAATGCCAAGTAATATGTCAGATAATGCTAGCTTTAAAAAAAAAAAAGGAAGGAAAACAACTAAAACGTGAGCATCCACAAGCTGGAAGCACCACATGCCAACACTGACAGCACTCAGCAAAGACCACTAAGTCGGAAACAAGTAACCTAACTGAGGAGAGCGCATTATGAATTATAGAATGACTCCATTACAGAGCAGAGGGGAAAAGACAGCTGGGATAGAGAGCCGAGATGAGATCTGGAAGGAAGCAAAGAGATAAAGGAGGAGGGTTAGAAAGGAGAAAAGGAGAGTAAGGAAGTGGGGGTTGTAGAGACTGTGATTAGAAAGGAAAGTCTGTAAAAGTAGTATGTTTTATGCCACCAGGCTATAATGTTCACTATAACATGCTTGTAGAGGTGGTTGCTGGGCCAGAGGATTGGTGCAGAGGCTGCCACGCATTGTGATTGGTGGATGGGGGAAGATGAGGAGGGGCTGTGGGGGGAGAAGTACTCCACATCATATCCAACCCACATAACACATCCCCAACATACTGCAAAAAAAAAGATAGGAGAGAAAAAAGATGAAATCAAATTAAAATGAAGGGGAATTAGAGAGAGAGAGAGAGAGAGAGAGAGAGAGAGAGAGAGAGATGGAGTTAGATTAAGACGAGCGATTGAAGAAGAGAGAGAGCTGACTGGTGGCAGGGAAAAAAAAGGAGGAAATTGGAGAGTGGGCTGTGAGAGGGAGAGAATGACAGAGAAGATGAGGATGTTGTTAGTTAGGCCTTTTATCCTCCCTTCCTCTGCTTCCCCGCAGCTCCGCTCTACTCTCCTCTGCAGTGGAAGATCGAAACTAAGAACTGGGACAGTCCATTCATTTATGCACAAACACACACACACACACACACACACACACACACACACTCAGGCACTTGCATCTCAGCAGATTTAGCCCGTACTGCCTTCTCATTTCACTAAACACACCACTGTTTTAGTTATTACGTCCCTGCAGCCAGATTACTGCTTAGCGCAATGACATCACTAAAACGAGACACCTCCTTGTTTACGTGTATGCAGCTTTTACAGGCAGCGTTTATGCCATGTCTGATAGTCCCATGAGCATCTTGGCAGAGTTGTTGTGATTATTGTAGCACAGATGGACTGAAACTGCAGCAGTGAGGACTTCTCTGAAAATTTGCATTTTAATTTGTAACATGCTTCTGCTTATTTTGCTATAAATTGTGGCAGTATCTAAAATAATCTGCAGCGAAGGCTTGAACTATTACATATAATCCAGTTATGTTAGATTTTTTGGGGGGCACTGTAATTAAATTTACAGGATTATAAATTCAGATCTGTGTTAAGTATGTCATATTTATGGGGAGTCAAATCAGGCAACTTGGACACAAGAGCAACACTGGAGAGCCTAACAAATCATTAATTGAGTTCTTGCCAAAATACAGCATCTCTATCCTCTTTTTCCCACCTCGCCAACCTCTGCAAGCTGCCACACCACAAAAACACACTTATTATAATTACAATACACAATACAGACATCAGCTGCACCATTAATACATCAAACAAAAACAACTGCAAGCAGTTGTTTGTTACATATTCTTCTAATTATTAAGTTTTTTTCTAGTAAAATGTATCTCAAGAATCCAAATAAAAACACTTGACCACATGATTATTTGACTACAGGTTTGTCACCTTATATTTCTCCTATAGTTTTAACATCAGCTGTCAACATTTGAAAGTTTTATAGAGCTTTTTTTTTAATTACTTCCAAATAGAACAGTTTATTAAGATTTTTTTTTTCATTAGATTTTTTAAAGTGAATTATTTTATGGAGATTAGTGTGATGATTATTATAATTTGGGGAAGTTTCGGTAAAATTCAAGCTCTTGCCAAAAATTGGGGCATGTTGGGGCTAGTTGGACTTTCTATCTTGGCAAAATCTCAAATTCTTGTACGTAGTAGTCGCCTTGTTGACCAGCCAGTGATAGAAACTGGGGCAGTATAGTTGCTCATTAGCACTGTCGCCTTATATCAAGACATTTTCTTGCTTTGAATCTGTGGATCAGCTGAGACATTTATGTGTGTAGTTTATAAGTTCTCTCTTGTGCCTACGTAGGTTTCCAGGTGCCCCCGTTTCCTCCCAGAGACATTCAGGTTTGGTGAATTAGCAAATTTAAACCCTTTTCCTGCAACTGTGCTGAGATAGGATGCAGCCCTTTGCAACCCTGCACAGGATAAGTGAGTTTGGAAAATGGAAAAAAAAAGGATGGGGCAGGAAAAGGTAATCCCTAAAAGAAATGTTGCTTAGCCTTCATATTGCAAGGTTGTGGCAGTGAGAGTGAAAAGCAAGAAAGACAACTAAAGATATGGTGTGAGTGAATCCATGATCTGGGGAAACACCGGCGTATTGTATGAAAAAGGGGGAGAAAAGGAGAGACAGGAGTATTTGATGTTTTGGACCTCCCTGTGGTCTCAGTGGGCGAGGTGTTGATCCTTGGCAGAGGTCCAGCAGAGAGTCACGACATAGACAGGGTGTGTGTGTTTATTTATGAGAGAGAAAGACAGTCTTCTCCACTGCTCTCTGCTGTATGCTCAGGGTGAAGCGGACATTTTGAAGGTGAAGAAAAGGGAGGAGTCCCAGACAGACAGACAGACAGACGCTCATACACAATTCACTGGACTGCACAGGGCTTCATGCCTAGACGGAATATCTTATACATGAGTTTGTGTGACAAGGAGAGACGTCTTGTCCTAGTTAGGCACTTGATAACATCAGCTCATGCGTGGAGAGGGAGTTGATATTAAAAACTGTTGGAACTATTGATGGGACCACCTAGGGCGAGATGAACAGAAAGTCAAATCTTGATTTTTTTTTTTATTTCCAAGCTTGGGATTGATTCACAATTGAAATCAATTTTTGTTTGTCTGCAAAAAAAATGGAGGCTTGAAACATATTTTTTAAGACATTGATGCAAATAAGTATGTATATGCATATAAATATAAATACAGGTTTTCTCAAAGAGCTTTTGACTGTCAGTACCGGATACATCAAATAAGTAGAGCACATTCAGTTTAATAATTGGTCTCAGCACAGATAGAACAGAAAGGTCCGCTCACTAATTGATCTGCTGCTGTTTGTGTTTCTTTACAAGACAATGTAGAATCTTTAAACAGTTCAGTTGACTCCCAGCACTTCAGCTCTCGTAACTAGAGATGATACCCCGTCAGTTCACACAAACCAAGAGCACAGACCACTGACTGTGCATTCATTTCCAGTCCGTGCCTCTTGTAAATGCGATGCGTCGTTAAATTCACTACGAGATAGAGTCGGCTAGCCGCCTGGAGTCACAACAGTCTCGTAAACTGCAGCAGGTGAACATATACTGTAACTAATCAAGTCCAAGTTTACGGGACTGTTGAGACTCAAAGTAGCTAGTGTGGCCAGCTACCATCTACATTACTTTTTGACTAAAAATAACCTTTTTGTGCACAATGATATAACTCGATTTTTACAATTTTGACATTTTACACTTGCAAAAACTAAAACTTGAATGAATTGAATTAGTTTGAGATATTACCCAGGAATTAGAATAACAATGTTGATAGTTCTGTATTAACTCTCCACATTTTTTCACTACTCAGTAACAATTACTAACCCTCTGGAGCTGAGCGGTTTCTAACGCAGCACTTTCCAACTCAGGTTGGACAAAAACTAGTCTGAAGAACCAAGGACTGTGTTCAGTGTTAAAGTTCATCCTTCACCTTGAAAATAGTAGTTTGACTTTAAAAAAAAATTAATTAAGATTCATTTACTAGCTTCTTTTGTAGCTTTCAACGGCATCTCATCTGTGGAGTAAATTTGTTCAGTTGTCATGGTGATGGTGTTAACAGGTGGTTGTATACATAGGAGGAGCTTGTGAGACTGAGATGCAGTGGAAAATGCTAGTAAGTGGACCTTGAGTTGAAGTTTTCTATCAAAGGACTATGTTGTCTGAAAACAGTCGAATGCAGACAGAACAAAAATTTTATGATTGATTTATTGTTTAAATAATTTATCGTACAGAAATGGGGGAAAAAAATCTCTAGTTACATCTTTTCAAATGTGAGGAACTTCTGCTTTTGTGTTTTTTTACATCATTTGCATCATTGGTTTTGGATCATAAAAGTAATATGATTACTTCACCCTTGACTCTGAAAAAGCCAAATGCTGTGATGTATATTTTAGGGACTACACTATTAATAAATTAATTAAGAAGAATAAACAGATTAGCCAGTGAAAACATCATTGTTGCAGCCCTAGTTTTTACCAGCACGGATAGCTACATCTTTTGATTTCAGACATTTCATGCTCCTACATGATATGATAAAGGGCTAACCACGAACATAACAACATAGCATCCTACACTCACTCATCTGCATCCTTCTTCAGCAAACATGGAGCTTAAAGCTTCATATCAGAAAATCCTGTGGGCGTTTCACAACAGCAGTAAGCTTTTCAAAATCCTTCCCACTAAGCTCATTTCTGGTAGTGTTTAGTCTGTTGCTTGTCAGTGACTGTTCACTGAGACAATCAGCAAGAGAATAGACATTTACTCCCTAAAGACTGAGGTGGCAAGTTACCGCCTCTACTTACTTAAAGGAAACAAGAACTGCAGCTTTGCCTCTGAGCTAATATGAGGTTGTCGCCCCATGTGAGGAAACACAAAATTTGACTGTTGGTTGCTGATACATCGTTGGAGAAATACTGATACCAAAAAACGTGTATAAGATTAAATGGGTGCATCATTTGAATTGAAATGTGGAGATCTTCTGTTAAAGCAATAAAGCATGAAACTAATATTCAAATAAGACTCTAAGACTTCAAAATTTTTATATGTAATGGTTTCTATATATAAAGAGTTACTACTAGATGTGACAATTTCCTCAGTGTTTTACAGCTGTTTGTGTTGCTACAGTAGTGTTTGGGGGGAAGAAAGCCCATCTGGGTCCAAGAATGTCATGTGACCTGCAATTTCAAATTGCTTGTTTTGTTTGATCAACATTACCCAAACCCAAAGATATCCACTTAACGATCACATGAGACAAAGAAAATCAGCTGCGACTATATACTGTTTGTAATATTTGGCATTTTTGCTTGAAAAATTACTTAAAAAATTAATTTTCTCTTGGTTGCAGATTTAATGTACTTCATTTTCCAGGTAATCCCTTGGGAGTTTAAGTAGTTTATTTATCTTAAGAAGTCTTAATCCTTCAGTTTATCTTAAAAATTCAAAATTACAAAATTTCGGATTTTCATTGGACGGCAGTGATAGAGAGTCACAGTCCTCTTGCTCAATGGACTGGTGTGTGTCTCTGTGTTTTCTCAGGTGTTTTCCAGAGTAGTTCCTGTTTTCTAGTGTGTAATAGCACTAAGACTTGCTCGCAATCAGGAGCAATTGCAGCACTCTTGCTTTTTTGTTGTGAGGTCTTCAGTTTCTCCGATTAGTCATGTCCTGGCCCACTAACGCTGTGCTGAGATGCGCAGCAACTGCTCAGGAAAGGAGTCTGTGGTGTGAGCCAAAAACACTGCCCTCATTTACACAATTCCCTAATCTCCCTCTGTCACTCTTTGTTAGTTGCTCTCTGTAGAGCTCTCTTCACTGTCTTTCACATGTAGCCATCTATTCAACCTCTCATCAGGCATTTCTAAGGATAAAGGGGCAGTCCCTCTTTAACTGTTTATACCATAACTACTAACTTATAATACTGTTTACAGTACTGATGATAAAAAAGGGCTGTTAAATACTAGCTATCTGCAGGAACACGAGACAAGAATGGTAAACTCTGAATGTAGGATGCTAAAATGGCAACCACAGCTCGGTGTCTGTGGCGGGTCGTCGCCATGAGGGCTGAGAGTCAGCAGAGAGAGGAAAAAGCATGCTGATGCTGTACACACAACTAAAGTGCTCTATTGATTTACTGAGCAATTCCTTAATTGCCTTTAGAATCTATGAGCTGTGAAGCTAAAGGCCACTGCTCGTACAGTACGTCTCCGCTAATCTCACTGATGCTATTTACTGTAGATTTCTACTATTTCCTCATCTGGCTGTTTGATTAATGTGTGTTTGACCATCGAATGAAAAACAAATAGTGCAAACAGGGAGTGGAGCTGCAGTATCAAAATGATCAGAACAACATTGACAACTGAAATGTGCTATTTTATCACATACATCACATTTTTCCGTAGAATATTTGAGTGAAAATCCAACGTTTCATCCAAAATTTGTAAAAAAAAAAGTACGATTCTAGAAATGATAACTGTCATCATCTATTCAACTTTTCAACATCTAATAACAAACATTGATAACTGAAGTGTTTACTTTATCATATTTTCCTCAGAGGATACAGTAGCATGTCTCAGTGGAAAATCGTACAAATTTTCCAAAAGAATTATAATGTAGAAAGTTCAAATTAAAGTAAAGTAAATAAAGTCTGTATTTGCAGAATGTGGTTTACTTTGTACTTTTTCAGCAATTTGTTGCAGTTGGCTCAGCAGTCTGAGAAATGAACTTGGCCAATATTATCATCTGATATTAGCTCATAACAAATAATCTGTAACACTACATAAATAGGCCAGTTGCGAACAAGATATTTCAGTACGGATATGCCAAAATATGTTTGTGATTGTTAAGAAACGGTTTCACCATTACACAGTTTGTTCACCAGAGAGCGCTGACGCTGAAGTTTATTTTTCTACTCAGTTCATATCTTGGTCACAATTCTCCAAGGGATCCCTAAAACGTTTATCTGATTTTTCAAATATTAATATTATATCATCCAACGTCAATCCGACTCTACATGTAATTTTGCTTGTGTTGGCCTCATTTCTCCATAATGAGGCAAAATAGATGCTGCAAGATGTTGTGAAAAGGGCTTTTTGCATGCATGTGTCTGGCTGTTCACATGCACCACACACTCACTGCCACATCCTGTTGGTGCACCGTGTGCTGTGTGTGCTTTTGGGCAGATATTAATTTATTCATGACTAGTGCCCTGTCTCTATCAGAGGAGATTAAGCCAGCAGTGGTACAGTAGCTGATGTTTCCCTTCTTTTCTTTCTTGTTTTCTTTCATTTTTGGTGTTTGTCTTTTGCTGTAATACCGTTAAACTGAGAATTCGTCTTTGACTCCCACATCTGAACCCGTGCTTTGAGAACACAGTGGCGACAGGATTGATGTCTGCCTTTAGGCGTTTCTGTCTGATTCCCTGTTTCCCCTCTGGGCTGGCCAGTGTGTCTACCTGCTTATCAGTCACCACACACACACACACAGACACACACACTCATATAGATATGCATACAGCCTGACATCAGCACAGTTCCTGTAATCCAGCAGCAGCAGCAGAGCAACGTCATCTGCTGTCATCCAGTGAGAATGGAGCAGAGCAGATCTGCCAACCAATTGCAAGGAGCTCGAATAAGGGACAGAGCTTGCAGCTGACATTGAGAAATAGTTGAAGGGAGGGTTTCCTGACGCACAGTGCGTCTGTCTGATGTCTGGAGTTTGAACATCTTAAAAAGAAACTAACATTTACGTGATTCGGTTCAGGAGATATACATAAATAATTGCAGATTTGGAGTCTCTGACATTCAACTACCATGAAAAAGCAAAAAGGAAGAACAGAAAAAAGAGGAGTTGAAGAGTTTATGGCCCGTGATTTTTATCCTCCTCCATCTGTATCTCAAGCGCTGTGAGAGTACTGACACTGCAGTAGCCAAGCGTCCAATCAGATTGCAGCACTCAACAGCCAGTCAGAGGCAGGACAACACATACTCACACACAAACACATACACACACATACACACGCAGGTTGCTTTTTTTTCTGGAGATTTCATAATCTATAACAAATGAGAGTCTTTTTTTCTGAGAGGGAAAGCACTCGTTCTTATGTAATCTATTATTGATAAAAGTATTGACTCTGTATTAAAAATGAATTTTGCGTATCACTTTTATTTACAACGAACCTAGACAGACAGGTCTTATTGTTTACATTTAATGATATCATCATAACAGTGTACAAAATGCTTTTCTCTCCTGCTGCGGTTGATGCAGTACTACTGAGAGACCACTAGGGCCTGATATAGGACCTGAAAATTAATGATCAGGAGAGCTGAGAGCTTTGTGTGTGTATGTGTGTGTGTCTGTGTTTGCTGCATGTGGGTGTCAGTAAGGTGTGATTGTGGGAAAACACTTGCCAACACTGCAGCCACTCTGTGTTTTCCCATCACACAAATTTAGATCAGACTACAGTACTCAGTACTACTTAAAGTTACAGAATTGTTGAATATCCCACTTTTTTTATTGGACAGCAGCACTTATTATCCAGTAATTGAAATCCAAAGAAGAGCAAATGCAATATGCAATATGTTACAGAAGAAGATTATAAGAAAAATATAAACAAATATACAAAACAGCATACTTTTATGAAGATTCAATAGCTTTTCAAAAGTAGCTGTTCTTATTGTGACAGACTTAGCAAGATTAACTTATTATTATTATTATTATTATTATTATTATTATTATTATTATTAATACATTTTTAGTATTGGGTATTTTCTATAATTTAACAGTGCTTTCACTAATCTTACAGTATTGTTTAATGTCTTTCTTTTATTGTCAAAACTATTAGAAACTATTATATGATACTCATGTGTTCACTGTAAGCATGCCCATTCAGATTGTCTTGAAACTGACTTAGAGGTTGTTAGAAACTATAGATAAGGGGACACATGAACAGATATCAGGAAAAAAAAACTAATTACTCAGAACACAGAGTCCAATATTTTCACTAATTATCCTTAATACTTCTAATATTTTTCTATGCTAGTGCCAAAGCAATACCAATGATTTGGTACAAAACGAAGCCAAGGGTTTCAATTCTGTCTCTACATAAGCAGCCATTCATTAACTATGCCTAAATATTTTTTTAATTTTTATTCAAAAGGGAAATATTTTTTTGGCATTTTTATACTGTTATGGATGTTTTATACTGTTGGATGTTTATGTTAAACATAGTCAAAGGTCTAAATTCCAACATATTTGAGAAGTTTATATTTTGAGTAAAGAATGAGAAAAAGAAGTGAAATCTTACCACTATAGTTTGTTTACGAAGCCTCCGAAGCCGGAGGTAGTTGGCTGTGATGCAACTTCTGGAAACTAACCAATCAGAACAGAGTGGGCTCATCAGAAGGGGCGCCTTAAAGATACAAAACAGCCTGTTTCAGACAGAGACGGAACTGAGGGGCTGCACAAAGAGCCAGTATAAGATAAATAAAGAGTTTTTGAACTGTAAATCATGCAAAGATATTCCAGTAGAGCCCCAGAATATAAATATAAACTTGGAAATATGCATGATATGTCCCCTTTAACTCCCTTCTGATTAAAATAGTAAGTAAAAAACAACAACCACAAACAACAAGAATCTGACCAAACATTTGGTGCTAGCTTTTGATACTTGGCGGTATGCACACATTTCAACGGGTACCATAAAAATATTGAGATCTGACACCAACACTACTGGATCAAATAGTTTTGTTGGGTTCTTTAGGGATTTAGAAATAACAACTGTTTCCTCTTTTCTTTGGTTAAAAAAAGGACCTTCATTGGAAGTCAACATCTGTATACAGAAGGCCCAGATGTGGTTCCAGTCCCATCACATTCATACTGTGTAGGTTAATCCACATGTCAGTGATTATTATTTTAACACCAGAAGGTTCCATCCATCCCACAACTGTGCATCACTGCAAATTTAGGAGCTTCAGTTTCCATGGCAACCTACCTCTCTCTCTCTCTCTCTCTCTCTCTCTCTCTCTCTCTCCCTTTAGTATTCTTCTCCCTCCCTTCACAGATGTCATAAAACACTGAAGACAGATCATTAAACTGGTGTGTGTGTGTGTGTGTGTGGGTGTGTGTGTGGTAAACTCTCTGACGCCGTGATACCTTTGCTTTGTGACTAGACGAATTGCTTATGTCATCTGTGGAAAAATCTGCCTAAAAGCATTTGAATATTCACAGATATTTTCAAACGTTGTCAAGATGTGAGACTAGATTTGACGTGTGAAAAACGACAAGGACGATGTCAGACACACAGAAAAGTATTTATTTTATAGGGTGTCCTTTTAACAAAAAACTAACATGTAACACTGTGATCAGCAATCCTGTAAATGATCTATATTTCAACATGGGTATCAGCAAGAATACTGTATGAAGATCTAAGACTGTTTTAGCTCAAGAAGATTGAGGGAACACTGTCACTACATGTATAAATCATGGTGATAATTCTGCATGTTTCTGACATGTTGTCAAATTGACCTTCTGTAGTATATCACTGAGTCTGGGTTGTCACATATTTTTCATTGAAATCTGCGCAGCCTGCTCAATTTCTCCGACAGTCCTTATTCTTCCTTTGAGGCTGAAGCTGGTGTTACCCATGAAAACAACTGCACACACAATACCAGTTAGTAGGATCAATTTATTGTTAGTCTTGGTCTTTTCATGGAATCTATTGACAACAAAAAAACTATATATCTATATATAATATAAATATCACCAGACTTATCTTTAAATAGTTTGCATCTGATCCTGCCTACCTGTATAAACAAGATTAAACTATGGTCATCATTCAGCTTACAGCTTATTCGATTCAAAATGACTAAGTAAAAAACAAAACTCTGGAAGGTGTCAGAGTGAGCTTGTTTGTGTCTATTTGGATGTTGCTCTTTCTGCTGGTTGTGACGCACCACAGTTCAACGAGGCTGAGTGCTGTGGCTCTCGACCCAGTTCCATTTTTATTCACAAACTGGTCTGATCTTCATTATCATGGTTTTCAGAGAGTAATCCAGCCCTTTAAAAGATTTCCATTGCACACCAGTTGCACGGGGTGAAGGTCCCCAAGTGTAGACCCCGTTGGGATTGGCACCAAAGCAGTCTCTATACCAGAATCCCCCGTAGCACAACCTGGCGCAATTAGAAGGATGCAGATCTTGATCTTTGTCAGTGGTGGTGAATTTCTGTCCATTGTGAGGGGCTAGAGAGTCTCCTAATGGAAGAAGCCAGGAAACAACACAAACCGGGTTGTGCGATTAATCATAGAAGGTGATGAAAATGTTTAACTTTTAAACACACTGTTACTTAAGATACAGTTTACCAGAGTTGATGAAAAACTACCTGACCTCCCATTTTAGATGGACATTTTTAAAACAAGCCTGAAAATGACATGAAAAGTATCCCACCTGCTGCTCCCTTGGTGAAACTTCCCAGTTTTAGCTGGTACCCCTCTGTCTCTGAACCAACAGAGAAGGCAGAGTAATGAGCAAAGACCTTTTGGCCCTCAAAGTCTTCCATGTCCACCCTCAGCTCGTAGTTCTTGGCCTGGGTCAGCAGATGCATTGTTTCCAGGCCTGAAAGATAATCAGTGAGGCAATGGTGACCATCTGAGAGACACTGGTTTAAATCCAGTAAGCTAATGTTAGTGTTGGTATGGTTCAGGTCTCTCATTTCACAGTATTTTGCTTGTAATTATCAGTAATTTTGTGATATATTAGAGATGGCCATCTTAAAAAGTAAAGCAGAAACATTTTCATCTTTACATGATGCTTTGTGGTAATGACACCAGTTAATTATTAGTGTGGTGATGATGATGACACATATTTTTTCATCTTGTCAGTAAAGAAATATTTTTTGTCGTACCCAGCCAGTACTCTCCAGCCGCGCTGCCAAATCCAGCTTTGTAGTGATCCCACTTCTTGAAGAAGTTCACTGTGCCATCTTGTCTCCTCTGGATGACCTTGTTTTTAGATACAAGTTCAACAAGAAGAGTGAGACAAAAAAAGGGGAACTGCCAAGACAAATTAAAGCTACACTAATCAATTTTCATATTACAATTGTTCAAATGTGTAGAGTTAAAGATAGTGACAAACCCATAGAGCATTATATTATATATTATAGCTTATAGTTTTGGTTTTGGTTCCTACTTACTGCTTTGGTTCACTCTCATCTATCTATCATATCTTTTTTGTCGACTAAGGTACATGTGTCTGAGGTTTGGCTAAAAAAAAGTGATCCATTTGGTTTGTTCGTCCATCCTCACCGTCCACTTTTCGGCAGAATCGTCGTCTGCGCTCATGTCACAGTAAACCTGCACAGGAGAGGTTGGGCCTGCTGGGTAGATGGTGTACACGCCGTCCTGGCCTGAGCCGGCTTTGTAGATGTCACTACAGTCTGTGGGCAGAGGGGACTGATAAGCTGCTACTGGCAGCAGCACTGCTAGAACAACTCTAAGCTGTAGCAAAAAGGAAAAAAAAGACAAAGTATTCCTGTCAATGATAAGGTTTGTAAAGAAAATGCATAAACACAACACTGCATTATTTTACTGTTAGCTTCAGATTAATAGGTCCTGCGTAAACCAGTGTTCAGATTAAATGGCATTTGTCTGAAGGCTCTTAATGTTGGGATCACAGTACTGAGAGGTTGTAATGCAGCTAATTTCATGAATACATTATCATTATACTTAAAACACTAAAAGCAGTAGTGATTGTATCTTCATGTGTCACGTGCTTCATGTGCTCATGGACAGGTTGACAGACATGAAGTGATTAGGCGTGAATTCAGTGTCAAGCTCAAGGAGATTTTAACAGTACAAGTGGCTGTTGCCAAGATTGACTCTGTAATCTGTACCCTCATGAGTCAGACTCTGGTACCAATGTATTTGATTGTCTAATACTCATACTTGGCTATCAGGTGACGATAAATAGATCTGTCCTTTGCCTATTTTTAGACTTTCTGGTAATGAGTGGTCATCTCCTGCAGTAGACTCAGATTTGCACTCATACTATGTTGATAGGATCACTCTACCACTTTGTTCTTTCTTATTTCAAAGAAAGTAGAAAAGATTAGGGATGCAACTACTGTAACAATTATTTTCACCATTGGTTAACCTTCCAATTATTTTTTCAATTAATTAACTGGTCTATAAAACACCCAAAGAGAGTGAACAATTCCCATCACAATTTCCTAAATCCCAAATTGATGCCTTTAAATGTCTTGTTTTGTCTGAACAGCAGCTCAAAACCCAAAGATATTCAACTCACTATAACACAAGACAAGGAAAAGTAGCAAATTCTCAAATTTAAGGAACCTGAAACCATCAAATATTTGCTAACCTACAAACCTACCAACACACACACACACTTCATGACCTAATGCACATAGAACGTACCATTATCTCCCATGTTTCGTACTTTACATACCATCATTCTTTTATCTTCTAGCTTGACTGTTGTGTGATTTGCAAAGAGGAAGGAGCGTTGCTATCCTGAAAAGAAAGCAATGAACATCTTAATAAAGTTCAGTATAATAGGAGCAAATTTGATAGGACTTTGGATGAACTTACCGGTTTGTTCACAGCAAGATGTCTTTCCATCATAAGCAGATCCATTTATATTGGTGCAGATCTGCATGTTGCAACAGTCAGTACATTCCCTGCTCATAACATAATGTTTCTTTTCTCCTGCCTTTCTGTCTCTCCCTCTCTCAACAGTCAGTGTTGGTAAATCAAATATACACACTATGTGAGGGCTTTCCAAACAGTCCTCCCATTAGTTTGTTATTATGTCATCTTCAACTGACCTTTGTTCATGGAAAGTCCCAATATATGACAGAGTTTTAGTATATTTTAGCTTATGTACATCCATGTACACATGGACAACGACAGTTGTTTTGTCAATGTCTTCTGTTTCAAAAGTGACTCATGTTTTCTACTCTACTCTACATTAACTTTACCAACTCCTGTGGGAAATATCTGGCTCTTTAGCTGCTTCGCTCCACTACTGTAAGTTCACCAACTAGTCGATAACTTTGTGTGGTTGCTGTTTGGTGCTGGACATGTAATGTACAGTTGTCTTATCAAAGCTTTTTTTTAAAAAATGTAAACGAGGCTGATGAGATTGGAATTTGTTGGAAACTAAAACAATGAGCTGAAAGAGGCTAAAAAGTTCAGTAGAGCTGAAGAGAACCGCAGAGTCCGATGATGATTCTCCGTGGGTTCATCACTGTGAGCCGCCCATTTCATATTACATAAAAAATCTCATCCATTGTTAATTTATTAGTGCAACCTTTAATATAGACAACTAAAGCTAAACTCATAAACTCAGTAAACGATTCTTTTAAGCTGTTTGAACAATCAAGCTGTCAATTTTCTTGAGAGAACAGATTAATTTCCAAGTTTGTATGAGCTGCATTGGTCCAGTTGATTAATTGAAGATATATTTAGAGTGTAGATAAGAGTAAGGTGTATGTATGTATTTATGCTAGGTGTTAGCAGGACAGTGTTGTTCTCCTAACTGACTCCAGACTGATTAACGTTTCTGACTCTTAACCTTACTGACTGGATACACTAACTCTGTGGCTTACTAACATTTTCACTTGTTTACTGAGCTTCTACTCTACTGGGCACATGTCAGTTATATTCATACAAACTAACTGGCTAGCCTTCTGACAAGTTAACCAAAGCCTCTTTAACACCTGAACCATCCAAATCCTGCTAATCTGCCTGCTGGGCTCTAGGCCCTGAAGCCTTGTATGTGCTTGTGTGTATTTTTGTTTGTTAGAACAACCTTGGCTTGTTGCACCAGCTAGTGTTGTCTCTGTCATGTAGAAAGAAAATTGCATAGAGTAAGTTAAGCATCGTGGAGGATTTCGCTTCCACACCATGGCACCTTTGCACGAGCGTGCCCACAGACACATTTTTGTGCGAGTAGATAAGGTGGCGATTCTTGGCAACCGAGCTTTCTGCCTGGAGATTGTTTTGGGTGCAGTAGCATCTGTGTTTACCGTACAAGCACCTGCTGAGCTCCATGGAAGTACATAGGAGATGGTGGATTCAGATCCGGTAAGTCAGACAGGGAGAGTTCAAATCTGTCTTCGTATAAGTGGAGACATGCACACAGGGCTACAACAGATGATGCTGTTATCAAATAATCTATCAATTATTTGGTGATTAATTGATTTAGTCTTAAGAAAAATAACTTCTTTATCCAACAGATAGTTTGAAAACCCAAAGATGTTCAATTTACAATGATATAAAACATCTCATTGAGAAGCTGAAGCTGGAGCTGTGAATATTTGGCAACTATTTGATAACTGATCAATCTTTCAAATAGATTTTCAAGTTTAAATTCCCCAGTTTTCAGATTCTTAATGGTACAGATTTGCATCTTTTTCTTTGTCTGTTACTGTAAGTGAACATCTTTGGATTTTGGACTGTTGGTTACACAAAATAAACAATATGAAGATGTCATACTGTATATCTTGAGCTGTTGAACGTTGTGTTATCACTATTTCCTGACATTTTATAGATCAAGCAATTCAGCGTTTAGTAGAGGAAATAGTCTGCAGATCAATAGATAATGAAATAACTGCTCCACTTTATTTTGTGGTTAGTGTCTGAAATGTACTTAAGGAAGCTTAATAAGTGTAGTGAAGAATCTGAATAGGCTCCAGGTTAAATGTTTGGACACCATCCCATTCATATGAATAAGAAAGTGTGTCCAAACTTTTGATTGGTACTGTATATTCATGTTTTACTTTGTCAACTTACCTTTTAATTTAACTTGTAAGGAGGTTGCACACTGACTCAGATAACAAGCTTAGATTTGTGCTTTTTACACAGTGGTATTAATACAGTTAATATAATATCCTGCTCTAGAAAGGAGCTTTCTTTTTTTTTCTTTAACAAGTTCTTTATTGGCTTTTTACATTACAAAATGTCAATAAATATATACAAATGCGATTCACATAGCGTACACATCTAAACTACTATATGCTGTCCACTCTAGATATCATGTTACTCTTCCTCCCGCAAATTCACCCTCCAGCTCTTCAGCCGTCCCTTTGATGTCTTTGTAAGTCTGATTGTATCCATTAATTATGGATTAAGGAGAGTTTGAGAGTTCTCAACTCTGCATGTAGAACACCAGATATCGTTACAACAAACTTATTGTCATACTGATGACAAATAATAACCATCACACTTACACAGAGAGAGAGAGAGGAACTTTCATTTTTTTCATTTTTTTTTCATTTTTTCTACATCTAACAAGTGGCAGGCAGTTGTGAGCGCACACATAAACAGTCACACGCTCAGAGTGGTGCGTTGTCCTCTGATCCCGTGTTGCTCCAGTGAGAGTTGGTTTGAGATTAGCGCCGGAACTCTTCTGTCTCCCTCCCTACCCCCCCCCCTCCTCCTCTCCCTTTCCTCCCCCCCCTCCTCCCCCCTTGCTCTGGACTTTCTCACTGCAAGCCAGGTATTTTTAGCTGTGACATAATGCCCCTATCTCTCTCTCTCTCACTCTGTCTATCTCTCACACACTCTTTCAGTCTCTGTCTTTCCCTCACCCTCTCTCTCTCTCTCTCTCTCTCTCCCTCCCTCTCACACAGAACGACCCCCCCCCCCCCTTCTCCCCCTCCCCTCAGCCTCCACTCCTCTCTTGCCCCCATCCCTCTCTCCCTAGCTCCCAGGCTAGGGCTAGCTGCTACAGTAATTGAGTGCTCAGGTTTCACACTTTCAGCTGCAGGCTGAGGAACATGGCAGTGGAGGAGGCAGCAGACTATTTGGCAGAAGTAAGTGTCGTACTTTGCTGTAAAGTCATTGAGCTCACAGATTGTAAACAGACTTAACCTCCCTCTCTCCTGCTACATTGCTGTACTGTAATGGTAACAAGATTGAGGAATTTATAGCCGGTAGGATTTAGTGATGTTACCGGTCCAGAGATGGCAGATTGTCAGTAAGGCTTGGGGGTCATTGATGGGACGGGTCGCAGTGGGAACTCTGCTGCACCACTCTGCTGCAGTAAACGTGTATGTGTGTGTGTATGTGTGTATGGATATGTCTGTTTACACCTCTGTCTGTGTTTGCATTCCTAAGGGCTTCACTGTGATTGTACATTTATAAATCCCTGCTGATTACGTGTGTCTGTACATACAGTTTTCTGTGGATACAGGTTCATGTTGCGAAATGATGTGAATGGAAACACCTGACCTTGGACTGTGGCATGTGCTCTGTATGTGTTTGTGTTTGTGGAAAAAAGGGGAATTAAAGAGCAAAAGAGAGAGCTGAAACGTAAAATTTAGAAGAAGAGGAGAGAGATCGGTGTTAAAAATTGCTGTTTTTAAATAGTTAATTTTCTCATTAACTCAAATCCACTTATAATGAGCTAGAAGAATAGCCCTTCATGAGTCCTTGTAAGAAAAGGTCTTCATTATCCTGCTGATATGTGACATACAGAATGCAGTATTTGCCTTCTTGGGCAGACTAGCTCATCACTGGCTAGCCACAAGACCCAGGCAGCAGTTTAATGGTAGTTATTAACTTAGATATGAGCTTGAATTTCACAACAGAGAGAGCTTTTGTTTGCCATTTGTCTGATGTGAAAGGGTAAAAAAAAAGAGGAAATAAATGTAAAATACTTAAGTGTTAAAAAATACTGTGAAAGTAAATAGATTTTCTGGTAAATATTGGAAAAGCCAGCTAGTGATAGTGTGTGAATGACAAACACTTTTCTGTCCCTCAGCGTCGTGGTCGGTTGCAGGGGGCAGCTCCCATGTTGGAATGTGTGTAACTGTATGAGTGTGAAGTAGTCTGAAAAAAGAGCGACAGTAACATTCTTTGCATATCTCTCGTGGATAAATAAAGTTACACTGGAATGACACTTGCAGAACTCAGGCAAAGCTGAACGAATCTCTTCTCTGCTACTAGAGTACATCCCAAGACATCAATTAACTTAAAATTCAGTTTAAATGGATAATCTAAAAATAAGATGATGAAGCATGTCTAAGGTATCCGTTCATTTTGTCACCAACAAAATCCATTTACGTGTTAGTCAGAGTCAGAGTGTTGCATGTTTTTATATGTTTTTGAGTCATCTTTTTTTACAGATACACACTTACAGGAGATGAAATTAGTTGAAAATGAGACTTAATTTGTTTCAATCAGCAATAAAGTTGGATTTTAGGCCCTTTTTTTAGTTGTTTATTGTACGTTCCAAACTCCCACTCTATCATTTTTACTCCACTCCACTATTTTCAGATCACAAGTATGTTCGCTACTGGTGTCGAGCCATAACGTGGACACTAGAATAGTGTGATAAACAACACAGTGACATCTGCATTCCTGGCTCACACCAATCAGTACTAGAGCGGGTGCTACCTGAGAGGCATGATAATGAATACTGTGGAAATTGTTCACAGGAATTGCTGGCATGATCCCGCAGAAGAAGACAAAGGCAAGATCTTTGTTACTTGATGTTATATAAAGATGGATTATTGAGGGGGCAATGATTTACAAAATGACACTCTAAGCCTTATTAGAGGCTCCAAATTTAGCGATACCATTGACGGTAATGACGGTACTGTAATTAGTATTTCTAGAGATAAGTTGATGCTTTTTGAATGGTAGCCAATTGGAGCCACCATTTAGCAGCCGGTTGGTGTCATTGCACTTGAAGTCACTTCCACATTGGCTTCAGCCTCAAGTTGTGGTAGTTACTGCTCGGTCACCTCATATCTTCTCTTAAAAGCTGCACCTCGACTTAAAGACTACAACCCGACTTTTAGTATTTCGAAGCAGTAACGGTCTGAGCTGGTAAGATGACTGGCTAGCTTACTGACAGCTCACTCTATAATGGTTTCATACCTTCTGAATGCAAAATTAAAAATCTCAGCTCGACCTTTTTTCCAACAGCATCTGTGAGAATACAGAAAATGGAGCTCTAATTATGTCAGTAATTTTGTTTACAGTCTCGCTCTTCATCCCTCTGGACTTCAACAGACAGCATCAGTAAACAAACACTAGTCATGAGTCATTGTTAATATATCATGAAAATGCTCAGCACTTTTAGCGGGTCATCCATAATCTCAGGGGTTATCAGTTTGATCCTGGGCTCCTCCTGTTTATATGAAAAAGTGCCCTCGAGGAAGACACCCCAGTTGCAGCCCATGATTGGGTCTTGCATGGAAGCTCAATGCCATCAGTGTGTGTGTGTGTGTGTGTAGGTGAATAAGAGCATTATATAAATGCAGTCCATGTATTCATGTGTATGATATATTCTCTCCTTAATGACATTTCTTAGAGCTGGTCCAGTAATTTATTGTTTTTTAGGCATTCATATCTGTCAGTGTGCTCACAGTAATTGCATGGCAACATTAGCTGACTGTTATACATCCATCCTATTATCCAGGCTGCATTTCATTCAGACTTTACGTTCAGTTTGTCTTGGCACAGCGATATAATGACCTAAAAGACCACTGATGTGCTGTGTCATGGCTTCAGTATCTTGACATGCCACTAATTTACAGAGGCAGACTGTACAAATATTAACATAGCAAGGTAAACATTTACAAATTGTCTCTTTAACATTTTCAAATCATGCCTTTTACAGTGACAACCACTATGCATTTTCCTTTAGCTTAAAATAGGTCTTTTTCTTATACGATCTTTGCCTCTGCAACTCTCATCTTTCCTGTCACACCCAAAAATATCTGCATTGGTGTCTGTCTGTCTGTGATATTAATCTTCAGGAACTGCTGCTAATAAACAGGTTATTGATGATTTGAGTAGCATTTCCTGGTAAATAAAAAGACGTCTCATTTTTAAAACGCTGGCTTTTCTGTGCATTGAATTATAGGACAGTAAATACAGAGAGAATCCACCGAGCTTTGGAGCATTTTCAGAAAATAAAGACACTTCCTTAAATGCACTTTGGTATAAAAATGTTGTGACAAATGAGTATTCTGTACTCCTGATACAATACTGCTAAAATGTCAATGCGCTTGTTCATGTCTATGACATCCTGCGAAGGCCATCTGAACCAGAACAGCTAGTGGAGTATTAGTGAACATTCATAGGAAGATATCCATATTGATTCTAATTCTGTAGTGCATGGCTCCCATGAGCTCCTATCAGTGACATTCCTGTGTGCACATGTACATGCATGCACTGTACTGGCTCTTGTTACTCAACAGCTCTCTGTAGTAAGCCCTGTATTTTTCTGTCTTGTCCTGTGTTTATCTACACATATTATGTTTTCCCATGGTTCCTTTTTTTTAACTATAAAGCAACATTGAACAGAACTTTCTTTTTAGTCCAGGAACCAAACAAGGACTTCATCTCTCACACTTCATCTCTTTTTTAACTGAAACTGTAGCATGTTTCATGAAGAAAACTTCCCACGTCCTCTGGAATGAAAGATAGAATTAGAGTAGTTTAATATCAGATCAAATAACAGCTATGAAAGAGATAAAAAAAAAAGTGTGTGTATTGTGTTGTCAGTTCCATTGTCAGCCTGTTTGTCTGTTATGCAATGAAAATATAACAAGACTGTTTTCATTGTCGTGCAATGTGCAGCTATTGGTGTCAAGTTTACAAAACTGGAAAATATTCGGCTGGACTTTTGGCCAGAGCACTTTTTTTTGATGCTTTGAACTGGAATTCTGGTAATTCTCTGAATTATGAGCAGCCACGGCTGGTGCCATAGTTAACTTAAAAGGCTTGGCGTCGTGCCTTGCAATCCTTCCCAGGGTTCAAAAATCACCTCAGCACACTGCCTCTCAACACGTACAAAACAGTAGAGGAAAGCATGCAGTTTATTTTTTATTTTCTGCAGAAACTTTTAATAATAATTTACCTTTTTCTACCAAATATGTGCTGCTGTACATGCTGCATGTTCATGTGTACTGTATTTGAGTTTGAACTATGTATGTAGTGTCTGATTTACAAAGGCAGCAGATAATTATACAATCAACCTTTGGAAATATGGAGGTGGAACAGATTCCAGGTCAGAAGGAAACACTATAATTACATAAATAAAAAAAATATTCAATTACCTTTGAAAACTAAAACTATACAGGGAGGTTTTTGTATGTTTTTACTTGGGTTATATTTATACAATTTCTTGTGAATTTCTCAATGAACGTACGTTTTAAATGCTTTCCTGTGAAGTGGCAATGTGCAAAATGCTTCACCAGGTCATGTGACACAGGAGTTAATAGTAGCTTAGCCCGTTAGTCCATTAGGTTCAAGCATGGGAATGTTTTTTTTTCAGCCAATGTTTTATAGCAGGCCTGTATGTGTTCAATATGTTTTTGTTTTCTTATTTTAATTTCTTTAAGAATAAAATAGATGTTTACGATTCTATCCAAGGAGAGTAATGGAGTTAAAAGTAAGCTAATAGAGTTACAGCAGCTTATTGTAATACTTAATACTTTGTCAAAAAAAGACGATAAGATATTTGTGGGTGTATTTTCAGTGTTGTCATTTATAGGTTATCCACACATGATAAACAGCGGCCTGCTTCTTTTATAGTTGAATGACTGTAGTGATGTTTACAGATCTGTTTTGGTCAAACAGGCTAAAAATATAATTCAAGGGTTACTTGTTTCATTGAAATTAAGCAGTTTATATCGTTTATTTGTGTTATTCATCTGGTATGTATATTAGACTATGCTGTTAAAACAGTCCGGCACAGAACAAGATACAGCCTGAGTTTGCATGCCTCTCTTCATGTGGGGGTAATATTAGATGATACAAAGTCATACTTAGTGGGACTTTGTAAAAGGTTTGATGTAAACCATCAAGGGAAAACTTAAACTTTGATCAGGATGCCAAATTTGCCTTCCATTGATCTACAATATTATATATTAGTTGCAGCAATATACTGTGTCAGTGTTGGTGAGGTGTTTCATGTCTCATTTCCTCATTTGTCGATGTTCAGTTGCACATTGTGTGTGCAGTTAAATGGTTAGAAAAGTTCTAGCATCTGCATAGATATACAACCTTTAATGCAGTAACAAGAGTCCAAAACATGTAGAGAGGTTGGTAAGGTGTGTGTGTGTGTGTGTGTGTGTGTGTGTGTGTGTGTTTCTGGGTAATGTCATGGTCACAGCCTGACATCCGGGGAACCCCCTTGTTGCACAGAGTGGATGCTGACGCCAGAAACTCCCTGTGTTTGCGTATGTGTGATGTTGAACTCAGATAAGATCCATTCACTGAGAGGGAAATGAGCTCAGCGATCAGCTTGAGCCAATAATCTGTCTATAATAACACACAGCATGGTGTAGTGAGCATGACAATACTGTCTAACAAAAAAACAATTCTTTAAATTACAGACAAAGCCTAAATGTTCCTCTAATGTTCTCTGTTTCAACCTTAGAAATACATCCTGAAGTCATGTCATGATGTTTTAAAAGCTATACTTGTAGCTTAGATCATTATGCTCAGGAAAACAATTAAAACGTTGATGAATATACTTCAACAACTGATTGAAACTACAGGAATATAAACACATTTGTCGCACAGATTTAGTTAGTAGATGAGAGTGTGTGGATGTGGCCAAACATTAGCCACACTTGTTAAATACAGCATATGGCTGCGTGTAATATGTGTGAAATAGAATGACACGATATCTCGAATAGCATCTTTGCACTTTTTTTCTGGAAGATTAATGCTGTATTTCATCAAAGGCTTTTCATTTTCTTCTGATGTTAGTGGAGGTGCTTGCCCATGTCATCTATTACACACAGTGTTAAACCTCGTTAAGCCCTTTTTCTTCTATATCTAATTTTGTGTTTTTATCTTGTGAACCATGTATATATTGTGCTTATAGTTGAAAATTTCATAATCATATATAATTAATTCTCAACTCTATTTAACCATCTATGGCGGCCAGAAGAAAGCACAGAGTTAGATAATCCTTGTGCACTTGCGTTTTCTGTGCACATGACAATAAACATTCGATTTGATCTTGAGCTTACTGCAACTCTGACGCCGTTACTGAAGGCTTTGATCTGAAATAACTTAACAGCAGATATGAGCATCAACTTGTAGCCTCTTTCAAACATGAAGTCTGCTCTTATCAATGTCAGGGATTGTGGGTTGTTGACTTCCAATGGATTTGATGGAGCTGAATGAATGTGAAGTGTCCTACATCAAACATCAAACATAGAATTTTTATGTAAAAAACTAAGAGCGCACCTTGCCTGTTACTAACTTTATTATACCTTTTGTGTGTGTGTGTGTGTGTGTATACTGTCTTGTGAAAATTGCAGGTTAAAAAGCACACAGGCAAAGGGTAATTGGAAAGAGCTTATCCTTTGTACTGTGTGGGTACCCGTTCGACTACAAGGGTGTGGCAGACTGTAGCACTGCGCTGCAATCATGAAATCTGAGACACATACCGACTAGCTGCCTTCCTGTCTGTTTGTCATTCCCGATATTTTGTTCAACCGAACACCCTCAACGATGTACTCACCGTTTCTCTCTTCCTCTAAACAAACCTCTTGTGTTCACCCACTCAAACACTCATCCACACCCTCAAATCTACACACACACAAGCAAACAGACACAGATACTGTATATATACATGTGCGCACACAGCGTAAACACTCAAAGGTTTTCAGTCGTGACAAGTTAAACTCCGAATCTGCCTTTTTTTTTTTGTCTGTGGCTCACACGAACACATGTACTGCTTCTCTGAGAATGACAGTTAGCACTCAGTCATGCAGGCTGCTGCGTACAGTGGATGTGAGGAGTGGCTGCTTGCTCCCGATTACTCTATAAAAAATGCACTACACTCATTTTGGATGCTGGCAGCCCCCAGCAGTTGGTCCCTATGTGTGTCCTCGTTAGCTCACGAGTCAGTCCAGTGTCCATTAAACACACAGTGAAAAGAAGCAGTTTTTTTTTATTTGTCAATAGCCTGGATATGATTGTTTTGAACACACGCCGGCACCGAGCATCCCCTCTTATCAAACAGATATAGTAAATCCCCTGGTTGTACTGTAGGCTTGGGTTTGGCAATGCTGCGGGCTTGTTTCTTGATTTATTTATTCTTGGTTTTGCTGTAGTGCAGTTTAACCACGCAGGCATGTTGAAGACAGCGGATTCTCACTTTCTCTCACCCTCGGATGAACTAGTTTTCTTATTTGGCTCTAATTCAGCTTCCGTGGGCTCTCAAAGGGCTTGCCAAACGATTTTTTTTTTCTGCCAATAACATACAAGCCATGAGGGATTTATTCAACTTATCTTGAATTGCAGGGATTTATAGGGAATGCTATGACACATAAATGATAGCTTATGACTAATGCTGCGATATTTTGCTTTATTTTCAAAATAACAAATACCCTGAAGAAGCCATTATAAATATCTAAATTGGCTGATTGGCACATAGGCATAGCAAAATCTATTTTGGAATAAGTTTTATATCTTTACTTAATTTACAGACCACCCTGGTTTTCATGTACCTGCAGTAACATTTCTCATCAGCTCACTTTGACATTATAAGATGACCAACCATCCTCCTTCTCTCTCTCTCTCTGTCTTCCTGCAGACGGATGTAAACGCATGTTATCTGCGTGCAGCTCGGGCCGGCAATTTAGAGAAAGCTTTGGACTACTTGAAGAATGGAGTGGACATCAATATCTGCAATCAGGTAAGTTTGCCACCTGATAAAACAGAAAAGACAGAAGATATCAGGACAGGTTTAATTTGTCCCGTCCTGATTTGTGCTTGGGGTGTTTTTATGTGTCATAGATTTAATTATGCTCAGGGTTAAGAAATAGAAGTGCGGAAATGCAGAAAGGGTGAATATTATTATTTTTTTCACAATAGAGACAACAAACACGAACCTCAGCTACTCAAAGCAAGGATATTATACACACATTGGGCCTCATGCGAGAACATTTTAATGTCATTATCCTAAAACTCTTCACTCTTTTTTCTGTTAGGTTTTCTCTTATGAACTTTTACTACCCAAACTTGTCATAAATGGCTTGTTTCAGCCAGACACATGTCACCTGTTCACAAGGAGGTCCACGTTTGTGAGATTTGTTCATTAGGATAATCAACGCCCCTAAAATTGCTATTTTAAGGAAAGTTTAATTCACAAAAATGTCTGTCTGTCAGAAACAAGCAGACAAAAACATGACAAATTTAGTCAGTAACAATTAGAAAACATGAATCCAGCTGCCGGTGACATCAGAGTAAGGCTGTACTGTGATCGAAATGAAGAGGGAATGATTTGACATGACATTAGATGCAAAAATGATGGAAGGTGGTCAACGGATGTGACAGTCACTGAGACATTATACGAGAGAATAGGCCATTATAGTCTTCAGTTAATGATGCTACACTGTCAGCTGCAACAGATGACGATACCGGACAGATGCAGCATGTGTGATTAGCTAAATGTCAAATCAGAATTTGAGTTTAAAGGACCAGATGTGTGACAGAAGATTGGCTTGTTTGGGAGCCCAGTGTGTATGAATATCACGCAATATGACAGCAAGACACACTGGTAAGTTTTAAATAATTCATTGCAATAATGTCAAAGAACAAAAGAATACAAAACACAAACAATAGGCCTTTTAGAGTCTCTCTTTGAGTTCCAAGAGTCCAGTTCAAGTTCAAAGGGAGAAAAAAAAAAAGAGAGTTCAGTTCACCCTACCACACACGCTGTGGGGGAGGTAGTTTAATCCAATTTTCATGGATTCATAGGTAGCTCACCATCAAAGAAAAGATAATCCAAGTCCAGGCAAAACCTGGGGGGGGGGGGGGGGGGGGGGGGGGGGGAACCTGACCCCTGAATGTAGAGAATTGAGTGGTAAAGAATCTGTCGAGAACGCCTCTAAACATGGCGACCGGTAGGAGAGGAGGGAGGACACAGCCCAACCTGGATATTTAACACTTGGGTCTTGGTCCAGGATTGACTAGATTGATTTTAGATTCTAACCTGGGCTACACAGAGACCTGCAGAAAGACATTGAGGCATTTGTCTGAGTGTGAGAAGTTTCCTAGAGAAATATATGAGTTGCTTCACCAAAATACGCCAATAAAAATCATAACAAATTATACAAAAGTTATCTCCGGGCACTTTTCACATAGAGCAGGTCAACACCATACTCACAAATTTTCTTAAATCACTCATACGTGCCTCTTATGAACGAATCAGTTCGTACAAGTGGTTCTTGCAGGAGGCCCACTGTTTTATCTCTCTCCTTTGTTTTGATACCTATCTCTCTCCTTTCTCTCTCTCTCTTTCTCACTACAGAATGGTCTTAACGCTCTCCATCTGGCCTCGAAGGAGGGCCATGTGGAGGTGGTGGCTGAGCTCATCAAGCAGGGTGCCAATGTGGACGCAGCTACCAAGGTGTGTGCCACCCAGGAGCCTCACACACACACACACACACACAGGCAAACACAGAAACGCACACACAAACACACTCACAATCACTCATGCAGGCACACAGTGTATGCATGAAGTCACACACACACACACACACACACACACACATGTACTTTGCTGCGTCAGCTCCTTTCCAAAGTCACTTTGCTTCAGCAGCACTAAAAGAGATGAATGGCTCCGTGTTAGCTCAGAGGAAGTGTGGACTGATTTAGTGAAAAGAAATTGTCTATCCAGTGGTGTGCATGACAGTGTTTCCCACATTAACGTGTCTTGACTGTGTGAGTAAGCCGCTAGTATTGAAAATATGTGACAGTGAAACTCCCACAGATAATAAATTGTGATGCTATTCCATCAAGAGAAAAAGTAATTAGATTGCTAAAAGCTGAGGTTGCATCATCTGGTAGTTCCTCTTGTGGTCTAACATGATTTTCAATTACCTGCACTGTTGTTAACCTGGTTTCTGTGTAATCTGTGTTTGAGTGATTTCTCTCCTACTGCGACCTTCTAGTGGAACCACAGCTTACTTAATTAAAGTGTATTATCATTACAAATGTTGATTCTTAATTATTATAAATATTGAAAGCATAGTTTTTCTTCCCTTAAATGTGTCTGAATTTCCTTTCAAGTTACTTTGACTAAGTAAAGAGTAGCTGCTTAGTTTTAATGTTAGTTGGATTTTTTTAGTGAAATGACAAAAGGACGCATCAAACTGCCGTCACAGGAGACTTTCACCGTGTGAAGTCCTTGTCATGCAAATGCATACTTGTAAAATCCCCCATTAGAAACCTGGTTATGTGTAAACACGGCCATGAAATTATCATTCTCATGAGGAAACTGGGTTTCTCTCCTCCCTTACCCCCATTATGGAAATCTAGGTTTCTAGTTTACAGAAAGCTGACAGTTATCCAGTTACAGAGTCAGAATCAGCTTTATTGTTCAAGTATGTTTACGCATACAAGGAATTTGACTCTGGTTTCTAGTGGCTCTCAATGTACTTATACACAACAATGATCGGAAAGATACACATACATACAGCCAAAACAAGGACAATGAAGCCAATGAAAGATAATAAAAAAAAACAATAGTTGGTGAACAAATAGATACATAAATACGGAAACAACAAAATACAATATCTATTTACAGGTAAAACTGTTTTTGTGAATTGGCTGCATGTGAAAAAGGAATTTTCTTGTAGTGATGAACTCAAAGAGAAATATAACCCGAGTCTGCAGCTCCTCTCTGCTCTACAGAGCATTTCACGCTTTACAGCTCACTACTTCACCTTCACTGCTCTCATCGGTGTCGTTTCCAGACACAGCAGGCATCTGTTTTCAGTTAAAAACCCACTGAAACCTGCTGAACACTACTTTCCCAGCACCGAATTGTAGGCATACAAAGTAAGCAACTATCTGGACCGCTGCTCCACTAAACTGCACTCAGTTTTCATTCAGTATGTAACATGTATAGTTACGTTATGTCCACATGATATTGTGCTTTTCTTGCAAGTCAGACTTAAGTTCAAGTGAACTGAACTGCAGTTCGTAGGTGTGAGTTTGGGGTGAGGCATGAGAGGAAAAGGAGATATAGCACTTCAGATTCAGGAATGAGGGGAGGTGTATATGTGGAGGTTCCAGTGGCAGCGGCACTGACAACATGGCAACAGCTGCTGCGTGCTGGAGATGACACACATACAACAGGTGCATCCATTAGAGACCCTACTACGTGCGTCTCATACCAAATCACTTTTTCAATATCCGAGAATATCCTTCCTTTCTCATCGTCCGTTTTTCTCTTTGTGTTTGTCTCCATCACTGTTTCTCCCACTCCACTCCTTCATCACCATTATTAGAGAGTATCTATCTATATATTTTGTATATAAATATGATTTTTTTTTTCAAATATATGTACATATGTAGCCCTTGAATTGAACAGAGTCAGACATACAGGACTGATGAAGATCTAAATGTCACATGATCTGTATTATGTGTGTTTTCTATTGTAATATTTAATTTATGTATTGTTTAATTACTTGAAATCGGAGGAGAGCAAATCCATTCTCAAAATTGACACATTCAAACTTTCAGCCAACATACAGTGACATAAAAAAACATCATTCAGCACTGTAAAAAATAACAAACGGAAAATATTTAATTCATTTCAAAATTATGTGCATTCCTCTTGATTGAGAATATATCTGAAGTAGTAGCAGCCACAGAGTTCATGTACTATATTTACTTTAAAACGGATCCTTCCTGCCATCTGGTACCAAAATGAAGTGATTAAAATACAAATTAAAGTTGTGATGTGCTGTGTGCATCAAAAACAAGCAAATACAAATATAGCATATGCCGTATGCAAAACATTTCCCTCGTGTAGTTGATGAAGACTTGCCACATTTTCAGACTTTGACGCAGGCAGACAGACAGTTTTATTACTACTGATGAAGTTGTGAGTAATTCCAAAACGTTTTTTTTTTTTTTTTTTTCATTTTCCGAAGCAGAAAGGAAACACAGCCCTGCACATAGCTTCTTTGGCCGGGCAGACAGAGGTGGTGAAGGAGCTCGTCACCCACAGCGCCAACGTCAATGCGCAGTCTCAGGTAAAACACACGCACACACAACAAATACACAAAGCTTTCCCATGTGTGAAGTCATCTTTGTTGGAAATCCATGTATGAGGGTGTGCGTTCATGCAAATAAATGCATATGCACGTATAGTACACACAGTATGCGTGTGTGTGTGTGTGTGTGTGTGTGTGTGTGTGTGTGTGTGTGTGTGTGTGTGTGTGTGTGTGTGTGCTGTGTCAGCATCTCTGCAGTGCTGCCTGGCCCACATTCAATAGTCAGCACACCCACACAAACACACACTGCTCTGGTCACCACGGCAACCATAATGATGTCAACGTCAAAGCCTTGGCTGGAGCTGTAGAGAGGAAGAAAATGAAGTTGTTATTGATGAGTGGTTCTGTACTGAAACTCCCTGAATCTGTGGTTTTTGTTCTAGTTATTATTTGTTTGTTTTTTTATTCAGAGTGTGTCATGATGAGAAAAATGTAGCACTAGATCAGGATAATGTATATAAGCCTATATGTCATTATCGATTGAAATGGGACAAGCCAGGTTGCTTCTGTTATTTTCATACTGTTATGATGTCTGACGACAAACATGTTCAAAGTTACAAAACCTCCAAAAAATGTTTTACATATGTAAAAATACAAGTCAAAAACCAAGGCTTCAGTCTGCTCTGCAAAGTTACCTCCACTTCCTCCATGTGATGACATCAGATTGTTTGCACATGCCCACCAACAGCATTCCGTTCCATCACCTTTGTTGCTATGGCTCTTCCACGGGTTGTTTACGTTGTCGACTCGCATATTTTGGATCTGATTCGGGCTCCAACGTGAACAGATGTATTTGAGAAATTTCCAGTTCGAGTAAAGAATGAGAAAAAGAAGTGACATCCTACTGCTATGCTAAGTCTGCCATGATGGAGCTTCCGGGAGCTAACCAATGAGAATGGAGGAAGCTCATCAGGAGGGGGGCTTTAAAGAGACAGGTGTTGTTTCAGACAGAGGCTGAACTGAGGGTCAGAACAAGATAAATGAGGAGTTTTTAGAACTATAAATCATGTGAAGATATTCCAGTAGAGCCCCTGAATATAAATATAAACCTAAAACTGTGCATGATACGTCCTTTGAGATATGGACTCACAATACGATGGTTAACAAAACACACGGTTCCTTGCAGTAGACACAGTGTTTGTATGTTTTAATCTGTGTGTGTGTGTGTGTGTGAAGCTGGCTGCTGTGTTTCTGGCAGCATATTACACAGCCAGCACAACTGATGACACAAAAGTTTGTGTGTGTTTGTTTACACAAACGATGACTGTATGCCTTTGAATCAGAGGGATGCTGCCTCTGCAGTGCTCTGCTATCTCATAATCCACATCAACAATGCAAATAGCCGCTTTTTGTAATACAGACTTTGAGATTGTATCCATTTATGTGAAAAGGGTGTGAATATGAAACACGCTGCTCTATATTTCAGCCACTATTTCACAGTTTTATGGGGGGGGGGGGTTTCTCTTAAACTAGTCCGCTGTGTCTTTGGTCACCAATAAAGTTTAAACGGTGAACTTTAAATATATTATGAGAGAGTGAACTATGATGGAAAGACTGTTGGTGCAGCGACACTAGAATAAGCTCAAAGAGAAAGAGAGGAGGATGAGCTTTTTTGCATGCTGAAGTGATTTTTGGATCCTTGTGTTGCTATGGAGATCAGTTTTCTTGGCCTTGTTATAGTGTTGCACCACACACACACAAACACTCACAAATAGAGAGAGAGAGAGAGAGAGACAGAGAGAGAGAGAGAGAGAGAGAGAGAGAGATCCTCTAAAACTCCAGCTCTAGATCAGCTTTTATCTCCACTGTTATCAGGTGTGAGGTATGTACGGAGGTGGCAGTACTGTATGTACTCCATGATAGGTCCGCTGGAATAGTACATCCATGTGCAGCTGTAGAGGTCGGGGAAAAAAAACCTTTGTAGCAGGAATGCGCGATAAGGAGAAAATCATGGTATTGCACAGCGATACACTGTATACATCATGATGAAGCGAAATTTTCTGGAAATTCAACTGAAGAAACCATTAATAGATTGGAAAAGCTGATGGGGATGTCTGTTTTTGGCTGATCCTGTGAATTAAACACCTGACACAACAAGATACTTCATCACATTAATGCAAAAATCCTGTAAATCCAGTGTTGCCATAAAGCAGTCCAGTTTATTGATTTTTAAAAATCGCCCGCAATGACCTCATACAAGCAGAGATATTAATGGAATAGATCATCACCTCCCCCAACATTTACTATGTTCTTTAAAATGATACACATTTACTTATCGTTAACTTAGCTTATAACTTTCTCTATGTGAAGTTAAAGATGTACCTTCTCTTTACCTTTTGAAATATATTTTTTTTCACTTTAGTATAAAATGTCAACAAGTACAAAAGCATAAAACAGAGACTGTTGCTGTGTCACTTAGTATCTGATAAGCTTAGCCAGTTTCAGCTTTCACTGAAACTGGGCTTAGTGTCAAAAATAAATGTGCTTACATTAACGTCGCAGTGGGAACCGGCCTGACAATAAACTGTTAATGTGTCTCACCTGCCTAAATTATTCACAAATTTACTGCGTGTCCTTGCAAGCACTGGTCGCGCCATGTGGTTGTACATTAGTTACATTAGTTCGTACACTGACCTCTTCAGTCCGTCAGATAATCAGTAACCATTTTTCCCGGCATAAAAATGAATTGAGGCCGATGTGACAATGTTTAAATGCAATTACGCGGTTAATCTTTTGACAGTCCTGCTCTTATTCTGATTTTTTTTACGATATGAAACCTCTATTAGCTGCAGCAGGTTTGAATTAAGCCCCAGACACAGTTACTTCTACTCTACACAGCAGCATGCTTTAGACAAAACCCGAGGTGCAGTTTAAAGTGTGGAAATGGGGTTCAAGAGACCATGTGACTTCGATCCAGACAACATAGTTTTAATCCCGTCTCCAACCTTAAACAGCAGCTCAGCTAATAACAGAGCAACAGCACTGAAAAGCTTGTGATAATTATTTAAAATTGATTAAAACTTATAATGTTGCAGACAGATAAGAAAAGAGAGGTTCAAACGTGAGCACATGATGGAACACCATGATCATGATTGCAGGTATGACTCAGCATATTTTTTTTTCTTCTCCCCACAGAATGGCTTCACTCCGCTGTATATGGCAGCGCAGGAGAATCACTTGGATGTGGTGCAGTTCTTATTGGACAACGGCTCCAGTCAGAGCATCGCCACTGAGGTAAATAAACTCACCCACACACACACACACTCAAGCACAACCAGATAATATGCGGTACATATACACTTAACGCCTGTTTGCACACACACACATTCACAAGCCCATAACAGCCTCTAATAGTTACCCTCCATCCCAGCCCTCATTTAGCTTCCCCATAATTACACTGCAGCATTATGACCTACAGTTTCTTTGTCGCAAATGGTAAACAGAGACCTGACACCGGTGACTCCTTTAGGAGACAAAAGCTGAATAACATATGCAGGGAGTTCCCTCGGTAAAAAATAATAAAAGGTCATTCACTTCCATAGATTCGTCAGTTGACTGAATGGTAAAGAAAATAAAGAGCGGGTAGAGTGAAGGAGGTAGAGAGAGTCAGTGGGACGGCAGGCGGCAGCAGCAGCGTGATGATGTGTTCATTCAGAGTGACCTTGGCTGCGAGGGAGGGACCAGTGACGTTACGGGAGACATCTGTGGCGTGAGCGAGTGCTACGCTCTGAGTGTGTCACAATGATCCATCATCTGCAGTAGTACCGGCACACAGCCAGCTGCCTCCCCCCCGCGAGACTGAAAGTGTGACAAAAACACATCCTCATTTTGGTCAAACCTCGCCATCTAAATCATATGTATGTATGAGGCTAATGTAATGTTTATTATCATAAGGTGCCATTTGCTTTTAAAATTACTGTAGTTTTTCACACTCGAAGGTTGTTTTCATATTCATCTACTGAAGAGGGGTGAGTTTCTCTGTGCTCATTGAAAAGCAGGTTTTTAAGGGACGGGCCTACGAGCATGATTTGTGACATCACGACTAGTTTGGAGCCAATTGTAGTAGTCCGGTATGCAAATTACTCAAGTGGGATGTGGAAACTTGAAGCCACATACACTGAGAATGGACTTTTCAGTGAAGTAGGAGACAACTTTTGATTTTTTTTTTTCTTTTGGATTATTTTTTCAGGCTTTTATCTTTATTTGACAGACACTATAGACACAGGAAGTGTAGGAAGAGAGAGGGGGGTGCCTCGATGTTTTAATACATGCCTGGAGGGGATATTTAAATATACACATTTGATTGGATTATAATGTTGCTAAAATATACGATGGTGAGAACACCGAAGCAGTGATGACGCACCTGCCTCTGCTCTCTGTATACACAGCTGAAGCTACATCTCTCTCAATTAGTGTATCAGCGTGGTGCGTCGTGTACTTATTTACACGAGTTCTCTCCTCGGCTATTCACAAACAGCTCCATGGCAGCTCTTCTCTTTCTTCCTCATCTTTCCCTTTCATCTCTTTATTCTCCTCTCGCCTTCTCCCTCCCCGTCATCCTTCCTTTTGTCTGTGTCCGCGTCTGCTCCCTCTCCTCCCCAACCCGCTACCCTCCGCATCTCGCCAGTCTCCTCCTTTTCCTTCTCCCCACAGTCTCCTGCAGTGAGAGACGTAATGAATAATTCATGTGGGGAAATATATATCCATGTTTGAAGCGTCTCCCGGTGTTTAATAATTCATATAGAACTGTTTCATAATGGCATGAGGTAGAATAGATCAGATTTTGGATTTTTTAAAAGTCTTTTAACTGCATTTGATCTTCTTTTATTGCGTAAAGATATTACATTTATATATATATATTTATTTCAGACCGTTAATGTACAAACTATTCTGCATTAATATCCACCTTTTCCCTTGATGTTTATTTTTAGCCCCGTTACAATAAAGATCATGCATAGATTTGTGTGCTCTATTATTTTGTTTTGACTCGTTTTAATGGCATCCTTTTCTTAAAGATGGCTGGTGCTAATTGTGTTTTTCGTTGACACAAAATATTGCTGTGTCATTGCATGTTTTTTGAGCCTGAAGATAAAGATCAAAAAATCCCTCTTTAAGTGCCTTGTTGCTCGTCGCAGCTCTTGTTGTCTCTCAAGGTATTTTTAGGACGTTAAGCTGACTGTCTTTTCCTGAACTCATAATAAAGCAGATGAAACACAAGGGTGGTGCTTTGGGATGGCTTATGACTTTGGAAACTCTTAATAAGGCTAAATTTATGCTTTTTTGTGTGTGTGTGTGTGTATCTTGCAGACAGCCGTGTGGATCTGATTACGAGCGTTTGTGTGTGTTTGTTTCTGTACAGTTTTTGTGTGTAGACAAATTTGTGAGCTATGCAGAGTCTCTGAGGGGAGGCTGCGCTTTGATGTGTGGGTGTAGTGATGCTGAGTTGGTTTTATCTAGACAGTCGGTGTCCTGTGTACACACACACACACGAACACGCGCGCACGCACACACACATACATGCACGAAATCTCTCTGTGTTGTTTGTGAGAAATCTTTCCTTTTCTTTGATGATTCTTAGACACTGCTGCCACTAGCCTCAGCTGCGGGTGGCATTTATCATACCACCGGAGCAAATCGATGTTTCTGTAGCATGCAGTCGGTTTCATCTGGTCTGCTTCTTGGTCCGTTCCCATCAGCAGCTGAATTTCCATTCGATTTGTTCTTGAGCGAGGCATTGAAGTCCTACCCAAGCACTTAGAGTATCTTTAGAGCATCAGCTAAAATGCGTTAAATCGGCAAATGGCTGTTAGATTGTCCTGTGCTGGCAATTGATGTCAAGAACAAAGAGATGGTACCATAGTAAGTTTAGCTTGTGTGTCATCGAGTAGTTTTTCAGTGCATATTGTTATTATGATCAATATATTTCCTTTAATTCGTGGAAACCTTTGCATGTAGGGAATGAGACAAGATGCCAGCACGCTACGTTGTTTTTTAAAATCACATTTTACCCCGGATTGAAAATCGATGCCTGAATAGGAGAGCGTGTCTGTGTGTGAGCATGCAAGTGAGCGTGCTGGGCTGTGGGAGAGACAGAAACACTGCAGAACTGCATATGAGAAAGGAATACTAACATTACTCAGGAGGCACGGCACCACCGCTGACCCTGTGTGTTTCCTCCGCTTAATAGGGAGACATCAAAGGAAGCTGTCCGATTTATATAACGTAGCTTTACACGGGAAGGCCACGGCTGTAATGAGGGTTATCAACCTCTTCACAAGGAGTTTGATTTTATTTTTTCTCTGGCTGATACTTTAAAAGAGCACCAGTCGCTAAAAAAGAACCACTTTGAGAGATCTTTCATCTCCACTGCGGTCAATCTTTTGAGGGATATCAGATAAACCTGGACAGATGTTTAATTTAGTTGTGCATGTAGTTGCCTCGTTCTCTATGGATGATAATGGCTGTGTGAATGGCAGCTTTAGGCTTATATAATAGTAAACTAAATGTCTTTGGGTTGACAAAACTAAACAATTGAGGGCATCATCTCGGGCTTAGGGAAACAGTGTTCTGTATTTTTCACCATTTTCCAACCAAACACAATCAAGGAAATAATCAACACAATAGATAATGAATGTGTTATGTTAGCATGCTGACAGAAACATCATCATACCTACACACAGTTTCACAGAGCCAGGCTAGCAAGGCTATAGACTCTTTTTAATGTACTATAGTGCTATTTATTGATAACTTATTGACTGATAACAAATTTTGACACCTAGTTGGACAATAAATTCGTATTCTGTTATGTTCGTTATAGTAGAACTCATAGTATACATCATGCTTTATTTTTACTTAAACTTACCCAAAATGCAACACAATTTACAGTCCAAGTATCTGTAGAATAAATGTCTAGAACTTGATGTTGCTGTTAAACAGTAAATGTTTAAATTGAGACAAAGCATTGATTAAAACTGTAACTAACATTTATTCACACACACCCGCATTTGTTGTGTATAACTACACTACTTCTAACAACATAAAGCATTATATTACAGTGAAATTTCATTTCAGAGGCGGAGTTTTAAAAAAAAGGGTCATCTAACACTCATCCTGCTTTATTTATAACTGGACACTTGTATCTTCTCTGTGAAATCACAACCTGGTATTCTTATAAGGAAAGAAAAATGAATGTATGATTATATGAGATCATTTTCAATCAACATTTTGTTCGTTGGAAATGCAACTTCTTGTTTGCTTACTTAGCCGTGGATATCAGTAGTCAGCTAGCAGCAAGTATCTATTTAGCACATCCGTCCCATTAACAGCTCCAGTAATACCATTGATGGTCATTTGTTGTTTCTGCTGGTCAACAGGACGGTTTCACCCCTCTGGCCGTGGCGTTGCAGCAGGGCCATGACCAAGTGGTTTCCCTCCTACTGGAAAATGACACCAAGGGGAAGGTGCGCCTCCCAGCGCTTCACATCGCCGCGCGGAAAGATGACACCAAGGCCGCCGCCCTCCTCCTCCAAAACGACCACAACGCTGATGTGGAGTCCAAGGTAAACTCTCTGTACAATATGCAGCGCTACAGTTCCCCTCATGACCCGCTGACAGAGAGGAAGTGATTTAGTTTTGTGTTGTCAACATGAACACTGTCAACATGTTCTGTCACCGTGTTAGTTATCCTGAACTTGACGGTGCTTTTTGTTGGTTCCAAACTCCCAAAGCATGTTTTTTTTTTGTGGGATAAAAATGCAACAAGTGTTTAATTTATTTATTTTTTTTATTCAACAAGGCTTTTTGTGTGTCACATCCGTGTTCAGCACGAGAATTTTGTTTTTGTTGGTCGAAAAATTATCTGTGTTTACCACATAGTGTAGCGCAAACAACAGACTATAAGGGAGCGTTGCACTATCCAGTTGTGTGTACCTCTGTGTGGTCGCCTTTTAGTTCTTTTCATTAACTCTGGCCACATTCTCATAAACCCATCCGACAGCTTGGTGCAACCATGGTGTTGGTGTTGTTGTTGTTGTTGTTGTGGTGCACTAACCGCCCCATTCTCTCCTCCTCCTCCTCCTCCTCCTACCACCTCCTCCCTCTATTCGTTCCCTTTTTTTTACCCTACCACTTGCCCCTTTACCTTTTTTTCCTCTCTAGATGATGGTGAATAGAACAACAGAGGTATACCTTCTCTTCTCCAATTCTCCTCTCCTTTCCTTTCCTTTCCTCTCCTTTCCTCTCCTCTCCTCTCCTCTCCTCTCCTCTCCTCTCCTCTTCTCTTCTCTCCTCTCCTCTCCTCTCCTTCTCCTCTTCTCTTCTTTCCTCTCCTCATCCACTCATGGTCACACCATTGCAAAGCCAAAGCCTTCTGTCTGCTAGCATGAACACTAAATGCTGGCATGAATGCTTTTGCTCCTGAGTGCACCTCGCCCGCGTGCCTGTTTTTTTAAGACTGCATCACATTTTGACTTTGCTTTGTATGTGGCTTGCTGCTTTTGAGGGGGGGGGGCAGTAAAATTTCAGTTACCACAGTGAAACCTAGCCTCTTTATTCATCACAGGCGGACCTAGATCTTTTTAAGATGTTATTGTAATGTATGCACAATGAGTTTATCAAACTCTGTGGAATCGCTGCTAAAGCAAAAAAAAAAAAAACCTCATTTCCATTCTGCGTGGACTGAATCTGTATTTTTTGGAGGGTGATTTTTCTACTTGAAAAAGGTTGTATTGACTCCTTGCTGCAGTTGCTGTTGTGTATAAAAAATACTGTACACAAATTTGCATATATTATAGATCTGTTTGTACTATTTGTCTTTAAAATACCACTGTCATGTCTGTACAGTAGATATGAAGCTACAGCAACAAGGTTACCTTAGCTTACCATAATTACAGGAAACAGTTTTTATGTTTTTTTTATCCTTACCCCCCTAACTTCTCTTTCTCCGTCCACAGTAGCACCTCGCTGTAATACGATCCAATAATATTTGTGACATCTGTCAACAAGAAAAAAGTGGTTTTGTTCCTTGCACTGCTTGAGTGATTGTTTGGGATGTGCGTAATCTTGAGTTTATTTATTGCAATGCTATATTTGGCTAATGGCTAAATGAACTTACATTAGATTTTTCTGTGCATGTGACCCATCTTTTTGTCAAAGAAGAACTCATCCGGTTGTCACTGAGAGCTGAAGTGACACTTTATAGATTTTATTTCAATGGATTTTAACAAAGCATTAACGTGAAATTGTGCTGACTCTCGTCGAGCTAATGCTAATTACTGTCACTTTGCCCACAGAGCAGTCGCATCTGCTTTGATGCTGGATTACATGATCAATAGCATGTTGCATTTTCTTGCTTGTTGTTTTGGGAAAGTAAAAAAAAAAAAAAACTGAATAAATGCATTATTTATGTTCTGAATTAATACGTTGTCAGAATACTGTCACTTTCCAGATTCAAGTCATGCACAGAGCATGTTAAAGTAATTGCTTTAGGTCTTTGAACTGATGATTCCTGCTAAGTAGCCTTTTTTTAGAGCTAGAATTCCCCGCTAAAATCTAGTTTGCTTTTAACTGTTGCAGATGCATGCTCACCTGCATGTGTTTTTCCTGTCAGATGAAAGCTCACAGTATCACCAAGGAGTGAGACAAAAAAAAAAAACTTAAACGGAGTATTTAAGAGTTAAACAGCTTTTATTGGTCTCACATTTGCATGGTTTTTCATTTGACAAGAGCTAAAGTGCTTGTGCATTGTGTTTTCATCCAATCCAGATCACTCAAGTTGCGGTGCACTGTCTTGCCCTGACTCTTACACAAGAAAAGTAGAAATATAATTTCTATTTTTTTTTTAAAAAAAAAGGGAAAATGAAGCACTCATTTTATTTTGTCACTTTTTCAAAGCATGTATGAATTCTGCTCAGCTCTGGTCTGCTGTGCTCTGTTCCTCTGCTTTTGGCCAACTGCTCCGTAATGTCCCATCATGCTTTGCTCATCATGGCTCATTATGAGAAATGCTTAGCTTCTTTTTCCTCTCTTTTTAATTAATTCTGTGCTTCTTTCTGCCTGTCTGCCTGTCTGTCTGTCTGTCTGTCGTCAATCTCAGAGTGGTTTCACTCCTCTCCATATCGCGGCGCACTACGGCAATATCAACGTAGCAACACTCCTGCTTAACAGAGGGGCAGCTGTGGACTTCAAGGCCAGGGTAGGCACTTTGCTTTAGAGATGGCACCCACACACACACACATGCAGACCTTTTGAAGTGAGTGAGTGTTTGCAGCAGTAGGAGAGGGTGGGCGGGTGGGTGGGTGGGGCAGTATGCAGGAATTCGTGTTAGTGTGTGTGTGGAAGAGTGTGCAGGAATCTAATAATGACACGTGTAATCCTGCAGCTGTCCTTGTCACTCCGCTGAAGAAACATGTTGTCTGCATGTTACGTGATCCTATAGATTGTAAAGATGGAGTGTGCAGGGGTTGGAGGCTAGATGTTTGAATCTGTTGGTGAATTTATGTGAATGAGATGTTTCAAATAATTACTGCCGGTCAGTACTTTACTAAACTAAAATGTCATTCAGTTTAATATATACGATTTTGCAATTCCTGGTGTTTGGTTCCACTGTAGTTGGAGCCAAAATGAGAGGAAAAAACTTTTTAAGATGTACTGTTGGAACTGTGTAGGAATTAGTGTTGATGGCCTTATTTTAAGACATACTGGTAAAGAACACCTTAAAGCCATCTGTCATCGTGAATATGTTCATATATAATCATATAATAGACCAAATAAAACACCTGAAAAATACAACTTCACAGTGCAAAGTGTCCTATTCAAACTCTTATTTAGTCCTATAGACATCTGGTCAACACAGCCGATGCCACTCACTTCTTTCTCTGGAAAGACGAAGGGAACCACCAAGAAAGCAAGGGAACGGTCGAACTGGACTGCTGCATCTGAAATGGTCATATTCCTCTAGAGGGGGATGTTTAGCCAGTTTCCTTCTGCAATGTCAATGAGGGTTCTTTTTCTCTAATTGAGTAAGCAAGAGACAAGTGATCTGCATTAAAATCTTGCAGGCATGGACAGGCCCTCTGAAATGTGTGCTACAGCTTAATTTTTTTTGGTTAAAATGCATTCACTGAACTATACAATCGTAGCCCATTGTATGGACAACGTCATGACTTCTATCAGTCATATCAACAACAAACAGAGTAAGCATGTTCTGTGTTTTGTTGGTATTCTGTTCTCCTCTCAACTGCAACCGGTCCGCACAGTTCGGAGTTGTCTTGTCGCTTTGCCCGGCTGACGAAATGACGCTTTTCTTTCTCACCAGAATGACATAACGCCGCTGCACGTAGCATCCAAGCGTGGGAACAGCAACATGGTGCGGCTGCTGCTGGAGAGAGGGGCCAAGATAGACGCACGGACCAAGGTACACACACACACACGTTATTTGGGCCCAAAATAATGAAACTTTTTCGACTAATGTTAGTGTTTAATAGGGCAAATACACTTAGTTTCCTATGCAGGCTCATACACTAACCACAAACATATAATCATCTCCAAAGAGTCGAAAAGCTGCTTAGTTTTAAGTTTTCCCACCATGTATTTTTTAGTGAACACAAACAGTGTAGTGCAGTGTAGTGTCTTTACCCCTGCTGTGAGGGCTTCAGTGCTTTGCTCAAGGACGCTGTCAGTGATGGTATGAAGTTCAAAGATGCGCATCAGCCTCAAGCCAGCTAGTTTACAGACAGTATAACTGTTTGTTTTTCACAGGATGGTCTGACTCCTCTCCACTGTGGAGCCAGAAGCGGACATGAGCAGGTGGTGGAGATGCTGCTGGACAGAGGAGCACCGATACTGTCAAAGACCAAGGTATGCCTCCAAACTCTATGTTTTTTTTAATTCTTTTATCGCACTTTCTGTCTTCCCATGTGTCTTGTTCTTCTACACTTTCACCCTCTCATTTCTTCTTTATCTTCATTTTTTTAATCCCCGGTCCCGGTCTTTCCCGAGAACATGCCAACAAGACACATCAGTTATCGCAGCCACGCTGACAAATCTCTTTCTCCCTCATCCCATCCAGAACGGTCTGTCTCCCCTCCACATGGCGACACAGGGCGACCACCTCAACTGCGTCCAGCTTCTGCTGCACCACGATGTCCCCGTGGACGATGTGACCAATGACTACCTGACGGCGCTGCACGTGGCCGCCCACTGTGGCCACTACAAGGTGGCAAAGGTCATCGTGGATAAAAAGGCCAACCCCAACGCCAAGGCCCTGGTGAGGATGAAGGGATGGAGGGGAGATGTTAGTGTCAGAAGGAATGGGAAAGCAAAAAAGGGAGGGAAATTTTTCTGCAGTTTGTTCTGCACACGTTTGAGACAAAAAAAAAAAAAGATAGGGAGGGGATGTTTATGTGGCAGAAGGATAGAGAGGTTTAAAAAAGCTAATTTGAAGTCTTGATTAATCATCATCATGAATGGGGGAGTGAGAGACACTCGCCCCCTCTCATGACCAATCAGAGGGATCCTGTATTTCCCCTAATAAATTTCCTCATCAGTCATAATTTAATAGAAAACATTATTCCGCTGCCTTTTTTTTTTTTATAGGCTGCAATCTGACAGTGGCCAAGGATTGTTGAAAATGACATAGAGAGATGACGAATCACATGCTGGATGTTATTGACATTTGGCAGAATTGAAAGCAGAGATTTTTCATCTGGTTTTTAAGGTTGTGTTTTTTTTTTCCTCTTTTGTCCCACACTGATGAATGAAAACACATTTTATAGACTGATCTGACATGAGAAGAATCCCCTCTAAAACTTCTCGTTCAACTTTACGTTAATGTGTTTGCATTCAGCTGAGACTCGAGTGATGTTTAAAGCATTACGGAAAGTTAACTCGGTCCAACCGAGATTGCTGTTGCAATTTTTTTATGGAAAATTGACTCAGGGGCTTAAACATGAAACCGACATGTAAAAATGCCAGCACGTTCGTGTAATGAGGTGAGTATCTGAAATGGGCTTCAGAGAGAAAAAGTGACAGAAAAGGAAAGTTCTGGAGTTATATGAAGTATATTTCTGAATCGAAGCTGCAGTGTTGCTCAAAGTTGTGCCAGAGGGTCGTTTAAACGGTGCAATTAGGTCTTGATTATTTAATCTCCCAACCGACCAAAAATTTCTTCCCTCCTTTCCTGTCTTTTTTTTTTTTTTGTCTTTCCTTCCTTTTGTAAAAGAGGCTTGGATGAGGAAAGAAAAAAAGAAAGATTACAGGAGGGAGAACATGAAGAAAATGAATGAAGGAAACAGATAAGGAGACAAAAAGAGACTTTATAGCCACAGCCACTGTCTTGGCGTAAGACAGCCATCTCTGTACTGTAATGGGAGAAGTCTGGGTGTGGTTAGAGCGCTGGGACTTTATAGACAGAGAGAATAAGGGGGGGAAAAAAAAGGACATGGAGAGGAAAATGAAGTCATAGGATTGAGCCAGAAACCCCAAACTTAAGAGAGTAAGAGAGGGAGGGAGGGGGCAGAGTGTACGTGTTGGCGAGAGGAGAGTGAGTTGTAAAGAAAAGTATCTATTTCAGTGCAGCATACTTTGTTGTTGTTTTGTTTTTGTTTTTTGTACAGCTTATAGTTAAGTCAATTATTTCCACACATTGCCTGTCTGGTTTGTATTCAGAGGGGCTGAGAGAAAGAGTGAAAGAAGAGGGTGGAAAAAAGGTCCCTCTTTGTACTGTATTTTCCATCTGGCGTTCCAGATTTGTCCTCTGCCGGCTCTGCGAGACCTCCACAGCCACACACAAAGAGTTTTTTTTTTTTTTTGGGACTATTTCTTACATTTCAAAATGTATATATTTTTATTTTTGTTGTCTGTGTTTTAGAATGGTTTCACTCCCCTGCATATTGCCTGTAAGAAAAACAGAGTCAAGGTGATGGAGCTACTTCTGAAGCATGGAGCGTCTATACAGGCAGTCACTGAGGTAGGTGTGTGCGTGTATGTGGGTTTGTCTGTGTGTGGTGTATGTGCGTACACCTCGGGAGCAGTATGGCATCTTTTGCTGTTTTTTATTCAGTTTGACAGCAACGATGACTGGAGTATCTTGTGCTTGTAATCTTTGAACTTCCTGGTGCACCTCTGGAGAGAAAGAGAGAGAGAGTCCTGTTTTTTCTTGATTATTTTTTGTCTCTCTACCTTTGTTCCTAATCTGAGTCTGAGACTAGTAATGAATTTTTCACATACAGTCAAACACCCTCTTTACTTATTTATTTTCAACTGCTGCTGCCATATAGTATATACTGTAGGTAGAGTGTATTTAGCTAAAAAAAGACATAGGGAGAGAGGACTCACATGTACCAAAAGATGAGTGAAGATGTTTTGGTTTGAGAAGTTTACATAAAACAGTAGGATTTATTTACCATAAACTCTCTAGATCCAAACCTGACAGTCTTCTCATAGCTCTTCGTTTAAGGAACTTTTGGGTTGTCTCTACAGAGCAGTTTGTGAATTAGAGGTGCATCTATTCATATTTTTCTCATTGTCAACAAATTGCATGGAAAAAAAAAAAAAAAAAAAAAGAAACAAAACCAAGAATGTTACCCTGACTGTGGTGCTCAGGCCCGAGCCCATTCATTCCTACTGAAGATAAAAATCTCTAAAAGCAGAGCACAAATATGTAGTTTGATTTTCAAGAATAGGCTCAGTCATTTCCTAAAACCGCTTTTAGCAAAAGTTGCTCAAACATGAAGAAAGGGGGCATTTGTTGGAGACTTTTTTTTTTTCAGCTGCAGATTAATATGCTCTTGGTGCTCTAGTGAGTATTTACAGCAGCAGGACGGTTTATGTGGGATTGAGTCAAAAAAAAAAAGTACACTGTGTGTGTTCATGATAATGAAGAAACACATCAGCCGGTGCAAAGGAGTAGGTCAGTGATGCGTTTTTATTAGTTGTAGGACTACATTGTACATTGTGGTACAGAGGAATAAGTGTATGTCATCAGGGACTTTTACGTATTGTTTTATTAGACTGTATAAGGGAAGGAAGGTTTTTAATAGTGAGTTTGTATGTTTGTATGAGACTAACAGGACAGTGTAAACAAAAAAAAACAAAAAAAAAGTTGATGTTTAAGCTGATATTTACGTGTTTTCATCACATCTTGTCTCTTCTGCGTCTCTTCCTTCCAGTCCGGTCTGACTCCCATCCACGTTGCAGCATTTATGGGACATGAAAACATCGTCCACCAGCTAATCAACCACGGGGCTTCATCAAACACGAGTAATGTGGTGAGTTCAACAAGACGTTTTTTTTTTTTGACTTTCGTTCTCTCTATCTGTCTTGTCTAAATGGAAAACAGCAGAAGAACAGATTCGATGTAGTCGTCTTAACGGCTTATAAGAGGTCCGTTTGTAATAAATGAAAGCGTAAGAGAAACAACATGAAATGGCATGTTCACAGAGCGTTTTTCTTTTTCTCTAAGCTGAGCATTTCATGACATAGAGAGACTGAGCAATGCAAACGCTACCCTACATTACATACCTTGTGTTATTGGACCAGGCAGCGGAGAAGACTTCAGGAAGGAGGAGAGAAAAACATATTAACGTTACGTGTAGGGAATAAATCTCTCACTCTCGTCTTGTCCATCAACGCTCTTCTACAGGAGCTAGAAACTCTACTACTGATCCCATTAACTCTTAAATCACATTAAAGGAGAAAGAGGAATAAAGAGAAAAGGAGACAGATGGGAGAAAGAGCCGAGATGAGTTATGAGCAAACATAGCAAAAACAGAGAGAGGGGGAAGAGAGAGAGAAAAAGAGGGGGGAAGAGTACTGCACAGGCAACTCTTCAACCCCAAGTATTTGGTCGCCCACGCCGTGTCTGTGGCCAGGTTACCGTAGAAACGGAGCATTATGGGACGTCATTATGGTGAGTTGGGTGTGGAAAGCAAGGGGGTCTTTTCTCTCTCTGCCTCTCTTTCTTTCAGCACATCTTAAAAGAAAGGGACTTTCTGCAACATCAGAAAACGTATTGATTTTTCATTTGTGTGGCTGTGTTGATAAGAGAGAAAGAGAGAGAGGAGAGAGTGAGAGAGAGAGAGAGAGAGAGAGAGAGAGAGAAGAGAGAGAGAGAGAGAGGAATTTGGAGAAAAAAAAAATTTGGACTAACTTTTCTGTGTGTGTGATTTGTGTTTGTGTGTTGTCCAGAGAGGGGAGACGGCGCTCCACATGGCAGCGAGGGCAGGACAGTCAAATGTGGTCCGATATCTGGTCCAGAATGGAGCACTAGTTGATGCCAAGGCCAAGGTAGACTCTGTGTGTGTGTGTGTGTGTGTGTGTGTGTGTGTGTGTGTGTGTGTGTGTGTGTGCAATTCACTGTAAACATTTGACTTTACATAAAATCCATCCTTATAAATGTAGATTAACACATTGAACCCATCCAGTGTGTTTGTGTGGTTATGTCTTTGTTCGAGTTTAGCTTTGTCAGCTAAAACCGGCCCTTTAACTGGCATTTTCACAATATTATACAAACAAAGCCTTTATGTTGGCAAAATGTCACGTTCAGTTGTGTGAATATCTTAAACGGATGAAATATAAGATAGAAATCTTGTCTTAAATTAGCATAAATGAGGAAAATTGCATAAGTTTTTAGTCCAAAGGTCAACAAAACGAACAAAGAAACTTCCTGAAATGCTTTTCTTTTCTTTCTTTACGCTAATAGCTGCTCGTAATCTTTTGTTTTCTCGGTATCAATTAAAAAAATGTTTGTCTGATCGTTGACCCCAGGACGACCAGACTCCGCTGCATATCTCAAGCCGTCTTGGTAAGCAAGACATTGTCCACCAGCTGCTGGCAAATGGCGCCTACCCAGATGCCACGACCAGCTCTGGATACACACCTTTACACCTGGCCGCCAGAGAGGGACACAGAGATGTGGCTTCAGCACTGCTGGATAAAGGAGCTAGTCTGGGCATTACTACCAAGGTAAATAACACACAAACACACACACACATACACAAATCTGATGTGTGGAGACAGATTGTTTTATTAGCTGAACATTTATAACACATGTTCACCAGCAGATGCTTACAGGAGATAAATAAAAAAATAATACAATCACCAGTAACTGGAATTCTTAAGCTTTTCCGCTCCTACGTGTTAGTAACCATCCATCAGAGTTGTTTCTTACGACAGTGGGCTGTTTTACCTAACGTCCAGAAAGCAGTGATGACAGTGCTAATTCTGTTGTTTATTGACTGGATGTGACTCCTGTGTTTATTGTATGGTGTCCAAAAGAATAGGTAGTTTACAGTTGCGGATCTGCTTACATTTTGCACACTAGACGTGTTACTGCTAGACTGTTGCAGCACCTCAGTGAACTTCACGATTGAGGAACACCAGTTACAGTTGACAGCCTGCCAATGGGTGAGCTGGGTCAAAAGAAGTTCTCTAGAGTCTGTTCCTGCAGAGTGTTTTTTTTTTTTTTTTGTGCATTACTCATTTCAAAACATCAATTTAAGCTGCAACAGAGCGTTTTATGGCCGCATATTCAACATGGAGGAAAGTCCCTAAACTCTAAATACAGTCAAACTGAGGAGATGTTTCCAGGTAATTTTCAGCAATGACTGGATTTGGCAAACCAAAGGAGGGAATGGGCTCCACTCATTGCCCTTATATTAAATCTCTTTAAGTCCTTTTTAGGGTGCTAACAACCAGGAGCCATTAAATCCACATATAAGGCTATACTTACAAGTTTTTGTTTACATTTTTGTCATTTTATTAATTAAGCTGTGTATGTGTTTGTGTGGACTGTTGCTACACAAACACTATCTATAATTATTCATACTGTTTATAAATCTTGAGGATGAACTATTACACACACACAAGCATCATCACAGTTAGTGGTTTCATTCAATCTTTCCTTGCCAGCCGGTGTCCCACCTTGATGGTGCGATGGTGCGATTTTTTTTTTACTGCCACATGACATAAAATGAGGAAAACACAGAAAACTCTCAGCCGCTACATATTCCCAAGTTTAGTTAGAGGCGACTGCTTTTCAAGAGGCCTAGAGGGGTGGGAGGCCGTTAGCTTTAATGTTGTTACTATTCATATCGATCCCCTTCAGAGGGCTGTAAACACTAATGTTCCATTAAAGGGAGGATGAAAGAGAAATGTGGGCGATCTCTCAATAACTTCAGTGGGGCTCGACATCAAAAAGTTAGTGCATATCGGTCCACTATCTATGGATGATATATATATGGATACATACTGTGGATATTCAGGGTCTCAGAAGCAGGGAACCAATCTGGATTCTTTCAAGTCCTTTAACTCTTACTGACCCCTCTGTTTGCTTACATACACAACACACGTGCACGTACAATGCACATGTGCAAACACACGGAGCCAGGTCTATCTGGACAGAGTTGGTTTTTGAAGTACGGTCAAGGATCTGTGTTGCCTCATAGCTGAAGAATCTGATGTAACATACACACACACACACACACACACACACACACATACACACACAACACAAATCCAAAATCATTCCCTCCACACCCTGGGCCCTTATTGTTTCTCATCATTTTTAAGCACCAAGCAATCTATTCCCCATGTTGTCATGACACAACCCCGCAAATGAATCAGATATATGTGATTAAACACATATGGTATAGAGAAGAAGTCGCAGGAGAAGTGAGCGCTAGCATTCAAAACCTGTCTATTAAATAGTAACTAACCTACTAGCAGTTGAATTAGTGGCAGTGTTTTAAACAATCATAATGCAAATCAGAGTTGTAGAGTTTGTTTTCTGTTGTGTCTATCCAGAAGGGCTTCACTCCTTTGCACGTAGCAGCAAAATACGGGAAGATCGAGGTAGCCAACCTGCTGCTGCAGAAGAACGCCCAACCTGATGCTGCTGGGAAGGTAACGCATCAAAAAAAAAACAGTCTTACAGCACTTTCTGAAGACAGTAATCATTCTTATACGCACTCTCACGTGTGCATATTATCAAATTATCTGTCTTTGTGTTTATTTTGTTGCTACGGCCAAAGCTTTCACTGTATATTATCTCTTTATCACCTCTGCTCCTGCAGCACTGTTTGTATGTCACCTTCTAACAATGCTGGTGTTCATGTATGTGTATGTTCAGAGTGGACTAACTCCACTGCATGTGGCAGCACACTATGATAACCAGAAGGTGGCGCTACTCTTGCTCAACCAGGGAGCTTCACCGCATGCTGCCGCGAAGGTAAGAGTCTGTCAAAGTGAACGTGTTGTGGGAGGTTAAATCGAATGTTCCTTAATGCATTAATGCACCGAAACCTCTCTCTGTCTCACTTTGGCTCTGGGTGAAAGCAGGCTGACCTAGTTTCAGTCACCCACATGCACTGTGTTCTATAATGAAGCGGTTCTATCCAGAAAGAGCTGCCACTGAAATCGACAAAGCCTCAATAACTTTTACTTCCTGATATAATATTCAGTAACGAACATGTAAGATTGTTAGTTAATCTCATTAAGCAAATGTATTTAGGTGCTGGACATGAAACTATAAAACGATGAATTTTTAAAGATGTCTCTATCAACCAAATGAAAAGCAGCAGAAATGTAGAGAAAAGAGAATTGGGCTGGAAAATATGAATCTGAAATTAATCATTATTATATTTTCTAATATATACCACAATATTGCAACTTTGTACTAAGTTACAAAATAAATAAGCTGTATTAAAGTGTTATTTATGTGTAAAACAAAAACTTTTTATGACTTATGTTGTTACTTCTTAGTTACAATTCTCTTGGAATAATTAATTTAAAGGAATAGTTGTGTTTTCAGGAAATATTTGTATATTCTCTTTATTGCTGAGAATTAGGTGAGAAGATTGATACTACAAAGCTACAAACTTATATAAGCTGTTAGCGGGTTAGCTTAGCTTAGCTTAGCATAAAGACTGGAAACAGGGGGAAATACCTTACCATTAATAAGTCATAGCTTGTTTGTTTAAGCCGTACGAGCTGAAGAATAAAAACGACAAGTTGCGATTTCAAGCAAGTTTGTGTGCTGGACTGTTTCTTGCACAGTAACTTCCTGAAGTCTCTGCTGGTTGCCTGGCAACCTCACAGCAACAACAAGACTTTTCAAAGTTACTATTCCCTGTCAAGAAATTGTTCGGCACATAGACCCCCATAAAACCGCGACTCGTTGTTTCCCTTCTCATCTAACTTTCGACAAGAAATGCATGAAAGCAAATAAGTGTATGTTGCAAAAGGTCAAACTAACAGAATAGCAAAGCAATATAATTCCACTGAACGCTGATAGAGTGTAATACGACATCAGTCAGCCCTTAAAAGAGAAGTGCTTTTTCTCTCTTACCATCTTTTTAGTGGCACACAAGCAGCATTAATGTGTCAGAAATTTAGGGCTACAACGATTAGTCAATCGACAGAAAATTGAGCTATTTTGATAATCAATCCATCGTTTTCAGTAACTTTTGAGAAAAAAATGCTAACATCATCTTGTTCCGGCCTCTTAAATGTGAATATTTTCTGGTTTTGTTAATCTTCTATGACAGTAAACTGAATATTGTTGTGGACTGTTGGGACAAAACAATTAATTATAAAATAATTGACAGGATTAATCAATAATTAGTTTCAGCTCCTTCTCTCAAGTGAACCATCATGTGCTGGGATTATAATTTGATTCAAAGCCAGCACACATCCTTCTTATTATTGCATTTCTTAGAAATGAGAATATGATACTGTAATTAACTGAGGAAAAAAAGTATTATTTTGTTGAAATTTACATTCAGAATATGATTTGTCTGTTTTGACTGGACAGTATTCAGAAAAAAAGAAATAACACGCAAACAATGAACTAATCTCCTCTGTTTCCCTGCTACCAGAACGGTTACACGCCGCTCCATATTGCAGCTAAGAAGAATCAGATGGAGATAACCACCACGTTACTGGAGTACAGTGCCTCCACTAACACAGTGACACGCCAGGGAATCACTCCCCTGCACCTCGCAGCACAGGAAGGCAACGTAGACATAGTGACACTGCTGCTGGCTCGAGATGCTCCTGTTAACATGGGCAATAAGGTACGTTTGCCTTTTCTACAGACGACCTATATACGTGTTATGTACGTGTTCATACATGCGTGCGGCTCTTACAGGCAGATGTTATAAGATGGAAAGTAATGTTTAGGGTGTGTTTGTTTGAGCGCTATAAGCATATGTTTAATGGTCAAGACTTTCTTTTGGCATTTTGTTTGCAATGTTTTCTGTCTCATGATTCATCGGCATAATACACACACCTGTCGTATTCCTCTTAGCAAGAATTATTTATCTCCGTTTTAGTTTTATAATATTATATTCAGGAACTTTCTATCCCTTTGTCTTTCTGTCTGTATATTTAACTGTCTGTTTGTATATTTAACTGTCTCTCCTTCTGTATGTTTAACTGTCTCTCTGTATGAATCCTCAGTCTGGTCTGACTCCGCTCCACCTGGCTGCTCAGGAGGACAAAGTCAACGTTGCTGAGGTCTTAGTCAACCAGGGAGCCACTATAGACCCTGAGACCAAGGTAATTGTCTCTTTCTCTTACGATTTGTAGAATAAGACAATGCAAATCTTTTAAAGCGATTATAGTTTAAGTTACTTAAGTTGCTCCCCAGAAAATTGCCAAATAGTCACCGGTTCCAATTTCTCAAATGTGAGGATTTGATGATTATTTATATCTTTATATACTTAATAGCACAGTTCAAACAAAGTAAGCAATTTGAAGACGTCACCTCAGGCTATGCCACTGTTTTGTAACATTTTATTGACCCAAGTTAAGATAAATATAAATTAGTCACAAGGTCACGAGGCAGACTTCTTCTCTGTTACTTTATGCTGCTATGAACGTGGGACTTATACCATAGAAAGCACATATTAAACTGTACAGTCAGTTTATTTATTTAATTTTTTGTACATAAATTCTTTTACAAGTTCTTAACCTGACCCTTTTCAGATATATGTATTATTGTTTTATAAAACAAAATGTTACACATTTTATAGACAAAGAAGAGCCAGTACTATCAATAACGACGGGCTGATCATCTCTTTGCTGATCATATTTTGTGACTTTTTGTGTCCTCAGTTGGGTTATACTCCTCTCCATGTGGCCTGTCACTATGGCAACGTGAAGATGGTCAACTTCCTGCTGAAAAACCAGGCAAAGGTCAACGCTAAAACCAAGGTAACCATCTCGTGTGTTTTTTCTGATATCAGCTATTTCCTGACACTTTAAGTTAAAAGTAGCCGAGCAGATGGACCCGAAAACAGAGACAGCTGAACGGGGCTGAGGAAACGTCTTTATTAAAGGCTCATGCATGCAAAACAAGGCTGGCGGGTCAAAAGCAAAAGAGGATACAGAACAAACAGAGCAGGCTGAACAAACTGGACTAAGCAGAACAGACTGGACAGTACATAACAAAGGATCCAACAAAGACTGAACAGAAAACCAGGAAACTAACTGAGCTAACGAGGAGATGAGGTGCAGGCGGGGAGAGGGGAGTGAGGCGACGAAGCGGGAGAGCAGACAGGGAGCTGATTGGCTGGGGGGAAACACAGAGAGTGGGGCAGGGCTGACGAGGTTGATACACGGCAGGTGGGCAAAGGTGGGAAAATCAGTACAGGACCATAGGAAGGAAAACACTGCTGAAAACCTAAAACCCAGAAAACACAAAACCTCTTAATAACAAACCAGCAAACGTCAACCTATCCAATAATATACATGAATATAAACTTAAGTATACAACACTTTAAGCTAGATAATCATGCAAGACAGTCCTTTAAAGATACAACCCAAATCATATGAAAGAGAAAAACCATGACCAGAAGGAAAGGACAAAACACAAAGAGTCCAAAAACCATGAGTCCATGACACTGACCGTGCCGGTTTGTGGGTGTAGTACGAATATAATGTGTGTTTTTATTTTATTTAATTTTATTTTATAACTCCAAACCTTCGCCTCTTTCTCTCCATCCTCTACAGAACGGTTACACACCTCTCCACCAGGCCGCACAGCAGGGGCACACACACATCATCAACCTGCTGCTGCATCATGGAGCATCACCCAACGAACTCACCACTGTTAGTACACACTCACACTCCAGACATTTAAAATGTGACTCTATTTTATCACCTGTGTAGCTTATAATCTCTTCTCCCTTTACCAAAAATACCAATTGTATCAGAAAATATGAGTAAGTTAGAACAATAGTTTTGATTTCCTGAGGCTGTGTATCAAAAAAAAATGACTCGCATTCTCTATTTTTGTAAAAATTTTCACCTAGAATGGGAACAGCGCTCTTTCTATCGCCAGGAGGCTCGGCTACATCTCTGTAGTTGACACACTCAAGGTGGTCACAGAGGAGACTCTGACCACTAAGGTGCGTATGTGTGTGTGTGTGTGTGTGTGTTTAAACATATGCGTTGGCCTTGTTGACTGCAATGTTTAGTTTATGAAATCATTTTATATCAGCATTTATTAGCCTTTTATTAATCAAGACACAACTGACTGAATAGATTCCCCAATAGTGGCCTATAGTCACATTTTCCTGCAGAAAGGACAAGGCTTATGTTTGAGACAGTATATTTTATCATATTTTAGTCACACATCTCCATTTTTCATGATGTGCTCCCATTTTTATTTGCTGTTGATGCTTTGCTGGTATTCAAACTCAACATTTCCTCATATTTACCTAATATCTTGATAAATTCAGCAGTATGTTCGTTCCACAGCACTTATTCTGTCAGTACAACAATATATCACCACTTTGCTGCTCCGAGTGTAAGAAACACTTTTTTCACTTACTAATTAACTGCGCTTAACTTTGCTGATTTTTTTCATTCACACTTAGCTACCATCGATGAAACTCAAGACATCTTGCAATAATATACATAATTAAAAGGCATCCAGTGGCCATGACTCCATTGTCTGGTGGGCTTTTAATGTAAAACATCTGCAGGAAATGTTGTAGTTTCATTGATAGCAGCTTAACTGGTTGAAAAAACTGCAAATTAGAAACTTATATTTTATTTGTGTTAGAAAGAGAAACTCGGAGTAGCAGATTGGTGAGTGTAACTCTGTTGTTGTGCTGATGGAATCGAGCATGTAAATTATGCTGAATTAACAATGTTAACCATTAAAGTATAGCTAATGCCATGTTTTTAATCCATCCTCTATGTTATTAGTGTTGGCTATTATCTAAATACAGGCTTGTATTTCGGATTTTTCCACAATAACTGACTGTTTTTGTGGTGTTAAGCACAGAAAATTGGACCAGAGGAGTCTGTAGATGACTACATTCAAGTTAACATCAACACTTTATTAAGAGCATGTCTCTCTTCAACAGACTGTGACGGAGAAGCACAAGATGAACGTTCCAGAGACCATGAACGAGGTGCTGGACATGTCCGACGATGAAGGTAAGGATTCCAGTAACCGCTTTATTGGTGTGTGAATTTGTATTACTTTAAATCCATCAGAGCAGATCTCCCCATGCAACCTGACTGACCTCAGTCACAAAATCCTGGAGAGACAGCCAAAATGTATAAAATATCGGGTTGAGTCACATTTGGCAGATAGTTACGACTCATGGGCTGGAGTAGGATGAGATCCCAGTGCTGGTCCTTGGGTTGCCAAATTTCCCCCTGGTTGTCAAGGAAACATAGTTATTTTGTTGTTGCTGGTCCTCTTTTTTTTCACTATTAACTTATTTCATGTTGTTTCATCATTTGACATTTTACTCATGAGTTCTATTTAAGCGTTTATTTCCAACGGAGCCACTGAAATAGTTTTTGTAATAGTGCTGTTTTCTCTTTAGCAAAAAAGCATATAGTTTTCTTTACATGTACTGTAACGACACTCCATTTTCAATTTCTTTCTTTGATTGTGATTTTGTTGTGAATATGATTTCTCCATATTTTTTTTTTTGGTTTCCCTTTTTTTCTCTAACCCTTTCCTCCATCCCAATCACACAGTCTGTAAAGCCAATGTCCCCGAAATGATCACAGAGGACTATTTATCTGATGTGGAAGAAGGTATTTTTCATCTTTCTTAATTTTTCTTTTTTTTTTTTTTTTTTTGCTCTTTAAATCATCACCTCTTTTTCTCACTTCTTTCTCTGTGTCAGTCTCCTGTTCTTGACATTTCCAGTTTCTTTTTGTTTTTCAGGTAATCCTGTTAATGATGTCAGCATGCTGTGTGTACTTTATTTATTTGAAAGTAGTGATAATTCTATTATTGCATGTATAAAAGGTTATTTTCTACAGCGGCCCTGATTGGTTTATGTAAAGGGTCTTTTAAATAGCAGCATTTTCTTGTGTTCTTTCTTTTCTTTAACTTCTTTTTTTTTTTCTTATTTATTTTTCTTGAGTACACGTGCGACACACTGTACTGTACTTGAGTACTTTCAGCTGCTGCTTTCCCTCCTTTCACACTGCTCTTGTAAAGCCTCCACTGTTTTCATGCATCGAAATGCAGGGGAATATGCCTTTCTCCCCGTTGCCATGCCAACTGTCTGCATATGGCGTTGCGGAGTGTGTAACAGATTTCTTTTCACTCTGTGGAGTACGCGCACACACTTGATCCTTTGTCTTCTGAGGCCTGTCAGTGACGCTTCCATTGTAGTTTCACACATTTGAGCCAAAGCAAACACGGCGTCAGCTGCTTGTGTGTGAGCGTGTGTCTTTATGTCGTGAATCTCTTTTCTCTTCGTCTCTGGTGCGGCTCAAAAGCTGCTGAACTTGAACTCTGACTGACTGTCCCTAAATGAGACACAGACTGGGGATGGAAAAACTAGGAATTGATGTGTCGAGATTTTTCAATCAATAGTTTGTTTTATTTTCGCCCGGCCCGTTCTGCCCTGCGGTGTTTTTGCTAAGCAGTCTGCGGTGATGGTAAAGAATGGAAGGCTTTCATTTTTAGGTAGTCACATGTCTCTTGCTGTCTGCAGTTGGCAGTTTTTATAGCTGCTAAATATCAGCAGTCTGCTGAAATCCACATTTCCTCAACAACAATTGAAACAATTCACTTCCCCACAATGGTTTAGTATGTGTGCGGAGAGATATCATGAGAATACCAGGTGTGCCACAGTTTCTACTGGATAGAGACAACTTCTGCTGCTGTCGTTTGTGTTTAATACAATGAATATGTAATGTAATATAGATCTCTATATAAAATGCCCCGTGCAGGATGTCATAAAGTGCAGGTCTGTACCATGAATTACATGTGAATGAGTGTCTTTTTAGTTGCAGTAGATGGGGAAAAAGTAGAATAAGAGAGACAGAATGGAAAGATGAGTAAGTGTGAGTAATGAGATAAGTTGAGAAAGAGAATGAAGAAAGAAATGCAAAACAGATATAAACAGGAACATTTATTCAGACTTTTTTTAACCCCATGAGATAAGGATTCTGCATAATTAAAAAAAAAATATCCAGGATATTCCCCAGACTGCGTACATCTTAAAATACAAAATAAATGTTGAAGGTGTATTTCTGCTTTGTTTAAACAGAGATTGATGTTGGAAATATCTGCATCAGCTATTCCTGTAAGTCCAAAAAGACAAGATCTCACTACAACTAACTCAAATAACCAGTTTGGATTGGTGCAGCGTAACAGCTAGAACTAAACTCTGTGTGTGTGATTTTGTCGCCACTTCTGAAATGCGTCTTTACTTCTATTTATGTGCATGATCTTGAATCTTGAATCTTGAGTGTTTGCACCTACACTGAATTTGTGTAAGTTGTTGTTGATACTGTTGCAGAGTGTCCTATCTTTAATTTGTGTTCTAAAATTGTATTGTGTGTAACTCTAGGCACACAAATACGCACAGTCACACACAGGCTTCGCATACCAGCTGCGTAACTGCAATGATTAACATCTCCAATAACACACACACACACACACACACACAGTCCATGATCTATATCAGGACGGCCCACAAACCCCGGGTAGTTCTTTGGAAAGTGTTATTGGCTCTCCAAAGAGTTTTTCCAGATATATGAAGTGAATTAATATTCGGTCAACATGGAAATAAAATGCTAATCATGAGAAAACTTTAGTATTTAAAAGGGCAGGAACACAGTTACGAAAACCCTGGTTTTCATTTGCCAGGTTTTCTATTTATCCAATAATTGATCCATTCCTAAATCAACTGTGTCCAGTGTTGTTTTTAGCAAATCCAAACCCTGTCATGCCTTTTAATCTTTGGCCCCTCATGCCTGTCTTTGGTTTTGGCATTTCATATTCTAATTATAGCACTTGATATTAAAAAAATAGAAGCACCAACGAGGCCATCTTGGTCATTTGTCAAATAGAAACTGATCAGTATACTGTAACTATCATGGTCTTACAGTGATTTTACAGTTGGACTCGAGTCGAACTCAAGTGAAAAAATATGAGGTCTTGAAACTTGGACTTGACTTCTCTGAGATTTGAGAGTAAAAACATTCCAAGTCTCAAGTTTTGATTTGGTACAATTAACAGAAAAATAAAACAGGCAGCAGCAGCAGCAGCAGGCCTTGCATGTAACCATACAGTGAGACTATTGAATTCATAGAAGGCTCAACTGTGTAAAAAAAAGAAAGAAAAAGAAAAATTGAGCACAGCTTTGGGCAGAAAATGTTTAAATGCTGTGTTATTGTAAAGGTCAGCATTCATATCTGACAAACTTATATCTTGGCTTTCAATTTACTCGTGAAACTTTAGACCGGACCTACCCTCAAGGACTTGGAACTTGAATGAGTTTTGAGACCCAACAGCAAATCTTAAAAGTTCACCGTGCAAGATGGATCTAATAATAAAATCTTAATTGCAATCCAAGTCAGGATTCAAAGGTTTCAACGGTTTATTTCTTGCAAACACAAGTAATGTATCTAGTGAAATACAATGTGATGTGCTCCTAGTAAGGATTAGAAAAAAAGAGAAATATGAAAGGGAAACATTTAAGATAAAAATGCAATGCAATGTGCAGGACAATGCAGAAGATTCACTAAAGACATCAGACTATATAATATATATAATAAATGTTGAAGGATGTCAGATTGTGTGATGAAAGTCTGATGAATCATATAAAAAATACATTTGCAAGTGTGTATGTAGCATGTATTCAAGTGTATTCTGCATAATTTCAGTAATAATAATAATAATGAACTTTATTTGCTATTACTCAGTGTACAGAGACCTTTACTCTGACAGACGGGAGACTTTGCCCAAAGGAAACCTAAACAGCCCTCTTACATTCTGTGAATTATATAGTGTTTGTTCTGTAAAGAATAGTTTCAACTAGCAAAGCCGGACTGACCACATCACGGTCTGACAGTACAAAGACAGGAAGAGAGATATTGTCATGTCAATCCCAGCTCGAATTGAAGCAGAGTTATGATTTTTTTTCAGTCACTGCCACCTCGAGAAGTGACAAAAATGTCATTTAATTTTATGGTTTTCATGATAAAAAAAAAAAAGCTAGACATGTGAGTTGACACACGGAAGCAGCTGAATGAGGAGTGAGTTAAAACAGGCAGAGTTCAAGAGGAAGGGGATGAAGAGGATGATGTTATGGAGCAAAGAATTTGCAGTGTTTAGCAGATAAACAGATAAAACGAGAGGATGGATCGGCAGAGTAGAGAGAGAGGAGTGCTTTTTTGGAGGGGAGAAGAAGAGGAAATGCTAGAGACTGACAGGAAAATAAACAAAACCAGTGCACAAACCACAAAATGCAAAGTTATAAAATCAAGAATTAATAGAGTTAAGGTGAGTAGTGAGGTTATATACAGAACTCTATAGATGCTGCATAGGTAGAGTTAGATGTTAGACAACTTAGTCTGAGTCACACACCCACTTACTATTTCTGTCCTGCAGTGAGCTCTAGGTGTCTGTTCTGAAACTCACTCTCTGTCACACACACACACACATACACACACACACACACACACAAACTGGATAATCCTAGAGCAGGGTGGGTAGGCGGGAGAAAGCTGATCTGTTTGTGTGAGCACCGGGCTGTGAAAGAGAGAGAGAGAGAGAGAGAGAGAGAGTATACGCAGGAGAGAGTTTGAGAGAGGTTACAAGTCGGAGAAAGTTAGTTCGGGGTGAAATCCTGAAAACTGGACAACCGGCTGAATGAAGTGTTTCAAAGCAGGAGGTGAGTTTGGACTCACTCGGGAGGAGTTTATTCTCATTCAGGCTGAAATGAGAAGGGATCCCGGAGAGTAGTTTGGAATGTCGCCAGATGGGGTCTGTAAAGTGTGTGTGTGTGTGTGTGTGTGAGAGAGAGAGAGAGAGAGAGAGAGAGAGACAGAGAGAAAGTTTAGGGGGGAGGGGTGCTATAGCAGCAGGGGATGAGGTGACGGAGGGGGGGGGTAGGTGGGTGGGTGGGGGTCTCCGGTGCTTTGTGGTTGCTGGAATGCCTTCCTTTTCTTTCTCTCTCCCCTCTTCGTTTCTCCGCCTGCATGCACTTGCTCCCCTCTCCCTTTTTAACTCCTCCCCTCTTCCCTTTTTCTCTTTCAACTCTGCGGTCAGCAGTTCATCAGTAGGTTAGGGTCTACAGTACATCTGAGGGGACTAACATGCGACTAACTGTTTTCCTGCTAGGCCTGTAACGTATGTTTCAACTGTTTTTTTGTTTTTTTTTTAAAGCTTAAATTAAGTACTTCATTTGTTTTGTTTTTGTTTGCTGTGATAATGTGGAGTTTAAATATTCCTGCTGCTGGAAATATTGTGCTTTATATGAATCTGTGGTCGGTAAAAACTACATGAGCTTAACTTGGATTAAATATAAAACTGTTAAAACTGCTTTTATTGCTATAAATATGATTAGTTTATTGCACTTAGCTGATACTGAAAGTTACTGACAGCAGCACATTTGTTGTGTCCAAGCTTTACTGGTTACTGGTAACATTTTCTGTCATCTAATGGCTGAAATGAAAAGCTTCCAGTAACAGCAGGACTTTTGTTTATGTGTGTGTGTGTGTGTGTTTGTTGGACCAGTGCTGAACTGGAAAACAGCCTCTGGGCAGAGGCTGAATTGATCTGTCTGTCTAAGAGTGCTAGTCTGTTATGGTCTACATGGATGACAAAAACAAAACATAGAGAGTCAGCCAGTCTTCTGCTGTTTAAGTGTCTCAAATGAAGCAGGATGTGTGCCTTGCTCAAGGGAAACTTCATAGCAGTAATTAATTGAGGGGACGGCAGAACTCATTCATTCACTGTGCGTTCCACCATTTCTGAGTTTCGAACCGGAAAGGTTTTGGTCACAAATCTGCTACAGAAGAATCACAGAAAGATGGAAGGACAACTTGTGCTTTCTTTCTCTAACTCTTTTTTTTTGGCGCCATGTGTTTTGAACCACCAGGTGATGATGCAATGACAGGGGACACAGACAAATATCTGGCCCCCCAGGACCTGCGGGAGCTAGGTGATGACTCGCTCCCTCAGGAGGGCTACATGGGCTTCAGTGTTGGTGCGCGATCACAGAGGTAAGATACACCCCGGTCCATTATGATTACTATATCGGTTTCTACATTTGTTCAGGTACTTGTTGCATTTCAATGTCATTTGTTATCATTTACGTTTTGATATGTTAATGTGGCAGTAGTTCACCAAAATCACCCTGTGAGTAGTCCCTTTGTCACCAAGCTTTTAGAAAAAAACATTTTCTGGTGTGATGGGGCCGTAAAAGGGACTCAGACACAGAAGTTAGACTCTTCAAACGCAAATAGGGTGGTTTTAGGATTCCACATACAGTATAAATGGGGTTTTGCTTTATAACACAAAAGAAAATTGCTCACAGTTGATTACAAAACAGGAAAATTTAGCAACTGCTCCTTTGTTCCAAAAAGAGAGGAAACTTTTTTTTAACAAAGAAGCAAAGTGCTCTGTTAGATGGAAAGTGATGGGGTTTATGGGAAATGTGGTCTTGTTTTATTGTTGGCGTGTGAGGACATTCCCACCATAGCCCTTCTTTGTTTATGGTATTTGCACAATTATTTTGATGGACACAATGAAATTAAGAACAGCTAAAAAGTCTTTCAAAGCACGACATCCAGTGATGATGATAGAGAGCCGAAGTCTTGATGTCACATCCAGGAAGCCTCCCTTCCACCATCTCCTGTAACTCAGTACAATCTCTCATTCGGTCTTTTAAAAACATGGAGCGTGTTCCTGGAGTTTTCCTTTTCATATTCTAAGACCGCTCGACGTCCACTACAGCAGCTGCTATCGGAAATTTAAACCTTTGTTGTTTTAACAAAGTTAAACAAAATTGTCGTGCGCACAGAAAAAAAACTACAACCCCCGTTAAAAGGACTACAAGAACGGCAGCTTGTGTGTGCATGCTATGTTGCAGGTACGTAGGTTTTGTCCATGTCCATGAAATCCCCAACGCTTTTTTCTAAAGTCATTTTACTTTATACTTGTAATCAGCGCCGTGTTAAGACTCGTACAGCGTTTGCTCCTCTCTGTCCTGCTGTTATTACAGACATGTTTGAAGTCACCGCGACCCCTCCACTCCCTCATGGACTCGTCTCCTCTGTTGAGCCATGAAGTTTAGTCTGCAAATGTCTAGGACTTTGGGAAACAATTTTCATTCAAGGTTTCTTTAAAACACAAATATTGAAAAAAAATTATATTAGAGCATTTTTCAGAAAACTCACATCCTTATCTAAAGATAAATGTAAACAGCGAGCCATATGACATACTGTTGAGACAGATTCTGTTCCCAGGCTGGATTTTTAATTATTCACAGCTCTTTCTCAGTTCTCAGGCACCATGCCTGATATCAGGCATAGAGCAGTTTTAAATTCATATAATACTTAACTCAATACATTGTACATATTTCCTCCCGGACAACTTCTCAGGCTCATATATGTTTTCTTGCTTTAATCCCTGAGTTACAAATTCCAATCCGATTTTTAATCAGGTTTTCCTACCTCTGGAACAACATCCGGAAGTTCCGGTTTAACTTCGGCTCTCTATAGGATGACAGGGTTACACTGTAAACACATTAACTACTTCATAATAGCACAAGAAATCTTGTGAAAGGGCATGATGTAAGTGTGGAGGGGTGTCAGGGTGGAAAAGCCGCAGGTTTATTAGCCATTTGAGATGAAATTGTGAAGTCAGGGTTAAATTAATTCTCCTAATATACTAAGATGGCAATGAGGCCTCGTATTTTTCTGACTCCTGACTAGTCACACACACACAGACACGTATTGAACAGTTTTCCCCCTCACCAGCGCGAGGTCGTAGGTCATTCTCTGTGGCTGTTGAACTCTTCGCTCAGTATAATGAACGCACGAAAATATTGACACTTGTGCAACGCACTGCACAGGGAGGGGTTATTGAATATCTGAGGAGTGACACACATGGACACTGAGCCACAGGAAATTAGAAACATGTTCGATTCCATGGCCTCGAGCGCTGCGTTAGATCAACAGATCAACACACAGTGTGTGTTGAGTGAGATGAGACGTCTGTGTGCGTGTGTTTCAAAATTGGTTTAACAAATTGCTGGTTCTCTGCAGGGATGGATTCAAATCACTTCCAGTTCAGTCAATTTAGGAAGTGGATTATCTGCACAATTTCAAAACTGAAAATCCATCTCTGTCTAAAGATTTGTACAAACGAATTGACTGTTAGAGAGTTCACAGAAAGTACTTACTGTATGTCATTTTATTGCTGTTGTTTGTACTATTTTCTCAGTGATAATGGCAGAATATTTTTATTATATCACTGTATTGGACGTCCTTGTGAACATCACAAAAAGCAAAACAATAGAGTTGCGATGTGAGATGAGCCATTGAGTCCAGAAATACCTTTTACCATTGTAAATTCCAATTTTAAAGGTTTCTTTTAATGATTTTCTCAACAAAGAAACACAAGAGTCTTGATTCATGATTGTAAAAAAAAATTCTGATATGGTCATGATCATTCTTACACATGATCCTAAGCTGCTGTTTCTATGGCAAAGAAGCTGAATTCACCTAACATTGACCCAGAATCCAAAAGTGAACTGATAAAACTGCTGAATGTATTATGAGGTTTTGGCAGAGTGTAATTTTTAGCTTGCTGTTTGTAGCGTACGCAACAAAACAGTTCAGCGATTGGATGTTTCTGACTAAACTTCTCTTCTCTTTGGAGTATTTCTCTCCTTAAAGCTACACTAATTATTATTATTATTTTTTGCTGTTAATAATGGATAGAAAGACTATACTTAATGTGAAAGGTATTACTCATAGTGACAAACACACAGAAAGAAGAAGAATGACTCCAATTCCCCAAAGTGCTACAGAGCACTTTAGCATCCTTCAGCTAATTGTTTTGGTTTTATGGTCTGCAACTTTACTGTTTTGCTTCACTCTCACTGCCCTCATCAACCTCATTTCCAGCAAAAAAAGCTCTTAGAAACACTTTAGTGTTGCCCAGCACTAAACAAGATTGACAAAGTTTGCAACTAGTTGAACACAGTGGAGCATTTCTTTGCTAAAAAGTTGTTTTTCTCACCAAACCAGAGCTGAAAGGAGGAGGAATATTGGACCTAAATTCACCACAAGGACTCAATCAAATATTTCCGTCAGGATTTGGTCCAGACCAAAAATAAACCAAAAAGTAAAAGAATATTTGTCAAGTGGTCAGAAACATGACTCCAGATGATTGCTAATGTTGCTCCATGTTCAGTAGATGTTTAAATAGGCAACTGTTTGCTCACACGTTCATCATAACATCTATAAAAGGTGATGTCAATGTTGTGTTTACAGCTTTTTCCACTGGCCTTAAAACATGTTTTTTATATACACAGGCTTGTCCCTTTTGACCTTCTATTGAATATCCAGAAATGTTCAACTGTCAGTCACCTAACTTTGTCTATACAGACAATGAACTGGGCAAAATAACTCCTCTCACTTTTCAATTCTACAATATATCATTGAAATTGAAATAGTTGAGTGTACAGGTGGGGATGGAAATGAAGCAACACTGATGTTGGAGCAACAATTAAGAGTTTATAAGCTACTGTAGTAAGTTTTAAGTTGGAGTCATGCTCCGTGTTTTCAGTGAGGATGCCAGGCGGGGCGACAGGCAGTCAGGCAGCATTTGACATCATTCTACCAACCTGCATCTGAGCTCAGGCTTTTCTCCTCTCTGCATCTCTCTGTCCACTCCTCTGTTTGTTTGTTCATGATCTTTTATTCTCTCCTCATGTCCGTTCTTAATGTTAGTCCCAAAGTCAGGTAAGGCTGAAGGCATGAAGAGGCCTCCCTAAACCGACCCCACCACCTCTCCATCCCACCCGAACTCACCCTTTCCCCTCCCCCTATACCCTCAGACCCCAGTCGCCATCAATATCATGACTTTGTGGTCCGATGTAATACATATTTATTGTGTATGTTTGACTCATTTGACTACTAACTTAATGATTTTGAAAAGTTTTATGTTGTTTAACACTGTTGTATGTTAACATCAGGCACTGTGTCGTGTACTGTGGTTCACTTGTGTGTGGTCTTTATGTCCTCTTACTTTCAGTTGAAAGCAGCTGTCCTCCTGGGTTCTTTGCTTATAGAGAATAGTGTTTGCTTTTGTGTTTGATTGTGGTTTTCATTTGCGCCTGGGTCTTTGTGGGGTTTGTCACAAAGTAAAGCTTGGCATTATTTTGGTTTCTGTGTGGAGTGGTTCTTCATCAAACTTCCAGGGACCTGAACTGATATATCTGTAGGCAATGCTATTGCTGCCTTTATCAGTTAAGTCTCATATTGTTTACTATAAATAATGGATAGAGCAGAATGATCTAACTGTACTTTTAGATCATACGTTCTCACGTTAAACAGTTTCATTAGTGAAAATACTTTATATTTACATACATAATAAATTCATTTTGAAAAGAAACAAAGTTAATTAGCTGGATGGGATTTTATGTTTTGCCAACAACAGTCAGAAACAGTCTTTATTGTCCATCTCAAGTAATAACATTCACTTAGAGTTAAAAAAAATATATATATATACACATTGAGTTAAGAACATTATGGCTTTACAGGAAGTGTAAAAATGCATATATGTGCATTAGAATATGAAGGGCTGGACTGCTTGATTATCATATTAATGGCAGTTGGAATAAATGAGTGTTTTTTCAAAGACTACTTTAAACTTTTTTTCCCATGCTGAAGGAGTTAGGATATCTTATTACAAACATACACACATACAAACCAATGCAGTAACGATTGGAACTAAAGTCAGATTGACTCTTGTCTTTTAAATATTATTTGTATTGTATCTCGGCCTTATATGGAAGCTGAACCATAGCTGTGTTTTCTTTCTAATCCTGTTATCTCAAGACCATTAAATGTGAGTCTTTTGTACAGTATTCTGAAGTTAGTTAGTTAGTAGTATCCTCCAGAAATGAGGAAGTCTCGTTATGGGTAATGATTATCTCATTATTTTGAAAACACAACATTTTGTTTTCTTGAGATAATAACCCTGTTACCACGAGAAAATTACTTGATTATCCCAAAATAAGGAGCTATTTAATTTACAATCTTGAGATGATAGGATGAAAAAAAATTATATAATGTGACTATGGCTGCTTTTGACTTCCATAGATTTTGTCATTTCAGCATTTAAAGATGTGTTTTTTTTGCCATGTTGTGCTACAGAGCAGTTCCTCTGTGCACAGGCTAATTGGTTGACATCATTTAACTTGTTTAGAGAAAATAGCGCTGTTGTAATTGCGGTTGAGATGTTGCAGGCAAACATTCATCCCGTCATTGCTCAGGAATGCTTTTTATTTGCCCCATAAAAGTCTCTCTCAAAGCCTGAGCACCCATCATCTGCATACAGTCACTGACAAACATATCAGGACAGTAAACTAAATCTACAGATACAGTTTATTGTCAAAATATAGCATGACGCTAATTTTCAACTAGGTCATCATGAAGACCAAAACAAGATTCCTGTCCTAGTACTGTGTCCGTTGTCCGTCATACAGTAATCTAATTAACTTTTATAAGCTACTCTTCTTCACTCAGGCTTTTAGGACATTGTGTGGCATGGTGTTGCTAAGACTGAAGAGGCTTAAAAAAAAAAGCTGTAGTTGTCGGAAAAGGTGTTGTCACTGTGGCGATTTTTGTGACAAATCTGTTTTCTCTTTTTAAACTGCATTTCCTCCTGGATTTCTAGATTGTATCTTAAGATTTGTTTGGTTGCCAAGGATATATTATTCAATAACAATGCTGATCCTCCTGGTTACATAGCCTTTACACACAGATCTCTCTCTGTGTTTGGGTTTTTATCTTGGATACACATGATTTCCCTCCTCAAGAAGGTTCTTTCTTGCTTTGCGGTTGTTCTTGTCACTGGTGGCATACAGTACATTCAGGTTCCTGGAAGCTGCATGCATTTAATGTGTTTATGTTTGTTTTTTTTTTTCTGTTCACTTCCATTCCCCTTACCCCCACCACCTTCCAACTCCTCCTCCTCCTCCTCCTCCTCCTCCTCCTCCTCCTCCTTCCCCTCCCGTCTCCATCATTGTGACTGTTGTCTTGGTAATCCGTGACTACTACGGCAACCACACCAAGCCTGCGTTCCTTCAGTTCTGATAGGTCGAACACGCTGAACCGGAGCTCATTCACGCGGGACAGCATGATGATAGAGGAGATGCTGGCAACCAATAAGGAGATGGTACGTATCGCACGCTAACCTGACCTATAGGTAATTAAAGGTACATATACTTTCTCTCTCTGTCTCTTTGCTTCTCTCTTGATCTTTTTCTCAGTCTTTCTCTCTCTGTCAGTAATCCCCAGGTCATTAACTTCACGAGAGACACAGTTCTGTCTCCACATGTGCCAAGCTGTCTTGGTGCCGTGCCAAGAGCCAGGCTATTCGCCAATCCTCTTACACCTGAGTTGGTGCTGACATAAAGACGACCAATCCCGTTTACATTTTACTGAAAGAGGGGGAAATGAGATTAGTGATTAGTGCTGCTATCGAAGAGGAATTACTGTGATGGCCCACTTTTTTTTTTAAGGATTCTGCAAAATGCCACTAAGCTAAAGTAAAAGTTCAGGTGAAACTTAGTGTAGAATATATTCCAGGAGCCAAAGAAAATGTGGCTTTTTTTACCACTTAAGTCTGCATTAGTCACAAACCTTGTGAGTCAGAATTATAGCAAGTGACGTCAATGAAAACAGCAAGATGAAACACACGTGCAATGTTTTAAGTATGTTTATAACTATAAAAATGCATCCTAATCAGCTTTGGATATACATTATAGGTTCGTGTTGGCTTTAGTCTCTTGCTAAGACAGTGGCTCATAAACCAATGTTTCTTAAAAAGTTGAATTAGCACCAAACATGGATCTCTACACTGCCTGGGTTGCCTTCCAAACAAGTATAGAAATGTGACCAACATTAGCAGCACAAGATACTGTTAAGTGTGCATGTAGACAGGGAAGTTATTGTTGGGGAGTTGTTGTTGGGGAATATAAAATTTCCTCCTAACATCAATGTTAAATAAAGAATTATCCCTAAATAAGATATAGTCCAAGAAGCCCAAGAGGCTTAACTTTCTATGTAAATTTGATGCTTTTTGATACTCGATTCAACAAACATATTTCAATCAGTATTTAAAAAAGCACTGAGGTTCAATGCAGCCTTAATTGCAGATCAAGCTTGATCACAAGAACCTCCGAGGAATGAAAATGATGAAGAAGTGAAACAAGCAGATGGCAACAGATCGCAATATTTTGAAACGAAGCATCAGAGTATCAGAAGTGTATGATTAATAGACTTAATGTAACAGCTGGCAATTAACAAGCTTGTCTCCTCTCATGCTGCTCCAGATGCTCTGTAAGGAAAAGTCTTTCATTGTAGAGCAACACAACAAGGTAGATGCTCGAGTCATCTTGCACTGTTTTCCGTTAGTGCATGTGAGAATATGTCTTTTGTTTTTTTTAATCATTTTTTATTCTTGGTCAGTTCAGTTATCCAATCTGTTATGTTACCATGCACAGCTTATATCAGAGCATTTTATGTTTATTCTCAAATCATTTTGTGTGCTCATCATGTAATCAGTGGTCTTTAATCATAAGCTATGTTGTTAAAGAGTAAACCAGAATATAAGCCTTTTCTGATATATGTGTCTTCACTATAGCGGACCGCACTATCACCACATCAGAACTGGTTATATTCCTTATTAACTGTATGACTGATTAACAGCAGCACTGCATTTACATTAAAACCTATGTAAGAGTATTTAAAAGTATTTAAAGTGGCATAAATTTCCAGCCAAACCCTGAAAGTTGCTCTCACTTACCTCACATGGTGGCCATTTAATCTTTTAGTGACTGAAACAAACTCTAAATTATTCTCATGCCTTCAAGCACTTTTCTTGTTAAAGTATCAGAGCTTGTCTGGAATAGAAATCATCTGTATAATTTAATGTAAGATCATGTGATCTTCTGACAGACAAAAACACCAGACCTGCTGTCAAGTCAAATATTGAGCTTTCTCTTTTTTCTCTCTTTGTTTTCTTAATGCTTTTGTATATTCTTAAGACAGTAATATTTCAGTTTAAAAAAAAACAGTGTTCTGTTTATTTTTTGCTTGTTTTTAGTGATGTTTAAATGGTGTTGTGCTTAAATGTTTTATATCCAGATCAGCTTTTTCTTTCTCATAAATAGAAATCATTTTACAAGGTGTGATGCCCTCCTTCCTCAGAGGAAATTTACTTAAAATTAACTAGAAAGTAACTGGGTTGTCATCTTGTTATATGGTAGCTCACTGCTGGCATGTAAAATGACAAGCTTATTGCTAAAAAGACTGTCACACAACCTGTTTAAAGCCCTATGAGAGCAGATTTACACCTCCCTGTAAGGCCTCTTTTACCCTTTCACATCAGTCAGCAGTTAATTATAAGTTCTACTTATCAGATTTCAGACAGTTGACATAAGACTGTGTTTTCTTCGTTTGTCAGTTTTTGTTATTTAGAGTGCATGGCTTCATGGAGAAGAAAAAGCTTTTCATATTCATCACGATTCTGATTTATTTACTGTAAATTATTTTATTTTTCATCCATTCAGATCACAAGCACAAAATATAATTTCTCTACTTTGGTCTTGTGCACATGCAGGATTCTCTGCATGCTTTCTCACACACACTCATGCATTCCAGCGATCTTGTCTCCCCCACAGCATTTGGCGGCGGCTAAAGACTGTGACAACGACTCTCTGAGGAGATACAGCTGGACGGCAGACGCACTGGATAATGTCAACCTAGTCTCTTCGCCAATACACTCCGGGTAAGCATGTGCGAAAGTATGAATGGATAAAGAAGGAAGGGAAGAGGGAAATCAGGGACAAGTCTGGGAAAGGACAGAGGGAAAGGTAGTAAACTCGCTAATGTGAACACAGTGTTCTGCAGAATAGTTGGGGAATGAATAGGTGGGAGGGAGAGAGAAGTAAAGGGGAGAAAATTTTGTCTTTGTTGCCATCTATTTGCTAGGTACTCTCTGTCTGTCTTGTCCATTCCCTCTTTCTCATTTACTTTCCTCCTCGAGAAAACGGCTCTCGCCAGCAGCGGTTTCTCTTCACCACTCTCTGATTGTCTGTTCTTTTCAAACTTTGAATAATCTAATGGCAAAAATTGCACTTCCCTCATTTCCAGAAAGAAAGGAACCTGAAAAATGTTCATTTGAAACTCGTACAAGCTACTAGAAAAAAAATCCAAAAATCTGACTAATGTGTGCTTAAGGCTCAAGGTCATGTGAGCAACTGGCCTTTTTGCACAAGCAGTCCCAGCTGTGACCCACCTAACTGTGGAAATGAGGGAGCTGTAATTCAAAGGACTTCTTGGTAATCTTCTTCTCAATGGATATTCCAATGACAAAGCTCTATTGTTGACCTGTCACTCCTGCGTTGCTTTGTCGTCCATCCTGCAGTTTTTCCTCTCCGCTCCCGCAGTACGACAGCAGGTGATTGACTGTGATTGATTGCCCTCTTTTTTCACCACCACCACCTTGTTTGTGTTATCTCCCCCGTTTCCAGTGACATTACACCCTGTCCTCTCTGTTCACCCATAACAACTATGTTTTTTTTTTGTTGTTGTTGTTTTTTTGCTCTCCTCACACATGAACTATGTGGTTACAGACTTGACATAAAGTGGTTTGAATTTTTTTGGTCTTCTGTTTATTTCTTTAGTTTGTTTGGCGGACGTTGTTTGGAGTCTCAAACTGATCTGAATGTTGCAAAATCTGGCTGAATGTGACTTTCTAGAGATTGGAAGGATGCAGGCTTGGGCTTTAGTTGCAGCTGGATCCGAATGTTTTCACATTTCCCACCAGCAAGTTCTACCCTTTGACTGTAAATGGACAGATCAGCTAAAACAGTCACTGATTAATAGCCAGTTAAATACAGACCTCGTGCCAGTTTTTGTGTTTTAAAGTCTGTGAGTGAATCTTTACTTTTGCTGTGGACACATAAAGTTATGAATTACTTTTATACTCTGACTTTTTGTTCAACAGCTGCACACAAACTAACATGACATCTCAGTCACCAAATTGCATGGTGTGGTTCTTTGTGTGTGTGTGTGTGTGTGTGTGTATGTGTGTGTGTGTGTGTTTGAGGTATGGGATTTCCCTCTTCAAAAGGTGCCCTGTGGAGTTTTTCTTGTAAACAAACAAAAGTTATGTTTGCATTGACTCACCAAAATCCGCTGTGTGTGTCTTTGAGGTCTAACAAAAGAGCTGAATGTATTTCCCTGCTCATGAAAAAATTACAAAGTCGAGTATTTTAAATCCTGCCGTGTTCTTCCAGTTTTACTAGCTTGCAGTCTTCTTCTTCTTCCTCTTCGCCACCTGTAGATCAGTGGAAAAGAGTGAAACCATTGGCACCCATGTCCTTGTCCGTGTGCACAAAACTCCACAGGGTACCTTTTAAATTAAACTGAGTTACATGAAGAACTACACTACCTTCTAATATGAGTCAAAAACAGGTTACATTGGAGGCTCCCGTGTTGGTATCTTGGCTTTCTTATTCAAATTTAATCCACAAACAAATTGCACCTCATCATAGAGCATTTTCAGTATAATTTTACTGATTATTCATTTTTCTGGAGTGAAAATGGATATAAAAATCATGATAAACTCTTTGCTCATCATCAAATTTTCATCATTGTGTGGATTGAATTTGCTACCTGACGAAGATGGCTTTATCTTTTTGTTAATCGTACTCAACACTTTTTAAAGCACAGTCACAGCCAACACAGAAACCTCCTCACATTTCTTCCTTCTTCCTTTATCTCTCTCTCTCTTATGCTCACACTTACTTTGTGTTTTGAAGACCACAGCATGGGATGGGACGTCACCTCTCTCCATCAATACTGATGTTAAACCAACATGTATTTTTACCTCTTATTCCATTCCTTTTCTATATACTTCCCTCTCCCTCTTTGGTTATCTCTTTTTCTCCATATATGCTTCTCTTTCTTTCACTTTATTCTCACTTTTTTTTATACTCTCTGCTTCACTGCCTCTCTGTCTTCTATCACTCTTTGTCTCTTGCTCCTCTCCTCCTTTTTTTCTTCCTTTTTCTCTCTCTCCATCAGGTTCCTGGTCAGTTTCATGGTCGACGCCAGGGGCGGCTCCATGAGAGGAAGTCGTCACAATGGCATGCGCATCATCATCCCGCCTAGAAAGTGCACAGCACCCACCAGGATCACCTGTCGACTGGTCAAGAGGCACAAACTGGCATCGCCTCCTCCGATGGTGGAAGGAGAAGGCCTGGCCAGCCGACTGGTCGAGGTCGGCCCGGCAGGAGCTCAGTTCCTCGGGTAAGACTTTCTTTAAAACCTTACTGATATTGTTATTGCTATTTGCTTAATTGCTTTTTTTGTGCACTTCGGTGACTCAGCATCTCCTTCCCTATGCTTCTTGCCATCGCCATTTCCAGCCATCTGCGTTTATATTTAGAAGTGTGAATGTGTGTATGTGCATGTTTAGGTGGAATACCTGCTGTTTAATTAGCAGTTTAAGTGTAATTGTTGCAGTTTGCTCACCCTCAAGCAATCTGTCCTGCTGTGTTTCCCTTTGGTAAAGTAAAGGCAACATCACTACCTAACGTAAACGGAGGCAAAGTAAATATGTGCTCGTGTTTTATATACAATCCTGCTTTATGTCAGGAACTGTGTCACAACCAACGGAAGATATACGTTTATCTTATTCCTAAGACTTGTATCTCCTATTACAGTGTAAAAACAGCAACACAAAATGAAACATACATGTCTGAATCTGGCAAAGATTATTCTGAATTTGGTTACAGGTGGGAGGAGTATGTGGAAGGTTGTGGAGTAGCTCAGCTAATTTGAAAAAAATATGTTTATGGGGACCATAAATACAGAAATAGAATCACAAATTGCTGTGAAACTGATATTTAGTATATTTATTGTCACAACTACCAGATATTCACTCACGGTGTCTAAATAACATCCACTTTGAAATCCATTCAGATGAACATACTTGAACCATGATGGGTGGTGTCAGTAAAGAGTACTTCTAGGGGTATGTTAGACCAAAAAAAAAAAGGTTTGGAACCACTGATGTAGTCTATAAAATGTCAGAGAGTAGTGAAGAATGCCTGAAGTGAAGGTCATGTCTTAAAATTGATTGTTTTTTCCAAGTAACAGTCCAAAAATCCAAAGATATTCAGTTTACAGTCATAAAAAAACAGATAAAAGCAGCAAATATTCATATTTTATAAGTTGAAACAACAATTGATAATTGACTTTAGATTGTGAATCAATAATTAAAATAATAATAATTAAAATGGTTAACTAACTTTCTTTTAATTTATCTTTCCAGTACTGTATTTTTGGTATAACTCCATAATATTGCTGTAGGGTTACAGAAGAAATATGTAGGACATACAGGCTTGTTTTTGGATCTCCTTCAAACTCAATCTTGTTATCTTCAGTTAGTAACAAAACTCCTTGATATTACTTCTCTAAAAATGGCACTGTATGTGCTGGATATACCTACCAGCACCTCTGACAATGTGAGAGAGACGTTGCCATTACTGATATCACTAAATGCTCTGATATCACAAAGATTACTGGAAAGAAGAAAGACCAATCTCCTCATTACCGATACAAAACTGTAGCTCAGTGCTTCTACTGACTTTGCGAGTGTGTGTTTTGTGTATGTATGTGGCCGCGTGTGTGTGTATGTGTGCGTGTGTGTGTGTGTGTTTCCTTATCTTTGTGGCCACAGTAAACTACATCTTCCCAGAAAGCTGCCAGCCCTTAATGAAGGCGAGAGCCTGGTTAGTCCAGTGCTACAGCTGGGACCCAGAGGAACTAGATTTGTTGGGTAGGAACCAAACATAGCATCCAACCCCACTGCTCGTCTCCTTCCTGTACCTCCCACCTCCCCAAGGAAACGACATGAGCGAGGCTGATTCATGCTGATGGATATGATTATTTTACCCATCTCCATTGACTTTAATTTGTTAGGATACAACATTACTATTATATGGTTGCCATGTAGTTTTGGGAAGAAATAAATGACATAGAGATCATTTAAACATGTTTTTGAAGGGAGGACGACTAACATTAAATCAGGAATATGCTTACTTGTATTTAAAGTTGGTGGGAATTTGTTTAAGTTTTAATAATATAAAAGGAAGAGACACAGAATATAGGTTTTACATGGGATTTTAAAATTCTTCCTAAAACTACACAATGTATCTTTAAATCCACTGTGATTACTTTCCAGCCTCTTTCATTTAGAGATCATCGTATTTTTTATTTCAGAGGCTTTCAGTGGGCTTCTGACATCACTGAAAGTAAAGGTTATGATTGGCTGTTTTGGACTGGACTGCGCTTGTTGGGCATGAGCCTTTTCCTCCTCAAGCAAAGCATCATCCTGCTTCCCATGACTGCTGTTACTTTACTTCACCTTTAAGATCAGTTTTATGTCACCTCAAAGTGTGCGCACAGTATGTATGAATAATTCATTTCCAGAGCTGTTGTTAGGAAGAGTTTGGCTGGGTTGACATAAGTATTTTTTTTTTCCAACATGTTTAGAGCATGTTGAAAAAAATCTGAATGAATGTGAGACTTCAGGGCTACAGCTCAGTTTAGAAGGGTTGTTTGGTTTTGCTTATTGATTAGTAGGAAATCAATAAGGATGGACATTCTGTGGTTTTGACTTTAAAAAATATTGAGGCAAACGTTCTTGTAAATCTTGACAATTACTCTATAATTTTATATAGTTATGACTTAAATGATTAACAACCATTGTTTAGTTAGGAATATACATAAATTGAATGATTATTTAATAAGAATTCAACACTTCATCAGGAATGAGTTGGTGTGATTTGATTTCATTTAATTGAGAGTGATGTCTCCCTGGCAACATAAGTAAACAAATGTCAAAAAATGTCTTGAGATTCTGAGGCTGTGTCTGAAATCCCTACCTCCACCATCCCACCTTCACTACTCCCTACATAATAGACAGTCAGTAGTTTACTCAATAGTGAGGAGACAAGAAATTGAGATTTAAAAAACATATTTTACGTAATTTATACTTCTGTAAATTAAACACATTCAAATAAAGTGGCCCAGGGTAAATATAGTGCACTATATAGTAAGTAGAGAGTCATTTTGGACACAGCCTGTCTTATCCATGTATTGCTTAAGTTTGATTGGGACATTAAAATAACTGACATCACCTTTTTCCAACAAAGCACCACCCGTTTTAACCCAGTGAGTAAAGCACAGACATAATATAACCACTCAAAAATTCATGTTGGTGGAAAATTGTGTTTCCCTGAAGGACTCCATCAGTCATAGTAATCATTTTTTCAATCTTTTTTTAGGGGATTTCCCAAGGAGATGATCAATAAATATAGTTCCTCTGATACCGCAACAGTGGGGATTCTGTTTTTTGTTCTTATCTGAATGAAATTGTCCATATTGTAGAGTTTGTTCATCCTTGTGTTGCGATCATGCCTTTTAAATAAGGGCTGTGCAGCTTTCTCCTCACGCTCCTCATTTCATCGCACCTGTCTCGTCAAGTCATGCCACATTATGACACGCTCTTTGAATGTCCCATTGAACTGTAGCACGGCCACCACTGTCATTGTAAAGCAACAATGTCATCAGCCGAACCATTCATTCATACCTGCACAGTATGTCAGTATGTGCCTGAGACCAGTTTCTCCCAGTGTTTCTTTTCATTTAAATTAGCTCAGAGTAGTTTTGTTAATGTTTTATTAGATTTGTAGAGAGAACTAACAAATGAATGCTACCTTCACCTGTGTTAATCCCCTAAATACAGTATCCTGAATTAGATGCTATTTCCTCCATTTGCATTTTTAGATTTAGTTTTGCGTTATTGCCCAAGTGGGACTATACTTTTTTTTTTTTTGTCAAGTGGAAATATCCATTCTAACAACCAAATTGTAAAAAAAAAAAAAAAAAAACAATAATTTGGAGCAAAATGAATAAAATATCATTAATTTAACCATATTTCCATTATATGTACTTTACCAGGCCCGTGATAGTGGAAATCCCACATTTTGGCTCGATGCGGGGACAGGAGAGAGAACTGATCCTATTGCGCAGCGAGAACGGCGAATCCTGGAAGGAGCATCTGTACGACTGTAAGACTGACGACCTCAATCAGCTCCTCAATGGGATGGATGAAGGTAAAGCCTAAGTTAAGACTTTTGTTTTCATGAATTATTTGGTAGAATGAGCCCTTATGTGTAGGATTTAAACATAATTTTTGTTTGTAGAAAGAATAAATAAATAAAAGGTGAAAATTTATGCAATATATGACAGTTTCAGTCCTTCATTCTCAGTGTCCCAGGTTTAACACAACACATGTATTTTCCTTTCCTGTAGAACTAGACAGTCCTGACGAGCTGGAGAGGAAGAGAATCTGCCGCATCATCACCAAGGACTTCCCACAGTACTTCGCTGTAGTGTCTCGGATCCGACAGGAGACCAATCAGATGGGACCCGAGGGCGGGACTCTTAACAGCCGAAGCGTCCCATTGGTTCAGGCCTCCTTCCCTGAGGGGGCATTAACCAAGAAGATCAAGGTTGGACTGCAGGTGAGATATAGATGTTGTTTCCCGTTATCTTTCTCACTCAGGAAGAACGGTGAGCACGGCAGAAGCTAACAAGATGGTATAAACAGTAAACAATACACACAAATGTACATGTAGGTACACAAACACCACTCATTCATTGTCGCCTCCTCCCTCCCAGGCCCAGCCGGTACCTGACGAGACCGTGAAGAAAATTCTCGGCAACCGAGCAACCTTCAGCCCCATTGTTACCGTGGAGCCCAGAAGAAGGAAGTTCCACAAGCCCATCACCATGACAATCCCAGTCCCGCCTCTCTCAGGGGAGGGTCTTACCAACGGCTATAAAGGAGATACTACTCCCTGCCTCCGCCTTCTCTGTAGCATTACAGGTATGTGTGTGTTCGTACTTTGTGACGACATATTTGAGTTTCAGACCTTGAGAGTGAGGACATATTTGGAAAGGGAGACGTTTGGCTGGTGCTCACTTCTTCAAAGGGCTCTTGGACTTGGTTTGGTTGAACTTGGTTTATATTAGAGTTAGTGTTGGGCTAGTCATTTAGTTACAGTATCCAACATCATCTCTGATGTGCATTGCCAATAAACATCCTTAAATCTGCTTAGAAATGATGAAAAAAGACGCTCCAGAACGCGTCTGAGAATCATCACGTTTGCTAGTTTTCCTCAGTATAAAAGTAATCCAGTGATAGTTGTCTGTACATCCATGGGTACACTGCAGACAGGAACAGATTATAGCTAATTTGGCGTATTTTTAGTGGTACCAATTTGCCAAACTGTAAACAAACATAGAGCTCAAGTTGTAGCCTTCAGCTAACAAACTTAATTCTTGGCAATGTTACTCTTCCTGTTTATATCCCCCAAAGCATTGTTAGAACTGTAGTTGCACAACTGAGAGCAATTATCCCGGAAATTGAAGTCAAAGAATAATAATTGGAGTTACAAAAACCATTAATATTAATATACTTTTTCATGCTGCACTATAAATATTTTTATGACATTACTAATGCTCTGAATCTTACAATCCTAGAACATTGACACTCTCCTCTATCAATTCATATATACATATTTGCAATGTGTTGAAAATCACTGGACATAAAGACAAAAAGTAAATTAAATTGGCGCAGGGTTTGACTGCAGTTGGAGGGGTGCAATTGTCTCTGTTGCATCTCTCCACTATCACTATCACAAGGACTTAAATGACCCAAAAAACAGAACATATGATGACATCTGTCTGTTTTTTATTATGTATTTTTAAATGTAGGAAATTAATCTCACAAAAAGAATCTTCAGGATGTTTGATGTTACCTGTATGACTGTCCATTAGGTGGTACATCCCCAGCACAGTGGGAAGACATCACAGGCACAACACCTCTCACCTTCGTCAATGACTGCGTCTCCTTCACCACCAACGTTTCTGCCAGGTGTGAAACACAACATGTGCATGTATCACTGTACACCATGCTTATTCTGAACAGTGTCTTATCGTTTTCTGAATGTTCATCATATCTGTTGTCACTTGTACAGGTTCTGGTTGGCAGACTGCCATCAGATCCCAGAGACAGTGGGCTTGGCCACGCAGCTGTACAGGGAGCTGATCTGTGTGCCCTACATGGCCAAGTTTGTGGTGTTTGCCAAGATGAATGACCCGGTGGAGTCCAGACTAAGGTGCTTCTGTATGACCGACGACAAGGTGGACAAGACCCTGGAGCAGCAGGAGAACTTTGAAGAGGTGGCCAGGAGCAAAGACATAGAGGTACATATTTATGTTTGGTTTATTATCTTTTATCTTTTCTATTCCTGTCAGAATATATTGTTTATGGGGTTTAAAGAATATTCCAACACAAATTCGTAGTCAAGCCCCATATCAGGACATTTATAGGTTTTTACAGCGCTACTTTTTTTAATAGCATTTAACACAACAATTTTTATTTTAGTGATTTCCAGCATGCGATATTGAGCAAATACTTTCATCCTGCATGTAAAAGCTATTTAAAAAAAAGCTATATTATTCAGCTACTTGTGAAAAATATGCTGTACGTGCACAAGGTTCTTGTCCATAGATTATAATAGGTAAACGAAGTTGATTCTAATTTGACAGTCACATGAACTTTGAAGGTGAAGCAATCAGTCCTCAAATGTATTTACAGTGGGTGTTTTAGTTTATGCAGTACAGTTTATCTACATTTAATACATTTATTATATGTTGTTTAACTGATGTAGGTTATCTAATACCAGTATACTTCAAAGGCAGCCAACAGTTCAAAAGCAAGTTTCAAAACCCCTGACAGTACACCTGCGACTAGGGCTGGGCAATATATCGATATTGTAATCGCAAGTGTTGTTTTTTCCTGGTTTAAAAGTCTGCATTACAGTAAAGTAATTTTCTGAACTTACCAGTCCGTTTTATTATTTCCGTTTTATTATATTCACATCACTGATGACTATTTATCAAAAATCTCGGATCAGTTTGCGGTACTGAGTGCTGTTGAAGTTTACACTCTGTATTATGGATGTGGGCCACTTCAAGACCTTATCATGAATCCTTTTAAAAAAAAATGCAATTCCGTAACAAGATTGATGGATTTTGTTGCTGCATCTGACTGTTGTTCTTACCTCACTGATGCGCTCTCTCAGGTTCTGGAGGGAAGGCCCATTTATGTGGATTGCTATGGAAACTTGGCTCCTCTGACCAAAGCTGGTCAGCAGTTAGTTCTTAACTTCTACGCCTTCAAGGAGAACCGGTTGCCCTTCTGTGTCAAGGTACTCTTAAAATACTATCTATCATCACCATCACCTGAAGTATTACATCTCCTTCTCAGGCTGCAATGTGGACCTGGAAGATCTATAAATCAGCATTTAAATCAAAAGTGGCAAAAATTACACTAAGGTTGTCATAATCAGGTACAACAGGGACATTTTTTTTGCTGTTGTAATGTGGTGCTATAGCCAGGATTGTGCTAGTTCTGTTTTATTTTACACTTTATTCTCTTCACACTAGCATCCAATACAATGAACCCTGTCCAAAGGGTTCATTGTATTGAAGTGTATAACCTAGTTCCCTTTGCCACTGCTAAATGACCTCATGTCATTGATCGACCCATTAACTTCACAAACTCTATAATCAATGCTCTTGCATCGTTTGGTGCTCTGTTATTGTGAAAACTGTTCTTGCTGCGTGTGAACTAGATCAGGCACCACTTTATCACAACGCAGCTAATTAGGACCACAGTTAGTTGCAGGGCACTGTGTGGCTAACATTACTTCCAAATATGGCTGTTCGATTAGTCATTGTTCAACAAATGCTCCATTAGAGAAACACTTCAACAGATAGTACAGTATGTGAGAACAAAATCATAGAAGTGTAGTTGTGAGGGAAAGTTGGTGTTGAATTTTGGTCCAAGTGGTCAAATCTTTGTATTTTCTCTTACAAAATGACTCAAAATAATTAATTGTTCATCAAAATAGTTGGCGACTGATTTTCTGTCAGTTGAAAGTGTCTGTCAATTCATTGAAATGAAGTGTCTTTCAATTCATTTAATCGATTAATTATTGCAGTTCTACTTTAATTGTTTCTGTAGTATCTGTTCTTCTGTCTAGTGCTGAAATATATGACTGTATTTAATAAAAACATGGCAAAAATGACCAAAACCTTTTAAACATGAATTATGCACATTTGCAGATACATAAGTAAAAACAGCAATACTCAAGCGTACTGTGTTGAAATTCATGTTCATACTGAAGTACATCAACAGTGACTGTCACCTTATAAAGGCATAAGGTACATAAAGAAGCAATGTTCTCTCTCCAGGTGAGAGACCCCAGCCAGGAGCCTTGCGGTCGTCTTACTTTCCTTAAAGAGTGTAAGACCATTAAGGGGCTTCCACAAACCGCTGTGTGCAACCTGAACATCACACTTCCTGCAGTGAAAAAGGTAACGAAGCGTGAACTCACCGTTCTCTGTTGTCACCTCCATAACCATATTCATGGTTAGGGTAGTTCGGCCCCAATAACACTGATAGAGAAAGACAGAGAAAGACTTTGGCCAAACTGCCGCCACTGTGTCTTTTATCTGTTTAAGGCTTCTCTCTATGTATATTGGTTATCTATGCAGTGGTTTCTCGTCATTGGCTGTTTCATTTTGTTCCTACCTACCTTTTGATTTGGATGACATGCTTTTGGCTGAGGGCTTTTGTGCAAAAGGCTTTTTTTGATGATCAGGCTGGCTTTTTGTGACTGAGTTGATTTGCTGTTTTTGCCGCTGAGTGTTGATGCTTTTTACTTTCTTCTTTTTTTTTTGCTGTTTGTTTGGTCTATGTGGTTTTTTTTTTTTTGTCTTTGCTGAGTTTGCTAAAGTGGCTTCTCTTCTAAGTTGGAGCTTCTGTCAATCACTCCTTTTTCACACCCTGATGTTTCTTTTCCCCCTGCTTTCCATTATGTTACTCCCCCTGTTTCTGCAATGCATCTTGGGAACCAGGAAATGGAATCAGATGCCGAGGATGAGGTAAACCACACCCTCCCCACCATGTGCTATCATCTGCGCTAGATCTATAGCGGCCCAGCTCTGCTCTTCATAGCCTTATTCTTTCCGCTTCTCCAAAGGAAATTTGAGCTTTCCTTGTTCAAAGCAACCTTTTTAGCTGCTCAATTTTGCATGATATATTGTAGATATGAAAAACTACTTGTTTTATGTCCAATCCTTATCCCTTGCGTTGTGATACAAGTGGCTTTGAACTTAAGATACTTACCTTGTCCGTAAGTCAAGATTTAATCTTTATTAACGTTACCTCAAAATCAATTATTTGCACCTTTAAGTACTTAGAGTTTATAGTTTGTAGCCTTATCTTGACTAACTTAAGCTAATTTGACTAACTTGGCATAGTAACAGTTATTGTAAGTAATACTATTAGTGCTTACAAAATAGAGAATGTATAGTAAGTGCAGTGAAAACTCTTAAAGGAGAATATGCTGCTGTGTTATGTAACTGCTAAACATTGGCTTTGTTATTTATGTAATACCAACTAACGCAGACTACTGTGTTTGCTTTAATTAGACACTGTAAGGTCCAATTGTTGCTCATTTGGCAGCACTATACAATTTAGAGTGACCTAGAACTGATAGGTTTTTGTGTTGTTTGCTATTGTTGCAGACTGAAAAGCCAGAGCGACGTCATACCTTTGCATCTCTAGCCTTACGTAAGCGCTACAGCTATCTGGCCGAGCCTGCACTGAGTGAGTTTGACATTTTCACTAACAAACCCTTTGATGACTATAATAATGCCAATTACCGTGGATAAGTTAGTTTATTAACAATTTTAATTAACCTGTAAAATGCGTGATAAGTATAAGTAAGTAGATAGATGTGACTTACCATACTTAATGTAATAAATGCATATTTCTCACCTTACATGACATGCACTGTCCACATGCTTGTTTTCAACATGGTACATATTTTTGCATGGGTCAATGAGTGGTTTTTTAAGTTTATGTGCTGTGCTTGCCCACATTGTGAGTTGTACTTCTGGGTTTGTTTGGTTGTCACTGCTGAGTTTCAGTCCAAATGCAGCAACATCGAAATCTTTCTTTGACTTACCAACACAATGTTGTCAGGCATTTGGGAAGGAGGTCAAAGAAAAATTGTATTTCCTTCTCATTTGTCCCCTCTGAATTTAAAGCTCTTTTGGCTTTGTGATGATGTAGCAGCTTTTCGTGGGACAAACATGCATGTTAGGAGGTTTTGAGTTTGGCTTTCTTTCAGGTGTTATTCTTTTTTTTCCCCCCCAGTTTTTCACAATGCTTGTCACCAATTCTTATCAATCATGCATGACAAAATGGGCCAAAACTTGAGTCTTGGAGAATACATTTTGTCATATTTGTTATATAATAAAAGGAAAATGGAAACTTTTGCAACCCTTGGCTCTAGTGTATCATAGTATCTAAATTATCTTTGGGAAATCTTTCATTATGTAATTTTTGGACCAAACAGATAAAAGGCACTTTAAAAAGCGGATTGAAATTAGAACAAGAATCCATACGTCGATTATAGAACATCTGAAGTCCAAAGAGAGAAGTTGTTTTTGTGTTAATCCTGGTGCATTTGTCTTGCCATTTTTCTGTTGTCAGTTGTGAGTCTACGCCAGTGTCTTTGGAATTTTACTTTGCTGCTGTATGTGCTTTGTTCAGTTTATTCATTATGTTATTGTTGCTGTTGTTATTGTTTGAGTCATCTACCAATCCTGAATCACTCAGGAACACAACTGTCTCTTTTTATAACTCCATCTTCAATCAATACTCAAATATCTTATCTCAGCGCTTCATAAAACTACTGTTTTTCCTTCCTTAATACCAGGACTGCGTCACTGACCAACTTTCCCTCCTCTGATCTCTTTCACATTTTTTCTTTTCCTTCCCCAACATAATTTTTTGTTACCTTTACTATTCCACATTCTTTTGATTATTTTTTCCCATACCTTCTTCATCATTATTTCTACAAATTCATCTGAAGAAACAGCAGTCGAGCGAAGCACAACAGCAAGAACACTGCCTGCTGGTTACTCTCACAAACCTGTCTTTCCAACCAGACCTTACCCACCATGGTCGACTGCTCCTATTACCGTCCCTGGCCAAACAAGGCCCATCGGAGTGGGGGGTTCCCTCACCTCTGCCGATTCACCGGCCGGCTCACCAGCTGCTTCTCCATTGAAATCTACCTGGCCCTTCTCCCCTTCACCTGCATGTCCTGCACCTACCAAAGTCACCCTGGGAGCTCCACCACCACCACCTACCCTGTCGTCCCCAGTTAAATCAGCTAACGACATAATGTCCTCATCCCCCATCAGGTCTTACAGGACTATGCCTTCACCCATTAAAACAGTTGTCCAGCAGGGTCAGTATCCTGTCCAGGCATCTGCCAGCCTTGTGTCCTCTGGAAGCCCATGTAAACATGCCACAGATCCAGCATCTATCAAAAGTCTTGCCTCAGCATACACATCAAGGACTTCCCCACTTCACTCAATACCAAATGGTTATATACCAGAGAAGTCATCAGTTCCTATTACTGCTCCAGAATCGCCAAAGACAACATATAACATGTACAGTTCTAATCTGCCTTTTAAAACTGCCCTTGGGTCCACAGTTGCAACAGATGCAGAGGGACCTTACCCTTCCTCTGTTAAAACCATCTCCGGTTTGTCTTCTTTGAAAACCTCCGTAGATTCAACACTCTCATCCCGAGGAGGGAGGTCATCCCTCCCGTCTCTGTCCTCAACTGGGCAGACGACCATTCCTTCCTCAGAATTGTCCATGATGAATGGATCTGTCTCGCCCGTTAAATATCCATCCCCCTCCTCCACGCCATCTTCCCCTTCCTCTCGCCTTCTCTCAGAGAGAAGCAGCAGCCTCCAGGAGAGGATCCAAGCTACTACCCAAGCAGCAACATCTGGTGTCAGTGCAGCCATAAATGAAGCTATAGACTCTTACTCTGTGTCAGGCTATGGCACTCTTAAATCCTCCTCACGTAGAACTGCAACAGCGAGCTCTGCTTATGGTTCTCTGAGATCTGTAGGTGCCTCCCCCAGCTCGGCTGCTTCATCTAGTACGGTGACTGCACCTGTGTTTTCATTGGCCAACGTCATCCCAGAGACCCCTGTCAAACCAGGGCCAGGGTCTCTCAAAATGGCACTGCCTGATTCCCCTCGTGCCTCGTCCTTATCTCCTTCCTCTTTGTCTTCCTGTGTTACCACATCAAAAATTAATTCCCAATTGAAATCTCCTCCGTTTATCACACCACCCATTATCCATCCAACTGCAACTTCTAACCAGGAGATACTAAAAGATGTAGCGGACATGAAAGAGGATCTAATCAGAATGACAGCTATCCTACAGACAGACACACCAACAGCAGCTAAAACTGTCCAAACATCACGTACAGGTACACCTAAAGAGACCAAGTTGGAGGATGAGGAGCCATTTACTCTGGTGGAGAAAGTGAAAGAAGATTTAGTGAAAGTCAGTGAGATATTACAGAAAGATGTCATGAGTGAAGGTAAAGCTATCTCAGCTAAAGAGAGAGCCTCAGAGGATGAATGGGAGGAATTTTCTAAAGATGAGATTGAGGAAGCACAAAGAAGTGCCCTCTCAGACTATTACCCTCCTTTAGATGAAAACACACTGCTGCTCAAGCACCAGTCCATGTCAAGCAAAGACTTAGAGTTGGCTAAAGTAGTAGATTTTTTAACAAATGACATTGGTGCTAGCTCTCTCTCCAAAATGGCAGAGTTGAAATGTAGGTATGAGGAGGAGGAAAAAAGGGAAGGTGAAGAGAAACAGAAACGTGTTCTCAAGCCATCTATGTCAATACAGGAGCATAAACTAAAAATGCCTCCACCAGTCTCAGGCATGCTCAGGTCTCCCTCAGAAAAGGACCTAAGTAAACTTGCTGAATCATATCAGGGGACGGACACTATTTTGGAATCACCCGAGGACCTGTCTCATGAGCAGGATAAGAGTCCCCTGTCAGACAGTGGGTTTGAGACCAGGAGTGAAAAGACACCCTCTGCTCCTCAGAGTGCAGAGAGTACAGGACCTAAGCCTTTATTCACAGATTCACCCATCCCTCCATGTGTGACTGAGACCAGGACAGAGGTGGTCCATATTAGGAGCTATGAGCAGCCTGATGATCCTTGTGAGCCTGTCGTCATGGAGGAAGCTGCATCTGCTCTTCCCCCTATAGAGCCAGATGCTGCTTCAACAAACTCCATCAAAGCATTACAGATGAAAATGCCAGAGGAGGACATGATGAACAAAAGCATGTGTCTTAAAGAGGAAACTCATATTACTACTACCACAAGAATGGTCTATCACAAGCCCCAACTGACTGATGGTGCAGAGATGATAGAGGAAGCTATGTCAGTTAGAGATATCATGAAAGCTTTCCAGTCAGGTAGGGACCCATCTAAAGAACTGGCAGGCCTTTTTGAACACAAAGCTAACCAGGATTCTGTCAAAGGCGATGAGCTGACTCCTAGATTTCTTGACAGAGACATTAAATCCAAGCCCAAAGTTGAAAGAATAATTGAGGTTCATATTGAAAAGGGCCACAGCACAGTAGAGCCGACTGAGGTTATTTTCAGGGAAGCCAAGAAACACCCTGAGCTTTATCTCTACAAAGGGGACCGTGGAATTAAGGAATTTACTGATTATGATGAGGTCCAACAGGAAGAAGAGGAGCTTACTGCCGAAGAATCCCTGCCCTCCTTCCTGGAAACTTCTCGTGTAAACACTCCAGTGTCACAGGAGGAAGACAGTCGCCCAAGCTCTGCCCAGCTGATGGCAGATGATTCATATAAAGCTCTGAAATTATTGAGCCAGCACTCCATAGAATATTGTGATGATGAGCTGTCAGAGATCAGAGGCGAGTCATATAGGTTTGCTGAGAAAATGCTCCTCTCAGAAAAACTTGATGTGTCATCGATGTCTCACTCTGACACAGAGGATTCAGCAATGGTGACTGACAAAAACCGCCACCTAATTTCTGAGGAGAGTGGTAGTCGTAGTACTGAGAGCATGAGTCAGCAGCATGGTAGCCCCAAACGAGAGTTTGTTTCTAAGTCATCAAAAGATGGGTCCCCTAAATCAGGTAAATTCATGCACAGGGATGACCCGTCGCAGTTTGATAAGGTGACAGTGCTCCATTATTCCACAGAACAGGGCAGCCCCAAACATGCTGTTTGGATGCGATTTACAGAGGATAAACATGACAGGAGCAGGGATAGGCTCCTTTATGAGGATAGGGTGGACCAAACTGTAAAGGAAGCTGAAGAAAAACTCAGTGAGGTATCACAGTTCTTCCGCGACAAAACAGAGAAGCTCAATGATGAGCTGCAGTCCCCTGAGAAAAAGCCTGTGAGACGAGAGCCAAAGGAGCCCAGGTCCTGGCCTAGCTCAGCCTGTAGTAGCCCTGAGAAAACACAGCAGAAACCTAAGTCAGGAGAAGAGGGGTTCAGTAAAAGCAAACTCAGGGAGCCTTCTGTTGGTAAAATATTTGGCAGCACCACAACACCTGAAAAGAAAAGCTCTAGCTTACCAAGCAGCCCTCAGAAAAGCATGCTGTCTCATGTCAGTGAGGATAAGACCAGTGTGTCTGAACCCCCTTCTCCCGCTCATGTAAAATCAACATCCAAAGTCAGTGCTGTGAGGATGAAGTTTGAATCTGAGGCTCAGAAACAAAGTCAGTCTAGTCCATCCAAAATCCCTCCTCCAGTGCAGCCAAAACCTTCAATAAAGAAATTACAGGAGAGCAAACTTCCTGTTTATCAGTTATTTGCAGGAGGAAAAGGGTCAAAAGTATCTGAAACATCAGAAGAAGAAAGTCCTAAAAAAGATGTTGAGAAGGACAAATGTGCTACCACAGCCAGCAGTAAACCTGCTTTGAAATCATCAACATCTAAAGCCCCAAAACAGACAGAAGACAAGCTGCCATACAAAAGACAAATTAGTGAACCTGAGACTGACAAAGCCACTACGAAAGGGAAAGATGTTCATTCTAGTTTTACTCGTGAAATTAAAGAAAGCAATAAAGGTCAGAAAGTTCAGACACCTGTTATTCAAGACACAACTAGAGCACTAGAGAAAGACAGTGGTGCTAAAAAACACCAACAGGTCACAAAAAGTGAGTCTGCTTCCAATGAAGTAACAGCTGAGGTACCGAGAAAAGATGGTGAGGAACCACTAAACAAAAACCTCAGAAAAAAGACAGAATCTCAAATTCCTGCAAGAACACCACCTTCTTCTTTAGATAATGAACTCACAAAGAAACATACAATAACTAAACCATCACAGATACCTACATTATCTAAAAGCAAAATACAGACAATCCTTGAGACATCCCCAACAAAAACAGATGAAAATCTAACTTTTGAAATTCTAGATAACGCCCCCAAAGATGCCAACTTCAATAACCTTCCCAGCCCTCGAGAAACACTTGAGAAAGTCCTAACTCCTCCAGCTGCTGTAACAACCAAAGAGAACTTCAAAGGCATTAAAACATTGCCTGTTTATGTTGGTGTCCAGGTGGGCAGGCAGGCAGAGAGGGAAGCCAAAGGGGCTGTGTACTCAGTCAAACAGAAATCAAACTCGGCTCTCAGTCCCATAAGCCCTGATGATGACACACTAGAACAGGTCTCTTTCATAGACAGCTCAGGGAAAAGCCCCATTACACCAGAGACCCCCAGCTCTGAGGAGGTCAGCTATGATCTCACATGTAGAACCCCTGATGGTTTTATGGATTTTTTGTCAGGGAAACCCAGCCCCATCATGGAGGTTTCGGAAGAATCAGAGGAAGATGACCAAGGCAAAGTCAGTTTCTCTTTTAAAGAGGCCCTACCAGAAAGTAAAATGAGTGTTCATGCAGCCCAAGCAGACCTTGCTAATGCTAATGAGCAAGAAACAAAAATTACTGATAACCAGCAGGAATTAACAAATAATTTCAACCTGCAAGATACCACAATCAATGGCAGGTATGATGAAATAACAGGGCAGGAGCAACAAGAAGTCTCAAAAGACAAAGGTATTGCATATATTGAGTTCCCTCCCCCACCTCCTCTGGACTCAGCCTCAGAAATTTCAGACACAGAGAAGAAAGGTTCTTGTGCCTCCTCAGAAACTGAGACAGAAATGATGGAGGTAAACTTACAGGAAGAACACGACAAGCATCTTCTGATGGAGCCAATAATACGTATCCAACCCCCGTCTCCAGTGTCACCAGTAGAAGACAGTCACTCAAATGCAGATGATGATGATGAGGAGTCAATCTTCCAACCAATACCCTGTAAGAAATTCACTTTCAAAGTTCCTGAGGAGGAGGGGAAGAAGAGGGAGAGGGAAAAGGAAAAGGCGTCTAAATCAAAAAAGCAAGACAAAAATGGAAACGACAAAAATGGAAACAACAAAGAACCCAATGGTGGGACCAATGGCTCCAACGGCTCCAATGGTTCTAATGGTTCTAATGGAAAAGCAGATGAATATGAATATGAACAAAATGGAAATGACCAGTCCATAACAGACTGTTCAATAGCCACAACGGCTGAATTTTCTCATGACACCGATGCAACAGAGATAGACTCCCTAGATGGATATGAACTTCAGGATGAGGATGATGGCCTGTGCGAGCAGGCAGATTTAAGGCTGTTTGGCCTTCCAGACAGCCGGAGAGATGTCTGGGCATCGGACACATTTAGGCCCTCTGACCGATGTTTTCCCCAGACAAAACTTGAAGTTATTGAAGAGGAGAAAACCCCAGAGGAATGTCAAAAGGAAACTGACAAAAAAGATACCCCTTCAAATGGTGGAAAATCTGATGATAGTGGTAAAGATGGGGTTAGTCAGGAACAAAAACTCTCAGAGAAAGAGGGATTTTCAGACACTTATTTTAGTTATAAGTTAGAAGAGGAGTTTAACTCTCCTTTTAAGACTGTTGCTACTAAAGGGCTGGATTTTGACCCGTGGCCCAGTAAAGGTGGAGAAGAAGATGTTGTTGACATGGGAGGGACACGGGGAAGCAATGGTGAGCCTAAGCCTTTTGGACTGGCAGTTGATGACCAGTCTCAGGCCACAACACCAGACACTACCCCGGCCCGAACACCAACGGACGATAGCACGCCGACAAGCGAGCCAAACCCATTCCCCTTCCATGAAGGGAAGATGTTTGAGATGACACGCAGTGGTGCGATTGACATGAGCAAGAGGGACATGGTGGAGGAGAGGCTCCAGTTTTTTCAGATTGGTGAGCATTACTACTCGGCGGGCAGGTACAGGGTCAGGGACTCAGAGGGAGATGCTTCCTTAAAAGACGGGGATCAGGTTAATATTCAGGATCCCACAGACACCTTTACAATCCCTCAAGTCTCTGTACAGACTACTACTGTCCAACTAGAAATATCAAATGTGGCTGGCAGTTACAGCTCATGCAGAGACTCGACTTACACTGAGCCTAAATTCTCCACTTTTAGAACAGGATTCAAGTCGTCATATGATAAAACCTCTGATGTTTCAAATGTCGGTTCTAAATGTAGAGGAACAGGCACCTTTGATTATTCTAATGACACAACCTCAGGAAATAAAATAGATAGTTCTTATTCTGCAACTTCAAACTATTCAGATTATTATCATTTTAATACATCAGACATGACAGACAGTTATTTGAATAACAGACCATCAGGGATCACAGATTATTCAAATTCCAGATTTGATCCTTTAATTGATTTCAGTACATCAGAACAGAGGGATTATTTGGATAGGACCCAAGAAAGTTTGAACACTTATTACCAAAGCACACATTCTCCTTCAGCACCTTCACAACAGATTAGCAATCCCCAATCATGCAGCAGCAATACTAGTAGCAGCATCCCTGACTTCCATTATGTCCATTCAGATGTCATTCAGACTGGCAATATTGTGTTCAACTTGTTGTCCTCTTTAGGACCCACTCTGCAGGAGGTAGACAGGATAGAAGCATCCTTCAGCCAGCTAGAGGAGAACAGCAGGGAAGGCAGTGTGATTACTAATGTAGCAATAACAAACACAGGAGCCAAAGAGGTCAAACACCACATATGCAAGTCTAGGTTACCAGTGAGGGCGCACAGCCACAAACTATGCAGTCAAAGTCGACCAATAGTGAAAGACAAGGCACAAGAAAAAGTCAGGAAATATGCAATGCATAAAGTCAGGGAAAGATTGGACCCTTTTGCGAATTTATTTCCTAAATCTAGAATCCCAATAATGAAAGCCATGAAATACTCCTCTTGTTCTAGAGAGCAGAAGCAAGTTAAACCCAAATCTGTGGTCAGTAATAGAAGTGTTAAAACTTCCATGGGTAATAAACAACTAACTAAAGGCAGATCTAGCACTGAACACAGATATAGTTTAGCCAAAACCCCTAGTATAAGTAGCACAAATGGGAAATTGAGAAAAAGCAGTGCAGCGGCCCCAGATAAATTTACAAAAAGGCCTGTCAGTGGCCAGAGAGCCAACCTTTTGGACCAAACCACTCCCAAGGAGGCTGAAACAAAGTTAGAAGGGAAAACACTGCCCACTGAGGATGAAGAGAGCTGCAGCCTCAGCACTACCAGGAATACTTCCATGTCAGAACCATCTAGAGCCTCTAGAAGTTCCTGCCCTTCACGCACCTCTACCTCCACCTCCACCAGCACCACCACATCAACACCATCTGCTAGAGATGTGAGAGCTGAGGTTGAGCAGGCCAACAGTGAGAGGATGAGGAGGAGCAGGAGGAAAAGTAGGCGGACACTTGGAGGGAAGGCGCATGAGCAGAAGGAGAGTCAGGTTGATCAACCAATCACGGCTCCTGTCACGGAGAACGAGACTAGTTTGTAAACTCTTTCTAAACACTTGTTATACCTTACATACTGTACATATATATATCTTTCTCTATAAGATGCATGTAGCTGTTGTGGGTGCTTTGTGATGTGATGCAAGTGTAGCTGTCACTTTTTCCTGTCATTCTTGTTATCTGTGTTCTGTGCCGTCTGATTTAGACATGGAGGTTAAGGTTAAGACACGGAGAATCGATGACAGAATCAGCTATACCCAAAATTTGTTTTGGGATCAAGCAGGATAATTTATTTAGCATAGATAGCATAATTTCATGGTGTTAGATGTTAGGAAAAGGGGTGTCAATAAATGTGCTATGACACTGGATCAATTACTTCATCAAAATAATGACCAGCTACAGTAGTGAGAGCTTTGAAACAGACTACGGGTATGTCTTTGTGGTACAGGTTACTACGGTTTCAGTAATATCAGCAAACACTTTTTAGTTGTCAGTATCCGTGTGAAGGAAAGCACACTTGAAGGGCTGAGTTAAAAGTGCTTTACAGGCTACCACACATCCTCAGTTTCATTTCACACTAAAGATGAAGTTAGCCTCCCACCTCCCACACATGACACAACACCACTCACCTCCACTGTAGACACGATTGAGACCTAGATTCAAATGATTATTTTGGGGGAAATACGACCTTATGTTTGTTTTGGTCTGCTTGCCTGGTTTGTAGATCTTTTGGTGGTGCTTTTGCTGTATGAGAACACTGTGAAAAACAATTCATCGGCTAAACTTGACAATCACATGCATGTCAGCTGCAGAGTGTCAGTGTAGTCAGTCATTTGCAACCTGGTGGGAAAGCTAATGCAGCTGGATGACTTTTGATTTCAAGTTGAAGCCATAAATTGCTTTTTATCAGTGTGAGGGAATGTTGCCTGATAGTAGATCGTTTGTTGTTAGTGACGTGATACAAAAACTCTTATACTCTGATACTCTTGCTACTAATACTAATTCTACTGATCATCAAACATTTTGGTATTAAAGTATGATTTTTGATTTTCCTTTTCTGGCCTCACAGATCCTCGTGCTTTTGATTCTACCTCGTTATCAGCGGATATGCATTCATAGTTACTACAATCTAGTTGTGTTAATGTTTCTAGTTCACTCGCTCTGCCTGTAATAGTACAGTGTTGTCCTCATTTTTGTTTAAAAACCAGTGCGGATGGTCTTGTGTCTCATCCAGAAGGAATACGATCATTTCACAAAGCTTGATGATTTAAAGTCATGAAATATAATATGGCCCCTACTGTCCATTGTAAAACATAAGCAAAAATCCTTTCTTAAAACTTGATCAATGAGGATATTTTGGCCAGAAAAGCTTTTTTTCGAGAGGTAAGACATGGGACAGTGAGCTAAAGTTAGTCTTTGTTTTATCACCAACACTACTGGGTTTGATATGAATGTTACATTTTTCAGAAAATGGCATAAAAGAGACAAAGATGTTGTTTAATTAAGTAGGTGCCAAATAGGTATAACAATCAAATCACATTTAGTTGAGTCTGCAATAGACAAACTTTCAGTTCACAATCCCAATCTATTTCTTTTATTAGCTGTCATGCTCCCTTCTGCAGCCGTTTTTTTACGGGAGCCATTTTGTGTGTCTCTTTCGTGGGACCACATTTAATTAATTTGTTTGGATTTTTTAATATCACATGCTAATTGTCTGTGTCCTGACCTCCCCTGCTCCCTCGCACAGGCCCTCAGAGTCCCTGTGAGAGAACAGACCTCCGTATGGCAATAGTAGCCGACCACCTTGGACTCAGCTGGACTGGTGAGCCTAAACACACACACACACACACACACGCCCACACACCTCATTTTTACACACTTGGTAAGACACAAACAAACACATACAACCCAAAACAAGCATGACACAATACAAGAATTTAATTATAGTAATATTTATGAAAGGGAGACGTAGCTGCAATGATGGTGTTAAATCATTTTCATCTCAATCTTTTCAGGATTCAGTCCGAGACTAAAACTCTCTGCACTTATGATGTATTCAATCTGCTCAGTGATGTACATTGAATATGATTATCATGAATTGTAAAGAACACCCACATGTGAATGAATCAGCCGGATTGTGTCCAACTCTCAAATCTCATCAGTTTTACAGTGTTTGTGGCCATCTGGTGGACATATAGTATAAAGAAAATCTTGCCTGAGCAGTACTGCAGTGGCATTTAAAGTCACATACATCATCAACAATACACATGCGACATAAGTGCGTAGGCACATCAGAAAAACTCAGTTGACAGTGTGACTTTTAGAAATGTTTAAAATGTAAACATCTCATGTTATTGAGAAATATTAAGAGCAGGCACGGGTGAAATAACAGGAATAAATGTATCAGAATTGTATGTTAAAAAACTTATAACAATATATTTCTATTCCTTCCTGTTATGCATCTTTGTGTTTGAGTGTTTTTAAGAGGAAGAGTGGGATGATTTTATATAAATATTGTACTCCAGCAGCGATAAGGGTGTGGCCTCTGCAGTTTAGTCCAAGCCTGACCACCTGCACTGCAGCACTGCCCCACGCCTTGCCTGCATGTCTCTGCGTGGGTGTTGTGTGCGAATGCACTGCAGTCATGTGTTCACAGGCGACTGTCTTTAGTGTGTATGAGTGTGAATAGTGTGCTTTGCTGTCCAGTGCAGTGAGTGACTGAGTGCTCAGTAGAGGAAAGGAATCTAATCCATATTTAATGCATGTTGCAGAGCCGCAGTGAACAAGTAGCTCCACTGAACATTATGTTCTCATGGTTTTAAATTTATGGCCCGCATGGCTTGTCTGTACAAGCAGTGTTTCCCTGCTTCATTAGCATCAGACTGCATTTGGCAGTTACAATCATTTAGCAAATGAGTACAAACTAGTTAGGACGAAGAAAATAAATGACAACAAAAGTATTGACACAAATCATAGTGATGTTTTCAGCACCACAGTTTGATCACATAACAATATATCTAATGTTTCATAAGCAATCAAATGTAGCTTGAGACATCTGTTGGAAGGTAAATGTCATTTGGTTATGATTGCAAACCTTCACCATCTAATTTAAAATGCCACACTCAACATATATCTTTTCTCGCTCATTATTGTTATTGTTTTCTCTGCATTTCTACACATATATTTGTTGCAGCAATTTGTTTATATCACATCAGTGTGTCAGGAATTAGCTCTTTAACAGACAACTGTTTCCTAAAGTTTTTCTGTTTGTGGAGATATTTTGTGCACTGTAACACCCTTTTGCGATTTTCTTTCAGCAATTGAATAACACACAACACACCTCTTGATGGATGATAAATCACACGGCCTCATTGTCACTTCATCATTCTTTTGCACTGGTGGCCCCAGTAGAAATTAATCTACCCCCTGAGCTACAAAAAAAAAAAGCCTTGCGTTGGTGTTATTTTCTCAGGAAAAACAAGTGTTTTGTGGTGTTTGTCTCTGTTACAGAGCTGGCCAGGGAGATGGATTTCTCTGTGGAAGAGATCAACTTCATCAGAGTGGAGAACCCCAATTCCCTGACAGCACAGAGCTTCATGCTCCTTAAGAAATGGGTGCACAGGGACGGTAAAAACGCCACAAGTAAGCAGCACGTCTATTTGTGTGTGTCTGTATTGTGTCCATTGCAATTAATATGCATGTCTTCTTTTCGTTGTTGACGTTATCATATATCAGAGTTCATATTTTAAAATGAGTCGATATAACTGACTATATTAATGTTTTGTGGTGTTACAACATGACATTTGAAATTAGTTCTTGTCGTGTAATTTGTCTCTCTCTTTCCTCTCTAGCGGATGCTTTAACTGCGGTGCTGACTAAGATCAATCGGTTGGATATTGTGACTTTGCTGGAAGGGCCCATATTTGACTACGGTAACATTTCAGGCACACGCTGCTTTGCCGATGATAACGCAGTATTCCCGGATCAGTCCGATGGTAAAGTGTAGCCCACCCTAGCTGAACTCTCAGTCTATCTCTCAGTCTATCCCTTCACCCTTCTTCACCTCCTCACTAAGCCAGATAGTCAGACCTGACTGCGTAAATAAATACAGAACCAATAAGGCTTGACCAAACAATGCAAGTTAATTAGAACTTAAAGAAAATCACTTAATGCTCCAGTGGGTTCACTGAGCCAATTTCAGTTAATGGACCAACAGGTAATAATAGCATTAGACGTGTCTTTTTTTAAGCAGTCACCCCAGAAATCCATTTTTTTTTAAATAATCTCTAAAAGGTGTTCTTAGTACATCCAACATTAATGATTTTAATTAAATGCATAACAGGAAAATCTGTACCATTTTGGGTGCATGAGACTTTTTAGTATGTGTGACTGTTTTTGTAAACTGTTCTGAAGCATGCACCTGAATGAATCCGTGTCTCTGAGTTAGAGCACTGGTTCATGATTTGGTTTATCAATAGTTATGTTTATGTGTATGCTACATTACACGTCTTCAATTCATACTCTCCAACACACTTCTCTGTCAAATTGTGTCATATTCTATTGGAAAATACATAAAAACATAATTATAACAACCAATTTACAAAAATGGCATGCTTGCTTCAAGCAGTACTTTTTTCTCTTTCCTTCTACCTTTCTCTCTTTCCTCTAATGAAAATTAAATGTGGCAGCTACTATTATTCTCTGATGCTAACAGTCCTAATGAGGGCCATTTCAGAACTTTGACACCAATGTGCCTTCTGTTACAGTTAGATGAATATAAATTATTCCTGCTTCTGGGTATCAGGCCCGTTAATCTTTTGTTTACAAAGTTACCTCTACTCCCTCCTTGTCATGACATCAGATTATTCACACATGCCCAAATGGCTGTCTTTTCCGTAGCCTTTATTGCTAAGGTTGTTCCACTGGTTGTTCATGTTGTCCTTCTCGTGTATTTTGGATTTGGGCTCATTGGGAAGGGGGCCTAAAAGAGACAGAAGCTAAAACGGCCTGAACTGAGGGGCTGAATAAACTGCCAGTATAAGATAAATAAGGAGCTTTTTGAACTGGAAATCATGTAAAGATATTTGAGTAGAAAAACCTGGCAATGTGCATGATACGTCCCCTTTAAGGTTTGCGATTAGAGATAAGATTAGAGATGAATGTTATCCAGGCACACTTCTAGACAAAATTCTGAAATGGGTCTCATCTTAACTCAAGAATTAACAGTGGAGCAAATATGTCTTAAAGTGAAGTCCATGTTTGATTGAATGAAATGCATGGCTATGGCTTTGTGTGAGAGGCTGCCTGCTTCTGATGTTGTTTGCTCACTAGAATACACTTTTAACACTCTTCAAATAGGTGAAGCTTTTTCAACACGTCCATGAGTGTCCACGAGCGTTTTGCACTGCGCATGTCGATCAGGGTGTGTTCTCTGTCCTGGGTGACACTCACAGATGAGTTGAAAATGAAACACCTTTTTCTCATAGTGTACAGTGTATAATTATGCTTCTGTGTCACTGCTGTTAGCTGTACTGTACCTGTCATCTCCTGGGTTCCTCCGAGCCTCTCAGCCTCTACGCTCCACCGTAGCTTCAGCTGCTTTGAGACCAGCAGACTCCCTGCCTCCTCCTGCTCCTCCTCCTGCTCCTCCTCCTGTTTCCTCTTCTTGCTTCTGAGTGACTAATTCCTACAGCAAATTCCCTTGCCAACGCTAAGCACCACTAACCAGCTAACTCCCACCAATGGCTACCTTTTGCTAACTTCAACAGCTTCTGACAAATGACTGCTTTTAGACTGCTAAAGCTGTTACTTTAACTCAGGCTGACTAGAATAAGACTGCAATGCAACAGCGCCCCCTGCCCACAGCTTGAACTTGAAGTTATGCGGGACACCAGCAATCTTAAAGGATAAGGATGGTGATTACTTATATTTTTCTTATTGTCAACAGAGCTTGTTGAGAACACCAAACCAACAATGAACTGATCCAACTTACATCCAAAGCCTGATTTATTTTATTCCTCTGTGCTGTAGACCTCCATTATTGTCCAAAAAAAAAATATTAAAAACATGTCAATGAGCCACACTGCTGTTAGTTTGTTTAGAAATGGCTCAAAAGATGAACACAGTGCTATTTACAAAGCTTCACTAGCTTGTTGTTCTGCATATCAAAACCTCTGAACGTTTATACTTAAGTTCTTTGTGGAATTTACAATGTAGTACAAAATTTTGTTGACAATAAGAGAAATATAGAATATCCTTTAAGCCTCTCTCTTCTGCTCACCACAGCACTAACTGGATAGCATCTACAGCTAAGGCTTTAATATTAGCGTGGCCTCTATTTTACAGTAGCTGTAGCTTCTGTTAAGGAAACCGAGGTCATGTCCTGAGTGTTTATATTCAACAATTATACACATATGGCACATAATGGGTTTCAAAAGGCTGATTCGGGTTTTAATTTGACCATTTATGGAAAGGGATTTATTATTTGTCCACTGGAATGATATTCCTGGCAGCATGAAGATGGTTTCATACACCTAAAAAGTTAAATTAATAATAAAAAATACAATATGTGAAAAGAAAATCTGGGCTGGCTAGCCTGGCTACGATCCTGCCTTTCTGCATCCCCCCTTTATCTCTCTGTGTAAATGGATTTGCAGCTCAACAGACTTTTGACTTCTTAGATCCCCAACAAAGCCAGAATGTGACTTTAAAAAAAAATGTACAACTGTATCTGTTTGAAAGAAGCTAATCTGAGAAATATATGGAGTGGACATCATTCATCTCGGATGTTTCTCCGGCTCTTCCAAAAGATGCTTCTGTTGCTGTTGACTAAGAAGTCTGCTCTGCTTGTCGAGTGAGATAAGCAACCTCACGGTTCCGAGGAGCCGTATCTTCGCTTCTGCAGCTTCCAAAACATTACATCTCCGTCATTCATATTTCCATCTCGTTGTCTCTCTGCACATTAATAATCTGTTTGGTTTTTACATGCTGTGTCTGTCTTTTCATCAAGTTTTTTCTAACAGTTCTGCGTTTTGTTTTTTTTCTCCGTGTGAACTGTGATTATTGGAATAGCTCCAAAACTTCTTAGATCTCCTACATTCCCTCTCTGTCCTAAAGTGTCTCCTCCCATCCATTTTCTCCCTCAGTCCTCCTCTAAACCTGCCTCTTCTTCCTCTCCCCTCTTTTATCCCAATATCAAATCTGTCAGTTTTTCCTCTCCTCCTGCTGTCCCTTCTCCTGCCTCCGTCTTTCACTTTCCCTCTCCCCCTTCCACACCTCCTGTTTACCTTATGCCCATCGCTCCTATCCTTCCTCACATCTTCAATTTGCCTTACTCCCCTACTCTTCTCTCCTCCCCCCGAAGCCCATTCAGCTGCTCCCCATTCTTCACTCCTCCTCCCTTCATCTCTCGTCACCCTCCTCCCTTTTCCTCCCTATCTTCTATTTCTCCTCTTGTTCTTTGCCCTCCTCCCCGCTCTGCCTCTCCTACAGTTCAGTCTTCTCCCCCCCTTCCCTCTGCCCCCTCCTCCTGCACCTCCCACTACATGTCTGCTCCTTCCTCCCCCACTTTTTCATCTCCTCCTACCACCCATCCATCACCCTCTCCTGTTTCTCCTCCTTTCCCCTCTCCTTCCTCTTCTTCTCCCCCCTCTCCCTCTTTAATATATGTCTCCTTTCCTCCTCCACTACTTCCCACTTCTCCACTTTTTCCCTTAACTCCCCCTTCTTCCCCTCCCCTCCCATCCAATTCCCCTTTGCTTCCTACCTCCCCTCCATCCTCTCCCCTCCCCCCTGGTATCCCTCCTTACTTCAGGAGAGATCGCTCTGTTCCTGAGCTTTACATCTAGATGCCTATTGGTGGCTCTGCTCTTCTCTGCCTTTTGCTAAAATCAACACAACTAACCTACCTGAATTCTACTCTTCTACGCTTTTGCTCATCGCATTCTTAAAACTGACGTGTTCATTGAGACATTGAGCCGAAATCAAACCCCCTCACTAATTTCACCACTGCTGCATTTCAAATGAAATTAGTAGCTCGGAGTCTGAGGCTGGGTCTGAAGATAAGTGCTTTTGCAAAAGGCTCGGCAGACTTAAGTGCCAGTTTGAAACTTTGCAGATGACGTTAGTGTGACTGAGTGTTCATCTAAATTTTTACATAAATAGAGAAGTGTTAGTTCCTATTTTATGTCTTATACTCTGTCTTCGGTACTGTCATTTCTGTTTCCATCTCCTTGTGATCTGGTCATGTGTCTTTTTTTGTAGCGCTTGTTCAGAAGTCACACAGTTGTTCCTTAAAGCTGCACTAATTCATTTTTTTTTATTTTAACAATGGATCAAAAGACTACATGTAATGTGAACGGTTTTCGCTTTGATAACCCCACAGAGAATTATCACCTGACTCTGTAGCTCCCCTAAATCTTCAGATCTTTTTAGCCTCTTTTAGCGTTTTATTTTGGTTTTCTGGCCTGTCGACTTAATTCTAATTGAACTCATTTCCAACTGCAGCAGGCAGCCGTTTTAATCAAATGAGCTGCACTGTTCGCTACCTACGAGACTGAAAAAAGTTAGCCACTAAATGGTGAAGAAAATGAAGCATCGAGCAGCTACTGCAGAGAGTCAGACATTTTCCTCAGGAGTAGGTTGAGACTAAAACAGAGCTACAAGGAGAGTGAATATCATTAACATTACATTCAGTTACAGTGAAATCTAACAGTCACTGTAACAACTTTATGTCTTTACTTAGTATCCAATGTTGTGTTTTGAGCATGCGCTGCTGCCCTCCAGTGGCCGAAACAATGAATTAATGCAGCTTTAAAGGGTATTGATGTTACACCTGTGTAGCTTTTGAACAAATGCTACCCTTTTGATAGTATTGCAAATGTTTCAATATAAGTGTCACCTCTCATTTCATCACCTCCACCACTCTCTCCTTCCCTCCCTCCCTCCCTCCCTCCTTTCCTCCCCTCCCTTCTTTTATCTTTCCCCTCCCTCTTCAATCCCCTTATCCTCTAATCCTTTACTCCTGCCATCCACCCAGGATACCAAAATATAGATCTGGAGCTGAAAACCCCCACAGAACTGAACTACGAGCCCCCCACCCCACTGCGCTCAGATGAATTCTTTAGTGAGGGCGATGCTAGTGTAGACACCCCTAGCAAGACCACCCTTACTAGACCTAGCGACCTCTCTCTCACTCAGACCACCAGTACCTCCAGCAGCAAACCCATTACTGTCGCTCCAGGCTCCGGCAATCTGGAGCCCCCCATTGTTGGGGAAGAAGATACAACCTTGACCGCTAGAGAAAGAGGGATGTCTGAGGAAGAGAAGACGGAGGCGGTTTCTTCTGAGTGGCCAGATAATGACAGAAGGGCAGTAGAGCAGCAAGGAAAGGAGACAGACGAGCATGCCGAGGCCTTAGAGAAAGAGCTGAAGACAGGGCAAAGTGTTGTTTTGGAGAGTCAGGGACGACACCAAAACGAGGATGCTGCCCCAGAAACTGGTCGCGGAAATGGAAGGGAGGAAGAAGAAGAAGAGGAGGAGATGACCGAGGAGAGGCTGCTGAGTCTGCTGGAGGATATCAAGCTGGAGGGAGGCTTGGAGGACGAGGAGATGACAGAGGAGAGGCTGAATGCCATAATCGAACAAGTACGGCAAGCAGAAAGAGAAATGTCTTCAGTTCCAGGCTGGAGAAGCGAGACGTCCGGCGCAAAAATCGAGTCGGCAACCCCTGGCCACAGCCCCAGCACTGAGGGAGTGAGGTAGGATCTGTCCATTTTTCTGTTTACACATTTACAGAACAAAGTTTACAGGCTTCCAGACATTACGTGATGACACCTCATTTCAAATATATTTCAACCCACCTCCCCCCAAGCCCCGACAGTCTAGCTGATTCGCCAGCTCAGACCCACAAACAGAATGGAGGTCACACTGATGTAGCCAGGGAGGACAAGGAAAAGGAGGCCAAGAGGAAAGGATCTCAGGAGGACAGCAGCACAGCAGGACCAAGTAGAGGCCTGGAGGACAAGAAAGAGGAGGGAGGGGACAGGTCCCAGCACAAAGTCCAGGTAAGAGTCGCTCTTCTAGACGGAGATTACTTTCTTTACATTCATTTTGGTCTTTATTGACTTAGGATAGTTAAATATAGCTGCAGTCAGCACATAGACAAACACATTGTGGTGTTTATATACCTTGGAAAAAGTTTTTAAATGTATTGTCTTATATACACTGCTCATATATACTACCTTTTTAGTCTTAAATTTGGTTTTAGTGACAGACTCAAAGCACAGCCTAACAAATGTTAACCTGTCTTAACTATTCACTCTTCAACATAGCAATTTCAGTGGAAAAACTGGTCTTATATTAAATTTTAACCACATTTAAACCATTACAATGACACAATGAAGTCTTAAATTGAAGACACATTCACACTCTTCCACACTGGGGATATTAATGTGACACTACTACTGGGCTGCCTTCGTCAGGAGAGTGCTAGAACTGACGAGTCCGGCTCTGACGAAGAGACCACTATCACCACCAGGGTGTTTCGCAGACGGGTCATACTCAAGGTGTGTGACGCCTGGTGTGTGGACAGCTCGAGGCAGTGTGCAGTGCACTAGCATAAGCTCTGTGACTTTGTGCGAGCGTGTGAGAAGACAAGAGTGAGTCACAGAGATGGTGGAGAAGAAAAATAAACAAAAGATTGTGAACAAAAGGAGATGTGCTTAGGTTTGGAACACAGCTCTTCTGTGTGTTTGACAGCATCTGTGTGCGGCTAAAGTTTGAAAGAAAACTTACCAGTTGGAGGGGAGAGTTTGCGGATGTACAGTACATAATTAGCCTTGCTGTAGCATGAAGTGCTACTCACTGCTTGTTGGTGTGAGCCATAACATTACCAGCTGTGCTGTTTGGTGTTTGGTGTCGCTACCTGGTTTGTGGACTGTTGGTTGTGCTGTTTGTTTGACTACTATATAGAGTAAAATTCAGTACCTAAGTGTAATTGTGAAGCTGGATTTCCACAGGAGCAGAAAATCTAATAAGTATGTTCAACCCCCTTTTTTATGAGTAGCAGGAATAGGTCAGCTGAGCACTTAAAGGGACCATTGAGTAACCAAAAGATCATGTGTTTTATTACCATAACAATCAGCGTGTCCATGTTTTTTAATCAAAACGTCCTCAAGCAAGACACTGAACTCTGTTTGCTCAATCTGAATCAACTAGATGCTTAAAATGTAATGTGCAAAACTAACAGCAATGTACTTAAGCTGGTTTAAACACAGATGATCTGTGTCTGTGTAAATAAAGCCTCATGCATTGGCTTTTTTCCTCTGGACACCACATCCTCTTGAAGTTGTTAGATTCTGACTTTTGCCAAGAAACTGTGATTGATTAGATCGTTATGATTTGAATAGTTAACTTTGTCAACATCTCTGTAGGATCAATGTCTGTAAAACATAGTTTTGCATCATTGGTCTCAGTGTTTCTGCTACTGCAGCCGCGTGTTTTGAAGTGTAAGTTGCAAAGACATTAACATGTTGAGTCAGTCTGCGTAAAGCACCAGCATCAGTTGGGTTTCCAAATCCCCTAATATCTATTTCAAAAAATGTAAATGTCCATTCAGTATTAAGATCTCTTTATATCTATCTGAGTATTTGTAATAATCAAACTGCACTGAACTACTTGAACTGCCTCAGTCTTCATTACCATTATTTCTAGTTTTGCACCCATCTCCAAATTTTAATTGCCTGATTTAAACAGTGGGAAACCCAGCTGTTGTGCCAGGCAGGCTGATGTCTGTTTGGGAAATGTATTATCTGAATAACAATCTTACAAATAACCTCTCAAACTTCTTCCCAACCTGTGCGTCCCACTCCTTCGTGCTTCCCATCCCCATCTTCCTCCATCCATATTTAAACCTTCACATCAGGGAGAGGAGGCCAGAAACATTCCTGGAGAGTCTGTGACAGAAGAGCAGTTTACAGATGAAGACGGGAATCTGGTCACCAGAAAAGTAACCATCATCACCCTCCTCCATTAACTGCCTCACCTTTTTCCTACAACTTACAAACACACACACACACACACATTAAACAGTGAAACCAATGTCACACAGTAAATCACAAACATGCTATCTCAAACTATACACACACTCCTATGTACCCTCATCCTTCTCGCTTTTCTTTCCATTATTTCTCCTCATAAAAATGCTTTCTTGCTTCCCGCCCCCACCTCATCCCCCTAACATGATTCTACCCAATACAGGTGATCAGAAAGGTGGTGCGCCGCGTGTTCAACTCAGAGGAAAAGAGGGAAAGCGAAAGTGAAACTGTTACAGAAGAAGCCGATGGTGGTGTTGGTGGTGGTGATGGTGAGGGTGAGGGTGATGGTGATGTAGCCACAGGTGGAGCGGACTCTGCTTCTTCAGCAGGAGCAGCAGCAGGAGCCACAGGGGGGAAGGGCAAGAAGAGGGGGAAGCGTTCCCGGCAGGGCCACAAGGGCGAGAAGTCTGGAGGGGGGAAAACTGAGGTTGGCGTTCGAAACCGACGACCTAACTTAGTTGACTGAGCTATAGAACGCCTGCTTGAATCTGCATGAAGCTGTACTTGTGTGTTAACTCTGAATCACTCAGTTTATTTTCTGACGACCCACATCCTCACATCAATCACAGATTGGGGGTATTTTGGAGCTGATTGCTGTTATGCTAGTTGTGCTAATGGAGTAGCAATGGTCTTACTGTGTGTATAAATGTTTTCCAGTTTGCAGTGGTTGTGTGGTCCTTTGTGTGTTTCCTCTGTACTGCAGTGAATCAGTAGTATCAGTAGTCTTGCAACACAGACTAACAGATGCATATAATAGCTGTGTTCACAGGTTATATGGATGTCCTAGCTCGTTGATTGGGCTGAAAACTAACAATATAGACAAAAACACCTATTCTAACATGCATTTTTGCAAGCGTGTGTCATGTTGTTTGCAAAAGAAGTTGTAATATGAACCTTTCTCTATTTAAACTCGTCTCTCCTTCCAGCATGATCTCCTGATATGAAGTAGCTGAGTTGAACTCTTCTTCATTAACACACGAGTGATATTTAGCCTGAGAACAATACTTACTTTTTTTTCCCCCTTTCTCTCCCTCTCTGTCTCGTAATGAACCTCGGTGCCTCCCTCAATCTTTCTCTCTCTCTGCCAAGCCTGGAGACAGCGCCAGCAAGAAACAGGGAAAGAAGAGTCAGTCGTAACAGTGGAGTTCTCAACCAAACCTGGTAAGACTGTCACCCATTCATAAAGTCAATAAATATTAATCCATGAAGCCCAAATAGTGGGATGGGTCATCATCATTTCGCTCTTAAGTTTTATTACTAAGATTAATGTTGAAACAAAATTATGTCATGTCTCAAAGTTAAACCTGTATGAAACATTATTAGCATTTTAAAATATAGTTTGCCATTAGGAAATTATTATTCACTTTCTTGCAGAGTTAGATGAGAAGATTGATGCCACTATCCTGTTGAAGCTTGAACCAGCAGATGATTAACTTAGCTTAGCATAAAGACTGGAAGCAAAGGGAAACAGCTGGCCTGGCTCTGTCCAAAGTCCTAAAATAAGAAAGCTCACCAATTTACATGTATCTTGTTTGTTTAATTCAAACAAAAACCTCTGTGTAAAAATGACAAGTTGTACTTTCTCCTAGCTTCTGGTCTTTATGCTAAGCTAAGCTAATTGCATGCTGGCTGTAGCCTCATATTGAGCATACAGACAGATGAGAGTGGTATCGATCTTCTCATCTCACTCTTGACAAGAAAAAAAGAATAAATTATTCCTAAAATGCCAAACTATTTCTTCACTACTTGTCCAATTTACTGATGAAATTTCGTTTTCCCAGAGCTCGAGATGACATCCTCAAATTTTTTTGGTCCAACCCACAGTCCAAAACCTGTCATGTTTCTCCATAGTCAAATTACAATACATTTATAAAAAAAAAGAGTAAAGCAGTAAATTCTCATATTTCAGAAGCTGGAACCACTTACCGATCAATCTTTTCAGCACAATTCCGGATATAACATAGCTGACAAAATATCAACCTTTTAACAGAATTTGTAATTGTATATTTAGTTAATTATCACAGATCTGTGGCACTGAAAATCTACCGTATAAAAATCCATTTACAGCACCTCATATTTGAACATTAATGTGCAATCCTTTTCCCTCCAGGTCTACGGACTACCACCTGCGTCTCCACACACTCCCTGGGAGGAAAAACGGACTGGAACCCATGAAACAGGGGAACCTCGTCAATCAGCCAAAAAGTGTCTGAAGCTTTCACTTACAACGCATGGTTTTCAGCAAGACAACGCAAAAGAAGTTACTTTTATTTGATTTCGCATGAGCATGTCACCAAACTCACTTACTGTTGGAAACAACACTGAAGGACACGCACGGACGTGAACAGGAACTTTCTCATCTTTGAAACGAACGAAAGGTGTCTGTGACCAAAGAAGGCACAAACAGAAAAAAAATGCTTACTGCTGACAGATAAGGAAGACTTGTGAATCACTTTTTTCTCAGACACTCGCCTTATATGGTCTATTTTTTCCTCCTGGACCCACAGTGTTGGGGTGTAACATGTGGTTCTTTTTTAAAAAATGAAATATAATAGTAAATGGGTGATTTTGTTGTATATAAATGACACTGTATAAAATCTAAAAAAACACACACACACACAAAAAAAAAAAAAATCAGTAGCTTCACAGATTGTTTATGCACTGATTTGAGTTGATGAAGCTTTGCAGAGTCGGTGCATTTGTATTGAGAGGTCGACACTGTTTGAGCAGCCTTGAGTGTGTGACCTGACATGCTCTTCCTAAATGAATAGAAAAAAAAAAAGGAACAAAAAAGCTGTATGTAAATGAGAAGCCAATGAGGAAAACAAAAAAAACAAACAAAAAAAAAACTGCTTGATTTTAACAAAGGACATTTCTTTAAAGCCAATTGCTACTCCGCTCTGTCTGTGGAACATTCTTTGTCTTCAGAGAACTGATACTTCGCTGCATGTGATGTCACTTTATTTTAAAGCTTTTCTTTTCTTTTTTTTTTTTCTTTTTCTTTTTCTCCTCCTAATTCAAAGCACTGTAATACAATTAGAGAGGGTTTGATGGTACTTCTGTTTGTGTGAGCACTCATAATAACCCAACCATCTGTCATCTATAACTGTTTTTATTTTATTTTTTACAAAAATGAAAACACACATGGTGAGATAGCAAAGCTTAATCATATGCTTCAGGAAGGCACTCATGAGAGACAGTGTCCCCCTCCCCCCCCCCCCAGTATGTAACCTGCAGACTGGCACATTGTGTTAGCCCTAAACTGCTAGCAACCCCGTGAGTGTGTAACATCAAATAAAAACCTGTACACCCATCATGCATACTAGAAGTTTCGGCTTTTAGTTCCACTGTGGTTTTTAAATGGGGACTGTTTTTATTTTGATGATTTGATGACTTTTATCTTTATTTAATTGATTGTATTTACAAGTGAACAGAGAATCTCATTTTTAGTCCCATTACCTAATTCTAGTCATTTTTACTAATACTTAAATCACACACAAAAAAAAACAGTATTGATCACAAACACACTGGTAAAAAAAAAAAAATCAGATTTTCTGTTCCTGTGTAATTCTTTTTTCATTGTCTTTTTTCATACAAAACCACCCGTAAGCATCCATTGTTGATGATAAATCTGGTACCAACATGTATGACAAACCAACATAGCCTACACTGGATGATCCAAGTAATTATTTAAGCAGAAAAATAAATTGTGTTTAAACTGAACGTCTGTGATCCGGTCTGGTTTCTCCCTGTTCATTGTGTTTTTCAATTTCAATGTCACGTTACCTCCCATGTCTGTTGAACCAAATATGTCAACTTCACATTGGCACTAGTGGAATAGTCAGAGGTCTTCCAGGGACCATGAATGTCTTTGCAAAATTACATAAAAATCCATCGAATAGTCGCTGAGATGTTTCAATCTGGAGCACAGTTGTACCATTTGACAGGCTGACACTGCCATCCCTCCAGCTATGTTAGCATGGTTATAAAATAAACTTTCTCTGGTTCCAGCTTCTCAAATGTCACAATTTTCTGCTTTTTCTCTCTTATATACTTTGTTGTTGTTTTTTTAATATGTTTAAGTTACGCACTGTTATTTGCAGTGAGCATTTTTCGTTATTTTCTGACATTTTTAGATTAAATAATTAATTGAATGATTGTAAAAATAATGAACAAATTAATCAGTAGTAAAAAATAACTGTTGGTTGCAGCCCTAGTACTCTGCATTTGATTATTTAGTTGCTTTTTAAAAAAATATATAATTAATAATATTGTAAGCTATGATTTTATTACCGATTATTGATAAGATATTAATTAAATAGAATACAAAATATAATCATTTTTAATAATAGCATTTCTGTAGCTATGTCCATACCTGTTATGTTACCCTGGAAACCAAAATAGTGTTTTGCAAAGCTCAAAACATTATCAAGATATACAGCTTGTATTCAGATTCTAGTTATTTCAAATCTGAACAGGAGAGGAATTCTTCTTTTGGTTGCATCTTTGAAAATGTTAACAGTAAGCACTCAGTAACAAAAATGAGAGATTTCCTGCATTTATTAATGGTTTTAAACAATATCCTGTAGCACCATTTCAAGTGAAAGAGACTGCTTATGAAGTGAACAAAGGTACAGTGAAATAACATTAAAACAACAGATGCGGCTTTGGTTTGTGTAAAAAAAAAAAAAATCTTCTCAGATTGAAGGAAAATTAATAAAACAAAAAGTACATTTTTTTAAATACTTTATGACAAAATTCTCTGAACATCAGATAGATAAGATAAATGATTAAAAAAAACATAGCAGTGGAGTTTTTCTTTCAATTAACATCTTTTTGAAATTAATTAGTTTCCATTGAAATTTCTTCATGGAAAAAACAACAAAAAAGGCATTATTCCTTTAAGTTTCATTTAAAAATACTTTTTATGAAATGTGTAATCATGTGTAGTACTTGCAAGGCCAGTAAAAACTACATTACATCGTTTAACATTGGAAACTTATTTATGTCATGATCTTTTCCAAAATGTGGCTACATTATTAATTTTTTTATCCCAGCTCATCATTCAATAATGACATTGGGCATTTTCTGAATAGAAGATTTTGTATTCAAGGTGCAAAGCCTCAGTGAAATTTTCCCAATAAAACTTTAAACACCTGTGTTTAATAGAGCTTGTAGTGCTGTAAACTGGGATACAGAAAGTCAAAATGTCTGATGAAAAATATTTAACAACAGTAAAGGGAGTAAAGAGTAAATCCACAAAAGATCCCACATGAATATGGAAGTGAGACCTGAACACATTTGACTGAACCAAAGTAGAATTGTACAGAAAAGGTTTGTACAAACATTTCTCTAAAAGTACCAAAAAATGTGATATTTAACTCGCACAAAATAATTTTTAGAGTTAAAGACATCATTTATTTTAGCAAAGTAAGCCTTTTAGTCATCAGGCATGTGTTTGAATATAGCAGGACATCTTATGGAAATTCATTTTTCATGATCTGTATATAACTACTAAAAATATATGTCAAAGAAGCCTTGGTTTAGCAGTTTCTTTTGATATGTTATGAGCACCTCTTAAAAGAATAGTTCATAAAGTAAATGTATTCTTTCTTTCTGTAAATCAGAAAGCTTTAGAGTTAGTATCGTAGCTGTATTTATGAACTTTGGATGGAGCTAGACTAGCCGTTTCATCCCATTTTCACTATTTATGCTAAGGCTAACTAGGCTAACCAGCTCCACAATTAATCTTCCCTTTTCACTCTCAGACAGAAAATAAGCATAACTCCCAAAATGTTGAACTGTTTCGTTAATGAGCAGGAACCAATCTCTCCTTTAAAGACTTGTCAGCTGTGTGGATTCCTTCCTGTGAGTCTGAACGTGTCTTTTCAGATCCTCTTTCCTCAAGAAACCTTTGCCGCAGACGGTGCAGCAGTGCGTTCGCTCCCCTTCGTGAGCACCCATGTGTTTGGTCAGCGAGCCGCTTGCGGTGAAGCTTTTCCCACAAACGTTGCACAGATACGGCTTCTCTCCTGTGTGGGACCTCATGTGGATTTTCAACGCTCCGCTCTTGTAGAACTTCTTGTCGCAGATGCTACATCGGTGTGAGGACTCTCCTGTATGGATCATCATGTGCGTTTTCAGAGTCCCCCTCTGTCTAAATCCTTTGCCACAGACGCTGCACAGGAACGGTTTCTCCCCCGTGTGGATTCTCATATGAGCCATCATATACTCTTTAAAGCTGAAGCTCTGACCGCACACGTTGCAAACATATGGTTTCTCCCCTGTGTGAACCCTCATGTGTCCCATGAGATTTCCGTTTTGAGCGAACGCTTTGCCGCAGACGCTGCAGATGTACGGTTTCTCCCCCGTGTGCGTTCTCATGTGCATCTCCAGCTGTTTATGGCCGTCGAAATGTTTGCCACAAACTTCGCAGTCATTCGTTCTGACGTAAGTCTGCAAGTGAAGCCTCAAGCTCTCCTCAGACTCAAAATGTTTCCCGCACACGCCACAGAGATCTGTATCCCTCTCATCTTCTTGCACATGCCTCAAAAAAGAGGCTCTGTAGCAGAAAGACTTGTCACACACTTTACAGCAGTATTTCAGAGGGGATAAATCCTTGCATTCTTTGTTCTTAGATCTCTTAGGTTTGTTTGAGCCTTGGCTCTTTGTTTTTGACTCTGGTTTTTCTAAACAAGATTGTTCTTTGGTCTCATCTTTATCGCTCTCTCCGTCATCACTATCCGTCCTGTCAGTTTCCTTCCAGTCCTCGTCACTGTCATCCACTTTACTCTCCGCGTCAGAGCACTCCGCCTCTGACTGTTTGTCATCCTTTTGATCCCTGCAGCTGTTTTCCTCGTTGTGGGTTTGTAAATGCACCTTCAGGCTCTCGTCGGAGTCCAGATGTTTTCCGCAAACTCCGCAGAGATCTGTGCTATGCTCGTGCTTAAGTACGTGTTTCAGGAAGGAACGTTTGTAGCGGAAAAATTTCCCACATACTCTGCAACAACTCTGCCCTGTGGTTTGGCTCATGTTCGTTGAAGCATTTTTCCTCGTGTGCTTTCTTATTTTCTCGCCAGCACGATCTTTGTGGAAAGCCCTTCCACACATTTTGCAACCATCTTCACCCAGATTTTGATTTCTTTTGTTCGATTTAAGAGGGGTCTCGTTAAGCTCTTTGTCGCTATCATTGTCTTCGCTCCCAGCTTCTGAATGTTTCGATGAAAGTACCTCCTTGTCGCTAAGCGGCACCCTACAGTGTTCTCCTTCCATTTCCATCATTGTTGAGGTGCCCTTTTCCGCGCTTCGTGTTTGGTGAGGATGTGAGATCTTACAATGGATTAATTTAGAGTCCGTCTCGGTTGATGCATCTTTACTCTGTGGTGGAGCAGATGTTTTCTGGACCTGACTGGGGCTTGTGTTCTGTTTGCTTCTCTGCAGCTCAGAGAGAGAGTCTGACCCTGAGAGGAGAAGTTTATCTGAAGAGGAAATTGAGAAAAAAATGTAAATTGCAATAAATACCAACACCCAAGGCCCAATATTTCTTATAAAGTGTGTATGCATGCATAAAAAAGCCCTATTCTGCAGTTATCTCTGTCACAAGAACAAACACAGCATGAATGAACACATTATTACATAATGCATAACATTTTTTTAACAATTGAGAAATTATACCACATAGAAATGCAATGCATCTATCGCTACATTCACCTTCATTTGCTGTCCTGTCTTTAATAATTTACTAAAGGATGACAAATGAAAAGCTAATGATACCAGCAGAAAATAAAGTCAATTAGAAGATTAATTAATTAAAGATTAATCGATTATTTACTCATATTCCAGCTTCTCAGATGTGAATATTTTTTGTTTCTTTAGTCCTCCATGTTAATAAATAAAATATCTTCGGGTTGTGGATAAAACAAGACATTTGTTGGTTCTGGGAATCAGGGATCAACATTTTTCACCATTTTCTTATATTTTATAGACCAAACAACTGATCAATTAATCAGGAAAATCAACAGGTTAATTGATCATGAAAAGTTGCAGCCCTGAGATCAATGAAACAATTGTAAAGTAACTCATAATTCCTGCAATAATAAACATCATGTAATGTACAATGTACCTGTTGTCTCCATTTTCAATGGGATGTCCAGCAATTGACGTTGACGTTCGATCTCTTCGTGGGAACGGGAGATCTCTGCCTCATATTCACCCATCATTATCTCCAGGATCCTAAATATCTCGTCAGCAACCACAGACAGTCGCTTGTGCACAACTTCCCTCTGCTGTTCAGGTGACATTTCTGGAGGAATGAAAGTTAGGCACAAGTAAGATGCAAAATTACAACACTGTTTGTGCCCAAATGAGAAAAATAACTCAGCTGCAAATACATTTTCCCCATACATAGAATCTATTTGTTTGGCCCACTCAAATTGATTTAATAATTTGAAATTAGTCTGAAACTACAGATTAATTGAAAACTGCCAGTATGCTGCATTCATGTTTGCCAATTTTCAGCCATCTCTCCATAATCAGTACCATTTGCAATCCTCAACTGCCCATACTCTTTGGCGTCAGTAACCACAGATACACTTTTAAACTAAAGGCAAAATAGGCACAAAAACATACCCACAAGACATTGTTTCTGAAAAGACAAATCACTTTGAGGATTTGTATTTGTCACTTCACTGCTTTAAACACAAATCGAAGTCCATTTATTCAATTTGTAAAGGCACAAACTGCATGTCCAGACACCAGAAAATATACTGTAGTATCTAACTAGTTAATGGTTATTTTATCTATGGGAGTATAACACATCTCAGAATAATGCAATACAATTCAACACTACCACAAACTACAGCCTCCAGCCAAAACGAAAACAAAGTTGAATCAACACTTAACAGTTTCAACAAAAAACTGAACATTATAACTGTGCCTGAGGTAGGATTTATAGCAGGGCAGCTGTATAAAACTGAATTAGTATCATTACTAGCTAAGTTTAAAGATGGCTTGCTCAAGAAAACACAGATAACCAAGACCGGTGTTACACTCTATTTGGTGACCCATCGAATTCTGTGACCTGCAGTGTTGGAAGAACGAAGTAAAAGTTATGTATTGTATTTATTTCTTGGGGCAGTGTACAGTTTTTAACATAAATGATGCACTGTGTACCAGATTTAGCTTCAAGCTAATTTTCATTTGCAGTCCCTTACAATTAAAAACATATAACAGCACAAGAACAAACAGTACAAAGCAAAAAAACACACACAAGACTCACTACACAAGATACAAAGCCACACACAACAATACATCACATACACCCACAATGTCCACCAGAAATCAACAATACAAGCCTGTCAAACCAAAAATAAGACTATTTGAGAAGACCATGAAATCAAATCCAGACGCGGTGGCCACAGAGCCTTCAGCAGAGTGAACTGCATTTCAAATCAAACTTTAAGTTACTGACATGCTTGAGTACTTTTAGTGTAGTAATTTAAGTAAATTTCGCTGGTAATTCTTTGATATTTTACACCTGGGCTAAACTTGGTTGGAGAGTGGACGTTTTAAAACCTGTAATTAGGTTAAAGTACATACAGTAGCCACTGGCTAAAGTTAGCTTAACTTAACGGTTATTTCAAACGGCTTTTATGACGTTAACTAAATTCGACATGTGGGTTTATTATTATGACGTAACACTCCTACACTTACGACGCTGTGAAATTCAGTTGTAACAGGTTAAGTACGTTATCTACAAAACATTGCATTTTCCGCCGGATTTAGCTCAGTTTTAACCGGGTGAGGTTAAACCAGGTGACTTTGTGTGAAATTATGAGTTTACAAACCAGACGTGTGCAGCATCTTCTTCTCTGTTATCATCCTCTCGACAACACTGAAGATCTCCTCCGCGGCTGCCGCCAGTCTCTCAGCGACCAGCGTCCGCACCACCTGCACTTTAGACATGGTGGAGCGATAGTGTCCTTCTTTAATATCGGAACATTTTGTTGCACTACAAAGTACTGTTTTCAGGTAAAACAAACAAACAACATTGAGTCACCATTTTGGTCATGTGGAGCCAAATACTTCCGTCGCAGTCTTCTTCTTTTTGCCTTTCGGGTACCATGATGGTACAATATCGCCATCATCTGTCCTTACGCGTTACAATTTTCTATGCGAGTATCCCACACCATGGACACATAGAACACAAATAGTACATGCCATTGCTTAAGTAAAAGTACCAATACTTTGGTGTTTGTTGAAATGTGACCACTAGGGTTTTCCTGATCAATATGCAGAGTGGCAAAGGCTCGTGAGAAGATCATGCACTAGTAACAAAAATATAACTGCTAAATTGGAAGGCAAACCAAATTAGGAGGAGATCACAAGTGCATTTTGATCTAGTGTCATTCTATACAGGAGGGAGTGAAAGCATAATCAACAACAGTTCAAATTGGCCTGGGAAATTTAGGTCAAGGCCTTTTTATAGCCTGAAAATGGGTTGCATTGCATCAAGCCTGGGTAATTAGTAATTAATCATCAGTAGTTCGGCAAGATGATTACTGACAACATGTGTAATGATGCCAACGTGCCGTCTTACTCACATGTCTCTCTTCCACCTCTGCAGGTCTGTATATGCACACAAATAAAGCTGCTGGATCAGCAGTTTTACCATTTGCTCTGTCAAAATGCTTTCTTGTCTTTGGCTTTGGAACCATGTGTGTGTGGTTTCAGCAATGATTTGTTTATCTTGGAACCATGAATGTCATCTGCTTTATTTATAGGTGTATTGCATGTCCATTTTAATGAAAATAAATAATTCGTCCCCTCCTCTAGAAGGGTATTCATAAGTAATTAATTAGTTATTTCATTACTTAATAGACAGTTTTCTCAAATATGCACCTCTAAATACAAACAGCCTAGTGACAGTCTGTTCCTATATGATGATTGGCACATTCCTGTGCACTATAGTCCATCAGACTTCACCAAAAAGCTTTTCTATGTAACCGCCCTTACATTACATTTATGTGGGAAGGCTGTTGGCATCAAAGGACATGCAGCTTCACTAAAATGCATTCTTTTTGGTTCATAATCAGCAGCAATGTGTTTAAAACTGGATCTAGGACCTACTTTTATTTGTTTTATAGCATTGGATATTGACCCAAGTTTTGTCAAACAGCACTGAAGAGCACGGCGGTGACACACAAAAGTTTTATCACAAATCACTGTTCGTCAGGGATGTCATGCGTGTATTCTGCAAAACACAAACAGACAAATATTGAATGTTCAGCTTGCACCATTGGCTGTATGTGCACTGACTGACACACAGACTGCTGTATGACGTATGGATCTATGTCATCGCTGCAAGTCAGGCTAAAGGCCAGGGCTTTGGTGCTGAGTTAATCATTTATAACTCACTCTCGCCATTTGGGCTTTGCCAAATTGGTATCTAATGAGGCTATACAACATCCATTATAAGGTGTGGGACTTCTGGAGAGACTCTTCAGTGTCTACTTTATGCGTGTATTCATGTCAAATGCCTCATTTGGGGATAAATGCTGGAAATTTACCAGAGTCATGGTCATCTAACCGGGGACAGAAGTAATATCTTTGGTTTGGCTTCACTGGAGCTGCAGTCAACAAAATAATACATGTTTTCCATCAAAATTGAGGTCAAGGGAGATTGTACTTTTTTTTTTTCTTCCACAGAGTCAGACAAACTCATTGATGTAGTCTTTGTTTCTGTGTACAGTTTGGATTTCTATGGGACCAGATATAGGTCTGCTCAAAGCTACTGATGATTGAAAATCATTGATGGTTGGTTAATGACAACAACATATTAAGCACTAAACACTGGATAAGTTTGATATTTCCCTACACATGAATCAACTTGCATACCGATCCCATAGACATCAAACTAAAATGTTGTTGACAATATCTAAAAATTAAAAGGACATCTGTAATTTCACTCCCCATGTAAGCAGGAGAAAAGGTACAATCCCTCCAAAACAAGCTATGCTTTACAGTTTAGGGTCAGGGTGATGCATGTGACCTGTTGATTAGGACTAAGGTTAAACTTCTATGGATTGAATGTAAATCAGTTACGTCAAAACTAAACTGCTTAAACATGTTAAACTGGTGACAAAACAATCTTATCTGTTCTGTAGTAAAGCTGCAATGATTAATCAAGCCAAGTGACAGAAAATTAATAGTGTCACACATGATGCAGCCCTAATCTGGAGCTCTCGATCGTGTGATATGATCTTCATTAGCAGATGGAGTTTGCTAATGTGTGTAAACATGCATGTGCATGTCACTGCATTAAAATTCTTTAATAATGTATGGAAGTTTATTAAGTACATTATGAGAGTGGAAGCTGTTGACTGTATGTGACTGAAGAGATAAATGCTATGAATCAACAAACATGGTAAAATGAAGTATGATTGTGTGGTGTAGTGCAACACAAACTGAGTCATTTCATATATTTCATACAAGATTTTTATTAAAAAATATTCAAAACAGTTTCAAAAATACTTTCTATAACATTTAAAAATACATTACTATTATATTATAGCTGAAATAACTCACAAAAATGAGTTTAAAGTGAGGTTTAACACAGCAACTGTAAGCAAACATTAATTTGCTAGACTCTTGTGTTAATCTTTTGTCCTTTTCCAGGATTCTGAAACAATTATAATGATCTTATTTATATTCGAAACATGAGTCTTTGTAAGTGCCACTGGGCATTGTGGATAGTGCTTTCACTTAGTGTCACACAGTTTCACTTAGTGTCCAACTGACACTAATGACAATATCCCATTGATCTCTTAGGTGTCCCCTGATGATCACTTGGCAATAAGCACCTTTTGATCCTGGAAGAGACTACTCTGCACTCCCATTTCATAAGTCTTTATGATCTCAGTTTGTTGTTCACACTCCCTTTTTGTTTTGCAGGCTGCCCAGAGCTCCGTTCACACAGTATGGGATGATACTGACGGTGACCAGGGGCACGGTGGCGCTCTTACAGAAGGACAGCAGGTAGAAGAGGGCTGCGGTGTGTGTGGGAGGCTTGAAGGAGTCAAACAGGTGCAGCAGGACCAGAGAGCTGATGATGCAGGCTGCTTTGACTAACGTGCTGCTGCTCTTCTTGGTCTCAGTGTAGAGGGAGGAGTGCAGGCCCAGGCCCAGGCCAAACAGGGTACCCATGTTACGCAGGAGGCTGGCGAAGGGTGTGGTGTCCAGGTGTACCCACTCGGCCTTCACGCACCACTTCTGGGCTTTCTCAAGGGTCCACAGCAGGTCCACACCCACAGCCTTGAGCACCACGTAGAAGCCGACAGCGAAGGAGGTCAAGAAGAGGGTTGTGTAGAAGTACTTCTTCATGCTGGCACTGTAGATCCACTGAGTTCTGTTGAAGGCTTCAGCCACTATCATACCTAGGATCAATTGAAATACATTGGAAAGCTCAGGTGAACATTTTGTGCTACATAACAGTGCAGGCTTAATAATCAGACTTAATCTATTCCTAATGAGATATCCAATCACACACTGAAAGAATGTGTTAAAAATGTCCATACTGACCTGTGATAACACCAGCAATGACCTGGTGGGGGAAGTGGGCAGCGATGAAGACTCTTGAGAGACAGACGCACACCTGGACTCCCCAGAACATAGTCCACAGAATTGCCTTCAGATACCTGTCAAAATACAAATTCAGACAACTTAGATTTTTTTTTTTGTAAATCCAAAACTCAAGGTGCAACATTTGATTTAAATCAGTCTGGTCATGCCCCAGAACAAGCGAGTAAAACTTTTAAAGCCATATAACAACTGACACAGATACTCTTTGTTTATCATGAGTACTTCAAGCTGCCTGGACGTCAAAACAACTCATGAACAGTCCTCCCTTTCTAAGCATTAGTTTTCAGGAGTCAATGATCAACTGCAACACAGAACAGATAGAGTGTCCGAAGAGATAAGCTCTGGACAGAAGAAAAGGGTAAACAACACCGACATCAATGCAGACAAGCGAACAAAACCAAAGATTTACGAAGAGTTCTTTGACTCACCAATCTTTGTTGGAGGATTTCTTGCTTCCAAATTTCTTCTTGCTGGTCATGATGGCGAGGATTGAGGTCACCAAGGTGTAGTAGACACCTGCAGCTCCCATAGCGTGGCCGGAGGGGCTGCCTGGATAACAAACAGAGAGGGCAGATATGAGTGTCTAGGTCACCCAAGGAGAGCCTTATCTTCAAAAAAGTAAGGCAAACTACAGCAAGCAGCACTGAGGATTTACTGTTTCTTGTTGTTGTTTCAAAACTTGAATGAGTGAATGAATGAATGAGCAGCAAGCATTTGAACTCATTTTATGCCTTATGTGTATAGATGCACAATCTGGATTATAAACTGGGCAAACTGGGCAATTGTCAAAAAGCCCAAAAGCTTCTGTTTTCCTGTCACTGTGTGGCAACTGGTTTGTGGTCATTTAATTGTCACTTTGTATTTGGGGTTGTGCACCACTAAAGCACAATTTCAACGACATAAAAAGGGCTTGCTTTAATACTTGATCTTGAGGCCATGTGTCAAGATCTAGACCTTAAATTTTGCAGCTGATATGCTTACATGTGTAATAATTTCATTTTGTTTAACCAAATTATCATGCAGCAAACCCGAGGCCAAGCATTTTTCTGGGAATAATTGTACACCATAAAGACACAGTGGGAGAAATGGGGGGTTAAGAGGGAGCCAGCATCCAAGCAGGTTGCTGGGGTTAGGGGAATTTCTCACCTGGTCCTGTCTCACAGGTCATGGGGTACTGCTCAATATGAGGACGATCAGTGTTTGCATAATAAGCTGCCTCATGGACCCACCAGTAAGGCCTCTCCCCGAACAGAATCCTGAAGATGACAGAAATATGCACTTGTTTACAATCTAAATTAAACTATTAAGGACATTTCATGTTATTTTGCTCCCAAATTGAAGATTCAAACTCAAAGGTATACTTGACTCACCATTTGAACACCAAGTTCAGCCAGTCTCCAATCACAGCCACCCAGATGAGCTTAATGCCCACTGACGACCGCAGGTGAAACCAAAGCGGGAAGAAGATGAAGAAGGTGTTCCTGAGGTCAGCCGCCCAGGACACCCAAAGAAACAGACCCTGGGCATCCTGATAGTTGGTCTGCAGGTAGCGGGTGCTGCTCACCCCAAAACCCTGTGCGGCGTCCATTATAGCGTTTAGCATCTTCAGTCTGCTGATGTGTGAGCCAGTTAGACAAACTGTTGCTATCAGTGACACAGCTGGTTGTTTTTATACCGGGGGACCCACTGCCTAGACGCATGCTCACGTTGATCTTTGGACCTTGCACATGTGTAATAAAACACTGAGAGTCAGGAGAGTTTGGGAGGTTTGTCACACAAACAAGTTGAAAAGATAACAGGAAAACAAAACGTCAATTGGTATCTTTCTCACTGAACTACTGTACATAGCAGAGAGACAGGAAGTCTGTTGACCAATTGTTAGGCCTATCTTTCACAATTGTTCCCTAAATTAAAGCAATCACATGCCATCCTACAGGGTAAAATTTGCTTTTCATTGAACTGAAAAATTATTTTTCAATATCAGCTATGTTCTCTTCATTTCTTAGAACAGATAACATACTCCACTGTGCTTTGGTTTAGACTAAAACTCCCTCCAATGATAGGTTTTCCAGTATTTTGTCTCTCCCATGCGGCCACTAAGAAATAATTTGTCAGTTATGTAATTGTGTTTTTTGATGATTTCGTGAAAACATCTCACTGGTCAGAATGATGGAGTAACCCATTTGTAGGTTACATAAGGAGATCAATGATTAAATGATCGAGTTCGGACTGAGTAGACGTTGAGGAGATAGTCAGTGATAAAACAGAAAAAGCTGATTGGTGGGCTGTAGGTTGTGCACAAGTTACTCCTCTGTAATGATAGGGAGATCTGGCAGGGAAGTCCCCACAGATGAGCTTGTAGTTCATCTTGGTTTGAGGGAACTTGACACATTTGTGATAAAAATGGCATTCCCCAATCTCAAGTACAAGAAGAATTATACTGAATATCCATGGGTCACATAAATTGTGGGCCAAGATCAATTGATGTCACAAGCAACTGGCTTGAAGTCAGAACAGAAGTTACTTCATTTTCATGATCAGAGAGAAAAAAAGAGGTTTCGTAGTAATCTGTGATCAGTCAGAGGGGCGGCAGGTGATTTCTGTAATGATGGGTTTTAGGGTTCTCAGGGATGTAAATGTTAAAGAAGCTTTCTGCACTGTCCCAAAGGCAAACAAATTTGCTACCCTTGAGTAAAGTCCACTGTGGATCACACACACACAGACAGTACAGACTGGACAGACTGAGAGAGCAGAAGTCTGGGTCATTATATCAGGGATCTTCTCCACAGATGGGGGGTTGAGCTGGCAGTGCATCTGCAGACCAAATATAACAGGTATGAGGGCTTGTTTAGCCTGGCATCCACAGTGGCCGATCTGCACACCACCTTCTTCTGCTGGTTCCCAATCTGGGTCCACCTGTGGAGGGACACTGGGCTCAGACTCACCTTGGTGGACAGACTGGACACTGGACAGACTGAGAGAGCTTGGCAGCGACCTAACTGACAAAAAACAGAAAATGCCCAAGATTCAGTACATCATCCTCAGGCAGAAGTCTGGGTTGTGATATCACGGATCTTCTCCACAACTGGGGGGTTGAGCTGGCAGTCCATCTGCAGACCAAATATAACAGGTATGAGGGCTTGTTTAGCCTGGCATCCACAGTGGTTGATCTGCACACCACCTACTTCTGCTGGTTCCCAATCTGGTTCCACCTGTGGAGGGACACTGGGCTCAGGCTCATCTGGGTGGCTGTCATTGGAGACTGGCTCAAACTGGTCCTGAAATGGAAATCTGTTGAAATCTCGAAGTAATGGTAAACAAAATTGAAACACTCACAAAAAGAGAGAACTGTTGTATTTGGAGTTTTTTGGTCTCTCCGTGACAGAGTTCTTTTTGGGGAGAGGCCATATTGGTGGGTTCATGAGACCCGCTTTTATGGAGCAGGACCGACCCCTTCTGCACAGCAGTTCCCCATCACATGTGAGACTGGACCAGGTACAGTTCATAGAAGACTTTAGTAGATTGTGATTGCAGTTCATTGTCTTTCTTTGAGGAACTGATTGATTTTGTCTGGAAGACTGATTAGATTGATCTGGTACAATGAACTACTAACCTTGTTAATACTTTAGTACATCATTGCCAGATAATATTTATAGTGTATGATACATGCACATGACTTTCTTTGAATGAGTATGATCTCAAACGTGATAACTTGGTTATAAACAACAGTACCTTTGTCCTTATGTAGTTTCTTTTTTCTAAATTTGAGAGGACAGTTCAGTTTGGAAAGTACTGTTTGTCAATAGTTTAGTGATCACATCTACTCTAGTTTTCTTCACTGTGTACACATGCCTGTGTACATATGTGATTTCAGTGTTGTTGTCATAATTCCCGGCTGTGTTAGTTAGAGTGCTTCTGTCTAGGGCTCTTTCTTATTGCACTTGAACCAGTTCAGCAATGTGAGAATGGCTCTTTTTGAGACATTGTTCTCTAATTCTTCGTTGTCTTGACTTCCATGTAAGTTGGATAAGAGCATCTGCCAAATGACCAAATATAAAGGTAGAAAATTAAGTTTGTCACTATGCACTATTATAGAGAGCTGTGCAGGATTACTATTGATGTAACAGGTGTGAAACAGACATTTAATAAGTACACAACTTTATTTAATACAATTTAATAATGTTAACACTAAAATAGGATATTATATCCACAGTAAATCTGTGACCTGTATTTCTTGTAACTTGTAAACTGTATCTTTGAAGATGAAGCCAATGGAGTTAATAAACCCTAAAACTGTTATTTGCAGGAAGTCCTTCAGGTCATGCTATGGGTGCTGCAGGGGTCTGGTATGTGATGGTAACAGTGCTACTCACTGTTGCAACAGAGAAAAAATGTCCTACATTACTATATAAGTGAGCCTTTGGCAAAACAATCATCAATTTCTTTGGTGTCAAAAAAACTATTATCTTCAAATTATTGCACAGTGCAGTCACATTCAGTAGCCTATTCACTCTCTGACAGATTCTTGCAAATAAATTTGTGGACACTAATGGGCCTGGTAGAGCTGGTGGTCTGTATGTCCAGAGTCTACATGGCTGCCCACTTCCCACACCAGGTTATTGCTGGAGTCATCACAGGTTAGTCTTCACAAATGATTCAGTAAGAATTCAGTATTGATACATTTTATGATAATGAATGTTTGGCTTTTGTGAAGATTTAAATTAATTTCCATTTTTATACACATAACATTTGGAAAACAGAGTTTGGGGATGTAGTCAGGTAAGACTTAGATTAAAAACAAAAAGATAATCTTGTTAGGCCAGAAATATAAATGATAATCAAGTTATATAAGTTAAGCCATATAAGTTATATAAGTCATATGAGTTTTAATTCAGAAGAAACAGTGTGGCTACTGTTTCAGTGAACCTCTTATCTATTGTTTTATCAGGTATATTAGTAGCTGAGGCTGTGTCCAAGGTGAAGTGAATCTACAACATCAGCATGAAGCATTACCCTCTTCTTGACCTCCTTCGCTGTGGGTTTCTACCTCCTGGTCTCCTGTGGACCATGGAGAAAGCCAAGAAGTGGTGTGTAAGAGCTGAGTGGGTCCATATGGACACCACTCCCTTCGCAAGCCTTCTGCATAACATGGGTTTATACATACTTTGATTGTTTTCTGCCACATTTAAGACACTAGGACATGTAGACTTTTAGGACAATGTCACTGAAGGCCTGGATATGAGTTTCTTAAAGGAAAAAGTTTGACATTTTGGAAAATAAACTTTGCTTTCTTGCTGAGAGTTAGAAGAGAAGATCGGTACTCTTATGTCTATGTGCTAAATATAAATTCCCAACCAACAGCTGCGTAGCTTAGCTTATCATAAAGACTGGAAACAGAGGGAAACAGGTGGTAGTCAGCAGAAAATGTTACCTTCGGACAAAGCCAGGTGAGTTGTTTTCTAGCAGTTTTACTCTAAGCTAATCGTCTCTTGGCTCAGGCTTTATACTTAACACACAAACATGAAAGTGGTAGTAATCTTCTCATCTATGTATCTGTATGGAAGTGAAGTGCATATTCAAAAATATCAATTTCTGTTTACAGTTAAAACCTGTTAGATCAAACTACTGATCTTATAACATCTCTGAAAATCAAATTATGGTTGATTATTTTTGTCTGCTTTCAAGCTCTTTGAATGTTGACTAGTCAACCTTTTCTGAAAGAAGGCCCACTTACTTTGCAGGGTCTTTTAATATCAGCATGAAAATACGCATGCAAATGAATTTTTTTATAAAAAAAATATAAGTAGCACTTCAGTGCTTTTTCAGCTTAATGATTAATACATGATGGAAGGAAAATATTGTTTGAATTAAAAACAGATTTTATAATCATTTTCTTTCTATGAAGAGGAATGCTTATTTTAGATGTGCAACGCTGCCCAGTCGGTTTTCTCAGAATGTCTTTGACTGATACTGATTAATTCTCTGGCAGGAACAACCAAATTAAATATTAACTAGAGCATGCTCCATTCACTCGGCAGTCCCACATAGTGACGCTGCCTTTCACGACAGCCATGAGCTTTCAAAAGAGTAATAGAGGGTCAAGGGGCAGAATGCAATGCAGTCACCACGTGCGTCCCATGCATACAGCTTTTAAAGAGGTACATTGTTCAGGTGACATATCAAAGGACCATTATCACATTATAAGAGACATACTGTGCAACTCTGCCAATTAGATTAGAAATCTAATGAGTCAACTTAAGTCACTGGAGTAAAAAAGTAGGAAAATTAAGCCCTATATAATTGATGATCATCACAGTACTTTTCAACAGTGGTGGAAGAAGTATTCAGATCCTTTGCTTAAATCAAAGTACCAATACACCAATGTGAAAGTACTCAATTACAAGTAAAAGCCATGCAAGAAGGGTCATGCTTAAGTAAAAAGTACATAACGTATTGCAGTAAAAGTAGTGGTTTGGTCCCTCTGACTGATATATAATTATATATGACATCATTAGATTATTAATACTGAAGCATCAGTGTTAGAGCAGCATGTTACTGTTGTAGCTGCTGGAGGTGGAGCTAGTTTCAACCACTTTATGTACAGTTAGCTAGTTTAGTCCAGTGGTTCCCAACCTAGGGATCGGGCCCCTTCTAAGGGTCAGCAGATAAATCTAAGGGGTCGTGAGATGATTAATGGGAGAGGAAAGAAGAAAAAACAAAGTTCTGATACACAAATCTGTTTTTAGTTTTTGGACTTTTTCTCTAATCTTTGATTTTTGGTGAAATATTGGATCATTTGAACATTTATTGAAATGAAAGCATGTGAGAAGTTTAGAGGGAAAAATCACTATTTGGTGGAGCTGTTAACAACTCATGGACATCTGAAATGTGACCCCGACTACACACTGCTTTTTGTAAGACGTCAAAAGCCAAAAAAGGTTGGAAACCACTGGTTTCATCTTGAACAATGTGTTGTATTTTAAAAGCTTGTTATATTATCCATTGTGTCAAATCTTCATCTGAAAAGTAACTAAAGCTGTCAAATAAATGTAGTGGAGTAGAAAGTACAATATTTCCCTCTGAAATGTAGTGGACTGGAAGAATAAAGTAGCATCAAATAGAAATATTTAAGTTAAGTACAAGTACCTCAAAATTGTACTTAAGTACAGTGCTTGAGTAAACGTACTTAATTATTTTCCACCACTGGTTTTCAAAACATCAAAATTTAGCTTTATATGACTCACAAATATTTATCTTTATATACCCCATGACATATTGTTATCCTAGGTTACAAATAGAAAAAGCTCAGTGGACAGGGACCAGGTGGGAAGGAAATGTGAGACCTGTATAATGACATAATAATTGTGGTCTTGTGACATTTCACACCAGCAAATCCCAAGTCTCCCTTTTGACCGTCTTATCTCGGACATCCTCTCAACGCCTTTCTGTGACTTATCTCACAAATCCATATCTATATGGGGCTGCTTTATACACTGAGGGTGTGTAAGACAGACAGGCTGGTGGGGACAGACAGCAGTGACTCTGTCAGGAACGTTGAGCAACACTATGCTGTTTACATCAGCTTAGATTTATGACAGTGAGTTCAGATTGGTTGTTTTTCAGAGTTATGATGTACAGATCATGTTGTATCATTGCTATCTCATGTGGAAAAACAAAACAAAACCCAGTGTGGGAGAGTATGTCAGCTGTAGTGCACATTAGTGGAAATTCAGGTGAAGGCCTGCATTGATTGAAACGCTGCCAGAACGGTGCAGTTCAGGGAAAACATGTGAGATGAAGTTTGCATTTAGAAGCAAAACAGCCAACTGGCAAGAGTTGGTTGTTGAAGTTTCCCATAAGCACGTGACCTCCACAAGGTAGTACATTTAATTTACAAAAAAACAAAACAAAAATCTTATAAAAATACAGATCAGATCAAACCAGTGGTTCCAAAGCTTTTTTAAAAAAAGGCAGGTTGTGACAGCTTGTAAGTTAAATTAAAAGTCTCAGTGTTTCATTTTAATAATTATTTGAGGCTGAAGATATTTCACACAAAAATTAGAGATAAGTCAAAAAAAATGTATACATTTGTTTTTCCTCCTTTCCTCTCCCATGAATCATCTTACTCCTCAGATTTATCTGGTGACCCTTTGGAGGGGCCCGACCCCTAGGTTTGGAACTGTCGTAACTATGGCAGATAAACTAGCTCCACCTCGACCCGCTATGGCAGTAAAATGCTACTTACACAATGACGCAAAATAATATAAAGATGTCATGTATAATGATCATAATCATAGGAGCCATTCTTCTGTGGAACAAACACCTTCACTTTTGATCATTTGAGTGCATTTTGCTGATAATACTTCTTTAACTTTGAATGAGAGACTTTTACTTTTTGCAACTGAGTAGTTTTACATTGTCTTGTAGGAACCTTTACTTAAGGAAAGCAACGCAAAGCACCTTTCTTTTTGTGACTTGTGGCTTAGCTGAATCCAGATGGCTAAAATTCAGTTTATTGTAGTCAAGGTTTCAGATATACCGCCACAAGATCACTGGGAAGGCATAGAGTTCATTGAGAAGACCAAATTGCAATCAGATTTTCTAGGTAGGCTATTCAAAAATCAAAACATTACTCGCTGGATGAAACTGAAGTTCTTTCTCTATTTTGTGCAGAACTACATGAACATAAATTATAAAGAGCCCTCTATTTAAATACAAATGCATTCTTCATCTCAGCAGTCCTGTCAGTGCTGTTATTTTTTTTTTTTTGTCCAGCTGTTATATTTGTCTGGTTACAGATGCCACAGTGACACCTGCAGGTCAAAATACAATACTGCAGTTATTTATCGTCTTGAACACAAACTTGGTAATGAGTGTCTCCATCTGTACATGACAAAAAAATAAATTAAAACTTTTATCTGATAATTGAAAAGCAAAAAACATGCAGAAAAAAAATCAAAAACTTCTTATCAAAAATGTTTTTATTTAATAGAATCAATGCCTCAACATAAGAGATGCTTTGGGGGCTTATGGATTTTCTCTGAAAACCACTAAGCCTGTGGAGGTAACACCTTTTTAATATTCATATTTATTACTACTATCGCTATAATGTAATGTATAACATTCAGTGGAAAAAAGAGCTTTCTTGTTATGTTTCCTGTAAAAAAACAAAAACCATCCTCCAGATGTAGCTGGTGTCTCAAGACTTAATTAAAAATGTAAAAAGTAACATTCGTCAAGCAGTGGGCATGAAACAAACCAACTTGCCCTGAATTCTCTTAAGAGCTACAAATGAAACCATTTCACAAAGATCTGAGGACAAAATGTTTAATTAAAATTAAAAAATACATAACGATTTTTGCTGTCTATGATCTGTCTCTCAATTTTTGAGAGAATAATTATGGTTTTCAAAAGGGTTTAAAACAGGAAAAAAAATATTTTACAATTAAAACAAAAACATGTGCATTGTGTCCATCTATGGAAGCTATGTTTTTGTACTGGACTGTATTGATTGTACTGAAGTAGGTGAATGTCTAGTTGTAGTCCCGTGGACCAGGGCCAGGCTACTGTAGCTCAACAGCTATGGCAGGGAGACGGGGGGGCGGGGCGGATATGAGGGGGTGGAAGCTCTGATGGCTGGATGAACATCAGTACAACGCGTCAGCATTACTGCTTCGAGGCCTCTTGATCTTCTCAATGTTCTTCAGGATCATGTCATGTAACGTTACCTTAGAAAGTAGAAAAATAGGGTATTTATTAGTATGACTGTGCAGTTAAAAAAGCAAAACTTGTCTATTAAGTCAAATTAAACTTGAATAAATGGTGATAAGAGAAAAAGACCATGACATACGTATTGATTTCTGAGCTCCGAAACTATGATCTTCAGACTGATGTATTCCTTCTCATCAATCTCCGTTACTGTGCGCCGATAGTCCTCCTAAAAAGAAAACAAGTTGAATCATTTATCATTATATTTAAATGGAAATGCAGCATGAAATTGATCAGCTACCCACAGCCTCAGACAGTGAATATATATATTAAAAAAAGTCCACAGCTTTTTTCCCCTGTTAGTACTTTGTGGCTTTTAATTATCTCTTTAAAAGACTTGAAGTAACCCATAAAAATGCATGATTTATAAACACATGCAATATTTATGAATCAAAACGGTGACATGTGGGTGAAAATGCTGCGGATTTCTGGCCTGTTTTCAAATAAAGAGGTCAAACAGCTTTGGCGGCCTCTGGTGGCAACATTTTCATAAAACCGCAGCACATTTGTTTTTTTTTTTCCCCCTTTCTTTGCATGTTTGTAGTCTCACCCATCAGTCAAACCACAGACTCCTGCATAGTGATGTTCATGTCTTGCCTTTTTTATTTCTGAATTGGCTGTCTGACTTTGCTTATTTAACTTGAACTTCCTTCACTTCTCATTCCAGGCCACATGATGAATACTTCTGGGGACTTTTTTTTTTTTTTGATATCCACTGGTCTTGTCAGTACATTCTACTTTATTTTTAGCCATGCTAGTGGTATGACTCTAAGAATGGCAATGTAGGTCAGTCCACCACTTTGGTCCAGACTGAAATGTGTCACAAACTACTGGATGGATGGCCATGAAACTGTGTACAAACATGGACCCAAGAGGATGAATCTTACTGATTTTGGTAATCTCCCAACTTTCCTGCTAGTGCCATCCTGAGGCTGACATATGTTTTTTTTTAATTACAATTTTAACAAATATTGGATAGATTGCCATTAAATTTGGTCCATGAATTGTAATACTTTGGTGACCCCTGAACTGAAATGTATGTAGTGCCACCATCGTCAGAATTTTTTTATATTGTCCAATATCTTCATTTATGATATGATATATATAAATCATTGAAAAAATTCTCATCAGCCTCAATTAAAATGAGCATGTTAGCATGCTGATGTTAGCATTTAGCTCAAAGCACTGCTGTACAGCCTCACAGAGCTGCTAGCCTGGCTTTAGACCCGCCAAAATGGTTTTAAATATTTACTTACCACATGTGGATATTTTGCTATTTTAGAAACCAGCTTTGCCCTTGTGATGTAGTATCTGGAAGTAAAGAAGACACACAAACCTGTACTGAAGCAGTCTTTTAAAAATGTCACAAACAAGCACATTTAGCACCAGTTTCATGCTCTGCTGTGTATTATGTACAAGATGGTTAGGACTGCTACAAACCTTGATATCTGGTCGAGGTAAGATGCTGCCTCTCCTTCAACTGTTCTGAGTTCAGCGACTGTCTCCTCCTGGATTGACACGCCAAAGTTGTTGCCATCCTCTATCCTGGGGATGAGCAGCTGGACCCACATTTTGACCTACATAAAAAAAAAAAAAAAAAGAAGAAAGAAAACCGTTTAGAAATAGCAGAGAGCAACAATATCTGGGATACCATCAGTCAAGTCAACATGTACAACAGTCACACAACACTCACAGTAACTGTCTGGGAAGGGGTGCTCTGCGTTAAATTACATTTTCCTTGCAACGATTCCCTCATAGACTCATGTCTTATTTCTCCAGTTCTTAGTATTCATTTGAACACAAACACAAACATTTACAGCTGTAACCCCACAGCTCATGTCTTGGCTTGGTCATGTAAGGTTACTGCTTATTCTGAAAGCGCTATAATATTACTAAGATTAACTACTGAAGCAGGAGTCCCATCCTTGCTTAATGTGCGAGACATTTACTTACTGTGTTACATTTCTCTATGAGCGTCCTGATCTCTGGTTTGACCTTTTCAATGAGATCGACAAGGTTTGCGTTGCTCTTCATCATCCCACCGGGCATGACGAAGACCTTGGTGCCAGTCACTGGATGACAGGGAAAGGAGGAGGAAAAGGAGTGTCAAACATAAAAAAGGTCCAGGGATGGATATTGTGTATAGAGGATGCCATACACTCTTTACTATAATGCATAAAAAGCTGTAAAAATGTCTTTAAATGAAACTTGTTTGGCTTGCAACAGAAACAAAACTTGTTGGGATGAATCACATTCATATACAAACACAGAGGCCACACACAGATAATTCACAGCACAATGACTCTTGACCTTCGTCTTTACTTAAAACTGTGTCAGTCTAACAACTAGGACTCATATGACTCTTACACTCACCCTTGTCCTCCCCACCTCCATCCTCCAGCTTTCGCTTTTTGGCGTTTTGCTGTGAAACAGATTAAAAAACAGGATTAGGGACCATTTCTCACATCTACTCTGCACTCTATATCAGTATTTATTATAACTGATATACTTTATAATGGAGCCTCACCGCTTCTAGTCCGTCATGGAGGTTTGAGAGCAAGATGGGGTCTGGCACTGTCAGGTTTATCTCCGAATGAATCTCCTTCAGTTCAGTGATGTTTATGATTGGATCCTGAAAGACAACAAAAGATACCAACTGTACTATTTTTCTCTAGAAATTATGCTTTGTAATGACTCTCTATCTATGTATGTGTCAGCAGTCAGATATTTTGCTAAACCATTTACAATTCCACATCAGCAGCAGGACTATTTTAGGACAGTTCTGGGTTTTTGTATCAGCGTCATTAAGTACTTTGTCAGGTATGTAGTAAAGTGGCTTAGCCTAAAACATTTATGCCTATTTTATCCATAAACAGGGAAAAAAAATCCCATCAAGCCAGTAAGCTATTCTGGAGCTTCTCATAGTACCACATGGTATTCTTCAGCAGATGAAATTGTCGTTCATATTTCCATTTTTTCAAACAATTCTCAAACTTTCATGTCAAAATGAATGAGAGGGAATTTTGTACCTCAACTATCCGTACTGAGAGGAAAAATAAGTTCACTTCCTCATCATCATATATAGTGAATAAAACTAAATATAACATGACAGAGGCTTTCGTCCATTTCACCCACTCCTAACCAGGATGCATACAGATGTAAAACTATAATGTACGTTTAGTTGAATGAGCATGTCACTGACCTTTAGGAAATGATCGAGTTCCAGTAACTTCTTTGGGAAAAAATTTGCGACTAGATCCTCTGCCTGAAAGAGATGCAAATTGTTAATTGGGAATTGCTTGAAAGCCAGACAGTTTTTGATGGCTGTGTGTATGTAACTGCACTCATGACACATTTTCCCCCCCCAAGATAACCAATACTTACTTCTGCAGTGATACGTTCCCTGAAAGCATCAACCTGCAAAAACACAAGAGTCCAGATATCAGATCATTTACAAAGACATTCATTTTTTTCTCTTTTCAAATCATTTTTTAATTGAAAGATCAAGAATTCAACATGTAAAAATCAATAAACATGGCTGTTTTCTTTGAAATATGACAAAATATTTTTCATTTACACAGAACAAATCATTTGTTTATAAAATCCCATACATTCTTTCTATCAGGGTTGTCATATATTGTCCTTGGTTGAGAGCTATTGATTCAAGATAGTTCAAGGTATGAATTGTTCAGAAAATATTGAAGCCAGTGAACAACTGAAATGTCATGCGGGAGTTTCTACTGCTGAACTAAAATCTTCCTGGCAGCTGTCAGGCCAACCAGTTGCCGCGGCTCCAGTTAGCTGTGAGAGGGTGATAACCTTTCTCCAAAACTCAAAACACTTCAGGACACTCCCATACAGTACGGAGAAATGAACTCAAAGTTCTATGAAGGCAAAAAGGGCAGTATGGATCTGATGTCAAATTTAGAGCGTTAATTAGGCTCCATGGTAAGATTTCATGTGGATGTATTGGTGATTTGGGTTTATAGAGGCACCCGAGAGATTCTTCCAAATTGTGTCTGAATCTAAATCAAGTCACAATTCAGAAATATCGCTCTCTAAAGCTTTTATTCCTGGAGTTGGAATAGATTTGTTGGAATTAATTTTGGAGCTCCACTGAGCTCCTTCTGGTGCTCAGTGACCTGGTGGTACCTCTCAAGGCAATGGCTCCTTTTTGTAAATTCTCACTCACACAGACAGTTTTTTTTGTGTTTGAGGGAACAATATGTTGAACTCTTTACCCACAGAACTCAAAATGGATCATGAGTGGGAACATTTTAAACTCAAACTGAGACAGCTTTTAAAGAGAGATCAGTCATCAGTCATGAGTGATCTGCTGCTTGATGTTGAATGATGAAACTTTTATGTTTGTTTATGGTTTGTGCTGCTTTGTATGTACTTTGCAGTTGAGTTTCATGTTGTATGGAATTTCTATGCATTATTGAGTCTTGTAGATTCATATGCATTTTAAAAGCCCATCTAAGACCTGGCATTGCACACTAGCCTAGCCTATAAATGCTGTGGTATGTGGCATAAGTTCATGCTATATAATTGTCCTTATAAAAATAAACATTAAAGTCCCTCTCTAATCAAAAATGTGTTTTTCTTCTCGTTCCTTCAGTTGGATGTTTGAACTTCACTGTGCAGAGTTTGACACTAGAAGGCTGTTTTCACATTCATCGGCTGAAAGTGGAAAGTTTCTCTGGACCTATGAGCATAATTTGTGACATCAAAACAATATTGAATTTTTTTTTTTTTTCAATGAAGGAAGGAGTAGATGCAATATTAACAAGTTCTAAAAAGATAAGCTAACTGAACTTTTGTGGAAAAACCACAGACACAAACTATTATTCAAATTTGAGTAATTTCATATCACTGAAAACATACGAGCTGGAGTCTGATTCGGGGTTAAGGGGAAAGTTAGGGGAAACATAAATAATGATATTTAGTGGCTGGTTCTCTGTTTTTGCCCCGCTTACACTTATGGAGAAATGTTAGACATCATAGCAAAAGCTGTAACACTATTTAAACCCCCTTTCAGATTTGTTAAAGGTTTATTCTATTTGTGAAATTTCTTGTGATAATCTAGTCCAGATTTGACATGTCTAAGTATAGTGGGTTTTGATGTGGACCTGGTCTAGTGTGGTGTAGATGGGGGGCAGAAGCAGTGCAATCACCCATAAAGGATTCACGAAACTGAAAGTGGATTTAAACAGCGTTGAGGATTTTGCCACGATGTGTAACACTTATTTACAAGTGTAAGTGGCGCAAAAACGGAGAACCAGCCACCGCTAACTATCATTATATCATCAATATTTATGTCTCAATCTTAACCATTCATCTTGGGGCTTCGTAAACTCATGTTAATATAGGGTGGTCTTTTAACTCTGACCCCATAGGTTGTCAATTTTGTTTCAGGCTTTATTACATTAGACTTTAAGTGAGTTTATTGTGGTCTAACCTATCACTCAGGACTCTAGAAATGTGGCTAGCTCATTACTAAATGTATGAAAACCGTAATATTTAGCTGGCTTGACGCCGGGTATGTCAACGGCAGCTTGTTGAGTTTGCTAACTTGGCAGGTAAGGCCTTCTTTTTGTGCATGTGCTCCTACAATAGTAACTGTATTTATCCACATGAGGTTGTAGCAGAAACTTTAGTTCACTCCCCGTGAAGCGTAACGTCGCCGCGACACAGCACCTGTTGGCAGTTTTGACAGGTGTATCTTAACAGGCGGGAAACAAGCCGGTTAGCCGCTGTTAGCCGCTATTAGCCTGGCCTTATCTGATCACATCATGCTACCAAATGTGGCTAACACGCAAGCAAACAAATGGCAACAACAACGCGTCAAACACCCGTAACCAGAGTTCCCAAAATCCAAAACTTACCTTGGTTTTAATTTCATTGTCCACCTTCAGGAGTGAAGACATCTTATGTGATCAAACAGGCGAATAACGATTGTCCCAACAGCATTAACTTCACCTGTAAACGTGTGGCTTCTGCTTACTTCTCAGCCACACTTGTGTTGAGCTTAATGATGACGACAATACCGCGCGACGCTAAACGCGGTGTTAGGAACGCGCATGCGCCTGAAACGTCACCGTATTTTTCTCGACGCAGCTGACGATGTAAACAAGAAAAGACAGTCGAGGGCAACAGGGATCAAACAGGCCGGTGTCACCGCAAATGATAGCCATTATATGCTCGTAAGAGGCGGACATGGGGCTCCCTGTGACTATTAAAGTTAATTTTCGGGGGAATGTGAAGAGATTTCTGGCTCAGGATTTGGACAAATTGGAGTGGGACTCGGTGGAAGCTTGGGTAAGCTGCTAGCAGAGCGTGTTGGCTAAATGCTGGCGCAGTTTGGTGAAAAGCAGGCCCAGACATGGCCTAGACACGTAAACAATAGGACCCACTTGAAGGACAGTCGATGTTGTTGCGACAAAATGTGCACAAACGAGATATTTTCCTTTAGGCTAGCCAGCACGTCACTAAAATACGCACGGAAAGTCTGCTCAGTTCGCCAAACACGGTGTTGTAATACAGTAGCTGTGGCTGTTGAGGTTCATCTCAACGTGACATAATTGATGTTTACACGTGTAAAGGGAAAAAAAGTTCTTGTTTTGTAAGATGATGTTTGCTATGAATTTAATCTCAAGTTTTTTAAATTATATTTCAGATTAAGGCATCATTCGGGATCAACCACTTTCAAGTAAAGTACTTTGACGAGGATAATGAAGAGGTAAGAGAGTGTGTGTTTATATTGTGCGCTGGTTCATTGATGTAGTCTTTTTAAAGTGGTTAAAAAATTATTATTTTGTTATTCATTCGGAGTCTTTTCACTCTTTATTTCAGATTTGCATAAACAGTCAAGGTGAGAAAAATATTTATTTGTTTTTTTTTCATTGTTTCATGACGAAAATTATTTAAAGAAGAATAGAGATCGCATAGATACACATGTAATATAAGGTTATTTGTAACTGCATGATGTAGGAAATGTTAAAGGATGGGTTTGCAGTTTTTCAAGTCTGTTTTAAATCAATAGTCAAGTGGCCAAATGGACATTGAAATAGTTTTTTCTTGCAATAATCATTCCACCTGTTCATATTGACCATTAGATCCCTTCATAATGCACTTAAGTGATGGGAGCCAAAATCCTTCTGTGCAAAAATGTATTTAAAAGTTTGTCTGAACTGACTGTTGTTTTAAGACAGACTTGGAAAAATTGCGAATCTGTCCTTTACTTGTTACTTGTCAGTTGTCCAAGCAACTTACTGTTGATTTGTTTTTGTTTTTATTTCAGATGAATATGAAGAAGCCATCAAGGTACTGAAGCACTGCTGGATTTCTGAACTGTAAAATTAGGTTGAAATTTAACTACACGTTAGACATTGTCATTTCAAGGGTAAAGTGCAGAAAATGGAGAATTTAGGACATTTGGGAAATTGTAGTGGCCATTGAACTCATCACATCAACTGTCACCACCGACATGAAGGCATTCATGAAAATAATGCACTTCTCCATATGTGGCTTCTAGGCACAGGACATAATATGACAGAAAGTACTGAGTGCACCAAGGAAGATAAAAAGCAAATTTATCCTTAAATAAATGTGCACAGGTACACTGTGTTGATAAATTGAATACTATACAATTTATTTAATCAGAAGTCATTGGGTAGTAATGTGTGTACTTGAATATGTCTCATGTGTTATTTGCATTTTGGATATTTTTGTGTGAGTGTCCCCTGGTGTGTGTTTTGATGTTTATTTTTCAAACAGAGTGCAGAGAAGCAGGGGAACCAGTTGCACATGAACGTGTACAAGATGAAAGGCCAGGCCTGCGGAGGCCCGCTGAAGACAGAGGTGAAGGAGCTGAAAGGAGACCTCCGACCTGCTCCTCCTTATCCATCCAGGGTCAAGACAGTGGACAAGGGCACGCAGGTCACCCCCGAACGAGAAGCTGTAAGGAACCGAACGGATTCTCCTCCTCTTCTTCCATCTTCTTCCTTTGCTGTTAAATATCTCATACTTTTACATTTGAAGTGTTTATAGTGCTTCGGCAATCAGTAAATTTATGCTCCAGAATCACATCTTGAACATATTTCTGCCATCAGTTCCAGGAACTGTTTTTTTTAGGTCTTGTGATATAATTTTTAAAATGATTTTAATGTAGTCATTGCCCCAAATCAATTTTTAAGGTCAAAAATGTATTTTCCTCTGCATTTATCTGACAATGAGGGAAACTTTACAGGTTTCATGGGTGCCACTACTGCTGAATGCGTGTAGAGAAAACAGCCAGGGCCTAATTATTTATTTATTTGTGCCTAATTATTTAAATCAAGGTCATCTGGAATGTTTTATATAACAAATCTTTGTAGGTGATGCAAGTCTGATGTATTTTTTATACAGGTCACCGTGAAGGACAGCAAAGGGAGCAAACCAGAAGATCCTCCCATGTGGTTTAGATCATACATGGAGAAGGTAAGGTTTCACTGACACATCAACATTTGATGTAAAGCCATAACACCACCTTTAACCACCTTTTGTGTTTGATGCAAGATTAATATTGGTGTCATTGACTAAAAGGTAGCGTTTAACTTCTACTAGCATAAATAAAACTCTTTATTTTATTTTTTTTTTAATGTCATAGTTTAAAGATGAGGTGGTGAAGGAGGTAGTGGAACGGATGTGCAATGACTTTTCTGGCCAGTGCTGTACCCACAAATCTCCTGATGGGCCCAGTGAGGCCAGTGGGGCTAGTGGTGGTCCTATAGTGCCCAGGCCAGGTCCCTCCACCTCAAATGGATCACTTGGCTACACCCCAAACTGCAGCAGCTGCAACAAACTCACCTCTGAAGGAGCCTACAAATGCAGGTAGGCTTGGAAGACTTAAGTATTTTAAGTAAAATCCTGCAGCTATATAAGTAGCTTAATGTAAAATACAATTAATATTTTTTTTGTTTTTTTTCCATCTGTCTATGTTGACTCTTTTCTCCGCTAGTGTATGCCCATCCTGCATCCTGTGTGAGATGTGCAGACATAGCCATGACCCCAGCCACAACCTCGTGAGAACCAAGACACCTCTGTCCATCCCTGAGCACGGAATGTCGGGAGAATTAAGGTAAACCTAAAAGATTGAAGATTAATCGTCCCACATCTTGAAACAATACAACAGCGCTAGCATTTGTTGCTTTCACTTGGCCTTTTGCATTATTGGAGGAAATAGAGCAAGCAAATAAAAATAGATGCACAGCAGGAATGCAAATTGTTCTAGCAGCTAGAGCACTGTAATTCATGAATTATGCGTGTTTTGTTTTTTGAAAAAAAAAAACTCTTGATAGTCAACAAATAGGTCTTCCTGATAACATTTCAAACCAGGTTCCCAAGGCGAGGAGACAGGACAGTGCGCAAGGCCGAGCGACAGCGCCTCAAAGCAGAAAGGAGGCAGCTAAGAGCCGAAGTGAAGGAAATCAAGAAGAAACTGAGACTGGAGAAGAGGGGGCTGCAGTGGAGTGGGCCCTCTACCTCAGGCAGAGCCAACCTGACTAACATGGCCTCCGCCTCCACCCAGGTCCCAGCCTTGCCCCCCCCTGCTGCTTCAGAAACAGCCTCAGGTCCAACCCCAGCCCAAGGTCCCATCCCTGCCCCGGCCCCTGATCCCCAGGCCTCCAGTCCAGAGTAAGCGCCACCTCGGAAGGGCGTCCAACAGTGCTGGGTACCTCGAACCCAGCATGGATGCAAAAAAGTCTTTTTTTTCCAAGAAAAGAAATCAAAATATGCCATCTTTGTTATCTAGTCTGTATGAGTGTATCGCTGGCTGCTCTGGGGTGGTGGAAAATGTTGGAACTACCTCAATGTGAAAACTGCTGCTGCTGCTTCATAGATTTTCTAAGAAAAAATGCTTTTGAGCTGCAAAAAAATCTGGGGTCCTGCTTTTTTGATTCGTAGAGAACAAAAGAGATGGGTATTATAAGAAACCAGGGCTATTTTCAACAATGCTCTGTACACTTGAAACTAGGGGTCCCGGGGTCTCGCACACGTCCTTGGTGCCAACTATGGCTGCCTTGTTTCTGGATGAAAATCTGCCTGACGGCACCCGTCTGGAGCCTGGTACCAAGTTCATCAAATACTGGAAGATGAGGAACTCGGGCACTATCAGCTGGACCTCAGAGACTAAGGTACCCCTCCCACCCGTCGCTGAGGACAGGCTCCACTCTCTTTTTGCCCCCCTGCTTCACTTCCACTTTGAGTCCCCTTTCAACTCATTGCCTCCTTTTTTTATCCACTAACACCAGCTAAGATTTCTTACCCAGCCTAATACAATACAACTAATGTGTTTTCTGTGTGAGATGTTTATTATTTAAATTCAGTTGAATCTATGTTGTGGTTTAAGTTCTTAAGTCTGTGTCATTGTTTGAATGTGTGTGTGTGTGTGCGCGTGTGTGTGTGTGCGTCACTTGAGCGCCTGCATTTTTTTTTCTTCTGTTGTGTGACTTTGGTTGCATGCTGTTTGTCTTTGTGCTTTTTCGCATGTGTATTCCTATTTTGTGTTTTGTGTATGTGTGTGCGTGCACCCAGCTAGTGTTCATGTGGGGAAACCTCGGCCTGGCGTCAGAGGAGAAGAGGGAGGTGCCAGTCCCCTTGCTGCTGCCCGGACAAGTGGGCGTGGTCAGTGTGGCCTTTGTCGCTCCCGTGATGGAGGGGACGTACACCTCCCACTGGCGGCTGGCGCACTGTGGGTGTCAGTTTGGCCCGCGTGTCTGGTGCAGCATCGTGGTCGACCCCGGCGACAGCCGCAACGCACTCGAAAATCAGAGCAAACGACTGGCAAGTGTGATAACTGATGAGGCGCTGTGCAGCTGCAGGGAGAACTTTAACTGTGGACATGTGCATCTAGATTGTGACATTATTTGAGTTACTTAAGTGTTACATTTAGTTGTTTCTGATTATGAATTATGCAAATGACACATTGATTTTTCCTAAAACGCTAAATTACTTGACATTTTTAAAAAGTTCAGCATGATAAGGTAAAAGAAGACTAATTTTTAGACCTTATACGTTTCACTTTTTGTTATTGAAGTTTTCAGGGTAATGACGGAAAAGATTATTTATAATGACTGAAGACACCTAAAGACATAAATCACAAATAATACTGGAATTTAGAAGAAACACTCTACTCGTAAAAACTGTCGATGATAATCTTGTGTTTGGTTTCAGAAGGAGCAGTTGAGGCCAGTGGAGAAGGAGAAGGAGATAAGGTTCAAGGACAGCAGCGCCGTATTGTCAGTGGACCTCAGCCATGAAGACTACTACTTTCCCTCAGTCGACCTGCTGACTGCACAGGTGCAACACTCAGAAAGCTCTGGTGTTTTTAAACTGAGCCAAATTGTGTAAAAATATGCTTGATGTGCTAATTTTTCTGCATCTCTTCTGTTCTTTTTTTTTAAGGATTTATTGTCATTCGAGTTGCTGGATATAAATATCGTGCAAGAGTTGGAGAAAGTTCCTAACAACACGCCTGTCGGTAAGCAAGACATGACGCTTTAAACACTGAGAAACTTGATTTAACATGATTGATGACATGTTAGGATTAAGGTTAGGGTTGTGGTGTTATTTATTTTGTAGGAAGAATTACAGCTACACTTCCAAACTTTATTTTGACTAAATTGAAATATATTTTTTTCTACCTAATTTCCAGATTTGACACCTTGCATATCACCTCTTCCCCATGATGCCCCTGTGGTGGAGAAGCCGGCCATCACTTCACAGATGAAAGATGACACAGAGGTCACAGGGGTCAGAAAACTTTTTGGTAAGACTTGTTGAGAACTAGAAAGTTTCTAGATATGTGTGTGTTAAACGGTATGAATGTGACGAACGCTGTTGCTGGGGAAGAGCAGATAACAAAAGGAACAACATCTATTAAGCTGAAGTGAAACATAATGTGGGTCACAGGTCAGATTGACCTTAACCTCCATTGTTTAAATTTGTCGTGTTTTGGTCAGGAGTGAAACTGAGGCACCAGAGGGAGCTGTTGGAACCAGTGACCCTGGAGGAGGAGAAGGAGGAGGAGATCAGTGGAGCCCAGTTCCTCTGCGAGACGGTCATCCGCTCCCTCACCCTGGAGGAAGCTCCCGACCACAGACCCTTGCGCAGAGTCCAGCACAGCAGCCACAAAACACAGGGTGAGGAGCAGTAAAAGTCACCATGTGCTGCTAAAGAGACTTAGCTCAGACTAATCTATACTATCCAAAAAGGAGTAGCACAATGAGATAATCGTGTTTTTTTTTTTTGTTTGTTTGTTTTTTCTCTTCCAGTTGTTTCCCGGGGCCCCAACTTTTGCCTTGAGAGAGCTGTGGTGACTGAGAAGACGGACAAGGTGCACGAAGGAAATGAGGAGATCTGCACCATCAGAGTTGAGAGTTTAGCTCCACCTGCCAGCATCGGTCTCAACCAGATCAGCCAGGAGACGAGGCCAGGTTAGACAACAACTTCCTGGATTTCAGTTATTTTATGTGTTCATTATAATTTGGACATTTATTTTCAACAGAAATGTTGATTTATAAGCATTAAAGCTTGCTTAATTTACCTTCTCTAAAAAGGTAGTGGATGTAATTACAGCTTCATGGCTTAACTGTTCTTAATTATCCATTAATGACGCCTCACCTGCAATATTTACATGCTCATGATGGTGTTTTGTTTTTTTCCCCAATTATAAGCTCCTCCGCCTGAACTAGAGATTGAAAGCCTGCATATCAGCTCACATCATGATAACGAGGATGAAGAGGTCGTGGTTTTGGACGACATGCAAAACATGAAGGATACTCAAGAAGAGAAAGAGGGGGGTGGAACCAAAGGGGAAGACTGGGATGAGGTAAACACATTTGAACCTTTTTTTATAATAACGCTGATCTGTGTTTTGACACGTCTGCAGTTTTCGGTGTCCGTCCTATTTACTCATGAGCGTCTTTGCTGCTTTGTGTGTTTATGTCCTGTCTTTATAATTGAGCCCACCAGACCACAAGTGCAAATCTTGACATCCTGATTCAGTGTTACAAGGCAGATTTTGAGCTCATGTATCTGTTCTCATTGTTTAAAAAAAAAAAAAAAAAAGTCCATAATTGTCATTAACCTCTCCTCCTGTGTCTCAGGTCAGCAGCCAGACCTCCTCAGTCTCCTCCTGCGACGATTACATCATCGTCCTCCCAGACTGCTTTGACACCAGCCGTCCTCTGGGGGAGTCCATGTACAGCTCTGCCATGTCGCAGCCTGACACTGATGTCGCTGTGACCTCAGCAAACCCAGATGAACAGCAGGAGAAAGAAGAGGAGGAGGAGGTAGTGGAGGAGGAGGAGGAAGAGGAGGAGGAGGAGGAGGAAGACTCCGACTCCGAGCCAGACAGGGCGGCACCACCGATAGAGAGGCGGGAGCAGACGGAGGTGGTCGCTGCCGAGAATACCTCATTAAAAACTTGGCCTCCACCTGTCCCTCCCATCCACAACAGTGTGAACCAGATGCTGTGTGCTTCCCAAACCCTGGACGCTGTGACTCTCACCCCTGAAGTGGTGCCGCCACCAGTCCTGCCTGACCCCCTGCTGCCTCCACCGACCCTCTACTCACCCAGGTTAGACGGCGAGGGGGGGGGTCCAAACAGAGATATTATAGATATTACAGATGTTTTATAGTGCGCAAATTTTTTTTTGTGTATATTAATAAAAGCTTTTTTGGATTTTTGTGATTTTAACCTTAAAATACTGGAAATACCAGATTAGTATTAGATCTGCAGGTCAGCTGGAATCCCTTAAAAGTGTTGAAAATACATGATTTTTGTGTAGCAAGCAGGATTTTTATCATCTAGTTTTTGCATCATTGATTTTTTTTTTTTAATTTATTTTTCAGTCGTTTTTAAATACCAATTACTTCCTGGACTTTCAGATTTTTTTATTTATTCATTTATTTTGGTAAAACTCCCAAAAATACTGTATTTAACTGTTTAATCTTTCCTCTGCAGCCTTACATGGTTTAAATCTCAGTTGTCTCCTTTTATGTTTCAGGTCTGAGGCACTGTACCTGGCTGAAGACCCCAGTCCTCCGGTCTGTGAAACCTATGAGCCACACAAACCAAGGGTCCACTTAAATGGTGAGTTTTACTATCCGAGTCCCTCGATTATATAGTCAGAACGTGGCAGTATCAGCAGGACCGGCACACATGCCACAGCTGTTTCAACATAACATCTTTACCAGTGATTTATAGCTGTTCATCTCTGCCATGACATGTTCTTGAATGTAAATCTGGATTGTTTTAATTTCAGCGTTGCCTTAAACCCTTCTGTTAAAGTGATTCAGTTGACTTGAATTATCAGTTAAGTACTTTGTTATTGGCAAGAAAGGAAACGCGTTTTGCCCTTTGTGGGAAGAAAGGAAGTAAACAAGCACAGACAGGCTTTCAGGATTTGTTGCTTCAGCAGAGGGCTCGGTTCCTCCTGTAATATTATGTGAGTTGCGTGTGTGTGTGTGTGTGTGTGTGTGTGTTGTTGTTATTTCCTTATTTTTATCTCTTCTGCAGTATCATCTGGTCTGTCAAGATCTGCAGGCTCAGCATCCAGTGCCTTTGAGACATATAACCCCAGACCCAGCAACGCGCTGCAGCCAAGGTGCAATACAACAAAGAGTAAAAGTTGATAACTTTAATAACTTTAGTGGAAGAAATTCCTGCACTTAAGTTTCTCTTTTGTGTTTATCTACATCCATCATCTTCTCATGTTAGAACTTGATTTAACATCTTCCAATGAAGAGTCAGTCTGTAAAATCACTGACACTTGAAACAATGGGATGTACTTTTAAACAAGTATTTTTGTCGTATTCATCTCTTTACTTTTGCAAAAACAAGAATAACTCGAACACATTGTTTCCTGTAATACTGTTACATAACCCAGCGTGACCACATCCTTGTCTTCCTACCAGGGGCCAAGGAGGCATCACCGAAGGATTTGTCAAGGGGGCCCTTTCTGTGGCAGCATCCGCTTATAAGGCTCTCTTCACTGGACCAAACTGTACCATACAGGTACATCACACAGCAACTGTTACATCTAAATAAAAATAAAAAAAATCTAGCTGACATGCACAGCTAAAAAAACTCAAAGTACAACTGCAGCATTTAGGTACATTTTCACTTTTATTTCTTTTTTTTGGTGCTAAGAACAAGTACTTAGGAGAAACAAGTGGTTTCTGCTCTTCCTGTGCAGATATATGTACAGGAAGAGACAAAGAGTTGGGTAAAAAAGACAGTACTCTACACCACAATGATTTTAAGATACTTAGATAACAGCGACACATTTAAAAATGTGTCATCTGTGCATAAATGTGGTCAAAATGGGAAGAACTGGTGTATCACGTTTCAGATGTGGGAGATGCTTTTGTTTATAGAGGTTAGTAACAGAGAAAAGGCGATTTGATGTGAAGCGTCTTCATTAAGTCTATGAAGACAGGAGAGTCTAGACGCTGGCGGTGGCGTAAAGTTTGCAGGTGGGTGATGAAATGACCGGCATCCAGGGAGTGATCGTGACTTTCACAGCATGAGAAAGAGGCAGTGAAGAAACTGCAGACATTCATCCATAGAGGAATAAAGATCACAGAGTCCAGAATAACTGAATTCGCAGCAGAGTTGATGCATAAAGATGTATTAATTCATTTAATATATAACATTTACAACTTAGCTTTAAAAATATTTGAAGACCAGTACTGATCATCATAACATGTAATCCACCCCTTCCCTTTTCCCTTTTCTCTCACCTCTCACCTTACCCGCCCTCTCTCGCCTCTCCAGCGAGGCATCGACCCGGCCACCAGACAGGACCCTTCCCTGATGGCCATGCTGCTGGAGATGGGCTTCAGAGACCAGCGGCTCAACCAGCGGCTGCTGAGGAAGCACGGCTACAGCCTGCTGCACACCGTCAACGAGCTGGTGCAGATGGCCGAGGATCGCCAGAACAAAGCTGTCGATACTCAGCACTGAGGGGGAAAGAAAGCTGTGAGATGGCTACTGTTAGGCTGTAAAAGGAAGTAAATGATTTGACCCTTTTAAACATAAAGAGAAAGAGAATATATTTCGATATTATGACCTGTGTATCGCTCAGCCTTTCTAGTGTCTGGATTTATTTTGAGTTATTAAAAGTAGAGTCGAAGAAAACCTATTTATGATAAATGTAATTGATTTTTTTTTTTTTTTTTTTCAAAGGTCAGATTGTTAATTTGGACCAAGAGTAAAGCTAATAGAAGAACAATTTCACTTGAAATATATATATAAAAAACATGGAACAAAAATAATAGAGGAGCATTTATTTTTCATTCTTGGACACTGTCGATTAGAGAGAAAGAAGCATTAATGTACGGCTTCTCCTGCCTTTGCCTTTAATTTAAATTAACCATATAAACACTTGTAGATTATAATGGATTGTGGTTAACCTTTGCCTTGCCTTGTTTACCTGGGCAATAGAGCTTTAAGTGTTGGTCAAAAAGGAGAAGGAGCTTTTGACTGGACAAAAGTGTGTAATTTCAGCTCTTCATCTTAGTGTTCGTATGGCTGTCGTAGCTGCTTCCTCTGGCTCTGAAAAGTAATTTGTCTTTCGACAGGGCTTGGCTAGATTATTCTCACATGTAGAACAGTGAAGATGAATATTGTTGAATGTCATAAAAAGATAAAAATGTTCTGAAAAGCCGGCTGTCATTTTTAAGGGGTGATTATTACCGAAGCTACGCGGCTATTCTGGGTGTTAAGGGTCAGCAGTGCAGTAGTAGGAACAACAAACAGATATGTAAGACTTTTTCTCGATTATCGTAGTGAAATCTGCCTAAACAATGCAATCTTTTTCTGTATCAGAGTACTGTTATTTTAGACGTTGACATGTGGAATGTATACAAAAACTTGTCTGGAGCGGATCACCGCTCAGTTCAGACACAGATGTTTTCTACTGCTTTTTAGGAGACACCTGCATGACAGGTAGAGGCTTAGAGATGAGTCGTGTTCTCGTGGTCTTAGCACAGTCACAGTGGAGAAAAAAAAAAAAAAGAAAAGAAAAAGGAAAAAAAAAAAAAAAGAGTCCGCTTTGCGTCATCGTTTAACACCCCTCCGCCTGCATTTTCACGTGTCCTCATCCAACCACCAACTGAAACTTAGCAACTGTCATTTAGCATTAACCCAAACTGAGATGTCTCTAACAACACATTCCTCAATCTCTTAGTGGAACCAAGTATATTTAATTTCATTGCATTGCCTTTCTATCAAACATGATTATTAGTTTACTGAAATATACATATGGTGATTTGACATTGTTTGTGGTGTGTGCAGGTTTAAGTTAATGTACGTCTGTTTTGTTTGTTTTCTTTGAGTTGTTCCTCCTTTATTTGTGTGTGTGTGTGTGTGTGTGTGTTTGGGGTTTTTTGAACCATATTTTCTTATGTTGATGACTGTCCATGTTTTAAAGTATCATACTCTAGAGGATAATTCTGAATATATCTACTGTGCTTGTCAAATTATTCTTCTGCCACAGAGTGTATACATTTAAAAACCCTTCTACTGTCAATCCGCCAATAAACTATTTGCACATCTCTCTTGTCTCTCTGCCCCTCTGTTAATGAAAAATGTCTAAATGTAGGTTGTTATGCCACACTGGACTGTATATAGGCTACTGTACATTCTGTGCTGGGTTCACCGGATGGTGTCAAAAGTACAGAGGTCGCAGTCAACTGATTATACTGCATATTTGACAGAATGAGGTAACATATTTTAATAGCCTTTGTGTTCTTAAAGGCTGGGTTACTAACCCAGAAAGTGGATACTTTCCCAAGAAGCCCAGGTTTAATGTGGGTCAGTTGGTTGTGCACAATTTGATCAATTGCAAAAAAGGAATTTGTAAAGTAATGCATTGCCGCTACTAACAGGTTCTACATTACACAATCTTAAGCTAGTGTCTTGATAGCTAAGCGTTTTCTGACTTATACAAGTTTCATTATGACATCACGTATATGCTATAAATGCTAATAAATAGTTGGCAACACTAGTAGGTAGATTATTATTTGACTGAGCCAAGTTAGCGATTCCCCCCTTGGTGCTAAGCTAAGCTAACCAGCTGTTGGCTTTAGCTTTATATTAAACAGACAGATATGAGAGCTGCATAAATTACCATGTCTGTCTGCTAGACAGCATTTAGCAAATTTCCCAATATGACTACTGGAAATTTTGTGGTCATTGTTATAAGAAACAAGAAAACGGGAAACGAGCCTGCGCTCAAATCCAACGTTTTGCTGACCCATCCAACCACTAGGACAACTTCCATTTTGTAGACTTTTTTTGTGGACTCTATCTTAACACCACACAATTTTCCTCCTTTGCTCCCGACCTGAATCATCATTTCATGGTTGCTGGAGGGCGTTTGTACTTGGATATAAATATGTTGTTACTGAACAGTTGCTGAAATGACTGACACTGTCCTTTTTCAGTCTCATTTTTCTGTGTCTAGGTAAATAATTAACCCACATGTATAGTCTGCTGTATGCAATGTACTTAATGGGAACTTGTGAATAGCAGGGTACATACACAATGCAAGGAGGGGGTCAAAAGGGGCCCAAAGGCGATTTTTTTTATACTGCATATAAAGCAGCTGAAACAAGATTTCAAAGTCAAAATAGCCAAACCTGTAATTTACATTACATTTGGATTAATTACAGTTTATTTTAGATTAGATAGTTTAACTGCACCTGAACATGTGATGCAATACGGTACTGTAAAGGAAGGAAAGTTAAGTCACAAGCAGTTCATGCGATCTGCCACTGTAAGGCAGCCTGACTGAAGCAGGAAGTGTTCCTCCCACTTGCTTTTGTTTTTACAGAGAGCTGAAGTAGCCTGTCTGTGATCTTAAAGAAGCCTTTCTTAAAACTTTTAACCATAGAAGAGGAAGCCAGCAGCGAGCGGTGGAGCAGTTTAGTCTTCACACTGGGTGATATCTGGAGTTAAAGCTGAAGTCATTCAGTGAGGTAAGGTGTACAGACCAGGAAATACTCTGTTGTTGATGTGCTTTCACTGCTGTCAGCTGAATGAGTGTGGCATGCTTTCTCCTGTGCGTGTGTTGCAGAAGTGTGGTAGGCCATATTATAATTTTGGACAGCAGCATGAGAGCAGGAAACAAGATTAATATACTTAAGCCTTAAAGATACTAAAGTATGTATTTAAAGTCTACTGTGTGTGTGTGTGTGTGTGTGTGTGTGTGTGTGTGTGTGTGTGTGTGTGTGTGTGTGTGTGTGTCTCAACGTTGCTTTACCAGAGAACTTTCCTAAATACTGTCTGCAGAGGTGAGAAAGGTTTAAAACAAATTTAAATGTACAATCCATGTTTTAAATGAAAATGAAAATGCAGTTTCATCAGCAAAACCTGCTACAAACTCAAACTGATTCACAGGTCTGATAATCAGAACAGAACAGCTGTGAAGGAAGTATTCAGGTCCTTTAAGTAAATGTAGCAAAAAGGAAATAGAAAAAAAAACTTTAATAAATGTAAAGGATCAGAAAAGTCTCAGCAACATGTATTTAAAAGATCAAAAGTCAAGGTAGTCATAATGTGGGGAAGATGGCTCCAGTGTGATTATATTAATGGATTATGACGACATAATGTGTAAGCAGCGTTTTACTGTTATGGTTGGTTGTGTTGGAGCTAGTTAGAACTAAATATACTTTTTTGATTAAATATACTTTTAGGTAATCTATAACAATACATCCTATTTTATATATTGATCATATGTTTTGTAGGGGAAATCTTTAAACTAGTAACTAAAGTTATCTGATTATATGTCCGCAGTGTTTTTAATGCTCAACCTTTCTATTGTGGAGCTCGAGCGTATCCAAAAACAACAAACCAGTTTAGTTTCTTCTTTTGAAAGATGGAAGAAATCCAAAATCCATCTGCTGAGTTCAAATTTCAGCATTTATATCCTGACTTTTACATGCAAGATTATATATTTAAAAAAAAAAAAAAAAAAAAAGTCATTGTCATTTATAGCTTGCTGCAGTTGACTAAACAAGAAAATAAACTACTTCCACTGCATTTATTACTAGGTTGTTGTGAAATGTTTACAGGTTTTATAACAGTTTTGGCTCAAGTTTCATAAGTTTCGTGCCTCGATATCCGTTATGAAAACAGAATGATTCAGTGCTTCGCTGTAACCTCAACTTCCAGTGAAATTTTGTAACATTAAACACTATTTACTGATAACTGCATCACACAAGAGAAGGCTTATCTAAAGAATGCGTGTACTCCTCCAAAAGCTGATGAGCAACTTGTATTTTTGATGCTTAAAAGCCAATATCTAGAATAGAAGAAGTTAACAGGCACTAATTTCATAAGTGTCAACACATTTCAGCTCATAGACCTTTTGCTCTCTGTTACTTGGATAATCTAAATGTAAGAAAAATACTTTTGCATTTAGAGAAAAATCCAAAGTGAGTGATACATTTCTCCTGCTGTGAAACTTAGGAGTCATCGTTCCTGTCACTACTGGTCTTACGGGGTTTTACAGTTGCAATTGAACCATAAACTCCCCTGCGGACTCTGCTCAGACTCATAGCACAAGAATGAAGCTTTTATTGGTCACTTAAAGGTTTGTGAGAAGGGTTGGTACTATAGGTCACCGCACAAGACTCTGTTAGCTCTCAAAAGCCAGGTCAGGTAGTCAGGTAGGACAGAAGAAAGAGACGTTCAAGTGCACAGACTGTAAGTTGGCTGTTATGTGAACTTTGAAGAGTTGGTTGATAATGATTGATGTGCTACTGAGCTGTGGCAGGAGATTTCAAGCTTTCATTTGGTTTCTGTTCTCCTTCTTCTTCAGACTGGACTTAAGAAAGAGTCATGGTTACACCAGGACACAACACCAAAACTACAGAGAGTCCTGATCCTGATCTGATAAAAGCGACGGAGAAGGAGAAAACACTGAAGCATTTCCCTCCATATGGTAGCATGAGCGGAAACGGACACTCTGGAGACACCTGCCCGACTTGTCGTGGCACCGGGAGAATTCCAAGAGGTTGGTTTCCTGCCATGAAAAATGTGTTTTTAAATGTCTGGACAATCTATTTTCACTATTTTTGACTGTTTTTAAGCAAATTCTGTGCCTTAACTCGAAAGTAAATTACCTATTTTTTTTTTACCTTTTACATTTTTTTTTAACTAACCAGTATTCTCCAGCTGTTAAAAAACTTGACACCATGTTACACCATTCCTCATCCAGAAATAACAGTTTCATTTCACATTGAACAATAGGGGAACTAAGTCAGACTCAAAGATACCAATATGTATGTGCAACTGCTCCTGTTAAGCCATATTTGGTTCACTTTTACATCATTTTCTGTGGTAAAAACAAGACTATTTTCTTCTATTTCTTCGTATTTGCAGGCCAGGAAGACCAGCTAGTTGCTGTAATACCATGTAATGATAAAAGGCTGAAACCCAGACGCACGTAAGGCATATATAATAATAATAATGATAATAATGATACATTTTATTTAGTGCTTTTCAAGATACTCAAAGATATACAGTATGTGAATGTGATATGCTGTAAGTTTGCATAATATTGACAAGAAAGTTATGTTAATTTAATGATTTGCTCTGTTTAAATCTAATTAGATATAAACTTAATTATTAAAAAAATACACAGCATTAGTCTGAGTATGTTTATGTTTTCACAAGCATACAGCTCATAGTTGTTTCATGTCAATTTATTTAAATCATTTTTAACATTTGGATTGCATTTCAGGAAGCTCTACGTGAGTGTCTCCATGGTTGTGTGTATCTTTCTTTGCTGTCTGATCCTCTTCTTCCTCTTCCCCCGGAGTGTCACCCTGACGCCTGTGTCTGTGCTGTCGGTCATGGTCTACTTCACCCCAGATACAGTTGAGATGGAGGTCACAGTAAGTAATGTATAAAATCTGTGCCGCCTCTTTGTTGTATCAGAAATCACTTCCCTCGGCAGGTTATAAGGACTTGTTTTTGCAGGGCTTGTTTTTGTGTCTATGGCACAGTAACCAATTGTATTCATGTTTAAACTTTCATTTGACAATTACATGACTCCATGGTAACCGAAAACACAGAATGTAGTAATTACTGTAGAGGAGTCACATGTGTACCTTGTAACTCACAGCATCTATTGCACATGCTCCTATTGCCCTTTTTTTTATAATCCACACTGTCTTGTTATATTGTGTTTTCTGTTGTGTTGTTTCTTATTGTGTGTAATTGCAACTGTGCTGCTATTGTGGTCAGAAATCTCTCAAAAAAGAAGAGATACACTGAGATCAGGAGACTATAATGGTAAAATGAATGTCTGTATATATGAATGTTCTGCATATACTGTGTATAGTGTATTCATACAGACGAGGAGAGTGTGTTTGTATAGCTCTGTGTGCTTACATAAGGCAAATAAATGCATTAGAAGAACATTCAAAAACAAAACGACAAGGAAAATAAAATATATTAACATAGAATAAAATGAAAAAAAATGTGCAGTTATAGAAACGAATCAATCAAAGTTCAAGTTCAGGTTTATTTGCGCACTGTAGCACAATATCATACAAAAGCAGTGACGTATTTAGGCATCGTAGAATGATGGAAAATAAGTTGAAGCATATTTACAGTAAGACGATGAGGAAGTTGGTTACATATGTGTGGCTGACTACGTTTTTTATTCTACAAGCATAGCAGCAAGGAAATTAGGTCAGTGATTTGTAAACTAGTGTATGTATATACAGTACGTGCACTAAAGCATTTTTCCAGCTCCGTCCCTGAACTCACTGATCTTTTTATTTCACCTGGCAAAGGGGAGCAGTTCCAATTACGTTCACATGACAGTAGTTACGTGAATGACAAAGTTCCCTGAGACTTTTTTTTTTTTAATGATAGAAAGGTGTGTTCGTTGCACCTGACCAGCCGTGTGTTTCATCCTCTAGAATCTCATCAACATCACCAACGAGAACTTTGTCCCAGTCCAGATTGTTGATTTTAACATTCAAGGTCTGGTCTCTGACATAGTTGTGGGTAAAACCAAGATATCCAATGTCACCGCCCTCCAGTCACGCTCACAGAAATCGGTGAGTTTCACACAAGATGATTCATATAAAAATACATCATTGATATATTTGTCAAGTGATTCATTTCTTCTTTTTTTCTCAACTTTTGCAGTACACCATTCTAATCGACCTGCCTATTACAGATAAAGGCTTAAAGTAAGTTTGAAATGATCCTTAATTTGTTGTTAGCACATCACAGTTTCCATCAGAGATACTGTATGAAAGTGATTATTGTTCATAAGTGCACACATCAACCGCTTAATCTCTTTCAGCGCTTACTGCAAGTCGAGCTCTATCAAGATTCACACATTATTTCTGGAGCTGCAGTAAGTGTCAATCTCAATCTAAAAATCAACAGAAGATGCAACCACGTACGCATATCTACAAAACCCACAGAGTGTTAAAGGCATCACTTGGTGCAGTTCAGGGTTATAAACCATGAACCACAAAACAAGTTGTCTTAAAAAATGATCTGAAGTCATATCTTTAAATCAGAAATGTTCTTTTTAGATAGCACAACAGGACACGATAATGCAGACATGTAATAATTTCAGTTCTGCTTTGAGAATCCGGTGAAACAAAATTAGATTTAAAACACAAAAACAAACTTTTTATTTTTCAGTATTTAGTGATCGGGTTATTATATCATTTGCATGTGTGTCAATGACTGACGTGACGGTTTCTGTGCATGTGTTGCTGTGTCCGACGTGTCTGTGCACAATGAACACCAGCCACAATATAAAGTTTCCTGTTTTCAGTTGCAAACCATATTTGCCACAGACCAATTTTGTTTCCCTGTTTGAAGTTAAGACACACCACCATGACCGCCTAGGATTACATTTGCATTTCCTGTCGTGTTGCTCAGACAATTGACTTTTATTGTTGTGATACAAAATTAAAGCAGCATTTAATTAATAGTAGCAACATGCTAGTTATTTACATGTCCAGCACACAGAGAAACATTAGCATTAACTTGGAGATGTGTGTTTTGCAAACATAGTAACAATGAATATGATGACTGAGCATGCTGTTCACATGAAACATAAATTATTCAGCTACTTGGAGAAAAGCCCTTTATTGTGATAAACTGTACGTATGTAACAGCTTTTTTTTCTGTGAACACTTCATTAGGAGTCTTTTGTACTCACTGCGTTTCCTTTTCTGTTCTTTTTCCACATGATTTGGTATATGTATCACTGGAAGATGCATGTTTTGTAAAATAGCAGCATCTTGAAATCCCATGTGGGATGAGCCAGATAGTTGGCATGACACAGAAACTAAACTAAACTAAACTAAACTAAACTAAACTAAACTAAACTAAACTAAACTAAACTAAACTAAACTAAACTAAACTAAACTAAACTAAACTAAACTAAACTAATCTTTATTCACCAGTTAGTCTCTACGTTTATGCGTCTGCTGTTTGGTCCTGTGCAGGTAGCGTACGGAGGGTTTATCAAAAGCTTTTTTTGTTGAACACAGCTGCCAGCTGCAGCTGAAAATAAGCTTGATGTGAATGAAGCCAAACAAAAAGTCTAAAAAGAGCTGAGAGGAAGTGCAGAGCAGGGTGTTAATTCTCCGTAGGATTGTCACAGAGATGGAATCCTTTCCCATTACACATTTGATCCATTGTTGATATAAGAAATATTGATTACTGCAGCTTTAAAACATTATGAAAACACGATAAAGCAGATTCTGTCAGCAGCTGTCTTCATACTGTTATCTTTTCCCCCCACAGAATGACAATGAATATCTCGTATCTCTCTCACACGGAGCAGCTGTCTCTGGACACCTTTGAGTATATTGACTGTGGCACCAATTCAACTATCCCACATCCTGTGAGATGATGAAATCTAAATGAAAAACATCAAAGTGGGAGTGTGAAATAATGAATATTCTGGCGGCACAGCGCCCTCATCTCTTTTGTATGGGTTGTGAATGATAACTACTGTGGAAATGCATCTTATCTTATTCTGTATGTGGTTTTAGCATACCGTATGATCAGTCACTACATTGTTATAATTAAAAACAATACAGGCGCTTCTAAGAGACTTCAAATATACGTCTGAGTGTGGATGCTTTCTGCTCTTATTTGATCTGCCTGTAAATCTGTATTGTGAGCAAAGTGGTTTCAGCATTGTGTGAAATAGACACAATTTATGAAATGCTAAATATGAGAACTGTGTATTTACATTTTAGGACTTGTATAATTCATAAAAAAAGGAACTAATTTCACAGTATTTTTCGGAAACAGCTTATTTCTTTGTCAAGATGCCACATATTGTGTAAACAGGATGTTGATCTTTGATAATCTTGTCTTTTGTAATTTGCACTTTATTAAACATTTAAGGTTCATTTATGGATGGCAAATTAGTTCTTTTTGTTTTGTTTTTACTTTGGGTGAACTCGCCCTTTAAACTCTGTAAAGGATTTGTATGTTCAACACATTTACACAAAAATTAAAGCAGGTACTTTATTAAGTGTGGTTAAAAAGTGAAGGAACGTTCTCGTCTGTTATCAAATGAACCAAATGAACACTGAAACAGCTTTTTTTTTTGCTATAATTATTCTTCCTGTTCACACTGACCTTTAAAAGATATCTTTATAATGTGCTTGCAATTGAAATAATGTGGGACAAAACCCACATTCTTCATTTTGTACAAAAATAAATTCATAAGTTTATCTGAAGATAAAATGAAGCGTCAGAGGTACAAATCAGTCAAATAAAGTGCATATCCCCCTGAGTTATAGTCTTTTTTTGTACTAAAAGGACTCAATTTTACTACAGTTGGAAGATATCCACTTGATTTGACTACCATGAACAGGAGGAATGATTATAATAATTTGGTCACCTGACTGTGAACCTGTCCTTTAAATATGATTTTGATGTTGCTACTTTTCTTCACTTCTTTATATGATTATTTTCATACTTTATTCTTCCACTCCACTTGAGTAACTCTTTTACTCCACCACTACAGTGCTTCTACACTTATGTCATTTTGATTGCAGAACATTCACTTATAATGGATTATTACACAGATTCAAAGACTTTTTTTTTCATCCACTTTACCTCAGGATGAATATAATTTCAAGGTGGAGGAAAATAAAAATATCTAGAGAAGGCTGTACAGCAATTTTACACTCATAGTTTGCTCCTAAAGTTCTTGAGAATGGACACAGGGTGGAGCCAGAGCTTTGTTAAAGGGATAATGTAGACAAGGTATATACTGTTAAGACACAGGAGTGGTGTTAACTGTGGCAATTTGCATGATTGTCTGCCAAGTAAGAAAGTGCATATTGAAAGACAAATACATAAAAATATGAAAAGAAATATTTTTGCATTAGAAAGTCTTTTTTTTCTTGCTCTCAAAATCAAATTAATCCACTAAGGACAATCTATTTAAGACATTTTAACCAAACATCTGAATTAAAATCGACAAATCTATCATTAAAATGCATCAACAACTCAGTAAAAGACACTCTTTAATCTCACTCACAAAACTGCAGAGACCGTGCAGTTCATCTTCGTACCTGCAGGGGGCGTGGAGCTGCAGGTCCAGGTGGCCGTGACGTCACCAGGGCTTTAGGGTAGCTGTGCCTCTCTCTGGAGTTCCTCAGTGCTGCTGGATGAGAAGAGGAGCGGACCCGACCCGCCGGGACAAACATCATGTGTTGACAAGTCAACCATGGATGTGTTTATGGCTTGTGGATGATGCTCTCGGCGCGCATATAAGAGGTATGTTTTCAATGTACATGGAGGAGGACGTTTCTTATTATTCATAGTATGTGCATTGGCATGTATTTTATTTTTATATAAACACCGCTATTCTCTCTGTTAGTTGATCCCTTAAAAGTTACCACTAATGTCGTTTGAAGGTGAAGTTTCTAATTATTAATTTATTTAACTGAAACATCCCAGTAAAAACATAGAATAGATGAATATGGATGGCTGCGTGCAGGAGAGGAAGCAAACTAAGGCAGACTATTCCCAGTAGAGCTATTTCAAATAAAATCATACAATGAAAACAAAACATGGAAACATGACTATGCATTCTGCCTCTTGAAAACTATAATCGTTGAATTGTACTATATTATAATATGCAGCATTTTTTTTTTTTGGTGGTAGATAATGTCTTCCTGAGGCTGTATTCAGTCCAAAGGCAGCTGTTTCTTTGCTGTTTAATGAGTATCAGGATGTCAACAACAACCGGATTAGTGCTGCTGCAGCAATCCTCATAGACAGTTGGCAGAGTGTACCAGTGAATACATATCCATCCACTGCATTGAAATCAATCTGCCCTAAGAAAAGCCTTTCAGGTTTAGCAGTCTTAAGAGGATTAGCCGTGGCAAATAAGAATCTAGATAACCTCAGCCACCCAATTAACCTGTTGTTTGTGCCTCTGTAATGTGACACTGGATTCCCCCAGACGTTTATTGTTTTATATAATCAAATGAGAAGTGGAAGTGACTGAATTAGAAGAGCGCGGCCACGGGTGAAATGAATGCAGCCAGTTTTTTGTGTTGTGGGACAGTAATGTGATAAATCAGAGCCGTGAACACAACAGGACCGACCGTTTTGACAGGATGAAATTGCATCCAGCACTTTAAAATGTGCTTCTAGTGTTCATCATCGCTATCTATTGTCAACGTCTCCTCAAGTGACACTGTGAAATAACACTTGGATTGCAAACACACAGTCCTTTTAAGCACTCATTGTCTTCTTATTAAATGTTAACCCTCTCTGTGTGTGTGTTTTGATAAGGTCTCCAGACCATCTGATCCCATCTGCCTCTGAGGACAGGGTGCAAATGCCAATCTACTGAAAAAAGGATTAAATCAGGAATTTGTCACCTCATCTAAGTAGGTGTGAATTGCTGGCAGGGAATCATGGGGAACCAGCTGACTGATATCGCTCCAAACACGCCGTTCCTGCCAAACTTCCAGTCTCTGCACGTGGTGGTTATCGGGCTCGACTCGGCTGGCAAAACCTCTCTGCTCTACAGGCTCAAACTGAAGGAGTTTGTGAAGACGATCCCCACCAAGGGCTTCAACACGGAGAAGATTAAGGTGGCTGTGGGGGCTTCTCGGTCGATAACCTTCCAGGTTTGGGATGTTGGCGGGCAGGAGAAGCTGCGCCCGCTGTGGAAATCTTACACCCGCAGGACGGACGGGATGGTGTTTGTGGTGGACTCCACCGAGCTAGAGCGCATGGAGGAAGCCAAAGTCGAGCTCCATAAGATCACCCGCACCTCAGAGAACCAGGGCGTCCCCGTGCTGATCCTGGCCAACAAACAGGACCTGGATTCGGCCCTGTCTGTCAACGAGGTGGAGAAGCTGCTTTCCGTACACGAACTGAGCATGTACACGCTGCATCACGTGCAGAGCTGCAGCGCTGTGGACGGTCAGGGAGTCCAGCCAGGCCTGGAGAAACTTTACGAGATGATCCTCAAGAGGAAGAAGATGGTGAAACACAACAGAAACAGAAAGAGATGAACCCTCAGCTCACACTGTGGATATTACCTGAGGAGATTTATCCACTGTTGAGACACTTCCAGGCTTAATGGCCCCTTTTAATGGGAGAGCGATTTGTGCCAACAAAAACAACAATTACACACGGCCTTAGGGTCAGGAGGAATGGATTTGGTAATAATAATTGAAGCAGTATTGACATATACTTTGTTCTACAATTGTGCAGCTGCCCTTTGAAAGCTTAAGCTATAGATTGAAAGGAAACCTTGATAGCGTTAGTCTTCCCTAAGTGCTTTTCTACACTTGTTTTAAAGAAGATTTCTAACAAGGCACATGCCTGGTAATTGTAGGACTAATATATAAACTCATTTACATTCATGCAGCAGGTATCTGGTGAAGAAAAATATAAAATAAAACTGAAAAATGTCATGATATTCCTTTACTGGCTTGCACAGATTCTGCCCCACTAAATAGGTGTTTCTGTTCCACAATGTATGGATGCTTCCCCGAAATATTTACTCCACATTTTTTTGTGTCTGTGCTGGAGATGAAGATTTCTTTTTATTGTAAATGATATATATAATGGAAGTGGGAAAGCACCAGATGATATTTAATTTCATTGCCATTGAACAATAATCCAAAGTGCATTCCCGTCATGGCCACAGAGGTTAAGTTTCAGTTCCTATAACAATAGTGTTTATACGAATTGTACATTTTTGTAACACTGAAGACTTAATAAATCAAAGCACTGTACAGAACTGTCATTGCTATCTTTGTACTTCAGGTTTGGAAATACTGCTTTTTATGGTGTTTGCATGTCTGGTTATGGCTTTAAAAAAGATTTAGTCAGGTATTTATTTGATTTTAAGATGACCTACATCCAGATTTCGAATCCCTGAGTTGTGACCTTTCCCCCTATTCATAGTCAAATAAGCAAACGAGGCTGTCAGAAGAGATGAGGGGGGTCCTCTCCTCTGCCTCCCCTTCCCCCCCCTAACAAAGCAAAACAATCCATTTACTTTGATTCCCACCTTCAAGTCTGCCAGCTGCTGACAGTGTAATTGCATCAATTAGTGGTGAGATGGTTCAGAGGTGAGCTGGTTCAGTCCTGTTGTGTGATCACGCGGGATTGAACCACCTGCGGCCATCGCTGTCGATGCTCCGCTTTACCGTATTTACACTGTTGCTCCAACCCCCGAAAAAGAAATGAGGAAACAATGCAGCTTTGTGTTGGAGAGCACTTTATTGAAATCAATGGACAGTGAATGACTCTTCTTATTATGTGTTCAGTGACCCTGGATTATCATTGTGTCCTGAAATTACTGTTTTTCAAGAAACAATATCACTGCAGGTATATATGCAGCTAGAATAATAGTAAAAGGATCCCTGGTGTTTCAAATGCAAACAAACCTGACACGATTTTCAGGCCTCCTGCTGATGCAAAACATATTTTCGTACGTCCAAGAGATGAAAATATGTGAGAGAAAAGAGGGTGATGACAATGACTTTTATTTTCTTATTTTTATTTCACAATACTGACTTGAGAATATTCCATGCACACTTTCCTGTGTATAGGACAAAGGCGGTGGCTGTTTTGAATTTAGTTTCCTTTGAAGGTTATCAGAACAACTGATTTCTGATGTGTCACGTGCCAATTTATTATTTCAGCTGAATTATTTCATGACCACTCGAAAACACATTTGTGGAAGTTCTGTAACCGTTTCCGGATAAAGGCTTTTAATCCACTTGCTTTTCCACAAATCCCTTAAGTTGCCACTCATATATGATATTATGCAACGAATACAAGGTCTAATCTACGGGTCATACATTGTTGACCCGCATACTGTCACTGTGTGAGTGTGTGTAAGTGTGTGAGTGCTCCTGCTGTGTATTCGTCTTGCATGAAATGATGAGATAATGACTCGTACCCAGGAGCCTGCGGCTGAGCAATCTTAAACTCTGAATGTCAAGATAGACATTGCGCATAAATGCGTGCACATACAATGTGAAAAAAAAATACAAACCCACACACACACACGAGCACGAATGCACTCACATTTTGACTTGTGACCTCATCGTCCCCATTATTCACAACGGTGAGCTCATTAAAAACTTTCAAGGATGTCTTTTGCAGAATCATCTTGACACAACAGCTGGTCTCTGAATAAATTAGCATCATGATGCGGTTTTTTTCAACAGCTGAGACACACTGTGGGCATGTGGAGGCATCAATCAGCAAACGAAAAACACCCAAACACTCTGCAACTGAGATTCTCTGCCTAGAATAAAGTTTCAGGAGATGCTGTGTTGCAGCTCAGAAAAGGCGCCAGTGTGCCTACAGTGTACTGTACACTTGATTGACTTTCTGAATTGGCGCCAGGATCCATCCAGTGGGGGGTAAAACCTGCTGGAGCTGCATGCACGTTTTCTTTATTTGCTCTTCTTTTTCTTTTGCATGTTTCTGTCACGTAGGTGTACAGGCTCCCTATTTCTCTCTCTCCCTGTCTCTCTCTTGCTTCTTCTCGGGTGTAATGGTGGCTGACAAGACACACGTGAGAGAGGGAAGCCTTGGGGATTACAGTAGGTGTCAGGGTGTCAGGGATTAGACGGGGGAAACGCACAGGTGTATCCCTGGAATTGCGTGACATAAATCAGAGGCAGGCTCACCACTGGGCTTTCAAAACCTACAACCTACACATTGATTTTCATCAGTAAACCCAAGGACATGAATGTTTCTTCCTGTTCTCAACAAAAAAAAGTAGTAATGCGCAATGACTGCGAGGGGGCACAAACTGCAAAAGGTTACAAACAAGACTAAGAAGCTGCAGTCACGCGAACGTCTATGTGAGGCTTCACTTTAGCACAGTGGTGCTTTGAATAAAAGGATAACATCAGCATGCTAACATGCATGTGCTGACAGTTCTAACATGCTGATGTTTGTGTTTACCATGTTCGTGATCCTGGTTTAGTGTGTAAGCATGCCAACATTCCCTAATTAGCTTGAGACATAAAGTACAACTGAGGTAGTTTTGCAGATATCTGGTCTTAAACCAAAGTATCGGACAAATTACATTTTGTTTGCTTAAGGACAAGTCAACAGTCAAATAGATGTTACAGGTTTGCATCTAACAAATTTTGATTGTCACTTCTGTTCTCTGTTAATCTGTTATTTACTCAACTGATCGATTAATTGTTTTGTCTATAAAATGGTAGGAATTAGTAAAAAATGTCCATTATATAAGTTTTTTTTAGAGATTGTGATGACATCTTCAAATATCTTGTTATGTCTGATCAACAGTCAAAAATCTAAAGATATTCAATTTAATGTCATGTATGACACAAAAGTTTTGAAACCTCAAATCTGAGAGTTTGGAACCAGCAAATTGTTTAGCATTTTGCTTTAAAAATGCCTAAAACCATTGTTTGATTTTCAAAATAGCTGCAGGTGAATGTTCTATCAATTAATCGACTAATTGTTGCAGCTCTATTAAGGTTATTGAGACATTTCATTCATAACTACAAATGTAAACCTCATGGTGGCGCTAGAGGAGGAGTCAGAGGATTACAAAAGTTATTGGGCTTCATCCTCTGGAGACCATGAATATCTGTACAAAACCTTCCAGTAGCTGTTGAGATATTTTAGTCTGAACCAAAGTGGTGGACTGACTGGCTGACATTGCCATCCATAACCGCATTGCTAGCATAACAGGCTCACCATGTTCCATGGTCAGACTGAAAAACAAAAATTTATATCAGTCAACTGAGGGATGTAAAAAAAACGCTAATGTTTTTTTCCTCTTTTCCTCAAAAACAGTGCAGAGGTTGGAGAAAGTTGTAAAAAAAAAAAAATCCAGATAAATAACAACAGACCTATAATGCTCCGTTGCAGTCTCTTTATAGTCCTTATGATGAAAAGCAACAGGGCGCCAGGCTCAAATCCAAGCCTCGTAAAGCCTCCGACCGGGCCCTAGACATAATTTTCTATCGCCATGGCAACCTGAAGTCCGCAGTCACTAAAGGGTGACCTGTGAGGGCAGCGGTGGGGGTCAAATTGCTTTTGTGGCTGGATGTCCAATCCAGCTGAGGTTACTGAGGGGGCAGGGAGATTAGAAAAGAAGCTCCGATCAATACTGGAATCCCAAGATCACCACCTCATACTGTCTGTCTTTCTTTTTCAATCTTTTTTTTCTCTCTCTCCCTCTACTGCTGTCTGTGTTTTGTTTGTCTCATTTACTTTTAAATATGTTGACAGCCTCTGTTTTGTTGGCACTTTTACTCTCCAGTGTTCTGTCCTCGCCTGTATTGATCAACCACTATGAAAATATCTCAAATTTCACACCATCAGGGCATTTCTAGGAAGCCGACCTTGTTGACATTGCTGTGTATGTGTGTGTGTATGTGTTTGGTGCAGTGGAGGCTGGTTGTTAGTATAAGGCACAGTGCAGAGTGAAGGTTCTTTGAGGGTTCAAAAGGGACAATGTTTGTGGGAGGCCAGGATTAGTTGCTTTAGTTTTTATTCCCGAAAGGTCGTAAAGCTGCCACTTGGCCTCCATTTAGAGCCAAATCCGTAGGATTGAATGGACGGGAAGGGAAACTGAAGCTTGACTTCACCACATAGTGCAGTTTTTCACCCTGGGGGCTATAATGAAGGAAGAACAAACACCAAGACCATATTTCTTAGTTGTGAAAAAGACAATGTCACGGTGGGTTTGAGTGTTTGTATCAAATCGCCTTTACCTCCGAGATGACCCTGCACCAAAACATATGGATACAATCATCTGCTTTATTCATCCTTTGCCATTGGCTGAAAGATGGTGCATGTAATCATTTTCATGTGAATAAAGGATATTACTTCAGGGGGCATTTATTCATATTCATAAATACACTAGTTCCTCTGCAGACTCCAAGTCAAGGATGATTCATTACTCAAGGGAACCATGAGGAAATTATGGGCGGCATATTTACTGTGATTTAAACTTTATGGCAAACTTTTCCAAGCATTTCACTTGTTCAGCTGCAGGGGGGATATGAGTATGACTTCATGGATGATTTCATGGTTTACCCTTACACACAGAGTTTCAAAGGGTCGAGATTCAGTCACTTTTTCAAGAAAGGCTTGTTGTGTTCTCTTGGGGCGCAGTGCTCATGAAGTAATGCATGATCGAAGCATTTTTAGACATCTGGCAAAGTCCTTCAATGTATTTTTTTTATGATGTTTGATGATGTTAAGTCCTGATGTGGCGGCAATTAATCCGGTGTAGATTCTGTACACACTCACCGCCACCCCTGATCCTACACTGGGATTACCCAGAAACCCATCTGGCGCATGCCAGCTAGTGGGGTGTACATGAGCAGTGCCCAGTGGCCACTAAAAAGCAGCTCTTGTTAATCCAGACTATTACTGTTGTTTAAAAGCAGATAGGCCGTTGAGCTGCAACCCAGATTGCTGTGGCACAGACATGCTGTCAGGTGCTGTATCAAGATCAGAGCTGTTTATGTGTGTCACCCTGTCTGTGGGCGGATGTGGGAATGTGCTGACCTGGGAATTATATGGCTTGATTCAATGTGATAGAGTGGTTTAATATGATAGAGTGAGACATATACACTCACCGGCCTCTTCAAGAGGTACACCTGTGCAATCTAATGCAATCTAATACATCCGTTTCAGGGTCCTGGTATTATGAATGCTGGCTCACAGTCACACTGTCACAATACAATGGGAAGAGTGAATAGAAAGGAGCCATCGTTAATGTTATTAGCAACACCTGCGCTTTTTCATAATATGTCAAGTCAAAATGTGTGCTGTGAAAAATACTTTTAGTGCAAGAGTGAATGAGGGAGTGATTTCAGCTAACGTCTCACCAACTCAGTGTTAGGACAACTTGTACCTTGTAAATTCAGTGAATCACAGCTGTGTCTAAAAGAAAAGATGACTCAATCCTCTGCAAACGCACACTCTGTCTTCGAGGCTATGCCGAGCCTCCCCACGTGGCTTTTGTTGACACTGTGTCCTGCCTTGGAGATCAAGATCAGAGCTCCATCAAGTGTGGGACCCCTGTGCTCCAGCTCTCTGCTGGATGCGGGACCAGCTGTAATGGTGGTTGTTGGGGTTTTGTTCAGCCTTGTAAAAGACAGGAGGCGCACGTGGGAGTGAGACTGCACGTGAGCCGTGAAGCTCATGGCAAAACAAACTGGACTGACCCTTCGTGGTGGGAAGGTTTTTCTCTTGGCCTGTCAGGATCACGTTATTGAAGATCCTCTGCCACCACAGTCAGTGGTTGGTCATGCATATCTGAGTTGTCCCTCTCTCTGGTGTCACTGTTCCACTCTCACTTGCTTTGCTTTTCTAAATAACTTCCCATTCGACATAAAAACTGTATTTTTTTGTAAAAAAAAAATACTGGCCTTACAGATCTGGAGAAAATATAATCTTCTAGCAACTATTTTTGTCATTCTAAGCTTGAGTTTAGTTATTTAGATTGGAAACAGCAGTGAAAAACAACCATCTTAACTCAATGTCTACTTGTTCTGGAGCTTTCCACCATATCACATGGTCCTCATCAGCAGACTGATCATGCTCAGTTGCCATGGAAATGTCGATGCTCAAACTGTCCATGATGCTCAGCATTTTGAATCGCCCATTTCATCACCCACATTTAACCTATGTTGTTTAAATATAAGTCAAAATGCCACACAGGGAGTTTTCAGCACATTATTATTAAATTTGTCACAAACAATTAAGCTTAAATCAGAAAAATAATTACAAGTAAATTGCTAAAACTCTTCTTATTCTACAATTTGTAATAACAGATCATAATACTAAACATATAACCTGACTAATTATTAATCTTCCTGGTAAAATTGCATTTGTCAAACTTGATACTAAAGATTACTAAAGAGTTAAAGAATATCTCAGTTATCACCGGTAGTAACTACTTCTCTCATTATGTGTGTACGCTGGACTGAAAACTGTATTGTGGAGAGAAGAACCCGGGAATCTTGACCAAGGTTGTGAAGATGAACCCATGCGGATCAGATCTGGAATTTGGGGCTTGGTCTCCCAAATGAGGCACCCATAGTGGCCTTTTTGTTCATCCCTGTCTTTCACAAACCATCACAGCATTCCTTTTGTTGCTTTTTCATGTCATTCCTATCAAAGATTTCACTGTTTGAGGGTCTGAGGTTGGCCAGACTGTCAGGCCACCGCTCCAAACCAGGGTAGTTCAGAATAGACATCATGCTTGGATAAATACTGTGTTATATGAAGGTCTTTTATTGAGTGTCAGCAGTAAAATCCCAGCCCTCTAATGTTGATGACTACACAGGACAACCCAACCCTCAGTGCTGACCTACAGTCTATGGTGCTGACATGACAACGGTGACTTCATTCCTACAAGGAGATGCGGTCATTCACACCCATCTTTATCAATCTGTGATCAAATTAGTTTTAATCGCACATAGAGCAGCTGGCTGTAAAATGATTCAGCTCAGTTTCCATTTGCTCATGTTTTGGCTTGAACAGGCCTGATCTGCACTTCATCAGCTTGTCTGAGAGACTGCTATCTTAGTTCCTACAGTGTATCCCTGCTGCTCCTAAAGTAGACAATTACCGGAAGAAGAATAAAACCAATTTGGAAAGATCAGGGTCTCTAAAATGTAATTATTATTTACTTTACAGCACATGTCAGTTCCTTTACATCCCCACAGACTACAGATATCCAAGCTTTCTCTCGATATTATAGGCTACTCTAGTGAGATGTACTTATACACCTTCTTGGTGAGATGAGAAAATTGATACCACTCTCACGTCTGTCTGTTAAGTGTGAAGTTACAGCTAGCAGTCAGTTTTGTTTATTCAGTGTAAAGACTGGAAACAGTTAGCCTGGCTCTGTCTCCTGACTGGAGTGTTATATCTTAGATATGACAGACATGGCAATATTAAAGGGGACGTATCATGCACATTTCCAGGTCCATATTTTTATATTCTGGAGCTCTACTGATGTATCTTTGCAGACACTGATGCATCTTTGCATGATTTATAGTTAAGCCTGTTCAGCTTCTATCTGAAATAGGCTGTTTTAGCTCCTGTCTCTTTAAGGCCCGCCTCACAATGAGCCCGCTTTGTTCTGATTGGCCAGCTTCCCAAAGGCTACGTAAACAAACAGTATTAGTAAGATTTCATTTATTTTTCCTCATTCTTTACTCAACATGGAAATTTACCAAATACATCCATACATGTTCGAGCCCAAATCTGATCTGAATGTGAGTGAACAATGTGAACAACCCAGGGAACGAAAGCTACAGTACAGACGGCAGTTTATGGGCATGTGCGAACAATCTGACAATCATCACAAGGAGGAAGTAGAGGTAACATCGTAAACCAAGTGTTCAGAGCAAGCTGAAGCCCTGGCTTTTCACTTTCAGGGATTCATGTGACATACCCTCACCTCAAGTTTTGTAGCTTTGTCTATATTCAACATAGAAATCATAAAAGTTTAAAAATAGCAAAAAGCATATGCCCCCTTTAATATCAACCAAGAAAGCCAAAAAATATATTTCCTAAAAATATCAAAGTATTCATTTAATATGTTTCATAACTAGATTTATGTTATCTATAAAGGACCAATATCGACAGGATGAAGCACTGAACACTTTGAGATGCTGTAACATTTCACTGTTTCTCCTGTGTGTTGAGAATAAAACTGAGGATAAATAATAGAGACCTCATTCAGCCCTTTATCTTACGTAATGTTGTTGAACATCAAGCATCCAGGGCATGGTTTGCTGTTTGTTTAATCACATGTCTTCTGACCCTGTGTGTCTGTTGGTGACATACACAAAGTCCTCCAGCGTTGCTTTAATCCTGTTAGAAAGACCTAAAACTGGGAGTGTTGCCAGGGATCACCAGCAGAATGAGACAAGGTCACAAATGCCTTAACACCCGTCTAGACAGGAGAGTTAATGGATGGTAACACCACGTGGAGACTCATGCTCTGCCAAATGATTAAGAAATTATGTGTCAGGACAAATGGTAAAGGTTTATAGGATAGAAACATTTTATGCCTTTATAGTCTATGATATTAGTTAAAGGTGATGTGATAAAGAAAATTACTTTTTCAGTGGCTGTGCACATAAATATGAGAATACGAACTGAATCTAAATGAGACAACACCCTCCTTTTGACATCTGATGAAACAAGCAGTTTTTGATTTAAGTAGGGAGTGATTTGCCCACTGTGTGAGTATATCCTAATGACGGCATTAGGGAGTTCTACCTTGCTAACATGAGCTGCTATTTTCTCTTAAAATGTCGACTCCCAACATCACAGCACGAAAAGGCACAATGGTTAAAATGTCTTTTTGATGAAAACATTTCAGCCACAGTTAGTAAAAACCTGTATGTGTGTGCTAATGACTTTATATTGGCATCATAGACTCTATATAGAGATGGATGTAGTGAGGTGAGAGGTCACTCAATGGTTTACATTGGAGCCAGCTTGAAGTTGTAGCTTATTGTTGGCAGCATCTTTTCTATTTAGAGCCAGGAAATTCCAGTAAGGAGCGTGGAGTGTTGCTTTTCACACTCTGGAAACACACCCCGCTACCTTAGACTGAAGCTAACGCTAACTACAAGGAACACTGAGTAGTGCGCTAAATTATCTTAACTGGGCAGGTATTGTAATCAAATACATGGCAGACATCAAAACCTGCTATAAGTCTGCTATAAATCTTATTAATAAAGTGACCACCATCAGCATAGAGATTGAGAACATAATGAAAAATGAAATGAAGAAAAATGATTGACTTATTATGTTTAAAGAAGATGATGCATTTTTAAATGGGAGTCAGTTGCAACCAGGGATTTTTTGGAGCCAACATCTTGTGGTCTTTGGTGGCATATTGTACTTTAAGGTAGTCTATAAGGCATTGGTACTGTACTAGCAAGGGCCAGTACAATGCAATACTTGCAAGACATTGTTTAATAGAAGAATAACTGCCCTTGGAATCTGTAAGTAATCTCAATTAAAGATGTCTGCCACAACAATTTGAGTAACCAACATAGTAAAGAAGCAAAAGATGAATTATGTTGTCCTGTGGCTCCTGAGAACTCATAAACATCAGATAATTTCCACATTTCTGTCCACCTTTCTACATCAATTTCAGCTGTACATTGTTGATGAAAGAACAGTAAAAACTCAGAAAAGGTGCAGTCTCTTTCATTATCAGTTCCCCCCTCCTATTTGTTCATATAGAGCAATGTGGTGAAACACAGAGAACTGGCACCAGCATTTTGTCTCACTTGAATGAGTATGTGGCTTTATTTATTTTACAATGACACCGGGGTGCACATTTGAATCCATCATGCCATCCCCAAGTAGAGGAGGGGGTAGAACCATTGTGCTTTCCTTTGTCTGTTGCCTGAGACACTGCAGCTTCCATTACTATAATAAGAGAGTAGAAGGAGGAAAGTAAATGGAAAGCAATTGTGTGAATGCTTTTTGGAATATGTCCCATGGCACACATTTAAATCACCGTAAATGGAGCATCCAATGATCTGTAACTGTGCAGAGGAGATTGACTTAAACAGCTTCTGCTGGCCCTCTTTCATTAGGAACTTATTAAACCTGAATGGAAACTCAGAGAGTGCGACAGCAAAAAAAAAAAAAAAAAAAAGGCCTCGGGCATCAGCTGAATGCAACTAAATAGCCTGTCATTCTGTCAAGGGCACACTGCAATTTTAGGAAAATGCAGAGGATTTGAGGCTACAGCGTGGCACTTGCTTTTACTTGGAGATACTGTAGTTCTATTAAGGCCACAATTTGCCATTCCATTCATTATTCACCAGCTGTGTTTTATCTGTGTTAAAGCTCACATACTGAGATTTAGAACGTAACAGCTGGGTGAAAAACGGCAGGAGGTTAGCAGGAAAATACACTGAATATTTGTGAAGGAGAAGAAGAAGGAGAATACATGCGATTTTTCATCCAGACCTAATCTTTTTACTGCTTATTTAAACATACGAACTCCATATGAGGCTCACATCAAAATGAGATTCTCTCTTCCTAGAAGCAAAAAAATCTGCGCAGGGCAAAAAAAACCCAACACAGGTCTTTCTCATCACTGTCAGCTGTACAGCTCAGCGTGTGTCATGGGACAACAGCTCAGAAGGTGAAGCGGGAGGACAGAGGAAGTGTGTATCAGATTACCCGATGAGTTGCCTGGTGGTCTGTGCATAGGGCAGAGATGACAGGAAGAGGCCAGTGGTGACACACACTGCATATGCTCTCCTGACAGCTTCAGACACTGCAATGCAGAACCAGAGAGAGTGAGAGCAAGAGAGGAGAGGAGGAGGATACAATTACAGGTGCACGCTGACACCAATAACTCTCATTCTGTGGTGTGAAATGACTATTATTAGGCAATCTCACACTGACATGATTGAATGGATATTAAGAATGCATGAATAGTTCCCAGGTAATTTTCACACATCGGGAGAAGAGATATACCTGTACGGCTGATGACAAGTACATGTACAGTGTGATGACTAATGTGGAAAAGTTGGAATGTTAAAATGATTACCTTCATTCGTTCACATTCAAGACAAACATCTCAAGGTTACTCCCTAAAATCACCCGAAGGATTATCTTCCTATTTGCACTATTTTCGTTTTTATTTAAACCTCACTGAGCCACTGTGGTCACATGCTGTGCAGCTAGACTTTATTTCAATCTTTAGAGCTTTATAATTATAGTGGAAATCCCAAACATGCCAGGCTCAATTTTGGGGCAAATGTGTATAAAATGATGCAAAAGACATCAAGAATATTTCTATTTGATGGAATTATGCAGTCGTATATAAACATCGAGTCTTGGGTCTGAATATTTCACAGCATCACAGAGCGTCAATGAAGAGTTGGAACAAGAGTATAGAGAATATAAATGTGATGCTGTGAGACAGTGTTGTATTAACTGTAAGATACTATACTTTAAGGTTAGATTTTTCCTATTTATATACATTTTTTAACCACTTTGACAATACTTTCATAAAAAGTAGGGCTGGCTAGTATTTCTTATTCCTCTGTGCTTAGACCTAGAACATTGTTGTCCAAATACTATTAAACATCAGTGAACTACACTGTTGCACTGGGTGAAATGTTCCTACATGGTTAATTTCTCAAAGAACTGCATGCAAAGTGGTGTTTACCTTACACACAAAACTACCCTACGGAGACTCAAAAACTCGATTACAGTTATTAGTCTTTGGAGCCGTTTCTAAAGAAACTACCGTGACCTTAATCTCTGTGGCAAACATGTCAGCCAGTGCAACAATGTGGCTCATTGATGTGTTTTTAATAGTTTTTTGACTACAAGAGAGGTCTACGGTATAGAGGAATAAGATATATCAGGCTTTGGATACACACACAATTCTTGTAAGTAAGATCAATTCTGCACACGATTTGTTGACAGTAAGAAAATCACAAGCCTTATCCTTTAACAAAACAGATGAGACAACCACAAAAAAGAGAAAAAGTAAGTAATTTACAACTATTTTAGAGAATAGTTGATCTGAAATTATAGTTTTATACGTGGATTCCTGTTCTCCCTTTTGATAAAATAGTTTCAAACATATGTAAATATATCATGACAAAGAGGCTGTGCATGTTTACGCCAAAGCCTCATGGGAACCGCTTCTCTGATTGGATTAGTTTGGTCACGAAACCTGAGGCTGTTTGACTCTCAGTACGGCAGCATTTAACATGATTAACGCTGATTAGCCAAGTCGATTGACCAAGCTATTTTGGGATTGTTTGATTAGAAAAAGAAGATTGTATTGTTGTAATTAATCCCTCAATAAGGAGTTACATTTATTTATGCCACAATTACTGTGGAATCAGAATGACTTCTTGGAAAATAGTCAGACTTTGGATAATAGCATTACAAAATTAACAATCTATGCACCAGACTGAAATAGCTGACAGAAAACATACAACCAGGAATGCATTTCACACCACCGGTAACAACATACAGTATGCATATGTAAAGTTAATGTACTGTAAGAGTAGGAGACACTGCAATGAATGATAATTGCTAAATTAGTCTAAGCACAGTTTGGTTTTGGGGCAAATTTATTTATTGATAGTTTATATTCTACGAGTGTTCCACTGAGTGAATTTAATACAGTTTCGGCCATTAGGAATACATGTGTGCAGCCTGTGAAGCCGTGGTGCACATCTTGCCTTCAGGCAGGAATCAGGGCCGCTCAGGGAACAAGAGTCAGTCTTTCACTCTGCACTAAGAAACAAACATCGAGCTCATGTTTTTTTATCCCAGAAGTAGGTTGCTTCCTCTAATCTGCCCAGTAACAGTTATGCAGCGTGCATATGTATGTTACTGTGTGTTGGTTCGGTTGTGTGCAAGCATGCATACTGTAAGTGTGCATGTTTGCATGTGCAGCCAACAGTGAGTGGGCTGAGGGGAGTGGAGGAGGAGTAAAGAGTGGGAAGAGGAGGAGGAGGAGACCAGTGGTAAAAGCCTCAACAAAAGCTAAAGATAGCACAGTGCTTGCAGGCACTCAATGAAGCTTAGCTTTCTCTGTCAAGGTTACGCACACACACACACACACACACACAGAGGGACAGGCAGCAAGGGCCTGACAGTGCATGTGAAGCCCTCTCTGGATGGAAAAAGTCAAACCACTACAGAGGTAGAGATGGAGAAGTATGTTTGATATTCATCAGCATGCAAAATCTGTCATGTGGTTCACACTATTGAACACAGTATGGAAATTACACAAACCATGCCAGTTTGTAAGTCTGTGTGTCAGATATTGATTTTTAAATTGTGTTATACTCTGACATGCAGTTTATTGATCGTCCTCAGGAAAATGGCCCCAAAAACTGACAAAAAATACACTTTTAAAATACAGATGCGTTACAGATCAAATAAAAAAAGTGTTTTTGTGAGGCTCCAGAACAGCTTTAATGCTCTTTGTCATAGATTCTCCAACTCTGTGTATGTCTGCCATGGGGATGATCACAATTCTTCCAAAAGACATTCTCTCATTTGGCTTTTTGATGATGATGGTGGACCTATCTCCCATAGGTGTTCAGTTGTTTGAGATCTGGTGACTGTTACGGCCACAGTCTATGATTCACATCATTTTCATAATCAGCCAGTGAGCTTGCGTGCCCCGAAGCAACTGCATTTGTCATTTTCTCCACTCATTTATTCAGATGTTTCCTTCATTTTTTCATGAATTAAAATTCATCTCAGCTTGTAAATGTGTATATGTAAAACTGCATTTCCTTATATATAAAAGTGGCTCACATGTGTTTAAGGTAAATTTATCGTTCACATCATCTCTCAACCACCTTGATCCCTGTGATTTATGATGCTGCAGACCAGAACAACATGGCAGATACGTTCAACTTTGTCAATCTTGACACAGGATCCTCAGTCATCACACTGGATGCAAGTCATCAATCAACTGGTCTACTAGCCTATAACTCTTCTGTCAGAAGGAGATGATTCAGAGGCTTGAAAATATAATTACTGTGAAATGTATTTTCCTGGCCAGCCTTGTAGTTTCTGTAAGCAAAGCCACCATGAATGGAAGCTAATTGATCACATTTGGTACACCAATCCTGCTAAACTGGAGCATTAAGTGGTAAATTAAACAGAAATTACATCAGCGGCAGCGGTGCCACGTTGATCTACTTCTCTTCAGCCTCATGTCAATATGTCTCGCCAACTCCATCCAGCTCACTAATAGCATGGCTCTAAAGATAGAACTGAGCCGGTGGACGCTGTCCATGAGACTGCTAATCACAGCAATGAACTCAATCACACAGGCTGGTTAAAGGCAAGCCTCTGTGGAACTCCATGTAGTAGATTTGTACAGCTTTGGGCATTTCTGTGATCCTTGTAGTCATAACAACCGGCTTTCTTTAGAAATGGGATAACATGCTGATATACTTCCTCCAACACACTTTTGTCTTATGACTGCGTAATGCCGGGATCAGACTTGACCCAATAGACTCGGATTGTTGGGAACAAAACATTGGCTTATTTTATCCAGTGTTGGGAGTCAAAGCCCCAACAAAAAGAGAAGCATGTCAGAGTTCTTCTTCTATGATGTGATCAGTGACGCTGACCTCCTCTATCACCAGACCAGACGAAAACATCAATATCGGATGATTCTGCAAAACCCCCGGATAAAGTTCAATGGCAGTTACAATGGCAACTACAACATGATTAAAGGTGGAACTCAGTTTACAGGTGTTGGGAGTACTACTAAATGAGAAAAAAAGTTGTATAAAGCCCTTTGTAGCTCAGGAGGGAGCTGTGTGAGATCTGATAAATTGCCTGAAGCGATGTTACCAGATCTCTGCAGCCCGCTCTATCTCTGCTTGTGTGTAGCTACTCAAGGCTCCGAATCGACGGTCCAACTGTTGGTGGTTGAATAGCATCGCGGGTAATGTGTATACGCCTGGTTATGTCAAAGAAGAAGAATCCACAGAATAAAAAAAGATGATATCTGCTGACTGACTGACTGTGTTACTTAAAAAAACTGGCCAAATGTGAGTCCCACAGTGCACTGGATTACTCTTTTAAGGGTAGGCGACTAAAACACTTGGTTACAGTTAGTGAAAGGTCATGGTTACAGTTAATACAAAGGCAGTGTTAATTGCAGGTCTGTGAACTTTGGTTTCCTGCACGGAAATCAGAGCAATATGGGTGTAATTCCTCAGGAAACTGGGCTGTGTTACCTATAGAGGGAGGAATGATGTTTTCATTGAACTTTTAACCATTTGATAATCACCTATTATAGCAAATGTATCCCATCTGTACAGTTTGAGTGCTGCTCCCCCGAACGCTCTTCCTTTTACTGACCAAGCCCACCTTGTCTTATCTTGACTTTCATCCACTAAACTGTGCATACTCTCAGTCAAGCCACAGCAAGAATTTATATCGCTATGATCGTCTAATCTGAGTGTAGAATTCTCCTAGGATAACGGTGAAGAAGAGGTCACAGGGTCACCAAGATCATTAAAAATCACCCGGTGTGTCTCTTGGGATTATGGGTACCAAATTTCATTACAATCTGGCCAGTTGCTGACAAGACAGTTTGCTCTTTAACTGCACCGACAAACTGGTAACTAACCCTGAGTGAGACAGTGAATGAATGCATTTTCCAAAATGTCAAACTATTACTCTGCATAGTGAAATGAGTGATACAGAAAAATAGAGTAGCCTACAACTCACAAATGCAGAAAAACAAGAAAACAAGAAACAACAAGAAAAATGCAACAAGCACATAAGCACACAGGTGAAGTATATCCTGAGTGGCTTTTAAAAGCAGGTCATGTAAATATGGACTTAACATGTCTATTTACATAACCAGATTATTAGGAGGATGCTGTTAAATGTGAAAACAATTCCTTCATTGTGATATAATGTGAACTAGCAAGCTTACATAATTGAACTGCTGGATGAATTGAAGCTTTTGAGCTCTAATGTTACATTGAAAAAAAAAAGTCACAGATGAAATCATGCTTTCAAAAACTTTCTGCACACACACATAATTTATTTATAAAAAAAAAATCACATTGGTATGCATTATATATGAACTGTACATCATTACGTTGACCCTGTTCACAGCGCTCTGCTCGGTTGCCTCCAAACCTCCTGGCTGTGGTTAGTGACCGAGGTACTGTCAGCCCAGACAAACAGCTCGCCTTGTCTTTATACCCTCAGACGCTTTTCCTAGGGTCATTATTTGATTCAGTCCAAACACAGATTACCTAAGACAACACAGAGTGGCTGTGGCTGTGGTTATCACATTATCACACCGCGGTTGAAATAACATTAAGCCTAATCAGGGTTTGACAAAGAGGCCATTGTAAGCGAAACACAAACATGCCGGCTGTAAATCGCATTTCAGAAAATGGGAGAAATCCTTTCCTCAAACATGCCTCTCCGCTCATAACACGGAGGACTGTTTGTGGTTTCAAGCAAGCAGAAGTATTTGTTGAAGAAGAATGTTATCAGTTTTCCCAGATGTCAATGGGTGAAGCACCGAGCAGAGCCTTCTGATCCCTGTAAGCCGGTACAGGGCAGTGTTTAATTGTGGTGAAACCTTATTTTAGTGATTTATGGCACAATTAAAAGTAGGTTAGGAAACTAAGTAAGGAGGAGAATCCGGCTGCAGTTAAACACTCCAATAAAAGAAAGTTTTAGTATGTTTTATAGGGTATCTGCATAATATACTTACTATAAATAATGCATTCATTAATTAATTTATAATGTTAACAATTAAGATCATTACAGAGGAATAAGACAAGAGGGGTAAAATGGTTGCTTAGCTGTGTTAGAAAAGAGTAAAAATACATTCTGGGAACATAATGGTTGAGAATTGTAGCCAAATGTGCAGAAACACACACACACACACACACACACACACACACACACTACTGTTCCCTTTAAATCTACTGCATGTAGTTTTCATTGGACAGAGAAGAGAGGACAGATGGTGAATTGTTTAGCTGCGGGAGTTCAACATTGGTTGTCTTTGTGAGAGACAACTGCCCAATAAAAAAAACATGTATATGTAATACAGTTCATGGTGTTTTTCGATCAGTTAGTCTGAAACTTTAAAGTCTCTTTCCACATGTGTATTGGATGGTTGAGTTTCACTGTGCAGAATGAAGTATGTACAGACTTTGTTTTCACCTTCATCTGCTGAAGAGGGGGAGGAAAAAAGTTTTTCTGTGCTCACCTTAAATCTGTATCTGTGAGCTTGATTATGACATCACAACTAGTTTGGAAGGCATTCACAGTTCAGTGTGCAACTACACAAGTGTGATGTGGAAACTCAAAGCTCCCAGCAAACATAACTTACTAGTTACTGGACTTTTCTTTTATGTAGGAGACATCTTGTTTCCAGCAGTTAAATTATTTCATATTCATATGTTCTGGATTTATCAATGAAGGAGAAGGAGGAGACAGTTTCAAGGTTTTTTCATGAGATAATTGAACTGTTTTGTGTGGAAAAACCGTATAGGACACAAAATATTATTCAAAGCTGAGTATTTTTATGTCTTAAAACATCTGGAGGGGGTATTTTTTGTTTGTGAGAATGTCAATATTGTAATTGTTACTTGAAAATTGTGTTTGGCACTTTTCGTAGACTAATTTATAGACTAGATGATTAATTAAAAAAAAAGAACCGGCAGATCACTCAGTAACAAAAATAATCATTACTTTCAGCCCTACAAATTTCATTTTCTGACTCTTATAGAGTCATTCACCCTATAAATAGAGACTATACAATATACAGTATACTGTATGTGCTGGTTTAGCATATAGACAGACAGCATCTCAAAGCTCTTTATCTGTCTTCTCTATCTGCTGAATTGCTATGCTTTCAACTCATTTTCTAATTTCTTTATTAAAAGTATAAACCAACTATACTTTCTTTTTCAGTAAACTGCAGGCCTTAATTACCCCATGAACAAACAAAGCTCTGCATTTACAAGTCACATCAGAAACGAGCAGACTGCCCAGACAGTAAGTGACCTCCCCCGAAAGAAAAACACTACAGGTCAGGACCTCTTCTCTCAACTGTGAGATTAATGTGGGCAGAGAGTGGCCACCCAGAAGAGACGTAGAGTGGTCAGCAAGGTCAGTCTCTTACACTCCAGCTAACAGACCAGACAGGCGCGGTTACACACAGATTAAATTACATGCACACACTTGCACAAATAAATATATGTATGCAAACACTAGAAGGCTGCCGGGCAAGCATCCAAGTAATTTCACAAATCAGTACTGTACCCTCCACACTGGGATCGAGGTTTTATTATTATCATTCCCTGATACTTCAAATTCATATGTGATCTTTGCACTATCCAAAGACATCAGCATTTAGATTACACTCCTAAGGTTTAATCAAGGTGGCCAGTCAGGCAGATGGTTATATCAATCACACTTCTCAATTGTTCTTTCCCGCTCCTACAGAAACTTCTATTGTTACACATCCTCTGACATAAGACAAATAACCTTCTACTGACTGGCTACAAAAGCTTCTGGCTAAAGCTGGACAGAGCAGTGGTCACTGTGAATAAAAGAAGCTCAGATTGATTGAGACGCAGCGATTCTGGTATGAAAAGAGCTCAGGGCTAAAAGGCACCACGTGCGGATATGCATTACAATAGAGTGAGCATGTAGAGAGGCAGCTCTAAATGATGAGTACAGCACATGCAGAGACCATCTGGATAATTCAGCTAAAGGCTGCTGTTGAGTAGAAACCTTGCATCCAGTAAGGTTTTCAGGAATTAAGAGAAAATAACTTTGTATTTTCATGCAAATAGATCTAGAAAATATTTATACAGTCAAGGGTTATAAGTATTTTTTAGTACATTGAGAGTCATATTTCAGTGATCTAAAAATCACCAGAACTTTTACTTTACAACAGCACCAAAAAGGCTGCTGGCCAGTGGAAAATGTGGCTTTCTTGGCTAGTGATAAGCATAATTTTATAGGGATGGTCTTGGTGTTAGTATTTTGAGAGCATGAAGCCTTAGAAGGAGGAAAAAGGAGGAACAAAACATTAATTCATATTTCAACCACACACATTTTGAAGAAGACCGAATTGAGAATTACATAAAAATGCAAATGCATCTCCAATGAATGTGCACAAGCAACATGTGACATCGACGTGTCCCAAATAAAAATGCACAGTATGTGCATATTAAAAAGTCTATTCACATGTTGGCAGCGGGTCCCTATTGCTCTGCTAGTATATGAGGATGCAAACGGAAACATTTTCACAGTCAGAGCTACTTTGAACCCCTGGGGGAGATGTGACAATGATTTCATCGAGGCTCTTCTTTCGGTATGGATTTTTGGGGGGAAGGAATGTAGAGAAAGACAACAAAAAGTATCTCCCTACAATCCTTTTCACCAATACAGAAGATGAAAAATGACATAAACCCCCAATTTAAAATTTACATACATTAGCCAACTCATCTGGCATGTTTCATATTTTGCAGTCATATATGCTGTGATGTGAAAATACACTATCTGTAATTGTAAATCCACAGATTTACAGGCAGTACTCAGATGTTGTTGCTCCAATCAGCCGGTTACAGACTCCATGTGGATGTTTAATATTAAGATAACAAAGCTGATATCAGATGTTGGTCACTTGAAATCAGATTTGAGCGTGCAGTGTAACTCCACTGCTTGTCACTGATAGCCGATTTGCAGGAGGACTCAGGTGGTGGTCATCCAATTAACTGGTCATGCAGCATCATGATTGCAGAATGAGGAAAGAGAATCTGTCAATAAAAATGCTACTAAATCAATGCTAAGTCTTGACTCCTCTTAGCCAGATGGGACTCATGGTAGTCCCCATCGTAGGATTCCTCCCATAATTTATCTATCCTGCGTTTTTATGTGACATTATCACTGCGATGCCTGCTGCTGTCCATTCTTTTTTTTTTTTTAAATGGGCTATAAAAAGGAACTGATTGGGGTTTTTTTGTATTGCAAGATCACACAGCTGCTGAAAAGAAAGGAAAATGGCAAACTTTAAATCAGTTGCATTCAAGGATGAGTCACTAAATTCACTATATGAACATACAGTTAAATAACTTACTGTATTTACTGTCCAATTTTCTGCCTGTGCATTGAAGGTTTAGTTACTGTTAATGTGCCCCTTCTGCACATACAGTACATGTGCTATGCACTTTACGATAATGGTGACAGAAAACCACACAAAATTCATAGTGATTTTTTAAGCTATGGATCCTTGATTTCAGACAGGAAAACTAAAGCAGGCTTCTTATTTGTAGCCAAAAACTGTTGATTTTGAAATGTTAACTGTCACTGTCAGATTTAATCAGCTTGAGCTAGCTCGCTAATTAAGGTTACCTAAGCTCCATGAGTGGGGTTGAAAAGCGTTTCCAGATGACTCATTTTCAATAGAGTCTTGTAAAAAGGATCTTAAACATTAGTGTGATGGCTACATACTGTACATGACATTGTGCTGAAAGCCTGAAGCTAAAGTTGCATGTTCAGGCACAAAGTCAGCATATTCACCATTTGAAGATGTTGTGTAAGAGACATGGAAATACAGAAAGTATTATGGTTCTTATATTGCAGAGTAAAGTTATTTAATCCTATAATACGAGTATCATAAGAAAAAATGTGAGCTCAAAATGTTATTTCATTCTAACATAACCCTGTTTGACTGCTAGCTTACATACTTGTTTGTATTTTCATCTTTAAATGTTAAAGGAAAATACTTTTAGGATGAGGTTTCTTAACTATATCTCAGGTGATGTTAGCTTCGGTTGCTGTAGAGTAAACTTCCCTAAATCCAATGAAGAGCATCACAGAGCTGAAAACATTACCCTAAACTCTGTTAGCATTCGCGACTAACTTCCACATAGCACAATGGAACTGATACCTAGTCATGAACAGTAACATAGTCTGTGACCTCACATAATGTAATTAGTTGGTGTTCCCTAAATCGCCTTGAGAGATACTGTATGTAGTAAGCTAGTTAGCCAGGCATGATGACTATTGCAGCTTATGTTAGAGCAGATAGACACACACTGTTTAATCTACTCCTTACGCTTTAACTCTTGTGTTTTTGGTTTTGGAAAGACCGCAGGAACAGACACCATCCTCCAAGCTCTATACTGAGTATCGCTCTCAGTACACCCCTTCATCATGTGGAGAAATCCAAAGCTCGACAGGCTTGCTGTGGCCAGTTACTTTTGCTATAAACTATGTTTGGTTATTTTCTGTTAAGGTGAGGGTTTTAAAGAGATCTGATCTATTCATATATCCTTGAAAAACTGAATAATGACCTACTGTGTCCCCTGAAATGGATAGTGTATATAACACTTTACTTTTTATAGTACTCATTATTTCAGATTAAATGCATGTTTTGTGCAGAACTGAATCAATGTCACATTCCTGCCATTAACTATCAAAGATGTTAAGTGCAGGCCTGTATTACAATGGACAAACACACACACACATACACACAGGTGTGTGCACAATAGGGAGCTTGAATTTTGTTCCACACGAGCTGTTGTTGCCATGGTTTTGCACTGCATCTCCTTATATTACCATGGAAACACAAAAATGATGACTGGCATGGGGCTTTAAGTGAAGTGGGTCAAGAGCATCTGAGTCAAGCTGAGTCAAACCAAATTTATTTGTAATGCCCTGTGTCACATAAAATGTCTCAGTGGGCTTAACCGGGCAACAAGTGAACTGAGCTAATCCAGGCTTTATAAGTAGACTCCCCTGCCACATAATTCAGATGGCATTTATTCCATAATGTCATATATTTTTCTTGTTGAATCACTGTAACTTGCAAACACAGATGCAATTTTGTCAACTCTGTTCTAAGACCATGTACAGTGATCTAAACTTCAGATGCACACATTTAACTTTTAAATGTATACATATACGCACACTTACAGGTCTATATTTTTAATCTGTGGCTCTACTGAGATATTTTACATGATTTTCACCTAAAAAAAAGTCCTTATTTCAGTTCAGCCTCTGTCTGAAACAGGCAGTTTTAGCTCCCGTCTCTGTTCTGATTGGCTGGCTCTTGGAAGCAGCCTTTTTTTTTTACGATGGCAAAGTCATGGGCTGCCCTACTCTGCTTCTGATTGGCTTACCCTGATATTCTTACCCTAACCCTAACCCTAACCAATGTCACTCCTCATGCCTAAACCTAATCGAGCCAAGCAATGTACAAGTACTAACCAGTCAGAGGCAGAGTAGGGACGGTCTTGACTTTGCTATCCTAGGCAAAAAAAGTTGGCCTGCGGGAGACTTGGAAACAAACTATAGTGGTATGACTTCACTACTTTTTTTATTGTTCTTTATTTGAAATGTCAACTTATATTTCCGTACATGTTTGAGCCCAAATCCGATCCAAAATATGAGGATGGACAATATGAACAACAAAAAACAAGTAAACCTTAGCAACAAAGGCTACGGAACAAACAGCCATTTGTGGGCATGCACAACTAGAAAAAATCACAAACAAAGACTTGCACTTTAATATACAGGGCGCATATCTACATACATTAACCTCAAGTTTTGGAACATTGACCATGTTTAACATAGATCTCCATCATAATAGTATATAAATAATAGAAAAACACAAAAAGCATAATAAGTCCCATTTAATGACCCGCTTCAAACATTTAACACAAGTGTAAGTGTGCAGTATAAACCTCTTATTCAAGGCTGCCACCAAGAGGTTAGCTGTTAAATAAAACGCAGTATAATCACTAATTATAGCTCATTTTTCATTGTATATTTTTGTTATTATTTTAGTTTGGTTAAATGTTTTGTATGCCTCCTAAAAGTACAGTTTCATATGTTTTTTTATTTATTTATTTATTTTTATTTTAAATTTTGGTACCCCTGTGTTGATTTAATAGAGATGTGGCGCCACCTTGTGGTTGTATGTATTACAAGTCAGTATTTTACTATGTATTTTACTATCCTGATAGATTGTGAATGTAATGGGAATTTTAAAAAAAAATCAAATGTTGCTTTTATAAAAGATTACCTTTTTTAAATTAATCCTTCATTTTTCTACATATTTTATACATTTTCCTCCAAGGAAAAGATACAAAATTATAAATTATAACTGCATTAAAAAACATTTAGAATATACTTTATTTTATTTCAGTGTATTATTTTATTTACTGTATTTGTTTTCATCTTCCTATGATTGTCATTGCCATTGTCCTGTGTACTTGTCTTTCAGAAGACTTGATGGCTTTTGGATTTGATTGTGATGAAACAGAGTTTGTTTTGATCAATAAATTCAATTAAAAAAATATAATGGAAAAGCAGCGCATAACCACATCCAATACAGACATGTTTGTTCTACCATCTACCATCTAAAATATATTAAATCTTATCACACCATGTCCTCAAATGCATCTACATTGTTGTAAGAAATCAGTTTCATCATGAATCTAAATCTTGAAAATTACACATATTTACACTCAGATTTGCATCAATGTGACAAGACACAATTAAGGGCTAAAAATAGTCGCCATTAACAATAAGGCTCAATCAATAGTTTACTAAAAAGGCTTCTGCTGACATCTAGTGGTGGATAGAATCAATACATCTATCAGGATGTGAGAAACGTGATATGTACGGCTTTAAATAGCTGGAAATCATTTAGTCCAGCTCTAAGGTAGACACTGAGGTAAAGTGCAAGCGTATTGTGCTCCAGATTATTTTCCCCAGGGAGTGTTTGCTAATTACGCATGTTTTATTTCAGTTGTTCAAGCTTAATTGTCACCTACACCTAGAAGAGTTCCTGATGTATGACTGTCCTTGCTCATTTCTCCTCATCCAAATGTTTTATATTTGCGGTTTGTCTTTAGTTTGTTAATCTTACGAGCAGCACTTGAAGGCAGCATGTTGTCCTCCCTTAGTGGTTTGTGTCACTACTGTCCTCCTCGGATCCGGCTCCCGTCTGATCGCCGGTGGGGTGTGTCTGCTAGTGATAGTGATGGAGAAACGGAGCTGCGTCAAGCTGGCCACAAACAGCCACAATAACACCGGAAAACGTACGAATTAGGTTTTAAGATAAAAGTCATGTCACGCCTGTTGCTGTTTACTCTCTTTTCAAATGACCAATTAAGACTGGTGAGAAGAAAATGTATCTTTACATGTAAAAGCATTGCAATATATGTGGTAATTGTGCTCCTTCTAGTGCTAAAACAACAGAAATGTTGTTTCATTTATAATTAAAAAAATAATTAATCATAACAACGACACTGCTTTGATATAAAATGGGAAAAGTTTAATATATGAACATTTAAAAGGCCATCATCTCTCCATCCATGCTTGAGTCTACTTAGCTTTAGCTGGTGTTACTTTCTCCGGTTTCATTTGTACACATGAGATAACATTAAAGATGTCAGATCATTTGGATTAATATACATTTTTAAATTACAGCGAGAAATGTCAGTAACTTTAGTTGTGGCTATTTCACAAGCTAATGTTCTGAGTAAATTGATGGTTATGTTTAGCTGTAGTTTGAGATTATTCACTGCTTTATTGATTATCATCCTGATCAATCTTTGAATATTTTCTTAATAATAGGCCTATTATGTTTGCCATCTCCACCAGTGCAGTAGCTGTGATGGCGGGCTGTAGACTGACACCCTGATGAGTGTAGTTACTGCAAATAATACAATACATTTCTCAGAAATGATACATTTCTATATTTATTACAAGGTAAAATAGATCACAAAGTCAGATAGTCAGAACTCAGTTTTGCCTTTATGAGGCAATATAGCCTACTTGGCCTATATTACTGTAGGTTACTATACAGTACCATCCCATACAATACTATTCTATAATATACTTTACTACACAAAAATACCAAAGATATGTGGACATGAGTTTTTGTAATTTTATTAATGTTTGTATTTTGATTGTAGTGGACAAATTTCTTGCACGTATATGAAGCTGAATCTGACCGAGTGTGAAAAAGAAAATCTAGTTTATCAACCTTTTATTCCGAACATTTTGACCGGAAGCACATTATAAAACTGCTGTGTGCTTGATATTGATGGGAAAACTGTAGAGCGCTCGCCTCATCAGACACCTTGTGGACAAGGCGGCGCGCGCACGACTCACGTGCGGAGGTAAAATGCAGTTGAACAATCGTACAAGGCACACGAATCTGGCGCTGACTGTAGTCTAACATTAGTTTTTTTGAAGAAGAAAAAGAGCCATGAGGAAGCACCAGAGTCCTACGAAACAGCAGCAGCAGCAGCAGCAGCCGCCAGCTGATGTCCCGACTCTAGCCACCGAGGCTGCCGTCCAACAACTCAACGACCTGCTGTCCAACGGCAGCGGCTTCTACAGCTTACCGACACAACACTTCCACGAGGTCTTCCCGAGAATATACGTCGGTAACGCGTGAGTCATTCATCATATCACCTCAACAGATGAATTGCGCCGCCGGCGACGGTGCTTTGACACCGACAGGTAGGACAGGGTTGTTTAGGATGCGCCCTCCTCATCCACCGGCCAGACGCCACACTGGCAACAGTGTCGCATGTCGGACGGCACGCGCAGCAGGGCGGCCGTGTTATTCTGGTGTCTCCACTGTCATCATGGACGAAGCGACCGCCTGTTGTTGTAAACAAATCTCTGCTTGGCCTCGAAATACCAGCCTGTAGCAGTAGTCAGACAGGTGGATATTGTGTAACAGTGTACCATAATAATAATGATTATAATAACAGATCTAATAGTCTTTTGGAGGCACAGACGACCCCATTTTAAAGGAGAGAAATTCATAGTAAACACGCCCTGATTCACATGTGAAGGGCGACACAAAGCCCTGTTTTTACTCAATGAATCCCTCCATCATTAGTATCACTGCTATGTAATCTTCATCAAGCCGCTCCCTATTCCGTCCAGGGCTGCAGGGCGACGACAGTCATCACAGCTGAGGGCTTATTTTCATTGATAATTTTTTTTTGAAAGAAGAAGAAAAAAAAAAAAGAATGGGCTCATGTGTATTCATGTAGAACAAAGAAGAAGACGATGAAGAAGCACGTGAATTTTGTAGTCGTGAGTGGGAAGCTGCTCAGAAGCAGAAACGTAGTAAGGTAGACCTAAACTCATGTCACAGGAAATATTGTACGTATTTATGATCTAAATTCAAAGTATAGGCTAAATTATAGTAAGCGGCACCAAATCTGTTCACATAAACACAGTTTATGCTTTTCTGTAGACATATTTTCAAGCTACTCTAAATAAACTCGAAACAACTCTAAATGACCAATGATCAATGAATCTGCTGATTATTTTCTTGTCTTATTGATTGTTTTGTCTATAAAATGTTAGAAAATGGTGACAAATGTCTGTTATAAGTTTTTGGAGCTCATGGTGACATCTTCAAATGTTTTGCTTGCTTTGCCTTGTTTTGTTTGATCAGCAATCCAACATTTAATGATATTGAATTTATCACATATGAATCAGAAAAGCTTCAGATCCTCACATTCAAGAAGCATCAACCAGCAAATTTTTGGCATTTTTTTCTTAAAAAAAAAAAAATGACTAAAGCGATTATTTGATTATCAAAATAGTTATAGATTCATGGATTAATAGTTGCTGCTCTAGTTTAAAGGTGCAGTGTGTAGAATTTAGTGGCATCTAGTGGAACAAACTTGGCAGAAATGGAATATAGCTAATATTCATAAGTATGTTTTAATTAGTGTATAATTACCTGAAAATAAGCATCATTGTGTTTTTGTGAGTTTAGAATGAGCCCTTTATATCTACATAGGGTGTGGTTCGCCGTTGCCCCTCCATTTTCCCACAGTAGCCCAGAATGGACAAGCCAAGCGCTGGCTCTAGAGATGGTGTTTCATGTTTTTTGCTACCACCGTAGTTTCTCCTACACGCTCGGGGGTCGGGGGGGTTATCAATTGGTTGCAATCTGCAACCTTGTTGCTCGATGCCACTAAATGTTACACACTGGTCCTTTAAATTAGTTGTCTTGGGATGACTGTTGACCAGACATCCTTGCAGTGTTAATAAACCTGTTGTAAAGTGCATAAAGAGCTGACTATAATTACTTCCTGCAGAACTTTCACACATATATAACAACACAAAAATAAAAACACATGATTACACAAAATATTTGGGGGAAAAACATGATTTTTAACCTGATATTTGGTTCTTAACATAAACTCATAACATAAATAGACACTTTTAATGAAGATTCTTTAAATTTGGTTGTAAAAGAATTAGGGCTTCTACTAACAATTATTTTCATTATCATTCAGATGTAATAAAAGCAATAAAAACCTGTTGTAAGGTCACAAAAGTGTAGTACTAACTATAATAACTGCAGAACGTTTAAGATTTAAAGCAAAAATAGAGTAGCACGCCAATCTAAATAAACAAAACATAATTTTCTTTGAGTATAATCATGTTATAGAACAAATAAATCGCTGCTATGTCATTTAATTCCAGCTCTATAATCTCTATCTCAGTATGCACACACATATGTATACATACATACAGTGTCTATAGTGTATAAGTATATTAAACATGGTGGAGACCAAACCATAAATCCATGGTTGTTGGTTGACTGGCTGCTATTGGCTTTGTAATGAACATGCCGACTCTTTAGGAATTTACAGCTCGCTGTTCCAGTAAGGCCAGTTCTCGGTACTTCCTGCGCAGATGTGTACAGATTGTGTAAGATGCTAGTATTAAGAGTATTAACACAAGCACAAAAAGTGTCAGTACTCTCAGTTTGCAGTTGTTCATAGTATCTAATCAATAATTAATAAAACCCATTAATGAAAATCCAGCACACTGTTGTTTACCAGAATGTGAATATTTTCTGGTTTCTTTAGTCTTCTATGACAGTAAACTGAATATCTTTGGGTGGTGGATTGTTGATCGGGACAAAAGAAGACATTTGAGGATGTCATCTTGGGCTTTAGGAAACAGTGATCAACCTGTTTCACCATTTTATAGACCACACAACTTATTGATTAATTAAGAAAATATCAACAGAGTGCTAAACAGAAGTAAAAATCTTACATCTTCTATGTCAGCGTAAAAAAAAATACCCAAAATTGCACAAATATCTGAAATCATTTTCAGGTTTCAAGTGCAGGCAGGCAGTGAGGAAAAACTGTTATGGAAAATATAAATTTCAGATATATTTCGCTGAGCTGTAATGTAATATAAGCTCTTACAGAGCTGCTCTTAATCTCACTTTTATGGATTAATGGTAGAGAACCAATCCAGGGATGCCCCCTGAGAAACTCAGTGTCTCTGTGCAGTCCATCACTTGGCTCCAGTCACTGCCAAGAGAGGGGTGTAGTTGGGGATGAGCAGGACAGAATACAAGCAAATTACGGCGCCTCAGTGCTACAAAAACATCAATATGAATAAGCCAATCTCTTCAGCCAAGTCTGAAAACAAAGTGCTGGCAGTCTTGTGCTCAGCTGAAGCTGATCAGACAGTGTTGTAGGCTTGAAAGAGAGGCTCTCATGTGCTCTCTGCTGGGTTCTGATTTTTGAGCAATGACTGCAAAAAAACAACAACATTCTTTTACTCTCTAATCAAAGGTTGAGTATGGTTGGGTAATTAGTAAAACATTTTACTATTTAAGAGTACCATAATTGGTCCAAACAAGTTGAAAGGGCAGTGTAATGTAATGTGAAAGTACAAATGGCTCAGACAGGGTGAGGTGATATTGATTGTTGATTAAAGCCTACGCCTTGTCCACTGTCTCCACCACTGGGACCCATTAAGCCTTTCTGCTGATGTATCCTATTAGATGCACACTGTTACAACCTAAATTGCATAGTTGGCTGGCAACAATTAGATCAAAACAAATGATTTGCATGATAGTTGTATATACAGACGGATGACAATGGAAATTAAATGAAAAACCGGTACAGGTCCAAATGCTCACCAGATCTCAACCCCTTTGAACACCTGTGGGTGATTTGTGACTGACGTGTTAGACAGCGCTCTCCATCACCATCAACAAAACACCAAATGAGGGAATATCTTTTTAAAGGATTATGTTCCTCAGCCTTGGCATTGATTTTAAAAGTCTCTGGAACTCTTCTGGAGGGATGAACACCGTTGCATGCACCACCATATGGTGCAGTTCACACACTTACTCAATTACAGGTCATATCTCAAATGAGAAAGAAAGCTCTGTCCTTGAAAATATTCATTAAACTCTCTTGTCATAGTTTCCCCTTAGGAATTGGGCACATGACCCATTTTAGGCCCTAATCTATAGTTAAACTGTTGGGCACTATAAGGCACTGATTAACTTTATTAGTTAGGGACACAGTTAAATATAGTGTTGTTCATCTGGCACTCTAGTTTATGAAAATTCACTATAGTTCAAGACCAACAAGAATATTATAGTAACATGATGTTTACTGATATTTCAGTTACTGGTATGGATATGTGATGTTTAAAGAGTTTAAAAAATATATTCATCAAAAAAATCCACTAATCACCTTCATCAGGACAGTGTGCCCACCTAAAATGACCAGAAGTGTTGTCACTTTGGCAGAAAGTGTTCATTTAGAACCCCATCACTGACAAAATAGATTTTCAGGACCTTTAAAACCAATTTATATACAATATTGAAAATGTTTTACTTTGGCACCATCTGTGGTACTAGAATGACTTTGTGGCAGGCGGTTTACATGTCGCTACCACAGACTGTATATAAAGATGGACATATTGAGGTGTGACATTGGAGCCAGTTTGAAGCCCAGAATTGCAGCTTATGGTCACTTTGGAGCCAGGACCTTCCAAATAAGGAGTGCAAGGTGTTGCCTTTCACACACTGGAAACATGCCCCATTACCTCTGACCCAAGTGAACACTAGCTTACTGGGAACACTAAGCAGTGCACACTGACAATAACAATAGCTACTTTAACTAAATTGTGCTAACATGGCAGATATCTTCAAATATTATTAACAGAGCAATGACAACAACAACAATAACTTTATTTGTATAGCACTTTTCAAAACACAATTGCAAAGTTTTTTTTACAATAAAAGCAGAACACATTTGAAATGCAAAAACAAGCTGAAAGTGATTTAAAAGATGGCAGAATTAGCAGCTCTGATCTCCTCAGGCTAGTCATTCCAAAGTCTAGGAGTCCTGATTGCAAAGGCCCTATCCCCATTATATGTCAATCTGGACCTTGGAATAACAATGCATCCGATGATCTCAGGGAGTGGGAAGGGACATAGGGTAATAAGAGATCTGATAGATAGCTTGGGTCAAGGCCTCTCAGGGCTATGTAATCAATAAAACCTTAAAATCTATTCTAAAAGCAACATTTAGACAGTGAAGGGAAGCCAGGATCGGTGAAATGTGATCATGTTTCCTAGACCGAGTTAAAATTCTGGCAGCAGAGTTTTGGATGAGTTGGAGGTGGGAGAGAGAGAGATTTCTTGCTGATGCCAGAGAGCAAGGAATTACAGTAGTCTAATCGACAGGTTATGAAAGCGACAGTTTCCAGATTTTTGGCAGAAAGAAATGATATAATCCTTGAAATGTTTCTGAGATGATAAAAGCAGGATTGAAACATTGAATTAATATGGTTATATAGGGTAAGGTTTTGATTTAAAAAAAAGGGTTCTGCAATGCTGAGTTTCTGAAGGGGATAGTGAACCAAGACTATTGAAGAAGAAGAATTTGGTTGTTTGCACTATCTTGACCTATGATTAATATCTCTGTCTTATCAGTGTTTAACTACAGGAACTATTGTGACATTCACGTGTCGATGTCAGAAAATTTAGTAGGTTGGCAATGTTCAGATAAATCTGAGTATCGTCTGCATAAAAATGGAAACTGATATTGTGTCTGCATATGAGGTAGCCCAGAGGGAGCATGTAAGTGAAAAAGAGGATCGGACCTAACACACAGCCTTGGGGCACCCCGTAATGAAAACCTGTTGTATCTAACCTAGAAACAGCAATGCCAACGCAGAAGCGCATCACTTTTAGGTAGGACCTGAACCATTTCAAAGCAGTGCCATTGATACTCACCCAGTTTTCAGGATGGCCCAGGAGAACAAGAATTGATTTATGGCCAGCATCATCTGACATCAAGAAGTTATTAATGATTTTGTTGCATTTCTCAGGGGGGGCATCTAGTATCTGACCTGGGGGAGGATCAGTGACACTGCTTACAATATTAAACAACATTCTTGGGTTGAGCTGATTATTTCCAATTAGAATAGCAAAGTAAGGACATCTAGAATTTTTAACCTTCGCATTAAACGTCTTAAGAAGAGACCTAAGACGTTCCAGTTTCCACAGACGCTCCGCCTTGCAACATTTGTTTCAGCTCCTGAATATTTTCATTTATCCAGGGCATCAAGAGGCAACTAGATTTTCTGGTCTTGAAAGGAGCAACACAAGATTTTGTTCCATATTCCATATTGACATGATAGCGTCACACAAACATCAAACTGCAGATTTCTCAGCTGCACATCCATGATGCAATGATGCATGCACATCCACCACATCCCAAAGGTGCTCTGTTGGATTGAGATCTGAACACTGGAGGCCATTTGAGCGTAATGGATTCATTGTCATATTCAAGAACCAATTAGATATATTTTGACCTTTTTTGATGTGGTGCGTTACCTGCTGGAAGTAGCCATTAGAAGGTGGATACAGTCTAGTCACACAGGGATGGACATAGTCAGCAACAAAACTCATTTAAACAATGATCACTTGGGCCCAAAGTGTGCCAAGAAAATAACCCCTATACCATTGCACCACCATCACCATCCTGAACCCTTGATACAAGGCAAGATGTATCCATGCTTTCATGTTGTTTACACCAAATTCTGACTCTATCAGCTGTACGTTGCTGCAGAAATCAAGACTCATCAGACCAGGCAATGTTTTTCCAATCTTCTGTTGTCTGTAGTCTCAGTTTCCTGTTCTTAGCTGACAGGATTGGTGCCCAGTGAGGTCTTCTGCTGCTGTATCACATTTGCTTCAAGCTCTTCTGCATACCGTGGTTGTTTGAATTACTGTTGCCTTTCTATCAGCTTGAACCTATTCTCCAGAGTTGTTGCTGCTTGGTCACTACACAGGTATATTTTGGGGTCATTTTATTTTCTTTGCTCCATATTAAAAGAAAACCCATCCTAAAATGTTGTAAAGTGTTGCGCCCTTGCAAGCAACCAATACAAGCTGAAAAATGATTATCACTTGGCCTTGTCAATAAACCAACATTTACTGGCACAGAAGTTGTGTTTAATCAGCTGGTCAGTAAAATGTTCCCATCCCTAAACGGATTATGACTGCATTTTCCGAACTCAAACTCTTACATTGTTTTCAGATAAGTTGTAGTCAGCACAATGAAACCGCCATGTGCAGCTCAGGGACAGACCTAAGGTGTGGTTGTTTGCTTTGAGGAACACTTTGGCTCTTTGTGAAGCTGGTCTTTAATAATGGATGTTGGGGGACTGCAGATCCCAGGGTGAGGAGACTGGGACAGGGCAGGTAAATAGGAAAGGAGCCATTGGCTGTGAACTCACCTGAACCCAGTGTGCCTCTGCATTCTGTAGAAGTACAGTAAATGTGAAAAGTGCTGCTCAGAAACTTCAGTAAAGTCACTTCCCCTTCCACACACACAGATGTACATGCTTGAAAATGGCGTACTCTGTAGTTATGCTGCATAGTAAGTGCTCAGACTGTACATGTAAGCATTTATTCAATTATTTATGCACATGAGCTTATATCGACACACTTCTATTGCACTCAGTACAAATTTACACACATACTGTACTCTGAATAAAAAAGGGGAAAAATGTGAACGTCTTCTATAGCTGACTGGAGTCTACATGGAGCTCTGCTTCGCTCCATCACGTCTGAAGGAGTCTCTGCCCTGCAGCTGACACAGGCAGATGGCCTGCTTCATCCTGCCTCATATGGCCATAAAGCAAAATGGTGGCAGGGAGGATTTTTTTTTATTAGTTTTTGCAGAGGGGGCCTTGCAGCCACCACCTCTAGGGAGCTGTCCAGGGTCACCTAGCCTTGGCTCACCAGCCTCATATTGACAGTAAGCAGATACAGCAATAAAAACACAGAGCACTGTCAGGGTGAGCATTTTAAATGAAGATGTATGGCTCTTCGTTCTGAGTATAGGCAAAGCAAATATAGACTAAAACAATATATTTTTTGCTTACGCTATAACTTTGGAATTATATAGTTAATCACAGTTTTGATATCATTCATATTTTTTGTTTTATTTAAGATCTTTCTTCATGTTTAATGTATTTCATAGTGAAAGAAGGGAGACACTGAAGAAAGGAAGACATTTCTGCTGGTCTGAAATCATGTTTTGCATATAACAAATGTAAAGCCCTGTCTCTATTAGTTACCTAATATAACAACATTATTGTGCAGTATCTGCTGTTTAAACATAAATTCTTCAGAGCTAATTGGTGACACTAAATATTCCATAAAACTTTAATTCAACATATAAAAGACTCATTTTATTTAGAATCAATGGGCAATGCCTTTGGCCAAGTTGGATCGTAACAGTGGACACAGGTATTGAGCCAAGTTGGACGGAGCAGCCAGAACCTTGTATCCCTTTGTTATGGTTTGTTAGCTGTATGGGTTTATTTGCTCTGTAAAGGCCTAATATACAGTTTTGTAGATCTGAGAGACAGAGTGCAATAGAAGAGGAAGGCGGCCACAAGAGATTGATCATTTCCTGAAAATTGAGGAGATGAAAAACAGAGATGAAGCTGCAGGAGTGGAGCTGGATGAGTATAACGAGATTAAGATGAGATGTCTCTCTCTTTCTGCCATGGTCTATTCTTCAATATTGCCTGTAATTGTTTTTTTCTTACAGCTCAGCAAGGTATATCCTAATAAGGGTACACTATAGTCTAAAATGTCATTGTATGTTTTAGCATTTCCTTTAACCAGAAGTAAAACCATGACCAAAAGTACACAGTGTATGTGGACAGAGGTGTCCATATACTTTTAGTCACATAGTGTATGTTGGCTAAAAAGGTATGTATACAGGAGAGGAGCACTCATTACCCATTCAAGGTGGATACATGAATAAATGCATAAAACAGGCCCTTTTCACAGACATTTTGACTTTGTAGGGAAAGCACAGGTGTTACTAATAACATTAACAATGGCTCTGTTGTATTCAAGTGTCCCAGTAAGCCATGACAATGTGACAGTGAGCCAGCATGCACAATACAAGGAAACTGAAGCAGCCATTATTAACTTTATTATTTACACCAGTGCTTTTCTTACTGTGATAAGCTATACGGAGGACTCTCATTTGCTAATTCAGTAGGGCAGAGCTGGTATGAAAGAAACACTTTTCAGATAAACATAATTTTAAAAGATAGTGTTACAGACAGAGACAAATTTTTGTTGTGATCAACAACGCGCACATGTGTTCTATCAATACCAGGTACTATTTTGTACAAATGACTTTGGTATAATTTGACTTTGAATGGAGGTTGTGCATTATTACTTTCAACCCTGTCAGTCAGGACAAAAATAACACAAGTTGATTAAAAGAAAACTTGAACTGCTTTTATTATTCTTGTTTTTATTAAAATATCTGACAATGTCCTTGTTGATATGTAATATTAAACATTATGCCCTTTATCTTAATAAAAAAAATCACTTTCAATTTCATCAAACATTTTACAACAACAATATGAACATTATAACATTTATAGAAAATTCAACAGAATAATAGTGTAAATTTGCTGTATTACCAAGATAAATTCTGTTTTTTTTTAATAATTGTCATAGTTGTGACAGATATAGTGCTCTGCACCCTCAGTACATGCCTCAGACCAGTGCAGACAAAAGAGACACTGCACCCACGCTTCCCCAGGCAAGGATGAGCTAAATTTCTCCCTACACGCAAGACATTCCTCATCCTTGTCCTGGGAAACTGTAGGTGAAGTGCTTTAGTCAGAGTGGAGCCAGCTGTAACACACACAGTGTGACCGCATTAGCAGCGGGATGAAAGAAACAGCTGTTCCTATCATCCCGACAATGACTCCTGACAGTTAAACCGGAGTTGCTTCTATCCTGAAAAACTCTGACATGGCAAACTTCAGGATGAAAGTACTAAACAATCTGTCAAATGATCATGACTATGAAACAGTAAACACAAATTATCATTCAAAATAATTTACCGCTTGAGTGAATTTACATGCTGTGGTTGAAAACAGCTTTTCGGGTAAAACACAGCGAAAATATGACATAGCTACATGATTTTTCAGCGCTCTGGTAAGTGTTGTCTCATGTTACTCTCATACCAGTTACCCCTACTTCAAATTTGCAAAAAAATATAATAACAGACTTAATGTTTGGAAACTCATGACAGTCAGGTTGAATGGGAAGCAGTGCTGAAATAATTGATTAATGAAATCAACTTAAATAAACATCTTTTTTTTCTCTCTGTTTTCAATCATTGCAAATTCAGTATCCCTATTGACTGCTTCACACATTCAGGGTCCATCTTCACAGCCTGATTTCACTTTGCCTGATTGGACCTCTTCATTGTGTGAATAGACTGCGCTTCTTTGTTCTGATCTTAGTTTTCTTGCAACTGTTAAGGCAACCAAAATACTTTCATAAGCCTTCTCCACAGAAGACATTTTGACACAGCAGGAAAAACACAGGTGTAAATAATAAAATTAATGACCATAGCTCAGCTCACATTCAACCTGGGCAGAGGTCTAATCAACCAGAATAAGTGAAAACAACTGTGTTGGTATGCAGAGCCTTTAAGATGTTACCTTTTGCTGTGGGATCTCTATGTAGACTTGTTTTTTTCATTTTCTAGATTAAATACATCTAAACAATAGATTCATCTCTAATTGTGGCTGATAAGCTTCACAATTTGGAATAAAATCTACGATAAGACAACACATTTTTAGTTTGAGCACTGTTTCAACAACAGACAGAACTGCTTTTATGCCTACCAGGAGATATACAGTGTTGTGTAACGAGGCACTGTGATTCTGCCAGCGTAGCATTCAGTAAAATGCATGCAGAGTTGTTGTGAAAGATGAAACCAATAAAGTCAAAATATCACTTTAAAATAAATTGTGCTGACACGCTCCTTTCCTGACAAAAAAGAATATGTCAGGTGTTATTATTAGTGCTATTTTTTGTGTGTGTGATGTCTTGTTCTCCTGCTGTACACTCATCATTTTTCTTGTCGCAGAACAAAAAAGTTTTATTCCACAGTGGCACCCAAATAAGTTTTTAGTAGTTTACGAAATTTGTTTCAATGCAGTAGACTTGTCCCAGACATCAGCAAGTACTTAAATTAATGCATTTTCCCCACTATTATTCTGAATCTCATCCCACCTATCCAGGTTCGTAGCCCAGAATGCAATGCGCCTGCAGAAACTTGGGGTGACGCATGTTCTTAATGTGGCAGAGGGCACCTCCTTCATGCATGTCAACACCAGTGCGGATTTCTACGCCGGAACGGGCATCACATACCACGGTATCCAGGCCAATGACACAGAGCAGTTCGACCTCAGTGCCTTCTTTGAGGAGGGGGCTGATTTTATCGACAAGGCCCTAGCACACAATAATGGCAAAGGTGAGTTTGCTGTGACACGTGGAGGTTATTTTATCTGTGTCTGAAGTAAAGCTTACCTCCAGTTTGTATTCTCTTCTGTCCTTTTCTGTCTTGGGGTGCACAGTTTATAGGTTTTCTGGTCTAATGGGCTGAATGCTAAAAGCAGCTATGATAAATATCTTTATTTTTCAGCTCATTGTTTTGGTTTTACAGCAGGTAACTTTACTGTTTTTGTTCACTTTAATCACTCTCATAGCATTGTTTTCAGCAGGGACAGGCGGCAGTTTTCAGCAAAAAAGCACTGATAAACCAACTGTACGCTACCTACCCAACACCAAACAGCAAATGGACAAACTAGCTGGTGAACATAGCAGAGCATTTAACAACTAAGGAACAAGATGGCACTTACATTTTCCAGGTGGACATGAACACAACTGAATGGTGAATAGGCAACTGTTTGCTAACATATTCAGCACATCAACTGAAAAGGTGATAATATGTCAACATTGTGTTCAGAACTTGTTCCTTCTATCGCCATTTCATATTGTTTCCCTGGAGAAGTTTAAATAATGGAAAAAGTAATGAGAAAAAGTTAAAGCAGAAACGGTACTAATAAAGTAGTTTCTTTTAGTGAGTGAATTGAGAATTTATGTCTTAACAAAACCCCTCAAAGGTAGAGCTGATCAAAGGGGACCACAGTGTCTTTCTAACTTCAATAGCTCCCACTTGAATGTAATTTGTTCCCACGAGTTGAGACATGAAAACAAGCTCCTCTCGTTGCTTGTCTAACAAAAGGACACGAGCTACAAGGCGTCCTTTAATGATTCAGTCTCTATATGCTACATTGCTTTGAATCGTAAAGTGAAGACAGAAGATAATCATGATGGCCTTGAGCATCTCAGGCTAATTCTGACACACTCCTGAGCCCTGCTCCATATTCCATTATCAGATCATGTCCCTGGATATCAATATTATCAAAATGTGTCATGCATACAGGCATAACACACCTGTAGCGCCAAAGCCCAACCCACCTCATTTTTTCCCTTCTACAGCTTAGTTATGCTTAACAGGTGACCCTTTTGTACTGTGTAAAGTAGTGCAATGAAAGTATGTATGAGAAACATTCAAAATTAGGCAGGGATTACAAGGGAGTCTTGAATTATCTGTTTGACATGGAGTACCTACAATAGTAGGTCAGATGTAGTGTATTCTATATTGCGCATGTATTGTGCAGCATTTCAGACTGAAGAAATATTCAATCCCATGAGGCTTTCGCCCCAAAAAAATCTCTCCCCAGCTCTCCTTAAATCTGTAACTAAATTTAGTCAATTTGTCACTACATGTGAGGGATGTGTTAACTGTGCTGCACCTTGTATTTTATGGCATGGATTTATTGTCAGCTTTGACACAGAAAAGGCATCTTAATTCCCAGGGAGTCTGGCAAAGGTGCACCAATGCTGGTAAATCAGGAGTGAAGAGATAGTGTAATGAGGATGGCGGAGGAGAAGAGAGAACAAGGGAGAGGAGTGAAGGAGAATGGAGGAGAAAGTGTCTCACGTCGGCTTGCTGCCTGGTATCGCCGTGGTGTGACATTGTGCTGTGTGCAACATTATCTGACATTTTGCAACCCTCAGCTGCAAGCTCTGAAAAGGTGGTAGGTCCAAGATTTTAATGAGGAACAGCATCGTTGCATTGTTTGTGTGAGTCTAGAGACATGAGGTTCTTGAATGCAAGTGGTCATTTTTTTACAACCTCAAACTGCATGGTGTAAAACCTAACAAGTGAAACCTATAATCAAAGTAACCCACACATTAAAGGTGCATTATTAAAGTGGATTAAATTATCATGCATTGGGGTCACTTGTAGTGACGAAACCAGGTCCACAGAGCATTTTACCCTCTTTTATTTTGCTCAGTTTTGTCTTGTCAACCTTGTTTTCAGCAGCAGCTTTTTCAAAGGGAAAAGAAATCTGATAAACCCATGCTGCCGAGCGGTAGACACTGACAATGTTAGTGATGTCTTGCTTGGGCTAAATGATCAATTCTTTTTATATTAAAAATATTATTTTCTATGATTGTGGAGTAGCCATTTAACCTATAACTTTCATGATAATTGTTAACAAACGGTGCGAGCTGAGGTTTAGTCTTCTGCCAACCTTTTATTTCACAAGCTATAATGACACCTGTTAGCTGGCAACGACTGGCAAATCTACTCAGCTGTACCTAGTTAACATAAATTTTGTGAGTTGGCCCAACAACAACAATGTAACTCTTGGCTGTTGTAGATATGTTCATGCCAATGACAATGTTGTTCGCTGAAGAAGACACACCTCTCGGTGTAAAAGTGGGAAGTAGGCTGGTGAGAGTTGGGATAAATGATCTAAGTAATTGTCTCACATCACTTTCAGGCAGCTAGCTGTAGAGCTGGTGGAGACCAAAGCAGAGTTTAAAGTCTCTTACATTCAAACTTACATTCATTATATGGTCAGAAACACGACTCCAAATGAATGCATAATTTGGCAACTAACATGTTAACCATAACATAAGTTGAGGATATCTGTGATATTTTGTATTTTCAGCTAGTCCAGGCGGCTCTAAACAGAAAAAAAGATGGTTTTAGATAAAACTGAAATCAGTTTTGTTGTTGTTTTTGTATCAATAAGAAGACTGGGTGAGTGAGTCACTGAGTAGGAGGTGAGCAAGTAAATAAATAATACAAAAAAACAGAAGAAGAGAAAAAAGGAATAAAAATGAGACTGGGAGGAAACTAGTGAGTGAGTGATGGAGTAAGAAAATGAGTGAAGTTGTGAGCCAGAGATCCAATGTGTCTAACAAGAGGATACGGTAGAATCAGCATTGATCTGTGGCAGGCAGGGTGATTAGATATTGAAGAGGTCATTTCATTGGCAGAGGACTGTTCTGGGTGGACGATGGAGGAGGGGAGGAGAGGAGAGGAGAGGAGAGGGATTATACAACAGAGGAGAAAAAGAGGAGAGAAATGTTGGGGATAATACTAGGAGAGGGACACACAGTGGTGTTGGGTTTCAAACAAAGTGCAGAATCTGCAGCTCTGACCTGAGCCCGGCACATCAGCTGCTCTGTGAAGGTTGCCAAGTGAGATTCCTCATGGGGTTTTCGTTAGTCAGTAATGAAAGTGTAAATTAGACAGAGACACGTCTTAGAAGGCAAACACAAACAAGTCGCGATTTATACGTATGTACACATGGAAAGACACCGACATGGAAATACAAATACGGTACAGCGAACATGCATGTATTCTGTACACACACATACACACACACAGCACAGAGTCTGGTGGGCTCACTGTAAGATGTGGGTGCAGTCAAGATGATTGACTTTGCCGATTCTGCAGCAGAGGTCAGGTCCTGTATTTGCATCTCCTGGCAGAGAAGATGCTTCGCTAGGCAAATTTGTTCACAGCATATGTTCCCCAGCACTCCTTCTCTCCTTTGTTTTCTTTGTTAATTTGTTTCCTCATTTTTCTTCCTCAAAGTTTTTTGCTCTTCAGCCACAGTCTTAAAGTACGAAGCCGCCACAAAGTAGAAATCCTGTATGCTTTTTTCCACGTTACCCTAGACGTTTTAACATTTCTATATGCTCCTTAAAGTTAATATAATCAGTGTTTTTTATAATAGCAATAATGTATTTCCCCTCAGCTCAATGACCCTTTATAGCATCTTTCAGCTCATTGTTTTGCTTTTCCAGTGTGCAGCTTTACTTTTTTTTTGGTTCATTCTCACAGCTCTCATTATGTGGTTTTGTGGCCACAGCAGCTATCTTCAGCAAAGCCTGAAACCTGCACACATTGTATGCTACCTGCCCCGACCCAAACGGCAAACAGACAAAGTTAGCGACTTGCTGATGAACATCATGGAGCATGTAGCAGCTAAAGAATCAGAAAATCAGTTAATGTGGATTTGAGTATAGATTCAAAGAATACAGAATTACAGTATAAAATATATATTATCTGTTACTATTCATGAGTTGCTTTGTACTGTGGTTCGATTAAAAAAATGAGCAGGTTTATACAATGATATACTGTATGTGACTCCATATATAGTCCTTCATGTTGCATGGATAAGTCTGGATTGTGTTTAGTGAAAGGTAAGGCATGCAAATGATCATTTCTAACGAAGGACTATACAGAAACTTGAAATATGTCTTTGTTTTATTCTATATTTTTCTTATTAAATCCCATATGCAAACCCAAACCACCAATGAATTGATCCGACTAACATGTATTGTATGTGTATCCAAAGCCCGATACATCTTATTCCTCCGTGCCATAGATCTCCATTGTTGTCTTATTGACTATGTGATATGTTCCTTCATTACCATGAAGACACACCCTGCAGTTTATTTTGATCAATGGAACTACTCATTAGAGCACCAATTGTGTATTAATGCACAACCATAAAAAAGTCCCTAACCAATTCACTATTTACTCCTGTTTGAGTAACTTTTGCTAGAAAACTCTGTTTTCTGTTTTATGCAATTATGTAACCTTTTTTTAAATATTAAACTATATGTTCGGGCCTGTTTTTAAAGATTTATGTCTCCACTATGAAAAAAATGGGTTTGAGACTAAGAGCCACAGACAGATTCACACAGTCATATTTCTTGGGATTTTTTGACGATATAGGATATCACCTACCTTATCCTTTAAAGTGACTAATGATAAGGTTCAGCATTTCACTGTGGCCTTTATTTTGTGTGATTCTGGTAAAAACCAGTCTATGTGTCTGTCTGTATCTTCCAGGGAAGGTGTACGTACACTGTAGAGAAGGCTACAGCCGCTCCCCTACCATGGTTGTTGCTTACCTCATGCTGCGCCATAAAATGGATGCCCGACTGGCGGTGGCCACCGTGAGGCATAAGAGGGAGATCGGTCCCAACGACGGCTTCCTTCGCCAACTGTGCTATCTAAACGACAAGCTGGCAAAGGAGGGCAAGCTGAACGGGGAGGTGGGCAAACTAAAGACCAAATGAAAAACAGGAGAGGTGTAAATATTAAGAGACCCTCTACCCTGTCTCCTCCCATCATGCCTTTCACAGGTTTCAGCTGCTCTCCGAGACTGACCCCAACCGTGACCAAACCAGCACACATCTGACACACCAGGGGTATTATGAAACACAAACATATACATGCGCAGATAATACTTCCTCATACACACACAGTCTCACACACATACATGTTTTCTTTCTAAACTTCAATCCATGTCTGTCACTGCTGCTCTGTAAGGGGACATCTATTAGTCCCCCTGCTCCTACTAAGAGTGTGATCTGACATATTTAATACAAACAAACCCCTCGTCCTCTTTTTATAACTCTACACCACACAGATGCAGTGCAGACTTCACACTTCGAGTACCTGAAAGCTCTTAATTCCATTTTTTGAGCTGAGCTACTTAAAGCATTCCTTCAAGTTTAGAAGGTGAAAACTTCGCCCTGATTTCTAAGATTCCTTAAATAGTTGTACAAAATAGAAGATTATAGCACAATCATTCCATAGTTTCCCACTGCCGCGAATGTCAGTGATGTCTCCGCCAGCAGGAGTACTCTAATAAATTCCAAAAATAGCTTGATGCTATGATGAAAATAAACATTGAAAGGCCAAACATGATGCAACAAAGAAGCAAAAATAAGTCAGTTTTGTTACACAGAAAGTAATCTGTGAATAGATGGAGGAAAATCCCAAACATTCCATGACAACTGAAAAAAAAAACAAAAAAAGTTTTGTTTTGTTTGCCCACTCAATCCTTAAAATCCATAATTCTCTTATTTTCTACCTGTAGGGGCAGATATTTTATGCACAAACAAGTTACAAACTGTTCACACTCTTAATGCATCAAAAAGCAAGCCGTCAGCATCCTTGACTCTTTGGCCTCTAGTTTGAAGGCGGTAGCATAAAATTCATCAGCAGCTCAAAGGGTTGTTGACACCGAGCTGCCGTGTCAGCGAAGCTGACACCAACAACAGCAAAGGTCAAGCTAATTAAAAATAATGAGCTGCGTGGGTCGTTCATGTACTGGACATATTTAGCAACTGATATGATGAATGTCCACTGAGGGGTTTTTCCTTTGTGTTTGTCATTGAGCTCAGTCGGCCTCACCACAGGAGAGATCACATTTAGGAGAGCTTACAGTTTTTCTGTGTAGTAATCTGAGCAGAACACCAGACTGAAGATCATCTTATAAATAGGGAAAGGTCTTTTCTACATCTTTAAATTATTATTTACAGTATTTCACTTCAAATATGACTTAAATTCAGTTCTCCCTTGCATAAGAAATAATAATTAAGAGTTACATTCGCTTGAGATTATTCTAATTTCCTGTCTGTGAAGGCAGCAGGAGATGAGTAGAACAGGACTGCATGAGGAAATTTAATTATATCCGCCATCAGTATCCTTTAGCTGACCTTCATTATCTCATTAGCATCCATCCAGGATGCAAGGAAGAGGTTTAAACACAAGACTAGGCTAGATGTTTATTTACTTTATCATTTTAAGCCCTTTATTATATTCCTATAGTAACTTAAAAAAACACCATGTATATTGAAGTGACTCACAATTTTACTGAGAAAGTGCTGTAGTGTTACACAACAACTTTGTCAAAAATTATTTTTTAAATTGATTTACTACATAATACATACATAATAACATACTTTTTGTATTCAAAGGTTTATGGTATATTTCTCATAAGGTAGGGGTTGGAATTGTTTCTATTTCAGTGTTTCTGACAACTCAGATTATGCTCAAACTAAACCAGCTTATTCTGAAAACACTGTTTACACATGCGTCGATTTGTGAAGATCACTGCTCACACTAATTAACAGGAACATTGCTAAATATCTTCCTCCTCTTTTGGTCGGCAGTCCGGTTAGTCCTCTCAGCAGGTTAAACCTCGGTTCAGTCCATTCCTGCTGTACGAAATCACTCAGACTTTATTGTAATACAACCAAACTTGCAATTTAGTTGTTTCTTATTTACATATTGTTCTGTTTCTGTTGTCAGACAACTGATTGAGTATAAAATAGTGGTTTTATTACATCTTAAAGACAAATCTGTTTTCAAGTATTTCCGTCACTACTACACTAGAAGTCACTCGCATTTAAAACGATCACAGATGATCACAGAGAGGGTTAAAAGCAACAGAAAGCTGTACTGTAACACAGTCAGTCCTCAACTCTCATTGTTTCCGAGACAACAAATTGTTTTCCTTGTCCGCACTACAATGGTGTGTTCCTTTCAATACCGAGCTTGAAGTGTTCCACCAAATGCAAACAATCACCATGGCTGACCATGAGTGAGTGAGTTATCTAGCTTTCCACATTTACAATTAATTCTGACATCAGCATTTATGGTTTTCACCTTAAAATTGGCCAAGTTTCCAAGTCGGAGCTCTGACTTTGAGAGCTGTTCCATTATACTTTTTCAAGTGGGAGGTCGGAAATTTTTGAGCACTGAGTTGTCTGGAACGCCACATTACGTGAGGCTACAGTTTTTAGATTCATCCTCTCTTGAGACGGTTTTTTGCAAAGCTGTGTATTCAGTTGATAAAAACTCAAGCATAGTGTGACCGGAAGACCAAAATGGAAGGAAAAAGAAAAAGTTTCAAATGTGACCGGCCAAAACTGGATGTACTTTTAGTCTGTGTGAGTCCCACCAAGAGGTTCTCCAATTAAAGAGGAAAGAGATTTCTCATAGCTGGCTGTTATAAATATCTAGTTTCAGCAGAATATTCATAATACAACATTACCAATGCCACATGGCATTAGATTAAGGGTGTTAAAAGCCAATTGCGCCAGTTTACCACCCTCAAACTAGAGGCCTGAGTTTTAAACTGTCAAATGGATCACCAGGGAAGGATGCCACCCACTTCCAACAGAAAGTTCCAGTCATCACGCCAGAGAGTTGTCCACTGCCAATTCCCTGACACAGCTATTCGGCCAGTATCCAATACCACTGTTTCATCAACACAGTTTGTCAGAGGTCCATACACAACATGTCACTCGTCTCACTTCTGAGTGTGTCATACAGTACTTTACTATGCCTGACTTCATGCACACACAGGGTCACAAAGCCTTTTTGGTTTGTATGTACTAAAGCATTGCGATATATGTCAATACCCCATCAGATATATAGAATGTAATCACATCTAAATATGACTATTCAGGCTGTAGTTGTTACATATAGGCAACGTTAGTTCAACAACATATTTTGAACAACACTATTTATTATTGGGCAGAATACTATAAACTAGACCTAGCGCCAGGGAGGACAATGTTGGAGTGTTTTTAAAAACCTGCAGCAGGTCACTCCGAAAGAGAGACGTGGACAATTTCCAGACAGCAACTGTGAGAACGAGGGAGTCTGAGATGGAAAGTATTAAACTATTCCGCTGGATGACCACCAGCATCACTTGAGTTTGCAAACTAAAGAGAGTTGGTAGTTCAGCTACTATGTCTCACATGAATATATCTCTTGAATAAATGGCCTGGGGGGGCCTGTTAACATGATTCCAAGGGGATAGATGTCTCACTAGAAAGAAAAATGAAAAACTAGGTCATCTCACCTCATTAATGGCACTATTTATTCCTCCTTTGATATATCTGTATACATATGAATATATACATGTATACTGTATATACATATTTAAGTGTTGACATATATGAATGTATGAGCAATGTGTCTATAACGTGTAGGTATCGTCAGTATGTCTTAAGTCCTTATATATCATGTTATATTTGTATATGACATCACAGAATAATCAACTTTTTGCACAGCTCTTCCATTTTTTCTGTTACTTACATGTGCATTAATATCCAAATATGATGTGCATGTAAAATGTTCTGTGTAATTGTGATATTTCATATCACAATTGTGTAAAACTTGCTTGCAGGGTTTTTCTAAGCTTAGATGAGATACTGAGGCATGTAATTCATCGTGTTTACTGGTGTTTTCCATGGTAATGCTAATTTGTTCATAATATACAGCAAGATGCAGGTGGCAGCATAAGATACATATGGATACATACGGCGTACATGTCATCACGTCCAAGGATACACCCATCCCATCACCTGTACATTTGGTGCTTCAAAACATTTCCAGATTTTTTTTGTCTAAATCGAGGAGTTGTACGTTTTCTGCTATGGTCAATAACTTGGCTTGTTTGGATGAGAATGAAGTGATTCTGCAGCTACACTTGTCATTTCAATGCGATGCAAGTAAATCTTTCACTAACTCATTTATTGGTATCTAAGAGGCTGTGACTCTCCACTGGAGGGAGCTCTTCAGTCTTTGTTCGACCAGTTTTGCACATGGCAACCTGCGCCACCTATAGGAGAGGAAAGTAGCAACAGCAGTTGAGATCTGCAGACGTCACTGGGTGTGCTCCGATACCTGTACTACTACACTATTTAGTATGCCAAAAGTACGAGGATGTCCTACTACATCCAGTCACATTTTGCAGTACGCAAGCCAGCATGCTTTTCTGGCTATTCTGACCCATAATCCTCCTCCACTGAGTCGCTGAGAGAGCACAGACCAATGACAGCGCAACAACAGTGCAACGACAGAAGCCGCAATGACAGAGGAAGTAGTTTGTCCCAGTTGTATGCATGCAACAGTACATACTTTGTAAGGCTAGCTGCAGTACCTACTCAAAGTTAAAAGTAGAAATATTCGATGCAGAACGCAGCAACTGTCTCCCTAGTAGGTCTATGTGCGGACTTGCAGTATCTACACGACACACCCAGTTGGTTAGGTTTAGGAATGAGGAGGGCGATGGTTAAATTTTGCCTACATTTTATTTTCAAAACTAGAGATGGAAGTGTCCAGAGTAGAGCTGAAACGATTAGTTAATTAACTGATCAGTTAATCGACAGAAAATTAAAATTATTTTCAGTTTATTGTTAAAGTACATTTTTAAGCCGAACATTTGATGGTTCCAGCTTCTTATATTATTGTAACATTAATATCTTCAGGTTTTAGACAAAAAGTGGTTTCAAAACTTGACCTTTGGTGCTGGGAAATTGTAATATTAATTTTCCCAATTTTCTAATCTTTTTAAAGACCAAACAACTAATTGATTAATCAGGAAATATTTGTCAGGTTAATTCTTAATGAAAATGATTGTTAGTCACAACTCTATTCTCTGTAGTTGTACTATAATTTCATTTCTACATAGTTTGGAAGAAAACCAGCCAAATGTGTTTATAAGCATTGTGAAGATTTCATGAGGGTCAGTGGAGAAAAAATGATGCAGACTCAAATTTAAATGAATGCAGCCAGCAGCAGTTCAAATAAGATCTCAAAACATGCATTGAAATGTCAAGCGTTGCTGTAGCCTCTGACGCACTGGCCAGGAGGACAGTCGCTCCGTGTGGTTCCCTGTTTCCAGCCCCCAGTGATGGTCTCGGTGCCGGTTCATGCACAGGTTATTGTTGTCCATCCTGAGCCCTGTTGTCCGACCATCACATAAAATGTTTCAGACCTGTACTCGATTTCACACATCTCGCAACACACCGCGCACATCCTCTTATCGGGGTTGCCGAAGTGTCTGGCAAGATAAATCTGGTGAGGCAGTTCAAATGAGACTGTTTTCAAGTATAATTAAGCACATGTATCATACTGTATTTTCCCATCATCTCATCATGAACCCCAAACCACACGATGAAGTTTTCCCTATCAGATAAATGTATAACCAAGACATCACCTACTGTATACAGACAGAGAACCATGCACCTCTGTGCCCTGACACAAACACATATGATATACCAAGTCTGTGCCAAGTGACCTACTGTGTTGTGCAAAAGCCATTTATAAATGTTTATGATTGGCTTTGTTGTCATACAGGTAGACTGGGGTTTCACTCATGCAAATATTTGCATCTGCTCTACACTACTGCCCTCCTTCTGAATACACAAAAAGCAACAAGTCTAAGTTTTATATACAGAATATCTTAAAATTTGGGAATTATTGGGGCAAAATTCTTCAGATCGGTCCAGGATGAGGGTATGTACTTTAAAGCATCAACTGCCTACATCAACCTGCTTAATGATCAAATCATTGACAGTTTTTGTTTAAGGCTCTAACTGCTCCCAGGAGAAGAGCCAATGGTAGCCAAACTAGCCACTGTAGAAGTTTTCTTTCTGCATTTATTTTGTAGCCACTATAGAAATTTCAAAATTGTAAAACTTTTCCTGTTAATGGTGAAACGTCAAAGGATGCATGAAAATAACATTTCTATGATGGCTACAAAGTACTGTTTTAACACTCTTATGCATCGAGTAACAGATAAACACTGCCACCTGCTGTTCAATAAGTAGTGATTTGCACAAGTTCTTTTTAAATTGCGTATTACTTATGGTGATTATAACTGATAACATCATAAATAGTTACAATCTAATCCCACGTTCTCTGTTTTATTTTTCTTCCTAAATGTGATACCCTGTAATGTCAATTTACTTTGTTTTTTGTTTACTAAGGTGTCAGCATCCTTTTGTGGGTTATACTCAAGGTACATTATGTATTATCGAGAATGTCAAACGTGAAATGCCATTGATGTATATTGTTATATATACTAAGTATGTCACATGCACTAAGGCAATTGTGAATTGCTGCATTTTACTGTCATAGCTGGCCTACTACTGTATATAGATAGGATATTGTTTGTTATTGGATCTAGAGAGTTGAAATTGCAGATGAAACATTCTTCTTAATTTCTTTTCTCCTCAAAGTAACTTTTTTTTGTTAGATTTCTCCTGTTACAAAGATGTAAGTTGATTATAGGTTAATTATTTAGTTCTGCTAATAAAGAAGGCTATTTTTTTGTACAGTAGGAAACTCTGAAATGTTCCTGGAAGTGTGATTATGACCTACTTCTCCGACTTTACCATTTAGTTAACTATGTATGCCATTATCCATGTTGTTTTTGGATGAGTCACCTATATAATGGTAGTCAGAGCTGGGCCAGACGGTAATTGCACTTCATTCATAGTGCTTGTTTAAAACTGTACGAGTTACCAGAACTGGAGAGGAGGATTATTAAATAACACAAACGGAGTCAGGTAGTTTTCTTTTCTTCATCACAGAAAAGTATGTTAAATAGACTCACAAATAACTTCCTGTGATTTTACGACAAATTTGTAGTCTCATGTGGCGCAACTCAGCCATCTGCGCTGAAGTCGACAAATACCTGAGATGTTTAAACCCTCGGTGACTGACAGCTCATATCTTAGATCATGGAAACTCATCTGGCTGAAGTTATCTGAATTGTTCATGAAGCAATAAACTCCGTCCATCTGGTACTCTAGAGAGCATTCAAACAAACACTGGAAAAGACTAACAAATACTGTTTGGCTTAGGTAAGGTGCTGACACCAGACCTGTCATCTTCTTGCTCCCATTCTGATAAAAGGCTTAAAGCAAGAGTTTTAGCACAAATGAGCCCACTGCCTGACTGTCCATTACACAGTCAACATCTTATCTCGTCACATAGTTGCATATCTGTTTATGTACAGATGTCGCGGAGGACATTGTTGTGATGATGTCGGGTTGTGGATCGGCAGTTTATTGGTATATATATATATACATGTGTGCATGCGTGTGTGTATGTATATGTGTGTGTGTGTGTGCGTACGTGTGCGTCACCGCCACTGACATCTCAAAGACCGCATCACAACAGTAACGACACAGCACCCCACCCAAAGCCTTACAGTAAAGATTGATTCTTTCGATATGTTTTTGAGTTTGTCTATCTCACTTCACACAGTAGGAAGGGACAGCAGCTCCCTTATAGAATGAGATATCGTTGAAGTGCACTTGATTTTAAATTGCAATGTTGTTTTTCTTACCTTGGAGAAGTCCCTTTTTTTCTTATGTTTAAGAAATAAATGGCTGAGGTATTAACATCTTATCATGAGTGGTCTATTGCTTTGACTCCCAGAAATAGTGTGACGTGTGCATTCTGCAAGAATAGTGATCGTTTAGTATCAAACCACAAATTTTGATGTGAGACATTGGAAAGCAAAGTCATTTGAAGACAAAGAGCCCATAAACTATATTTATTACTGATTGCATTCCTAGGAACGAGGGACTGGGTGCTTATCTTTGCTGTATTGTGTAAAAACAACAAGTTTTATTTCATTAAAATCAATTATTCATTGAGTTGTACACACAACAAATGCTTGAATCAACTGAATTTGTAATATAATCCTAGTTACAGTAGTTCACATGTAGTGTTCAGTGTGCAGTACCTACTGGTCAGTAAAAATGTGGCTTCTTAACATGTAGTCAAGATCAATGATAAAGTTTTAGTTACTAAATCTTGTATTATAAAAAAATGTACAGTGTTTTACTTTTCACTTTCTAAAAAGTACCACACCAAAATACCACATTGACAAAATACTCCATTCACATATTTAAATTTCTACTTAATATAGTAGTATTTACAGTTATATGTACTAAAGCTGTATCCAACTCTACATCTGTGAGCAAAAATAATTTATTACTCTACATCTGTGATTGCTTACAGATGTAGAGTAATAAATTATTTTTTCCTTCCTCTGTTTGTTTTATTTGAATATTTTTAACTCCCTTAAGAGGTCAAATTATACACTATTCCAGAAAAAGCCAAAATTGAAAAATCAATGTAGCAGAAAAAAAATAAGCTTTTTCCATTGTCCTATCCTAAAAGTCATTTCATGACCCCTCAGATTTAAGGTGCAACTGCTCAGAGGGGGTCCCGGCCCCTGGTTGTGAACAAATATAATCCGTTTTTTGTAAGTATACATTGAGAAAAAGGATGCTTTAAATATGTTACATTATAGTTGCCCAGTTTTTAATTCAAAGTGCTCATTGTGTCTGTCTCACTCAGCTTTGCTTTATCTGTAATGACTATTTTCATTCTGTACTTTGTCTTAATACTTAATACCATGGTAACAAGTAAAATAAAAAAGAATAACACTTTAGTTTACAGGTCATTTTACAGGTCCTTTAATTTTTATACTGATTTCCTGGAAATTTTCTGAGTAATTTGCTGTAACACGTAATGGTTCATTCTGAGGACATTTTACAGAGAGGGTTGTGCAATTTGGTACAGAGGAAAAATGGAAAAAAGCGCTTCGTTGGTTCATGTGATGAGTATCCACTCAATATATTTGGATTGCAAAAATTCTCAGTAAATTAGATCTTTAACAATTCTTTACAAATGTCAGTGTGTCAAATGATATATTAGCATATTAGGTTGTTTCTTAAAAAGTCAACTAGCATATTTCCCTTAAGCTACAACAATTGCGTAACCCTCTCAACCTCCTGGAAATTGGAAGGAAGCTAAGAGATTTGTGGGGAAAAAAAAGTTACTGAAATTGTTGATAGACACTCACATAGATTTTGAGAAACAATCTCCTATGCTAATATATCATTTTGACACACAAAACTACACTGAAAAATATGTTTTTCCTGTCAGTTAAAGAACGGTTAAGAATCTAATTAACAACTAGGTCTGAACACAAACATATTCATTTAGTTCATACCAACTAAACCAATTTAACACTTTTTTCCAGTTTATTGCCACATTCTATGAAAATGCCATAAAAATGAACCGTTACATACCTGCAAATTTCCAGAAAAATAAAATAAGACCTATAAAATAAAGTGTTGATGCTTAAAAAAAATCCATCAAAATGTTATCATATGTTTTGCATGTTTAACCTCATCCTATAAAGTAACTTCCCTACAGTACAGCCATCAGATCCATGTAGTAAAACATATCCTTCTACCAGTAGATGGAGGCAAACCTCTGTTCAAACTCCAAATTTCAACAGATGAGCAATGAGGACAAATGACAAAAATAGAGCAATAGAGAAAGAGAGAGGTTAGAGAGGGAAAGTCATGGGGGAAATGACATCAAGAGTGGGAATGAGATGACAGGGAAGGCGAGAGGAAGCTTTCCAAGTTCGAATCTCCAAGTGTTGATGCAAATGCTATTTTATGTTTCACAAGACTGGACCGGCACACCTGGAATGGTCCAGTCAAACAGCATGACGTCCAGCAGGGTTATTGAGAAAGCCTAAACCAATTGGAGTTATTCTCTCTACCCTCTGCACGGTCTTTTTGTCTCCACGGTCCCTTGCACAGCAATTATTACAGACCAGCTGTGTGGTCCCTTAGGGGCCCCAGTAAACCAGGGACCTCCTCCTTACTCTGTCTGAATTCAAACTATAACTACAAGTCGACAATTCAAATGGATGTAGCAATGGAGACGGCCTTTTCATGTCTGGTGTAGCACAGAGAAGGTGGAAAATTACTTATTGGAAACATTTCTGCTGAAAAAAAAAAAAACATAAAACAAACGACAACAAAAAACCTACTCTAGTCCAGATCCATAACTCCACATCCAGTATGTCTGACGTGGAAATATGCCAGGTACAGCATTCATGACGGAGAACCAAAGGTCAGGAAGTAGCTCGAGTAAAATGGAGGGATTATGTGTTGGAGTAGGTTATAGGTCCCACTTTGCAGTTTATTTGAAGGAATCCAGGATGCTTGTTCTGAAATCTCATCAATAACAGCGCCGGACTTAGTGTGATGAAGTGCCATTTATTTCAGCTATGTGCAGCAGCATTTTTTTTGCCGTGTGGAAATGTTTATAACTAAAGCCGGAATCAAAGCAGACAAGTTCCTGCGTTCAGTCGATGGTGTAGTCGCATGCACTAGTGACACTTTAATTAGTGACTCTACGGAAAGGTACGTTTATGTTCAAGATGGATCTGGTTTCAGGAATTGCGTGGGATGTTATTACATTTCAAATAAAAGTGAATTACGTCCATATTGTTTTTTGTTTTTTTCTCAAAGATGAAAGTGTGCACTGATTCATTATCTTGTTCATTCCCGATCTTATGTGATCTCAGAGTCACTCATCACCTTTGAATCAAATGGGCGGAAGCTTATGTTTTATACTTGTTTATGGGGCAAATGATTCACTGGCGAGAAACAGGATATCCAATCAGTCGCAGATATTTTTGGGCCTCATAAATGAGCCCGGGATCTGAATTTTTCTCCTATAATCTCACTGAATAAAATTATCAGTCGCCTTTGAAAATTTTATTGCTAGTTGACTCATGTATCCCTTTTCCCACAAGCTTTATGAAGCCCAGTGAGTTGATTTTCAAACTTCCAAAGTTACTTGCATTTTTCTTCCTTTCCATATGTTTGGGTTCATCAAACTACTCAGAATATGATTAGAGTCCTTAAATACGCTTGCCTATAATTCTCCACAGCATTTTTTTTTTCTCTTTTGCGTTTTTTAGCGTTCCGCTTTCATCTTCGTCCTCCTTTAATGGCTTTATGAAATAGAAAGCATATGATGCACTCTTTAAGTCCTCATCCTTATATCCTGCATTCGCATTCAGGGGATGTAAGAGGGTGGAAAAGGCAGTAGGGTGAAGAAGAAGGAGACGTGCACATCTGTGGCGCAGCACTAATTATTAGGAAATATCGAGAACAAGGGAGAAAGAGAGAATGGGCTTTGGAGCTGAGCGCTTCTCAGATCTGCTTCCAAGTGCCTGTGCCCGTGGTGTTGCTTGTTTCATCTCCGTCTACTCTGCTGTTTTTACTGCACTTGCTGCGGGTCTTGTGTTTATACATCAAACCCCCACACAGATATGACAATAAAGCAGGCATTTTCAGATTTTTTTTTTTTTTTTTTAAACAGTGATAGTGTATTTCTCTTACTGAAAACTTTGGTACTGCTTGATTTGTGGTGAAAAATAAGGACAGACATACATACATGGTAATAATAATGGAAAACACTTAAAAGGAACCACTTGATTACTGTGGGAGGAACAATGTCCCAAACTTATCCATAAACAAAAACATCCGTCATACAGAACTGTTTGAGCCATGCTTGTAGAGTGACATTTAATAGTTGTGGAAAGTAGTCGGGTGACATTGTTGAAACGCAGGCCTCGTTTTCAGCTTTAAAACAGATTTTGCAACCACACTAATTGCAAAAGTCTGTACATTAACAATCCATTGTGTCACCAGACGTTGAATATTTGACTGCACAAGCACAACACTCTGAAACAGCAGGATGCAAGTTCAGTCTCAATAGCACAATTAAGAATTCCCCGAACCATTACCATTCAAATATCTGTTCATTATAAGCATGCAAATATAATATACTGGGTTATGCTTGATATAGTCTGCCTGTCCTGTTACAGGAATTGTATTTGAGTGGGACAGAAATATTTAATTTAATCAGCTCCAGATGGACTGTACCACTCAATTAGCATCACCTGCTCAAAGTTAACTACCTCATATTCATAACATAGTAACTGCTCGAGCTTAATACTGTAGCAGTGTACACTTCATTAATAGGAGTGTTAGTGCTTTTTCTTCAAGGCATGGTCTAGGTTTTTAATAAGCTCATTTGAGTCATTATGAATGTTTCTGTCTACCCACAAAGCATGTGTGTGTGTCTTTAAGTTCATTGAGGAGGTGAAGTGGCTTCCTGTTCATGAGAAATCATACATCTTACTTTTTAAAAACCTGAATAGATATATATTTTTTTAAATATGTATGCGCACAACTGCAAAATACACCTTATGTATTCTTACATCACATTCAGTATTAGCACATTATGACAGCACTCTCGTGTGTGGAAGGGATCCACCCTGTTTATGTAGAAATTAGTCTCAGGCCAGTGAAAGGTTTGTTGGAATATGCTCTATGTTGTACTATGACTGTGATGATCATATCATATTTACATTGCATGCAACCGTTTCTTTCCAAATAGCCCACATGCAGTCATTCATTGTGAGAAGGTGCAGGAAACATTTCTGCATAAAAGAAAGGCTGGACTTTCTCAGGAAGCTGCACAGTGGGTGGGCTCGAAATTGACAGCAAGCTGCAGCACCTTTACATGACAAGCTGAGGCATGACCTTTTTTAATCCCTCTGCTTATAATTAGCCTTTATTGGATTAAATACAAGGGCAGTGGATTATTCTCACATGCTGGTTATCTTGTTTTATTAATCTTGTAAAAAGCAAAGTTGAGAGAGATTCTTCAAGCCTTGAAAATAACCATCTCTGCACGCAGACAGCCCTTGTGTGAGTTCTCGCCATTGCAGCAACTGAGCCTGTTTGTACTTTCATGCTTAATTAGAACACCTTGCAAAGTATTCTGGGAGATTTGACATTCAGAAAGAATGTGCAGCAATCGCACTGAAGCAGCTCCAGATTTTTCATTCACCACCTACATATATCACAGCACTCTTCTGCTGATATTTTCATAAGCTGGGCTTTGGTGAAATGTCTTTTTTTCAGCTTGCAAAAACACTTGTCAGTCATTATTTGGCTCCTGGTAGCTTAACACTGACTAAGCTACAATCTTCATGAAAGCTTCCATACATGACTGATGACGGTATTAACTGAAGTTAAAAAGTTAAATTTTTTATCATGTTTTACAGGACTATTAAAGGAGTAGTTCAACATTTTGGGGAAACACACTTCACTTTCTTATAAAGAGTTACAAGATCAAAAAATAGATATCATGCTCATGTCTGTGCATTAAAGCTGGAGTGTGGGATTTTTGTCTCCTCCCTCTGGCAGTGAGAGTAATTGCAAAAACACTGTTGACACCTGCTAACTTCATAGGCTCTGCTGTAGCCTACTCTGTTTCCACTGATGCAGCAGTAAAATGGTGGATAAATTGTTATTGCACAACCCCTGCGAAATGACTCGTTTCACTTTTAGAATTTGGAAAGTCATTTGGAAAGTCTAGAAAAGCCACATGATTAAAGTATTTTATTCCCATTCAGGTTAGCATAGTGTTAACTGGAAGTTAGCTTTACAGAAGGATGAAGTTTCTGGTGTGCATGCTCTATGCATTCATCCAGCCAGTGTGGGAAGGTTTTTAAATCTGGTTCCACCAGATTTAAAAACTCTGTTAACTGTGAAATACAGAGAGACGTACCTGGCAGTGATAGGCTTAATCATCAACATCAATCAATCAACATTGTATGAACTCGTTTGGCATAGGCTTGAATGTAACAGATGTTCATTTATATGTAAAAGTTCTGCACTGCAGGTTTAAGTATGGAGTTGGAAACTGTTAGCCTAGCCTGGATGTTCTAGCATAAAGACTGCTAGCATGGAGAAACAGCTAGCTTTCTTCTATCTAAAGTTAAAAAATATGGCTACAAACATGTCTAAACTAATTTGTTACTTTAGTCCTTATATAAACCAGAATGGAAGAAACAATTTGTGGTTTTTGGGGGTGGTAAGTATTGTAACTATCACTAGTAAAAACCGAGAACACTGACTTCTTTCAGACTAATTTTACTTTAAGCTGGTGAAATTCTAAAATGCAGTTTTCGTGCAAAACGATATGCAACCACAGCAGGTTTTTCAGCTTATTTTTGCAAATACCTACGTCCACATTAAAACCCCAAACTGATAAGGATAATTTTCCTCATACTGACTGTGTCAACCACAGAAAAACAGCCAAGAAAAAATGGTATTTGTTAATTGCAAGCAGTTTATGACAGTTTCAGTGAGAGAATGGTGGTCAGTAGCTGTGATTAACTCTAAACATGCTATAAAAGTAGACAATAAAGAGAGCAACAATTGCATGAAGCCCTGCTGCTATTGTTGTTATTGTTGCTGTGTTTCTTCTCTTCTTCTTCTTCTTCTTCTTCCAATGAAACACCAAAGAAAAACAATGACATGCCACTCGATTGTCACCATCTGTTTTGTCACTGATATGTCATTGTTTCTACAAAACTCAGTTTTCGTAATACACACTACAACGCTAAAAAAACAATCTTTTTCAGGAGAGGAAAAACACCATTTTAGTCTGGACGAGTTGCCAAAACAGAGAGGAAAAGAAGTGTTCATGAATTTAGCCAGATCAATCTAGCTTTGTTTCTGCAACTTGACAGGCAATTAACAGAGGCACTAGGCTGATTTGTACACATAAAACCACAAATTGTCTTTTTCACATTTTTATTTGTTTATGGATTAAAGAAACAAGTTAATAAATTAGTGAGCTTTAATCCATAGGTGCATTTTTTAGGTGGAGCAGCTAGTCTAGCTTTTCCCCCTGCTTTCTTAATGCTAAGCTAGGCTAATGGTCTCTTGGCTCCATCTCCAGTCTTAAAGTACAGACATGTGAATTGAATCAATCTTCTCCACTGACTCTCAGCAAAAAAAAGTGTGTAGTTTATTTGCACATGTATTTCCGTTAAACCCTCACATCCCTTTAAAACAATAATAATGAAACTTATTATAAGCTCTTTTGTTAACACATGATTAGATGTGGCTTTTAGTGATACTGAAACAACATTAAACACAGATGTTCAATTCTATATTGAGCTTATGACAGCTTCATCATGTTATGCCACTAAAGACAAACAGTTCATCTTCTGCCTGGCTTTCCACAGTGTTAATTACCCTTTTCACTTCCATGTCTGTTAAACTTTATATTTAGTCATTTTATTGCTCTGCTGTCTGATAATATGTAGTTTAAAGTGAAGGGAAGGTACAGATTATGACGTACGGGACAATGTGAGATCCTGAGTCAGCAGATGCTAGCAGCTAAAGGCACCCTGAGAGAGACACTTATACAGTCTTATAAATCTGCAGCCGACATCTTTCATTTAACAAATCATTGTTGATGCTCTCTTCATAAATCTTGCAGTGTCTTCTTTGTTTTTAAACCAAAGCCCTTGTGGTTTTACTGTGGCCATTTAATCAGTGTCTGATTTACACCTTGTGTTCAAATGATTATTGAGGTGTAGCATAAAGTGGTTAAGCCAACTAAAGTGGTTAGAGTAGCTTAGCATAAAGACCCGAAGCAGGGTGAAATGACTAACCTGGCTATCTCAAAAGTTCAAAAACATGCTGACAAACAGCAGTTTATCCATATAGATAGATCGCCAGACTTCAGAAAGTCTATTTCCTCCCTAGAGCTGTTGGTAGGCATATTCTCAAACTTTGGACAGAGCCCGCCTAGCTGTTTGCCCCTGCTTCCAATATTTATGCTACACTAAGCTAACAGCTTAAAATCCAGCTCATTTCTTAACATACAGATATGAGTGTGGTATGGATCTTCTCATCTGACTCTTGGAAAGAAGGCGAATAATCTTATTTCCCAAATTGTCAAACTATTTCTTTCAAGCAGCTATGAACTATATGTTTTATAATAACAACATATCAACTGACAATGGGTAATGTGTTATGTCATCACTTGTAGTGATGAACCACAGAGAATTATCAGCGACTCTGCAGCTCCCCTCAGCTGTATACAGCTTTATAATGAGTTTCAGGTCATTGTTTAACTCAGTGGTTCTTAAAGTGGGGTCTGAGTACCCCCAGGAGTCCAGGAGGTTCCAGGGGGCCCCCAGCAAAAAGGGGAATCATTTATTTTCATTATAATTCCATCCATAAGGAACACAATGACAGAATGTGTGACTATTTTGGTCATAGATTTCATACACAACATCTAAAAGTGAAATTGTTATCAGATGGTTGATCCTGGGACAAAATATTATCAAATATTTGTGTCGGTTTAGGGGTCTTTGACATGAAAAAGTTTGAGAACCACTGGTTTAGCTGTCGGGCAGCAACTTTACTGTTTTGGTTCACTCTCAGTGCTCTCATACTGTTGTTTTTGGCCACACCAGACAGCTGTTTTCAGAGAAAAAGCTTAAAAAACCCACTGTATACTATCTGCTCAGCAACAAACAGCAAACAGACACAGTTAGCAACTATTTGGTGAACATATTGGAGCATTCAGCAGATAAAGAGCCAGATATTTGTCTCAAGAGTTGATAGACCAAAAACAAAGCAAAAAGAGAGTGAATGTTGGAATGAAATTCATCTGGTGGACAGAAACACGACTCCAGATGAATTATAAGGTTGCTCTGTAACTACTGAATCTGTAAATAAGCAATTGTTTGCTTACAAGTTCAACATATAAACTTGGTGATAAGGTGATATGATATGTCAGTGCCGTGTTTGTCACTACTAAATCTGAGTCAACTGTGTATGTGACGGCTATGTATGGCAACACCTCTTGGACAAACCACATAGTGACACATCACAACACAAACTGAGTCAACCATAGATGTGAGTTGTGCATGTGCGAGCTGGTCTGCCATCTTGGACAGCAATGTTCGGCAACACCACTGGACAAACCACATAGTGACACGTCACTACATGAACTGAGTCAACGGTGGATGTGAATGGTACATGCACATTTTAAACAGATCATACAGGGCCCATGGTCTACTTACTGTAAGATGGCGACTGTAAAAATTTTGTTTAGTCTGAAGGAGAGCAGATAGCTCAAACTGTCGCTGGTGGACGTCTCAATGTCTGCATCTAAGGGAGTTACAGTGTGCAGACCTTTATCTTTCTCTGTTACATTGTTTCATTGGTCCAGCACCTGTTTTAAATTTATGGGATGTGCATGTCTGCTACATTTTTGCATGCACATTTTACAACATTTTATTACTCAGTTTGGTTTTTAAGAAAAAGTTCAAAAGCAGTTGATCTCAGAGAAGCACAGCTTCTGTTTTTAACATTAACTTTTGTCAACTGCCCCAGGAGTATATGAGAAATGCATTTGTTTTGTTATGTAATGTATGTTTTCTTTGTCAGCATTACATTAACCCTTTGTGGTACAACTTAAAAGTCTTTACTTTTATGTTGAGCAAAAACCTTTAATCTGGAATTCTTTCACATACAGTATCTAATTTCTTCTAATGGTGTGTAATGCTACAATAAATCAGAGGCATGCATACCAGAGTTATATAAAATATTTATTTGCACAAAAATAGGCAGAACTTTTGGCTGACCCTTCAAGCTCCTGGCTACATTCAACATGGAGAAAAACAATTGAGGAAGTCCATCAGGTGGAAAGGCTGGGTAAACAAAAGATTTGGAGAAGATGGGAGAGCAAGGGAGAGGAATAGGGAGAGCTGTGACAGAATTGACAAGTGTGATGGCTGCTCTTGCATGTAAATACATAAATAAATAAGTAGAAAAGAGTGCACATCAAACATCACATAAAGTATAAAGATCCTGGCCTATTCTTTGCTGCCAAAACTAAGTTTTTAAAAATATATTATTTTCCAGAGGGGTGAAATGCAATCCTTTGTGCAAAATATGGTCAGGACCTCTGTGCTTTATCTGAGGATGATGTAAAATGCTTCCACCAATAGACTGAACAAAAGTAGCCATCAAACTGTCAATAAAGTGCCGGGCCTTGAATGAAATGTCTGAAATACAATTTCAGAACATAATAGGTATTGTCTGACAATAATTTAGCTTTTTAAAAAAATGATTTGCATTCATATGCATAATATATCTGTTCATAGAGATCAGCCAAAATGTTGTTTGGACCGTCTCAAGTTGCTAATCAGACTGTAAACAATGACCGGCGCACGGAAGAGGAAGTCTTGGTGCAGATATCCATTATCCAGATATCTGTTTGCTACACCGGAAAAGTTGAAATATTGGCTGTTGCCCCCAGAGGCTAAATCATCATCAGACAGATAGCCAAAGGTTTCTGAGACTGTGTAGACTGTAAAATGAAAGAAAAAGAATGAAAGAAATCACCTTTCTATGAGATTTGTGCTGGTGTGACATTTCATTTGATATTGCTATTTTATTTTTTTTATATTTTACCAGGCTGTAGAGTGCACTGTGAGTGTATAATGGATGGAACTTAATGTTTAAAACTTCAGTTATAGTTCATAGTTTATATCACACTCAAATGAAAAAAAAAAGTCTTACACTGAAATCACAATAGCCAAGATTTGATTTCCATGTCTGATTTCCAGATATTTCCATGATATTTATACTTACTCTTGGCCTCTGTGGAGGATGTCAAACTGGTTGATGGCATCTAAAATGAGGATAACAAAAATGAAACAATGACATAGTATACAAATATATATAATTGGAATTTCCCTTTGGGGATTGATAAATTACCAATCAATCAATCAACCAATCAATCAATGACATATGATGGTCAGATGGTGTATTTACCTCATTTCAATAAGCCTTCAGTTATAGTACAACCAGTGGGAAAGACTGTTAAGATAGGAGCAGCCAGGCTACTAGACTGTGGAATTACAACTTCCGGGTCCTACAGGCGCCCAAAGAGCATTTTTACTGCATAAAATCATTGGAGAATGAGCAACCGTAAAATTGGGTGGATATATTTTTTGAGCATCATAAAGCCCACAAAATGATCTGAATTTATAGTCTAAAAGTTTTATCCCCATTCAAGTTAGGTTGTAGGCTAAACCGGAAGTTAGCTATCTTGCCTGGTGGAAGTCTTTAGCGAGCAGGCTGTATGGGTGCTGGGACCCATAGCGTGCGTGACCGGGGCCTTGCTTCCGACTCTGTATCCAGTTCTCTTAATACATCCACGGACAGTGTTAAAAGAAAATCAGCTACTGCATTTTTAAAGTTACAGACGGGTGACAAATTAACGGAAACGACAATATAAAATTTCTTAGTAAGGAGTTGGGCAGACAGATTTGATGCACCTTGGCATTGATTCTACGAGTCTCTGGACTCTGGGATCTGGTGAATATGAAGGCCACAGCATATGATTCACATCATTTTCATACTCATCAAACCATTCAGTGACCCCTGTGGATGGAGGAGGTATTGTCATCCTGGAAGAGACCACTCCCATCATGATAGAAATGTTTCATCATTCGATAAAGGTGATCACTCAGAAGAACGTTGTATTGATTTGCAGTGACCCTTCCCTATAAGGGGACACGTGGACCCAAACCATGCCAGCAAATTGACCCCCAAAGCATAACAGAATCATCAGATCCCCTCATTCTAAGGGTCAGGCATTCAGACCTGGACCGGTTTTTCCTTTAATTTGTCAACCGTCTGTATGTGTGGACATGATTCTTTGTGGTGCATACTCTTGATCTTTACAGGCAAATATATATGGTTTAAATTTGAAAAAATGTATTTACTGCTTAGCCAAGAACTAGTCTGTAAAGGGCCAGTTAAAACATCCTGGGCTATATGAAAGCTAAAGCACAATAATGACAATACAACATATACTGTAAAGGCTCAGACCAAACCAGCAGACAAAACACTGGGCTATTGTGTTGCAGAATGACAGATAGCATCTACTTTGTGTAGTGAATAATTTGTTGGGTAATTTCTCTCACTGCTAAGAATAGCACCTGCAACCGGCTGGCAGGCAGCGTGCTGGCGGTGAGCGGTGCGCTGAGAGGCTTGGGGTGGTTAGCAAACAGCTTAGTGTGGTCTCTGAGGTCCAGCCAGGCTAGTTCCCACAGTTCCTACTACTTGGCTGCAGGGCTGTTTCAATGGGCGTACTTTCTATTTTGACGATTCTCTAAAAAGCCCAAAGACAAACAATGAAAATGGCTGGAGTCTGATTTATAACAGCCAGAGCTAAATCTCCTGTTTTCCCGCGTCGAAACCGCATGAAAGATCAGAGTGGTAGAAGAATCCCACTTTGGACTGTAAAGCTTATCATGCCGGAGCTAGAGCTACCCTGGAGCAGCCAGTCACCTTCCACTGACCTCCTGCTCTGCAGAAAAAAAAAATCATGGTGGCTACAAACAGACAAACAGATTGTTCTTACAGTTCGAAGTCAGCATGAGGAAAATACAAATTACAGGCACCATCGTGAGCTATAATCAGTTTTACAATCTTCAGTGTCATCCTTCACTCTCTTTTTCTCGTACTTCCTTTTATGAATCAGAGCCCGAAGACTAACCCAGTCCATGTAAACATCTCACTGCACTGGACACTTTGTTCGAGTGTTGCTTTATTCCCTTCCAATATTGTTCGGCTGAGCAATGATAAATTATTTTCATTATACGACAATGCACAGACACGGCTTGAAAAAGAAACGTGTGTACATGAACAGTTGATAAATCAGTTGTCTGAGCCATTTGAAAGCGTGGCGAGAAGCTGTGGAGTTCTCTACAGGATATACAAAGTGATAAAGAGCAGAGCCACTGTCAATAATGAAACACTTTCAAATAAGGTCAGTGTCAATGCACAACAATTGATCATCGTTACAGCCCGCTTTGTAGTCTTTGCCGATTCTTAGATTCGTTACACATGTACAAATAATGAGTGCGGTGAAAATGGCAGCACAACAACACACTTGTTTGTGATCATTTCAGTCCGGCAGCACAATTTTCACTGTAGCATCTGTAGCATCTGTAGCATCGTGTTAATGCAATTAGAATTAAGTGAGTTTGGTAAGAAGGGCTGGTGCAAGCATGTTCTTTTTTTAGATTAGGGCCATTATTAGATATTTTCATGTGGAGAAAGCTGCTCCATGTACTACAAAAGGTAGCTGTACTGTGGCATGTGAATCAGTATATCATGGTTTACATTTTCTATCTCAAAAAATGGAGGTAAACATATCCAGATGTGCAGCTACTCAAATTTACCAAAGAGAAATGATACAATCTACATTTCAATTGTAAAATCACTTGGATACACTAATATACAGTATATCTACATGTTTACACATGACCACAGGTTTTTTGGAGGATGGGCTGCCTTATCTGCACTCCCTAATTTAGATTTGTCCTGTCACAAGTGATAAATTCAAGTTCTTTTGAAGCTTGATTTGCGAGTAGGAATTGTTCCAATTTGTTCGTAGATATATCTTGCAGCTTTTCAAATGGAATAACATAAAGGAATTTTTTTCAAACCACACTGAAACATTGCGATGTTTATCACTGATCCACATCTGAGGAGGACATATTTTCAAAATATGCTTACAGTTAACATGTTTCTCCAGTCCAAAGGTTATAAATATATGTCGCTTTGTTGTTCAATGTTATACAGAATGTTGTACACTGCATTATATCAGAGTCACATGTAGTTTATGAATGATAATATTGTATTTTATGGGACAAACGTGAACAACTTATTGTTTTTGTATTAAATATTATTGTCAAAATCACTATTTGAAAATACCAAAATTGTTCAGCTCTAACATTGGGTATTGTTTGAAACTTACCAATCAGACCATACCAATTTCAATACTTACCAACAATACATACTTCTTTGATAACTTACTTTGAGAATTTAAGCATGTTTTTCTACAAAAATCCTTTTTTCCCCCCATGTAACAAAAGATGTCAAAGTCCTCAAATGTTAAATAATATCTACAAGTACTTTGACTTTAAAAAAAAAACAGGCCAGACTTCCAGTGGCCACTTTCACTACTTGACAGTTTCCAATACTCGATGCTGTGTGGATACAGACTATCATTGTTATTATCAAGCATGTCACAATGGACTACGGAACATTTGCAGACATTTTTATCTAATGTGAGCACAATGCATTTATTATTTTTAATACACCTAAGACGACAGGCTCCCAGTCCACTTCATGTACCGTTTCGCCGTTTGCTCCAGAAAAAAAAATGAAACCGTGCACGCTCACTCTCACTCACATTCATTCAGCCTTGACTGTAATGTCTTTCTAGGGATTGATGCGTGAAGCCAAAAGGCTGAACTTGAACCTACTTTACATAATTGCGTCGGACACATTATGAATTATTCACCCGCTCAAACGAAGAGTTAAACTTTGCAAAATTCCACACTCACAACACCATAACAATATCTCCTTATTTACTTTCATTGGCCTCTAATTACACCGAGAAAAAGGGAAATTTGTTTCTAACCTGTGTGATCAAGTAGTTAACAAACTTCTACAATGAATCACACAACTAAACACTGGGTATGAGAAGCTGGAATGGTTTGTTTATGGACTGAAAACACTGTTTTTCCCCATTTCCATAAAAATTACGCTCCACCATCCTCTGCAGTGCTGGAGGCTTTCTTGCAATCTGGTGAGCATCTGATTGTTATTTGGGGCTCATTGTACTGTTATCATGATAAAAAACACTGTGCTGGGGCCCAAGGGCTCTATAAAGAAACCCAGAGAGGTCTAAATTGAGACTGTGACTGACATCCGTCGCTATGTCGGCGAGAAGGCTGTAATCAGAGCTGGCTTTGTGTAGACAGTGGGACCATCCATCCCTCACTAAAAAAATTCTGGCACAACCTCAGAGCTGTAGGGTTACACACAATAGGGGGACATAACTGTCTACTCTTAGTTACTTTAAAACGTCTTGGCACATGAAATGCGAATCATGCTCAACTTCAGAATTCATAAATGTTACAACAGCCCCATCAAGACTTGTGAACACGAGCAATTCATGTCTGAACTTTAGACACCAGTGTACGAGCTTTTTGAATATACGTGTGTTACACATTAATGTTTCAAGCTTAAGATACTTAAAGCTGCTTTAACCAATGTTCTTTTTTTATTAACAATGGATTAAACTACTGAGTAAAAATGTGTTGCTTGTAGTGACAAACCTAACTGTGTAGTCCTGGAGCGTTTTAGCTTCTTTTAGCAGATTGTTTTTGTTTTCCAGCCTGCAAACTCCTCTCTCACCAAACTCGCTTCCAGCTGCAGCAGACAGCTGTTTTGAGTGAAAAATCGACATGACTCAAAGTTTGAGCTCTTCTACAGCTTGGATCAGAATGAAACTCATCAAAATCTACATCATCAATACAAAAAAATGAACAACTGTGTTAGAAAACATCTGGTTCTTTAGTAAAGTTAACTATGACTCCTTGTGTGCATTTTAGTAAGAAACAGCCAATCACCGAGCTTAACATTCAGTCATGCTAATTTCTGGGTCAGTTTTGAGTGAATTCAGTAGTCAATTTTATTTCCATAAACCAATATCACAAATCAAAAATTTAACTCAGGGGACTTTACAGTCTGTACAGCAAAACAACATCCTCTGTCTTTAGACCGATCCGAATAAGGAAAAACTTCCGAAAAAAACTCTTCAACACCAAAAAAAAAATGGAAGAAAAACTGGCAGAAACCTCAGGAAGCAACAGAGGAGGGATCCCTCTCCAAGTGTGGACAGACATGCAATAGATGATGTGTGTACAGTAACGATGGATATTGTTCACAACTTCAGTGATGAAGCGTTTTGAATTCTTTGCGCTCCGATTTGCACCCATGCCTTGTTCTCCATAGCTAGCAGCAAGGGTCATGGGCATTGTAGTTTTCTTAACCATCCCCCAATATCACGGCTAAAACATGATTTCTCTGAAAGGAAGTGGAAATAATTGAAATAGGTGATCATAATATAAACCTATAGGATTATTACATTATCCTGCATTTCTGTGTTTAGTAATATTGAGGAGATTATTTAAAGGATAGGCTGCAGAATGACTTCCAGAACCAGCAGGCCCTCCTATTGTCTCTATAGTAGACACAGTTAGCGACTAGTTTGCTGAACATAGTGGAGTATTTAGCAGCAATTAAACCAGAAACAAGACTCCAGAAGAAATGCTAATGTTGCTATGCGTCTGGTGGAAGTGTTAATAGCAACTGTTTCCTAACACATCCATCATATCTAACTTTGTTGTGTTTTTAGCTTATTCTACTGCCCTCAAAAATCAATTAATGCAGCTTTAATGTTACAGCCAAGAACCAGATAATCATTTAACTTTGTGTTCTACCAACCCTCTGTTTTCCACATTTTCCATTTTTCATTTCATTCTTTGAGGCACGACGTAATACTGTTCCTGACAACATCACAAATCTGGCTTTGAGTAACAGCTTGAAATAACAGGCAAGAATTTCTAAATTAAGTGATTTTGGTTGATTTGTACATGCATACAAGCGCATTCACACAAGAGAATCACTGTTGTGCTGTAAATGCACATTACGATAGTGGTAAAACTTCAAAAAGCTAATTGTACTTGACACTTCTAAAGAGTGGCCTCGAAAAGATAGTCACATAAGACGAAAAAGGCTCTGTTGTCGCAGGTCCTTCGGAAGAAGAGAAAAGCCAAAAGAATGATGTTGTTGACTGACTGGTATTTAGGACTCATCTTACAATATCATTATTTTAATTTAGTCTCATCCCCAATTATGTCCACCAACGTGAATGGGATTGGACGACGAGGCGGCCACAGCTCTACAAACCCTGATTTAAGGCGTGCATAAAACTCGATGGACCATGAGGCCTACATGTGTGATTATGGAAGCATCTCTGTGCCTCAAATGAATGGGTACAACATGTGTCACAGCAGTGATATTGACCACATGTATGCAAGGGATATTCCCTTTCGCATCTCTTGGTTTATTTATTTATTTAAAAAAAAAAAAAAATCTTTCAAGGTATTCTTCTGACTTGTCTCCGCATGTTCCCAGGCCCACCGAAGGAAGTGGGCAATAGAGAAACCCTGTTTGATGCTAATGAACCCCTAATCCTATCTTTTTCCCTTCACAAGACTTGACTTGTTTATTCTCCCTGAAGAGGGCAGTGTTTGAATGAAGGAGCCTCCATCTGTCAGCACTCATCATATCACTGGTACATGAGGGATGCCAAGAACTTGGAAGACAGTATACATCCAGTCCATATTATTTTATTCAAACCAGATAACAGGATACAGATAATTAGATCCCCATAACAAACATACACTTAAAATGTGTACACAACACATGGTGCTCTCTTATTTCAGCAGGAAAGGAGTGGATGAAGGTCAGTGGAATCACAACTGTATGAAAAAGTATAAGGCCCTGATGGGATCTTTAACGTTTTATGACTTGATGAATGAATTGTCTCTACAGAGAGCTATAATGCTGGGTAATTAATGTGAGAGATATTAATTATTAACTTGTGCACAGCCTTATATGTCTGACAGGCAGAGTGCAAACCTCTTAGGGAGAAGTGTGTGAGGCGCATGTTTGCAGCAGCTTCATGTTTCTGCCTTGAGACGCAGTCCAAAATAAACCAACTCAAAAGGAGACACGTAATGCTGCGGAAATCATTGAGGGGAGGAAAGATGCATTTATGCACTTAACTCCAACAACAACAACATCGCAGACCCTGCTGTTTCAATCAACACACTCCCAACACAAGCGAGCTCCTCTCTTCATCTCCCATTTCTCTCATCTCTTTCCTCTGTCTTCTCCCCCCCCCCCCCCTTTTTCCCTCTCTTCTCCTCTTCTTTCACCTTCTTCCTCTGTCTTCTCCCCCCTTTTTTCTCTCTCATCTCTTCTCTCTCCTTCATCCCCTCTTTTTCCTCTCCCCTTTTCTCTCCTCTCACCTTTTTTTCACCCTCTCTGCCTTCTCACTCTTTCTCTCCGTTCACCTTTTTTTTTAGTCTGCCTTCTCTCTTCTCTTCTCTTCTCTTCTCTTCTCTTCTCTTCTCTTCTCTTCTCTTCTCTTCTCTCCTCTCTTTGCGCACGCATCCGAACCTCTCCCCTCCTTCTTTCTCAATGAATTTTTCGCCCAGGTTCAACCCCTCCCACTTTGTGTAAGCGCTTAATTGTCAGCCTTGACGAAAACTTGCGTAGGCTTAAATACCGTGTGCGCCTCTTGCATAGAGGGGTGGAACTGACCAACTTGTCCAAGCGGGCATCTCTCTCTTGGTGTGTATTTTTTTTTTTTTTACATACCTCCTCTCCTTCTTGTGCGCTCGCTTTATTTCTGCCGCCGACCGACAAGCATGCAGGTGTCTCTGGCCCTCCTCGTCCCCAGCGCTGCGCTCCTGGTGCTCCAGGGATGCTGCACCGCTGTGAAGGGATGGAAGGTACTAAAAAATGATGCTACGGAGCTTTTACCGGAGTACAGAGAAAATAGTCGGACACCCCAGGAGGCAACGCTACAAGCGTCAAACGGCAGCAACAACAACAACAATAACAACAACAACAACAACAACACTATGAATAACAGGGCGAAGAACGGTGGAAGAACTGCAAACACAGTCTCCTACAGTAAGTATTCTTTTAAGCTAATTGACTGTCATAAAATTTAACAAGTGACACGTTTGAGTTGTTTACAAAGAAATAAAATTGAAAGCAGCTGTCTGATAATAAATTCCGCGCACGAGGCTATTAAAATTATTATCAACCTGAAAAACTCTCAGTAATTTTATTTGAGCCTTTAGGCCTAATGTATAGAAATAAACTGAAAAATAACATCAACTATTTTATATAAATTGGCCATAAATGCATTGAGATAATGAGTTAAACGTGTATCCCATCGTAAGAGAGGCATGTATGAGAACAAGTGCGCGGGAACATGAAAATATGAAATAAATTCATAAGTGAGTTTGTAACCCCCCCAACTGCAATTTGTACACGTGTAGATAGAATATCTACATTTATACTTCATTTTTTAGTTGATTTAAAGTTAAATATATAAATATATATATATTTCTTTTTGTGGTTAGCTAAGTTGATTTCAGTATTTGTGGGAATTGTGGCTCCAGTTGCGTGATGCCCCGTTGACCCCGCAAATGTTTAAAGTGCCTTTCATTTATAACTCTTAATTTGAAGAAACATTTGGCAAGGTAGTTATTACATTTTCAGCCAGCCACGCGCGCCTTTGGTTTTGTTATAAAGGACTAAATTGTTTAATTCGACTTTCTGGACATTTAAAAAAAAATGTTTACTGGAAGTGAATTACTGGATTATCCCAGTGTGTGAATCTGCATAAATACAACCTGCCTTTATTTATTTATTTTTTTAAATACTGTTTCCCTGATTAAGAGAAACTCTGCTGTGTGTGTTAAGGGTGTTTTCTTGCTTAATCTATTGCCAAAGTTGAGGGTGATGAAAGTGACACACACACACACACACATTCTTGTGGTTTCTTCCCCTACACAATTTGAAGTGGAGCATTCAGGGAGACATCAGGGCTTTTTCCACATTGTCTTCCAGGTTATTTCCTTCTCTCTTTATACTATTAGTCAAGCTCTACTTATGCCCTATTTGATTGCAACAACATGTCACCCAAATAGAAAACCCCACAGTTTGTTCTTCATGGGATGTCTTTGGGGGTTTTTTCGAAATTGCTTTTTAAATGCAACACTGCCTTTGAGAATGATTCCCACCTGTGGCCAGTAAAGGTTGTAAGTTCTGACTGGGCTGTGCGTGTAGAATAATCTCACGCTTTGCTCTCATGGATTCAAGATGGGTGGTGCAATACTCTCAAAGTTTTACTTTCATTTAATCACGGCCATTTAAATCAGACATCAGAGAGGAAGATGATTGATTAGATTAGAAGAAAAACAGCTGAGAGGGATAATTAGCGAGTCAAGAGCTATTAGTATGACTGATTTTTTGTCTGTTGGGGATATTGCCTCTTCAGGAGTTTGGTTCAGAAATCACACAACAACATCACGTTTAACATGAAATTTTTTTTTTTAAATAGTTTCCTCAAAAAGGGCATGGAAAAACGCATCTCTTTGTTTTCATAGTGGATGAAGAGCAATATGTGTTGAGTTTCACACAGGGGGACCCAAATCTCCTGGATTATTTTCTTCATCCATCTCTTTGCTTTCATCCGGGGATGGCTTCTCATAGTCTCTGTGGGGTCACAGCAGAGGTTTTGACCACTGACTGGCCTCCCTCCAGTCCTCTCCCAAGGCTTGTCTCTCACTGCTGAGGGAGAGGAACAGCTCACGAAGCTGTACAAGTACAGTAGTCTAGTGTGTAATTTTTTTAAGTGATGTTTTTCAGACTGACAGTAGAGAGGAGCGCAGGAAATGTAAGTAAGAGTGTGACTGGATTCAAGTATTGTATGACACAGCAAGGCTCGATGAACAACACGACCTGACTTTTTTGGTAATTGGTGCAAACCGCTGCCCAGTGCACGCTGTAGGCTTTGTATACTACTGTGGTCCCTTCAGCTGCAGCCACAGAATAACACCAGATCAGGTTCTCAAGGGGAGAAAAAAAAAAGGAAGTCACCTCACATAAATCCTTTGTTCAGCCCTTTTTGCAAAGAAAGCCACAGAGGAAAACAGATCCCTCTCTGAGTGTATCATTTCTTAACCGACAGTTCCTTTGCCCCTTTTTACACACTGCTTGTAAAAAAAACGGGACAATAACTCATGCATACGGCTGTTAAAAAGCTGCAGCTAAAATATAGGATTACAGGCCGAGTGCGTTGTCTCAAATCAGTCTGGCAGATGTCCAGTTTGTTCAAAATTGTACAGTTGCAGCGCTGCCTTAAAATAACCAGACAGCTATTTACTCTTCCATCACCACATACATTTCCTGAGGGCCAACGATGTATGCCAGTTTTTTCTTCCAGCTCAAACCTCCATTAGGTTTGATTGAGCTGTTTAATGGCCCTCTGGTCTGGATTTGCTATCAGGTGATTGTTGCCAGCTGGATTTCTTTGTCAAACCCTGTCGTCAGCTAATGATCCAACCATGAATCAAATTCAGAAACTCTGATCTCATTGGTTTAAATCTTAACTAAATGTACAAATTTTCATATAAAGTTGAATTTATTGAAATGCTGCAGTTTTATTATAATGTGTCAGAATTTAAATGAAACGCAGCTACCCGATGGTGCAACTTTAATCTGACCAATGTTGTTTTCTACTCATGCTCAGTAATATAACTCAGACAAATAACACAATCAGTGACTTCATGTTGGCAAACACTGAGTCAGAGAAATTAGCACATACTGGAATTAGACACAGCTGCAGTGTTGAAACAGTTAACCTGCACAATGTCCATTCCAGTGTGCGGCACTTCAAAGTGTTTGTTTTGGGCCGAAGCCACGAGTGTAACTGTGATATCCTGCTCTTCCACCCAGGTGCCTCGGAGCTGAGCTGTAGGGAGCTGCGTTCCACCCGTTACATCACCGACGGATCTTGCCGCAGTGCCAAGCCTGTCAAGGAGCTGGTGTGCTCGGGCCAGTGCATGCCCGCGCACCTCATGCCAAACTCTATCGTCCGCGGGAAGTGGTGGAGGAGCAGCGCCTCGGACTACCGCTGCATCCCGGCTCACTCCCGGACACGGAGGGTCCAGCTGCAGTGTCCTAATGGCAACACTCGGACTTACAAAATCCGTGTGGTCACCTCCTGCAAGTGCAAGCGCTTCAGGCCCCACCACAACCAATCAGTGCCAAAGGAGGTGCCGAAGCCGCAGCGCAACAAGAAACACGGTCGCTTGTCTCAAGATCGGAGCAAGAACAACACGCCGTTGATGGGCAACTCGTACTGATGCTGCTCTCCAGCATCTGAGGACAGAGACCAAAGCACACTCATACACACGCACATGTTACACACACACCAACCAACATATCTCCTTCAAATAGTGAGGAGATGCAAGAGAAATTCCTAAGAGAGCGAATTGATAAGCTAATTGCTGGGCTGATTTTAAGTCATCAGTCTTTATTTTTCAGCCACTCGTCAGCATATTTGTGAACTTTGCTTATTTGCATGACAAACCATCAATGCCAGGGCTTGCCATGACTGTGACTGGTCAGGAGATGTAGCAATATGTTGGATAATATGAAACAAGTATCTGATCACCCAAACAGCTAAAAACCTCCCTGCGCTTGGTTCTGACTTCCACTCTGACATACCGTAAACAGATTCTAAGCATAATGAGAAGTCCTTCTTGAGGCTTCAAACCCACCTGTACAAACATCCAGCGGATGCAGAGCTACACCGCACCGCAGCTCTGTTTAAAGCTGAAAAGGTGTATCTTCGCTCCAAAGTGGTTGTAATCCATCTCCTTTTGGCTGTGTGTAGAGGAGATGGTGGCAGCTCTGGGGGCTCTGACGGTGGGATGTTGACAGGTTTTGAGAGGCCCTGGGCTGCACCGCGGTCCAGGCAGCTCTCTGACAACCCACTAAAGGCCTCACTCATCAGGACAGCCCTACAGCACTCTCCAAGCTGCAGCAACCCCAACCAGGCTTGTGAGTTACAGTAGCGCCTTTCCCACGACATGATACAGAGAGTCAGGAGAGACAACAGAAAGAGGAAGGAGGGAGAAAGCGGTTTTTGTCAGCACTAACACCACGGGGGCACTGGGCATTCCTGTGACTCCTCTTAATTACTAAATGAGCCCATTCCTGTGTTAGGATTTGAGTCATAAAAAGCCATTTCCTCTAGACATAGCCAGTTCCTGTTTGCTGGAATCACACACCAAAAAGTGCACATGTGTGTAGGAGGCTTCAGAAAATTGTGCGGGGTTGTGTTGTTACCTAGAGGCAGAGCGTTTTCCAGCACGCCCACAGCCGGAATTCTTTTGTAACGGGCCAAATAGAACAGCAATCAACCATCCACAGCCAAAATCCATCCGTTGTGTTTGCCTGCAGGATTCGAGATACCTCCAACTCTTTTCTGCTCCCATTCTGTAAATAACTCAGACAGGAAATATAGGAACAAAAATAGCATGATGAAAACAATAATTCAGTTTTTATCATTGTATTGACTGCTAAAACCCGGCAGGAAGAGGAAGTGGCGATACCGACACAACCTCCTTCCTCGGCCGTGCCTCCGATGGGACTGTACTTCATGAAGAATATTCACAATGTTTCCGCATATTGTCAGCACTCCGCTGTTTACCGCTCATATTGCTTCCTGATTTCCTAAACTGTACTGACAATGTTTGCTTCTTTTTCGGATTGTATGTTTGAAATAGCAACTGGAAGGGGTTTGTCGCGTAAGCCGAGAGCTGCGATGCATAACGTGATTGTACATATCATACCTGTGTGGTCTAATGCAGTGGTGCCCTCACTTGACGAGGTGGTTACATAAAGAGAGGGCGGGAGGGAGGGCTGTTTTCTACAGACACAAAGAAGGACTGTTATAAAGAATGAACTGCATATTTATTTTTTATTTCCACATTTAAATTATTTATGCAACCTTTTGTAGTAAATGATAGCCATTATTGTCATATAGTATGATAGAGACTTTGGAAATGAAATACTGTACAGTACATGAATAAAGTAAAGGCAGATATATTTGAAAGAACTGGCCCGTTTGTTATCATTATTATTTGAATGTGTTGCCTTTATTATACCTTTATTTGTGCATGCATTCTCAAGGAATCTCCAAATGTGTTTGTGCAAAGAAATGCCAGGCAATTAGGAAGTTGAGGTTCTCCACCATTTGGAGTGTGTGCACAGCTTTGGGAAAAGAAGACAAATCGTCACTCTTGAGATCTCTGCTCAGTCACAACACCAACATTTCTTTGTTTATGAGGGTGGATATGAGCCATAGCCATCATTCAACATCATTCCTCTCCGCCTCTCCTCCCTCAAGGCTTTAAGCTTGATGCACTGCGAGTCTGAAAGTTCAAAACGAATCCCTCTTTGCTTAATTTCAGAGCTCTGTGGATGCTTGTCATATCTGGAGCACCACTTGCCAACAGTACTACCAGTGCTCACTGAAACTATGGACAGGAGTTATGCAATCCTAGCACAGAGAATGCAACCCAACTAAATCAAGTGTTTATCTGCAATTGTAATTTTTTAATTACAGGGACAAGATCTCCCTTAGAGGGCCGAATAAAATTAGTGTGAACATTTCATAAAAATCACTGTGGACTCCTGTGACTGAAATCTTGTCTTCCGCATCGCCAGCGGAGAATAGTTGATATTAAATTTCACTACATCATCCATAATGTGCAGTCATTATGTCATTTTCAAGTCCTGTTTTCTAAGAGAGAACAGACATGCATTGCCTCTACTCAAGGCAACTAGCGTGGAACAAGTTTCCCAAGAAATTCAAGAACATATCCTTAAGTGCTGTACATGAACATTACCTAAATATATTGATGCTGACAAAGCATCTGCCCTGCGTTACTGTGCGCACATACTGTGACCCGCAAATGACCCGCACAGACCTGGGGGATACTGAAGTGCACGAGAAGTCAGACATGATCTATTCCCAACAAATATAACAGGTCTAACGACACTTTGTTCAGGCCCCAATGTGAAGTGTCATCGATGAAGTTTTGAATACCAGGTGCACAAGTCCCAGCGGGTCCCTGCTCTGTTGTAAGTGTAAGAAACAGGATTCAATTAGGTTAACATAACACCAAAAAGTTCACAAACAGTTTCTGGTTGACTCAGGGCCTCTATAAGGAATATTTATAGAACAGACATACTGGCCACAATAAATGACGGCGGGCTTCCTTTCTCCAAATGTGGGTGAATAAATGAATGGATTGCATTATAGAAGAAGAATTATGCAATTTCCATCCGGTTAAACAGCCCTCCGGTCAGTTCTCTGTGCAGATGCTTATCTTTAAACTAACAATTTCTTTTAGATAATCACTGTTTCCTAACAATGCTGCTGTCAGTGCAGTGCCACGTCTTCACTCTAACCGAAGAGAAGGACCTACATGGAATAAATGTTGAGACACTGCTCCCAAATGCATGTTTAGGTCCTTTTCTCTCCTTTGAACTCCTATAATGGAATGGTAAAATATCTAATTTCAGCTTTGTGCAGTGCAGGCTTGTTGTTTAGTGCATGGCCAGAAAGTTGTCTAGGAAGCAGCCACTTGAAGGGCTTAGGCACTGTCAACACAGACTTAACTGATGTTCTGCCAAATGCAGAAGAGACAGTCAAATAAAATAGGCTGTATATCATCTGCAAATAAAGAGATGCTTCAGTGGTGCATGTTTTTGCCAGTCTTACAAAAGCAAGCAATTCCTTTCTGTTGACTGCAACAGCACCAGTGGAAACTGACTTGAGGTGACATTCATAGCATGTGAGGCACTTTCGTTCCGATGCCAAAAACTAACCCCTATAAAAGTCTTTAAAGTGTTGTGTTTCTGGTCAGCTGCCTGTGCAATTCAATTGCCTCACAATGTTGCAGGCTGTCCAAGACGTTTATTGAGATGGAATATATTTACTATTACTAGAACACAAAGTATTCAGACCCTCGTCAAGGATTACATAAAGTCAAAAAACGCTGCTACACCCCAGAAGTTTCACATCCAGGTCTTCCGAGTCAAACTTTTCCAAGAGCGGATATTATTGCTTCAGTCAAACACATATGGACAATGACGGATGTATTCGGAGACGGATGTTTGTATTCCACCAACCACTCCCTTATCAGGTCATGAGCGCTAATAGCTTAAAACAAATGGAAACCAGAAGAGATGTCTGGCTGCCTAAAGGAATGAGGAACGCGGAAAGCACAAGTTCAACTAATTTTGTGTTCTTCCAACGATGCATGCTTTGAAAAGTGGATAGTGTTTCCTGAAAGCTGAGAGTGTAATTCTCAGCAGGGAACGGAGGAGAAGCTGGGGTCAGGCCAGAGGCGAGACCTAAGATGTCCTCCGATGTTAACTTGTGTATCCAGCGTCTTAGTGAGTGAGTTGTGTTGTTATTACCGGGTGAACTTGAGTGAATAATATGTGATGAAACACACTATCTCTGCGTCAGTCGAAAGATTTAAAAGTAGGTGACACTTTTCCAGAGATGGACAGTAGCACCATACGGGTCGGGTGCTACCACTGAGCCATGTAAGCCTCAGTCTCTCAGCCGAGGCCAGGCATGTAGAGAGGCGAGCCAACCATATGTGCTCAGGACAACAGGAGGTGCAGAGGATAGGAAACAGGGCTGTCAACAAACAATTCTAAACAACCACAGCAAGCCCCAAGGTTCTGGAGGCAGAGTGCATTTCCTTGCTTAATCATCACCTTATGCACATGCAAATACCAGCGAAAATATTAATTCAGTGACGTGTTCTAACAAATATTTCCATTCTGCAATTAATGCTTAAAAGTGCTGAACTTGTGTGTTTTGCTTGTGGATGTTTGTGGAAAAAGTACAAAAGTTAAGTGTCGGCTCAGCAACTTTTTCACTCCCTTAAAAGAGACGAAGCTTGAATGCGTCTGGTGTGACTGCTGTACATGTTGTGGTGTGTGTGTGTGTGTGTGTGTGTGTGAATGAGAGGGGCATGTAAAGGCCAATCTAACACGTGTAGTATCAAGAGTTTACACAACCTGTCATTCGGTAATTAGCTTGAGGTCAGTGGGACTGATGACTCAAGGAAAGCTGACATAAGCGAGGTCCGTTCCTCCACACACACATGCAATTAAAACTGTCTGTATGCATTTGACATGCTGTAAACTGTTATGTGGTGCATGTATAACAATGAAACTGCAAATCTTTTTTTTTTTTTTTTTTTTTAAAAGAAAAAAGTCTAAGTAAGGTTACAAAGCAAATATATTTCCTCCCTTCACTAGTCAAGTATCTGCAATTTTTTCCTGGTGTTTGATTAAATGTTGCAGGAAAACACAATGGTTCAAGTCAAATAGGACATTATTAGACAATAAAACATGTGATAATTAACTCAATTTACTATTAAAGCTGCATTAAGTGATTTTTGGGCATTAGAGGGTAAGAAAAGAACATGAAAAACTGTCTTTCGCAGATTCTTGATCAAGTTTTCATAGCTACAGTAACATGTTAGCAAAGAGTTGCTAACACATCTAGCAGACACAGAACAATATTAGCATCCCATTGAAATTCTTGTTACCTGTTGAATGTACATTCAGTTTTTATTCAGCTTTTACTCCTGGTTTGGTCAGCCAACATAATTGAAAAATATTATTCAGCTGCAGCTAGGAGGTGCAGCTCTAGTTAGTTAGCTAAATTTTCCCCTCTCTTCACCAATCGATCATTTAGTTTGGTCTACTGGGATTCCAGGGCGGGCGGGCTTATTTGGAGCGGTCGGTTATAGTTGTTGGGTGTCACATACACACTGACAAACTAACCACGCTAGCAAATCATCGATTCACTATTAATGCCAAACTTCGAAAGACAGACAGTTTATTTTCCACTGTGTAAATGTTCCTAATGTAGTTAACAACACAGTGATGCAAAAGCTCGTTTAAAAAATGTCTTCAAATCAAGTCTGACAGTAGAAAACCACACACAGCATGTTCAGGACGTTTTAGCAGTTACGACAAAATTCCAGTTTTCTGTCTGACGTCCACATATTTAATCAATTTGCTTAGATTCATATGGAATGAGCTGACTCAATTCGCTTTTCGCTGTCATCTGGTCATTTTCCTAAGACAGTGACCCAGGTCTTGACATGCCCAGCCCAGCTCCCCCTCCCAGGGTGGAGCGCAAAAAAAAGTACCGTGATTGCTGCTTCTCATCATCTCTAAAATATGTCTGCTTCATTCTGTGGCACTCAGGAGTTTCTATCAGCAACCATGTCATTTCCAGATGGTGTTTAGGCAAATTTATACCAATTTATACAGATTTGTCCGTCCATTTTTTGTACGTGTGTGTGTGAACACTGGCACACAGACTTGTTGCGCACAGTATATGCTAACAGAAACACGGCATGTGCAATCAAATGGAAACTGGTCACCCAAAGCACTTGAACCCGAGCATGTTTCCAATAAGAGGAGTCGATTCAGGAGGCATTTCAGAAAAATAAAATGCATAGAGGGATCGTTAAATTTTGCCTACTTTAAGAGCACACAGAAACAATTAAATCTGCAGCTGATGATTTTTAAACAGGAGCAAAGCGTTCGTGTGGGTGGTAGACATGGCATGTTGAGGATTATGTAGCCCATGAGAAACAGATTTATGACAGGCAGTAGTCAGTCTCTAACCAAAAACTCCCGTCTCATTTCGAATCCTAACAGAAATACAAAGATTGAATCAAACCAATTTTCTCGATGTCATCATCGCTAACCACAATGATGCTGATTGTATTAATGTGGCGGTGCCCACCAGACCATGACTAGTGATCCAACCCTCCCTATACTCTCCCTTCCCTTATACTCATTAATTATTTGGTATATTACAGCTGAATTTGATCACGACAAAGCTCTCTGGACAGGAGCTGGCCGATGACAACAGCATCTTTGGCCTGTTTGAATCAAATTAATATCTGTGGCATTATATCACCACTCAGCACACTGGGCTTAGCAGCGCTGAGCCTTCTCACTCCCTTTAGCTGAAAGTAAGTGGCTCTACTCTCTCTCGAGGAGGATATTCTATCTAGTGTAGCCTATCTTGAAAAACCACAGACACCATGCTTAGTTCACTGGCATTGCAAAATAGACTGTCTCCTTCCCAGAACAACAAACTGGAGTTTTTTTCCCGGAGGGTTTATGGCTACTTCCACAGACAGCCCGGTGCCTTTGTGCTTGTTTGTATGTTTGTGTCACACTTCCTCAGCGGAGGAGGTTATTTTAGAGCGCTAGTGTAGCATTACATCTTTCACCCTGAACTTGATAATATTTCTCTACACAGATATAAACAGGCAGAACATTCAGATTTTGCCCCAGATGGAAGCTGTTTTATATTCTAGGCTGATTAATCAGGCGTCAGCTCCTTTTTTTTTTTTTCTTTTTGTGCTTCATTCTGACCCCCTTGGACCAGCTCAACGCAATCAGCTCCAAGTGCAGTGGAAATTGCTTCCTATCCGTGTGGCCATGGGTGCACGACCCAGGAGAGGCTAAGGCAGATATCTCCTCAATCTTCCCAGCTTAGGAGAGTTTAAGATCGGGATCAATTCAGCTCTCCAGCCCTTATCAGATGTCAAAGAAACTCTGGAACTGTATGCCTAATTCAGCGTCCCAGTCTTGACCCAGGTTGCAAAGAAGGTCCCTGAAAGCATATTTTGATCTGTGGTGAAATACAACGTCCCTGAACCTTGTTTTTTCAGTGAAGCGGTTGATTCTGGGAGTATCAAGCCTTATGGTGCTATAAATTTTTTCCTCAGCGACTTAATCTTTTTCTCAAGAAATGTGTAATTATCGCTTGGCACAGCAGCATAATGGATTGCTGGGCACGACTATCAAATGCCCTATTCACTTTTCTCCTAGAGAGGTCTTAACAGGGAAATGTGTAGTGTGAGAGCGGAGTAGTCCGATACTGGGGCGTGGGTAGGATTATTGCTGTTATGACAGCAAAAACTAATTGTTCATAGAGTGGTTCTATGAGAAAGTGTCTCTTTTTATGACTCATAGTCTTCCATCTGTCTGTCGGAGGAGCACTTTTTCCATTTTAAGCATTAAGTTTTTGCATCATCTCCAAATTCTCACAGAGATCAGTAGAAGACTTGGGACGGGACTCAAAAACAATCCACTGGTTTGCTTCTCTTGCTTGTTGTTTATGCTGACAAATGATTCACGATTTTTAACATCAAAAATACTTCACTGCTTGTTGCTTTAACAAATACCGAGAGCAACAATCTCTCTCTCCTCTTCTGTCTGTCCTGATTTCGTTCAGCCTGCCTGAATTTCACTGTTGCTGTTATCACAGTGTGCTGAGATCGCTCCCTGTCAGCATATTTGATTCAGAAGGAAGGAACACAGAGCAAACTGTATGTTTTCTACCTCCACTGATGAGGAATAGATTTAGAGAGAGCTGATTCACCCAGCAGATGCCTCTCTGGGCTCTTTTGTGGACAAGCGACCTAGAAGAATATAGATAATTAAATACATTACAAAACCATCAGAAGCTACTGTGTATGGTGCCTCAATCACTGAATGTCAAAAAAAACAGCACTTAAAAGGAAAAGCCATGGTGTATCATTGACTTTGAAGGGAAAATTGCACGTCTTTGCACTACTTTGCTTACCGAAAACCAGCTTTTTTTTTTTTTTCTCCAACAAATTTGAATAACACTGTTCAACGCCAAATGAAATACGACTGCCAGGCAACAAGGCCAGACACCTTCTTGAAAAATGGCTGTATCAGTGAGGAAGGGTTTTTTATGACATGATCGATCGCCTTTCGCAGCAACTTGGCAAGAACAAAGCACATTCAGAAATATCTCCAATAAATAAAACCTGATTGCCGTTGTGTCAACAGTTAATCACCTAGCACAGACACTGTGTGTTTTTCCTCCAAAAGCTGTGATACAAATGATGTGTTCCGTGTCTGGTGCAGACTCGGCCTCAGTCTGGACGGTGATGAAACACTTATTAAGCGCTGAATTGACACTAAAAGAAAAAAAAAACAAAACACATAAGCAACTGCAGCGCAATTTACAATTCCAATCATACTTTTCTGATTAAGTTTATGTGTTTTGTAATATTAGAACCCACAATGTTAAAAACAAAAACTTGTGGTTTCTGAGAGGCATTCCTTAAGTAGAGGGCACTTTTTTAGTATTATGTTGCCTCAGAAATGCAGACCTACTTGTAAAGCCTTGTTGTAGTTCAAACCCCCATCAGGCTCTATGTCCAGACTCCAGGTCTGAAACGGCTCAGGTCACAGTTCTAGGCGTCAACGGCCCACCCAGGACCAACGCACCACCCGTACATACGTTTCAGTATATAGCCAAAAGTATGTGGACACCTGGTACTTGTTTCTTTTTCAATGAACTAAATGCTTACACACAATATTATTCAAAACAAAAAAAATGAGCTTCCAATTTTGTGGCCGCAGTTTATGTTTATCCCTTTCCTGTTTCAACATGACAACATCCCTGTGCACAAAGCCAGCATCCATAAAGAAATGTTTTTCCCAATGTGGTGTGGAAGAAATTGACTGGCCTGCGCAGAACCCTGACCTCAACCCCATCCAACACCTTTTCGATGAACTAGAACGACAACTGCAAGCCAGGTTTTATCACCCAACTTCAGTGGTCAACCTCACTAATACTCCTGTGGCTGAATGGGACCAAATCCCTGCTGCGAGGTTCTGAAGTCGAAGTAGAAATTCTTCCTAGAAGCCTGCAGTTTGTTATTGGAGCATTTTAGTGCCCATGGTTTTGGAACGAGATGTTAAACAATCACATATGGGTGTATTTTTTGGGTGTTAACATACTTGGTTCACATGCTTTTTTGGCCACCTTGGTGAATGTTCAAACAGCTATACATATTTATACAGAGAGGCTTCGTGCCACTCAGATATTTGAGATCAGACGGCTTCAGAAATAGTTCAATTCTATTTTCATATTAAGTGTTTTTAATTAGCCTTAATAATATTATATATACTTGCTTCCTTCCAGCTAGAAAACACTATGTAGTATCAGCAGAGCTTGTGCAGAATTGTTACAAACCGCAGTGTGAGGTATGAATAACCGATCTCGGCTCATAAAACAGTATGACTTGAATGAATTTGTAAAAGATTTAGAGCTTCAGAATTTCCCTGTTTAAAGTGACTTCAGCATGAGTGGATTTAACTATAACCCACAAGTAATTAACATCAGTGTTAGCTTGTTGTCTTTTGCTATTACCAGTAGCTAAATTATTGTTTTTGTCAAAACAAATTTGCAGCAGTGAAATGAGTCCTACAGAATAGGGGATGGTCTTTTGATCTTTTTTTTTTTTTACTCAATGTTAAATATAGTGTTAGTAAGTGACATTCAGTTACAGTTCTGGATAAATACTGATTTGCTGATCACTGTTTACACACGCACATACACGTGTATACACCCAAATAGTCAAAGGGAAGCTCCCACCTATTTCACTGACCCTTCCCTACCACCCACTCAGTGCCAAAGCAGAGAACAGAGCAGGTCAACAATCCTTCCAGGTCTCTGGATCAGCAACCCGTGGACGACGGTGAACATGATTGGAATAGCAGACTAGCTCAGGATTATTCTGGTGGTCTGCCTCGCTTCCACCTCTGGAATGTCCATATTACAAACTGCAATCACTTCCCATCTCCAGAAGAACTGTTACAAGCGTATAGTTCATTTCAATGTCAGATGTCTTTTCTTTTTTCCTCCTATCCCCCCACCATGTGATGGCATTCACTGCGCCGTGTGCGGACAGACGGGGAGAGTGCTTTCTGCTCCCATAAATAAGACCGAGGTAGGCTCCGGCCTGTTTCATCCATCACTGGGCTGTAGCTGTGTTTGTAGAGCAGGAGGGAGTGAGGGGCCCGGATTCATCCATGTTCCCAGCAGCCATCCCCTGTGGGAACTTCACACAGCCATTAAACACCTCATGGCAGCCCGTTAGCTATCGGGCCAGCTGAGCCGAAGAGAGAACCGCAGTCCCACAAGCTCTCCTCTCGTCCCTGTGGACGTGTCAACAGGTTTTTCATTTAAAGTTTTAGTGCACATCTCGGGCACATAAGTCTACTGATATAGGAGAAATGGAGGCACATACATCCTCAGTCTTAAAGAAAGTCACACGGGTGTTAATGTAGAAGGTAAAATACAGTGAAAGGTCAGTAAAAACTCAAGATTTGTCCACAATGACAGAGATAATTATTCATAAAGCACATTTTCCAGTGTTAGTAAATGTTCAATTTTAAATGAACACTTACTGACACATGAATTACTACAGCTGAGAATTACAATAGAGCCATTAAGGAGAATTACAGTACAGCTGATATGACTTTAGTGCAGGTGTTCAACATTATCTGAAATCAACTCTGATGGCTGTTTGAACTTAATTTGGTTGTACTCTGAATGCAAATTGACAGCTTTTAACAGTTACAGATCAATGTGGAATTGCTTTGCAACAATGGAGACATTCAAATATTAATCTCCGTTAATCAAAATCTCCTTGATAAAGCGTTGCATAATCAGCAGTCCTGTTCACTTGCTTTGGGCCTTTTCGCCATTCATCTCGAAGGTAATCGTGAGGTCATCTCAGAGTCCTCAGAATCCATGACTACGGTGATCCTTTGATAAACACAGATGACTTTTGGGATGTCAGCAGGCCGGTGAAACCTGCAGTTGGGGAGGCAATAGTGTATAACATGCCCTTAAGTCACCCGTGGGAGTGAAACAAAGTGGTTTTTATGAGGGAGTGGATCGCAGGTGTTGAAACTGACAGACTCCACTGTAGATTCCCAAGCTTTTTAAATGCATGCATCTGGACTAATAAAGCTCTCAATTTATAAAGAAAGGGCATGACCCAGATATGTTTGTGTTTGGTTATCATCACTTATCACTTTATTAAAATGAAAAACATAAACATAATCCACCACATAATCCATCCGTGTTGAGCAATTGTAATAAAGCAGTTTCCTGCTGAAGGGTCAATAAAGTTTGTCCAACTCTGATTCCGATAAACAGAAGAAACAAACATTTTCCAGTACACAACAAAATCCCAACAACCAGTAAAATTCCCTGGCTTTAGTATCCCCCCCCTCCTCCCTCCACCCTGTCGTGGGAGTGGCGCAGGCTGTTTGATCTCACCTCGCCCCTGATTAATTAAAGAAGAATGCCACGGACTCTCAGTGTCTCCATGGGTTTCACATAGCTATCCCAAAGAGTCAAGTTGGATCGTTCAGGGAGTCGACGGCATTGTGTTGTTGAGCAAGAGTGAAGAGGTGGCTGCTTCCAGCACTCCTTAAAACCACACTCCACATGCCAGAGATTCCTTCTGACCACACACTTGGGCAGAAGCAGATGCTTGATTGATGAATAGGCTTCGTTAAGTGTGTTTTCTTCATCAAACAACTGCAGTGTCTTTGAACTTCATGGTATTTAATATTAGGGTGATTTCACTCCTATTTCCTCACTATGAAGTTGTTTGGTTAACCCTAAGGTATCTATCTATCTATCTATCTATCTATCTATCTATCTATCTATCTATCTATCTATCTATCTATCTATCTATCTATCTATCTATCTATCTATCTGTCTATATATCTTGATTAGTGTCTATTGTATCACTTTCTAATACTACAACAAGTCTACAGCTATAAATGTTAATAAGTTATGCAGTCTGCAGTCAGTATAAAGGGTAATAAGCACTAAGTCTGCAGTTGTAAATTGTTATCAATAAAATTAATTAATTAAGGTGATGAGTTTCTTGCTTTCTAATAAGCCAAAAGCAAAAGTTAGTAGGTCACCTAGTGCAAAGCAAGCTTGATGCTAGAGGAGGAAAATGTAACCAAAGGGATCATTTACTACCTGGAAACTCAAAAGTTGTTCCTGTTAAGTATTAGTTAATAGCTTATTAACCATTAATAAGCTCATTAGTTTAGCTCAAAAAAAACGTGCCTTATCAGAAAGAAACCACACTTTTAATATTCTATCCTGTTTGATATTTTTATCTATTCTTCCTTAAAAATCCCTCACTTCACTGAGGCTAAAAGGAAAAGAAAACACTTTGCCTGCACTGTGAGAGAGTGAGCCTGTCTGCGGGATAGACAGCACGATTATAAAGCAACTCTCTGGGCTCCATCATGCAGCGTGACAGTAAAGAGACGGCCCTGGACCGGTGACAGCACCCATAAGTCTCCATCGGGGCCCCAGGCAGGCTGTCTCATGACTCTGTGCAGGTGCCTCGTGTTCCTGCTGGAGCCGCCAGCCAGTCAGCCCCTAAATGGCTCTCCTCCTTCTCCTTCTCACATTCTCCTCTAAGCTGAGCCCCGTCCCGTCACTCAGTAAGATGTTCCACAGCCACGGAGGGGGCTTAGTGGACGACGCCGTGTTTAGTCATTAGTGAGCAAGAGATCTTGCGAGTCAGGGCTATGCAGTATTGGATGTCACATCTGACAACAACTACAGAGAGGAGCAACATATGTGTGCGAGTGAAGGGGCAAAGGATCAAAGAGAGAAGCATTCTTGTATTAACCTACTCCCTAGTGATGGTGCAACATCAAGAGCACACTGCTAAAACAGATATATACTGCTAAAACAGTCAGGAATTAAAAATCTTGTTGGAGGTCTTGACTATGATACTGTTTGTATAAATAGTAAAGGACACTTAAATTAACTGTGATGGAATCCAATCTAAAAAGCTAAATGAATGCAAATGCTTCTTTTATTTATTTTCCTTCTTCCTTTTTGTGTGTGGCCTGTGACTCATTAATCATCTCCGATTCCATGATTCGATTCGTATTTGATCACCTGGCATGGACCAGCAAAGTGCCGAGTGCTTTTTGTATGTTTTCTTCATTACAGTCAAACGGCTGACCAACAAATAAATGACTACTTTTTCACTTGATACCCCGACAGCTGTGATTTGTCAAAAAAAAAAAACAACAAAAAAAAACACAAGGGATACGATCAAAAGTGAATAACCCGATAAACAATTTGTGCATTTCATGGATTTCCAAACACTAGAGTCATGCTTGCGCACACGAACAAACACATGCATTTCTTATAAAGGCATTGGCATTGCATGTGGCTGTACAGGCCAATTGGGCTCAGGCTGTAAAATTTGGTTTGTTAGGAAACACTCAGCAGACAAAAAGGCAAATATCCCACTGAGTCTGTAAAGACCTACTCAGAATGTTATATGCAAGATTAACTTTATTGTCATTCAGACTATACAGAGGACAAGTGCAACAAAATGACATTGCATCTGGCTCAGAAATGTATTAAAAAAATGCTAAGAACTGACACAAGTTTAAAAAAAAAACAAGTTAATTATATAAACATACTATACTGTGGGGTGAGGGCGAGGTTGGAGGGATGCAAAACCTGGCAGTTCTGCACTGTATTCCACAGTAGCGCACACAGTCTGTTATTTGGATAAGTGGGGTCCCCCCAGCAATATTGCCAATGTGGGTAGCCTTGGTCAAGCACTGTTTGTGTGATATGCCCTAAATGGATGGGAGTGAAGTCCCAATGATTTTCTCAGCTGTCCTCACCAGTCTCTGCAGGGACTTCCGGTCTGAGGCATTGCTGTCTCCATACCAGATAGAGATGCAGCTGGTCAGTACACTCTCTATGGAGCCTCTGTAGAATGCAGTGAGGATGGGGAGGGGGGGAGGTGTGCTCTCCTCATCAAGGCAAATGTCCCACTGAGTCTGTAAAGACGTACTCAGAATGTTAGCAGAAAAAAATCACAGCTTTCCCAAGGATGCAAAAAAAAAGCAAACCCAAAAATGGGCTCTGGATACTTACAACTGTGGAGCAGAAGTATGACAGAACTACTACTACTAATTCCCTTAACCCATAATGTTGATGTCCTGACAGAGAAATGTCTAGAGAGACTGAAAATGCTCCCATTTTGCTGTCTAATATTAATATTTCATTTCAGTCATTTAATTCCTTCTGTCAGCTGAATGACTAAATACAACTGATGTTTTTTTTTCTTTTCTTCAATCATTTTAACTACAAATCAGAAAATTATGAGATGCTATAAACAAGAGTTAGATCAAAGATATTGTAAAAATAATAATAATAATAATACAGTAACAATAAAACAGAATTCATTAAGTATAGACTTTAACTGTCAATTGCTGGTATGTCCCTATCACCAATAATGATCAATATTAAGTCCACAAAACAGCATTCAATCTATTTACATGTACATAGAGTCCACAAGAATATAAGTAAATAAAGTGAAACATCAAAACATCATCAGTTAGCCCAACAGTAAATTCACAGCTCTATCTATCTAGCTACTATTGTCGTATTAGCCTCAGACAGCTACCATGATGGCTAGCTTGGTTAGCAGTAAACAAATTGCAGAAAAATGTAAACTGGCAAATTACAAATCACAAAACAACAATAATTAAAATGTATCTAAAGATAATCCTCCAACAAAGTCATTTGGAGGGTCCATAAAAAATGTCAGTCAATTTATTTGGTTGTAGATCTGACAAAATGGTGGCCAGTTTAAACTGTGGTTGCTACTAGCAACAGAATGTTCAACATGAAACCGACTGCTGGTGGCAGAAAATCATTACAAGTGAAAGTCCTGCAATAAAAATGTTAATTAAGCTGGTAGAAGTGGAGCTAATGTATTTTTTTTTTTGGGGGGGGGGGGGGGGGGGGGTAAGTAATGATGTAATGATGTATAACAAGAACTTTAAAAATAAACAACTTGAAAATTGCAGTTATCAGTACTTGCAGTTCTTGATTACATTTTGTCACCATGGCTTTAGGGCTTCAGCCTACACCTTTTCACTCATTTCTATAATCTATTTTTGAGACTGATTCATAATTTTGTGGCTTTGTAAGCACTCGGATATAAATTGGTTTATATTATTTATTTTTTTAAAAACAAACACTAAAACACTGAAATAATAAATATACGATTCTACTGTAAGAAACAACTCCTTAGCCATCCTCGAGCTTGGTCTACATTTGAAATGTGTCTTATGTGGCTCTGTTGGGAGGATGTTTTACTCTCAAACCAGCTGCAATACAAATATTTTCTGAGAGATTTCATTGCCCTAAGGCATATTACTGCTAAATCACAAAAACCCAAAGGACTAAATTAGTACAATTTAACAAATCTTAGCCGTAATTACACTTTCTTGCATTACGTATCGCCCTGAATGGTAAAGATCTAGCTGAAATAATGCATACGATCGCTCAGCCAAAACTCTCTGACATGCACGGCAAACATTCAAGTTCACGTTACAAGTTCAACAAGTGGGAGAGAAAGCAAAGTGTCGTTGGATTCCACTGATGTTTGCGCCATTAAAAACATGCGTCCTCTTGTGAATAACAACAGAAGGCCATCCAAAAGGACTGTTGTGTCGAAACCTTAGAGCACCGAAGGGAAAAAGAAAAACTTGTTGCAAGTTAATGTCTTCCTCTTGGAGCCACTATCAGACATGTATCTGTGTCTTGAGTAACATGGTGCCATCTGACTCCTGTTGTATCTACAGCAGAGAGCAAAGAAGGATAAATCTCAGGATGGGTCAGATAAGTGTTTGCGTTTTATGCTTTTCTTCGCTGGTCACTGAAAGGTGCTGCAATATCCATTAGGAATAAAGGTTCTGTGGACAAATAGAGCTGGGTGTCTCTAAGGTGCTGATTGAGCAGGCAGATGGAGTATAAATTATGATGAAAAGGCATCACCAAGGTTGACCCCCTCCATCTATGCTTAATCTACAGCCAAGGAGAGATTTTATTTTCCTTGCAAGATCAGGGGAAAAAAATGGCCGGGGAATCATTCTGCTAAACCCTCGGTTGGCAGGCTCTGTCTCGGAGTGGTTCAGCATCTGTTGCTTTATTTTCCAATGGAACTCTAAGCTCCTTTTTTTTTTTTTTTTTTGCCTAAATGATTTCTTGCACCATGTGAAATTGATTAATCTTTCACGATAGAGAAACTAGCCTTAATTTCGAAAATGTCCCACATCTTGAGTCCAGTTTATAAAATGTTTTGGCATCAGGCACAGAACAGTCGAAAAACAGAAATAACCTGCGGCAGTATCAGTGCAATAGAGGTCAGAACATATTAAATGGAATGAGTTTGTTTAAAATAAAAAAAAATGGATAATGGCTGGTTTTGGTCTGTTTTGAAATGGACTGTTCCTGCCATGTTTTGGTAGTAAAGTTTAGTTTAGTATCATAGCAATTAAACACAGGAGTCATAAAACACTAAATGATAAAAACCCAGTATTAAAATGCCAAGTGAAGAGACAAATTTACAATGGGCATTAATACATTACAGCTGGCCTTTAGATCCATCTGAAACTTAAGTAAATACTTGCACCAAGGCTGCGCAAGCCACTAAATTTGTTATGTTAATAACAGAAAACTTTTATGTTCATGTGGATGTGGAGATACAACAAAAGGACCCTGCTAGACAAACAGACAAAAAGGACCAAAAACATAACCCATGCAGGCTGGAGAAACAACCCTGGTCAGTGATCACAACTAAGAATGACATAACGCTTTTCCACTACACAACCTGACTCAGTAGAAGAAAAAAAAAAGAGAGACCAGAAACCATTTCCAATCCTGCACAGTCAGTCAGTTGCAGTGAAGCCTGACTCTGACCTCTTTCCCTGTGACTCCATCATGCACCTGTGCAGGCGAGGACCTTTGGGACGGTTCCTGTTCGAGCCGTGCATGGGGCCTCCGGCCTCCCTGTCGTGCCTGATGTATGTCGACGTGTCCTGGGGTCCTCTCCCTGTAGGTGTTGGTCTCCCTCCAGAGGCGCGATTAAAATGGCCTGCTCTCTCAGCTGTGTTTGCCGCTTGTCAAACAGTCTGGTTTATGGGCTTCATTAGTGGAGGAGGTGGGCTACATATGGGGAGTGTGTTTTACTGCCACTGGCTGTCTGTAAAGTCCAGAGATCACGACTTGTCTGACACTCAGTAAATCAGCCAAGCTTTTGCACATTTCAGTGAAGTTGTGAAACACAAGTGCAAACCGGATGAGAAAAGAAGGAGAGAGGAAGAGACAGCGATCCTTAACAAACGAGAAATGCTTAAGTGTTGCCAATACAAAAGCAATACTATAAGATTTTATGATAAGCAATCAATGCTTGCCTGTTTTTATGCATGCACGTGTCAATAATCACTTCAATCTGATTTTTCTCATTGTAGCTTTGTTGCAGCCGAGTCTGGAGAGTTAAAAGTCAAGAGGTACAGAGAGAGGGACTTGAATATGTGTGGCTTAGATTACGTTCGGTGCTGACATCATGCTATCGCAGGACATTTGCATATGTGAGACCTTCACTATTTTAATGCGCGTACAGCAAGGATTATTGTATCTTTTTGTAAACTTACAGTCACACAAGAGAAGTTGTCTTTGCACACATGTTTACAGACTGTTGCACATGAGAATAAATCATGAGTAAAATTACCTCCTGCAAGCTGCCAACACTTGATTAATTAAATAGCTACATTTTGGTACTCATTGGACATTTCAGTAACCATTTAACTTGAGTGTTGACAGTGTGCAGGAGCTGATTTTTGTTACTTTTACTCAAATATTGTACTGTTAAAAATAATTGATCGTGCACAATATAACAATTTTCCTGACGACAATTATTACCAGACAAGAAAAAGAAATAATAAATAATGAAAAAAACAGAATATATAAAATTTGAGACAATGGCGACATGAACCATGTTCATAGAGCCTTACACTGGAAAAGAAATGCTCATATAAGAACAAGGTGAGGGGGGGGGGGGACTCACTGTAACCAGCAGCGTTGGCGGTTAAAAGTATTAAAGAAAAGTGATAATGATTTTACAGGATGTTTAGAGCGTTAACGCAACTACTGTGGCTCACTGCGGGCTTGTTGACATTCCTGATGACACTTGATGATACTTAAAGATTGGTCAGCGAAGAGATTGAGGTGCTGCTGACATTTGCAAAGTTGTGGCCAGAAAAAAAAAGAAAAAAAAAAAGTCAGCAGCAGTTGCTCTGTGTTTCCAATTATACTGTACAGCTACACATTTACATACTGTAAGGTTCATTCGTGCAAGTAGAGCTGCATGTGCGTGATATTTCGACTTAAAATGCTTACCAAATCGGTTAGTAAGCTAGAACAAAGAGTTTTGCTTTGTTGGTCAACTACTGCAGTCCTCAATCTTCTTAAATCAGGACCTTCACCAGAGTGCTTATTATATAAAGTCCCGCTGCCACAAATCTAATATTTGGACTTATTTCTTACTTACTGGCCAGAAATCTGTGTTCCAACCAAATATGCCTCCTAATGCAGTGAGACATAAGAGCACTTAATGCCAGTGAGTGAATACATATGGGACCAAATTTGTTCCATCTCGCCGAGATTTAGTTGGACGTAACCTTATATTTTCTGAGCATTTCTTGTGGGGAGGTGACTGACTGAGGCGACGGGACTACGGAGTCATAACAGAAGCCCTCATCTGTTCTACTTAATGCGGACTGACTATTGGCTGTGACTTCCATTTTAATTCTCACCCAAACAGGCCACTTTCACTATTGATGTGCTGGAAAATAGTGATGCACACTTCAAGGCCCGTGCCAGACATGGCAGGAGTGCTGCTTAGTGGTAGCAAAAGCAGTTATGTTTCCCAAGACATATTTCAATTTAATGATGCAAGGAAAACAAGGGCTTTCCCTTGAGCTTACTTTCTGACTATTCCTATTTTTCCAAGCAATTTCACCTGTCCGCAGCTGGCCTCAGATCCCAAAATGATGTTGTGTTGAAGCATGACACTGATGTCTTTTAGGGATCTCAGACATTGTTATGGAAAACTGGGAAACAAATGACTTCATTCTCAATTGAGGCATTGAAATACCTGTATGTGAGTGCGCTGTCACAATGGGGTTTTTAGTGCTTTGGCACCGAGCTCGCAGGCCAGCAAATCTGGCAACTTTTTGTGCTTCTTTGGTTTTCATCATCTACTTTCCTGGTGGTCTTCAACCCACTAAGTCAACGCATTCAGTCGTCGAAGTGCTCAGAGAAAGAGCTGGCAGGGAGGCAGACCTGGCAAAGTGGCTTTTCATGCAGAAAAAAAAAAAAAAGAGGAGTGCGTGTGGCACATTGCATGCTGGTACGTGTGTGTATGTGTGTGCGTGGAGGCAGTGGAAAGGAGGGCATCTAGTGTGGGAGCAGGCAGCAATGTCATGAATTTAAACAGCTCACTGAGGACGAGGTACTGGCAGCAGAACGCACATCTAAGGAGACGCGTCATATAAAAAAGGCAATGAGCGTTTAATCTCCGTCTCCATGAAAAAGAGCAGCTCCTTCTCTCGCAGAGAGAGTTAGAGAGAGAGAGAAAAAAACTGCATTCTCCAGCAACACAGATGGGGGTTGAATAATTCATGGCAACACAGGCAAAATGTCCTCATGCTGCAGTTCTATAAAAATAATCCCATAACATCATCACACTCACCCCAGTGCTTGCGGCTCTCATACAAGGCACCTGGGAGAGGTCGACTGGCCTTTAAGCCTCATGACTCAGACTTCATTCACTGTGCCTCCTCTATTCTTTGTGAAGAAAACTTTAATAAAAAAGGAAAACAAATCATGTCATTTTCGACAATCCAAAAATGTGGATGTGTTGCTGAAGCCTGCCCACATTTATGAGAAAGCTTCACCTAAAAACCGAAACAAAACAATGAGGGGAACAATGTGAATACAAGGAGAGGAGATACGGCATAGAGGAGATAGACTTTATGTTTCCTTAAGCGAATGTGTCTGAGCTCAGCTTCCAAGGGGGCAGTGTACTTATTTTGGCCAGTTTTGTTCATTTTGGCAGAAGCAGTATTAACAGTTGTCCACCCCTTCCTTTAATGTGCTTCCAAAGTCAAGTTGAACAATTTCATTAGAACAACACTTTGCCCTCCTGAGAGACAGATAGGGAGACAGCTGACAAGGATGATAAAAGCAGGAACTGATGATAAAGGGTGAAAAAGCAGCCGAGAGGAAGAAAGAAGGAAAGGAAGAGAGGGACTGAATTGGTCCAATATCTCACCCTACTTGACAGCAGAGTTGTGTTAAATGCAGTGAGTACAGTTAACTTGGCATTGACTTTTTTTTTTTTTTTTTGTTCGCTCACAACTCTTTTCTTTGGAGAAAATGAGCAGAGAGGTGAAACAATGACAAACTGACGTCTCATGGCTCATGGCCAAACCTTCCCCCTCTGGAGTGATGTGATCTCCCCCACAGAGGATATTAACAGTGACCCCTCATGTTCATAATGTGACCCATGGACAACCTCGCCACTCTATCTGCTCAGTTTGTTCCAGCTCTGTGCAACCTAGTCAATTTATTCAAGGTTTCCCAATACGGTTATGATAACATGTACCCCCAATATACATTTACATTGTGATAATGTTACAGACCAGCTGTCTAGGAGCAATGGTATTTAGACGTATGTGCAGTCAAGAGCATAAGAATTTTGAAATTTCAATGGGCTCTCTGTTTAATCATGTTTATTATTGTTTCTACGCAGCGTGGAAATATTGGTGTAGCACTCATGGTGCTGCATTAATGAAAGAAAAACTTTCAGCTTGATGGCCCATTACTTTTGAGTTTGAGTGTAATCTGCATTTGTCGTCTGTAAAAAAAAAAACAGACTAAACAGATCACATCACAATAAAAAAGTAACCAGCCTTTATGAAATAAATGATTATTTCTCCAGACATACATCACTGTAAGTACCGCTTGTAATGAAATTGCATGTATTGATAAAAATACTTCAAAAGCTTCTTTGTTGCCAGGGTTTTCACAAACAGGCAACGTAGTGGTGTGAAAAAGTGGCTTTACGAGCACATAAAAGTGGATTCAGTTACAGCATACTGGCTTGTGGTCAAAATCTCTTAAATGGTTAAAACAACAGTTGGGTTTTGTGGGTTTTTTTAAATCACCCCTTTCTCTCGCTTGAACCCAGGTCAAAGGAAAACCATGGCACACTATGGTTGAAATTCAGTCCGTGAAAGGAGAGCAGCTCAAAGCAGTGCAATTTATGCAAAATGGTTGTGGTTGAACATGATATTTTCTATTTCATTAGGGCAGTTTAGTAATGTAAACCTGCCCAGAGGTCCTTATGGACAACTAAACAACAACCGTGACTATGATATTTAGTCATACAGTGGAATCTGTAGTTAGTTAATAAAGACCATATTTGTTTTCAGAATTGTAATTAATGTTGGAAAAAACAGGGAGGCACTGGGGAGTGACGTTGTATATCTGCACAAGTAGAGTGATTGAACTAATGTTCCTTATTTCGGTAAAGGACTGGGGCTCATCCAGATTTTACATGCATATAAACACACATACTCGTGGCCACATCCGTGCGTTCTAGCCCCATGGGCCAGGGTGAGTCTTGTCTTCTCTTTGTTCTAGCCGAGTGTCTGATTAGAAACATCAAGCATAATTTCCTAATTGGCCTGTCCTAACCACTTTCATCTGGGGGATGCAAGGCAAGCAGGTACAGCCGTAATCTAATAACCATGAACGTGTGGCCCACTCCAACAGAGACACATGTAACAGAGGATGTTCGTCCTCTGACTCAGGCTTTTCCATGGAAGAATTGAGTTATCACCTCCCTCAAGCATCGTCCTTCCTCTCCAGCTCTGCATGGCCTACAGCGGATCCACTGCTCTATGCGGTACCTGCTACAGGCACCTGTGTCATTAATCAGGTCAGGGTCAGATGACTACATGTAATGTGAAAGGGGTTACTCATAGCAGTTCCCCTCAGCTCTGTGTGTTTTACCATCTCTCAGGTCATTGTTTTGGTCTTACCACCCACAACTTTACTGTCAAACCATGGCAAGCAGCTGTTTTTAAGTAAAAAACCCCCCAAAATCTCTGATAAAGACACTGTGTTGTACACCAGCAACAAATGATAAACAAAGTTAGCAACTAGCATTTAGCAAACTACTCTGTGAAGACCAAATCAGAGCTAAAAGGACAGTAAATAGACTTACATTCATCAAGTGGAGAGAAGCGACTCCAGTTGAATGACTTGTGAATAGAGAAAAATTTAGTAATATATTTACAACAAAAACTTTTTAAGATCTGAATATGTGTATTTTGTATTTGTAGCTTGTTATGCTGCCCTGAAATGGCCAAAAAATATCAACATTTGCTGCTTCCCAAAAGGTGTTTTTAATGAAGAAAAAAGTGCTCATATGGTAAATGGACTCATTTGTGTAGCACCTTTCTAGTCTTCTGACCACTCAACGCACTTTTACACTACGAATCACATTCACCCATTCACACACTGAATGGGTACAGGGGCTACCATGTAAGGTCCCAACCTGCCCATCAGAGGAAATTAACCATTCATACACATTCATACATTGATGGCACAGCCATCAGGAGCAATATGGGGTTAAGTATTTTGCCCAAGGATACATCGGCATGTGGACTGTAGGACCTGGGAATCAAACCACCGATCTTCCAATTGGTGGCTCCAGCTCTACCTCCTGAGCCTCAACCACCATTTTTGTATATTGATAAAAATTTCTCTAAAGATGCATTTAGACAGAAGGCAAATTTTTGTGATGGCGTGACTGCATACAATGTCAATGGACAGACGCAAGAGAGTGTGAATAGATGCAGATTTGGTCTTGGTGGTGCAAAGAAAGCAAAGATACATATGCGCAAATCGAAATCATTTCATTAATGAATCTATTTTGTACTGTAAACGTATAGAAATGAGAAAGAGAAAGAGGAGAGAATTGGGGATGCAAACATTGCTAGCTAGCTACAGCTACAGTGTGGATGTTTGGGGTGATGCACAGCATGCATAGTCCAGCTGCCAGATCTGCACAAATAACACATTGTGCTTTGTAGTTTGTCTGAACGGTAATCAATTGATCACAAATCTGTCCATGACATAGTGCTTTTTTATTATACAGTTAACATTTTCCTAAAATTTCCACATTAAAACATCAAGTATACAGTATAGATTTTCTTATGTGTGAACTACAAGAATTATTGCGAGGTGTGTCTCTATTGAGGTCAATAAACACCATCTTATTATCAAGCCTCATGCAATAATAAATCTGTTTGTAGCAACGTTAGAGTAACAGAGAAGAACAGAAAATGTCAAATTTACAGACAATATTTGAAAAAAGTTTATAGTTTTCGTAATCTGCAAGTCATTATTGCAGTATTCAACAGGACAAATATTTCAATATTTCACAGATTAGGAATGTCATAACTTAAAAAAAAAACAGAAAAACTGTCCAGAAGAAAACAAAAAAACTTTTAAAAGCCTTTTAGATTAATGTCACTGACAAGCCAACACAGTATTTTCTACCAGCCTCTGTGGACATCTCATATAAATGTTGCTTGGCTTAAGTATTTGTTGATGAACTCCAAACTTTTGGTTCAAAACCTCCTTTGGGACAAACAAAAATGCTCATGCAAATAAATCAGGCTACATCAAATGCTTTGATAAATGAATGTAAACAAATGCAAGTCAGATGTGGGGGAATACATCACGGCCGTCCACAGAGGGCCCTAACCTCATCACTGCAGTAAAACGCTGATGTCAGATGGGCTTTCTAAATGGACAGCGACTACAAAATTGTCAGCATATACTCGAAAAGTGATGGAGTCATCTCGCTTTGGGGCCATAGCTTCATATGGCACACATGTTATACACTCACAGAGGGCCTCATACATCTATCAAATCTGAGATCAGAGTGTGATTGTGGCTGCGAGTGCGTCTGTGTTTGTGCGTGTGTCAAGGTGTCTGTGTGTACTGAGTGTTATAGCATACATGTGTGAAACATACGCAAGCAAGTAAGAAAAAGGAATAAACCCATCCCATGGGCATTACAGGAATGCAGCTGGTGTAGAATATAGGAGAAGGAAAAGAGGGGGGGGGGTGTTGATGAATATGTGCCCCTTGTTACCCCCCTCGTTGTGGTTATAGATGAAGATAACGGGAAAGGGAGGAGTCTTGAAGACCTTATCACAGGACTCCATCTTTGGGTTTCGCGGTGCCGACATCTCTTGGGACAATCTTATGAACTGGGAAAATCCTGGGGTCAAGGCCAAACCAATAAACCTTCACTATCTATACCTCCCTCATACCCCTGTCCCACCATCCACCATCTCTCTACATCCCTCCATCACCCAGTCTCACACTCTCATCATCTCCTGCTTCTCTAAATAAGGGCATGTTGAGTCTATCAGCACTCCCGAGAATGGAGGAGACCCTTCACTTTCAAATCAGGAAGGGGTAAAGTCGAGGGTAAAGAAAGAAAGTATAATCAGCAACTGCGTTTTTATCAGATAAAAGCAGAGTGTAGCAGAAATTCCTCAATTGGTTGTTTTTAGATCTGCACATCCTGATCTCACTGATTTCACTGCTCTTGTGACTATTAGAGGGTCATTTTCAAAATACATGTGCAGGCGCATGCAGATGTGGGACACTGGTAATGTGTTATGTAGTCAACTACCCTGGTGCCCATTGTATGAATTCCTGGCTCCCTACTTATGTTCCAACTACCAGAATGCATTGCCTGATTTCCTTTTTAACAAAATCTTTCTTTTTGTCGTAATTATTTCCAGGACTTCTTTTTTTTTTAATTAACGGATTAATCATCAGGCCATAAAAAAAGATTCCTATCACAAGTTCCCATGATGATGTCTTTATATGCTCCACATTGACCAACAGTCCAAAACCCAAATATATTAAAATTACAGTACATTAGTCTAAAGTATATTATTTAATATACCACTTTAGCATTCATGGGAAAGTGGTCTCAGACTTTCGGACTCCACTGTATGATATACACTGTATGTTTGTGTGGGAATCTAGCTGATTGGTGCACATGCATAGTTGCATGACAGAGTCATATGACCAGCAGGTGATCAGGAAGTGATAAAAGTTTACCGGTCTCAGTCAAGCCTCCATGAAGTGCACCGGGCTTTGAAGCCAATTTGATATAGTGGCCAAACCGTGGAATAACAATTTCCGGATGCGCCTTGGGCCCAAAAAGCATTTTTCCCGCACAAAATCATGGGAAAAGGAATGACTGTAAAATGGTGGATACAATTTTTTTTTTCAGTGCCACAATGATTTGTTTCACTGTCAGAATTCGATCCATACAGTCTGATAACATTTGGAAAGTCTAGAGGAGCCACACGAATTAGTGGAGGGCTAAACCGGAAGTGTAGCCAGAAGTCTCTGTGGCACTTTCCCTATGGGCGCATTGGCACATTGGTGCGTTGGGCTCATAGAACATGCACAATATGCATTTATTCAGGTCATTTCTTTACAGCAGAAAATTACTTTTTTTGCTTCATGTGCTACCGAGCAACTTTCATATGAATGAACCGGGCCCTGCCTTCAACACTGTATCCACTTCCCTTTATATGTCCATGGTCTCAGTTGAGAGCCCCTTAATGTTTCTGCACACAACTTGTTGGGGTGCACTCTGCTTCTTGTGCAGGTATGCAAACTAGCATTTAGTCTGGCAGTGTTTGTAATGAGTGCATCCTACGGTTGATTTTGTGATTTTGATCTTGCTAGTGTGATAGCCAGATGTGAGTGTACTGTCCATCATGTAGGGAACCACAGCAAAACTGACAGTAATGCTCAGAGCAGTTTAAGCCTTTTTATGTAGAATTGAATGGCTTTAGCTAGTGCTATTCTTTTGTTTGTGTTTCCTGTTTTAACCAGGCCAGGCTCTTCCTCTACTCTTATCTTACCATTTTTTGTTAGTTTGATCATTTGATTCCCAATCTCTTCCCACCAGCTGTTTGTTTGCTGGGTCCTATGCCCCATTATATTGGCATTTGAGGTTTACCTTTAGTAGGCTAGACTTTAGTTGCTAGGCACCTATTTATGTCATATTTCTAGATGGTGATTTCATTTATTGAAAGTTGTTTTCCTCTCTTCTGTATCAACAGCTTGACTCTGCACAAGTGCTGACACACTGCCTCCTTTGGTAGAACTGCACTGTGTGACACTTTTTAGGGGTGAATATATACATAAACTTGACACTGCAGGGTATTTTGTTCTGAGTATTGTAGATATCAAGTGTGTAGTGCATGTTTTTTGGTATCAGGCCTGTTGTCACCCTCTTCTGTCTCCCACAGTTGTCTGGTAGGGCGGTACAAACAGACCCGGCCTTCCTAACTTGAGGAGAGTTAACTCTGATTTTTCCATCTAATTAATTGTCTTGCTTATTTACCTCATACCTCTGGTACTTCCATTGCTATTTTATATATATGCTATTTTTGCACTAAAGCTCAACTATCTTTGCACTAAATATGCCTCTTACAAATTGTTCCTGTTCAGAGAAGCTACAGAGTTAGTCACATGACACACTGATGAAAATACTAAGGGGTTCCTCCTGCCCCTTAGCAGGAGGTGGCGTTGTCAGGCATTGGAAGGTATTCACTGTACCAGGTACTATGTATATATAATATCTGGAGGAGGAAAAATGGCACCGATCCATCTCCTAGTGTTCAAGACAGTAGCTCAGGAGGTGTGTGTGTGTGGGGGAGAGCTTGGGAGTGGCACTGTGAGATTTGTGATTTTGTCAGTTGATTGATGGATGGAGGGGAAGAAGGAAGGAAGAAGGAGAACAAATGAAGCAGATAAATGTTGTGGTCAAATTCTTCAGCTGCCACCCTGTATTGGCATAGCAACATGGGCGTGACCCAAATAGAACATAAAACATAGATGCACACACACTCACACACAAGCACGTCTTAACACACACATGCACATGCATATATGAACGATGTACATTCACCTACAGTAGATTTTATTGACATTTAGCCTAAATATTTGGAGGGGCTGTCACACTGGTCACTGGCTGTTTGTACCTGCAGGGTTTATGCGTGTTGAGAATTATTCCATTCTGACAGATGGAGCTTTTAGTTTTGTTTTCAAGGTGCTTTGGGTTAATTAATTCAAGCTGCATTGTGAGATTTTACCATCCATCCCTTGTGCATGCCAGTATAAACTCTGTCCTCATCTATGCATCAACTAATGGCAGCGCCTTAGGTTTGTATGAGTATGATGCGGAGTCCCCTGCTTGAGTATAGGGGCTTTAGGTTGATTCTCTGTTGTTCTGAGACTTAATGGCGGAAAATGTAGTAAAAGCAGGTCCAAATGAAAACCAGGGCCAATTGTCAGTGTGTATTACATGTCAGCCGTCTGCTTCACCTCTCTCATTGGTCGCAGGGAGCCAGTAAACTGCCCAGAGACCAAGGGCCCTTCCTAGAAATGCTGTTGAACCATCACAATCCTCCAAAAGTGTTTGCATTCAAAGTATTACTGGTCAGCCCCCATCAATTACATTCTTGGCAGTCGCCGGCAGTGGAGCCAAATTTATTTAAGGGTGGTGCCCAGTTGAGATGCTTGCACAGACTTTGAGGAGGGCTTTTAAAGATTTTAAGGTACAAGGGGGTGTTTTTCTTTGAACTAGCCTCTTTATCATTTCAGCTTAACATCCATTAGAATGCCACAGACATCAATTGTGATAGATACTCTGCCCAGGAAGGCTGTGCTCCTTTTGACATCTTAAAATGATTACCAGGGTTAAAGAGGCCCTTTAACATTAGAAGAAGGACTTGGAGGGGGGTGGGGGGAGGTGTAGACGGCCTCCCAGGAAAATGGCACATGGCTTCATGCTGTAGGAGTCTGGCACATCTGCTGATACCGCTCATGCTTTGCATTAATTTTTGTAATCAGGGCTGCTGAAAGCCAGCTTTTACAGACGCAGCTGATGTCATGCCACACAACATTGCGCATAAACAATGTCACTTCACACCCATTGATGTCAAATAAATACCCTAACAATGCCCCTGGACTGTGAAAAGAAAACCTCAGAGATGGACCTTTGTAGTTTATTGAAGTAGACAACGGCAGCCTTTTCTGAATATTTGTTGACTGTGTAGAATGACCCCGTTACCTCTTGAGTGTCTAAATGCCATTTGATCCTCGTCTTTTCTGTTTCCCTTCATTTTTCTAGACAACACCCAGGACATGATGTCTGATTTGAGTCTTTCTCACCCACTCATGGAATTAAAAATGTTTCCACTGCCTGCTTAATATGCTGCACTTTGTATACCTTCACTTCCCACACACCTGAATCACATTTTCCTATGTTTGAGGCTCTGTTTGTTCTCCTTGACCCGCCCCGGTGATGAATAAACAGTCTACCGTCCCTGCTCCGAGTTAAGTGTCCTTGCCTGGATGATTTCCCTCCACTCCTTTATCCGGTGTGTGTGTGTGTGTGTTTACATTCACCTATGTGTGAACATATGTTTGTGAGTATGTGTAATGTTATGTCACTTTTTTTCTTCTTCTGTGGCTTTGGAAATGCACCTCACTTTGTGAGAAAAATTGGAGCTTTCTCAAATCTCTCCACAAATAGAGCACAGGTTCATCTCAACCAGTGTAGTTGCAGGATGATTGTGAGAAGTTATCATCAGTGTAGTGTAGCGCACAACCTGAACTTTTTAAAAAACCTTGTAAGGCTTTGGTACAATGTTCTTCCTTCTCTTTCCGCAATATTTTAAGAACCAGGATGTTTTGGATATACATCATTACAAATGCACCAGAGGGAAAGATTAACTTGTTTTTCTGTGCCGTTTAGAGTAAGCGGTTGTGGGACAGACAGCATTGGAAGAAGTCTTGAATCCAGGCCACCGAAGGCCAGTACAAGCCAGATGGTTGCCTAAAACTGTGTCCAGTGCAATAAAGCACTTTGAGGAAAGTAAGCGTTGTCACCCTTCAATTTTCTATAATCTTATTTAATCTATTTCCAATGCACTGTTTTGTCTATGTTTTGTTTCCCCATTTCTGCCAGATGCTAAGAAATTCGCTTGTCCACCTTTTGGTTTTTAGCCACACTGGCGGCTTGGCTCAAGGGATGGCAATGCGAGTGTGTCAGCTGGTTGGTCCAGCACTTTGGTCAAGACTGAGCTATGCAACTATTGGATGGATTGCTTTGAAATTTTGTAGACATTATAATGGTACAGCAGAAGATGAATCCTAATGATTTTGGTGATCTTCTGACCATAAAGTTGTTGTAGTTGTAGTAGTTGACATTTATGGTTTTGACTGAAATGTCTTTACTATTGGATTGATTATCATGAAATTTGGTACATGCATTCATGTCCTCACAGGATGAATTGTAGTAACTTTGGTGATGTCCTGATTCCTCATATAGTGCCATCATCAAGTCAAAATTCAGTTTATGGCCAAATACCTGCAAAAGTAATGGCATTCCCATCAGCCTCAGCTATACTTTCTGTTTAGTGATAATTGGGAAATATGGGTATGCTAACAAGCTAAACCGAGATGGTGAACATAGTAAACATTATACCCACTAAATATCACCATGTTGGCACTGTCATTGTGAGTGCTGTATGTAAGCCTGCTGACCAGAGCATTTGGCTCAAGACATTACTGTGCCTAAGTAAGGCTCACGGAGGCGACTCTTAGTTTTGTTAACCACCAACTCAATGTTCTTTTCTCCCCAACAGTCAAAAAAAAGCCATGCCTGTGAGTGCATGTAGATACAGGAGGTGCTCATGGTCTGTATACAGTGTAATGAGAAAAGAGGATTTAGAGATCCTTGTGCTTTTCAGTGCCAAATAGCCATGAAGATCAGCCAAAACAAACCCATATGCAGGTCACACACTGGAAGTTCTTTTGTCAAGAATCTGTGATCACTTTTTCATCGAGCTGGTGTTTACATTGGTGCAACTCCAGCCTTAAATATAGTAAATGGTAGAATAGTTTTCACCTTACCTTTTCAGTCTTTCAGTAGATCCCTGGTGATGTTTCGCCTCATTTGACATGCTGGATGTAAGCATTACTAAATCTTTATTCCCTTTCCATCTTTTTCTAAAAAAGCCTACACCTGCAGTTTAACCTTTTGACAAGATTTCTCAGGTGATTTCCCATTGAATGTACATGTATGTGATGCCAAAAACCAAGAAAAGGCTTTATAATTTTTATGCAAATGACCACAAATCATAGCTGGTTTTGGCTCTTGTTTTTCTGCAAGTAGATTTAATTGATGATCATGTCATACTTTTAGACACACACACACACACACACATAGCTAAAAGAAACCCCCCAAGAACAAAATATCATTGAAATGATGAAATGATTGAATTGCTAAAAAAGAAACTTTTCATATGGCATCACAGAGGAGTCATTATTCTTGGTCTGCGAAGAGAAAGTAGTTTATCCCTTTATTTTCTACTGACAGATCTCTCTGTTGGCTCACTTAAGAGGTCATCCAAAGCTGCATGTCTATAAATCCTAATTGATGGCTGCGTCTCTCAGAAGCTCAGTAATGTCAAGACATTGAGCCCCTGTTAAAGCAAGATTAAAGGATAAAACCAACCCTTCTCCCATTGTGTTTATTAACCAAACAAACCGCATGACTTAAGTCAACCTTACTCTGCTCTCAGATACATGGCCAAATTAAGGAATTCAGATAATTAATGATTCAACAACACTGCAGCCCCAGCAGATAATGGCCCTGCCCATGCTTTGAAAGACTTGTAAATATTTTGTTTGCTGAGGCAAAGATGGAATCGCCTTCCGGCTCCTTACCAACACTTTCTGTGGGAAAACAAACTCAAAGGGATGAAGCTTGTTCTCCCAAATGCTCCCCCTATTCCAGCGCTATCCTGGCTAAAGGAATGTGATTCTGTTTAATTAGCGACCACAAGTGGGCTCATGGGAAGGCCCCCATTTTTAATTTCTGGTCCCCATGGCTCCCTGGGTTGTCTCTAGCTGGTCGGGGGTCAGTGCTACAAGGCCCAAGTCATAGTGCCATGCTGCCAGAGGTTACCAGGGCCAGCTGGTTCTCAGACAGGCTGTGTGTGTGTATGTGTGTCTCTGCCAAGTCCAATATTCTCCCTACCCTGTCAAGACTCTTTTCATTGGATGGCATGCTACAAGGACTGTTCATGTTCAAAACATATTTTCAAAATATTTGTAAACCTAAATGGTTTCAAATATTTGAACAGCCAGACATGAAAGTTTGACTAGTAAATCGGCCAAGGAGCCAAAGAGCTATGTGAGCCCCTGCAAGATTAGTCAAATGAGCGCGTCCACATGAATTTCCAAATATTTTTTAAATGTATTTTTCTAACATGGTCCAGGTCTTCTATGTTTATGCCACCACCCAAGTAAACACCAGAAACTATTTGGCAGTGTCATAGATTAGAAGCCATTCCTCAGATTCAAATACTAACTTTGATCTAATTGAAGAAAAAGGCTTTGGTTTTGTGCGGTCTGTAATCCGACAGTTATATGTACATGAATGGCTTATTTTACAAGAGCAGATATAACCACAAACACATATGGCAAAGGAACTGCCCATTGTGCGAGAAACCCACTGGGCTTTCAGTTAATGTCTCATGTCTCTGACCCATGGACTAGACTACTTATAATGATGTTGAAGTGGGAAAATAAAAACAAATTGACCATTTCACAACATAAGTGCAGTCAGCAGCATGTTCGAACTATTTCTGACACTATTGCAGCTCCTTAAAGGTTGAAAGTCGAAGGTTTGCGAAGTTCAAGTGGGCATACATTAACTGGTCTTCACTACCTTTGAGAAAGACACATAAACCAAACTTGCCCCAAAAGTTTTGCTAGTAGCCGTCAATTAAAAAAAATTGGTCGTACTTTAGATGCTTGGGCCTGAATGTACACAGTTAAGTTATAACCCTTGAGATTAATTGTAGCAAACCCCATTTCAGAAGAGAGAAAAAGATGTATGCATGTAGTGCATAATGGTGGACACAAATGGTATTGCATGCCGATGCAGATCATGAGTTCGGGATTATTTTGTTGAATAACATTGACTGTCACCATAATACTGACTGTCTTCTTTAGTCTTCTTTATTAAAACAATGTATCACTATGAATCTTATTTCTATAGTTTGAATTGGGTGCATTGCAAATGGATACCAATGATGCTCTTTTTCGGTTGCATTTCAGACAAGAGTAACTGCCCAAGGCACATGTGGTGCCCCCCAGTGGTCAATACATTATTTCAATTTCAAACAAAACTCAAGGACCCATAGTATTATAACACACTAACCGCAGGTGTCACCAAATCAACCACAGGGTAAATCTTAACCTGCATTAATTGATTTTTTTGGCCATTTGGGGGCCGCATAACAAGCTGTCAACACAACATTAACATATTAACACCTTAGAAAGTTGTTAGGGCAAACATGTTAGCAAACAGTTGCTTTTTTTTAGAGATCCAGCAGACACCGAGCAATATTGGCACTTTGAAAAAAAAACTTTGCAATTATAATATCTAAATTTCCTTTAAAACTGCATTCATTATTTTGCTTTTCTTTTCTGGTCATTTTGGGGGAAGTGGAACAAGCTGAAAACACAACACTGACATTTCACCACCTTCAAGGTTTTTGTGGTAAATGTGTTAACAAACAATTGTTTATTTACACACCCAACATATACAGACCAATATTTGAATGACCACCTGATGATTGGTCAATATTCATTTTTCGTGTAGCTCTGTTTTTAGTCTCCACTATGAATTGGAAACAGGGGTTGATGAGAGTGATGCAAGTGAACCAAAACAATAAAGTTGTAGGCCATAAAACCAAAACAGCTGAAAAAGAAATGGAGCTGAGTGGAACTGCAAAAACTCACTGGATCATTTAATTCTGTTTATCTAAAAAATATTAATTAGAAAAGTTTTAATGCAGTGAAAGGGGTTAATGAATGGTCAGTAAAAGCCTTGCCAGAATAACTAAAAGTGTAACTTCCGCAAGATGGCCTTTCCTTTCAGACACATGACTTAGTGTGTTTGAGGCCAATTAAGTACAACTTAGCATGAGTGACACCCGTAGCAGTAGGTTGGTGGGAACAGATGATCAGAGGTCGAAGGGTCTCGGTGTTCAAACATATTGACAATGCAGATATTTGACCTGACAATACACCCATCAATCACCTTCTCACAGCTAACAAGACCAGTGAAAGATATTTAATGACAAGGTGACACCACGTAATAGACCTTCTTAACATAAAGTTCACATACACTCACAGTAGCAGCTGATTGATTGTGATGTGAAGAGGTGCAAGTAATTTTAAAAGACTTTCTCAAACTCAAATAACGAATCTTACAACACATTATATTTCAACTAATCCTGAAAATGTTCACTCTTATTCTCCAGGATAGTATATTCCAGTTTACTGGTGAACAGAAGTAGAGTTGAGATAAGCCTTTAAAGTTTTAGTCATAGCAAACAAAAATGCTATCTTCCCACAGGCAGACAGGAAAAACAAAGAGGGTGAAAGAGAAATGAGCAAAAGGATAAAGGTGAAAAGCTGACTACATCCTATGTTTCTGTTGAATTTCCTCCCCAGACACATTCTCACACATTCTCTCTCCCTCACACACACACACACACACAGGACAACCTGTTCCAAAAGAACCATTAACCTTCTGCGTGAAAGCCTCCAATGACAAAACGAGACATCAATAAGCTGAAAAACGATACTTTGCAAGCGGAAATCACCTCGGCGCATGGAATAGCCCCCAGAATGGCTGTTTAGAGCACAATCGCCATAATACAGTAAAGGAAGGGATGTGCTTCTGTATTGTGTTGGCCAACAATAGCTGACTGTAAACTCACAGCCACACCACCCTATGGATCTAGCAGCTCTTCTTAGGGCAAACTATTGTCCCAATCCCGAAAACAGTGCTTTGTGGCTGAGGGCCAATGTGTGTCAGGTAACAGGTGGTGGAGATCAGTGATGTGAGAAACAGAAAGAGAGTGATAAAGACACAGAGAAAGAGAGAGTGAGGAAAAGACAGAGTGTGTGGGGCTTTTTCCTTTTTTTTCTTTATTTATTTTGATTGCTCTTCAACTTGGGCGGAGTAGGATTTAATCTGTTTTACCGGTTCACAAAAGGGCTGTCACAGTGGTATGATACCTCCATACACAAGGCTCTAATCGAGCATCAGCCATAGAAACAATCCCACAACACACAGAAATAACACAACTAAGAAGACAACCACAACCAGCTCTCCCCAACTCTCCAGTTTCTCTGAGTAAACTTAAACTTTAACTACAGCTTGACCTCTCATTTCACAAAAAGCTGAATTTGCACTACTCCTCAAAATTAAAGCTGCACAAGTCTTTTTTTTTAAATTAACAATGCATCAAATGATTATTTGCAATGTGAAAGGTTGCTCTTAGTTACAAACCCACAGAGAATTATCTCCAAACTCGGTATAGTCCCACTCAGCTTTTTAGCCTCCTATAGCTCATTGTTTTGGTTCATGACCCACAAAATGCAATCTCATTAATGTTGTTACCACCATCTATTTTGCTGAGTGAAACTTCCTTCAACTGACTTAATAATTGAAATTACAGACTAAAGTTGCATGATACAGGCACAGATTATATGACACTTAAGTAATTTCACACTAACTTGTGTTAATGTCACTTTGAGTACATCAATTCTGGTTTGAACAGACTTTATTTTCATTGTCAGTCAGAAAGGTACAGAATCACTCACAACGGGACTACAGAAGAGCTTTTACAGACCGTTTTAGTCTGGTTGAATAAGACACTCCTTTTCCCCCTTAGTGCAGTTTGTTTGGCCAGGTCTGAACAGAGTAATCATATTCAGTTGCTGACCAAAACGACCGTACCAAGACCTTTTGAGGAGGTGGTGTCAGCCCGGTTCCAAATAAATTCTGGAGAAGTTTATTTGTGGTGGGAATGTGATTCAACCTTGATCCAACCCTATGACTAAGTTACTCTGCAAGTTTGAGCTAAATGGCTGCTGTAGCTGTGCTTTGCATACTGGGATGCAGATGAGCAAAATCAACAGTTGCTCACAGCTAACCAGAATTGAGTTACATTTCATTTTTGATATTTGGCATATATAGCACCTTCCACTGGACCTTCTTCCTGTGTTTATGCTTTTGTTCCCACCGACACATCTGACCAATGAGTAGAGTGAATGTTTTCAAGTGGTTTTTAATGATGCACTTTCTTTCGCTTGGAATTTTCCCTGTGTGAAATGCTTAGCAACTCATTTATTGATTCGGACCAGAGCAAAAAAATGGCCTAAAGTATCACTTAGATGGCAAATGCTTCTGACAACAAAATAAAATATTTGAACAAAACCAACTTACATATTTCAGCATTAAGAATGAAGTGAAACTTCAGATGTCTACAGACAAGCAGTATAAAGCCAACATCAACTTCGAAGGATCTTTCACCAAGAGCTGGGTCTGGTTCAGTGTGGTCAGGTCTGGCTTGGACTGGACTGTATAGAAGAAGGTGCAGGTAACATGGATAATGGTCCTGTCTGCAGGACTATGATGTGCAAAACATTCATGGATCTGCCCATTCAAATAACACCATATCATTCAGCCCCGAGTGGTTGATCAGCTTCCAAAAGGGTATGTCCAGCGGGATGCCCTGGAGGAAATGAGGTCATTGGAACAGACTGTGTGGAGTAAATGAAGTAAACCATGCCGATCCAACTGTTTCGCCCCTGCATTTGACCTGTTATTCCTTTCAACTGGAAAACTCGAATTTAACTGTTAGAGATGACTTCATAGATATACCTCCTGGTTGTCTTTGAACACCCACGCCACCGAGGACGCTCCCCGCCAGAGGTTTCATACTCAAACAAAGCTCCTACACATATGTCCATTTTAAGACGCTCCAAGGTCTGCTGAGCACGCTCCCATCATCCTCAGGCTGTCCAGCTTCCAGACAACAAGAACAGGGAGGAGAGACGGCTGGGAGAAGAGAACAAGTGAGGTTTATAAGCTCTTTGTTTTTTATTACTCAGTATATAGTAAAAACATAGGGGAAGATTATTGAGAAAGGGGAAAAATAAGAAAGAAAGGTCATGAGCAACCTTTTAAATCACACAAAAACAGTTTGCACCTTAGCCTGTTGATCCTCTGGCACACCCCAAATTGAGGGAATTTGGAGGAAGGGTAAAAAGAGCTCATGTCTCCGTGCCAAGCATTACGTCTTGCCTTAGTCACCAACCCCTGAGCCCTCAGTCTCAGTCTCAGGCTACATTTGGCCACATGGCTCAGAGGAGGACAGCCACTTAAACAGATGATTTTTGTTTTCAACACAACCGCAGAAACTGGAGGGGGAAAAAAAACTTTCAAATGGCACGAGGATGTCAGATTTCAGATCAAAACCTGCTGAACGAATATGCATACACAAAGATTTCCTGTTTCACCATTTATTTGTGTATTTGTTCTCCAAGTCAGTATCAACAGTATTCCTTCACTATCATTCGGCTTTGATGTTTCTGCCAGTTTTTTCCAATATGCATTATGATTTGGCATCGAGTAAGGCTGAATTACAGTGGCAATGAAAATATTTTGGAGACAGAAATGTTTTTCTTTAAGCTGGTGGTTTGTGATGTCGCACTAAAAGGAAAATGTTGTCCACAAATTCAGGCATTTAAAAGCAAGGGTCACTTATCTTTTGCTCTTCATGAGCATCCTGAAGAAGCCTTATAAAATAAATAAAACTGAACACAAAATAGACAACATTTTTGATTTCTGTTTATACTGTGCACCTTTTTTTGACTTTTATTTCATATGATTTCACTTTCTTAAAGATGACCTATTATGCTTTTCCTTATTTTCAATCTATACTGTATATAATGTTACATTGTTGGCTGTTCATATTAAACGTGACCAAAGGGTCAAATAATGACGTAAACATACGTAGAAGTAATCCCTATGAGCAAAAGGTACCAGTTGCAGACTAATCTGAATGCTCGGTTTCCAGCGTTTTTCTACTTTCAGCCCTTGTCGATGTCAACTTATGACGTGTGTCTTTACATGGTCATCTGCGCCACGCACATCGCACGACTTCACTGCTCTGCTCTGCTAACATTATGGCATTTTTCCATCGTTTGGGGTGTAGTCATGCCAAACCATGAATCAAGTCGAGCTGGCGCACTGGTGAACAAAGAGCAAAGAACAAAGAGCTCTAAATATGATATGTTGTTGTTTCGACTGTTTTTTTTTACTTTGGTGAGGAACACATTTCATTCCCTGTGAATTATTCACAATAAAAATTTCCCATTATTTAGTCAGTTAAAAGATTTAATATGAAGCAGTATCAGAGAAAATGTTGGGTTTACAACCACAGTAACTTAAGGATTTTGGAAAGCTGGCCAATCAGAACAGTCTGGGCTCATTGAGAGGGGGGGCTTAAAGAGATAAGAGCCAAGACTGCCTGTTAAGAGACAAAGGCTGAAATGAGGGGTGGCATAAAGAGCCAGTATAAGATAAATAAGGAGTTTTTAGAACTGTGAATCGTACAAAGCTACTCTAGTGAAGTCCCAGGATAAAAAGATAGAGCTGGAAATTAGGTAATAGGGGTAATAGGTCAACTTAAATCTAGTTTGGGTAACATTACAATCAGCTATCAAGTTTATTATTGATAATTCTTATTGCTATTTACAGTATATGTTCAACTGACACAGAACAACAAGGACATCCCATTTGAGTCCTCTTTCTTACCACTTGATGAATGCTACTCCAATAATAACTTATTTAGCAAGTTATTTAGAAAAAAATCCTTGGGTACAGTATTTAAATTTCTTCATTTACTTACTTTGGCTCTATGCCATTTAGGAGTATGCTCCCCCTTGGTTTCCTAATTAGTCCATTTAAGTCTATCTTTTATCACTGCTATGCGGACGATACACAGCTATACTTTTCTTTCTCTGGATGTCAGATAACTTCCTTCAACTGAACCCTGACAAAACAGAAGTCCTTACTGTGAGCATTTCTGAGAAAATTCAGCAGTGTATTGGTCCAGGAAAGCCTCAAAAAACTTTGGAGTCTTCTTTGACCGACACATGAACTTTGAGAGTCACATAAAGAAAGTAGTCCAATCCTGTTTCTTCAATCAACCGAAGCTATATCATCCTTTCAAGATCTGGAAAAAATAATTCATGTTTTTGTCTCTCACTGTTCACAACCCTGAGTTGTTCTTCTGTGTCTTGGCTCCAGTTAGTCCAAAATGTGGCTGCCAGACAGCTAACTAATACACAACGTAGGTCACACATCACACCAGTGTTGGCCAACCTACACTGGTTACTAATAGAATGTAGAATTGATTTTAAAATTCTTTTAATTACCTATAAAGCACTACACGGTCTGGCCCCACTTTATATTTCTGAATTATTGTGTCCCCTGGCTATGGTGAGATCACTGAGGTCTACTGACCAATGCCTTCTGGCTGTCCCGAAAACTAGGCTTAAGACCAAGGGTGATCGTGCTTTTGTGGTTGTGGCCCCCACCCTCTGGAACCGTCATCCCCTAGTTATAAAAATGTCTGTTGCTAGTTTTAAGAAACTGTTAAAAACTCATCTGTTTCATAGGCACTTTGTCTTGTAATGTGTGATTGCCCTCTGTGTTGCTTTTATTGTTTTTATTGTTGTATCTAACTTCTGTGTCTGCCCTCTGTGTAGTTTTATAGTTTTATTGTTTTTATATTAGTATTTCCTGTTTTTAACTTTTTATTTTATTTTATTTTACTCTCAATTGTTTGCATTGTGCAACACCTTGTAACTCTGGCTTTGAAAGGTGCTTTATGAATAAAGTTGGCTTATTTACTTACTTTTAAGCTGGGCAGGTAGTGTACAATCTAATTGTCTGAGTGTAGTGGAACAAGCAGCCCATGGTTTGATGAGCTGGTAAGAACCATCCAAATGGTATCACATAAAGTGTCTAAAAACTGTAAAAAGCTGCAGAGTTTGTTGCTCATTCTCAGTGGAACTGGCAGTCGTAGCAATTTATTCACATTACAGGGTCTGATTTGATATAAAAATAGCAGCATTAAAGAACACCCAGTATTTGACCACTATGGGGCAGAGCTCAAAAAACAGAGCCTTCATATAAAACTGGCTTATCAGACACAGCAGTCACAATACACAGGTATCCCATCTTTGTTATCACCAAATGTGGGTCTAATTATCACTTGACCCCTGAGAAAAATGTTTCCATCTGTTGGCTTACCATTTTCAAATTTTTGTTTATTTACTCTTTGCTAATGCTTTTATATTGAGAATTTTCCTGAGAGACATCAATGCTTGGTGAGACACGAAATAAAATAAAAGTGGCTAAAAACTGTAAAAAGCTGCAGGGTGTGGTGTTCATTACCAGTGGCATTAGTAGTACTAGTAATACATTCAAATTGCAGGGGTCAAATTGATTAAAAGATATCAGTTTGAAAGAAAACATAATATGGTTAAAATGTCATTGGTGTGGATATAATGCAGATAAACTATATGATGTAGATAGATTTCTTTACTGGTTGGGAAAATATAGCAGGCTGTTCATCACATATGTTTTGCAGAGTCCCTCATTGGCTTTGTTGAAGTAACTAAACAAAATTGCACTTGACATCGATAGGGCCCATATTGGAGTGTGATCAAAACATGCTATATTTAACAAATATGCATGTGAGTGGTATGGGAACAATTGGTCTGAGAAAAGCCCCAAAACATGCTTATTGTCTTGTGAAGCAAGCTGCACTGCGCACACAAAATGTCCTAAATGACATGAACCACAGCATGTAAGGTTTAAGTTTTTTAGAGCAAATGACAAACCAAAGTAATATGATAATAGCAGGGCGCATGTGCTGTTAAAGTACTGTAGCTTCAAGCGGGGATAACTGTTAAAACACAGTGTGACTCCTTCAAATGAAACATATATAGAGTTTCTTTAAAGGGTTCTGTGTCTCTAGGAAGTGCATGAAAGAGTATACTTTAGCTCTTTTATATGCACAGACACAAAGAAAAGCCATCACTTCGACAAAATATGTCATGAAACGGAAGGTCCCACCCATGCTTTACCTGAGTCCTATTGAAAGAAAGAGTGCAGAACAGGATATCATTACTATTAAAGAGGAAACAAGGCTTAACCATTGCCAACAACCTGCTATTAAAAATGTGAATACCTTATTGTGTTGGTGGTCTAAGCTCTGAATCTTAAAATAACAGGGTTTACATGGTTTTCACTCCCCCTAGGCAGTGAGTTGTAGCCACGCTTGTCTTTCAAAGATTTTCACTTTCCTTATAATCGACACACTCATTCACATGCTTGTTCACAGAAACCCCTGGAAAAAGATATTTTCAAAAAGGGTTGGCTCTCTCTTACTCCTCGATTAGTATTTTGAGAGTCAGACAAAGAAGGCTGCTGCAGAATTAATAGCCTTTGACATTTTCAACTTCCTTTCCAGGATCCAGTTTGATTGGTGGGGAGGTTTTGTGTAGGTGATGATAAGAATGCCGGAAGGCAGGCTGACATTGCATGTCCCCAGACAACTGTGTTCATTAGTAATGTCTGGTGAGATAGGTCTTAACCTGAGCCCTCTTTTGTTCAAGTCAGCTTCTTTTTCCCTTTGAGGCAGAAGAGTACAAATTCCAATGTATTTATCACCTAAAAGGAAAAGCCAAAGAAAAAATTAGAAAGGGGTATTTTAATAAAAAAGTGCCAAGGCATAGATTGTATGTAAAGATGGATGTAGCAAGGTGTGACGTCACGCATTTGTTTGCATTGGAGGCAGTTTGAAGCCCAGAGTTTATGAGCTTATGATCAGCGTCATCTTTTTTTTATTTGGAGCTAGGATCTTCCAAATAAGGAGTGTGAGGTGTTGCCTTTCACACTCTCTCAGACTTTTGCTAACATTAACTAACTAACACGACAGGTATCGTTATCAAATAACTTTAAATTTGCTGAAATATTGCGACAATAGTCCAACTCAGTGCCAGTCCGGAGCTGGGGAATGAACTGTCAATCACAGCTGTCAATCAACGTTCACACAGCAGACATCAAGACTACTATTCATCTTTATATCTTATTAATAGAGAAACGATTTTCCAAAATGACCAACAGCACCCTTATTAGAGGACCTTAATTCAGTGGTATTGCACTTTAAGGAACTTTCGCATTGGCTTCAGTTTGAAGCTGCGGTTGTTGCCGCTTGGGCTAATGTTGATAAATAAAGGATTTTTAAAATTCGTTAGGCATTGGGTTGGTTATTTCCCAAGGCTGTGTGAACAATAAATATGATCTTTTCCCTGCTGACGCTGTATGTGACTTATAGTATTTCATCATGGTCTGGTCTGCAAAATGATCAAGGCTGATCAGTAGTGATTTATGAGAAAGATACACAGACAAGATGACTTGGTTTACTCCCACCTACTGATAAATAACAGCTGCGGTGAAAAACAAATACTGCACATCTGTTAAGGAGTTGTTTCAAGCTTCCTACTTTCTCAAGAAAGTTTGTGGAAAACATGCTTTATTGTTCACCTGTGGCTACAGACTAGATCCTCTCGGACACGTTAGGGCCTCAGTGTGCTTCAAAGGAAGTGCTTTGAAGAGAAAGTAGAGTTTGAACTTCTCTCTTTTTTTGGATGTACGAATGCATTTGAGGAGAAACTGTCCATAAGTGGGCACCATTTTTCCCATTCATACAATTCATCACGTGTTGACCCTCACTATGACAGTAGGCATCTTCCCTATCTTTGAGTGCAGCCATTCAGGCCAGCTATAACACTTTTGCTTTTCAAGATGGCTGAACAACACGACACATACCCTACTTTGATTTGCACAGAAAATGTTATGCCAGCAATTCAAAAACAGCCAAAATACCACAAAAGAACCTACTTCTGCTTCCTCTACTGTTGACGAGCATTCATTTCATGCTGCCACTCAATGTTACATACCCTCAAGCCTAGATGGAGGCCCTTGTTTCATGTAATGTTGCTCTGTTTCACCATGAGGGACTGAGAAAGCATTACGGTAAGATGCAAATCAGAACAGACAAATTCATTAGTAAAAAATGCAATACACAAGATGTGAATGCCATGATGTATCAGGTTCTAACCATTGTATCTCTCTAATCTTCTGTTTGTTTGTTCCGCAAGCGCATGAGCATCCAAGCTGTGAGCATCCAAGCTGTGAGCCCCTCTCTATTTTCTCCAGCTCTCTCTCTCTTTTTATTCTCCTGTTCTCTCTTGTCTCTCAGGCATCTTTTGCTGGACCATCACCCTTCCTGGAACCGCTCTGCTTCCCTGGCTGTCGGTGACATTTCCTAAAGTTTCAGATCTGGTTCCCCAACCTGCAGGAGATCAGCCTCACCTCATGTCTCTCTATTTGAATGATGTCTTTATCCCTCTGTCTCTCCTTTGTGAATAATATTTCTTCTTGTCTCCTCTACCATTTATGCGAATGGTGCGATGTGAGCCTCCCCTGTGTGTATGTGTGGTCTGTGCTCCTGCCAGGTCTGTCTAAGGGTCCCTGGAAGCTGCTCGGTGTCCTTTTCATCACATTCTTTATATATATTATAAATCCATTAAAATTTTGTTATCCTGGTCAGTGCTGCATTTTGTAATTTGTGTTTTCTTCTGTACACACAACATCTATTGCACGTCTGTCCATCCTGGGATCCTCCTCTGTTGTTAAAGGGTTTTTTTAGGGAGTTTTTCCTAATCGAAGGTCTAAGGACCAGAGATGTTGTATTGGTGTACACTGTAAAGCCCCCGGAACCAAATTTGTGATTTGTAATATTGGGCTACACACACAAAAAAAATGGACTTGATTTGTCTTGACTGGTGGTTGATTAATGATGTAATCCTGTGCTCTTGAATCTATTCTCAATAAGGTAGTTGATAGAAAAACAAATAGATTAACATTTAATTATTCAAAAAATAGAGAAATATGTGTACAACTTTTTACTGGACATATTCATTTTTTTCTGTTTAAGCAGCCTACCTGCATGCTTGCCAGCCTTTCCTACTGCTACACCTTCCTCTCTGCTTCACATCTCTGCAATGCTGTCACAGCACACAGTCACCCTTTAACCTCACAGGCAAACCTCAGGAATTCAAATTACCTCGTCAAGTTTGTCTCTCCTCTCCTCTCCTCTCCTCTGTTCCCCTCTCCTCTCCTTCAAACTTCTCACACCCTTCCCTGTCCTCTCTCTTCCAGCCAGCCATTTCTAAACACGCCTCCCGCTCAGCTGACGAACACAGCCCAAGACAAATCACGCCACATATAAACAGGAAAGTCAGTGAATAGACCTGACCTCCCTCCGCTTTACATGCCAGCCACCATGCTGCCTGTCAGTCAAGACTTGCTGGCCCGTGAAGAGACCTTCGTATGCGTGTGATGTTTATAGTTTTATATTCCTGTGTTTGATCTTCACATGTCCTGGCTTTTGGTTTTTTGGTTTACAGAGTTTTCTCCCACTGCATTTGAGGCGAGGAGCGTGTGAGAATGACTGTGGGAGAGTGTAATAGCACTTGTCAGAGGAATATCTGTCACAAGGGAATAACAGCTCTGCGGTCAGATTCACAGTGAGAGGAAAGTTCTCTGCTTTCGATGGAAGGATTTGCATGGGAGTTTCCATTGAAGATGCTGACTTTGAGGGTACACATGCAGCACAATTTGATTCATCCTTTAATTCTGGGCATTATTTTTGCTGCCAAACGCTGCGGCCAAACAAAGATTCATAATTTTGATCAGAATTTCCATTCAGTTTCCACTGAAGACACAGCAAAGATGGACAGTCTTCAATTCTGGACATTATTTAAAATTCAAAAACATCATTGCAGAATTTCCAATCACTCTTGCAACATAATGATTTTCCAAATGTGCAGCTGCCCAAATGTAAAGGGCGGATCCCCTTAATGGTGCACATAAATCTGAGGTAATGTTCACCACGAAGGGTGTGTGTGGACAAATCTTCATCATATCCACAAAATACAATCATTTGACAGCATGTTTGCTTATTTTTAATTTTCATGTGATTAGTCATATTTCTGTGGTGGCAAGGAAATGGATTATTATTATTTGGGCCAAATATTTAATGTTCCCATTATTTGAGTGAGCGCATAAACAAATGCGTCATCAGCAATTCATTGCGCGTACAATAACACAGAGGCTGTTTCCCACAGTGGGGCCAGGCCTGGCAGCGGGGCTCGCCTCTGCCTCGGAGCTGCTGGGAGGGAGCCAGCTCAGGGTTCAGACCACCACAGCACTGACACACACACACACACACACACACACACACACACACACACACACAGACCACCAATGCAGAATCATACTCACTCTGGGCTATAGCACACACTTGCACACAGTAACACATTTGTAGTTACTGTGGACACACACACACACACACACACACATGCCACCATGGCTTTACTTTATAGGCACAGAGTGTTTGAAGCATTAGCATCACTTTTGACGTGTGACCAACTTGCTTTATCGAAAACCAGTTCAGTTTCTAATGTATAATAGGTTTGTTTATAGATTTAACATTTGCTGTGTTACAGAGATTAATTTGCTCCCGAGATCTGTGCAGTAAAAATGACAAAGAATCACCAGACTGACCAACAGACCATCAACAAGTAATACAGTCAAGTAATACAGTAGGGCAAGAATACAAGATTTTCACCACTAGAACATGAGGTACAATCATGGATAAGGCTGCAGATTATAGGCTTTCCGTACTCTTCTTACTGCCAACAAACCCAACCAACAATGAATCGATCCTACTTACAAGTTTTGTGCGTGTATCCAAAGCCTTATATTCATTATTCCTCCATGCCGTAAACCCCGGTTGTTGTCCAAAAACGATTAAAAACACATAATTGAGTCACACCATTGCACTGGGTAACATGTTTCTTAAATGGCGTCTGCTTTACGCATCGATTCCACCGGGCACGGCTGCGTTGCGTTTCGGCTGCAACATGGTTTTATTCCATCCTCTGCATGGCATCATACCTCACCAGGAACATTTCAGAAGAGGAGCGTTTGCTCCGGCAATGCCAGAGAGAAGAGAACCACCCCTCTACCTGGAGAGTAAGCCAGGGACCGGGGCAGTCATGGCAGCAGTGATGTTATATAAAATCGTGTGATTTTCTGCTTTCAAGACGAACTTCTCATCGTCCATGGTGACAAATACTCTCTGACCACTTGACTTTCGGCCTGGTGCAACACCAGTTACAATGCAATGTTGATGTAGTGATGTGACATATATGAGAGGGAGTGTGCACAGGGTGTTTTATTTTGAAAACCGATGGATGCTCTATGCTTTTCATGTGTCTGACTTCCTGTCTGGCTCACCTGCTCTGTGCAGCTTGATGTGGTTTCCATCCATGTGTTGAGTGGGGCAGAGTAGAGAGCTGCTTCTGGGATGCTTCTGAAACAAGAGGCACGTTCTGGTGGGATCACAAACATTCACTATAGTTGCTGTGATCTGGCCGCTTCAGTCAGTTGCGAGTCAGATGGTGGAATCAAGCTGTTACACAGAACTACTCTCCAGAGACTGAAATATGTGATTGCTGTCATTATTCTTTGGAGCTGTTCCCAAACAAGCTACCATAACTATAGTCTTTGGGGTGAGCGAACATGTCACCCAGTGGCAGTGTAGCTCATTGACGTGTTTTTAATAGTTTTCAGACAACAATGGATGTCTATGGCACAGACGAATAACATATATCAGATATATCAAACTTTTTTTTATCCCTAAAACTACAACTATTCATTTAGGTATGAGGTGTGAGAACCAGGCTACAAAATTGATCTGAGTATAACATTTTGAGATTAAAGGTGCAATATATAAGAATAAGGGTTTTCTTCTCATTAATGACACTGGTGGCTGTTAAGTGAGCTGCAGTCAGCATCCTGTTTGCTTGCACTTGCTCATACTCTGTCAGTACAAGCATCGAGTGAGCAGTGGTGCTAACGTTAGCCAGCTAAAACCATAATATCATGATATAGTTCACATGCTTTGCAGTGATGCAGCTCAAGGTCGGACGTTAGTGGACTCCATTTCTAACATTAGCTATTGTACCCTGTTTGCATTGTAGGGGGACAGGAGAGAGGCAAGGCACTCGAGAGCATGCATAAACGTCACATTCTTTGGATTTTCCAAGCGAAACCCTCCGGAGTCCTTTACATAGAAATCAGTCCACCAGCTGTTATAGGCAATCAAGAAAGTCAGGAAAGGTCGGATTTTATTATCTCTTCACATTCTGTTGATAATTTTAGCTATTTTCTAATGTTTTAAACATATCACACCTTTAACGGTGCATTTAATACTTTATTACCATGTCAATCTATAACATTGACCAGTTGGGCCCCTCAGCAACATTGATCAGCTTTTCCACTCCAGCACAATTTTCTTGCAGTTTTCTTACCCCAAACCTTCACATTTTCACAATAACATGCAAAAGAAAGTGCAGAAAGGGGTTAATCTACAATAAGTGATTGTACAGTAAGTTAACGCCCTGCAGTAAATACTGCCTGTTGAGTAGCTGACACTACTTAGTTGAGAGTTCATTCCTGACCTTGGAAAAAAGTCGTTTCACAAATTAAAAATTCGAACTCACTTATCAGCTTTTTCCAGAAGAACAGTGAGGTTGGGTTGAAAGCCCAGGAAAAAGCTAATATGTGAACTTTGAAATAAGTTTTTTTTTTCACTTCTGTACTGTAGTTGGCTGTTCCTTGTGTTGCTGTTGCATATATTGAAAGAAGTTTAGAATATTTTGTCCATCTTGTGATGCTCGTGCTGATCTACAGTACAAACTTCAGCGCTAACTACAGGCTCATACATAACCATAGACTTGAACCAACAGCTCATTTAAATTTTTTTGTTTCACAGAGATGATATCTTTTACATGACTGCTGTATTTAATTGCACTACTTCCTTCCTTTTATGGCCTTTGTGAAATTATGGTAAGATTGCAAAATCTTGAAAATCAAATAGACAAGTATTATTTTCTCTGAAAATGTGTATTACTTTGACTATAAGATCTGTGAGACAGATATCTGCTCAAGTATTTTTAAATCTCTTGAACTAATCAACAAACCACATTTAGATAATTTTCAGGTCATTTTCGTACTATGTGGCAGGAAGTCATCACCACTGGTTAAAGCTAATTGCATCTTTCTGTCTTTAAGGACTTCATTGACAGAGAAAAAGGTCATGACCAGGCTGCTCTGTCTTGGTCATCATTATAGCTCCAGGGAGTAATACAGAGAGAGGTGATGTCACCATGTATGGGGCCTCCTACACATTCCTGGATCAGACCGAAACCTCAAGCAGAGCAAAATGACATACGACTGCACTGTCCAATTCACGCAAATGTCACCGCAGGGCTACATTTACACACTCAGCATAAACCCGACATGTTACTCGTGGGGATGCAGGCTGTATTGACACGGTAACACACATCTGTTTTTCAGCACTTTTGTGGCACACATGCGGTCTCTTAATAACATCCTAAACTAGGAAAAAAAGATATTTTCATGTGGTTTGCCATTTATTTCTCAGCAAGGAAAAGATCACATTCATGCCATATCTTAAAATTATATGACAAATAATTAAACAGATCTTTTAGGCAGGGTGTATGTCTGACCTGTAAAAGACAGCATAAAATCTGATGGTTAGCCATTTTGACCACTTGAAATGTGACATTTCCTTCTCTGTACCACAAAGAGTTACAAATCTGAAAGTTTAGACGTGTGTAAGTAACCCCTAGTTAAGACAACGAATAAAATATCCGATGCATGTCACCTAAATCGAGGGGAAAAAAGAGATCTGAGACAGCAGTGCAGCCACAGCGGAGCCATTGTGAATCCTGTATCATCAAGATTAACAACTGCACTGTCGTCTGGATGTGGTCTCTGGGAGCGGGGAAGTGTGTTGTGAAGTTATTGTAGCATCTCAGTCCATTTCGTGGGAGCCTTTCCAGAGCGCATAGGCTGCAGCGAAAGCCCACTGATCACTTCTTCATTCTTATGGTCTGACATGCTGCACTTGAATGGAGGAAAATCTGTAATCTGAGTGAAACATATTGACCGCGGGGAATACTGAGTAGAACCACAGCGCTGGTCATCTGGTATAGAATCTAAATCAAAAGTGTGAATGGGAAATGTCAAGAGAGACCGCTCTGATTCTCCTTAAACCAGCAATAAAACAGCGTGACTACAATTTGATAAGATGCAGTTAGATGCTTGTTAACATTCCAGCAATGGTGTGCTTGAGTTATCCTTTAATCCTCAGAAGACAAGGCAGAGTGCATCAAAAAAAAATCTGATGTGTGAGTACAGTATGTATGTGGTTATTTCTCTCTATATGTGTGTGCTCTGGTTAGGGGAAAAATACTCTGATTTCTGACTTCTGATTTGATCAGAAATATTTCCTTTAGTTGGGTTGCTATTTACAGAACTACTGTAATGACTCAGAGCACCAGCATGCATGCCGATACCCATCGCCAGAGCCTGGAACGCGTCCATGTCTGAGCCTTTGACTGGGTGCACAGACACGCAGCATGACCTTCAAATATTGTAGTCTGTATTTCTAGGCAGTAAAGAGGAGGAACACAATAAGACTTTTCTTGAAAGTTTTTTTGTGTTTAGTACTCTTTGCAGTGTACAGTGCTTGGTTGAATTATGGATATGTGTTAGACCATAAAAGCATGAAGCAGCCCTGCAAAAGGAACAGGGAAGAAGAAGAAGAAGGAGTTGACAAGATTGATTCCACTCTCATATTTGTGCAGCAGGCAGCCGGTTAATTTAGCTTCACATACGCTACCCAACTAGTCTGTTGGTGTAGCCTGATAAAAAAATGGTCATAGTGAGGTATGACATCACCCACTAGTTTGTATTGGAGCTGGTTTAAAGCCCAGAGATGCTGCTTATGGTCGGTTGCATCTTTTCGGTTTGGAGCCAAGACCTTCCAATTAAGGGGCTGCCTTTCATGCTCTGGGAACACCGCCTACCAACCAGTGCACTCTCGGGCTAACGTTAGCAACTTTAGCTAAGTTGTGCTAATGGGGCAGACATTGTAATCAAGTAACATTCAATTTATGGAAATATTGCAACAATAGTCCAACTCAGTGCAAGTACTGTCAATCACAGCTGTCAATCAACAACCACACAGCAGTCCTCAAAGCTACTGTAAGTCTTCAAATCTTAGTAATGGAGCAATACTTTCCAAAATGATCACCAACTTATTAGAGGCTTGTAGAAAAAAAATACTGACTTATTATTCATATAATATTATAAAGAGAAGTTGACACTTTCTGAATGGCAGTCATTTGGAGCCAGGGAGCCAGGATGTAGTGACCGTTGGTGGCATTGTACTTTAAGGTACTTCCACATTGGCTTCAGCTTTAAGCCGTGGTAGATGCCACTTGGTACACACATGAGAGTGGTATTGATCTTCTCATCTAACTCTCCGTAAGAATGTCAATGAGCTGCTCCTGTAATGCTCTGTCAACCAACAAATTCATGTTGCATGGCACTTCTGGAAGCAACACTGAAGGAGTGCACAGAGGGAGTTTTAGAGACGAACCTGAAAATAGCAACCAACCTACTTCACTCACACAGTGATACACACACTGTATATACACACACACACACACCTGACTTTATGCTCATCCATCATCCTTTTTCCATAAGAGTGTCCTCAAGGATTGAGTCTTAATGTCTGTTATGAAATCTGGACCATGTGTTGTAAACCAATATTAGTTTACAGTCCCTGGGCCTTTCAGCCTAGTTTGGTCCTGTGCCTAAGTACTCCTCAAAATCAAATCCATTTATAATGCAGTGGTGCATGAACATTTGCTTTCCCTTAAAGGCCCAAGCTGGATTTGAAACAGCATCATTAAAATCACCCTGTCAGCTTTGTTATAGCATGCGTCATTGTACTGAAGATATTTTTTGACTGACTGACCCAGACTTTGAGTTTAACATGTCATTTTGGAGCTATTTACAAACTTTTCACTTCACTTTTGGCTACTGCTGGAAGCAGAAAGTTGCAAAGAGACAATTTTCCACCATAAAATTGTTGTGCATTTCTTTGACTCAAAACTAAACCCACGCTGCGGCTTTAATGCAAGAAATATTTATATGTAGATGCAATGTCTTTTTCTCACCCCTCCCTTCACATTTATTTTTTTTCCTCCACTGCAGTGGAGGCACAAAGGGCTCCTCCCCTCAGATCAAAATCCAGACAATCTGACAGTGATGAGGGAGAAGGTGTGGGAAACATGAGGGCCTCTGCTGGGTGTGAATTTGTGGTCAACAGGAGGGAGACATTTCCCTCAAATTTGCATTATTTCGCTGGATGACTGCATCATTAACACATGATCTAGCAGCTGTCCTGATGTGTAATAAGATTTTTTTGTGTGTGTGTGTGTGTGTGTGTGTAGGGATGGAGGATAAGATGAGTGAGTGTCCACTACATTCCCCCGTGGACAAACAGCTATTTACAAAAGTGAAAACAAGAAGAGGCAGAATAGAACAAAAGAAGGACAAAAAGACAGAGAGTTTTATAAAAAGCAGACAAATGCATCAGAGTAATTATAAGCCTGCAGGGATTTTCTTTTTGTGCCATGACTGTAATCAAAAGAATGAATGTCATCATGTGTTTGCGTTCAGGTATGCATATGCAAGAAGAAGCCTGTATTTGTGAGTTTTTCTACCCCACTGTCGAGGACATGTTTGCATCCACCCTCTGGGGTTTCCCTGCACAGACCCCTCCCTGACGCCGCACCCAAGAGAGAAGACAGGAGAGCAAAGGAGGGTCTCTGCCTGACAGCACCAGGGAATGACTCCCTCCAAATGCTATGCAGGGTGACATCTGCAAACCATAACAACCCCCTAAAAATGTGATACAAAGAACAGGGCCACGGCCTTTTTCTGCTCACATATAATGAGGCCAGGGGATAAGCATCTTCATGGAGCGAAGGAGGAGGAAGAAGAGAGAGGAAGAAGAGAGGCTCCTTGAAGTTCAACCCAAGTGTCAACTTTGTTTTACATAGATGAATTAATAAGATGTCACTTTTTTGCTAAACATTTATATTACACCTCTCGGCTGTAATTACATGCATGACACACTCCATAAGCATCATCGTACTGATTGATTCAGTATGTTGGTGATAAATTATCCCAATTGTCATCATTAACCGGGATGTTATTTATCAAAATTATTTCAAACTGTTGCTCTTTTGCACTCTTGCCTAGCTCCACTCCACTTTGACAAATACAGGCTATTATTACACTCAGTCAGTGATACAATCTATTCAAGGGAGTAGTGAGCTCGGAGGAAATTCACTCTGCTGCATGATGGCATGGCCTCTGAAATTCCACCGCTCTTTCCTGCCCCAGCAATTGTTCCAATTGTGTGGGTGCGTCGAGTCATGGCAGATTTGGGGCTGGGGCAGTCCTGAAATAGAGGCTGGCTCCTTCAAGGATCAACTCCATCAGACGCCAAAGCAGCCTGAGGACTTACCGGTTCACAGCCGCGACATTTGAACATAGAGACCGGTTTCACCCAGTTGTCTATTTACTGCAAAAAATAACATGTTATCTATAATTATTTCTATTGAGAAATTTTAGAGGTGTGACTAATATTCAAAGCTTCTGGGGCACTTTGGATCAACTCACACAAAGTGTTTTTCAGATTATTAAAAAAAAAAAATCCAGAATATCTGATATCAAACCGAAATAAAAGGGCCTGCAGACCTCAATCAGTGCAAACTAACCCTGCATATCAAGACTTATAAAAGCTTAGGCGCAGTCATCCCCTGTCAAAGACAAAGTGATATTCAATCAGACTGAACTCGGATAAAGTTTGCTTGTCTGACCCGGAGAGGGAGTCGACCAGATGTCTTATCTCTGTTTAAGTCAGTGGAGGATCAGTGTCAGAAATGCCAGCACACTCCACCAAAGCCCCCCGGCGATTCCCGATGCAACCCTACCTCAATGGCCGACTTACAGACAGCTGAGGAGAAGCTCCGCTGCTCAGACTTCACCTTGGCTTCCTCTCATTTCCTCCTCTGTTGCCATTTTTGTTGAACACATGTAATTGTGGTGTACTTTTCCCCTTTTTCCTTCTCTGGCAACAGGGAAAGCCCTGTGAATTCATAGGCATTGAACCCTAATTGGCCTAATGGTGGTGGTATATCTAAATTACCTCCCTCCATCCATGAGGGTTGCTGTGTTTATGTCTGCTGCCTTGGGTAAACTCCCCCCCGTCCTGTCATTTATCGGGGCACTTGTTTGTTGTAGAATGCAGCTCCACAGCAGATCTTTATCGGCTTGGCCAACTGACCTGTCTGGCCCATGCAGACAGTACAGCACAGTACTGACTGTTTTTTCTCAAGACTGTATTTTGTAACCACTGTTTAACCACGGAAGTCTTGTGAAAGAGTTGAAGTAGCGAAAATGATTAAAAACGTACAGCAATTTCATATGGTTAGGACCGTGGACATTTTACATTATTGAAATGTACACAACCTGAAACAGCCTTTGGCTATGAAAATACATAACTTGCAAACAAAAAGAAATAAAGAAATCACTGCTCTGAAGGCTTTAAGGGATAGTTTGTTTGACGTTTTGGGAAATATATGCTTAGAATAAAGAACGGCTCTCTCCAGAGTCCAAAAGAAAAATCTAAATCTCTAAAGCTCACCACTTAACACAACATAACTTGATTGTTTAAATCATACACAAACAGTAATGTAAAAACCATTCACTTAGGAGTTACAGGCTCCCACAGACATGAGAGCAGTATGTGGCCCCTGACGTGTCGGTAACAATCTGTCAGGGTGCACGAAAACTCTGTGTGTGTCAAACACGAGGAAGTTCTGCAAATCAAATCAGGTCCAAATAAGTTCTGCTAACCTTACGGGTTTGTTTATAACCTGTCTGATTGTCTGACTGCTTGTGTTTCTTTCCCCATCTGACCTCTTTTTTAAAAAAAAAAACGACAGCTGTGTAAAAACTGTGAAAATAAGATCAATATTATAATAAACTGCAGTTTTCCTTTAAAATTAACTTACATAGGTCTCCTGTCTTGAGGCCATTTTTTTAACACCTGGCAAGAATGACTGCAGATTAAGTGACGTATTATTTTATTTACGCAGTTCTGCTTATCCCCAAGTGTGATTAGATCATATTTGTTAAAATGAAAGCCAAATGAAAAATAAGACCTAAATGCCAAGAGCTTGTTAAGAACAGGCAGTACAAACAGTCATGGTACAGTATTTATCTACTCTGACCATCCTCTGGGTATTTGATGACATGTTATTGTTCTCCTACGCAGTGAGGAGGCAAAAATGTGTCTACCAGACTCCGACAGAAGTTCCCATCGAACAGAAGTCATGTTTATAAACCAGCACTCTGAATACTAACCCAAATAACACTTCCGACCCCATTGAGAATGAAAACAAAACTAGGAGAAGGAACCTCACTGCGGTTCCTCAGCGGCCATCACGCCGCTCTCTTCCCTCAGGAAACATCCCACCGCTACTCCCTCATAACTTCACTGTTGCATGTAGCTCGCTCCCGCCACCGAGGAGGAATAGTAGCACTGACAGATGGGATGTGTAGGCCCGCATCAGCAGACCCTTGTTAGGCTGCAGAGTCACATCCTCCTGCAGTGCCTGCCGGTGACCTGAGGTGACCCCTGGCGGCCCCTCCTCTCCACAGGATCCATGTGAACACACTCTGCCTCCATGAATCCTGCTGTTGACACCCAGAGTGGTGTTGAGGGAAATCCTTCAGAATAGAGCTTGTTCCAGCAAACTGAGAAGCGAAGAAAAGGCCTTTTGTTTAATTTTGTCTCTGATGCATTCAGAGTTTTTTTTCTCACCAGCACAAGCCTACTTCCTCTTTCGCTGCTACTTTGGGAAGACAAAGAAAACATATGACGGCTGGCGTCCCTTTTCCTGCCCTTGTCTCATCTATCGAGTGAGTTTGTAACTGTCTGTCCCCAACAATGAAACTAAATATTGAATGTGACAGTGAATGCCGTTCAGATAATGTATGTGATTTTGCTCTCCGATCCACTACAAGAGTGAAAGTAGACGTCTTACAAGATTATTCATCGTTTTGTCATGTGATTAGAACCAGATAAACACCAGATTAGACAAATGAAAATAAACAAGAGGAAAGGGAGACGAGAGGAAAGAAGTAAAAAAAAAAAAAAAAGAGTCAAGACGAGAGTAGAGGAGATGAGAAAAGAGGGGTCAAAATGAGATAAGCCGAGATGAGGAAACGAGAGGAAACAAGACAAGATGTGAGGAGATGAGACAAAAGGAGACAAGAGGAGATGAAAGGAGGCAAGAGGAGAGGAAAAGACAAAGTAGGAGCAGAGTGGAGACCAGAGGAGACAAGAGGAAGGGAGACGAGAGGAGACAAAGAGGACGGGAGGGGAAACGAGTTGAGAGGGGAGCTGCGGACAGGGGATGAGACGAAGGGAGACAAAACGAGAGGAGACAGGACAAGAGGAGACAAAGAGGATGAGATAGGTGACTCGACGAGAGGAGAGGAGAATAGAGGAGGAGAGGAAAGGACAAAGGTGGAGAAGAGTGGAGACGGGAGGAGACAAAATGAGAAGAGACAAGACAAGAGGAAACAGAGGAAACAAGATGAGATGAGAGGAGAGGAGATAAGACAAAAGGAGATGTGACTAGATTGGTCTAAATGAGAGGAGAGGAGAAAAAAGGAAACTAAAGGAAAGTAGGAGAGACAAGATGAGAGGAAAGGAGACAAGAGGAAATGAGACAGAAGGAGACGAGGTTAGACTAGAGGAGACAAGACAAAAAAAGAATAGGAGACGCAACAAAACAAAAAGGCAGGCAAGACAAGAGGAGACGTGAGGAAAAGGAGCGCAGAGGTGTGTGAAAACTCATTTTCATGCTCACATTCCCTCCTTGCTCTCTCACTCCCATTCTTTTCTTCATTCTCCCTAATTTGCTTGCTCCCCAGTGCCTGCCCTGGTCCAGGTTGAGGAGTCCTGGAGCGAAGGTCTGCGTCAGAACCTGCAAGGTCTGCAGGAAAAAGGTGATTGAAACCATGTGAGATGAAGCAAGCTCTGGAATCAGCTTTCCATATGAGCTAACCCCCGAAACCTTAGCTGACAAAAATCTGGAGAGGATGAAGAGGTCCCAGTGTCCCACCCAAGCATAAATACAGGCATAAACAAAAAATAAGAAAGCAATATCCTTATACGCTGGAGTAGATTTGCTTGTATACTCAGTGCAGGTGCCAGTTATATACATACACTTGACACAAATGATAAGTTGATTACAGAGAAATTTGATCAAAGTGACATTGCTAACACATCTCTGGTATCAATTATACGCCCTTGTGTATTGTCACGACAACACACCCCTCCCTTGGTGACTTTGTACCTGGGTTTCCAAAACATTAACAGACACGTCAGATGCTATATTTGCGTCGCAGCAACTGAAAACAATGACACGTGATGCTAAGTGTTAGGAATGTGATGAACAGGTTTCGATGAGATCCCTAATGAGCTGAAACACCGCAACATTTCTGTATGCCCTGCGTCATTACTGTATTAGGAAAATCCGTCCCTGAGAAGGACGTGTCATTACACAAACACATGTGTGTTTGTGTGTGTGTGAATGCGTTTGTTAGGGTGAAATTCACAAAGGTTTAGAATCTTTCACTCTCTCACATACACACATACTGCCCAAACTCCTTTGTTTGTTTGTTTTGGGTGTAACTTGGAAACCATGGTGCCGGGCCACACATCGCTTCGGTTTCAAATGGCAGTAAAGACATACCAATCCCGAGTAGTATTACAGTATCTCTCTCTGCTTTTTCTCTGTTCTTATTGTCTCTCTGAGTTGAGTCCGTTGCTCTTTTTCTTCTTTCACACATATACAAACACACACACACACACACACACACACACACACACTCACTGACAGATGAGAACTGGCTTCACTGGAGCTGGCAAAGCACCACTGCAGCTCAGCTAATCACGCTCAGGCACTGCTCTCAGTGAACTCAACTGTTCCAGTGGCGTGGCCAAACTCCCATCTCCACCACCACTGCTGCCACCTTCTTTCTTCTTATGTGTCATGCAAAAAAAATGCCCTGCCATCGATACCAAGAAGCAGGAAAAACATGCTAGCAGGGGAGAAACGCTGTGATCTTTTGCAAGTTAGCTGCACCTTGGAATTGTGTTTCTGAGTGGGCTGTGCTTTATCTATTGCACTTATTATCTGTCACAATTTTCTGTGTCTTCAATCATGTAATCAGTGACGTATTCATTAATTGCCCATTAAAAAGTAATTACATTACTAATCACTCAACAGCAAAAGTAATTAGTTGCAATGCTCAATACATTTTCTTTTTTTACTCAGTTCAGCTCTGTCAAATGTGCCTTCCAAGCAGCAACTATGATGGCCTGAGGCTGAAGCCAAAGGGGAAGTACCTCTAGAGTGCAATGCTATACACAGCCACTTGATAGTGGTTCCCATTCAAAAAGTATCAATTTCTTTCTAGAAATACTAAGTCAATAACTATTTTCAGTGAGTTATTATGGGCTCAATCACTAAATCCAGGCCCTCTAATAAATGTGCTGTGGTCATTTTGGAAATTATTGCTCCTTTAATGAAATTTGAAGACTTATAATCATTGTGTGGGTGTTGATTGATGGCTGTAATTATCAGTTCGCTCACCTGTTATCCTCCCAGGCATTTGCACTGAGTGAGACTATTGTCTCAATATTTCATAAGTGTAATGTTACTTTATTAATAAGGCTGCCTTGTTAGTGCAGTTTAGCCAATGTTAATCCAAGTGTGCACCGCTCGAGGTTCCCAGTAAGCTGGCATTAGCTTCGCTCTGAGATAGTGGGGCGTGTTTTCCAGAGTGTGAAAGGCAACACCTTGTGCTCCTTATTTGGAGATTCCTGGCTCCAAACAAGGGAAAAAAGATGGTGCTAACCATAAGCAGCAACTCTGGGATTCAAACCAATGGGTGACGTCACACCTCGCTTCATCCATTTTTATATACAGTCTATGTCTCCTAACAACTCCAACACATTTTTTGTATTTAAAGCTGCACGAATTTTGTTTGACCATTTACAGACAGCAGAACAAACTGTCAACACATTTGACATGTTGTAGTAAAGCAGTAAAGTTGTAATGGCAAACACGTTAGCAAACAGTTTCCTATTTACAGACAAAGAAACACAGAAAACTATTAGCTTTCATCTAGAGTTATGGTACAGACCACCTGACAAATCTAAGTCCAATATTCATTCTCCTTGCTGGGCAGTGTACTGCTAGTTTGTCAGAGTGTTTTCATTGAAAACAGCTTGCTCTGGTGCTGGTTTGTGAACTGGGAAATCGCAGCAATGCTCCGTACAACTGAACAGAACTACAGAGTTGGGTGACAATTCTGTGGGTTTGCCACTATGATTAGTCCTTTCACGTTACATATAGTCATTTCAATTAGCTCTAACAAATGTAATAAACGAAAATGAGACATGTGCTAGCTTAGCCCCAGTGACTGCACATAACACTCCAGATGTCCTAGCCTCACAGTGAAGCTATACATTTCATAAAACCCCATCTCCAGCCCCTGTGCCAAGCTAACATACATACCAGACCAGCCTTTCCACTGAACATACATAGATGAAGTTGATGTCAAACCTTCCATCTAACTCCTGGTGAGACAGTAAAACCAGCTAACCACTGGTTTAGATCAGTAACTAGGAGTAATTCCTGTAAGACACGAGTCTTAATCCCATGCTGCTCCACACTGCTCTGTGATAACCCCAAAACAGTGTCATATTTCTTGCTTTTCAAGTGTCACATTTCTAGCTCTTCAAGTGCATTTGTTTGGCCTTCATTGTCAAGTCCGCCTTTTCAAACAGAACAAAGTTGTCAGAAACCAACCACTTCCAACAGACTCCAACAGATACTCAAGTGGCGTCTGGTCATTGTGGTCTACCACCATGTAACCAGCCCAGGTTACACATATCATATCTGTGGTGAAGTAATCAATCCACCAGGTTATCCCCCTCCTCTCATCCTCAACCAGAGAATTAGTACAAGATGGTTTGCACTGATTTAGGCTCTTTTAAAGTGGTCGGCACTTGGTTAACCGCGACACAACATGTGGTACAGTTCCCCTTCACCGCGGGGCCGCCAAGGACAACAGGGCTGTGACTGTGTGTTCCTGGGAGAAAGAAGGGGAAATGAAATGCTGACATAATGGTGGATGTTTCACTGTGGGGGTGTATGTGGTCTTTTCTGTATCAAGGTCATGGTAAGCAAACAAATGTAATGCGCTTGGACACAAGACAAGAACAAGTTTCTATTTTTGAGTTCCTTTAACGAGGCTGAAAAAGAGCATCATCAAAGAAGACACTTGTATTCCTGTTCCAAAAGTGTTGGCAACTCAGGATTACAGTATCAAACACATGTGTCTCTCAAGGACATGCTATATTTGTTTGCATCACCATTAGGCTTTAACCAAAGACGAAGCTATACTATTCCACTCTTACAGATTTCACCCCCTTAATGTTGCTCTTCATGTAAGAAACTTAATATAGCAAGCCTCCTGCTAATACTTTGAAGGGTACAATATTTTTCACTACAGTACAGAGTGTAATGAGCACTCTGCAGACCCCTTTGGACATATTGTGTCCTGTAAGTCCTGTCAGTAGAAGTCAGTGATTTCCCCCTTTGGTCATGGCATCAACAAAGGACGTACGGGTGTGTGTCTGTCTATGCGTGTTTATGTATTCCCGTGGGTATTTCTTGTGTGTCAGTGTGGAGGTGGGGCCGTTCGGAAGGGAAGTCAGAGCAAACTCAGTCCTAAGACGAAAAAGTCTCCCTATTAGAGGAAAACAAGCGTGATTGGAAGTCAGCAATTACCATGTTGGAGATAACGAAATGGGAGAGATAAGGGTGCCACGATTTAGCTGAATAGGCAAATCCCCTGTAGGCTTCTCTGAATGCAGCTCCACACGCACAGCACACGCAGACTACATAAATAGACACGAGTCCTGCCTCTACAGTTCCTTCATTCAGAGAGATATCTTGCTGGATTAAACATATCCCGCCCCCTGTTACCCTGCCATATTCAGCAAGCATTTCTGTCATAATAAATTATTGCCCGATCAAAAACACTATTAGTATTTCATGCCCTTGTATCGACATCTCCTACTGGTTGGGCACGACACCTGCACTTAGGAGGGTGGGATCTGGATCTAGCAGGAGATGGTATGAAGTAGAAGTGAGGCAGACATGTGTCATGTCTGTCTACTCCCTCCATAGGTCATCAGTGATGAGTTAGCAGTGGAAATTATGAGATTTACTGTGGTCATGTGGTTGCTTTTTTTCCTAGTCCAGGAATGAAACTATGAAACACCACAAGAGGCAATTGAATTTTAAAAATATTGTAGAATAAAGGTTTGGGCTCTAGTTACACTGGCAGACATATACGTAAGCAGACTGTAAAAGTAGTTTATAGAACAGGATAAATTATCATTTTTATGTCTAAAAGTTAGCAAAATTCTTCACTTTCTTATTTTTAATGTTGATTAGCCCCTATAAAAGGAATTTACTATACTGCTGTCTTGTTCCAAGTTCTTTTAGTCTACTGGGGCATAATTTATAGCACTTTCTTCTTCAGATACTTAAATTTGATGCCTTGACGAACAAGGCAAAAAAGTCATTTTCTCCATCTTCGATTGTCTGAAAATGTGATACATTAATGTTATGTATGTCAAGCACATATAAAGCTTTGAGAGAGCAACTGGCAAAAGTGGCAAAGGAGTTTATGTATTAAATCCATATGATTTGTATTAGTTTTAAAATGTGCACCATGAAACAAAGTGCAACCCTCAAGCAGTGATGATTCACTTACTCTAAAGATCTACTCCATGATGGCAGGAGCCCAGTACTACCAATTACATTTATTCAAGTTGATTTTGATCAGCAGCTGGCAGAATGGTACACACAGTCATTCAAGACTCATTCAAGATAATGGGAAGGTGTGTCCAAACTTTTGACTGGTTCTGTATACCCCCCCAGCACACACACAGGCTTCACAATCCTTCTGGGAGCCATAATCTTTTAACAAATGTGCATGTCTCTTCTGCTGCTGAAGTTAAAGAGATCATATTATGTCCTTTTCTCAGTTTATTTTCATTTTTGTGGTTTATTTACAAACATTTGCCGGTTTTATGGTCACGTTTGAGTGAGTGATGCTGTAATTATATGGCGGGGCTAAGAAATTTGATATGTGAAACCACACATCATTTTTAAATTATACAAAAAATGTTAAAAGCTTTTCAATATTACAGACCATAAAATTTTATTATTTTTAACACTATAGCTCACATACCTTGATGCTATCATGACCTTGAGTTTTTAAGTATATTTTTTGATGGTATGTTGTCTATTTCTGTGCCATTGTTCTATGTATACTGTCTATAGCATTTATGAGGATAAAATGAGTGTATTCTTTGAATTTTGAAGATAGTTGTGATAGTTTATGTTAACTCAACTTTATCATTTAATTTAAAGATTGACACAGTTTTCATAACTAAAAAATTGACAGAGTGCAGCAACCAAGAAGGAAAAAGTATCTAGTAACAGTCGCTTGCCCTTTCTCACGCAGTAACTCGCCATTTCTCATGCATCTATCACCGTTTCCTCCTCCACCAATTTTTGGCCAGTTTGGCGCCACTTTTTCTGGGTGACCCATGCCCAGGCCAACCACAGGTAACAGATTATAGTCTACTGTAGCCAGGTAAAACCAGGGCTCTGGGTAAAACTCACTATTAAAATTGTGATGTCCACCACTGAGGATAATGTTATCCAACCTTTGAAGGTGTTGCATTTCCTCCATGACTGTTTCTCTCCCCTGTGTGTGTGTGTGTGTGTGTGTGAGTGAGCTCCACCCTCAGTGAAACACAGACAGCAGAGGAGAGGAGAGAAACTAGCAAGACCACAAATGACAGCAAAATGCATTAGAGACTCTGACACTGAGCTACAGTGTACACATAAATTAAGTAAATAACATAAATAGACATATTTCTTTTCTTTCAGCAGGGGCAGGAAGGGAGGTCCCATTGGAGGGTGTGGCCGCCCCTCCAAGGCAATGGTAGAACATGCTGAGGTATAGCTGTGACATCAATATGTTACAAGTATAGTCCAAACGGCTCATTTAAAGGCACAGTTTCTGAATACAGGGCTGTGTTCATTTATCCAGTGTTCTGACCATTTTGATACCTTCACAGTATTTATATATCACCTATACCTACTTTATAATCAAAAAAGAAATGGAAATCTCCTTAAGCATAATTGGTCCCCTTTAATTCATAAATACAGAGAGACATAAGGTTGTATTTATGTTTTTATTGCCCAAAATTGCTGGACAAAAATAACTTTCTGCACAGAATTCTGTCACTAATTTAAATCCATAAGGTACCTCCTCCTTTCATCTGTGTTTATCGCAAATGAAATATCGTATGATATGGGCTACAGCGGAGCCGTGAAAGCCCAACCGTCATGATGCAGCAGCGGGTCAGAAAGTGGCTTTTCTGTGAAATCCCATTTTTCTTTGTAGTTGTGTTTGCTGTACAAATAGAGACGTACTCAGGAAGGGTTGTTTATGGGTGTTTCAATAGCAAACTTAGCTCTACTGTGAAATCTGATGTTAATCTTGAAGCTTGTTTTAAATGTCCCCTCAATTGTTCAAACATTATTTCTGATATTAATCGCCTCTTAGCATAATATTGTTAAGCCTGGTGAAACTACCCCACCTATTGTACAACACTGTTAGTTTTGAGAGGGGCCCATATTGATTTTTCCAAATATTTAGGCTAGTGTGTTAAATTGTTTGTATTAAATTGTATTATTTAATAAAACATTTCTATGAACAAACACATGTTGAGTTATCCAATTAGAGAGAAAAGCATTTGTGTGTGAGTGTGTGTGTATATCTGGTGTTTACATGCGAGTATATTTGTTGGTTGTGTTTCTATGCGCATTGTTTCTTTGCGTAGGTGTCTTTACATGCATTTGTGTAAACGTCCTCGCTTATGCATGTGTTTATGCACGTAAGCATGGACACAATTGCGCAGAACTTTGTGTATCCATGTCACACAAAAGCAGAGTTTCTGTTGGCGTCCTGCCTCTGCTCTCTGCCAGAATATCCACACACTTAATCTCTCGCTCTTCTTCTTCTTCTGCTCTCCCTCTCTCCTTTCTTCTTCTTTTTGTCTCCCTGCCTCGCATGCCAGCCCCTTCATCAAAGACAAGAATGTCTCTGAGCCCTGTGTAAAAGAAGACTCTTCAACAGCACACAAATAAACAGGAGTTGTTGTCATCATATTTACTTTCTGGCCTGGTACCAAAGACACAAACTTGCCTCTTCACTAAGCCATGATTTTATTGTTCCTCTTCATGTTTACGTCTCCGGCGAGGTTACGGTTAGATTCAAGGTTCTGATCAGCCTTTTATGATAAGCTCCGTCCTTGCGCTTTGGCCAGCAAGTAAGATAAAAGACCGTGTGATGGCGTATGCTAGTGAGAAACACAGACGAGCTTTGAAACAGCTTGCCATTTTCCTCCAAGCAATGACATAGCCGACAAGCAAAGCATAATTCAAAACACGATAAATCAACGCATATTGCAATGGGATTCCGATAAGAGGAAAAAAATGACTAAAAGCTTTATTCTCAGGCCCAGTGAGTTATGGACTGTCTGGTTTTACCAAGAGCAACGGTCTACATTCTGAATCTGTATAAATAATCATCGGGAAAATTAGGACTACTTGAGCATATAAGGTATCGGTCAAGGCTGTGAGCACCATATGTTTTCAAGCGACGCTGAAAAGCCCGGTGTTACGACCCAAGTCAGAATGTAAAGAAGTGTTCTTTTCACATGACGCAGCTGCAACAGATTCACAAAACATACAAACACCTGTTAATATTTTCCGCGAGCCAACGGAGGCTTTTCATTGGAAAGAGCAATAAAAGGATTCACTGCCTCGCAAAATCATGACGCCTGTCAAGCTGACATCTGAGTATCAGAAACATGATTGGGCCATAATATCTTTACAGCCAGCACAGGCTGTTACTATGTTCAGACACCTTCTTCTGTTTTTCTACAGATCCATGTGGGCTTTGTTACTCTTCCATTATCGTGATGGATCTGGATCCTCACTCAGTAGTGGAAAGTGACGTTGATCTGGTCAGCCAATACTTTATGTTAGTGGGATCCCACAAAATTATCAATTTTTACAACACAATGTAAAAAGACAAATCTGTAGAAACCATAACGGGGAAATAAAATGACATCAAAGAATTTTTTTTTTTTTAAAACGTGGAGTGTCGCCAGCTGATGTTTCTTTTTCCGTCTTATCTCGGCCCTCCCATCTATGAGCAATGGGTTATATGGGGATGAATAAGACAGGATCAGAGGCTCCAATCTTTCCAAACACTGCAAAAACAAACACGTCACGGCTCTAAAATCAGTCTATGTAAAAGCATCTATAAATAGCGTATACAAGCAATGAGTTTCCACGTGAAAAGATCTATCTGAAATCCTGTAAAATCTCTGCTAGGATGAAACCAGTTGTGGTGTGACTGCAGGGGGAGCTACATCATCTGAACACTTTATATTTATACCTATTCTGTAAATCACATGTACTCAATACAACTACAGATCACAAAGGACAGAGTCAGGCAGGAAATCCCTAACTCCACTCCTTAACCCCATTAGTGGATCTTATATGATCAGCCTATATGATTCCACTCTTTTTTCTTTTCTTTTTTTTTTTTGGATGATTACATAAACAGACAACAACATAAACATCCACTCATACACCATACACATATACATACACACAGGAAATACAGTGCATCCGTCTGACAACTAATCGCCCTTAATTGTGTGCTAATAGTGAAAGCAATGCATGTAGAGGGGGAAGGAGGAGCAGAGTGGGAGGGGAAAAAGGAAAATAAACAACAAGCAATAGGAAGGGGAAAAGGGCAATTTCAACTGAAAAAATATTAATGTAATCAAGGCAAATTAGTAAGTTTGGGATAACATTCCTATGGTGCGGTGTGTTTATTTTGCAAGCAAGTAATGGAAACTAGGTAGGGTTGAGGGAAGGCACAGAGAGCACAGGTCATATAGACTCACCCACCAAACTGCATGAATGCCTGCACTTTAATTGCTACTATTTTCTAAACTTTTACCCTTCTCTGTTTATTTGAGGATTATGTATATGCATTGTTGCACTGAGGCTTAAAAAAATAAAGTTCAAGTAAATAGCAAGCGATGGTTCTCACAATTGTGGTGGTAAAATGCACACAATTGTTCTTTTTCAATCAATCATGTCAGGGTGGAGTGTCTACAAAATTTGTTAAATTCAGGCCAAACAGCGGATACGCTTCATCGAGAAGTGTTTAGTCACCCTGACTCACATTCCCATTCAAATGCAATTGCGTAAAGGATGGTGATTTAGCTGAGGGAGCCGTCATTTATAGGCTGTGAGCACGTACTGTTTTGTTTGTGTGCCTGTGTGCTCGCATGTATACATTTCTGTGAAACTGTGTGCAGGCAGTATGGTTGACAATGTGGATGTGTGGGTGGGAGGGTGTGGGTGTCTCCGTCGGTTTTACTTGTCCCCTGTTAGCCGTGGCTGAGTGATGAGCAGTGAGGAGGGAGGGTCGAGACGGCAGCACAGAAACACTGTGATGCTTAACTAAACAAGATGTGCTTTAGGGCTTGAACTGTGCACCGTCCCTCATCTGACACACAAAGCGCACAAAGCTGTCAGGCACACACATAACGCACTTTTCCCAGTCCTCAATTACATACGCACTTCTGAGCACACGTGCAAAGACACCAGTGACTCCTGTTTATTGAGTCGGATGTTAAATTATCCTCCAGTGAGGAGTGCAGAGGTTCACAAGTGTTGAAACAGACTGTGCCTTGTGTGAAAGATATCCAAACACACGTCCAAGTTCCCTCTGGAGACGGTCCTGTAAGAGCTTGACCAGGCCACATCACAGACTAGATCGATTCTAGCTTCTTCTTATCCAAGAGCTACAACAATCCATCTGTGTACTGTGTGATGTGAAAAAAAGCAGTCTTCGATGAAAGTCCGTGGATTTATATTTGTCCAGAAGTCCAAAAGGTCCTGTGTGTGCAGATTTGTGTCCCCAAATACTAAATGATATTCATTCTATATATTAAACATTGCTGGATTCTGTAAATATACTTAGTTATCTGTGGAAATACATGACTGAGGGGTTGGATTTCAGCTGAAAATATATGTATTTTTCTTAATGGTAGGATTGAAGGTGGTCCAAGTTGGATGGCAGAACATCAAATGGAGTACGCAGTCACATAGCTCCCACTTGTGGTTAGACAAAATACAACATTCCCCGTACATATCACATACAGTAAGGCTTCACTAAAGAGTTTCAGTAAAGAACTTTTGTTGCCCCACGCCACAACAAACTCCAAAAACAAATGGCCGTGATGTAACAGAATCACACTTCCCATTATTCTTTGTATATCAGGACGACCTAACTCATGAGGGATCCAATTTTGGGAAATAGACCTCAATAAAAGTTTCACAATGTAGTCTTTTCAGTCAGCAGGGTCTCGTTGTCAAACAGCATAAACAAATATGACGTAACCGGACTGGTGTAAAGCACAAAAGTAACTCGTTGTCTATGAATAATGAGTGGTCACGGTCTCGGTTGGTTTGCCGTCAATTGGAGACAGATGTGGGAGAGAAAGGAGAGCATGGGTGGCGTAATCTGGGTCAACCTCACATGGGGAGAAACAAGCAAATCCAAACACAGTGGTCCTCTGCGAGCATTGTGTGACCTTTTTTTTCTGATAGCCATTGAGTCATGGTTCTTCACTGTGGCAGCTCCCAATGGCGACAACAGAGAATATTTGGTGTCAAAAATATCACACTGAGGTCAAGACTGACACTATATTTAGACAGTTTGTTTATTTTGAACAAAAATTAATTGTGTTTTCAGAAAAGTATACATTTATGCATAGTTACCCAGGTTATAATATGCATTATGATGTCTTAAATGCTAGATAAATCAGTATATACCACAAAAAAATGAATGTTAGCTAGTTAATGAATACTATATTGATGCCTCATAAAAACACAAATAGGAATACTGCAAATTTTATTCTTTATACCATATAGTTTTTCACCATACCATAAAATGCCTCATACAGAGAATATAAATAAACAGGCTAAATAAAATTAAATAAGGCATTACACATTCTCAATTTGGCAAAATCCACACCGTCGTAAATCCTTTGGCTTTGTTTTTGGCCAATATTAACAAAGTTTAACAAGATTTCATATTTTGTATCTCGGTCAACAGTCACGAATGAAACAATAATGCGTAACCATGACAGGTTCAAGATCAGTTTTGACTCCAACTCTTTAGGAATAAGACACCAGGCGGCTGTTAATGTTAATAATAGCTTTTAATATGCCAACACCTGCCGAACAGATGTGGGTGTGGTTAATGAAACTGTAGGGTGGCAAGCCTGAGTGTAAAACACATGGAATGATAATGATAGGTGATAAATGATATCTGTACACCATAAACCCCACTTTACCATGACACCTGCGCTGGTTTAGGCTGTCTTAAATGTCACAAAACAACACCATGTTCTCACAGTGTGAGGGCTTCGTTACATCTGTGTCTTCATCTTGTTGAGTTTGCACTGTTTTTGGAGCTATTTGAGTCATTTAAAGCTGAATATTGTTTGTAATAAAAAAATGACTGATCTGGAGGTATTAAACAATTTGGCGTCCTTGATAGAAACTTCAATGACATGAAGGTGTTGCTTGAGTTTCAAATGTTTGAAACCATATATGCTTTAATGTATTATTAGACAGAGTGTTGCTGCATAACATATGATGGTTTTTATCGGCTTGGATGAAGTTATCATTGTGAAACACGATGATCACCCGTTTTTTTTTTTCTTCTCAGAATTTCCAAGAGTTTTATTCACTCTGCATGAACTGAAATTCATTCAGTCAATACATGCTGTAAGAAGGCATTGTTTTCTCCCCAAAAAGCTTCAAGCTCCATTCATACAGAGGAATTTCTCAAATATTGATGCATGATTACCTCCGCCAGTTTCAATCACAATCAGATTGAGGTTTCAGTATCCAGCTGGGAAGTCAGAGATGGGGATCCACAACAGAGCCAGAAAGAACTGTGAGATGCTTTTCTTTTTTCTTTTTTTCTCTCTCTATTGGAAAATGTTCACAGGTCACTGTTCATGGGGTCAGTAAAAGGAGCTTTAAAATGTTTCTATTGGCATGGACTTGCATGTCAACAGGAGTTTGGCAGAACAAGAAGACGCTACACATTTCAGACCCAACCTATGAATCTACTCATACCCCAGGCTCCACAGTGCACCTGACCTGCAGGAGTTGGAGACGGAGGAGGAGAAGGAGTTCTTGATTTAACTACGCTTCCTTTCTCTTTTTGACATCCAGCCATCGCCCTCGCTCCCTGAGGGGAGCAGAAAGGTCACAGTGAAGCCTTTATTCTGGCTCAGGTTTAGCAACACACAGTTCTGGCCTCCAGGAGAACTCCTATTCTCTCTGGCACATGTTAAGACGCTCTATCATCCCTCTCTCTCTTATATTCTCCCATGCTCTCTCTTCCCCGTTCTTTCCTGTCAGATCTGTCTTCACAGGGGCTTGTAAAATTACCTGGCAAGAACAGCTTAAAGCACTGGACAGGACCAATGTCCCCAGTGTCCCACAAACCTTTACAAACTTTTTATTTTCATTAAAATGAAAAGTTGACTGAAAAGAGGTCCACGTTTCCGTGCCAAAGGGTCAATTATTACTGAATCGGCTGCAAAGTAACAAGGTGATTCAATATAAATTTATCCAATTCCAATCTTTTCTGAACGATGGGTATTAAATTTAATTTACTAAACATGTTGAAGCCATTGTGGTCCAAAGGGTGTGCATTTTTGTTTCCTCTTTCTTGGACAGGATTGTTGCTTCACAGTGGTTTCTGACTGTGTAGTGTTTGGGTAATTGTTTTCACTCTGTTCCCTGGCAGGACAACTTGTGAAGACACAAAAAGTATGGTTGAGTGGCCCATATTTTCAAACGGACAAACAATCCAAGTATTTTAGGCAATAAATGAAACGAATCTGTAAGAATATGAAATCTTACAATATGCTGTATAAATTGTGGACAGAGGCGGGAAAAAAAAAAAAATATGCAATGCAATCTTGCAGGGCATTTCCTCAGAAGTTTTCACATCATAATAGTTGACAGATTTGCAGACAGAGAGTCCACCTGCCATCAGTTAATTCCTTTACAAACTGTTTATTGTCTCAAGATAGTTGTGAAAGTTATTGAGTTATCAGAAGATGTTTTCTTGTAAAAGCGAATATTATGTTCCCTTTTGACAAGCAGCAGAGAACATTTTTACCTCTAAGAACTCGGATTTCATTGAATCTGTTGTGTTAAACCTATTATTATGACATCACTGGAAATTGATATATAAATAAATGAGCAGTCCATGTCTCTCCTTGGCCACAGCCTAAAATACGATCCTGCAATGATTTCTAAGTACACAGTAGTTTGTGAATTAGGCTACATCTGGTCCACGCCGCATATAGAACAAAGTTGGGAAAGTTAAACTGAATTTATCTCTCATCATTGGATCTCACATTTTAAGTCAGCCGTCGTCAAAATTAAATAAATACAATCTTTTGCTGAGAGAGAGCAAAGCCAAAAGATTAAATCCCACATATGTCTGAAACTCCCTCAACATGAGGTAGAGGGCAGTGTTGTATAAAAACCTTCAAGAGGTCTTCTCATCCACTGATCCTTGAGCTGTCATCAGGTCTAAACAGTCCTTATGTAGATTTAGATTCATATATAACAGACTGACTGGACCTTTCCATGGATATAACTAGCCATTAGACACCGGGTCAAAGATGTCCGTAGATGGTGGTGATTAAGAACACATGTAAAAAAGCAGGTTGGCTATGAAACTAAAGCTCCATGACAGCACTTGTTATGCATATGAAAAAAAACACAGTAATAAAATAAAATACAATGGCAACAAATGATGTGAAATGTTGAAAAAGGAAATTTAAAACAGACATGAGAGAGTGTAACCTTGAGAGATAAACTATGACAAAAGTTGCTTGATTAAAAGTTAAATTTGTATGCCGCCGATAATGGAAGCAACCGCAAAGCATCATTTTAAGTGTGAAAACAGATCTGAAATACCAGAGAACAAATCTAACTGTCTGGTATGAACACTGTCTACAAACCATCTCTTACATTTGTCTCTTTTTCACATTTTGTTCTGTATGTCCTGAAAAAAAAGATGAAATTCCCAAGGTGGTTTGATAGCCTGCTCCCCCTAAATAACTTTAGGGAGCATCCATCCATGATTTTAGCAGAAACTATAAAATGCCTCGCCGACAAAAGACCACAGAATATATCATTATATTTAATGTCTTTTTTTTTTTTTTTAAACTGTTAGTCGCACTCTTTAAAATGCATTTTTCAAATGGTGAAAACACTCTGATTTATCATTTGATTGTTGTAACATTTTAACGTCAGACTCATTCATCAATTTGAAATGTGGCAACATTATCCTCTTTTTTTTATTATACATTAAAATGCTAACATTATTCAAAATGGGAGATTTTATTTAAGAGGTATCATTAGAATGTCATAAAATCTGATGTTTTATTGCAGAGTTCTGTCTGAAATTTTAAAAGCATAAGTGTTATAAATTTTGTGTAATTTGCACTATAAAATTCTCATCTTTCCACTCTAAAACAGTGAAAAAAAAAAGCGTAAGAGATCTGAACAGTGTGTCTTTAAGCAACATTTTCAGTGTCATGCTCAAGGGTGAATTTAAAGCAACAAAAACAGTGAAGCTGATCACCACTAATGTCTTTGGCAGTCAGTTCTGTAACAAGCCGTGTACACAGCATCATATTTCCTCGTACTTGTTTGGCAGTTGTCTCTCATTTCGTGGTTGCAAAACATCTCTCAGAAAGCCCCCGGGGGAGCCCATGGTTGGATTAGATACATGAGAAAGCCACCCAGGCTTCATCATCACATTATACAACACTCAACGAGCAACGTCTGGTTCAGCTCAATTCAAAGTGAAAGTGATGCGGACCATTTTCTCTCTCCTGGAGGGAACTTACGTGGAAGAGAGTAGACTAGGGGTGGTGGTGGTGGTGGAGGTGGTGGTGGTGGTGGTGGTAAGGGGGGGGGGGGGTGGTACGGGGGGGTTGGTTGTGGTCAGAGCACAGCCATGGGAAGAAGAACATGGAAAAATTTTGGAAGTGAAGTACATCCATCCACAAAAATCTTGGAAGTGAAGTACATCCATCCATGGAGGTGACAAGCAAACTGAACAGGACTTTGGAGGACAGGATGATTATTCTAGAAAACCACAATCTGATCCCCAGACCTTTTATGTATGACACTCACACACAGGAAAAACATTTAACAAACACCCACACATATGCACACAAATCAGAGAAATAAGAGTGGAAACTCACATTACTAGTGTTAGAGAGATATTCCAATTCTTCTCTCGAGTAAAAGGAGCTTTTTTATTACAAGTAAAGATCCTGCATTAAAAAAAAATAGTGAAAGGGAAGCAAAAGTACTCATTATGGAGAATGATATCACATTTTTATATATATTAGATTATTGCTTGTTGATGTCTATTACTATTATTTTGTTTGTTTATGGATAGGTCTGAACATTAATTCAATATTAATGTTTACCAACTTTTGGTAGGATCATGTTGTAATAATACAAACATACATTGTTTTACAAAATTCTGTTGTCCAGATTATTCTGACTTCAGCCTAATTTTAATTATAAGCAAACAGGCAAAAATTACTAAAAAGTTCCACGAGAAAGTTTTTGACATTTTTTAAAGATTCTTTTTTTTCTCTTTTTGTTGGCATTTTGCCTTTATTTGACTTTGATTTGTCACATTGCTGAGAGAGACAGGAAACAGGAGAAAGAGAGGGATATGACACAACAAAATTCCCCCAGCCGGACGTTACAGTTTTAGTGTATGCCATGTGCCTTTAACTCTCCGACAACAAGCGTGCACTGACTTTGTAATGTGCTAAATTTGTTCACAACTGGAAGAGTACTGTCTGGGGACTCTGTCTAAAATTAGAAGAGATCATTGACCGTAAACACTTTGTTCGGGTGCCAGGAATACATATTTCTTGTAAGAGTGCAGGATTGTTGTTTTTCTTGCAATTACATGATAACAAAATGAATTGTGGAATCTGTTGATTTATATAGTGTATAAAGAAGAGTGTTGTCTCATGTAATTCACCATAGTGGAACACATTACACCCCTCGTCCCCACATGTTTGTGTACTTTTGGTCTGGTTTGGTGGTCTATTTTTCATTGTTTGGGTTAGACCCCCTTAGTTCCAGTTAAAGGAAATCTTAGTGCTGCAGAATACAAGGATATTTAACACAATAGTGAGTTTCCAACTTCGTAGCAACAGTTTAGGGAAGACCCTTTCCTGTTTCAACATGACAACACCCGCGTGCATAAAGAAACGATTTGGTGTGGAAGAACATCACCGGCCTGCGCAGAGCCCCGACTTCAACCCCATCCAACACCTTTGGGATGAACTGGAACACTGATTGCCATCCAGGCGTTATCGCCCAACATCGGCGGCCGTCATCACTGATGCTCTTGTGGCTTAATGGGAGCAAATATCTGCAGCCGGATTCCAAAAATGTTGTGGAAAGTCTTCCCAAAAGAGAGGAGGCTGTTACAGCTGCAGATTAATGCCCATGGTTTTGGTTCAGCTATACCATATGGGCGTAATGTTCAGATGTTCACGTACTTTTTTCCTTCTTCTATTCTATAAGCCTGTTATATGTTTTCTGGGTAAAATCCAGTGGAGGTAAAGTCGAAGAGAAAAAAAAATGGAAATACTCAAATGAGGTTTGTGGTACAGTACCGTACTTTGGGCAAAAGCACTTTCCACTGCTACACAATATGCAGTAATGCACACACACGCAAAAACACACTTATCACACTTATCCAACATCACACAATACCGCAAGATCCGGGCACACACCTTCATCTTCTTTCTCACTTTCACCTTGTCAAATTAACAGTGTGCTATGAAGAGAGGGAGCAGCAGCGGTGCCGGGACGATGTTGGAGAGCTTGATTGAAGGGCTTCCGAGAATTCTCTGGCTTTGTTGTGCAGCTCCCCCAGCGCAGCAGCCGGAGGTAATGGCTTTAGCAGGGGCAGGTACACAAAGCTCCAGTGGCCACAAACCGGAGCTGGACAAACTTTACTGTTGACATCTGGAATTTCTTTCCTCCCCTTCATTTTTATTTTCTTCCTTTCTTTAACTTTTTGATTGAGGGCTGACTCACTCGGTACAGTATCTATCATCGTAAAAGCGTCAGCCAGCTAAATATAGACATTTGTTTTCTTGTGCCTATTCTGGCACTGCATATTTTACCACACATGATATCATGCCCTCCTCTGCTGTTGGCTTGACCGCACACTGAACCCCTATAGAGTTTCACTGGTATATGTACACACGGGGTAATTATCATAACGGAGGCTGTCACTGCCAATTTATCTCACATCACAGATACTTTGTGTCTTATCATACCCTCGTCTGCTGTGGCTTTGACAGGGCAGACAGCGCATTAACCCTAACATTACTCTGACTAAAGCCCAAAAGTTTTAGTGCTCAGACATTGTCATTATACAGTGGGAAATGTCACTGCCAATCCATTACATGCTTGGACTTGTCTCACTTGAAAATGCAGCTCTCATTGTTTCCACTGCAGTGATTGCACCTATAATTCGGTGTAATACGTATATATAGATTTTTTTTTTTAATGAAGCAGAATCCTGTACAAATTTTTGTCATATTGTTTACTGTCTCTTTATATATTGTCAAACATACCAGGAACAGCAATGTCATAAATCCTAAAAAAAGTTCCAGCACAGTTCCAGTGAGGCATTTGTTTATCAAGACTTAAAGACATGCTAGCAGCTCTGTGAGTCTGTGCAATAGTGTTTTGAGCTAAAAATGTTAATGTTAGCATGCAAACTTGCTCACAACAAAAAATGCTAACATATATACATACATATTTCTATCAATACATCCGATAATTGTCAAGACATTTCACTTAAAACCACAAGTGGTGCTCTAGGAAAATTCAGGGGATCACCACAGTCTTTAGGTTTCATCCTCTGAGACACACACAGCACCAGCATGGCTAAAAACTTAAAACATAACTTTATTTTTGCTTGACCCTGGGAAGTAGTAATTTGACAATATTCCACTTACTAGCTCTTTCTGGAGCTTTCACCTGAAACAAATGGTCCTCATTGGCATATTGGCAGTTTGCTCTCTTGTTATTGTTGGCTTTAAAGATAAATTCTTTCTTGACCTTGAAACATGAACTCAAATGTCAACAGGTCCACCCTCAATGACAACTAAGCAAACACCTTCAGCCGATGAAGACTGTGTGATCCTGTTGAAAGCTCTAGAAAAAAGCTAGTGAATAGATTCTGAGCTCACATTCAAAGGTCAAGATATAATTAATAATGATCAAGATCAAGATATAATTAATAAAAAATAAATATATATATATATTTTATATATATATCATTTACACTAAGATGAGCAACAATAACTGAGCAAACCATTTGATACAGGTGAAAGCTCCAGAAAAAATAGTTAAGTGGATCATTAGTTGAGATTGCTTTGTCAAATGGGTAAAGTTAATCCCATTTGGAATAAAAAAGTTTACGATTAAACTGATATTATTTTGTGCAGAATGTGCATGGAATTTGGTTTATACCGCTTTTAGGTCATCACAATTTCACATGTGAGGTAAATGTAGACACAAAAAAGTCCACAGAGAGACAAACAGGATACTGCTAAGACAAAACCCCACCTCTCTCATCCATATGGGTTCCTCCCTGCATCCCTCCTTTTACAGGAATCACATGAGGAAAGCTAAAAAAAACAACAACAAAACAAACATAAATCACAACGTCTTTTTGCCTACGTCACAGCTGGTATAACGTTTTTATATGTATGTGGATGTGTGGTTGGAAGATGGTCTATTTAAGCTTATTGGGTGCGGTGTTGGCCTCTTTGCTTGCTCATGCATGTTCTTGCTGTCGTCTTCCTCGTGTGTGAACGGCTTCATTCCTCTGCGCAGCTAAAACTCAGTGAGCATGAGGGAGTTGGTGCCCCTGTGCCTTGCGAGTGTAAACCCCAAAGAGTTTGTGATTGAGGAAATGTTTGGCCTAGTGAGCTTGCTCCCTTTTGAGGTGTTTGCTAGCCAAGGCTGATCCTGACTGCCCTCCAGGGAGCGCGCTCAGTAGGCCTCTTCAAAGAGTCCCAGCTCCCAACGCAGGAAGTCCAGCCCTGTGCTGCTTGGAAACGAGACGAGGCAGACAGGAAGGAAGGTAATCCATGAACACGTAATAGTGCTACTGTCCACACAGCTACACACACACACACGCACACACACACACACACACAGACGTACAAGCATATCCGATCAGCCCTTCCTGACACCCACAGAAACAGAGGTACTCCTTGGACCCCACAGACATTTAGCTTGATTTATCTCGTGTTCCATGCTGTTAAATAGCCAAGGTGATCACAAGCAGCTCGGTAGATGATTCTGGTTTCCTGTATTGCAGCTGTGTGCGTGTGTGCAGAAACTGTAAAGGTCACTGCAGAGAGCAGCTTTGCCACAACAGCAGATTCTTACCTTCTAAAATACCCTGAAATTTGAATGAAATTTGGTATGCACTATCAAAAATGATGGATGGGAGGTTAGTTTTTTGGATCCGGATTGATTGTCGAGTTGGCGGTGGCAAAAGCACAGAAGCATATCAATTGCACAATATTGGAAACAAGTGAATATATGATTTTTCTTCACGGCAATAATGCTGCTTCCTGCTGCTAAGCTGTTTCACACAAGACTTACCTTTCACAAAAAGATTGATGACTAGCATTGTGTGTAGCCTTTGAATAAGATAAACAACTATGATTTAACATAAACGTGCGTCTTATTAAATGCAGGTATCTGGAAATTATAAAAGCCACTAATCCAATCATTGTCTAAAAATATATATAAATAAAAAAAAAATCTGTTTATTTGGACAAAAAGTCCACAAGGAGATGATCTGACTCTTATATGAGGGAAGGTTCAGGCTTAATTCAGCTGTTCCAAGTGAAAACCACTAGAGAGCAGTCTTCAATTGATTTTCCATGAATGAAGTATTAACTCATCCTGTGGCCCACAGCTGAGTGAGAATGTGGCTGGAACAAAAACTTCACGCAGTTGCCAATGAAATCAGTAGCCTGGCTTCCATTGTCAGACCCAACCTGGCCCTGTTCATATTATACAGTGTGTGGTGATATTGTGGCAGCAGGGAAATTAGTTTTTGTGGTGTTGTGTCAATGAAGTAAAGATTAGCTGTTTTCATTTTTGTAATGACCTAACATGGAAGGTGAAGCCTTATAATGTGAGACAAGGTAACATGTTTGGTTTCAGTTAGCTGAGAGTCAAGAAATTCTACTTATCCACTGCAGTACAAGAAGAGAGATTTATTTTTAAAAAACCACCACATTTTGGTACGTTGTCAGAGTGAGTTCACTCCCAAGTCACGTATCTCACAGATTTTTGTTTAAAAACATTGTAAAAACTGAAAATATTTGGCCATCAGTTAATGCCGCCAGCTGTAAAGAAAACCAAGAAGAGGAAATTTTAGATGTATTATGTCACATTTTGCATCAACTCAACAAAATCCTCACTAGAAAAATGTTCTTCCTGGCTTTCTTTTATTTAATCCATTTTTAGCCTTTGATAGCTCACTAAAAGACAGCACTAATGCATCTGAATCTTTTCATTTCACTAAAATGAAAAATGCCTCAGTAAGCTTCATAAGACTAATGTTGACTGAGGGCTGAGAAACTGTCTATCAAAGACCAGGTGGGATTATGAACAACAAAAAAGCCCTTAGAGATTGCTCTTTTGTATTTCACCCTATAATGTAGTTAAATTTGCATCTAATTTTCCCAAAGTAGCAATATTTTTGTGTAAACAGACGATCATATGACAAACACACGCAGCCATGACCTGCTCAGCACCAATCAGCAGCCAACATTAGCAACTAGCTGGTGAACATAGTGGAGCATTTAGCCAGGGGTGGATAATAACTCATAACGAGTAGGTTTCTCTTTTTTAGGAATGGTAACTTTTCATGTTCTTCTTTGAAACTCAAGTATTTTTGAGGGCCTTACTCTACTTTAGTACTTCATACCTTTGTTACAACTAGCCTGTTGTCTACTAAACATTTTACAACATTAGCCGAAATGAGTTGTCATCCAAGCAGCGTGCACGTGGTTACGCAGGACAACTTTAACAAGTTTCCCTTGTGGTAAGAGACATGTGCTTGAGCCAGATAAAGGGCCTGGGGGAAATGCAAAAATTGAGAAAATCAGGCAAATACCTTTTCATTTTAAGGTTTGGTTGCTCTGCTAATTTAACTCAAGTCAAGTAACTGCACACTGTGCCACTGGTGGCCATGTTGGAAAGCAGCCTGCATCGACTATTCACAAGCCAGCTGAAATACTTTCCCTTTCCATTAATGGCATATTAAAAGCATATTTAATCTATGCAGCAAAAATGTAGGCTATACACTGTATAAATATCTAAGTCAGGTGACCATTGGATTTACTGTGATATAAAAACAGAATCATCTTGTTGTGCAGAGCATGGCTTTCTTATGATGGAAATTAGCCTTTCTCTAGTTCACATTTGTTGCTGTTTGTTATATAGTGATGACCGATGGTAAATTCATTAAATTGAATGTCGCTGGTGAAACTGATCTTGGCTTTCACTCGGTAGGCTACCAGTTGTTATTTATTCAGGAAACAATCGTTTTTGAGAGGCATAGGAAGAGAGCACATATGGCCGGACAGAACAGTCCTGTTGGGCTTTACATGTGGCGCACAGGTCTCCCTCTATATATATAAGTTTACCCTTCTTCATTCATCAATGGACTGCTCTAATGTTACTGCCACAATAATTCTTCATGTTGTAAAGATTATGTTCATAGATGCTTTAAGAATAATCGTATTGTATTGGGTGCCTGTGCTATTGGAGAAGGCAAATCCTATGCAGCACCCTTCATATCAAAGCACCCATATCAAGATAACAACAGATAGGCTAAAGATAACAATAGTAGGATAGGCAGCTAGCAGGTATCATATTTTAAAGCGATATTATTGATACCTTCATATTGATAAAAGAGATAGATAATTGTTTTAAACACAAATAACTAAATTAGAGATGATCAACATGCAAATCAAAGTGCATTCCCTATAAATAATCACATTACACATTGGTTGTAACACTTATTTTTCCAAAAAGAGACTTGAGACTTTACTTGGACTTGTATAAAATGACTTATGAAGATCTTTGTCCCACACACGCTAAGCGATATTAAAACACAAAGTAATTTGTACTTTTAGTGGTTTATTGACCACTTTTACTTTTATACTTTTACTTCAGTAGGTTTGTAAAATGGTCATTTTTACTTTTACTTGATTTTTTTTATGGGAGTAATTGTATTTTTACTTGAGTAAACATTTTCAGTATTCTACTCATCACTACATTTAGCACCTAAAGAGCCAGATATTTCTGTGAAGAGAGTTAAAGGCCAAATCATCCTTTCCATGTCCGTGTGGCCGCAGTTGGTCAGCGTGATGTAAAATTTGTCATCCACTCCTGTCTGCGTGTACCCCTGGGAACTACGCGCAGCTGGAGATTTGAGACCATGCAGACTATACATGCAATCGTGCCAACTGCGCATGTGCTAGAAAAGCAAACAGGAATACTTGTCTCATCTACTGTATGAACTATTAAGCAGATTCTTTTCTCTTTTTTTTTTTACTTTTTCTTGTTTTCGGCAATATACAGAACAGCAACGGTTTAAAGGCTTATCAGATAAACACTACGCAGCGGTTTGTAATATTCACAGACTGGATTTTACAACTCTGGGAACTTATCACGGCTGCATTCTTGTTTACTAGTGCGCACATATGGAACGCGTCTGTGTCCGCAGACCCCCGATTGTAGTATTTATGGAACTGTGTGTGCATCCATGGTGAGTCCACAGCTGTCTTCGGATGCAGAACACCGAAACCATGAATTGGCCTTAAAAACAGAGCTGACGGGACAGTGAATGTTGGAGTTATTCATCATGTGGACACAAACACGAAAAGATGAAAATATATCAACAGGTGCATTTCACATCCACCTGTTTTGTATTTTCCATTTATGCATAAAAGAAACTCTGAGAGGAAATGATGAAAACTCCAAAAAATGTCTCAATAACACAAAAAAGTATTTAGGCTTGGCTGAGATGGGAAAGTTGTCATATCAATAAAAGCAAAATATGACTAAAAATAACTCTAATAGCAACAGACAAAAACATTAGATTTGTGTTGACTGATGAAAACACTGTAACGCTCCACAAATGAATACATGAAGCAAACAGAAATGTCATATTTCCATCATCTTTTCTCTTTTTCATTGTTTGACGTTTGACTGGCACTCTTTCTCATTTCACTCACTTCCTCTTAAATGGTTTCATGGCCTCGACTGGAAATATAGCACCACTGACTGTTTATCTTGACGAACCAACCAACTACAATTATTTTTTTTAAAGTGATGAACGGAAATGTGTATTATTTCAATTTTTATTTTGCTGATATTGTGGAAATTCAGTTAAAATTTGTACTAAAATTGAATGGAAACCTAGCTACTGTTGTATTTACAGCTTGGTTCTACTCGTTCCAAGTGGCCAAAAATCAGTTAATGCAGGTTTACAGTGACCTGCTGACCGACATTGCCCTTCTCACCCCCATGCTCTAATGTTTACTTTTCGGAATGATCTTGACAGATATATTGTGGTATAAACTGGCTTAAACCTGTCGGATATTCCCTGAAAATCTGACTGGACCTTCTGTGGAAAAATGGTAAACAACTTCACAATGTGAGATGATGAGAGGCCAAAGCCTTAGAGAGCTATAATATTCCCTCACAATAGCAAGAAACTGTTGCCAAACACCTGATTCCAATCATATGTGATCATATGTGATTATTAGCACCTGTGGGTATCCCTCCTACCATTTTTTTCCTCCTACACACGCATGCACGTGTAAAAATGCCGTAATACTCCCAGACAATACGTTTTCAGAAACAATCAGCAGATAGTTTGCAGATTATTCCTAGTATTGGAATAATATTGGAGTAAATAGTGTCTATGATGGATCTGACACCAAAATTTCCAGAGAATTTATATTAAAATCTGAGCCAAATCTTTGCAACAGGACCATTAGTGAAAATGCTGAGAAATGTTCAGCTCTGCCCAAGCATTAATGAGCCCTGATCGCATGTACTGTTCATCGTTGCTTTAGAATGCTGTATTTTCATTTTAACATTAATAAAATGCCACCGATTTCATTGCCTGGTTTGCCCAACATGGTGGCTGTGTGGTGATGTAATGGATCCTTTGTAGTTAGGATGTTATTCAGTAACCTTACATTTGAAGTTATTAACAACCACAAAATATTTGACAACTTTAGCACAATTTTAGAATTTTCTGCATCTGAATTAGATTTTATTTTGTCAACATATATGGCATTAATACACATTCCTCCAACTAAGTCTGGATCCTGTGATATGGTTTAGCTATGTCAACAGCTTTGGTTAAAGTTAAGCAACTACAATTTTGGTTATGGTTATGGGGTTTGGGTTAGGAAAGCATTTTGGCCATAGTTGAATGACAAACTTGTTGCTCTAATCAGTGTGTTTCAACAAAGGATGGAATGACTGTATAATGTGAAAGGTGTCACTTGTGGGGATGAACCCACAGAGAGTTATCACCCAACTGCATCTCAACTCAAGGGAATTATTAGCGCCTTTCAGCTCTTTGTGTTGGTTTTCTCACCTTCATCTTTGTTGTTTTGATTCAGTCTCAGCTCTTTTGTGCATAAAAATAGTGCTCTTTCATGCAGAGAACCTAAACACCATCCCACTTGAATTTTAAGAATCCCTCTTCCCTCCAGAAGAACTGGCAGCACCCTTCTGTTTTGGCCAGCAACCTCAAAATCCCATCCATTTGTCAGAACAGCAGTCAATCACTTTGCCAGCAAAACTAATGACTTTAGGTGATGCTGTTGGCAAACTTGAGAGTAAACGACACACCATCCTTTTCACTCACGGCTCCATTTATATGGTCTTTTGCGTATTATAAATGGTTATTATAACAGGTTGGGCATGAATAACCCCGTCCAGCTCTTCCACAGTCTTCCTTGTTTACAGCAGACCTCAATAATAAGGTATACTGTGTGGTTCACTTAAGCTTAAAAACATCTCACATCTCACTGGACAGCATAATTACACGCTGTCACTTTGAAATTGTACATGTTAGCTTTGTATTAATAATAAATCAGTCTGTGGTTCAAATGCAGAAATATTGCTTCTCAGAAAAAAAGCTTTTAAAAGCCAAACATACAATGAGCTCATAAAAGATGATGCAATGAGCATTAAATAGCCGGCATTGTTGGAACAGTTACAATATGAAAATACTCCTCACAGTTGAAGGCCGTGTGACCTTGAGGATGTGAGTTTCTGCTGCTCCTGTGCAGGTGTGGAAGATCCTATGCTTTAATAAGAGAATGAAAGGAACAGTTCCTCAAAATGTTTTATTTTTGCTTTTTTATTTTTTTACATTACTCAATTACTCAATTGTTAAACATGATCAATATTCCAAAACTCGAATGTGAATGTTTGTAAAAATGTTCCCTGCAAGACAAAAGGCAAAGCTTCAGCCTGCTATGACAGCTTCATATGTTAAGTTACATCTACTTCCTCCTCATGATGTAATCTGTTCCATAGTCTTTGTTGCTAAGGTTGGTCCATGGGTTGCAGTCATAGATTGTAAAAAAAATATGGACATAGTCACTGTAACATCACCCATTGGTTTGTGAACCACCATTTTGAAGTTTAGCCATTTGACTATCGCCATCTTGGATTTGACAATCACCACATTCGGTTTTTGGAGCCAGAAGACGAGAGGTTTGAGTTGACCATAGTCCTAGCTGCTAGCTTGGTTAGTACGGCACAATTACAATCTATGGTTAACAATGCTAATGCTAATGCTAATGCTAATTTCCGCTAGTGGAAAGCAGGCCTAAAACCATTAAAAGAAAAATATTCTCACTCCTGCAATGGCTTCACTTTTTTTATTATTTGTCTGCATAACCTACTGAACCACCAGAAGTCTGCTGAGGGAGTCCAGGAGTTGGCCAATCAGAGCAGAGTGAGCTTATCAGGAGGGGGGCCCTTAAAGAGACATGAGCTAAAACAGCCTGTTTCAGACAGAGGCTGATGTGAGTGGCTGCATAAAGAGTCAGTATAAAACAAATAAGGAGTTTTCTGAACTGTAAATCATGCAAAGATATTTCACTAGAGCCCCCACATGTAAATATAAACCAGGAAATGTGCATGATATTCTCCTTTAATGCTCTAATTTAACAGAAGATTACACGCTGTCATTGGGTTCCTGGCTTAAACAGCAGGAGTGAAAGAAACCAGCCTTGTTTATTGGCTCCTATCTGTCTGTCAGCTGGTCAGAAGAAGTTACACAATCATGCAATCATAGACTAAATTACTGATTGCTGAGAAGTGATTCTTGGGAATTAAACTATTTGCTTATAATGTTCTTCATCAAGCCTCTTTGCTTTTCTGTCCTCCTTCATTCCCTCCCCCTCCCATCCATTCCTCTCATATTTATCCCCCATTTGTCCCCAGGACAGTAGCAGAGATAAGGGGGCTCCCACAGTCCGGTAAAACCCAGGTGAACATGGGGTCACAGGGGGTCAACACTGTCAGACACAAGAGACTGATGGAGGGCCTTAATCCTGCCAGTGTCACGGTGATGGATCAAATGAAAACACACACACACTTACGCTCACACAGGTTCACACACATTCATGCAAAAAATGTGTGTTGGAAGTACTAAGACATGGACGTATGACAACAATACACCATTTTACATTTTGCATACACTAACTCACATATATAACTCTCTATTTTTCTCCATTTTACACTCTCTCCCACACTCAAACGCACAGACTCTTACGCACATACCCGGTACTAGACTGACAGAAACAGGTTGTCGGCAGGGTGAGGGGAGATGTGACGCACGTCCAACTCATTTATCTGCAATTTGCGGTGTGTATGATTGAGATAGAGTTCACATGCTCCCAAGCCTCTCAGACAAAGGGGTTTTCTCTTAAACTAACACAGGCATAGCAGAAAGGTTCACATTCACTGTATTGTGCAATTCACTGAAAGATATCACATTCATCTTGAGAAACAGACGGTCCAACATATCCGTTCTACTTTATTTTATCTGACTCTCTAAAGTAATTAAAGGATATTCTAAATCTGGTGTTATATATTTTTTTATTATTGTTAACATTAACCAACCAAAACCACTAATGTATTAGTCTGTCTTTCAATACTTTCTGACTTCACAAATTTAGAGTTTAGTTGGGGTTTTTTGTTTTTTTAAAGTTGGGCACTAGTTTTTAGCAAATGTCACTCGATCATGACTAAATAGCACTTTTTGTGGGGACTATTTTCAGCTGTGGATGAAAACACATTTGGTTTGCTAGTGAGTATTTCCAGCAGCAGGATGTTGTATGTGGGATCAACTCAAAGTAAACCACAGTGTGTGTGTGTTCATAGTAATGTCACCCATTGCAATGATGATGGGATTTCTTGACAACACACACAAAAAAAAAAGAAGTATCCTTATCCATTCGGTAATGTTCAAAACCTGTTTGTATCATCTTTAACATTCACAAAACACATACATACACATATAGACACCTTCTATCTCTTTCACCAAGACACGTGAACACGCACTAATGATGTATATTTTCTCAGCGCACACACAGACACACACTCTAATTTATACTGACACACAGATGGCCCCTGCTCTGACCACAAATGTAGTGTAACCCCTGCTCCCTGTGGTGCGTCCAGGGCTCCGACTGCCAGTAAAAGCAAGGGATGCTTCATGGCTCAACAATTCGCTGGGTAAATGGAAAGGGTTTGGTGTGTGACCTCAAACACTCTCCTTTCTGTCTCTCTTTCTCTAGCCCACTCTCTCTTTTCTCTTTCATTCTGACCACTCCTAGTTTTGTTGGCTTTCGTTTAATCTCATCTGTCCCTTGTCCTCTTTTTATGTCTTTGTGTTACTTTCTTTCTGTCCTTCGCCTTTTGGGGCCAGTGGACGTTATGATCTTCTTCTTTTTTTGTTAACTTTTTTACTGTTTGTCTTCTACTCTTCTCTATTTCCTTAAATGATTATGTGGCATTCGACGTGTACAAAAGAGGAGCAGATTATATTCTACTATCCCAAGAGTGTTAGTGAGTGATTGTAGCTACTTTTTACACTTTTAAAAAATATTGGTCTGTGATGTTTAAAGACTTTCTTCTTAACCGACCCTTTTTTGTCTTTCTCTTGCTTCCTGGCTATGACATAGCCACCAACCAAGGTCCAAAACAAGTTCTGTCATTCTCTAAGGTTCACTTTTTAATCATATTTTTCCCTTTCCCCATTTCCTTTTTTGCTCTTCTTCTCTCATTGTCTCTATCTCTTGATCTATCTATCTCTATCTCTCTCTCTCTCTCTCTCTCTCTCTCCCTTCTTGGTAGAGGTGTGATCCACCTCCCCCTCTGTCTGAGGTCAGGAGCAAAGTGAGGACACAAGGAAGGCAAACCTCAGCTCACAAATATGAGCAGTATGAAGAAAAACTGTGCATTTCTGTAAAGTCTGGTTCAGTGGGTTTATTGGGTAACGGATACGCTGAAATTGAGTCCAAACTTTGGTTTAGCCAAAAAGGTTTTAATGGTATTAGAGACATTACTTCATGGGGAAGTGGGTTCTATCATGAGTAGCCTGCCGAGATTAAAAATCAGTGATCAGAAAATTGAATAATTACATCTTTGCTATGTGACTCCTGTCACCGACAATTGCTACTGCTGTTTAATATCTCAGACATAATGAGTAGGAAGAGCTCCACACAGGAAACATAACACATTATACAGAATAAAAAAGGCACAACCCCTCAGTCAGTGTTTTCAATGAGAAAAAATTAGCTTGTATTTTTGAAATATGGCTCTGAAATTCCATATTGTGTTTCGGTAAAGTGAGAAAACCTCAAGAGGTGTGAGAGCCTGCGTAGCCAATATCAAATTCAGTACTCCTATCAGCTCAATGTTAGGGAAAGTCCAGTTAGGTGGATTTGGGTGTGTAGTATTATTACACACACATACACACACACACACACACACACGGGTGCGCGCACACGCATGAACACACACACACACACACACACACGCTTACACAGTCATAAAAACAGAGAGAGAAAGAAAGACTTTTTAGATTGGAGAGGACAGGCAGGGATCAGGGGTGCAGAGGGAAAGGGTTAGGGTTAACTTTCCTCTAAAGGGTGTCAAAAAAGGAACTAAATTGGGTGTCAGAAAGCACTAAGGAGCTGGAATAAGTCGGGGTCCCCAGCTCCCATGTGGGTGGGTGCTTGCTTTATATTTTACAGACAATGTCCCTTTAAAAAGCCCCACGTCTGGAAAGCCCATTAGATGTGCATATAAAATTTCCCCCGTGATTAATAGTTGATGAGGCAGGGTTGGTTGGAGGGTACTACCAACATGTGGCCGGCAGGGCTCCTCCTCTGCAATCTCACGTTACACTCCATAAACTTGCCACTCTTTCCCACCTATACGTTTAAAAAGGAGGAGGGCTCACTTGTCAAGAATGCCTTAGAAGAGTTGTGAAAACAGCCAGCCCGAGAAGGGGAGTCATGCAGTTGCGGATGCAGTTCTCCTACCAAGCCACAAGCCAGTCAGATCAGTCAGAGAGAGAGAGACAGAGAGAAAGTGTGTGAGAGTGTATCAGGACCAGAGGCTCTAAAGGACGTCACACACACTCCCAGAGAGAGAGGGAAACACGCTGTCACAGGAAGGCGTCTATCCTCACGCGTTCTGGGCTGTGGAGGAGTCAACAGCCTCTGCCAGAAGTGAGTATTCCAGAGGTTGGATGCAATGAAACGATGATGTGCATTTAGTCAGCTGAACTGGATATTTCTCAAGAGTGACAAAGACACTGATTTCCCACCGTAACTTTCTTTCTGAGGAGGGTTTTTTTTTTTTAAACTCCTCAACACGGAAAGAAGACTTGTAATAAGACGCTATTCAAGAGTGTGTGAAGGTTTTTGCATCACCATGGATCAGCCAGCCAGCAGCTGCATGCGGAGCGCCCATCCCAGCAGCCCGATCTGGGGTTGCATGAGGAACCCTCACTCAGGGGTCCCAGGAGCCAATCTGCAGTCGCCCTACCAGCAGGCCCCTTTCTCCCTCCACCAGAAGCCCGAGTTCCTGGCCTACACAGACTTCTCCAGCTCTTGCCTGGTGCCGACTGCGCCGCACGCAGCCTACCCCCGTGACGACAGACTGTACCAAGAGAGCCCAGGGGGTTATCAGAGAGTTGACTGGCAGTTCAACCCCTGCGAGACACGGGTGAGAGCGTCCGAGGCCTGCCCGCCCGTCGTCACCCCCGCAGTAGTAGGTGGCAGTGGGGTCGGAGGGGCGGGCGTAGGGCCTGAGCTGGACAGTGTAGGGGGAGAACGGCTGCCAGGTGCCGTGTCCGGATGCCTGGAGGGAGAATATTCGCCCCAGAGCGTGGCATCAGCCGACTCAGACAAGAAGAGCTCCAATAAGAGGAAGAGAGATGTCACAGGTGAGTCAAGGCGCGCTGGGACAGATGGGAATCAGATGGGGTGTGCTGGTTTATGGGAAAATGAGAACATCCAAAAATTAATAACAGGAGGCTTATAAAAAAGAATACAGTAATAAAATGCACATTTGGGAGTATTGTAAATGATAGTGGACATTCTTCCTTTCCTAGTGGTAGAAATAGTGGTGGAAATATATTGGAAAGATGGGAGGAATTGTGAAATATGCCAGGGAAGCAGCTCAACTCTTGATCTTGCAAATTATATTAATTTACTTGGAATAAAAATGAAAAACTGATTATTAATCCTACTATTTTTTTTTTTGCCAAACATCTGCAAAAAATAGATGCCATTGTTTCTCAAGTAAACATTCAGTAAATACTGACTATGTCAAGGTTAAGAATTTCATCCGTAGCTTGTGCCACAGCTGGCATTGACACAAATTCTTCATTTGCTTCCTCACCCAATTGGTCTGAAAGAAGCACTCTCACCAGATTGCTATGTGAAAGGTGAGTAGGTGACAAGACTTTTGTGTTCAAGACATACACTTTAAGTAGCAGTTGCATCCTCTTATTGTTCATGGCTTTTCAAAAGCTTGAAATGATTCATGAGGCTTTTGAACGTTTCATTGCGCCCCTGTATCCGTTGGAAATAGACCATTGTTTTATAACAGTGTGGCCACATTCAAGATGCTGGCAAAGAGGTGACATCAGGCGTCCGAGGGGAAAAGTCACAGGTGCTTAAGATTGTATTTATTTTGTCTGGGAAGTGAAATAAATCAGTCACTCTGTACTTATTTGTTAATCAGGAAATTATTGTGAATTTCAGAATTTGTTCCAAAAACCAACAGAGATCAGGTAAAAAAAAAAAAATTTTTCAGAGTTTATTTCCAGAACATTTTTGCCACAAAAGAACGACTTAATGTGCCCATACCCTCTCTTTATGGTAAGATTTGTGTTGTAAGCATTGGAATAAGTAGCACTGTATGCTTTGGGATTATAGTGCAATTCATCCCCCTATCATATGTCACTTTTTCAAATAGGAAGCAAAAGTAACTGATATCCATGACAAATTAATTTCTAAAAGTTTCACACGAAACATTAACAATGAGAGCAAAAGAAATGTTTATATTTAAGCTGAATTTATAGGTGTGAAAGTTTAAATACGTTGGATTTCACGCTTGCAGAAACGAAAATAAAAACCACATCCAACACATCTGGGGCTTTCACATTTCACTTTTCTAAACTGAGGAAAATGACAGCCTGTTTACTTCACTTCCCTCACAAAGATAATGATTTATGCAGGGAGACTGATACTTTCACTTACATTATAGATCTAATGAGAAAGAGAAAGTTTGCAATAAATAACATTTCTACCGCAGAGAAATCCATGCACCCTCTTGTAAAACTTTATAGAATTTATTTTTGTTTCATATTTTAAATGACATTCGTTTGTATGGAAAAAAAATTCTGATCTCAGCATTTACAAATCTTACTTTAATCCACTTAGAGTATTTGATGGGTGGAGTTTGCTCCATCATAACAGTACAGATAGTGTCACATTAGTATGGCTCGACCTCAAGTGCGTCACTGTGATTTGTCCAAACGTAACAACCCATATCTGATCATAAAGAGCACGAATAATTATTTGGAAATGTCTGCAACAGACACGAACCTAATTGAAGAGGAGGTGGGGGAGTACAGAACCCCCCCTCCCCTATCCCCCCCACCCACCACCCCACCCTCCCCCTTCTTACCTTATTGTAACCTCCACTCACAACAGTGAAAACATGCCAGACCACGTCTGGTAAAATCACTTGCCTGTGAGCCCACTTTTTACATTCTTATCCATTGACATTTTCCTGTCGTTAAGCTGTAACACAATCTCCCACTGAGTGCATGCAACATGTCTGACCACTACATCAGTTCTTGGTTTCAGAAAAGAGCCATTCAGTCTTGTATTGACTAGCTGGTAGAAGAGCATATATTAGGAAAATGTCCTGAAGGCATTCATATTACAGACAGAGCTGCTATACAGTCTGCTTGTGTCTGTGTGTATTTATGCAGATATGGAAATGTGGCGCATGTTTCCAAAAGCCTAAAATCAAACTGGCATCTGATATTGACTTTAATACAAAGTTTGACCAATAATGTGTGTCTATAATTACCTATAATATGTAATTATTATTATTATCATTATTATTGTTGTTATTGTTATTATATTGAATTGTATTGAATTTCTGGTAAAAACTATTGACAGTGGTTGTATTATAATATCAAACAGTAACACTATTTTAATCTCCTACTTATCATTTATTAGCAATATATAAACACTTAATAACATACCATTAAAAACACTATGATGTAATATAATCAGATATACATACTTTTTTGCTACTTACATGTTAAGTGTTTTTAATGTGTTTGTCAACAATTTAAACTCCTTTAGACACATCCATAGCTGATGTATGAACAGTTAATGAATACTTGATAACACTGTATAAATTTATAACATAACTGCATGATCACACTCGTGAATAAATCTTATAATGTGTTCGAAAACATTCATCAGCATGTACAAATCATTCACAGTCAGGTTTTCAAGTGTTAATAATTATGTTCTAAACTTAAGACAATTCATTATATGTAACTGTTAATGTAACTATTATGTTATCAAGCCTTCATGGATGCATATACGAGGAGTTACAGATGTTGACAAACACATCAATAAAGACTTAAAATGTCTTTGTATCTGCTTGTGACTACATCACAGTGATATAGTGTGTTATAAACTGTTTATTAATCGATTACTGCTAATAAATTCTAATAGGGGGTTAAATAAAGTGTTACCAATAAAACATGCTAACTCACTGTGAAATCATGGCTCCCACTTGTACACACACAAATTACGCAATCAATCAAACCAAGAGGCTTTTGCTTTTAAAACAATCGTTAATTTACAACAGCTTTAATTCAGTCCTGATTAAGAGAAACTACTTTAGCACCATACGCACAAAAAGGCACCAAATGCTGTTGTCTTTGGGACCCTGCTGGGTGCAGAAGCCTTCTCCCCGCAAGTTTACGGCCTCTGGCTGTGCAGGATATTTATTGGGGGCCTGTTTAGTGAGAGCCAGAATGTGCCCTGCCAGGTGTTCAGTCTAGCTAAACCTGCTTGACGCAGCTCCAGAACAGACCTGATGAGGTCAGGCAGTGCCGGCAGAGCGTCAGTAATGACACTTCAACAACAATAAGATGGTTTTTCAGCATGACACATGGATACCTTATAGCAAGTCTCTGTTTTTAAGCACACACATCAGGCGTTTGTTCACTTAAGCAGTTATGCACAACCTCAAACTACACACATGCACACATTATGTCCTGGTCTGCCCAGTCACATCTGGCCCAGGTATTGCAGTCCATTTCACATTCTGGCCCGGTGCTCTGGCAAGCACCAAGCAAAACTTCTCACTCTGACAAATTAGAACCATTTTCTAGAGATTACATCAGCTGCTAGTGTCGCTACCAATGCACAATTATTACCAAACTCATTCCCTTCAATACACAGGAGAGATTTTTTACTGAAAGTCGAACCAACTAGCCTTCATTAATAATTTTCCTGGTAAAGGGCCTTTTAAATTCTACCATTTCCTAGGGAATATAGCGGTGGATACATCCATGAATCTTAGCAATAAATTAACTGCACAACTTTTGTTTTGTGAAAGCTCAAATAATTGGGCTTTGTTTGTTCACATGACAACGACGGAGAAAAAAAAAAAGTTTTAATACTTATTGTCAAAGGAGTTAAAATCACATTTACCATTTGACCCTTATACAACTGACAGAGACATCGCAGGCTTTTCCTGATGTATGTACGTATTTGCTGTCATGTAGAGATGAGTTAATGTTAATCTCTCCTGAGTGCTCCGGAGGGAAATCTTCTGACACACACACACACACACACACACGTAGCACTCAGACCTGGACACATCCGCACCTTTGTTCTTTTGTTAGAGGCTTTAACGATGTTCCGCTGCATTCCTCTCCTAACTCAGTCCCTCTGTGGCTGGTTTGGTGGCCCCTGCCCTGCACCGATATGTTCTCACACACACCATGAATAAATGTACAAAATCTGCACTTTTATGTGTTTACACATTGGTGGACAAATTAAAGCAGACAGGCAAAATACATACATGCAAATGCACATACATACGTAGGAATACAGGTGGACAGGTTTCATAAGCTCAAGTCAGGGTGGTCGTTTTTTAAAGTGGTGGTTTTGGTGTTTACTATATGAGGGGCCTCCCACTAAAGTGTCTTTGGAGTTGTGGTTTGTTGGTCCGTAAGGTCTGCTTAATAGTCAGCTAGAGCCTGGTCTCAAAATGAGTGCAGAGCTAATTCAAATCAGATTAGCTGTGAATAAAATGACAGAACTGGGGATACATTCACTAATAGAGAGAAAAAAAAAAGATTTTGGACATATACATTTTTGTTCTTTATTTAACACAAATCTGATGAGGACCATGAAATTCATACTGCACCCTCATAGAAAATATGGGAGGAATATTTTCCATTTAACCGGAACCAGCTTTGATAATAATAGTTGCAGGCAAATGGGGTGAACAGACAAACCCACAAAGTACAAAATGCATTTCTTTTTTTTCTGTCCCCCCACCTACACCCCCCCCCCAGATATCCAAGAGTCCAGTTTTAAGGTGGACTCCAGCTGCAAGGCCAGGAAAGAGCGCACAGCGTTCACCAAGGAGCAGCTGAGAGAGCTGGAAGCTGAGTTCACCCACCATAACTACCTGACCAGGCTCCGTCGCTACGAGATCGCCGTCAACCTGGACCTCACAGAGAGACAGGTACACCACGATTCCTGCACATACGGCTCCCAGTAGGACAGGAAAAATATAATAATAATCAATTGTCTCATCTGCTCATATTCATTTTTTTTTTAAATCTCTGCAATTTAAACATTTCATTTAAATATCAGGATCCTATCAATCACCTAAGACAAAAGGTTTATGATGCTGAAATTTTTACATCTTGGAAATTTGTTTTCAGAATTAAATATCAGAAACTATAAAAGGTTTTGTCAAAAGAAGTGCATCATGGTCAGCTACCATTATTATTTACAAGTAGTTTTTTTTATTTGTTTTTTTATTTTTTTTATTCCTGCTGTTACGCTTTTCATGAATTTCTAGGAATTTTATCAAAAACAGAGAGATAAACATCACAATATCTTCAAATTTTAGGAATTTTACCTAAAAACAGACATAAACACCACAACAACTTAACATTTTTTTTAAAAATGAACAAAATAATAAAACAAGATAATCATCTCTTATTTTACAATGGACAGAAACTACAGTATAAACGTCTCTCCTTTCACTATGTAATAATAATAATGCATAAACATCGCATTTAAATCACAATGAACAACTTTTTCCTGAATATTATTCATCCTGTGGTTCAAGCAGAATGACATGCAGCTTTAATGAGTGGGCGGCAGGTCCAGACTTGATGAAATCGGGCTAACATGTGTAGATGCTGCTGGATAAAACCCTAGTCTGCCTGTCAAGCCCAGTGTCCCAGCTCCTCCTAATGAGGCCACGGTGCCACAGTGACCACACATACTGCTGTCTACTCCTAAATCTATTTCCCAGACCTCTGGAACACACACACACACACACTTGTACAGACACACACACACACACACATTCACATAGCCAGGTTCCATCTTCAAGCAAAGCTCCCACTGCAACTCGCTGACTTTTTCCAACTCATCCTACATGCTTTGGCGTTATGCCGTCCTTTCAATCAGTCATGATGAGTAGACGAACTTGGCGATGAGGGGGCTTCAGTATGTGGGAACAGATTTATCTAACTCCCAGAGTTGCATAGTGGGGGAGGGGGGGGGGGGGGCGGGGGGCGTCTGGGCGGGATGTGCAGAGGTCACCCAAAGCTTCCCCTGACCTTAGATGCTCAACTGAAACAGCACAGAAGTTGGATGGACAAAGGGAAATACAGGCTTCAGTGGCTACAATCATCCTACACAGTGATTTTAGTTTAACACTTTGCATGATCGTAGTTGTTTGCATATCGTGGCTGTCCGAAAAAGCTTTGTGTCGTTGCATTTTGACACATTCCAATTGCTGTTTTTTTGTTTGTTTTTTTTAATTATTGGATGCAAGGAGAAATTTCTCAAAAGGAGTCTTTAATCCTTTATTTAATCTGAAAATTTGAAAAACATATCACAAGTGGTGGAAGACGTAGTATGATAGTAATAAAAGTGCCAAATTTTACTTGACTTAAAGTACAAAAGTATTAGCAGCAAATTTTACTAAAAGTAAAATTACTTATTATACAGAATGACCACATTCAGGGTGATAGATTTGTCATATGTATATATATATATATATATGTATTCCTGAAATACTTAATCTAATGCATTAACATGTGATCTACACTTTAATGTTGTCAAAGTGAAGCTTCTGGGTAGTTTAATCTATTTTAATCTTATATTTTATAAGATGATCTTATATTTTATATGCAATATCTTCATCTGCAAAATAACTAGCAACTATTGTATAAATATTGTGGAGAAAAAAGTACAATATTTCCTCTGAAATGTAATGGAGTAGAGGTGTAAAGTAAAATTTAAATACTTAAGTAAAGTAAAAATTTTACAATTTCAATTGTAAGTACAAAAACTTGAGTAAATGTTCTCAGTTACTTTCAACCACTGAAAAATCATCAAATGCTAAATTATATGCACAATATACAAATTGTATTAAACATTTACATCACTTGATCTGCTACAGTATATCAGCATTGTCTTAATGTAGCCATGACAACAAGGCCATCTAACCTCGTTGGAATTTTAACCCAAACCATGAACTTTCCCTTTAACCTAACCAAGTTGTGTCAGTGCCAAAACCAACATTTAACCACAGTGTTGTCACATCATAAACTATTATTATTTTTCAACAGTGATTTGAAACAGTTTTGGAAGATACAGATAAACAACGTCCTCCTCCTGATACTTCTGTGTGTCATTCTGGAGTCACGGACCAATGACCTACTTTATCATTTAATCAGGAGGATTTATAGACTCGAAAACATCTTAAGTGAGAATCCGAAACACAGATTTTCTCTCCCTTCAGTTGCTTTTTCAATCCTTTTCCTGTAATTTTCCTGACTCTCAGGAAGTGTATGTTTTTGCTGCTATTCTCGACTTCGCAGTTAAATCATGATATCATGCTCGTTTCAGAGGAGCACAGTGATACAGATGAGCATGGCCCACACTGCAAGTAAACTTACATCCTGTGTAGGCTGACATCCTGATAGGTGACTCCTTTGACCAACTGTCAATATGATACTCTCTGCCTGCATTCGGAGAGATTTTTGAGCCAAGTGCTTTGTTCTGACTATTCATGCTCCTTGCAAGGCCAATGCAAACTGAGCCAATTTATATACTGCACAGGGAGATTTGAGGCAGATTATTTGTCTGTTTTTCTGCTGACTGTGTTGCAAATTCTGCAAATAAATTGCTAAACAGAGAGAAAAGCCACGGTGATCCTGTTACAAGTTCAAATGCAGTAAAAAAAATAAATACTTTCTGCGTGTGTGAATGTTATCTTGTATAGACATTTGTAGAGAAACTCATACTTTTTGTAATATTAAAGGTGCAGTGTGTAGAATTTAGTGACATCTAGCGGAAGAAATGGAATATAATATTCATACATATGTTTTCATTAGAAAACCATGAAAATATGAATCGTTTTCGTGACCTTAGAATGAGCTATTTATATGTACATAGGGTCCTCTTCCATGGAGCCTGCCATGTTGCACCACCATGTTTCTACAGTAGCACAGAATGGACAAACCAAACACTGACTCATGAGAGGGCTTTTTGCATTTTTCACAAGTTTGTGGCCACTGTAGGTTCTCTTATATGCTTGAAGAGGGAAGGGGAGGTGTGTTCAGTTGGTTGCAATCTGCAACCTCAGCGACAGATGCCGCTAAATCACACACACTAAAAAACACACTGGTCCTTTAATGGTCGTATAACTAATAACTAATGTTTATTTTCAGTATCAATCAATCCAGATTGTTGCCTAAATTAATGGTTTTGTCCCTGAAAATGCAAGAAAATAGTAAAAAAAAAAAAATCATAGAGATAAAGATATTATAAGATATAATTGGGTATCAAGATAACCATTAAATATTCATATTTTAGAGGCTAGAACTTGGAATTCTTCTTGGAATTTTTTCTTAAAAAATATTTATGATTAACCAAAAAAGTAGCAGATTAATTGTCTGCCAATCCACTTATGAATTAATACACTATTTATCTCAAATTACTGCAAAAGAGGCAAATTTATCTCACATTTAACTCAACTATTTTATCCATATTTTATCCATATAACACATTGCATAAGACCATTAAATGCAATTCTTTATCAAACTCAAGAACACAATTTTTAATTTGTCTCTGACAACATGAACGCATATTCTAATGTAGAGTTTCCTTTGTTTCCCTGCAATAGGTGAAAGTGTGGTTCCAAAACAGGAGGATGAAGTGGAAGCGGGTGAAAGGAGGACAGTCAGCTTCACCCAACGACCTGGAAAATGACGACATAGACTCCGCTGCCTCGCCCAGTTCCGAATGAGCAAGAAAGCCAACGCCGTGAAAAAGGAGACACGAATGTCCCGTGAAAGAAAAGGGCGACTGGACAACTGGACACCAATGCAGCACAGTGCAACCTCTGCTCATTTCTATGGAAAGGAATCAAATAATTTTAAAGACTTTTTTTTATTCCCAGGCAGAAAACACTGGGCATCTCTTGTTTTCTATTGTAAATAGTTGATTTATGTCCATAATGAACTGCATTCTTCTTTTTTTGATAAACCAATGATAAATATTCTGTTTGAGAGGCCACCTCTTGATGCAATGACTGTGGTTAGATATTAAAGATGATGACATAAATGGCAAATCTATGGTCATTGTAGATCAGTGACAAAGTCCGTACAGCAGCTTTAAGGCCAGTGATGACATATCAGACCATGATGTGATTGTGGTTGAGTGCATCCCCTTTGGTTCCATTATTGTAATCATGGCCTTTGACGCTTGACTACAACCACCTGGGATAACTGAGACTGCACAAGTGTTGCCAAGCCATAAGTGCCTCCGAATATGATTTTTTTTGTAAGTTTTTTCCTAGAATATAGTTTTTTTCTGTCAAGATTTTTTTTTTTTTTTTACTATTCTTTTTTATACATTTTGAATGTTATTGATAAAACACAGATGTTGCCTGTTTCTGCAAATAGAATAAATCATCTGCTGCAAAATGGGGAAAATATCTTGATAATTTCTTCCACCCAACAACTGAGTTGTGATTCAACAGTAGGCAGGATCTGTAATCTTGGCTGATACCCTTTGTCACATAGATTTTTTGGTCGGACATTATTGGAATCGCTAAGAGCAAAATAACAAGTAGGTCTGTACCCACAGAGCTGTTCACTTTCATTTGTGTTTGATGTAAGTTGCTGATATCAAAGGTATAAATCATGCGCGTGTCTGTGTGCACCGTCTATGTGTACAGACAGTACATGCCCCTTTATGCATGCACATCTTAGCTTACTTCCAAAATTCTGAGTTATCACCCTTATTTCAGATTTTCTTCAGAGGTTAAAACAGGTCTGGTGTTGTGCTCATCGGTGACTGTTTCCCTAGTTTTGAAAAACAATCGACAATCGGAGCTGCGTAGGCGTGATTAAGAATGAGGATGTCATCTTTCTGTGCCGCAACTAAATAAACGCCACAGAAATAGCGACATGCGTGGATGAGGCAGACCCAGCTGCACCTTCACTGTCACCTGAAACTTTCCGAGCAGACGCTGAAAATAAAACTGAATGATAAAGTAAAAACAATATGGAAATTCAGTCTGATTATCATGCTAAAAGCATATGTCCATGTGCATATTTGTGTTCATGCACCTCATGGGCATTGTCCCAGATGCAATGAAACAGTTACACAGTCCAGTAAAATCTGCCTGTACGGGGACACAATCTTATCAAAAGGGATTATGCAGCCTGATGTGAAATATGGGTGTTCTGTGTGAGAGCCTCTGCAACAGAAAAAGCTCCTTACAAAATCCCTTCCGATGATGGCATAATTATCTTCATTAATATCTCATATGGAGGTCGGATATCCCTGAGGTCAGATTGGAATCAGCTCTCATCAACGCCCACCTAGATCCCGGCTATAGCACCGTAATCCTTAAGAATGTTTTCATAGTGGCAAGTGGCCTCCTGTAGACCCAACGCACATCACTCTGATTGGTCTACAGTGACCTGACAAGCACTGACAGCACTTATAAGTACGTAGATCCGAGTGTGTGCGCATGTACGTGTATATGTGTGTGTGTGCCTGTGTGTGTTTGAATAGGGACATTCATTTTTGCACACCATCACTGTCATTCCAGTCAGCTCACAAAGGGCCATTAACCTGACAAGGTGGAGTCAGGCTCCAAAAGCTAAAGTATTTGGCCCCTGCACACTATTTTCAACGGAAGCATCTGGATGGGGCCAATTTGATCTCAACCTGAGTGGAACCTAGACAAACCCACGCACGGGGCCCCCAGGACCAGAGGGAAAAAAAAAGAAAGAAAGAAAAAAAAAAAAAACCTTGCTGGCTGACCACTTGCGTATGATGGAAAAGGGAAATAATAGGTGGGTATGGGTGAAAAGACGGCTTCTCAAGTACAGGATGTTGTTGTAGCAGGTAGCCAGTCATCCAATTTCCTGCTTCCCAAAGAAAACAAGAGCTTGAGCATAGGAGTCCCCAGACTTACAATGGTGGGCCTATGCTCAGACTCCGGCCAACCAAACAAAGCCTTCAGAGGTTACTGCCCTTTCTGCTGGTCTGCAGGGACTGGAGTTGGCGGGAGGGTGGGATGGTTGTTCCACACACACACACAGAGTCGGGGTCAAGTGTTACTGTACGTCTGACCCCTCTGGGCCCCCGCTGCAGCTGCTGGGGGTGGAATAACTCCAAGTCGATCCTATGCCCGGTTCCCCCCTCGCTCAGCCTCTATTAGGGTCTATTATTGTATTAGTGGTAATAGTAGTCAAAATAAACCATGTCCAATTGTAATGATAGTATTAATATCAGCAGTGTAAACTAATGAAACTGGAATGTTGTTCTTTCACCATAGAGGTTCCTTTTAAAGACACAGGGGTGGCCAAATTTATGGATTAGATTTAATTTGGTGGTATTGTGATTGTGGGATGTACAACCATGCCAAAACACCCAAGAAGGCAGAAAATTTAGGTTTCCCTTTCACTTATCTGTAGGAAAATAGTTCATCAAGGGAGCAAAGACATATTTTATTACTCCGCTGAAAGCTTTCTACACCTTGTTCTATTTTTATTGATTTAAGATCAATTGATTTGCTTCTATTTCAGGCAACACATTTCTACGAATACCACACTCCATCACTACAGCTGAGTTGACAGTTGCAGTGAATTTATGGCTGCGGTAGCGACCAAAATTAAGGACGGATATAATCCCGGCAATATGTCCTCTGCTGTGATTATAAAAGCAGATTCAGCTGCAGAAAACATTCTTGAAATAACTCTTCTTCTTTGAATACAACCTTCTCTGTGGGCAAAGAGCAATAAGAAAACATTCGTCAGAGTTTGGAGCAGTCAGTGACTTCACTCTCAGCCCTTGACAGGAATATTCTTACAGCAGGGTTTCAACATACGGAAGATATTGCCACTAAAAGCACAGATTACCAGAATTTTCAGCCAAGCAAGTTCTCAAGTAGACCACGTCACCGGCACAAAGCTAAAAATGTTGCATTTGTGGAGAAATGCAACTTGTGGTTTCATGAGCAGCTGCGCTACACCATTTCCATTTTAAAACATTTCCAGTTATGACTCATTCATCTGGATAAAACGGTATTAATGAAAAATATGTCATGCTGACTGTTAACCTCAAAGTATTCAGAAATACCGTACAGTAGTTGACACCATAGTCTGTATACAGGTATTTACTGGGATTTATTATTTTACGATCTATAATCCTACATCATCCTAATGCATCAATTAGCAAAAACAACCATACTAAGGCTGAGTGAGTTTTTAAACATGACATTTATATATTTTGTAAATCCATTTCACAGTATTCACCTTGATGTGAATTAAGCAACAAAAAAAAGATATTTGCATTCTATCTGTTACAAGACATTTTCATGTCAAACTTATATATTTAATGTTTTAAATTTTACTCAGCAAGAATTCTCACTTTGTGCATTTAAACTTTCAAGTTTCTCAGAAAAAGAAAAGCAAGAAAAAAGAACTAAAGATTATTTTTGAACTGTTTGTAGTTCTGTTAAAAATTTGGGAAATCGAGTTCTGAATGTTTCAGACTCAAAACTCAAAAGCTGTCCTGAAATTTTGAGGGTTTTTTTCAGCTTTTTTTTTCTTTTTTTTTCTTTTAACAATGTGTTAACTACAAGGGAAAATTGGATAGAGAAAGTCAGTGGGTGACATGCAGCACACAACACTAGCTGCACTTGATCCTTTAATGTCTGAAGTACATGTTCTGGACCTTCACCTGTACGACACAGGAGACTGTTTCTTTTGAAAACCCAGTGTTCTGCTTTGGCTCCAGCTCTTGGCGGGAAAGATCTTGATGGATCGCCAGAGGTGTGAAGGTCAGCTCTACAAGAGGCAACCGTAGAAATTAAAGCATGTCATTCTCCTACTGGGCCCTGTGCTCTCCTCCACAAGCTCCATCTGCACATTGGTATCGTGTACTGAGACAGCAGCTCGCTGGTAACATCAAAGACTCTTTCTAAAAAACCTACCAGGCTGATAAAGAGGAACTGCTGTGAAAATCTGAGATAGTGAGAGTTAAGTTAACATCAGTGAGATAAAAATTTTAGGGGTGTGTGTCTGATGGAGGACTGAGAGGGTCGGTGTGTCTGTCTGTGAGAATGCATTTTAATAAAGTTGAATACAATTAAAATGATCTCTTTGCATTTTGGTGGCTTACAAAAATGGAGCATGAAACAGTGGAAGATTAAAATTAAAATTTAAAAAATCATTAAATGACATATTTTAACACATAGAAATACTCTCATTTGAATATTAATTTATGTCTGATATGTTTTTTTTCTCACAAAAAAAGTTAAATTACCTTGTTAGAATGTTTTAAAATGACATCTGCTTCTTCTCTCTCATTGAAAAATCCTGACTCTATGAATATGCAATTTATTTTTTTTTTTTACTTTAAAGGTTTAATTGCCATATTCAAGACATCTCCTACTTCACTGTAATGTCCATTCTCAGTTTATGTATGTTGGAGGCTTCAGGTTACTTGTGTAAGTTGCATTCTGGAACCACGATTGGCTTCCAATCTAGTTGTGATGTCATAAATCATGCCTGAAGTCACACGTCTAAGATTTAATGTGAGAACTGAGAAACTTTCCACTTTCAGTAGATCAATGTGAAGCCTTCTAGTGTCAAAATTTGCACATACATCATCCTGCAGACAGACGCTCAAACATTCAAGCTGTAAATAGTAACAATGAGAAAAGCACACAGTGGAGGGGCACTTTACATTTAAATTTAAATATGATGCATGGATTGTCTTTGACAGTAGTTAAGGCTCATCTAACATGAATTCTGTAAGTGCTCGACATAAAAACCAGCAGTCCTCACAGACGTTTCACTCTGCTTCTTGTTATTTCTTATCTTTTTAAATCTTACAGAGTTCTGTCCCAGACATGTCTGTATCACCTTGCCGAGGACTGCGAGCACACTGGGTTTTGTCAAATGAAATGGACCCAAGAGAAACTTAATGTAACAAGACTGTTCGCCTTTATTCCTGGCCCCTCTGCTCTGCCCTCCGCTCTGTGATCCCTGATCCAGTTGCTTGCATAGGGGCTGGAAGCAGTGGACACACATCCTCTCTTTCTTTTCATCCTTATTGTTATTTTAGGCCACCTGCAAATGTATTTCTCCCTTTTAGCCTCTCTGCGTTGTGTGTCTGTTTTCAGCCTCTCACACATGTGAGACAGAAACCGCCGAACAGCAAGAAAGGGAGGAGGAAATATGCGATGTCTTCCGCACATCCTCCCAAGACGGCCGTTGTGTTGAAGGAGGTATACAAGGAGCGTGTGTTTGCATGTGTGTCATGTCAGATTGAACGTGTTTGCATGTGTGTGAGCTTGTGTGTCAGTCTGAGTACCTGTGGATTAGTGAACAAGCCTGGTGAGTAGACCTGTGTGTACTCAGTCAGACATAGTCAGCGATGGACACCGATGCAAGCCGCCTCTGCTCATCCTCCCCTCCCCCCCAAACCTCTTGTCTCCAGTGATTAGCGACTCCTACAGGAGTTGTAAATCTTCAATTTCCATTGCACAATCAGTCAAGCTGGGCCAGAGTTGAGGAGCTGCACAACATTAAATTATCTGAGACTTCCTGCAAAGGCTCCTTTGGATGTTGCGTCTTAAGCGAAGTGGATACCAGAGCCTCAGGCCATGGGACTCTGGTATATGGCTCCCTCTGGTTGGTACTTCTGACCTGCTGCGTCCAGCCTGGTGTGGAGCCAGGAAATCCAGCAGCAGTTTGACTCCGCAAATCATCACACAGAGGACCACTCAATCACAGTGTTTGCTGAGCACAGTGAACATAGAAGCCTTGTTCACCAGAAAGCACCCAGTGAGTATACACAGCATGAAAGTGTCCTGGTTGGAGAGTCAAGCTTCACTGTCCAGTTCAAAGACATCAACAAAACCAGTGAAAAACAATAATCCATGTAGTTGACAGGAGGATCTCATCACAAGGTCCACATGCAAAGTTTTACTAAAGGGAGTTGGACAAAGGGCCCAAACAAAGGTTAAAATTACATGCATTGGGAATCCACACATTTCTCATCCTCACAAGTGTACCAAACCAAAAGCAAGTGAAATGCAGTGAATCAGTGATTGCATATAAAGTCAACACAAAGATGCAAGTAGATGCAAACAGATACAAATTTACTCTGGGTGACGTGAAAGGAGGCAAAGAGGCATCCATGTGAGATGAGGTGAAAAATTTGCAGATCAAAAATGCACAGAGACAAAAGCAAGAAGAAGAAAGACAGCGGGAAAATAATAGCACAAACTGGAGCTCCTGGTGAGTTCTGATGTCAGAGTCTGAGCTGTCACATTACCACATTATTTGAGGCGAAATCCACACATACACGGTCAGTTACATACGATACTAGTTAGCTATAGCAAAGGTCTGTACAGTACACTGTCTGTTTGGTGTCAGTTAGTGGTAATAATAAACCATTACCCCAATTTTGTATCATTTGTTTCTGATCTTTGACCCCTCTTTTGCCAATCATCTTGATGACTAAACACCTTTTATCTGACATCCCCTCTGTTTTAAGGGAGGGCATCCACCCATTTTCTCAACGTGGTAGTCTTGAATTGCATTTATTAAATGTTGTTGGGTTATTGCCATAAATGAGCCAGGTTTCTCTGGGCAAAGGTTTCCAGAACTTGGACTGTGCAGCGGGATGACATTTTTGTAAGGGTCAAACTTTAGAAAGTTTCAGATCTACTGCCTGTATCAAAATGACATAGAAGGATCTTAAACCTAATCTCCAATTTAGTCTTTAGTTTATGTCACAGCATTACAGCAAAGTTCTTGATTCTAAATGTTGAGAAAACTCTAAAACAGTAAAACATCATAAAATGTATACCAACCAATAAAGGATGGAGGTATGCCTAATAGAAAAACATATCAATCAAATACATCAACAGCTTCTCTCTTTCTCTTTAGAACAGTACACGTTGTCTTTGTGGTAAGTCAATCCCACGTCTAGAACCTCTTACCCTCTTGTGCAACCAGCAAGCCCCTCCATCATGAACAAAAGCTCATTCAGCCATTGTGACCAGGTCTCCATTCATTCTCATACCCCGCAGGTCCCCTGTCCAAACAGCCCAAGCTTGAGGAGCACTGGGGAAATGGTCCTGGAGGCAATGGCATTGTCCATCAGAGGTATCATCCATCAACACGAGGGCTCCCAGAGTGCACTGAGATCAGACTGCTGTCATAAAGGTGTCATGGCTGCCAGACAGCTAGGACAACAAAGACACATATGTCTCTTAACTATAAGGATCCACTGTAAGTCTGGTTTCTGGAGTCTAGTTTCACAGAAGCCACTGGAAAATGCAGTTGCAAGACACAGGTAAGATTTTCCAAGTTGCCATAGATCACAGAAAATCTAATTTCCAAGCACTTTGATCCAGTGGTATTGACAAGATTGCTGTCATGTAGAACTTCCCTGCAGCATAAGTGCTGTGACTCCTGGCAGACTTAAGCAGCTCTTCATAAAGTGGAAAAATAAGCTGCATTAATCAAAATGTTTTATCTTGACAATGGATTAAATAAATATATGTAATGTTGACACTCACAGTGACAGTGACAGAGAGTTATCACCAGACTTTGTAGTTCCCCTCAGCTCTATGGAGCCTTTTAGCACCTCTCTCTTGGTTTTCCAGCATGCAGCTAAACTGTTTTGGTTCAGTCCATTGTACACTACTAGCGCCAAACCAACACCAAACAGCAAACTAACAAAGTTCATGACTAGCTGGTTCCCTCAGGGGTTGGTGAAGAACAAAACAGAGCTAGAAAGAGAGTGAATATTGGACTTACATTCGTGACATTCATCAAGTCGCAAATGCAGCTATGATGTCAGGATATTTTGGGAACCATGCCCATGATTGTCTGTACCTGCAGAGTTTATTCTTGTGATGTTTGTGGTGATGTATAGGTAAGCATAGTGTTAGTTCAGGCAGAGCACTGAAGTTATGCTTGTATTGGCTGATCAGAATCAGCTGTTTTGAATATGGTTCACAATCATTGGCTCCTTCACAGCCTTAGATTCATATTCATGCACGTACAGTGCAGAGATTAAAATCTGACTTTGTTTACTCTGCTCATTACATTCATGCCAATACCATTTGCTGCCACAGCTCCTTCCACCACCTCAACTTCCTCCTTAAGTGGTATCAAGTATTCTTGGTTGACTTGAGCTAAGATTTATGTTCATGTACATTTATTCAGGGGCTTGTTGCTGATCGGAGCTCCCTAAAAGAGCAAAAGAGCTTTACTGCTATTATAGAAATTAATTTAAAAATGATATCATTACCATGGTCTTCAAAACATAATATCAGATCATCCTTGCTTTTGCTTCATCGGAAGTATTTGTGATAATGGGAAGATAATGTGAAAGTTTTTCAAATCATAACTCATAAATACTAAGCATATTTGAGCATGCAGATGAACAATAAGAGGCCATGGGCCTTTTATAGTATTACTGTAATGAAGAAATATGTATTGTTCTCACATTATGTCAGAGGCAGGAGCTGATTTCAAAAGAGCCTTTTGTGTTAGCATGAAAGAGTAGAAGTTTAACACTCACTGGCTGATCAATAAATAGCAGGGTTACTGAGCATCAGCCGCACTTTTACTGCCCCCAGTAAATTCCAAGGATTTGGGTTTCCATACAAAGTTTTAGATGCAAGATGGCAGAGGTTTTTGAGTACAGGTGTTGTCATAAAAAAGATGACCAGGATCCAACAATGGGGAGCCTGTATGAGGTAATGCCATCAAAAAGGGCATGATAGCAGCAACACCAGCAGGACATAGTTTGTGTTTGAACAAGATGTCATTTTGAAGAGTTTGAGGTGAAATGTGAGTTTCCATGTATAGTAAATATGGTTTAGTCATGGGAACAATAGGGAAATGAATGAGCTAGTTTTATAATGTTCTAAACTATATTTTTATATAAAGCAATATTGAAGTATATATCAAAAATTGTGGGGTTATCATAGAAAACATCTGTTAGCAGGCGATAGGTTGGTGACCATATGTTAATGCTAAATTCATTTTTAAATGATGCAAAATGTCCCAACCGTCTGGTACACAAGCAGACTAAAGAATCTACACAGATATTTGCAAATAGTATTTCATCCAGGTCTGCAGATGATTTCAATAAATGCAGATGCAGCCACACAATGAGAGCAGCTCCACTTGAAAATATACAGACTTCCAGTTCTGTCCTCTCTGTATTTTAATGATCTGTGGGGGGGACCATGAGCCAAGACTGTGTTCACCTGTGCCAGCACACTCCGTCTGGCCTGCATCCAAACCAGCTTTTAGTAGAACCAGAAATGGGCTCAGCCGTCTTGAACCAGGGCTCTCTAAATCTCTTCGTCCATCCAATCCACCCTCACCCATCCATCTATCCTGCTACCCATCTCTCCACCCACCCCCTCACACTCCAACTCCCACTGGCTCTTGAGTCTGGGCTTTACAAGCCTGTAGCATGACAATGTGTGTAGGTGTTTGTCTTGGTCTTTGTGTGTGTACCTGAATGGATATGTATGTGTGTGTGTGTGTGTGTGAGAAAGAGAGAGAGAGAGTGTGCGTGTGTGTCTGCATTGCGTCTCTGCAGGTACAGTATGTGCGTGTGTGTGTGTGTGTGCAGTGTACGGTGTCTAGGAGCCTGGCGTTTGTTATTCTCTCTACAGTCACACTGTCTTTCATCAGGGCCCGTCCTGCAGCCCACAGACTCTCAGTATACAGTTTCATAGTCTTGGGCCCCTGTCTGCTGTAGCACGTGGGTGGATGATTTCTAACACATGGGAACCTTGGGAGCCCACGCAATGCTGGAACAATAGAGGACCTGTCAGTATCAGGGCACTGGAAGAGGACGAGACGGCAGGCGGTGATGATGTCAGAATCATTCACACCCACCCACACTTCATCCGCCCCTCTTGGCTCTCAGTCACAGGGAGGCATGCACGCATACAGAAGCATCCACAAGAGCAACAGAGATATTACTTATTGCATATATACATATACTTATAGTATGTACAAATCCATATATATATATATATAGTATGTACATGTGGACATGAGCATGTAAATATGCACATGCAAAAACAAACCATTAATATCAAGTTTGAATTAAAGGAAGATTCCTGTTCATCACAAGATGGGTTTTATGCAATTTGGACCATCTTTTCTATTGGTCATGATAGCACTCTACTCACCAAAGTAGTTGTCTATATCTGGGGACACAATGTCTGACACATAAGCAGTCAGACCTTTGTTAAACGCTGATTAATTTGTTTGCATCCAAAAAAAAACTCCCATTTACCTGCAAGGCAGAGCATGTACTTGCGTCATTGTGACTTGTTTTGTTCCATATCCATGATATCCTCCATGATATCCTGAGAGTCCTCTTCACTATTCAGCCTCCTTTTTAGCTGCAGCCTCTGTGGGCAGTGAACTCTCCTCCACAATTGTCTAGGGCTTATGGGCAATGGTGTTCATTATCGGCTGCTAAATAGAGCAGAAATATTTAAGAAACAATAAAATTAGATAGTTGTGTTTTTTTCCCACTCATATCTTGACAAATGGAGTGAACCACACATGACTGTTGCTTCAGGCTATGTTCCAAGGCTGCATTTTTGATAATTTATGTTATAATAAATGTCAGTGTGACTTTGAATAAAGGTTTTCTTTCTTCTGGAGCAGAACCCAGAAGTTATGGTTCCACTGTGGTTCTCTATACAGATTGTAAACAAGCCAGCAGTTTAACTAGATTATCTGAACCACTTTATTTGGAGATTTGTGAGTGCACCAAAATTGCTATTATTAATCCCTCATTGCATAGGAAAACAGCCTACATGACTGTGATAAGTGCAGTAGGTGAAAAATGTCCCAGAAAGTCAGTCTGTAAACTGTAATTGACGTTTAGGTACGGCCTTTCATGTTTGTTTTCTCCTTCAACTGAGGTTGGCTAATCTAATGATCTGATCATCTGGCTGCTTGTGTGTGTCTGAGTACAGTGTTATAATTACAAAAGACAATGACAAATTATCCCTAAAACTACAAAAATAAGACCCAAGTTGTATGAAACCAGAATTTCCCCGTTAAATTTTCAGGGTCTCTCGAATCTGCCAGAAAGATTTGTCTGTATGTCTGTATACAGGCCTAAGTGTATGCACTCATATGTGTGTGGGTATGTGTGTGCACCCTGTATGTACAAAATCCCACTTAAAACCCTGAGGATTAGGCCTCTCAGAGCAGCCGTTCTCCAGCTGCAGACCTCTTGCACGCCCAGTGGATAGCAATCTGACTTCCCGTGACACCTCCGGCTCCCTGAAAGTGAGAACCAGCACTCCAGCCCCATGTGAGCAGTGGATAGTCTGCATGTTAGCAAGTTGGCAGCATGAGCTTCACCAGTCTGGCAGATGTCCATGGGATTTGGCTTTATCCTGAACATTATTTGTCAAGTCTTGCTAGGGTAGCTGTGGATTTGTGCAGTGTGCAGACATAGATGTGTGGTGAATTTGCAGAAAATGAGGAGGCTTTTGTTGGAAAAAGGGCAAGATGATAGCCAGTAACTATACACCCCTCCTGTCACATCTTTCTGCTTCTTTCTCCACCTCTTGAAGAGGAACCAAAAGACAGACATTTGGCTCAATTTCTCTTTATTGTCTGGAAGCAAATTTAGAAGCAACAGTAAAATCCATCCTGCTCGTCTGCCAGTGTTGGAAAAATAACAGGCAACACAATATGGTTGAAAGGGAAGGAGGGAAGGTGGGTAGCTCGGGTAATGAGTGGAGTTGCTGACTGTTTGGGGGTTTAGAGTCAGGGAGAGGGAAAACAGGGCAGTTCCCAATGGTAGACTGGAGTCCGGCGAGGCAACAGCACACGCCAAGCGCAGAGAGTGAGGAAAGCAATCCATCACTGGAGGTCCACAGGAGGGGAAGGGGGGACGCTACACTGGGCCAAACCATAACAATATGTGTGTGTGGCCATTGTTAGTGGGCCAGGGTCATTGTGTGTTTCTTGTAGCCTCCACACCCTCTGATTTCAGTGGGAGTCAATACACGCAGACACTCCCAAGAGGGGGGCAGCAGGGGGACCTGTGGGAATGTTCATCAGATAAACCTTTCCATTCACACACAGATGCCAAGCGATGGGAATGCCTGGTTTAAAGTGAAAGGAAAAATAATATAATAATACTGGTTCTAATTCTTGTGTTTTTCTCAAAGTGAGAACTCCTCTGAATATTATTTACAGACTGTTTAAATTTTGAATAATCTCAGGCCTAACACTGATTGATTGGTAACCATCTTGAAAAGCGTATAGGCCTGTCACTGGTTGGCTTTTTCATCTCCCACAAGAGAGATCAGCACATTATCCTCTCTGTTGACTGATAATCATAATCGTGTGTGTAGATTTTGGAAGTCCCCAAGGCAGCACCCTGGGCCCCCTCATGTTTATTTATTTGTATTTGATTGATATGTTGTTTACTGTTTTTTTTTCTCCCATTTCCTGCTGTTTTACTATTCATGTGCTTGTTTTGTTCAGATCGTCACTCTATGTTATAATCTTTATTTATTTCTATTGTTTAGTTTTATTCATTTTAATTGCTTTGTTTTTGACTTTTATGCTTTTATTTTTCTCCTGAAAATGCTTAATACACAAAATGATGACCTATATAGGAGCGGTATTAATAGTTACAGTCACTGGCACATCATGTGATTGTTGTCTTCGTAAACTGACAGGTTGTTATGCCAGTCAGCGACTTAGCCGGGCTTAACCAAACAACTCTGAGATTACCTCTGTGTTTATTTGGCTGTTTATTCTGGGCCAGGTTTGCCCCCTCCCATTGACAGCAACATGAGCCATTACTGCAGACCATCTGTGGACACGGGTCAGTGTTGACCTACCACTCTCCAAACACCATTCAGCTTCATCCAGAGGGAATCAGTCAGACCAGCAGCAACACAACGTGGTCAATAAGGAAATATGGTGCGCACCTGTGCTGTTTAGACTTGAGGTCCTACCAAACTACATTCAAAAAGTTATGATTCACATACTGATGTAAACTAGTTAACTATTTAATAAATCTGAACACCATTATTTTAAAATAATTGACATATTGAGAATGCACAGAATAGTACACAAATTACAGAATACAGCATTGAACAGGATAACTATAAAATTATAATGGATTTATGATATATATGAAGAATGTGATGAAGAGGATGCCAAGCAGCTTCAAGGTATCACCAGAACAGAATAGGACCTGAGCTACATGACATTAACATGGAAATCTGGCAGGAGGACAGACTGCACATGCTCACTGGGGAGATTCACATCACACCATTAACATACATGAGTGAAGAGACAAGAAGAGACATTATTCACAAAGGAGAGAGAGAGAGAAGGATAAAGACATAGAGAGCGAGAGAGAGAGAGAGAGAGAGAGAGAGACATGAGGTGAGGCTGAACACCTGCAGGATGGGGAACCAGGATGGGGAGCCAGATCCAAAACCTCAGGAAATGGCACTGACAGCCAGGGAAGCAGAGCGGTTCCAGGATGGGTATTGGTCCAGCAAGAGATGCCTGAGAGACAAGAGAGGACAGGAGGAGAAAAGGGGGAGAGAAGAGAGGGGGAGGGCACACAGCTCAGATGCTCATGTGCTTGTGGAATAAACAAAACACCAGATTAGAAAGATACAATGGTTATCAGAACAGTTGCAATAATTGATAATCTCATCAGCGGGACGGTGCTTACTACGTTCTTTGAGACAGAAACCGACTGAAGTACACATTTAGAGGCAATTTATTGTAGGTTAAGGCAAAAAGATGAGTTTTAAGTTTAGATTTAAAGGACTCAACAGACTCGGATTGTCTGACGCAGAGGTACCCACAAGACCCTGCATTTTGAGAGCAGAGAGCTCAAGATGGAATATAAGGTTTAAGGAGATCAGACAGGTATGATGGGGCATGCCCATTTAGGATTTTATAAGTCAGCAGAAGCACCTTCAAGACTTATCTAATATGGATAGGAAGCCAATTTAGGGAGGCAAGAATTGGTAAGAGCATATGGGCATATTTTCTTATTTTACTTCAGATTCTAGCTGCAGCATTTTGAACCATCTGAAGACTTTTAGCACTAGTACGTGGCAGACATGAAAACAGAACATTACAGTAATCAAGTCTGGATGAAACAAAAGCATCTATTGGAGTCTGTGTGTAACCATGGACAAGGAAGACCAAATTTTAGCCATGTTACGCAAGTGGAAAAAGGCAGTCTTGGTCTCATGTCTTTAATGTGCATATTAAAGGAGAGACTGGGATCAAACATAACACCAGGATTCTTGGCCGCCACACTTTGTGAAATCACACAGTTGTTAAGCGTAACTGTTACTTGATCAAACTAGTGTCTGTGTCTAGCTGAGCCAACGACTGACATCCCAGTTTTATCCAAATTTAGAAGCAGGAAATTCTGTGACATCCAATTTTTCACAGCAGCCAAGCAGGCCTCTAATTTAGTAATTTGAGTATGATCATCAGCCTTTATAGGCACATGAAGCTGAGTATCATCCGCGTTATTCCATGATACGTAGAATTTTGGCCAAGAGGTGAAATACAAAGAGAGAAAGGCAGAAGGCCAAGAATCAAGCCCTGAGGTACTCCATATTTAATATCAAATCATTTAGATATAACATTATTCTAGCAGACACACTGTGTTCTTTCAGATAAGTAGGACTTAAACCAAGAGAGGGCTAGGCCAGAGACTCCAAAATTACAATTTAATCTGTCTAATAGTATACACTGATCAATGGTGTCAAAGGCTGCACTGATATCCAGTACTAGAGGCGCAGAGGTGGAGTCTGATTCCATAGCAAGTAGAAGATTTACCACTCTGGTTAGAGCAGTTTCAGTGGAGTGACAGGCCAGTGAAAGCCAATTGAAAAGGTTAATATATTTCATTTTCTTTTATATGAGTTGAAAGTTGTTGAGATTCAACTCTCTCTAGTACTTTCAAAAAGAACAGAAGATGAGTGACTGGTCAATAGTTGTTAAGAAACACTGGATTGAGGTGCAGTTTCTTAAGAGGTTTAATCAACGTACAGGACAGATCTGTACATTGTATTTTTTCTAAGAAACCAAGAACTACACAATCATAGCTTCGAGACATGAGCACTGTAAAATCAGAAATGGATCTGAGGAAGTCTTCAGGAAAGTATGTAAGTTTTGTAGTTACGGCTTGGAATTAATCTCTTTCGGTCTCAACACTTCCTACTGTCAGACTGCCCAATTATTATGGCTATTTAACACCACATCAAAAAGAGTGGCAAATAAACCAAATACACGCTAGAATCTCGGGCACCAGCTGGTGTGAAACCAACGGCCTGTATCCTTTTCCTTAATCCCATCTCACAGAGGACAGGAACTCTCACAGAGATCGTACAAAACCCTTGCCTTTCGGCAAAACACCTGGTGAAGCCAATGGCCAAAAACGCCACCTCCCTGCTATTCATCATCATCACCAGCTTTCATAACCCCATAGTCAGTCTTCATCACTCCGTCCTCTTCCATCATCTACTTTCGGTTGTTTGACTCACTGCAGGTCTGTACACACAAACATTCGTAGACAGGAAAGCTATCCTTACACAGATTACATTTAAGTTTGCCTCTGTCTGAACGGGAAGTCTCAGCATCCACAAGTGTCGGCTGCCTTGGCTGTAAACCAATTCCTGCCAGGCTATCACCTTACAGCCCCCCAGTCCCTGAGTTATTACAGCGCGGCTGTTCACAGCAGCACTACCCCAGCGTGGTCTGGTCTGGTCCAACCCGGCACTGAGCTCAGCAGTCAGCCACCTCACCCCCCTTACAATCAAACAGTGCGCCAAGGGCTTCCGCCACAGGTGTCTGTAACTTTCTTCTCCTCCTCCTGTCAATTCTTCTCCTCTTTGACGAGAGCTTTAATTCCCTGTCCTCTCGCTGCTTCACTCCCTCCCACGCTCCTTCTCTCACTCTCTGTTCAGCTCACACAGCCACACCAGATTGTTCTCATTTAGTCCGGTGAGTTCAGGGCTCTGTATCTCACTGCAGACCCCAGTGCTTGCCGTCCGTCTCTCTCTGTCACACACACATGCACACTCACTCCTTTCTTCATCAATCCTGCTTTAGGTTTTACAAGTCTGAGCAGCTGGTTTGGCTACTAAATCTCTGGGGATTTGGGATAGTTAAAAAGATAAAGCTTGAAGAAGGTGACAGAGGGAAAGTTCAAGCCTCAACACCAAAGGCACATTACAAAGGTCCTTCCCACCTCTTCTGCCCTAAATGACCTTCTCCTTTTAGATGACCCTCTCCCACTGAATGTAGAACGTGAAATCTACAGAATCCACAATAAACTGACTAAAAATAATTTAAAAATCTAATTCTCAGCTGGTTAAAACTATGTTTGGATAGACAGCAGCATTGTATAATAAGAAATAATAATGCGGCCCCCTCTGCATTGGCATGGCAGAGGGCTCAGAGATAAAAACAAAAAAAGCAGCCTGGCTCAACTTCCCACAATGCAATTCAACATCATCTGGCAACTGGTGGTGGCCAGTCAAATATGCATATACACATTGCGGGTAGATTACTTTGTAGCATGACTAGTGTACCACTGGATTGACTCAGATTCAAGTGTTTTGCTGGACAGCCTTGTGTTTTTTGGGGGTTTTTTTTAGTGTGGATAGAGAGAAAAAAAATGCAATCCACATTAGTGTGAACTTACTCTCAGCTTGACAGCAAAGATCATTTTCTCAGATTCTTTTTTGTTTGGTAGGACATGCCATATTGCAATATGAGAGAGTAATAGACAAGTCAATAAAGTACCTAAAAATGTCGAATTATTTTTATGTGTGTGTAGCTCTTATGCCAGTTTCTTTTTTATGTCCTAAAAAAAAAATACACAAAACACCAGCTGTGGCACTGCTTATGGCCATAAAGTCACCTAAGCTCTGTGTAATTTCCCTCCGACACAATCGACAGAAAGTGAGAAAGTGAGAAGCTGTCCAACACGGTAGCACCACCTCTCCCTCAGCTGTCCCGCTGAGTGGGAGGCCATGTTGTTTGTGTTGTGTAACTACCACTGGTGAACCAAAGCTCCAGTGGTAATAAAGCCCAAAAATCACAGCCTCTAGTTGAATATTTACCTTAGACTAATCTGACCATGGTTTATATCATCCGAGTTCCATGAGTGGATGGAAACAGACATGAGGAGGAGGAGGAGGGGGGGCTACCGCTGCGCCCAGGCACCTCGTCTTGACCCTTTGTGAAAACCAGTAGACACTTTTGAGGAAACCTGATCAGCAACGAAAACAAGTATGAAGTCAGATCTTTATTTAAGGTAGTCAGCAGGAGCACAGATCTGTGATATCCACAGGAGAGGAGACAAGAGGGGGGCGAAGGAGGTATGGGAGGGTGGAGTTCCCCACCTCTCCCTCCCCCCTCCTCCCCTCCCCCTCCCTCCATCCTTCTCTCTTCTGAGTTGTTTTCTGAATGCCTGCCAGGAAAGTTTAATGGCTGTGGAATTTGGACAGGAAAAAAGCGGCGCTGGAAGTTTCAGAGGAAGTGGGGATTTGTGCCTCACGAAGGCAGCACCTCTGTTTGTGTTGTCCCAGCCTGCGAGAGAGACAGAGGGAATGAAAGACAGAGGAAGAGCGTCAGAGAGCTTTTCCAATGAACAGCACAGGCCTCTTGGGGGGACAGACCTCAGACAGACAGGCCATGATCATTTAACCTCACATATACATGACCATGCATAGAACAATACAGAGCCAGACTTCCAAGCACACACCCACACAGCCATGCACACATAAATATATTCACAAACGGAGATGCTAAACACATGCACATGCACATTTAAAAGCAAGCAGATGCACAAACACAATGTGCAAAGGTAACGGACACACAAGTAAAACCGCAAACAACCACACACATATGCGTAACACATACCCACACACACCATCACACACCATTTACATCTTCTCCTGAATTGAAACAAGATCTTCAGTTCAACACACACTCACATCTAACCTCAGGCCAGCTGTTTCTCGCTGCCACTTCAGACAGTAGTAGACAGATGTTGCACTGGCAGATACTTTCCGTAGTTTCAAGATATTTAGATTCACAAATGCACAACAGGAAGAGTTAAAAGGGATAGGGATTGAAGTTTAAAGGGTCAATTCACTTAAATCTAACCATGCAGATAGAGGAGTTTTGGTTGAAGACTTACATTTAAAACAACATATTTTTTGAAAAACAAACAGTTTTCATGGAAACTTTCTACAGAAGAAAAACTTTATGACAATCTGTTTTCTGAATATGGGTGAATCAACCCTTTAAATTACCTTGCAGCATTATGTTAAGGCCCCTTTTCAAAGTGTAATTTTGGGCTGTTTGAGACAAAAGTTAAACAATCATGTGAGAGATGTGGTAAAACTTTTGGTCATCAATCCAAAGCGGTGCTCCTGTGAGACCACCAATGACTAATTTGGAGCTTTTGGTGAACAAAAAGAGCCTGAGGCAAAATTTCTCACAATGTGAGTGCTGTTATGGTCCACATCTACAAACAAACCAATCAGAATATTACATGAAATGACTGAAATGATAGAATACACTGGCTGGTGCGACATTACATAAGTGCGTTTTTTTTTTTTTAAATAAAGTTTAAGGGGAAAACACACTCAAGTCAAAACGATGGAGATGAAACGTCGCAACATTTGCTTCATTTTTTAAAACATGTGAGTGGCATATGGATGATGTGAACTGATGTGAAGTGTAATGCTCTCATATACTTTTTTAAAATTTACATCATAGTGCTACAATCCACCATGTATTCAGTGCACAATCTGACATGCCTGAAATTGATATTGTACAGTCTGACACAAACTGTGACCGAGATTTTACTAGACCTGGCTCGCACAATGTGTCATGCAATAAACTTACACGATCATTATTGTCACACAGTTGGTGCCTTTAGTCAAGCCAAGTAAAGGCGTCAGCCCTGACTGACTGACCTAAACTTTTGATAACCATAAAATGTAAATGCATTAAGCTATATATCATATACAGATCAAATAAATCTATAAATAAGCATTTTAGGTCTTATTTTTTAATACTTGTGTCCATGATGTCTACCAACTTTAAAATCCATGGTTCTGCCTTCCCACAGGCTCTCAGGCCCAAGGCTCTCACCCATGTCACCACTTAATGGCCGTACATCTGCCTGGCTCCCCATCCTTCACCCCACACCTCTCCGAGCCGAGGCCCAGAGACAGATGGGTAGACATGGGGACAGACAGGCCAGGCGCCCCCAGCCAGTCAGTCAGTCATTCGGTCCCTGAAAGAAGGTCCCGACGCTGGAGACCACTGTATCTATTACATGCAAACATAAAAAAAACACTCATGGGTTCCTTGAGCTTGCACCATGCCATCAGCTATCAGGGGATTCCTCAACACTCACACGGGATGCACAGACACACACATAAACACGTACTCACATATGTGCATCCAGAACACACACATCCTCACATAGCAGCATTCGAATTGATGAGGACTCATTCACCTCTCATCACTATGAGATGTTTCAAAGCCACCAGGCAGTAGATTAAGACCTTTTTATTGGAGGATAAACTGTAGCATATGTCAGTCAGAGAAGTGGTTTAATGACTCTGTGTTTTTCATCCAATAAAGATCAAGATTCAAAGGATAAGTTACGGCTTATTTGTGTAATTTTGGCCGCAATCCCTGTCGTTACTAATAACATTGTACTAAACAAATTCATTGCTAAGATCTGGGAAAGCAGCAACATCACTGAAAACATCACTGAGAAAAACAAAATGAGCAATTAAGGCTGGCAATTTTCAAAAATATTTCTTATTGTCAACATATTTGATGTGCGGAGCCAAACCAACAACGGATTGATCTACTTACAAGTGTTGTGTGTTTATCCAAAGCCTGATATATTTCATTCTTCCGTGCCTGTTGTCCAAAAATGATTTAAAAGACATCAGTGAGCCACGCTGATGCACTGGGTGACATGTTCCTTCACCACGAAGATTTTAGTCACATTAGTTTGTTTAGAGAGAGCTTTAAAAAATAATAACAGCAATCATGTTTTCAGTCTCCGGAGCGTAGTTCCATGTAAGGCAGACGCCATTGAGCATGTGCAGGATCCCTTTACAGAGCTTCGCTTGCTTGTTGTGCTACATAGTTGCCACGGAGTTATTTACAATGTCAAATGTAGCACACCTGAAAAACCTCCAGTGAGCAAAACTTATTCAGAGGAGAAAAATGAAGGCAGACTGTAAAAATATTACCCATACTATCTTTTGTAGACATCCATCAGTTCCACTTCCTGATTTTTGACCTACTGCACTCACGATAGCTGCACGCACACACACAGTTTTTTTTATGCAAGGAGGGGTTATTGCTAACATTTCAGGTGTACCCGCTTTTGGTTTTACCTCCAAATAAGATGGTTTATATTCAATAATCCGGCTGAATTGCTTGTGTTTCTTGCTCTGTACAACATTGCTGTGTTGTTCCCAAATCTTAGCCCCTACTTTAACGAGTGCAATGTGATCATAACTGAGAAAACTAAACTGGAATTATCTTTTAATACAATAAAGTTGCACATCTGCTCCAGCCGTTCGGTCACACTCTGTCCTCCCATCGAAGAAATCCACATCAAAGTAAATATTCAAAAACAAAAGAAGTGGAACGCTGAAATAATGGACAGAATTAAATGCTGTTAAAAGGTGTAATAGAGTTGATCGTTGCACTGCTATCCAACTGCAGCACTTTTGTGCGGGTGGGGCGGGGGGGGTGTTATGTTCAACACCTTCAAAGACAAACACACGCAAAAGAGGAAATGCCTATCAACAAATGGCCCCAAAAGTGTAGTGAACGCTATATAGTATGCCCCCTGTCACATCACCTGTGAAGAAGTGGACGATGGTGGGCGTTAGAGTTGTTAAATTCAGATCGGGGTCGTTAGTGGAGAAAGCCCTCCTGCCGGGTCTGGAACATAACATTTGACACCGCTGCCTGACATGAGAAACAAACTTTTGGCACCGGGGTCTGTCCTAAACAAACCGGGAGCTCTTGATAATAGAAACAGTATACAAGTCAGGAGAAATTTGTCATGATCACAGATTATACTTGACACATGGTATTCCTCGACGTGGAAAGTATTTTGTGTTCTTGTGTTCTGGTGGTTCTGGGAGCAACTACCGCCGAATAAAGCAGTTTTAAATTCCATATGCTGTTGGCAATTATGTTGTTTTCTACCCACAAGTAATGCCTTTGTCGTCTAGGTATCTGTTTTGATTAGCCATCCTGTCAGAGCGTGGGGATCAACAGATCAATCTTAAAACCTGCTGCCAAAAGAAAATCTTTGTGAGAATCTGGTATTACTCATGTTGGATATATCTGCAAATAGGCAGACAATATTCATCCCCCAAAAATTCATATGGTTTATATAAACCTCCACAAGAATTTTATGAGATTTATAGAATATTTTTAAGAGACAGTACCGTTATTTATGGTTAGTTCTTATTACTTATAATTACAAAATCCTTTTTTCTGAATAGGATATATATTTATGATTGCACTAAACTTAGGTTGAAACAAAGCATGTTAATGTATGTATGCACGTTTCCTCTAGAATGTTACTCAGACTGAAATAATGATCTGTCATCCTTTCTTATATGGCACAATATGGATTCAATATATGTTATAAATTCAGTCACCTCATGCTGTATTCATCTATTTTTTAAGGATTCAACATCCTCTCTGCACGTTTCAGGAGCCACCATACTTGCTCATTGCAGACATTTTAAAGAACATGTAAGAGAGTAATAAATCTGCAGCCACAGTATGTGCTTCTTTCAACAAACTCATGAACTGCTTTGCCATAAGGAGCCAATGTGTGTGCCACACATGTTTAGGGAGAACGAGTATTAAGGGAGTTTTCGGGAAGTTTGTATGTGAGGACAAAAGGGTGTTTCTTCTTGCGCTTTTTCTAACTGACACCCACATTCCTTGATACATTTCTTATCCAATCTTGGTATATCTAGATTTACAGGCTGCACAGCAAAGTCCTGACAGATCTCGTGAGTTGCTACCTGTAGTAGGGGGTTCCCTGTCGACCCACCTCAGGCCCAGGATCATTGCAGCGGGGTGGAACAGCGGCTGGGCCTGTTTACTCAGCTGTGGGGCTCCCCAGGTCCAGGGGAAAGAAAGGATGTGTTCAGGGCCTCATTAATCATGGTCGCTTCGGAAGAGATAAACAGGCAAGGCCCAGCAGGGATGCTGCTGCTCCTGCCACTGATGGGGGGAAGGGACAGAGGAGAGGAGAGGTGGACGGTGTAGAGGGGAAGGAGGGGGTGTGGTGGGGTAGGTGGAAGGCCAGAAGGGGTGTGGATGGGGGACGAGGAGAGGAGATGGTGGACTTGCACACCAGGGGATACACCATAACACTTGCTCTTTGGTTCCACATCTGCATGGCTGCACAGGCTTGTAAATCTACATTCCTTGTCTGGCCGGATGCAAACACAGTGTCTGATGCAAGTGCATGAACCAAAGGTCATTTCTTTAGACAGTGTTGCATTGTTTGTGCATTTTTGCAATGATGCCAAGTTATGTGTACACTAATGAACATGGATCAGCCCACATCCTCTCAAGAGCTCAAGAACAAGAATGTAAATACCAGTAAACTAAAACTTTGTCTTCTGTGAGTGAGATGATTATATACTGTATATGAATACATATATTAAGAATGCTCTCACATTATAGATATAGCAAAGCCGGGGAGTAAAATATATTTATACAGTATAACACATTAATTTCCTGTCTAAAGATGCAATGTGCTTCACAGATATGTAACACATTAAAACCAAAACAACCACATGCTATTTAAAACTCAATTGCAAAGGGAAATGCAGTTAACATATATTAACTGTGGAGCATATCTCATGCAATCTGGATAAGTATTCCAGCAGCTATAAAAAAAAAAAAAAAAAAATTTGAAAAAAAGCCGCTTCAGCAGGTTTTGATGGCCATGTAGGACTTTATAGCCAAGATGTTTCTAACATTTTCTAATCAAATCTGAAAATAAACAGGAGGTCAGTGCAGAGAGATGAGAGCAGGTGTGATATGATCAGTTTTGTTCTTTCTTGTTAGGACTCTGGCAGAGTCATTTTTAATTTGCTGTAGTTTATCCATTATCTTTTTAGACTAGTGGAGGAGCATGTCGCAATAGTCTACCTGCACCAAGAAGCCTTTCATTTGTCACTGGGTATTTTTTATATTAGTGCAAATACAATAGCTGAGTTTTGAAGGCATTACATTTAGTAGATACTTTTTCCATATTTTACTTTGAGAAATATATCTCTGCTATACCCTTTTTCCATGTCACTTCATTTAAGAAGACATTTTAAACAAAAACAGTTGTTCAAGAACTTAAATAGAAATTTAAAAAACAGCATAAATTGGCAAAATTATCAATTAAATCAGAAACTATCTTCAAAGAATAAGTAAAAAAAAAAGATTAGGAATCTGACCAGACATTCAATGCCAAGTGTTGGTATTTTGGCAGACTTTTTGTCCCCACTCTCAGACATTTTTTTATATACTATACATGCATATATTTATGACTGTTTTGCAAACATTACTGTATGTTGCAGAAAAGAATTGGGTCTGTTTTACTTATTAATTTGGGAATTCTGGGCTCCAACACTCAAACCACAAATATTGGGCTTATTTGATATGAATAAAATGTTCTCTCCAACATGAAATAGTAATGATAAACAGAGGACTGGCGTTCATTACTGTTCTCTGTTTCACTCTGTTGGCTTGAATCCCACCAGATCTTTCCTTATCTCTTTCATACTCCTTGCTTTCTCATTAGAAGGAAAGCATGCTTGAGAGATCTGTATTCAACTGCGAGAAAAAGACAGAGAAATAGTTTTTCTGTCAATCTGTCATGTGGACGAGACACCGGGTCAGTGCTGTGTTATTCTACACCCACAGGCTCTGAGAAGGAAAAAGAGGACCTTGGAGAAACCTGCTCTGGCTAGGGTCTGTTCCAAAAAGCCCACCGTTATTACCTGCTTCTCTTTTCCTCGGCCTGTACACTTCTTTCCAGACCTCTCTGTAACAACCCCTTTGTGTCAGGGCAGGCAAGATTTCACTCATCTCCTGCACAATATTTCATCAGTCTGAGGGGGAAAAAAAAACGTGAAGGAAAGAGACAGACCAATCAGTTTGAGGGACCTGACAAATGCAATAAGCCAAAGGTTTATTTCACTGCTCCCTCTAAATGGGTTTTAAGATATTGTATTACTCTGTTTATGTAAGTCTATTTCTTAATTACAGTGTGTGTGTGTGCATGCGTATGTGTGTTTGTGTGAGTCTGTCTGCGCCCGTGTGCATGTGTCCTTGTGTCGTACACTAATTGGTCTTGATAGGCTCGGAAAAGTGACATCATTACCAGATTGTCTGGATTTCCCCCAGAGGTCAAACAAGTGGGCAAGATTGAAATACTGCTCCAAGATGCGGTGAATGAAACGGATCTATGAAGCAAAAATATAGGCTCTCCACTGCTACTATGATACCTCCATCACTGGTGAATGTAACTGGTTCGGACACTGTAAAGGACTGAGGGCAATATTTATGTATTTCAGTTGTTTTAATCTTGAACTTGCACAGAGTAGTTTGATGGAGCCGTGTTAGATCTTTTTGAGAAATATTTGCGTCGGAGTCATTCAGAAATAGCAAAATGCTATCTAAAACATCTGAAAGACAAGAAACCGAGGGAGAAAGCGGACCCATCTAGACGCTACGCAACCTCAACTCCCGTTTGATCTTTGGCTCTCAGCTAAATCTTATGACATCATCTTGATATGATATCATAATAGGGTTACTGTATGTATCATATAAATGAATAAAAGCACCATAAAGAAAAGAACAGTATTACATAATGCTTCTGCACTTTTAGGATTGGGTTAGAGGATGATTTTTTTTAAAGAGTTATTGTAATTAAAAATAAACAAACCCATTAATGTTACTCCATAAATGTGCCATCCAGTAGAGCACCACAGTCGCACATCAGGACCATAAAGGAATAGGATTTTTTTTTATTATTATTAAATCAGACATGTCCTTAAATTTCTCATGAATTCTAGTGTGGCCGAGATAACTCAATGAAGAATGAAAGCTATACATATACAAAATTCAGTGTGGTGTTTTAACTGTGGCTACGCACAAAAAAAAATCCTTTTTGTGGGACAATTAACAAAGGCAAGTATGGCATGATACGATCATAAAAGATGAAGACTCTGCTGGCATATTTTTTTATCTGATCATTGTTATCATGTGAGGGTGAAAAAGAGAATAGAGGTAGATACTTTCCATTTTAAATAAAGTGTATCTTATAAATGTTATTAGATTATATAATATCAAGCTGCATAGGCTATAGATATCATCCTTATGTTGTATTTAAAGGGTTTAGGCTGTTTAGGAAAATAATTCATTGGCTCCACCTAGTGCTCATTTGTAATATTGTAATATTTACATGGCTGGTGCTCTTTAATACAAACATGTAAACCACATATGGTTTAATTGTTCCAAAAGGTGTTCTTTTGTACAAATGTATATGGATATTTCAATTATATATCATTATATATTTGATGTAACACGATTCCACATTCAGTAAGTCCTTTTTCACAGCAGACTTGTCATAGTAGTAAAAGCACAGGTGGTACTAATAACATTAACGATGGCTCTGTATAATTCAAATGTGCCAGTAATCCATGACAGCGTGACAGTGAGTCAGCGTACGCAATAGCGGGACCCTGAAACTGAAGCAGCTAAATGGAATTCAACCATCATTAATTTTATTATTTACACCTGTGCTTTTCCTTCTGTGTCAAAATTTCCTCTGTGGAAAAGGCCAAAAACAAATCCGTCAGCACAACATGAGCCACACATAAAGAGGCAGAGACATGACACTCTATAGTTGACTGAAATTTGTTTTTCCTCATACAAACTATTAACTAACATGGACGATTCAATAAGAAAACTATAATTTGATAAAGTTTTCCTGAAGTTGAACTGCATTGAATTCACTAAGTTTCAGTTCTTTCAGTCTGAAATCTTTTTTAGCTCATTTCTTAACCCACAGAGACAACGACACATGATTTTTGCTGCTCAGTCACAGAAGTGCAAACACAACCGCACACCAGCAAACAGTAAAACACAGGTAGACACCTTTGTATCATTGACTCGCACTGTTACGCTGCCCCAAAGCAGCCTGATTGATAGTTTTGCTCCCCACCTGTGAGTGTGTCCACTGCTTTCAAAGCCATGTACTGAATCAAACAAGTGTTTTTACAAGTATTGATTTCCCTGTGCTTTGTGCTAAATTATAATTGTTTCAGGCTGTGTGTGTATGTTTTCTATGTGGAGCAGCATAAAGGGTGAATACTCACAAAAAAAACTCAAAAAGAAAGATAACATCATATTTACTTTATTTCATCAAAGAGTTCCTAATTCTGTAGAAAATTAATGTAATCTGTGGTCTGTTCACTGACCTTTGTTCTAAATTATGTGGCAAATATTGCATCAATATTATCAGTAGAGATATTGCGCTCTACCAGAAGTGACCTTAAGAGGGCGTCTGTGACTAAATTATGGCCAGTGTTTTTGCCTTTACACATTTTCAGGTCATAAACGCCCCCTTTCCTTTCAAGAGATCCTTACTGGAAACAGTCAGCAAACAATAAACAGGATAAAATATCAGCGATGCACTGAGTACATATTCCTCTTTACACTCCTCATTCATTAACAGTGGCACTGAATATGACAGACAAGTCATCCGGTTGCCACCATCCACCCTTAGAAATATTTACTCAAACCAAACACAGCTCCAGAATTTTATCTCACCCACACTGTGTTGCCTGGGGACGTCACCATAAACCTTATCGTCTTCTCTCAGTTCATCACCTCTGCCATCTGCTCTCACTTACATGTTTCTGCAGTACCAGACACATTTGCTCAGATATAGATATGGTCAGAGTGTAGATATACTTAAACAAAGTAAGCACAGTGTTGTTTTATTCCCATGTTTTCCATTTCTCTCTTCCTTTCATATTGTCCTTTGTTGAGACCTGTACAGATGCAGCCATAAGTTGACACAGATAAACAAAATGAAAACAAGACCGTACACGTTCACAGAATGTTTTATGAAGGAGCCTTTTTATACTGGAATGGGAATATTATTTAACAAGACCAGGCATCAAGGAAATATTTTAAATTATTATTTTTGAAAGGAACTGTTTGAATTTTTGGGGAAATACACTCTGGCTAATAGCTTTCTTGCTGAGAGTTAGATCAGATTGACACCACTCTGAATATGAAGCCAGGTCCAGAAAATGCTTAGCATAGCTTAGCATAAAGACAGCTTGTCGTCATAATGAGGTTGCCAGGCATAGAAAACAGCCCAGCATATTAAACTACAACTTCACTTTTACAGTTTGAGTATTGTACTGATTAAACAAACAAGATACAAAATATTAATTAATGAGCTTTAGAGGTGCTAGTATTTTCTTCAACCTATGGACAGAACAAGGCTAACTGTTCCCCACTGCTTACACTCTTTATGCTAAGCTAAGCTAACTAGCTGCCAGATCCAGCTCCAGCTTCATAGAGTGATATCAGTCTTCTTATCGAAATCTCAGCAAGAAAGTAAATAAGCATATTTTCCCAAAATGTCAATTTTTTTGTGAAATTTATTGAATATTGAATTTCAGTGAGACCATGTAACTCCCGCACAACAAGTGACAATTACAAAATAGTGTAACAGTACCATGAGACAAGAAGAGTCATCAAGTCAATGAACTCACTCAGTAATGTCAGTTACACAACATTATCGACCAAAATTTATGGGGCAGCTGTGGCTCACGAGGTAGAGCGGGGTCATCCACTAATTGGAAGATCTGCGGTTCGATCCTCGGCTCCTCCAGTCTGCGTGTGGAAGTGTCCTTGGGCAAGATATTGAAACCCAAATTGCTCTGAAACCCAAATTGTGTGTGTTGATGTGCGTTAGAATAGATCCTGATGAGCAGGTTGGCGCCTTGCATGGCGGCCTCTGCCATCGGCGTATGAATGCGTGTGTGAAGGGATGAATGTTGACATGTAATTTAAAGCACTTTGGTTGGCAGAAAGCTGCTATATAAGTGCTCGTATATATTGCTTTTATATTTAAACTCTTCATCTGTAAGAAGTGGAATCTGTTATTTCTTTTCTCAAAAATTACATTACATTACATGGTTTCACTTTAAACAGTTCTTGGGTTTGCCAGACTTCGTAGCAGATTTTCGGATCATGTCAAAGAGAACATCAATCCAAAAGTACCTCACCATTCAATTATTATTCCCATTGCATTTAATACTAATTATTTTTAATTCCATTTACTGTAAATTAAGTTACATTAAGGTGAAAACGCTTGTAGGTAAACTCGTTTTATGAATTTATAAAGTGCAATAAGCTCTCTGCTAGTTGTCTTACTAAATAAAGTCAATCAATCATTCTATCTTTATCATACAATCAATTCCCATGTGAAACTGGACTCCAAGCCAGATCAATTGGCATGACTGTCAAAACACGTCCTCCAAAGATCTTAAATAACAAGTGCTTGAATGACCTATTTAGAATCACTTGTGATTATGCAATGGTATGTGTAACAGAATAGCACAGGGAAAATGTTTTCACTGAACCAGACCCACCCATATCAAATGTACTCTGTGTCATAATACAGCATTATTAGCTTCAGTGATACAGAAAAGGTTTTTTTTTCACATGCAGTAGGCTGTTAATACTTAATAGTCATTGTAAAGCTTTCTAAATTGCCACATGGCTCTGATAATAACTAAAGCCTTTTACATTGGGGAACAGGCTTCTGTTTGTGTGAATGTACCATACCATAGCGTCACTGCCCTGTGGAAACCATGCATGTCCAAAATGTCAGCTCCTCATGGGCTAAGAGAGAGGCCCTATTTTCAGCCTTGTTACAATGTATTTTTCAGACAGTCCATTTTAATTGCTTATGTAAGTATGATTTTAATCCCATAAATTACCCTTTGACCCTTCTATTCATCTGAAACAATCAAAAGCACCAAATATGTAGATGCATGGCTTTCACTAGATAATAGACTGTATGTATTTTTAAAAATGTCCGTATCCATATTGAAACATGGACACTTAGCCAAGACACGGTTTGGGTATAGACAATATAATAATATCATTCAAGGGAATGATAGGGTGTGTCCAAACTTTTGACTGGTACTGTATGAGGCCAAGCAGGAACCCATAATATTTTGTATGTTTTTCAATCTAACACGGGCTTTACCTTCAAATCGGGGATCATATCTCCCACGAGAAAGTAACATGAGGGACACATGATACACCTGCTCCCATTTCTAGAGAATTCCCTTGAATAAGTTTATGAGAGGAATGTGTGGGAAACATGCTGGTAAAGGATGTTGCAACCAAAGCTGTAAACAATACAGCAGCGAAAAATGGTTCACCTGCCAAGACGGGAACTGGTTTGAAAAAGGAAACGTTATTAATTAATTTTGCTTCACACACTAATGAGATATTACATCCCCTCAGGTCAAGGTTAAAGGTTCAGTTTGCGGATGTATTCTGTTCTATTTTATTATATTTGCAACTACGTGTGAGATCCCTGTGTATTCCTTCCCTCGTGTTGCCAGTAAGGTGATTACTGAGTATCATTTCCTCTAGCTGTGGAAACCCATTTTCTGGGTCAGTGGACCCCTCCAAAGGACTGATTGAGTCTTAAAAGGGGCTCCCTCAAGCATACGTTTGCTCTCCTTGTACCCGAGACAATGGGCCCAATGCACCAGTAAAGCAACAACTCCCTCACAACATTACTGGGAAATGCTGTAACATCAGAAGAAAAGGCCGCTTAAGTCAACATCTAGGTTACATCTCATAGACCCTTGGTCTGATTTAGTGTTCAAATGTTTAAAATATTGGTAATGTTATATTTTACAGGTCCTTTAATTAATTTTTTAATAATTTCCTGGACATTTGCAGGAATTTAATGTTACATTTTTAGGGCATTTTATAAAGAAGGTGGTGCAATTTGATACAAATTATGAGAAAAAAATGAAAAAGTGTTATGTTTCATAAGTTGGTAAGTGTTGATTCATTATATTTGGGTTCATATATAGTTAGGTTGCTGATATGCACAGGAACCTAAAGGAGCACATTTCCTGTATACTACCAAATTACATTTCAAAGAAATTCCCTAAGAATTAACAGCCACTACATTTTGGAAATCACTGAAAAAACACAGTATGCTAATATATCTTTTGACACACAAAACACTGAAAACCAAGTATTTCCTGTCAGTTGAAGAATTGTCAAGAGTCTGATAAATTTTTGCAACTATAACATAACAACTATGTATGAACCCAAATACAATGATCAATGTTCTTACCAACTAAACCAACTTAACATTTGTTTCTGTTTTTTCTTATAATTTGCACCAAATTGCACCATCCTCTCTGTAAAATGTCTTAAAAGTTAACTGTTCAATACATGAAAATTACTCTTACTTAAAAGTTGCATAAAACTGGTATAAAATTAAAGGGCCTGTAAAATAAAGTGCTACCAAAATATTACCACAATGGTAAAAATCCATCATTGGTTGATTTGGGATTAAGCGAAGCATTGTTGTTGAATTTAAATGCTAACTCAAAGCCTTTTGGAGAAAGTATTGTGCGGTGGGGGTAACGAGCTAGACCTACAGTATGTTTCACATTAATTCATTATTAAATTTAATGTCATTTGGATAAATTGGTAAATAAATAAATTGAATAAATCAATTGAGACATTTGAAATTGATTAAAATGTCAACTTCATGGTGGTGCTAGACAAATAAAAGTCAAGGGATCCCCAAAATCATTAGGATACATAATCTGGGAACTATAGAGGATCTGAACAAAAATGTATGTCAGTTCATTTTGTGATAAATGAAAGCTTTAACCTGCTAGCACTAGGGTAATAACCAAAGGACTACAGTTGAAAATTAGCTAGTTGGCTAACAGATTGTGCATTGTCCTTATAAATGAATTAATGAATGAATAAATCCTATGGGCGACATGAATATCTGTACTGAATTTCATGGCAATCCATCCAATAGTTATAGAGAAAAGTAGTGGACCAACTGACTGACAGAGAGCCATGCTGCTAGTCTGGTTGAAAATATCGGTTTAGGAAGACTCAGTTTAAATGTAGACAGAAGTTACACAGATTCATGTTTTTTTTATGTGAGCAAAGGTCTGTAAGAAGATGTTTTTTTCTTTGTGAAGTTTCAGCTTCATCTGCTGCTCATCATTCGGCCTCAGAATTGCTCACGCATGGCAGCAGAGATGGAGGAGAGGAGTGGTAGAGGAGAGAGGAGGAAGATGGGAGGGATCCGTTGCTCCCTGTGTAATGAGATTCCCAGCTAATCAGTGACTTTCCTGCCTTATCTCTGCCATCAGGACACTCGGGAGGCCGAGTAACCCAGGACGAGCTGATGTCATGCTGAGATGGGTAAAGGGGGAAGGGGGGTGAGGTGTGTGTGTGTGTGTGTGTGTGTGTGTGTGTGTGTGTGTGTGTGTGTGTATGTGTGGAGGGATGTGTCCATTTGAGAGTTTGTGTTTGTGAGCAAGAGATTGATTTCTGTGTGTGTGTGTGTGTGTGTGTGTGTGTGAGTGTGTGTGTGTGTGTGTGTGCGTGTGTGTTTGTGTGTGTGTTATTGTCCTCATAGATCCAGAGATGAGGTTAAGTCACATGAGGATGACTAACTATGCCCACGGACGAAATGATGTAACACAGACAGGAGTAGTGAAACGTGTGTGTGTGTGTGTCTGTGTGTGTGTGTGTGTGTAGTCCTGTTTATTTGTGGGCACCAGTGTTTTGCTTCATGTTGTGTGTTCTCACAGGTGTAAATGTGTGGTATGTCAATTATAGGTGGTTTTCTACACTTATACACATTCTTGTTTGAGTGTCCGTGTGTTTGAGAGAGAAGTAAACACCAAGCTAGAGAAAGACAGAGAACTCCCTCCACTACACTTTAGCAGTCAGTAAGTAAACCATGACCATATTACTGTATATCATTAGATATCTTTAAATCCTCAAACATGTTACGAAGCTCTACTAGACAAGACACATGTATTTTATATGATAAAATGGTTGGTTGAGCTCTTAACAAATAGTTTTTTATATATGCTAATTTACTTTATATCCAAGAGTTCAGCACCACTCTAATCAGTGTGTTAAGTACAGAGCTGGAGCCAGGAAGCAATTTCCTTGGCTTAGTTTACCATAAAGATTAGAAACAGAAGTAAACAGCAAGCCTGGCATTGTCACCCTTGTCATCAAAAAATGACAAGTTGTGCTTTTACAGGGAGTTATGTGCTGTATTTTTTGGTTTCGTGGCAACCTCACAGTAAACACACAGAAGACACAGAGACAGAAAACATCAAACTATCTAACTTGAATTATTACACTTGAAAATGCTTATTATAATGTCAATCAAAACCTAAAGAATTTGATAAGATTTTACATTTCTATATAAATGTTCATTTTTTGGAAATGTTTTAGAATGTTTTAAAAAGAAGCAATGAAGAAAGTATCTGAATCTTGAGACTACATATTTTTCTTTCTGTGTGCGCATTTTTGTGTGTACCAATGTATTTGTCAGACCAAGTACATTACAGTCCATTTTATATGTGCTTTTGTTTGGATTATGACAAGTTTAAGTCTTAGGTATGGTAAATGGACTGCACTTATATAGCGCTATATAGCGCTTTTCTAGCCTTATTGATCACTCAAAGCGCTTTACAATACATGCCAACATTCACCCATTCACTCACACATTCATACACTGATGGACTGCCATGCAAGGTGCCAACCTGCTCATCAGGAGTGATACAACACTTCCTATCCAAAGCGTGCCACCACTTTGCTCATGCATTCATACACACACTCAATAATTTGGGGTTCAGTATTCCAGCAGGACAACACACATCACACCCATCTTACCATATTTATATTGGCTTCCCATCAAGTTTGGGATTCAGTTTAAGGTTCTTTGAAGTGGTGGCTCCAACGCTGTAGAAAGCTCTTCCTACAGATAAACATTCTGCAGTCTCTGTTGATGCCTTTAGAAAGTAGCTGAAGCCTAATTTATTCAAACTAGCCTTTGTCTCATTTCATACTGTCTGGTGTTCGTATTTTGTCTTTATGAAGGTATGTTATTGCTTTTTTTTTATTGTTTGTTTCTTTTATTATATCTAATACTATTTTTATGGTCTTATTTCTTTAACAATTTTACTCTTGTGAAGCACTTTGTGACCTTGCTCTGTGAAAGGTGCTATATTAAATAGATTTTACTTACTTTACTTACCTATTTAAATGCAATGAAGGAGTCAGAGATCAAACTCCCAGCCTTCTGATTGGTGGATGACCTGCTCTACCTCCTGAGCCCCTAATGGTGCATATTAGGGTATGTATTAGGTCCAGAAAAACATAAAAAGTGGAAAGACCTCTGAGAAAAAAAAATAAAGAAAACTATGACAGCCTCAGTTATGTTCATCATCTCTTTGGAATGAACAAACTTTCAGACAGACAGGTAGGCAAACAAAGAGACAAAGAGGCCGACAAGTATAAAAGCAGGTAGACAGGCAGGTCGATAGACAGGCAAGCAGGCAGACAAGCAACATCGCCCTGATTGCCACAAGAGGTGTCCCTTACACTACCCCACTCTGCAGTCAATGGAAAAATGATCTCACTCCTTCAAACACCACTGACTTCATCCCCTGATGTTAGGCCGAGAGAGGGCTGACATCAGTGTAGCCCTACCTGAGCAGAGCAAAATATAGCATGACATGAGCAGGGAGTGGTCATTAAGTATTTTGCCCACAATACGAGCCCAAGTTTTCTCAATGGAATATTGTTTTTATTATGTCATGCCAAATGGCGCTATACACTCATAACATGTACTACTATGTGCTGTAGGGAAAAAGAAAACAAGGTGGCATGTTACATGAAACTGCTCACACCCTGTCAGTAATAATCCCTTATTGTGTAGGAAAACAGCTATGGTATGCACAGCAGGTCAAAATTGAAAACTGTGATGGATGTTTTCAACAGACTTTTGATTTTAGATCCCTTCCAAATAAGTTTGGCTAAACTTTTTTTCTATCTTTTAACCTGTCTGACTGTCTTTTGCTGGACTTTGTGATGTCAGCATGTTCCCAGATCTCAGCAATAGACTAGTGGTAAGTACAACAAATTACAAATTAAGAATTATGGCCAAAACTACTAGAGTAAGATCCAATGAGTAAAAAATTATCCTATGAATAAAAGATAGATTGATCACATCACGTTATATGTCTTCATGAATACCCAGGTTTCCTAATCAAATTTGCACAATTCTTGTGTGGATGCCTGATCCAGCTAGTCTTTGGAAATCACATGCTTTATAAGAAGGACAGCTATTTCCAGGGACACACTGTTTAACTTTTCCTGAAGTGTGTCATATCAGGAAACCAAGTGACTACACAGTACATGTTTATTGTTTTGATTAAGTGAACACAGCATAATCCCAGCATTAGGTTCAGTCTCAACACCCACTCCCTTTCAGCCCTCCTGTTAATACCATGATGGCAACTGTCCCACTGTGAAATCAGCAAGTGCCTGAAGGCTCCTTCTCTGAGTTTTTTGGCCCTTTACACACGATTTTTGTCTGTAAAAACTGTTTGTATTGTTTGAACTTTTTCTTGAGGCAATTACCCACAATTCACAGCTTCACTGCATTCTAAAGTTAAAAATAGGCATGACGGGGAAAGTCCAAAATCATGTGTGAGAGACGTCTGCAAGTGGTAACTTTACAGAGACCTTTGTATTGCTTTTGAAAGCAATCAAAAGTGTTAAATGTTAATAATGTTAATGCGGGTACATAGCTGACAGATGTAACCACTGGTACAGTAGTAATTTTTAAACTCTCTTGACAGGTCTGCTGTGTGACTTTGATTTTCATCCAGAGGAACACAAAGCTGATATCAAGGTTCAGCCTCTAAAGTAAACCGCACTTACCATAAATGTAGTGCTAATATCACAGAGAGGCATCCAGCATCTGTCAAAGGAAAGCATTCATTAGGGCCACATCGCAGAAACCCTCTGGCATTTCCACCCCCAAGGACACAGCTTATGGTAATAGCTGTTAAACCACACTGCTCCTGAACTGTTAGTCCCGCATACATGCACCTCCATCAAGGGCAGTCATGCACATTCCTGGCCTGCTGAAGGCCCAGATGGCACAGGATGGCACGGGTGCCAGTCTCAAATAATTCTCTCTCTGTCTGCTCACTTCAAAGACCGTGCGGAGTGCCAGGCATTTTGTACATGTAAGGCATTAGCTGGCTCTTACAGGTGCAAAGGGTCACCTTTTATCTTTGGATTCATAATTGTGTGTGTGGGCCTGTGTGTGGTTGAAGGAGGCTTGTGTGTAGTGATGATAGATTCATAAGATGATACATAAGCTCTATCGCCAATGATTTCCATTTTTCACTACAGGAGCACCTGTTATCCTCTATAAATCTATTTAAAGGACCAATGTATAGGATTTGGTGGTATGTAGTAGTGAGGTTGCAGACTACAACCAACTGAATTCCCTCACCATCCCCTTCCAAGCATGTAGAGGAACCTACGGTGACTGCGAAACTTGCAAAAGAGGCAAAAGGCCCACTCTAGAGCCAATGTTTGGTTTGTCCATTCTGGATTACAAAGTGTGTGTGGTCCATCCTAGAATGTGATATATTCCATTCTGGAATGTGACTGTGGTAGTATGTGTTCCATTCTAGAATGTGATGTGTTCCATACTGGAATGTAATGTGTCAAATTTTGGAATATAGCAGTGAGTTTAGCTGTTCCATTCTTGAATGTGTTGTGTTACATTCTGGAAGGTGGCTTTGATGTTAGTTGTTCCATTCTAGAATGTGATGTATTCCATTCTGGAATGTGATGTGTTCCATTCCGGAATGTGGTTTGGAGGTTAGTTGTTCCATTCTAGAATGTGATGTGTTGCATTCTAGAATGTGATGAGTTCTATTCTGGAATGTGGTTTGGAGGTTAATTTTGTCCCATTCTGGATTGTTATGTGTCCCATTCTAGAACACGCCACATTCCAGAATAGAACAACATTCCATTCTAGAATGTGATGTGTTCCATTCTAGAATGTGGTTGGGAGGTTAGTTGTCCCATTCTAGAACACATCACATTCCAGAATGGAACACATAACATTCTAGAATGGGACAACTAACCTTCCAACCATATTCCAGAATGGAACACATCACAATCCAGAATGGAACAACTAACCTCAAAGCCACATTCCAGAATGGAACACAACACATTCTAGAATGGAACACATCACATTCTAGAATGGAACAACTAACCTCCAAACCGCATTCCAGAATGGAACACATCACATTCTAGAATGGAATGTTGTTCTATTCTGGAATGTGGCGTGTTCTAGAATGGGACAACTAACCTTCCAACCACATCCCAGAATGGAACACATCACAATCCAGAATGGAACAACTAACCTCAAAGCCACGTTCCAGAATGGAACACAACACATTCTAGAATGGAACACATCACATTCTAGAATGGAACAACTAACCTCCAAACCGCATTCCAGAATGGAACACATCACATTCTAGAATGGAATGTTGTTCTATTCTGGAATGTGATGTGTTCTAGAATGGGACAACTAACCTTCCAACCACATTCCAGAATGGAGCACATCACAATCCAGAATGGAACCCAACAGATTCCAGAATGGAACACATCACATTCCAGAATGGAACACATCACATTCTAGAATGGGACAATTAACGTCCCCAACCACATTCCAGAATTCCAGAAGACTTCACATTCTAGAATGGAATGTTGTTCCATTAGTTGTCCCAATGGAACAACTAACCTCAAAGCCACATTCCAGAATGGAACACAACACATTCTAGAATAGAACACATCACATTCCAGAATGGAACACATCACATTCTAGAATGGAACAACTAACCTCCAAACTGCATTCCAGAACGGAACACATCACATTCTAGAATGGAATGTTGTTCCATTCTGGAATGTGATGTGTTCTAGAATGGGACAGCTAACCTCCCAACCACATTCCAGAATGGAACACATCACATTCTAGAATGGAACATATCACATTCTAGAATAGAACAACTAACCTCCAAACCACATTCCAGAATGGAACACATCACATTCCAGAATGACACAAAACCACATTCCAGAATGGAACCCAACACATTCCGGAGTGGAGCCCAACAGATTCTAGAATGGAACACATCCCATTCCAGAATGGAACACATCACATTCTAGAATGGAACACATCACATTCTAGAATGGAACAACTGACCTCCAAACCACATTCCAGAATGGAACACATCACATTCCAGAATAAACAACTAACCTCAAAGCCACATTCCAGAATGGAACCCAACACATTCTAGAATGGAACACATCACATTCCAGAATGGAACACATCACATTCTAGAATGGAACAACTAACCTCCAAACCACATTCCAGAATGGAACACATCACATTCTAGAATGGAACACATCACATTCTAGAATGGAACACATCACATTCTAGAATGGAACAACTGACCTCCAAACCACATTCCAGAATGGAACACATCACATTCCAGAATAAACAACTAACCTCAAAGCCACATTCCAGAATGGAACCCAACACATTCTAGAATGGAACACATCACATTCCAGAATGGAACACATCACATTCTAGAATGGAACAACTAACCTCCAACCACATTCCAGAATGGAACACATCACAATCCAGAATGGAACACATACTATCATAGTCACATTCTAGAATTGAACAACTAACCTCAAATCCACATTCCAGAATGGAACAACATTGGACACATTCCAGAATGGAATGTGTTTGTGATATGTATATACGTATATATGTATATACGTAATATGTTCCATTTTAGAATGCAATTGAGACATTATGTGTTCCATTCTGAAATGTGACTGTGATAGTATGTGTTCCATTCTGGAATGCAATTGTGATAGTATGTTTTCCATTCTAGAATGTGATATGTTCCATTCTGGAATGTGTTTGTGAGGTTTGAACGTGATATGTTCCATTTTTGAATGTAATTGTGATAGTATGTGTTTCATTCTAAAACGTGATATGTTCCATTCCTCAATGTGATTTTTATTATGTTTTAAAAACATTACTTCATAGACAACAGGACAGCAGCACGTACTAAGAGAACATACAGAATGATTCAAAACATTCAGCTGAGATGACTTTTTTATCACTTCCATATCCCATCAAATTTACCAGCACCCATGGTGGGACATGTGCGGTCAAGCTGAGCGACCTTGCGTTATCAGGTCTCCCAGTACCGGATAAACCAAAGCTAAACACAACCGCCCACTTGTTTAGACCTCCACACAGGCTTGTGTGTTGTTTTGGTGGAAAGATCTGGAGGCATTGTTTACACCACAGAGTTTACAAGGATTGAGAGTCATTACAAGCAGGAATCCAACAAAATTAGGCAGGCTCCCTTGTGAAAACAGTACAATATAGGATTGCAAAACCATGAAACCCCAGCAGAAAATGTGGAGCAGAGATCAGAAAAGCTAAAATAACTTGCTATTAATCTGGTTTTGTTTGATTTTCAACTCAATACTGAGCATGCCATTATGCTGAATTCATAATAGATGTCTTTATCATCAGCATGCCAAACAGTCCTACCATCTACGTATCCTGCCTTTGATTCTAGGCAGTTTTGATGGAGCAGAGGCCATGCCCCAGGGCCAACCCCACTGGTTTTCCCCTTGTATGCATAGATAAACCAGCTGCATCACTATAAATGACATAACATGGGATTTTTTTTGTCCCCCCCCCCCCCCAAATTACCATGGAAATGATGTGGAAAATGGGATATAAATGGAAATGTGGGTGAAGAGGGCCCTGGCAGCAACAATAGGAGGGTTTACACAAAACCAGCGCTATGAGGGCAGTGAAGTGCGCAAGAGAGAGCCGGAGAGAGAGACATCAACAAAGCTCCTCTGTGTCTCCTTGAAGCCATCCTGCTTTTAGAACAAAACAATGTCTCCCACAACAGTCTTTGGTCTCCACGATGTGTCGTTGGTGAGTAATAGAGGGCTGGTTTTAAAGTGTCAATGTGTGACTACACATGAATGTAAATACACGCATTTGTATGTGTCTTTAACAGTGTTTACTCCATTGATTGAATATTTTGATGTCATAGCAAATGTTCCAAAGAAAGATAAACTGAAGAAGATTTTTTTTCTTTTATGTAAATGCATTATATTATTATCAACAAATCTCATGAAAAGACCAAAACAAACAATGGATTTATACTATTAAGTGTAATAGAGCTCCAATATTGTCCAAAAATTATTAAAAATAACATAAATGAGCCACAAGTACTGTAGTTTATTTTGAGGCAATCCCACATGCCTCTTCAAATGCCATAAATACACATCAAATGTGTATCAATCCACAGCTGAAAATAGTCCCCAACAAATGCACTATTTACTCATCTTTGAGTAAAGTTTTTTTTAAAACAGTTTCCAGATATTTTAAGAAATAACTGAGCATTTAAAAAAAAATCAAACAATATTTTTGTTATCAGTTATTTTTCCATTTCCGTTTTTAGTAGGAATAAATAGGCTAAGCCAAATAGGGAAGTCATAGATGGATTAACGCAATGCCAGTCTTTTTATGGAATTTGTTGACAATTTTCAAAAATTACAGAATAATGCCATCCCTATCTATCTTTTTTTTTTTGCATTCATTTCTTTATGAATGAGTGCAGGTTTAACAAACATTTTCAAGGTCTATTCACATTTCCCTGGTTTTTGATATTCTATTGTGAAGAGCTGGTTCAACATATTGCAGGAAAAATGTAATCCCCCCCCCCCCCCCCCCATTTGTTTATTCCAACAAATGAGGGGGAGTATTGGAATTGCACTTAATGTGAAGGCTTAAGTGTCTGTTTAGAGGTTAATAGACTACAGTCTTGAGGGCCACCAAATAAATAAAAGGGCAGTTTCTAATTTTAATCCTAAATATTTAAGACACAATCTCAAAATAGTTTTGCCAAAAACGATATAACTTTGAACATGAATAGAACATGTGACTTAAGTTGCATGGGGAAGTATGACATCTGTCACACCTGTCCTCTTCTTCTGAAAATATTTCATACAACAGGGCTTTAGAAAAATGCAGGACTTTGAACTGTACAAGTCCAAGCTGTGCACAGAGAGAACTTGTATGGGTCCTTTTTACAGCCCCTTTCTACCCTTCCTCTGTGGGTTCTTTGCCCAGCTCCTGCTCACATACCACCCTTGTATTGGTCATGGAACACTCCTCAAGTGATAAGAGCTGACAGTAGATCTTGGAGATCAGTGACCCCTGTTTAGGGTTCAACTGAAGACAATCTCCCGAGGGTTGTTTAGGGGACATAGAGGTAAGAGTAGTTTGGCAAGAGGGAAATTGCATGAAGTTGGACCTTAAAGTAGCAGAATAGGTGGGTTGCTAGTAGTCCAAATTCAATGGAAAATTCTGTGTAATTGCAAAAGACACCCTCATTACATAGATCTTAAAAACACTTTATGCCTTTGTTGTGCCATTGCAGAAAAATAGTATCTGTGCATGATGGGGAGAATAAATGGTTCTTCAATAGAGAGGTCCTAAAGGAAGCTACAGGATTTGAAGTGGCGCCTGAACTGACACCAGATCAGAGGGGTGGATCTCACTACCGGATTATCTGTAAAGCCAGAGGGGTTGAGCAGTAGAGAGGATGTAAGTAAAGCTTTAAGAGAGGATGAATTACAAGACTGTAGTCTACACCATGGAGTATCTGAAGATCTAAGCCAATACGTTGTCTTATGAATGTGTGCTGACCAATAATATAATTGAAAATTAGGTAGCATGAGACTGCCTACTATTACATTTTTGTAATAGTGATTTATGAATCCTGGGAGCTTTTTTGTTTCATAAAAGGTGACGTCAATAGTTTTGAAATAATTTTTAGGCAAGAACAACAGAATACATCTTTGGACATTGGCTTTAATTTGTGTCATTAAAGGGGAAAAAGTTGGTGCAAAAAAGAGAGGACATGATTCGTTTTAATATTGATCCCAAGGTATTTGAACCCAGTGGGGTTAATTTTGAAGGGAATATCAAGTTGCTGAAGTTGTAAACCAAGGTTGTTAATTGGATAGCAGGTGCTTTTAAGCAGGTTGGCTTTATAACCGAAGAATGAGCCAAAATTTTCCTAAATTGATTGGATGAAAGGGTTGTTTTTTGTTGGGTTTGACACATATAATAATAAGTCATCTGTGATAATGACAATTTAAGTTCCTTATCTCCCTGGAGGATTCCCTTAAATGGGAGAAGGACCTCAGTGCAATCGACAAGTGTTCTGTCACAAGTGTCTCATATTAACCCATATATATTGTCTCATAATGTCTGTGTGTACTTTAAGATGGTGTTAAAGCTTTACCAACTTACCAGAGTCATCTGGAGACTCTATCCCACTGCCTTAAGTATCAACAGGTACCATCCAGGTCCCCAACTGCTTTAAGAGTGTTGATAAATGCCTCAGCCTTGTATGTGACTCGTAGATGGGTTGGATGCAATGAACCAAACCAGGCACCTGGAATCTCAGAGCAGATCTGACATCATTGAATGCAATGTGGGAGTGGGCTGTTTTGGCCGTGAGGTCTGGCAATACGGAGATATTCATGCCATGAATCTTGATCTACTCAGTTCCCTCGATTTCCGAAGAATGTCCGCACAATCAGAGAAATAATGTAGTCTGGTAATAACTACATGGGGGTGCTTTTCTGGTTAGGGCCATTGTTTAGGTGTGCAATATGCTCTGTGGTCATGGACAGACTGGCATGACAGAGTTCTGCAGAGAGACATTACACTGTTCCCTATTCCCACCTCACCCACCATGCTTTTAAGCCCTGACAAATCTGTTTGAATTGTAGCAATGCTGTTGGACAACTCAGTTTTCATGGCTTGTAGTTTGGTCCTGATAGATGGTAGATCGTCTCCCAAAGTGGCTTTCAACTCGGTTTTAAAGGTCTGTGCAGTGTTGTTGCAGATTGAGGAGAGACGTTCATGTTAATGGATCCCACCTGCTGTATCTGCTGGCATTGAGGGAGCTTCCTGGTTAGGTGAGTCACTAAGAGGTGAGGCCCTAGCATGTTGAGCAGGTGATTAAAATACATTTCTTCCTTTATTTGGTCCGGGGGGCATTTCAAACGGCAGTATACCCAGTAAACAGTTAAAAAATTACCCCTAGCCTGGTCTGTCAGAAGTTGCAGATGGAAAAGTGCCAAGAAAAAATATGGGTTAATTCTCCAGAAGCTTCCTCAGCTCACATCTCATGCCACTGAGCAGTAAAGACTATTATGGTTTATGGTTTATGTTTACAGATATCAGCACTTTCAGCAACCCACACTTATTAAGACATTTTCGCCTGTTTTAAACTGTTTTTGCGGTGTGTCTGTGTGTGTGTGTATGTGTATCTGTGTGGGAGAGAATTTAGTGTGTGTGTGTGTGTGTGTGCCTTTGTGGGGGAGAATTTAGCTGAATTTAGTCAGCTTTGTGTTTTATCTGGCAGCTCAGCTGGGCCAGTGCAGCTGCATGGCAGTCACTTCTCTTCAGCGCTGCCAGTCAAAAACACCCCTATAAATGCTATTGTGCTCACCTGATTGATCTTTCACAGGCCCAGGGTAGGCCAGACATGCTGACTTTGGAGGGGAATGGCAAGGAATGGTCGGTGAACAAACAAGTGAGCCAGTGTCTGTGGCAGAGGAGGTTGGGCCGCAGGTGGCTAGGAGGCACGCTTTGGTTGGCGCACTAGCCTTCGTCAGATGCCAACAGTGACATTTCCTGACTATGGCTATACACAAGCAGGCATCCCAGCAACGATGTAGTGTCCTGGGGGAATGAAGAACAGGCCTTGGGTGGATTTTACAGCACACACAGGCAATGGAGGAGCAGATGTATGGGAGCGCACAGATGTATGGGAGAGCACATATGTAGACGCATGCATTAAACATGAAACACACTCACTTTCTCATAAACACACTAATAAAGATCTCTTTCTGTCTCATCCTCTTTCTTCTCACACACATACACACACACCTCCACTGAAGCTCATCTGTTGCTGAGGGCGGGCAGGGCTCAACTGAGGCAAGCGAAGCCTGTCTGGGGCGCTGACTGAACATCACTGCCAGGAATTCCACAGGGGTGGTGCACGGGTGGGAAATCACTCGACGTGTCTCTGTGTTCTGAAACCCGGCAGGCAGAGACAATCTCCTGCACCGGCCTCAGGAGCACAATACCCAGAGGTGTAAATCAAAATCCATGTCAACAGAAGTGACTTACAAATCAACTTTTAGCCGAGTTCAAATACAGTATGTTCTCTGTTTAGGTGCTCTCTCTTAAGCGAGGCACTGATGCTTGTCTGATTAAGGCAGTTCTCAAAGATCAACATGATATAAAGTACTTTAACGCCCTAAACAGTCAAATCTCTCCAGGAAGGTTGCAAGTTCAAATATTCACAGCATTTGACCTTTAAAGGAAGTTCCCTTTTGAGTTTTAAAAATCACACAACAAACATGGCTGGCTCTATTTTGTCTGGGGTTATTTTCAGGTATGTATTGTTTGCTGAGGAAATAGTCTTCTGGATATAAATCAGGCACCTTGATTTCACCGCAGGCAGGACACAAGGCAGCCCTGGGGGGTCCAGATTTGGCAGCATGGCATAGAAAGGATATGAGATAAGTCAGGGAACTTACGTGGAGTTGATATTATTTTTGGTCACCCTGGAACAGAAACTGGAAAAGGTTTGTCTGTGGGTACAAACACACAAGCAAGTTACAAGGGCATGTGAAACACACACACACACACACACACACACACTCAAACACATACACACAGTCTGCCCTGTGTTTCACACGATAAGTGTTTGCATTAGGAATCATTTTCCAGTTGGCATGGCACGTGAGAGAAGCTGCTCTTCCTCGGAAGCCCGTTCAACACTCCAAACAAACCCTGACGGCCTCCAGCCTGAGAGTATGTCGTGTTTGTTTTAATGGTCCTGATGCCCAGCGTTCACAATGAAAACTAATGTTATCCATGGCTTAATAATAAGATGACAGATTTGTTTTTTCTGTTGAGGTATTAGGAAAGTTACACAGTATGTACTATACCGAATATGAAATGTTTAATGTTAGATGACTTTTTTATCAATGAGATTAACTAAATGTAACACTTTTCAATCCCAGAACAGCACATTAGCGTATCTCTAGAGATTTTTTTTAGTGAGTGAACTTCAACATTTGATGAAGACATACAGTATAATGCGCTAGTCAAATCCACCTACTTGTGTAGTCGGTGAAAACAACGGAACCATCTAAGAGAGACAAATTTTTTTTTTTTTACTTTTTGCGGGGAGGAATTTATACATTGGCACACATGGATTGAACCCAGATGGTTTAGTTTTGGTTCTGGCATTGCCTGGCAAAGCAGGGTTACGGGATTGCTTGTTATGGGAAGCCATTACATTCCCACTAGGGGTGCGGCTGCTGCACTGCACACGATGGAGCGCTGCTTGGTGAAGATGGGCAGGTTTATGAAAGAAACTGAAAGGTGATAACCATAATTACAGTGGCAAGGAAACCCACACAAACTCTTTAAAGCCTGCCTAAAGTTTTGATTGAAAATCAAAGATACATAAAAGTCACATATCATGGAGAACAGGGCCTTTTTCAGGGATTGAAAACATTGAATCTGATAAACATGATTTTGTTCATCACATTAATAGTGACAAGTCAAGAAAAACAAGTTTGATCAACGTTTTTGCATCATTTGCTTTGCATTCAACTTGATTTGAACTCAATTTTTGCTGTTAACTAGATTTTTAAGATTTTGACTTACAAGGACATTCCCTCTTTTGCACATGTTCTCTTTACTCTTTTCAGTCTTTAAAACATGTTCTGCCCTCTATTGTTTTAGAAACAGTGTAAAGTATATGCACGATTGGTACAATATTGTGTATGTGTCTGTCCGGTGTCGTTCACATGCAGATTATGTACCTATATTGTGTCTACCTTGTATTTTCTATATGTCGCTGTATGCAACAATGTAAAGTATATCTTATTTTATCATATCTTATCTAAATAAATCCCAAACATTACTGAAAAAAATGTTGGATCATTTATATACAAGTAATTTTATTTTCTTAGCCTGGACTTTAAAAAAAAAAAAATAATGCGGGGGTGATTGGATGTTTTGATCATGAATCATGCTTCCAGTAAGTCCCTTTGCAATGTCCTTGTTTCATCAAATATCATGATCTGTTTATCAGTCACCATCAGCCTTATCTTTCACAAAGAGGAGAGAGGAAAAAGAAGTGCCAGAGAGAGGAAGAGGGGAGAAAGACGGAGAGGTGTTGTTGATGATCCTTTCACACAACACCATCCCCCACAGACGCCTTGGCTTCTGGCTTCTTCTTGCCTCCACGTCCTTTTTTCCGCTCACTCTGTCTCGCTTCCTTATTCTTTCTGCTCTTTTTTTTTATTTTTCTGTTCCCTTCTTTCATTCCATCAAATCTTTATTTTGATCTCCATCTGCTCTGTCTTTTTTTTTATTACATTCATCAGAATTTCACTCTTTCTAAATATTCCTCTCCATCTTCTTCCATTTCTACACATCTCACTCTGCCTAGTACAGCCGAAGCTATAATAACATTTCACCCATCCATCAGCCAGCTTTGATCAATAAGCACTTTGAGTCCACTCCACAGCACCGCACTGAACTTAAAATGTCTCCCGTCTGTCTCTGTCAGTACTTATCTCTCTGCTGACAAAGCTATATTAGACACAGAGGTGGATGACTATTACAGTAGATTTCACGATGCATTTCAGCACTGTGATGTGCTGTATTGTACGTGCCTGTGTGTGTGTGTGTGTGTGTGTACTGTAAATGAAATACATGGAGTTGATCTATGGCCACTGTCTATGTTCTTTACAATTTCAATTCATCCTAAAGGAGCCAAAGAAGTTGTAAATCTTGTTCAGACTTTAATAACATGTCTGTATCAGCACAATAGTATATATGTAGGTGCACTACCACTGTGTAGGTATTTAACAAAGGCTGTTTCTGTCCCTTTCATTTGTTTTCAATTTAAAGATGTCAACCACATGTGAATTAAAAACACATGCGCTTTTCAAACACGTGCAGCATTTCAAAAGTCAACTTTATTTCACATGGTACTCTTGTCGGATATCACATGTGACAGTTTTCATTTCAGATGTAAAAGTTTTGACTCGTGGATGAAAAGAGACAGTGAAACAATGAAAAAAAGGGGGCTTTCCACATGAGGACTTTCCTTTTTATTCACTTGAATTCATATCAGTCTCCTTCACATGTAAAACGTTTATTTCACTGAGAGAGAAAGAGAGAGAGAGAGAGACAGAGAGTGAGATGATTCACGAGCACAAAATATTGTCAAATGGAAAATTGTGTGTCAAAAAAGCTCACATGCTTCAATGTCACTTGTGGTTTATCACATGCAACCTTTTTTTTTTTTTTTTTGCAAGGATAGGAATTTACCAATACTGTGCAGTAACAACACAATAATGCTGAGTCATGCTTGAAAATTACGTTGTAGGAATGAAATACATAGGAATATAAACAGCATAAATGCTATTAATATTTCAGTAATCCCAGTGATTCCCAGTCCTTTTGGCTTGTGACCCCCCCCCCCCCCCCCCCCCTCAAAATTAAACTCGTGACTATGAGCCTAGTCTGGGTTGTGAGTTGTCGGAGTTGTGAGACAATTCCGGCATTGTGGTCACAGTCGGAATTGCAGGTCATGTGACACCCACTGACCCAACCATCTACAATTATTGCACAAGAAACAGCTGTAATGTCACAAAGATTCCAAAATTACTTACTAACAAAATGTGTACCATTAGGTCCTATAAAAGAACATCTAAAAAAGTCAATATGGTGCATTGTTATGTCTGTGGGGAGTCAGGCGGTTCAATCAGAGGCCCAAAAACAAAGAAGCTTGAAAACTTTTTCAGCGATCTGCCGGGTGAGCAACTTAGAAAGAATTGGGTGCCATCTTGGAAGACAGTATCCAGCTTTCTTAAGCTCTAGTTATGTTTACTCAGAATTCACTCTAACACCGTGTTGTCCGACAATGTCTGAAATGAAATTTTTTTTATAGTTACTCAAAGGCAGAGTGGAAAGCCAACTGTCTCATTTAAATACAGGGATAATGGTGCATTTTCTGACAAGCTGTGTTTCCATCAACACATTTTTATGCCCATTTTAAAGTATCACATGAGATAAGGTTGATGGAAACAGCAAAAGTCAAAAAAAAAAACTTCCTCAATTTCACAAAACAAGGATTTATGCTCCCTTGAGGTGTTTTTTTGAAAAAGAGTTAATGCATTCGATGTGAGATGGATTCACATTTGTCAAAAAATAAGTTAGCCAACATTAAACTCGCATGACTGATCAGCTGTTTCTGCTGTCAGGATCTTCCTAGATATCCCCATAAAACACAGCACACACGGCTGGTAGTAGCAACTAACCAATACTAGCTGGCATGAAAGGACAATTACAACTTGCCCAATTTAAACAAATTCCTGAAGACATCTCTCCATTTTTCTCTTGTAGATGGCTGTTGGTTTTGTTTCCAGTGTTCAACCTCTACTTCTTCTACTGTGTTTATTACAGCCGTGTGTAACATAGTCTAGTTTATTTGCTCCAAACCACTTGATGGAAAATGTGCGGGAGGACATCTGACAAGCATGTCTGAAGGAGTATACAGCCACCTTTAAAGGCCAGAGTACGCTCAACACAAACCAGTTTGTACGTCATGTCATCCAACCACATATGAAGGCAAAAGTGTTGATAGCTATTACAAACAGCCACACGTGAAGGCGAGGTGAAAATCCTGCCGTCATGGAAAGAGGTGAGAGATGATAATCCCTTCAAAATGAGGTTAACCACATATACCTTCAGACAATCTCTCCTCAAAGGCATACATGATGTTGCACACTGTGTTGTACATGTAAAGGCACAGGGGTAGTTGTGTAAGGAATGAAAAAGCTTGACAGAGAAGTTCAAATTCTGCCTGAAGTATTGGTGCTTGTCAGATTGTCAGTTTTGTAAAGCTACAGAAATTTTCAGACATGGATTTGAACATCAGAAAGTGCTCATCGAATTTGCATTTTTCCTTGATTAGACAAGCATTTTATTCAAAGCAAATTGAAGCCTTTATATATTAATGGTTGTGAGCAGTTCAACCACAGATGTGTAAAGGTCAGTTTAACAGCAAAACAGTCAGTTTTCCCTTCTCGGGTTGTTACATTTCAAGGTTTTTTAGTGGTCTGCAGAGGTAAAAGGGTCCAGTATTTATAAAGAAAAAAGTCAAAGTTACAGAAAAAATAAACCTAAGTGTCTGTAACAGTTTTCTTTTATTTCTTAAATCCTCTTGTGAGCCCTCAGATTCATCTTCTCGCAACTTAAGAGCCACTATCTCAGCTTATAAGGTTACAGAAGAGAATTTATGACCACTTACATTGAATATAATACCAATAATGATCTATTTTTGTAATATCCTTGAGCCTGTCCTGCTCTGTTGTTAAGCTTCTATATGCTGGCTGTACAGAGCGGGGCTGATGTGGTATTAAGAGCCATCTAAATGTGCATCTAAATATCATTAAGCAGGAAATAACATGTGCAGAATCACCTGTTATGGCGATTGGAAGATGCAGATAGATATCAACAGAGGAGAGAGGAGGAAGAGGAGGGTATACACTATACATGCTCTTAAACTCCTTATCGTGTATGTCTCTGAATCTCATTAACCAGTGAAACTCAAATCTCATCAGAACTTTGTTTCCTGTCTCCTGACTGCCTACTCTCCCTTAAAAAAAAACAGTCTTTCTGGCTTTATTTAGGCAGTTTAGTTTCAATAAAGCGACAATCATTTCATCATTCTGTAGTTTTGTGTACAGGGCATCACAGAGAACTTTAAGTCCTGTGGCTTTTCTGTGGTGTAGACTCAAAACCACAAGAATTCAAGAATGCATGGCCCTGAACTGATTTACGTCAGTTTTGATGCTGATTTTTTGATGTTCAGGGCTTCTGCCGAGGTAGTGCCACTTTTCCTTCCTGGCTGCGATCACTGTTTGTCATAAGTAGAGGGGGTAGAGTCATGAAATGAGGTAAACAAGCTGAAGTTCTTTGAGTTTGTCCGGGCAAGAAAAGAAAAACATGTCAGGGCGTTCGTGCCAGGGCAGGTTTTTATGAATGGAAGGGGTTTTTTTTTTCTAACTTTCCCTCTCTCTTTTTTGTGAATGAAAAACAACTGGAAAATCCAGTATAAAAGCCTGCCGTCTACAGACAGACGATTGGCTGCTGTGGCGCAAGCTCCGCCCGCGGTTGCTAGGAGCCCGACTACGGGGTTTCCGATTGGCTCATAGGAGGAACCGAGACTTCATTCATAAGTCAGTGTATTCATCCGGACAAAGGCAAGAAATTCGAGCCCTTGAAAGAGGAAATCCACCAATCATGAACGTCCTCTGGTCCGAGCAAGAAAAGCAAAGTCTCCTTATTATCCTAAAAATCATGTCTGTTACAGAAATGACAGCACAGCTGGCGCTCAAAAGTCTCCCCACTTCATTACAAACTTCGTCAAACTCACCGTAACTGCATAGGTCAGTTATGCTTTTCTGCTCGAAATGGAGTCTGTTGGTGTGACTCGACTAAAAACTACAACATCTGTTTCCCCTCACAGTTCCAGCGCTGCCGTTTCCTAAAGCTGAAAGTTGAGCCTGGCAATCTGGGCAGACGTGGCAAAAACCCAAGAAATAGGCGACTAAATAACACCCATATTTCATAAGCGCTTTTTTTTTTGGACCCATTCTGACATGTTTTTAAACCTTGAAAGCGCCACTTTATTACACGAATAAACCCAAACTAAACTGATTTATTCTTCAAACTGGAGATAACTCGAGGTGTATTAACCAGCTTTACCTGAAAACTTGTAGGTAATGACGAGCTGGCTGTGTCTCTTTCACACACACACACACTCAAACACACACAAAAAAGAGATTTGTAAAGAGGGCAGCAGCCCGCTGGGTAATCACTCGCCATCACTTCCCCTCGGCATTTTTTGTGAATGGAGCTCATTATGCATGCAGCCTCCACGCAGCTCCATTCACAAGCAGCGCTCCCTCCTCTCCCTGCAGGCTGCGTGGATCTCACTCAACTCAGCCTAAATGACCACAAACGGTTAACGGATGGATTATAAGATGGATGGATATTTGGACCAGCAAGTGCCTTACACTTTAGCAAATGTACGTATGGATGAACTCTTTCTGTTACTTCGGTGCTTTTTTGCCTGGTTTTTTAATGACTCGACTACTGGGCTTTATCTCTCTCTCTCTCTCTCTCTATGTCTCTCTCTCTCTCTCTCTCTCTCCGTCTCGCGTCTGCACGAGTTTTGGCTGAAGCAACTGTGTGTGTGCGTGTGTGTTTGTTGCGCGATAGAAAAACTACTTCTCGAGCCTGTTTTAAAACTACCACAAAAAACCTTACCATAAAGTGAAACATAGCAAGTGCCGCATTTAATAATGTTTGTCAGCGGGTCTCTCCTACGGGATACTTTGGCTGAAGAGAGTGTCAATGCGTGCCAAATGGTCACTTTCGTCAGACGCAAACAGCGCGTTTGTTTTTCCAAGATTGCCTCCACAACTGAGAAATGTGTTGTTTTCTAAGGAGCTTGATGTTCACCTAGCTGCAGTAGGCTTCCATTTGAATTATGACAAATTATTACTCTTATTATACTTGTTATTTATTTATTTATTTATTTATTTTTAGTCAAACGTGTCCAAGTGGTGGCTTGTTTTTCTTTTTTATTTCTCCAGGCCACATTTGAACATGGCATTAGCTGTTTTGACACTTATGTGCTGGAAATGCCCCTGTTGAAGTCTATTTCTCATTTCTCCTCTGTTTTAACATCTATGGGTTTTGCAGAAGTCGCAAGGAAATGGGCCCCTAAATAGACTGTTGATGGCAGCGAAAAGGAAATACATGGACACAGAATTACCCCCTCAGGAATCTGAAGGTAAAGTAGTAGAAGTTGACCGTTTTGGCTTCTGGTGTCTTTGCATAAAGCATGTTTCTATCATGCTCTGTCAAGCCCAGGCGATGTCAGTCTGAATCTCTGCTACGTTCGTTTTTGATAAGACACATTATTAGTGAGCAATATGTCAGCTTGTCATTCTGCAAGTGTGCTGATTTGTCTTTCTATCTTTCTGTTCAGACCTCTTCCAGGATTTAAGCCAACTCCAAGAGACATGGCTCACAGAAGGTGAGGCTTGCCTTTTTTTTTTCTTTTCTCTTTTTTTTTTTTTTTTTTGGTTTTCTGTGTTGATTTCCCCATTAATGACAACCATGAGGCTCCCTGATGTGTCTATCTTGAAAGACTGGGGAACACAGAAACCTAAAATATACAACAAATGCATTCTATGTGCTGCTTTCCATTATCCATAATCAGAATTTTATCTCAGATTCTCCAGTGTATCCGCTTTTATGTTTGTTTTAAAGTGCTGTCATAAAACTTTGGCTGTGGTGAAAAAGGTGACTGGTGAAAAAGATGACCTCCTTAGCTGCTGTAAAGAGTCTCACTGGGGAGCCCAAACTTTCTGATGCAACACACATGCTCATAAACCATACAAAACTGCAAAAAAAAGAGAGAGAGAGGCCAGGGAGAGAACACAGACGGGACATTATTAGCTTTGAGCATGTCCTATTTTGGCCATGTTGGCATGTAGCATGCGTGCCAGCCAGCAGCCAATGCAAACAAACAGAGTATTTGGCTTGTGTCACTCATAGCGATGAAATGAGGCCCAGTCAGAGGCAATTGTCAGCTAGAAGACTTAATAAGTACAATGATGACGTGAGCTCTAATCAAGTAATTATACTGTATGTCAAGAGAGGGAGAACAACACAAGCCATGAGTCATTATGCCTGTTTGGTGCAAACCTGGAGCAGAACAGTTGCAGGACAGTGGGTCTCTGTGCTTAAAGCTGCGAGTAAAAAAAAAACGAGAACTGCACCCTGAGGTGCGAATTTGTTGTGTTAGTTGCTTTGATGTGCTTTGATGTCGAGGTTTGAAGGGGAAACACCACTTCTTTGAGATTTATATTCCAATGTGAACCAAATCAACCTCATAAATCCATTTTTTTAAAGTCCATTTCCATGTTAAAAAATGCGTTTTGCTTATTGTTATATTCACTGGGATGTTCGCGTTGGACACTAGAAGGCTGTTTTCACATTCGTCTGCTGAAGGAGTAAAGTTTCGCTGTGCTCACCTCTTTTTTTTTTTTTAAATCTCAGTATAAAGCGTACATGTACAAGCATGATTTTGCGACATCACAGCTAGTTTTGAAGCCAGTTGTGTAAATTAAAGTGTGATGTGGAAACTTGAAGCCTCCAGTGCACATACACTGAAGAACGGACTCTGCAATAAAACAGGAGACATCTTGTGTCCAGCAGTTCTTGAAAGAGTAGATTATTATTCCACTTTTTTTATACGTCTTAAAAAATGTCTGGAGGGGATCTTTAAGTTATGACATAAGTGTCATTGTGTTTCTCTATGTAAATGCTGTTCTAGTGAAGTGCTCTGCCGTTATGTGTAAAGGAATGTCACAGCATTGCTAAGTATGATAAATTGCTCATGTTACGTTACAACAGGACACTGAGTCTCACTATTGACATTGAGTCATACACAGTGTACAACAGATCAGCAGAAGAGGAGTGAGGCAGTTGCGGTGAGTTGAGCGGAGCCCGCTCGCTGGTCAGTTACTGTTTAGGACGAACGGTGCTGCATCCACATTAGGTTTCTCACCTTTTCTTATGCAGCGTCAAAAAAACCCAGCAAGTTCGCTTCACACCAGTGTCTCAAGCAGACAAAGACAGGAGCCAGTGCCAATAAAACTGCAACAATGGGTGTCGCTTCAAAGTTGGAGCCTATTTGTATTCACGGATTTAGCTATAAAGGCCACCCTTAAAGGTTCAGCTCACCCAAATTACTGTTTCTCACTTAGTCATTCAGATAGTTTTGGTTTTACTCGCCCGGGCTGAGATATCAGCTTCTAAGATTTCTCACAGAGGTGAACTGAAGGTGAATTTTTGTTTGTCATGCTCAAAACATTGAAGACAATATTAAATCATTTAAAAGGAACACAACTGCCCAGAAATAATGGCCTGGCTACTCTGAATAATCCTCAGGACTCACTGTGATCAGTTTTCATTGGAACTGTGCTCTACAAAAGAAGTAGCCCTCAGTGAAAACTGATGACAGTGAGTTCTGTGGATTCAGAGCAATGGAGACACTGTTTCTGGGAAGAGTTGTTGCGGTTCAGTTTTTTTTTTTTAAATTTAGTTTTTTTTATGAATTGTAAGCAACAGAAACACAATTCTGTTCAATTTCTTTGTATTGGAGTTGAGATGGAAATCTCAAACCAAATAAAAGACAAACTATCTGCATGGCTAGATACCTCCGTGTCAGGTAAATGAGAAAGTGTGTTTTTTTTTTTTTTCTTTTAGTAATTTCAGTGAGCCGACTCTTTAAGATAAGACGTTATATTACGTGGTGAACTTACAAATTGGCTGGCAGCTTATTGTTGAGTCGCGGAGAGTGAACGAGGCAACGAAAAAAAAACAAGAGAGAAAGATGGAAGTGTATCTGTATCAAAGTGTTATTTAACCTTAAGTACTGGCTTGTTTTCAGCTTCCCCGACTAAGACCTCTCCTTTCCTGTTGCATTAATTAAAGACCTTATCATGACTGATTGCAGTTGTGAGGGATTCACCAAGATTGTAAAAGCTGGGTAGCTTGAGGGAAGTTTTTTTTTTTTTTTTTCGCCAAAGGAGAGCGGAAGCAAAAGAGAGACAGAAAGGGTGAAGAACTGAATGGCAAGAGTTCAGGAGCTTGTCACATCTTGTCCCATTGGCCTTTAGGTTTATATGACTGGGGCTGCTTAGCTCCTCCCAGGATCTCCCACTGAGAGAAAAAAAAAAAGTCATTCAAGGTGCCTGGAAGCATCGGGGAGAACATGCGTCTGTGCTCGTATAAACACACTTTCCTTCTTGTGCTGACTTGCATCTCAAAGCCCCTGACGAGGTGTTCCTGGAAACAAATCAGATACACAGGCAAGCGCTCATACACACACACACACACACACACAGGAAAGTGCGCATAAATATTGGCCCCTGCTCTGTCTCATCAGCAGCTTTATTTCTCCCCCCCTGAGGGCAAAAGACAGAAAATTTAAAAGGGGGGTAATATTATTATGGTATAGTAAGCCACAGGATGCTGCGTTATATAAGAAATCGATGTCATTTATCTGAACATGCTTCCAAAATGCCGTCATCCGGTTTCCTCTGCACAGGAAGGAGGAGTGTGACGACAAGAAAGTGGATTTGAATTTCTTATTTCCTCTTTTTGTCCTTTCTGTCTCTGTTTTGGTTTCTGTGTTGTGTTTGTCATTGTCTGGAAACCGTCGTGGATGAAGAGAGGAGAGAAGCCGTTAAGGGTCGAATTCTGGGTTAGATTTTGGGTTTCTTGGGTGAAGTTACAAACACGGGCCTCGGTGCAGAGTCAGAGTGAAATTGCAAATGTCTACTTTTAGGGGATATACCGAAATAGTTCAACGAGGAAGTTCTGATAAATGAAAAAAAAATGCCTCTTTTTTTTTTTTTTTGTTTCTGTATTAAGCGAATGGTGCCGAAGTATCCGCAACATGGTGCCATTTTGCTTTTGTAGCCCATTACTCCCCTGATTGGGTTCATGTTATTTAATGATAGCCATCAACTTTTCCCTACCATTTAGCTTGTACCATGACGTAAGTGTAGGTCCCGAGCAATGGAAACACTTTAAAACCCCAGAAACTTGCCCTGTTTCTGCTCTACGTTTAGGGTTAGGTCATTAATTCGAGAGTAGCAAACAAAATGCCAGAGCGCTTATGGCTCAGTGGGTGAATTTGACCTCCTCACCCCATAGTGGGGTGTTGGCAGTCAAATCATTTGGGCTTTTCTAACCTGTTTGTGTGACTCAAAATCCAAAGCTCCAAAAGCACAATTGTGAATGGGTTTGGATTCCTAAAAAAAAAAAAAAGGGAGGGGGGGGGTGGGGGCATACAATAGTGTCTGTCTAGCTCTGCTGCACCTGGGCCCGGCATTACTGACTGTGCTTATTCAGTGAGATCCTAGATGAGTTTCTTTATGAGAGGGCGCATAATCAGGACCACTGATACTTTTTGAAATTGTACACCACTGCAAGTCATTTCAGATCGGATCAAGATATCACACATACACGCATTATATATCACCGTAAGTGACTCATCTATTCTCACAAATCAGTGTCATTTGGCTGTAGATTGTTTCCAGGACACATGCATTTACGCATCACAGTAACCAAACGGTATGTGTCAATTTATGAGCTGTTTCTACTACTTAAAAGGAAAAGCAGTGCGATCAGATCTTAGTGTAGCATTCGCTCAGCACTGCATTTCATCACTTCTCTTGCATTTAGTCCAATTTCCTTGTTTTATATCCACTTCTAGTTTGACTATAGGAGCAATTCCTCATCTGTGCAGCAGATGAAATCCAGACTACTTCTAGATTGTGAGACAAAGTCCCCAACACTTTGGGACAGAGAGAAGTTGCATCCGAGTGGCTGGTTTGTCGCAACACTTGACATATTTCCTCACTTGTTTAGCCAGAACTGCCTGTTTAGTCTGTCTGGATTTCTACAGTGGAAATTGACAGAAACAGGTAGTGGTGAAAACTTGACCGTTAACGTATATGATGTCGGATTTAGTTTGGGTGGACAAGAAAAGGGTTATATGTCATGGCATTACTGTGTGTACTAATAGTATTGATGGAGCCGGAGGGGAAATGACTTTTCCTCCTGTGATTGGACATCAACTTGAGGCTCTGCATTATTTGTCTTGATTTTTTGTCAGAGATGTTGAGTCAGAGGTTGAAAAATGGTGTTGTGTAACAAAAACCAGACGTTTTGAAATAAAGTCATAGATTCAGTTTTTTTTTAAAAAAAAGAAACTGAAATAAGCTGTTTGTATAAAGAAGTAGGATTATGTAACAATTCTTGGTAATGAGTTAAGTTTTCAAAAAAATACTGGATTATTTCAAAACTTCATTGTTAATTTATATCCTCTATTTATGCATAGAGCGATGTATTTCATCATGTCTTATTTATTTAATGTTGTTGGTTTTGGGTCTCAATACATAATGGCCTCCCAACACAAAGATTGGATGTCAGTTTCATGGTTATTGTCAATATGTCTATTTATCATTGGCTGAAATCTCAAAGCTAGAGTCAAACGTTGATACTAAATTCTACATGAAGCATGTCTGGCAGATTAATATCCATCCATGATACCATTGAGCAGCTCCATGTTGTTGACTGTAGTGTATTGATCTATGAATAAGCAAAGTGCTGGCACGCTGCAAAAAACTGTAAAATGAAGGTCGCCTAAATGAAGCTCAGCCTGGCGATGATTCAGATTTCAGGAAAGAAAAAGAAAGAGAAAGAGAGACAGAAAGAGGGTAGAAAGGAAGAGATAGGGAAAGGTCAGATGTTGTCTAAAATATATTATTATTAATAATAACACTAATAATAGTGTTAAAATTATGGTTCTTCTTTTTCTCTTCCAATTTCAGCTCAGGTTCCTGACAGCGACGAGCAGTTTGTTCCTGATTTCCACTCTGAGAACTGTGAGTACCTTCATTTTCTGTGCCCTCTGAATGTATGTGTGTCCATGTTACTGAGTGGGTTTATACATGCACCAAAAATCACATTTTCTGGCCACACAGTATATTGCGCAGATCAGATCTTTTTTTTATTATTGTTTATTCAATCAGACATTGATTCTTGCAACATACAGAGCCGTGCGCAGACAGCCTCACCCGTCTTTCAGATTTGGTCGGTTGGCTTGGTCACGTAATTCCAGCTAAAATGTGTCTATGAGAAAGTGAAACCAGCGGTCAAATTTGGGCTGTGAAACCGCCGGAGGCTTAGGTGGGGATACTGTAACTCGCTGATGTTACAGTAATCTCTTTGGCAGACAAAGCTATGCAGAAACAGAGGGCCTAATGAGCCAGTCATCATGAAGTGAATTTGGATGCCGGCAGTATGTGCTGCCGTCATCCATTTGCATGCCTTTGAAAAGCTGAATGGGTAAGGCCCAGGAAACCAGTAAAAAATAATTCAGGGCCCAGGTACAAAGATGGCCTTTTGTGCGTATCGGAAGGTGTAAAATAGGAAAGCAAATTCCTGGGCTACACAACTGAGCAGCGATTTGAATGAGTTTCCCTTTCGTGTTGTGTGAGTTAACAATGGCGAATCAGGATCTAGGTGGGGGTACGTGTTGTTCTACAAACAGTTTTTTTTCTGTCCCATTCATGACACTTCAGGCCCTTCCATCTTTAGCCATGACAATGAAATGGTTAGCAACTTAAAGAGACCTCAAAATAGCTCAACAATAATCTTATCCCCCAAAGTAAAACTGACAGCTTTCAGTACCAGTCAAAGGCACTTCCTCCAATTGAAATCCATGCGTCTTTTGTGTGTAAACATCATGTGATTTAACCAGCTCCAAGTCACAACTGGTCAGCCCCTCGGTGACACATACCCAGTGCAACATTGTCGCTGTCTGTTGGCCAACAATGCAGAGGAGGAAGTGCAGATGAACCCAGGGGCATATAGAGGTCATGTCTACTTAACCCCCTGGCCTGTCAGCCAATCAGCTGTCAGGCCTCTGCTAACGGTTGACCCGGGTATGATTTGCAGGGTCACGGGGGGCTTCAGCTTGACGGGCAGCTCATTTACACACAGCAGAGACACTCCGGTGTTGACAGAAAGTGTCCCTGCTGGTCACAGTCAATAGTCACCCGGTCCAGTTAAAGCATCTCTATTCAGCTTTGATTGATGGAAAACTGACACTGACAAGCAACTATAAATATATTCATCTTTGTGTTTGTTCTAGATCCTGTATGTGGTCTATTAAAAGCGCCGCTGCATAAAAAGGCTTGTCTCTTCCCATCGTTAACTGAAAGGCATTCACAGACTTTTAAAAACAGGTGACTCACCTGTTTTGGAAACTCTAGCACATAAAAAAAAAAAAAAAAAAACATAAAGCAAAGCCCTAATCCCAGGTGACCGGAATATAATTGAGGCTTGCATTGAAAAATGGAGCCCTGGTAAAATTAAACATTGTTGTTTACTGAGTCAGGTTGTTACCTGCATGGGTGTGGTGTTGACGGAGAGGGGAGAAACGGAAAGAGGGAGCCAGTGAAACAGAAAAAGACGAGAGGCAAAAACATTTGGACATGCTGGAATGCTAGATTAAGGAAGAGGAGGGGGCAACGGAGGGATTGTGCAATACCTGCACATCTGGTAAATCTATCTCATCTGGTCCATTCTCCCTTAGTTCACAGCTAACAAGCGTGCTCTGTCTGCGGGCTGCCATTGAAGGAAGGTTATGCAAACATGCAACTTTTATGTACTTGCTGACCTGCCTGTGTGTGTATTTAAAGGTAATTGAGCCATTGGTGATAACGGCGCGCCATATTTTTTCCATTGTACTAATGTGATTGGACCTGCATGGAAACAAAGTCTTAAAAAAGGGGATGTGATTTTAATCTCGGGCTTATCAAGAGGAGAGGAGGATTAATGTTTGGTTTTTCGGTGCTGACAGCACCTTCAGGGGTTGTTCTCGTCCGGCGCTTGGCTGTCGGACAGATTCCTTTGTCTGTTCGCTGCCTGCGGGGAAGAAACACATGGAGGTGTCAGTCAAATTTATGGCGCACATACTTAATTAAATTTAAATAGTTTGAACATGTCAATACTTTACTTTTGTGTCAAACACTAAAAGGCCGCAGTTGGAACGTTTACTGAGGCATTGCCTGCGCTGAGAGCTCGTTCTTCTTTGTCCAAGTATGTTGTTTACACTTGGAGCAGCTCGAGAGATGTGACCCATTCATAAATTTTCTTCCCTGCGTGCGTAAGAGGAAGTGTGCCTCTCCCTCCCCCCCTCTCTCTCTCTCTCAGTGCTCCTCTGCTCTCTCCTTCGGTCTTCATTCATAAAAAAGCCCTACAGTACTACAGATCCCCCCTCTCTGACGCCCCCCGCCTCTTCAAGTGGATACTCCAAACTCCTCCCTCCCTTCCTGTGTCTGTACAAACTAAGTTGAATTTAAAAATCTGGACATCCCCCCTCCCCTCCTCCTCTGCCCTCCCCTTTCCCTTTTCTCTCTCTACCTCTCTCTCTCTCGACACACACACACACACACACACACTTTGAGTGTTCCAAGATGTGAACTAATCCAGCGATTTCTGAGCTGTGTGGGACGATTGTTTAGTTTTGTGCCTTGCAGTAATTATATAGGAAGTTGTGGCTATAGAATGCCGTTACAGTGCTTTTCGGAGAGCGAGTTTAGCAAGGGAGAGAAAGCAAGAAGTGGAGGAGAGAAGAGGAAGCATGATGATGATGATGAAACTGTACTGAGCTCGTTCAAAATATGTCTCCCTCCTTTTTAATTTTGATTTGATGCATTTTTGTCTTTTAGGTTTGTTAGTGATTTGTTTGCAACATTTTGTTTACTTTCAGTATTTTAACCAGTTATTTGCTCTATAAAATGTCAGAAAATAGTGAAAAACACTGATCACAATTTGCTAAAGGTCAAGGTGATTTCTTCAGATTGCTGACCAACAGTCTTAAACATTAAGATATTAAATTTACTATCATATAAGACAAAGAAAAATAGCCTATCCTCACAATTGAGAGGCTGGAACTGGGTGATGTTTGGACTTTTTGCTTAAAAAAATGCCATAAGAAATTGATCAATTATCAAAAAAACAATGCAATTTTTGACTAATCCTTTAAGCTATCTACTGTGATATGTTGTCCCCCCCAAAAAAGAGAGTATAGTAGGAAGAAACAATGAAGTGAAGAAAGACAGAAAACATGGAAAGAAAAGAGTGCAAAGAAGAGAAAGGAAAAGTTCCAGTAACCCAGCTCAAACCAAATCCTCCCAGCAGTGTGTCTCTCTGGCTCTGTGTGTTCTGCTTTGTCATGAATTCACAGCCTTCCTCTTGTTTGGGTTGTTTTTCTGGATCAGAACTGGCCCAATCAGGCCCTATTTGGAGCATGGGGCGATGGGTGAATCGAGCCCCTCCCTCCCTTGCTCCCTCTCTCCCCAAAAGAGAAACATGCAGCCCTGTGTTCTCCACTTTTCCAAAATACAGCTGCTATGCAACAAAGTGCGCAAAAACAGCCAGGTGCCTGCCAGATATGCACGAATACCGCTCGCTTTCTCGCTCTGGGGAGGCGAGGCTTCTTCAATGACTGTTTATTGCTGTGTTTTGTTTGTCCGTGTGCTCACGTGGATTCGTGCTCACGAGTGAAATAGTCGATTTCTCTTAAGTGAACGGATGATTTCTTTTGACGGCTCCTCATCCACTTACCCATGCACACGCGTAAACATCCTCGGCCTTGCTATACACACGCACATTTTACACACATACAAACTTCAGCCCCGCAGTTTTATGAATGGGCTGGTTGTGAAAGACCGGCTGAGGCAGCACATTGAGTTAAGGGGAGTGAACCTTCATTCATGACATTGGGGGATGTTGTTCCACCATTAACAACACCTAAGAGAGGTGCTTGCCTATTTTTCTGTCTGTCTTCATCTGAAGACAGTTTGTTTTTAAAGATCTCAGGGTTGAGGACAATCAACTTTTCTTTTCTTTTTTATCTAGTGTAGACTCGTGCTTTCAATCCGCACTTCCTTTCTTTGGTGTATTCGCAAAGCAATTTGTTTTTTTAGATTAGGATCCTTTAAAAGACATTGCAATTACCCAAAACTTACTGCTACGAGATTAATTAGACCTCCTTACTTAATCGAATCCAATGAAAACGGGTTTGCAAAGGCCATGCATGTAGCGTAATAGGCGTTAAACAGCTTCCAGTGGGGAAGTAAAAGCTGTACTTCTACGTGTTGATTCAGAACAGCCCTGTCAAATCCAGGGGGCCAGGGGATTTGAGCCAGGCAGCGCAGCCCGAGTGTCAGCAGCATAGCTTTGTGAATGGACGGCAGTGTGTGTTTTATTACAGGAGAGTGAGGGGAGGTGTGTGAGGGAAAGAGAGAGAGAGAGAGAGAGTGTGTGTGTGTGTGTGTTAGTGCATCTCTGTGATGCTCATATTCATGCTTGTACATTTCTATTTCATATGAGTGTGTATGCCTCTGTGTGTGTGTGTGTGTGTGTGTGTGTGTGTGTGTGTGTTTACTCCAGCAGGATGGCTCTGCTTTCTGCAGCTGGAATGTTTTCTCTTTTGAAATTGAGCACAGACCAAAGAGGGGAACAGATGCTGAGGAAGAGAAGGGGCAAAGCTGTAAAAATAACAGTAGTTGAACTTGAAGTAATCACTAATAGGAAGATACAGGGAGTGTGTGTGTGTGTGTTAACTGTGTCTACATGGCATTGACGATGTCCAGTTTGGACATCTTGCCTCTTAAAGGATAAACTGAGTTTAAAATAACTTGGGTTTTAGTTCTAGTTTCGGCCATCACCTCTATTTGTAATAATGAAATTGTACTCAACAAGTGACTCACAGATATCTGTTACTGTAACTAAATAGAAATCTGACAGAAACTTCCTTGAAAGCACAGTTTTCCAGCGAAATGGGTAATTATTAATAACTTTTGGTTTGTTCACTTTCACTTTTACTTACATTAAAAGCAGTTTCGATAGATTTGACTACATGGTGTCCTCAAAGTACCTCCGGGATTGTCAAACAGTGTGTGAAACCCCCTAGCTCTACGCTGTTCCAACGGCAATCTGACTAAGATCCCATCTTCAAGCGATGATTGCCCTGGTGTACAAAGATGAGTAAGTAAGCAGAATTTTTCCATTCTTGACACAACTACTTCTTTTGTGCAAACAAGCACAACTCCACGGATGCCTTCAAGCGAAGACTTTCTGAAAGCGCACGTCATTATCTGCAATTGTAGACTTTATCGTGGCATCTCTCTTTATGACCGCAGGCTTTACACCCTGCCTGTGGCCATTCTCAACAGCTATAAACATTTTTTTTTCTACTTGCTATGTGTAACTAGTTTACATCCAGAATACCTCGAACTAAAAGCCCTATGATCATCTGACCACTTGTGTTTCTTGACCCCTCTGACTTTGTTTAAGCAATGTCACCTTCTTACGACATCTCGGCTATTACTTTGGTTCATACAATAATGTCAGAACGAACAGAAATGATGAAAACTAGGACAATAAAAATCAAATTCAAACTAAATTCACTGCATTTATCCTTGGATCTCACTCTGTTTTTACACTTCCATATGCCTGACATACACATCGATACTCAAAACTGCACGTGAGTGGAAGAGGTGCCTGGAAAGCGTGGACCTATAGTAACCTGCTGACACAGACCAATGGGTGTGTAGAGCAAGCTGAGAGCCAGCGTGCGGCCGTATTGATCCTCGCTGATCCAGGAGAGGAGGAGGAGGAGATGGGGAAGGTTGATAGACGACTTGATAAAGATAAAGCACAGATAAATCAGCATGAAGGCAGATAGGGGAAGGAGAGGGGTTAGAGGGGGTCAAACGTGCCGTGAAGCATTACGGTCGAGATCTCAATCAAGACATTGGGGGGGGGAGGGGAGGAAGAGCAGGAAGAACTGTGGATGTAGCATGTACGCTGATAATTCCAAGCAAGGTGTCCCGACCTTTCCGTGTGTTATCTTCGTCTGATAAGGCAGATTTCGCCCCTAGAGCGTCTGCTTGAAACACACGTTCAGTCATGCCATCCCATATACATGAACAAACAAATGAAACATTGTACATGCACCCCCCCCCCTCCCCTCACGTCCACAATACCGCGGTGAGCGGCGGGAGCTCATTATATCATTTCAGTAACAGTGTGGGGGTGGATCGATCGCTACATTAAACATTAAGAGGGGACAGCTATATTGGGGGCTGAGGGATTGAGAGTGAAGAGTCAATATTGTGCCAGATTAATTACATCCACCCCTCGCTTGTGACGGGATGTCCCTCTCACTGCACATGTCCTGGGACAGGGATGTATTGTATTGGGTCCACTAAACAGCAATGGGGCAGCGAGATTTATGACTGGTCAATGGCCATTTATAAAAAGCCAACGCGGCACAATTGAAAGTGAAGTGGACAGTGGGGAAAACGTGAGATGTCAGAGCATTTACCGATAAATTTGTGATCCCTCGATGCTACCAGGACCACGGAAAATATGAAGTTTATTAAATTTTGAGTGTTCCTTCCCCTCTACAATGTCAGGGCTCTATAAATATACTGTAAACTCCCACTTGTACCAGGAGATTTGTATTTTCCTTCCCTCAATGCCAGTATTTCATGTTCCCCTCAACCACATCCTTATTGAGACTGTCTCCTTTGGATCACAATAAGAAAAGAAAAAAAAGCAATTATTTACCGCACTCTTAACAAGTGCAAGAGTAAACTAGGATATACTAGATTCTTTGTCAATAACTGATGTCCCATAATGCTGATTTGATATCCGGTTCATTGAGAAGACTCAAGGCCAACAGTTCAGGGATTATTCTGAGAAAAGAGAGTACATGTTCAGACAAGAACATTCCCACCATCACAGGCAAATACTGCAATCTATTTCCAGTTGACAAAAGGGAAGTGAAAGTTTGATGTTTGCAGAAATGTACCGTGCTACAGCCTTTCCCGTGATGGGTGTCAGTCAGATCGACATCCTGTTAGCCAATACATGATACACCAAAAAACGTTTTAACGGCCAACAAAAAAAAAATTACATTTGTCAGGAGGGTTACAGTGCTATCCCAGCTCATCATCTGTCTCGCAGATACCATTGTACTTTCCATCAATCTCGTTAGGCTTGTTTGGCAGGTATCTGACAACCATGCTTTAAATATTCAAGGAGCCTGAACCATTATCAGATGAGAAAGGACGACATGTAAATCAGATAGAGCAGACACTAATGGATCCAACACTCCTGGGCTCCCTGAGCACACAGATACTGAAGCTACTCTTGGGCCTGTTGGCTCTCGGAGATGAGGATGAGTTTGTTGTGCTGGCTAGGCTGCTCTTCTCTCTCTTTCTCTCTTTCTGTCTTCCTGATTGTGCAGTGACCTGAGAAGTGCACACACATGTCCAGCACATGTTTCCATGCACCAGTGGAATGACTGGATAGACTCTGCAGTCGAAACGGTCTGGATTGTATTGTATCGCCTCATTTCCCTTCCCTCTCTTACTCTCTATTTCTCTCACTCTGTTGCTCTGAATTTTTCCACTGAACTATAACCTACAAAGCCAAAATGCAGCAAAAACATATTCGGTCAAATAGAGTAAAGACCAGAATCAGCATTTTTAACATTTATTTTATTATGTCTTTAAAATGTATAACGGTGTCAAGGGTACTTTTTTTTTTTTTTTACTGGTAATGAATTTTGCCTATTATCTTCAACACCCTTTAAACGTGTTAAAATGTCAGCTATATATATATTTTTACGTTTGCTCTGTTACTCCCTGTGCACAAATTATTAGTTGAAGAGCAGTAATTTGTGCACACAAATTAGTTTGTTTTCTCCCCATGGCACCTGGCACTTTCAATGAAAGCAGCAGCTTTCTTCACTCAGTCTTGGCAATCTGATTTATAGAAACTGCCATCACACTTACTGCACTCTCCATTATAGCAAGAGCTGAAAGATTAAGCTAGCTGGTGAGATAGCTACGGCTAGCCTTAGCTAAAACTTAATAGACTAACTTTTTTCACTAGTTGTTTCCTGTAGTTGAAAAATGTTAATTTTGATGAACCAACATCTTGGTAATTAGGATAAAGTGAAAAAAACTTGGTAATTAAGGGTTAAGTTTTTGGCAGTAGCCATTGTTCTGTTAGCTTAGCAGAGTAGCAATAACTGTCATATTGGGCTTTGACTTCATTGTAATTCACACAATTTGCTGTAACTTGTAGACAATTTTGTGATATTTCAATATCATTAATTTTACAAATGACTTACAGGCAGTTTAAAAGACTGAAAAAACACAATTGAGATATTGCATTTTCCCATTACATTCCCTGAGTATTGTGCAAAGGTAGACTGCAATATCTGCAATTTTTAAGGTATTATTTGTGGTCTATGCCAATGTTTTGGGGGTTAGAACGTCAGTATAAAAAAGAACAAATTTAAGGCATTATACAACCTATCCTACATTATTCTGTCATAAACCTTTCAACCTTTTTCACAACTTCACTCTGTAGTTACCATTAGCCATGCTCAGCTTTTCATTTTCATATGTATAGTTCACATAAAAAAGCTAGAAACTGCACCCAAACTTGGTTTGAGAAAGCAAAACACTGCGGCAGAACTTTAAAATGAGCATTAAAGTATAGGTTACAACTAACTTAAAATGCATGTGTTGACAGTCAAATACTTTAAAATTACACTGTTGCTTTTCCCTATTATGCCTCCCTCTCACCACAGTGGAGCCATGTATTCAGCTAAGCAACTAATGTCATTTGCAACTCGTGTGAGTCCATAACTTCCTTTTTACCCTTTAAAACCATTGTGGCATAATTGGCATCTGTGTTTTTATTGATCCGTCACCGCATAAGGGGTCGTTTGCCGAGAGTGGGAGAACCAGGTGTAGCCTATCACGCATTTTCCAGCTTGCTTTCAGAGTGTCTGTACAGCATACCAGGGCCACGTGCCGCTCACGCCACAAATGTACAATACATATCATGGGAGATATGAACCAGATCACTAGATATCCCTGAGATGGAGTTAAGAGTAAGACTTGAAACTTATTTGTATGATTGGGCCTATTAAGTGCATATTTACATTATGCTCACATGTTCCTCAGTTTAGCAAGATCCAGTCACCCTGTTTGACACTGAGGCTGATGTCCAATGAGTTATTGTGAGCGAAGCTGTCGTGTGCTGCAGACTTCCAGAGGCTTAAGACTTGGCCAAGTCGCACATAAACATTCAATGTAAGACTCTCCAGATCCACTCCTGTCTTCAGATTGGATTTCCCTACACCAGGGCCTTTAATGGTAGGAAATACTCTGTCTAAAGTAAGATGGGGGAGTTCATAGCAAGGTCTTGTCAACCGCTTGAAACTGCTCATTCAATAGTGATATTAAAATGTTTTGATTACTATACACTGAAGTGTTATCCCCCTCTAGTTGCTTCAAGGCTACAAAATGTAGAATTTTAAATATAATTGATCAAAATCACAATACTGTACTGTTAAAAAAAACATCCTTATTTATGTGTAAACCACATCTTTTTGCGCAAACTTTTTAAATATATCTTTCTGTCAGCACTGTTTGTGTTTTTCAGGAATCCCACAAGAATCCAATAGTGTTTCCCAACATGTTCCCGTATGGCTCAGCTAAGGGGCCCATTGTGTAGAAAAGAGTGTGTGTAAGTGTGAGTGTGTGTGTGTGTGTGTGGAGGAGGGGGGGGCATCCTTGCTTCTGCGATTTGTTTGTGGTGAGTGTCTGTTGAATGGGACCCCCCTATGTAATGATCCCTCTACTTCCTAAAGCACTCAACCATGACCATCACCTTTCACCCTGCATCCTCCCCCTCGAAGAGCCAACATTTACATATGTAAAAGTCCATCTCCACCCTGCCTTTAGCTCGGGGTCATCTCTATACGATAGTGCTCAGAATAGGGTGTGAATGGGAGACGGTAGAAGAATACCACAAAATAAGGAAGGAGGAGATGAGACAAGTTTTTGGAGTGAGGAAGAACCCTTTGACCTTATCAGTTTAGAGGGTGCTGAGAATCTGCCACGGTCTGCCTAAGCTGAGGGAGATAGTGAATACACCCCATCCACAGTCGTGTGCAGGCCCAGATATTCATATATACATATACTTTACTGTACGCACTTCTGCGTTATCTCAAAATTCTCTGCTTTAAAAGGCAACAGCTATTGTGTACTGAATCTGTCTTTGCAGTTCTAAACACCTTTCAGGTTCATCACGCTCTGTGCTCAAGTTCATGAACCGACACCCCCCCCCCAACCATCCCTGTGCAGAAAAGAAACTATGAAATATGAGGATCTCTGTGAAGGGGTGATGTAACATTTAACAAAGCAGTGAGAGGAGGTCATATTGCCCCCAAATAAAAGCAGGAAGAGAAGAGAACGTGAAGAACATCACTCTCCCTGGATCCGTTTACAAGACTGCCACTACCTTATAAACTTTAGCAGCAAATTTGACATCATTTGGACAGGAAGATGTACTGTTGTAGTTGGTGGAGACCAGAGTTTGTTTTAATTTAAGGACTATTCTTGGAATTGGGTGTTGGATTTATTCCAGAATTATGTTTTTAGCCAAGCTGATGACGTGACTCTAGGGATGGCAATTTTTCGGTCCACAACTTTGGTCCAGACTGAAATATTTCAACAACCATAGGATGGATTGCCATGAAATTTTGTACAGACACTCATGGTCCTCAGAGAATGAATCCTCAGGATGAAATGCAAAAACATCTGTTGATTTTTGCTCCGTACTTTGGTTTGTGACCAGTTACCTGCAAAACTGGTGACATTTCCATCAGCCTCCTCTGTACTTTGTGTTTAGCTTTAACTAGCAAATGTTAGCATGTTTAACAAAGATGGTGAACATGGTAAACATTATGTTCGCATTGTCATTGCGAGCATATTAGCATGCTGACATTAGCATTTAGCTCAAGCCTCAAAGAGCCAATAGCATGGCTCTAGATGCTTACTTTTGCTTAAATTGTATTAATTATTTAAATTGTGAAAAATGTCGCAATGTTCATTTGTTCCAATCAGAATCACGTGTATTAAGTTTTCAGTTTTTCTGCTGGGTTACTTGATCCATAGCTTTATGAATTGGTGTATTCCCTGTTAGAGAATTTGAACATCAACCAACTCTATCTAATTGGAAACGCGCGCTGGGCAACAAATAGCAATCACAATCACAGGCAACTACACAAACACAGAGAGCTGTTGGATGCTCATTTACCAGATTAATTAATATGCCAGAAAGGTCACACACAAAAAGCTCTTACGTACACACTCAAACACACACACACACACACACATAATACAGCTGATGCCATTCCCAGGCCGGGCCGTTTGAAATGGAACATCCTCATAAACCGACAACCACATCAAGGGCAATATTCCTGCCAATCGCATTAGTAGCTCTACTTGGATGCATTGTGAGTGGACTTGTGTACACTCTCTGATGATTGTTTGCAGTTCATGGCCATGGCCGAGAAAGAGGAGAATGTCAATAGACAAACACACTAGTATTATTAGAGCGGCAGTCATGTGCCACCCTCTGTGTACTAGCAGACAAGCTGTCGGAGACTTAGAGGAGGCTGGAATCCCATCGCGTCTGTCTGGGAAATCTGGGTAAATGCTCGCTAATCCTGTTGATCCTCTGCTAAAGCCAACACTTCCTCACCTGCCTGGGTGCCATGGGAGAGTGAGTACAAACCAAAAATAGGAAGGTTATGATGATGAGCAGCGCTGTTTGATTGATAGACTCTTTTGTTATTTCAACTTTTTATATGTGTTTCCGTTCTCAGTCAAAGGCAAACAGGTTGAACTGTAATAAAAGAGAGTGACGAATTTAAACTTAAAGTAGAAGTATGAATCACTGGAAGCTTTCACTTTCATATTTGGTAAAAAAATGTAATGCTACTTCACTTTTCAACTTTCAAACTATGATTATTTTCCTTATCAAATATATTACTGAGTCTATGAAAAGTCAGACAGAGAAAAAGGCTTATCACATTTGCTTCTTTTGTCCAACAACCCCAAGCTTAGGAAAAATCCTGAGTGCCAGAGTTACAGCTGTTCAAAATGTTTGTACCTCTAACTTTCAAACTTTCTTTTTATTTCAATCCTTTATTTTTTCACTTTCTATCTCTTGCCTCATTTCTGGCCTTATTCAGTCAGCCAGACATATTTTCTCCTCCTTTTTTGTGAATGAACTACAGTATGTAATTACCTGGGCTGAGCTTTCAGTGTGGCCTGCTCCGTCAGCTCCACACCCACTGCAGACAGAGATACACACTTTCAAGCATACGCAGACACACATTCACAAGCGCACACATACAGATACAAATTCGCCGAGATTATTATTACACACACGCGAGTGCGTGCTCTCGCACTCATGCACACATGCGCACACATAAATACAGGCCTCCCCAGCTGGAAGTGCACAGCTGCTGCTGTTTACCCTGTCGGGACCAGAAAAACATCCTGTACAGTTCTCTGGGTGAAAACCTCCCCTCACATAATAAACACAAGCCCTCGGCACAGTTTGAAGCTCCACTTTGGGTGGTTTCTGTGGCCGTCAAGGCAAAGGTCCCCTCCAGCAGTCCAGCTTGATAGACAGTTCGGTGTTAAGAGATTGAGTGGATGCCTGTGGGGAAACCTCAAATGGCATAAAGTAGCTAAATATTTTGGGTTTGGGGGAAAAGCTGGCATTATCAGGTTATCGCACACGTCCTTACTTTTTAATTTATCGTCTTTACACGAAGGCAAAAAAACAAAGTACAAGCAACGGCTAACATCTGGATACCAATAGGAAAGAATGCCGAGACACAGAATCAGTGTATATGCTGTTCTAACAGAGGTGTGACATTTGCTTTCATCAGTCCAAAGACATCTCTCTGGCCCGTAGAGTTGTTTAGCTTTAAGCTTGACTTTGACAGAGGAAGTTTTGGCTGCTGTTGTGTCTGGAAGAGTGAAGAAAAGTGGGCGAGGACACTTTGGGCTTCTAAATGACTGCTGGAATGCAGTCGTGTGTGAGCGTGTGTGTTTTTTGTGTGCATGAACTTCTCAGTGTGTCTGCAAGTGTGTGTTTATACGCGTCTGTCTGCTGCCCTGTGTTTTGCAGCTGACAGTCACTTAAGCATTTTGGCTGGCACGTAAAAGAGATTCCTGTGCAGACAGAAGTATTTGCGTTTGCCTTTGAGCTAAACTACAGTAGTATCGGGCAGGGCTGAATGAGAAAAGAATATACAAAGCACAGTGTGTTTGTGTGTGCCAACTCTTATCTCTGTTTTCTGTTTATTGTCTATTGTAGCGGTGGCATTTCACAGCCCTCCAGTCACTATCAAGAAGGAACCGCAGAGCCCAGGCTCTGACCCCAGCCAGTCCTGTAGCCACAAGCAGACCTTCAGCTACCCAAGTGGAGAGCAGTGCCTTTATGCCAGGTACCTCCAGGTTTTCCTCATAAAAGTGCTATTTTTCATCTGACATGTCTTACAGTCTCTAAACCTCACTGTGTTTATGTGTTTTATATCTTAAAGAATCAGTTTGCCCAAATAAAAACATCTCACTTTACCTCTTGTGTTATCTAGCCATGCAGGTAGTTTTGGTTTCTGGTTACACCACACGTCACACATGTCAGCAGTTTTCAGCGGGACTGTTTCTTCAGTAGAAAGTAGTCCCACTGAAAATGGTCCAGAGCCATGTCTTCGGTTTATCCAGATTAACTGGGACATTGTCTCTGGGAAGACATGTTTCTGTTGCATTTTTTTAAACGTAATTTTTTAATGCACCACAAATTGCAATGCCATTCACATCTATTGTATTAGGATGGCGGCAGAAATCTTAGAGACATCCAAACTGTCGGCATGGCTAGATACCACTAAAGATAAATTGGAAAATATGTGTCCTGTCAGAAACAAATGAATGGAAAGTGGGATAACGACTTTTACAATCGCAATTTTTCCTCACATGCGGTCTTTGGTTTCTACTTTTTGGTTTCTAGATAAGAGCAAGGAAGAACATTTCCTCCTCCTAATTCCTGTCTGCGCTGGGCTTCCTTTAAGCTTTTGAGCTCTTATTTGGAACATTCTTCAAATTAAATTAGGGCTGATTTATTGTCTCTCTGCGTATTTACTGGCATCCAGCGTTACAAAAGGGCAGAGTAAAAGAGACAATATTGTCTTTATTTTACTCCTCTCAGTAACAACCATCACTGTACAATGGTAGTAACAACATGATGAAAAACCCAGCAGTGATCAGCTGTCATGCATAAGTCAGCACAGCTAACACTGACCACATATTGACCACTAACCCCCCTCCCCTCAACAAAAAACCATTAGCTCTGTTTGTTGTATTGACTGAAAAAAAAGCTAGTAAAACTAATGCCCCTCCCCAGCGGAGCCATGTTGTAACATGTGCTTTTATGCATGGATGAGTGTCCTCATGAGTGTGTTCGTGTTTTTTCAGTGCCTATGAGCAAAAAAGGGCCGCGGGAGGAGCCAAGAGCTCATGCCCAGGGACACCCATGTCTCCCATGCAGCAGCATTACTCCCCGAAACCTGCCACTGCCGGACGGCCCGATGCTGGCTACATGAACCCTGCTGCCACCTCCCAGCCACTGCCCAGCAACAGTTACCCCATCAACGCCAGGTGAAACACCACAAAGAGTCTTGATATGACTGATATTTACCACATGCCTGATATTTTACAAATATGGAAAGAATTTAACTGTTATTCTAAAGAGCAGATATTTTATAAACATTAAAAAAAAGTGGGGGTGCTGTGTTAAGCAAACATTTCAACCAGAGACACTGTGTTATACTTGATTTGTAGTTCTGTTGAGTTTCAGTAATATCTACAGCAAATTGGAAGTCATCTAGCAACATGTGTCAAAAATTATGTCTTCCTAACAGTATAAACATAAGAATATTATTATGAGTTGCACATTACATTGACTGAGATCCTGAAATGCTCTATTTTATTTCTTAGTTCCAGATATCAGGGCCCTTCAGGAGACCCCATGTGCCCCCAGTTTCCCCCACCAAGCCAGGCCTTTCAGCGCATGCCATCTGCCCCAGCGGGACATGGCAGCAGTGGAGCCGGTGGAGGTGGGGGCGGAGGGCCAGGGGGCGGAGGTGGCAGCGGCGGTAGCGCCGGGGGTTATCATCGGCAGCACTCTGACCCCTGCATGCCCTATCTGCAGCAGAGCTTTAAGCAAGAATACCTAGACCCGTTGTATGAGCGGGCGGCTCACATGGCAGGGCCTGGGCACGGGACCGGACCAGGACAAGGGCACGTGCATGGACCTCACCCACACCCCCACCCACATCCACACTCACACCCGCACCCACACAGGTTCCCACCAGCCCACATGATGGTCAAGCAGGAGCCCACAGACTACACCTATGAACCTGGTGAGTGATACAGAGCAGCTGTTGTCAAAAATGATCATGCAGGTGAAAGGCAGACTATAGTTTTAATACAAAGTGAGTGAAGTATGCCACTGCACTCTGTTCAAGCACTACTGAGGAATATTTAATTATATCTCAAGGTTACTGAAGATCTAGCAGTACAAATCTGTATCTTCTGGGTTGTATTTGAAAAGCAGAGAGAAATATGGACAACTCAACATCAGCTTAACTTAATTTGTCTTTTTTTTTAAAAAATCTAACTTTAACATTGAGGAGAGTGTAACAAATACAGTATGTACATGTGAATTTACACTAAAATGTCTCAAGACTTATATGGCCATTTAATCTGCCTCACAAAAAGGTCCCTTTGAAGACAAGCCCTCCCCAGTGTGCATAGCTAACTCAAGAACAAAATGTCCAAAAGGCAAACAAACTTCACTGTATCTAGACTCCTACCCAACTCCCTCCCTGTCTTCAAAACTCCTCCTTTCAACTCTCTGACACTTCTGCAAAGAAAAGAAAAAAAAAGTTGTTTTTTTTCTGCTGCAGCTATACTCCTCCCTCCTTCCTTACCCCACTCCCTCCCTCCACCGTTCTCTCTGTGAGAGAGAGAGAGAAAGAGAGAGAGAGAGAGAGAGAGAGAGAGAGAGGTAGAGGAATTTCATTGAGAAAATGGAGGGCACTGGAAAGACTAGAGTCCCTGGTGGAGTGCTCCGGGGTTTCAGGTTGCACCAGCGGCTTCCTTTTTCTGCAGGCAGATGAACTCATAATGGAAAAATGAGCGTGGCCGCAGTAACCCGAACCTCTCACTGGCTGGGCTTTGGGTGAGGGGAGGGAGTGGTAGGAGTGGGGGGTGACGGGGGGTACGGGGTGGGGTAGTCAGCTCAGGCGCTTTAACAACAAGCTTTACCAGTGGAAACCAGCTCTTCTACTTGCCTCTCTCTGAATTTAAAAAAAAAAAAAAAAAAAACAAGGAGTGAGAAATATAACACTTCACATACATTGTGTCCTCATTCACTTGTATTAAAGTTGCTATAGGACTTAAAGCAGAGAAGCTTTTGTTGAGATTCCCACAGGTCTTACACGCACATCAGTGTATGGCTAGAAAGAATGCCTCCCAGTGCTGAAACCAGCATACTTTATGCATAATAAAAAACCTGAGGAAAAGCAACCTAATTCTTTTCACTCACTATGTTTTTACACTTGCACCTTTTGATGGGGGGAAGGGCGGATAATACTGACATAGCACAACCTTGAGAAAGAGAGAGGAAAAGTACAAAAGGATGTTTTTCTGTGGATAACTGCTGGGAGGTGCAGGGAGTTGAAATTGGTGGGGTTTCCTCAGAAGTGTTCTCTGATAGGAGTTTGACCAACTGCAGGGGCCGATCAGAAATAAAAGATCAAAGATTATCATACTTTTTTGTTGCACAGCCAGACAGTTGCACAATACAGGTAGCGCAGGGTAAAGTCTGGAGATGCTTTTGTCTAATTAACTGAATCTGGAGAATGGGAGTCTATGCAGAGCTAGCAGTGTATAGAACTGTGTGTATGAAATAGATGATGTCAGCGGAGGGCATAAAAAAAAAAATGTAAAACTTTAATGGGATTAGTCATGGGATTCCAGGTAGTCTTAAAAAATAAAATAGTGTCTGTAAATGTCTCTGTAAAAATAGTTTCTTTAATTGGATATTTTATGTCAAAGGAAATTTGAATGGATGCGCCCTGCTACCAAATTAAAAGTATTACTGTAATACAGTTTATGAAGGCAACGCTGCCAAGTTGGCTCTGGTGAGTGTTTTTATTTGCTTTATGTCATCCATTTATTCTCATTTAAATTTGAAAGAAATCCTTTCCCCAAAATAAGATTGTCATAGGCATGTAATGGGAGAATAGTAATAGAGCATAAACAAAGAAGTGTATTAAAGTAAACAACAATTAAAGAAAACACCAGTGTTTTCTTTTAATCTTTGCCGTGTGAACAATGGTAGCCAAATGCCACGAGTCTACGATCTCATTTTTAAGAGCGGGCTTGAGAATGAGACTTCCAGGTTTCACATACAAATTGGCATTCCATCACTTAATCACTGCTATTGTTTCGCATGAAAGACACAAATGGTCATGCCACTCAGTACACAATTAACCCTGGTGCACTCACACCCAATCTACCCATCACTCCCTGGGGGGAGCCTGCCATTGCTGGCAGACATATTATTTACAGTATGATCGAGTGCTGCTGCCCCAGAATGGAGGGTTTGATTTTCCCCAATGGCATCTTATCACAATCACAGTGCTGCAGCTGCATTCCCTGGGAGTGAGTCATGGCCAGAGCCAGAGGCAAGAGAGCTGCACCTTTTTTAGTTTTTATGCTCTCGCTCGTCTCGTTCGCGTAGGTGACAGACAGTCTAATAACCGACAAACAAACACATGTAAGATACCTTTTGTGTGTGCACAGACGACCAAATAAAAGACATAAACACACGCACACAAAGGTGAACGGAGCAGTCACAGGAAACGGAACACAAAAACCTTTAGCAACACCCGTCAGGTTGCAGAGCTCATTACAACACGATAAACGCTCTTTACAAGTGTCCCAACTCGCAGAGTTTTTTTTGCTTGAAGGTTTATGAGGAGGATTATAAAAATCTATTTTGGTGAATTTAGCTATTTGAGTCAGTCAATGATGTGCCCAGACAAAGTGCAGACACTGTATACTGTAACACTTTTCTGGTCTGGTGAAGGTGCTTGCTCATGGCCTAAAAATACCACCAGAGACAAGAGAAGTGATATGATAAATGCAGAGTCTGTCCTTGCAATGTCCGGGGTGCTCACACAAAATATCCATATAATACACCCACTTTCTCAAGCTGATATTGGCTTAGTAAGCAGTAAGTTTGGGCTCACTCACACTGATCGGATTTACACAAAGTGATTCTTCTTTAACAATTGGGCCTTTGTTCAGGCTGCTGCTTAAATTGATGGTTGACATAAAGCATAGTTTTGGCTCCTGCAAAGTGTCAAAGAATATTTTTTTGTTCTTGGGTAAAAAGAAAAAAAAAATTCAGAGAATGGAAACATAAATGGACTAAACACAAATTTTGACCAGTAGCCATTTGTGTTTCTGTTGCAGATGTGCCTGGATGTCCTTCTATGTACCACCACAATGAGGGCTACCCTAACCCCCAGCACAGCAATGAAGGTAATCAGTTTTGTATTTTTAGTTCGAATTCTGAAAATCCTCTTATTTCTACCCCTTTTAGAAGCCAAATCATAGTTGTAATTCAGTAGGAATCATAGTAATGTCAATGTACTGCCGTTGCATGTGTCCAATCTCCTCCTTCTCCAGTGCTTTATCTACATTGAGCCTTCACTGGCTAGAGCTCTGCGGTCATTGGCTAACCGGCGTAGAGTGTCCGTGTTTCCATTGGCTAACCAGCGGTGTGTCTATGTTTCCATTGGCAGAGGCTCTCGCCTCACCCCTGCCTCAAGAATCCCTGAATAAACATTACTCCTGGAAAAAGCACACGATTTTCCCCGGCAGAAATGGAAAACAATCCTCCCATTCACTTCCATTGTTTGTTACACCATTTTGGCTAATTGTAATTCTCATTCACTAATTACACTCAGCATATAGGACCCTCAGAGTGACTCTTAAAGGTCTATAGGATGTTATAAATAAGCTAACAGGCCCTGGAATTGGGAGCAAAGATCTAAGTCCCTTTCAAATGTCTCCACTATGAAATCCCCTCCTTGTTAGTGGAGTGCTCTAGTCTGCTTTTGTAAAAGAGGAGTACACACTTATTGGCTTAAAGTTATTCATGCGTGAATAGATCCTTGTATTTTGTTGGGATGGCATTCAAAGTTTTGCACAGATCCCAAATGAACAACCTAGTGCTCTGAGATCAAGACCCCTTAAAATTCTTAACACAATCTTCCCCTTGTTCTCACAGGCTATCTGTTTGAAAATGACTCCCGTGTGGTTCCCGAGAAGTTCGAAGGTGAGTAGCTAAAATCGTTCTGCATTCTCAGACACACACACACACAGCACACATAGCACAGCACAGTTCAGTCAGATAGGTTTTAGTTAAATGACAGCAAGTAAAGGAGAGAAACACTAGCCATACAGGCACCCACTCCAATCTCTATACCTGACTATCATCTCAGAAGACGTCAGAGTTCCTTGTGTAAGAGGTACATGGGTCTTTTGTGTACTCTGAATCTTACTTAGTGGGTTCGGTTTCTCCATGCACACGATGCGGGGCTCCTCTGTCACAGTCAGAACAGAGACAAACAGTTTCCCATGGTGTTGTCGGTGTCGGTGATTGACTCTAAAGGAGATTGAGTGGAGAGCCCGAGGGTGTCAGCACCGGTTGAACCAGTGAAGTGTGCAAGTTCTCCGGGAGACAACACAAGTAACTTAGCTGAGCTTCTCATGTTCCCACACTTGTGTACGACATATCCAATAACCAGTAAACAACCACAGGAAAACACGAATCCCTGTCCATTTACCTATATTGCTTTACCTATTATGGGTTTTTTTTAAATTTCTATCCTATGTTTCTTTTCATATACCTAAAATGCCTTTCTTTTTTAGGACTTAGTCTTCTAAAATTCCTCTCAAAATTCCTCTCCTCCAGTTCTTGTTTCAATATCTGTGCTTTGTATTACATTTCTTTTTTAGGACTTAGTCTTCTAAAATTCTTCTCAAAATGTTCCTATTTCTGTCTCAACTCAAAATACTGTTGCCTTTTTAGTGGTCAATTTGATAAGCTGTTGTTAATAGGCATTTGATTCAGTTTACGTCAGTATGCAAACATGAAACATCAAGATTAGATGACTTGCTGATGTACTGGCCCCAGCTCTTATTAGTCAAACTTTCCTTGTTTGTACATGCAATATAAAAACCATTAGACCCTAATTTATTGATTGAATCTTTACGCACGGTTGCAGATTGTGACGAAAACGTATCAGATGTCACAAACATAATTGGGAGGGAAAGCAAAGTCCAACTGAAGCTACAAAAAAAAAAAATGTTTGAATTGCATCATAAGCTTGGGAGATTCGGCGACTCTCAGTCCGACTGTGATACAAAAACAGCCGTATGTGAGCCCATGAACGCGCTGACCTCCGCTCTCTTTGCTCCTCGTCCAGGTGAGGTGAAGCAGGAAGGGGGTGGCGTTTTTCGCGAGGGCACACCTTACCAGCGCCGTGGCTCTTTGCAGCTCTGGCAGTTCCTGGTGGCCCTGCTGGACGACCCGGGCAATGCCCATTTCATCGCCTGGACTGGCCGCGGCATGGAATTCAAACTCATCGAACCCGAAGAGGTATTTGTACATCTGAATCTTTTTTCTCTCTCTTTGGACAGAGAACAATTGTGTCTCCATACAACAAGTAAAAAAGCTGATCCTTCACTGTCTCATGAGTAATAAGTTACGAGTTATGAGTAATGACTATAGATTGTAGACAATGCTGATGTAGAGGCTGTGACATATTATTAGATCACTAAACAAGTATTTTAAAGCTTGGATTTAACTGAGGACACTATACAACACAATTGGTGTTACTGGAGCCTCAAATCCAGTGTGAAAGGCCGAGATCACTAAAAAAAATAATGTACAGTACCTCTCTTTAAGATTTTTGATTTTTTTTTTCAATCACAAGCACACATTTTAAAACAAGAAATTAGCAATAGAGACCGTCATTTCCTGTGGGGGAAAACACTGAATTTGCATTTGAGTATTGAGAAACTGGGACTTTCTGAAAACCGTTTGAGATTTCTTTGGAAGCAGCCATCCAGCAGCCATGAATGGTGCATTGTCTTACAAGGTTTATAAGTAGAGCTGCAACAATTAGTCGATCAATAGATTGGTTGATCAACAGAAAACAATCACCAACTATTTGAGTCATTTCTTTAAGAAAAAATATCCAAATTCTCTGATTCCAAATTGTAAAATGGTTTATTTAGTGTTGTGTGATAATAAACTGAAAATCTTTGGATTGTGGGCTGAAAACAAAACATTTGAGGGCATCATCTTGGGTTTTCACCATTTTTGGACATTTCATTAGACCAAACGACGAATCAAGAGAAAGAAGGTGTTTACAGAAAATATAAAAGGACCTCTTTCAATGAAAACTTTAGTAATCTCACTTTAAATGTTTGGATTAAAGATACCATGTCAAGCGTATCAGCATTATTTTTAGCTCATAGGACTGTATGGCCTCCTCCACAGATAGTGAAGTGTTGATAGAGATCATGATGTTAATATAAATCTGATAAGGACGGCACAGGAGTTATTCTCGGAATGAATTTGTTAGCGCCACATAGATTAGAGTGATTAGAAGTGAGATTTTGGCCACTTTCCCTTATACGTCTATTCTCTGATCCATCTTCCATTAGTCCCCCATTCATTATTCAACACATGGAACGGCGGATTGATAAACGAAGGACAAGCGCTATCGCAGAATCCTCCCAACACACCCGTTCTCTCTCTCACCTCCTCACATTTCTGTAGTCGAGACATTTTCGCGATGTTTAAGACTGCAATTTGACTAGATGCATCAGACAACGTCCATTTAGGTGAGTCCTAATATGGATGGGCCTATACCGTGTTTTCCATTATCTTTTTACTGTACATTAAAAATGAATGGGGTAAGAGTTTTACAAGAGCAATTAGGGCTGAGAGCACACTCAGAGATCAAACAGGGCTGCTGGCTTAGATGGCCACTGTGGGATACAACCTGTCTCTTCCTGAGTCATGAATCTCAGCGCCTCCCCTCCTCCCCCCCCCCCCTCCACCTCCCCCTCACTCCCCTCCCTCCCCCAGCTTTACAGTTTCCTCAATATCTGAGATGGTGTTTGTCAACACAATGTCTGTTCACAGTTACAAAACGATTTGATCTACTTCCTCTTTGCCTGTGTGGGGTTGCGAGATACTAATTTTCTATCAGAGTCAGTGGTCCCTCATCAGCTGGGAGTTCAATTTTGGGTTGGGACTGTATTTCATGGCCTGCCTCTGACAACCAGCCATGACTCCTATTTCACTGCGAACACTGTGGGACTCTGGTTGCATTCAAGTGGTAATGGGTTACATAAAAAGGAAGTGAATCCACATGTGGGGACTGGCTCTGGTCTTGGCATGTTGACGCCGTCGAGTTAAACAGCAGAGAGAGAGATTTTTGACTTGTCACCGAGGACCCCTAGTGGCCGCAGTCTGAAAATAACCCCAACTGTGTCTGATTATGATTTTTGGAATATGAACTCTGGGGAAGGAAAAAAAATTGCTGACACAAACAATTTTCCTATGTTGACGTGTCATTTGAGGAAGGCTATATTCTTAAGCCCTTCCTAACGCATGCAAGGAAGTGCTCACCTTTGAATGAACCCCACCGAAGCTGAACTATAATCAGAAAAGTAACCATAGCCATTTCTCCCGTCTTCTCCCTTCTCCCCCTGCCTCCTCGTTCTCCCTCTCCTCAGGTTGCCAGGCTGTGGGGCATGCAGAAGAACCGTCCAGCCATGAACTATGACAAGCTCAGTCGCTCTCTGCGCTATTACTACGAGAAGGGAATCATGCAGAAGGTACAAAACATACCCAAGCTCAGAGAATTTGGGCTTTAACATGTCCTTTAAATCTGATGTTTGCCTAAGTTTCCTTTCATATGCATTCATAGCAGTGTAACTTCAACACGTTTCACTTCATGGTACTCCTCTTGATAAAAGGTTTATAAGTTATAAGTAATGGCTTTTAGTCATTTACTAATGCTTTACAGATCAGTTAGAAGCCATTAATAAGAACAGCTTTTGGGATGGCGTTTATCTTCCTCTAGCATGCAACATCAGGGCTTTTAAAACAATTCATCACCAAAGTTCGCAGTCACAAATGTTAGTAAGTTGTTAATATATATGGACTGTGGTCCAGATGCACTGCAGCTCTTTGCCAGAACGAATGGGCTAACTGTCCATTGGAGGAGTCATCCTGATGAATCAAAGAGCGAGCTCAAAAGGCAAACAAAACTATGCTTGAGGAGGATAAACATCAGCTTTGCAGCCCCAAAATTCCCGTTAATGCTTATAACTGATCTATAAAATATTATCTAATGATATATTAAGTATTAATTAAATCATTAGTTACATGTTAACTCACCAGGGTTCCTTTTTAGAAACTGGTATTCATTTTATTTTCTTGGGCTTCAAGGCTAAACTTTTGTCCTTCATGTTATATACATCCACCGATATTTTGTATACTGCTATAATCACCATCAGGATACATAAAATAATGTATCTCTGGCATATAATAATAATAATGAGCAGAGTAAAACAAGCAAAACTAGGTTGCAGTGACCATAGTTACATGTTGTGTCTGATGGCATGCTATATATTAGTCAAATTAAGCGCTACTCTATCATAACTGAGTCACATACATCAGTTAATAATTAAGTCACTGCACTTTTGTGACGCAGATCTGATCATTTACTGGATGAAATCCAAACAGGGAGAAACCACGTGACGTTTCTGATCGGTGAACAGATAAGACTAGGGCCAAGACAGACTCCAAGATCCGTGCACCTGTACGACTTAAATAAACAACTGAAAAGTCTGCACACCTGGGTGGGAAAAAAAAGGAGTTGAGGGTGTGTTTTTGGTTGTTTTTTTTTTGGAATATACATTCTTTTATGACTCAAGCCATTTCCTCTCTCTACAGGTGGCAGGGGAGCGCTATGTTTACAAGTTTGTGTGTGAGCCCGAGGCCCTCATCTCCCTGGCCTTCCCTGACAATCAGCGGCCCAGCCTGAAGGCCGAGTTTGAGCGCTATGTCAACGAGGAGGACACAGTGCCCCTGTCCCACCTGGATGAGGGAGTGCCCTACACCACAGAACAAGCCCCCCAAAATATGGGCCCCCAGCCCTACTCCAAAGGCTACATGTACTAAAAGCCAGTCCCCATCCTCCCCCTCCCCCCCACCCTCAGAAATCTTCCTGTTATACCAACCCATCATCATACACACCTCCCCCGATTCCCCACGCACCTCTTGCACATGCCCACCCCATCCACTTGTATATAAGGCTATGGTGTTTTTGTTTTAAATTAATCTCATTAGGGATTTTTGTTTTGTTTTGTTTTGTTTTTAAGAGCTGCATTCCTCTCACATCTGAGGCCTACTCAATCCATAAACATGACTGTGGTTGAAGAGATTGCTTAATAAATACCCATAATAATACCCAACATGAAGTCTAGACTATTCTTTCCTGTGTTTTTCTTGTCGATCGCATGTGATGTTTTATGGTTCATGACAGATTCACAGTATTTTTTTTTTAAACATGTCTGACAGAAGTGGGTCACGACACAGGTCATAATCGTTACGTGTTTCAAATGCTGAGGCTTTTTTTTTTTTAAAGGAATATAAAATGCACCGAGTTGCTTTTGTGCCGAGACTTGGATGACAAGGTTGATACCACGCTCTCATCTGTACTGTAAATGTGAGACTAACTGCACCTGTTGATAAGGTTTGCTTAGAACAAAGAGATTTTTTTACAGATTAAACAAACAACACATTAATTAGCAAGCTTGAAGGCAGGAGGTAGAAGGTAGATTATGTTACCGTTTGACAGAGCCAAGCCATTTTTTTTCCCAGTCTTGTTTAGCTATGCTAAGCAGTGCTATGCTAAGCTAAGTAGCTGCTAGCAGTTGCTAAATATTTATCAATCTTCTCATCAAACTTTGAAGAAAACAAATGAAACAACACTTTGACCTAACACCTTGCTCACACACTGATTAAATACTGCATATTTATCCATTCAAGATGAAGAAGCAAATAAAAAATGCATCCAGTGTTCATCTGCAGTGATTTTTAAATCACCATTTTTTTCTATAAAATCCAATATAGGAAATATTGACCAGCTCTCAATAAACACAATGACATAGCTGACACAGCAAAATGAAGTATAACTGAACTGAGTTAAGACTCAACAATGAAGTTTTAATTTAAAATTGGTTCATTTGAAGGTCTGGTTTAAACAAAGCAAAATGGAAATATGAAACTAGTGTCTTTTTTCAGCCATTAGCTGACTCAGAATGTACAACACAAGTCCACTTTGTATGAGCACGAAGCACCGGAGGTCTTCACCGTCGCCTGAATGCGCGGGAGATCCTCCACGCGTTGGGTTCCTCGTAACGGTTGTAGAGAGGTTCCAGTTTCTGCTGCCTCTTCTGTCGGCTGAGGCGCGTTGGGTCGCCAACTCTGTAGAAAGCCGGAGCAAACTCCACCAGCCAGCGAGGGTCGATGGTGGTCACCTCCCGCATGTACTCCTTGGTGGTCAGCACCAACTCGTGGTACACAAGCCTGCAGAAAATATAATATTGAGGACAAAAAATACAGAACAATGACATTAATAAAAAATATAATCACTTAAATTGCATTGAGCCTACTTGATTGTAGGATATGGCCAGGCACAAACAACCCAGAATGCACCTGGACACAATGTCACATGACACTATTCCTCAGATCAGGCCCTGCATTGTGCATTGAGGACTCACCATTCTGGCTGGCGGTTAAAGAGCGTGCTGGAGGGGTGGAGGTACACCACCTGCTGGTCAATCAGGGTACGGTAACCATCCTGAGGGTGCTTTCTGGCAGCGTTCCTGAAGAAACCGCTGCAAATAGCTTTCTGGACCCGCATCGTAGCTTGCCCGCAAGATACCACGTCCAACTTGTGCCTAAGGAATAGAATAGTTAATATTTGTCACTGCAGTGAAAATATGTGTCTCTATTATCTGTTATTTGTACCTAAATTGTAGTTTTTTCATAAGACGTCATGAGTTTTCTCCTAACCGTGGATTCAAGAACATTGCTGTATATATTTTTTTATGTATCACTTACACTGCTACACTTCTGCTTCTAGTTTCACAGTTTCATTTTTTCCAATTTCACACAAGGGGGGGGCAAAATAAATGAATATCAATACGACGGACTACCTGTCCATGATGCTCAGCATCTGTTTGCGGATGTCCTGGGCTCTCTTTAAGGAGCGAGCCTGGATGAAGTTCTCAAAACACCAGGGGTTGGAGAACTTGTTATTCTTCCAGGAGTTGTAGACAGCCAGCAGTGTCAGATGGTCTCCTTCGAGCTGGAAGAACTTCGCCTTTCTCTGGTCAGCCTGGGCCTGTTTGTCCTGCAAACGGAGGGATTGGATTCCGTTTTGTTCTCATACAATACGCATTAAGTTTTTTATCATGTTCTTGCCTTTTATAATGAGAGTTTATGGACTTCTGTGAATCATTATAATGCGGTCGGCATGACTTCTATGATGCACGGCCGCATACCTTTGGTCTGTAAAAGATGTTCTGAACAGACAGCATGGACACGATGGTGAGCATCTCTTCGCTGCAGCCCAGATGGACGGACATGATCAACATCTTGCACAGCATCGGCTCCAGAGGGAACTCAGCCATCTGAACAATAAAGGCCGATGTTAATCAAATACAGACAGGAAGTATAGGGAAGATCCAAACAAAATGCAGACCAACTTTATGGAGGGAAACAACCCTATTCCAGATATTATTCACTGCGTCATTCAAGCACTACTTTCATACTGAACAAAGACAATAATAAATGTCATTTGAGAGCAATGGAAGCCTCACCCTTCTGCCCAGCCGTGTCAGTAAGCCCTCATCATCCAAAGCTCCAAGAGTGTAAAGCTGCTCCATGGCTGTGATCAGAGTCTCCATCGGAGGAGCGTCCATGAAGTCAAACGCGAGGAGGTCATTAATACCCATGGCCTGGGGGAGGCGAAGGAGAGCACGACGAGAGAAATTAGAAACACCAAAAATAGAAGCGCTACGTTCTTTAATAACTGCTGTTTGAATTAAAATGTCTCGTGATAGATTTCCAGGAGAGGGTTTGAGCAGCCCACACTGTAGTAGGACTTATGTATGTATCATTTATTCAAAGATGGAGACTGATTCATGGAAGTGTTAGCAAGACATGAAACTACCGCATCACCTTCAGAGACAGCACAGTGCTGGCCAAGTTGGTTCTCTGGATCTCAGGCACGTTGGTGGTCAGCATCTCATCTCTGTAAGCTCTCTCTGTGTAGAGCCTGTAACACTTTCCTGGACCTGTTCTGCCGGCTCGACCCGCCCTCTGCTTGGCCTGAGCCTGAAAAGAAAGTGAGGAGTTGTTTTTTTTTACTATCGTAGGGGAAACATGTAAAAGGATTAATAAGGATGTTTTAAAATGGCTAACCTGTGATATGGGAGTCACCACGAGCTGATCAATGCCAGTCTTGGAGTTATACACAATCTGCTTAACGAAGCCCGGATCCACCACGTAATAGATTCCATCGATAGTCAGAGACGTCTCGGCGATGTTCGTGGCGATGATGACCTGGCGGGAGGCGAAAGAAACAAAAACATAAATTCATTTTTATGTTGTATGACTTGGACTTGAGCTTTTGGATTAAACGAAATTTTTAAGTAATCAATAGCCACCAGTGCAGTCTATTACCTTTCTGCTGCCTGGTGGTGCAGGGTCAAATATCCGTGTCTGCATCTCACTGGGCAGGGCGGAATAGACCGGCAGGATAATCAGTTCAGGAACATCAGGCCCCAGCGACTTCATTCGCTCATACAGGATCTCACAAGCCGTGTCGATCTCTTCCTGTCCGGTCAGGAACACCAGGACGTCCCCTGGAGAAGGGACAGGAACATTTTTTTTTAACATAAAAGATCATTAAAACCAGTATCTTAAAATAATTATCACTTGGGGACAACCTGGGACAACAGTTCAGCTTCGATTCAAGCTGGTTTAGTGAACCCTCTTTCTGAAGCGATCATACCTGGAGGCTCGGACAGATGGATCTGCATGACTGTGATGAGACTGGCATCCAGGTAGTCTGTCTCAGGCTCTTTGGTGTAGAGAATCTCCACTGGGAAAGTTCTTCCCGGGATGGTGAAGATGGGAGCTTCGAAAAAATAACTGGAGAACTTGACGGCGTCCAGCGTCGCAGAGGAAACGATCAGCTTCATGTCTTTGCGTTTCTGTATCGTCTTAAGAGACACAGAGCAGACGTGAGTGCATGAGATGATTATGTGAAGTATTTTGGCATGTAATTAAGTCATTAATTTTTTTTAAATGGTGGATGTTTTTAGAATTTAAAAAAAGTACCTTCTTGAGCAGGCCAAACAGCACATCGGTGTGGATTGTTCTCTCGTGGGCCTCGTCCAGCATGATGAGGGAATATAAACTCATGTCTGGGTCTATCAGACACTCCCTCTGCAGCATACCATGGGTCATGTACTTGATTACCGTCTCTGTGCTGGTGCAGTCTTCAAAACGGATGGTGTAACCCACCTGAAATGAATAATGAAAAATACAGAATTATAGTTACTGTAAGTATTTAACAATGAAAAAAGGTCCCGAACCGACCCCAGCTTAGTTACATCACTGAATCATTCTTGGCAGTGTGAAAGTGGATTTATTACCGTCTGACAGTATGATTAATTTCGAGCAGCGGTGGATTGATGAAATATTCCGACCGTTTCTCCTATTTTGTGTCAACAGTGAATCAGATTTTATGAATTTTTAAACTCTCGTCTACAATTTTTTTGGAGGTTTTAAAATTTAACTGCTTACATAAAACAATCAAAATGCTACAACAATGAGGAAAGCTGGATTATTAGCATGAATACACATCAGTTACCTCTTGGCCTAGACGGCAACCGTACTCCTCGGAGACCCTCTTAGCCACTGACATAGCGGCTACACGACGGGGCTGCGTACAACCGATCTTCCCCCGGGCGGTGTAACCCGCCTCCGCCAGGTACTGGGTGATCTGCGTGGTCTTGCCGGAACCGGTTTCTCCAACTACAATCAAGATCTGATTATCGTGGACGGCCTGTAAAGAGAAAGAAGGAACCGGTAAAGGGTTTAAATATATATCGTAGGTTGAAAGTTCATTCCTTTGAGACATCTTTGAAAAGTCAGCTCCCCCCCCTTTCTCATTCAGTTCTCCTATAACTTCCCATTTCACGTCTTAATAACGCCGTATCCCTTACACCCTGAAAGTCATCTCGCCGTCTGCTCATACCTGAACGAGCTGTTCCTTGAGTTTAAAAATAGGCAGGCTCTCTCTCTGCTGCAGGATTGAAAGTTCTGTCTTCTTGCCATACGACACCTGGTTCCCTCCGAAGGCATATTTTTTCCACTCGGGAAGATCGATAGGCATAGCGCCGATGCCTCTCATGTTGGCAGCGATCTGTCTTCCATCATCTGTACGGGAGAAGAGCAGTGGATACGGGTCAACGTAAAGTTCCGGTAAGATCCACCCCCTCCCCCACCCCCCGACCTCCCGCGGCCTACTGTTTTGATTAATTAAGATGAAATGCCACGATAACGAACTTCCCGACGAGATCTTTTTCGTATTAAACTATGAGTCAGAGGTAGTGACCAGCTGGAAGGAACTTGTAAAGCCTCTGATACCTCCCCTCAGGCCACGGAAGACGCAGTGTGTTATGTCTCTGTGCGCCAGTGTAAACTCATACTGAAGCCAGATAACCATCTCCAGCCGTGGCCGGTTTACAGTGTAATAGTGTAACAGGCCTGGCACAAGACAGACGTCAAAATGTTATTTTCTAAATTTTGAAATCTCTTCCACACGACAGAGATTGTATTTGTCTTTTTTTAATTAGCTTCCGTTTGAAAGTTGTATGGCTATGATGCTTGAAAATTACTCAAAGACATCACACTGACGGGTTTAAAATCTTCAGCTTTATTTATAAATCGTTGGATGGAATATTACAAAATGTTTAGCCTACTCACAGTCGGGCATAGGGTCAATCCAGTGCTTGTTGAGACCAGTGGGGATACAGTCCATCTCTGCTGCGCGGACCGCCTGCTTTATCTCCCGCCTCTCCTTTGACAAAGCGCTCTGCATCATGGCTGCTTGGGAGAGGGAGCCGTCTGGATTCTAATGGACAAAATGAAAACATCAAAAAAGGTAGAAAACATTTTGTCAGACAGTATCAGTATTTTGAACACAAACATACAGACCCCCCCCCCTCCCCCCCTTCTATGTATTTCTGGTGATACAATCGACTTTTATGTATGTCATTGACGCACACTCCCTCCTGCAGTTCCAGGAGTTTCATGCCTCCAGGTTCAGTCAAACATACAGTAAACGACTGGCAAGGAAAGCAGCAGTGTTGTGCACCCTCTACAGGCAGGGAAAAACAATGTCTGCCTCTGATACTCCAGGCAGTGCAGTCTTACATACGCAGTTTCTTTTTCTTTTCTATGTCACTGTGTGTCCTCTGTGATTTTCCTCCTTGTTACTTTCGAGAATGAAGAAGCCTGGTTGACGTTCCAGTTGCAGCAGCTATGACTTTCTTTACCTGTTCGGATCGACCTGCACGATTTACGCATCACAAACACATTGTGGCTCACCGATACATACCTTTACTATTTTGACTGGGCTCAGGTTCATGGTCCACTTAGTCTGTCCTTTCAGGAATGGCGGTTCCTCTTCAACCAGATCAACCTCTATTTCCTCATCTGTTGACAGAATAGTTATATTTTATTATGCAGTGTTCATTTTCATTTTGAGAAGCAATTTGAGAACAAAACATAGGACTTTACCTTCATCATCATCTATGTTGGGAAGGATCCCCGTTTCCTCGTCAAATTCTGGGAACTCTTCCTTAGGAAGTACATTGGCAGCAATCATCTGAATTGGGAGGAGGAAAAAGTTGCTTTAAATAAAGTGGATGATTTATGAATATTTCATCCCTGAGGAACCCTTGAAGATTTCGTTTTAAATCTGTGTGTTTGATGAATACCTGTTTTATCTCCCATTTCTCCAGGTCTGTTATCTTGGCGAGCCTTTTGCGCTCCGTCGAGTTTTCCTCCATCTCTAGTACGTTGGGTTCGACAGGGCGGTCGGGGTTCCTCATTGCTTCGTCTCCGACTCCAGCGTCCAAGTTCCTCCTTCTGTTGGGGTTCAGATCCTCTCCCGTCACCTGGTCTACATCCTGGAAACATGACAGGTTTATTCTGTGATTGTCTGAAACATTGGAAACAATGTAAAAAAAAATAACTACACACCATCAATATTGTAAGTAAAATATTTTGCAGCGTTGGTAAGTGTCATGTCCTTCATTTTTAAATCACCTTTAAGCAGCTGGAGAACAAAAGAAAAAAAAAAAAGCATTGCTTCCACCAATTTCTTTACCAACAGACATTGTCTCACCTTCATGCTAAGGCTGGCCTTGGTTCCAGTGAACGACAGCACTTTGACCTTCACCTTTTGGCCTTTGGTGACGACATCAGCCACATTTGCTATACGTCCTTCTTTGCGTAACTCTGAGATGTGCACCAGACCCTCCCAGCGCTTTCTGCAGAGAAGAATGCGGTTATGTACCGAAGGTTTACAGAAGGATCATATCCCAAACGCTAAAGAAAATGATATTCATACGCTAGAAGAAATAAACCTGAATGCAACGTGTCATCAAAGGGATGCATTTGTTTTGTTTATCAAAGTGAGCACATATTTCTTTAAGATTATAGCTTTAAAAAAAAACTCTTGAAAAAGCTCAACTAGCTCACTAACCTGAGGCCTTCTAGCTGCACAAAACAGCCAAACTGCATAATACTACTGATTTTTCCGTTGTAGACGGTGCCCACAACAGGCTGGTCTGACAGCGGTCGATCTACAAGTCTATCATGGCAGCAGTCGGAGTCTCTGTCCTCCTTGTTCTTGTTGTTGTCGTTGACTGGTGGTGGTGGTGGTTGTGGTGGTGGTGGTTGTGGCGGTGGGCTCGGAGGTCGGTCGCTCCAGCGAGACACCCGTTTCCTCCTGCGCTTGTGGTTTGTTTCTCCTTCACGTTCTCTCGATCCGGAGCGTGAACGACTTCGCTTGCGTCCGCTCTCTCTGTCTGTGTGCAAATTCCTGCCCGACCTGATGAGGACATGAGAAAAAAAAAGTCTGTTATTTTCTAATCCAAAAGGATGTCCATGTATTTTTTACTTAAACCGTTTTATAATGTTCATGATTTTCAATTTAGTGTAGTAGCTGTTAAAACTGCACGTTGGTCTCACGTGTTATCAATTACAGCCACTTCTTTTCCAAATAGCGGGTATCCACTTTTGGGACAAACATGATTTTAATCACCTGCAGTCAGAACTTGTCCCGCAGACGTCGGGCATCAGCATCTCCAACTCCTTCATGGCTTCTGCAGCAACCTGCTCATCATCTTTGTCTGTGTGCCGAGGTGGAATCTGATTGGAGAGGTAATAAATTCATGTCAATGGCTCTACGGCTGCATCTAATGATTACCGTCATAATTGATTAATCTGATGATTATTTACTTGATTAATCGATTAGCTGTTTGGTTCATTCAATGTCATAAAACGGTGAAAAATGCCTATCACTGCTTCCAAAAGCCCAAGATGACATCCACATATGTTTTGTCCCAACCAACAGCCCACAACCCAAAGTTCACTGTCATAGAAGATTAAAGTAACCAGAAAATATTCAACATTTGAGAAGCTGGAATCAAAGAGTTAAGACATTTTTTGCAAACAAAATGACTTAAAATTAAGTGATAGTCAAAATAGTTGCTGATCGATTTAATAGTTGATAACAAATCCATTAATTGACTAATCGTTGCTGCTTTAAACAGCTTCATAGCACCATAAATACTGAAAAACTGCAGTTGCCTCTGAACTTTATCAACACAGACAGTTATTTATTCAGGCCACCGCTGAATCTTCTACAGATCAAGAGTTGTATTTCACTTCAGAGGATTACCAGAAGATGCAAAGATGTAATTAAAAGCAAGAGAAGAACGCTTTAATTCTCTGTCGCCCTCTGAAAGAAAGAGTCTTACCCTCCACACAGCATCATCTGGTTTACATAAAGCAGGATATTTCTCTTTCAGCTTGTCCTTCTCACTCTTTGGTTTAACCTCTGGCTGGGGTGCTGTCACAAACCACAGAGAGGAGATGATTTAACAGTGGGGCTATAAGTTAGCTGCAAAACATACAGGGTTTGTTACATAAAATAGATTAAACTCTCTGTACCTTTACTTGTAGACGGTGAGGGTCGCATAGTTTGAATAAGTCTGAGCAAATTACCAATGAGAGTATCCTGGAAACAACAAATATGAGCTTAGGAATACAACACAACGCCATATAAGCAAGTAAACAAACACTGAGATGTTCATTTTTGTTTAACACATACTGTAAAATCAGCTCCATTTTCTATAAGGGCGGCTTTAAACTTCTCAAATGTCGGGTGTTTTTCAGCCAGGCTGATGATAAATTCAGCTGTAAAAAAAAAAAGCAACTGGTGTTTAGCTACACATGCTAATTTAGTCACATTAACGTTACTATAACGTCGCCTGTTAAGTGCTAGCATGTATTGTACGTTACCTAGATCTTTTTCGCTTATTCCCAGATGGTTTTCCAACTCCGTGCACACCTTGGACACCAAGGATAAATATTCAAGACGCTTTATTTCGTCTAAAGGTGCCATTTTTCATTGACTGTATATAAATCTATATAGAATTACAGGCCATTTCTCGTGTTTGTTTTGCTTCTTCTTCTTCTTCTCCTCCTTTAATTTGAGCGTCATCGTCTGTGCTGCTGCCCCCCGCCGGCCAGATTAATAATTACCAGGACTGTAATAAAAGGTATTTACATTTAGCAAATACTTTTTACTCCATTACATTTATGATATATGTAGTCCTTATAGTTAACTTGTAAAAAAAAAAAAAAATGTTCATGCAAAACTAGATTTAACCATTCAGTAAGAAGTAGTTTATTTAATTTATAGCTCCACCAGCTGCAGCACTGAAATACATCAGTGGTAGCAATCCAATAATATACTAACACTAAGAGGGTCATTTGTCCTTTTCTTTTGATACTTAAAGTACATTTACCTGATAACATTTCCATAACTTACTTAACTAAAATTCTGAATGCAAGACCTTTACTTTTAACAGTATTTTCACATTGTTGTATTGCTACTTTGATTTAAAGATCTCCTTCCAGACATATTTTAAGACATATAAAAATATTCAACTTGGAATAATTATGTGTTGGATATGGTTTTTGTCACGAAATAAACACAATTACCTCAAGAAAATCTTTAAAAAGCACTTTTACATTTCAAATATCTATACAATATACCTCCATCTTCCACCTGACTACAGATATAATATTGGTAGATTTGGAGAAAAGTTCAAATAAAAATGACATTTTGCACAATTCTGTACTTGACTTTATTTGGAGTTGTGCATGTATAATCTAACTTTTCATCTACTTTTATTTGCTTGGGCCAAGCAAGAGAGCTTTATTATTAAATAGTTTTAGCAAATACACCATGTAGCTATTGTGACTGATGCGGCAAGTAATGGATCATCAGTATTGTGTAGTCGTATATATTGCTGTGCTTTTCTTGCTTCATTGTCTAAGCATTATTGCTTTTTAAATGCGTTTCCTACCACTTTTTTGTGACTCGGGTGATTAACACCACACTCTTCCTTCTCAGATTGGCAAAGTATCTCCACAATTTCACAACAAAATCCAACAGATTTAAGAAAATGTAGCATTTAATGAGGACACATTTTCATAGTTCCACTGGTAAGTATAGCAAAGAAACGGTCTCGGATACACAGACAAGTGAGTGAAAGTCGTCCCAGTTATTGTACAAAAATCTATCAAACATATATGCATTTCCATTTATATCATCTGGCACCAAAGTATCAACTAGTGAAACATAAAGACCCCAGTCTGATTTATGTTATCCATCTGGTCCTTATTTAGGCATAACTTTATGCTATCACAATTTACAGTCAAAAACAGTCTGCTGTTCACTTTAAAACAACTGTCTCAAAGAACAGATATGGAGGTTTCCTTTTTGTTTCTTCTTTAGTGCTATGAAAAGTAAATAACTCTGATTTTTCTTAAATAATGACACTAAAATTCAATCGCGTCTGCCTGTGCGTGCGACAGACATTTTGATGCATATATTTAAAAGTTAGGGGGCAAACTAAGTCAATAAAATTCTTAAATTTTTGCAGACTTCAATGACAAATTCAGGAAACGCAGACAGACATTGATTTAGAAACTGTTGTACAAGGTGTAGCATTTCTACAAGGAGTGAATACACAGCTTGAACTTGAGTTGCGATGATAACCGGCAGGGTCTGACCACCCGACGACAAATGCTGGTACAAGATCTTCACCTTTGACTTCATCGTCACTATCGAAACATCTGTGCTTCGTGTTTGTGAAGTCAAACTTTTCAGCGCCGTCTGAAGGCACGAGAGATTCTCCAAGCGTTGGGTTCCTCGTAGCGGTTGTACAGGGGCTCGAGGCGTTGTTGTTTCTTCTGCTTGCTGAGGCGTGTGGGGTCAGACACTTTGAAGAAGGCAGGTGAGAACTCCACCAGCCAGCGAGGGTCGATGGTGGTCACCTCTCGCATGTACTCCTTGGTAGTCAACACCAACTCGTGGTAGACAACCCTGTACAAAGACAAGAAAGGCAGGATGTTAACAGGCTGTTTTTACATTTGGAAATCGAAAATTTTTAAGAAAAGGACAATGTCTTCTTCTGTCGTACCATTCAGGTTGACGGTTAAACAGAGCGCTGGAGGGATGGATGTACACCACTTGCTGGTCTATAAGGGTTCGGTAGCCTTCCTGAGGATCCTTTTTGGCAGCATTCCTGAAGAAACCACTGCAGATGGCTTTCTGGACTCGCACTGTGGCTTTGCCACAAGACACCACATCCAATTTATGTCTGAAGAGAAGAAAGCACGTTGGATGATCGCAAGAAACCAGAAAGAATTTGAATGTAATTTAATGCCCTATTGCTAACATGTAATGTGGTTTCGCCCCTGTCAATCTTAACATCATGACTCCATTATACCTGTCCATGATACCCAACATCTGTTTGCGGATGTCCTGGGCTCTGCGCAGTGAGCGAGCCTGGATGAAATTCTCATAACACCAGGGGTTGGAGAACTTGTTGTTCTTCCAGGAGTTGTAGACAGCCAGCAGGGTGAGATGATCACCTTCAGGTTGGTGGAACTTTGCCTTCTTCTGGTCAGCCAAGGCTTGCTTATCCTTTAATCACAACACAAAGAAATAAATTTAAAAAGGTACCGCTTGATTTGATTTATATACGGAGCATTATTAAGACCAAATGATGAGCGCACAAAGTGTCACCAGATGTCATCATTTGTTAAGACAAAAGCTCTTCTCTGTCCTGGTCTGGACTCTATTATCATAAAAACTGAAACTGTGGGCAAATTCAGGATGGGAACTTTTTTTTCTTTTAAATCATTTTGGTCCACAAACAAAAACAGACAAGCTTAACTGTCTCTGTTATTTTATAGCAGTTTCAAGCTGTTTCTTTACTTTATTCATAGACAGAGCAGTACTCTTGAATTATCAATGTATTATTTTCCATGGACTGTGATAAGAAAAGCATGGTTGCATCCCCAATTAAAAAAAGATTAATCAAAGCTGCTCACATAGTAATTTTTAATATACTTTCTTTGGTATACCTTTGGCCTGTAGAAGACGTTCTGCACAGACAACATTGAAACGATGGTGAGCATCTCTTCACTGCAGCCGAGATGGACGGACATGATCAACATCTTACATAACATTGGCTCCAGAGGGAACTCAGCCATCTACAAGATGCAGAGAGAAGAAAAAAATAAATACAAAGATAAACACAGTGGGAGTTGACGCAAAATAAAGGATACAAAGGAGAGGGAAGTGAAGGGCGCAATCAAAAAGATAAAAGAAACCACATACTGACCCACACTGACACAGTTTATTCAAACTACAACAGAGAAAGCACACAGTAAAAGCAAGTTTCTCACCCTTCTACCAAGCCGTGTTAGTAAGCCCTCATCGTCCAGAGCTCCCAGAGTGTAAAGCTGCTCCATGGCTGTGATCAGAGTTTCCATCGGAGGAGCGTCCATGAAGTCAAAAGACAGGAGGTCATTGATGCCCATAGCCTGGTGGAGAGGATGAAAATATGGAGGAATCAGCTGACACGAATGTATTATGTAAATGGTTTTAATTGAAAACTGTGCTTTGAGAGAAAGAAAGCGCAAAGGAAAACAAGTTTAGCTGTTTACTGATTACCTTTCAAAGCTAAATAAAGCCAGCAGGACGAGCCATAATAGCTGTAATTATTCTATGAGATTTTCTGTTTGGGTGTGATTATGTGTGTTGATTAAAGTGACTGTATTTGACTATTAAAGTGACACTATACTACAAAGAACACCAAAATTTGCCAAAATGTTTTGCACTGAGGTCACAGCACTGCCACCAAATGCTGATATACAGACTTGTGATTGCATTTAAATACACTCGATGCCACACACGCAGAATTCATCACAGGGTTAATTCTAGGACAGGAAGAGACACACTATTCTACAACTTTCAGACTCTCTGTCTGAGCATGATCTCCAATTCCATACCAGCTCCATCCCTTTGACATCTAAGCTACGTCTCTCACTAAATAGCAGATCACATCCTGTGCAAATTAGGAAGCAATGACAGCATGCCGGCTGCAGAGTGTTGGTTTACCTTCAGAGACAGCACAGTGCTGGCCAAGTTGGTCCTCTGGATCTCAGGCACGTTGGTGGTCAGCATCTCATCTCTGTAAGCTCTCTCTGTGTAGAGCCTGTAACACTTTCCTGGACCTGTTCTGCCGGCTCGACCCGCCCTCTGCTTGGCCTGAGCCTGAAAAGAAGACATTTTCAAACAATTCAGTGAGCTATTCAATTCCCTAAATTACTAATATGTTTAAAGAAAAACAACAGGACAAAGGTCTGAACACTTTTGTAGAAAAGAAAAGTCTACAATGTCAACTACATAATAGTGATACCTGTGAGATGGGAGTCACCACCAGTTGGTCAATACCAGTCTTAGAGTTGTACACTTTTTGCTTGACGAAGCCAGGATCTACTACATAATAGATTCCATCGATGGTCAGAGACGTCTCTGCAATGTTTGTAGCGATGACCACCTAAAAGAGAAAGAATAAAAGTCAAAAATCAAACAGAAACTCCACCTGGAACTCATCAAGAAGAAAAAAACGTTGCTATGTGTCAGCTGAGGACCAAACAGAGACAAACTTACTACTGTATTTAATACTTCTAGGATAATTCATACTAAATCATTTCTGTTTAATATAGTAGTGCGACCCAAAACAATCAGATACTACATGAATACCAAACTACATCCTGGACCTGCTTATGCTAAAATGCAGCATCAGCACTATTTAATGTCTCCACTGGAATAATAAATAGCTGAGAAAGCTGCAAATCACCAGTTAACATCCTTAGACGAAGACAAAGAAGAAGACGAAGAAGAAGAAGAAAAATAAATGTATAAAAGATGGTAACTGGGCTAAACCTTTGCCACAGATACTTAGCATATATGTTTGCAGTTAAATGTAGGCACCTTTCTGCTGCCTGGTGGTGCAGGGTCAAAGATTCTGGTCTGCATCTCACTGGGCAGGGCGGAATAGACCGGCAGGATAATCAGTTCAGGAACATCAGGCCCCAGCGACTTCATTCGCTCATACAGGATCTCACAAGCCGTGTCGATCTCTTCCTGTCCGGTCAAAAACACCAGGATGTCACCTAGACAAGGGAGAAGGGACGAAGAGAACGTTGTAACGGACTAATGTTACTGTCTACTAATGAACAGGCCACTTACAGTACCAGTCAAAAGTTAGGAGGGAAGGGAATGTGTCCACGTTATGTGTTTTCAGTATCTTAAAACCATACCTGGAGGTTCAGTCAGATGGATCTGCATGACTGTGATGAGACTGGCATCCAGGTAGTCTGTCTCAGGCTCTTTGGTGTAGAGAACCTCAACGGGATAAGTTCTTCCAGGGATCGTGAAGATGGGCGCCTCGTAGAAATACTGAGAGAACTTCACGGCGTCGAGTGTGGCTGATGTTACGATCAACTTCATGTCCGTGCGTTTCTGTACAGTCTGAGAGAAGAAACATATTTCTCTTTTACCGTCACAAGTAACAACTTTATTTTTCTTCCCCTCTCACATCTGTCGTCATCTTGCTTACCTTCTTCAGCAAACCAAAGAGAACATCAGTATGGATCGTCCTCTCGTGGGCTTCGTCCAACATGATAATGGCATACTGGCCCAATTCAGAGTCGATGAGGCACTCTCTCAACAGCATACCGTCTGTCATGTACTTGATCACCGTCTCTGGGCTGGTGCAGTCCTCAAAACGGATGGTGTAACCCACCTAGCAAAAAAAAAAAAGATCAAACTCAAAACATATTTTTGATTGAAGAACGCAGTAACTGAAAGCAAAAACCAGTTGTGATTTTTTAAGGTTAGGTCACTCACCTCCTGTCCTAGACAGCAACCGTACTCCTCAGAGACTCTCTTGGCCACCGACATGGCGGCCACACGACGGGGCTGAGTACAGCCGATCTTCCCTCGGGTGGTATAACCCGCCTCCGCCAGGTACTGAGTGATCTGCGTGGTCTTACCGGACCCGGTTTCTCCGATCACAATTAGGATCTGGTTGTCATGAACAGCCTGTGATAGATTTAGACGGGGAGGGAGCGAAAGTTACAAACTGAACGGCGGCCCGCTGCACCTTTTTACACTTAGAGGAATAAAGTTACGAGGGTCTGCATTGTGTTGTATGCAGATTTAACTAACAAAGCTGACATCTGGTTATTTACATTTTGCAGCTGTTTCCGTTTAATTCATTTAAGCTCCTGTGTCAAAACCCCAGACTAAATATTTGAATAATCTCCCTTTGAGTTTTGTTATTAAACAGCGATGAACCTGAATGAGCTGCTCCTTCAGCTTGTAGATAGGCAGGCTCTCCCTCTGCTCCAGAATGGAGAGCTGGGTCTTCTTTCCGTAGGAGGCCTTGTTTCCCCCAAACGCATGCTTCTTCCACTCAGGAATGTCATTGGGCATCATGCCAATGCCTCTCATGTTGGCTGCAATCTGTCGACCATCAGCTGTAAAAGAAGAGTGGAAGTGTGCTTGATAACAAAGAAGAAAAAAAAACAAACTGTCTCTTATTAGCACGCCAACGAAAAATGCCACCAGTGAATTAGCTACATCACAGCTAGCTCTGCAGGGTTATGGCAGGATAATGCCCACCATTGGAAACGGTCTAGACCACCTAGGGCCATGGAGGGCACCCAGACAAACTGAACCATGACATGACTATTCCATCCGGCCAGATAGGGGTCTGCAGGAAGCCAGATAACCATCTCCAGTACTGGCGAGCCCGAGGGGTGCTGTCTGCTGTCATGGAGGAAGTCTAATATGTCTGACTAAAAGAGTGGGCTGTGGTTTCAATAAAGCCGGGGCTAAACACAGGCTGCGATCTGCTAAATGGATTCTGATATTTTAAAAAGCGCCAAAAATAAAAAGGATAACAATCTAAATAGATTTGAATCAAATCTTAAGACAGCGGTTAAGATAATCAATATGCTAATTTCATGTTGGCAGATGTTTTTTTTTTTCCATGGCTACACGCTAATTTGACTAATCTCACTTAAGCGTCCACATCTGTTTGTTAAAAATGACTTAATATGCGCGTCTAATGGATTTCTAACCGTCTGGCAGCGGGTCGACCCAGTGTTTGTTCAGCCCCATGGGGATGGAGTCCATCTCTGCCTCGCGCGCCGCCTGCTTCAGCTCCCGACGCTCCTTAGCCAGAGCGCTCTGCATCATGGCCGCCTGGGACAGGGAGCCATCTGGATTCTACAGACAGCGGAGGGAAGATATATTACGTCTTCTAATATCTGACCCACTGAACATTTCCAAAAAGCCATTGTTACAAATTATAAGTAGACACCGACTTATCGGACACGATTTGACACAAAATATCAGAGACTTGATCAAACTACAGATCTTAAGTTGTCATCTGTCGGTTGTTTAGCGAGATGTAACATTAAATATACTGAGATGTACTTTACCTTGACGATCTTTACAGGGCTCATGTCCATGCTTTGTTTGGTATGTCCCCGCAGGAATGGGGGTTCCTCTTCAACAAGCTCAATTTCCAAGTCTTCATCTAAATGACAACAAACACTGCCAATTAGTAAGAAGTCTACTCTCAGTAATATTTCATATGAATGTTTAAAGCCTCCATTAAAAATAAAAACAGCAGGAAACAAAGAATTATTAAATGATTGCTTGTGTTTAGCTCTTCAGATGAATCAAATATCTAAGAAGTCATCAAATCAAGACGTAACAAACAGCTGTCACAAGTTTTTCATGTTTTACAAATTTCACATGCTTAAGAACATTTTTGAACACACGTAAGGAAATCTGTATGAGTGTTTACAAAAGCTCTGTGATGGGAGGGTTTAACAATTTCTTACCCTCTTCATCATCAACTTTAGGAAGGATCCCCGTCTCATCGTCAAAATCGGGGAACTCCTCTTTGGATAAGACGTTGGCAGCGATCATCTGAAGGGGCAGACAGACAGCATGAATCCCCGCATGTGATAAAACAAGCCTTCACGGGAGGATTCAGTATTTTCCTCAAAGACTCAATGAAACGTGTGTGGGAATCCCACAAAAGCCCCACCTGTTTGATCTCCCATTTCTCTGGATCGGAAATTTTGGTGAGCCTCTTGCGCTCCAGGGTGTCGTCCTGCTCCAGCTCCGGGGCTTGGCCCAGGTTCAGGTTACTCGGCCGGTCGGGGTTCCTCATGGTTATCTCCTCGCCTCCGTCTGGTCCCACGTTTCTCCTCCTGTTGGGGTTCAGATCTTCTCCTGTCTCCTGGTCCACGTCCTGACAAAAGAAGGTATGTTTTCAATTAAGAAGAAAAAAAGTCTACACAAGAGATCATTTCAGATTAAATTAAAATATACACACTTTCTTTGTGTGTTTTCCTTTAATTAACTAAATTAAGCACCAATACTGTGATCAAGATCTACATTTTCCAGACAAAGTCACACAAAGAAACCTGGAATATTTCAGACGGATACATTTGAATTCAGCTGACATTTGAATTCAGACTTTTTTCTTGGTTTTCTTACCTTCATACTGAGGCTGGTCTTAGAGCCGGTGAATGACAGCACCTTGACTTTGACTCTTTGGCCCTTACTGACAACATCAGCCACGTTGGCCACGCGGCCCTCTCTACGCAGCTCCGAAATATGAACCAAACCTTCCCATCGTTTCCTACAAATGGAGAAAACGACACAGTTGAGTTTACTGGCAGATAAAAAGAAAAAGAAAGGTTATGCTTCCTGTATGCATCATACATCACAGAAATGCAGACCCAAACAGTTGCATGCATCTTATTTATGTTTTATGTTTCTAATTGGGACAAAAAAAAGCTTTTCATCAGTAACCAATGGGCTAAGCTTCCTACAGTCAGGTCAACTTTATACTGACCTCAGTCCCTCCAGCTGAACAAAGCATCCAAACTGCATGATGCTGGTAACTTTGCCGTTATAGATGTCGCCCACAGACGGCTCCTCTGGTGGAGGGCGGTCCACATGTTTGTCCTTCCAGCGGTCAGAGTCTCTGTCTTGGTCTTTTCTGGGGCTCGGTGAGCGGTCGTTCCAACGGGAAGATCTGTCCCTTCTCTTGCCGCGGTCTCTATCTCTATCTCTATCTCTGTCTCTGTCTCTGTCTCTATCTCTATCTCTGTGGCGTTCACGGTCTCTGGAGCGAGACCTGGACCTGGAGCGAGATCGAGAACGATGCCGCTTCTTCCTGTCCCTCTCTCGATCTCTGTCTCTGTCCCGGTCTCTGTGACGGTCTCTTTCTCTGCTTCTGCTGCGACTTCTGCTGTGACGTCTGCTCTTTTCTGACCTGGAAGAGAAGTAGAAACGTCACAAAAAGACAAACAGTCAAAGTGTGTAATTGCTGGTTGTTGTATTTTTGTATAACATTTATCTAACAGAGGTTCTTTTTCAGGAAGGCAAAATAAATATGACTCTTTCTCAGTTGCTTTACCTGCTCTTGCTGCTTTTGGAGTCTGTCCCACTGACACTGGGCATAAACATCTCCAGCTCTTTCATGGCATCAGCCGCTACTTTCACGTCATCTTCGTCTAGCAGTTTCTGAGGAAGTAAGACAAACGAAAACATTAGCAACACAGTAACATTAAACTATTGCTGCATTATATATTTTCCTCAGCGACTAAGATTCATGCGTGAAAGCCAAAACACGGAGTCTCATACCCTCGGTGCTGGATCGTTTGGTCTACACAGTGCAGGAAACAACTCCTTCAATCTGTCTTTCTCTGTCTTCGGCTTGACCAAAGCTTCAGATGCTGTTGTGGAAGAAAAAAAAAAGTTTGGAGAGTTTAGATTAAGATTATTCCCAGGGGAGAAACAATGAGGAAACAAAGCATAAAGCATTACGTAAAGAAAGGACAGATGTGTAGCAATTAAATGGTACAAGTACAGACAATATACAAGTAATAGTGCAGTAATTTAGAGAAACAGTCACTCAATGTTGAAGCTGCTTTAACTCCAATTGAGAGTTGGACCTAAACAATAAATACATGAACAACTGGCAAAGGAAGTGAGTTATATACTGAGCATTTGATGAACTTTTCTCTAGCAGTAAACATAGACTAAATTGTTGCTTTAGCGAGGTCAAGACTATTATTTGGATCAGTAGCTGGCATTTCAGTGTAGCTGTAGATGAACATTAACTTACCTTTACTTGTAGACGCCTTGGATGGAGGTCGCATAGTCTGAATGAGCCTGAGCAAATTGCCGATGAGTGAATCCTACAATGAACAAAATAAAACGGATTGGGTTAGTTGCCAAGAAGAGTGGACGGCTAACTTTCAAGCTTTAACCAATTTACGACTTTAATCGTTGAACTTACTGTGAATTCAGCTCCATTTTGGAGCAAGAGAGCTTTGAATCCATCAAAGGTCGGTTGTTTTTCGGCAAGGCTGATGACAAATTCAGCTGCAAAGCAATAAAAACAGATTAGCTCCACAGAGGATTCACACGTTGAACGAAAATAAACGAGGCAAAAACTGCTGTCATATTTATATGTTACTAAAAGTCTGGTTAATGTACACTTTGGCTGGAAACAATATTAAAAATACTCCAACTGTTAGACGACCACCTAGTTTGTCAAAATATTACACTGTTAACAGCGTTTAGCGTCAACAGTTGCGTTTAGCCAACAAGAGCTAAGTTAGCATTAGCTAGTTAGCTTACAGTTTTCGGTTACGGTGGCCGTTCTTAGCAACAAAATACACACCTAGATCCTTGTCACTTATTCCCAGATGGTTGTCAAGCTCCGTGCAGACCTTGGACACCAAAGACAAGTATTCAAGCTGCGATAGCTCGTCGACACCACCGTCTGCCATTCTTCACGAGTAGTGTTTTGTTCAGACAACATAAACGCCAGCAGACATATTGGATACGGGCAACTTCCGTTTCCGTCTCTTACGGAAACACGTCGCTGCGTTCAGTGTTGCCGCAAGATGGCGCTACAACTGTACGGGATTATATTAGTGTCATAATAATTGAACTAAATCTACATCATCAGTCAAACCAAAACAAAAAAACTTAATTGAAAGTGAAAAATAACTTGAAAGCAAAAAAAGTAACCTCAAATGCCAAATGTCTGATGAAACTATACAAAAGTGAAATATGTGATTGCAATATTCTCCACTTTTCTTTCAATGATCAGGATTTCTCATTTGTCACCACTTTTTGCAGCTGTTTTGCTTTTGAATTTTTCAGTTTCAGTGGTCTGGAAGTAGTATGACTGACCCACAGTCTCTTGTCTCAAACCTGAAACTGAAAAATTAGACCACAAAAGTGACTACAAAAGTTTAATTGTAGGTTTTGCTTTTGAGGCATTTTTATATTTATTTGTATTACTTTTCAATTTTTTCTGTTTGATGCTTTTGGTCAATTCTTATGACACAAATTTCAACCCATACAACTGCCACATTTAACTTTAAATGTCTCCGCTGCGGATGCGTCTACATGTGAAGTGTTTATTGTTAAATATGAATTTGTCATTTTAAGTTTTGGCGGAATGTGAAGTAACATGTCTTTTTAATATTTATCTTAGCACTCCTTGTACTCTTCACTTCTTTGCATTATTTGTACCCTGTTTAAAGTTCACAGAATCGGTTTCACCTGTATATAGTCATTCCTTGTGTATATTTCAGAAGATAGTTCTGTTATTTTTTGCAAGTACATTGAGAGCCACTGAACCGGAGTCAAATTCCTTGTATGCATCAACATACTTGGCCAATAAAGATGATTCTGATTGTGAATATTCTGAAAAAGGTGAAAGGCAAAAAGAACATTTTAGGCTCTGTTGTGTCCAAATGCATGACCTTAACTTATTTAATGGTTTCTGTTTTCTGTTCTGTGTTCTGTGGGTCTGCCTGTGTGTCCACACAGTCATTTTGTGGAAAAAATGCATTCAAAAGTTCATCTGAAGCTCACATGAGGCTTCAGCAGTCTAAGTTAGTGATATCAAGTGAATATCTACAGTCTTATTAGCATCAAATTCACTCTTTATGTTTCCTTGGACAGTGTTTCCTGTGGAGCTGTGGTGGAAGTATAATAACAAAAAGAGGGACTTTAGTTCTAAAAACACTGTAATGTTGAAAGATATCTATTTGATTTGACTAATTTGGACAGTACCAAAGTTAAAAGTTAATCTAAAGTTCCAGATTAACTTTTAAACTTTTAAATAAGTTTTTGTACAGAAGGAGGACTGTGAATTTTGGCTCCCATCAATTTGGCAACGAGGTACTTGGCTGGCCTGCACAGAGCCCAAACTTTTACACCATCCAACACCTTCTGAGGGGAACTGTACATCAGTTTTTTTCCAACCTCAGTAATGTTCTCAAGGGAGCAAATATCTGCAATCAGGCACCAAAATCTATCTTCCTGTAAGAGTATGTAAGGACCGTTGTTTTTAGAGTGAGAGATGTTCAACAATCACATATGGGTGCAATATTCAATGGTCCACAAACTTTTGGTCATACAGTGTTGTCTGCAGGAGTCATGCGAAACAAAGTGTTGAGCAAGAAATACTCACTTGATAAAAATAACACAAGACATAAGGATTCTGGCTCCTGCTGTGCTTTGTGGTAATGAATCACTCCGCACCATCTCGAACACACCTAGCTGAGGTTTCTACTACGACTTTATCTCTCGTTTTTATCTCGGCCAGTACACAAAGTGTTACTACATGCAGTCAAGATTTATGGTTCACAGGTTTTTGACTCATTAGAATTGGAAGTGTTTTACTGAGGGAGAAGCGTAGCCCAGTAAATCAAGATTGTATCATACCTGTCACCTTTAGGCTTTGAAAATAAGGGATAGCAGTCATCGCTGAAGTGTTCCTATAATTAACACATTCTTGCACGCTCACTGTAGTGTGTCATACACTCATTTGCAGTGCCTTGTCTAGAGTCATTTTTAAAAAAAAAATGTTTGCTTGGCTATTTTTCCACACCTTGTATTTGTGCCCACTGAGAAAACATTAAACCCAACTGATAAATTAACACCTCAAATGTCCCAGTTAAGCGTTAATGCAGAAATGGACAAGCGACGGCATATCCGAAGCACGGCTTAATGCCTTTAACAATAATCTTTTCACGAGTGATGGCTGTGAAGTGATGTGTGATGTTCATGTCATTCCCAGAACTTGTGTTGTACGACCTTTGATATCACAGGGCCTTTGAAGTGGCCACAAAAGTGAATAAAAAAGGGGGTACGGGTCAAAAAGGAGAGTCAGGAGTCTCTCTGACTGGACTCTCTTGCACAACCTGGGTCGGAAAAAAAAAAACTGCTCTAAATCCTTTTCCTGTTGCTCCTTTTGGTTTTGAAGAAGGATATTGAATCAACATATGGTAAGGGAGTCTTGTACTACAGCCAACATCAGGAAAGATGTGCAGCATTAACAATGTTGTTCAGGCAGAAAAACTGGTGGACGAACTTCGGGTGGAGAGAATTATCTGAATATCTACGTGTATCCTAGCTGCATGTCATCATATATCTGAGCTGCCCTACTTAAGATCAGGTGTTTGAAGATCCCCAAGGTTCAGAATGTAGGTTACTGGCATGCTCCACGTCTATTATTTAACACAAGGTGTCCACTTTTTTCAAAAAAATGTCTTAATTATTACATTGTCCACATTGTCCTGTCCACTTTTGTCCCAAAAGATCTCCCTCACAGCGGCAGACTTAGTCCAGTGCTGTCAGGACCACAGAGGGAGTGACCTTCAGCTCACCAGCATCTCTGCCTCGTCTAATCCATTCAAAGATAAAGAAGACCTGTGTGCTGTTTGAACAGTCCTGAGTGCAGACGACGACTGATGACTAAAACATAACGGACGGCCACATGGACGGATTCTGTATGAGAGTGAAACCGCAGATTTTCTACTGTCAGAGGACTACAAGATAAACCTTTTAGCCTGACATTTCACCTGCCAGCAGTCGACTTGAACAGTGAAGCAGTGAACATGAACAATTGGGCTGTTCGGTACCATTTCCTGCAAAGCATCTTCTTTATTTCACCAGTAGTGCAGCGCATACTTTTTTTTACATCGCCTTTTCAACCTAAATTCAAGTCAGCACTAAATATAGATGAGGATTATGGCTGAGAAGAGTTCAACATACAAAAGCTGCACAGATTAAGTAGATAATATGACATTTTAACAGCTGTTTTGTCCAATCCAAACAATCTTTATGCTCCGCCGTAAATCCCCACAGGGCAGCGAACAAAGACCTTCAGACATTTAATGATATGTTTTGTGGAAATAGTTGTTTAATGTCTTTTACTGTTTTCGTCTGCCAAGTGCTGTACAAGTCACTTATAGTTAGATTTACACACTCACTCACAAACAGTGCTGCTTTGTTGAGGCAGTGGAACAATGCAGGATCAGACATACCTACAAGTAAAATAATATTCATTAGCACTGCTGACTGTGTTCCAATAAGCAGCTTTACAAATACAATCGAGTGTGTCAAAGAGTAACGGTAATGCTTTTGGTAAAATGTCAGTTACTGCAATGGATTCAGTCAGTTTCCGAGCATGTAAATACCGTGAAGCCTTGAGTTTCAATGTGCAAGACAGACACTTCTTCAAACATAGTGTCACGAGAGCTTTGAGTACTTGCAAAAAAAATGGCAAATAATAAGTGCACGGGGAAAAACACCAGCAACAAACACGATCCCTGTTTTCACACACATGTTTTTTGTTTGTAGGAACATGTCAGACAAGGGTCTCCCTGGTGGCCTGCTGATTAAGATGCATACTACATAACCGCCGTGGTTAGATCCCGGCCACAGACGTACACTTTCGACTGTCAAATAAAGGTGATAAATCATCTTTAAAAAAAATGCCAGACAAGAAATTACAAGTTTCCTGTGAGCTGAACTTTCCCAATTTCTCAACACTTCTTAGATTTAGCCTTTTCTCTGATGAAAAATTAATTATCATGCATTGACTGCAGCAGATATTTCTAAAAACTCTAGAGACCTTAAGCACAACTGATACTTTTTAACATCTGTGTTTAGTAGTGCAGCAAAATAAATTAATTTGTCCATGTGTGCACCAAGACACTCTATTCTCTTCATTCCCAGCCCTACCTCCTAGTGTTCACTTGTTAAGTTCCTGCTTACATCTCTCTATGGTGTTGACGGACATCAGGCTTTGTTGTCTCACCATAAAGTCCGCTGGTCTCGCTCTTTCATTTTTTGGGGCGTCCAGACTTCCACATGGGGGAACATTTCCCCTGTGGCTACAGCAAATATTCCAGCCTCCACATTCAGCTGACAGTTGAAGACAGGTGGGTTCTGGTTGAAAAGGTTAGGACACAGGGAGAAAAAACATTTCAGAAATGAGGGTGAGCCTGACTTAATCAACTACGAATATATTTTAAAACACAGTAAAACCACAAACTACATCTCCACACACACCTACTAACGTTCTGTTCATTGTACAAATTGTTCATTTGCTCTCAAAATACACATGTTGTAACCATCCTCACTTTGCAATGCCACCTCTATCCCCTCATCAACACCATATGCTATATCCTCCTGCAGTGCTACTCCCTCTACAGGCACCCTTTCCCCCATCTTCTTCTTCCTCTTCTAGTAGTTCTCCATCCTTCCTTGCTCTTTGCTGCTGCCTCGCTCTTTCCCGTTGCTCCTCATCCTCTTGGGTCCATCATGGCTACAAGGTGTGCTTGACCCGTCCAGCAGGTGATCAGCTGCTCCATCTCAAGGCAGCTAGTGGATGGTCCCACTGGAAAGCCAGCTTGGGATCCTATTAGAGCTGCTAAATGGTGCCGTCCTTGCTCACATCACTCAAGGATTCAAGAAACTTTCATTGATCATCGAGATATGGCTTAATCGATTATATTAACATATCATTATGAAAGTCTAAGCCAGTTTGATTCTGGAAATCTATACCTGCTCTTTGTGTTTTAATCAATCAATCAAACTTTATTTGAATAGCACCTTTCATACAGCTTAGTGCAATTCACAGTGCTTCACAGATGACTGACAGGCCAATAATGAGACAGAACAAGTGTAGGCAATAACAACAGTAAAAACAATAATAACAATAATAATAAAACTAATGTGAAATAAAAAGTTGATTAAAATATGGATATATCTAGAGAAAATAAATGAAAATAGTCCAGGATAACACAAACAGTAAACTGCAAAACAACAAACTTTATTGTGGATCAATAAGTGAATTTATAATCTAGACACTGAGGCAACACAAATAAGCAGCTAATTCTGACTCCAGAAGATTCTTTTTGGATGTTACAAGTCAAAAACTCTTAAAAACGAACCTTTGGCAGCACAATAATGACACACTGAGCAGGAAGGTGTGATGTAATGTGGGTTACTGTCTCCCAGGGTAATGACAACAAGCCTCTGGCGTCAGCAGCAGGAGAGGAACTAACATCTGCTGAGGATGCACGACCACCTGGCAGAAGACTGAAAGGAATATAAAGACTTACTTAATAATCTCATGTCATTTTTCCATCTGAAGAGCACATTAATGTAGGGTGAAGGACAGTTTTACCCATGCAGGTCAGGCCTGGGATTTCACAGGGTCAGGAGATGGTTCGTCCTGTTCACTATCTGCCCCAACCTCAGACATGATTGGGTTTTGAAAATAAAGGAGACCATCATTTTTACATTATGAAAAGAGTTTCCTCTCTGGGCTCCAGAGATGTAATCATCAGGTGCATGCCTGCTGTAATCTCAGAGGGAAAAAAGACTGGGTTAACTAGCTCAACAAAGGAAGGTAATGATGGCCAGTTGGTTAAATACCTGGCTGAAAGTAAAATGACCTGGTGGATAGATCTCTGCATTATGAAGATAAAAAGACAAAGAAGGCATCATTTCAACTTGCATTAAGTTTTATTAACAAAATGGAAATAAAACAGACGGCTGATGTGTTTTTTGTGGTTTCTTGGGCGCACTTATGTTTCAGTTAACCGACCTAGCTTGCTAGCTAACATCATTTTCCCACCATGACCGCCTAAAAAAATGCTTAGTTGATTCGTAATATGTTTTTTGTCCGGAAATGGAAAATATTCTCCTAAGTATTTAAATATTTACACAGATATTATTATATTATTCCTTTTTGGGGTTTTTGTTTTGTTTTGTTGGAAGGCAAAGTCATGATTCGCCCTACTGATTGGCTAGTACCCGTTGCCTTCGTTGGTTGGGTTGGTTAGGTTTAGGCATGAGGATTGAGATTGGTTAGAATATCAGGGTGAGCCAATCAGAGGCAGCGTACAGTGGGTCATGACTTCCTAGGAAAACAAAAATCACATCCTTGGGTTTATCGCCACCCAAGACGATTGTGATTGGTTTCAAGAAATACAAAGAAGCCAGAGCGTTTTTTTCCCCTGTAGCAGAGCGATAATGGGGGCAGTCAGACCTCTATCAAGCGCTACCCATTTGCCTACCTATTAAAGGTATGGCGATAGGTCTGGCTATGAGAGACTAGTGACTGAATGACTGTTGTGACTTGTCAAAAAGAAGAAAACAGGGACAGAAATGCTGCTTGCTGCCACCTGCTGGACAGATGTGGGTAAAGCAGGGCTTTGCTGGCATATGCAACTCTATGGATCCACCTCAAACAATCCCATATGGCCAGTAAGGATTCTGTATGAATGTAAAAGTGAAAAAGGGAAATACCAGAGATTTACAGGGGACATTGGGAAATGGAAGCATGGTGAAAAGGGGGTGAAAAAAACAGGAGAAGCCCAGGAAAAAAAAACGAGAGAGTTGACAGGTCTGCTTTATATGTGCTGTCAGGGTCATCATAGTGTATTGTGAAGGGTGTGGTGTTTATGCAGGGAGTAGGCTACATGATGAGATAACTCTCCTCTCCAGCACATCGTTACCCCCTTGACATTATGGCTGCTCTGCACACACACATGCACACACTTTCCTCTGTCAGTATACATGCTCCCTGATTCTCTCTGTTGGTGTAATTGCCTCTAAGACTCATTAACCATCCATAAACACAGATCTTATTTAACAAACTAGTGCAAACCTTTTTATAAGTTCTTGCTTGTATGTCAACCCCTGACCTTTCATCACTTTAAGAAGGAGTTCATCCTTGCATGCTACATGCTGTGTTGCACTAAATGAGCACTTATCCTCTGTGATCTTTGGTAATTATTTTTGCTGCACTTTGCATTTCTCACATTTCCACTCTTGCTTCTTTAAAACATCTTTTATGTCTTCCTTTGTTGACTTAAGCAGTAATGGATTCTCTCAGAAAAGCTTGCACCCCAGGAGGTCTTTTCCCCTCAGTACTCCCACATGATCCCTTCCAACTCATTGCATGTTTTTCCAAATATTTTTCCCCCTTGTACTGTTCAAAATAATCTGGAATTTATTTAGCAGTTCAACTTTTGGATTCTGTCATAGTAACAGAAAATACATTTTTACTATGATTCATGAAGTAATTCTGGTGTGAATAAACACCACAAATTAATGCAATCCTTTCACAGCCAAAATTCATATTAAAGCACTGCCAAAGGTTCAGACCTTATACCCTACATGTCCAAAAGTATGTGGACACCTGAACATTATATATGACTGTTGAAAATCTCATTCCAAGATGGGCGTCAATCTGCTGCTATACCAGCCAAGCCAGCTGGGTGATAAAACCCAGGCTCCCTGTCGGCATTATGATTCATGTTCACAGGGGCATTGACATGTTGAAACGGGAAGTTACCACAAAGTTGGCTGCACAATAAGCCTATTGGCTAAAATAACTGTATGTACATTGTATGCTGTAACATCAAAGAAATTGCTCAACGTGTTGGGAAAGATGCTTATTTAATTTTTCCTTGATACTTAAATGATTTATAGCAATTTCACATCTGTGTGTTCAGTGTGGAGCTAGAACTGGGGGCTAATTAGTGTAGCTTAGGATAAGCTTTGCCAGCAGGTGAAAACACCTACCTGGCTGTCTCCAAAGTTAAAAAAATAAATAAATCTTGCTTCCATTGTCTCTTACAGTTTAACACAAAGTGGCAGTGACTTACTGAAGTGTTATTGTCACAATGAGTTTGCCAGACAGCCAGTGAAGGCAGTGAAGTGCTGGGCAGATGGATAAAAATGTTTTTTTTGTCAAGAGAGAGTTACACTATAAGTAACTTCCTCTGAACCGCTTTTGCTTTCCGCTTGTATGCAGACGAACATACAAGATGCAATCTGTTAGTTAGTGAGCTTTAGAGGTGCTGGTTGGACGGCTTTCTTTATGCAGCGCTGAACCAATAACCTCCTGGCTCGAGCGCAATGTTTATTACATAGAAATGAGTTTGAGATACTTTGAGATAATTTGACTTTTGGGAAGAAAATGAATAGTGACCCAAACCATGAAAAACAGCCCTGCACCAAAAGGATAGTATGTGGACATAGCAGTCCATATACTTTTGGCCATATAGTATATTTAAAAGTAACAACACCAGTGTCAATTACAATGTCAAAACAGGCTTTAGATTGACTCTTTAATTTGTTCATTTCCCCTTTCTGTCCATTTATGGACATTACTACAGATGCAGCCAATGTTAAGAAAAATATTCCTAAAATACCCCCCGTTTTCTTTTTCCCTCCACTGTGCGGTGTAGGATTCCAAGCTCATGTATACATTTTCACTGACGGGGCTGTTTGAGGACAGTTCTTTCACTCTGCCGTCCTCACCTGACCTGATTTGAAAGGAAGCAGGGAAATATATAGGCAACAGGACGGGGAGGGTGGAGGACGAGGAGGAGGAGGAGGAGGGGAGGATGTGGAGCTCACACTTAAGTAAGAGGCCTCGAATGTATACAGAACACATGCTGGATACACACAGTTGTCCTTGATGTTTTTGATAGTTTATAAATGATTTCTATGGTGAATGGTTATGGTACAAAGGAGGGAGAGATTGTGAGGATTAGAGAGACTGAGAAATAGAGATGAGAAAAGAAAAAAAAAAAAAACGAGAGCTACTGTTGGAGCTGATCCATGTAAGATTCTTTAGAAGGAGAGAGTGTTTGTACAAGAGAGTGAAAGAGGCTGAGGGGGAGAAGGGGGAGAGGTATTAGTAGGCCGTCCTCTCCCATGGGTCCCAATAGTTGGATTTGCATTCTTCTGCTCCACTGTCCTGCTAAACACACATGTTCATGTTTGCGTGAAGTGCTTTTTAGATGCTCTCTTTGAGGTAAAGATCAAAATTCTGCTAGACTATGCACAATACACCATGTGCTTGTGTAGCTGCGGCTGTGTGCATACGTGTAGCTATGCTCACGATGTGAGGAAAACCAGAAAAAGCGAGTTGGAAGAAAAAGGGTGTCTGCAAACAGTCTTTGAGATTTGAGCATATACTGCAATTGACAGCACAGCTGACCGCAATGTTCTCCTGCTGCTGAGTGGAAAATTCCTGCTATGACGGAGCACGGAGCATGAAGTGTGTGCGTATGTGTGTGTGTGTGTGTGTGAGAGAGAGAGAGAGAGTGAGAGAGAGGGTGTTTGTACACACATGAGAGAGGGAGAGAGAGGAATGGAGGAGGGTGATCCGAGGGGGCTGGGCTATTGTCCAAACAGCTAGCGTGGGATTGGTTGGCAAAAAAGCTGCCTTTGTGAGATCACAGCCCCCACAACAGCTTCCACCCACATGGCGGACTTCATGTGAAAAGATCCACCAATGCCTTCGCCAAATGAACAAAAAACTGTTTGTCCTCTCGGAAGTGCAACCTTCAAGTCGTTCACATCACCTGCTACGCAGACCTAATTATGAGTCAGACTGGACATTTCACTGGCAACTAGCAACTATCTGTTATATACTGTACAGGAGTGAGGCATGAATCACAGTCTGACTCGCAGTTACTCTTCCATTAACAGAGCAAGTCTTTCAACCGGCCATGGTGAAAGTGTAGAGTGTGCAATGACACTGGGAAAGGCAAAAAATCACACATGGGACAGCCAAAAAAAGTTAGGACTGTGCTAATCAATATTTACACAGTATATTAGCAATGGTTCAAATGACTGTGTGTATTGTGAAAGGGGTCGCTCATGGTGACGGACACACAGGGAATCATAACCCGACCCTGCAGCTTCCCTCAGCTCTTTGGGGCGTTTTTTGCGTCTTTCAGCTCATTGTTTTGGTTTTACAACTTCACCGCTCCACTCTCACTAGTCTTTTCTGGCAGCAGCAGGCAACTGTTAAAGCTCTGATATGTGCATTTACCTTTGTCCATTTTGACTCTGATGGAGACATAGTGGAGTTAGAACATTGGTCTGTTTGCACTATTGAAAACCAGGCAAAGTTAGCAACTAGCTGGTGAACATAGCTGAGCAATTAGCAGCTAAGAAGACAGATATTTCCCTCAGGGGTTGATGGAGATCAAAATCAAAGCTAAAAGGAGAGTGGATATTGAACTTAGATTCTTTGGGTGACCACAAACATGACTCAAAATGAATGTAATTGTTGCTCTGAGTCTGCTTGATGTGAACAGGTAGTGGTTTGTTAAAACATTCACTAAATTGACTTTATAAGGTGATAATATGTGTCTGTGTTGAGTTTACAGCTTGTTTGACTGAACTCATAGATCTTTTCATTCCATAATTATCCTCTTAAGTACATCACAGAAATGTGCTTTTTATTTATTTACTCTTACATTTTGCACGTACACATGCTACGTATTATTACTTTGCATGTACTATTAAATGGGTATCTTTGTCTGCATGTATTTTTTAGGGGGTTTAAGTACAAACAAAGCTGTATCAAAAGTTTTGAAGTTGAGTGGTTTTCACAGCACAACAATATGCTCTTTAACATTTGACCACCAGGTGGTGATATACTATCAGACTGGACATGTCACCCTCAAGTGACCCTTTATAACCTGGTCCTTCACTGCAGACCTTAACTCCACATCATCATTTACAGTCTTCTTTTGTCACAGGTTACAATCCAGCATGGATAATTTCTTGAGCGAGAAATCGACAGCTGAAAACAGTTCAATCATAAATCCCCCTTTTTTTTCCACCTCACAAGATTCTTGGAAATAAATATTCTTCCATATCAGAGTTTAAGTTATCACAGGGGAGCTAGTGACAGGCTTTACACAATTTGCTGAGCTGCTGGGCTCATAACCCTAATCCAAATTGCCCCAACTTGCAGGAGAAGCATGGATCATAAACCCATGACATGTGGATTTACTAGGTTCCATGTAGCGATGCTGATTATTCTTTCAGCATTTCAGTAAAACAAGACAGACTGAAGCTCACTGAAGGGCGATATCACATCAGCTAAGATCCACTGCATTAGGCTTTTATTTTAACTAAGCGTGCAGACCAACAGTCTTCCCATCTGTGACGACGAATCACTTTGAATTAGCAGTCATTGCCTTGTGACCAGCTGTCTCTCACTGGGAAACCTCACAGCACTCTGAGAGACATCTGATTTGATCTGTCAATAAGTCAGACAGGATGTGCTGTGACATGTGCTGATGAACTGAACAGTGCTGCCAGCGCCTGTCTCTCCACCCTGACACTGATTTAACCAGACAAACCTTGTTTACTCCTCATTTAGCCATATTTTCAGCCTACTGACTTTACATCTTTTTGCTGCATGCGACTGTGAAGAACATTGTTTTTCAATTATGCAAATTTTTTTTTTTTTTTTTCACCAAAGGGAGGTTCCCGAACACCACCAGCAAACATAGCTGGCCTCAATCTAAGTAGGATTAAGTGCTCATCTTGGATTATGGCACACAGGGACATTTACATTTTCATCTATTGCTGAAACCTGGGAAAGGACAGCAGAGCATGTTTGACCGAGGTTTGAAAGTGTTGACGCGGTGATAATCAGATTTTTGACCTTTTTTATTGTCCAAATAATAAATTCAGAGTCAAAATGACTGGATTTGTGAAGAATTAGAATGATATATGAAGAATATATCCAGCTTTAATCTCTGTTTTTACCACTCAGGGATGCAGGTGCAATATAATCATGAAAGAGCAGCTAAAATTGGAATTTATTCCTATAACGTAGTCAATAAAAACACTAAATTACCATCCCCAAACAGCTGCATATAACACAGAGACAATGAGTTGATAACAAGAGGAAAAGTTTTTGTGGGTTTCATTTATTAGTCCATTAAAGAAAACCTTCCAGCACATGATGTAATTGGAGAACTGAGAGCCAATAACAGACCAAAGAGCCAGTGAGATGTAAATTTAGTCACATATTTATTACATAAATATATAGTAAAATAGACCAGCGACAATTACCATAAAAATATCTTCCTTTAAAACCCTGACCAGAAACAAAGATTTGAAAATCACACATTGACATTTACAAACACGCTGATTGTCTGGACCTGTCATAAGCAGCCCACCACAAAAACCTGACATGACACCACCCACTGGACTCATGTTGGGAGGAGGAGAGGGGAGGTAAAAAAGAGGGTGGGGGTCAGCAGGGGGGGACCGGGTAATTGCGGGGAGGACAGGTCCAGGTGAGAAGGGGTTTGGCGTGATAAAGGTGTGGGTGGTGTGAGAGGAGATCACAGTAGATATTAGGAGGTTTCCTGCGCATGTGTGTTTATATGAAAGAAAAATATGGATTCGTTTAGTCCAGAGTGTTGCCTAAAGCTTAACTGTGTGTCTTTGCATGTTGTTTGTTTGCCCCTGTGCTTCGTCGGGAATGAATCCTGAATATTGTTCCTTTATTTTTGTATTCCTGTGACAGCGATGTCATCTGAGAGTTAAAATAAAGAGAGAAACAGAGCGCCAAGGAACGAAACCTGGTTCAAATAATATTTGCAGGTATTGTACTAACTTGCACAAAAATATCAGGTGGTTTATAATATCAGGGCAGTTTACTTAGTGTCCTGTATGTTGCAGTCCAGTCAGTCACAGAAAAGTCAACTGATTAAACTCTGAAATACTTTTGTATAAACCTGAAAATATATGAAGATCTGGCACCTCTGGGACAGGAGAGATGTCTACTCCCAGTGCAGGGAATGGCCATGCGTTTCCCTGCGTACTGTGTCCCTCCGTCCACTGTTTTGCAGCTCTAATCTCGGACAAACTGTCTCCTGCAAGCACAGTGTTTTATTTAACTATGGATTTCCATATGAATTTTTATTCCCTTTGGCTTCTTATTCTTTCCAGAACCTCCCTTTATCATGTAACAGTCCAGCCCCGATCCAGGCCCGTGATCCTGGACGTTTCAATCGATCACAGGCTCATAAAATTAATTACATGAAGAATGTGTAAAAATACAAACGGCTTGGATAGTAGGCAATCTTCTTAGCAAAAAACAGAGTTGGGCGAGTGTGAAGGAACAAAACAGTTTTTTTTACTCTGACCAAGAAAGGTTTTTAAATCAATACAAAGCATGTAAAATCAAAAAATGGCACAGGCTATCCTCACAAAATGGAGTGCTGCTCTATTCCCGATCCTTCACTTTACATGCTTTGTATTGTTTTTTAGAGAAGTTCAGTGAAAGGAGACCTTTCTCGGTCTGAGTAATTTCTGTTTTATGTTCCTTTAACATATCTTTTCCCATCTTATAAGTTCCTCAGAAGATTATCTGCCAACCAGCCGGTTTGAATTTCAACAATCTAATTATAATACTTTTTTTTCCCCCCGAAGTTGCTGAGTGAAATGTTTTGGGAGATGTCCATTCAGGACCGTGATACGTACAATGACAGTCTTGTATGAGGACAAGTGACAGCTTTGCCTCAGTCTCTTGCATTTTGTAGTTCCCAGTTGTCATATGAGTCACATGGGATTTGTCTGGCTTATAGTTTGCATGGAGAGCTGTGACAACAGATTGACATGCTTTCAACATAACTGACAAAAACACCTGACATACCATCTTTGGCACCTTCCTACAAACCCTGACCCTGACCGGACGGGTCGTGACCCCTGAGTGTCTGCAGAACACATCATAGTTTTCCCAGCAGCCTCTGCAGTCACAGTGAAGCAAGGAACTCTTGAAGGAGTGATACAAAAGTAAGAAAAGTGGTTGTTTTAGCTGTTTGCAGTGAAGGTTATTTTTTTATAGCTCATTTGCATGTACTATATTTGAGTTTTTGTAAGTTTTGTAAACTGCTGGTTTGAATTTGTGAAATTAGAGTGTGTTCCCATAGTCACAAATATACTGAGCAGGCTGAACAGGGTCCTTGAGAAAATCCAAGAAAAAAGACAATAGAAATTGCAAAAGAAACAGCAAATCAAAAACAGAACCCAGAGAGAACTGCACTTTCACAGATTTTGAAGTTGTCCCCAGCATGCTTCTGTTGGTTGAAATTGCTGAAATATCTGAACACAAAAGATCTGAAAAAGGTGTTTAGATGTCCTGTCCAGACCTTTAAGCAGACACACGAGGCCTTTATTAATGTTAAATCAAGATAAAGTAAACTCCTGCACTCTGTCGATGCTTAGGGTCAGTCCATTCAGAGCTACTTTTTGTCTCATGAACTTCAGTGTTGACTTTTTCTTGATTTATCATATGTTCTCTGGTGCACCTGTCTTTTTTTCTTTTTTTACAGGTGTGCAAATAGTACTTTTCTTTTTGAGCCTTTGACTCACTATCAAACAGGACAGTGTATTGTTAAATAGTGAATATAGACACATGATTCATAGACATTTGTACAACATAACCCTGTCTAGAAACAGGGTCTGACATGGAAACATCAACCATCACCAACTGCTGCATACAAGACTTGGACTTGTTGTGTCCACCAGATGTCTGCTGTTTTAGCCATTTTTAGTGAAACACTGGTCCTGCTGATGGAGAGACCACTGAAACAACACTCTTTGAAGAATCGTGTGTTTTTGCTGTAAGTTTTTTTTTACGAGCATACTATAAGCATGCTAAGCTCTCTGTACATGCAACACTGAGTCCTTCCTGTTGTAAACAGTGTGAGCAAAAAAGGTGGTACGACAAAGAAGACGTTCCCAGTGGACATGAAGCCTTACAGAGGTTGTTGTTGGTGGTTTGCTGGTGTTGTATAAAGTGGCATGGACCTGCTACAGAGTGGAAAACGGTTCATAATTTGATCCCTTTCTTTAGGTTTTAAAGCTAGCTGAGCAGAGAGCGTTTCCTCCAGTTTTGCATACAACAGTGGGCTTCTGTACTGAATGTGCCAAGTGAGCTGATAGTGTATGTGCTCTGAGGGTGTTTGGCAGAACAGAGGACAAGGGAGACGTGTTGGACCAAGAGCACGGGGATAAAAGGACGGAAAGCACCCTTTGAGGCCAGTTTATCAAACCTGAGCAGTTCTGAACCATTTCAAAACCTTATTTGCAACCTGACAAATATTGCATATTTTTTCGAATAAACAGTTCTCCCCAGACTACAACACAATCCACATAATTTAACTAATCTCTGACCTATATCTCTGATTGATATACTACTAAAAGATGAGCTAATTTATGTACATTCTTAGCTGTCTAGGCATGTGATTTCCCACCCGTTTACAAAAATATCCCAACTATAAATCTCCTTGTAGCAACCCTAAACCAATCAACTCCCAAGTTGATGCCTCAACAGCACCTGTAAGTGCTCTTAGTCCTTGCATGGAATTTGGTGTACTATGTAATATTCCCAAAACAGGACAATGTCAGTGTCCACTATAAACTGTTAACTGATAATGTCCAGTGGCTAGATCATAGTGCGGAGCTGTGAAAAGATCTCAATGTGCCATTGGATAAGGGATGGGGTGTTATCTCATGCCTGATACAATTCTCTATTCACACATCGTCTCTTATTCAGCCATTAACAAGCATTTTATACAAGCACAGGCTACAAAACAGTCACTATTTAAAAAACAAACAGTCTGGACATGAATCTTTATGCTTCAACAATACATATTTTAACAGTCTGATGGTGATGGTGAGCTCAATAAGCAGATTTGGCACTTTGATTATATCGTTCAGCTCACAAGCTTAACTACTCCCTACTGATTTTTTTCGTATCACTAATGTGACCACAAAGGTGGTATTGGCTTAGATTTAGTCATTTAATATTGTGTGCAGCGATCAACCTAAAGCTCAATCTCAGGAGTCCTCAACTGCTACCACCCAACACACTATTTCACTCTTTCGCAGAGATCCAACAATCCGCAGCATGCATTCTCAAATGCAAGCCTTCATAAAAAATATCCTCTAGTGCCTTATGAAATATTCTGTAGAACAATGCCACAGAGGTGAAAGGATAGAAAAGCAATCAATAAGGCCGTCATCCGGAAAGAGAAGCAAAACTGCAACAGCATGGCTTCTGTTCGAGGGAGCTTTTCTTTTAAAATATCACCCACTGTTTTGTGATGCACACAAAAGATGTGGTCATATTTTTGTTAATGTCTTACCTACTTCAAAGGATGATAATTATATATATATTCCAGCTCTTGCTGATGTCCAACACCATCACTAGGTGGCAGCAGGATGTGTGGAACTGTGTTTTGCGTTCTGTTACGAGAAGTCAATGCAGCAACAGCGTAACGCTGTCCTGTGTGTTCATTTTTTTCTATCAGGTTAGTGTTATGTATAAGCACAAAAACACGTAAGAACTGTATGTAAGTATATCTGAATGCATTTCAGGGGACCTGTAATTAAGTTTAGAGTTGTGTTTTATTCATTTTTGTACCTCTGAACCAAGTGGCAACAACCACGACTCGAAACTGACGCCAATGCGGAAGTCCCTTAAAGTGCAATACCACTGACTGCCACTAGATGCTGGCTCCAAAAAGTACCTCACTCCAATAAACTCCCACTCAAAAAGTGACAACTTCTCTCATGAAATACTAATTCAATATTTTTTTTTCAGAGTCATTGAGTCATTATGGTCTCAATCTCTTAATTCAGGCCCCCTAATAAATGTGCTAGTGGACATTTTGGAAAGTATTTCTCTATTAATAAGCTATGAAGACAAGCAAGACAATAGTAGGTGTGTCTATGTCTGCCGTGTGGGTGTTCATCGACAGCTGTGATTGATAGTTCACTCCCTGGCTCCGGGACTCGCACTGAGTTGGATTATTGTTGCAATATTCTGTGAGTTTAATGTTACTTGATAACCACACCTGCCATGGTAGCTAGCTAATGTTAGCAAAAGTCTGCACCACTCAGTGTTCCCGGTAAGCTAGCGTTAGCTTTGGTCCAGTGTAGTGGGACTTTTTTCCAGAGCATAAAAGGAAACACCCTGCACTCCGTATTTGGAAGGTCCTCCAAACAGAAACGATGGTGTTGACCATAAGCTGCAACTCTGGGCTTTAAACCGGCTCCACAAATTCCTACATCGATCTTTATATGTATGCAATCTATGCTCTGAACTGTAGTCCAGTGCCGTCCATAGGACCTGCTATCACGGTGGTCAAACAGTTTGTTTACTTTGTGTATACTTGCTCCTTACTCAGTTGATTTGAAAACTCAAGAGCTTGGAAATGTATTTTCATATTGTTATTGTTGAGGAAATGTAACTATTTGGTTGTCTCAAGCATGAAAATCCAAATAAAATTCTGCCATGAGAAGTCAATGCAGCAACAGCCAAACGTTGTCCTGTCTGCTCATTTATCCTTTTTTTTTTATCAGAATGTTTGCATGGTCGCATGCCTGGGACACTTTCACTTTGGGACAATTCAGTTTTCATCTCCCTTACAACCACCTGAACATATAAATGGTTCCCAAGACCCCCCTTTCTTTACTCTCAGTTAGCCTGCTGAACACAATATTATATACATTCTTCAAAGGAAATAATACAAGTCTATGACAGCACTCTGTTTTACAGACTTCCGTCATGTACCATGGCCTAAAAAGGTGCTTTTGAGGGTTCGGGAGGGAAAGCGAAGCAGATCGATCAGACATCAGCACTACAGACATTCAGAGCAAAGCGTTCACACACCTACACGCACAGAACACAGTTCTCTCACGTGAACATGGACGCTGACATTCACATGCACACATCTATATACATGCACAGCCTTGGTTTTAGCCATGCCAACCTTTCTGTACGTCACAGTTACACAGTAAACACTGAAATAGAACAGGCCTGTGGACGAGGAACAAAGGCAGTTTCCCTGCCCCCAACCACCCCCCCGCCCCGATGGTGCCCAGCTTGGATGAGAGCCATGTACTACTGTATGTACACCATTAGCCGACTGGGTGAGGGAGAGCTGTGTATTGCTGCTGGCACTTTGACCGTAAAGGGAGAAAGTGCAATGACTAGACCATCACTGACAGTAAGGGCTGAATTTGCTTTTGTAGGCCTACACTCTGGCACGTGTTTATGAGAAAAGTCAAAATGTGATTTATTTAGGATCACATGCTTAAGCTGGACTTTTGAAATAAAAATAAGCTGGTCCGAATAAAAAAATAAAAGAAATCTTGTGTTGTTTCACACTGCTATGGAAGCCCATTTCTGCCAAGGAAAAAATGTGGAGATGATAATTACAAAAATACCCTCAATAAACCAGAATTATGAGACTGTGAGTCAAAAATGTGACTTTCAAAAACAAAATGATGACATACAAAGTAATGGTTTTGAAATCTGTCAAAAATTTGGACTTTTTAAATGAAAAACAAGAGTTAGCAAGCTATAATTTTCATATAGAAAATCAATATTATGAGACAAAACCTGCGCCAAACTGTGAGATACTAAGCCAAAATGGCAACTTCCTACTTCATAATTTTGACATAAAAAACAAATTGTTTTTATTATGTTTCTGGCAGTAATGGGCTTCCATATAGTGCAGCAACAAACCGAAACAGACAACTCACAAACACTCCCAACCAAACAAAACCAACAGACAGGCATACACAACACTCTCTCACCTCCACACTTGAAGAAATGTGTTCTCATTTAGGGTTAAGAAAGCAATGAGGGCATGATTCTTTGTGGTTGAGGTAGACTCAGGGTCCAATTCCTTGAAACCTAGATGTCTACAACCCTTTACATCCTGACACTTGTCCAGGATGGAACACAAAAATAAAAAAAAGTTTCATTGGAGATTGTAAATTGAGAAGACAAATAAAGATGAGCTAACAATGGTTTTTCATCTAAGGTTCATCATCATTTATTAGAAAATGTTCTTTTACCTGAGAGAATCCTTCAATAGCTTCCTTTACCCAGTCACAAAAAGTGGTCTGTGTTTGTGTGTGTGCATGTGTGTGTGTGCGCGCGTGGAGTGGGTCTGTAAGTTAGCTAATGCTCTCATTGGTGGGCACATTTAAAAAAGCAACCATGAAAGTATTTCTCTACGAATGTATAAAAAAAGATCTGATGAGACAAGAAATGCGCCAAAAGGTTCAATCACTCAGTTATTGCACTTCATTAAGAAATACTTGTAAACTTTATAATTAGCCATTTACTCTCTTTGCCTAAAGGCAGCAACTCTGTTTATTTTACAGGTTAAACTAATTAAAAAAAACATTAAATGGTGCAAAACACATTTGGCTTGGGTGCAATGGATTTCTTTTTTTTTTTTTTAATCACAATTATTACTACCAAAGATCCCACTTATTGTGGGTTGGTTTGGGTCATTCAAAGTGCTTTTTAGCTAAGTGCTTAAGTACAACTGATGGTCAGCAGGTTGGAGATGTTCATCTCAGTGGGGTGACGTAGTTTTTTTTTTTTTTTTAATGATTTGTGACTGAAAATCAGATCAAGTCTTTTCCTCGCGTCTTAAAAGCAGAGGTAATGGGTTAAGTAAACTTGCATATACTACGTACATCCCACTGATGGACATCACCCACTTTTTAATAGTACATTAACTTGGTCGCAGGATTTTAAAAATTAAAGCTTCACACATATTGCAGAAGGATTGAATTTAGGGGCTTGTCTAAATCTTGGAATTTAAGGCTCTGCGGCCAAAAATCGAATCTACCCACCAAACAATGAGAGCATTGCATCAAATAGAGATAAGTAGTTCCCAAACTTCCAAATGACACACATATACATACACACACACCACTTTCTGAGCAGTTTACAAAAAAACATCACATCTCGTAGTATCCTTATTCTCCACAACATCCCCAGTACCCCTCCTACTTGTTCTCTGGGACCCGGACCACCGCGAAGAGTTACCGACCCTGAGGACCAGCCGTTCAGCCGGGCTAAGGGTCAGCTCACTCGAGCGGTCCGGACCCTTGCCCACACAAAGTAGCAAGGGTCTTTGTGTCGCGCAAAGAACCTCTGGAATTCGAGCCAGGCCGAATTTGATTTCATATGCAAGACTGGCTCGTTGGTGTTACGTTGAGCTTGTCTTTTGGAGGGAGTTGGAGGGAAATTGCATAGACATCTTGCTACTTGCATGTCTTCACAAACAACATTTGGCATAGGGGGGACCAGACAACCATAAAACCAAAAACATCACAGACAATCTCCACCCTTGTCCAATGTGTCAACATGTTAGAATAAACCAGGATCATAATATCTATGGAGGGACGGGCTTGAAAGCCCCGTAAAGCCAGCCTGGAAAACCTCACTCTGCTTGTTGTGGTCTAGCAAAACTCAATTTGCTCAAGTCAGGGGTGTCATAAATGGGCACAGACCAATTTACTCTCAGTCTTAACGAGTTGAAAACCAAATATTGTACTCGGTTCAAACTGTCATCGACTCCATTTACACTCAGTCACTTCACGCGTCTTGGGTGGATCAGATAGCTATTGGGTTTCCAAAAAGTTAATTGTAAAAGTGTTCTGCCCAGATGTTGAAAAAGGCTTAAATACAAGCTCTATATATAATGGCAGCTGAAGTTGCACTGAAATTTGCTGTCACCGAAAAGCAACTTCAACACGTGTGGTCATACAAAAGTCTGACTGAGCTGTAGCGCTGATCAGTTTGATCATCGAATGATCTGCATGGGTGACAGAACGCTGATCTTATGCGTGAATAAGAGCGTGGTCCATAAACACAATTCATCAGTGTGACTGTATGAGTTTATGGACACTTGTTAACTGTTATTGTTGTAACTAAACTGCGAGAGTGCACCAGTTATTCTTCTTCTGGCGCTTTTGGCATTTGGCATGTAGTCTGGGAAAACCAAGACGGATACAATCAGATTTGCGATCTGGCCAATGGAGACTATAAGTGGCTAAAATGAAAGTATTAAATTGCATCTGGATTAAATATGGATATGAAACACTTGAAATGATGACTGTAAATGGGGTTTCTACTTGTCCCTTGTTGTAAACTAGTTCAGATTTCTGCTCAATTGATCCTCAAAGGATGTTCTCTAGACTACATTGTAGCAAAAAACTGAGCTTATGAGATTTTTAAGGCTGGCTTCTGGGAGGCAATGGGGTTGTGGACAAATGGGGAAATCTGTTTTGGACTCCCAACTATGATGTGAGTGTGTGGCAGCCAGGTTAGCTGACATTCATGCTAAATAATAACCTGCATCTGCTTATCTCCCTTCCCCGACCTCCCACCAAGTCTACAAAACAACCCCAGTGCCCTTCTGACCTTTAGCCACTGAGGCTGCCGGCAACACTCACATCGATAGTTAGAAAAACTGAATCTGATTCCATAGGTGAACACACACACACACAACTATAGGCATTCATGTGTAGCATGTCATGTCGTGGTGAGAATACGTGGGGTAAGAATCTATCTCTTTGCAAACAAGAGGAGGCACAGGGTTTATGATTAATGTCACGGGGCACTTCTGAATATGGATCCGCATGCACATGTGAGAGTGCACACATACAAATGTATGAAGCATTACACATTAATTTTTTTGCTTTTTTTTTTCCTCTAACATGACAGTGGGATGGAGCTGTTAAATTTACTTTGTTGCAATAAATCTTGAGTGTTGTATGTTTCTGTATTTACATCCTTGGTTATGGCCAAAATAAAATGTAAATTAAATGAAAATAAAATCAAAAAAAGAAAACATACAAAAATACATAACATAGTATTGCACCTTGCAGATGGGCAATATATATTCTCTGTTTTGTTGGTTGTTTGTAACGTCTATGTGACACCACTATCCTTTCTGCTGGTGCGTGGAAGTTAGGTTGTGGGTGCCGGGCTCAGGTCCAGCCCCCTCCAGTCAGCTACATTCAATACCATAAAACACTCAGCCATTACAAAAGTCATGATCCCTCAGTCTCTGGGCCATTCACATTTTAAGATACTGTCTATAGACTGTGCCTTTAAGTTGGAGAAGTGCTCACGTTAGGAGTTCGTCTCGAATGTCTCGCAACATTTCCTCCTGTTTGCATTTCATCTCCTCTGTCATCTTAGAACCAAATCAATAAGATAGAGAGCACCAAAGCTTGAGGGAAGAGTCCTTTTGTAACTTCTACTGATGCGTACACACAAGCACATATTATCTTAACATATACATTTTTTTTAAAATCTATATATGCATCTCTGAACTTTCACATGTGCCTGCAAAATATGACTCCTCCCAAGTTCCTTTGAGTTTTGTGTTGTGTGAGGTATGACAAGATTGTGTTTCAGTTTCTTTTTTTGTATTTTCAGTTTCTGTTGCATTATTTTTCCTGTTTGTGTTTTTCTTTTCTCCAAAGTTGTATTTTCATAAAAAAAGAAACAAAATATAAAAAAGAAATTCCTGTTTTTGTTGGTTGTAAATTCCTCCTGATAAAAGGGGACGGACAACTGGACAGACACACAGACAAACAGATCAGTTGGCTTATCAACACAAACTATAGATGTGAAAAAGAAGGGAAATATTTTCTATGTTACACTGCACGCATGGTCAAAAAGTGACTACAGCTGTTTTTTTTTCCTCTTTTACACAGAGCAGTTTAAGCATCAAAAAACAAACAGAAAAAATAAGAAAACAATGATAAAATGAAAAAAAAAAAATCTCCAATAATTTTGTTCAGGAGTCTTTTTTTTTTTTTAAAGTCATCTCTTTTCATTTTGTTTTATGGATTTATAATCATTTCATATATCTTTTTTTTTCTTAATCTAAATCAGACTCAGAAGGTAAAGCAGCATTATAACCCTTACTGTCACACACACATACCCAGTCAGCTCACGAGAACAAAGGACATCAATAAGGTTTTTTTTTTTCTCTTTTTCAGTTCTTTTGCAAAGATGTGTTGGAATTCCAAACCTGCATCTCTGGAATAAGGGATCTTTCCGATCCTCACCATATGAAAGTTGGATGTTATCCTTTTGGAAGGAGCTGAGGGGGGGACATTTGGGGTTGTCAGCTGGCATGGGGACGGGGGGTTCATGTGGGGTTGTTTTTGGAACCGAAGGGGAGACTGTACGTATTCCTACATTGCCGTCTCCCCTTCTTCCGAGTGTTCGTTAACATCGTCTCTACAACCGGCCACATCACCCTCTCACGCCCATGTCAATGATGGCGATGAGGGTTTAAAGCCCTCAGTTTTTTTGTTTTTTTTTCTTGTTTCCTGTCCCACGCTTTCTCTTCTTCTCTCGCATCCTCACATTCTCGCGCTCAAGTCTGTTGTTCCCGTCGCTGCTGCTTTCGCCGTTCACATTCATTCGGTGGCGCCACTCTAAAAGGGCAGTTATGGCCAGCCTTGTCTCACAAGGGAGAGGCCTGGATCCTGTTTGGTGTCAATGATTCTGGGCCAAACTGGGGGTGACCCGCTCTGCGGCGAGTGGGTAAAATAAGCTAGGGTGGTGCTTAGGGAAGAGAAGAGGGGGAGAGAGGATGACGATGGAGGGGAGGCTGTTTGGAGGAGGGCTCCGAATTTGAAATGTCACCGGGCTGACTCTACTATAGGTAGGATGAGAGGAAAATTAGTACTACAGGGAGAATGAGTAAGTGCTGCCCTCCTACGCGGGGACCTCTCTCCATCCGTGATTGGGTAGGTTAAGGGGTGGTGGTAATGTGCTGTTGGTCTAATACTGACAATGGGACAGGTTTGGGACTGAGCCCACTGCGACTGCCAGACTCTGTTACACAGAGCAGGTCAGGATGCCCATTTGGGGGTATATTTAGTGGGGCGGGGGGGACTAATATGTAATCCAACAAGGGGTGTTTAAACTTTGATGAGTAAAGGGCTGAAGGGAGGACCGCTGCAGTAGTGCAAAAACTCCCACCAGCCTGGCTGAGTGGGGTGGGGGGGTCTTATGATGGTGGTGGGGTGCAATTCAGTCTGAGCTAGGCTCCAGAAAGGGCATTGTCATGAGCTAGGAAAGGGGTAGGGCAGGGCGGGTAGTGGATCTCTGGAAGTGGTGATGTGCTTGCGGAAGGGTTTTCTTCTGAGAGTCAGACCAGACTCCACCATTGTGCCCAAAGGTGGCGTTCCAGTTCCTCTCTCTCTCTCCCAGCATTTGCTCCAGATGTTCGAAGCAGTTAGGCCTGGCCATCCGTAACGATTACCCATGATCCCTGCCACACGTTCCTCTGCTTAGGTACTTCTGAGGGGTACAGAATACCCATCCTGTACAAGTGCCCAGTATGAACTACTGCTTGGCATTGGATATAAAATAGATTTTCTTAATCTCTTCTTTTTTTTTCATTCATTCTCTTCTTAATAAGAGTGGTAAACCCAGTTAGATTTGGCTTGGCCCCAGAATTGGAATGAACAGAGTGGGCTTTTATAATCAGATCAACATTCTTGAACGGTTGTTTGGCTTATACACTACGATATCTGCCATGGATATTTGCCGTGTGATACTACTATTATAGTGGTGAGCATTGGCAAAGTGCATAAGACTAAAAGAGCTTTTGAGTTGCCACCAATAAGGCTTCATTTCAGTTGATAACATTCCAACTTTTTATGTCTAATGCACCGTCCATGCATGAAAGAAAACTTATTACAATGATTTTTTTTTAATATATATAAAAATCCAATGGCAGCCATCATAAGTACAGTGTAAGATCGCCATGATGCAGAAGGAAACTGCCCTTTCTATGCATGCTAATTCAATGGGCGTGGCCACCGCGGGTTTTCAGTTACTGTTATCTATCCTCTTGCTGCTTGCTCAGATGGGTGTCAGCTGGGCTGAACATCCACACTGTCCTTCGTCGCTTCTATGAGTCGGTTTCTTTTTTTGACAGAAACAGGTAAATCCAAATTTCAAAAGATGACACTTGGTCCCATATAACAAAAAGAGATAACCCGAATGTAATGGGTGCCATTCCCTGGAGTCGGTAAAACCTTCTCATGGGGGATGGCTGGCCCTCCTGTCTTCAGTGGTATTTCATTTCAACCAAGTGATAGCACTGAGGGTGTGTGTCTGTGTGTGTTATGCTGTGAGTGTTTTTTGTCTTTCCATGACTACAAGTGTGCATCTACACATAAATTATGCACATTTGCGTGTTAATCTACACATGCGCCAACTTGAATGGTGTATGTCTGTGTGTAGGCTGTGGGCAGCTGCCCTATGTCCACAGAGGTGAGGTAGTGCCTGACACCACAGGGGCAGTATTGCTGCCTCAGCCTGGGGGTGTGTCCACTTTGAGGTAAATGGTAGCCTTCTTGGCGTTTGCCTGCTCTCAGTGATGCCCATGGTAAAAAAAAGGCAAATGTGTATGGAATCCTGGAGGGCCTACACTGAGCTGAGTCTGTGAGGAGAGGACTCTGTACAAACCCTGCAGGTTAGGGCTGTATATCAACACTGCCGTGCAGTGCATACAGTAAAATGAGGCATTCATGTTACTCTGAGGTGATGTGTGTGTTTTCATGTTTATATTTTGTGTGTGTGAGACAGAAGGAGAGAGAGATAAAGAGATAGAGAGGAAGTGTGTGTGTGTGTGTGTAAATGAGCTTCGCTGCCTTGCTGCGGCTGCTGCTATTCAAACCCTCCTTTGAGGCTGGGTGTGGGAGATTTACTTCTGACCCCTGCCTCTGAATCCAGCTATTAAATCTTACTTCCTCCCTCCTCTCTCCTTCCAAGTGTCCCCCCTACCTCCTCCCCTCTCTTCTTTCTTTCTTTTCTTGGAGAGAGAAGGGCTTAATTGTCATTCATAAGACGGTAGGCTGCTGGCACAAGCAGCATGGACAATGACAAGGCAAGTCTGCTCATGTGTGTCTTGTGTGTGTGTGTGTGTATGTGAGTGCGTGTGTGTGTGCGTGTGTGTGTGTGCGCGCGCATCGTATGTCACAGGAGCCGGTCCAATGACAAAAATGAAGGTAGATATGGAGCCATGGTCTGCACGTTTTTCAAAGGTAGACAACACAATTTCATAAAAGTGGAGTAGCCTTGTATAAATATAGCACCGGTTTCACTGGGATCTAAGAAGAAGAAGCTCCAAAAACAGCTGTAACGGCTCAGATTGAGTTGAGGAATTGATAATAAGTAGGTCTGGTAGCTCTGCTTCACTACAGCAATTATACACCAGAGTAATGCTGAAAGCATCTGCTGAAAATTTCAATGTGCAGTGTCTGCTGATTGCGTGGCTGTGAGCAATAATATGTCACTGTTGTCCATATTTTCTGAATTACTGCCTTAACACTTATTCAGAAATAATACTGAGAGGTGCTGGCCAGCATAGGAGCTGGAAACATGGGCTTCAAAACAGGTGTGAATCTGTGACCGCTACAAAGAACCAGCGAGGGGGTGATGGACCCCTGCTAAGAGCGCTGCTCTGAGGAACTGAGGTGGAACAGGCTGTGGCTGTGTGTGTGTGTGTGTGTGTGTGTGTGTATTATGTGCATGTGCTGTGTGTGTCTGTGTACGTGTCTTGGCAAATGGCTACAACTCTTACTAGATAAGACATCATGCTCAGACAGAAGGGCCCCCACACGGATTTTAAAACAGGGGTAAGTAAAAGGAGGAGAAAGAGGTGGAGGAGAGGGTGTTCAAAAAACAAAATCCTCTGTTTGCTTGACTCCTGTTGCTGGTGTGTTGTTTCTGTTATTGTTGTTTCCAGTTTTTAAACCACATACTGTGAGTACAATATCGGAGAAACGCAGACTCCTGCCAAGAGGACTCTCCCTCCATCCTTCCCCCATAAACATGATGGCCCTTCCCATCTCCCAGTTTGCCCCAACTTCCTCTTCCCTTTGCGCGGTGGCAACTGTGTTTCACACCTCCTGGTCCTCGAAGACCTCCAGGAAGAGCGGTGGGAAGAGTTCGTTGGGACACTCCACCTTCATGTGAAGGAAGCGGCTGGCGTGGCACGCCCCGATCATCCGCAAGTCTGTCACCTTCATCAGGAGTTTCGGCCAGAAGTGGGGAATGTTGTGCTTGCGGTAGTTGATGTAGTGCTCAAACGCCAGCAGGTAGGTCTCCTGGCACTTCTCGATCTTGTCCACGCAGGTCAGGCCGGAGCGGTCTGCGGGGGGGAAACAGAGGATCGGGAGAGTGAAGGTGAGAGGAGGATCGGGTGCGGATTGGAGGCGGATTGAAGTAAGTGGGAAGACGGAGAGGGAGAGGTAAGCGGGGAAACGTAGGGAGAGGAGGGAGGGAGGGTAAGATACGGAGGATGAATGATAGACAGAAGGAGCGGGGGAGGTAGAAGAGGGAGGGAGAAAATTTGCAAATGAGTGCATAAGCAATCATCAACTCAGTATAATTCTGACAACATGTCAGCACACTGGCAGGAAAATTTGACCATCAGTCAGCTCAGCGAACACTTTCATGTGTTATCATGGACAATCACCATTAGGGTATTCTATATGCACAAGAGTCGACAGCATTTCCTCAATAACATATCATCAACTTATTGATCTAAATCTTTTATCAAATCTATAATAATAATAATAATAATTTAAAATAAAAAATAAAATATTATAAATATTTTAATACAGAACTAAAACTGAAAGATTCAACTGAGATCTGAGATCATTTTGTGTCAGCTGAGAATTCAAAAACCCTAATTAGCGTTAGACAACCCTTAAATGAGATCTGTGAAGCATAAAATTAAAAGCATCACTTCTCCTAACTTGGATACATATTAAATAATTGAAATGATTAAGAAAATATATTGATTTAATACTCTTCTTATATCTAATTTAATCTTATTTCATTCTTAATTTTCACATATTTGATTTAATTTCTCTTGCTTTTTAATAACCCGTGGATACCTTAATACTATCACAATGTGTCCTTTGCAAGAGGCCAAGATTATGGACCCTTTTTTTTATTAGCATGCAAAACTGTTCTCGAACCAAAAAAGATTAAACACATTAAACAGTTTCTACAGTGAAAAAACTAAGCGAGATAGCTTCAGATTTCCTGCTTTAAGCATTAAAGGACCAGTGTGTAAGATTTCGTGGCATCTAACAGTGAGGATGCAAATCACAATCAACTGAATACCCCTCCCCTCCCCCCTCTCTTTTTACAGGTATGTAAACTCACGAAAAACACAAAAAGCCCTCTCTAGAGCCAGTGTTTGGTTTGTCCATTTTGGGCTACTGTAGAAACATGGCGGTGCAACATGGTGGCCTCCATAGAAGAGGACCCGCTCCCTAAGTAGATATATATAAGTCCTTTCCGCTAGATGGTTGTCATTGAATTGTGTCAGTAAGGACACAGAAGACTCAAAATTTAGATTCACATTATATTTACTTTGAATCCCTTCACCCCCCCGATATTATAAGCAACCAACGGCACAGAATAAAAGCACAGTATAATGAAGTGTCAGAAAAAAAGGTTTGAACAACTGAGTTCTTGAGTCAACAACAACCTGAGCTCATGAGCAGCACGGCCTGCAGCAGCGCCACCTCTGTGTCGTCCAGGTTGAACTGCGCCAGGCTCTTGCCCAGATCGAAGATGGCGTCCGACACCACGCCCAGTCCGCCGTTCTTTAGCTGCTCGCGCTTCACCGCCATCTCCCCACTGAGCGTCAGCGTCTCGCTTTCGGGGTCGTAGCGCATAGCAGCTCGCAGTGACATGATCTCCATGCAGCAGCCCTTCAACAGGATGATCTGGTCTTCACAAGGCAGCTGGTGAGGGAGAATAAATGATTCATTATACAAAGACATACTCTATCTTTAAACATTTAGTGTCCTGAACACAATTTGAAGCTTATTTCTAACGGCGATTTTCAAAAACAGTGTTTCGAAAATGGTTTTACATAGAAATAAAACCCCAAATCAAAGCGTAAAGGAAAAAAAACACTAATATCAGCATATTTTGTAATAACATTTAAATACCAAAATGTCTTGAAAGCAAAAAACACATTTATTTTTAGCAGATTCAAGCTGCTTTAAACAGGAATTTGTCCAAAATGACAAGCTATGCTGGGGTAAACATTTTTCAGTTCTTCATTTTTGCCACTTCTAAGTTGTTTGTGAGCCAAAATGAGTTACTGTATGTCTTCAATCGCAAAGAGGTGAACAAAACACACTGTAGTATAAAATAAAAGTCCTCTAAAGAAAAATAAAAGTTAATGCCTGTGTGTAAAGGCGGAGAGAGAGAGAGAAAAGTATAAAATAAATATTCTATTCACAAGTTAAATGTTTGCAGTTTCAGACTTCATTTTGCTTTGGTAGGGTGTCTGTGTCTGGGAGTCACAAAGACTGGTGCACTGAGGGCTGGAAAAACAAGGGAGGACCCTTATTTTCCGTGGCTTCGGTCCACCATATTGTAAACATTATACATGTGCACTGATGCGTGCTCGGGCCATGATGTAGATGGAAACGTAGCAGTTCCAAAAATTCCCCACCAAAAAGTCGTTTTTTTTTTTTTAAAGGAACTTGTATATAATAATGTAATGTTTCTCTTTTCTTACATACAGTATTTTTAAATTTAGATTCCGAACCGGCTCTCGACACCCGACTTTTACGAGACGGTCCGAGTTTAACACACCGCGTCTGATCGCCAGACTGCTCCCGTTAACCGCCTCGTCTGACTTTATTTTAGATGTGTCGCCATATTCCCAGATCTAGACCGTTGGCTTAGTGAATAACCAAGTCGTAATAAACCCGGAATCATCCTTTTTAAAGAAGTTCAGTGAAGACAAATGATGAGAGTAATCAGAGGAGGCCCAGCTGAGAAAGGAAGGTAGAGATGTGATGTGAGAGGAAGGGAGAGAAACACGAAGATGGGTTGAAAATAGGCAGACTCTTTTTTTTTTTCCCACTGATGAACAAAGATTATGACTAATACACCCTGATTTACATGGATATTAGAATCTCTGGGTTGAAACTCATTTGATTAAATCTACAGACTCCGGTGTGCTGAATTAAATCTCACCTTAATGTAAGCTTGTTTCTTATTTCGCTCTTTCAACTCTCGACTGCTGAGTAGATTAATTGGCATTCATTGGCTTGATTTGTCTTTGTAAATTTGTACCTGGAGGGCACGCTTAAAGTAAATGCTCATAATGCATTTACTGCCGCATCAATTTGTGCAAAAGCAATAGACTAATTTTTTTAGCGGCTCGACGAGCGTCGGCTTCTGTTTCTGTGCATTCTTATCAGTAATCGCGCTGCGGCGGCGGCATGAACGGATCTCATGTAGGTCGAACAGGTTTTCTCCCTCCGCATCTTCCATCAGATTAAAAAGGCTCTTTTCATCATCTAATTTAATATATTGTGAGTTAAAGATAACATATTGAACATGACTAATTATCCGCGTCAGTGCTTGGAATATTAAAACTTTGTAACCTTAACCGTTGAGTTTCTTTGCCTCTAAAATGAGCAGAAATATCCAGCAGTAATATGAGGAATTTATTCCAGTTTAACACGTTCATTTGAATGCTAACATCCATCATGGTTGTAACATTTGTATAATAACGGTAGAATTATTTCACAAATTGATTGAATTCTACTTTAAAATATGCTGATTTAAAAAGTGACGCACCGTTCTTACAAAAGTATGTGATTTATATTCTTAAAATGGATTGCCATTTTATTCTTTTAACTTTTCCGTTCCTTTAATTGATTACGCCCCCAGACTCCCACTTGTGTAGCTTTTCTTTCACACACGCATGCACGCACACATGCCATAACTCAGCTACCATGATAATTATCCAATCACACAAGGTCTCATTACAAGCAGCAGAGACAAGAAACATGATTACACGTTGCTAATTAAGACGAGGCTAACAAGAGCAGAAGTCTTTTCTCTGATTGTCTTTAGCACAAAAGGCTGCTGCTGCTGCTGCGGGATATATTTTTTCCGAAAGGCATACATACGTCTTGAGGCCGATAGCAATATGGAAATGATCAGCGTAATGAATTGTGCATTAGATTATTCTGGCCAAATTGTATTATCTAGAAAATCTGATGTGTGTGAAATCGTTTTGCAGACGTTTGCCACAATCTGTGTTTTTTCTATTGTATACCAGTAAGTTGTAGATATTGGTTACAACTCTTATACCACATGTTCTTGTGGTATTTCTCAAAAAAAAACAGACCAACTGTTAATTTCATGAGAACAAAATCAACCCCCTAAATCTCACATTTCCTCAACAAAACACGCGCTTTTCAGCCAGCCAGAAGCCTGGCTATGTCTGGTATGTGTTACATCTTTCTCTTCTGTCAGGACTCCCACACATTAACCGTTAACCACCGCTCACCTCAGAGAACATGGGCAGTTTTTTGGCAAAGTCAACGACACGGGTGATGGCAGGAGTGATGATCTTAGTGAACTCGCTGAAGGCCTCCAGGTCCACCTTGTCTCCGTCCGACGTCGGGGCGACCGGGGACTGGCCGATTTTGTCTGGCTAAATGGAAAAAAAAAAAAAAAAGAAGAAGAGAACGTGGGAGGATGATTAGATTATAGTGAAGAACGCAAGAACAAGTAGTGTCTGTGTAACCAAAGCTTCTTCCTCTTTTGTTGTCTGGCTGCACTGGGGGAAATGTTCCTCCATTGCAATGAACTTGGGCACTGCAGTTTATTTTAAATCAAGCTTCAAGTGCTGTAAATACTCACTAGATCACAAAAATGTGTATTAATCCGCGACTGAAAGTAGTCCCGAACAAATGCACTCTTTACTCCTGCTTGAGTAACATTTGCTAAAAACTACAATGCCCACCTGTTTTAGGAAATTACTGAGCCTTTAAAAAAAAAAAAAAAACTTTGGGGTATATTGTAGGGAAGTCAAGTATTGAGAGAGAAGGAGTAATAAATTGCTGGTTTTGGTCTCGTCTTATTGCTTAAATGCAACTTGAAAGTAAATCTAACATGATAAAGAAGGAGAGGAGTGCAGAAGGCAACAAATAGAGTGCACTGGACTACAAAAAAAATACACTATAACAAGCTACAATTGAGAGTATGGGTGTGTTCTTAGAGATGAAGAGCATGCAAGAATAAAATAACATTAAAGAAGAATTGATAAGAGTGTTATGGGGCTTTGAGGGAAATAAAGTGTAGGAAACAACACAGCTTTAAACGGTTTTCTACCCTTTTTCTCCCTTCTACAAAGTGCTCTCTTGCCTTGGGAGACAAATTAAATCCAATTTATCAGATAAGGACAGCAGATTGTGCTCTGTGAAAGGAATGGGTCATGTCACCAGACAGATAGCGATTACTTAAGAGGTCTGCGGTGGGGAACTGCAGATCATTAATACATATGTTTACAAAGTTGTGTGAATTCAGGCCGTGACTATGAAAAATATTGTCTTACGCTCCGCTGAACAAAGCGCGTGTCAAGGCCGGAGTCATTTATTCAAGCCGGACTTCTACAATAAATGGGATGAGATAAAAGTTTAAGAATAATCACCTCACGCAAGCAATCATCCGTCATAATCCAGAAGGTAGAGGGGGCTGCGTAAATCAGCGCCGCATAAATCAGCGTGAACTTAATCAATCCTCCGCTGCGCAACTTTAGAGCGGAGCAACAGGCTCTGCTGGTATCAAGGTATTACGTACGCCGAGGTATTTAGAAACCCTGACGCTCCTCTCTCTATTAAACCGATATGCAGATGCTTTATTGGGGGTGATGTACCGCTGAGATCTACGTGCCAGCAGTAGTTAGGTCTCTACCGGTGGAACAGGCAGCTGAGCGAAGAAAGATGGCAACACTGAGTGGGTATGGATAACATTACAGGACTAATAAAAAAGAAAAATGCTCCTGCTCCTGTTTGGGAGTATTTTAGCCCCTTATTAGCCACATGATTTTATTCCCGCACATTATCGCCGCTCAGCCCACTGATGTCAACAACAAGTCTCATAGGGTCCTCTGGCAAGAACCTATGGAAGAAGGGTGCTTATTTCCTATATATTCCTATATAGTCATTAGGCTGTAAATAGGCTGATTACATGTTAGACACACAGTATTTTAGGCTAGACAGTGTATCACCAGCAGCTTTTTTTGTTTTATTATCATTTAAACACAAATACAGATATATACCGTATACCCCTGTGAAATGTCAGGAAAGTATGAAAAAACAGATACCGCCCAAGTCTACTGAGCAATTATGGAAAATTTTAATAACTGGAATAATAACTTTGATGGAGTGCAACTCTTGTCATGCGAGAGCCAAAATAAAGCATCGGTTTCACTGGTGGAAGTCAGTGTCATTTTTCATTTCAGTGTCGATAAAAAAAACTCAACACAGAGAGAGCAGCTGAATGAATGCGAGCCACACTCTCAAGTAGAGAAGCTTAGAAACCAACCGCAAAACCAAGCTAGTGCAGGTTCAGCTGTGTGTAAAGAGTGACGGCTGACGCAGATGACAGAAATGAATACAGTCTTCTTTTTTTTTTATCTCATATTTTGGAGAAACTTATTTTCTCACTCATCTCTAGTCGCAATCTAGCCAGGAAGATAAAATTTGTCCAGGTGTTGAGACAGCCTCGACCCCAAAACAATAAAGATATATATATAAGATATAGGGACAAAAGATAGGGGATATATAGGACTAATTTGCAACACCCATCTGTAGAAAGGCCTTTGTGAAAATAAGAGATTAAAACAGTGAGAAATAAGGTATTTAACAGTAAAGACATCAAACATCAAGATGCAATAAAACACACATTTAGTAGCAACATAGCTATAAAAAAACTAGACATGAGTACACTTCCACAGACCATTTCATACGCAGACAAACGTGTGTGTGTTTGTTTTTTATATTGCTGTTTGTGGAGGGGGCTTCTTATGCGCATCCTTATGTACTAATGTGATTTTCATGCAACTGTTATTGTTTGCTTATTAACCGAACGGCCATCTGGGCGGCGCCGAGGGAAAACGCTCGCCTACACCCGCAGAGCCGGCGAGGTTTATACTACGGCTTTGCTGTTGTATAGTAAACTCCTGCTTGTCGGTCACGGGGGCCTGAACGTTGTGTTGAGATCAACCTCTTCGAGAAATTAGTGAAAAGAAGCTTGCACTAGAAGAGGCACAACATATCTAGACTTCAACATGAATCACAGCAGATATTGGCAATCTCTAAATCAAGAGGATAAAGGGGGGAAAATAACTTTTTTTTTTTTTTTTTTTTTACTGCAGTCTGAACAGTTATATGATGTATTTCAACTGTTTACCTTTTATGAGACGGATTAGTTCTGAAAAGTTTGTTGCAGCGACGCTGGAGAAGAGAAACGGGGTCCATATGTTTTGATCTGGATGATTGAAACGGATGGTTTCGCCAGTGTGCTATGAACTGTACATTTAAAATGAATAATGTTAATTGTATTACTTTTAGGAGAAAAATACTGTGCAGTCATGGGGGAAACTGTCTCATAGAGTAAGTCTATAAACTCAAGATGCAAAGAGAGTTTTACTGTCTCATAATATACAATCAATAAAAAGTGATACGACAGGGGAGATTGATAAGTTGTTGATCAGAGCCAGTGACTCATACTGCTATTTTGCAAAGGTGCTAATATGTCTGACTTCTAAACTCCCTTTTAGTGAAAAAAAAAACAAAACTCACTTTCCAGACTCTTCAATCGCACTAAAATACACAGTAGACACTTCAACCTGATTGATATAAACGATTTGGTAATATAATGTTCAAACAGGCTGATGTTTTTGAACTCTGTGTTCAACCAAACCCACAAGTACTGAATCTGCGGTTTCTGATTGCTGAAGTGTTTTTTTTTTACCAATTCGAATGACTGAACAGAATATTTCAAGCCAGCAGGTTGAGCCGTCCTGTTTGGGTGATGTTGCCGGGACAACAGAGAACGACTGCGGATAAAATTTGCAGAAGTTATGATCGAAAATAGGAGATTTGTATGATTTAAAAGGCTCCTTCACTTGGCCAGGAAAACTTAATAAAAGACTTGGAGCGTGAAAAGTGCGGATTGACATTTACTCCCAGGATAGAAGTAACAAGGGTACAGTTACATAGTATCCTGCAATCAGTTTTGCATTCATACTTGATTATTTATTTTTTTACAATTGTGTGAATTTTACTTCTATTAAATGTTTCACAACTGTAGTCGTATAAATATGTACAGGACACACGCATGTAGACGCAAACACACAACACACTCTGTGTCATATCGACCACGTACAGCGTGCTTTAGAGGGTTGTTGCGTCACAAACCGGCTAATCACAAAGAATTTAAATGCATTCTTATACATAACAAACTAATGGGACTACTTCCAGACAGATGTGTAGACATGCTCATACACACACACACACACACACAGCCGTATGAACAGAATCTGCGCTCGTAAAAGATGTTTCCAGATGCCTGACCACAGACTGTGAGAGAGAGAACACTATGTAACTGTAACTCAGATCAGTGTGTGTGTGTGTGTGCCTGCAGATCTAGAGGCTTAGTCGCTTTAAGCCAAACTATACAACAGTGGGAAAGACAAATGAGCGAAGCAGGTCTCAACGCTGTGTGGTTGTTTGGTCTTAGCAGCTGTGAAAAATCCAAACCCTCGGGCTCTTTAGTGCCAAAAGACCATCAGCCAAAGTGCCAAAAGACCATCCTTAAAAACCGAAGCCGACCAGGTGCCTTCATTCACGATCATATAACACTTTAAAGTGGATACTTTCCGAACATGACAGTGAATTGACTCAAATTTTCTGCCCACATCTAACGGCGGACCGAAGTGATGAAGTGCTTGAAGTGACGGGGGGATGTTTGCAGTAGCTCGGAAATATTTTCAGGAGATATGTAATGCTTTACAGTCTGTTTGGACCCAAACCCTTATCGTCTTTTTTTTTTTTTTTTTTTTCTCGATATTTGCAGTGCCTTGGTGATTTCCATGCCTCAAGGAATTTAGGCTATGAAATGGTTTCCTAAAGGGTCAGTGCTTCTTATGAATTCAATAGATGATATCATGGATGTATGAGAACCCGAAGTGCAGATGAAGGTTTCTGTTATATAAACCCTCTCAACCCTCTCAGAGATGTTTAAGATATTTATTTATTTAAGAACTGCACATATAAATATATCCACGCACATCTTCTCTGGGTACACATGGACCAATGGTATTCTTTATTTTCCATCACAAAGTCGCTCACTCATCTATTTGGAGTCTGCTGGCAGTATTTATTCTTACTATATTTACACTGGCAGTTCAACCTAGTGGATTTAACGACTTCAGCGCACTTTATCTGTGTTTTTTCTTCTTCCCTTTAGCAAATGACCGCAGTATTTGGCTTGACCTGGTGCGGAGCCGAACTGTAATCAGCGCGTCAATTCAACAAAGTCATCCCTTGAATGAGTAGTCATCGTTCGGGAGCAAAAGTACAGCGCATGACGAGCGGCGGTGTCACTGCGGCCCTTTTTATAGCTGCAGTCCCCACAGGGCTCAACGGGCTCATCCTGGTTGGCATTGCATGTAAATTTAGATATTCAGAGTTCAGTGGCTGCAGCCTCCAGAGCCCCATTAGAGGGTGAAGACTGTGTGAAACAGAACTGTTTATCCTTTTATATGAACCGAGCTCTGGCCTAAGATAAGCGCTTTTCCTCACAGCGTGCAAGCCCCGCTCTAGAGACGGGCTCGCTCCAACTTTACAGGGTTAATAAAGAAATATGTGTCTCTACAGTAAATCTAAACCTAATCTTAACCTTACTCACTGTAGCCTCACTGCTAAACCTAAATCTTGATTCAAGCGCAGAAAATGATTTCAAAAACGGAAAAAGAAAAAAAAAAAAACATAATCCGGCTTTAAATTGATCTTTTCTCTAGAAAGAAAATTCTTACCTTCTTCCCTACTTGAAGCTTCACACCTCCTCACCTAATCCCCACATGGCCCCCTTCCCACCACACCCGGCCACTTCCTTCTAGTTGCTTAGCAACTCCCTCCACAATACCTGCCATTACACCATGAGCACTTTCAACCCCTCTCCAGATGAACCCCCCATTATTTTTCCAATCTAACACCCACCTACACCTCACAGGTCACTAATGTAGATTTATTCTTTTTTTTTAAATAAAGGGAAAGTAAGAGTAGACACTGAGGGACAATGAGAGGAGAAACAAATTAAGAAATGGAGACAGGAAAGAGATTAAAGCCAAAATAGAGCATTGAGGTGTGAATGAAAACTATGAGGGGAATTAGGTCTGGTTAAGAGCCCAGAGGGATTAGGATGAAAAAAAAAAAAACCCCTCCAAATACTGGAGAGAACTGAGAGAAATTGAGAAATGAAGACGGCAGAGGCAGAGAGAAACCGAAACGGTGAGAAGGGAATATGGAGATAAAGTCATAAAGAGCCTTCGCTGACAGTAATATGAGGAAAGAACCTCAGCTTTCTGCCACCCAGATAAAATGAAACCCTATCATTCATGGTATTAGTGTGAATGTTTGTGTGAAGACATGGTCCATATTGTTCTGTTGTTACGTTGGGATGTGGAAAAAAGCAGAGAAAGTAGTGAGACAGCAGCGGCACTGGTTTACAGTGTGAATTAACCCTGTGCCACGTGTCTGTAGATTCAGGATTTTTCAGTGAAGAAGAAGGAGTAATACGTGCTTTGAAGAATTTTTGATGAGGTAATTGAACTTTTTTTTGCTGCAAAACCGTATCAGACACAAATTATTATTAAAAAATGAGGGAATTTTTTAAGTCTTACAAAACAGGGGCATGAAAAATAAAGTTAACGACAGTTAACGACTGTGTTTTTATTGCATCAGACTGGATGTATATATGTGTCAGGTGTGGGTGTCAGATGTAAATAGATGTGTGTAGGGGACAAGGAGGGGATTGGTGGATCGGTTTCCAGCTCTGGCAGGTGATTGGCTGCTTCAGGAAGCAGGAAGCCTGCCATATAAAGAGCCGAGATGGCTTCGCCGCCACCGCCGCTGCTGCGCAGGGTCATCTCCCACCTCTCCCTCCTTCCAATTACGCGCTCAAAGGCTCATAAACTGCACGAATCTGTCTGACTCATTTATGGCTACATTAGATGAGGAGTGAGCTCTTCCGTTCGTTTCCCCCCCCCCCCGCTATTGAGAGTGAGAAAGTGTCAAAATGTGCAAATGGGTCTGATCTGTTCTCTGATGAGGCAGAGCTGAGTTTAAATGTGAGGAATATTGATAAAATCTCAGCGAAATGAGCTCTACTTAACTCCGTGTCTGTCCTCTGCCACATAGCCACCGAGGGAAACCAACCATCTGCTGTTTTTTTTTTTCCTAGAAAACGGTGATCTGGTCCCAGTGAGCTGAATGTTGTCAACCAGGTGGTAATGCCAAAGGAATACCGACCACAGGTACTCAGTCTCGCGCCTTGGTGTTAAAAAAAAAAAACCCTACCGCCGTGTGTTACGTCATTTCTTTTGGCCCAGAGATTAAAAACCGATGTAGCAAAGTACTGTCACTCCTGTGGGTGTTGGAAACCCCTCAGGAATCCTCAGTGTTGGGCCACACATGCGCATTCCCCTCCGGTTCCTCAAAGAAAAACAGTTGCCAGATTCACCCAAAATTGGGTATAATGCGCTGGACTATGTTAGTACTTTCTGTGAGTGTCTTATAACACATGTCGGTTGGCCAGCGAGAATCTGGCACAGTCTCAAAAACAAAATGAAACATCACTGTGACAAAAAGTCAGAGCTTTCAAAAGTTTCAAAAAAGTTCTGGTGCTGCTTGCGTTACCAGGAGCCAGGAGAAAATGTTAATTTCCAAGTCCATATGTGGTGGAACAAAAAAATCAGCGTCCCGGATTATGTTGTTAAAACCCAAAGATTGTAAAAGAAAATCCAGAGTTTGTCCTGTCAATATGCTTAAACACTACTTTTTCAGCGAGAGTCAGCCGTCTCCTGCTGCGCCTGTGGTATCTGTGTGTGCCGTTCCTCCTCAGTATCATCCCTCTGATGATGGGTTAACAGAAAATAGCGGTCGGATGCCAGTCGCTCGCTTGAAAAATTCAGAAGTACTGAGTTATTTGAGAGTCTTTCTTGGCTCATCTGTCTGATTCTGCTCTTGCAGATATCATTCCTTTGATTGAGGATAACTGAACCAGCCTCTGATCCTCCTGAAGGTATGTCCACAGAGAGTCATGAAGAATTCAAGGTTTATTCCAGTTTATTCTTGGTGGTTTTGTCCATTTTATATGATTCAACAACATTGTGCTCACTAAGTTAATTTCTAAGATCTGAGAATGCTGTGACAACGCTATAAAGGGGCCATATGGGGCAAAAAAAACACAAGCAGTCAGAGGATCAGACAGGTTGCAAATAAACCCCCACTTAAGCCAAATTTATTTTCACGAGACAACAAAGGCGAACAATAAAACTTCCCCTGGGAAACATCTGTACTTGCCATAGCTGTGCGCACACACACACACACACACACAGTTTTCCTGTGGAATGAGGGATTATTACATAATTCATTCATTATTTATTTGTTCCGCTTGTGGTAATGCTCAGCTCCAGAAAAGGGGAAAAAAAAGCGATTCACGATCAAAACACAACTCAATTTACACATTCAATGACTGGAAAGGAGCAGGGAGAAGAAAATCTCTGTTTTGGCTGCCTCGAACTCAAAACCTAAATAAACAACAGGAATAGACGGTCCGTCAATTACAGTAACAACCAATACTTTACTGTAACACGAGAAACGAGAATCGAAAGCCACACACAATAATTCACCATCAACTAAGGAGACCCATTACCTGACAACTGCGTATAGTCTTATTATTCTTTCTTTATACGTTCTCATGAACCGAAAGATATTTACACAACCATCGAAACCGTTCTGTAAAGAATTCCACAGTTTGATGCCAACAACTGCTGTAAAGTAGTCCGAGCATGCCGATGCTTAAAATTAAATTTCCGTCCCTCGTCCTCTGAACTAAAAACAAACAATTTTATGGTAATACTCTACTTTTTGCCCCGTACATCACTAATAATGTCTGTAACGCAACTCAACCTTTACATTTCAATAGTCCTGATTTAATTAGCACACAGTAACTAAAATATGGCAAAATAAGCGAAGTACATAGTTTGCATTTCCTTGTAATCTAACACACACTTTGCTTTGTTCAAAACAGAAATATTCTTATGTCATATGTTCACTATTACACCCAAAAACCTAAATTCAAATACTCTTTCAAAATAAACTCCATCTATGGACAGTTTTTGATCAGCAAAAACCATCACCTTAGTTTCATTCAAATGTAATGATAATTTATTTTCATCAAACCATCTTTTAGGATCATTTTATCATCTGAACTAAAAAAAATATTGTCATCCGCAAACAAAACAAACTGCGATATCTTTGACACTTCACATATGTCATTGATATACAAAATAAAAAGTTTAGGCCCCCAAAACCGAGCCTTGTGGGACTCCACGTTCAATCTTCATACAATCAGATTCATTACCAGCAAACTGTACATATAGTTGTCTGTTATGTAAATAGCTGCCAGTTTAAAACGACTCCTCTAACACCATGTATGTAATTTAGAGATTAAGTTGTTATGATCTATAGCATTAAATGCTTTTCGACAAACACCCCATTTCTCACTTATATTATGTGTGACTTGATCTTTCTTTCCTGTAGTTGTTTTCTTACTCGTCTGTGTTTTGCGTATGAACTCAGTATGAACTCAGCTACATTATTTCCCCTCACAGCCTTCCAAAATCCTCACATTTTGCCTCCGGGTCTGTCTCTGTAGGTGCAGACTTATGGATAAGCACTTTGGTCATACTGATTACGCAGCCCTCATTTTCTGCAATTCTCTGGTGCATCCATTCCTATTTGCACATCTCTGATCCCTCACTTTTCTATATAGCTCATATTTCCATGCAGAATTCTCTGATTTCTTTCAATATTTCAGAGTCCTAAGACGCCTTCCACACCCTCGTTATGTTGATTTTCCTCAGGTGGATTGTTTGTGCAAAGTTTCTGTCTGTCTTTTTTTGTGTTGTAAAAAAAAAAAAGCCTTGAAATAGCTGACAAAGCTTTTTGCTGTAATCTCAATTTTGTAATTCTTCCAAGATTCGGAGAATTGTTTGTAGCGTGTTGTATCTCACTACCTACTGACAGCCAATCTTGGTATCCATAATGACATTTCACTCTCAGTTTTAACTCTACCTCCGAGAAAAGTGGCTTAGATCATTTGACTAAATTGTTCATTTGTTTAGAAAACTGCCTGACTGAACACGGTTGTCTCATCAGACTTTACTGTAGCTATGTCTCATGTTTCCAAGTTATCGGCAATTAGATAAAAAAGCTCAAAAGACTGCTTTCTTTCAGGAAGATCCATTTCCTGTAGACTTGCTGCTTTGTTTTTCCTTCTCCCATAGCTGAATAACCTATCAATTAAGCAACTGTGATAAACACATCAAGGTTGTTGAGCTGATTGTATCAGAAACATGTAAAAGTAATTAGAAAGTGTTTTAGTGTTGCTTATCTTTAGTTATTTGCGAGAGACGACGCTATTATCGGCATTTTTGTTTCGCTGTCATAATGAATCGATGTTTTCTTTATTTGTCTTTGAGGGATGGTGAATGTTCTTGGATTTATATGCCTGTAATCACTTTGAATGTGTTTTTTTTTTGTCTTCTTACCAGGAATTTGCGTTTCTGTTTCCACTGGGCGCCCTGAGCATTGGTGTGTCGATGGGCTTCCGTCACCAGGCGGATCAGCTCCCACTCGGCCCCGGTGGGCTCTGGACGGTTCTGGAGGGATTTCACCATTTCCTCCTTCTTGCGTTTCTCCCTGTTCTCTTCGATCAGACGCCGTTTAGCAACCCGCTTTGAGTCGTCCAGCACCACTGGGAGGAGATAAATGAAAGGCAGAGAGGAAGAGAGGCGTGCAATTAGTTTGCGTTTAGCATAAAATTTGCATATCGTCTCGAGTTGCAGCTTCTTTATACGTTTTCTATAAAGTTACAATGTAAAATCCACACATTGTTTATCTCCCCAGCATTACTACTACATCATTACTTCTTCTTTTACCTTGTCTAAGAGCGCAACAATATGAAATGTGTCATTTCAAATTCATCAATAATTTCTCTTCAGTGTGATCCTCAAACATGAAAAGCAGCAATAAGCAAGACTTCAAACCGCAGCTACTGCATTATCTGTCTACATTCCTTTCACATTTCTCTTGTGTGTCTTTTTTTTTTTTTTTTTTGTGTATACATGAGCTCATTTCGCCCTGTGTGTACAAGTACGTAATTGCAACACTCACAGTCCATGGCCATGCCCACTGCAATACACTTCTTGAAGCGGCAGAGCTGACACTGGTTGCGGGTGATCTTGTCGATGATGCAGCAGCCATCGTACTTACAGGAGTAGGCGGGGTGGAGGTTCTTTTGAATGGTCCTACGGAAGAAACCCTGCAGGGGGGGGGCGGACGATAGGGGGGGGAGAGGTGAACGGACGGGCGGCGCGGGCGGAGAGAGAGAGAGAGAGAGAGAGAGAGAGAGACAGTCGAGTCAGATAGTCCAGAGAAAGAAGACAGAAGACAGAGAACAACAGAGAACAAGGTAACAGATTCTAGAATAGAATCTATGAGTCAGAGCTTGTTGCTGCTCATTACAGTTACTAAGTTTACATGCAAACTAATATTATGACAATACTCTGAATTTGATGTAAACAGCATATTGAGAGATGTAGCATTTTCCGATTAAGACGTGTGATATATGCCTTTTATTTTGCAAGTTTTAGGAGCATTCTTTGGAAATGTGCACAGCGCTTTCATAATATGTGTCTCAATTTGGATTTTTTGGGACGCTTGCCTGTTTGTGGTCAGCTCTGTGCGTTGTAAACAAGCCAACTGGTTTGCAAGGCTGGTATAGAGATACATGACAGGCTGGTTGTGCATACATAGACTGAATCTTAAATACACATTTCTCTCTCTCTCTCTCTCTCTCTCTCTCTTGCTCTTTTTTTTTTTTTTTTTCAGAGGTGGCTCAATCAATCACACATCAACTACATCACCGCCCCATAAGCTTAATCACAAACCCTTCAGATATCACGTCATTCATTAACAAACAGGTCAACGGGAGGAACAGAAGCAGACTAATCACACAACAGACTGACAGCGAGGCAGACAGATGATACGAGGCTGAGAGCTGACACGACAGACCGACAGGTTTCATATATATATATATATAAATACATCAATACATCATCTTTGCCGTTGTGTTTATGAGCTCGGGCGTATGTGTTCGCACACTTTGAAGTAAGTGACTGTTTGTGCATCAACGTGCGCCTGAGCACTTGTCAGTTACGCGACGTTTACGTGGAGAGAGAGGCAGGTGACTTCAAAGGCAGCGTATCAGGTTTCCCGGCAGATATTGTGGGTTATGAACCTTGTGTGCCTAAAACTTTTGGTTTTGTGTGTATGTGTGTGTGTGTGTGTGTGTGTGTGTGTGTGAGAGAGAGAGAGCAGCCGTACCTTGCAGCCCTCGCAGGTAATGCAGCGGTAGTGGTAACCTGTGGCCTTGTCACCACACACCACACATGGCTCATCCTTCTCGAGGTAGCTGGGGATGTACCCTGAAAGAGAGAGAGGGAGAGAGAGAGAGAGACACACACACACAGTTAACAAGGTTGTCATTTGTTTAAAATCAATTCTTCCTTTATTGATCCACCTCTGTTTAAGATGTTGTAGACACACCTCCTGTGTCCATCGCACTATTATCCCATCACTCTCACCCTATTTATTTATTCAGTTTTTCTGCTAGTGTGTTCATTCAGCTGCATTTTATATGTCTGTAAATCAATCTGGGTTTTTTGCTGTGGGATTAATTGCTTGGATGTTCTCTAATTCCTTAATCTTTTTGTTCTATGTACCGTTCCTGTTCATTGCGTATCATATAATTATTCCTCTTTTCCTGTTTCCCAAAGTAGTGTTGACGATGGGAATCATGTAATTATCAAAGTCAGGATCGTCGAGTGAGGATATATTGAATCGACATCTACTGGATGGTTTGTGAAGATGGTTAGTAGTCCAGGTGAGAGAGACAGGAGCGAGGTCACTAATGATGACTGTATGTATTAGTATATCAGAGATTTATGGAACTATTGAGATACTGGTTTGGAAGAAGTTGATGCGAGAGTAGGAGTGATGAACTGGTGCAAAAAAAAAAAACCCATACAATTCAGAACCTCAAGATCATCCATCTCACCTTCACTCACATTAACACATAGCTCCTTTCTACCCAGCCAACACACCTCTACACATCTTTTTTTTTACCATCATAACAACTCTTGAAAAGCTTCACACGAGCACATTGAAAGCTAAAATCATGAGCTTCCTCTTCTGCCTCACTTTTCCAAAATGATGAAAAATCACCCTCTAGTCCGTCTGATGTGAGACATGAATGTGTTTATTTTCTCGGCCCCGGGGAGAGACACGAGATACGTTAGTAGTTACGGTCACGCCTGAATATAATCTTGACATAAACACACAGCAGTTGGACCCGGTTCTCTACAGTTGTCACATAACAACACACAACATCAATCACAAAAAAAAAAAAAAAAATGTCCCACATGAGTCAAATTCACCCTGCATACTGTATACATCACTGCAGCCGAGTGAGAAGAAGAAGAGCCACTGGAGGTCAGCAGAAACAAGATTTCCAAGGGGGGGTGTTTAGTTTCCTCTTAAGTCTGACTTAAAGTTTGAATTATGATTGGTTGAGAAAAACAAAATGCACATTTTTGTTACCTCATCCTTCTCATTTTTTGTATGATCATATTTCAAATGTATGTGATAAAAACATTATGAATAGGGCCTTTAATATCAGTGTAGTTCCATGTGATCGAATGTGATCTTGATTTCGAAAACAGTTTTTTTTTTAATTGCATGTATTATAATTATCATAAAGGTATATAAGTTGCATGAACTACACTGCCAGCAGATCTAAATATGTTTGGATTGTTCTCCCTCCCTCCCTCCACAATCCTCCTCTCTCTGCAGTCTTTCCTCTGCCCCTAAACTCAGGACAGTTTGTTCTTTTTCCATACTGCCTGCAAGACCAGTGAGACTGCACGAGGGAGGGAGACACAGAGACACAGGAAATAGCAGATTTCCAGACATTTCATATGATATATAGCTAAGAAACTGGGAGGGGGAGGAGATGGTACACTGCAAGTCACAAATAAATACACAAGTATGTGCATTTAAAGACTGAACATACATACACACGCACACACACACACACACACACACAGAGAGAGAGAGGCACCGGCAGCTCTTTGCCCTCTGTACATACTGTACATATGTGTCTGTGTGTATGTGTGTCTCATGACACATACAGCACACTTGTGTGTGTGTGTACCAAGACGTGGTGAGAGCTGTGACTGGCAGTGTCAGTTGGGCCCTGCCTTTTGGCTTTGTTACAGATTTTAGAGGCAGGGGGTTGGTGGGGTGGGAGGGGGTAGGGGTGGGGGTGGGGGGGCAAGAAGAGGATGGTGGGAAAGAGAGAAAAAAGAAGAGAGGAGGGAAAAGAGCAACGGTTGGGTGCCAAAGGGGCGCAAATGACATTTGGACCAAATTGATTTTTGTATATCATTTAAATATCTTTCTGCTGATAAGAAAAAATCCATTAGGTATTATAATGAGAATTTAGATAGAGAAAAAAAAAACAGAAAAGACTCAAGGGAACAGCTGAATGAATTATGGAGTGAAAAGCAACACAAGCTTATTTCCTAATGAAAAGTAGTGAAAGAAAATGACACTTAACCCTTAGGAGAGGAAACAAGACTAGGTCAAACCCTAGTATATGGCTGGGTTATATGTAATGTAGCTATAATAAAATCCAAACTGTTATGTAGCTTAATAAAATAAAAACAAAATTGAATACAGACTGATCTGTTCGTTTTAATACATTTATATTTATTGAAACGCGGTTCTATCTGTACATATAGAGCCCCAGAGGCACCGCTGCTGTTCCGTCCATTAAAAACATGAAGCTTCACTTTACGTTCAGACAAACTGATGTGGCAGCTACAATTATTAGATTTCATCTGCGAGACCGACATTTGTCTTCCAAAACGAATTATATCGTATATCGAAATGCTACAGAGACATTAGAAGCCAGCAGGGAATCGTCAAAGAGCTGCACAGATCAGCTCATCGGATCATGTTCTCGCTGGGATGAAGCCGGGAAGTTGACTGGCCCGATCGGGTCTGCCAGCAGCTGAAATGACAGGCTGGTCTCACCCTGCCAGCGGCTCCTTACATCTACGAAAAAAAATGGGTCAAATTTCCCAATAGGTGTTATTGTGATAAACTGACCGCACGCTGGAAATCTAATTGGTTACTTTCTCGTCTGAAAAAATATCTAAACTTAATAAAGTGTCGTATTAGCAGCCTTAACAGCTGAAATTACGACAGCTTTTTAACCTGGCTCAAAATCCCTGCTGTCGCTGCCGGTTGGTGCCAAATGCATTCTGGGATACTTGGCTGTCCCAAGCTTCATCCGACCAATGATGTCAGGGGAAGAATGGTGCAACTGTAACATCATCAAATTGCAACACCCACATTTTCACACACACACGTATGCTTCTCATCATCTTAGTCCCTTTAAAAAAGTAACAAGATCCAATCTTCGAGGTATCAGTGAAAGTATAGATGTAACACCAATCACTACATAGCCCACAATGCCTTTCATGTTTTCTTTTTTATTAGAGAACAGCAAGGAAAACTGTTCAAAAGAGAGGGATAGTGCCACCAGAGGTTCCAATTACTATTCAGGTGGAATTTTCCATGCCCTTCCTTGCTATAAGGTATGTCAGGAGGAATTATGCATGCAGCAATAATGTCAAGTTGTTTTTCAAACAAGTTCCTACCGCATTTATGCACACTGTTAGAACTGACCCGCAGCGCAACTGATTCATTTTTATATGGAGCCTATTTACTCAATGATTTAACTTTACACACTCACATTAGAACAAGAGCAGACATAATGCCTGGAAGTGACACAGTCTCAGAGTAATTTAGCGAAAACAAAAAAAAAAACAAAAAAAAAAAGAGCCACTTCTCCTTTAACTTCATCACTCAGTCAGCGAGTCGGTGACTCAGGGACAGACATTCGCATTCATAGGGCTGGTCCCTGCAGTCCGAGCCAAAAAGAACAAGAAAATAATAATACGGAGGACAGAGAAGGAGAAGGGGCAATGAGCAGAAGAGAAACAGACCAAAGGAAAGATAACAAGGACATCCGAGAATGATCATATAGGAAAAACGTCAGCTCCAGTGTGTCAGCAGGGCAAGCAGCAGCAGCAGCAGCAGCAGCAGCAGCAGCCGGATCCAGAGAGCCAGTCTGCTGTGGCTGTGTTTGGAAGCCAAGCCCAAAATCAATACTGCTGCAGCTCCTCTGGCTCTGGCTACCCGCCCCTCCCATAATGGGCCCTGCAATACCTCCACCAACAAAATCCAGGAAAGGGAAGGAGGTTTTTCTAGCATGGTTGAGTCAAGATAAATATTTTGTCTTCACAAGTTTCCCAACATAGTAGCCGCCGTTGCGTTTTATTGTTATTAATGCGTGGATCAAGGCAGGCAGGCATGAATCAGGTCCCTGAAGGATTATTTCTCCAAGGTCCTTACATGACAACACCACTGGTGAGGCGACATTTGAGACTGTAAACATTGAGGACATTAGGGGACCAGACTCAAACTCAGACACAGAAGCTGAAGTTGAAACAACAGCTGTTGTACAAAACCTAGTGTTGATGACTACGGCTGTGTTTATGGCCCCTGTCCTGATTGGCACAACAATACTGTCGGTCTATCCAAGTTTTATTTACTGTTAAGTTGTTCACATAATTGCCAGAAAAAAAGGGTTTACTACACTATGGGTGTAAGAGAATTAACTAGAGCTGCAAATAATGATTAGTTTCATTATAAACGAATTTGTGGTTTTCCCCCGAAAGAACAAGGTGTCACTTTCAAGGTGCTTATTTTGTCAGAACAGAAGCAGAGCAGCTTATGAGATTGGAGAAAAGCAACGAATCATCACGCCGGAAAAATACAGATGTTTGGCATATGAACTGATTGATTGTTATAAAGCTGCATTAATAGACTTTTTTTGGGAGGGGGTAGCAGAACAAGTCGAAAACACAGCGTCGACACATTATCACCTTATAAACGTGCTCTAGCAAGTTTATAAGGTGATAATGATAGCAAACAGTTGCCTGTTTACACATTCAGCAGGCACAAAGCAACATTAGCATTCGTTGGGAGTCGTGTCTCTGTTCACCTGACGGATCTAAGCTTTCACTCTGCTTTTAGCCCTCAAATCATGAGGGAAATATCCAACTCTTGAGCTCCTAAATGCTCTATTATGTTCACCACCTAGTTGCTAAATTTGTCTGTTTACTGATTGGTGGTGGGCAGGTAGTAAACAGTGAGTTTATCAAAGCTTTTTTCACTGAAAAAAGGTGGCTGGAAACAAGGAACTTGCAAAACCATGAAACCAAAACAATGAGCTGAAAGATGCTAAAAGGCTCCATAGGCTCCAATAAATCTTCTGTTAGTCCAGTAATCAATTCACTAATCATTTCAAACACTAGACTTAAGCGAGTTGAGGCTAAAATACTATTTATAGCATTATTTCACTTATTTAATATATATTTCACAGCACAGCAAAATGCATTATATCTATATTGTTAAGAAAGATCATCCCAAAGTATGAAACTAGGATTACGAGAAGTGTTTTCTATAGACCGCATCGTAAAAAACTGACCAGTGCTCTTACTGAAAGGCTGTTGAAGCTTCTAAAGTGTGGTTGAGGGTCCACTCTCCCACAGGGAAACGCTGACATCATTATAGTGTATGTAATTCAATCTTTCAGACCAACCATGCCCCTCAGACAGACATATTGTCATATTTTCCCAGCTCAAATGGACCATGGCAGGTAGAATATGGTGCAAGGATCCAGCTGTGAAGCAGAGAGAGGAAGGCAACTAGCCTGCTGAGAGGGAACGTTCGTGGGAAGGACTGGCCTTGGGGGGATATATTTTATTTTATAAATCAACCGTCCTGTATACTCTGATTTTTATGTTGGTATTCCGCCCACTCTATCTCCGTCTGCATCTCTCACTTTCATTTTTTTTACTCGCTTCTTTAAACTTGGGGGGAATTCGGAGCTGTCACTCAAGACGGCGTGCTACACAAGAAAGCAGGCAGAGCAGAAAGCTTTCATTTATTGATGACAGATGCCAAGTTGTTTTCCTTTTTCTCTTTGGAGGTGACAAATCGAAAGCGTAATGCACACAAGGCAGCAATGAATCATGTACCACTAGTGCTTCTTGGCACTCACTCAACTGTTTGCATTCACTGTGGTGAGACTGACAGTCACTTCCTTTTCTACTATCTTCCTTTTTCAAATAGATTCTGAGAATCCCAAAATATATCAAAAAGCATCCCTAAAGAAAATACTGGGAAAGTGGTTTTCAAAATGAAAAGCTCCCTTGCATTTGGAGAGCATTTATTTTCCAAAGTAGAGGTGTGTTTCTAAAGATACATAAGTATTCAGGCTCCATCCACACTTCAGATAAGACGCTGGAAGTTAGTTTCCTAGCTGCCACATCAAAGTCGCTTTTGAGAGTCTCAAAACAGCATCCATCAGTTACTCACCAGTCATACTCTTCACCGAACATTGGCTGTTCTTCCTCTTCCTTTTCGGGCCATTGAGCCACCTGAGAGAGAGAGAAAAAAAAGAGAAATAAGAAAATGTAGAAGTGAATATACTTCACATTTACACCTGGTTTTGACATAAAAGCTGTATCTGGATATGTTATCTGGATAAGGAAAGGTATTGCATTGCAACCTGAATGAGATTGGCCAGATCACATGTGGAGGTGGTGAGAAAAGAAAAGAAAAGAAAAGAAAGAAAACAGTCCGACAACTCCGCCTCTACCTGCTATGTCGAGCAAGCCCAGCAAAAAGCTGCACAAGATCAGTATCTTTGCAGAGGAAGTGTTCTTGAACGGTGCTCCTTTAAAGCTGGGGCCGTGACTGTTGACGAGTCCGTTCATTAATACCCAGCGTAAATACAGAATGTGTGTTATCAGATGTTATTATCCAGATTGTGTCCCTAGATACAAATGCTAATAACAGCTGTAAAATGGGATCTATGACAGAGTTGGAGCACAAATTAACAACAGATCAAGTAGTAAAGCGGTTTTATTTTCATGGTTTTGTGTTTTTATGTTGCTTTGCTGCAAAAACAATTTCCTCTTGTGGGACAATAAAAAAAAAAAACTGAACTGAGCTGAAGAAAAAAATGTAAAGCATCAGGACAATTCAGACCGTATTAGATACGTTCATAAAAAAAAAGAAAAAAAAAAGAAAAAGGACAGTAAAACTGACGTTCACTACTACTCTCCTGCATTTGTCATCCTTCTGGTGTTCACATTATCATCCCGTATCCCTGAACCAGCCTACAATGTGGTACTTAAATTAGCTTTAAAAAACAGAAGCACGGTTTGCTGCCACTTTGATTTCTAACAGAGGAGTATTGGAGCTCTCTAGACCATTAATTAAAGGTTCAGTCATAAGCACTATGTCAAACGGGAAGGAGGAGGGGGGGGCAGAGAACGAAACTGAAAAACACCGCTCTTGTGGGAGCTCTCACAATGAATCCAAGCAGCAGGATTTTTTTGTGCTGAATACAATCACACCCCCCCTCTCCCCCCTAAAAACAGCTCCAATTATTAGGGTACACATGGGAAAGCCAGAAAAGACACAACAGAGGCAACACAAACACGCTAATATGTATCGAGCATACGCAAAGCAACACACATGTGCACTCTGGGAGCGGACGCACACACCTGCAACCACACGGACACGCGAAAGGCATGTAGAGCGCAGATGGGAACTGGCAGCTCTAAAGGGAATTATGAAAGTACAGAGATGGAAGATGGGGAGGAAGGAGAGGAGAGGAGAGGGAGGGGGGAGGGAGGGGGGGTGTTTCTGCAAAGAGGGTAAGAGAGAGTCAGTGAGTGCTCCATGTCAGTAGTTTAGATTCCCGAGAGTCCGGCTCTCTGCTCTCAGACACTATAGCCTCCAGCTTTCCTCCTCCACACCAGGGCCCTTTAATACCAGCTCCTGGAGCGGGAGCAGGATGCCATTAGACCATAAATAAAATGAAGTCCCACTCTGTTAAGACGCAGCGCACACAGGCCTATAGGTTACATTAGCTCTGCGATAGAGTTGAATTATGGTATGTTCTTTATTCTCTGGAAGAGGGATCCCTCCTCTGTTGCTCTTCCTGTGGTTTCAACCTTTTTTCCATTAAATATATATATATATTTTTTTTATGGAGATTTTTATTTTCCACATTGAGGGACGGAGTAGTATGTTATAAACCTTGTAAAGATTATGGAAAGTGTATTATTTGTGATATAAAAAAAACTTGACTTGACTTGAGAGAAAACTGTCTCAACTGTACAATATATAGAAAAATCCATTAAGTGCTGACTAAACTGTACAGTCAGGCTTTTAATTTGAAAGGAAATGAAGGTTTCTTGCCATTTAATTGATTGAAAATGTCAATTAGCAATATTTTGACAGGTTGAAAAATTCTGAAAATGATATCTTTAACTAGTATCAAACAATATTTATATTATATACATATTTATCATCTTTCATCATATTTTATCACTTTTCCATTCAGAATACGTTCTTCTCCTAAACTAATGATTGTGTCTTTGAATCCCGAGCTCCTTTTTTTAGTTTATTATACTCTATTTATATCAGGACACTTCATAGTCTTGTTATTTGCTCACATGTACAGACGTGACCTGACGAAGCTCTCTCACATAATAATGGGCTCCAGTCAAGAGACTCTGTACGTGAAAACATATTTTGTTTCTAACGTTTCTTGTGCTTTATAATGAGAAAAGTGACTGTTTCATTCAAGGGGGTCTGTCGCTGCTTCTAAGTGACCCACAGGTTTCTCACTTCTCTTTATAAGCCGGCGTGCTTTTCCTGTTTTCCCAACAGCAAACAATACATGCCCCTAGGTAATGAAAATATGAAAATATAATTGCCTGTTCAGTTCAGAGGTTACACTAATTGAGCCTAAGTAAGATTTTTTTTATTTTATTTTTTTATCCATTTCAAATGCCGGCTCAGCTCGTGCACGTTTTACCTCGGCTTCGATCGTAACAATGTCTTGTTCTCAGTTATGGTTTCCCTTTGCCCTTTTCAGAATACATCAGATGGCTTTAACGGGGTATTAAATTAATCTCTTAGATAGCCTATTGTGTTAAGCTTGATTTGTCATGATTGTTGTGCCTGAAGCATCTTATTAGGAACTCATCTGTGGCCAAACCCATAGATATAATGTTCCTTGTCATCATGCTCGGGGGAGGTGTGGGGAGGATCTAACCTGACAACTGCCTCTGAAAGCTGAGTCATGGTACTCACCTGTAATGACATTAATCAACATGTCTTGGCAGACAATAACAGCAAAGTATTCAAGGTGCATATTTCACAATGTAATGACATAAGTAATCCGAGCTCTTTAAAGTTGGCCACAGCTTTTCATTCACGTCGCGGGCGAAATTAAGTGTCAGTAGGCTTAGAAAAAAAAAAAAAAGGATTAAAGCTGTCAAAGCAGAAGACAAGGTGGGGTTTTTCGCTGACTGCCACTCAAAGGTGTATGTCTCTCCCTCCCTGCCAACTGCTTTCAACATCACTCCGTACAGCTGCTGCAGGCGACAACCGTCAAATTTGTCAGCTATAGGACAGTTCGGTCCTCCCGTGAGGCTGCCTGTTGTTGAAACATTAGCAAACCAGATAAAAAAAACAAACAAACAAAAAAAAAAAAAACAGATCCTCTTTATTCAGGTCCCTGTCACTCTGTCGATTCTCCGCGTCTCTGTGCTCTACTGAGATCTCGCATTCCCAACAACAGGTAAGATCCCGCAGCCTGCCACATGTTGAGCTTTGTTTCGCTTCATCCCAGCCGTGTGAAGTGTTTTCATACACGCTGACACAAAAGCCTGAGCATTCGGCGCCGCGATGATAAGATAATGAAATTATATTTAAAAAAATCACCTGATCTGCTCCGGCTCTGACCCTCCATTAGGAGACGATCGATCCCAAAATAGCACTCATGGATAAATTAGCAACCTTGCAGCCTGAATATATAATAAATAAGACATGTTTTGGGGTTTTTTCTTTTGCCTTTATTGGACAGCTGATAGTAGGTGAGTGGGCAGGAAACAAGAGAAGAAGAGAGAGAGAGGGGGGGGCATGACATCCATAGCCGGGGCTCGAACCAGGGACATTGTGGTTGTGCGGTATGTACTGTAACCATTCAGCTACCAGGGCACAGCGAGCTTAGCATTCTTGGCAGAGTCTCACAAATGCTTCTCATAGCTCTAAGAGCTCTTAGTGAAAGAATTAAAGAGAAACACAGCATCATATGACCATAAGAACAAACAAAATAGAAACCTGACATCAACACAACCACAGAAGAAGACGATATATATATATATATACACAACCCATGGTGCTGTGTTCGCCTTTCCGTACATATTTACTTCAGGAGGTTCCAACCTTGAACAATTAATGTCCGACACGACGGTTGATTCGGGTGCTTTGGATGCCAAACACGGCGAGTTGAATCGTGTCGCCACTCTCGGCGCGATAATACTCAAGGGACGCCTGTTTGTGGATGAAAACTTAAATGCATAATCAAACAGAAGTGTGAGTTTTTTTCCCCCCGCGCAGGTCGAGGCACGCCGCCGCCGTGTGTTGCACATACCGCGGAGAGAGCTTTTCAATCTCCAACTCTTGACAGGATACGGATTGCAACACCAAGCTCTAAATATGTACGATCCCGCACACTGTGCCTCTCAGCAACCTGAGCCAACCCCAAAGAAACCTGCACATACTGTACTTGCTGCTGCCTCTCCGAGCAGGCACGCACACACACACACAGAAAGAGAGAGAGACACACACACACACACTATAAAACTACATTTGATTTGTAAGACTGACAATTTGATTCCTATGGTGCAATCCGCCGTGCCGAATATGTACACATGTTGCGCAACTGAGAGCACGCACGGCCCAAAACAAATGCTGACCGAAAAGTATCGACAGCGCGCGCCAAAAAGAGATGAAATGAAAAAAAAAAAAAGACTTACAGTACTGACCTGATGACGCAGTGGGACTGTAAAATATGCATGGCCGGAGGAGTGGTGCTAGTTGAAGTTGCAGATGTAGCTGACTAGCTGTTACACACAGCCCTCATACAGAAGAGTCTTACTCTCTGTCTATATGTGTTTCTCACCCTGATGTCTCTACCAGTTATACTATGTTTAGCCTGCTGACCCACTCAAATACACTCTATGCCTCTCCCTCCCTCTTCCTTGTTGCTAGTACCACCCAGTCTACCCTGATTGGAGAAAAGCCAGTTTCTCCACCTGTGACTTTGACAGTGACTGCGGAGAGCGTCTAACAGGTAATTGCCGAGCTGCCAGGTAACTGAGCACTCCCATGAGACTCGGCTATTTTAAGACGGCGCAGCGCTCGGTTTCATTAAGGCTACAGCAGCACGCACGGCTGCAAGAGATACCCGGGAGCACAGCAAAACAAGGAGTCGACACCGCTGACAGAGAGAACCGCGTGTCCTCGCAGACGATCCTCTCCAACTGGCACGCTCAGTATTCTATATTTGTGTGCATTGTCAACAAATCCCAATGCTGTGTCTCTTCACAGAAACAATGTGCGGTTACTCTGAAAGAAGTGGTCCCAATAAAAACCGACTGACGGGCGAGTTCTGAGGGATTATCCGGCGTAGGAGGGATACGTCTGTAGGAGATGTGTTGCGGCTGAATTTTCTAAATGTCATTTTTCATCGCTGTGAAACGCACTTCCAATGACCTCCGTTGTTTTGTGGTAGAAGCGGATATTTTTAAAACTGTCTGCACAGGTAGCTACCGGCAGAGGTAAGCAAGCAAATGAACGTGGAGTGGAAAAAAAAAAAAGAAGACTGAGAAGCACCTGCTTTAAAGCTCAAGCTCCTCAAACAACCAGAACAATACAAAGTCACTCAGAATAGTCCAGAGAATTATATCTATAACAGCATCTGAATGAGGCCCCCTGTCCTATGTTTAGAGTGCCACAGTAGCCTATTGTTCAGCACGCATGCTGCAGGCCTACAGCTGGGACTATCCCGTCCTATACATCCAGCGCTAATGGACACTTTGTTCCCTCGTGTGTCCCGCACACTGTCTAAATTACAGGGCCCAGGCTAGAAGGAGATGTAGCATACCACTGAGTGAAAGCAAGACAACTCCCTCTGTCCAAATACACCAGCGTGCATTAACCCACACACAACCGATAATAAACACGGAGCCCAATGCTCAAATATATACAGCACAATACATCTGTGACTATGAAATCTGCTGGCTGACATATTGAGTGTACTTTGCATCTATAAATGAAATGTTACACTAAAATATTTCCTATGAATTGTTGAGTGAGATTAAAAAGAATCTCTATAAACTAAAAACAAATTATTTAAAAAAGTGTTGCAGTAAAAAGGAAAATGTATGAAATGATGATCTTTGTGAATCATGTTTAAAAAGTTTAGTTTGTTTCCTTTTAATCCACTTAAGCAGCTTGTTGTGATGTTGGTACAATATCACAAAAAGTGCTGAGTTGATGAATTAACAAATGTCCACTGAATCTATCGCAGCATAATTTTGCATCACATGACTTCTTGTTCTAGCTTGTTCATCAGTAAAATCATCGCCAGTCGAATCGCGAACCAAAGCAAACAAACTCCAAACTCGTGAGCGGCGCGATGGCATTTCTCGATCTTGAATGTCTCCTACTGTAAGTTGCTGTTCTTGGCTTGTGACGTGAGTTATTTTAAACAAAAATATTTGTATAATCCACGCAATCCGTGCGACAACAGTAGTGTTATCCATTCGCCATTCACAAAGCCACCGATGTATGACTCAAAAGTCTTTGGCACGGATGGAAGCTTTAAATCAGGTTTGCCCATCTTTTTCCTTTTTTCGTTTGGCAGTCGAGTCTGTTCCTTTCATTTTTTATTTTTTTTTTACCTTCGGAAGCAACAGTTTTCTGTAAATATTGGTTTGAAAAATGTCACAGCTGATGAGATTACTGTCGAGATTCCTGCAGGGGAACTTTTATTGTACAAATCCAGGAGAAATAATTGACTGGGGGAAATTGACAGTTGTTTTCGGTCGATTACTGTGATTAGTGGAGGTGTGCGCTGGATGACTCACTGACTGACACACACACACACACACGCACACACACACAGACACACACACACGCTGCAGGCACTAATGGCAGGGTCTCTTTGACATAAGTGGAAACTCAAAAGCTGAATTCTGGTTTAAACATTTTTAAACAGGGCAGATCGCCATGGTAACTGAGGTTTCAGTGAACTGGAACAAGGGAAACAGAGGTTAAAGGATCAAAATGTATAATAATAATAATTTTTAAAAAAACCTCACCAGTGATCTTTTTCTAAAATCATCATGATCAGATTTTAATCATTACAACTGCATTATGCTGTGTAGGCTATGTTATTGTGTCCATGCCCTATAGGTTATATGTATACACCTAACACATATAGACATACCCACATACGAAACACCTGACAAAACAAAACGGCTGTCATCTTTAAAGAGAAATACATACAGCAGCGACTCATGACCTGCTCAAACAGATCGGCATCCCCGTGAGCCTACCTTGATATTTAAAATCCACAGCAGTCAAAGAAACTGGTGACGCAGCAAGTCGTTAAATCCACAGCGAGAGGAGCGAACAACAACAATGCTTTTAACCCGCACATGACAGGACATCCTCACCGTCCAGGGGAAGGAAAAGCTGAATCTTGTTTACGTTTTTTTTTTTTAGTGGCACCACAGGCCAACTATACCGCGGCATGCCAAGGGAAAGAACCTGAGACACATAGAGACACGGGGGCGGTGGTAGACATTACATGCAGTGAGGAAGAAAACACAGGGGGAGGAGGGGGGGGGGCGGAGGGCGGAGGGGGGGAAAGGCCCTGATTAGGTGACAGAAGGTAAAGGAAAACAGTATAGTATGTGGCTTGGAAAATGATCTACCAGTGTGTCAAGATGCAAATGTTGATTTTTTTTTTTTTTTTTTTTTTAATGGAGGATACATGTGACCCTATTTCTCCCTATTGAATGCATGTCTGGATTGATTTACCTCCCCCTGGATGCACAGATAGGCTGGAGCGTTTTTTTCCCCTGACACAGATACTGCAGAGTGATACAGTTATTATCACTCATCTCATGCTATTTACAGCTGAGCAAAAATGGTTCCTACCTGTGGTGAAATTCAGATGAGCACTGATACCCCCCTTCTAACATGTTACAAAGAGGGAAAAAAACAAAAAACACAGGAGCCAAGCAGAAGTAATATCATGTGCAAATACTACATCCAGTTCAGCTTTTCCATCTGATATGTTGAGTAATTAAATAAGTCATGTCATTTATTGTGAGTTTATCTTTATAGCACCGATTGGATTGTTGCCAAACAGGAAAAAAAAAAAAAAAAACTGGACCAACAACTAACTGTGGTCTCCTTTCGTACATGTTTGACTGGAGGCTCTCAGATAAGTGCAGAGGATAAAAAAAAAAAAAAACAGGCCTCTCGCAACACTTCAAAAACAAAAAGGCTTCTGCCTGCCTGCATGCAACCGACCGCACACGCACATCGCTTAATGGCGCAAGTCTTCGCCACTGTTAATGCAACACTCTGCAACCGGCCTTGCATCAGCTGTAACACGGCCGTAACACATGTCGGGGAGAAGTGACGCAGAGAGGAGAAATGCTGCAACCTACGGGTGCTTGAATTGAATCCGGCGTGACATAAACTTTACACCGATTCGTGTTCTGATGACGAGGATGAGTGATAAAAAAATTGTTTTAAGGTCAGAAACTTGGGGGAAAAAAAATCAAATCCAGTGTGTGGAACATCATGTTACTGTGTGGTTGCATGATAAGACAGACAACCTTTCACACTTAAACATACCTGCAACATATCCTATTACAGATATCAAACAATCCTATGCTCTATAGGTACAGGGCGTTCTTTTTCTCTGTCTGCATGATGGTAACCATAGCATCACTTCAAAGAAGCCAGACCAGTTCAAAACAACAGGCTGACATTATGGAGAAGGGGAGGGGCAGATATTTAATGGAATCCACTGTCATGCTGAACACACCACTAATATCCACTCTAAGTAGCAACCACTCGGTCTGAAGCCCCCGAGAGCTTAATCCTCTGCGCTTTTAATTATCCCCGAGGTGCAAAGCGGCCGCGGCCGACACACGGTGCAGGTGTTGGGACACACGCAGAGATATATGCGGAATACTTACACACAGAACATGTCAAATTAAACCAAAGCGAAGGCCCGGCGCGCAGACTTTTACATGCATGACCACGCCAACTGTCCCCGTCCCCATGCGGCAGAGCTGTTAATCTCCTGACAGGTGTCCATGTTAGCCCAGGAATCTGTCCAGGCTCCGTCGGATTGACTTTCTTAACACAAGCTTGTAATACAGCACATGGAGACACCGGGGTGGGGAATATGATGCAGCATTCGAGGCAGCCAGCTAGCCTCTCCACATAGTGATAATAACATTATTACTATTATTAATATGTGAATTTAAATTTAATGTGTGCAGTGGGGAGAGGTAGCAAGTATTCACAAGAGAAAAAGGTCAAATTCAATGCATTTGTCTGATGTTGCTTTCACGTGGTCCTCTGATCCTCTTACTTCTTAGTCTGAAAGTGGTAAATATCACATGTTGTGAACAAAAATACTGTCTAAATAAGAAATAATCCTGCTAAAATTGTGTCTTTTTGATTGCCAAAATTGGCTAAATACATTGTAATAACATTACTTTACTGTCAGAAATGATATTTCTTACATCATGTAGCAACTAGGGATGTCAGTTTCAGTTCATTTTGCTTTCCGTAGACTGACCCCAATTAACTGGCAACTCACCAGTTCATCTTTACGAAGCTGTGTGACTTTATATCTATGCCATTGAGTCTTTCAGAACGCACAAACACAACAAACACACCCGTCACCCGCCCAGCACGGTGCTGTTAAACCGGAGACACCGCAGCTACACCTTATTTTATACAGGCTATAGGTTACACACAGCTATGCTAACAATATTATCCATGCTTACTAGCTGCTAGCCACCTTGCAGGCAGGTAAAAATGGATCTGTCATGTCTCTTTGCATTTGCGGGTTGGTCCTCCTGTCAGTGTGTGAAACGCTCGGGTCGCCAAATGTGTGTTTTTAAAACGTATTTCTCCCACAAGGGTGCAAACATTTGGCACCGATTGAACTGACCTGAATAACGTGAAGTGATGAGTTCAGTCCCGAACCCCTAGTATGCAAATGAATCCGTAGACCGACACGCACAACCAATCATAATATATATTCTCGGGTTAACAGCTGACATCCCTGGTGGCAACATAAATAAGCCTGTGGCTAAATGCTACTCGCAGTGTTTACTCCCTGAAAAAATATATTAGCATGACAAAACAAAGCGAAAAACAGAACCATTCATGATTCTGATCAAACAAAAGCTTCCATGTAGTTTCCTACACTTATTTTCTGAAGACACACACACCCACATAATTACACTTCTAAACACACTTGAGAGAAGTGTTGTGCAAATTAACTGACCTCCTTTCTTAAGGCCAAGGCTGACTGATATTGACTGATAACTGTTCCTTTTACCCCGGAGGCCTCTTCCAAGCGGAGGGCCCCCTTCCTTTAGCAGAGAGGCTCCATTCCACTAATATTATGTTTTCATTAATGAGAAGGGGTTTAAACAGCGCAGTGTTTGTTTGTGTATGGGCCTGCCCGACTGGCTCTGCTTCTCAAGAAATGAAGGAGAAGGGGAGGTGGGGGTGGGGGTGGGGGGAAGGTGGGGGGGAGTGTCGGCGTCAGATGTAGCTATAGGCCTTAGCTCTTGGAAAACAATTCAGACAAGGGGAAGAGAGCGGCGGGGAGGAAAAGAGGCCGCTTCGTTGTTTAGCTTGTCTGGAAAAAAAAAAAAATGGTCTAGAGACGTAAAAACAGAGAGCACCATGAGAAAGATTTAGACGATTAAAGAGAGGCTGACAAAGAAAAATTCCCTTCCTTCGTGTCCTCAGACAACCTCCTCAATAAATATCACTACATCACAATGATATAACAGAAAGCCGTGTCTGCTTCTCCTCAGATATATGAAGCCCTGAGCCCCAACATGACAGCCGAGCAAATGAAAACAAGAGGGGCGGATTCGCTCTAGAAAACAGAAAAAGGACAACAAAGTGCGAAAGGATCTTAACGTCCGACTCACCGTTTCTCTTCTCCCTCTGATGGGTTAGGGTCCTGCTCCTTGGGCATGTGTTCCATTCACCTTAATTCCATCCAGCAGCCAATCATGAGAGACTGAGGCAAGCCCCACCCTCGGATTAACACTTGTCATTCGCCGGTCGGGAGGGGTCAGTCAGTGAAACATGACAGGGTCCCGTCCCTGAGTTCTTGGGAGGGGGGAGGGAGGGGGGTGGTGGGGGTGAAGGGGGGGGGGTGAGGGGGAGGGTGAGGGGGAGGGTGGGGAGGGTGGTTCGCCAGAAGGGAAGCGGACCCCCTCGTGAGGTTGTGTGTCGTGTGGCTCGGTGCGAAGCCGCGAGCTGCGGGATACGTCGGAGGTTCTGCGGGGGCGAATCGGATGGCCCCGGGGCCCGCGGCTGGAGGTGGGCGTCGGTCTCTCAGGGATGCGGAGAGTGAGGAGTGATCCACTCTGGAAGAAGACGAAAGAAGACACAGTCAGATTACACCGTCATCAGCAAATACTGTATGTTGATAATTAATCATTTAAGGCAAAAAAATACCAAGGAATCACTTGTTATGACTTCTTGTTCTTCTGGTTTTATTTGTCTACATGACCGAGACACTTGATCTGGTGGATTTAGATCAGGTGCAGCTCTTTATAAGTTTATGATAAAAAAAAAACACAGATGAATGCCATCACCCTGAGTTCCCCCACAGGTCAAAAGGTGAAACCCAAAACCCCGCCAGTACCCGTTGTTTCAAAACCTTTAACCGAACTGAATTTCGCCAGCGCCTCCGTCCGCAGCCTTTGTGTTGGTTTTTGCGTTGGGGCTCTTCAGAGATCACCGAGTTCATCTTAAATACATGTTCCTCCAGTTGTTCACCAAAGATATGTAGCCATAGTGACTAAATAAGAGCTTCCCTAAATGCTCCACCACATGTTGAGTCTACACTGTGTTACGCTGTCAACTCCACTAAGTCTCCTATGTTGAGCGAAGTCTCACGTTCCGTCTAACATTACATGACCCTTGATCACATGAAAACACAGGCTTTTCCTCATGCAGCCGGCGGCGCAGGGATTCCTCCGAGGCACACACACACACACACCGAGTTAAGACTTGGACGCGGCGCGGCCTGGAGGTCAGAGGAGAAACCCCCGTCACCTTCAGAGCTGTTGCTGCTCCGACCGGATAGTTCCTGGAAAGTGCTTTGGGAATGTCACCTCATGCACGGGGTTAAGTAGCTTTAAGATGAGCAGCTGAATCTGTGCGTTTGTGTGTGCGTACATGTGTAAGTAGTCAGGGGGTCTTGATCCATTAGCCCCCGTCTGCCTCCTCCGTTGTCCGAGGAAGGCTTTATTCGTTCCTTGGCTAATCCCTGGTTCAATGCCTTTCTAATCCGGAACAGTGGGATACGGCACATGAGAGCGTCCTTAAACATGACTGATATTATTGTTGCTTTTTACTGCTAATAGAGAGATTATAGGCCATATTCAAAAACAACCTTTCTGTGCTGTTAAAGCAGCTTTTCATCGCCTACCGGATGATGTTATTTTGACCTAATATCATAGCAGGAGGCGACTGTTTCAAACTCCTTCAGTGCGCTGCTGACGGCGTCTCAGAGAATAGCAATGATAACTGTAAAATAAAAAAATTAAAAAAAGTAAATGAGATAATGATTTTGATGATTAAACATCAAATTAGACCAGACATCACTTATTATATTGCTTCATGTGTATAAACGTGATTTAAAAAACCACTGAGGCGATGATTAAACTGACTCAGTACACTGTATTAATTGAGATGAAAGAGCCTATCTTTGTTTTGAGCAGTCATCCTTTCAATTTAGAAAAAAAAACAACAAAAAACTGCTTGACACTCTTAAGAAATGATAAAAAAACAGTAATTAAGAGTCAAAAATGATCTATTAGCTCGTGGCGGCGAGGATTTCTATGCACTGACTAAACACCTTTAAGAGTCTTTAATCTGCTGAACTTGTGAATAAACGGTACCACATTTGGTGTCAGAATGACTTAATTAGCATGTGTGAAAACATGCCGCCTTTACATGGCAGAGCAACTTTCACTATGTTAAAAAGCTTTTAATGGGCCAATAAATGGCAGAATATATTTATTTATGGCTCATCGCTGACGTTGTGATAAAAAAAAAAAAAAGCAAAAAAAAACATGTGGTTTCCTCAGCCAGATGTAAAGATGGTCCACAGATGAGGCTTCTATAAGATGATATAAGGAGGAGAGGTAGGAGGGGAGAGGGGGGGGCGTTCTCTTAAATCATTGTTAACCATGTTATTCATGTGATAAATAGCTGAATCATATTGGAAAAAAACAGCGTGACTTGTTTTGCTGAAACATTCATGTCAGTTCATTACCATTTCAAATGTAACATCAACATAACACCTCTGCTACTTCAACCTTTGTCCCATGCTCTGTTATGTTTCAAACGAAAACCACTCTGATCGTACCCAATTCACTTGTGCCACAAACAACATTTCTCAACCACGCACTTAAAATACACTCACACATGCGGCACGCACACAATAACAAACCGCTGCCAGCGAGCCGTACGGACAACCCGTTCATTGTTATGAAAAAAAAAAAGAAAAAGAAAAAAAAGGTCAGGCAGAGTTGACTGCCACTCTGACCCCAGCAGGAGCGACCGCGGTGTATTGGTGAATAGGAGAGTAATGACATAAGCCCCGGAGGTCTACCGCTAATGGAGTGTGCTTTATCAAAGGCCTTCTCTCTATCACATCGACTGTAGCTGCACAAGTGGCACTGGTCTCAGTGCTGTTGTTTTGTTTGTAACACAAACAATTAGTTGTTTATCACAGAGGGGACAGAGAGGACGGAGAAAGAAAAAAGGGCTACATTGTTTGATAAGTAACTGAAATGAATTCGAAGTAGCAGCAAATAAATGAACAAATGTCCCACCTCATTTGAAGAAACATTGAACTATTAGGCAGAAAAAAATATGCGTTCCTCTTATGTTCCTCTCTAAAGCCAGAGATAGCTAGTCTGTGTGGTCACAGCAGTCTCAGGTAGGCCTTCATTTCTCATTTAAAGTTTAACTAGAATCTGACCGCTCGCTTTTTGTGTAAGGAAAAATAAACTATAATGATACTGCAACTGTGTATGAGGGGTCAAACAGTTTTTTATTACTAACTGGAGCGACTCATTGCCCTGGAGAGTGTATGAATGTTGATACAAGATGCCTTTTCCCAACAAGCACACGTAACATTGTTTATGTTTAGTCGGTGATTTAAGAGCTTACGGGAAGCTAAACTAGCCTAGTTTACTAACACTTGTCATTGCTTTTTGTTCGGATTATTTCAAAACCTGCACACTCTTGAAGTTGAACTGAAATCTGAACACTCTTTTTGTGTATGTAAATATAAACTATCGTGATTTCTCCACAAGCAGTTGATTTATCCTTTTACAGCTAAAGGGAAGGCTAGGCTAAGCTAACTACTTCCTGCTCGGGAAGTAGAAGCTAGTTAGCCTAGCTTCCTGAAGTTAGCAATGATTCCCACTAGGTGTTACTTTTTATTTTAGTACTTGCTGAGTCATTAGCAGATCCTGCACACATACTGGACATACTCAAGACAGTTAGCCTAGCTGGATAATCGCCAAAAAAGCCAAAACAAACAACACGGATGTACATTATACACTGTTTTCTTAGCAGAAATTCTTTTCTATTTAAGTTTAAAGGCAAAAACCACCTTTTGCAACACATATTGAATTTTAGGACACTTTATTTTTTTCCCATGGATAACATAGAAAATATTAAACATAACATTTCGTGAGCATATTTCTCTCCCTCTCAGCAGACCTTAAGTCGCCTTCCTTCGTCATCACTACACAGTCCTTGTATGACCTCTTTCGCCCTTGGTCCTACCCAGGAAGTGGTGTTTATATTAATATGCCCTATATTCAAGAGCAGGGCATGAAAAATACAGTTTGTCAAGTGGTCCAGAGCCTGAAAAAAAGAGTAAACAATATACAGAACCCGGAGGAAAGAGAGCAGATAAGGAGAGCAAAAGAGATCAAGTGAAATTGAGATAATATAAACTTTCTGGAGCTGGGACATGTAGGTAAAGTTCATGAAAGGTAAAACAAAAGTACTTGATTTAGGTCTTTTTTTGGCACGAAGACAAAATAAACCCACTTATCAGAGTTAGAAGACAAATAACAGGAAGAGACCAGGGCGTGTCGACAGGCATTTAGGGCTTTCAGCTGTTTTTGAGCGAGTATGTACATAAAGTAACAGTCTAAAAAGTTTGGACACACCTCCCCATTCACTTTTGAATGGGTACTGTGTATAGATAAATGTCTGGGATTGTACACTTATCAGTTTCAGGTTTATTTTCATAACTATTTATGGCCTGTGCACATAAATGAGCTGTTAAGAATGTGAATATCCAGCTCATTGTGCACATCATGCTGCGATTGTATTGGGGGGGGGGAAATCATGTGTAATAATATATGATAGATGATCAATGGCTTTAGTGTTAAAAATGGCAGCCAAGTTAAAAGGATACTCCAGTTGTTTTTAAGATTTGTTTTTGGGCATTAAAGTAGAGAAGCAGACAGGACATGTGGGAAGCGGTGGATGATGTGCAACAAAGTTCCCTGACTGGATTCAAGCCCGGCATGTGTCGCACCGAAATTAATCTACTGAGCGTCGGATACTCTCTCTTTTGGCTTCAAAGGCGTCTCTAAAACAGTTACAGTCTCCTCATTGTCGAGGGAAGGCAGCCATGGTTTGATGATGGAAAAAGTATTAAAACGTCCATAGTACCTTCTCATAACCGCTCCTGCGGCACAATCCGTTCCACTGTTGTCCGTCCCACACTCACAGCGTTCTGCCAAAACATTGGCTAGTTCCAGCAAAGCTTTAAAGCTTTGAGGATGGCAACAGTACCAGATAGAAGCAGTGTTTCACATCCAGCAGTGGCCCCTTTTAGCCGTGTTTTGACGCAACCGTGAGATTAAACCGGCTCCACATTAGGATTGAATCCAAAATGTCAAGAACGCATTCAGAAAAATTTAAATTTCTGCTCTGCTTATCCGCTCCTAAACACGATAACCTTTTTTATTATTGCAAACAAAGGTTACATATCTGCAGGGACGTGACTATCTGTTGTGATCTGTCTATGTCACGCATCAACGCTACAGCGCTTCAATTTGTATAGATATCACACCAGCAGTGAAAGATGGATCATGGTAAATGCTCAAAAACGTGGCTTCACTTTTTTAAAGAAAACGACAAAGTGCACGTGGGAAGCTAATTCAGTCAAGTCAGGTTGCACATCAAATTTGACCAAATATTTAAGGCAGCATCTAAAAGAACGTCCAGAGTTTGGATGTCTTGCGTTCTCCTAGACCGAGTGTGTCATCAGCCAGTGATAGCACCTTGCTAGCACCTCCAGTGGAGCCAGGGATACCTAGCCGCGACACACCATGTATGTATGCACTGTGTTCATGTTGCCATTAAGCTGTTGCTCTTCTTTTTTGGAGGTTCTTGTAGTTCAGCAACATACAGGAACTCCTCAGCTGCATTCAGACTGAAAACAGTGACACAGGGGTTTGTTGTTTAAAGTGACAATGAAACAGAATCCGGCGAGTCTGCACAGATTATTGCGTTTTAAAGGCTGATCAGAAAAAACACCGCACAGCAGTTTGTAATAATCACTGGATTTTACAACTCCAGAACGTTATCACGCTGCAACCTTGTTTACTAGCGCGCGCACATGTGGAACGCGTTTGTGTCCGCGGAACCCCCCGAAAAAAAGTATGTACGCAACCACGTACGCATCTGCGTGCAAGACCACAGCTGTCGACGGAGAAAAGGAGAGCATGAGTTGGCCTCTGCAGTGACAGCACACTATGTCACTGTAGAGGGAGAGACGAGACTGAAAGCGCTTTTAACAAAAGCAGAATGTTCAGTCAAATTATATTAACGAGACAATAAAAGGGAAAGGGAATTGGAATTGAAACAGGGAAACGAACTGTTGTACGTGTGTTACTGTTTTATCTAGATCGTGATGAAATGTTCCTGTCTTTTACTGCAATTCTGCGACATCAGCGGATTTATCAGCTGCGGTTAAGTCATCGGTTACGTCGGTTAAGGAAGTTCAGGAATTATATTTGTAAAGAGGAAGACGGAGAAATTAAAATTCGTTGAAGACAGGACGAGACATGTCATCTCGGGGTCAGTTGGGCAGGATGCGCTCGGGGACAGGAGAACTGAAAGCAGACATGATGATATCTATAAGTCTGTATTTTGATAGATTAAGGAATGAACTGGTGTATCAAAACCCTTTTTTCCATCCTGTGTGTTGCGCTGCGAAACGCTCCTTCTCCTTCTCGTACAAGAAAATAAACAGATAGATGGATGTAGTACGTACTGCACAGAGGGACTATTAAAGGCAATGCTCATGTACAGCACATTGGATCTTGTAGAAATGTATTCTCCCTCTTAAAATATTCACACACCCAATTAATATCCCAAATTTGATTCAGCTATATTTAATATCGACTCGAACAAAGACAAATAACGCCCCGGGGCCACGGCCTTCAAGGCAAATTATCTACAATATTTATAGAAGTGCACGGATTCTGTATTTTCTGATGCGCAGGACGACGTCTGAAAAGGACAGAAGATAGAATGACGGACGCAGGAAGTTGCAGTCGCTGAGCGTGAATGAAATTAGTCTGCAATAGTACGTTGATTTGAAGAGTATGACATTTGGTGAAAATGAATCCCAGCCGTTCTCAGATATTTTAGAATATATCACCATTGTTGCTCACTCTCTCTCACACACACACATATACACACAAACACACCACTACCACTCACATGGCTCAGCCACATGCACCTTGGTTCCTCTTCCCTCCAGTACACCCTCCAAATTTTAATTGGGCCTGCGAAAACTGGCATTCTCCCTCGAGCGGGGCTCACCTTTAATTGCACGCTCTGAAATACAGACTTAAAAATGCATCAAAAGAATAACTAGTGAACGCATGTTGATGCCTGGAGAAGCTCGGAAATTAATTAAACATGACCTACTCTCTTTATCCTCGATTCCAGGCCAAAGAGATCGATGTCCCTCTGTTCTTCAAGAAAAGAGGGGTGGAAAAAAGAAAATAAATAAAAAAATGTAAAAAAAAAAAAAAGAGGTGGATGAATTCTTTGGTTCAAAAGCAGGGTGGTGTGAAATGTAGCTCTACACCAGGAAGAAATCATTAAGTTCAAAGATGTTTGGGTTGTGTTTTGATAGAGATAAATAGACTTGAAATGATTATTGAAGAGTGTTGCACGGTTGTACGGACACTAGAAAGGTATCGCATTACCCAGCCTGCACCACGTTTTATTAGTAGCGGTGCTTTAAGAATGTTTTAATAAGAGTCGATGTGTGACAGCGGGGCAGTGCAGCGCTCTGCTTCCACTCCCTGCAGGCATACTGGGTGTGCCAACCGTCTTTCTTTCTTTTTTTTTTTTTCACTCTCTCATATTCATGCTGCAGCTTTCATGGCAGCAGAACGAGAGAGGCATGACTGGAAGTACGAGCGCTGCTGCTGCCGACGGTCTACGGCTCGTTGCCAAAAAAGCAGACGCGCTGAGTGAAATATGGCGTTATTTTTTGCTTACACAGCCGACAGTCGGGGCGGGGGGACCCGCGGACGCCACAAAGCCCTGTCCTGTATGGGATGTTTCAAACCCACGCAGACCAAAGGAGCCAACACCACACGACTTAGCGAAGCAGTGATAGATAACGTTATCCCGTGCCCTCGAATGTGACTGGTTTATTTTGTGAGAAGCAAACTGTTTTTCACCATCAGAGGTGTGACGAGGCAATTAAGGGCAAAGGTGATGGCTTTAGCTTTTTAGCTAATTTGTGTTTGTTCCAATGTGGCAAACATCATTGGAAGGATTTTTGTGTGTGAAAACTAAACCTTAATAATAATGATGAAGATTATAAAATCCTAAATTATTAGGCTGAAACCACCTTAAGACACCATATACATAAAATACACACACTTAACCCCCAACTGGAGCTGCTCACTGAGGTTTCTAAGTGTGAATTACCAGAAAAAAGAGAGCGTTCTCCCTTCCTGGATAAATTAGTATTCTGTGATTCAGTCATTCAGTCCACCTGTCCTCCTAAACCTCCCGTCTAGACGTTGGGACCGTGTACTGTTATGCATTCTTGATCTTTTCCGTCTGCAGTCTGCTCTCCGCTTCTAAAAATCATGTGTTTGTTAAGAGAGACAGCAAACGACACAGAGAGAAAGTGTGCCAGAGCTCGACAACGGTCGTCTTAAAAAGCAAGATAAACACGAGTGAAATGACACTTTATTTGCTTTTAATCGTCTCGGCGCCGTGAGAGGAGAGAAGAGGATTCTCGCCGCTCCGGAGACGGACGAGAGGCTCTTTGGCGTTATCTCATTTTCACCCTCCGCACGTCTCCCTTCAAATCTCATTCCGTTTAAAAGTCACACATCTGAAAAAAAAAAGCTGCAATTTGATTCACTTCTCTTCGACCAATTATCTGAATCATCAACTTTTAAGGGGAAGCGGCCTGATCCACCTGTTAATGCCTCTACACGTGTCGTTTCCTTATTATACATCAAAAACGGGATCCTTACATATAAACTCTCCCTTTCCTCCGTGTATGTAAAAGGATTAGGGCGCAGCGGGTGGAAGATAATGGTGCAAACACTGCACCACGGCTGCAGTGAGCTAATTTCACCCCACCCTTAAGCTCCCCGGAGGTGAGCGCTTGTCAAAATGCGCTCTATGACAACAGACGTGAGGTCAGTTGCTCTCGATTCCCCCGAAGGTGGGCCGGAGCAATTAGTGGTTAAGTAACGGTAGCAGGGGAAGGGCCGAGTTGTTGACGTGGTGCACGCAGTTTGATCGTGGAGGAAATGGAGGTGGAGAGGAGGGGTGGGGGAGGAGGAGGAGGAGGAGGGTGTTACTGGCCCAGGGTCGCGACTCGCAAGCAGTCAAAGGCAAAGAGATCATGTTTCATGCTATGTCTCTGCCCGCTCCCTCACCCAGCTAATTACTGTCAAGGGATTATTAATAGGTGCTAATGGATCACAGCAAATTGACTTAATGCTATCTGTATGGCCGTTTTTTTTTTTTAAATATAAATGTCACCTTGTGGCTTTGAGCACAAAAACACGCCTAAACGTCTAAATGCCCACAATGTTAATGTTCAACTCACGTTACGTGTGCACGAGTGGTGATTTGGGGGTTTCCATGCTTGTCATTTAAAGGGATGAAAACCCAAAACTACTGACTACTGCCGGAGCCGTTCAGTGGATACGGGCGGGAGCGAAAACACCTGACAAAAGGGAAGTGGCTCTGGAAAAAACGTCATGAAACCGTTTGAACGTTGACCTACTTTGACACCGAGCTTCCAGGCTGTGATTAGCGCCGCTCTGTTCATCTGTTCACGTATTCAACATCCCCAAACATGACGAAAAAACAATGGATCCTTTTAAAATAGTGCTCTTTATTCGCCTGCTATGTAAGAGCAGAGTGTTTGTTACTACAACGCTTTTCAAAGACCCCCTGTCTCACCGTGCATCTATAAACCTTCCTATAGTACAAACACTGGATCCCTCAGTGTTGCCTCGTTGGAAATGGGAACACGGTGTCCTACCCTGACTCTGCTGGTAGCACTATGTTTCATATGTGTGTGTGTGTGTGTGTGTGTGCCAGTCAAGGACATATAGGACACACCGGGGTGGATACCATGCTAAAGCGGAATGCAGCGTAAAAAACGGGGTCACGTGGCAGCACGCTACAAATTTTTGTATATTTTTGTCACCGTTGCTGTTTTTCTTCTTCTTCTTCTTCTTCTTTTTCCAACAACACCCCTACACCGCTCCGTCTGTACCCAAATTTCTTTCCTCATCTCCTTTATCTTTCTTTCAACCCCGTGTTTTCGCTCTCTTTCTCTGCAGATTATTCTCTCACCACACGGTACGTCACCGCTCCTCAGGCTGTCTTCACCTTCCTCTTATCAACTCGGGTTGTCCGCGTGTCTAAACTAAAACTAATGATGATAATAAGGCTCGTAAAACAAAAATCTCTGTGGCAACTCTGCTCTTTTTTTTTTTTTTGCTCGCAGTATAACACTATGCCAAAACTGTTAGCGCTATATCAACATCAAAGCCCCAGAGGCGGACAGCAGAGATGAGGACACTGGAAGAGAAAAGCACGTACAGAAGCGCCTGAAGAAAGCTCGTCGATGTGTATAGACAAGCATAACCGGTTCACACACAAACGCACAGACTAGAGCTCGTTTGAAACCATTGTTTACCCAGAAGAGGTTGTCTGAATAACACTGACACCCAGTAGCTGCCCACTACCGACCACAGTTTTCCCCAACGCCGGCCACAGAGAAAAACCACCGGCAGAGTTACGGGTCAACTGCTTTGCTCAGCGGCACCTCAGCTGTCTGAAGTCAAAAAAGTAGTAGTTGTGAAGGCCGGTGGCACGGACGGGGCAGAGCGGGCTGGGTGCCTGGCACCGGGACCCCCCCCCCCCACCGCCGAGCCATTTACACACAAGACATCTGCGGGGACTTGCAGGGTTTCGGCTAAGTCGCTATAACGACGCCGACGGCCTCAACTTCCTCCCCTTCAGCATCACAAAGTCGCTCATTCTTAGCGTTTTATCGTGGCGTCACGGCGGACAACGTGCGAACGTTAACTAGTCACATCACGACAGGCTGATATGTAAACAAAACAGGTGTTCAGTGTGTTTTGTGTCGCCCCATACGTGGCTTATCTTCTTCTTTTGTGCACATTTTGACATCTGTTTTATGAATAGAGTCATTATTCAGCGTTTAAAACATCCAAAAGACTCCAAACTCAAAAATATTTATGGTAATATATGTATATATATATTTCACATTTGAGAAGCTGGAACCAGCAGATGCCATTTTTGCTTGATTAACGACTGAAACCATTGTGGTTCTTGATGGTGAACCAAGTAAAAAGTAAGTCATTGTTTTTAAATGGTTTATATACAGCGCAGACCGAAGGCGGTGAGAATAATACTCACGGACGTTCTGTGACAGGTTTGTGTAATTGTTAAGTCAACATAAAATGGTACATTTCGGGCTAAATGAGGCAATGTATACTTGACCTATGTACATGGAAAAAGATAAAAAACAACACACACATGTGGCTGCTTATAAAGGAGTGGATGTGAGCCAGGGGCCAAAGATCAAAGTACATCTATAGATAATGTGTTGTACTGGGCAAAAACAGAAAGAAAGAAAAAAAAACAAAAAAAACAACAACCAATCTGTCCTTTCTCTCTTCCACATCCACTTTTCTCCTCTCTCTCTCTCTCTCTCTCTCTCTCTCTCTCTACCTCTCTCATCCCTCCTCTTCCCACCCTCCTTTGGCAAGGACAAGCCAAGGTGCTGCCAAGAATGTGACTGCGTTTGGAAAGCAAATCCAACTCACTTCTGTTTTTTTCACTTTCTCTCTTTTCCTCCACTTGCAATTTTGCTTTTTTTTTCTTTCTTTTTTTTTTATTCTTAAGGTAGGCCTGCGAGCAGAGACCCAGACACCTCCGAAAGGTTTTTTTTTTTCTTTAAGAGGGATCAAACTATCTGCAGAACTTTGCTTTTTTTTTTTTTTTTTTTTTCAGCTCGGTATTCAACCTCAGCTAACCCCCTCTCCTCTTTCCACACACATTCATCTGTTTCTCCTGCCTCGCATGTCCCCAGCAGTCCACCTTAAAAAAACTTTAAAAAAAAAACTGCACTCTGAGTCAAACAGTTGGACTCTCTGTATGTATGTGTGCTCTTCCCGATTGTTTTCTCGGAGATGTCCTCTTCCGCCCACACTTGTTAATTTCCTCGCAGCTAATGGAAGTGTCTAATTGTAACAAGGCAACACGGCGATGAAGGGAGATCGTTTACTGATTGTTTTGGAGGTTAAAGGGTCGCACGGTTTTGCAGGTGGGGGGGGGGGGGGGGGGGGGGGGGGGGGGCTTAATAAAACAGGGTGTGTACAGTTTCAATACATCATCTGACAGTTTATGTGTGAAACCGTCTGTCTATAAACCTGTTTAACGATACTAAAGCAGCGATTTCAAAAAAAAAAAAAAAAAATTAAAAGTCATAAATCGTGTTGCTTCGGTGTGTGTGAATTCCCGTACGGGTACAAATGTTCGGGAGGCAGCTGTCACGCCAAAGTTCATTCTGAGAAAGAGCGAGAGAAAAGTGTGAGTGTGTGGTGTACGTGTGTGTCAGCATGCGCAGGTGGTATAATTAGATGCGGTAGCCGAGCAGGGAATTCCATTTTCTGTGTTAGTGTGTGTGTGTGTGTGTGTGTGTGTGTGCGTTACTTTATGTATATGTGTGTGTTAGTGTATACATGAGTGTGTATTCGGCATTAGGCAGATTGAGCTGGCAATTCTAACACAGCAGGCCTGAGTGGAGAGAGAGAGTGTGTGTGTGTGTGTGTGTGTGATGTGTCTGGGCATGGAGCCTAACCTGCAGCACTACTTTGTGTGTGTGTGTGTGTGTGTGTGTGTGTGCGAGCATGCAAACACACACACACACACACACACACACACACACACACACTTCACGTGACTGCACGGGTAACTTTGTCCAACTGTGCCAACAATCTGGGCAATCACCGTGCGCTGCCTTCCCTCCCGTTTTTTCCTCTCGCTGCATCTCTGCGCCGCACTCACACAGGTGCTGTTGCCATGCCAACAGCCCGGGGAGGAGATTAGTGATGGCGCAATTGGGAAACCCCCTCCTCCCAGCCCCCCCTTCCCGAATGGCCACAGCTCGGACATGCTTATCAAAAAATATTAAAAACAGTCAAGTGATTTTTCCTAGTGAATGGGTAAGAAAAAAAGATGGCACGCTCTTGTTTTCTTCATGACAAACATCAGTGGAAAAAACTTCACACTAGTGCAGAGACTCACTCTCTCTATGAGCAAAACTTCAACATGCAATAAAGGAAAAAAACCTAAAGACTTTGAAAATATATGGGCTTCTTTTTTTTTTTTTATAGCGTATAAAAAGGGAATAAATACATCAACCTACATAAAAGCACATTCAGAAACACACACATGGACTCACATACAGATACTCATCTCCCAAAGAAAGAGATTGTGAAACAACAGCAATTGTGTGCATGTGTGTGTGTGTTTGAGTGTGTGCGAGCCTGGCAGCGAGTAGCACGTGTGTGTGTGTGAGTGTGTATGCCTATGTGTGTATCGTGCGCCCAGTTCCTTTTGAGTTTACAAACAGGGCCGGGATCCAGGCACCAGCCGCAGCTCAAATAAAACAAACCAGACTCGCGTCAGGCGTATAAACATGGGCACAAATAAAAATCATATAAATAAATATGTGCAAATTTATCAAGCAAAACAGCGCGGGCCTCGACGAATCGGGGGTGCGGGGTTTATGTTTTGAGGGGGTGAGGGGGGTGGGGGGGGGCGGTCTGAGCTCGGCGGGGAGAGAAACATTAGGATGTTGCCCGCAGCTCGTCTGGTTTCTTTACTGAAGCTGCTCTGTTTATGTCTCGAGGTCTGTATTAGCTGTTGACTGCAGGCTTCAGCCAAGAAAAACCACGCGACGCTGGACGTCGGTGCAGGGGGGAGGGAGAGGAGGGGGTGTGGCTTCGACGCTGGCTACAGGTTGAGGGTCCTGGGTGGCTCCATGCAGCAGGTACGCAGGCAGGTCTACGAGCTACAGAAGCCTCATAATTAAGTCAGGAAGCATGATTCTTTGCGTACAGGCACGAATACACCCGACGGGCGAGAGAAAAACCGGCGAGTTATCCTTTGAACTTTAAGATGACCTTTCTATTTTATGCTGTTTAGTTTAGCACTCAGTGTGAAGCAACATCATCAGCTGTCCTGTCCTAGTTACAGCAGGTCCAGTGGGCCTGCGAGACACTATACAGTATGTACCCAAGCTGCAAGAAGTTTGCCACGTGTCTCCCCCATGCATGCGTGACGCTAACTGGTGCTCCCTGTATAAAATGACACCCAGTAACAACACTGAGGCCATTCTGACCATATTTGAGATCTTATACCCGGCAAGCAGCTCGCTCCCGAAGAGGAGAGAGCCGTGCACCTGCTCTCTGTGATCACCGGAGGAACACAACACGCACTGTCGACTGGAACCCCTGCCAACCTGGAACCATCTCCGCGGGGGGTCACCGGCACCGGGATGGGAAGGTCAACCAAACCGCTATCAGTGACATGCGAGGTGTTCTGTCCGACCACAACTTCTCCTACATGACGTCGCCCCCCCCCGTCAGATATTCGAGTTCATAAACCTGCCAGCGCTCCCTTCATAACTCGCACACTGAAATAATAAAAAACTGAATTGTGTCCTGATGCTTTTGTTAATTAATCTCTGATTTTTTTTTTTTTTTTTAAAACATTCCTTCTGCACAGCATCACAATGAGTAGCTAACCAAACCCTGACTCCACTGTGCGCTCATGGCAATGAAATATGTCAACATGTTGCGTTTAGCGAAGGGGAAAAAAATACATAATTCACATAAAAAAAATAATTTTTTCAAGATACAAACTTAGATTCTTCTTCACAGGGATCACATGATTACCTTAGAGAATCAGCTTCGGGCACTATCACTGTATTATGGTGCACTACAGTGCTCAGAAATCCTGACTTTCAATACTGTCAAAAAATATATTTCTATTAAAATGACGCAGACACGCTCGAGTAACGAGATGCATGTGTGGTGCTGAACACGAGAGCCACCTGAGCTCGGGTCGGGTCGAGATCCGACGGTGCAGGTGAGCTAACCTGAAGCCGTGTTGCACTATTTGCTATGAGAAAAGTTGTAGTAGTGAAAGAACAGGTCAGTTTGACGTGTAGCCGACCACATCGGATATCAGAAGTGTTTACAGTTATTCTATTTGGCAGCACTGGGAGGTGGAGCCAATCAGTTCTGGGAGTGTTTTTAACTGTACATATGCTGTCATATACCTTATTGAGAAGAAATAAAGATATGAACCAATACATATCATCTAAGCCTATCTTTTACAGTATAATACCTAGATGTAAGTACATAAGTCTTTAAGACACAGATGTTCACAAACCTGCACACACACACACACACACACACACACACACACACACACACACACACACCACACCCCATGTCAACCTTCTCTACCCCCTCAAGCCTTTCCATTCATCTCCACATCTCAGCCACCTCTGTAATGAGCAATAAAACACATACTGTAAAGAGACCACAGACACACACACATTCACAAAGGACCAACATGGTCATTTCTTACATGTCCACCCCCCCACCTCTTCCCTCCTTCATGATCCCTCCCACCCAGGGGTGTGATAAAGCCGACAAGGCCTGGTGAGGCCCCTGGGCGCCCCACAGCCATAACTACACCCACTCACACTATAATCTCAATCTTTTTCCTGACTGGATCCAGCAGAATCTATGAAAGATGAGAAGGTGGTGAGGGAGGTGAGGGAGGAGGGGGAACTCGGCGGGGCCCAAAAGGCGGAGCCAACAGGCTGGAAGGTGATTTTCTTGGCAGAGACTCAGGTTGGGGTACTGAGGGCCAGGGGCCCCCGATTCCCACCAGCTCCCTGCGAGTGCCTGTGTGGTCCTGGATCTGATTAGTGCCAAGCCCTCCTCATACACAGCAGACACCCACACACAAGGTACAGATGCCCACATGTGCGCCAGTAACACAGGCTAGCACTTACACAAACTTACATTTTACACACACACACACACACACACACACGCACAATCAGTCGGTGTACACGTGCAGTACACATGCGTGTCCAAAAGTGCAAACACACTCCTCACTGTTCAGAGATTCGATTGTTTTTTGAACAGTGTCAGAACAGATTAAAGGAACAGGCAGTTTACAGTTTTTTGGACTCATAAACTCAAGACGGTGATAAGAAACAGAACAAAGTGAAGTGAGGAGGGGAAAGAGAGCGAGAGAAGCAGTGGAAGAATGTGATGAGAGCCAAAACTGTCAGAGCACAGAGTTTGGACTTTTCATTGCAAACATCCCTGAGGAATAAAAATGAAACTGTTGCTCAATCATTTTATCTTTTCCATGTATTCTCCCTGTTTTTCTTTTCACGGATGTTCCACGCACACACACACACACACACACACACACTAGAGCTGGGTATTGATTTGGATTGTGTGATTCGATTCAGTATTGATTCGGTTGCGATACCCAATTTTGCTCGGATATGAAAAAGATTCTCAGAGATAAATCGAACAAGGAACCTTCTATCTAATGTTTAAATTAAGAATCGACCCCGAACATGAACACAATACAGCAGTCAACAGGTCTTCAGGTGGAGCGCTTTCCCGCCACCTTCCGACGAGATCTGCCACGGCGGGAATATCACCGGCCGGCTTTCGTCGGACGCGGTGGGAGCCGCTCCGTGCTGATGGAACCACCGAGCCTGAAGGCAGATGTCTGGATTCATTTTCGGGTTTTAAAATCCATGAGAAAAGGCAATTATTAAAAGATCGAGCTCGGGTTTTATGAATTGTTATCGAAAAAAATGTAAATGAAGATAAATTTGAATCGGAAAATTGATTTTTTAAACGCCCTAACATACACACACACGCTCTCTCTCACTCTCTCTCTCTCTCTCTCACACACACACACGGATTGGGAATCAGCCCTATGTGCATGAGAAAGATGTTTTTCTGCAGCGTGTGTTATGAGTTCATCCGGAGTAAATTTGCCACCTGTGTGTATTTGCCTAAAGAACTCCGGGAAAATTGTGTCCATGTGGTAGTTTGCACATAACACGTCCATAGATAGTGTATGTGAATGTGTGTTAGCGATTAAAAGAAGTCTGAGGTTGGATGTCAGTTTTCATTTTGCGCCACTTGAGCGTGTCTTTGAATCGGAGCGATCCTTTGTCAGTATTACACTTTAAAGTCATGGTGGAAAGCCAGAAAAAAGAGTGAGAGGAGCTCTAGGATGTGCTCAGACAGGCTCCACCTGTCTTACAAACGCCCCCAGGACTGAGCGTACGTGCATATCTGTGTGTGCTGATGATTTATTATCTGACAGCGCCGTCGATATTTCCTTTTAACTAACAGATCGTGATGCCTAATAACTTTATTTCCATGTGCTTCCTTATGCAAGACCCCGACGTTCACGCGCCCTATTCTGACACACGGACAGAAACGTTCACTCACTCACACTCACTCACACACACACTTAGAGGAAGAGGCGAGCCGTAGAGAATCCAACACTTGCTTCCCCCCCCCCCCCTTGTTTTCGAATTCACACCCGTTACCGCAACGGCCATGTGACGCCATTAATTCCTGCCACCTATTATTTTACAAATTGCAGATGCACGCGCTCGTGGATGAGATGAGATAAGCTGCATGTGGCGGAGGTTGAAGAGAGCGAGCCACGCTGCATCCTTAGACGAAGGAGGGGAAGGGGAAGGGGAGGGAGGGCGGGGAGGGGAGGAGGGGGGGGGCAGAGAGCGGGGCGAGCTGTCAGCAGCCCGTCACAGCCACCTCCGCTTTGTGTTTCTGCCTTGGTGGGTTGGAATCTGTGTAATGATTGGTTAGGCTCTATGAAATAAGTGTTGGAGCGATACGACAGGATATCTGTGGTCGGTACAGTATATGTGTGTGTGTGTGTGTGATCACTCTATATCCACATTAGAGTTCGTAGAATTCATATGCATGTGCATAAATTGTGCTGCATGTTCGTGTTTGATATGCAGTGTTGGATTTTTAAAGAGGAACGCGTCTTGTACATTTACAAGTCTGTCTTTATATTCTGGGGCTCGGCTCGAATATCTTTACATGATTTACAGTTTAACTCCTTATTTATCTTATATCAGTCCTTTACGCATCCCTTCAGCTCAGCCTCCTCCTCATGAGCCCGCTCTCTTCTGATTGGTTCGTTTCCAGAAGCTGCATCTCCGCAGACTTCCAGGTGGACTTGTGCAGTAGTAACAGTGGGATTTCACTTGTTCTTAGCTTGAAACTTCTCAAATGCATCCCTGCATGTTCGAGCAACGAGTCCCGTCCAACACTAACATGGACACAAGCAATCTGACATCACTGTGAGGAAGAAGTAGAGATAACATTGCAAACAAAGCACTCAGGGCAGGTTGCAGCCCTGGCTTTTGACTTGCAGGGAGCATTTTACATACTGTACGTTCACCTCACGTCTTGTGACTCGGACCATGTTTGACATCCGACATCATAACAGTGTAGAAATCACAGAAACACACAGAAAGCGTCTCTTTTAAGCTAACCGTACACACATAAGCGTCTGTGTGAGAACATTCGCCTTTGTTAAGTTTTCTTCTCGCGTGTCCTTGAAGTGGATGCAGACAAACACTTTGACTGTGATTCAGCTTTTAACATCTTCACATTTAACAAGTCCACCAAAGACTTTTCACCTGGTGTTTCTCTTCTTTTGAGGGCAAAAAAAAAAAACAAAAAAAAATGAAAATACCCAAAAACCTTTGAAGACTTTGACTTTGAAGGCTTAAATGAGGCAGCGGCTTTTTGTGTGAGTTTACTTGTATGATCAGACTGCGGGATTACTGAGCAGCTACGATGTGAACGTGAGCGGACGTTCTGCAGCTATGATAAAAGTAATAACAATAATAATCCGTCTTTGCTTTCCTTTCTTTCCTCCCTTGCTTGACTCACCTTTAAAAGGCGATACGGTTGGAAATCATGACCGTATCATATCGATCACGATATGAAAAAGCACTTTGCTTCGCTGTTATGCATTACCAGACCGAACTCATGAGACCAAAACTTTAATAACTTGTTTTTTTTTTTTTTTTAATCAGACATTTGCGGAGCAATAAGACGATAAGATCACAGCATCACGATTCCACTGAAAGTCAAAATTTGAATTTATGAACAAAAAGGCAAAAAAAAAAAAAAAAAAAAAAAAGTAAGTAAATCTGGATGAAATTAATTAAATACAAATTAACACTGCCTGGAGATAAATTATAATGGTATGACAATATGCAAATAAGGCCAATCTTAGATTTGAATATTAACTCATCTGTACGCTGGATGAAAAGCCTCTCGGACAAATGGAACATGATGTGCACTTAGTTCTTGTCTGAGCAGTTATGGCCCTGGAGGCAAAGCCGGCGCTGCATACAGTATGTGCTGCTCAAAGGGGTGGGGGTGGGGGTGGGGGGGCAAGAATGAGGATGAACTATAGCGGGACAGTCCTGTTCGACCAGATACGGAACAGCCGTTATGGAACACAGATGGCCGCGAGACTCCTTCACACTTGACGGAATCTGTGTTCAAAATAGCGCCACATCCACATAGGATACACACAACAACATAGCTTGAAACGTTCCTGTCATACATGCATACATTGGAGTCATGCAGGTGACAACATACGTGTGCACACATTAAGACAAACAGAAAACACGCCCACGCATACACACGGGAGGAGGGTGGAAAGGTCAGAGGGGCGCAGTGCACTCCAGTTCACCCGCCGCGGGCTGTTTAAGGCCGCCCGTAAGAATCGAGCGCAAACCGACATGCACGCACACTCTCGCTTTCCTCGCTCATAAGGAAGAACTGCACGGCATCAATTCGGCCCACTGACCCGACCCTCCCCTCCCTCCCCTCCCTCCCCCCCACCCCCCATCTCTGACCCAACGCGCTGCTCTGAATCAAAGGGAAAGGAAGAGACAAAAGGAGGACGGCGGAGGAGACGAGAGGGGCGCTGCGGGAGGAGACAAACAAAAGAAGTCTGAGGACGGGGACGGAGATAGGAGGGCTGCATGCTTGACTTCACACCATGATCTGTACGTTTGATTTACAGAATATGAGAGTGCATGCAGGCTCACATGCACACACACACACACACACACATGCACACACACACACACACATGCACAATAGGGAAAGGAATGCCATCTGTCACAACATTCCAGGAACACAACTGTCTGGATTAACAGGTGCAAATCATAATTCATCCACACATCTTCATTTTTTTTTTTTTTTTTTCATAATTTGTTCACCTTTTTCTCTGTGAATTCTCTTGTACGTTTTTTTTCATGATTTCTGTAAAATGCAGAAGTTTTGATGTTGTTCATTATTCACTGGAATCTACCTTTACTGTACCTCAGAGGAAAAAGGTTTTGAAATGTTAAAGGGGGGGAAGTGATGTTTGGAATTTGAAGGCCAGGTCATAAAAACTGAAGAGGGGAAAAAGAAAAACACACCAATATCACTTCCTTTCCTTCATGTGACTGCCTTTTTTTTTTTTTTTTTTTTTTTGCTGAATCATCACTGCCATAGATGTCTGCTGCATCTGGAGAGAGCGGGCGCTGTAGGACCACCATGTAAAAGAATCCAAAAAAATAAATAAATAAATAATAATGGGACACATGGGAGGGAACATAACCAGCTACTGCTGAAACTAAAGCAATAAAATGAGTCTGTGGTTGCAGCTTATCCAATGTGATGATGGTTTTTTTCTTTGTTTGTTGTCAGTCACTTGAAAAATGATTCGACTGATTAATGGGTCGCAGTCACACTTCTTTTAGTGGATCGGTTTCATTGCCGCTATCTGAAACAGAGCTGGAGTCGACTGATTGATTAGTCGAGCGACAGGAAATCAAACAGCTGTCTTTGATAATCCATGAATTGTTTTTAAGAAAAGAAAAAAAAAATTCTCAAATGTGAATATTTTCTGGTTTATTTAGTCTCGGTTGGGACAAAAGGAGACACCGTCTTGGGGTTTTGGGAAACATTTCTAGACATTTTTCACAATTTTCTCACATTTCACAGCCTCGACGACAAATCAATTAATTGCGAAAATCATCAGCAGATCAGCTGATAATGGGAGCAATCATTAGTTTGCAGCCCTAATCTCCAGGAGTTGACGCCACAGCGCTTAAACTGAGGCCATGAGAACAACTTTATTTTGGAAGACCGGGACGGTATGAAAGCAGTGACACATTCCTTTCCAAACGGGACCCCCGTGAGAATACTAAAACATACATTCTCAACTAAATCTGTGTCCACGCTTGTATTGGTTTGTTTTCATTTGACCTATATTTAACCACGTCCATCTCTTACTGGTTCCCCCGGGCCAAAAAAATGCCAGCGTCGTGACATCATGACACAGACCCCGACACGGGAGCGACATTCTCAGAGGTAAGACGAATAAGCGGCAGCACACAAAACGCATTACAAACATACCGAAAGCGGATTCCCGAGAAGGTTTTACCCAAAGATAGCGATGCAGAATGTGGAGCATTCAGGTGGCTGGAATCCTGCCACCGTGTACGCGGCTGCTATTGTCGAAAACCCGCTCCCTCCATTTATCAGTTTGACCCTCCCGAGACATCAAAGTCAGACAAGCTGTTGTGACTAAAACACAATCAGTCAATTAACTGTTGCAACCCGGGCCACACAGCGTGCAGTGGCAGATACAGTATCTAGTGCACAGCACAGCAGCAGCAGCAGCAGCCGTTCCCACAGCCCTCATTAGTCAAGTGGGACTCAGGCAACACCAGGGCCGACATAAAGACTTAAAAGCCCCAGATCAAAAGTGATCTCTCTCTCTCGCCGAAACGGTTACCTCGTATCTCTGGGAATAAAAAAAAAAAAAAAGTTCAAAAGAGAGCTATTATTCTTCACTGTGTTACAGGAGACCCCAAGTGACATAAATAGTGAATATGCTCTGCCTAGCCTTATTAAGCCCCAGCAGTGTCATGTGGGTCTACTGGGATCTTTAGTCTGGAGTGGACCGGCCATCGTACACACTGTGATAGGATGGGAGATGATACGTCGCCCTGGGTCACTGGAACAGCGGTGTATGTAGGATTTGCTCTACTTTTAATCTGAGCAAAAAGGGCTGAATCAGATAGGAGACTTTCCTGCAATGATCTCTGAAATAGAGCTTATTGTTGCTGACAGATGGACAGCAGTGGGAGTAACACAGACAGCAGGCAGGGTTCATAGCACAGAGGGGTTATAGGGGTAGATATGGCGCAAAGAGGCATGCGCTCTTGGCAATAGCTTCGTGTGATTTCTCAAGTTTTGGCGAGGCACGGGCCTCCATAACTCTGTCAGCGTGTGATCGGCTGTGGCAAGATAAGAGGGATACAAGCGATGTAATGTGGACATAGGATAGCTTTGTGTACGTTGTGGCTAAAGCCGTTCGACGTTTAGGAAAACTGAGCAGGATGTTTATGCGGATGAATCGATGCTACGCTGCGATGCTAATCTAAACTGTATACAAGAAAACCTTAACTTGTATTGCACACCACTTCTCCTAAATAATGAAATAAGCGATTTGACACATGGCTCAATGGCTCTGTATTAAATCAACAGACAGAGATAAGTGAGGAAGAGACAGAAAGGACTGGAAGGGGGAGGTAAACAGAGACATTGCGAGAGGAGGATATATAAGGCGATGTTTCCCCTATATTCATTTTCATTTCCCCAATATTCATATTCAGTGTTTCCCCAGTGTGCCGCCGCAGAAGTAGGAGCGCCGCTGCTGCTGCTGCTGCTGCTAAAATTTCACATGATCATTAATATCAATGAGCCACTAATGGTTTTCATCTGCACAATGTTTTGAGCCACCGACTAGTGCATCGAATCCCAGGATCCTTCCTCTCCTCGTTCTGCAGAGGGCTTGAAAGGTGGTGTTGTAAGAGTGGCTCCTTTTTGGGGCGGTGTGTAATGTGTGGGGTTGAGCGAGAAGAGCAAGCGGCAGAAAAGTGAAAAGGTTAACGGTAAGTTGTCGGTCTGGTAGTAAATGTACAGTACAGACTAAAGTGTGTCAGTTAATACATGTGGCAGCTTCTCCAGATGAGGAAAAGTCACGTCTGTTGTTTCCCCCCCAACTGCTGGAAAAGTGAAGTGGGTTAGCCACGAGGTTAGAGACAATGGGTTAGCCTAGCCTCATCAGGCTCATTTGAGGTGAACTGACCTTTTAAAGTGGACCAGATAGTCTCACTGTAGTGTCAATCTCAGCCGATGCTACGGTAAACAGAACAGAGAAGTGTCTGACTGCTGAGTCTCTCCCGAGTTTTGCTCATCGCCCCCCCTGCCTCCACCCTAAAGCAGTCAACCTAGAGGAAACACTATAAGGGGAAGTCTATATGCACACTCAGTACCATCTCAAGATTTCACATGATGAACTTTTTGTGCCATCATGCACGAGGCAGCCAACGCGTACACACGCCTTCACATCGCGTTAGTATACATCCCTGATTCCCTTTTCTCCCTTTCTACTGTCAACTTTCCAAATACAAAGAATATAGTGAAAGAAAAACAGACGAACATTTTCTTGGGCATTTTTTTTTTTTTTTTGCCTTATCAGGTAGGATTATTAGGTAGCTGACAGCTGACAGATGACAGGAAATAACAGAAGAGAAAGATGGGGGATGACTTGCTCCCAAGGTCTTCAGCCAGACGTGAACCTGGAAATTCATGGCTTACGCTTCCCTCGCCCCGAAGGCGACCATGGCACCCTGTTTAATTAAATCTGGGAAATGACTTATTAAGATTCTCAGTCATCCATGTAGTGGAGATCTGAAGTCAAAAGCAAGTGGATATTCTGTTTTATTAATGAAAAAAATTGAAATATAGATGCCTTGTTTGACTTATATTATACTTATATATTGCCTCTTTCAAATCTGAAATTTCCTTTATCAAATTTAGAGCATCAAGCAACTTATTCTATTCTATGTAGCTTTAGTTTTATTGTGTTTTGACTGACTCTTAATATATTTCTTTGCCTTATGCAAATCATTTTGCCTCTGTGCCCAAAAGGTGCTATAAAAAGATTCATTCTGATGTCTTACACTGGCCAAAAAATGAAAAATATCTCCCATAAAAGACAGTGATAAAGATTTAAACAGCTACAGGTGTTCTCATGTCTGTTGTTCGGGACCATGCTGCCTCTGCGTCTGTTCAGATGTAAATGTAAAAAAGAGGCCCTTTATGCTCTGGCCACAGCAGCCCTCCTCCCTCTCAACAGCTGCACCCAAAGACAAACAGGCCGCTTCAGCAGCCTTATTACAAACAGCGGGCCTATGCCAGCTGCCTGGAGCTCATGTGACCTATCATTAGACTAATGGGCGGTCGATTAATGTTAACATGCCAGCAGAGCTCATATCAGTGAGATCTACAGGTCAGCGCAGAGCCATTAATAATATAATTGACTCGCAGGCTTTTCTGCTGGTGGCCCTTCTACCTCTCTCATTTGCGATCTTTTCGTGATTACGCAGTGATCTGTCTTCCTTTTTTCCGTTGTCATTAAAAGTCAGCCGCGATTACGTTTCATGGATAAAAAACGGAGACAATCCAGGGTGGATACAAGCTTCTTTTTTTTTGTCCTTCTCTTCTACTCAGCATCTTAAATTTCTGTTTTGTCATACATACACGAAATGCTGCTTGGAAGACAAATCCAGTATAGAACATAATCTACAACGCGCCCTCTATTTAGTCCGCATAATTTGATCTCATCGGGACTATATCAAGTTACAAAGTGGTACCACGTATAACAAATTAGACTCAAAGATGTTCTTGTTGTCTCTGACCTGTACAAAAAAAAAAATACTGGAACCATGAGAGTTGATTAGGTTAGTTATACTAATGCATGATTAATTCGCTCCACTGAAGCCTTGTAAGATGCATGTTTTGTTGACAAAGCAGTGGTACTTTGTTGTGTTGTCTCATGGCCATATGATGTATCAAATAAAGGCTAACAGAAAATGATAATTACATTTGAGTAATAAGTAATTAAAACTCAACGGGTTATTGATGGTTTATCTCATATGTTTGCAGGCTTTTGTCTGACATACTGTAATAATGGAAGGCCATTAATCGCATTGAACTTTTGAACTTTTAGAAGTGATTTTCTACAGTGGGAACCAAAAATTCCCAGATGAAGAGGATTGGCAGGAATTTTTGGGTCCCCCCCTCGTACATTTGCAATATTGTTTACCATATGAAAAATATCATTGTTAATATTTTGGTACAGCCATAACATCCAAACCAACAAGAATTTTTTTCCCCATTATCAAAATCATCAACAGGTCACAGTGGCAACAGGCTAAATCAAGATTAGCCATTACGCCCATCTCCCTGGTTACTTCCTCTAACTCCTCCTGGGATATCTCAGATCAGAGAGGAGTCTGAGATAACTGAGTCTGCCCTCGTTGGACGGGCCTGGAAAACCTCCAGAGGGAGGTATCTTAATCAGATGCCCCATCAAGCACAGCTGACTCCTTTTATAATGTGAAGGAGCAGCGGCTACGGGTCAGGTCCGCACCCGCATCTCGAAGGGTGAGCAAGCCATCGCGTCCGTGATCTCATTATTTCGGCCGCGACATAAATCAACTGGTAAATTGAGAGCTTTGTCTCCGGGGCTCGGCTCCCTCTTCCACTCGACAGCCCGGCACAACGCCCGCATCACCGCCGAGCCACCTGTCAATCACGCACTCCGCTTCACCTTTACTCATGACCTCATTAAGACCACAAGAACTCCTTCACTCAGTGTTATCTTTTAGTGCAAAAATCATCAAAAGTCTTCAAAATGCTATCTTGCATCCACAGTAATTGCACATAATCTCTATATACAACAGAAGAGGAATATTGTCTGCCTGAGTGGCCAGAGTTGATAAAAGTTTTCAAAACCTCTATTTGGTAGCAAACTGTGGACCGAAAACTGTACAAAAGTGACATGCTAGCAGCAGTTACATGTTGTGGAGATTCTTTTGCATGGATGCTGAGAGGCAGCGGCTACCTACCGTGGCAATATCCCTTCTTAAGAGGATTGGGAATTCAAACCAGGCACTTTCTGCTGAATAAAAAATACCTCAGCTAGAGGGATCCTCTGCTGGTCGAATGCTCAGCTCTGCACAGAAGAGTGTGGTGATGGGAACCTGCGCGTGTGACACACAGCTAACAGACATTACGCTCACCTTTTGATGTCATTGAGTGAGTGTGTTGTGGTGAAAATGTGACAGTAAGAACTGAGGGATGAACAACAACAACTGGTATGTTTCTTCACAGGGGGGGTTTGAGATTTAATCCCCGAGACAACAGCTACAGCAACGACGACAACAACAACAACAACAACACCTCAGACAATATCTATCTAGTTTACCACAGCGAGGTGAAAAGCCACATAGGGCACTTGTTTATCTCCCAGCAGACGTTAGGAAGGAGCTTGAGGTGTGATTCTGACTGATGCTTTGAGACATGTGATGTTTCGACAGTGCAGCGACGTGCACGCAGAGCAGAGCGAATACACTCTCACCGCGAAGAGCCAAATCACTGTACAGTGTGTAAACAAGAGCGGCGACGCGTCAGTCGTTCTTGAAGCGGAGTCAAATCAACATCTCCACACTGGAGGGATCACATGAGACAAACCTTGTTTCGTTTCAGCTCACGTCCAATGCAAACTTGCACAGATTGCAGGAGCACATTTAAATATCAACAGTAACGGCAGCAAGCAGTGTTTAACATTACTGTCATAAAATGAAATAAGCTACTCCCTGGTTATTAATAGAAAACAGGGATATTAATCAGTGGATGTCCATCTTCACCCGAGTGAACCAAAACAAAACAGCGCTGTGTTCCCACATCTTGAACAATCTCATTTCTTTTTTTCGGAATATGATTACTTTTCCCTGTCGTTTGTATTTGTTATGTCAGAGATACATTTTTTTTTTAATTAAAACTCTTTTGTAATCTTTAAAATATTAACTTCAAATCTGGTCTGAAATATTTTGTTCTGGCTAGCAAGGACGCTCTAAAAATGACAATGACATGGCAATAAAGATTGCATCTTTTCTCTTAGTGGACACTTGCATTTAAGCCTCTGGGTTTTAGGTGAGTATGAACTATGAACATATGAAAGATGGATATGAATAAGCAACCAAATTTAGAGCTTCATGATTTATCTAGCATGGACAATTTTCCCACCTACGGATCTTAAATTTTTAACTACAGTCAGCGAAAATGACATCAAACGGCTTCGCATGACAGTCGGAAAACAAATTCTGACGTCTCCAATTATGCTGATAGTGCAGAAAAACCAATAAGAACATTGTAAACGGGGGGGGGGGGCATCCTAGACGATTGTCAGTATAGGGAATGGGCTACAGTTTTAGATGGAGTTTGGCTTTTCATCGCCTAAAGCAAATATGCATAACTGAGGATTGTTTGAGTAAGTAAATGAGGCAGTCCTTTGTCTAACTGCACTTTAAAAAAAAAAAAAAAATTCTCTTTCATGTTTGCACAACTGCTATCCTGCATCCCGAGATCTTCTCGCGAAAGAGTAAAATATTAAACCCCTCCATGGATGTGCAGCGACGAAGACGTGAATAAATTATAGGGGAAGAGTTTGTTAAAATATAATTATTAATGAACTGCCAGGAGCAACATGAGATATTTAGCTTATTTCAATTTCAGATATAAAAAAAAAAAAAAAAAAAAAAAAGCTCCAGTACCTGTGCTGGCAGCCAGTACAGGCTGTTTTGACAGGATCCCTTTTTCAACAGAAGCCGAATGATGGAGTGGATGTCATGAAAACCGCTGCAATTATAAATCAACACAATCGGCAATACTTTCGTCGCTCGCCGTGCAAATGTCTTCGGGGCATGTGGAAAGTTTTTTGTTGGAGAGTTTTTTATCTTCGCTGTGTAATTGGGTTATAAAGCAGACGTGTGGCCTTTGATCTCACTGAAGTTTTAGCCGGGCGCTTTGAATGCAGCACCCCTATGGGGATGTTATTTACTGAGCGTTTGATCATCTATGCATTATTTGGGAAGCTTATATAATGACGGCGTTGCCCTCTTGGTACCTCTCCTGGCTAAGCGATGAACCGTAACCCATTACCAGTATTAATCCTGGGATTTAAAGGAAAAGTCAGTGAAACTGTGACTTTACAAAAACTGACAAAACAGCACCGTAGCTGAAACCGTTCATCTGCAATACATTTATAAAGACCGGCGGCTTTAATCCCTGTGACAACAACAACAACAACAACAACAACAAAAAAATATTTGGGACATGAGAGGATATACTAAGATTCCACATTAAGCATATTCTCTGCGGTTGCCGTGATGTGTATCCCTTAAAAAAAAAAAAAAAAAACCTTGGAAACAAGAGCAACAACAATATTACAGCAGGAAAAAGTCATAAAAACAGTAATAACATAGTAATAAAACATCTGCAGGTTGCCAGGTTGTGTGTGCGCGACCCTGCCGATCAATACGGGAGCGCATCGTTGTTGCTATGCACTTCCAAAAAAAAAAAAAAAAAAAAAATCATAATCATTTATTCCTTCACCAAGAAGCCCAGACAACAAGAGGAGGAAGATTCAGACTGTACTGTAGCGTGATGACTCATAATTTGGGCCCTCAAGGCTTCTCAGCGACTAAACAAGCTTTCTAAATAGATAACCTAGATAGCACACTGCGTCCCCCCCCCACACCCACCCACCGACCCCTCTCTCCCCTCGTCTGTCACACTCAAACACACACCATGCACGATCATGCGAGGTAACACAGGAGACAGACTGGCTACGCTTGCTTCTCTGCACTGTTAACTAACACAGCCAGACATGCATGGCCGATGTCAGATGGGAAACATTAAAATAACATGGGACCTTAGGGGACCAGGGGAAGAGGATTGGAGCCATTCTGCTTCCCTTCACTAAGGGTCCCTCAGCACTGGTGAAAGGAGCACATGTGTGTGTGTGTGTGTGTGTCCCCTCCCTGACCTCTGTATGTTGTAGCTAATCACATTATATGTGGCTATATAATTACCTTGCTCATTAGTCAAAACCCCAGGGTTATCTTTATTAACTGTCGCGCGGGCTGTTTTTGGAGAACGAGCACATGTCGTTGTCGTGACAATGTTTAATTAATTGTACCTGATTGGGTGCCATAAAGGGCTGCTCATTGCTTGCGAACATCATTGTCTATCGCCGGATGGGATAAATAATAACGTCAGGTTGTTTTGTTGTGTTCGGTGTCGTTCTTTACGTTATGGAGGTAACGACGACATCAGCTGATTATTGCAGCGTTTGCTCCGTGTGAGCGTGTTCATATGACCTCCAGCGGGACCTTCGGGTGTTCAAGATACAACACATAAATGCAACATAAGTGGTTGATTTGTGCTTGTTTCTGTTTACGGATGATTTTATGTGTAAGTTTGTGATACATTTGTGAGGTCAGTGTTGTGAATTATTATGTGCATTTTAAAAAAAAACTGACTGACTCACATTGTCCTCTCACAAATATCACCTCTGTAGAGTTCGGTGTGTTTGTCCCTACAAGGCCCCTGATACGAAGCTCGGTCATGTGACATCCCACCTGTCTCGAAGCTCTCCCCGCAGAGCTTTAACCGCGCTGAAAGGAAAGTCCCATAAAACTGGATGCTCACATACACATTCCTCACATGCTCTAGATACACACCCTCTCTATAGCTTCACATATACTGTACATGTGCCAACTTAAACACATTCTGGGTGTGTCGACAAAAGTGGAAACCGTACACTTCGGGGTTTTTTTTTTTTTTTCTCCTCCCTCTGTAATCGTTGTTTACCTGTACACCAAGTGACACGCCGCTGTCACCTCACCTCAGCTGTCATCATCGCCGCAGTCAGCGCCACGGGAGCTCCGATTGAATTTTAAAAAATAAATAATAGTGATACAAACAAAAAAAAAAAAGAAATGTTGATGAAGGTGAAAATGATGCTTTTTAAGGATGACAGGACTGAGAAATACACATTCATTCTGCCAGAGGTAAGAATGAGACTTATGTGGTTGATTTGCAATCACTAACCACTTCCTCCAATCACTTTGTTTACATAACAACCAAGAAAAAAGGAGAAGAAGAAGAAGAAGAAGTATTTATACATCTAATCTCCACAGGTTTACCAGCAAAATGTCAAATACCAGGAGGGTTTTTATGCAGTCTGTGCAAAAATATAAACATATAATATACTGCTAATTGCATAATACATGCAGAATTTTGAATGCATGTCGATATCCACAATTATGCTGAGTGGTTACAGCCCCCCCCTCCCCTCCTGCACTGTCATACACTACCTTCACACACACCTCCCATTCCTCTGCAGCTTTTATTTCATTCACTGGCAGAATTTCAGGATGCACACACTCTTTAAACTAAAAACTCTCCTACAGCAGCACCACACATACTGTCCCTCTCTCTCTCTCTCACACTCACACACAAGCAACCAACTCCTTCACAAATGCGCCCTGCAAAGAAAGTAAAGGCAATTAGGTGCAAACCCAAACAATGCATGATAGAAAAAGAAAAAAAAGTGGGAGAAAGCAAAAAAAAAGTAGAAAAGAAAAAAAAAAAAAACAAGAGAGAGAGAACAAGAAAGTATCTAGAGTGGTTGCAGCCTTTCGAGCCATTAAACCAAAGCCATTAAATCAATTTCCTCTAATCAGGACAGGGCCATCCCAGAGCAGGAAATGCCAGGCTGTAAGCTTCTCCAGGGAAAAGCAGCCATTGTGCCTACACACACAGAGAGAGCATAAACTGAAGATCTGATTTAATAAAAGTGCTTTCTTTCTCTCTCTCTCTTTCTCTCTCTGCTGGGAAAGGTGGTTGATAGCCTCTTTTATTCTTTTGTTCGCTAATTTGTTCTATCTCTCTTTTGTCTTTACTCGCGCTGCTCCGTACAAGACTCTACAGCGAACCGCACACCTCATTACTAGGGATCAGGTGCAGCTGATTAATACAGCAACCCAAATTAATACAACTGACGAGTCTGACAGGTGGGGGAATTGGCGGCATGCTTTTTTTTTTTTTTTGGCAATACATATGCTAATGTATGTAGCGCTTGTTTTATTTTATGCGAGTACGAGCAGTGAAGTGAATAGTGAGAATAATGCGATCACTTGGCCGCATTATTCAGCTCCAGCACCTCGAAAGGAAAGTTCAGTGCAGCTTTTCATGCCTTCACAAGCAAAAAAAAAAAGTACATAACGCACAAGCTTTTATAGAAACGATGTCCTCTTATGAGACAGAGTCTATAAAGATAAGAAGATATAAAGCTTCGATTTTAAAACGTGCAGCCATGGGGGGAGGGAGGGGGGTAGTGTTAGGTTTTGAAAGGACGCTACATGTCTGGTCTGTGCCAGGGAGTAGAGAAACAAAAGCAGGAGAGACATTTTGGCGCTTTGTGTGGAGCCAGGTTAGCTGGCAGCAAATCAAGACTTTGTTTGATAAAGGAGCGACCGTTATGGTCTGCTTTGACTGTCTGGCAGAGTTTATGGTGGGGAAACTGTCAGAGTGCGGCAGGGGATCTTCACTAATGAATCTGCAAAGACAATTTCAGAGCACGGATGAGACGAAAAGATTCTCTCTGAAGCTCTCTTCTCCCGTGTCTCCTTCATGTCACGTCGCTTCCCTGAACAGTTCCGGGGTTACCTTGTTGTTTTTGTAGTTCTTTTTGTTACACTGTTGCTTCACCGCGTCATTGTGCATCCCTCCTGCAGAAACTGGTGTGACACTATTGGTGCTGGGATGATAATAGCTTATGTCATTCAATCTTCTCCCTAGGATGACTGAGTGCGCTGGGTGGGTTTTTGCCTTTTGTGTGTTTGCATGTGTGTGTGTCTGTCTCTGTGTGTGTGTGTGTGTGTGTCTGTGAAGGAAAAGTTCCTTTATCCTGTGCCGGTCCATTAGTTGACAATAGAAGAGTGTGAGCAGAACATTACCAGAGAGACATTTGTTCTGTGTGCGTGTGTGTGTGTGTGTGTATGTGTGTGTGTGTGTGTGTGTGTGTGTGTGTGTGTGTGTGTGTGTGACAATGCTCTGCTGTGAAAGGTGAGACTAGATTTCTCTCCACCCGCCCACACAGATAGGTCTCTTTTTTCTTTCCATCCACACCATGCATGTGTGTGTGTGTGTGTGTGTGTGTGTGTGTGTGTGTGCCTGCATTTCTACAGACCATGCCTTTTAAAAAAAAAAAAAGATCTCACCTCCTTATTATTATAAACCCCTTTAAGTCAAAGTATCTGCTTCATACTATGTCACTGCATCTGTAAATAAAAGTGACAATAGTGTCAGACGAGCTGCTGAGGTCGCACTGCGGCGCTGAAACAGCTCCTTCTCTTCTCTTCCCTGTTCGTTATCCTTTCAGTTCCCTTGTTGCCGCAACAACACGTGTTCAAAACCACAACTTCCTGGTGGAGCTGCGAGCCGATTGGCTAGAATCGGTACATACCCCCGACACACCCACACTGAAATGCTTGCTGAGGTTCCTGGCATGAGATCCTGCACTTTTTCTAGCTTTCTAAGTAAAACAAAGAAAAATGGATCACATTACCCCCACTGCTTAATACAACGCACTTGCTATGTGTTATGTTTTTTTTGTCTTTAGAATTGATTTGAAAGTCTTTTTTTTTTTTACATGTTTATGAAGCTTTACATAACCTTTCACCTCCTTACAACAGAGGGTTTCTTTCATTTTATGTTCCAGCCAGATCATTAAGGTCCTCCAGCATTTCTTCTTTTAAATGTTCCTTATGTGACCCATAAAAGTACCTGTGAGGCTGCCTTCTGGCTTTTATGCCCCTAAAACTGTGGAGCACACTTGCCTCTGGATGTTAGAATAACATGTTCTCTCTGACATTTTTTATTTTCTTTCTATTTTTATTTTCTTTTTAATGTCACATCCGTAGTTTTTAGGCTTTTTTTGTATTTATTGTTGTCTGTTTTCTTTATTTGCTTTAATCTATGTGAGCTATGTGAAGCACTTACAGCTGCATGTTTGTATAAAAAGGTGCTATATAAATAAAGTTGAGTCGAGCCCAGTTTCTGCCTGCGCAATTAGAGATTTGCATCTCTGTTATGCGACTGCGCACCCACCCACACATGCATACAAACATTCCCCCCCCCCCCCCCCCCCCCCCCCCCCCCCCCACACACACACACACACCCCTCAACCCAAGAGACATTAAGAAAAATACACACATGCAGACACACTAGTGCTAGACTCAGCACATTAGCAAACGTGAGACCTGGGCCGTGCTGCAGAGGACAGCTGCCAAGAGTGACTGGCTGTGTCAAAACACATCGCTCACACCTACACACTGTGTGTTTTAACTCCACTGCTATTTCATTGATAGGCTCTCAGTGAAATACTTCACGAGGTGAGGTGCCAGATGCAGCGAGATTTAGAGACGGGGGGGGGGGGGCACCGTGATTCAAACACAGTCTTACAGTTTCATAGTGAAAAAAAAAAAAGAGATTAAAATAGATCAGGGTCAAAGAAGTTTTTTTTTCTAGTCATGAACTTGCAGTATTTTCATACTTTCTGTCACTTTTCCAAGAGCCCGTCCTTTAAACCACACACTTCACCCTTAGAGGGAACTTCTTCACAGACCACCTATAAGAGGTTTCCATCTTCACACCGCACAGCCACTGATGTATGACTGGGGATGTGAGATTGAATAGCAAGGAAAAAAAAAAACTGTGGACAGAGAAAGAAGGAGAGATAGTAAAAAAAGGAAATATTTCCTAATGACCGGCTAAAATCAGAAACCTAACAGTGCGGTTCGGGGAAAAGCGATCCATCTGATGTTGTTTATACGGGCTGATTTAAATTAAGGAAACGTAAAAAAAAAAATGCGCTTTTATATGATGAGTAAACTCGGGGCTGCAGCAACACATGGCTCACACAGGGGGAATTCCAGCTCCTCCATCCCTCCCTCCCTCCCGACTGACCGACCGACCTACCCTGAAGCACCAAACAACACAAACCTCGGAGTTAAACCCGAGAAAAATGAATGAACCGTGTATAAAATAAATGAACCTGCCTCAAAAAAAAAATAGCTCATAAAAGATTATAAAAAAAAAAGGTATTAAATGTATGTTTTGGCGCTGCAAGCCTCTGTTATAACACTCTGACTCCCTATGGGTCAGGAACACAATATCCAGAGAAGCAGCTAATGGCCTGGATTGTTTGTTTTCTTTGCCTTACAGAGTTACTTGATATAGGTTAAAGTTTAAGGCTATAATGCACTGAGCGGAACTCCGGGCCCCACCGCCAGGTAATGACCCTAATCTTTCCGAGCAGGAGCCGCTCCGGAGGTGGTAATAGCGTTTCCCCCCGAGCATATAGGTGGCACTGCAGCGGACACCCGCCAGCACGGGTAACACGGCGGCAGGGCCGTCATCGATTATGGTAATTAAAAAGAGAGAGAGGAAACGTGCTTCTTTCTGCAGAGCCGCAGAGGAGAAATGAAGGGGAGAAGAGGAGGAGGAGGAGAGGGCGGATGTGACGGGAAAACATAAAAAGGTTGAATGAAAAGAGAGGATAAGAGAACGTGAGAGAGAGAGAGAGAGAGTGAGAGATATTTAAAAGAAGATAAAGAGATGGGGAGACAGGATAGGCGAGGAGCTGTTTGGACAAGGCAGGAAGTGAGGAATAGTCTGGATGTCAAATTAAAAGGAGATTTAAAGCCGTTTTAAATCTTGCTTCTTCTAATTCAACGACTTGTATTGATACTGACATTATGCTGGTCCCAGTCTGCAATTAAATAAACCTTTTCCCTTGAAATCAAACTAAGCCGGTAATTACTGAGTCAAAGCTCAGTTGTTAGCATTCAGAGAGCAGCGCGACAAAATCAATGCCTTAATAGATGAAATGAAATTTAAATACTCCTCTCTTTTTGTGTTAATAAAAAGTATAACGACACTGCAACTTTTTTCCCGTTTTAAACAGCCCACATAGTGTCGCTTATGTTCCGTTAGCATGTTAAGCTATCAGAACTAGTTAGCCTAGCTCGCCTAACTTTCTGTTTGTGTCATTTCAACATCTGCTGAGTCATCGCTCGGGTTCCTCCCACACACCAAACTGTCAAAAACTCAAAATACGTTTCTCTGTGAAAGCTACTAAGCGATAGCCAACCATGTTGGACCTGCAGCCTGTTAACTGCCTGTGCTAACTGTTTGAATTGAAGTAATAACATCAACCAATCTTCACACAGATATTGGACGAATCAAATAAGAACCGACAATTCACGACCCCACAAATAGGGCGCTGTCACTGCAGAAAAAACAAACAATTACCTTTTTTTTTGGTAATTATGAAATATGTACACAAGTCAAAACAAACACCAAGGATATCCTACAACTGTTTCTGCCGACCCAAAACCAGATTTCATATTTGATCCTCGCTACAGCACAGTGCCGATGCCCAGCAATCATTCGGAGCGCCGTGTCGCGACTGATACACATTCAACAAGTCTCAAGGTCACTTATCCATGTTTTTCTTCTTCTATTTCCATAAAGAATACAGAAAAAAGAAAAGGAACGGTGAGGAGAGGAGGATGAGAGAGGAGTGAAAGTGCAGAGGCTCGCTGAATAAAGCCTACAGTCTCTCGGGTTTAGTGTGCGAGTGACTGTGTGTGCGTGCGTGCGCGTGCATATAATCGTGGTAATTAGCTGATCAAACAGATAGACAGTGGGCCAGACCCATGCTGTGGGTGGGCTCTAATAATCCACATCATTAGGTATGAGTGTATGTGGTATTTACGTGGCTCGTACGAATGTGTCTGTGCATGTGCGGAGTTAGTCTGCGGAAATCTGCCGTTAAGCTCCAAGCAGCACCGCGGGATGCCACGGTCACTAATCAGTCCTTGAGTTTACTGAGAGGGGAGAAAAGCTTCTCCAAACAAGAGTCGCCAAACTATTTAATTGACAGTCAGTTGATTCAAGGAGTATGTTTCTATTTACTTCTTTTTTCATGCGCATTTTCAATTTTGCGCATACAAAACCTGCACCTGTCACGCCAGAAATAAACAAAAACATGTTTTAAAGGCTCCTAGAAAGAAACATCTTCCTCTGTGTTCAAAGTATTAACCATTAAAAGCCAGAAAAAATCAAGAATAAGAAGAACAAAGGAGCTGGAGGTACAGACAGGAGCCTTTGTTTCATGCTACCTCCTGATAAAAAATACTACAGGGTACATGACATCATATATAAACACCAAAAAGCCTTTTTATTTCTGTTTCATTCAAGCTGTATCGATGTTTACACCGACTGAAACACTCAAATCCCAGATTCTCCTGTTTTCACGGCCGCACCGTTCCATCAAATGGAAATATTATTGGCATCATTTTATACACTCGATTCATCGCTTTGTTGATTAAAATACCACGAAACAGTAAAAAAATAATAAAATAAAAAAATGCTGCTATAATCTTGTGGCAGTGTCTTCAAATATCTTCTGATCAACAGTCCAAAAACCCCCAAAATATTCAGTTGTTGTGCCGTTTATGACGCTTCAAACGATCACATGTGAGAAGCTGCGGCTGGCGTTTTTTGCTGGAAAAAAAATCACTAAAACGATTGTAAACAATAGTTTGGGATTGATTTTTCTGCTCTGAAATGCTATCTGCTATCACAGTCTCCACATCTTTGGGGTGTTAGCGCATTTCTAAGTACTCGACGACGCTCTCGTCATACTGGGACTGAGCAGACGCAGGCCTGCAAATCAAACCAGGCGCCCCCCCCCAGGCCCCCCGAGTTAAAGAAACCAGGCTCTAACTTCTTATATAACCGGCGCAGACCAGCAGTGAAGTTATATGTCCCACTGTGCGGGATAAAAGTCCTCTCCAACACGTTTCATCTGTCCCGTAGCTGCCACGTCCTGCATCCTTCTGATGACATTTACGAGCTGATTGATGGGACAATGGCCAGGCTGCCGGTCGTGTTTGTATGTGGTCGTTTGATCGGCGGTGTACATGCGCTCTGATGTCATCGGCGGTGGCCATGAAATACTGTACACGCAGGGGGAGGGGGGAGGGGGGGATGCATGTTGACACGTCTGAAAAAGATCTGCTCTCCCAGATTTAATGGAAGGAGAAAGACCTGCGACATGATTTGAGAGAGTAACAAGACTTTCTTTATGCCGCTACCCAAAAAAAAGTATGTTTTTGAAACACATGATGTTTGTTCCTGCCAACCCCCGATGCCGTTTTGGGATAAAATACAGCGTGTGAATATTTACACTCTGTCATACTTTGAGTCCTGAAGGGGTTTTAAGAAATGGTAGAGAGGAAACACACACAAAAACACAACATGCTAAACATGCTTGCACATATAGCAGGCAGCAAAAAATACACACATATGCTGCAAAACTGTCACTTTTTCTCTCTCCGAGTCTGCTCGTTCCCGCTAAGCAGGCGCTCCTGATGAACGGCATCAGTGTGTCGCTGTTTTGTGAAGTGAGGCGACGTGAGGCGGGCATGCGAGGAGGAGCGAGACGAGCCGGCGCAGATAAGGGGAGAGGGTAGAGAGGATGTGGACGAGTCATCGGGCTCGACGCTGCCGGAGCAGGAGACGGCACGAGAGAGGAGAGAGAGAGGGGGAGGGAGAGGGAGAGAGATAGAGAGAGAGAGAGAGAGAGAGAGGGAGGCTTATTTGTTCCAGTTCATTATCTGATGTGATGGCCCTCAGAGAGTAACATTTCTGATGACAGCCCCAGCCTCTGACCTCCAAGGGATTTTTTGCAGGGAAGAGCAAAACAAAACAAACAATAATTACCGCATGATAAATGATCAGCACTCAGCGTTCTGGTCTTCAGCGAGGAGCGCACAGCACAGCGCAGAGATTCGGGTATAAAACGTCTCAGAAGCCTCTCGAACGAAGAGCGTAACCTGTTTGCAATTATTGCAAACCAACTGTTGTCCAATTAGACAGAGACGCCGGCTCCTCAGGGATGTCGAGGTGTGACGCACTGATGCACGATAATCTATACTTTTCTGATCGTCAACGAATCCCATAAATAGATCCAACCCCAACAATGGATTGATCCCCCTAACAAGTATTGTCTGAGATGTGTTATTCCCCTGAGCCATAGAGCTCTATTGTCGCCCAAAAACGATTGAAAACACGTCAATAAGCCGGACTGTTACACCGGATGACGTGTCCCCTCATTAGCATCAACACACACACTGCAGTTTATTATGATTCAATATCACATAAATCTTCCTGCTCGCTGAAAATACTCACCAAAGCATCAAGTGTGTGTTCATCCGCGGCTGAAAACGGCGCCCCAACAAACGCACTATTTACTCCAGTTTAAGTGACGTTTTGCTTTGAAATGTATGAAATTACGGAGCCGAGCCTCGTTTAAAAAAAAAAAAATGACACTATATATGTTTGACCCAGTTTTAAAAACGTATGTGTCCAGTAAATGGGCTCAAGTGTCAGGATAGGAATGTTGGAAAGTTTTAAAAATGGGACTCGGGCGGTTGGTTTTGGTCTATTCATGGGATTTGTGGACATTAAAAAATATAGAATAACAGCCTCATGCTTGAATGCTCGGTGCGTCTATAAACCTTTAGTGCAGAAGTGCGGATTGATGCTGCTTCTGTCTGTGCAACAGTGCAAGCGGCGCGGCAAACAACCAGTAAACACATGAGATGTGCGTCCTCGAGCTTTGGCTACGTTTATGTACTGTATGTTGACGTGACGCCACAGAGAGAGAGAGAGAAAGAGAGAGAGGAGTGATGCGGCTAAGGCACCACTGTTAGTGGCTAACATAACAGCTCTTTAATGCTGACCGGGCCTGAGAATAGAAGGCGAAAAGGCCTTCGAAAAAAGCATCTGAAAGAAGCCTGAGGGAACTGACATCCACACAACTCCCAATGCCGCAGGGGAAAATGAATTAGTCTGGTCTTCAACCACCACAAAATAGGGCCTCACTTGTGTATAACAGCTGCAAATAAACACTCTCACTCACAAACATCAGCAGCAGCAGCAGCAGCAGCAGCAGCAGCGGCGGCGGGGGAAATGCGGCGGTCAGCTGCAGGGTTGGCACTGTGTACTTTCTGCGCTAATGTATTCGATCTCTCGTTAAACTAATGCCTGTCAGAGTCAAAAAAAAAAGCTCACTTCAGTGACTGTGAGCATGCAGGGCGGCCCCACAGAACACACTCTATCCCTGCCCACTCTGTTTGCCAGGAAACCATTCCCTCTGGGGTGCTAACAAATAGCTCCAGAGCAGTGGGGGGAGTCCGGTGATCAATGAGCTGCGGACAGGGTGGCAGCAGACAGCTAGTTAGTTCAGCTGATAATGCTCTGACAGAGACCAGCAAAGACACTTTCAGGCTGATGAAGCCGTGATCCTCGGTGTGCGTGTGTGTGTGTGTGTGTATCTCTTTCTGTGCGGAGGAGTGACGGTTTCAAACGCATAGCATTTACACACTGAGCCGCTGCTGTCTGCATTAAGCCCTCCCTGCCTCCCTCTCTGCCTCCCTGCCTGCCTGTGTTTATGTGGGTTTCTGAGGGGTGTGTGTGCCCACCGACCTGTGAGCGTGCTGTAAGTTTGAGTCTGTGTGTAATTCATAGCTAATTTTGGCAAGAGGCTTATATTTTATTTATAGCCATTTCTTTTTTTAAAGCAGGAGTTGGAGAGTAAACATACTTTTGTGTAGCACACTCAGGTTGGGAGCGCCTCACATGTGAGACATTGCAGCTTTTTTTTTGTTTTTGTTTTATATCATTGTGAAATGAAAATCTCTGAGTTTTGGACTGTTGGTCAGATAAGACAAGCAATCTGGAGATCTCACTGAGGGCTCTGGGAAACTGTGAATGGCATTTTTCACATTTTTTTTCTTCTTTTGTAAACTATAAATCAGGAAAAAATACTCAAACAAATCCATCAACCAATGAAAAGAAGCAGCCCTAATGTATTAAAGCAACATTTGAGATCACAACTTCCTCATTAGAAAAATAAATCTCTAGATAAAGCTGTGTAATAGTGTAATAAAACCCTTTTTAAATCTCTATAATGAGAATAGCGCATATATATAGTTGTGTATGTATGTGGCAGTGGGTGTGATTGTTAGTGACTTGGCGGCTTCTGCCTGCCGTTACTGTGCAAGCCTTCACAGGCATGTGTGTGTTCTGCACAGTCGAGTGAAAAGGAGGACAGGGAGGAGAGTAACACCCCGCGCTGCCCTCTCAACACTTCTGTGGCGAACGAGTGTTGACGAGGAAAAGAAGAAGATATTACTATACCATTACTGTATCACTACGTTCCAGAGCAGATTACTGGTTGGTGAAGATGTCTACAGTCACCTGCAGGGACATACAGCAGTAAAGAGCAAGTCAAGCCCCCACCCATCCCCCACCCCCGCTTTTTTTTTTTTTTTTTTTTTTTACAGTGAATCAACAGCTTCCCTGTCAGACTCGAGCTGGCTGAACTAAACTGGAAGAATGTTCGACTGTTCCCAGGATGCCTCGGGTGGAAAGATCTTACCTTCAATGGAGATTACCTGTCATACTTTTAGAAAGAAAAAAAAAATTCCACTGAACTTGGTCTTGTGGTCATTAAAGTAAAAGGTTGTGTGTGTGTGTGTGTGTGTGCGAGAGAGAGAAAGAGAGAGAGTGTGTGTGCAAAAGAGTGGGCACATCAGTCATCACTAATTATCTTGGATTAAAAAAACAGAACAGGTGCACAGTGTGACCAGTTTTTAGAGAGAATTCACTTTTTCTTCTATCCCAACACTCCTATCCGAACAATCCTGCTTTGTGTAAACAAGTATTAAAGGGTAAGTTCACTATTTTTGCCCTAAAACAACAGTCAAGTGAGAGGTGAGAGTGCAAACCGATCCTTTAACCCCGTGAGGGAAGAAATGTTTACCTCTTCCGCTGCGAAATTAAAGCAACCAAATCTGGCTTTGACCTCGGCTCATCCCCTGTCTTGTGAGGACGCTCTAGCTTTTCAGGTAAAAGTAATCATTGCACACACACACATTGAGACACAAACAACACACGAGGTCAGGCGAGTCCACCCGTGCATACGTACACACGTGTATTAAGCCGCCTACAGGGGCTGCTGTCAGTAGAGAGAGAGAAGAGCCCATAGGTTCAGGTAATATATAATGAGCTCTGGCTGTACCGCATTCCTTACGTGCACACACTCTCAACAAACAAGCAGAGATAACAAACCAAGTCCCCTGATGTCACACACACCGGTAATTGTCTTCTGAATGCTGTTATACCACTGATTTGCTTTACATTTGTCGGGGGTTATTGTGTGTGAACTTGCTTCATTTGCTTTTTAACAGCAAGAGATAAGAAAATGAGACAGCACCAAAGAGATTAGCCTAAGTGTAATTTCCAGCTACCAAAGAAGCTTTTTTTTTTTCCACTCAAACTGAAAATATGTTGTTGTAGAGCTGTGCATAGCCTCTGGGCTGTATCTACAGAAAGTTCATACAACCAAAACAGGAAACAGTAAAAAGGAATGGGTGTTACCTGGAGGTTAAAGGCAGCGATTTTCATTATTGATCATTTTCTTGATTAATCGCTTAGCTGTTAGTGATCAGAAAATGGTTAGAAAAGTTGATCACCCCAAAAAGCTCAAGATGCAAGCTCAAACTTGTCTTGTTTTGTCCCAACCAGCAGTCCAAAAACCAAAAATATTCGGTTTACCATCATAAAAGACTAAAATAAACCAGAAAATACAGAGAATTTTGGCATTTTCTCTTAAAAAAAAAGACTCAATTAGCAAAATAGTCTGTCTATCAACTGATCACTCCAGCTCTATAAAGGTTAAAGACAAATTACAAAACATTACAATCAAAGTAAAGCAAAGTCTGTCCATTTCCATTGTGATCCATCAAATAAAACCGCTAAAACACTGTTGCTATAGTAAACCATACACTCTCCTCTGTTTTTGGATACATCACCGACTTGGCTGGTTCCAAGGATTTGAGCTGACAGACCAAGACAGTCCGTGACATTAAAATCCAAAATCCAAACACGGAGAAACAGCTAATGTTTTGTGCAGAGCATTACTCGAAGACAGTGCCTTAAATCTCATGTTACTTAAACAACCGAACCACTCAGCACTAATGTAAAAGTCACTGGGTTGTGATGAGGAATGGGGAAAAATCCAAACGGGGATTAGGTTTACTTGGGCAACTGTTTGGCAGATTAATTCAATGGGTTGGATTCTTCGTATCTGCTGCGATGCCAAGATTAACTTTGACTTTGTTCTAATGTATGTCAAAGAAAGATGTGGCTGATATGTGATGCTCTGAAAAACATCTGGCTGCAAAAAAATGGAAGTCAAGGGGGGGGGGGGATCATTTTTTACTGACACTGTTTATTCAGAATGGTGAATTATTTTATTCTCTTTCAAAACTCTGTCATCCAAGTTCATGTTTTCTATTTCACTCATTTATAACCATCAGTCAACTGTCGAACGCTCTATAACGTTATCAGTATTAGCGTTCGATTTTTATTTATGCAGGGGGAAGTTTCACCCAGATGACGCCTCTGTTTTTGCAGAAACGCCCCTGATCGCATTGACGCAGATACACACATCCACACCTGGAAGCTGCCCAACACACACACACACACCACAGTCTAACCGCAATCTGAGGTGCAAACACCTCAGCGGTAGTAACGAAGGAGGAGCAAACTTTCTCACTTTCCCACACCTAGAACGATCCGGGGACTGAACGGACGACCTTCCGGCCACAAGCTGGCCTTCTCCGCCGCTGCCCTGTCGCCGCTCGGATGCTGGTGTTATAGGCGTGGCCAGTCATCGCTATCCGTTATGATGATAGAGTGCTCATTAAGCGGATTATTGAGATCTGGGAATGCGGTGACATCAACAGGAAACGGCGATACAATAGGCGAGGAATTCAGATAATCTAGCAGATGGTTTCTTTACAATCTGTCGGATCATCTGACAGACGAACTTTCCTTTAAAATCGAGCCAACTTGTGCATATTAGTTCTCACTTTTTTTTAACCCCCCATAGTAAACAAAGGCCAAAAACGTGTGACTGACTACACCAGATGTTCTCCAGCCTCTCTACAGGTACAGTGACTTGATCACAATGCAAAAAAAAACAGTCACACAAAGGACTCAGACACAACAAGCTGTTTTTTTTCTTTTTTAAATTCTTTTCTTTCTTCAAACAGAAATGATTTCAATAAGACCCCGCTCTGTTCTAACAGAGACGGCTGACAGACAGATTATACATCACTCGATTTTTCCAATTTCGCTGCCGCTGTTGACGTGACCGACTCTTACTGGCTCTCGCTTTACTGCGTGCGTGCAATTAAACATACATATAATACACACATGGATGCATACAACATGCGCACACTTTAAAATGTGCATGCTTGTACACATGTGCCTCATAAGAGCTTATGTGTGTGTGTGTGTGTGTGTGTGTGTGTGTGTACTGCAGCAGCTATGTCAGCAGAGGTCCTGAAGCACCAGGTGAGATTTATGAGGTGTTAAGAATGCTTGCCTGTAGCCCGGTGATGGGAGACTGATCCCACCTCCTCGCCTGCCCGTGCCCCTGCCTAACACCCCGCCTGGCTCCTACTTAAAGACACACACACACACACGAACACACTGCTACATATATGTACACCACCCCCCCCCCCTCCTCTCCCTACTCCAAACATGTATACGTGCACATAAACCCCTGAACCTTAAAGTGTGAGCCAAATGTCTGCAACACCCCCACCCCACCCCCGGCTCTGAAAGACTCACTTCCTGAGGCTAAGCACACCTTCTAAAGTAACCCCCCCCCCTCCTTTTTACCCCGGTTCCACTGCCTCTCGACTATTTTCTTTCCCCCAAATGAGGAAAGTTCTCCTCCTCCTGTGGAAAAGTCACGCATATCCGACGTTCCTCCGACCAAAAAGCGGTGGAGATGTGCTGTGCTGCGGGGGCGATCGGCTTGAAAGGTCACCGCTGGAGCCGCTGTGACATGGAAACATGTTTTACAGCGTTTAAAAGCATCATGAATCACCAAAGCGTCTCGCTTTACAGGATGGCATTGAAGACATCTCCTCTCAGACAGAAGGGATAGAGTTGCATCTCCTCCTGTAGATCCTGCTATTCTATAGCTTAAGCGAGCAAGAAAACATATGTATGTATATATTTTGGACATGGCATTTGTAACGTATTGATTACCGCCGTCTCCGCCACAGCGTGCACCAGCTGGTCACGTACCTGCTCTTGTCCGAGGCCAAAAATGTATTTTTTTTTGTACTTAATTTATTAGAATAATGAATCAATAATCCAACCAATCAGATAAATCTATAAGACCAGCATCATATCTCTACTATAGGAGAAAAGAAAAACAACACCAAAGCTTTACTGAAACTTTTACACCAGTCAAACCAGGTCGCTAACCTTTCTGACCTCACAGGGGTCAAGAGTCAAAACGCTCAACGTCAATTATTTACAACAGCATCATAACCGACACGGACAAATGTTTGCGATAGTAACAGCGGTCTTAACAAACCTCGCCTCGCTGCGGGAGACACAACCCGAACCTGGTGTGCACATATTTTAGATCGTCACCCACCCACAAGGGGAGGATGCGACCGAGTATGCACGAATGTTACCGATATGCATATTCGCCGAGAAAAACGCAGATTAGTAACAGCGTGAGGCTCGCCGGGAGTCACCACTTGCGGTCACGTTAATATCACCTGTGTCCGGTTTCCCCCCGTCTCCGATCGTGTGTGACTGACACCGGTCCCCCTTCAGTCCGGGATGAGCTCTCACTCTTCCATTAAAGCCTTTCTCACCAAACATCTGTCCAAACAACTCAGAGGTTTTTTTTTTTTTTTTTTTTTTTTTTCTCTCTCTAATGCTGCAGGGACTTAGAGCAGGATTAAACTGCAATTATGTGCTTCCACATTCTCTCCAGCTGTGCAGAAGAGAGGAGAGGAGAGGAGAGGAGAGGAGAGGAGAGGAGAGGAGAGGAGAGGAGAGGAGAGGAGAGGAGAGGAGAGGAGAAGAGAGGAGAGGAGAGGAGAGGAGAGGAGAGGAGAGGAGAGGAGAGGGGAGGGGAGGGGAGAGGAGAGGTGAGGAGAGGAGAGGAGAGGAGAGGAGAGGAGAGGAGAGGAGAGGAGAGGAGAGGAGAAGAGAAGAGAGGAGAGGAGAGGAGAGGAGAGGAGAGGAGAGGAGAGGAGAGGAGAGGAGAGGAGAGGAGAGGAGAGGAGAGGAGAGGAGAGAGGAGAGGTGAGGACTATGGGAGGCCTCATTCAAAAGCTGGTTGCTTGATACATGGGCAGAGTCATATAAAGTAAATTTGAATCAATGTATAATTATATGAATCCAAGTTTTACATATTTATATTTAAAGAAACTCTCATAACTTATAGTTTTGTCACTGAAACATTAAGAGACATTATAACAAATGAGAGGCCCTTAAAGACATCATGTTCATTATATAGTCATTACATAACAGCAACTCCTACTTTTTTTTTTTTTTTTTTATGTAAACCCACTGAATGCAACACTCTTATTCTCCAGCACCCACCACAAAACCAACATTTTTTTCTTTTTTTTTCTCTAATCACCTGTTTGGCACACTATTTAGCAGATGATAGCATATCCTCGTGTGTGCGGTTGTATTTATTCCATGAGCTCACACCAATATTTACAAAATGATTTCCTGGGGAGATACAGCTGGAGAGATCTGGGTTCTTCAAGTGAGTAATCACCTACAATAACACGCGGCGGACGGAGCTCCGATCTCCAGGTTTCACTTTATATGCTTTGTATTACGCTTCACATGCTGTGTGTGTTCTTGTTTACATGCTGCTGAGTTGAGCCGGCGGTCTGTTTTTGGACATGAGAGGTATGTAGACTCGGACTGCATAATAGCATAAAGATGGAGAAGAAGGGGAAAAAAGGTGAACGCTATTAAGTCAAAGAAAATAATTAAAACGTCGCTGAAATTTTTATTGTATATCATTAAAATTCTGGACACACTCACTCCACTAAAAAAAATTACCTTCGATTTAGAGAACTGAGAGTGAAATAGGGAGTATGTGCATCTCTAACCACAAACCACAATGAATAAATACATAAAAACTAATAAAGCGTGCAAAGAGCTGAAGAGTGAAATATGGTTTCAGTCAAAACACAGAAGTGATTTTTGTCGTTCCTTCGCTGGCTGAGCTGTGATTGATGCTCGGTTACAGCATCTTTTTCGTTCATTCTTACTTCCAACGTGTGATCATCATTCAAAAGCGGATAAGGAGATCGCGCCTTGGACGGTCTTTAGGCAAAGTTAAACTCAAGACACACACAAAAAAAAGTAGTTCCAACCAATTCCAGTATTAAAAAGGTGTGGGGAGAGGAGGATTCAGACTCTAATCTAATCCAAAAAGCAACCTTTATGTAGCCTGACAGGCAAAACCCAGGGAAAAGAAGGTAAACGCTCGGCTTAATATTACACAGGATGGTGTAAGTGTGTGTGTGTGTGGACAAGGTGTAAAGACAAGACTGACGATGCTGTAATTATTCAATTACAGAGTGAAGACAGTAGGAGAGATCGAGATAATGAATCGACTCCCAACCCCGAGTGCTTGCTGAGGCTGCACACTCTGTGCGCACACACATGTACTAAACATACATGTACTAAACAGATGGCGATATGGGCAGAACGTAACCTACCAGTCATTTTGTGTGTGTTTGTGTGCCGTTAATGATTTCCCCAGGCCTCCTGCGTTGTGTGGTCCGCCTTGTGTCCGCCCTGGAAGACATAAAAAGAGGATTGTTAGGGTGGGTGAGCAGCTGAGAGACGGAGGGCGGAGGGCCGAGGGAGGAGGAAGGGAGGGATATAGCATATAGAAAACAAACAAGGCCGTACAGTACAAAGGCCAGCAAGGACACCCACCCCCCCCCCCCCCTCCTGCCCCTGAAATCCCCCCTTTTCCCCTCTGCCCTCATTCCTCATGCTTACTTTTCTGGTTTCTCTCTGTCTATCCTTTTGCATGTTGGCTTCTATCTCTTTATCTTTCCTCTCTCTTCACCTCCTCTTGCTTTTTTTCTTCTTAGCCTCCTCCTGTGAAACTCTGGTCTGAGGAGGCCTCAGCCTGTTTACCTAACAGACAAGACATAAAAGCCAAACACATACATACGGGCTTGCGTCACAGCCGTGCTATAATGGGTGCAGCGACATCCTCCTATAGTGAGCGCAACTGGTTTTAATGTCAGCATTGGAACTAGAGATTTCGACATATCGGCATCCGCAGACGTTAGCATGCTTGCTGCTATCTGATGTTTACTAACCTGCCTTGTCAGATAATAAGCGAAGGAGCCACTCTTGCGCTAAGCTAGGAGGGCGCTAACATCAACTGTGAATTGCCAAATTTCCATATAAAGAAATAGTTCAACATCTTATTTGCTTCCTTCTCTATGAGTGTTGTCTTATTTGTGTGTTAAGTACAGAGCTGGGTTAGCCTAGCTTAGCATAAAGACTGGAGACACAGGGGGGAAACTGCTAGCCTTTCTCTGTTCAAAGGGAAACATTCATGCCAACCAATGACTCTAAAAATATCTTATTAACATGTTGTATCTTGTTTGTTTAACTAGTACATGAGCAGGAATGTAAAAAATGAATTTGTGGTTTAGAGGGAGTTTAAATGTGGAAAACAGTTGACAGTTTATTCATCCATTCAGCACTTATGTGCAGCATCTAGGGCTCAAGCACAAGCTGCCAGATATGGAGGTTTTGGTGTCTGTACAGGCTCAGTGGCACTAAAGCTGCCAGCTTCATGCATCGTCATCGTGCCCAGCTGTTGTCGTCCGGCATGTAACTCTCCCTAAAAAACCACAATGTTTGTTTTTACAATTCTGTTTTCTGTGCTGTTGAAATAAATTAGATATAACATGTTAATTAGTCAGCTTATTGGTTCCTGTATTTTTTTTCCCACTTTCGACAGAGCCAGTGAGATGCTTTCATGCAATCCAAAGCAAAAGCATCTCTTTACCTCACACCCAAAAATGTTAAGTGAGCCCACACACAGCCCACTGCAAAGGCAACTGGGTTTCCCTTTTTTCAAGAGCAAATATTTTAGTATTCAAAAAAAAAAAAGAAGCAAAGTGATGAAACATGACGCCTAAAAATTGTGCAAACAGTAGCGTTATGTAATTGTTTGCTCACTACTAGCGGTGCCAACATGAGAGGATGAGTGATAGCTGGCAGCGAGACTTCAGTGACTTTGCGACAGGAGAAAATTGAGCAGAGTTCAGCTTTATGCAAAAGAGCAGTGATTCAGTGTTATGATAGTCAACTGAAGGTCAGATAAGTCACCTTAACGTCGTTCTGCTTCGGTGCACGTTTCGACTTTAGTTCCTGTCTGACTGATCCTAATCAGGAAACGTAACAGACGCTGACTTCAGCTATAATGTGCGGCAAATCTATTCTCCGGTTGAGGTTAATTACAAAAATTACATTTTCATAATGAATATATTAGGAAACAACAAGGTAATGGAAAAACGGCGCATCTGAGCTTTTCTTGGTAATTTATCACTGCTACAATTCATCATGTTTTGCATCTCCTCGTGAATTTTAATGCCCCACAAAACGTCTCAGTATACACGCTGGCCTCAACAGAAAAGCTACATCTCACACAAAGAAGAGGAGGGAGAAAACGGAAAAGGAAACCGATGATGAGAGGAAAACGGAGAGAGAGAGTGTGCATGAAGAAACTATGAGAAATGTGTGAAAGTGAGAAAGAGTAAGGAAAGAAAACCACTTAAACTGGAAAGTGTTCTGAGATGGAAAGGTAAAGAGGAAGCTGTTAACGTCTTTACAGTCCCACCAGACGGGAAGTGCCGGAAGGAATGCAAGTATGTATGTGTGTGTGTGTGTGTTTCTGTGTGTGTGTGTGTGTGTGTGTGGATATGAGAGTGTTGTGGCGATTAGGAAGTGTCTGTGTCCTGTGATGTGGTCGTTTATGTGATCTATTACATGTTGATGGATACTGTATATTACTTTTTTATGTCTGTGCGCACAATAGGGCCAGGATATATGACGATATATACCATGACATAATATATATATATATATATTTATCAACAGTCAGAGACATTTCTTAACCATTTATACTCAGGTAGCTATTCCTTTAACATATCTGGTTGTATTAGTTCATCACAGGCACTGTTGCAAATCAATGGGCGAGGCTGCTCTGTTGAAATCTTGGGATTTTCAGATGATTTTTCCCATCAAATGTGATGGCATTCATTGAATTTTCAGATAATTATTTAATTTATTTAATTAATTTCATCCAAACATGGACCCACGTCTGGTTATTTTATGCATAAACTTCTCTTTTTCATTTTTAAAGATTATTTTTTGGCCTTTATTTGATGGTGGACAGAGCAGACTTTCAGATGTGTCACTCACTAGATCATCTGTGTGGTTATTCTATGAATTACAGAGCATCTCATGTTGACTCAACTCACACAAAAAAAAAAACGCTTAACTCACTCGCTAACTTTCCTTCAGAGCTTTCACTAAAGGAAAGTCCGTCAGAAAGATGTGACTGCTCCACAAAAAGCTAATAAATGGACCTTGAGGTTGTTTTTTTTTTAAACTACCGTTTTCAAAGGTCCAGACTGAATTTCACACTCGAGTCCAGAAAGTATACTAATCTTGAATTCCAGTATGTTGATACTGCGATGTAAAATCACATATACCCTACCGCTGTAGAGGATTTCATTCACACACCGCCCACTCCTAAAGTACACACGGATAAGTGAGAGGGGAAAAGGCAAGGGCGGGCTGCGCTGCACATGCAACATGTAGGGAATTCCCCTCTTCCTGAACATGAAGAATCAATTTTCCTGTAGAAATGAGCTGTAGAAGGGAGAGAGAGGGGGCGGGGGGGGGAGGAGGGAGAGGAGAGATTGATGAGATGGAAAGGTAGATGGATGAATGGATGGATTGATGGATAGAGGTGCAAAGAAGCGTAAGCCTCTAAGCATGACTCGTTCTGCGAATAAATGAGGCGGAAGGTCATCCCCTGAGTTTTGTAATCAGCTAGTGGATTAAGAGGGAGGCAGACAATTGGATTTTGCAAGTGTTTGAAATGAAAAGTGCATGAGAGGAATATGGGTCAGATATACCGTATAGAGACCAGATCAGCTCACTGATAACAACAAGATGGGAGGTCAATTATTTAGCCTCTGTGCTGTCAGTGTGTGACAGGGGGGCTGACTCAGATCTAAACTCCCACACTATAGAACAACAGAAGATGATGGATGGAAAAACAGAAGCCAGGGGAGGGGGGAGGGGTGGGGGTGGGGGGATGCACTGAGGGCTGAGCAACATCGCACTGAGTCAAGAGCTTGGGTGTCTTTGGAAGGAGACGAGCTTCAAAGTGAAGTCTCTTCATTTTGCTAACTCCTCCGAGCAATGCTATTGCCGTTTTGCCAGCGCGGCCCTATTCACCATCCTGCCGACATGAATAGCTCCCTTTGTCGCAGTGAAATTCCACTGGCAACTCTCTAATTAGCTGGAGGGCTCTTCCCCTGCAGGCCTGTGTGGGCAAAAAAAAAAAAAAAAAAGACAGGGCAACAAGGAGGAGAGGTAGCTCACTGCGAAGGGAACGGCGCTAACAATAAGCAAGCTGAATGGCGAGGCAGTCATATGACGCCCTCCCGCTGGAGCTAAAACTAACTAATAATTTAATTTGAGTGGCTCTGAAAAGAGAGGAGGAGAAAGAGTATGAGAGTGAGAGTGGATTTCTAAGTCCCCATGCTGGGTTGGTTTTCATGGCAGGAATCTGATAGGTGGTTAACCAGCTTTTGTTTGTCAAAACCCGACATGAATCATCCAGCTGGTATTTAATTGTAATCTGAATTACATTGAAACCTAAAAAAAAAATGTAGCAACTATTCTTCCTGCCAAGAAGCCAAACAGACTGGCTGAATGCCTGATATAAATATTGTGAACTGTTACATACACAGGTCAAGTCCGACTATTTAGTCTGTAATAACCCTAATGACATCATAGTGATGTCATTAGGGTTATCTCGAGTTGAGGCATGACTTCATATGTTTAACAGAAAACCTGCGGGGACATAATGCAGCAGCTTGGCTCATGCATGCTAAGGAGTCTTCTTCATCTTTTTTTTTTTTTTAAACTGTCTTGCGCAAGTTCCCCCACTTTATGGATGCGCATTACGAAATCTCTGAAGAGCCCCTTTAAATTGCACAGTATGTGTCAATATTCAACTTTCACATTATTTTATCAGACAACTCCTTGATGTTTGTCCCTACATCTGTGATGCATTAGTCTTGTGGAGTCAGGGTCAATACACAGTTGTCATGTGTGTGTGTGTGTTTTGTACAGTGAGTCTGAAAATATGTTGGCCCTGTGTACATGCTGATAGGTGTCCTGTGTCAAGTTGGATTTTAGTAGCGTGAATGTGGCATGTGATCACATGCTTGTGCTATATTTGCACTGACTGGATAGCTACTTTATACAGTGAATCTAAGCTGATCCTGCTTGCAATGTCAGACAATATTGTAAAGCATACGAGGCGAACCGTAGGCGCAGGCCTTACCAAACTGTAGCAGAGGTCACATAGTACATGTGATCAAAAGCTTTTTTATAATAGATCCTTGCTTTTTTTTTTCTTGAACATACAAAGCTATTAGCAGCAAATAGACCATCATTTAAATGTGTGCTGCTCAAAAATCACCTGATTCCAGATGTATCAACGGTAAAGTCACGGCAAAGCAAGTTGTAAACACAAACCACATGTGCCATGAGTAAACAATATGAGGATGTGAGGTTGCATAGGCTAATGCACAAAGAAAAGGGGGGTCATTATTATTATTATTGCATGGCAAAGTACAGGGTTGAATTTCAGCAAAGAAATAAAAAAGGTAGAGTCTTACACAGTGAGAGGACAAGAAAATATTGATCCAAATTATCTGAGAAAATGTGCAAGACACTGTACTTTTTGTCTTTGGTAATGTTGACTTAGTAACACTCTTCATCCATCAACACGCGCAACCAAAAAAAAAATGGGAGTACGGCGATTAGAGATACCTTAGATAACAAGCTACATCACCAGAAGATCCAGTTACACTCGGATCCAGTTCTGCTAAGAGGTTGATCAAAGGTGCGGGAGGGTTTTTTTGGGGGGTGTGGTGTTGACCATCTGCATTTCAAGTTGACCTAAAGGCACGGTTTCATAAAGGAGCCTCTTGACAAGAATATTCAATTATCTGAATTATCTTCAAAATTAGCCCTCCCAGCTTGGAAGTGTTCCAGACAACCAAAAAGGGGAGGCTTTGATTCGATCCATCAAAGGCTGAGTCTTATGCTCACCATGACTGATTGTGTGATGCCTATCTGACCATGACTGCCCTCCAAGTCCCAACACCACCACCACCACCACCACCACATCCTTACATTTTCATCAAAGAGTGACTGTAAAACATGCCTTGTAAATACAATTTATGTCATTTTAACTATCTGACCTCCAGCTCTCTTTCCAAAAAAAAAAAAAAGTTATGGCATGTCCTCTAAGTATTTCAGAGAGTGTTAAACAACATGGAGCAGAGAATTTCCCCCAACTATTTTTTCAATCCAACAATCATTTGTTTAATAAAAATTAGAAGGGAGGGGTGTTTCGTGACATGGCAGCGACAGTAGAGGCATTTCAATTACAGTATAAGCCTTGTGGCAACTCAAAAGTGGTGCTTTTTTTCCAGAGAAGTCTTTGATACGAGCTGCAAGAAAAGGGTTATTTTGCACTGCAGCATATGTGTTTCCTCTGCTAAGTGTCACAAAAGTGCCAAAACGAAAGCGCCGCCAATTTGATCTCACCAGATAAAACACACACACACACACACACACACACATCGGACTCGAGGAAGTCTAAAACAGAAGCAGAGAAAGTCTTCCCACTTCAGAGGACATTCAACTGAAAACATCTTGAGGGTAAAGTCTGTCAGTGGGCCCCAAGTTCGCCCCCCTACACCCCCTCTCTGGTGGCAAATGTAAGGCTTTGAACTACTAGTTGGGAGGGGTGTGGGGAATTCACTGGCCTGTCAGGACTATGAATGATGGCGGATGGAAAAGATCAGATCCTGCCTCGCTGTTCTTCCTGCCGTGTGAGGATCCTCTGACAATGTAGACTGACCCACGCCAGGCTAAACATGGTAAGCCATAAAGAGTTCTAGCTCTTGGGCGGGGGAAGGGGGGGAAGGGGGAGGGGGGGTTGCGAAGTGTCATCTTAGCTTACAAAGGCCCCGCATTACACATGCAATTTCGGCGAGACGTCACCATCAACCGTAAGATTGGCGGCCACTTTTGGATGCGTCGGTTGCCTCCAGAAATACTTTGCGCCGCTGCTCTCTTAATGAAATGTTTTAAAGTGAGATGTGAAAAGCAGAGGTCTTGTGAAGTCGGAGCAGAAGAGATTATAAGTAACTGCAGTGGTTTTGATCAAATGGTTATCTAGGTTGTGTAGAGGGAAAAGCCAGCCAAAATCCCACACATCTATTTTCTATCAGCTCATTGCATCATGGACATTCTTGTGGCTTGTCTGTGGGAAAGGGCTCAAAACCAATCTGTCGTGGCTTGCCATAAAGCAGATCCTTTGCCAATGGCTTTGCTGAGTTCACATGAAAATAAGACTCCTTGGTGGCACTTAATTCTGAATCCAATCATTACCGCCTTCGCACTGTCGTCCCCCCCCTCCACCCACCACCCTCCACCCTCCCACGGCATTGAAAATTAACTCATCTCAAATCTTCAGACAAGGAATACTGAACACTGCTGGCGTCATCCATCTGTTAGTGATGGGTTTTCCACATTCAGACGTACAGTAGGTGTCTTTTAAATAAACGCTGATATGAGAGGACGTTTATGGAAAGATCCACGATGATCGCATGATATTTGGAACCTGTTGCGCAAGAAGCAACGACTTCAAAATGCTATGATCAAGAAGGAGACCATTTTTGCATCACTGATTTTTGAGTTGAAGCCTCAATGAACAACCGTCTTGAGCGCAAGTGACGTTCGCCGCCACTCCTCACAGTGAATCCACTATTTCATTTCCACATTGATTTCATCATTTAACATTAGCGTTTGGAGCTAATTCTGTTGCCTGTTTTATAAAGTTCAGCATGCGCGCTAACTGAATGGCAGGATGTTAATTCAGACTTTTTCTATTCGCTCTAATGTTGCATTAGTTGGATATTAATTCATGCATGCCCTTGTTAGATTGGACGAGTCGCAACTACGGGCAAAAAAGTTTTGTAATGACTGATCTGATAGGAGAAGAACTTCCTCAACAACCTCAAACTGGTTTCATAGTTTATTGAACTGTTTTTTCTTTTCTTTGTGTAAAGAGAGATTAGAGAGATTAAGATGCACCTTTAATGTCTCTCTCTCTCTCTCTCTCTCTCTCTCTCGGCACGTTTTACCTTTTGCCGCTGTGGTCTTCATATCAGTCTGATGGCATTTCATTCAGACGTGTAAATTATAGCGAATTAGACCTAACATCCAAAAGCTCCTTTGGATCTCCTTCAGAAGAAGACGGAACACCAACAACCCACATAAACCGATGACATTAAAGGAAAAACACTATTGCGGCAAAATTTTCAGCGCCAGTGCGAGCAGCCTGAGGGATCACAACCTCGTCTGGCAAGAGAGCATAAACAAGAAAAAGTAATTGCTTACTTTATAGAGAGTTTACTTTATAACATTGGCTTGAAGAGCGTTGTGTACAATCTTGTGTGTCCCTACTCTCCCGTAGGTGCATAAAGTGATTATTGACCACCGACATGACCTCAGATCGGTTAAAGAAAAAGGCCTTAAAATGTAGATTTTAAAGATTGGCGCCATGCAAAGATGAATAAGCATCATTTATTATACAGAAATGACACGCCACATTCACTGCACTCCCAGTATACGCAAGGGGTGAAAGGTGTCTCCCGCCTTCAGTGACAGCCCACATGTTTCTGCGGTCCGCGATGCGAGTCAACACTGGCAACATCAACCTAAAACCGCAACCCGTTGGGCTTCGCATGACAGCACGACACAGACACATAAGAGGTTTCTTTTGGGGGAAATCTGTGTTGCACATCTGGAATTGATGCACATTAGGGACAAAAATATTCCTTCATGCTATTTTAGCTGTTTCATGTAGTTCAAAACAAAACATGTTCTGGTTTTGAATGCATTCTTTCACTCGGGTTATAAAGCTGGAGATATAGCTTATAACATCAGGAATCAATTCTCTAGTCATGTGCACTGAGTACGAATGTGGATGAAACCATTTATTCACACATACATGGATGTGTGTTCACACATACACACACAAACACACACACACAAACTATAGTACATGTCCTTCAGGCCATCTGTGTGTAAATCTATTCAGGGTGGAGAAGACGGGGGGGGGGGTGGTGGTGGTGGGTGGCAGCATGTTCATGGTGTCACTCCAAGGGCAGTCATTTTGTCCCGGTGAAAGACTGGCCTCACTATACGGAGAGTCATAAAACACACAGCGCTCAGGAAGAAGGTTACCAAATAGAGATGAGGAGGAGGATAAGCAATAAGGACAGAGATGACGGCGATGGAAGAGAGAGACGCGGAGGCTGAAAAGACCGATGGGACGCGACACAAGGCCTCGTTGATGAGCGCATGCACAGCTGGATGGTTCAAGGAGACGGCGGGGGTGAGAAGGCCATGGCGACCAGGGAGAAGACAATGCAACAGGGCTTGTCAAAATGAAAATTTACTGTTGGTCAAGCTGCGAATAGCTTTGCTCCAGTGCCCTTAACATTGCATTTGCATGAAGTATGTGTGAGAAAGAGCAAAATGGACATGGAGGGGGGGGGGGGGGAGAAAGTAGGCTGGAGCTGTAGAAATCCTTATCTATATATGGGCATGAGTTAGAAACAGCAAATAAACAGTTTTCACTAATAACTAATTTTTCTGGGTGCATTGGAGCAGATAACTGTATGCAACACATCTGTAGTGTGGAAACAAAATGAATCCTCTATCATCAGTTTAAGAGGCTGAAAATATGAATTTATCATTCCCCTTAGAGGTTTGAGCTTTCACTGTTTTCTTGCACCCTCTCCAAACATGAAAAGGGCAAACTTTCCACTACTGTCAGAGGTCGATCATACCTGCTGATGCCCTGGAAGACGGGCGTGATGCGGCTAGTCTGGCTCCCTGCATCACTGGCCAAATACCTTCATGTTCAAACACCACCTGAGCTGTAGATTATTTGAAACATAGCCGTAGCTCACAGTCTCTTCTTCTGAGGGACATATTCCTGACTTTCAATCTCCTTTGTGTATGATGCGTGCCATGCCTACAGATTCTAAGACCTTCATCGCATAGCGGCACGAGTGATATTAATTAGCCATTTTAGACACGTGGTTAACATTAGCAGCGCTGCACTGGTTCGGATGGAAGTAAAGAACAGAACATTCTTAGTCACGTTGCAGTTTTTTTTTTTTTTCCACGTGGGTCTTCCCCCCGACTTCTTGATGAAGAAATCAGTTAAGTTGTGTTTCACATTAGAGCTGTCTTCGAAAATCAAAGCTGCAACCGTAATTCCTTGTGTGTTTAAGTATTACTCATCCTTCTGTGATCCACCGACAGCGAAACCAGCGCGCTGCGGCGAGACATTAAACCGAGGGGATTGTAATTTCGAAGTTCCCCTCCACTCAAAAAAAAATGTGTTTTGCTTGTAGTCACTTCGCTTGGATACTCGAGTTTCACTGTGCAGAGTGATGAATGTGCAGGGTTCGACATGAGAAGGCTGTTTTCACATTTCGGCACGGCTTGAGAGGGGAAAGTTCACATTAAATCTGATTTAAGGACCCACGAGCGTGAGTTTGTGACATCACAACTAGCTCGGAAACCCTTTCTGATTTGTATACTGTAATAATGTCAGATGTCTGTGTTAAAACGTGGTCAGAGATCCAAATATTGAGGTGAACATATGTAAAAATGCTCCCGGAAACGCCCGTCTGTTTCATAGCCTTTGTTGCTAGATTGTTCCACGAGTTGTCAACGTTTTTTCAGACCAGATTCGGGCTCGAAACATGTACAGATGTGTGTGAGATGTTTGTATTTGGAGTCAAGACATGAGAAAAAGACATGAAATCCAACTACTACTGTGTGTTTACATAGCCTCTGGAACAGGAAGCTGGCCAATCTTCAATCCAAATTTGAATAAATAAGTGATTTTGGTATTTCTAATATATCGATGTTGTTGTTGTTGCTGTTTATCTTTAGCAAGTCGGATGATTCTGCACATGTTTTATTAAATGATCTTGACTCCTCTCCATCTGCGCAAAACCATAAATATGTTTATGGACCCACAATTAAGTTCCTTCCACAGAATCCAGGAAGGAAGAGGAAGGAAGAAGCTCAACAGGTGCCTGACAACAGCTGGGCTCCACCAAAGCTCAAGACATGGATTAAATTACCCTGGCCTCAGACCCAGAGCCCAGCCCATCACAGAAGCTATCATCGTGGCGGCTAAATGCGATTAGTGTCCAGTGGTAATCTAGGGCCTATTCATTCCTGCTTAGAGTAGGTGACACATTTGATTCAGGGGATTAGTCCACCTCTCCTCTAGCGATGCAGGGGGAGGGGAAAAAAAAAAAATCAAAAGGCCCACATGAGGGGGAGCAGCGAAAAAAGGAAGGAACTGCGTGGAAGAAGAGGAAGAAATATCAAAGAAACAGAAAGGGGAACAGAATCCATGAGCCCGACACTCTTCCATAATTAAAGCAGACAGTTCCTTTTGTGCAGCCATGTCATTAACATAACCCAGCACACTGCAGGGGCCACGGGGTGCACTGGGTTCTTTAGTTAGTGCCCTCAGAACATACGTGATGAGAGGCCGTGAGTAACGAGCCGTCCGATGCCGCAGATTCCACCCGCGATCACTTTGACACTCCAACTTATAGCCTGTAATTTCACGATTCTGATTAACCTCTGAAACATAGCTCAGCCTACCCGCACGCGTTCATTTAAATAGACGCATTATGCCAAAACAAAACACTCTGACAGCTATCGCATGCATGCCCATAAATAAGCCGGCGGAATTCGGTTTGCAATGCACGCGCATCAACACTCTGCCAATGTTCGGCCTATTTATCAAGTCCCCATTAAAAACGGCGCTTTTACGACAATAAGAGACATTTAGGAGTTAGCGGCTGAGATCATCCACATAGGCTGTCACACAAAACACAGAGAAGCCATGTGACTCACCACATGATGTCACATGTGGCTATGGGTCTGTTATCTATGACTCTGTGTCTGTCTCTGGCCCATCTGCATCTGTTTTTACTGCACAGGCTCTCTCTTTTTTTTTTTTTTTTTTTTTTTTTACTTTTTAAATTGAAACTTTCCTCTTCTTCACTGAGCAGCTAAGAGGCACACACACACACACACACACGCGCGTGCACAGATTCGCACAGTGTTGGCTGTGCATCTGCAAAGGAACTGACAGTGAGGTTTTATCAGAGCACGGGTCTGTGTGTGTAGCGTCTCTACAAACGTGTTTCAGCGAGCGAACAAACAACAAAATGTCAGTGCTAGGAATCTAACAGTGTTAATGATGGTATCACAACACACCTACACAAGCATTCTGCAGAAAACAATCGTCTGCAACATGTGTGCAGCGGAAAAGATAAACATACCTTCAAAATGACATAATAATTTGCAATTATATATTGCATTAATTTACTGCGTAATGAAGAGCTGTGAGTTTAACCGAGGTTCATAGACAGCTAAGATAAAACAGCTGAGATGAAACTGTAAATCCAAAGTACACAGGGTCATAAAACACACAGAAGAACGATATGACTGCATGTAGGCAGGTGCAGGCTGTAAGCAGTCGATAAATGGCAAAATATTTACCTGCCAGAAAAAGAACAGTCAAGAGTTCAACTATCTGCAACAAAGGGAGAAAATACATCAGTTTCAGGATTGCAACAGAACATGTTGCACAATCGGTGTAAGTGGTGTAAGTATCACACCGCTGTGTAGAGCAATGCTGATTATTTGTCCCAACCAAGCCACAACTATGGTTTGAGGGTGAAGCCAATGTGGAAGTACCTTAAAGTGCGATGCCACCAGCAGCCGCCAGACGCTGGCTCCAAACCGACTCCCATTAAAGAAAAGCGTCTCTCTAGAAACACAGAGTCCGTCATTTTTTCCGAGTGGAAAAGACGGCGCTGACCATGAGCTCCGACTCTCAGCTTCAGACTGGCACGTTCCAGCAAACCGATGGCTAACATCACACCTCGCTACGTCCATCTTTATATACAGTCTGTGGTCCGAGCCCCCCAGTGCGCACATAATTTCCACTTGCAGGTCCTGGCAGCCCACAATACAGACACATGGACACATTATGGCCAGAACTTGTTAGGAATATTAGCAACAGTTTATTTTGATAAGTCTAATTCTTGACAAAAGAAATGTCACTTGGCACCCTGACCTTAACCAAACCGCTACACTCATCTTATATGAACCTCATCCTCTGTTCAGACAAAAACAGGAAGTTCAATGTCAACAAAATAAAGCCTATTTTAAAGTATCACATTCCTTTTTTTTCCATTTAAATTGAAAATATTGGCACATTCCATGCATCAATAGCCCCGAGAATCAAACCTTAATACATTTTGATGGTACAAAATGTGGCTGTTGCACTCAAGTATGATCTTATTTACTTATTCATTGACTTTCCTGATGAATAGAGCTGCAACTCATGACTTTTTTTGTCTGCTGATTATTTTCTGTATTAATCGTTTGATCTATAAAACATCAGAAAACAGTGAAAATAGCACAATATCGATGTCTTCAAATTCAATTAATTATAATATGAGAGCAAGAAAAGCAGCAAATTCTCACATTGAAGAACCTGGAACCATCAGATGTTTGACATTCTTGCTTTTAAGCATGACTGAAATGACTGTTTGATTATCAAAGTAGTTGCAAATTCACTTTTTTTCAATCACCCAATCATCATTGCAGCTCTACTGATGAAAATGATTTTATTCAGGCATATTTCTTGTAGGGCTGCTAATGTCCAGACATTTAATATTTGAGAACTTTGGCTTTTTTAAAGTAAAAAAAGGTTTAATTTCACAGAAAACCAGTCAGCTAGCAGTTGATATAGATATCACACTGTCACAGGAACCACACACACACACACACTTCTTCAAGTCTTTTCAACCCTCCAACTACTTGTAAGCCTGCGCTCCTTTGTGTGCGTTTTCTTGGCTCTTATTACTCACTGCTCTCCTTTGTGGATTTTCCATTCTCTTTGCATGAAAGTGCACAGCGGTGGCACATACAGTAATGCAAGTTCTGCTAGGTTTCTCTGTCTCTGGGGTTTTGCATATGTTAGCTTTGTCATACGGTATGGCCTCTGCAGACACAGTGGAAGGAAAGAAGGAGAGTGTAGAGGAAGACAAGTAAAAAAAAAATAATTTTTTTTTTTTTTAAATCCATGAGCAGAAAGTAAAAGTGAGAAAAGATAACAGACCATGAGAAGAAAGAGAGCTGAGTTAAAGTGAAAGATGGAAAAGAGTGAGAGTCATAAAGAGTTCTAACGTCTGGGCTAGTCATCGCTAAACTAACTCATGAAATTACTTTCAGACTTTTTCTGTTTACTATCCATTGTGATTATAACAAAATGTAACTAATTAACAAAGATCCTCAGCTCGTGGGAGATGGTTTTCATTAAAGGAGTAGTTTGAAATTCTCACTTTCTTTCAGGCTAGCTGTTTCCCCTTTGTTTCCAGTCTTTATGCTAAGCTAAGCTAAGCTAAGGGTCTCCCGGCTGCCGCTTCATATTTTAACAGACAGATATGAGAGTGATATGGATCTGCTCATCCCACATCAAGCGAGAAAACCGAGAAAAGTGAGTTCTCCAAAACGTCTGACTATTCCTTTAAAGTCCTCCTCCGCTCAAAAAAAAAAAAAAAAAAAAAAAAAATGGTGTTTTGCTTTTTTTTTGTTCTTCGTTCGGATGTTTGAGGCTTCACCGTGCAGAAGGATGCGTGTGCAGAGTTTGACATTACACGGCTGCTTTCACATTCATCCGCTGGAGGAGGATGAAGTTCCTCTTAAGGGGGTTTTTGCCTACAAGGATGAATTGTGACCTCACGATGAGTCTGGAGCCAATCGTGGCGTGATGTGGAAACTTGAAACGTCCAGCACACAAATACTGAGAAGTAGGAGACATCTGATGAACTCTTGAAACGAACCATGTTTGCGCATTCATAGATTCTGGATTCATCCACGAGAGAGAATGATTTTATTATCATATCAGACATTATTATTCCAAGCAGAGTATTCACGTCCATCGCTTGTGATCTGCAGGATATACACTTATAGTCCGAGGCTGATTTTTTTTTTTCCAGTCGTTCGCGTTATTACAAATATTAACAAGCTTTTGAACGGGGTTTTCTCACTTCAGCGACAGGCCCTGGAAGTTCCCGTTTCACCCTCCTCCCTCCGTCTATAGGCCCAGAATGAATCAGCTTTACACTTCTGGGATGAGGTTTCACCATTGCAATGCTGTAGGCGCCTACAGCCTACTCTCACATTCACTGCCAAACACTATATACAGAACAGTGGCACAGAGAAGGTCTACACTGTTAACAACCGTGCCAGGAAAAACAAAGCAACCCAATCACAGTCATTGTGTTGTCTGCACGGCCTGATTGTAGCCTTTAGCAAAGTATTTTTTCAACCTGTTTCCAATAAAAATACATTTTGCTTCATATGTTTGCTGCAATCAGCCTCAAGACAGTGATGTTCATTCTTAGAAAATTCCCAAAACAACTGCCAAATAAATGTGAGGTAATTCCAGTGCAGCGTGTTTTTTTTTTTTTCAAGTTTGAGGAAAAACAAGTCTTCACGGCATGTTAAAATGGATATTTTTTTGCTCTGTAATGCTGAAATGATCCATGGATTAGTCGACCCGCAGAAAGTTAATCGTCAATTTTGATAATTGGTGAATCATGCGCATTTATTTATCCTTTACAAGCTCCTGCTTCTCGACACTGAAGATTTTCTCTCCGGTTGTTTATGATTGTAATCTGAGTGTCTTTAGGTTTCTGGCGAAACGAACAGTTTGAAGACATCATCTCGGTCTCTAGGAAACATCGACAGGCGTTTTGCACTGCAAACAAATAATCAATAAATCAAACGTGCGACCGGTCCTGCTCCACAGCCCTGCAGGTTAACGTATTTATAAATGTATATATCAGCCAAACAGAGCGAGGGTGAAAAATCACAGCGGCTGAGGAGCTTACCTAACACTCTGCATACATGTTAACCTTGCCCCAAATCCAGAGATAACATCATATACAATACATCTCCGCTGTATGTATGAATCAAACAAACTGCTTTGCTTTAAGATAAACTTTTCCAGTCCATGTTGTAAAAGCAGGATCAGCTCTAACAGGCCCTGAGTGTGGACACACCCTTATTTGTCTTAGCTTGGCTCCAGCTTTTAATGCTACCCTGCTGTGTACAGTGCACTGTGTGTAATGTATAGTACACTATGTACTTAACCATGACATGGCAATGTGCTCGAGTCTCAGACTTTGGTCTAGTAATCCTCTTCTTCTCTCTTGTGTCAGACGCGGGCCGTAGATAAGAAGGTCCGTCTGCCTCGGCTGCGTACTCGTCTGTGAATTCAGATGTGAGAGAGAGAGAGCGTTGTCCCCGGCTGGAGAGGTGACATTAGCGGATCTATACCGTGAGCTCGGGGAGATCTTCATCGAGTAAAGCCACAGGCACTCAGCATGTCACACGGTGCCGCAGCCTGCTGCGGCCTTTTAGATTTGTCTAACATAATTATGAAGGTGATGGCAGGAGGTAAATGTGAACGATGATGAAAGTAGCAGTTACATAAAATCAGTAATATACCCTCTTTGACAACTGTGGCTATTTTTGAAAGAGAGCAGGCGCTTCTTTCTCACCACTCAAACAGTAAAAGTATGCAGAGGAACAGCACAGGAGAGAATAAAAAAAAAAAAGTCTGATGGGATTCATCCCGAGCCGTTTTAAGACACTCAAAGGAACCGTTCGACGTGCTGGAAATACACTTAACTACTTTCCTCTCTGCCAGTTGAGAAGGCAAGATCGATACCAATTTCGAGTCTGTGCATTAAGTGCGGAGTCCCGGACGTGTTCGCGCTGATGTATCGGACAATATAGGTGCATGGCAGACATCAGTATCTCAGTATCTGTGTGTGTGTGTGTGTGTTGGCTCAGAAACGAGACACCGCGGGACATTCAATTCATTCATTATGTTTGACACTCGGGCTAAGACACATATGGGTTTACCTTTATTGTATATCTTTTCCACCTGGTACTAGACACACACTTTCATACAGACGGTGTGGGATTGCTCAAAAGTGCACTTCTTTGGCACGAGAGCGTACGGGTCGTCTCCGCTTTGACTAACAGAAATCCACTCAGTATTTCTAACACGCTGAGATATGGCTAGCCGGGGTACGTCAGCAGCCAAGAAGCTCAATCACTCATCGCTGGATATCTCCGCAACTTTGACATTAAAGCACTGACTCAACACCTTTATGGATATTATGTTTCATAGTGTACCAGTATTTTTTTATTATACACACGGTATAAAGACCATATTTTAGATGCTGTACTTTGTCTTGTATGTTCCAACGCATGGGAGGAGATGGAAGGTATGTGGGGAGCGTGGGGTGTTCTTGGCACAAAGATAAAAGATATGATTGAGGTATTTTTCTCATTTACATAGTCTGTCCAACTCCGCTGTAAAAAATGTCCACGCAGCAAATATCTCCCTCATAATTCTATATAATAAAACCTTTAAACATATCAATATCAAGGTGTACAGCAGGGCAAGGCAATTTAACATATTTTTCTCAGATGCTGAGCGGTTCCTTTAAGATCCGAACTAAAAAAAAATAAAGGAAGACATTATCTCCTCAAACACCCCTGCTGCTGAACGTGGTCCAGTTACCTCCCCGAGTACTGAGCTGAACTGGAGGAGAGGCAGGATGGGACGACTGCCAGTTGCAGCGGGGAAATTATTACCCACCCTGGAGCCACATCACCTCCTGTCCCACCTCCTCTCTTCCAGTGATGAGGTCACGGCCGATCCATAGAGAACGTGGAGGACACGGAGGACTGCACAAGCATCCACACTGACGACAGACCGACAACACTGAGGCTCTATATATAAGAATGGGATGAGCAGACTCATGAGGAAGATGAGGTGCTTCAGCGTGTGCGGCATGTACTCTGTTAGGGGAGCAGCATGAAGTCGGGCAACAACAACAGACTTAAAAAAAAAAAAAAAAACTGATTAACAACATCGGCTCTGTGATTGGCTGCAAAACAGACACCTTTTTAAACATGTGGTGGAGAGGAAGACACTGAGCGAACTGTTTTCCATTATGGATAATCCTCCCTCTCCACCACCTATCGGACAGACAGCGGAGCTCTCTCTCTCTCTGACAGACTGGTTCGGTTTCGCTGTCACAAGGACCGATACAGGAAGTCTTTCCTGCCCAAAGCAATAAGTCTCGACAACACCTCACGTCTGTCCAACGGAGAGCTCTCAGAACTCTCAGCTTTATAGTTTCTGTCTCAATCAAACTCCGCTCTGTTTTACTCACAGTGAACTTGCATATCTTTACACTCAGCCCACTCTACCTCGTTGCATTTTTAAAACTTCCAACAACCTCGCACATTCATCTATCTCTCTATCTATCTTTCTATCCCTCCGCCTATTTAAAGCGTTCCGGGAGACGAGCGGGCTGCTCAATGTAGGCTGACCTCTGAGGTCAGTCAAATGTTCGACTGATGATTCGGGTTATGAAAGGAGACGAGAGGACGGACGCAGATTCATGGACAGAGTTCTCTCTCTGTGTGGACTAACAGCTTGCTATACAAGTCATATAACATAAACTCAGCCCGTCAGCAGAACATCATCGTCCAAACACAAAGAAATAGAAGCTTTCTTCTCATGAATTTCACAGAGATGTTTCCACAGGACTAAAAGTATGAAAAACTGTCAACCGCCAAAACCACTGAATGTCTGGTCAGGTTCATAATCTTATTAATTTCATTTGTGATCAGATGAATCCTGAATTATATTATAATTATGACTAATTTGAACACCTTTAAATGCAGGTAAAGTTCTTGTTTGGCTACTTGTGCTTATATTTAACATCTGAGAACTTCTGCTTTGTTTTGCGTCATTTTTTTAAAGAAAAAAATGTCCAAATTCTCAGATTCCAGCTTCTCAAATATGAATATTTTCTGGTTTCTTTAGACTTCTATGACACTAAACTGAATATATTTGTGTTTTGTGGACAAAATAAGGTGAAGATGTCACGTCGGGCTTTGGGGAACATTTTCTGACATTTTACAGACCAAACAACTAACTGATTAATCAAGAAAATAATCAACAGATCAATCATTAGTTGCAGCCCTTTAAACAGTGTCAGTGTCATCCAATATGTAGCCTATATCTTCTTGTCATGAATTAGTACACTGAAAAATTAAGTAACAGGATTCTTGTTAAAAATAGGTTGACTTGAGATGCATGTCAATCACAGATTGATGACAACAGGAAATACAATCACTGAGACGAGATTCTTGAGTGTTTCCTTCCACTTTTTCGACGGTAGTTCTCGAAATCTGTATTAAATACATAATCAATGCCGGGCTGAATCAAAAAATAAACAAAAGGCAACAGTAGATAAACTTTTATAGTAAACTCAAAGCCGTATTACTTTTCACTTTCCCGGTGGCTGCGGCTGCTGAGAGACGTTCAGGAGTTTAGTTGCAGCTTGATGAATGCGCAGCAGCCAAATTCTCCCAGCTGATCTAGACTAACTAGACTGTGTCAAAAGTTCAAGCCAACTCCCACCTCCTTTCCTCTCCTCTCCTCTCCTCTGCTCCTCCTCCTCTCCTCACCAGATACTGTAAGTACAACAACAGCGGAGTAGAGGTCTGGCGGGGGGAACAGATGACAAGCAGCAGGAAAAAAGTGTCAGTCCTGGCAGCTTTACACTCGGACCAATCGCTCTGCCAAATTCCCCTAATTGTTTACATGTGCTTCTCGATGTACACCGTATATATAAAACCAGAGGGGGGAAAAAAAAACAGACTTGAAAACCTGAGAAACAACAACAGTGTTGGCCGCAGCGCAGATACTATACAGTGTAGTGCGTGGCAAAAGGTAGAGCGGTGGCTAACCGACATCCTGTAGAGATGCAACACTCGCTACTGTAAATCTGCATTCTTGAATCTGCAGCAGTCACAGCAGAGAAAAAAAAAAAAAAACGTGTTCTTCCACAAGCCTGTAGATCAGTGCTGTCATCCTGTCATCTTGGGAAAAGTTTTTGTTTTTATTATTATCCAGCTGAAGTTAAGGGAAATCTACCATGACGGGTCCCTTTTGATTTAGTTTCCTTAGTATCAAGAGCTAAGTGACTCACTGAGTTTTACAGTTCAGCTCTGTGGAGCCAGTAGATCCCATGGCATAAGTTTAAAGGGGAGACATAATTCCTTTTTTGTGTTTCTTGGTTATTTTTATATTGTTATGATGTCAGATGTCCATGTTAAAAACGGTCAGAGTTCCAAAACTTGAGGTAAATGTGTGTAAAAAAAAAAAAAAAAAAAGCTTCCTGCAAGACGAAAGCCAGGGCTTCAGCCTGCTCTAAACGCTCCGTTTGCAACGTTATTTCTACTCTACTTCCTCCTCGTGATGATGTCACATTGTCCACTCCGTAGCCTTGATGCTAACGTTATTCCGCAGGTTGTTTGTGTCCACTTGCACGTTTCAGATTGGATTCCAGCTCAAACATGTACGAATGTATTTGAGAAGTTTATATTTCCTGTTAAAGCTGGAGTGCGAAAGTTTTTTTTTTTTTTTTTTACCTCTGTTACATCGCCAAACAAATCTACACAAAGCTGATTAAGCCTATCACCGCCAGATAAGTGCGCCCCAACTGCGTCTTGTCGCCAGGGCTCACGTGACAAGCATCAGGGGTGTGACGTTGACGGCATTTGTGTAATTACTCTCACTGCCAGAGGGGGGCAGACGAAAGTTCTGCACTGCGAGTTGAAAAAGGAGAAAAAGGAAGTGAAATCCTACTACTACTGTAAGTGTAGCCGAAGTTGGAAGCCTCCCGGGGGGGAGGGGGGGCAGCGTCCAGAAGCTGGACGATCACAACAGAGCGGGCTCATGGGGCAAAGGAGACATGAAGAGACACGGGCTAAAACAGCCTGTTTTAGACACAGGCTGACAGACACTGGCAGGTTTTTTGAGCTGTAAATCATGCAAAGATATTCCAGTAGAGCCCCAGAATATAAATATAGACCCGGAAATGTGCATGATATGCCCCCTTTAACTTTTGCTCTTGGCCCTACGCTAACACAATCCCACTATATAACCTACAGAGTAACTTCTGTGCATTTGAAGCCCCCGAGCGCCGCAAACCTGAAATAAAAAAAACGCTACCACCATCATGGATCTCCCCTCCACAGACAACGTGATGCCACTGATACTGTACATAATTGACAGCTCGGCATATGAGCCACTATGTTTTGGCTGGGTCAGGTATTTCCAACAGGGAGACATTCCTTGTGGAGTAACTGTACCATATGCTTGCCTTTTGTGCTTGTGAGAACTGGACATGTGACAGCTATATGATCTGTGATAAAATCTGCGATAATGTGGAAACACTCTCTGTGAACCCTGGATTGGGAAACCTGCCGCATTCGCTTGGTTTACGAGCCTGCATGTGTTACTCCTGATAACAGTTCCTCGGAAGTTGTCTGCAGGTTAAATGAATAGCTGATCTACTGTTTATAATTGGGGGAATATCAAATAATTATGATTTATTACAGTTGCCAGGAGAACGTTGAATGAAAACTGTTGGAGCAACTCAGGCCTGAAAAGTCTTCCAGAGAACATGAGATGTTAAAATACAGTCATTCAAAGACAAATGTCAACAACCAGCGTATCCCTCAAGGACGTTCTGTGGTAGTCGGTATGAATACATTAAGTGCTAAAATGTAAGGTCACACAACAGCTAAAAGACTTCTAACAGCCTGATGCAACAGCTTCTACTGCAGTGTAAGAGCCCTTTGTGAAGCCTGATGATAAGGCTGAGCTGCCATTTCATTTCACTTCATACATTTAAAGAGGGACTATTATGCTTTTCATTAAATTCAATCATGTATATATATAATATTACAATGTCAGATGGTCAAATTAAAAGTGGCCAAAGTGTTCAACAATGAGGCAAACATATGTAAAAGTAATCCCTGTGAGCAAAAAAGCAGCGACATCAGACTGCTCTGAACGCTCAGTTTCAAACAGTTTTTTTCTACTTCCAGCCCAAGCTGATGTCATCTCGTGACGGATTTCTTTATAATGTTTCGCTCCGCTAACATTATGGCATTTTTCCATTGTTAAAAGGGGGTAGCCACGCTGAGCCAAGTCAAGCTGGCACGCCGTGAGTGTTTTTTCCATTACACAGCGCTAGTAGCGAGTGGCGTATCCGTACTATTCAGTGGTGCAAGGAGTAACCTTTAACATTTTTCATGACAGTCAAAATGACTCAACTTACAACAACCTGTACAGCTGCGTCGGTCTCATCCACATTTGTCGCTATCTTTTAGTTGCTATTTTTCATAGATGTGAACAGGTTGCTAGCTTGCTACGGTTAACTTGTCAGATACAGTAGCTTGCCAACTAATCTCACAAGTAGCCATGACATCAACAAGCTTTCATCACCGCTTATTTTGCAAAGATGCACAGATTAAATTGGCTATGCAAGTTTTCTGGTTTAACAAGCCACTATGTTGGCCTGATAATTAGACTGAAGTTCATTCAGCTGACATCATGCTCATGTTAACCAATATCTGTATGGGAGAGGGAGTTACTTTTGTTTTCCTTTGTTCTAAATCCATACAAAGTGACGTCATTTCAGGGTGATAAGGAATCTGCTGGCAAAGTTGCAGAGATACGCCAGTTTCATAGCTGTTATTTGTATGTGGTCACCTTCTAGCCAGCTACGCAGAAAGTCTTCATTCTTATGCCACCTACAAAGCCAAAGACCGATTGTTGCCACCGCTGAGCACAACACCAGACCTATTTGAATTGCTGATCAAAATTGGAGGTGTGGGCAGTTGTTCAGAGGTCTGCAAGAAAGACTACAGTAGCTTTGTTTGTAATGCCCAGAAACAAACACACTGCTATAAGCATTTCTATAGAGCAACTGGACTCAACCCAAGATCAAACAGGGTAACATCTAATACAATAATGATGGAAAAATATGTGATTTCTTAACAAGTTAGGAAACGTCTGTTACCCATGTTTGGCTTTCAAGATAGACCACAATGGGCTCAGGCTGAATAAACACACTGGAGATTACATTCACTGTCAACTGACTGGGAACAGAAGGGGCTGATGGATGGATTAGGACAGCTTTACCAGCTGAGAGCAGCAGCCAGGATGTGCCCTGACAAAAAATTTGGGATGTCCAAATACCTTCAAGCCACACACACACTCTTCCAAAAACACTTTTGAAGCCTAAATTTGTTTGATACCTTTGTGTAAAGCTGTATTAGTGCACCGCCACAAAAAAAAACATGTGTATTGCCAGGACTGAGTTCCCATTGAAAAATATGGTAATCATAAGCTCAGTGCTTTTTGTCTTTTTTGACTTCAATTTGGCGCCTTGGGACCATTTCTGATACTGTGTTGTTTTTAAATGCTGATGGACACAACACAGTATAGTAGAGTAAGTATTTACTGGTACATACAGCAGAGTCTCCAGTTACATAACACACAAAAGGCATAAAAAAAACATTAGGTTCTAGTTTACAACATGATAGCGAGAGCTGACGAGATGCGAGGGGGGCAAACATGCGAGAGAACACATGTGTTTCCCCCTCCTTTCGAGGAGCCACCAAATTGGGAATCTGAACCAGACCAAATACAATGGACAGCCAAAGGGCCTCACTGTAGAGGGATGAACTCAGAAGGCAGGAGGGGGTGAGGTTGGCGCCGTAGCCAAACTCACTAAATCACTGGACTAATGTGCAGCAGGCTTGTCATTTGAGCATCTCACACATGCACAAAAACACATGAATACTGTCCCGAGCCGCCCTATACACAGAGACGAGTCTTATGTAGATGAATCTCAAGAGTTTATGAGGGATCTCGACGTTATGCCACACCAGTGCAGCGGATCAATTAAAAGCCGTTTGTTAATTGGCATGTAAAGACCAGACAGACACTATGTATTGGAGGCGGAAAAACAGGGACGAGGTAGATGAGCAAATGAGACAAAAAAAAAAAGGGTCACAAAGAAGTAGAGGGAAAGCAGACGAGTCATGGGGTATAAAAAGAGGAAGGGGAGGAAGAGAACGCAATCCTCCGTTCAACTACGCTTTAGGCTCCAGGAAAGACGACATCTGTAGAACAAATTTCTTTCCACTCGACTTTTGTGTTTTCTCCCCCCCCCCCCCCCTCTTTTTTTTTCTCACAAAAAGGAAAGGCAGTGCGGGGATGAGCTCCAGGAGAGAAAAAGAGACAAAACTAGAGTGAGGCTCCCAAATACTCAGCCAAGTGCCTGTACACATAAATACAAAACAAAACTCATGCAAGGTCTTTCTGTGGGCTTCATAACGTCAACATATTAAAAGATTGTGACTTAATTTGTGCCTCTTAGAAGCAAAACTCTTAAGAGCTATGAAAAAAAGGACTGTTTTATTGGTTGACAGGGATGACTTTTCTGCCTTTATAGTATCTGGGGAGAGAATCGGATAGCACTTTGATTACACTTTGGCAATGTCCTATTTAAAATAATAATTAAGGCATAACGTGCAAGCAGAAGAATGTAAGATATTCTTAGATCATTCTTTGTAGTGACAAATAAAAAGGATTTTAACTGGGTGCTACGAAATCCAGCATCCTTGAAACAGATCGAGAGTGATGTGGGTCGCAAAGGTTAGTTAAACGCTCGCGGGACAATTCATCAGGTAGTGAAAAGAGAAGACAAACTGCCAGTAAAAGAGTGGAGAGAAAAAAAAGTGACAGACAAGGACGGGGAAGCTACCTGACAGTCAGAAAAAACCTTTCTGGGGACAGGTTGTCAGTGGCCTGATTGTCAGCTCTTTTCCACACACACACACACACAGAGAAACACTCCCTGGGGTCAACATGTGGGGTGACAGACGTGGAGCGAAGGGGCCCAGGGCGCTGCAACAGCCTGTAGTTGATTTAGGATTTTTGAACACGGGCCAAAATTCCTGAAGGAACACAGTAAGAAGGAGGGTGGTGGGGTGGGTGGGTGGATGGGGGTGGGGGTTGGGGGGGGCTGCCATAAAAACCAGCCCAGAACTGGGGTATAAAAAAAAAGGAGAGAGAAAAAAAAGGGAGTGTGGTGAATATGAAATAAGTGTGTGTGTGTGTGTGCGTGTGCATGTGGGTGTGTGTGTGAGCACAGACATGCTGGTGTTGCTATGGTGAAACAAGATTCTTGGAATGGGAGAATTCCAAATGGGAACATTGGGGGAGCAGTGTGTGCAGGGAGCCAAACACATATCCAGTGGTTCACATGTTGCATATGTGTGTGTTGGCATAGAGGCATGAAGGGTTTTTTTTTTTTTTTGAAGGAGTGTTATTGAGGTGCAGTACAAGGGGGGGGAGAACAAAAAGGGGGAAAAGAGGGAAGATCAGGGTCAAGGATGAGTTTGAGAGCGGAGAAGGCGAAAGTGAGAATGAAAAGGCAGTGGAGACAAAAAAAAAGTAGAAAGAAAAAAAAAAAAACAAGGTCATAAAACAGGTTACAGTGGCGTTTAAGAGGGCCGGGAGTCAGCTGAGGATTGAGTCTCTTCAAGACCTGAATGTGCAGGCGGCGTTGGGAGGAGAGCAGCGCACCGTGGACATGTACGATGAGTATGATGAGTATGAACGTTGATGCACATTCAAAGATGATTTAACATGTACTTAAATAAGCACCCAGGCTGTTCATTCAAATCTTCTAAACCAGACTCCTCAGAGAGGGCTGTTGATTCATGTTTTGCACTTTTATGCAGCGTGAGTTGGGGATAAAACTGTTTAATTCTTACTAGCATCTTGGATGCTTGTTGCAACAATTATTTGATTCCTCAATCAACTATTTTGATAATCGATTTTGAGACTTTTTTTTAAAGAAAAAATCACCAAATTCACTGGTTCCAGCTTCTGAAACATGAATATTTTCTGGTCTTTGGGTTGTGGACTGTTGGTTGGGACTTGGGCTTTGGGAAACAGTGGCAAGCAACTAATCAATTACTCAAGAAAATAATCTGCAGATGAATCAATAGTGAAAATAATTGTAAGCTGTAACCCTAAAGTACACTGTTTTATGATAGACAAATACTAGACAAGAGACATCCCTACAGAGTAAAGAAATAAAGCTTTTCTCTGTGTCATACAAGGCCTAAGATCTTGCTTTAATAACAAGAGAAAGGTTACAAGTCTACTAGCAGAAGAGCTCTTTTTTTCCATCCATATGAATTTCACCTTTTTCCAAAGCTAAGCAAACACTGTTTCCTGCCGTCATCCATCCCTGTAAGTCCCATTATAACCTGTTGGATCAGAGGGCAAACAATTTGTTTGAGAGCCTACAAAACTCCCCTTCCTGAGAATGAGTCACCCACCAACGAGGTTAAGACCCTTCTCATTTCTCTTCCTCCGCCACCAACACGCTTGCTTTTGCAAAATATTCACCAGGCAGGATCTGCCGTTCTCTCTGGAACATTTCTCGTGTAATAATGCAATTAAAAAAAAACCCTACGTCTTACAATATGACTCACATAAATCAATCATGATGTACAAGATGTAGCGTTTTTCTATTTTTAAATAATGTTCAATTGTACTATTTATTTCTGTTTGGTTTCTTCAAGTCACCGGTTACAAACCCACAAGTGACCAAGTACTGTAGCAACCAGGTAGAGGTTAAAAAGGGACAGCTAATGCACAATAGTGCTACATTATGTAATACTGCCAAAAAACTATTGTGTCTTTATGTGTCACCAAGTACCACCACAGTGAAGCTAATTGTCAAACCGATAATAAAACCTAACAAAACCATTTAAACAATTTAATTTTAAAAAATGCTCTTTTCTTAAGTAGCTACAATCATTGTCTTGAAGTATGAATTTGACACACAATGGATAACACATCTAGTAGACGGAAAAAACAATGGCTAGAAGACACTGGATAATCACATTAACGTGAACTTGATTTAATTAGCATGTAGCTAAACGGCTAATCCCACAAAGACAGCTGTGGAGGTCGACTCCGCTAGTTCCTCTCAAGGTGTACAGTAGACTACAGCTGAAAACCACTACCAGGAACTTTCATTATGTGTTGATTCTTGAGGCCCCCGTGGACAAAAGCAGTAGTGTTTTTCCCCCGGAATGAAGACTGCGTTTCCCATTAGCGCCACCGCCTCGTGTCGTTAAGATCTTGGCTAGCGCGTGAATTTGTTTTGGAAGCAAGTGAAAGAAATACTTGTTTTCTTTTTTCTTTTTTTTTGAAACACAGCTGTTCGCAGGACGAATGCCGATGAGGTAACATATCTATTTGTGGCTATGTTAGATTAATAATTGTAATATCATACACCTAAGTTACATGAAAGGTTGCGTTCACACCAAAATACGGCGTTGTGGCACCTTTACTGGAGGGTTGTGAGGAGGTGTGCGGAGGTGTGGGTGTGTTTATTTCTGCTTTAACCATTGTGAAAATAACCTTTTACTTCTCAGATTCACTCCTTTGTTCTCGCTACACCGCTGCTCTCTCTCTCTTCATTCACTCTCTAGCTTGATCGACCACTGCTTCTCTCAGATCGTTCGCATTCCCCCCCTTTTCCTCTCGTCTTTTTTTAAAATCAACGGACGAGAATATCTTCCCCTCTTCCTAGTAGCGTCTTTGTACTCCCTCATGCTACAATGCTACATGTGATGTAATTAAGGCTCCTCTGGTCTGCGTGCCATAAATCACTTTGTCTGATTTCACGGGGAATCCGACCCCGTGGCAGGCGTTTAGAATAACTGTATAGAAATAGCCGATTTTTCTCGCTAATGGTCTTCTTAGCTTACGTAAGTCATATAGAGGCATCATGAGACTGTTTCATAACCGCTTAAAACTTCCTTGTGGTAACTTTGAAGAGTTCTGACATGGAGGTCTTCACAAGTCCACTTAGGGCCCACGAGATCCGTGTGTGTGTGTGTGTGTCAACATATCTTAATACATGAGCGGACCCCAGCACACTCTCATCATGTGCTGCGTCACAATCATCGCAGGAGAAAGAAATGTGTGAGGCGAGACGGAGAGTGTGAACTCTGAGGTGTGAAATGAAAATTGCCGCTTTTTGCGACCCGCTGCTGCTCATTTATTGATGGACCATCGTGCCACAGCCACAGTGTTGGTGTCCAGGATCGACCGCACGTTGAACCGAGACTAATACTCCTCGGGTTCTTTTTTTCTGATTAAAAAATGTATTTATGCCTGTTGGGTTTTGGGGGCAGGTTTTTTACGCGGGTCTGTCTCAGATCGGGTCAAAAAGAGTGAAAGCTAGTGTTTACTGTTGCTGCTCTAAAGAAGTCAACCCCCTCGTCAAACATATCCTTTTCCGAGCATTAACACTAATAAAATCACTGGCATTATTTGACATGGATCTCTTGTTTTTTCCCAGCTCTGTTGATAAATATTAGTTATATTTGCAGGCTCTCCAGTAGACCTCCATGACGGTGTCAGATGTGGTCATGGTCTGGTATGCTTAACCCTAACTCCTAATATAAACACATAGAGTCAATCTGAGTTATCTGGTTATATGCTCTTATGTACCTTTGGAGTCGGGTGTTTTAGCTCAGCCTGGACTTGCACTGATTCTTTCGCCCCTAGCTGAGTGTTCAAACAGGAACCGGCTCGGTGAGTCTGTTTCAAACGGAGCCCCCCCCCCCCCCCTCTATCCTCCCACCCTCCCCTCCCCACCCCCCCTCTCTTTTTTTTTCTTCCTCTTTATCAGCACCTTCTATTTATAGCACCTCCACTGCAGCGGCGCAGCTTAGTACAGTTTGTTCCATAAAACACAGGCCTCTCCTGACCACATCCCCTGGCATGCCTGTGCAGTCGTCTCCCACTGCTGTATGTGTGAGCGTATGGAGCGTGTTGGAATTATCCAGGGAGGAGGAGGAGACACATAAATGGACTCACACACAGCCTCGGGCACGCACACACGCAGACACTGTGGGGCAGGAGGGGCACATAGATAACGATGAAAATCACTATGATACAACGAGAAACAACAATAGGAGGACGTTCGCACATGGGGTGGGACACACGTAGAGGTTAGAAGAAAAGGATACATGCAATTAAAGAGATTCACAGAAAAAAAAGGCTTGGGTGCATCACTGTGTGTGTTACATTAAAGGGGATATTTAAGGATTCCAATGATTTCGGACAGTTAAGTCCAGGCGTGTAATCGCCGCGGGGGGACGGGAGGGTCGTGTCCGCGCCAATATTTCTAATTGACAGGATATGAGATTCCTCCGAAAGCTGAGAGAAAGTTAATTTGTTCCCCTCGAATATTAAATTTAAAGAGTTAATCCGTGTGTATCGTTTACAGAAAAACCCTCCCGCGTCTCGCTTGTGTCAACCGTCAACAGTGAACCCAACAGCTGCGAGCGAGCAAGCAAGCAAGCGCGGTGCCAGACTTTGGGTCGGTTCTGTAGTTACCGAGGGCCGCCGCCGCCGCCGCCGCCAGCGCTTCAGCCCCGAATGTTTTGAGCCTAGATGCATATTTCTGGTCCTCAAAACTGGTATTTTAATGTAACAGAGCGGAACTCAACTTGGAGCGTTCGGAGGGAGGGGGGAGAAATACGGCGCTGTACATAACTGGACGCATACAGGCCACGGATGTATTACAGGCAGTAAAGTTACTTTTTATAGTGAGCGGAGCAGTTTCTAGTGTTTCAGGCTTTTTTAATCCATATTTCAGAAGAGAAAATCGGTCCATAATGAAAACTGCAGAACGTGCAAACAACAGCCACAACTTGCGTGGCTTCAGTCAGCAGAGGTCACGCACGGCTCTCCAAAATCACAAATCAGCTTTTATGCATTTGGCTTCTTTTACTTCTCTCGAGTTCATCTATTACATAACATATTGAAATGTTACTGCTATTCATGTAATTCAGGCAGATCTGCAAAGTGTTTGATTAATGTACGTGTCTTTAAATGTGTTCTGGGACTGGAGTTGCGGAGGGGGAACGTTTTATCCGCTCAGATGAACTTGTGCTTCTTTTCCTGACGGTCCGTTTAAAGGGTCAGTTCACCTCTTTTCTCTCGCACACCTCTAGTAGTTTATGTGTCTCTTGTTGGTGCTTCATACTGCGGCTCCTCAACAAACTTAATTGTTAATTTGGTTGATTTTTTTTTTCTACACAAAATATGATGACTACAAATAACCTAGTGCCCCTCCCCCAAACAAACAACTGTCTTCATATGACAGCATCAAGGCTATAATTTAACCAGGCACCATTTTTTTTCACCTTATTGACACTTAACTAGATCACTAGAGCTGAAACAATTCATCAATTCATCAGTGAGTTAAAGAAATCGGCAACTATATTGATAATCGATTGATCGCTTAAGTCATTTTCAGCAAAATAGCAAAGATCCAGTTGTTACAGCCTTTATGAAAGTTAACTAAATATCAGTTGGCTATTTTTGAAGATGTCAACTTGGGCTCTGGGAATTTCTGACGGACATTATTCACTATTTTCTGACATTTTATAGACCAAACATCTAGTCAACTAATTGATAATCAGCAGCCTCATACTGTACATACGGCTTACTTTGCTTCAGCATTTGGCTCAATAGCACAAGAGGAGCCAGCGATCAAACCACCGACCTTACAGCGGACGGCCGACACAGCAGCTCACTCGGCGGGCCCTTTCGACATGTTGTTAAAGATGATGAAGTCACAAACGAGTTTTATTTACAACGCGAGGCTCTCACAGCTGTTAATCAGGAAATGTTTCTATGTCCCAGTAAATCATGGTGGCTGCTGTCAAAGTAAGGAGCTGTTTAATTTATTTACTCCTTATGAAGCGGCTGTAAAATTGTGTCTCTGCTTGACATCAAAACTAATGTTCTCTCTGTTGTTCGGCTTGTTCAAACTCACAAATTAACACCGAGCTGTATGGTGTTAAAGGAGGAGGCCAAATGTCAATTCTGTCTGCTAGATAATGTTCATTTTGTCTTATTAGTTTTTATCATATTCAGTCATCTCAGCCGAGTTTCAGTTTCATTTTATGTCTTTTGTTTTCAAAGAAAATGTAACTACTTTAGTATAGTTTCATTCAATGGAAACTGTTAACGAGCAGTCAGATTATATTGAACATTTGAGTTATTTTAGTCATTTTAAACTATAACAATAAGATTTTATCCTATCATTATCTGATGAAAAACAGGTTGAATGAATAAGAATGCAGCTTTTCAGAAAGTCCGATGGTATCAATTTAAAGAATACATCCACACATGAAACGCTCTCTGATTTGCATATTTACTTTCAATGACTGGGTTTCAGCCACCACATTTTAATTTTCCGCACCGGAGTTTCACATCTGCATCTGACTGCATATAACCAATACGCAATACATACTGACACCGGACGTGCACACACACACACACACACACACACACACACACACACACACACACACTCGTATTTAGAGTTCAATATTTTGTCTCCGTTTTCTTATCAACAAAAATCTTAATTTTAATCTTTGAAACTACATTTTAGCCTCGTCTTTCATCGTCAACAATATTACACATTGATAAAGTTACAGTTTTTAATGACGCTGGCGTCATCTCGTCTTAGTCATGGAAAAACAGGTTGTTGACGAACATATTTATTCAAAGTTTAATCAAAGGAAATTAACATTACTGTTAAAACCACACCGTCAAGGAGACGTCACAGAACACTACAAACATGGCTCCGGATTGATAGGGTGTCGACAGCTCGGCTCGGACTGATAAAAACATGTAGAAAGGTCAAAGGTCGAGGCTGAGGTAGCAGGTTTTTCTGAAAACACTGCAGCCATACTATGACTCTTGATTTCCAGCAGTGAAAGATAAACTGAAAACAAGTCATTCTCAGGCACGACACATAAAATGTCGAGTCATGCGATCAAGTTCATTAGAAAGCAGAAGGTTCAAAATATGCATCGCAGTTTTAAAAATACTCCAGGATAGAAACAAAAAAAAAAAAAAAAAAAAAAGAGGAGAGAATTCTGTGTCTTGCAGGCCTGGCTGACAAATATTGAAAGAGGTTTCTAACGGCACCTGCAAACACATAAACACACGTGCACACACACACACGCACACGCGCACATGCACACACACACACACACACACACACACAGGGGAGGTGTGTCAAACCACACTGGCACAATTTCAGCTCAACTAACCTTGACAGACTTGGCTGACGTTCCACACGAGAGGTGCTTTGCCAAAAGGCACGTGGGCAATTTATGTAATACAGATAACACCTCAGCTGGCAGCGTGAAGCCAGATCAAACAAAACAGAAGAAAAAAAAAAAGAAAAGAAAAGAAAGAAAAGGAAAAGAAAAAGAAAAAGAAAGCAACACACAGAGGCGCAGAGCAACAATAACGCTGGTGATAGACAAGAAGAAGCAGGAAGAATCATTAGAAAGAGAAAATATAACTAGAGAGAGAATGAGACCTCCTCTCCAGTCATTTGGGAACAATATTCCTGATAATGGGAATCATACGTCTGGCCTCCATATCACTCTGATATTATTAATGATATCACTCACGCTGGCAAAGACTAAAGCCTCCGCTCAGTTCATATTCAACCGACCATCAAGCTTAATAAAAAAAGAGGTATGAATTTTATCCAACTTTATTATGCTAGACAGCTCAGCCCCTCAGTGGCAGCTGGCGGCTGGAGGGAAACTGTCCCAGTATGGCTCTAACTAGTCGTGGCATGTTCAAAAAAAAAAAAAAAAAAAAACCAGCCCACTAGCTTTTACAGTGGGCTGGTCTTTCTTTTTAATGAGAAGGTGCAGTACACGGTTCACTGATCTGGAAGCCGTCCAAATACAGTACAAAAGATAGACTGATACATTCCTGTGCCCATCCCCTCTCTCCCTACCTGCTGGAATGAGAAAACATTCGAATGCGCCGTACGTGTCGGTGCTCGCATTCACCTGCACGCATGGGGGAGGCGGAGGGGAGGGGGAGGGGAGAGGGGGAGGTGGTTTCTGTGTGACCATTTAAATCTGCAACAAGAAACTATTATGTTAAATGTTTCTTCCTTAGTCTGTCTTTAATAGCGAGTATGTGAAGGGACAGAACACCCCCCCCCCCACACACACACCTAACCCCCCCCCCCCCCCCCCCCCTTGAAACTTTTCCACATGTCTGTGTAAAACTTAAACCAGACGGCGCTCAGTGTAAGTGAACGGTCGAGACCACGTGGAGAATTCAAGTGGAGTGTCCGCTGCACTGTAAGCGAGCCAGCGTTCCTAACCCCAGGCGTTTAATACTCTTTCCTCTTCTCCGCCTTTATTGGAGTCCTCAAAAGTTCACTTCATTCGTGTGGCGAAAAAAAAAAAAAAAAAAAAAAAAAAGGAGTAGGAGCGAGAGCAGGGAAGACTGGAATATTTGTGGCCCGACAACAAAAGAGCTGGAATGCCCTTCTCTAAACTAGATAATGCTGCCCACCACTCTCAAGCCATTTCTGCCCTCTTTTCTTTTCTTTTTTTTTTTCCTTCTAATGTTTTTCAAATTTTTCTCTTCTTTGTGCATTTCTCTCTCTCTCTCCTTCTCTCTCTCTTCATACTCTCTGTGTCTTTGCCCCTCTAGGAATAGTGGTCTGGTCTTGATTATGGAAATGTTCTCTGTTATCCAGAGCTTTGTAACCGTGTTTACAGCAATTTGGACATAATAAACAGGCTGACTGCAGATATACTGGCTTTTGTTTCAGAGTCTCACAGAGAGGTGCCTGCGACCACAAAGGGAGCCTTTCTTGAGCTCGAGATGGGAGCTTTTGAAAATTAACACCCGCACCTCTCGGGGTTGAGATTATCGCTTGCCAGAGCAGTCACCACCCTGCTCACCACAGATACACGCTAGTCATAAACACCCGGTATAGAAGCATATGAGCCGGCGTCTTCTTCTCCCTGCTTCAGAGCGTGTGCGCGCGCGGCAACAACAATGACCCACTTTCTCTCCAAACCCAAGATATACAGACCTACTTATCCACACTGATGTGTGACTCTGCGTGTTAGGCTGGGCTGTATATTACATATATGTATAAACGGGGCGGGGGGCCAACTGTTTGAGCAGGAACTTGTGTTCATATCACTCCCTGCTGCACCTGCTCTGTGCCTCAACTGACACCGCCTTGGGGAAAGATTAAGAAGAGAGAGAGGGGGGGGAGGAGGAGACACACGAGGAGAGAGAGAGAGGGAGGGACGAGATATTACGCAAGAACGCGGCCCTTATATCTTATTAGATCTCCTACATGTTGAACATGTGACAAACATGCGCAGAATCGCTTTAGATCCTTCAGATCGGTGACATCAGCGTGAAACGTGAAGCGTTTAGCAGCAAATCTTGCAAAGAAAAAGAAGCATTCATCAGATGACCAGTCACAGAGAGACAGCACATACCATATCTAAAGCTTGTTTGAGTCATGCAGAAACTACACAGTTCAACGCCTTGTTTGCTTTGCAGTCCATTTAAACATGTATATATATATATTGATTACTTTCATCTGTAAATGCATATTTTATAATCCAGAAAGTGAGGTTGAGCCAGGAGCAGTGTTTTCAAAAATCATTTGGAAGACCGTTGGATGAAAGCGTGAAGCGAGTATGGTAATTACAATCACAACAAAGGGAAGCCGCGCCTCGCCAAGCAAAAGTTTGTTCAAACGCCTTTCAAACAACAAAGCGTCGAGCGGCGAGCACACCGGAGACCGTTCGTTGCATCCCTCGTCTATTACCGACAGTCAACACTTGTTTCTTTCAAGCGAAGCCGTGATCATGAGGGGTTTTTTTTTTTGTTTTTTTTTTAAGAGAGGGAGAAATTTAAAGATGGCTTTTCACTTCGAATGATCATTGCTGATGTCGAAACGTTTGTATGTACGTTTTTGCACATTTTTTTTTCTTATTCCGTCTTTTTAGTTTGATGCATTCCTTGTGTTGTTACACGCACGGATCAGAAAAAAAAGGTTCAGATCATAAAACATTCATATGGCTGGTTTTGGAAGTCAATGACAAATGACTAAGACCACTGACTGATCATCCTTACTGTACTTATAAATTACATAGATGACACAACAATCGGACTGTGATTGCAATTAACAGTTCCTTCCATTACTTCTCCTCTTGTTGATTGATCTATTAACTAATTACGGCCTTTATTTCGGCTGACGGAGCACAACAGACTTGATAAAGAGGTAACAATAGCTATAAATATAAAGAGCTGCAACCATTAGTCAATTAATCAATTAGCTGATCGCCAGCAAATGAGCCGACAACTATTTAGATAATCGATTCAGCGTTTTGAATCGTTTTTCAATGAAAAAAGGTCCAAACTCTCTGATTCCAGCTTCTCAAATGAGGATATTTTCAGGTTTATTTAGTCTTCTGTGATAGTAATTAAATATTTTTGGGTTAAGGACAATTGGTCGACAGAAAAGACGACGTTTGACGTTTGTTACTTTGGGTTTTGGTCATTTTCCACCACTTTTGGACATTTTTTCGATGAAATAATCAGAAAAATAACTGATGAAAATAATCGTTAGTTGATACAAGCACTCAAGCTTTAATACTTCATCGTAGATAGTCGTATATACGAGTCATCTACGGGGAAAAAAATCAATGGACCACCTCAACCGTCACGCCAGAGACGTCCGCTGCAGCCACAGCCCGTAACAGCAGCCATGATGTGATTACAGATCCCCGCGCACAGACGCTCCTCAACCATGTTTCATTACCGTCTCTATCAGATGTCCTATCATGCCCCGTAATTAGAAATTAGCACACAACACACAATCCCTTCAGACCCCACAGACATGCAACTGCAACCAAAAGGTTCAAAAGTGCTGCTGCTGCAGACGGACGCGCTCATTCCAAGAACAGGTAAACGCTTCAACATGTCCGTGGGCTTCAATTCGCAACCAATGTATGTGCACATCATCGCAGCAGAGCAAAGAAAACAGAGCATAATGAACATCCAGTCGACATAAAACAGAGCTAAAAGAGCAGCAGAACATGTTCATACTTTTCCATTATGTAAATGTATTAAAACGTCAACACTTTAAACGTTCGTATTCCCGTCAGACGAGCTGTCACTGTAGTGTCGGGAAACAGGAGCCCCCAGTGAAACTTGTGAACTTAGAACAATGTGTCCAGTCTGGTTTGCTAAAAGAACTCATTCATTGTTAGTTTGAAACCGGAGAGCACTTGATACAATCATATCTGTTTCACACCATGAAATCCAGTTGGCTGCCTGACAGGAGCTGCTGCTGCTGCTGCTGCTGCGGCCAGCGATTCAGAGAGCTCGGTGAGGAACTTAAGTGACGCCACAACATGAATGTAACTTTCAGCCTAAGCTGTGATCAGTGGTTATCAAGCAAGGGTTGAAGGGTAGAGACACTCAGACAGAAAATTGCCTTTACTTTACTTTTTTTTTTTTTCTCTCCTCTCTCCAACATTTCATCTGTCATCGCAACACAACGCTGTAATCAATATGTCATTCTCGCCTCTGACACCTTCCCTTCTGCCACGGGCCTGAAATCTACAATTTTATTTGCGTGATCAAACAAAGTGCACTCACAGGATAAGAAATATACTTTAGTGCAGTCAGTCAGTCAGTTCTGTGGCGATAAAGCCGTGCGAGGCCTGTCCTTGAGCTTTTGAAAATGTGAGATGAAAACGTCAGTGTTAGAAAGGGGAACTTCTTCTTTTACTCATCGTACTCTGATGCCGTCATAAGTTTTAAAAGGTATTTTAAAGCCGTGACCACAGGGCTCGATATTTCGGTCGATAGTAGTCGATAACATACATGTTATGTCAATATTGGTGTATCATATTGGATGATAAGTGACAGGTAATTGCAGTACAGATATGGACAAGGTTACATGTTTGAGGTCATTTTAAAACAGTGTCACCATAATATAGTTTATCCGCTACAGAACACTGAAAAGTTTAATTATTCAACTTTAAATTGTTCTGCTTCATCAGCAACAGCAAAATATATCCAAACTAACCTCATTGTGCTTGTATGTGCTTATATTATGGGTTTATGTTAAAAAATATATATATCATCAGCTAGTTAATTTGATTTTTTTAACTCAAATATTGGCATTAGCTTAAAAAGACCAGTATTAATAATACTTTGACCACAGGTGGCAGTATGGAGCAGTGTTTGAATGAGCGGTTTGAAGGTTTGGGGGATTTCTTTGGTGTATTCTACTTAGTAGCAAAAATGTTCTCATATGAGCACGCGGGTGACTCATAATGGTTTCACACTATCCCACTGACTAGCAGTTCAACGTTCAAGCAGGTTCAATGTGTAAGAATTAGCCAGAATTTTAGTTTAAAACAGTTCAAAATTAACTAAAATTATCAACAGAATGTGAAGAAATAACAGTTTTGATGTTTGATGTTATGTCAAAGACCTGTATGTACTGTGTTGCAGATATGTCTACTGAAGTTAGCATGCTAACCAGCTAGCTCCCTTCCCTTCGGGCCTGTGCTTTCTCGTAACACCACTTGGTATCTGAGTGGCGACGATGAGTCACTGTAGCAGCCAGTCTGGCCTCAGTCCAGCATGAGAGGAAGCTGCAGTAATGGCGGAGCCAGGCTGAATGCTGTTGAAATTTTTGCTGTAGGACTGTTAATGTCACTTCATTAAGTTTTTTTTCAGGCAAAAAAGTAACCTTATAGCTTCCCAATAGATGGTCAGTTTATCCAAATTACGCCTGTCTGGAAAGATGCACCGACATCGTAGACGAGAAATGTCAGCTGTTCATCTCGAGTTGCAACAACTACGTGGCCATTTGGCATCAAAGCATATCATAGTAAGCTGGATCGATATTGATATATGATGATCATTAAATTAGGTCTTTACTTGATTAGTGTGTTGCAAAATGGCAGCAATTAATAAAAAAAAAAAAAAAGATGCTGTGGGGCAGAAAAAGTGCTGAGTTCTGTAACATTTTATAATTTACACCTACCCTCGGGACATGTGTGTAAATATTTAGTTGTTACTTGGAGTTATGTTGTAACTTTTCTCAGTGGTGCAAGCGCTTACTGATCTGTGCAGTTCTTTGGTAATTTTCCACTGTCTCTCTAAAATTTCCGTAGTATGTGTTGCATATGTTGACAACATTATGGGACATTACGGTGGCGGGGGGGTGATGCGTTTGGAGGTGGAAGTGTGTGAGTGGGTGGGGGAGTGATACGCTGCCCTCTATTTGCTTGGATCAAGTGTCCGTTTCTTACACGTCGAACCTTTGAGGAGCCAAGAAACATAACAACGCACCAGCATATGTGCAGAGAAGAAGAAGAAGAAGAAGAAGAAGAAGAAGAGGAAGAAGAAGAAGAAGAAGAAGATGATGACTGCTTTCAGTCTTTCAATATAATTGGAACATCAGCTTGAAATGCTAGTCACAAAATGTGTTTTAGTGGAAAAAAACTGACTGTAAACACAGCAATGCTTGTTTACAAGAAAATTCCACAAGGTACTGCACCTTTAAATATTATGAAACTGGCCCCAAATGGCCCCAATCACAAACACCCCGAAACCCAACAGTCAAAAAAAAAAAAAAAAGACTCTTGAATAGACTTTGTAATTACAGCCGTGTAACGTGGCGTTGAGAAGTCTTGTCTTGTATCGCTCCTACACTTTGTCAGTGAGGTCTGTGCCATGTCTCCAATATAGCAGAGCCCTTATTTTACTTGGCATCGACTCGTGTTTGTCCTTTATCTAGACTACTGTTGAAGTAGACCGAAATTCCTTTTGGATTTGGATCATTCACAGTACAAACAAGGTATCAAGGCATAAAAATGTGATTGAAAAAAAAAATGTAATTAAATAAAAAAAAAAAATTAAACAAAAATTACAACAGTTCTGGAGGTAAAAAACATATCTAGCCTTTTGGAAATATCATAATGACCTTAGATTGACCTTTGCACTCCGCAGCGCAAATCTACTCCAGTCAAAATACGAACACCACAACGTCACACCACAAACACTTTCTAATCTCTGTCAACTGTGGTTTGCACTTTTCCGCTTGAGCCCTCCCACTGACCCCAAACAGAGCCCGTCTTTAAAACAGATGTCGATGCGATCACATAATAATGAATGAAATAACAGAGAATCAACCGAGAGCTACAAAAGAGGAACATTTTGTGCTTTTGCTGAGGAGGCAAAAACCACTTCCTCTCCGTGAATGAGAGAGCTGTCCAAGAAACCGCACAGTTTCACAAAGTACCACCCACTCTCTCTCTCTCTCTCTCTCTCTCTCTCTCTCTCTCTCTCTCTCTCTGTGTGTCTGCTATGCCGCAACCTAACATTACAGCTGTACCTTGTTTATCCTGCACTACAATAAAACCATATGGTGTAAAAACAGACACACGATTGAAAACCTTAAGTTATAGCGAGCGGCATTAAGACGACCACAAATTAAGTCACACTAATTCAGACTGGTATTAGGCAGTGTGATTATTCAGTTATTGTTTCTTCAGTTCCTGGAAATGTCATTTAGCAGCTTGGTAATTGTCTTTCTAAATTAATCCCTGACTTCTTTGCAGAGTTAAACTAAATTGCCGCTACTCTACTCTGTCTAGACATCCGAGAGCCTAAAGGCAGGTTATTAAGTTAGTTTATTGATTATCAAGAAAAAAAAAACGCTTATTCAAATGTCACAAACAGAAAAAAGGAGACAGCATTAATATAGCGGCAGCATTAATATAGCGACAGCCTCCGCGCACATCAGTCTGACTGTAACGGTTTCAGTTTAAATGTCACCGTGTCTCTCTCTTCTGCATAGCATTAACAGTCATAAAGCTGACTTCTTCCGGTTAGTGCTTGGCAAGGCTTGAATGGCCATCTGAGAAATCCAATTCGCTCAAATTGAATTTTTGAGGTTTTTAGTACGGGGGAGCCGCGCAAAAGCGTGTGCTGGGATTACACCCGGCCAGGTGGTGAGTCAAACCGTCGGGAGAATAAAAGTAATTCAAGCGCTGGCTCCGAGCCCCCTTACAGTTTGCCTATCCTGCCTTTACAGATCCCAGCTCCTCCCCAGTTGAAGATAAACGTCGGCACGGCTCGTCAGATTATCTCTGTTTGAATTTGAATATGTGAGACCACGTGTGTGTGTGTGTGTGTGTGTGTGTGTGTTTGTGTTTGTCTGTGTCCATGTGGGTGTTTGTACATATTTGTCCATTCGATTATGCGTCCGTGCCCAGGTGGGCGTGTGCGTGTGTGTGTGTGTACTTGTCTGTGTTTGCGAGTGCGTGCGCCAGAGCGGGAAAGTTATCCCCCTGATAGGCATGACAGATGGGCAGGGAGTGGTTCGTCTCTTTCTCTGTGCCACCTCAGCAGCACGAGGGCGGGATGTGTGTCTGTGCAGCGTCCGCGCTCACCTCTCATCCCTCTGACAGCAGCTGCTTTGTTTTGATTCATGCTCTAGCCTCTTACAATACTAGACTAATTGCTAATGATACAGTGTTCACCACATTATAACAGAAAAGTCAGTCTATTAATATTGGAGTAGGGTTCCTGTTTCAAGTTTGATATATTAGCAAAGACTAATGCACGAAACTCTTCAGCAATAAGTTTTTAATTTTTGCTGGCACTGACCGTCATTTTCACTGGCCCAACTCACAAATGACGGATGAAGAGCTGGATGCTAGTCAATATGGATAAATCTAACGGCCTATCACACAGCAGAGATAAACACAACAGCCAGTCAGTCTGCAGTTTTTGGCTTGCAAGCCAAAGTGCATGCCCAATTCCTACCGTAAAACATTGTTTGAGCTAACAGTGAAGAAAAGTGGATGTCCTATGAACAAGAGGGGGAAAAAAATGAGTGGAAACGAGGGTCAATAAAGCAATATGATGATGCTAGCATCCTCAAATTAGCCTCTGCAGTCAATCGAGGCCACCGAATAGGGGCAAACTCTGTCGAATCTGCTGTTGAGGCTACGCTAATGCTAACATTAGCATGGCTACAGTTAGAGTGGGCATCACGTCTAAAGTAACCCCAGCCAAAAAAAAAACTACTCTAACTCACTTTCTGTCAACAACTGAGAGTCGTGACACACACCGTTGTTTAAACGTGGCTGCTTTGACTATTGATTTACAAGGTTAACTGCTAAGCTAGGCTAAGCACAAAGCTAAGTAAACAGAGTAGCAACAAAAGGCTTCCCACTAACAGTAGTGTAGTGTCATAAAGAAAGCTAGCATGATAGGTGAACTAAACACTGATATATATAAAGATGTAACATGATTCTGCACTTTTTATTCAGATTTCTAAAACATTTGCGAGAAAGACAAAGGAATTTGATGTGATAGTAGTCACAGCTTTTAGTGTTTACATTATTTGAATACATTACAAGGTGAGCTAACTTGTGCTGTTTTGTTAAGGAGATGAAGCAGTTAAATGTTTACATTATCTTATTCTATTTTTTATGTTAATAGACTGTTCTAAAGTTTAACTTTAACTCAAAGGACTTTAACTTAACCCTCTGGTTTCTTCAGGCTTCACTCATTATCAGGACATACTAGAAGATTATATCAGCTGTGGCCAATAAAAGTTCATGCTGTAAGGCTGCAAACTGTTAATCCAACTTCAACACAGAAAAGAAAACTTTCATTCATGTTCTATACAAGTATTAAAGAAAGAGTCACGTCCATGTATTCATACAAGTGCATTCACTTACTTACATACAGCCAGGAGAAACATACTCCCGTCTTAAGTAACCTGCCAAAAGGGCCAAAATGAAACCCGGCTCTCTGCAAGCTGCTGTCTATACACAGTGAAGGACAGTTAGCTAAAGGGAGAAACAATGTCCCGTCACGCTATAATCAGAAGTGGAATGTGTGTGTTTGCATTTTAGGACCAACAGAGTGGTGAATCGTCTCTGATAAAACAATCTTTCTAATCAACTTCAGCTGTGAGAATCTCCCAGTTAATCTCTCTTGACTCATATCATATCAGTAATTTCAGTTTATCAACTCCTGGTCCTGAATATGCATCTCCGGTATGAGGAGCTAGACCTACAGGCTACACCTGTTATTTTATTGTGTCACATCCATATTTAATCAACATTGCACAACTTCTGCGCCGCTCGTCTCTCTTTCAGCTACAGTGAACATTAATTAGGTTGCCACTCAAAGCCGCTTCTGCATCCTCAGGCAACAAAACCTGATTACAAATCTCAAATGAATGTTTGAGTCAGTTTTATTTAACTAATTCTTTAATGGGTTCAATACTGGATTTGATACATCTCTATTGAGCCCCAACAACTCTTAACAATGACTGCTCTGTCCTGCCGAACATCTGTTGATGCGCAGCGCAGTTCTAGGCACTGGGAACACACACAAACCACGAAAACGCAATATGAAAAGAATCATCAGTCAACATGAACTCCGCAGAGAAGCGGAGGTGTGACCTGTCAGCGAGGCACAACATGTTGGGCCTGTGGATAGCATCGATGACGAAGTGCGAGTTCAACGCAGTGCAAGATAACACTTTTTTCCGGAGGAATGCTGACTGTTGCAACTCGGGGTCTGTGAACTACAACCATGCAGTGCTTCGCTGAGCTTTTTCACCAAACAGACATAAAGAAAAACCGGCCTACAAAAAAAAAAAAAAACTGTTGCAGCACCAGGCTAGTTCCACGATGCCCATTTACTGTCCTGTCAGCGCTGACCGATTTCTCAGTCCTCCGCATGAAGAGCGGTGATGTGGAAATGTTAATCCCTGCTGCACAAGGGTGAGGAAAGGTTCAGACAGTATGCAATACATATCGCACCGCCAAAACATATTGTTCTTATTTCACACTCACGACATTCTAAGTGTAGTTTGTTTGCTTATTTCATATTCAAAGATATTGAGCGGGAGGAGTGTGTGATTATGCCTAAGAACTGTTCGGTACGAGCAGAAAAGCAAAGTTTTCTGACATGCCATTTGAATTGTAAATGAAGGCTTCAACAACACATGAAACCTGTCATCTTTTATACGCCTCCCTCGTGCCGCTTAGGTGGGAGAGAGAGAAAGCTGTGCTCATATATCTTGTCAGCAAAGCTTTCCCTGAACAAAAGACAAAAGAAATTCCCCTAAAAAAGAGCCGCAGCCTCCTGGTATTTGGGTACTGCGTTAGTTCCATATTGCATTTTTTGATCATTTTCTAATTTACTGGGCTGCCTTGACAAGCAAGAAGCGTAAAGCTGGAAAACATGTCAGTGAGCTGTAAACATGTGGCTGTACATCTCAGACGTACTGTACATACAGGCTCCAAAGCAACACCCCCCCTCACCCACCCCCGAAACCAAATGTGATATCTGCACCTGTGGAAATGAGACACTATGTTCCAGCATGGAAAAATAAAACCAACCCCACCTCCCCTACAAGTCTTTTGACTTCCTGACACTATCGAGGTATCACTGTAACTATACCCTCACAGATCCAATTGATGTAGGTTCACACTTAATTAACTATGTGCAGTAAAAGGAATATTGGGTGACTTAATAGAAAAATATGTCAGCTTTCCAGCGGTGTGTACACAAAGCTGTGAAAACATCTCTTACCTCGGTTGTCTTTACGTCAGTGTTGTTCCTTTACATTTGATCCCAGCTTTCATCCCCAACACAGGTCTCGGTGAACTCTGTAATCAGAACAGACAATCTGTGATTCCTCCACACCTTTAACAACAAAAGAAAAACATCCAGAAGGCCAAACACTCGCGAGAGAGAGAGAGAGAGAGAGAGAGAGAGAGAGAGTGAAAAGGCTTACGGATTGATCCTGGGAGACAAGAGTTAGCCAAATCCTACAGACAGCCGCAGCTCTGCCCAAGGAAATCCACATGGCCACTGATGCATGCATGTACTGCCAAGTCAGAGATGACATGGGAGGAGTCTCTGAGTTCAAGAGAGGAAAATCCCCGAAGTAGGTGCAAGGTTTTCTTGTCTATGCAAAACGATGTTAGATTTTCATGTGACCAGCTTAACACTAAAAGGCTTAGTAGTCTAATCCTTTAGCCAAATGAAGTGTCTAACTTAAGGCTTAGGCTGGCCAGGGGAATCAAAGGGAGTTTATAGTAGGAGCCTTGCTAGACTTTCAAAAAGGGCTGGAGTACACAGCGTCTGTTGAGGAATGCACAGCCAGAGAGAGTTCTCCGCTCTGCACGCTTCAGGTATTCCCCCGAACCATCTCTTTGGCTACTTTACTCTCCATACAACAAGGCCCATTATTTACACCTGTGGTGCTGTCATAAAAGAAAGCCTCCAGGAGGTATTAACCAGACAGCTTGGCTGAGTTGGATGTTATCATCACTCATCCTTAAACTAAAGATGTCATAATCCTGGCAGCAGAAGTGAATGAACAAGCTCTCACCCCTCAACAAATATCATTAAGGTGCAGATGAGAAACGCACTAATGAGAGCGCGTGAATCTGCATAACCGCTGCGAATGTCAAGTGGATCGTCGCTGAGAAAGAGCAGCATGCAGGCTTGGGATACGAGCGCCGAAATCTTAGCTTGAAAAGAAGTAAACATTTTTTCTTTCTTCAAAGGATGTCAAATGAAAAGCCCTGGCATTGATGTATGGCTGCTGAAAAATATCATATTCCACTATACATCATATTCAATCATTTCATAATGAACATGACTAAATCTGCCTCTCCGTATTAGATCAGAGAAAGTGATCTAACGCAGGCGAGTTAAACAATGCTTCACATCTGCTGGTTTACTGGACAACAACACACACACACACACACACACACTGATAAAAAAAAAAAAAACTCCCAATACATTTCTTCCCCCTCAGGACATAGTTTAGCTGAGATTGTAAGCCACCCAGATCCTGACATGTCTTGTCTTGCGATCTATTTAAGCAGTAGATGACACGATAAAACAGAAGCCACGCTCATTAAATATGTGGTATTTGCCGTGTGAAAATTCATGTTTTATTTTACAAAAAGTATACACATTTTACACACACGACAGTAGGGGATGCCATATATGGATATATTTTATACGCATAATACAAAAACATTAGAGCTGCAATGATCAGTCTATTAATTGTTTAGGTTCAAGAAAAAATGCTTAACTTCTGATTTTTCCAGCTTACATTATAGTAAATTGAATATTTTACTAAACAAGGCATATGATATCATTCTGAGCTGTAGGAAAATGTGCATTTTTCACCTTTTTCTGGTATTTTACAGGCAAAATGATTAATCAAGACAATAACTGGCAGATTAATTGATGATCAGAACATTTGTTTGTTACATATATATACAAAAAACAAAAAAAAACACTAAGGGCTGCAACTTAAGATTAGTGTCATCATTGATCATTAATTAAGTTAGTTTTGTTTTGTTGGGGTTTTTTTTAAGTTGATTAATCATGAGGTGATGAGGTGACGCATTAAAAAAAACACACATCCATTGACACACACTCTCACGCACACACACACACACACTATCTATTATTACAAAAATAATCATCTGTGTCTCTGGCATATTTAATTCATTTTTCATTTTCTGCTGACATTTAGCCAAGTGGCACGATGACATTTTCACCTTTCCACCTGACTTGGCAGGCGGCATCACGTAAGGCTGCTACTATCTTACACTGAGAAGATAATCAAATAATTCTTCCTGGATGCACACAAACGTGACGGCTTTTTCAAAAGAAACAGGAACAAAATGGGTGGCCTTTTAGTATCAAATTACGTCTCACAATCAACAAGTCAGAAGATAGAAGCTGTGCTGCCAAACTTTGCTGTATTTTAAGCATTTCACCTCTGTGTCTGGCATTTAGCTGATTCAAATCTGCATAAATTTGTATTCATTGTTACACTATGAAATGTTTTTTAAAGAGGACATAAGAGGTACATTTCTTGGTCTGTATTTTTAGTCTGGGGCTCTACTGGAATATCTTTGCATGATTAACAGTAAAAAAAAAACTCCCTATTTATCTTATTCTGGCTCTTTATGCAGCCCCTCAGTTCAGTCTCTGTCTGAAACAGGTCGTTTTAGCTCCTGTCTCTTTAAGGCCCCGCCTCCCCCAATGAGCCCACTCTGTTCTGATTGGTCGGCTTCCAGGAGCTATCCCTCTGCAGACTTCCAGCAGCTTGGGAAGAGTACATAAAGAAACAGTAGTAATAGGGTTTCACTTTTTTTTCTTCTCTCATTCTTTACTCAAAATATAAACTTCTCAAACACATCCATACACGTTCCAGCTCAAATCCAATCCGCAATGTGAGCGGACAACACAAACAACCCGTGAAACGACCTTAGCAACAAAGAACCACAGACCAGACAGCCATTTGTGGTGATGTGCGAACGATCTGACATCAGTTTGATGAGGAAGTAGAGATGACTTTTCACTTGAAGCCGGCATTTTTATATACTTTCACCTCAAGTTTTGGAACTTGAGACTTGACTTGAGAGAGCTGAAACAAGCTGCTGAGGTCTCGGCTGAGGTTAAAAACACATTTTAGAGCAGATTGTATGACACAGGCCTCTGAAAAGTGATTACAGCCATAATGAAAAAAAATGTTAACATTGTCAACTCATATACTTTTCCACTTCCCTTATGTAAAGCCATCTTTAGAGTAAATAACGTAGGTCAATCTTGAAATACTGCAGAAATTGCTCACCTAATCTCAGCTACAGTAACCACTTAACAGTGATAATTTCCTGAGTATATGCTACCTCACATATGTGCAGGCAGTGAAGCTATTGAGGGCTTTTAATTTTTAACAGAATGCACTCGAGAGGTTAACGGGTTTTAACAGTCCTTCACAGATTTTTCATTTTTAAATTCACCCCACTGATGGGACGTGTGCAATTTGTCGTTATATGGTTGTACATTTCAGCATAATTACTCCACAGCTGACCCTTCCTATGAGTCAGGTCACAAGGTGAAGCTCTGAGACGAACGTTTCTTTAAGCCACAACCACTCATTCGTTTCCATTACAAGGTACAGCCATTCAGTGTGGCCATGCATCTGATTCCACGGCTAATCCATATGCTAAGCCAGCTCTCAGCCACTCAGGGAGGGATACATATGCATCGGCACAGGCGGGCCAGATAAGAGGGCCAGCTGCTAGGAGCGAGGTTAAACCTGAGAGCACTCAAGGCTATCAATGCTGTACGCGCTCCCGCTTTTGTGTGAAGCGGACAGAAAGAGTTGCAGGTCAGTGTTTGTTTATGTATCAACATTCAGTCCCGTTCAGAGGCCAGCAGTACAGCTCGTTCACCGCTCCGGCTGGGAATCTGAACCTTAATACTTTCATGGCACAGACTGAAATGTGACTTTAGCGAGACAAGTATCAAAACCTTTCAAGAACCCAAAGCTACCATTAAATGTCAGGCAAGATTTATGATGTTCTTTAATTATTCTTCGAATCAAATAGATCCAGATCTGGATTAAAGTTTTGCAAGTTTTAGATATTCAGACAAACTTTTTTTTTTATAAACATTCACGATTAGGTAACTGGGAGAAAACCTGTTTTTCATTAACAAATCAAAAGTATTGTTTTGATAAAGGTACCATAACTCACTTTAATAGTTGCATTGTACATATATTGCACCTCATTTATCATGATGACAGTGATAGTGATAGGGCAGTGTGTGTGCATGTTTTAAAGTTCCACAATAAAACCATAAGTAAACATTATTTCAGTCATTTGTTTGAGCACATAAAAGATAAGCAGGGAACATAGATCACAAATGACAGAATACATAATCCTATCATTAATAACCCTACCTGAGCAATGATGATAATGTGTGAATACAGACAGTCACTGACACGAATGAGCACTGAGGAAAACGCTCAGATGAGGAGCAGATAATCATAAAAAAATATTGCTCCTTCGCTCCAATGGCCAGGAAGAGGAAGACTATTTAAGGCTATTATTATAAGATTGTTTTGTCTACAACTTAACATGCCAACACATGAGCTGCAGTCTTGTGACATGCTCTAATGCACAACAACACACAGCCACACCAATAGGTCGACGCATGATTTCGAGGTTCAACAGATGGCCACAAGAGATTACAGCATGAGTCCTACTGCCAGGTTTTAGAAGCATTAGAGAATATAAGTTGTTCATTGACCACCTAGCCACAAACTGGATATTAGAAGGGAAAAACATGTCCTCATTTCATCCGAGGCATGTAATGCATTACTGTATGAATATACTTTAAATGCAATGGGGTTTTTTTTACACAAATTATGTTTGAAAAATGAAAAATGGTTGTGTTGAAGAGCTCTTGTACATCTTGAGGAATAAAAGGAGTAGTCTGTACAGAGCTAGAGTACGGACGCAGTTAGCCTAGCTTAGCATAGGGGCTGGAAGCAGATGGAAACAGTTAGCCTGGTTCTGTCTAAAGTTAAGAAGGCTAGCTAACTAATATATGGTATTATGTTTGTTTAATAAGTACACATTTCTTTTTTTAATTGTATTAAATCTATCTGTCAAGGACCATGAACAAAAACAAGCTCAAACAAAGAGAAAAGAGAAACCCTTTGTGCCAGATATAGCTACTAGCTAGTTTCCATCTGCAGTCCCTGGACAGACACAAACACTGAAAAATACAAAACAGAAAAGCAAAAACAACAATATTTCTACAACATGTCTGCAAGGTGGCCAGCTGAAAGGTATCCAACAAGCCCAGGGGTTATCTGTTGGCTTGTGTGATGTTTTTTTTCTGTCATGATGGAAATAAATTCCAAATGCGTGGAAGCATCTCCCAATTGCAACAATCGACAGGGGACAACATCATCCTTCAAGCAGCCAAAAATTAACAATGTCATACAATGTCATGTTACAAAGATAAAAAGTCCAAAGGGACGCTCTTAAAAATCCAACAGTCAGAGAAAGTCTCTCTAAGACAGTTAAGTGTGTGGGTACATACCGAAAACCAGATTGAGGGAACCATTATTGTGCACTCGAAACATTCTTGGACACGCTCGCACAAAAGGTGAGATTTATGCTTTGTTGGAAGTGTGTTCAAATCAAATGTTTCATTTTTACAAGAAGAAAAGACTTCAAGGATGAAGTCTAACAGCTGGATTCACGGTCGATGCTGATTCTCTTTGAAATACTCAAATTGAGCCAGAAAGAAGGACATTAAACTACAAATGTTAGATTGTTCACCTTGTTCAATATATTTTTTTTTTATTTTCAGTAAGTCTACAGAAAAAAACTGTTTGAAAAAGGGAGTTATCTTATTCTAAATTCAGGCCAATGCAGTATAAAACCTGCTCATCTGCTCTGCAATCATCCTCTTCAAAGTGTAAAATGGTAAATATTCTGTAGGATTGTTGGTGGGAAACAGCATTCAAATACCTGCCTACTTATCTAAGATTATTTAAGAACAACTTCACCTTCTATGTCTTCAAACCAAACGCTGTTTCATATTTCATAAAGCATTGTTCCATTCTCTCCCTGTGAGTTTGACAGGGTACGTCTGACAAACGGGTATGCCAGCGCCACAGAGGGAAAGGTTGTAGATGACTGTGACGCTTAATCTTCACAATACAAAAAAAAAGAAATCCCTCTTGTAAGATAACAACATCGCAAAAACTAGACTGCGGCCATTGTTAATCTTTTTAGACATATCTGATGGTCAGGACAGAGCTGTTTTATCAACAACAACAAAAAAAAAAGAACCATATATTGAGGGAAAAAAGTTTGACTTTGTGTTTTGGTGGTTTTCACGACTGCACCATCTTTGCTCCGATGATACCTTCAGCGTGTTTGTGCTGTGTGCGTTCGAATCAGCATCCAGACCCGGGGCTTGTTTGTTTGGGTAAAGCTCCCAGCTCAGATTGGAGTATGTTCAAATGTTATTTAATAATCTCTCCCAAAACGTGTGAAAAGGGAGCTTCTTAAAATCCCCAGTGATTCGGGGAAAGGGTGTTGCATTATGGGGGAAAATATGATCTCATTGTGACAACAGATAAAAAAAGAAAAAAAACCTCCAACGATCCACCACAACTCTTAACCCTCTGGGGTCTGAGCCACTTTTTTTTCCTATTTTTGGTTCGCCTGGTCTCCTTATGTAATCATGCTGACCTCGACCCAGTGATGCGACAATCAAAATATGTATCTATAGTTACGTCACCATAAAGATAAAAGACAAAACGGAAATTGAACCTCACAGAACTTTATTCAATTCACACAAAGTCCTGGCGATGAGTTGTGCCATGCCTCGAAGCGATAAAATAGAGAGCCGCATCACACTCTGTACACTTCCAGAGGGCAGTCTGGCTGACCTGCCTGGTTTATCTACAGTGTAAACAGGTCTTGCGTCTATATGAGGCCCTCCTGCTTGTATCAGGCTGATCAGAGACTGCAGAGAGGGGCCTGTGACACTGTGACACCGCACAACTGGACTATCAACTCCTGCAGGAAGCTCTCTCGCTCTTCATCCTGTTGATAGTCATCACTGTAAAATAAATAAAATGAATGTGAAATATTAGGTCGTATCGATCATACTAGAAAATGTTTTTGTATTTGACAAACTGCTTAAAACACTGTTTAAACCCCTCCTCTCCCAATCGCCCAACTGAAACCTGCACACACGCTCTGTATGGAGACGGCGGCTGACCACCAAACGTACAAATAAGCAGAAAAAAACTATTAAACCCATTAACGTATTTTCATTTTTATTCCACATACACTGGAATCAAATCGAGGCCACTTACTCTTCAGCTGGATCGAGCCAGCTCGTCGTCCGTGAGAAAAGTCGCCGCTCCAGACTTCCCGTCATCCTTTTCAAGAATAAGTTCAAGGGCTTCTTCCGCGGAATATGTTTGTCGAGATGCCGTTTTTCAAAATAGCAGAAATAACCCTCTCTGTGTGGAAAAATGAATTTCTCAAAACAGCAACGGTTGGTTCGGTGCGTGCCTGTCTGGGGCGCTCTTCACAGCCGCTGTGAAACGTCTGGGGCGTCGGACCACCGTCACAATGGAGCGAATTATCTATCGGCTGAGCACTTGTGGTTCATTTCTGTGTCAAGGGGCCAAATAAAATGCGTAACAAATGGAATAAATACTATATATCTGTGGAATGCTAAAAACACCCCGGGCATGTGCCTTTACAATCAAAATGACTCATGATTTTGGATGTTGTCCTAATTACAGATCTATAGATAGGACAATGGGGTCAATCTCATGTTATCCCCATTGCACGTGGCCTCTGATTGGTCCACAGACTCAACCCAAGGCATCATAGGATTGATATCGGTGCATGTGTAGACGACAGTGGATGGCTAACAACAAAAAAAGTCCCCAAAAAGACACAATCATCTGAAAGGGATACAATCACACCAGAGCCTACGTTGAAACGCGGCGACGGTAACCATCGTAAGTTTTAAGCATGCAGCTCTCCAGATATATTCTCATATCATATACGACATCATCAATCCCAGATAATCGCCTGTAAAAAGTTCTGTTCTGGATTATAAGCTGTTTGGACTGTTGTCAAGTTCAGCTCAGAAAGACGTTTTTGAGTTTATCAGCTACGTTCATCTAGTTGATTTTCAGAAAAGGTGATGTTGACCTAATAACCAGTAAGGCAGATTATTTATTATTTAGAGATGCTTACAGTATGACATGCTTGTAGTTGTCTGCAGTGTGTGTGTGTGTATCGCTGCTAAACCCCCACCGTCATAGTCTGTGTTGGTCTAGTGTCGGGTTAGTTATTTTTCATGTGTGGAGAAAGCCTCGCCAAGATAAGCTTAAAACTTTGCCTTTGAAGGATACACGATATTAATAATAACAAAATTATAGCCTTGGTTCTGGTTCAGGTTATCGAATTCTGCAGGACCAGGCAGGTTCAGCGGGGTTGCGTCAGAAAGGGCTCAGGTACAGACCGGGTCGGGGTCTTGTTTGTAGGTCTAGTTTGCATACATTTTACATTGTAAACACACGGCCTAGTCTTATCTCTTTACAGTAAATGTATAAATAAACCGCCTTGATTCACTTTTCTTTTTTTTCTCACTAGATAATGTTCCTGCTGTGGGGGGGGGGGGTTCACAGCTGAATGGATTCTGTGGGCACCCTGTCTGCAGCCTGTTTTCTGAGAGCTTGCTGTCATGCCTACAACTAGGACTTTCTAATAGAAGTGGGCCAAGTGCTCTCCATGCCAGAGAAAGGCCTCAAACAGGAAATGTTGCAGGCTCGCTGACGCCGCGCCAAACCACCTGCTGAATCAATTCCATCTGTTTGCATATTATGCAAATCACCCGGAGTTACTTAAGTGTAAATCAGAGTACATGTGTTCGTTTGTGGGTGGGTGTTGTGAGAGGACTCCTTTGGAAATCAGCTCACAATCTACCGCGACACATTGACACCGCTCGTGTCGGGACTCTGTGTTTCTATTCAGCTATGGAGCTTCCGTCTGAACACTGAATAAACTTAATTTCCTTGATTTTGACTTTCTTACAGATGAGTACAGCATGTATTCCATTAATGCTCATTCCAGCTCTTAATCCAATTCATTGTTCCTCCACGGTTCTGTGTATAGAATAAGTAATTTCCACACGGTATTAATCCGGTGAGCTTTACTTTTAGAGCAATCTGCTGGTTTGCATAGTTTAAAAGCTTAGCTGTTGCGTGTTGACTCAAACACACACACTCTCTCTCTCTCTCTCTCTATGTCACACACACACACACACACAGACATTGCTGCTGCTGTAACTGAGCCAATGTGGAGATTGATCAGCTGGGCTGTGTCCAAATTAAGGCCCGTCCTCTGCAGACATGCCAAGCATAATAAATCTCCCCTCTCTTTGCCTTTTCCTTGGCCAGGAGAAAGTGGGGAGGGATGAGGGGAAAAAAAAAAAAAAAAAAAAAAGCATGCGCGAGAGAAAGAGAAAGCAAGAAAAAGAAGGAGAAAAAGATGTGCAATTGGATAATGTCTTGACACCCATTGCAGAAAAAGGAATGCCTGGCTCTCAGATGTCTGACCCATTTTCTGCTCTCGCTCTCTCTCTCTCCCTCTCGCTCTCCCTCTCCCTCTCCCTCTCCTCCCTTTCTCTCTAATTTCCTTCCTTTCTCTAATCTACAGTAAAGAAGCTCTCTGATTCATCGGCGTGCTGCAGAGAGCGGTGCTTTTCTATGAAACGCAGTGCCACAGGACCCAAACCCACACACTCAAACACACACACACACACACACACACAAATACCTGCTCTACAGTATGGAACTGTCAATGCTACGCTTGAACTGCAAACGGTTTTATAGTCTCTGTGTGGGCTTTTATAGGAATGTGTGTGTGTGTGTGTGTGTGTGTGTGTGTGTACCCTACGCGAGTCGAGAGCACATGTATGTGTTCATCAGTATGCATAATGAGAGGCCTGTGTTCCAACACAGACGGCTCGATAATCAATTATTCACTTGCTGGAAATACACTGGTGCTCATATCTAATAATAAAAATCAGTTGGCACGACTTTTAGATGCAACAAGAAAAATATGTGTTTACCGCATTTCTGAATAATCAAATTGAGTCACATTAAGGCGCGATGATGGATAGATATGTATGTAATTACACACAAAAACGAGGAGATATTTCCCCTGGTAGCACTGGGGCGTGTTAGCGTTTTCACATCATGTAATAATCCGTGGCTTTCTATATATTCCAGCGTGTGTGCTGTGTTCAGCGTGGTTACAGCACCACTGCGTTCCCAAGGACTGATATTTATTGTTATTATATTTGCATTATAATGAGATCCGGTATCAAAGCGGTACCATCTGTTGTCGCATGTTGGAAGTAAATCCTCACTATGATAGGTAAACAAACATATATTCAACCCTTTTAGTTCACCTCTGCTCTCATTCGAGCATCTAAAACCAATTATTTTATTTTTATTTGGGTGAACTGACACTTTATTAGCGATACTGAAAGTCAACGGCAATGTGAGTGTGAGTTATATCTTTTCAGAGGCAGACACAAGTTGTGTACACAACACTGAGATATTATCAGTTGCTTATTTACACGGCGCAGTTACGGAGCAACATTATCATTCATCTGGAGTCATGTTTCTGTCCACCTGGTCAATGCAAGTCAAGTATTCACTGTCTTTATCAACTCCTGAGGGAAATATCTGACTATTTAGCTCCTAAACGCTCCACTATGTTCACCAGCTGGGTCGCTAACTGTTTGCCGTTCGCTAAAGGTCGCCGTACGGGTCGCCGTTCACGTCATCTGCTCGTATATTCGGGATCAGATTCGGGCTCGGGTGTATTTAAGAGATTTATATTTCCGGTCGAGAACGAGAAAAACAAAGCGAAATCCCGACTACCGCTGTTTGTTTACAAAGCTTCCAGATTCGCTTGGACGACTGCCGAGTCAGTGGCAGCTTCTGGAAGCCGGCCAATCAGAAGAGAGTGAGTGAGCTCATCGGGACGGAGGGCCTTAAAGAGACAGAGGCTGAACTGTGAGGGGCTGCATGAAAAGCGCCAATGTGAGATGCAGATATTCCAGTAAAGACAGACCTGGAAATGATACGTCCTCTCTAAAGGCTGCGGTCATCTGTTCTGTTTTATTTTATTAACTTTGTTCTTTTTGCATTTGTATATATTATGTATAATAAAAACCTTAATGGGAAAAAAACGGGCAAATAAACCAAACTATCTGCTTGGCTAGATACTTCTAGAGTTAAGTAAGAAAATATGTTTTGTTTTTTTTTAATATAATTTGGGTGACCTCATCTTTTTAAAAAAAATCATATTGAAACCAATGGAAACAAATGGCTGCCAAGGAGGTCGGAAATCATTCAAAAATCGAATGCAACCCTCATGGAAATGATTAACGGTAACGTCAGGAATACGCAATTAGTAGTTAATGAGCTACGCCGTGCAAAACCGGACCGGAAGAGTCTTTTAAGTTAATGTACAGTAGCCACAACAGAGCGCGGTGCTACAGTAGCGGAGCGGACACGCTTAAGTGACAATCTGTGGAAAAAACAAGGGGAAAGACTACAGCAGGCAAAGGGTAGAGGAGACCAGAGGTTGCCTTCGGTCAGCTAATCCCCCGGTGTCAGATAAGGGTCTGCGCACACACTCCCGCTGAAAACACACACACACATATACACACACACACATATATATACGCACAGGAATAACAAGGGGAAGCGATGGACTGTAAATTATATACAGTACTTTCACATGATACCCACACGAATAGGCGCACGCAGACTATACATTAACTCACTGTCCAACACATGATCCGCGCGCCATCTCTCCATTAATGCTAATTCTTCACTCTGATGTTTATATCTCTCCCCCCCCCCCCCCCCCCCACTCTCTCTCTCTCTCTCTCTGTCACTCTCTCGCACACAAACATGAATAGAAGGTCAGTAGGGTCCATGCGCCTGCCTGCCTTGGCACAAGAGAGGACTACAGATGTGAAAGTAGGGAGAGCTCACTCTGGGGACAGCTGGAGCCCGTCCAACCTGGGCAAGGGTCAGGGACGCGACTGAGAGAACACAACCAACATTTGGAGCTCTCTCTCCGCTCGGGGGGCCCCCCGGGCCTGCTCGTCGGCCTCGTAAGTCACCCCTCCGGGCCCCCGTCCAGCCAGATCTTCTCCAAAATACTCCGCGAGTCAATTTGATTATTTTGACTGTTCATTTTCACACCAAATTCAGAGATAGTCTTCCAACATAAACATCCATTAAAATTACAAAAAAAGAAAAAAAAAAAAAAAAAAGTATTTGCTTGCGTGACATTTTCAATTTTCCTCTCATGAAGATGTTAATAAGTGTTTGTGATCAGATAACAATGGACAATTGCTAATTTGCATCCGTAAATGCATGTCCAGGGTTGGACAATGTACACTGTGTTATTTTCCCAGCTGAACAAAACAGTCCAGCAGCCTGCTATAAATAAACTCATTCGCTGCAACGCTTTAATTTTCTCTTATTTGTCAACAATAAAAAAAAAGGAAATAACATTCTTCACATCATCATGCTATCATATTCCAACCTCAGAAGTCATTTCCATCAATTATAAATAATTGAAAAAAGTCCCATTGTCGTTAATGACAAATGTGACAAATGATTGTTTAGATACAGGAAGCTGTTAAAGTCATATGGGACTGTTGGCAGCATTTTGCTCCACTCAGTGTCATCTCGCATTAAACTAAGTCAACAAACAGTTGTTGGGGCACAGCATTAAACACTCAGTGGAGACAGTTTAGACAAAGCTGTACTAACAGGGAGCCAGCCCGGGTGAAAAATGAACCATTAGTGCTTTTGTGTATATCCCTTTGTACAGTACTGCGCAAACCTGAGTGTCTAATGCAAGATGTGTTCTCCACAAGGTAGCGATCTGTGAAAGCCTGACTGATAACATCTTAACCGAGAATGGCTGCCTGCATTCATGTTCCGTGGACGTGAATGCAGACGCGGCCGCTGCGGGTGGGATTGCGTGTTTGTACGTGCGTGCGTCACCATGAGCTGACCGCGCCAGTGCATGCAAAACGCTTTCATGCAACTTTTTCCTGAATTTCTTTCGGGTGTCCGGCGTTATCGTGTCCAAGCTGCTGCTGCTGCTGCTGCTGCTGCTGCAGAGCGGCGGTGTGCACTAATCACAGAGTGATTGCCTCACACTTTGCCTATTGAGTTTCCTGCTATCCGGGCCAGCTATGTTGAGGGAAACATGAGCTGTCCTATGTCCTCTACAGCAAACACATGGAGACGCTGCAAGAAATACTGCGCTCGCACAAAAAGCCATGCACACACCCACACATGCACCAACATAAAAGCACCCCTATATATATATATATACATACATACACGCATGCATGAGCATTAACATGCAACACAGCTCTAACCACATGCCAACACATGCAATTGTGTAAAAAAAAAAAAAAAAAAAAGAGGTGTTGCTTTCAGGAACAGCGAACAAACTGCATCGACTTGTGCCACACTTGCGCTCACTGTATGCTTTTTGTTGATTGGCTGCAGTTGAGACAACTCAGATGAGGAATGTGCACTTCTGCCAGATCAGCAAGTCTCTCGATCCTTTCACAAAGACAAAATGCATGCACACACAGATGCGCACACACACACACACACAGCCTCAGGGCGCTTGGCATTAAGTTGGCATTCTGGACCTCCCAGTGCGTGGCTCTCCATCCCTCTACTTGGCTAGCAGGTAACACTGAAACTAACACTAATAGGTAGAGATGAAACACACTCCCTGGCTCTCGAGCACCGGGATTAAAACGTCCTTTAGAGCGACTAAAGTGAAAACACAGGCTGGGGATAAAATGCCGAGCAAAAGCCCTCGGCTAACGATGTATTCAACATTTAGGGTTGCACGTACAATGAGGGATTTTGTGATCTTATAGTGTTAGGTTAATTATTGTTTAAATACCTCACATTCCTCCCAAACTAGTACTTCAAGTTCTTAAAGGCTTAATTACAGTGTTCATAAGCAACAGACTGGCCCTGTGCTGCTGTTCTGTAGCAGCCGTCTTGAAAATAAGGATTTAATTATATTTGATTGTTTTTTTTTTTAAGGGCAGGCTGCCAGCACACGAGCAGTTGCTCTATCCTTTTTTTTTTTTTTTTTAATTATTTCTAGTGTCACACCCAGAGCTGAACAAATTTCCCTTTTCTCATACACACCTTCCACAAAGCAATTATTCCCACGATTAAAACAAATTTGCAGCGCCTTGTATGAAAAGAATAACCATTGATATTTGAATTACACGCCGCTCATATCAATAATAGCTTATTATAGGGAATAGTGTTAACAGCAGCACTTTCAATTAATTAACCCCCCTAAAACTCAGTTTTCCCATTTTATTTTCCCCTTTTCCCCGAAGTAGCTTTACGCTCGGAAAAATCTTCTTCTTCTTCTTCTTCTTCTTCTTCTTCCACACTGTCTGACTGTATCCTATAATTAGGCCTGCAACTAATGATTATTTTCATTATCTTTTAATCCGCTGTTTATTTCCTTGAGCAACAGATTAATTGGTTTTGTCTATGCAAAATATTATCATTTAAAACATCCCAAGCCGACAAATCGCCGGCTTTATTCGACCTTTAGTCCAAACCCCAAAAGATATTCAGTTTACTATCCGATACGACGAAGAAAAGCATCGGATTCTCACATCTGAGAAGCTCTATGTGTAACCTAAATGAATAAATAAATAAATAAATAAAGGCTTGTGGGTTTGAGCCAGGCTTGCCCGCACACCGTGGGTTAATAACAGGTTAAAAAAAGTTAAATCCATATAGCGAAGCCTGCAGAGTTGTTACGGATTAAAAAAAAAAAAAAAAAAAAAAGGTCACTTTGCCCCTTTTAGCAGCATTTTGCAGGTGAAGCGGGTCTCTGAAGTGGTGCGGCTGATGGGTTTGTTGCTGCATTGTGTTCACACTGAAAACGCTGCCCACACAGCCGCAACTACTACAAAGCTATGAGGGACAAAGTGAGCATTGACTCTTTAATCGCTCATCTTGATCTAAAATTACAGAGCTGCAATGATTCATCTGTTACTGTAGGTGCCAACTATTTTGATAATTGATCATCATCGTGGGTCATTTTTTTCAAGAAAAGCATTTCTCTTCATTCATTTCTCTGATTCCAGCGTCTTCAATGAAACGTACTCTGGTTTCTTTAGTGTTCTTTGAAAGCACAATGAATATTTCTGGGTTGTGGAAACGATGTGGTTTTGTGACAAAACTGAATATTTGAAGACATCATCTTGGTTTCTGGAAAACAGCTAATCAAACAACTAATCAGTTAATCGAGAAAATGATAATCGATAATGGAAATAACCTTGAGTTGCAGCCCTACAGAGCTGCTACGACCAACCCTAGTGGACTAGTCAACTATTTTAAATTGCTTTGGAGTCATTTTTTTAAAGAGAAAAGTGCTGAAATTCACCGTTTCCAGCGACTCCAGTGTGAATACTTTCGGACTTTCTTAGTCTTCTGTGTTAGTAAATGGAAACTCTTGGTGTTTCCCACTGTTGGTCACAGAAAAGACATTTGAAGATGTCATCTCGGAGTTTTCACCACTTTAAAAAGTTAGGCGAAATATAAATATTCCCTCATAAGTATTCACAAAAACACGATAAAAGCTCAGAATTCATGTTAATCACAGTGATCATCTGTCATTATCTCTTTTTTTTCAAGATGAATCTTTATTTACATTGTCATTATCATAAAAAAAAAGAAAACAATACAAAGGGGGAAAAAAAAAATAACGGTTTCAACTGATGAATCAAAGTAGCAAGTATGCCAGCGTGTGAGGGTGCAGGAACTGGAGATAATAATCAAGAGAAGATGACAAATAACAGAAGATTAATCACAGGCGGTTTTAGCATCAGAGTCAACAAACTGTCGAAAAGGTGACTCACATCGGGTTTCCTGTTACCAACGTGCCCCTTCGCAAAACCACATCGTTCCCACCTGCAGTTGTAATATAATGGCAGACAATTTCCGCCGCCATCATTATTCGATCGCACTGCCAAACTACTCTCTCTCTCTCTCACACACGCACGCGCACGCACATGCACGCACGCACACGCACAGGAAGGGACCCAGCTGTTGGTGATTCCTTCAACAGATGCACTGGGCCTGACTCACCAAGTGGCCGACTTCACTTTCTGTCAAAACGCGATGCACTGAAAATAATCCGAGGAGGGGAAAATACATGTAACTCTCAGCGTATGAATGATTCCGACTTCAAGGCAGGTTAATGTCAGAAAAAGAAAAAGTTTCCTCAAACAAAAAAAAAAAAAAAAAAAAGAAAAAAAGAAAATGCACGGTGGGCAATAACAGAGCACTGTCAGTCACACTTCAAAGAAGCCCAACTAAACTCTGAAGTGATCTTTAACCTCACAGACAGTCATAACATAAACCAAAGTCTAATTCTTCAGACAGGGGAATATCTCACTCTGCCTCACACGCACACACACACACACTTGTTGACATAGTGAGAAAAAGGGTTCTGACTCGACTACTGTGAACACCAGACATGTGACTGAAATCTGGGGCAATTTCACCGACTGAGGAAGCGCTAACAGCTAAATGTTAACACCTTAAAGGACCGGTCCGCAATTTTTTCTAATCTGTCCTGAGACAAATAGTGAGGTGACCGGACGAACACTGACCAAAAAAAATGAGTCAAATCAAGACAGTATCTTGTGAGCCTGTCTATTTATAAAAAAGTATTACCAGTTCAGATATGCTGCTAAGATAGAGAACGCCTGCACTGTTATATCAAGGTGCTTAGATGCTGCAGAACAAGAGCACTCATTCACTTGTAATTCCCTCGTCGTCTGGAGTTAAGAGGTCCTGATGAAAAGCTACGTGTTTTTATTCTGAGGTCTTTATTCTGGTCTTTGGTCATTACGCAGCAAAAGTAGGTGTCTGGCATAAGTTGTGGCCCTTAAACGTAGTCCCAATAAACCAAACAAACAAACAAACAAACAAAAAAAAATTTAAAAAAATACAACGATCGAGAGGTGGAGTTTTGTAGAAGCTTGCCAAACCATCAGGCAGTTTGGAACGAGTCCATCCGAGTTTCCTCGAGCATGACAGAATACAAAACAGGGAGCAATAAAAAAAAAAAAAAAAAAACTCCTGCTTTTCTTCTCCGTAGCCAACCTTTTGTTCAGCCCAAAAATTCAGGGACATCTGAGAGGTATTTAAGCAGTGAAAGAGATGTCGGAAAAAAAAAAAAAAAAAAAAAAAAAAAAGAAAGAAAGAAATCCTGCTTGAGTTTTATTTACAGCAGCAGCGAAGAAGAAGAAGAAAAAAAAAAAGCATCAAAGTCACTCTGATGGCGTGTTAAAAAAAGGTCAAATCGTTCTGTGCTGATGGGTTTTTCTCCCCCCCCTACGGTAATGAAATGATGACCTGTACAGTACATGTCGGAAGAGCACAATAAAATAGACATATCGGGATTTGGGTTTCTGCCAAAATTGTAATGGTGGGGTTTTATAAGCATCTCTTTGCTCAGAGTCATTCATTACCTCAGCAGATAACGTTAAAAGGATGGAAAATCTCCAAGTGGAAGTCGTCTGACAGATCTGCTCTTTTACTTCTTATCATGTGCATTTTAACACGAGTGACTTCATCATTTAGAGGCATCGGCCGCACTTTCCTCCACCTTAAGGAGGTGCTCTATATGGGTTATATATATATATATAGACAGCAAATGTGCACTACTGTAAAATGTAGTGTACATACTAGAAGTGCAGTGATTGTTAAAATAGTTTCTCTTTTTTTTCTCTTACTTTTCAAGCCAAAATACCAAAAATTCTCCGCTTCCAGCCTCTCAGTTTGTGAGGATTTGCTGCTTTTCTCTCTTTTTAAACCATTACAAATCGAACATCTTGGGGTTTTAGAGTGTTGGTCAGACAAAAGAAAAAAAAACCCTTTGAAGATGTCTCTTTGGACTCTAGGAACTTGAGTTGGCCGTTTTTCCCCCTTTTTTTTTTTTCCTGACATTTTATTACCCCGACCATTAATCAATTAAGTGAAAGACTAACTGGCAGTTTAACTGATAATGACAAGAATAATTTACAGCCGCCCTAATATAAAGTGTGTAGATATCTGGGTGTGTATGTTCTGCATGTACAGGCTTATCTAGCACAATCCCAGTAATCTACCACTGCATCTGCAAAAAAACAAAACAGTTTACTGTAAATCTCCAATTATTTTTTTTTTATTACTTTAATTTTCAATTCCCTTGTCTCTCATGCCCACATACAGAAGAAACCAACTCATAATCACACACATTAATTCCTCTCGGGAACTCTACGATTATAAACTGATTATCTTCCGCCCCGGGGGCGCAGATACTGAAATTGTTATTGCCAGTTAAATCTCAAATCCACATGAAGGGAATCCCTACGTACGCCAAAACGCCTCAGTGTTTATGACACAAAAAGAAAAAGCAGCAACTTTACTATCGTGGGAATCGCTTGTTTTACATGTCTACAAATGTGTAGTGACTTAATTTTCTATTCCACTGCGTAAATCGCAGCAGCTCTCAGAGAGAGGGAGCGAAAACAGCTCAGTGCCAGCAAAATGTCCTCCTCGTAAAGTGCTCCGCTTCACCCTGGCAAAAATAAACCTCACGGGCCGCGGTGCCAAGTATTCCCGTTGATGAAAAGCCAGTTGTGAGTGGCCCCGGTTGTACCCGGGCAGAGCCAAGCTGACTGGTATTAATAAGAGAGAAGTGCGGCTGTGTAAAACAGCCTCACTGCTCTCTCTGGCCAATAAAGGCCATTTTTTGCAAGTTATTATTTTCCCTGGTGATTTTGGAGCTGCTGGAGCAAAGGCTGGCTTAGAGGGCCACAGAGAGACAGAGAGAGAGTTTACAGAGAAATAGAAAAAGACAAGCATCGGCATGGAAACCGCTGCTCAACAGAAACAACCGAAAAAAAGAAGAAAAAAAAAACACACACCAAAAGAATAAAACGAAACCTAACCTACTACAAGAAGGCAAAAAGGGAGGGGCGTAAGAAAAACACACAAGACTGATAGGAAGCCACAAACTTGGCTGACATCTGATGTCATGTGTCGGCGAATGTGTTTGTGTGCTATGGGGGATGTGGTGTCACAGTATCTCGAAGACAGCAGGACCCCCAGTAGTCTGTGCGAAGACCAGTGCAGAGCACACTGATAATCTCTTGTCGTGTTCACCATGACAGCATGCTTATCAGCGGTGGGGCTTCACACGCCCCTGAACACAACTCAAAGCAGCTACGACATCACACTGAAAGGTTAGCCTCATTCTTCTCGGCTAATGAGGTTTGAAGTGGCGGTGAGGACATACTCGTTCCTCTGCGCGCCAGATATTGCGGCAGGAAACAGCTTGGAATTTCCTTCACGGCAGAGAGGACAGAGATTACACATCTCGTATTATTACTCACACATACACACATATACATACATATATATACATGAATACATATACACACAAACACATATGTATATATATATATCAGCTGATTTGTCCTACTTTTGGAAGAGTCTGATTTTACTTCATTACATCTCATGTGACTGTACATGCCATGTCAGTCCCTGCATTCAATTAGGGCTGAAAACGATGAGTTGATAAATAGACATAAAATGATGTTAAAGCATTTTTGATCCACTTATCACAAGAATGCTAAACATTCGCTGCTTCCAAGCTTCTCAAATGTGCTGCAACGTTGCTGCTTTTCTCTGTTTCACATCATTGTGCACTGAGCGTGTTTTGAGTTTTGAACTGTCGGTCGGACACAAAAAAAGTTATCTGGAGACATCACATTGAGCTCAGGGGACTTGTGGGCAGGCATATTTCACCCTCTTTTTGACATTAGATCATTAGAAAATAAATCAATAATCGATGAAAATACTGAAAGTTTGCTGCAGCCTAAATATAGACCTTTGAACCAGAATCTGAGCATCTATTATTAGAGCTACAACAACTCGACAATTAACCATTTGGTAGCAAAAAATGCTAAATATTCAGTCATTGCAGCTTCTCAAAATGAGCTTTTCTGTGTCATACATGATAGTAAACTGAATATCTTCCCATTTCGGACAGTGGATTGGACATTTGAAGTCACCTTGAGCTTTAAGGAATTATTTTTTTCTATTTTCTGACAATTTATAGACAAAAAAAATGTATCACTTAGTCAAGAAAACAATAGGCAGACGAATCTATAATGAAAATAGTAGTTAGTTACTGCCCATATTTATCTTTTTCACCATAATAAACGGAACATATTATTCTAGGGGCAATATGACCTTTGACCTGTTGTTATTGTAACCTTATTACAGTGTCACATACAACACTTCTAAGCAGTAAAATCCAAATCAATGAGTTTGATCACGGTTGTAGAAGTTAATTTGTGACAGATTAGTCAGGCAAACATATTGTAAAAACATCATTGTCAATGCAGACAGGAACCATATTTCAAAACGTGACGTTCGTTATCACAAAACACACACTGACGAGGCGAATTCAGGCTCAATCCGATCACTCCCGATGGTCTTGTTTCGCCACAAACCCTGGCGTGCTGTGTGTTATCCGGCTTATCTCGCGGCTACCAAACTTTTACCTTTCTGAAATGAATTATCTCTCCATCCGCAGGCTGCCACTGGCTAACTGAATTTGGTGGAAGAGAAGCGAGACGTGGGCTGCTTTCAGTCAGCTCTCCCCGAATAAGCAGGTCATCATGATTTTTTACTCATGCCTGAACTCTATTAATCAGTATGCATAACGACGTATGGGCATATAGAGACAAAGACGCCTGATGTTTGGTTAGTCATCTGAGCGGCCTCTTCATGCATAAAGAGGCCGATTTGTTTGCTCAAGTAAAAATAAACTGCATCAAATATTTCTACACAGAGTGCTCTTTGATAAAGACAGTTTTTGTTGACAGGACGGATCTAAATGCAGTACGTTGTAAACACGAGCTGAACCCGGCAGTGCCGCGGATCTATTAGCCCAGATTCAGCGCCGAAACCCATCGCGATCAGATGACACTTTGTGGTTGGCTGCACTGGCCCTGGCTGAATAGATCCTATGAACAAACTTACAAGTCTATAGCATATGGGTGCTATAATCTAATTAGTCATAGACGAGAACGCGGGCAACGTAGCGAAACGCCTTGGGGCCCAGCTTCTATAGGATGAGCATAAGTCAGATGAGGTCAAACAGAAAGTAAAGGCAACAGAATAACATGCATGTCCTTCTATTGTAGTCCGTTACAAGAGGTCGTGATTGGATAGGATAACAGAGAAGGAAGACATATTTCTGACACTTTTTTTCTTTTCAAAATGTTCTCAAATGTTTGCTTATTTATTGTGAATAACTGCATTTCATCTCCTCAAACCTCTAAAAGTTGAACAGGTAGACAATGCAACATGTGATGAAGGGTTCCAGGTAGCATCTGCTTTGTTTTTAAAGGGTCACAAGCCAAAAAAGGTTGGGAACCACCAGTCTAGGATGTGCATTTATGGAGAAAAAACACAGTGTGTGATGCTAACTTCTGCTAACCGGCCACAAATAGCACCTTTACTGTAATTTCCTCTGAGATCGAGACGTGTTTGAAAAAGCCAGTAAAATTTTAAAACCAGGGCAGCGACGTCTTGAGATATTCAGCTTGACATATGGGCAAACACTGTAGCTTCCCCTCTTCCGGACAATTACTGACATGTCGAGGACATTCCTTATAATGACGTGCATCATTCTCACACGTTCCTCTCGAAATTGGCGGATTGGATAAACAAATGATCTGTATCGCCGGCCGTTTCCACGTCGACCTCCGTTTAAACCGCTAAAATTATTGTGGGAGACAAAAAAGAGAGGAAATGGGAGGCAAATCCTAGGATCAACCCACTAGCCACGCTCTGTTCAGGAATAGCTCTTGACATATTGGCCTACCCAGCATGCCCTCTGCCTCTCTAGACAGCTCTGACATCATTATACAGCAGATACAGACAAGGACATCAGCTGCACAGCCGAGGTTATATAAGTGAACGCTCTATGTTTCGAAGCATTCGACGTTGCTGCCCCTAACCAACGGGAGTAGGAGGGGATGGAAGCAGACGAGGAGGGTTTGTTGGGGGGAGGGGAGAGAGAGAGAGAGAGAGGGAGAGGGAGAGAGAGAGAGAGAGAGAAGGAAAAAGGAAAAGAAGAGGGAGGCCAGGAAGAAAGGCAGACAGAAACGGGGTCACAAAAAGAGAGAGGCCCGCTGGGGTACTCGCTGCTGGGAGAGACTGAAGAAGGTCACCTCTGGCCCCCTAAAGGAGCCCCAACCTACCCAACAGAGGAGGAGAGAAGAGAAGAGAAGAGAAGAGAAGAGAAGAGAAGAGAAGAGAAGAGAAGAGAAGAGAAGAGAAGAGAAGAGAAGAGAATATGTAGACCGGGTCACATGGGGCTACACCCAACCACCTTCTCTGTGTTCTCTCATGTATAATCCTGTTACATCACTCAGTCAGGAGCAAATCCAGCATTTCCTATCCGCCTTCCTACTACACATGGAAAACTATTTACAATAAAGGAAAACGGGGGGTGGAGGGGGGGGGGGTGTAGGAGGAGGGGTGGGGGGGGGGGGGGAATATCACCTAAATGTTGGAATGAATTTGTCTTATTTGTTGCAGATAGAAAACACACATCAGAGCGTCTTTGATTACACAGGGTTTTTTTTTCGCCCTCTTCACAGCCAACACTTGATCCGTTTAAAACCGTATCCTTAGAGGAAATGTTTATACTTGAACGGTGGATTTGTCCAGGGCTAATAATCAACCCGGGGAGAGAACACTGCGATTTAAACCAATGGCTAATGATTAATGAACATGTGGGCATCTGGGGGCATACAGTACCAGCTGATTTGACTTACATTAGCTTTGTTTCACCCGGTAGCACTTTTTTTTTTTTTTTTTTTTTTTGGGTATAAAATCCTGCTACAGTTTAGCAACACATACATGATGACAGAAACATTACTAATTAGTAATAATGTATGCAAACTTCCAGCCTCCTTTTCAGCTTGAGGAGCTTTTGGAGGTGTAAACAAGCTCATGATCTGGATGAAAAAAATGCTTCACAGGTTGAAAGGAAAACAAATTCATCTGTTTTTTCTACTTTAATTTCTATCGGATGGTAAACAGAAAAGCTGCTTTACTGTACATACAGTCCAACAGAGCTGTGAACTTTGCTAAAACTAGAAACTTTGCCAAGACATCTGAAAGTCTAAATTATTTAAAGCTTCTGCCCGCTAGCATATTGATGGGAAATCCATACATCCAGCTATGAAACAGACTTCCCTGGCCAGCTTTGACATACTGCTTTTAGACTGTCACTTCTTATCAGCGCCAGTGCAAGACGCCACTGTGAAAAAACGAATGCGACCGTGCATCGAGAGCCTGAAAGAGGGCTCTGAACAGAGCGGTTACATTGAGTGATTTAATTATTACAGCGCCCTAATGCGGCGATGAAGGCTTCCAAACACACAAACAGCTGCAAACACACTACACAAGAATGTCACCATTATATTCATGAATCTGGTTTGTGCTCAGTCGTGCAATGAGATTATTTTCACTTGGGGATTTTCACAGTGTCAGCCGTCAGTCAGAGGCTGTGTTTTTCAAGTGTTTCTTGGCAACAATTAGCATCTCAGTTCCTTTATAGTCAGTGTGTTCATGTCAAGGCAGCTCCCTGGGCAATGTTGTCTTCTGAGCGTTACCCACAAAGTACACCCTATTGTGTTGCGTTCAGCGTCACAGAGTCTATTGTACACTGTATTTCCAGAGATACATGAATTATGTGTTGAGGGCAAAAGGATGTATTCCTAAAAACCGAGGAAATGCAAGCTGTCTTTAAGTGAGTTTCCCTTTCATAAGGCCCTGGCTTAGTTATAATGCTTAATTTGGATGTATAGTTTGGTTATAAACACTAGAATAATACCTATATTATTAAACAAAGTGCCAGTAAACATTTCAAAAGTCACTTCTACAACATTTCTAAGAGATAAGAGGGGAGGGGGAACCAAATTAGGGTCAGCTAACTGAATCGATAGCGAGTACCAACACACACTAAAAGCTCCCTATAGGAGTATCATGGGTGTATTATAGCTGGTGATCTTTATCGATCAGTCTATCTGCACTCTATCTGTGCACGTGTGCATGCGCGATTGGACTAAGGCGCGCGCCAGAGTGCAGCAGACATAAATCCAAGTTCAGGCCCCAAAGTGCTGCACACACACGCACATATATATGCATTATATATATGTATGTATATATATATATGTATATATATACAGACAGAGAGAGAAAAAAAAAGCACCGTTACCGTTGTGCAGTTATATCCGGCAGTGTTAGCGTTATTATTGACAACAACCGCAAACCAGAGTGATACGTCAACAACATTGTGGCGGAATGGCTGCAGACCAAGAAGATTAGATCCTGCCTCCCGTGCTGTACTGTAACACCGTGTGTACCTTGGCTGCTGATCTGATCTGTCAAACCACCCCCCCAGGCCACTACTCCGGCTAGCCCCGGCCAAACAACTGCATGCACACCACGCTGTGGACGGGCCGGGTTGAAGCCCGATTAACGACACTTACCGTCGGTTACCCCCACGCGGTCAGGACACCAGTTCGGGTTGGATATGCGGGCATTAGGCGGAAATGAAGCGGGAGAAGGTCAGCGGGGCTCCTCCGGTTTCTGCACAAGTGTAGTGGCGGCGCTGGATGGCTACACGTCCCCCTCTCTCTCTCTCTCTCTCTCTCTCTCTCTCTCTTCTCTCTCCGAGCCCGGTCCCTCCGCCAAAAGGTGCTGCGCCTCGTACCGTGAAAAATTATCTCCCTCCTCCTTCCTGCAAAAGCTATTGCGTGAAAATGAGTAGTTTGTTTCCACCTTGTATTTTTATTTGGTTGCTGCTGCTTTCCAATAGCGTTTGGATGGGCTGCAAAGACAGAGGGGGAAAGAACCAAAAAGAAATACTACACGGTCGCTCCTCCCTCCGCTTATGTACAGTAAGGGCAGCGCGGCTGTGTGACCACTTATTAAAACTATCTACCGCTCTCTACAGGACCACCACTGTAAAGCACAAACTGTACACACACACAAACACATGTCGGGACGGTTGAGATGTGAAATGCGCAACATCCTCTGCTTTCCTTATTTATCTACTCTATCACTGCGCTTGAAGCCCACTCCCTCCTCCTCATCCTCCTCCTCATCCTCAACCTCCTCCTCCTCCTCCTCTTCTTCTTCTTTTTCCTCTTCATGCTGCCTTTGGGAAGGACAGATTAGTCCACCTTGCGTTAGGTAAGCCTAGATAAGACAAATGACACATTTGGTGATGATGGGACACGAGCGTGGTGTTAAATAGTGTAATAACACGTCATCAATAGTCAACATGAACTGTTATATTTGGTAATAAAAACTGAAACAGGCTGTCAAATACAACCACTAGTCAATCCTTAGATCTCTCATGATTGGATTCAGTGTGGTCAAGCCTTTCTTTTATTGATAATAATACTGATTAGTGCTTAAATAATTTGCTAATTAAACAATTAGTCAGTAGAGAGTTGAGTTAAATTGTAGAGTTATACATATAATTGGGATATTTGTTTATAAATTGTATATATGAGTTTATGGATGAGTAGTTGAGAGAGAGGTAGAAATAAATAAGTGTTTACTTCTTCCTTCTTTTCTAACATGCAATATTTAATTTGTGTTTATTGAGTTTGTTTATTTAATTTTTTAATTTATCTATTTGGTTTTTTGTTTGTTTGTTTTTACATGTTTGAAATAAAAAAAATTTTTAAAAAAGAGTAAATTAACAGTTAGCTTATTTTTTAAATACATTAATCAACTAAGTACCTTGTTCCGGCTAATGAAATATGACAACTATCTGTTCTTCTCTGTTCTATATAATTATAAATTGACTATATATAAGGCTGCAATTACTGTATTTTTTTCATAAATCAATGAATTGTTCAGTCTCTGTGTCAGTAAACAGTGAAAAACAACAATAACAAATCCCCAGAACTCAAAAAGAACATCCAGCACCCCAAAAAAAAAACCCAAACTAGTCAATGTACGAGGGTGAAAAGCAGCAGATGATCACATTTTAGAAGCTGGAACCAGAAACTATTTGACATTTGTGTTTGATAAATGCCTTAAATTATTTAACATTTACCAAAATTGTTGCCAGTTAATTTTGTTAAGGTTGACCAGTTGGCTGTGGGAACTTGTGATGAGCATTTTTTTTGAACACCAAACAATTTATCCAAAATAAACACAGTGCTAATAATCAATAATTAGCTGAAGCCTTACTACCACAAACTGGGAAGAGTATGACCTTTGACTTAGCTATTAGAAAAGCAAAGAAATATTACACTCTATATTTCTATACATATATACATAGATACAAGTTTCACTCACAGTGGTATTGATTGTTGAATGCAATAATCATAAGCGATACTTTGCAACACAGTGATCATTACATCATAAACACAAACAGGGTGGATCAGGACACACTTACCACTCTAAATGGGCTTTTATTTTGCTGTAATCCGTGGCTTGCTGTGCATTATCCCACTTATACCATGGCTACTAATAAACCTATGGATGGGTGCACAGACAGATAAGACTAGAGTGGATAATGCTCTTTCTCACCATCATATCAGTATTCAGTATTAAGCTGGTGGATAACTTTTTTTTTTTTTTTTTTTAATTCATACCATCACAAGTCCAACTGAAACTGCTCGCTGTGCAGGCTGGTGGGTATTTGTGCTGCACAGACTTCGGCTTTGATTCAAAAAGATTTCTCCTTCCTCTTCTCAGTCTTTTAAACACGATGGGAGAAAATTTTTGTGCTGAGTGAGTGTTATGAATGCATGTCATACAGATATTTCTCTCTGACTAATCTATGCAGGACAACGCCAGCTGTGAGAGTGACACATTTTCTCCGTATTCAATTCCCAGCATGTGCACATTTACATTTGATGGTCTTCAATTGCAGAAGTGGAAGTGCTTGTGGTAGAGAATAAAGGTTTATTTTAAGTGCAAATGCCACTGCAGTACCCGTATAAAGAGATTGCTGCTTTTTCTCTGAAACCATTATCGATGTGTGTGTGTGTGTGCGTGTGTGCGTCTACATGTGTGTTCTAGGCTAAGACATTTCAGTGTGTGGGTGTATGAGTTAATATTTGATTACATGCTCGTGTCGTTCGTAGCCCTGTTTCATTTCCACTTCAATTTCTAGGGAGAATTCATTTTATATATATATATTAAAAAAAAGCAAATAAACCAAATAACCTCCATCTGCTGACGGCATAATCATAGGAGATGAAATTATTGAGAACCATCACCTGCTAATGAGTTAACACTGCATTCAATCGTGTTGGTTTCTGTCCCTTATTGAAATCATCAGTGCATGCATGCTTGATTTACAGGTTTGTTTTCTGTTTCCGTCTCTGAAGGATACCAATTACCAGATTTACAGGTTGGAAGAATACATTAAATATCTTAGAGAGGATATTTCAGGTTATATTCAGGACAGGTGGGAGGCATGCAGGTGTGAATCAGCAGCTGATGGTAAAATGATATTGAACGATTCTGCTTCTCACTGCTGAAATGTGTTTATTAATTATTTCTACAAAGTCTGTGCATGCAAAGTTAGATTTAGGTAACTAAACTGACTATGATTACAGTATGTTTACAGATATGGTTCAGATTTTTTCAAGTCTATAGGCTATTAATACAATACTTACATGATTTTTTTTTTTACAATACTTTTAAAAACAGCATTCAAAGAACCAAACAGACCAAATATTAAACAAATATTCCTAGTTTCCTAATTGGTTACCAATAGTTACTACTATTGGTTGGATTGTAACCAATAGTAGTAACTATTGGTTGCAAACCAACCAATGGCAGTAAATAAACCAATAGACAGTTATTTTAGTCTGGGCCAAAGTGGTGGACCAACCCATCAAGTCATGCCACTGATGGGTTAAAAATCCAAACCCTTCCTTTAAGATTAAGCAATTTTTACATCTATGGACAAGAGTATTTTTCATGGTTACATATAAAAGAAAACCAAACCAACACTGATGCTTCAAACCCCAGTCTCTAGTGTCCAATCAAACACAGTAATTATACGCCCGCCCGCCTCCCGAGCTTTGCTTTTGGCTACACCTTCTTAATACTTCCTGCTTTGGCACTGAGTGTTGGCACCGCTGGAAATAAATCAAATACTGCAGAATCGCCCAATGTGAACGTAATTCCCAGGGAGGCCGAGCTGTAAAAGAGCCGGAGGAAAAAGGACATCTGGCCTGGAGAATGGATGGATGAATACGTGAATGAGTGCAAGGTTGGACAGATGGATAATGGCCCTTCTATATGAATCTATTCCCTCCACACCGCCGTAGGAGAACATAGACGTAGCACCTGGGGCTTCTATTTGTGTTTACCATTCACCGCCATCGCTGAAGCCACAGAATTCAAATCCGGTCAGTGGAAGAGGCCTTTTATTTCATTGTTATCCGCCAGCGATTGCTGGCAGACTTAAATCTGTCTGCAATGTTTTCTGCAAAGTGTCCGTTACCTCAACCGTCAAGATGATTGAAATGTAATTGAATATAATTTTCTCATAGGCTTAAATTGACACCATACATTTGGTGGATACGTGTTAAAACATCCATATGCTAATTTAAATGAAGTTAAACAAAGCACATTTCATTTCAGCTCTGCTTTTAATTATCCTTGTGGAACTGTGCTTGTGCGTTTAATTGTATTTGAACGTTTTAATCTTTCGTTAGCGTGCTATGTATGCATGTGTATATACTTTATTGAGCTCTTTGCTTTCCTGTAAAGCAACATGTCTTACCCTTACAATGAAATGTTTTACACAAATAAAGTTCTGCTTGCTTAACAGTTACTGCGAATCATTGTGTCTGGATAGAAAACGTGTTTACACATGCTAAAAATCAAGTCAAAGCACTCCAAGGACGCTCACACATACAAAACACACAATTCTTTACACCTTTCAATCTTGTTACTATTCATACATTCACCACTTTAGTTTGCAAAATGTCCTCCAAACAGCCTTGGTACTCACTTCTGTGCATACGGGAGAGGTGGGGCGGGGGGCTAAAGCATTCACAGCTTTAGCCTTAACCCTCCTTTATTCGTTGCATTTGAAGAGTTGCACTTGACACTATGAACGTTGTTGAAGAGATTTGCCTCCATTTGATAGCCGGATTTAAATTGGATTTAAACACAGAGAAAACACAATCTGTATGTGTGATGAACTGGATTAACCCTTCGGTGTCCTCCAACTCTGATCTTACAGTAGCGCAGCGGGGTCGTGTCTTTTGTCCGTTATAGTCGCCGCTGACACTGAATAACCGAAGATTGTCAAAGGATTCATTCTCATGCAGCCTCTTTTACAAATGCCATTACTGTACACTGATTATACTCATTTTCTTTTTAGTTCATGTCAGCCTTCTTAAAATCATGTTGATCAGTCTTATGAGTGAATGTAAAGACATCACAAGTGTAGTTCTCATGTTTAATTTTGACTTTTTTTTTTTAAATGGTTTGCTTAAGCTGCAACGAGTAGTCAATAGTTTTGTGTAATTTTTTAAAGAAAAAAATACAAAAATGATCTAATTCCAGCTCCTTAAATGTAATCAGGGGATGGATATTGCCTGGTGTCTTTAGTCCTCTATGATAGTAAAATGAAAATTTTCGAGTTGCAGACTGTTGATCGAGAAAACCAAATATTTGAGGTTGCACCTTGGGCTTTGGGAAACAGTGATTTTCATCATTTCTGACATTTTATAGACCAAAAATGATCAACAGATTAAACAATGATGAAAATAATTGCTAGTTGCAGCCCTACTTAAGTGCAAGGTTAAATAAGTCATGCAGAATTTACTGTGTTTGTTTTACAAGTTCACTAAAGAGCAGAAATGTTTGAATTGTGCCTGTAACCATTTATTTGTTTGGCCAAAATTAAACTGGATTTTCATTCAACACCCACGCAGCTGTACACGGTGGAACTGAGTGCACTGATTCATTAGCATCGGCATTTCTATTGCAGTGTCCAAAATCAGAAATCTGGCAACGCTGAAAGGTAGTTGAATCTAAAATCACTTGTTCAGTCCAGCAATTGTCACACTTGAGAGGACAAAAGGATTTAATGAGCGGTTTAGAGTAGTCATTAGTGACACTGGCCATGCTTGTGCCCTCAGTTTACTTTAATTTCCTGCTCCTTTGCACTTGTATTCCTGACCTGCTCACTGATTGTGTTACTTTGTTTGTATAACAACAAAAGGGGAAAGCTGAACACCATGGCAGGCTGCACCTGTGACATTTGCCAGCAGATCCTCCCCTTGAAAAGCCACGACAACAAATGAGTGCTCTAAACCTTTTTGAATATGGACGTAAAACCCCCAGCAGCACCCAGCGTTTCAACTAAATCTCCAAGAGCTCGACGTGTATAGGCTGAAATGTAACACTTTCCAATTAGCCCATACATTTTCCAGCATGAATCCTCCTTTGTCCAAATGCAAACAAGTGAGAGTTAATCTAACAAATGGCTGTCAGAGCCTGATACTGGAGAGGCTCGGCTCTGAATAATGGATCACTCCATCTGCAGCTTGTCCTCTGCCTTAATGGCACCCAGTTCCTAATCTAGCCCATGATGAAGTTCTCTGTTGATTGAAGCTAACATGTTGTTCTCTGGTTCATACAGACACCGTGTTAAAGGTTATGCGGCAATTAATTATCCATCAATTGCAGAACTCGCTGTGACTGCAGGGAAATTGTTATTGTTTCATTCTGTCAAGACAGACTTTTAGCAATCTCTTTGTCCACAGTGTTATGAGCTTTATTAATATTATTTCAGATATATGCAATATCTATGTAACTGTTTTCTTTTTTTTTATATACATGTGCACCAATCTGTCTCATTTTAAGATACTGAAATGAATAGTGTCGCCCCAAAACAACACATATATGAATGGTTTTTTTTGGTCTAACACCAACAACATCCTTCGTCTATGCCATCCAAAATGCATATGACTATTGACTATTGACCTTCAGATATTTGAGGCAACATCACAACACTTCTGTACAGTGCATATGCACATAGAAGCTGCTGCAAACATCCAATCAGAACCACAGAAAGGAGTTTGATTGATTAACAGATTGAACAAACCCAAAGAATAAGCATCACCATCCAGGTTAGTCAGTGAAGAAAAAAAACATTGGAAAGACTAGAAAAATGACACAAGGGCAAAAATATCAATAAATCTTATAACATTGTAGTACATAAAATGTTGTATTGTAGCCACATCAGCATTATCTCAAACCCTCCAAAGATCAAAAATAGAAAATGACAACAAGTGAATTAAGAGCAAAAGTGCTGATATTATAAATCTTATGCTGTTATTGAACATATAGTTACAAAAAACATCTCTCTCTCTCTCTCGCTCAATCATTAAGAGAGAGGGACCGACTTTGAATGCTATTTGCTGCATACCTTTAACCTTGTCAGATAAATAAATATTGTTGTTAAGCTTTCACAGAATAAACGTTTCATCAGGTAGATCTCAAAAATTCTTTGAAAATCAAGACCCAATTATCTCACCGCAACAGCAGTCTTATTTTGTGAACATTAAAAATAGAAATAACAATAAGCTCCGAAATGAGTGGATCTCAATTTGAAATTAAACATTTAATCATTTTACAAGAGGATGAAGCATCTTTATTTTACAAAGAATATTTATGAGATACTCTTGAGGAGCACTCAATGATTTTCTTCACCACAACAAAACATAAAAAAAAAGGTTTGCTGGGTTTGTAATAACAGAATAAATATGTCAAATCATGTCAGATTGCTTTTTATTTTCAAAGCCCTGATTTCATTTGCACACTGTGCGGGGTAGAGACCTGTTGTTATTCAAATAAAACAATAGCACAGGAGAAGCAGGATGTCTGGCCCAAGGCAGACATCCTGCAAGGCAGTCATTTTAACATGTCATTTAGTAATTACGTTGTGTACATGCCATTCTTTCACTCAAAGCACTCTTTGCTGAGCCGCTATTTGCCGTATAAACAATCTTCAAGCCAGCATGGCATTATGTTTTTTCACAACAAGCTGCTAAAGTGCACAGAAAGGGTGGTGAAATCGGGACCTACTGTATTATAAATCTCCCACCTCTTCCATAGTTTCAGTCGCTAATTATCTTCTTCGTCTTCTCTTGATATCTCGCCATTGTTTTCTTAATCATCCGCCGTGTGCCAAGTCCCGTAGCTGTGGAATAGATTTCTCTGCATCGTTCGGCCTTCAGTATTGTACGTATGTTTGTAGTCTTCAATGCTCTTTGGAGAGTTGCCTGGTTTTATAGGCCCCTTGGGAATTTTCATCTCTTATCTCATCACTTATTGTTTCTGTTGCATTTGATAGTTTTGAGGAATAGAAACATATAAACAATAAAAACCAACAGCTCCTGGGCAAAAGAAAAGCGTTTCCTTGAGACTTGTAGAGATGTAGAGAAGGTCAAACAAGCATCAGATTCGTTGATGACAAAGCCGACCGCATGTGCACCTCAACAAGCCTCCTGACTTAAGAAAAATATACAGCTGTACTGTCTGCAAACACTCAAAACTAATTACTCGGCTTTGACAGCCGATCAGATCTGCTATCATACAGTTTAAAGTAGTGGCTGACATTCATATTGATTGTCTGTGGATTCTCTCTCCTGGCCTCAGTGCATCAACTTGTTTTTATCGCTTCATTTTTATCTTAGCAACTAGGAACAGAAGTGCTCTTCTTCTTAGTTTCCTGACAATCTTTTATTTTTTTTTTTGTCCACTATGAGGCTGAAAAAAAAAACACCAACCAGGAGGAGGATTCTTATTCACCGTCTATGATCCATGAGCTGCAAAATCAGCAGAAATCATTTTTCAAAGACTTGATCAAGCAACAGGAAAGAAACTTCAAGACCTTTGTTCAATTATTTATGGACTAACTAGTAGGTAAAGATGGACGATATCATGAAAGATGTACAGGACGGTTTGCAGTTCTCACAAAAGGATGTAGATGATCTTAACAAAAGACTCTGAGAGACAGTCAAAGAAGAACAACATCATCAGTGATGGAGTCCCTGAAGAAAGGAGCGAATCACAGCAAATCACAGAATCTGACGTCAAACAACTGTCGGCTGACAAATTGGAACTTGACCCCCGAATCAACTGAGGTTGAATATTTGCATCGCAAAGGGGAAGTTTGGAGAGCAAGCGAAAAGGTCAAGGTCAATTGTGATCAAGCTGCTCGGATTCAAGGATAAAGAGGAAATAGTGAAGAGAGGAAAACATCTTAAAGGCAACCAAGATCTTCATCGATGAAGATTTTACAGACAATGTGAGACAGAAACGAATGGAGCTGCAGCCTGAACCTAAGGAAGCACGTGACAAGGGACAGACTGCATATCTATTGTAACTCATTGCTCACCAACCATGCTCTTCATGGATGATTTGATGATATGCTCATATTTTATCATAGTAACTGTGTCTCAGTATTCATTCTGTATTGTTATGAATCCAAAATAACATATCAAATATATGATATCACTAAAAGATCTGCAGTGCACGTAATAAGAGTATAAAAAGTTCAACATATGAATGAAGAACTGAAGTGACTCGGGATGATCAGCAAACTACAAAGTGTCATAAACGTCTTGTTTATTAACTTTATATTATTCTATGATTTATCCATATTTGATTTATGGTAATATTGTTTGGGTAAATACATATATACACATACCTCCAATCATTATTACCTTTATTTGCTGCAAAAACAATTTGCAAGATTGGTAACTTTCTCTAACAGGGCGTCTGTCTGTTTCAGTATGTGACATAAATATGATACATATCAGATATGTGTTTATATATAAATGTTTGTCTTTTTCTCTACCGTTATCGCTTAGCAACTTCTTCAAATTGAATTTCCAAATGTATTCATATGATACTAAACAGTTTGATCATCTTCCTTTTTACAAAAAGACACATGGTTAGTACTCCCTCAGAGTAAAATACACTTTATCAAGAGCTCATCAGCTTTAGAGAATTTCAAAAAGGGGCTGTCCTGACACTCAATTCATGACGTCTAATTATTATTTCACGTGGATATACAGTATGTATTTTTTCTTCTTTTTTCTCTTTATTGTTTTAAATGTATTTCTTCGTTTTTATTGGATTGTTGTCCAGTGATTGGTTAGTTTTTTGTCTTTTTTTTTCCCTTTTTTTAATTGTTTTTTTTCTCTTTTTTCTCTGTATTTTATGCATTTCTTATGTATGAGCAAATGAAATAAAAGAATAAACTAAAAATAAAAAAAAAGATCAAAGCATTTAACCTAGACCAACTCTGTCTCATAAGCAACACGCCCTTTGGCTGACGAAATATCAACTTTTGAACAAAAAAAACGATAAAAAAAATGGCTAGAATGTAATTTATGATTTATGTTTTCCAGCAACCTTTGCACAAATGCTGCCGTACTGGTTCCTATAAAAGCTCTACTTTTAATAAGTGTGAGAGCAGTCAAGCTTTATTCAAACTGCTATGAGGAAATGATCCATTACTCACACAGAAGGATGCAATCTTTTATACCGCTCTTCAGGTTATTGAAATGGAAGCACGTGTGCAGGCGAATGCATTGAGAAAATACTGAAAAAGCCATTCAGCAAAAAAAAAAACCAAAAAAAAAGAACAGTCAGAAACAGACAGAAAAGGAAAACAAGACTTACAAATAACCCTACTTGGAGCGCAGTGCAAGCACTGAATGAAAACCCAACTTATCTGTAACACAGAGCACCAAATATATTATGAGAAAAACATTTGAGCTTTTCTTTCATATGATTTAAAGATGCTGTAGTTGTTGACTCGTTAATCAATGCGAGGGGCGCTGAGGGATCAGTGGCAGGAACAGCAGAGCTTGAGGCCAGATGTAAAAAAGATGCATACGCACAGAGAAAATATGCATGCGATATTTCCCTCACATAACCTGGTATTTATAAAAAGAAGACGAGATGATGAGAGTGTGTGCACCTCATTCATACTTCAGACCAGGTGTACGGGGGTATTATGGGGATAAAAAAAAAAAATAAGGTGAGAAATGGAATATAAATAAAACATTGTTGGTTTTTGGCTGTTTGAGCCAATTTCACTGACTGTGTGGTTACAGCGATTTGTAAACTGTTAATTTAATCTTTTTTTATTGAAAGTATCATTTTATTCCCCTGTGTAAATGTTGATAACACTTACATCTAACTATAATTTATTTGTTTTTAATTGTTTAATTATTTAATTTATTTGTTTGTTCTATAAAACGTCAGAAAATATTGAAAAATGTCACTCACTGTGTCCCAAAGCAAAAGATGCAACCTTGAATGTCTTCTTTAGTCCTGACTAATAGTCCATAACCAAAAGATATTCAGTTTACTATCATAGAGAAACAGAAAATATTCATATTTAATAGGCTGGAACCAGATAATTTTGGCATTTTGTCCGAATAAACGATTTTCTCTTGAACGACTAACCGATTAATCGACCAGTTGTTGCAGCTAGAAGTGCTATAAATGAAATCCTTGATTACCTTCCTGACATTCAATAATTATGATTGAGATATCACCACCAGTGATTGTTACCAAGTACACGTGATGAATTAATGACACAGGAGCTGACTGTCACTCTGGCATAGTAGAAAAGCTCACAGATGTTACACAACTGGTAATTGTGCTTTTTTTTTTAAGGAAGAGATGAGCAACATGACTGAACAACACAAAAAGAAGGAAGAGGAACGCTGAGGAAACGCTCATACAGAAAATATGTAAGTGATTCAGCAGTGACGTCAGTGTTCACGTTTTTATTGATAGCCTTATAAAAGTGAGCCTTTCAAAATAAAATTGACGTGTTGTGAATTGAAAGTTCAATTAAGAAACCTATGAAATAATTTCTTACTCAGTATTACATTTCAATTATTGCAAAATAAAAGCACTGGAAGCTGCCTAATTGAGTCCAAACATCTAATCATCAAAAGCTGATTAAACTGTACGCCCTGATGACATCCCCCCTGTTACCATGGTGACCACAGCTCGGGTTGAACTTGAGCCCGTTGTTGTGATACTGAAAAGCCAGGGTTAGCCTCAAAGTTTGCTAACAAACCCTCTGATCTAGCGTGACACAACAGCGAGGTCAGTGATGACTAATTTTCAGCAGAATGTGTCAGCGTTCGTGCTCTTAAAAGGAAGAAGAAACTGCTCGTGAACCCTCTGTGCTCATCTTGTTGACTCACTTGTTTATCATATTTTGGTTTTCCCGTGCGTTTGTCTTTGTGTCACGTTCTTCAGCGGTTCCATAGAAATACCTGTGACTGTCACTTTTCCCCTACTTGAACCCCCCGCGGCCTTTCATCACATCATGATTCATATCTGGTTTCGAGCACAGACAGCTTATCTTTGAAGCATATCCATTAACTCGTTTTCAAAACTTCTCAGCTGTCCAAACTTGTCTTATCCCTTTGTACCATGCTCCTGAGGAAGATGACTCATGTTCATCATCGCAGTGGGATATTTGCATTTCAGGCCTATTTCTCATCTGATCTATTTTTCCTCCTCAAAGGAGAGGCACTTTGATGTCCCTCAAATCTCATTACGGCTGGGGCTCAGCACCGGCAAAGGCTGATTTCCTCTGGTTTTGCAGTGGCGGGGAGGAAATGAGGGAGGCAAAATCCCTGTGGAGCAAAATCCAAATGGATATGGCCAGTCACGAGGGGACCCTTTGAAACACACAGCGCCAAGTGCCTCATTCCATCGTGGAGGCGGACCTCGGTTAGTGGTGATTAGCAACACCCAGTGTGACAAGGAGATGTAAAAGTTACCTAAAAAAAAATCAGCTGCATACACGCAGAAACTCAGACAGACACGCTGAACGACATCATCTCAACACAGAGACGCTGTTTTTCCTGGAGTTTTATATGCTGCACTAGAACTTACAAGCCGCTGGTAATCAATATTCTCATGCTGACACTTGGATCAAACATGCGATGTGTAACGTGACAGGGTTTGCGTGTGGTGACTAACCCGCTGAGAATTATCACCCAAACTATGCAGTCCCCCCCCCCCCTCAGTTCTGCGGAAAGTTTCAGCATCTTTCAGCTCATTGTTTTGGTTTTTACGGCCCACATCTTTGTTGTTTTGGTTCAATGTCACCACTATCATTAGCTTTGTTTCCAGCTAATGTTGCTCCATATCTGCAGTTTGCTTGTTTCCAGTATATCCAGCAGATATGAGGAGTCAGTCACCAGTCACACCAGGAATCAGGATCTGCACATTTTGTAATGAACTCTTTTGTAATGGACTTTTTTTGTTTTTGGGGGGGATTTCTGGACTTTTTGGGTTTTTTTTTTATTTTGTTTGTTGGGTTATGCTTCATGTGTGTTCTGCTATGGTTTCATGTGCGTCAGTTTATTGGGAAGAGGGTTGTTTATTGGGGTTTTGGTTTTCTGTGTTTTTCCCCCACTGTCCTCCACACCTGTCCTGCATCAATTCTCATTAGCCCCTTCCCTATTCCCATTGTTTCCCCCCAGCCAATCAGCTCCTTGCCTATTCCTCTGTGTTTCTCTCCCCCCCGACCTCTCGGCTCCTCGCCTGTTACCCTTTCCAGTCACCTGCTCCCCATTCGCTCGGGTTCAGTTTGTATTTTATCCCTGGTTTTCAGTTCAGTTTTTGTTGGACCGTTTGTTCTGGTCTGTTCTGTTTCTTCAGCCTTGTCCTGTATTCTGTTTTACTCAGATCAGCTGGCTTTTGTTTTTGCCTGCACAATCTCAAAATAAAGTTTCCAGCTCAGACCAGCTCAGTCTCCCCCGCCGGTAGCCTCCCAGTCTGCAGCACTTGACCGTCCGCAGACACATCCAGCCTCCAGCCAGCTAACCTGCAGCACGTTAGCAACCGGCCTGTTTCTCAGCCTCCTAGCTTTAAGCCTGCTCTCCAGTCTCTAAGGCTCTTTGGAGGTCCTTGTAGTGTCAGCCAGATTTCTTCATGTCTTCATGGCAGATGATGAAACCCCTCTTTGGGTCGCCTTGCCGCTATGTCTGTCTGGTCCAAGGCTACTCCAGCACTTCCCAGCAGAGCTTCCTTTCCAGAGTCTCCACCGCCCAGCGCCACAAAGACTCATCCCCCCCGTTTCCCGGCTTTCAGCTCAAGCACCAAGCCCGAGAAGCCGTCCCAGCCTCTTGAGCCCGAGCAGCAACAGTCTCTTGACCCTGTTGAGCTGCAAGAATCTTTAGTCTCTGCTGAACTGAAGCGACCTCCTGTTCCTCACTAGCCTGAAGCAACTTCTTGTCCTTCGCTGACCTGCAGCGACCTCCTGCACCTGCTCCACTACTCTACTTAACACATCCATCCTCCAAGAGTTAACATGAGGCAGTCAGTGCACAGACACTCAGTGGCAGGTTTTCTCTCAGTCCCTCGAACAAAAGCTGTCCAACTTCTTTTTTTTTTCTACGTGTTAAAATAAACATAACAAAATACTGCTATGAATAAAATATGTTCACACTAAAAAATGTATCGACTTACAGTAGTTACAGTACATCTCACCTTCTAGTTTACATGTAAATGTAGCATCTCAGAAGAAAAAATCAAAATAAACATTAAATAAAGACTTTGTTTTCATGTTGTTAAGCTACTCATTCAATGCAGTCCTTCCATAATAGTACACAAGAATATTACAAATAACAATTTAAAACCATAATGCACCTAAAGGAGTAGCATGGAGCACAGTCAGGCTCTCTCTCTCTCTCCCTCAGTCCCCTGCAGCGAGGCAGAAAATATGTAAATGAGGGAAAATCTCTGACAGATTTACAGAAGTAATGGCCGGCCAAAACCAATAGAAAAGCTCAGGAACACGTTAGCAATGATCTATCATTACATCTGCTTTAAGCCAGAATAAATGACTTTTAAACATGCAAACTCAACCAAGGGAGAGAGAGAGAGCTTTACAACGCATCTTATCAGCACAAAAGCTGTCCGGCTTTTGCTGGGAATCTGTAGCTTCAGCTCTCATGCATCTTTTGTGTGTCATTAATTAAAGTTCCCCTGCAACAACAGATGAACCCGAACTATGAAGACACATTCATTTATTCAGTATAATACACAGACATATTAACTTTATGGCAGAGAATATTGGACGCAGGTTTTGAGAATATTCACCAAAATAAAAATAATGTTTACCCCGCTACATACGGAGCAACATTAGCACTCATCTCGAGTTGTGTTCGAGCACACCTGATAAATGTATTATTCTCCTTTTAGCTTCGTTTGGGTCTCCACCAGCTCCTGAAGAAAACATCCCGCTCTTTAGGAGCTAAATGCTTCTTTGTGTTAACCAGATGGTTGTTAACTTTGTCTGTCTGCTGTTTGGCGCTGAGTAGGTAGCAAGCATAGTGTCAGCTTTTACAACTCTGTTGCTGAAAACAGCTTCCTGCTGTTACGGAAAACAACGCTATTAGAGCGATAAGAGTGAACTCAAACAGTAAAGTTGCAGGCTAGAATACCAAAACACTGGCAAAAAAAGATAAAGATCTATCCTCCCAAGAAATAGGTTGTAATGTCAGTCGCCCAAAAACGACATATGGTTAGACAGAAGCCATCTTGCGGCCATAGTAATTATGACCCGAAGCAGTGACACAGTTCAGATGACGTATATATACAGTATGACAGCTATTTTCCTCCAATGAGGAGGAGGGGAGGATGAGGGCATTCACTCAACAGTGGACTTTGCCACAGAAGATCATGTCATTTCATGTTTCCAACAGTGTGTCAGGACGGTTTTTTTTGATCATCCTTCATCCTTAGCCATGTGGTTATAATTGTAGCAATGACAACAAAGGTAGTAGTAGTAACTTCAACCCAAACCACATGTTTCTCTAACTTTAATAAAGTGAACCTAAACCTAACCGGACTTTAACCACACTGTTGTCACATCATAAATCATCATTATTTTCCAACAGTGACGTGTAACGGCTTTGCAAAGCACAGATGAACGATCCTATTGATTGCTGCCGATAGAGGCTAGACTCCTGTGTGTCGAGTGCCACGGTTGTTTTGGTTGTATTTCTTTTAGAGCTATCTGCGTTGTAAAAGTTGCTCTCAACTGCTTTGAGAATATCTTCAAAGGGAAATTCTTAGCTGAGGATTTTTAGTGGCATTTAGGACTCCGAGTGGAGAGATAAGATACTTTTTGAGCCCATCCCCAGAGTCCTGAGGTGTGAACCTTTACCAAGAAATTTATCACTGAAGAGATGAGAGCCCTGTGGCCTATGCTGGCTGGAACATCAATGAAGGAATGTAGATAGGACCCATGAATAATTAACCAGCATATTCCTTCCACTTAAATCCATTCATAATGACGCTGGGCAGCAAAACCCAATTATAAGTATCATTATATTCAACTTTCATTTCCGCCAATGAATCACAACAATCAAGCAGCAGTTGCACAGGCGTGTGTCGAAGGGAGAAACTCTCTGCGGTGCTATCCTCTCTTCCAAACGTGTGATCTCAACTTTGGCGAGCCGGTCTGTTTGTGTTGAAATGTTTGCAACTGCAACAGCGTGTTTATTTCCGTTTCGCCGCGAAGTTTAGCATTTCAAATGTCAGCAGCGTTCCGCCAAGCGTGAACAGCAAGCGATTTCAAACGAGCAACATATGGAAGCTTATACGTGGAGAGATTGATTGCGGTCGGGCGACGAGGTTTTGGAGATGAAGTCAAGCTGCCTCTCGAGGCCTTCAGGGATGAAAGAAGTCACAAGAACAAACATTTATTCAGCTCTGCCATTTTAACGGTGAAGATACAATACAAGTCAGGGTTGATGGGAGAGGCCTGGTCACGATCATCATCATCATGTCTCAAAAATGTGTAGCTTAGCTCTGATGGGTGGAAAATAACGACATGCTTACACACTTTTCCCTCCACTCCTCTCTGAATTTTTCTCCAATGTGTCGCCTCCTGCCAGAATATCCATTTCACACTAGCACTGACACTAAGTAAGTGTGTGTGTGTGTGTGTGTGTCCCTTTTCCATCTATTGTGCAGCACCTGATCTTAGACACACACATACACACACACACACACACACACACACACACACACACACACACACACAAACACAAAGCTTACATTCAATAGATTCTGGTCTGGACACAATCCCGGCATCGATCACCACTGTTTGTTCTGAACGACAGGATGAAGTGCACCACGAAGGCTCAGAGGCTGTTTGCAGAGAGCGACGTCAACATATGTTTCAAGGTCACATGTCCACGCGCTTACACTCAGAGAGAACACACACACATATACACGAGGAACTCTGGGAATAGAGAAAAAGATGAGAAGCAAGAGGAGATAAAATGAAATAAAAAGGAAAAGAAAAGACTTGGGGGAAATCAACACGAAACAAGGAATGAATATAATGAATAAATATAATGTGAAAACTTGTGGCTGGGGATTAACTAAAAGCACACAGAGGAGGTCGGTGTAATGTTTCAGGAGGAATGTTTTATTTCAAACTCGCTCTCGGCGATGGTATTGAACAGGAGTCCTCGTCTGTGCATTTAGTTGATTTATTCCTAAACAGTAATGAACATTTTGTTGTACAATACAAAGAACGTCTGGGTGAGGTGTGAATATGTTAGGGCGTTATTCTTTCTTTCAAAGTAAGAGTCTGCGACGTAGAAGCGATGAACAGAGCTAAATAGCTGGGAACCTTGGAAGAAACGCTCCGCAGTTTTCAAATAAAGAGGATGAAATGTCTTTCTGCTGACTTGACTCGACTCTCTTGATTGTTAAGAGGCTCATGTGTTGAGACAAGAATCAACCATGTGACAAATTGTTCCTGACCTGATGCTGCAGCGAGGATTTTGCTTTTTGACCTCTTTTTTTTTTTTCTTTAAGCATTGAATTCTTGTGTTCTTGTTGACTAAAATCTGTTTCTGTGAATAGTGATTGTTATTTTCTACACTTCTTTTTCTGTGCAGAGATGCCGTAAGAGGTAGTGAGTGAGTGAGAGTGGCATCTGAATAGATTTTGGAGCGGATGTTTGCCTGAATATATATCCGCGATAATGATTGTTGAATTGGGTTTTGATCATTTTCACTGTCAGTGGGTGAGAGAAGGAAGAGAGGGAAGATGCAGGGGTGTAATTATGTTTGTATACAAGAAACACGAGCTATAATTTGTTTATGATATTTTGAAGTCACAAACATGAGGCTCTTAGCACAAATATGGTTGCACATATGCTTTATTTATTTATTTATTTTTTTATTGTGACTGCTTTCTTTTTGATCATACAGGCAGTAAGCTCTCTCTAAATAGTCTACAAGGAGGTTCATGCATCAAAGTAATGCCCGGCAATAGCATCACTGAAAAGATAATACATCGTAAAGCTACACTTTCAACGGGTGTTGAGAATTATGTGATGACCACAGAAGGAAATGTTAGTTCAAACATCAGTATGCATGCACTACTTACTGCATATTTAAGCAGATGTGCAGTTTTTTTTTTACTATGCTGATTGATTTCAAATGTTTTATTCAATTCAAGAAAGTCTAGAGATCAACAAGATGTTTTATCATTTTTTATTTGCTTATTTAACAGGGAACATGCAGCCAATGTAATGTTCACAGGGCTTCTAGCTGAGGCTAATTTGTAGCCCCCTTTGGTTACAGTAGGCTTTTAATGCTAGATTCAAACAATTTTAGGGTAAAACAACAGGATGCATAAATCAGACATGCATGTGTCTATATGTGCATGTATTGTACGTGACTGTCTATTCATTAACATATAGAGTATAGTCAAAGGTTTGGACACACTTTCTCATTCAACGCGAGGGTGTGTCCACATTTTTTGACTGGTACTGTAGGTGTGCAGGTTTAAGTGTGTATACTGAAAATACATACTTTTTGTGTGTATACAGTATATAAGAATAGATTTAACATGAATCCAATCGTAACTTATTCAGTGTACACATCCTTGTTGTTTCATTTTTGTTGTGAAAATCTCCTGCTTGTGTTTTTAATTCTGGCGGTGAGACGTTGCAAACTTTTTATTGAAAAAGATGACGGGCCAAAAGTTGAACTTCATGAGTGATATTAAAGGAATAATGAGATCTTTTGGGACATTTTCTTGCTGAGAAAATCACATTTGTGTGTTAAACACGGAGCCGGAGGCGGGAGGTAGTTAGCTTAGTTGCTTCACTGGAAGCAGAAGGAAAAACAACTACCCTAATGACCGAGCGGCACCTCCTAAAGCTCGCTAATCAACACGCCGTATCTCATTTGTTCAGTCTGGACACAAACAGAACTGTTAAAACCATAATTCAAGGTTTTAAGGGGAGTTATGTGATGCAACGGCTTCTTGATGAGCAGCAGTTTTATCTTTTCACGCTGCACTCCTGTGCAACCATCTACACTGCGTTGCCTAGCAACTGCGCCGTGACAAGACGATGGGGAAGTCACTGAACTCGGCTGTTGCTCACCATCCTCTATGCTAAGCTAACACAACCGCTTCCACCAGCCGCCTATCAGACATGAAAGCGGCATCGATCTTCTCGAACTCTCGACAGGAAAACAAGTGACGGTGTTTTTTTGAATTATTCCTTTAATGTTTGGTGGGCTGTGTTTTGCTGTGTGCTTTTTTTTTTTAGCAAAATGTGGTAGAAAGTGTTGTAATGGAGGCCCATCTGCTGTGTCTTTTCTTCTTCTTCTTACAGTGTATATTTGGCATAAAATTTTACTTAAGTGACTAAAATAAACAATAAATGGACAAATAAAAACAATCATTTCACATGATGTATTGTCTCTCAGCTGGTTGAAAGAGTTGACATTACCCATTCATGCATTTTTATTATATTATTACTTATTTTAAAGATACCATACAGACATGTTTTATACATAAAAATATCTGCTTTGAATAATAATTTGAGTCTGATGTGTTTTTTCAACAACAAAAAAAAGTTGATTAGTAACTGAATATCCAAACATTTGTCATTTCAAAAGTCCTTCCAAGCCTTAAACTCAGAAATAAGGTGAGAACGGGGGGGAAACTTTTTCTCCCCTCGGCAGATAAATGTGAAAACAAACCGTCATCTCAAACACATACATCACTCTGCACCGCGAAGGTCAAACATCCAACCGAAGGAACAAGAAGAAAAACACATTTTTGAGAAACAGAAGTGTGATAGAGTAACTGCTTCCAGACTCGGGACCGAACTGTACGCCACCCCTACTGCGAGACTGCCAGACAGAACAGACTCTGCAGCCTGAACTGACAAAGAGAGAGAAAAAAGTCTGCTTGTGATTTCCTTGAACATCGTTCTATAATCTCTCCGAGTGCAATTGCAGTAATTCATGTGTTGACGCAGGAGCCTGTGATGGAACCGTAATTGAAAAGTAGAGGAGAATTGCAGCTCTGGAGATAATATTCCAGCCGACGTGCGTCTATAATCAAGATTCCTGAGAGAAAAACTGACACTTGATTGAACAGCAGGAAGAAAGATTTCAGCTCCAGATAATGGAGACTGTATGTGTGACGTGACTTCTATATACTGTATGCTGCATAGTTCTCGCTCGCACAATCCGGCGATGCAGTCATGTGAAGCTGTGCATACAAATAACAACTGTAATAGCTCGTCCATCATTTATCTTCGCCCCACTGAGGAGCGAGCTGAGAGTACACAGACACCACTTTAGTGTGCATAATACTCTGGGGAATCACTCACTGGATAATAACACCGCACCTCAGCAAGATGTAAACATGTTGCTGTTCTTCCGAAGGAGAAGGTCTAAAGCCATTGATGGGTGCTGGAGTTACAATAAACACTTCATAATAATAGTGTGGCATTTTTGTTCATCTACGGCAACAGCGAGGAGTCGGTTTGAGAAAGTTTCAGAAGGTGCAGTGTGTTACTGCCACAGAGGCCGCTTGTTTTAAATGCATTAAAACATCCTGCCATGTAGATCGACCATAATATATGACTGCTCTATGCTACAATGTGAAATAAGCATGAAATAAAACTTCAAATCAAACCATATAAACTAGTTATTTTCACTTTTTCTAGCCGATGTAGACTGGGATATCGTCTCTTCAGGCACTGACTGGATCTTTTTCTTCTTATTAGCGACCTGTGTTGGATAGTAGGGGAGAACCAGGTCGAAAGAAACACAAAGTAACACGACGATTTCCTCTGATTTCCTCCATACAAGTCTGATATCCCTAAGATGTCAGACCAAATCAGTCCTCCCATTCTTTTGAACGGGGGTAGTGAATATTTTAGCCACTGCGGCACCAGACTGCGGCCTGAAAGTTGAGCCAGAGTCAACTTTACCTTTTTAAAATGATCTTTATCTGAAAAGTGTTACTTTCATCCTGGTTCTCCCCTAATGCATCACTTTGTAACACAGTAATATAATAACTTTTTTCAGTGACATGTAGTGTAAGGGATTACAACTTGAAGTTCATTCTTAGTAACGCTCTGTTACTTTGCTCGCTGTTTTATTCACGTGTGTGTTCTTAGCTGACTTGCTAACATGACTTAACATCACTTACGTTACGCCACAGGTACGCCTACATTCAGGGATGTGAACCATGCAGCTGGGTGCTGTGTGGACGGACGGTAAATCCTTCCAAACTGTATCCTGCCTGCTTGTTAAACCACGAACGCCTCATTTTCTATCTTGACATGCGTTGAACACAAAAAGATGCATCGAGCGGTTGTGGAGGATTCTCAGGAAACTCTGATGGAGTAACGAAAGTAAAGTAATGAGTAATGAGTAATGTTTCCTTTGCTGCTGAGTAAAAAATAAAGTGATGTAGTTACTTTCACAATGAGTAATGTGTAATCGATAACTGATTACGATTTTCAAGTAACTTGCCCAAGATTCTCAACATGTGGAAGTGTCTTCTTGTAACAACTTATAATGTTATAATGAGAAAAGTTTGTTTTAATGATACGTTCATTTTGTGAAATAACAAGAGAGTTTTGCGACATAAGATAAAGCTGTACTTCAGTATGTAGTAATAACGAGAAAAGTGTGTCATTCTAACACGAAACTATCTTGTTATAACATGAAAAGGATCTGGTTATAATATGAAAAAGATTGTGTAAAGTGTCTTGTTATAACATGAAACTGAGCAGCTGTTTGTTTGTCATGGCGGCAGCGACACTTCTGCACTACAAGTAGACAAAAATAAACATTTTGAGATTCCTGCAAGTAATAACTTACAGATTTGTAGAACAGGGCGAGAAGTTAGGTTCACGTTGATGAATGAGTCGGCGCCCACAGTGACATCTGAGTTATTTTTGATAAATTGTCACTTTTTGTTCATATTGTTGATATCTATATGATTTCTCCTCCGCTGAGCGCGACAGCTCAGGTGGAAATACATTTGAGGAAAAGTCAGGAGGTGTTTTGTCATGTATTTTCCTGCGAGGGATACTTTATGACTGCAGAGACACACACACACACACACACACACACAAATAAGAAGAATCTTTAAGGTTATGTTCTAATATTTCAATCGTGGAAACTGTTTTTAAAAGCAAAATGGATTATTTGTTATAACTCACTTTAATCCGAGACCACAGACAACTGAGAGCTGTGTACACTACGAAGCGGCTTCCATAGTGTTTGTTATGTACGTACACAATGTCCTCATGTGTCTACGGCAACCAGAGACCATGACGAAAAGAGGGAGAAATAATCACAAACACTAGAAGACAGAGAGCGTTTTTCTATTGAGGGTCAGAGGACACAAAATAACAAAGTGAAAACTAAACTCCATTAAAAGTGATTCAATTGTTTGTGTGTCGAGGGATCAACAGATTTCCTCTTAACTGCTACAATTCAGTGCGTTTTACTGTTTATTTACTTCTCTGCTGTTATAGTAGTGCGGCTCAACCTTGACTGAGTGAAATAACTGTGGGTAAATGTTCGCACTTCAATTTAAAGGATCAGTTCACCCAAAATTACAAGAGGAAAAGAAACAAAAAAAAACAACCCAGTAGTGTCTGACTGTACACTGTATATAAAGATGGAGGTAGCGAGGTGTGACATCACTCATTGGTTGCATTGGAGCCAGTTTGAGGCAAAGAGTTGCAGATGACGGTCATCGCCATCGCCATCTTTTCCGTTTGGAGTCAGGACCAGTCAGTTACCCTGCTACCTCGGACTGAAGCGAACGCTAGCACCAAGCGGTGCACGCTTCAGCTAACTTCAGCTAAATTCGGTTAACTGGTCAGTTATAATAGTCCTGGAGCCAGGGAGAGATGCAGGTGAGTGAACTGTCAATCACTGCTGTCAATCAACATCCCCACGGCAACCATCAAAGCTACTGTGAGTCTTCAAATCTTATATTCTTCTGCACTGGCTGAAGCCTCACGCTGTTGCCACCTGGTCTGCTATGACCCTAATTCATTGGTAGAAAAGGAAAATATTGAGATACCTTTTATATCTTTTCGTAGAATTTCTTGGCATTAACAAAAAACACAGAATATCACCTACCTTATCATTTCACTTAGCAAAGCCAAAGCCCCCCAAAAAAAGTAGTTTTCTTCTTCTCCCTCCCTTCTTCTTATTCTTCTTCATCTAGATTTTAACCAGCAGCGCTCAGTGAAATATGATGTCACTCAGGACATGATAGCGGTTTGGCAGGGTGAGGATATCATCAGCGGTGTGGTCTATTCTGTGGTGTTGTAGTGGGCAGTGAATCTAAATTCCTGAGGTGGAGGCAGAAATCTCCGAGACATATCTGAAAACATTACCTCATAAAACAAGAACTATCTGCGTGGCCAGATACCGCCGGAGCTGAATGTCTAATTTAAGCTCTCGCGGTTCTCGTTGGACTGTGACATCAAAATGCCAAACAAGTTCAGCAAAAATTGACATGTGAACGTGTTAAATAGCCCTTTTCAAGCTTTAAAGGACAATTGGGGTCACCCGTCATACCTTTTAAGTGGCCCTCGTCTTTTTTTTCAAGCAGGTAGAGAAGCATCTTGATCGCCCGTGTTTTGGTTCGCGGGCTCCTCTGCATACTAATGTTGCTGTTTGATAGAACGTACAGCCTCCAGATTCCCTCTCCAATCCCCTTTCTTCTTCTGCCAAGCGGGGTGCCATCTAATACTCGGGCTGAGTGCACGAGTGTGTGTGTGTGAGTGACAAGGGAGGAGAGAGCATGATAACAGTATGAGTGTCTGTGTTTTTTTTTTTGTACAATGTGTGTGTGTGTGTGTGTGTGTGTGTGTGTGTGTGTGTGAGCACAGAGGCATGTCCAAGACCGGTTTCCCTCTGCAATGCGTCAGGATCCCACATGCAAACCCGGCTCCTGGCAGCAGCTATAAGGCCTGTATGCTCTGCAAAAATGTGCCTGGAAACACATGCCAGCCATTCAGCCTGGAAGCTGGCAGGGATTCGAAGAAAACTGGGAATATTTTTGGTCTGTGCATGCGTGTATGTGTGTGCATGCCTGAGACGGAACGAGCGAAAGCTGCGGTTTGAGGGAGATCACTTCATTCTGTAGCCGATCAACTGGATTCATTGTTTAGAGGATATGTTTGGTGATTTTTCTGTCTTTTTTTCTAATGTCAACAAATCTCGTGTGCGGAGCCAAACCGACAATGAACAGATCGACTTACAAGTATTTTTGTGTGTATTTAAAGGCTGATATATCTTATTCCTCTGTGACACAGAGCTCTGTTTTTTAGTAAAAAAAAGACAAACTGTTCCAGCTTCTTAAATGCGAATATTTTCTGGTTTCTTCAATTTTCTATGACAGTAAATTGAATATATTTGGGTTGTGGACTGTTGGTCAGGACATTTGAGGATGTCACCTTGTGCCTTTTTGACATTTTTCACCATTTCGTGACATTTTATGCACCAAACATTCATTTTCTATAGAGGGTCAATCTCAGCTGACATTGGGGTGAGAGGCAGGTACACCCCGGACAGGTTGCCAAAGCTATCACCGGGCTAACATATAGCATAGAGACAGACAACCATTCACACTCACATTCGCAATTTTAGAGGCATCTAGGCTGCATGTTTTTGGTGTTTGAAGGACCAAACAACAGTTAACAGATTAATCGATAATGAATATGATGAATAATGGTCCAAAAGCCGTAGCGATTACATAGCAAACTTCTCAAAAGAAGCTAATGACGCTCTGTAAACAGTACCACGTTCCCTCTGCCCTACACAGAACTACTCTCCCGAGACTCTCCTGACAACGTGATCGCTGTTATTAGTCTTTGCAGCCGTTTTCCAAACAAATTAGCGACGCCATCATCTTTGCGGCGAGGGAACGTGTCGCCCCCACTGCAACATTCACGTGTTTTTATAATAAAGTCTTTTGGCCAACAACAGTGATTGAGGACAATACTTCTAAGTAGATCAATTCATTGTTCATTCAGTGTTTACTATTTATATATTCATAACACAAACTGTAGAGACAGAGATGCCCCCATCCACACACACACACACACACACACACACACTCGGTCTATGTAGTACATGCAAATCACTCATCATATTCCCACCAATACTCAGAAAAACAAGGCTGCTGGCTGCGCTGATTTGACGGCACAGAGGATCAAAGTGCTGCTCCATCAGAGTCTCTTGGATACTGGCGCTGCAGGTGCAGAGGATTTATCACGAGGAGACTGATAAGTCCTGCATGATATTCATAGCGAAGGAGAACAAAATGAGTACATGTCCTCCACAAAAAAAAAAAAAAAAAAAAAGACATCCTGCCTCCATGTTCACAGCAGCTGGGAAATGAATCAGAAAAATCCTCCTATTTAGTCCTAAGCTGCCCCGGTGCTCATGTTTATGCACCGCAGGCCGCAGGGTTCACTCCGGTGGGGGATCTGTTTGAATCCATAAAATGTTTGTCTTTATTACATGTTTTTTTTTTTTTAAAAATCTCATTAAGCAAAGTTGGTGGAAGATATTTGAGGATGATGAGCGACAACTTCTGGTAAGAGTGAAAGCTCAAGGTCCACTTCTTGACAAGCTAGATGAACCCAGGGGTACGACATATTAGGACCACTGTTGGGGGTGAAATTTTCATAATGTGATATTATGAGGTCATGATATCATGACTATAAAGTAGTTTTTGAGAAAATGGTATTCATAGTAAGGGAATAAAGACCATATAATAATATTTTGACAATAAGAACGACATATTTAATTCTGTACGTCAATGCTAAAACATGCATATTCCCAAAATATGAATAATTTTCCTTCAAATATAAATTATTTTATTTTTATTATGACTTTTTTTTCTCTTAAACATTACAACTATTTTCCAAATGTCTGGTCGGTTGTAATCCTCCGTACAGTTGAAACACAATTAGCGATCTGCGACGTTACCATGAAGGTTGTTTTATTGATTTTATGTTCACTATTTCTCATTTCTCCTGAAAAAACATTAATTGTCAAGGACTTCAAACACAGTTTTTTTTTTATAATCAGCCAGACATTTGCCTCTTAGAAGAAGTGAAGCACTCTGTTGTCTCTTTGATTTTTGTGACGTTAGGGTGAGTAAGTAGTAGCGTGTGCACATGCTACGGCAGTAAATAGTGGTGGAGGAGCTGTTCGGATTCATAATGCCAGCGCTGAATAATTCATCATAAATAAAAATCCCTCTCCTGTGAAGTTGAAGCACAATATTCCCCTCTGAAATGTAGTGGAGGCAGTAAAAAATGCCAAGTAACTTCCTGTTAATACACTGTAACTTCCATTAAAACATACTGTGCATTTCTCATCGGTGTTCGTTTCATCTGTAATTATTCTTCTTTCTGGTTCATCACATCAGAATTCGCAGTGTTTGGTTTAATATACAACAGTGTAAAAATGTTTCCCCCCGAACAAAACTTGAATGATTTAATATTTATTAATAATAAACAATGTCTGTGTTGATTTATGAAGGCTCTAGTTTCTGTCTGCTTCTCTCTCGGTTTTTCTATTTACTGCAGCAACTTCACAGTGAGCAGAAATCAAATGAGCCCGCCTCATACACACCAACAAAATGGGAAAAAAACACCACAAACAACATAACATATACAGTATTATTTGTATTATATGGTATTATATGAAGGTATATGAGGAGCATGATAAGCAGTCATGAATATGCTTATTATTGTTGGACAGGTATAGAAGTTTACAGCTGTATATGAATATTAAAAAAAATCAAAATCCCTTAATATCAGGAGCATGCTGTACAGCCTTTGAAGCCATTCTGAGGCCCAGGTGTAAGTACGAACACTCAAGGTTACAAATGATCTTTTTCTTCTACACTCACAGATGATGTAGAGAAAAAAAAACGTCCTTTTGTGGGAGTGTGTGTCAATGCCAGGTGAAAAGAAGGATCACTCTGTATTGATTTCTACATAGTCAGAGTGCTGGAGCCCGGTTGAGGAGCAATTTTGATCCCAGTCCATTACATTGCAGGAGAATTGAACAAGTAACCTCGCAATTAACGGTCAACTAGCTCTACCAGCGGAGCCCACAGCCACTATAGCGGTCCTGATCACCGTTTGACCAGAGGGCAGCGCAGAAAGGTCGTAAAGACGTCCGCCGTGACTTCTTGTTTTGCTTTTAATCTCCAGCTTCCACAAACACGGTAGCAAGAAGCCTACAAAATAATCACCTTATTCCTTCAGGCCAAGTCTGAATTGATAGAGCTATTGTGATGCGTGATGGATGTCACTCACTCGCCGAGGCCTCGACGACCCTTTGTGTTGGGGGGGGTAATGGAAGATCTGCCGGCTTAGTGATTGTTGAGGACATTCGAGGCGGACATATAAGAGCCCCGGGAGAGACTGGGTTCGTTTATACTGGAGTGGTCTTGATTGAAAAGGCTTTTCTGCAGCTGGAAGTGTAGCGCATCCATCAATGCTGATTGTTGACGAAGCAGTTAGGCCAAATTTCTCACTCCTAATTCTTTTATTTTACGTGGACTGACATTGTTTCAACCACAGGTCGTCCTCTGGTAAAAAGGTGAGGATGTGAAATGTCACATTAGCGGCTTCTAATTGGATAATTAGTGTTAGATAATTAGTAAAATACATGTGAGAATATGAGAACATTTCAGAGCAAAATCTATTCATTTCAATGCAATCACAGGGGTGAAGTTAATCTTTTGCATAGCGATCAACTCCGGTGAACCTCGACACATGAATTTGTAAATGTGACAGTTCTGACCTATAAGGGAAGTGAGAGAGTTGCGGAGAGTTGACGACAGACAGAAGCTATGATATGATATGTACAGTACTGTGCGAAAAGTTTGAGAGTTTGCTTTGGATGCTTCGATTCTTATCCATTATGCATCACCATCAGGGAGGCGTCTGATCTGTCCCAAATTTATTCTGCAGCACGACAAGCCCCAAAACATCCAGCCACAGTCGTAGAGAAATATCTTCAGAAACAAGAAGAACAAGGAGACCTGTAACAGATGGTCTGCCTCTCCCCCCTCCACCCCACCCCCTCCAGAGTCCTGATCTCACTATCATGGAGTCAGTCTGGGATTACATGAAGAGACAGAAGCAGCTGAGACGCCTGAATCCACTGAACAACTGCGGTGACTTCTCCGAGATGAAGGGACGACCAATCTGCCGAGTACCTGCAAAGACTGTGCGCAGGTGTACCGAGGAGGACTGCCGCTGTTTGAAAGGCAAAGCTGCTCGCATCAAATATTGATTTCATTTAGGTTTCTTCTGTTTACTGAACTCGGCGTGAAGTTGATTCATAAATAAAAACAAGTTAAACCCTCCACAAGTTTGCTCTGTAACGGCATAAACTGTTTCACAAAAGACACATCATCAAGCAAGCTACATCCAAACTGGCAGTTAGCAAGCCAGCTAGCCCATTAGCATGTTGCTATAGCATGGGTTTGGTCACCAGCTACAGTAGATCAGCTCCTACCTCTGCAGGTAGGTACTAAGTGACGTGCTCTTCCTTTTTTTTTGACTGGTTGAAATCATTTACAATTTAAATGTAATTCTGGTTGAACTTGAGTGTCAAAGTCACAGGTTGTCATTTGTCATTTTTGATTGGTTGCCAAGTCTGTGGGTCTTATCTAATATGAGCTTTCCACAGAGTAGACGCCCAAGAGATGGAGATCAGAGGAAGGACAATGAATGAAAACCTTCATCCCTAAAGTGTTTTTTTTTTTTTGCTTTAGCTCCTCTCTTTATATATTCAAGCTAAATAAACTAAAACCGAGAAGGGGATCGGAGCGGGCTGACTCCAACCGTGGCTGATTCTGCAGGAGGGAGATGAGTTGAGTGATAGCAGAAAGCTAGATGAGCTAATGGGTTCAGGAAAGCCGTGATTTAAGTCTGGTTGTGGCAATAAAAGTCATTCAGCGTATGTTGTGGCCTGTCAGTAGCCGGTACAGCTGTAAGGCTTACTAGTAATTAAATCTCCCGGACCTAACGACAAAACATTTCACCAATGTCACCATGTGCTGCGACAAGAAGATGTCGTGCAACGTGACAAGACAGAAAAACGTCTACATTTGGATAGGTGGGATCTTATGAAAAGGAAAGACCGGCAACTTACTGTCTGATTTTATGTGGACTGACATTGTTTCAACCACAGATTGTCTTCAGGATAAGTTGGGGATGTGAGTTACTGTTAGATAATTAGTAAAATACATCTGGGGACAATATTTCTAGCATTTTTGACAGCAGCATGTCAGAGCGAAATCTACTAATTTGGTGACGCAAAAGGACGATCAAGTGCTCCAAGATGTCTAAAGTCCTGTTTAACTGTAACGTCCTTGATTGAACTTTAGCCAAAATACTTTATCACACTGTTTCCTCTCTCTGTGTGTGTTTCCTGTCTCTGTCAATGAAGGCAAAATGACTTAAAAGATCATCTTAGGGAGAGGAAAAAAAGAGAAAACAGGGAGGGATGTGATGCAACGAAGGCTATGATCCTCACCAGCGGAAAAAACTTCTCCCCATTCATCTCCTCCTCACCTTGGTGAATTCGGCCGCCATTCATGTGGCCCCAGAACTCATAAGATGCCTTATCATGTCGCATGCCTGGAAGCGCAGCTGTCATAAACCTCATCTACGACCCCGAAGCCAAAACAAACACAGGGCTCTGCCGCTCCGTCGCTGGGTTTGCTGTGCATTCATTTCTCCCCACATGTCTCTTATTCCACACAAGCCTGAGAAAACAAGACACTGAAAGCAGAGGAGGAAAAGCCAGTAGAGGTATGCGAGCAGAAAGAATGTGGAGCTCTAATTTCTCATGTGTGCTGCTGCCAAACCAAATGTCTTTGTTGTTGGGAAGTGTTCCCTTGTTTAACTCTCAGTGATTCCAACTGAGATTTAATTTATTATCATCAAATATACCGTGTAATGAACACTTTGGGCAAAAACAAACATACAGTAGGGTGAGTGCCAAACGTAAGAACTCTACGCCGCAAAAGGCATCCAACACTCGCTGGGATGATACACTGACTTATTTTTATGCCTGCCAGAACGTGCACAGTACGGGGACAATGTAGTAGCTCCTGATCTGACTGTCTCCGTATTTGCACACAGTTGGCAAGTTATACTTAAGTTATTAAAGAAACCACAGGTAGTAAACTATGATGTCAAACTGTTGTCACACTGATTAAATACCTTTTTTTTTTTTTTTGGTCTTGTGTGCATAGAAACAGGAAAAATCCGTGCTAGTGCAGTATTATTAAGTTCTCACAGTTTCCAATTTGGCGACATTGAGTCGTCCTCTGAGGGACCGCCCTCGGTGCGCACAACCCCGAGAAATAAAGGATCAGCGATTCGGAGCAGAAAGAGGCACAGTGTGTTAACAGGTGACGCCTGTGCACAGTGTGACACAGTCGGTCCCTGTTGTGCACATCTACCCTCCTTTTACTCGCTCAAGTGTTACTCTTCCTTTTTTTTTTTTTTTTCACTTCCTTCGCCGTGTTCATGCCCCGCTACTTCTCACCTTTTCGCAAAACTCAAAACTTTATTACTTCCGAAATGAAATATTAAAATAAATCTTTTTTTTTTTTCATGATAAACTTCAGGAGAGACAATAAGCTGGATTCAGCCACGGGATGTTTTTTTGGAAGAGCAGACAGAGAGGCAGAGCTTTAATAATAACTTTCTGATCCATGGACTGCATATAAAGATGGACGACATGACAGCTACCCAGAAGTGACGACAAAATATCTCAGTCGCCCCCTGGTGGCTGATTGCAGTATTGGTTGTAATTCGTAATACGTTAGCGGATGGGACTAAAGAATCAAAATAAACGTCAAATAATTTTATCTTGAAGATGGTTTCTGTCATTTTAGTTCGTTCTTATCAAGCTGATGAATGTTTAAATGCTCATTTTTCTTATGAGTTTGTTTTTAATTAGTTGTTTGATGATATAAAAAAAGGGGGTGTGACATCATGATTGAAAGCTGTGATTGACAGCCGCCCTCACACCTAATGTACATTTTCATTTGTGATTCACTGCCAGCTGTTAGCTACTGGTTACTGACTGGTTTCGGCTGGTTTTACCTCCATCACGGCTCCTGTGAGTTTACTTGGCTTTTGGCGGCAGGATAACAGCCAGTCAAGTTGAGGGGGGGGCATGTCCCATGAGCTGTTATTAAGGAAGTGGAGACATGTCATCCATCTTTAGTCTGTGCTCGGTTCAGAGTCATTGATGACGCTGAGAGTCCAGCTGATCAACACTGAACTTTAAACTAACTTTAACTCAATGCAGACTGTATTGGGTAAAAACTAGTTTACTTCTTAAAAAGGGATATATCATGCTTTGTGATTTTCTGTCAGTTCTTGTTGTCCAGTGAAATCAGACTACCGCTTTGTAACTGTTTTCAATGAGAATGTGAGTTTTTGCATGAGCGCCCTAAACGCTAAAAGCAGAAAAGCGCACAACATAATTGGTGTTATTAGCCCTGGTCCAATCAGATTCACTGAGAGCTGGGCCTTCTTTGATGGTGACGACAACAATCATAGAGGACAAAATAGAGGCGGCTGTTGCTGGATAACTGGAGCTATATGACTTTACCGACTGTAGCTACCGTTATCAAAAACTAAAAAGTTGAAAAAGTGCAGATCTGTGAGTTTACTCCACAGCAAACTAACTGTTAGGCTAAGGACAGCTGGTTCAGTGGTTGCCTCACAACAATAGTAAAAAAAAGACAGCAAGCTGCTCTATTTTTAAATTGTAGGCTTCAACAAAAAAAAAAAAAAGGCAGTGCAGCACGCCTCGTATTTTGCACTCTGTCTGACGGGACCTTAAAGAAACAGGAGCTACGACGGCCCGTTTCAGACGGAGGCTGAACTGAGTGGGTGTATAAAGGGCCAGTATAAGATAAGTAAGGAGTTTTTTTAAAACTGTAAATCATGCAAATTTATTCCAGTAGAGACCCAGAATATAAATATAGACCTGGAAATATGCACGATACGTCCCCAAGTAAACCGAGTTATTCCTCTCACATCTTAACCTGAATATGACTGATTGAACTGTTTGAATGTACTTTTCTCAGCCTGCGAAAACTTTTTTTTTCTCCTTTTCCTCCAGAATATGTTGTTCTGATTAACTGCTGTGAAAGTGAATGCACAAAGTGAAGATGAATCAATCACTGTTCACCCGAGCTGAATCACATCCTGACTCATTTCATTTGTTAACGCTGTTTACAAGATGACAGCATACATGTGCCTTTTGTCATGAAACGTAGCATTTCTGTTCTTTTTTACCTGAAGATTAATGTTATAAAACCACTTTCACACTAACAAAGTTGTTTTTTTTAAGACCGAACTCCTCCACCACAGAACTGGCATCAATGTTATACTTTTATTTCAAGCTCTAATATGGTTAAAATCATGATATGACAACTTTTTATCATCTGGTATTATATGACATCGCACACCGCCACTTGATATACGGTTACTTGTAAGTTTTCTGGAGATGTAATTGCAAAACCTTTTTACAGATAGAATTACCAATATAAATGCCTGTTTTTTTTTGACTAATCCAGTGAAATATGATAATGAAATATCATCGTACTTCATCACATTAATGCAAAAAAAAAATAAATAAAATCTGTAAATCTAATACCGCCATCAAGCAGCTCTGCTAACTGATTTGCAATACAAGCACAGATCTAATTTCTCGCACGCATTATCATATCGCCCCAAAGATTTTTCCACTTTGTTTCCATTTCAGAGGAATATACAGTATATAAAATATGCTGCAAATGCTGCTGATGTGGCATCACTGCAGACTCTTGGCACAGCTTGAGCCTCCATCACACACTGTCTAAAGCTTCCATTCTTGGCATGTACTCTAACCCTTGCTGCTGCAGCTCTCTCCAATCACACCAATGAAATGTCAGTCTGCCAAAGGATGAAAAAAAAAAAAAAAAGCCCCTTCAATCCCCCACCCACCCCACCCACCCCTCACTCACACATACTGTAATTCTTCCTCCCTCACATCTCTCCATTTCTGTCTTTCACCAGCTCTCCGTTTCTCCTGCAATGCAGACATTTAAAAAAAAAAAAAAAAAAAAAGGCCAGTAGCATGAAGGCCCGTTGCTGTGGAATGGATCCAGTAAGTGATTAGAGCAGGGACTGAGAGCATCCCTGTGGCTGAGTAATGTCCGAGTGTAAATCATCTTGAAGAGAAAGAGAGCAAGGGAGAAAATGAAAACGGAGGAAGAGAGAGAGAGAAGGTCAAACAAAAAGGGTTAACGGTTAAGGGACGAGAAGACAACTGAGGAGATATTTACCGCACTTTATAGTCCGAGGCGCAACATTTTGATCGCCACATTTTTCAATTTCGCAGGGTATTTACTAAGACTACATATGTAAATGAGCCTGGCAGCAGATTTGCATGAAGCGAAATAAGATCTGATTCAGATGCCGGGTTGTTTAAGACATCTGTTGTAGCTACACGTCTGGAAAGTAATGGACTGCATAAAGAAGACTGTTCTCCGCCGCTGAACGTGGGATATGGTTTAAAGAGGACACATTTGAATGCACTCTTCCTGCAAGAGTAAGACTAAATGCCAGGAAATATCACTTCAGTAGACCAATGTTGTCAGCTCATATTGTCAACTTAACAAAAAGACCAGTGATTGAATTTTAAAAAGCCTTCCAGAGTTATGAAAAAACATTGTTTTACATTTTTTGGTAGTTCATAAAGCTTTTAAAATCCTTTTTACCGGATTATTGCTTCAAGGCCTCCTTAATATGTACTTAATTGGCTGCTTCATTCATATCACACTAGACTGGACCCTCTGTGAATCATTTAAAGTAAAAGGAGAGAGATAGCTATCCAAGCAGAAGGCCAATGAGGGAAATATCAAAAGGGAAACAAGCTGCTCCTTTGTCTTGTTTAAGTGCTAAAAGCTTCTGTAAAATGTTCCTTTTATGCACTAATTTGCAACAATATTCTTTGCTGTTGTCACCACAGTGTTTTCATTGTCTAGCCTACTGAAGACAGACCAAGGTTGTCACATCAATCTGTTTCTTTCTCTCTCTCTCTCTCTCTGGCTCGTCTCTCCCTCTCTGTGTGTGTGTGTCCGCGATATAACAGTGCGGTAGATTTTCCCGGAAATTGAAGAGTGACTTAATACCAGGCTGGACAGCGAGCGGTGCTTCACCGCCCCTCTCTGGTTGGAAGTCACACCCAGCATCATGATGAGATTGGTACAGTAAGGTGTGGTCATAAATGTGCTCCGTTGCACATGTAACCACACCCTGCGCTGATGTCAAAGTGGACCGACGGCCACGGCCAAGAGTACACCTCTGTGTCACCGCGGCGCTGAGAAGCGAGGAAACCTCTGAGGACAGAAACGAGACTTTTCAGATGGTGTTTAGCTGCTATTTAAATTACAGACACAATTTCCTGCACTCATTCAGTCAGCAATGATAAATCAGGTCAGTGGCTATTTGTATTCATTTCCATTCCCTCTTTTCCCACATGTTTAGCACACTAGCGGCATGGCTCTAGGGATGGCAATGTTGGTCAGTCAGATGGTCCAACACTTTGGTTCCTCTGAATGGATTCCCATGAAATTGTTTACACATTCATGAAGCCCAGAGGAAGAATCCTAATGACATTTCCTTTAGCGCCACCGTGAGGTAAGCATGCTAATAAGCTCCATTAAGACGGCGAACAGTCTACCTGTTAAGCATTAGCATGTCGGCTTTTGAGCATGTTAGCATGCTGACGTTAGCATTTGTGTAAGTGCAGCCTCACAGAGTCGCTCTCGTGTGTTCACCTCTATACGAGAACATTTCAAATATATATTTTATATTATATTATAAACTTTTATTGGTGCTGAACATCCATATTGATCTTTATTAAACACATACAAACATATTCAACTGTTTAGTGCCTTGAGAAGGACTGAAAATGTAATTTTGCAATGGCTCTCTCTCAGTGTTTTCTCACTAATGAAGAGCAAAGATTCTGCACGTGTCGTCTTGTGTGTCGCAAAGAAAATTGACATTTGTATGCAAAAAGCATGTCGCACTCCAAATATCAGCCGCCACCAAAACAGACACACAGCTACAGAAAATGCCAACTGGTCCAAAATCAAAGACATTTTACTCCTAAGCTTCAGTGCTGCTGCTCCAGATGAAAGAATTTGACAATTCATTAAAAACGGTGTTGTTCCCCTCATCCTCCGTCTTCAATATCTCTTCTTTCCTGAGCAAAGCCCACACTGATCTTTCCAGCAGCCTTTTATTACAGGCTCTACAGACGATTCCAGAGAGGGCGACGTGAGAAAATCAAAGCTTCACTGATCCGCGGTTCCACACAGAATCCATGGTTGTTTTTTTTTTATTGCCTAATATCACAAAGTGACCCTTGTCAGATACGGGGGTCAGCTTATGTCTACAGGTATTCTCTCTCTGTGTGCAACGCGAGTGTTGAAAATTCCCAGAAAGAAGCAGAGCAGCAGAAAGGCAAGTTTTAAAGAGTCCATCTGTAAATATATAAATAAAAGACATTAGCTACTCACAAAAAAATGCCTTTACTTATAGAAAACTCCTATAAAGATTTCTTTTAATTATATTTAATGGTGATATTTCTTGAACATAAAGGTTCGGTTTTAACTTCAGTAGGAACATTTTTTGTCGAGTGGCCAAAATAATTGTGTATGTGCACTTGCTCTCTTTCACTCATTTCTCTTTTTTATAGGCACATGTGCACACACAAACACACACACACACACACACACATATAAAGAGCCTGACTCTGCAAAATATGAACTGAATATGCATTTGCTGACTGGACTCGTGTCATGATTTATTCTCAGATTTTTACAGTTTATTTTATTGATAGACGACATAACTATAAATCTGAGGCTAAAATTGATATTTTAAGAATAACACATCATAGACTGTCAAAATAGATTGAATGTATAGAAACCTGTGTAGGTAACGTGCTGCTCTGTAACCAGATTCAGGCGACGCAACTCAAGAGTTTCACGACACAGCAGCTCACCTGTCTGTGTGTCTCTGTGCCGCTCAGGCTGCTGCTGCTGCTGACAGGATTTTCAAAATAAAATGATCCCACACGTTCACAAAACAGATCAGTTGGACGAGCTGCGGCTAATTAACTTATAAATAATGTTCATGTCTTTAATGACACATATGCAATAACAACTCTGCTCTTGATCCACTCATGGAAAAGAGAAGAGGCGGGATTAAATAGTAAATATTTCTCCCGCTGATTTCAGAGATTAGTGTTTGGATTGATTTACAGATCGTTCTTATTAATTAGGGTCAACTGTTATTGACACTTTGGGGTCTTCTTTAAAAAAAATGGCTAGATGTCTTAATTTGCTTTTTGGGAGGAATTTCCACCAAGAAGTTGTTTGAACATTTAACATTTAACAGAAGAACATTTAATCTATAAATACTAACCTCTTCAGATTCTCCACCTCACTGACTCCACTGCTGCTGCTGCTGGTCAGCAATGCCAGATCATCAGGTCCAGTATCCCCCATATCCTATTCTCTCACTCTTTATCATATCATGGCACTTTTTATAGAAAACACACAAAGTGGCAACTCTGCAGAGATCTTACTGTTAACATTACGTGGGATAAAAGTGGCTAGATGGTTCAAAATCAGTAAAAAATATTATTAGGAAGAATCCAGCAACACCTTGATATTGGTAGAGACATTTCACTACCATCCATACCCGAATCCACGCCCATGCTTGGATATAGAAACACGTGTCTCCTGAATTATTTAATAGTGATGTTATAGGTTATGTTACACTTGTCAGCTTAAATCATTTCAACCTTGTTTCTGAGAAGTCATGGTTTTTTGTTTTTTTTTTCTCTCAATAATACCCATGAGCCTCAGCTACCGTCGCTACGGAGAAGATCATAGTCAGAAGCCAGGAGTCAGAGTCACAGCTGTAGCAACATGTTGTTGTTACAATTGGGGAAAAAACACACTGCAAAATATATGGTGGCCTAAATCCGACAAAATTGACCCAGAATCAGAAAGTGAATTCACTTAAACTGCTGAATGTTTTTATTCAGATTTTTCCACTCAACACACCCGACAATGACTGGATGTTTCTACCAAAAAAGCACCACGGGAGTCTTTCTCACCTTATATTTTAAGGCAAACAGACATAAAAACCTTTGACATTCTCTCAAATAACCTGATATTTTCTAAAGGGCAGCGCACACCGCCGGAGTACGTGTCAAGGGAATAGCAGGAGATGGACCCAAACGCGGGACGTAGGCAGTGTGAATTGAAGAATAGTCTTTATTTAGCCTCAGGAGCAAAGCACACCTGAACAATACAGAACAAAGGATCCGCAGGACCGGAGTGAAACACAGGACTGAAATACTAATGAACGAGGAGGAATGAGGAGATGAAACGGGAGAACAGAACACTGGGAAAAGGGCAGGGCTAATGAGGATGATACAGGGCAGGTGTGCAGGGAAAAGCAGAACAGATACGGGATGAGAGAAACCCGGAGCAGCAGAGAACCTCCTCATATTAACCAACATACACAAACCTGTCTTAAGAATATAAATGAATATAACCTAAACGCTCTATGACCTGCAAACTCTCTTATTAATTACAGTTTCATGAGGATACAATCCCTCAAACGTGGCACACGCACGGAGGCTGTAAATGCAATTTACTCGGAAACAAATGTTAAACTCATTAGTCACATTTCACCACGAGTGTGAAAGCAAATGTCAGTGTCTTATACAAGAGCCTTCTCCCACTCAGTCCAGTATAACAAACAGGGGGGAAAATGTCTGAGGGCATACGGTAAACTGGTGGATAATGGCAACTAACAGAACCAGACTGTTGGTGCCCCCCGTATCTTTCTTTAAGTCATATTGTCCTATTTAGCAGCATAATTGCACGTCAACTGTTGAGAAAAGCAGCAGTTTCCTCACATTCTCTCTTCCTGGATTGCCACTTTTCAGCTACTGCGCTCTGACTATTTCCTCTGCCGACTGAAAGACAGCGGCGTGGGCGCTGTGAGTGACAGGGCTGGTGAGTGAGTGTTGCTCTTAACACACGTTTCTTATCTTTTGTGCTACAGTAGAGGGTTTAATGGCCATCCAGCTTGCAGAAAACAGAAACAGGGCTTTTACTTAAAGGATAAGTTCACAGTTTTTCCAAGGCTGTCTTAAAACAACAGCCCAAAACGGACATTGGAGCCATGTTTTCACTGCTCCTGTTCATACCGGCCTCAAGGAGATCCCTTTTATAATGTACTTACAATGTAAGTGATGGGATACAAAATCCACAGTCCTCCCTCTGTGTAAAAATGTAAGTTTATCTTAAGCTAATGTGAGACTTCAGCTGTCCAAAATCAATTCAACATCTTTCAAGTCTTTTTAGTGTCAAAGTCCCTCTTTTTGTTGCTGTTCTTCCACTGAGCAGCTGAACAGGAAAACACTGTCCGTCACAAAGACGCTAAGAGGGAATTTTTGACTAAAAAGACTTCTGAAGATATCCACTTTATTTGACCAACTCAGACAGCCGAAGCTTTATATTATCTTCATATAGATTTTTACATTTTTCTTAAAACCAGGACTGTGGATTTTGTCCCCCATCGCTTACATTGTAAGCACATTTGGAGGGGAATCTTCTAATTAATGCTCAGTATGAACAGGAGGAGTGATTACAGCAAGCAAGCATGAGCTCCTGACTATTTATTTAAGAGAGACTTGAAATATTGTGAATCCTTTTAAAAGGAACCGCAGATGTCTGAAATGATTCTTCTCACTTTGTAACTCTGTTTGAATGAAAAGGTTTTGCGGATCGAAACATTGCAGCAATAATTGTTTATCACCAACTGTGTCTCTAAAAAAGGAAAAAAAAAGAGACCAGAGGAATTTGTAAATGCAAAAAAAGTCGACATCTGCTGTAGTACTTCTGGTGTCGAGTCGAGCCGTTTGTGTGCAGCACGAGTGCACCGACGTGTTTCCATCCTTCCATCTGTCCATTTTTTATATATGTGTAATATTTACATACCGTGTGTGTGAACTTGACCGCCGCGCATGTGTGTGTGTGCATCCTTTGAAAGAAATGGGGCTCGATTGCGGTTTAGCGGTAATTGAGTGGCTAAGTGGATGAGGACATCCTGCCAAGTCAGCAGCGGCACAGGAAGAGGAAAGAGGTTTGGCTCTGGGGGGCCAGCGGCTACATAACCCCCCTCCTGCATATTAAATATTAAACATCCATCTACATTATTGTCAAGTGAGGATAAAAAATGTGGACAAATTGCAGGAATGAACAATAATTCATGCTGCGTTCGCGTGCAGACGTAGCGCGCTGTGAACGGGGGCCTGTGTTTGCTTTAAAAATGATCATTTGATGAACTCGCCGAGGAAGACGCAACAGAGAGTACGTGACATCCTTTAACCTCCAGAAATTATTACACAAACAGCACTCCAGCTGCTTATCAGATATGTTGGATTACCTGTCTGAGGCAGTGATGGTATCCATTTAGGAATCCTCAAGAACAGCTATAATTTCTGCTCCCTATAGTTTCCAGTTTGTAGACTTCCATTTCAATGTGGCATCTGATGCATCTCATGCATTCTCATGAATATCTAATATCCGCATTAAAGTCAAGGAAATCCCTCAAGTTTTACAACCAACAGCATCCGACCAAACAGTGTGAGCAGCATTCTGAGTGAGCATCGATTAGACGGCCGGCGTATACTTATGTAGTGCATCATTTATGTCCGCCTACTCCGTCTGAAATTCAGCATCTTAAAAAAGGTCACCTAGACAACAGCTTAGATTCCTGAAAACAAACACGGATTCAATACCAAACGGCACAAGTGAGAAGTAAAAGCAGGTAAAAACATCCTGGAGAAAAAATATGGTCCAACTTCTCTCTGTGCATAACAGCTGTTTAAGATGCCAAACATGCATTGTTCCCATCAATAATTTGTGCATCAGTACGGCAGTAATGCATACCAGAGTGCCTGTATGATACATTTATGCAGAGCAAACCTAAACTGACGTACACTTTGATTGGCCGGCGGCTTACAAGGCATGATCCACTTAACTGTCAGCAGTGTGTAAAACGTTTCTCTACACCTAATTTACACCTGGTATCAGAATTCACTTTGCATCCGCTTGGTTTTCGCTCTCCTTGCTCCATTTTGTTGGTAAACTTTCATAGACGCAGTGCTACTATAATTAAATATGAAATAGATTGTAATATGAGTTTTAAAAAAGGCATGCTGAGTGAGTGTAGTGGTTTTATTTAAGGCCATTTCTAAAAGGTGTTAAGCTGAACAAGGGAGCCTTTGACAAATCCACCTCCACAGAGAACTTTGGAGGTAATTGGTCCAAAGGATAATACCTCTAATTCAAGTAATTGCAACTGAGCAGCCTCTGTTTAAAATTTAAAATCGACCTGTGCTGAATAATGTTAGGCCCATTGAAAAGAGAGAGAGAGATGACTGGAGGAAAAGTCAGCTTTTCAAAAAACGAGACCTTCATGCAATTATTAAAATGGGAAAAAAAAAAAAATCTGTGTTTGAAACGTTGGGAAATATATTCACTGAAAGGTAAATTTTGCAGGCGCATGCAGGGAAGCTTGATGAATTTTTAATAGTTGTGATAATGTGTAACATTCAGGTCGTGCTGTAGCGAGATGAAGATAAACCTGCACGTCGGCTTTGAAGAAGTGTGGCTTTTGAGGCGACTGGTGGCAAAACGCCGGGTCTTGTTTTGTAGCTTTGATCTGACTATGCTACTACTGAACTATTTCTGTTTGTCATTTCTTTCCACCGAGTACAGAAGGTCAAAGTTGAACCGGAAGTTGGTCTGTAAACCGTGATGGATGTTTACAATGGACGGCTTTGACTGTGCAACCTGTCTGAGCGGGAACTTCCTGGCGGCCTCGAGGTTAAAACACGTATTAAACAACCACAGTAAACTCCTCTATCTGTACTCTCACCATCACATAAAGGCAAAAGGCCATAAGAGTAGTCTTTAAAGTAAACATATACTTTGACTAATGGTGTTTTTGGCCTGTCTGACTCCTTTATAGCGATGATGTTGTCTGCCAAAACTATTAAGACCAACATTATAAACTGTAATAAATCTTTTTCAGATTTTTGTGTGCTTCTATCTGAAGGTAAAAGTCATGTTTATTGATCGCTGTATCTTTTGTGTCTATTACCTGAATGTTAAAGCTTAATTTATGCATCTATGTTAAGTGTTTCTGTCTCTTACTAAGGCGGCTACGTTTGTTGGCTCCTTGGCAACGCCATATCTGATGTGCTCCTCTTCAAAACAACAAGTCTTCCAAATTAAACGACCAAATATGTAGTTTGATCACGTAGCAGTGTTCTCTGTCGGCAGTAATCAGAAGGACATCGTTTCGTCTTTGCTTTCCAAAAACGTTACACATCATTGTTAAAAAAATAATTATGTTTTATGACACATCACTGTGGTAAAAGTCTGGTTAGGTTTAGTCACAAAAAAAAACAGGTTTAAGGGAAAGATCATGGTTTGGGTTAAAATGGTCACTTTGTAAAAAAAAAAAAAAAGGTTAAAGAAACATGTGGTGTGAGTTAAAGTTAAAGTTAGGCGACCTTCGTCGTCTTAAAAAGCTGTTCCGACTCGCAGTTGGAAATGTGTAACTTCGCGGTTGGAAACAGGAAATGAGCAGCGGCGGCGAAGTGCACTGTTGCGTTAAAACCTCCATCCATCCATCCATCCATCCCTCTTCCTCGGAATAAGGAAAACTGTCAATGCATATAGACCTCATCTCAACTGCGCCAACGCTCCGGGTCATAATTATCACGGCTGCTAGATAGCATCTGTCACTCAGACGTAACTATAGGTTGTTTATGAGCGACTGACGTTACAACCTGTTGCGTCATTTTATTGGGAGGACAGACTCCCTCAAAAATTCAACTCGCCATAGGGCTGCTTGTGTTTTCTCCTACGAGCTTCTGATGCCAGTAGAGAAAGTTGAGAGTGAGTAAAAACAGGAATCAAGCTGGAAAAAAAAAATCCTTCTTTTCACTGACATACATCAAGTAAAACCCTCTCCAAGCTCTTTATGTTGAATGCAATAATATAAATACAGCAAAGACACAAAAGAGTATAGAAATAGTAGTAGAATACACCATTGAATGTAAATGAAAGAATGTAAATGTTACCATGTAGATTTATGTATGATAATCTCCTTTCCGATAACCCCTTCCATGGAAGTAGAAACCCATCTTAACTCTGTTGTTTTCAACAGTAAACTAAATGAGCTCTGCTGTAAAACAGGCTGCGTATCAAGAGATTTGTGTTCAACCATGTGTGTTCGTCTGTGCCTGTGCGAACACCTGCGTGTGGGTGTTAAGAGTCGATGAACATAATGGACGTGACTTGTATATTCCAATTAGCTTCACGGCAGCTGACTGACTGACTTTTTTTTTTTTTTTTCAGAGAGACAATCAGTTTTCATAGTTTTACAGAATAGTCTCCCAGGGTCATGAGATACTCTCCGCTCTCTGGACGGAGCTGCTGTCTATCAGTTCAGGGGCTCAAGGTCTAAAGACTGAATATATCAGGCCTACAAGGCTGCTCTCATTTCAAAAAGCTCGTCTGAATGCGGCTGAAAAATTTTTTGGAGGACACAAATGGTGCTTTCTTTTCAGTTTGCAGAATCACAGGAACACACTACAGCTACTGGTGATGAACTGTTTAAAGGGAACATATCGTGCTTTTTGTGATTTTCTGTTATGTTCATACTGCTGTTACGTTAGATGTCTACGTTGAACATGGTCCAAAACTTGCGGTGAACATATGTAAAGATGTTTCCTGAAAGTCAAAAGCCTGGGCTTCAGTTCGCTCTGAACACTTCGTTTGCAACGTTACCTTTATTTCCTCCTTGTGATGACATCATATCATTAGCACGTGCCCACATATGGCTGTCTGTTCTGTAGTCTTTGTTGCTAAGGTTGTTGCTAACGTTGTTCTATGAGTTGTTCTAGTTGTATAGTTGCATATTTCCGATCAGATTCAAGCTCAAACACGTGCAGATGTATTTGAGAAGTTCCCATTTTGAGTAGAGAACGAAATCCTACGACTACTGTTTGTTTATGTAATCTCCTAATCCACTGGATGTTCGCTAAGATGCAGCTCCCTGAAGCTGTCCAATCAGAACAGAGTGAGCTCATCAGGAGGCGGGGCCTTAAAGAGACAGGAGCTAAAACGGCCTGTTTCAAACAGAGGTTGAACTGAGGGGCTGCATAAAGAGCCACTATAAGATATATAATGCAAAACATAAAACCCCAGAATATAAATATATCTCTGAACATGTGCCTGATACACCCCCTTTAACTGTGTCCTCATCTATTGATAAAGTAATTAAATATCATGTGACCACAACCCTTTATCAGGTATTTACTTTCAGATGGTCATCAGTCACTGATAAACAAATACAAAGGAAGACAAGCATAAACTATATTGCTTTGTCTTGTTGTTGTTTACGCCTGATAAGTGTCTGAATTTTTTTTCTTTTCACTTCTACTTACACGGTGCTGCCCTCCGATGTACCCGTCACACATCCAGGTGTGCAGAAACATCTTTTCACCGAACCCGAAACTCCACACAAAGCGGTGACTAAAGCTTCTGTTTGTGTCCAAGACTAACAACATGTAACCGTTTCCCTCAATCGCAGCAATAAAGGCCCACTGCAAATTTTATACCGCCTGCCCTCTCGCAAAGTAAATATCAGGAAATGATTACTTGGAAATAAGGGCCATTTATTTGCCGTGTCAACAAACGGGGGAGGGGGAGGGGGGGATGGGGGACATATAGCCCAGACGGCACGCTGCATTGTGAGAATTTGGCAACTGTTCTCTCTGCTATCAGCATGTTGTATGGCTGAGTAAACATGATAACAAATGGCAGGCAGGAATGAGAAAACCAAAGAAAATAGATTTATAATTTTATGATCCTGCTTTTTTAAACTGAGGCAATATTTAAAAAACAATTATAGCTATTAGAGACATAAAATCAGAGTTAAGCAATCGCGGCGTATTAGTGTGAATGATCTCTCGACTCTGTCTTATCAAGCGATCTGAACCACATGTTGCCACATCGTACCGTTCAAATAATCTGTATTCTCACCCACGCTCTGTTGATCTCTCTAGGGTTACATCATGGCCGCTATCATGTATCATATACATACCGTATTTACACATTCGCTGCTGAATCATAATAAACTGTTTCAAGGTTGTCAACGCAGCATATAGGAAGATAGAAATACTCTGAGGTACCGGTTTTATTAGGTATCTAGGCTGCTCTTTGCACAATTGAACACAATCCAATACAAATCCTGTAATAAGTCTCGTTTTAGCGAAGCGCTGGTTTACAGATTTTCTCAGGATTGTGGTTGAGTGCACCGGTGGTGGAGTATAACTAATCAACTTTACTATGGAGTTACTTCATAGCTCCCTCTCTTGTTTACTAACTGTGGATGTTGCCAAGCTTGTCACTCCGGCCAATAGAGGCCATGTCTTACTTCTCTCAGCGTAATTCAGCTCAAAAAAAACAAGCAAAAAAGTTTCGGATTTGCAAACAAACTACTCGTGTCGACAGTTTTACTCTCAAATCTAGTTTTGATTGCAAACCTATTCTGTTTGATTGGATGATAAAAGACACAAAAATTAACTCCATACTCAAAAATGAGAAATGGAAATACTTTCACTTTGCATATTTTTAATTTTCATATGTATAACAGATATAGTAAATACTCACTTTGCAGATTAAGATTTTAAACACCCAACTGATTAAACTATCCTACAGTATATGAAGGACCAGTTAGATGTCTGAGCTTCACTGTGCAGAATGATGTATGTGCAGAGTTTCTTTGTGCTCACTACAAATCTGAGTTTAAGGTATTGTATTGTATTTATTTATGGTGATTTAGTGTTCAGTTTTTAACATAAATGATGCACTTCACCATCTGTAAGTCCTCCGCAATCAAAACATACAACAGCACAACAACAAACAGTACAAAGAAAAAGGAAAAAAAAAAACAAACACAGAACACATTGTACAAAATACCAAGCTACACACATACACAACAGCACATCACATACACCCACAATGTCAACCAGAAACCAAGCATGCGAGCATGTCAAACCAGAAGCGAGATCAAATCCAGACTCGGATGGCCACAGAGCTGAGCAGCCTTCAGCAGATTCTTCAACCTGGTTGTGGATGCACTGACTGAACAGCAGCTCTTCATATTATCAGGTAAGTTTGGTCGTTCCACAGAGAACGCAGTGCGACTAAATGCTCTGGTACAATCATGTGTGGAGGATATTCTGGAGGATCTGATAGAATTTATTGAGCGAGTGTACACAAAGTCACAGTGTGTGTAGCTACCGGCAGGAAATGTGACATCTCAGCTAGTGTGGAGGCCAGTCCTGGTCCGATACAGAAGCAGAAGACTCCACAGTGAAGGACGAGACATCTTTTTAAATGAAAAATATTTGCATATTCATAGATTCTGCATTTTAAATTGAGGACTTGATGTCATTGGAAGGATTTTAACATGGTAATTGTCCTCTTTTTTGTGGAAATACCATATCAGACACAGAGTTTTTTTTTTTTTTTTTTTACATGTCTTAAAACATGTCTGGAGGGCATCTTTAACTATGGGTCAAATGACTGTGTGTAATGTTAAAGGAGCCGCTTGAAGTAATGAACCCTCAGAGAATTCTCCACCGTCTCTAAAGTCTCCCTCATCTCTACATTTTAGTGTCTTTCATCTCCTTTTTTTTCTTTTTCTTTTTTTTGGTGTGTTTTACGAACAACAGCTTTATTGGTTTGGATCACTCTCACCGCCTTCATCAACCCCGCATCCAGCAGCGTCAAGCAGCTGTGATAAACCCACTGTAAGCTACCTGCTCGGCACCGAACAGCAAAGAGACACAGTTAGCAACTAGCTGGTGAACAAATGTGGAGTATTTAGCAGCTAAATAATCAGATAGTTCCTTCAGGAGCTGGTGGAGACCAAAACGGAGCAAAAAGGAGAGTGAATATTGGACTTGTAGCCTGAAACATGACCTCAAATGAATAATGGTGTTGCTATGTGTCCGCTGGATGTGCAAAAATCCTGCTGTTAACATGAATAAGCTGATAAATGTTCAATGTTATGTTTAAAATCTGTTCCACTGCCTCAAAGTGGCAAAAAAATGAAGCTCAACATATTATTATTCCACCTTCAACTTCAACCTGAGAAGTTGTCTGATCTGCAGAATAACCTGCAGAGTCATTATGCACTATTAATAAACTGAAAAACTACAAATTTAATCTTATTGATGAGTCCATACTGTATACTTTACTAATAGAAAATCCCTGCACGCATTTACACGCGTCTATAAAAGATTCTGAACATGCCTTTTATTCCTCAGGGGTAAGCAGGCTGCAAATAAACAAGCTAATCTATGCTCAGCTGCACCATTTATGTCTCCTTATACTTAAGCACATATGATTATTTATACATTTTGTATTTCCTGCATTACAACCACTTGCGCTGACAGGAGGTGCTGCTGCTAGTGGGGTCAATTTGTTCTGGCTGAATGAATGAGAGGTTAGAGCTTGGAATGTCACGGGTGACTGCGCTCTCTACCAGACCTCTCAGTCACCAGACAGCAGCTATTAGTGCACTGCCTAGGCCCTGAAGGGATGTTCCAGCTCTCATCAGGCAGTAATGAGGAGAAGGAGTGGGAGGTATACAGGGTCATGTCTTTGCTGCTGGTCTGCTCACTATTAATAATATATACTCCGAGATCTGTCTAAGATTAAAGGCGGGCATATTTTTAGTCTGCCTTTGCATGGCATTCATGCACAGGTATATGAAGTCTCTCTCTGCAAGTCTGTTAAATACTGCAGGTTGTCAGATTTGTGGGTGGCGAATGTTTATGAGCAAGTTAACCAATGTAGCGTAGTTGGTATAAACAGGCACATTTAAATGGGAGAGATTAAATATAAATATACAGCTTAAAAGGTTTGATGCACGCAACTTTGGAGGATATGCAGATCTTAGGTGATAAATACAGCGAGTGCCAACCCTGTATATATGATATAAAGCATGTTTTTATGTTACAAATGTGCTTGCCAAAAGATGTTTTATAGCAGAGAAGGGATTTCTGGCAGAGCTTCACTTACGTCGGAGGTGCGGAGAGTCTGAAGAGGTCAGAACTCCGGCAACATTTGTAGTATAACGAGCTCGTTTTTTTGGCTTCTGGATCAGTGTTAAGTGTTTTTCACTACCAGTAAGCTCATTACCGGAGTCAGTAATGATCTTACCAGACAAAACTGCCCAAAGTTGCTTTAAACCCTGAATATTAAAACCAAAGCTAAAATAGATTATAACGTCACATTATAAAAGAGCTTTCCAGGAAGTGTGACTTACTGTATAAAACCATACGCTGGACTTTTTTTAGTCTTTTCAAGTATGTGTTTAAAGTTGGGGGGAAAGATTGTGGTTGTGGTTAAATATTTAAAGAGGAAACATGGTTCATCTCATGCTTCAAGTCAGCATTTTTCATCAAATTTATAACCAAAAGTGTGATCTTTCCCTAACCTTAGCCAAGTGCTTGGAGTGGTCTGCATATAATGATAAAAAATTGAATTACACTTTATCCAGGAGATGACATTATAGGGGAAACAAATCAAACATGTTGGCAGTGGACAGTTTTCAGATCAATTTAATATGAATGCTTCCTTGTTATGTTGATTAAAAAAAAGCATTACATTCCCCATAAAATGTATTTGATGGAATTATATGTAGATGATGCATCTAGAAATATCTCACATTTTGATAACAGCTCATCTTAAAGGGGACATAACATGATTTTTGTGATTTTCTGTTGTTTTTATCCTGTTATAATGTTGGATGTCTCAGTTAGACACGGTCAAAGTTCCACAACTTGAGGTGAATTTATGTAGAAATGCTTCCCTGAAAGTCAAAAGTCAGGGCTTCGACCTGCTCCGAATGCTTCGTTTGCAGTATTACCTCTACTTCCTTCTCGTGATGACATCAGACTGTCATGCACACAAACAGTCGTCCAATCCGTAGCCTTTGTTTTCACGTTGCCTGCGTACATATTTCTGATCCGATTCAGTTTCGAATATGTACAGATTTATTTGAGAAGTTTGTATTTGAGTAAACTACTGTTTTTTGTTTTTTTTTACGTAGCCTCCATAGTCGCCAGAAATCTGCCGAGGGGCAACTTCCTGTGAAGCTGGCCAATCAGAACAGAGTCAGTCATGCAAAGATGTGCAAGTAGAGCCTCAGAATATAAATATAGACCTAGAAATGTGCACATTATCTCCCCTTTAATAATAATTTCATGCCATCTATTGACTGAAACTTTCTGCCCATCTTTTTTTATTTACACATTGGTTTCAGGCAATATCATATTTTAGGTAAAATATTCACATTTCAACATGTTGACCTCCAGGATAAGCAACAACTACAACCGTATATTCAGCAGTGGCACGAAGACACACACACACACATGCACACACACATACACACAGCAAAAGTTTCCTCCTCCTTCTCCACAATTGCAAACAGACAAACCACATCCCAAAAAGTGGTGGAAATAATGAATTTTATATTGGCCGCTTTGGTTTAGCTCATACTGTATGTACCCTTTACAACACTGACTCCAAAACCAATGGACTTACATCACCATGGGCAACAGGGTCAGTCAATACAGATGAACAATTATGGCTACATAAAACACTTCTTAGACGTTATAAAATTGCGGCAGTTTGGATTATTGTTTAATTCAATTTTCAGTTGAGTTCAGTTTTATTTATATAGCGTCAAATCGTAATAGAAGTTATCTCAGGACACTTTTCACATAGAGCAGGTAAAGACAGCACTGTTTATGTCTACACCATACTTTTTACTCCAGTTAATGACTAAAGAAAAAAGGGTGTTTTTCACCAAAACTATTGCCAAATAGGCAGTGCTCTAACGCTCTGATCCCGTGGCCTCTCAGCGATGACTCATAGTTTTGAGTCATGGTTTGGCTGTGATCCGTGAGGCAGCCTCTCCGGGATCAGAGATGAGAAGGAGGAGGATGGAGGCCAGGCAAGGGTTGAGATGTGTGTGTGTGTGCTGGGTGTGCTGGGTGTGTCTGAGTAAGGATTCATGACCAGGATCTGTCTTATTTTAGTCAGACACCATTATGCAACACACTATGATGGCGCAGCGGGATAAACTCCTCACTACGCTCCGAAGCCAGATGTATAAATAATACTTCACGCGCAGAAAACCGGTGCTGATGAAAGAGACACATACTGCGACAATATGTGCAACTTCCACATATATGAGACAGGAAAACAGCATCAGACGGAGGATATGGGTGACATCAAAGCTGTAATAATTTTAGCACGTCTCAAAAAATTAAATTTCCATATAATAACGCCGTGACAGATGTGCACGTTAAACATCCGTTTTTATGAGCAGGAGTTTTTATTGAAGCTTGAGTAGGTTTCCAGGAATAGATTTCTATATTGTCGCCCCAACTTGTACATGTGGAAGAATAATGAACTCCAGAGATTTGACCTACTTGACCCACATGGTGAAATTTTGTTAAACGCCAAAACGGGCTGGACGATATGAACAAAATCTCATTTTCCAATACAGGTAATTTCATATCCTGATAACTCGTTATTCTATTGTAAGTGCAATAAAAGCTTTGCGAGTAAAAAGCCAAGAAGAAGAATTTATCAATGTAATCTATGCAACAAATGGACAGACTCCAAATGATAAAAAAAGAGTATGATTTGTGTCACAATGATATAATGATAGCACATAATATGACACAATAGACATTTATCTCTTGTCACACGATATATATCGTAATATCACACAGTTCTTAGACCAAATATATTTTAAAAATCAATGTTTTAGGCATTTCTATTGGAATAAATTGATTTTGCTGTGATTTTTCTTGGGTTTTTTTTTTTCAGTTTTAAATTTCGGCGTGACTAAGCCACATGTGACTAGCAATTTATGATGCAGAGTCATTGTTGTCATTAGTCTATAAAGAGTTGTGTGTGTGTATGTGTATGTGTGTGCATTAGGCAGTGAGAATGAACATACATGGTCACCATTAAATTTAAAAAAGGATAGCTCATGTTTATTTCAGTTTGGATCTTGTTTTTTAAGCTGTGGCCATTTATCAGTTATAACAGATTAACCAAGTTAAATTCTGAGTTTGTGAAAGTAAGCATGGTACGTCAAAGTTGAACCAGGAAGTCGGTCAGTAAACTGTGATGGACCTCATTTTACTGTTAAACTCTGATTTCTGACTTCTTTCCAGCAATATCGCCACGATCCCAGATTTCAGCAATTACCTTTCTATAGTACAATGTTTTTATTACCAAGTAAACAAAATAAAAATGAGACCAGGATCTCAGATTGCATTTGCACTTTGATGTTAATAAGTTAACTGTAATGTATCTCTGAACAGGCGTGGAGGTGGTGTGGAGGATAAGATCTCCACATCTAGATTTAATGCTTTTTTTTGCATTAATTAAAATCTGATAACCCAGCGGGCTCGTTAATGTGAGGTGTAAACAGGGTAGCGGTTTGTTATTAATCGATTGGAGTCACAGACTAATGAGAGTTATACTGTTCGTCTGTGTGATGTACACAGCTTTCTACCGAGAGAGAGAGAAGAGAGAGAGAGAGAGAGAGAGAGAGAGAGAGAGAGAGAGAGAGAGCAGAGATAAGGATGCCCGCAAGACAAGAAAAATGAGACGAGAAGCCGGATGCATGATGGCTTTAATTACTCTCAAGATATTAAATAGCTTAAAGCTGATATCAGTAAATATGTGATAATCACATGAATCCCACATGCAGCATAAATGTACATAAAACAATGGGCCGTTGGACTATATGAGCTGTTGTCTCGGGGCCTTCCATATGTTGTCGCTCCTCCGTCCTCCATCTGTGACAAAGAAATAAAACATCATGGAGGATGTTCCAGTCCCTTAACTGTGTGGCAGGTGTGTCACTCTTATTGAAAAGTGTTCCTAGGTGGATAATGAGGTAGATAAAACACTTGTTTATGGCTTTTGTTACTTTGATTGTACAGCACTTTGGTCAGCTGTTGTTTTTAAATGTGCTTTATGAATAAAAATGTGTTGAGTTATGCACTCCAGTACCAATTATCACCTTTCTGACGATGTCAACAAAAACTGAAAATGTATAAGCTTTGGAGAAGTATCATTTATGGCAGCCCAGACAATAAAATTGCTGCGGCCTAAATCTGACCCACACCAAACACTTTCAGCACCTTCATCTGGCATTTGGGCAGTCCGCTCATGTTTCTCAGATCAGGGCCACAAACGAACTGTATGCCACCCAAGAACAAACCAGATAAACCAGAACTGGCCCACATCTAGAATACACACACCTGAGAGCACTGCATCTTTACCAAAAAAAAAGGATTTGGGATATTTGGGCCATTTCAGGCTCACATCCCTTTTGTCTGGGCCAGAAGAAGGCCAGCAGTGCCGCATCATTGCCTGAAGTGGCCCACTTCCGTATGCTATCTTCGAGAGCTGTTGTATTGGATTGCATTAGATTGCACAGGTGTTCCTAATAAAGTGAGAGTGTACAGTTTAGGCTGTGATCTTTACACTTTCTGTAAATCAGCCTGTTGAAGCCCTGCACAGAAACACATTGATAAAACAAAGATGTCTCCAGATTTATCGTTGCCGAGTTACATTTAATCCATCCAGTTAGTAGTTGCCAACATTTGTGGCTGGACTAAAGTGGTGAATTGACCTATTGAACCAAGCTGGAGCTCCACAGCTAACAAACAGTGGTTTGGCTCTGGGCCGCACCAAACCACTACTAGAACAATTGAGAGGAAGGAGATGTAATCATCGATTGCCGTTGATTGTTTATACCTTAATGGTTGTCGTTCTCGTGTTCCCTCAAGCAACTCGTGTTGGAGCAAGTGGTATTGATTTAATGGTAAACACCATAAGCCTGCCCCCCTCCACAGCTCCCGGTTCAAGACCCAATAAAAAAAAAGCTCTAACAAGGTTGTTCACAAATAAGAATTCCCCTCGCCTGGACGAGAGACTTTTCTTTAGATGCGTCGGAATCGAAAACATTGGCGTTCTGTTTTGATAGTTTCGGTGCAGCTACTTTCAATTTTGAGCGTTAAACGTGATAACGAACGGATCGCTTCAGACCTCATTACGGTATCGAGCACAACTTGGGGAGTCCGTTCCGCCCTGCCGAAGGAGAGATGATGAATCGAAGCCCATGCAGCCTTCACTCAATAAGCTGAGCCAAATAGAGCATGTTAACAGAGTCTTTAGGGACTACAGATCATTGTTATTGATTAGGTCTCCGTCTGCTTAGAGTGTCCAATTAATTTAGTTCATTTAACTTAAAAATATGTATCGAAACTACTGCTGATATAATAATAGACCCCTTAATTTAGGAGATTAGATGAACCAGATGGTGTGTTTATGCAAAACATCTCCAGGCTCTTTCTTTAAGCAGGTTCTTTCAACCCAAGCTAATGTGACTGAAAATGAACTGGTTTGAAACCCAGAGAGACACACACACACACACACACATGTCGTTTACCACGAGGCTCCGAGGGACCTTATAACAAAACACATGATACGTGTTACACATGAAAAATCAGATTACAGTGTGGAGAGAGAGAAGGACGCTTTGTTGTCACATCGACCTGAAAGAGGGAAACATTTACACATTGAACGTATCGTAAGCTCAGCAGTTAGAGGCCATATTTCCAAAATGTCATTAATCCAAAGAGATCCGATGAGTCGCATTGTTTTTTTCCTGTGAATGTTCTGAATGAGGCGATGCGCTGCGGTCTAACCAGCAAAGATGATCAACTGGCTGTCAGGGATGATTACTGGCTATCATCAATATTATCATAATTCATATTACAGCTGTATGAAAATTATATTCCTTTATTTTAGAAGGTTTGTTCCAGCCAAAAAACAAAACAGACAGACAGATATATAGAGACCACATGTTCTTTTCTGTCTTGCAAAAACTACTGAAAGCATTTATTCCTCTAGTGGAATATTGTCCAGAAGATACACGAGCTCAGTTTCAGACTAATGGAGTCTGAAATGGTGGATCAGCATCTTCCTCTGGTTAAAATGCCATCATGTGGAGCGTCCTGGCCGTCACAGCGGTGGTTTTGTCCCCAGAAGATTCCCTAGTGTTTCCCTCCACCGCTCCCCTGTCTGTCTGCCTCTCTCTCTCCCTTTGTATGTTTGTGTGTGTACTGGCGAGGTCTTCCCTTCCTCGTTTCTCTGGCTGTCGGCTCTGCTCATCGTGCATACCTGTCTGCAGTCAGCTCATCACCTCTCCCGGTCTCACCTGCCTCTAATCAGTATATCTACCCCCCGGGCTCCTCAACCGGGCCTCGCCAAACACAGTGGATCCCCTGCTCGTCTGTCTACCTGCAACAACCTCCGAGCTAACCCTGCATGCCCGTCGCTCTCCCCACGCTCCTCCGTTACCTTAACTCACCCCCTGCTGTCTCCAGATTCCCCGCCATCAGCCCCTCCAGATCCAGATCCTCCTCCACAATAATTTTCTTACCGCACCAACCTGTCTGAGTCCTGCCATTTGGGTCCCTCCTGTGTTTTTAACACCAGTCGCCACACGGCTACAACATCCCTGGTTTGATTCCAGTCACGGACCTGTGTTGCATATCATACCCATCTCTCTCTCTCCCTCTTTGTTTCCTGTCTGCCTCTTCACTATCCTCTGTCCAATAAAGGCAAAACTGCCAAAAAAAACATTGTTTTTCTGTTTCACTTTGACGTCTTGCTAAATTAGGCCCCCCAAAAAAACAAATCCATGACCCCAAACAATGAATTCCCACAACTTGTAATAACTCCTCTGTTATTTTTTAGATCAGCTTTAAGGGTCGCCCGCACACTCTCAAGATTCCCTCCAATATTTTGGGGTAAAACTCTTTTTTTCCATAATGAGATACGAAGCGGTTGTACTGCGGAGGCGCGTTTTTCACCCGTGAGGTTTAGTTTTCAGACAGGCAGCTAATGCAGAACGGATCATTATGTGAATGTAGGATACCGTGGTCAGGGAGTCAGCCGACGTGAGGCGATGGTAATGACTTCCCCTGAGAGGAACGAACACTCCTACAGGTAGACGCCGGGGTGGACCGCGGGGCTAATGAAATGCCGAACGGTAGCCGTAGCAGAAAAGTTAGAATACAGCTTTCAGTTGAGTGATGTGGCGGCAAGAGAGAGAGAGTGAGAGAGAGCGGAGAGTGAAGCTGCGGATATATACAGAGGCGTTTGCCATGTTTATGTAGCAGCGAATTAAGAGTAGATTGCCTGAACAAGTTCGCAGGTTTCGCTTCATTTAGTTAATATTCAAACAAATTAACGACTTGTAAACTTTTCAGACTCGCTGCTCATTTGTTCCATGATACACTTGGAATGAAATAAGTCACTCTGCACTGGCTACACAGGACTGAAGTAAATTATTTGTATTGGAGTCGGGGGGAGGAGGGGGGGCTAAGACTATAAATTAAACAAAAAACAACCTGCTTCTGACAAAAATGTTGCAGAGTGAAAAAGACCCTGAAAAGAAAATGATGGTAATAAGAAATAAAAAAAAATCATCCGAGCAGAACTTGTGTTTTGTTTTTTTTTTTTGCACCAATCATCCCCCTTTTTCAAATCAATTTAATGTTTGCATAATTAATTAAGAGTTTTACCGGGAAAAGCAATAGATGGAAGAAATGAAAACAAATGAAGTTTTAATAAACAGAATAATGATGTTGATAGTATTTTGATTATTATTATTGCTTTATTTCCACGAAGAGCAACACGATTTTGTTGAAAAGTGTCTCCAGCATTTCAGTACATTTTGCTCTCACAATAAAAAAAAAATAACAGGAGATAAGAGAAAAACTGAGCTCCAACATGTGGATTAACTTTAATGTTCGACCCAAAGCGTCAGTCAAGGCTGAGCTGCTTGTAACAGCCAGAATGACATAAGGCCCACGTGTCAACATCACTGACGTTTCCCTTTGAAACAGCCTGAGCTTTCATCTCTTTGCTCTTGCTTCTCTACACTGTATGCTTCTCCCATGTACTTGCAGACAGCAGCTGATGCAAGAATTTATCATTTATAATTTTTTTTTTTGGATGTACAAGGACTTGTGTAGAAGTGCAAGTCAGATCAGACGAGGGTGTTGTTTAGGGGTTGTTGTACGGAGGGAGAGGACACGTCAGCTCTGAAATCAAACAGGCAGTTTTTTTTCTTGTTTTGTTTTTTTATCACTGCATCTGTGACCAATATGGCTGCAAATGTCTTCCAAGAAAATCACACTAAAATGGCAGACAAAGTGGTAAACACCATTTACAAGTTCCAAGACTTTCATGTTTACAAGTTGCAGTGTGTCATTTCGATACGTGACTCACAACTGCAAACAACGCAGGCGGATAAACATCATAAAAGGAGGCGAACCAGGTAGACACGTCCATATAACTTTCACTTCTCTGTCCTGATGTGTGCAAATATAGTGATTAACACGATATCCCAAAAAAATAAACAGCTGATGATTGAAACTGCTTTTGATTTGGTCCAGTTTGTGTCATACTCTGGCAGTCGGCTGGTGCTAGCTTACCATATGTTAGCCATAAAAAGCAGTAGAGCTGCAACAACCAGGCGGTTAATTGATTGACTGCAAACGATTAATTGTTCTGAGTCATTTAAAAAAAAAACACATCTTTTGGCAACAGTGACGACATTTTATAAACAAAGCAACTACATTGATGAATCAGGAAAATAATTAACAGATTAATCAATAAAGAAAATAATCATTTGTTGCAGCTCTACAGTCGAGAAACGCCAAAGATACAATACCATTAAAAAGGTTTGGACACACTTCCCCATTCACTGGAATGAGACAGCGTGTCCAAATGTTTGACAGGTAACATATGTACAAAAATAAAATAAATAACAATAAATATCAATATCAGTACCGGCCAGTGGGACTGATGACCAACTGAGGTTTGATATCTTGACGGCTGTATTCAGAGTTGAAGTTTTGACTTTCTGGTGCCACTTTGAATCCTGGGAAGGTTTTCAGGGAGGAATTAAAACAAATTGCAATATAAGAAACAACTTGTCCTTCCTGTGACTTCTTCAGAGTAAAAGTAATGTTGCAGTTTTTGTTTTCTTTCTTTTTTTTTTATTGCATCAACAACACAAAACAGAATAACTCACAGACAGAGACGAAGCAGGTTGCAGCATTAAGTAGGTGATTGTGATACGTAGATAGTTGCTATTGAAAGCAAAACCCGAATAGATAAACTTATGTTCTCAGGTAGGATATTAAAAATAAAAAGTTAAGAGTCAAATTAATACCACAAATCAACTCAATGAACATTTTGTCAATACTTTTTTTACAGGATGCAGCCCGTCCAACACACTTCAGAAGAATCATTATATTTTGTCATAAGGGGAATAAAAAAATACCTTTCATTCAAATTCACTCCATTAATGGCTTTTTATGTCAGTACTGAATGTCTCTCCAACATTTATCTGTTTATTTTTTAACTTTTCATTGCTGTGAGCACCACAAATGAAATCCTATGAGCCTTCGTAGTGTTATAGAGGAGGCAGAAATCTCACATACATATCTCACAACATACAAATAACATCAAAAAAGGTATATACATGGATAGCACTTCTTTCATTTCATAATTTCAAACAGCCTTTTTTTAATGTATCTTATATGGCTGCATGCACAGCACAGCCTCTCTTTGCACTCATCTGTAGCAACACTTCAGTCGTAGTCCTCGGGGCCCTGAGCTCACTCACTGCTGACTGATTTACACCTGTGATGCCAGCTGAATATATATAATTAGATAGCAGAACAGAAAACCAGCAGCTGTCTGATTCAATTACCCAACACTTAACCCTCTACAGCAGCTCAGTCTCTAAGCGGAAGGACAATCATCGCAGGTTAATTGGATGCAGGTAAATCTCGTTGGCCCGACGGGCTTCTGCTGATTGACTCTTGACTGACACCTGATCCTGCTTCCACCTGTAGGATAAACATCCTGCTGTATGTCAAATAGTGCACATCCTCAAATGAACCGTGTTTCACCGGCATCTTAGCGCTGCGGTATGTAAAGTTAGTAGAGTTGACCTTGTTTTTGCTGTCATGTGCGGCGCCGTGGCGCGACGCCAATTTCATACCTGCGCACGCCAAAGACTCCTGCTGCACTGTGAAGGACAAAGAGTTCAGGAGCCATCCTATAACACCAGATATAGACGCTATAGTGGAGAATATTTCTTTGTTTTAATCTCTTTCCGCCTCTTGCATTGGATTCTGCTGTTGTCCCTCTGCCCGTAGTCAAAAGGAGATGACATTGCAAATTGATCTGGGACTAATTGGCTCAACAAAGCCAACTAGCCCGATGTAATCGCTCACCAGATAATGTAATCAAGCTAATTCATGGCTTGTTTCGGGGCTGCTAGCCTGAAGCAAATATAGAGAAGTCCTCTAGAGTCTAATGAACAAGGGCAGAAAAGCAATCCGCATGCTTGGAAAAGATAATGAAGTCATAGACATACGGAGGCTGACTAATCCCTGAGAGAGGGAATATACAGCGCTGTATGTTCTCATCTGCCTCTGCCACAAACACTGACTTCTTCTATATACAAACCTCCTCAGTGAACGGTGTAACGAACAGACAGAAGAGGGCTGTTGTCATTAGGGATCATGGAGCAGCAGAGTCAGGTATTAATGCAGATGGAGAATGAACACTTTAACACAACACAACCTATTAGATACAGTAGAGCAGAATTACAATTAGTTTTCATTGAATGGTGGCAGAATAGAGATTTAAATATGATAAGAATAAGGAGTGATCCATGATTTCCGATGAGCAATATGAAGGCATTTAAAAGCTTAAAAGGAGGAGTTCAACATTTAAAAACACGACCCTTTCATGTCTGTATGATAAACATGTAGCTGGAGCCACCAGTCGGTTAGCTTAGCTAAGCACAAAGACAGGAAACAGCTAGCCTGGTTCTGTCCAAAGACAACAAAATCCATCTACTAGCACCTCTAAACTTGGTAAGTGGATTTCTTTAAAGTTACAACCCAAACAACTAGTACAAACGACAAAATGCTTGTTTTTATTGTTGGTCTGTGCCCTCCTGAACAGGAAGTACAAGCATCGTCTGATCTGGCGCCATTATCAACAGGACGACATCGCCGTTTCAAAAAATGCAACTATTTTCTGACGTGGCAACGCAACTATATAGTTAAGGTTTGTGAGTTATAGTTAAGAAAGATGATTGTGGTTTGTTAAAATAACTACATACCGCACTGTAAACATGCTTTACATGTGTAATTTTGACCTGTATATCAGTGTTTGTGTATTTTTTTTCAGTCTCTAGTTCTCTCAGCAGCTTTTAAGAATCATATTTTATGGTGGGATTTGTGATTAAAGTGGACTGTATGTTCGGCTCCTACTTTATATTTCTTCCATCCATCCATCCATCCATCTTGATTAATCAATTCAAACAGTCGGGGGGTTCGATGTGATCCGAAAGTGATTTCTCTTCTCTCTCTCTGTCATATTAGAGGACCCTTTTGCGGTAGCACTCGAGCGACGTGTTGTGTGTTATTTTCCCTTATAGGGTGCAAATAGAAATGTGGGACTGATTATGGAGAATGTGATAGAGTGTGCAAAATCAGCGACATTCGAGATAGCTGGAAACGAGCAGCTGTCTGTCAGTAAATCTCTCTCTCGCTCTATTTCAGAACAGAAATGACGGTTCAGACCATCACACACACACACACACACACACACAAAGCTGTGTATAAAATCACAGGAAAAGGAAAGTGAAGTGTTTTCTAAGACTCCACTTATTTCAGGGAGAAGCAACTGCAAAACACCATCATCAAGGAACTAATATCCATCATCATCATCATCAGTCATTGAATACCTAATTCTGCAGATAACAGTGTTAAGAATAGACAGAGGACATTATGTTTTCATACATGAGGATGAGGAGGATTTCTTTCCTTCTTTAAGTGTATGTTCATCACATGTTGCTCTCCACCGTCTTGGTTTCAACCTTCTCCTGTCTGTTTGGACTCACAAGAGAAAAAAGATGGGATTGAGAATTATTAAATAATATATTGAGAGGAGAGGACTGGACTATTGTCTTGTCTGTTTCCTGTAGAGGGACTCTGACTCTCTGATCTGACCTGCTTGACCCTTTAAGCAGTGCACTTCCCCCTTTTTTAAAATGTCTTGTTGGTATCTTTCCCTGCTGTAATGCCATTTAGTTTCAAAGAAGTGAATGTTTACCTGCAAACACTTTTAAAAATAAGTATTTTATTTATGATTCTTGAGGGGACAAAACGTCACAAATCATTTTTGTCAAAAAATACAACTGAATCTAATTAAACTCCAAACGAGGGGAGATTAATGTCACCTGAGTCAGAGCGGTACTGACTCTGACGACCTTCCCTGATTGGCTGCAGACAGCAGGTGACGGGGTATAAAAGGTTTAAAAAAACAATAAACTGGTTGGTCTGTTTGTTTCCTCTCACCAGGAAAACGGAGGAGGGACAGTGTTCTGTGGATTTTGAAGCTTTTTCAAATATCTGCAGACGAAGAACCTGATAAGATGTTTTTTTTTTCTTCCTGTTGTGGGCGGTCTGAATACATTTTTTTTTTTTTATTCTGACAAATCAACACCTGTTTGCTAGTCCATCCTTCCCACTCACACTGCCAACCATCCTCAAGTACAACAGATGTAAACTGTCAATCCAGAAAACTCGTTTTCATTTTAAAAGAAATATTAAAAGTTAATGTCACAGAAGCTCCGGACATAAAACATCCAGCAGCCTGATGGTTTTCAGAGGCCAGACATTCATTGATGGGTTGTCATTAACATGTTGGTACCAATAAAACAATGTCTTGATATCTTTCTTTAAGAAATATAAACACGTACATGTAATAAAAAACATTTTTTCCATATAATTAAAGATGCTGTAATATTGTCTAAACACAAGCAGCCATACAAAGATTTTCTCTGAATGGAAAAAGTTGAAAACTTTGGAGGAAAAAAAAAAAATGTTTTTTAAATCACAAACTCTCATCATCACAGAACAAGTAGATCAGGATTCATGAATCTGCTCAGACTTTCAGTGTCAGCTGAGAGGAAGCATTTGAATGTTATCAGTACGGCGCTATGAGACACAGTTTGGGCTGTACAAAAAAATCCAAATCCAACCCCAAATGTGATGTGACACCAATTTTCAGAGAACACCTAATTATTAATTGATTGGAAAGATCTTAAACTATGTAAGGCGTACAATGGAAGAGATGAAACCAGTAGGTTGCTTCTTTTTTTTCTTCCCAGTGTCCCTAACAGCTCGTCTGTGGTAAGAAGATCGGCGAACAGAGGACAAAAACTTTGAACCTGACTATAAGGACACCTGAAGGAAACCTTATCAAAGCTACACAGTCAGATGTCCGCAGAAAAATGATGAAAAACATTACATCCTCTCACCCAGTTTGCTCTTAGATATTGGGGGGAGGGGAAAAAAAAAAAGAGCAGGGGGGAGGAAGGAAGGGAGGAAAAAAAAACAGACTGACGGTTCTTGTATTCTGTTGAGGGTGGGAGGATTAAAGACGGCGAGAAGACGCAAGAAGATGAGAAGCGAGGGAGGAAGAAGAGAATGAGAGAGAGACTATCTAAACGAGCCCTTGCAGTGGGGCAGATTACTTACGTCTGTGGTGTTCACACAGATTTCATGAAGTTAATATCAAAGCATCAGCTGGAGGAAAAGGCCAAGCACAGGAAGAGAGACATGAGGACAGACGCGGAAAAAGGGAATGTGAAATGCCATCTCCGTAATGGAGGAGGAGCACGCCAACGACTCATGCATGCGTGTGTGTGTGTTTCCATGTATAGGCTATATTCATGCACAGCTCGCCCATCCGCCCACTGCCTCTTTAACTTTAAAGGAAATTTTCTTGTGAAGCTCACTTGGTTAACTCTTCTGGGCTGATATTTTATACAGCAGCAAACTAAAACCTTGAGATGAATTCAGAAGCTCCTCTGATTGAGAACATCTTAAAAAATGCAAACCCCATCAAAGAGCTCCACTCTGAATCCATATGAAGATGCAGCTGGCTCTCACAGAAACTTTTTTTTTTACCCACCCCCCCCCCCCCCCCCCCCGTCTGAACAGCTACTTTGTTCTCTGGCCTTAAGCTTTTCCCATTCTTAGACACAAAAAAAAATGCTTTGCTTTAACCGTTTCCTTCAACATATTTCTTCTGAGAAATATGTTTATCCTCACCGTTTGCTTATTGTTCTCATTACTGCATGTAATAACTTACATTATGTAATCATGTCTCCTCTGGATCGGATCGCCGAGGTGAATCTTAAACCGGTTTTAATAGTGAAGCGGATTTAATTTCCTGTGGACGATAACCTGCCCTAAACTAATAGAGAGTTCATACTAAAAAAAATACAGGAGACATTACATTACAAGGTGCTCTATTATAAAGATACAGTTATCCCTTACAGGTTACGTCAGCGAGGAAAAAGCTTCAAGAGTCAAAATAGAAACTGGCTGTGTGTGTGTGTGTGTGTGTGTGTGTGTGTGTGTGTTATTATTATGGCTGAGTATCTGCGAACACAAACAATTCAGCTGCAAAGGTCAGAAACAAGAGAAAAAGCAATAATATAGTGTGTAATGTCGCAGCGGTGTGTATTCTGGAGCCGCTTCAGTGTCAATAAACGGAGCAGGGACTTTACTGAGTGTTTGCAGCTGAAATATGACAAACAAGCCAGCTTCTTAAATTCTCATTAGGCCTGTAATTATCTATCAATAATACAAATGCATGTCATTTATCAATTAGATCAACAGATTCAATGTAAACAACTCTGTTCAGTAGAAAAAAGTAGGACCGCAACTAACATTAATTTCCATTCCTGATTAATCAAAGTATTTTCTGAGTTAATAAAATAATCATTCGGTCTCTTAAAATGTCAGAAAAGACTCTTATGATGAAGGTGATGTCTTCTAAAGTGTTGATGAACCAACAGTATTCAATTTCCAATGATAAGCAACAAATCTCCACATTTGACGAGCTCTTTTTTGTTGTTGTTGTTTGAAAAATAAACAATTCATCAATTATTCAAATGGTTGCCAGTTAATTTCCTGTTCAGTTATTCAAAAATGTTTCAGCTTTTATTGTGAAATTTATCAGCATGAAATCAATAAAATAAAAATAAAGCAGCGTACGGCTTTTGCCTGCCACATATAAAGGATATGAGGCGTCTATATTCTTATTATCAGCAAACCTAACGTGCAGACTTTGTGCAACTTCAAGCCTTCCTGCTCCTTCTCTGCCTGGTTGTGTGTGTTTTTTTTTCTCCTCCTGTTCTTTCAGGAAGCAGAGTGGAGGTGGTCAGTGGGAGGAGGTTCACCTGGGTTCTGGTTTTGGAGAGCCCACGTACAGAAGCTCAGTCTGCTTCCTACACTCTCTCTCGGCTCCCACACGCTCTCCTGGTTTTGTTCTGTCTCATTTTTGTCGTTTCTTCCTGCATTTATTTTAAACTCACCCACGTACGGCACAGATTCCACCAAAGTTTTCGTAAATGGTTTCCTTTTTTTAATAAGCGGTTCGCCTTGTTGACCCTCCAACCAGTCTGTGCGCTCTCCCTCCTCCTTTTGTTTGAACCACGAGCCAGTTCATGACAGTAAATAATTGTAAATAAGCGCAAAGTGAAGAGGATGTGTGAAGCACTGCAAACAGATGTGCCGTACACGTATTACCCTCCAGAGACTGAGAACACGATCGCCGCTATTAGCCTTTTTGAAGCCGTTTCTAAGCAAACTAAACGTGACTGTAATCTTCCTGAACATGCCGCCCGGTGTGGCTGATTGACATGTTTTTAATATGATCAGTTCATTGTTGGTGCAGCTCTGCACAGAGAGATGTGTTGACAGTAAGGGGGGAAAAAATACAGAACACTGCCAGCGTTATCCTTTCAATGAGATTTTGTGTTTATACAGTACAGACTTGTGGAGCTGCTGCAACACTAATGTAATGGTCAGAGAGGTCCGACTGGGAAGCAGAAGTAGGAGCCTACTTTTTTTTTTTAATATAAAAACAGCAATTTGTCCTATAAAAAAAAGTAGCCTATGGGATGAAACCAGGCTAATTGGCTGCTTGGCTGGCAGGATAACCCAGCCTAGCTTGAATTGTACTTTCATAGAGGAACGCTCGCTGTGATGCAGTTTTCTGGCTCGAACCGTTGCTAAAAGCTGGATAATAAGTAGACTAAACAATCTGCAGGGAACAGAACAAAGTCAGAAGAAAGTCACATAGAAATATACAGAATTCCAAGTTGTACCAAAACATCACAGGTACTGTTTATTTACTGTATGATATTATAATAATATTATAATTATAAGGGACCAGAAAGGGAGGAAGAGTGCAGCAGGGAAAGCATGGAGTCTTTAACTCGACCAATAATGATTGCTTTGTTTATATTTTTGTTAGAAGATGAATTACAAGATAAGTGATGACTGTGTTTTTCTGCAGACAGTCTGGAGGCTGCAGCTCCACCTTTTTCTGTTTTAACATCAGATAGCTGGATATCAATAAGAGGAAGTGATAAGCTCAGTAGCCAGTTCCGATGGACTGGACAGTTCTCTATTCCTACGCCCATCATGACAACTTTTTTTCCATTTCTTTTACTTCTATGGATCAATATAGTCGAGTGTGAAGCAAAAGGTTTATATAAATGGACAATTCTGCTTTGCTTTTTTTCTCTCTACAGCTCACAATTGTGATGATAACAGTTATTGAGGAAAGCAACACAGTACAATTTTAGTAATACTCTCATTTCGAACTCTCTGTCGGCAAATGTGGAACATTTCAGAGGCGACCGGTTTTTGTTGAAGGCATGGATCTAGACTGAAGGTCAAGCAGCACATGGATTTTTAATGGACGACAGCGACATGCTTCTTTCACGCTGTACAGGACACCCACATGATTTATTCATTTTATTTTGTACAGTTTGTATCATGCTGTACATTCCTTCCTCCGACGCTTCAGACTGATGCATTCACTGACTCGGGCATATACACATCTGACAACACATTTACCTCATTCACGCACAATGTCTGCCTGCACCTGACTTGTATAAAAGCATGCATGTGCGCTCATTCACACTAAATCACACGGGGGTCAGACATTCAGAGCACACATGTACATACTGTATTCACACACACACTGCTCAGAGCATGCTTGGAGGTGTGTGTGTGTGTGTGTGTGTGTGTGTGTGTGTGGGCTCGGCTCTACTGAGCTGCCAGGCTCCATCTCTGTTAGTGTCAGCACTCCGGGTTAAAAGCCTTTTATGAAAGATGGCAACTACAGCAGCACATGAAAATATAACATAATAGGTTTGAGAGGACAGGATGACTGATATGTTGAGGAAAGTGAGAAGAAAATGAGAAAAAGCTGTATGTAGAGGAGGAGGGGGGGAAGTGCTGAGAGGGGATAGATGGAGTTTTCTAGTCCCATCTATCCATCTAGAGAGGCTGCTGTTTATTTTCAGCACTGATAAGCTTGTGATAATTATCTTTTGATTAAACAAGTACTCCAGTGATTCATTATCCCACTTCCATTAAATTAGGGACCTCATAAAAGACTAATTAGAAACGAATGGTTAAAAATTGAAACCGCAGAGGCTGACACATCCTGACTTTTTTTTTTTTTTTTAGTAAGCAAGCGTGGGTCAAGCTCCACAGATGGACGGATCCTACATTTCCCATAATGCAAATAACTAATTGACTCAGATTGACAAGGCTCTTGCAAAACCACAGAGGATATTATACAGTCTTTTTTTTTTTTTTTTTTTTTTTTTGCAGGCTCTGTAGCACTCCCCATGTAGACTGACCTTTTATGTGCACAATTAGTGGAGCTGCTCTTTAATCTATGTGAGAGGCCACCAGAGCCCAAAGATGGCATCTTGTAATTGCTTGTATTTGTTTTTTTGTGTGTGTGTGACAATTAACAGTCCAAAAAACCCAAAGAAACTATATTTACAATGATTTAAAAGCACAGAAAAGCAGCATATCATCAAATTTGGAAGCTGAAACCAAAGAGTAACTCTCTGTTTTGCTTGATAAATATCTTGATGATTAGTAGTTTTAATAAAATCGCTGTTGATTATATTACCTTGGTTGGTTAATCAGCACTACTATCTATCACTGCTATCACACATCATGTTATCACTGCTGACTTTATCTAGAGGACACAACTAGTATTTTTCTTCCCCTCTTACATCCAAACACACATCCTCTTTAATTCCAGACTTGTTTCTTGGCCTTATTTCCTCCTCCGATGCTGCTTCTTGGTGTTGAAACTGATTTTTTTTTTTTTTTTTTTTTTTTTTATTCAGCCAGAGTTCTAGTTCACAACTTGTATTACACCATTATTGCTGAATTAAACTGAAATGAATCACAGAAAGCGAATCCTAGGGATTAGTTTGCAAATGACATCGGTACAATGCGTGTCAGTTTATGTATCAGTCTCAGCTGGAACCAGAACATAATGCTCTATTTCAATTCTTTTCTGAAATGGATCCAGTGAAAGAGAGACCTTTTCTCGCCCTATAAAGCTAAAAAAAATAATGTAATACTGCGGTGAAGATAATAACACTTGGCGAAGCAGGAACTCCTTTGCAGGCCTATACTGTAATACAACAGTCCATTCAGTTCTTATCACTCCATTTCTTTTCAGACACCCATAAACGACAGCGAAACTAGCTCTGAATCAAACCTTAAGAGCTCGAAGCTCCGGCTTTTACAGTGCGCTGTGAGTCGACGTTTTTATTTTTCATTAAATATACAGTTTGCCATCTACACTGTAATCCCAGTGCCGTGTGAGTTATGCCAGCTGCCAACGGGGGATCCCAGTGTCATTAAAGCCGCAGGACACATGCATTGTCAAACCGCAGTCACCTGTCAGCTCAGTCACATTATGTAGCTCTAGATGTCGTATATGCTCCAGAGGGAAACCGCACATTACAGAAATGACTAAGGGGCGAAGATCAGAGGGAGGCGAAGCGTTAAAAAGAGGGCACGTGTTGAGACGTTCTACCCCGGTGCAGATGACTGAACATTATCCACTTCAGGCCAGCCTCACCATGACCTAAACTACAATAGGTTCGCTGTGGGAATCAACAGCAGAATGAAGATAGATAGTTTTAAGTCATTAGAGAAGCTGGGTATCAGTCCTATACTTTTTGATTCTGACAAAAAATGTCTTAAATGATAAAAAAAGCAGGTCTAATCAGATTCTTTGTCTTGTTTACTGATTCTGTAATCAGATTTATTCATTTCAGGCAAAGATATTGTACAACTGCTTCTGTTTAAAATGTGTAAAATGTTATTACAATATGCACAAATGGGTTATTTTTTTTAAGTAGATGGTAGTTAGCTACATTAGCATTTAAAAAAAATCATGACAGTCCCATAAACTGTGACGTGATTAGCTACACTACATGTGTTTTTAAAGGACTGTCGTGACTTTCGGCGGCTAGCTGTCCCTGGCTATCTTGTAGTGAACTTAACGGCTGCATCTATGAGAAGAACAAACTGAAAATGACTCTGCACAACAGTCTGTGCTCTCAGTTTATGTTTGACGAGGAGGTATCATCACTGGTTACGAGAGTTGAAGCGCTGTGAGTCGACTGAACAGTGTGCAGATTCCACTTAGCCTGTCCCTGCGTGCTAAGTAGCTAATGCTAGCTAGCAGTCTGCTGTCTAAAAAAAATATGTTTTAATCGTGCATTTTGTGGGCAAACATAAAGTGATTTTAAATTATGAATCAACCCCAAGCTTAAAAAATGAATAATAAAAAAATAAAGATGTTGTTTTTTGGGGCCATATCATCCAGCCCTACTTGTAATGCTCAAAGCGTTGAAAACCAAAACACATGTTTCATAACAGCACTAGTATCCAACACTTTCAAGCAGTACCCACTCCTGCTCCAGTTAGCCTTTCTTCAATTTCCATTGGCTTTATTTGGTTTTTAAGGACAGCTTTTCAATTTTGCATATATCCCCTCTCACTCTCCTCCAGAGATCTGCCTTTCTAAACAAATGGCTAATCTCTGAGGAAATGTGCAAATGGCACAAAGTGAGACGGAGCAGACTGTGTGATAGTGGTGCAGTGTGTGCGGCTGTTCATATGGAATTTTAATCGGCAGCGCGCACACACACACACACACACACATACACACACACACACACACACTTGGAACGAAATGTCTCTTTGCTAGCCCAGAAATGAATTCACTTTCCCACATCAGCCAGAGGAAAATGTTATCTCCAGCGAACCAAAACCAATTTGGAATAGTATAAATGATGTACCTGCCCAACTGACAGACACTAAAACCTCTGATCCCTTGTTATCCGCCTCATTTCTATTTTTTTTTTTTTTTTGACATCATGATAACCGATTGAATGGCAGCAAACACTCTGTCAGTCTCAAAGATCATCATTTCCATGCAAATAAGCAGCACAGGCTGGTAGACGGCACACTTAACGAGCACTGAGATATAATGCCCCACAGCCGATCAATAAACAACTTGTGGAAGTGACTCATCACCAGTGCGCTCACCCCTCCTCCTCCTCCATCTCCTCCTCCTCCTCGCCCCCTCAGGCAAAGTGCTGAGGCAAGGCTCTCCCCTCGTCCGCTTCAGGACGGACAAGAGGAGATGTGATGGCCTCACTCAGACACAAGTGGCCTGTTGGCAGTGAGTCCATCTCGTCTCATTGATCCGCTCCGCCTGGATAAGAAATATGACTGAGGGCTGATTCCCTAATGGGGCCGAAAATGCAAGCAGCAGGGCCGCAGCCTGTCCAGCGTGATGTATGCCAGGCAGATGGACAGGCCACTCATCTTCTCATTGTCAGCTAATCACCTCTCCGCCATGCCTCATGCCTTCGGTCAGGCCATGGCTAATAGCCGGCAGGCCATGTCTTCCACTCTCACACCCGGCTCCTCCATTCTGCTTCAGATCAATGTCATGCATGCATACATACATACATACATCCCCCTCTCACCCTCCCTCCCTCTACTGTCCCACTCCTTCCACCTTCCCACAGGGGACGTGGCGAGCGCTGCGGTTAAGGCTAACTGAAGCAGTTATGGTGATGTAATGCATGTATATTTATAATTGAACTTATGACTCCCCTTTTACAGCACCAGCATCTTTGTTCCACAGCGCCACCATTCGTTTCCAGGCGCACACTGCCCAAAACTATAGATAATCAGCGTCTGAACAAGCTTTTTAGAATTGATTGACTTTAATAGTCAAGGCAATATTCGGCAGTTGAAGTAATATATAAAAAGTAATCAAAGAGAAAAGCCCTGCTTAGTATGTCTACTGATCATATCTCGCCACAATATAGAAAAGGTGGCTGATAAGATCAGTCCAATCAATCATTTCAAAGAGTAATATCTTTTTTTTTTTTCCAGTACACAAATGCAACATCAGTTAATCTTGGGATCAGATCAGAGAAACTATATTAAAGTCAACTTATTAAAGTAAACCTAACTAATTGGAAAAAGACAACTACAAAAGAAAAAAGGCGTCTCTTCTCGTTGTATTTAGTTTGAATGTCTTTGCTTTGTAGTTCACTATGATGCATAACCATTATCAGGGCAGAGCTTCTTACCCCAGTATAGTTTTAGTACCAAACAAAATGTGTCCACAGCAGCAAATATCAAAAACTGTAAAGTACTGAAAGTTGGCACAGAATATCCGGTCAGATCAGTCATCTATTTGTATCTCTGATTTTTGATTAAAAATTCAATGTTAGGATGTATTTTAGTGCTCCTACGGTTGCCTGTGAATCATTTAACATTCACGTTAGTGGGTTTGGTTTCTTTTTCTGTTATTTTGTTTTATGAAAATAGTTGTTTTGTAGAAAAACAATTTTAAGTCAGGTACTGAAAAGAGTTTAGTGGTTTATTGGTGTCAAAAGTAGTACAATTACTGAATAACCAACATCAGCTTCTCAGTAGTTTTAGCTAAACCCACAAATAATTAACATTAGCGTTAGCTTGTTGTCCTTTGCTATTATTAATAGCTAAATTACTGTTTTTGTCTAAATAAATTGTGTCCTACAGTACAGGATGAACATGGAGATTTTTTTAGAGCTAAGCTGTGAGTCAACGGCAGCTAAATGTTTGAGCTTTCATTACTTCCCATTAAATAATCAACAACTCTGGCTAGCTAACCAGCTAACATTAGCTGAGTTTAAAACCTTTTCACTAACATTTTCTTGTTGTATATTGTGATTAAATGCAACATAGCGTTAATAAGTGTCATTCAGTTATACTTCTAGATAGATAGAGGGGCAGTATGATCATAAACATAGAGGCCATAGCAAATAATTACTGGTAACAACTTGGTTGGTGTGAACATGTGCTGTGAAACTTTACTTTTCTCCGTTTTTATTTGAATATTGAGGCAGTAAAGTTACCCAGTAATTTACACAAACAATATACGTAAAGAAACAGAATCTTGTGCAGCGTAAATGTTTTTTCAGCATTCCTATCCTGTTAATCATCTCATGAACCCTCAGATTTATTAACCCCCAGTTGGGAACTACTGGCGCATGCAACAACCAGGAAGTGGTTGCTTGTGCATAGGGGGGGGGGGGGGCTTCGGATGCAAATGTAAAAATGTGTGAGTAAGAAAATGCTTATGATGTAAATTAAATATAAACACAGATAGTATGAGAGAGCGCAGTATGAGAATCACATGACCCTCCAGAGGATACAGAGTCAGTCTCTCTGCATCCTCAGTGCTCATCTTAATTAAACATGACAGAGTGACCTTTCTGACCCCCCCTCCCCTTCTCTCTGTTGAGACCAGCTGAGTCCTCATATGTTGCTAATATCACATGTGCAGTTTGAGTCTAGACTTCATAAGAAAATTGCATGGTAAATTTGCACGGTAGGCTAACAACACCAGCTTCAAAACCAGTTGCAATGATTAAGTCAGCTGTTAATTTATCACTTACCGTGTCTGTGAGACTTATTGATCTCGCAGCTGGCTGGTCAGTACTCATCCTCAGTGACTGGGAAGGTGTCACCGACAAACACAAGGGGAAGAAATCTTTAACTCACTTCAGACACTCTGTCAATTGGAAATTCCATATCTTTACAGGAGAAGGTAAATAAGTAATCCATACATCCACAATAGAAACTGACGTGGATGTGCTCTGTGCTGAGTTTCTAGACAAGTTTGCAAAAACTGCTTCTCATACCCGCTTCTATAACAAACACTCACAAGCATCTGATGCTACTTTTTCTATAGATCCTCATACCTCAAACACAAAATAGGTGATTGCCAAGGTTTGATTAACTTCTTAAAGTCTTTAAACAGTAGAGTTAAGCATCAAAATTAATATTGAAAACATGTTTTTCTTGCTGTAATCATTCTTCCTGTTCATACAGACCATTAGAAGATCCCTTCATAATGCACTTCAAGGCAAATGACGGGAGCCAAACTCCACAAAATTATTTAAAAACTTTATCCGCGGCTAATATGAAGCTTCAGTTGTCCAGATTAGTCAAATCTGTAATTAAATAAGTCTTTTTAGTGCCAAAACTCCCTCTTTTTTGCTATTATCCCTCCACCAAAGCTCAACAGGGAAACAAAAAAGGAGGGAATTTTATACTAAACTTAAAAGCTAAACCTTAAATATTAACTTGAGACCGCTGAAGCTTCATATTAGCATCAGATAAACTTATAAATTCCATTTTGGCACAAAAGCAGAGCTGCGGATTTCACCTCCCATCACTCACATTGTCAGCACATTTGGAAGGGATCTTTTAATGGCCAGTATTAGCATTTGAGTGATTACAGAAGAGCAAAAACGTCTTGCAATGTTCATATGACTATGACTTGGGGAAAAATGATCCTTTAAGGTTTGGTTGTTATTGGTTATTGAACATATGTGAGTGAAATATTCAGTGTCAACCACCACAATATCTGATCTTGGAGCATAATATCCGCTAGTAGTAACTACAGCATTATTAGACACTGGCAGCACTTGACCACAATGAATTATTAACATTTTAGTGACCACAATCTTTCACTAACTTAGACAACAAAATGGTTTAAATCATGCGTCTTATTACCTCCAAATATATAAATGTAGCGCTTAATTCGTTCGAGGGGGGAATAAACAAGTAAGTTTCCCAATGAAACATAATTGGTAAGGTAATTAAGTAGTATATAAATGTCATTAGTGGGAGGCAGGGTTATTGATGGCCTTGTGACTGTCTAAACAAACCCTTCGTGTCCACACAGAGGAGTGGGAGGTAACGGTAAGTGAACACTGGCTGACGCAACAAGCAAAACAACAATAATGGGTTTAACAGCCACACAAGTTACAAAAGTTTGATGCCTGTGTTTCAGCGTGCTCTCTCCAGGACATGGAAGAAGGCTATTTTCATACATGGATGGGTGTGTGTGTGTGTGTATATGTATATATATATATATATATATATATATATATATATGGAGGTAATGGGGGAGAAGTACTCGTAGCAGCAGCAGCAGCAACCGCTGAGGCTGACCTTGCTGTTACTCACGAATCAGCCAAGCACTCAGCTCAAACCCAGGCAGGGGAAGAAGGAAAAAAAAATCACTGTGAATAATTTCTTAATGCTTTCACAGAGGAACAAAGAGGGAAGGTGAAAGAAAGGGGTCAGGGGAAGAGAAAGCAACAAGAAGAGGAAGATGAGGAGGACGGAGTGAAAAGCTGAAATGGATGACGGTGAGATAAAATTCCCAAACAGGTGTTTTTTTTAAATAAACTGACACCATATTAGGAATCTAAATGGTTATTTTCTCACTTGAAAAAGTATAAAAACTTCAGTCCGAGAGCAAAAATTACAGCAGCTTTTATTCTGGTTTAGAATCTATGCTATTGCTGCTGGTTATCATGAAATGCATTCTGGGATATTAGGCCGTCTTTCTTCAGTATACGTCAGCGTTAACAGCCCGCTGGTAATGGCCATACTTAATCGTTCATTTAGTAGGGAGTATGCAGGACATATTGATGGAGTATGAAGTAGGCAGTACAGTTAGTATGCGAATTTCTAAAACAGCCAATGAGGGAGGCGGAGAGGAAGCGGAGAGGAAGCGGAGCGTGATGATACAGAGTCAGAATAAAAAGCAGGAAAGGATGACAGGAGGCAGGTGGAGGAGGGATGGAGGGGGGGGAGCGCTGTGTCCAGTGTCCTAGGATCCTGCTGCAGTCTACATTATTCATCGCAGCACCAGATTCATCCAGGGTGACTTACATCGCTTATCATTTACATGCTATCACCTATGAATTATTAAAATAATGAGTTGTGTGTCTGATGATCCATAAAGTACGGGGGCGAGCCCCCAGTAGGGAAACGATGACTTAGAGGTCAAGCGCAAAAAAGCTGCTACTATTAGACCCTGAATAAACATACTGTAGCGGTGCACGGCAGTAAAAATGTTAGAGCTTGAGGAAAAAATGTTTCTTATTTATTCATTCATGTGATTTTTTTTTTTTTTTTTTTTTCCATAAAATGCAAAACGTGTCTCAAGGAGAACATGTTGAAGTGTTGAAGCATGTGGCACAAGAAGCAGTAAAACTTCCAGACGCCCGTGAGAGGAATATATAAGAATATAGCAACGAGTGAATAGCTAAGGGTAATGATTATTTTCATTATTGATTTTTCCACTGATTTTTTTTTTTTTTTTTTTAAATTAAGCAATAATTAAGTTTACAAAAGTTTTAAATATATTAGAAAAAATGCTTGTCAAAACTTCTTAGGAGTCCAAGGAGATGTCTTCAAATGTCTTGTTTTGTCCGAGCAACAGTCCAAAACCCAAAGATGTTCAGTCTACAATTATATAAAACAAAAAAAGCAATAAATTATCACCTTTTGAGAAACTGAAACTAGAGAACATTTTGGCACTTTTGCTTAAAACAAAATCACTGAAATAATTATTGGTTATCAAAATTATTGCAATGTGATTTTCTGTTTATCTAATCGATTAATCATACTGATACAATCATGTCGTTTTGCGTATCAATGCTAGCTTCTAGGGCTACAACTAACAACTGCTTCAATAATTATCGATTCATTTGTTGATTATTTTTTCTGATTAACTGATTAGTCATTTTCATCTATAAAATATCAGGAAATGGTGAAAAATGTCAATTATTGTTTCCCAAAATCCAACATGCTACTTCAAATGTTTGGTTTGGCTGAAACAGAGAATTTTAGTTTGTTTTTGTTTTTTTCTATTAAAAACGGACTCAAAGTGATTAATTTTCTGTTGATCAGCTAAGCGATTAATCAACTAATCTTTGCAGCAACTAATCTCTACTAGCTTTGATTTGATAGATGTGTGTCTCTACATTTCTGGTTAAATATCTTTTATTTCAAGTAACTGCCACACATGATATAAAAGATAAATAGTAACCATTATTAATTAAATCAAGTTGCCGTAGCTTGGGAGCTGCAGCCTTCAAAGGATGCAGCATAGATGTATTTATAAGAGCTCTTATGCAGCTCCTGAATGAGACACAGCTCATATTTGGACAAGAAGCTGAAGCTGACCCTAGTGTTAGCTTTTAGCTTGGTTAGCACCAGTTAGCACAGTTCATTTACAGTCTTTGGTTAACTGTGATAACACTAATGCTAATTTTTGTTTCATTCACGAAAAACAGGTTTAAAACCGTTAGAACAAAATCTACTTACCTTTAAAACTGAACAGCCGACTCCTTAGAAGGTCTTTTAGTTCAACCAAGCGCTGAACAAGACTTTTGAGGTGACTAAAATTTTGTAATTAACTTTCATGAGGTGAAAACATACTGTGAATTAGCAGCAGTTACGCCTATACTCTGTATTTGGGGTTACACCATGGTTGCGTTACGTTACGTTATCAACATTGTCGCTGTGGTAGCAACTTGTCAACCACAAAGTAGCCACACCCTAAAGCATGCTCGGATTTATCATCTATTCTTTAAATGAGGCCATTCAGACTATAAACTAGGGTCATATTCTCATAGACGACCATACACTCAGACTATTTCTTCATCCTTTCAGAGGGATGCAGGTTTTGAGGCACTTCCACTTTTCAGACTGCACTTGATCCAGAGCAAACCAGTGGGGTGGGGGCATGGGCAGTAAACACACCACCTTACCTATGCACCTTACTGAATGAGTGTGTTTAACATTCACCGCAGCTTGCAGTTAGTTTGCATAGTAAAACTGTATCTTTGAGTGTGCTGTTAATATACTGTTGCACCAACTGTAATATCTGCTACGTGAGTATTTTATTGTAAATAATTTGATTCTGTTCGCCAAACATTTTAAATTCTAACACTTGAAGGTTAAGTTGGCCCCAAATTGTGTGGAAATGAACTGAATGTGTTATCTTCAGTATTGTAAGATTAAAAAGCTCTAAAACTTCCTCCTCTTGACAAGGACCCGCTTCATTATTTATACTGAACATTATCTTTATTTCATGTTCCCTCTCTTACTGTCACAATATGAATGTATTATGGAATATTTTGTTAAGTCAAGCAATGCCCCAGATATTTGCTCTTTGCGTCTTCACAATTAAAAACAATTCATAACAAATTGGTTGATGCATGTTGGCACAATTATTGTATTATTTCCTGTTAGTGAAAACATACAAGAACGCTGATTTTGTTATATACTAACTGAAAGAACAGGGGAAAAAAAACGAGGAGGTAGTAGACCCACATACTGTATGCAATTATCTTGTAAGGAACTGGGACACAGCGTGTTTCACAGTAGACCTGTTTTTCGCTGCAGATGTGTTGAATTGTCGCTGCAGGAAAAGCACAGGTGTGACTAATAACATTAGCGTGCGTCCCTGTAATCCAGCAACGCACAATACCGAACGCCGTAGAGGTGGCTCGCCCTTTACGGACCGCAATCATTGTCAATGTCATCAATTATACCTGTGCTTTCCCTGCTATGACAGGTTAAGGTTTAATTAATTGGATTTTGCTCAATGCAACCAGACATGTTTTTATATAAAAGATCATGTTTACCACGCTGTTAAAGCACCTAAGCAGTGAAGGAAACGGTCTTGGTGTTTGCTTGACGTTGGCTCACGGACATTTGCAAACCCTCGGGTTATTATTTCCCCTGCAAGACAACATTTCCAAGGCTCCGTCAACAAAAGACCGTCCCTCAAGACAGACGCACAATGAGGAAGCTGCTCGCGGCGTCTTGATTGACCCTGAGTGTTTGGTTTTCCCAGTGAAGAGAAAGGCGACGACTCCTCGGAGGTTATGTTACTAAGAGGATTACAGATAACACGTTCTTCACGATCTTGCCAAATTATTTTTTTTTTAAAGCTCAGAAAAGTTTCTGAATGCAAAAAAAAAAACTGTCCAAAGTTCAAAGTAGAACCATCCGATCTAATTATTCTTCAGAACTAACATGCCCTCAGGCGGTAGCTATCAATGAGACTTTGTTATAACACAAGGGAAAGAAGCACTCTTCCTTATTATATATTGATAGAAAGCTTCAGTGATTCTATTTTAAAGTATTGTATAACTTCAATTATTGATTTTCAATATAATTACCCATCGGAAGGACTATCTTTATCAACGAGGCTTTGAACTTTTGTCACAGGGTAAAGCAATAAAGGGCATTAACTCGCCGTGCTGATAATAATTGCTCCAATTTACAGCACATTATTGTGAATAATTTCAGTTAAATGATTTACATTAAAGACCACAATCTCATCTGCACTTTAGAGACATATATATCTCGCCCTACATCAGCTCCCACACTGTGATTCAGTGCGGCGATGAGATATGGTGGAGCTCTGGTGGGCATAGCTGCAGCGAAACCTTTCAAAGCATAAAAAGATCCAGCGCAGTGGTGGTGATCAAAGGCACACACACAGACAGTTCTATATCATAAAAATGCTAATCATTAATTACAGTTAATCATAGTGTACTGAGTCAGTGACTGAGTTTAAATCATCTCTTTTATCTCCGCAGTCCCCTTTGAACTACAGATATCCATATTTATGCAGGTGCAGACGCCTGTTGACATGGTTGAATACCAATAGCAGGAGAGAAGTTCTCTGATCGTATCTGGAAACTTATGAAATCAATAGGATCAATAATAGATTAGTTCTATGATAAGGTATGCATAGGTATGCATAGGTAGTGGCAGGATTTGCTTTTTTTCCAGGTTGTTTTGATTCTGCAGGGAGAGGGGGAGGGGGGATGGGGATGGGAGGGGGGTCAACCTGGACCACTTACGGAGATTAAAAAGAAACTAAGGTCAGGTGGATACAAGCGTGTGAGTCAGAGAGACATGATGTAACACCCGTGTGTCAATATGTCGTACTGGCACCTCACCTGGAAAACACCTTCATGTCTGAGGAGAAGCTTTCAGTGTGAATGTGTTGGGGGGGGGGGGGTTGTGTGCAGGCTCAAAGTGGTCAGAGAATAATGTGATTGTGATAACGTAGATGGAATTACTGAATCCTTCAGGAGGTGCTCATGAGAAGAGTGATGCTCAAAGAGGAACACTCAAAGAGTTTCAACAGCACAAACACATTGCAGGCCTGCACCACTCCGGTCCAGTCTGTAGCAACAACACAACTGCCACTGTATGAGGTCTACAAAATACCAGAATCAACCTTTTTTTTTTTAAGAAACAGTTGTATGTGCCTTAATAGACTGAGCTTGTTTAGAGTTAAAGAGGTCATATGGAACATGGCCGACACATCTGACCCGACACTTTACATTTCACAGGAAAAAAAACACACTAAACCTCAGTTTTGTTCACTGGATGAGGTCGGTTTTGTCAGCATAATCGGATATTTCCCTCTCGCTGTAAACGGCATGAATACTAATAACATTTCTCCAGGTATGCATATGAAAATAAATCAAAGCCATGCATACATTAAGAAAGGATTAACAGTAAGTTATGTTACAGCTTGTGTTTCTGCTTACATAGTTGATTGCTTCATATTGGACAGATGTTTCCTAGCAACCGACTTACACATTACTAAAGTGTTAAGTAGGTAAAAAATAATGGTGCAACCTGATTTAATAAATCACTAGTTTGAAACTATAGTAGTTACTAAGTAGTGAGGAAGGACTTCACACACAAACATAGAAGTCATTTGATGAAAACTAAAGTTTGGTCTCCAACGTTTAAAGGGGAAAACAAGGAAGTATTTATTAGCTGAAGGCACTAATTTAAGTGTATTTGTTATAATGAAGAATAATAAAATCACAATTTTTATATTTTTAACTGTTGTCTATTAAACTATAGTCATTTTCTCATGTCCGTTCTGACCATTTCTTACATTCACATGAGGAAACACTTCATAAATGTTGTTTAAATCTCAAACTTTTTTTCTTTTTAGGAGCATAAATGTTTTAATCAAATTTAAAAATATATATATTTTGATTAAAATAGCATGATTTATGTGTGTCCATACGTTTCATTTTATACTCCGTCACACCGATGTATTTCTGCACCAAAATACTGTACTGTTCCTTTATGTGACATCACTAAGAGGAAATGACATCATTAAAGAGTTTGAAGAGGACAAGTTTTGATTTTATTTTTAAATTTTTTGGTACATTTTTCTTTAAAAACCTTCTCTGTCAAGCATAACATATCCACTTCATAACTCAGACAACATGGGGAAAACAATTATTTAATGATTTTCAAACTGTATTATTATAAAACATGATTTTTTTCATTTAGCTGCATTGGTAGTGTGGTGTTGGCGTTAACCACAGAGAAGAATTTCAGCCATATTACTTTGAATCTTTCTCCCCCAGTCACAGGCTTTAGTGTAAAATTAAATTTAAAAAAGTGCATTTGGTTATGATCAAAAATCTTAAAACTGGAAGGACCCAGCGATGGATTAACATATAGCTGTTTCACCGAATCTGCAACATGAGATCATTTTGCTTTTGCAATCATTTTAACACATTTAACTAAACAAAAGAAATACTTGCTGCAACCCACGCGCTGGGCATGCAGGAGGACTGCAGGACTCACAAATGTATCTGCTTTACGAGAGCGACGGTCATTTTGTGAATCGGGGCGGTGGCGCCATTTAAAATCTGAGTGTAAGCAGAGTTCACAAATCGCTTCTTATGAGGCGAGCTCCTCTGTTGTTACGCTTGTTGAGCTTTCTGTTCTGTTCTTGCAGATGTGCCACTCGAAACCCTTCATCATACATATCATCACAGAATAGAGTAGAGTAGACTTTACTGTTCAGCCGAGGCTAAACTCAAACATGTCCACAAGATAAAAACATCACATTAACAGAATAAAGATTGTTTGAAGTGTCTTAACATCAAGTAGACAGCAAGTTCAACTCCTTTTTTTAAAAAAAAAAAAAACGACATGTGAGTCAGGATGTAGCTGTCGACCTCTGAATCTTTAATCACAACTCAGAGTGAACGAAAAAAGGAAACGGCACTAATATTACAAACAATACATGCGTGTAGGTTTATGTGCTTCCTGTTCCTTTCTTAAGGATTGTATCAACAGATTGCAGTTATATCACAGTTCACTCTCATGTGTTGAGTCTTGATCACAAACCTGCTCACTTGGACTCATCTCAGACTGGAGTTAAGTGGTCTTGACTACCTCCCTGATTCTCACACACACAATCTCCCTCTTCTCTTCTCATCATCTTCCCCATCCTGTTTTTTTTTTCTTCTTCTTCTTCTTTCTCACTTTCTCTTTTACCCTCCCCTGCCCCCCCGCACACACACACACACACACACACAATGAGAAAATAAAAAAATCTACAGAAGCTCCCGCTAACACCACCCACACACCCGCAGACAAACATTGTTCGAAAACAATGGAGCCGACTGTCCTTGAAGAGGTAAAATAAAACAGGAAAATTGCACAAAGCCGGCGCAAAATGCTCAGTAAGCCCTTGGTAATTAATTAAGAATTGTTGAAATGTTCAGATTTAGTCATGGCTTAATACCCAGCAGTGCAGTGCTAAATTGCAGCGAACTGAAAGCTAATTAGGCCTGTCTCTTAAGCCATGATGTGTTTTATTTATGACTGCATTTTTCTGGAGCCCCTTCTTTTTTTTTCCTCTAGTTTATGCGGCACTACCATGGTGACCGACCGACGAGTTTTTACACGGCCGGGGTTTCAACTCTGAATGTCACAGAGCAATCATAAATCTTATGATTGGGTGGAATGAGTATGTTAATAATGTAAAACAAGAACAGTTTATGAATATTCATAGATCCTGTGATAGATCTGCATAAGGCTTTATGAGGCGGGCTTATGGCTCCGCCCTGGGCAGACAGCTCATTCTTAAAAGCGATTCATCATTTTGAAGATGTCACCGAGGACTGTCTCGTCTTTTTTAAAAGCACTAAAGTGGGTTTTTTTTCAGTCTTGAGCCAGACAGTTTTGGGGGTCTGTGAGACTCTGAATCTGACGCAGCTTTAAACATTTCTATTTGTTTGTTCTGCTTTATTAAAGGGGCACTCCCACTATTTAAGAACAGACAACAATTTCTGCTCTTGCTTCTATAATCGCTGCTTATTTTTCCAGGTAACCAAATATTATTTTGGGGCCACTGGAGACTTTTGAGGTGAATGCAGCCCTCCGGGGAGCATTAAACCTGAGCATCACGAGATAATATGGAATCTAATGAATGCTTTTTTTTTGTTTTGCTCACATTAGCTTGTGTAAGGGCAGGGTTTTTAGTTGTATGATAATCTTGATCCAATTATGGGCATATATAGTCCCTAAAGGCCCAGAGGCAGCCACACAAAGTGGGCTGTTACCCATATGGAAGGAAGGAGAAAGAAGCAGGATTACGGCACAACGTGTGCTGCTAAAATCATCTGTACTCTGCTGCTCTCCTCTCCCTCGTTGTCTGCTATCAATATTACCGCGAGCGTATGGACTTTTCTTGCCCGGGGTTTCACCTCGGCCCCGCCATCTGAAAGTTGGAGGGTTTTTTTTGGTGGCCTTGAAGCAGCCTGAAAGGAAATCTACGTTCATTACTCAGGATGAAAAGATAATGCGATAAAAGACAGTGTTACTTTTTAATAAAGATAAAAATACAACATTATTATTAAGGGATTTTTTTATTATTTTTTTAGAGCAATTTGCATAACATTTCATTTCGAATCATTTTGTTGGACTATAGAAGGCACAATGTGGTGGGTTGTTTTTTTTTTTTTTTTCTTATGTCCCCTCCACTTTCTGAAATCTAACTCAATAAAACTAATCACATTTCCCCAATTCCTTTTGCATGTAGAATAAAGGCTCAATATTGCAGAATAGATTGCGAGACAAATTTGTTTTTTGTGATTAGGAAAGAAGAAGAAGAAGAGGGACGCTTCCACACAAAGACAGCTTAAGCCAAAACACATTTAAATGCTAATTTTACTATTCAAATTTAAATGCAAAAAGAAAAGATGGAAACATATACAGATGTATACCATGTTCCAATGTACAAACACACAGTATAATCAACATGCTGTGTGTGTGTGCTGCTCCAGTTCTATTTTTAAGCATCTCATTAGTTAAAGACTTTATACAGCGCACGTTTATTTTACTGTGTTTGGCGGACGGAGCCATTAAAACAGTAGAGTGACCTTAAGAGAGTCTTCCAGCTCTCTCTGGAAGCCCCACAGTGCATTTCAGTGACAGCGACAGCGACAGCGGCATCAAGGGGACACTGTCTCCTGTCGTCAGTCCCTGCCCTTGGCTTTCTCACTTAGTTCAAAGACCCTGTGGGGTATCCAGGGCTCATAATTAATTGATCTGATTCGTCTTTGCTTCTATTTATAGTTAACCTCTTCCGTACAGTAACTGCTTCTATCTTCTCCACCTACATGAGAAAAAAAGAAAGCGAGCACTCATGATCAAGCACATCATTATCGGGGTGAACTGTGTCAGTGTCTCAGCAGGGCGACGGAGAAATGAATCTACGGTTTGTTGTTGTGTTTTATCTCGTTCCCTGGCGCTGTCACATCCGCAGAAGAAGGAGAAGAAGAAGAAGAAAAAAAAACAGAGCACCCACAGTGGGAGCCTCACAACATGGGGCATGCATATTTCAAAATGTTCAATCCGACTAGATGGCGTCGCCACGTGTTCTCTCGGTTGCTAAGGGCTCGATGAGGGAGCGCTGCCATCCATATTGAATGATGTTGCTGGTTGTGCAGAAGCAATGTGACTTTGTTTTGGTTGTTTGTTTGCTTTTCTCCAAGAAGACAGCAGAGATGCCCACACACTTTTTTATGAAGTTATGAGTCAAGATGAAAGAAAGACGGCAGTTATAATTTTAATCATAGCAGTGAGGGGGAGAGGGAGGAGAGGGGAGGAGGAGGTGGGGGGGAGGCCAGAGTATCATGATTATTTCATGACACTGGGACAAAAGAGTGAAATGATTATTAGATTCTCCTTTTACCAAACACAAACTGTACAGCAGTGGAGCTAATTTTAACGATTTTATATCCTGTTAGGTATTTAAAATCGGGCGCACATCATATTTTATAATCTCATCAAATGTGTTGATGAGCTTTTTGAGATATGATGTGTTGTTACAGTCGTGGTGGGAGCAGTTTTTTTTTTTTTAATGACGTCATATACCGTTTAGATAGTTTTATGTTGTGGTTCTGACCCTCCAAAGGTCACAAGACTTATGAGATTATTAACGTGGTAGGAAATGAGATCAGGGAGTCTTTTCTCAAATCTTTGGGGGTTTTTATATGTGGAATATTGGAGAGTTTACACTTCTGAGCTTTGGTAATTATTTAAACAAAAACAAGAGCTGAGAAGTTTTAGAAGGGCTCTAAGTAGATATTATTTCTTTTTTTTTTCTGTAAGGGGTCACAGGTCAAAAAGGTCAGTTTAATCTTTAACAAAGGTCTTCATTCCAGTTCACTAAGTTCACTTACTTGAACAAACCTGTGAAAAATGAAACGTATCCGTCAGGTGATAAAGGTGAGAGAGAGATAGAGGCGTCACAATCAGTCACTGAGGTATAAATTGCACAACACAACGTGCTCGGTTCGCTCTCTGCACTCGGAAAGAAGAAGAAAAGATTATTAAAGAGTCTCTGGATCATTATTGGATGAATTAACATGTCAGCCTCTCTGTGTGTGTGTTTAATCATGATTTGATTTATGGAGTGTAAACTACATGGTTCTGCATCACTAACACCAGAGACAGAGGCTACAAATTAAAGCGGATGGTGAGACACTGTATGGTACGCTACAATTATACATAAATAAATTAGATATAGACATCAGATGGGAGGATAACAGTGTAACGAGTAGCGAGTAGTTGTTTTTTTCTTCCTGTTGCTACATGACAGTTTTATATTTACAGTCATTTTTCTACAAACGCACTGCAGCTCCGACACTAATCCTGCATATTTCCCCTGCATAAAGTAGATACGTCTGAGCAAATATTAGCAATAAGTCTTCTTTTCCTTGGCAACGTGATTTTTTTTTTTATGACTAAACAGAACACATTGCTCATGTGCTGAAACATGTTTTCATAATGTTGTTTTGATCCTCTGGTGACCTTTTTTTTTTTTATGGGTCATGTGTTTTTACTGTGTGACAAATTTTATTTTAGATCTGTTTTTCCGTTTCTATAGATCTGGACATGTATGAACGGTGAGTGAATGTGCAGAAAAAGGAGGAAAAAAAAAACCTCTGGACAAAAAAGACAAAAAGACCAATAATCTCTCCCTTAAGGCATTCTCCTATTTATAGGAGTTGAATGTCGCTTCAGATTAAGGTCAACGACGGCCATTTGCTGCCCTCTGCTGGAAAGATGATTTGCCTTCCAGTAGTAGTTTTTGATAATATTATGATAGAAAGATGCAGTTTTATCAAGAATATTATGATATATAATATGAAGACTGGATTTTTTTAGTCTTTTAGGATGCAAATGTTGTCACTATATGCCTCAAATTTTAACCACATGGCACAGAATATAATGCAAATAATTGGACCTTGAATCCACATTCACATTTAGCCTCAGGCTTTTTCCTCAATATGACTGTGCTGTGCATCTCGAAGGCAAAGAAACCAGGCTTCAAATAAAATCTTATCGAATCTAATGAAATAAAGTTGCCTTGAAGAAGCCGTAAAACACTTCCTAACATCAAGAGAAAAAAAAAGTAGAAGGAGCTCAATAACTGCGGCGACGTCTCTCTCTGGGCTCTTCTTCTTTCATTATTCTAATCAGATCGAGACGCGCTGGTGCTGATGAGACAAGCAAATATTTGCCGTTCATTCAAAGAAGAAATCCCAGAGTCAATTTATTTCTGACTGCGTGTCTCTCCCGCATGAACACAACTTTGGGATGAAGTAGAAGATGTTATCCGAGTGCATCAAACTGCATTTCATGTGTCAGCATGACCTGATTTTTCAAAAACCTCAAGGGCTGTCATTCATTATAGACTAAAATAAAGAATAAAATCCTGTCGTTTGTTAGCTCTGACTCATAATGAACTTCATTTATTTACGTTTCGATTGATTCCCATCTCACAGGACCGAGAAACTCATTAAAAACTTGATGCGATCTTGCATCCTAAATGTTTTTTTATGTCAGTCTGGAGGTCAGGCAGTTTGACTTTTTACCTGAAAAGACCTTTTTTAATTGCGGTTTGTTCAATATAAAGCAACAATATACAGTAGTTACCTTAATATGGAGATGAAAAGAGGTACTACAAGACACTGATCTGAGGACCAGAGGAGATATGTTTACGTTAAGTGAAAGTCTTAATGCAAATTTAAGAGAAAGAACATATACACATCTGGAGACACTATTCTGATATTAAAGCATCAGTGTTAGTGTATTTCATCAGTGTGAAATACACAAGAATGACATTAAAAACTTTCTTCCCTCCCCAACATAACGAGGTATGTTGTTGAATTTGTTCCCAGCATCTCCATATCCATCAGTTAGCAGCCTGGTCTCATAATTATTTAAGGTGTTTGATCAAAATATTAAAAAAAAACCATGAAAAATCCTCCAACTCATGACTGTAAATGAAACTGTGAAAGTGACGTTACACCTTTGTGCTTCATCATAAACATCATATCAAAATAAAAGGACTATCTTCCACAAACATCTGGTTTTTTTTGTATCTTGGTGCCACATCTTTGTTTCACAGCTTTTAATCCAACATGCGACCCCCCCCCGTACTCCCCTGCCGCCCCCTTTTTATTCACTTTAATACCTCATCATCACTCTCACTCAATCAATGTTTAACAAGCCTCCAGTGTTGTGTAACAGAGCAAGCACATACGGGACCTGTATCGGCTTGCAGCGTTGAAATAAAGACCACAGATTAAATTTTTGATTTGGTACCAGGTGAAGTTTACAGAGTGAGAAGGGTTTTAAGGGCTGCGATGTTTTAAAGACGGTTATGTCATTTTTTATTAGTCTGCGGCGAAAACAAACTGCTGCTATTAAAACCTGCAATCAGCAGGTTGTGTGCGTACCTGTATCTGTATGAAGCAACAACAACAACAACAAAAAAAAAACCTGCTACTGGCAAAGAACATGTTGTGAAATAAGCGCACAGTAAAAGCTGCAACCTCCTTTTTTTTTTAAAAGCAGAATACATCCATTTGCTGGAAGAGAAAACAATGTTTCTGTGTCCTAAAAGCAGCCTGGAGGTTTAGATGAACATTAATCTGTCTGATCTTTTATATCTTTTAGTTTAGATTTAATGCTCAACCTTCTTGAAAGTTAATTAAAGCCAGAAAAAAGGCAGAAGGCTCCTACAGTCTCTATTTTTGATCACATTCATCCAGCTTCTGTGATTCAGGTGCAGGTGTAAACAACAACAACAACGACAAAGACAAGAAATTTGAGATGATACTTGAAAAATACTGTATTTTTTTTTGGGTCAAGCACTCTTACAGAAGATCACATTGATATTTCCTTCAAAAAAGCAGGTACACTGATCATCAAACAGACGCTGTGAGCACACTGTTTCACATTTATTATCAACATTCAGTTCGACCTTTCCGTTCAGCTGTCTTCTTCTTCTTTTTTTTTTTTTTTTTTTAAACAGCTGAAAACAAAAAACATGTAAAAACCATGGGTCAGTTTGTGCTATGAAATCTTATAGCTCGTCTTTGAATAAAGCCCTTTATGGTGATAATGAAGACAATATTTCAATGAAAGGAAATCTGCAGCAGTTATTTACAAATCCTTAATTGTTTTTTTCTTTCTTTCTCCTTTGGTCCATCCTTTTTGTTAGTTGCATCGATGCCGATTCAACACCTCCATCTGCTAAAAACAGTGTGTTTGGGGTTCAGCTATGATTTTTAATATGGAACAGCATGATTGGTTGAATTTAATCAGAACTAGCGTGCGGTCTAACCAGGATGGGAAAGCTGCTACCGTCACTACGACTACTATTACTGCTGCCGCCTCTGTCAGTACTATTAATATTAATGCTACTAAGGCTACTGCTGCCACTGTCACAGCTACACAGCTATCACTACTGCTGCACAGTGAACATGTGCAGCTAACACTGTTCAGGTTAACATCAGTAAACATATTTCAAAATAAAAAAAAAAAGAAAAGATGGAGAACTGTTTCCTGTTTATCTCTAGTTTGACTAAACTGTGTGATGGAATCATAAAATTTAGTGAAATGTAACTTTTTGTCTTTTATTTTTCAAGAATGATGAAGTGTTTAGTCTGACTTGTTGGGAGATCGTTAATGAACTGAACTGCTGTTTCCAAAGTTTCCAATTAAAAACGCTTCTTCTAATCAAACGTCCCAACTTGAAAGAAATTGAAACAAATGGCTTTTTAAAAACGGATTTCTCGCTCTCACAAATTTAGTCTCGCTGATTAAATCATTAACCAACTCGTTCGAGATGAGAACTCGAGGTGAAATGCTTCACGGACACTTCAGGTTTCCCCCCCCCACCGCCAAGTGCGATGAAACAAAGAGACCACACACACACACACGCACACACACACACATGCATTGAAACTAACAACATGTAAAACTTTTAAAAACATAAATATGCGCTAACAGTTTTAAATGAACAGTGACGTATTACCTTTTCTTTTTTTTTAGATGCAAAGCAGCTTTGTAACATAATTCAGAATCCCTTTAGCACATAAAGACAGAACATTTTCCTTAAAAAAAAAAAAAGGTTTCGTCAGGCTGAAGAAAGGAGAGCGGCTGATGCTCTTGAAAGATTTGGATGTGGATCACCTGTGTCTAAAATGTGAAGTCGACAGATGTCCCTGTTCGATTGTTTACTTTTGGGAAAAGGAATGACTCTTAAAAAGCTGTACTGATCGATATTTCCCCTCGGCTTTCCGGTTCACATAAATTCCACTCTGATCAATCTTGTTTCCAGCAGGTCGATGTTTTCAGCAAAAAAAAAAAAAAAAAGCAGAGACAGACTCATTGTACGCTACCTGTCCAGCACTAAACAGTGAACAGACAAAGCGAGCTACAAGCTGGTAAAGAAAGTCCAACATATCTCTCTCAGGAGCTGGCGGAGACCAAAAGTAAGAATAAAAAAGGTGGCCAGGTGATAATATGAGAGGTGTTTTGAATATTCTACACCCTTCATATATGTAAATGGTGAAAAAAAAATCCTGAAACACCTTTTCAGTGTTTCATTGACTGCAGAGCTCCTGCATCAGATTGCAGAGGCGTACCTAATAAACTGGTAACTCTGTGGATAATCTGCCTCCAGTTTACAAACCGAGACGCAGACATAACAAGCTCAGGCGACATCTCGTTATCGCTCAGCTCGGCCTAATTTGCCTCTGAGATAAGTTCCCTGCCTGTCCTTTAGGATGACATCTTTATTTCATTTCATTTCTACTCTTATCATACTTTATTTATTTAAATTCTGACTTTTAGCCTGTGTGAGTAAACGACTATCTATCTAACATAGCGGGAAGTTGAACTGATTAGTCGGAAGCGTGTGTCCTCATATGTATTGTAACTATGAATAAAATGAGGTGAGGATGTCTTCACTCATATTGCAGCACTGGAGCGCTCTTTTCTTTGCGCATACTTTCTTGCACACAGGCCAGCCAGACGCTCCTGCAGACAAGCGGGTTTGCTGTGACACAAACCAGAACAAGAGGCGTCCAAATATGGAAATGGTCAGATAAAAATAAGAGTAGCTTAACTTCCCAATCTTGGCCCTGAGCGGAGCAGCCGGGGCTAAATATAAAACCTTTTGTGGTTTCTCGTGTCTTGCCTCTGCAGCGGTCCGCAGGTCCTTTACCATTTCATTAAAGTATTGTTACGCTCCTCTAAACCCCCCCCCAAAAAAAAAAACCTTCAAGAAAAGAGGAAGCTTCACGTGGGAGTGAAGCTGAATAAATACAGCAGTATATCATTACATACAAAATAACTTTGATTACCACCTAAGTGTGCCAATGGGTGTAAAATGACACATGATATTTGTGCAATTACATCGTTCTCTCCCCCCTCTCCCCCCTCCTCCCTCCCGTCTGACACCTTTTCACTCATTTCTACAGAACTTCTTACAACACTCCTGTTTTTTTTTTTACAAATGCTTACAAACGCTCGGGAGATAGGCCACGAATAATCACAACAGTACACTTTTCCCTTTTTGTATAGTGTGTATTGTGTCTCTTGCCTGGGGGTTTGGTACCATGGCAGTATCCCCAGAAGGCTTCATTTAGAGAGTGTTGCTCAGCAGAGTCAGGAGCCAAAGATCGGATCCTCGCGGCTCTGCGGCCGAATCAGAGGCCTCGATACTCCGTGTGCTTTCAGCAGTCCGTGGGGACTAAGAGAAGGAGGTGTCCTCTTCCACCTTGTCAGTACTTATTAATCCCAAAGATCCTCACGCCGTGCAGCTGAGGCAGTTTGGGGATGAGTACGGTGAGCAAGGAAACAGTGTTGACCACAAAATGGGCCCGATCGTATTTGGTGTAAAAGCTGGTTAGGATATACCTGGAGAGACGGAGAGAGAGAGAGAGAGGAAAGATTAATGACTTAAAAGGAGCAGAAATTAGTAGCAAATTAACTCCACATCAACATATTAATCTTTTCCATTTCTCTGAAGTATTTGGCAGAGTGTCACGGTTAACAAGATTAAGGAACACAACGAGGTATTCAGTGAAGACATGGAGTAAAATTAAAGCTGACAAAGCCTCCCTTTAAGTAAGCAAAAAACCTTTCACTTTATTTTTTTTTTTTCCTCTTCTGGAATCATAGCAAGATGTTTCCTAACTCACAAACACACACACACACACACACACACAGTGCCAACGCTCCAATCTGCGATACTGTTTCGACATGTCGAATAACAGGATTGCAACATCTTTTCGGTGATTGATTTGTAGCTAAAAATATGCGCATTAGTCTACACATCTGCATTTTGACGTATATTTACAGAGGCAGGCGTTCAGAAAGCTGCATGTCAGCACCGGATACGGGGATGCTGCGGTGTTTCTGGTGAGACACCAGAGTCAATAAGGGAAGAAGAAAACTAACCACGATGATTCAATGTAGACAGCTGCACACATCAATAGAGAATTTTTGTGAGCTTAGAAATGAGGTATTGCACATTCTGTTCTCGGCCGAACAAGTGAGGACATGTTAAAAAAAAAAAAAAAGAAAAGAAATAAGGCTCTCCAAGGACTTTCATCTGGAGCCAACACATTGACCATCCCGCTGGCACTGGTTGTGAAACAAAATGACTAAGAGTCCTTTTTGAAAGTAGTGTGAAACAACACTAGGTCAAAACTTAGTGTATGGCTGGAACATGTATGCAAAGCTAGAGGGCTCTTTTTTTTTTTTTTTTTTTTTTTAAAAGATACGAAACGACAGATACAGGAAGTGACAGCTCAGACGACTGATGGGAGTTACACTATCAGTCAGCGACAGACTTTCAGGGTTGGCACGTTGCAGTCCAGCACCAAAAAAAAAAAGTGTACACCTGCAAAAAACTGCTATCAGTACAATGTTCAGGCTGAGCTGGCAAATCGACCCCAGGGAGCCAGAGTGCTTCCTGTAAACACAACTTCGAGGCTGGTTAATAAGGACGGAAAAAAGGGCATGAAAGCAGCGAGGGGTGCTACTGCGAGCGCTAAGCCCCTTAACAATTTGTGAGGTTGGCTAATAAGGGGAGCAGCGGGGATGCTAATCAATCAAGAGTCTTCGTGATTGCACGCTCACAAACAGGAAGGCACAGGAGGCGGACACGTTTTGGCAGATGCATCCACAAACAAGCACAAAGTGATTTCAATCATCTTTTTAATACGCAGCCTTACATGGCGCTCTGATTGTGTTGCTTGGATGGCACTGGGAGGAAAAAGCTCTCACCCACCTCCGCAGAGACCCATGTTCCCATCTCCAGCACCAGTGATTATGTCACATCCTCATTAAACACAATTGGTTCTGGTGGGTGGGAAGCCAGTGAGGGATCGTGTCTTTGTCGGAGCACTAGGGACTTATCCTAGTTGGCCCTTCTCCAAGTTTAACCATCCCCAGGACTAATGTACATGTTTTAAAAGTCTTTCTTAAAAACAATAAGTACACATCGGAGCATTGGAGACAGGTTTTGCTCACCGTGATGGAGGACAAAACCTTCAGTTCCTCGTTTAGAGAGAAAATGCATTTAAAGGTTTATATGAAGCTTATATGAGTGAGTTAGTCAAATAAAGTGGATCTCCCACAGTTAGTCCTTTTTTTAGTAAAAACAAACAACAAAAAAAAATCCCTCTTTGTGTCTCGACGGACAGTGTTTTCCTGTTCAGCTGCAGTGGAAGGATCATAACAAGAAGAGGAAATTTGCCACTAAAAGGATACAACTTTGAAAGACATTGAATTGATTTGACTAATTTGGACGGCTGAAGCCTCCATAATAGCTTCAAATAAACTTTTAAATACATTTTTTTTTTTTTTGTGGGCTGTGGATTTTCTCCCCCATCGTTTAATCTGCGTTATGAAGGGATCTTCTAATATGAACAGGAGGAAAGATTACAACAGGAAAAACATGTCACCTGACTGTTTTAAAACTGTGAATCTGCCCCTTGAAGGTACTATTTTTCACACTACGGAGACTCCGACTCCTGATCTATGTGTTGCTGAGACTCTACACGAGATTAAATCCATCCTTAACCATCAGCTGTTCCCTCCAACCTGTTGCACAACTGAGGGCAGAGTACTAGATCCGGAGAACCACTTACAGGACAATGGGCGTGATGGTTAGGAACTTGCGCGAAGCAGTAAACTGCACGCCGTAATCCATCTGCTCCCAGTGTGTCAGTAGGCGAGCTTTGCCCTGATCTGGAGTCTCAAAGGGCGTCCCTTTGACCGTGTGAAGTAGGAGGTACATGCACTGCAACACACAAGAAGAGAGAGACACGAACAGTTACAGACAGACGGCAGCACTGTTGCGACACTAGTACAGTACACTACAGTGACGAGCAGACTGATGAATGCATAATACAGTTAACCCAGCAGGAAGCGACTTATAGACCGCAGCACCTAGCAGGAAACCCGCAGACATCAAGCAGCATTGTCAGGGTCATGTCAGGACAGCTCTTTTTAAACCGTATGACAAAATGTAGTGGAGGCTTTCAGTATCAAATACACTTCTGTCACAAGTTCAAATCGTGGTTAATATTGTACTCTTCTTTTTTTTTTTTCTTCTTCTTCTTCTTCTGAAACCGAGGGCTAGACAGAGAGTCTTGTGTAATCAAAGTTTATGATGCAAGTCTGTGGAATACCTCAACACTGAAAATTAAAAGGCCGGTTGAAATATTACTGGCACCAATTAATTAACAAAGAACATGACTGGAAGCAGTGCAGTGAAGCAGCAAGTACAATTTTTTTTTTCCCCCCTCTAAAATATAAAGAATCTGCTTGATTTGAAGCATCTCTGCTTTCATTCACCACAGCAGCGAACCCTTCTATTAGGCCAGCCCTGCACTGTATTTGTCTTTCACTGAGCTGACTGTTTCAATAAATGTTAAAAAGGAAAATGTGGTAGCGCTGGTGCCTTTTGTACATTCTTCTCCACTGACCAGATTGTGGATGAGGTTGGTGAGGGTCCAGACCACGGGTACGCTGGCGAAGGGAATGCTGAGCAGGATGACGTGCAGGAGTCCGATGCCCAGGATGTAAGACAGCCACATCCCCCTGCTGTTCATCACTCGGGTGTTGGGGTTCACCTCGCTGTGCGCCGTGCCCACGTTCATGATGGCGGGTAGTGCCGCTTGGAAGCACTGTACCTACTTTTGTAAAACACAAAAGAGAATTGAATGTTCTGATTCAGCTTATTCAGACTGCATCTGCAAAAGGTTATCTGGTAAGTCATAATCTAGGAGGCTTTTATGACTTATGTTAATGACTTGAACAGTGCACAGTGTACAATTTTAATCATATGACTTGCTTGTTTCGAACTTAAACAGAGAGATGGGAGGCAATTCTAGAGCTGCAATGATTAATCAGCTTGTAAAATGACAGAAAAATACTACATTTCTCTGGTTGCAGCTTCTTAAATGTGAATATTTTCTGTTTTTGTTTAGTCTTCTGTGACAGTAAACTGAATATCTTTGGGTTGTGGACTGTTGTTTGGAACAAAACAAGACATTTCAGGTTGCATCTTGGGCTTTGGGGAACATTTTAAAAGACCAAACGACTGATAGATTAATCAAGAAAAATTAGTATTATGAAAATAATCATTAGTTAATTCAATCAGTTAATCATTTACCAACTTTCAGTAGCAACATATTGTTTATTATTTATTAGCTATTATTAGCTACTGCATAACAATAGCTACTCTTCCTGGGGTCCATATGCATGTATTTGCAATATATTGCTGCATATGATCATATTATGTTCTAATTATAGTTACAGATGGGTGACACAAGTGTCTTTGTAAGATTGTTGGGCAACCATGTGCCAACAGAATAGCTTCAGTGCTCTTTGATGAGTCTCTGAACTCTACTGGAGGGATGAACATCATTCTTCATAAAGATATTCCCTCGTTTTGGTGTTTTGATGATGGTGGTGGAGAGAGCGGTCTAACACGTTAGTCCTAAATCCTCCATGGGTGTTCAACTGGGTTGAGATCTGGTGACTGTGAAGGTCATAGCATATGATTCACATCGTTTCCATCAAACCATTCAGTGACCTCTTGCGCCCTGTGGACGGAGGTATAGTCATCCTGGAAGAGAGCACTCCCATCAGGATAGAAATGTTTCATCACGGGATAAAGGTGATCACTCAGAACAACTTTGTATTGATTTGCAGTGACGCTTCCCTCTAAGGGGGACAAGTGGACCCAAACCATACCTTCTGAAGCATAACACAGCCTCCAGGTCCTTCACCCTCATTGTAGGAGATCTGTACTGTTTTTTCCTTTTCATTTGACACCCATCACTATCTCTCTATCTATCCATTCAAACAAATAATTGAATGAATGGATGATGATCTGATTGATTCACACATACAGTATGAGGAGTTTTGTGTGACATAACGGTGGATGCCAGTTAACAGCGCTGAACAATCAACTGCATCACTTCCAATATTTCATATCTGGTGAATATTTTTTCCCCCATATCATGCTGTATCAATGTCTTCTTACAATGATTAAACATATATTGGTATTAACCTTGTGTCCTAGTTTTAATCCTATAGTATCTACTGTTGTGGCACAATTGATGAATTTAACGGACACCTGCCAGCCAATCAGAAACCAGTATTTTCTGTAGCCAATGGTATAAATGGAAGTAACACGCCTACATTATGACACAAGTCAGAAAGTCTATATTTAAAAAAAAAAGAAAGAAAGAAAAAAAAGTGAAGAAAACCGACTGTCAACAGTAAACAACGTAGCAAGCGTTTGGTTTAATCCAGCATGCTGTTTTATAACTTGTCAAAGCGCCCCCACCCCCTCCTCCCCCCAGAAAATACATATATAACTGGTAACAGAATTATCCGTAACGTAGCTACGACCTCATATCTACAAGTGTGCTAACGTAGCACAGCTTACGAGTACACTAATATTAGGGTGAATTATAACTGAGTAAATAAATCATTACACTCACTGCAGAGAAAAATGGCTTCAACTCCAACCTGTCTTGGCACTGAGTCCGTTATCACAGTTTCTGTCTCATCGATGCCTTCAGTTGTGTAACTGATACAATCACCGGGAGACTGGAGAGGCTCCGGTGTATCGATCAGTCAACCGGTACCATCTTTCGGCGTCCGAAACGTGCTGCTAAACCCCGCAACGGTCGGTCCGCTCGCGCACCACAATCAATCCAGACACAAGCACTTTTCCTTCGTCTTCGTAGCCAACAGCTGCTGACAACACAGCACAGTTCATGATGTAACGTCATCGCTATTCGTTTTCACGGTACCGTTTTTTTTGTTTTTTTCTCGAGAGGGTGAGTTTTTTTACTCTTCGCACTTCGCTGTGATTGGTCGCTGGAGATCACGTGGTCCAAGCTAGCCAATCAGTGTGCAATGCGTTGGGGAAACGTGCACTACGCCCCCTTTACGTCACAGCGGAGGAAGGTTTTAGAGGAAACGGACTTGATTGTCACTGGGGACAGATTTGATAACGGAAATATAAAAACATTTTAAATCGTTAAATATAATTGTGACATTAAATAACCTATTAAAATAGTTTAAAAATATTTTTAAGCATGTTTTTTGTGTTTTTTTCTTCTTAATGTTTTTTTATTTTTATTTTTTTTTACGAAAAAAAAAGAGAACATGATCGCAAAATTATGCAATTTAAGCAACTGGATATTTAACTTGTGCATTCTTAAACGTAAAAGTATAAGAAAAAAGTATTTTAAAAAATTAGGAATAAAACCAAAAGCTACTACATTTATTTATAAAAGTTTTTTTTTTAATTAATTTGATAATTAATTAAATTAATATTGAGATAATGCAAGCTGTAAGATTGTATAGCTTTTGAAAAAATAATGGAAAACCTTTTACTTTTGGCAATACTGTATCATATTAGTATAGGTTTATTGATATATTTTTTATTTATTATTTTCTGTTCAATGATAATTTTATTTATATAGTGCCTTTATATGGTGCCAAATCACAACAAGTCATCTCAGGGCACTTTTCACATAGAGCAGGTCTAGACTGTACTCTTTAATTTAGACCCAACAATTCCCCCATGAGCAAGCACTTGGCGACAGCAGCAAGGAAAAACTCCCCTTTAACGGGAAGAAACCTCAAGCAGAACCCGACTCTTGGTGGGCGGCCATCTGCTTTGGTAGAGAGAGAAAAAGCATATGTAGTATTGTAAGAATGCAAAAATTATAACTGAAAATTGCACTTGTGCTCTGTTTTTTTGGATAAATGTTACAATCAGCATGCAAAAATACCCACAATGTTAACATGCTGATGTTTAGCAGGTATGTTTACTAGGTTCACCATCTTAATCTGGGCTGTTTGCATGCTAACCATTGCTAATTAGCTCTAAACACAAAGTACAGTTAATGGGAATGTTATCTGTTGGGCAGATTATTAAAAATTTGACCTGATGATGGTGCTAGAAGAAAGATCAAGGGATCACCAAAGGTTTGACGCTTCATCACGCGATGAATATCTGCACCAAACTTCACAGCAATCCATCCGATACTTGTCCAGACATTTCACAGAAAACCTAAAATCTAAGAGGTAAAATCAAGGGATCATCAAAGTCAGACATCATTCTCTGGGGACCGCAAATATTTGTACAAATTTCATGGGTATTCATCCAATAATTGTTGAGATATTTCTGTCTGGACCAGAGTCGTGCCTCAACTATTTGACAGAATGACAAACGACATTGGCTGCATGCTTAGCTAAAAATAAAGTGGCTCTTCCAGATATCTACAAAACAGAAAGACATTTGACATAAGGATACAATTTAAAATCACTGTATTTAGTGGTAGTCAGTATGCTTTTTTAATTAAACACGTTTTTCCAGCCACTTTCTCTGACGCCTATTTGGTTAGCACTTGATACTTCAGCACAAAAGGAGGCCCTTGACTCCTCATGTAGCCAAGGTGAGAGGAGACCTTGCTAGAGGCAAACAAAAAATGACTGACAGAGCTGATACTCTGGTCCCAAAATCAAAGATCAACAGTGTCATGTTCGAGATCCCAAGATAAGCTCTAATACTAATTTAGGCCCACAGTAGCCCTAGGCTAAAGGGGTCAACTGTGTTCTACTTGCATGCGATGTTACATGACACCCACTGTTTCTAAGGGTACCCCAGTGATGAATGGCATCAAACAGGTTTGGCTGGCTGACAAGTGGACTCTCTCATATGCTCGTAGCCTTGGGTGCTATACTGGTGTGTTAGCTCTGTAAACCTAGATCTGTGCTCAAATACGAATGGATGACAGTGCTGTGAGATCATCGCTGGCACTGGAACAATGGGCCGAATACATGACATTGAATAAAACACACCTCAGGAGGGATGCGCCGATGATGACGCCAACAGATGCAATGTCAGATCAAAAAGTCGTCATATGGGTATATTTGACATTGAGGGACAAGGTGTGGGTTTTAAAGGGAGACATGAATACACTTAAAGAGGCCAAATGAAGCCCTTGCTATACCTACTGTAACATAAAGCCATTATTTTAAAATTGTAGGATTATAATTCATCATCAATAAGCTGTTTATTAATTTATATCACTTCCTCTTGCTGTGTGGCCCCCCTCTTTAAAAAAAAAAAAAAAAAAGAAAAAGCTGGAGTGGATATCTGATATTTGCTGTATGACAACTTTGGCTACCACTGATGATGATAAAATCAAAGCTTCAAAGTCCTGCGGTCGTATCCATTTCTTCACACCCACGTATTTAATAGATGTTTAGATATGTTCCTCTGTAGACTACATCTCTCCACACTTTGGCTAATGCCCACAAGTCATCTGGCTACAGCTTTCAGACGTAATGTGATTCCGTTAATAGGACTCACACCAGTGATAAAAGCCTTTAATGAAGAGATGCATTTCATCTTCTGGCATCGGCGGCTGTCTTCAGCTATGAAACGGGTGTAAATTCTTTGTATGTCATCAGCATAGAAGGCGTTTACTATGACACGCATGACAATTCATAAACCTGTATCTTATTACCAACTACGATTTTAACGAGAATAATATTGTACCAAATATGCCTGTAAACTTAACGGGACCAGAGCTGAGATTTGAGCCCAGATCCTTTTGAGCGCTGCCCTAATTTTAGCATCATTGAACGATTTCAAAAACCTTTTTACTTTAAGATTATTATAATACAATTTTTTTTTCTTGTTGTAACTTTACTTTCACGTTCTCTGGTGCCATTTCCTTTCTGTCGAGTGTTCTCCAAAGAGCCAGCACAAGTCTTCTTTTAGTTGTAACTGATGGTTTACTAGTGATTGAAACTTACAGTAAATTATTATTATTTCAGCATTTAAAGGTTGTTAGAGACAAGACATACCCTTGACTCTTGAGCTAACGCAGCTTGCCCTAGTCACAAAATCTTATTTGGAAGCAAGTAGATGATGAAATGTTCCTGGCGAAGGGTTTTGGTGTTACATCTTTTGGTGTACCAAAGATTGCAGTGATGCAACTCTGCTAATTTGTCAGCGTATTAATTTCATCATATCCCTTAGCCAAACCCAACCAGGGAAAAGCTGTCTGCTTTTCAAATCAAAATTAGCATGTAGAGCCAATGATATTAACTACTTCATACATATATATATATATATATATATGTAGGAGTCTCTCCTGCTGTTAGAGCAAGAAGTGGTTTCTCTAATACAAATATTTTCTTGCATTTTCCTTTTTCACATGATTCTAAATCAAACATCTTTATCCATTTTGACTATTTGGCACACAAAATAAACAATCCTAAAGACTGTTCTCTGGACTCAGGTAACTTATGATGGGCATTTGTCACAAAGAAAAAAAAATATTGTAAGTTGCTGCTGTAGTTGTCACATTACAGGGTCATGGCTTGTACTTGACAGTTAAGAGCTTCTTATTGTGATAAGTAACCAGCAGATGTCACCATCAACACACTTTGGGCTGGTTGCTGCCATCCTGGAGTCTGTGCTGTGATGTAACTTTTAATACCAGCACAGTGGTGCAGTCAACATTAAAAGTGTAATTATTAGGCCCAGCTCGTTCTTTGCGTGTTTCTACATGTTGCCAACAAAGAAATACACAGAAGAATACAGTCCTGTGCGTCTTCTTCATGAGCAGATCACAACTGTGAAGTGTCAGGTCAGTGTTTATGGTGTGACACTGTGTCTTTTCATATAATGCCTCTGAAAACTGCTTTTTCATCATATGTAATGATAATTCAGCATGATTTACCCACCCAAATAAAAATGTGTATGCTTAATGAACGCTTATGTCCTTGTCTGTGTACACTCCATTACAAGAAAAGCTAAAATTAATACACTATAACAACTAGAGATGTTGTTTGGCGGCTGTGGTATGCCGTGTTGCATGATGTTGCATTACACTTTCTAATATTTTGTCCTCCCCATTTATATTAATGAAGGGAACTTTCTGTAAATTGAAATAAATAAGACAATATTGGACTAAAGTCCACTTAACACTCACACTATACACCAAACTATAATCAGTATTAAGCATCATTTCACCAAGGAAGTACGCTGCCAATTTATTTAAACAAGCTTTTCGTACTTCCAGGACTTTCCGCACTTCCCTCCAACTGTTAGGCAACATGAATTTGCTCGGTGAACCCCATGAGTTCTGAATCTGCATGGCGTACAGATGAACTAACATGCTGTCTAGCCAAATGAGGATTTGTTCGAGTCCAACAAAGCCAATAAAAATGACAGCTTGACTAATTACTAAGTGTGGAAGCATTCTCCTGTTTTTCTTGCAAATGAGTGTAATGCATGTAATTACCAGCTGTAATTAAGGTGTCCAATGGAGAATGTTACCTGTAAAGACAGAAAAATACTGGGCTATTAATACGGATGTGTTCTAGAGGTCAATGGCGTGGGGCTTGCATGGCCTGTAGATGAGCTGGATGTGACAGGAATGACACTGCTGGAGCGGTTTTCTCCAATAGGGGAGGTGGACTTGTGACCCAGGCAGGCTTGGATGATAGCCTCGCTGGAAAAGGCTGACGCAGGGAGTCCATTATTGCCCCTGGAGGAAGCTGAGGATTAGAACACCAAAGAATTTCAATAAAAGAAGTGTCTGTTTGGGGGTCGGGAGGGGCAGAAGGATGGTGGTGGTGGTGGTGGGGTGGTGGGGGGGTTCCCCTCATTGTCCCAACAGTGATTGGGAGCAAGAGGAGGGGAGTGGGACGGCATTGTGTTTGCAGCTCCTCTGAAGAAGGTGGTTATTAGGGGGGATGGCTAAGGAGGGGTGAGGGATGGGGAGGCTGTTGACTCTTCATCTTGTGTGAACAAAGTCTCTGGCACATAGCCCTCTTCTGTCCCTCTGTCCTGGACCCCCTTGTTTACGAGTGCCATGAATTCTGTCCCTCTCGACGGGGACCCCCACCAACACCAACCTGCACTGCCGCACTTTGTGGGGCTTAAGTGCCCTTTAATTAGGCCGCCTCAGTGTCCGGCTGAAGACCGCTGAGGGTTTAGGCTCTTCCCTGTGGGACTTTGCTGAGCAGCTCACACACACACACACACACACACACACACCAATGAAGCTTCCCTAACACAGCCGAGGGATGAAGTGTTTGCTGCTCTAATGAAAAAGGTTTATTTGGGCGACGAGTTCTTGTCGTCTTTGTCCCCGGTCTTAAAAAGTCCTGACAAAGGCATTGATATTATCTTTAACACTCGCCCATTTCCAGGACACATTAGCGGGAGCTCTACGGCTGATGGGTGAGGCTCCAGTCTCCCAGCTACAAAGGCACATGCGCTACTAAAAGTCTCTTGACAAATCATGATAGTAAACACGATGTATTTCCTGTACAGACAGAACACTTTATTAACACTATCTAGTATTAATTAATCAGGCAATTACTACGGAGATGGAAGTAAAAGGAAAAACTGTTTTCGTGGTCACGAAATTCAATTGGAAGGTTTCCATCTCGCACATTATGTAGAAGAGCGTGAATTCATGCAAAAATATGTAAAGGAGCGTGAATTCACATAAATTCACTCATCCACATACACAGCCAAACACATGCACAGCTTTGTCATTGTGATGGAGCACATTTCATTATCATAACCGCAAAAGGCACAGGATCCAGAGTATAAAGGGGGAGGTGGGCAAGAGGCATTGGGAATTTGCTGAACTGCCCCAGCAAAATGAGTAATTTCTGGATGCCCCATTGTGTGAAGAGCTTACAGGGTGAGAGCTCTGAAAGGAAGAGGCAAAGGAAGGATATAAACATGGGAGCAAGTGGAATAAAGTGAAAGATGGTAGGAATGAGAGACAGAGAAGAATGATGAAAAGGAGTTTGTGAAGGGAGCAGGGCGGGATTGGGCGTGTTCAGAAACTTTTTCGCTACAGCCCAGTGTGTGTAGATACCCTCCTAATCCTGGTTTTATTGGCTGCCTGTGTCCAGCCATGCTGGTTGGATTGAGTAGGGAGGGTAGAGAGGTGGGGGGGCCGAACACATGTCCGTCTTTGTGGTAATACGCTGATTAGGCCTGAGAAAGAGCCGGACCTAGTTACGGCCTTTCTCAGGTCACCGTAGAAACCGGCCCGGTAGGGGACCTCTGTGTGTGCCTCCCCCTCCTGTGCACCTACTGATGCAGACACGCAGACCGAGGCCTTGCTTTGCAGAGAATTGTACAAAACACCACCATTCAAAACACCACCACAAGTGTTGTTGAGTCACAGTTCATTTCGAGATCAGGCTCCGATGTTCTTGAGCTTAATCGCTGTTGCCTTTCCAGACAGTTCGCATTGCACTTGTGGCCTCAACCTGGGAAACGTGGTTTCAATGTTGTTCAGATGTAGACCGCAGACTGATTCCTTTGCCTGCGCTCATAAATTAGACCACTGTCACATTCCCCCCATCCATCCCTGGCCCTGCAATCTGTCTATTGCTCCTACAGAGCAACTGTCATCCAAATCCCAGAGCTGAGCTAGGCACATTTTTATCGATGCCGTAACACACAACAATGTTCGTGATCGAAAACAGACCTGCCTCATTGTCAGCACTGCTGTGACATACCGCATCTTGACTTGAGGCTCTGAAAAATCATCTTTATTGGTATAATGTAGAAGACTCCCCACCGTGACTGCATGGAGAGCAGGTTTCGCACAAGTTTCACAAAGATATCTATCAATTATTGTCACATTTAGAGACTCAGGGGAACCGCACCCCACCCACCTCCTCTTGAACAGGGCGGTAGGTCGAGTGCTGCTCAGTCACTGCCTGTTTCCCTATCTTCTTTGTTATGGAGGAATAAAACACAGAAGGGGCGGGTGAAGGGGGGCACTTCACTACTGACCTCCAGACTGTGGTCACCGGGCTCTCTCCCTGCGGTGGGCACTCAGCCTCCCTCTCTGCAGAGTGCATGCTCCCAGCCCCTGCTGAGCGACCTTCGAGCCCCCTCAGTCCGCCGAGCTCACACATGCCCCAGAGGTTCTCAGCAGAAAGACCACAGCCCCCCCCCCCACCCCTCCCCTCCAGGCAACACACATCAGAGGGAAGGACATCTGAGATATTTTGTGGTATAAACGCTGATAATACATTTAAAAATCACTTAAGAGTAGCAGCATTTGTGATGTGTGCAGGGCAAACTTTGTATTATATTTCAGACACCTGTTATTTCAGCAACATCATGCACTCTATTTGATGATTAAACCACTTAACGGTAGAGGTACAGATCTGTAAATATCTTCAAAGTGAGCTACAATCTTTTTCATTCATTTTTTCTGCTGCATTATTAAATCAGGATGGAATAAATAAAACAACTCTTATAATGTATTATGACCTTTGTTACTTGGAAACAGGTCTTCCTAAGGCTGGCTTCCATATACTCAATCTGTTGTGAAATCTATCAGGTAATCCATCTTGTCTAATGACTTGTAGATGTATTTCTAATGTGTGTCTAGTGTCAACTCGCATTTTAAAATAACATGTTCAAAAAAAAAGGGCCTTCAAACCCAGTTCCCCCTACAATATGAGAAACGTCAAACAAATCTTTATTTAACCGAGTAAATTCTCCTTGAAATTCAACTAGAAAGAAACTACAAACTTAACACAGTCTTCTGTAATAACATGTTACGACTGACAGCATCGGTCACTAAAGGGCATCGTGCAAAAAAAAAAAAAAAAAAAACCCTAGCAGGAAACCAGTCAAAGAAATGGTAAAGAAATTTCACTTTTCATAAAACATTTTGTTCTGTGAAGTCAAGTATGAAATTCATACTGATGAACCCCTTCATTACTGGTTTCAAAATGTCTTTTGCAGTGGTCACATCTTTAGCGGTCATTCTTTCCATGACGACCCGACTGCTAACTAGATTGTTATCACTACGACTGACTTTGTTTGATCTCTGCCAGGTATCTTTGTTTTGTATTCGTCCCGATCAGTTTCCTTGTATGTGAAAATCGAAATGCATGGTTACTTCAGGCTAAGTCCATCACAAGTGTCCCACCCTCTTCCTTCACCACTCTCTCTATCTATCTCTTGCTCCTCTCCCTCCCTCCCTACCTCCCTCCTCCTCCCCCCCTCCCATCCCTACGGCTGCTCACCCCACAGCCCATCAGAATGACAATGGTATTGATGTAAAATGTGTTGCCTTTGGGCCGCTGAAGCATATAACCCCTGCATGCCTGGCCCAGCCACCACCACAGTTTATGGCTTTATTGTGTCCCCTTTTATGTCCTCCCCTGTTGGGGTGGGCGGACAACAATTTAGAAAATTCACTGTATATGTCCCCGTGAGTTGGAGGAATGGAGATTATGCGTGTGTTGACGTGCGTCTCTGTGCGTGTGTGTGTGTGTGTGTGCGCTGAATGCATGTATATCCGGATCAATTAGTCAGGGCACAACCCCTAAAAAAAAAAAAAAAATCAATGTGTCAACATGTACGTCCTGTGTGTGTGTGTGTGTGTGTGTGAACCCTCCTGAAGAGAAGCTGGCCTACATCTCCTCACCTACCTCTAGCCACTGTGGGGAATCTTTTTTTTTTTTTTTTTTTTTTTTTCTTCAATGATCACAGATGAAACAAGTTGAGTAACAACTCTACTCTACCTTTTTTCATGTGTCCCTCCCTATACCTCCCTCTCTCATTTCCCTCCCTCCCTCTTTTCACTCTTTCCTTTCTTTTCCACATTACCAGGGGGTGGCGTGTGATTGACAGATGGGAACGAATAATAATTTTTTTTTTCGTAACCTAAGGCCATCTTCTGTGATTGGCTTGCCAGCTGACATCTCCAAACCTCATTCTCCCCCCCCCCCCCCTCCACCCCCTCCACCCCCGCCTCTCCACCCCCCACACCCCCCCCCCCCTTTAATATTGGGCCTGTGGATGAGGCATCCTGAGGGAGAAAAAAGTAGAGAGAGAGAGAGAAAAAGATATCTACCTTAGGGAAGAACCTCAGAGAGAGGGAGGGAAGGAGAGGACGGGTAGGAGCGTGTGTGCATGTGTGTAAGAGACACTTATTCTCTTAACTACTAGGAGACAGACACACTTTCCTGGCCCGACTCAAAGAAGGGGGGAAAACAGGAGGAAGATTTTTTTTTTTCAATATCATTTTAATTTTCCCCTCATTCAACAATCAAGCTGCCCTAAAGCTTCTCTTCCTGGAAACTCTTTTTCATTGCCTACTGGAAGTTCTATGTATTGATCCATTTACCCTCTCACACACTACAAGGCTTACCTCATGGATTTGTATCTGATTGGATATTTGATGTGTGTGTGGTTGTCCAGCTCACGGGTGCTTGGAGGCTATCCCATCTGGTGGTGAGTACAATCCATAGTTTCAGCATCAGACCCTATAGCAGCATACAGAGAGAGAGTCTTTTTGGTCAAATGATCATTTCTGAGAGGGCAGAATGTGCACTTTCAGTTGACTGCGTGGAAAAATGTTCTCCGGCCCAGTCCAAAGAATCTTAACCTCAAATACTAGTGTAACGGAAAAGGCTCGCCGTTCTTTTCCCCTTCTACACTCAGGTCCATTTATCATATTGCAGTATGTTGTGATGCAAAGAGGATGAATTCTTAGTTTGGGAAACCATTAAGTGTTTAAATATGTGGACTTCTTTTTTTTTTTTTTTTTTTTTTTTGAATTCAAGAAAAAAATACGTGAGTGCTTTGCCATGTTGATGTGAAATTGTCAACAGCAATGTAAGGACTTGTGAAGCATTTCACCACAACAGTTTGAAGTCCAGTGAGATAGCTCATTATTACATAAATCGTAGATATCGCTCCAGGACAATGACAACACTGATGTTGCTCACGAAAACTCAACAAAAGCCACCAAAAATGATTTGTCCATCCTAACATAATCAATTTCTATCTTTTAAAATACAAGGATATAATTTTAAGAGAGCTTTAGGGAAGTATAGCAGACATGACTGATAAGCTCAGCGTCATTTTGTTTTGTTTGCTATTGTGCGTCACTGTTCTACATTCAGGCCGCCGGCCCCCAAACATGCGGTGAATTGAATTTGAATTGTTTTGGGTGTTTTGTTTTTTTTTTTTCTTTTGGTAGATGTATGACATGCACTAAAAACAAAATATTTGGCACTGACAAAGGTGTTCGAAATTTTAAAAATAATACAAAATTGCAGTCAGCCAAGAGGCATCAGTTGTAATTAAATCAATCCATTTTTTGGGGGGTGGGGGGGGACAGTTAAGCATATCATTTTGCTTTTCAATTGTACCACAATTCACCCCCTCCACTACGGATTTGTCAGGAGACAATATGTTTAGGTGCCGCAGGGTTTCATTCTTTGTTAAATTAGCCCAGATCGCTTTTGGCACCAGCAACTGAAATTTAGAGGTTTATCTCATTACAAATTCAGCTACATGCAGCTGACCTCATAGCTCCTGGTCTTCTTTTGTAACATAAAGCTTCTATTTTGGAGATATTTGCGTAGGCGTATGACAAAGCTCTTTTGGCTCACAACACAATACTTGTCAGAGCTACTACACTTTTAGTAGCCCAACTAGCATGTGGTCCCACCATAGCGCTGTCCAAACCGCAAGCATCTTCTGGTTTCATTTACAGAGCAGGCAGCTGCCAAGCACACAGGCCACAGGGCTGAAGTGTTAATGGCAAAGAGGACTTTACACCCACTCCTGGCTTCAGCAAGAACCATCAGACAACAGTGACAAAGAGCCTGGGATTCTCTCTCTGTGACCTGCAGCTGTTCTGTTCAAGGAGCTTACATGACACTGGTATAATGTTCGAAACCTTAACAATGCGCACCAGCTTTGATTTGGGTAACAAATTATGAAAGTGTGGGCCCGAGCTAGGAGTTACTGGGAGGGTGTGAAGATGAAAAGCCGAGCCGTAGCTCCAGGTGAATGGGCAGGTGCTGAGGAATGGGTGTCAAACAGTGCTGTCAGTGGCATCACCCCGCGGTGTCGAACATGTCCAAAAGGAGACAAAATGAGGTGGTGCGTCAAACAAGAGGGTGCCGAGTTTCAGCAAGGGCCCGGGCAGGCTCCTCTCAGCTTCTGTCTCAGGGGCGATGGCTTGGCCATAAATTCTCCAGCCAAGGTGGGATGGGGTTGGAGGGAAGAGGAGTTTTGACTGCTTTATGCCTGGCAGCCTTGCTGTTACAAGATGGGCTGTTGAAAACAAAACAGAGCATAAATAACTCCAGTGATATGCACATATGCATGGACGAATATGAGGTGTAGTCGCAAGAAAAAAGGCATAGCAAACTAATGAGGTGGGTTTGGAAAGGCGAAACAAGAGCAGTGAATTGCCTCCTTGAAATGCAAGAATGTTTGGGGGGAAAATGTAGTTTTGTACGAAAACGGGCAGAATCAAGGTTTGAGAGAATTCATGACAGTTTGAAGCAGCGTTGTGGCCGCACATAATCCACAGGTCCCACAGTGTCTCTGTCCAATAATCTGACAACACCGACCTTTCTGTGTGTTTTAAAAATGAGAAAATACCTGTTTTAAGACTTATTACTGTTTTATGGTTTCACCCTTTTCACGTGTGCATGATAATCAATGAATATCCGAATATAAGAACAAGAAGCTGTGAGCTATATGCTGTCTTTATAAAAAGGTTATAGGGAGTCATGGTTCGTATTTTATTAAGCCTGCACGGCTTAACTCATCTACTACATTTATAACATCTTAAGCCACTCTGTCAGCCAGCAGCGTGTTTATGTTCCTTGCCTAAACAGTGGTGGTTGTAAGTGAATGATGACAGTCACTTTCAGAGAGTAATTACCACAGCTGAATTTCCTTCAATACCAGCCATCGCGCATCAGCAGTGATTATCGGTTTAACGCTGTCATATCACACCGCACAGCCACGAGATGTTTAAATCCAATAACTGTTATTCTCTTAATCCTCTGTTATCATCACTGCTGTTAAATCTGCACGAGACAGCACTGACATTGTACACTTGATGTAAATTTTGCGGGTGCTCATTGTAATTTCAAGTAGGGGCCAGCTCATGTGGATGCGGCTTTTCCCCTTTTTAAAAATTTTCACCGCTTAATATTACTTAAGATTTACATTTTTTTACAAAGCTGAAATCGAACGGAGAACAATGGCGAGAGGGAGAGAGGAACCTGAGACAGAAAGACAGATGATGAGATGGAGCGAGTGGTAACTGCTGCAGCAGCAAACGGGTCCAAACAACTAATCGGTTTTGATAATGTCTTAAATGCTTCATGATGAGGCTCAGCGAAACTGAAATCATCTCCAGCTTTCGTTCCTTTAATGAACAAAACATGGAGTCCCGATATTTTAGAATGGCTTCGTATTTGTATCTGGCTCTGTATTATCTTTTTTTTCTAAGTGTTTTTGTGCTTGAGTTACACTATTTGATTTGTGATTTAGCTGTTTTTGTTTTTATTGTGCTGTGTCTCCTGTTGTAATGTTTCTTCCTTTTAACCTTTTATCCTTTTGTAAAGCACTTTGTAACTTAGGTTTGGAAAAGGTGCTATATAAATACATTTTTACTTACTTAATTACTTACATGGTACACCTTGACAGCTTTCCTTGACCTCCACTTGGGGGAAACTGGCAATGAATCTGACCAGAAACCACAAAGCTATAATAGGGTTTATATGCAGACATAGATTATAAGAGTTGAGCAAATCTGCATCGTCAGAACAAAAAATAAACCAATGATAAATTGCATTAGTTAACAGTGCAGAAATACACATTTAAAGGTGTCCCACATCCAGCTTTGGACATTTTCAAGCTTTCAGTGATACAGTTTTAACTTCATTTAACTAGCAAGTATAAGCCTAAATGCAGCTTCCTGAATAAAATTGCATTTGCTGTTAGAAGAGCCACTTGTGGAAGTTTTTGGGAAGCATTGAGGCCTCAGTAATATCAGCGCCGTACCTCACAAAGCTATCTAGGTTTACCAAACTGCCCCAGTCTATACACAGACCTTTCCAGTTCAACCTGAGCGGCTTAAATGGGGCTCTAGAGTCCATCTCTGGGTCTCAGGAATGTCATTATATGTCTGTGACACCCCCCCTCCCTACACCCACCTCCCCACCTCCAATCCTCAATCCAATCTTCAACCCCAAAACCCCTACCACTGGCAAAGGGATCACTTAAATGATTCTTACTGCGAGAAAATCCTCCGTCTGCCGCCCCTGTGTGAAAAGATCAAGGATGTTCGGGTATTATTCTCAACAGTGCAGTGGAAGGTAGAGAAAAGAGCAGGAAAGTCCTGAAGAATGTCATTCATAAGAAACGTTAGGGTTCCATTATGAATGGATGAGAGCTGCCATAGGGCCAGGGTCAAAGGCAATTTTGGGCTACCGCTTAAGAGAAATGTCTCCGCACAGAGCGTGACATCCACAGGGATACAGGACATATAACATTTGAAGACCATAATGGAACGAGAGCTGTATCAAAACACTTTAATTTGATTAAATGTTTTTAAATATGACAGACTGGCACTGATGTTTAAAGAATGTTGTCTATGACAGTCGCCAAAAAAGTGCACGCCTATAACTGGACTGTCTTCAAGCATGTGGGATGACATGATCCAGTCAAACCCGAGCTAGGTGAGAGGTTCAAAGGAGAGTGGTATTTCAAAGTAGTGAAGGCGAGTCCTAATCTTCCCCCACCATCAAAGGACATGGCGATGTGCTGTTGTAGGAAATGACAAAGTCCCCCAGCGCATAGCTATTAGCTGCACTAAAACACAGGCCAGGACAGTTCCTCAAAGGAAAAAAAAGGGCAACGGCCAGGGGCAAAAGGATCATTAGGGGACACGTGTGGAGGCACACATACACACAATATTTAAAGTCTTCATTACCTGGCTGATCTCACCCTGTATGGTTGTTACACAGGTTAATTATTAGAAAGACACGCTGGGGTCAGTGAGAAAGATGTGCTGATCACACCTGTACGCCCTCGATGCAGTCAGAGCCCTCAGGTCACTGACCAGGTTTAACCAAACAACCCAATAGATACTGTGTAGAGAGGAAGAGAGGAAAATCATTCAACATATCCAAATTACAAGGGATCCAGAGTGAACACTAACAATAATTATGTGTAGTTATGTGTTTGCAATTACAAAACGTAATCTCCAAACATGGAAAAAAAATGACGTGGTGGAATAATTTGCACACATTTACCTTCTTCAGGGCAGGGCTGGGTATGCTTTAAAGGTTTTTAATACTAGTGGCGATATGATAGCTGAGTTTCAGCACTGATATTATTATTAATACTTTAAATTGAGACCATGCTTTTCTACAAAACCTTTTTTTTTTTCAATTTAATGAGAGGCGAAACATATCAAAAGGTTAAATATTGTCCAAACACAACAACACGTGAACTTAACTTGAATAAAACAGTCTAAAATCTGCAACATTTTTATCTAAAGAATCTATCAAGAATTATCTGACACCAGCTTGCAGAAAATCCTTGACAGATCAGAGTGCACCAGAAAAGCATAGATGTATGACACCCTACTGAGGGATATAAGGGTAAAAAGGAGAGGTGAAAACATAGACGTCAGTTTGCTTCATAAAGATAAGAACCTGCAACAACAGATCAGAGTTGGGGTTAGGCTTTTTTAACCAGAGTGAGCTATTAGCGACTGGCAAGCTTTGTTAACCGGGTTCATCCTCACCATCCCTTTTTTCCCCCCCCAAACCATCTACGCATGTGAACGTCAACAACAATTAGCTTTTTAATTACTTTTAAAGACACTATGTGGTGTTTGAAATCTCCACAAAGAAATTCCAGACATACACTGGAAGATTCCAGACACTCCATTACAAGTTATGATTTGCATAGGATGCATTACTGCTGACAATTCAAGCAGCAGTGCCAACAAGCTGCCCCTAATGAGCAAAGAGGCAGGGAACAATGCGCTGTTTGAGTTGTGGTTCATTCACACACAGTCCTTCAAGACTCTCATTCAAACAAGCCCTGTCCTCTCAAGACAACAGCTCAGACTCTCTGTTGTGTCCACGCGAAGACACCGAGCTTTCCAGTCTGACGTGTGTGTTTTTTTTTTTTGTCTTTTGTCAGTGCCTCGTACTCTCCGGTGCACTACTGTTGCAGAGCTGCTGCCGCTCTCCTTCACTTCCTGACAGGCAGGTTCACAAGTTTACACCCTGTTCAGTTTCCCTCTTCACGTCTCTCCATATTTGTGACTGCAGGGGCTCCTTGTCCCAACTCCACACTCGCTGCATCAGTCTGGAGAGAGAGAAAGAGAGCGGGAACAGAGAGGAGGGGAGGCAAAAAAAAAAAAAAAAAAAAAGGAGGTAGAAAGAAAGAACAGGTTGGAACATTTTTCAGGGGTCCTGTCATTTTTTATCTGATCAGCCAGGAGCTGTTGGACCACAAATCAAAAGTGTGCCAAAGAAAAAGAGAAGACAACAAAACACAGACAGGAGCTTTGCATTCCAGCCTCCACCAGGAAAAGTCCCATCCTCGGGCAAAGCCGGCAACTTTCCTTGGCCCACTTACTCTCGTTCCGAGTGTCTTTATCTCTCGGCGGACTCCGTTGTGGGATTTATGAATAAGATTCTGATGGCAATGTTTTCAGTGCACGTCTCCGACTGCTCTGCTAGGGCCTCATTTATAGCAACATGATGTCCTCCAGGCAAATCTGACAAGTTGAGCTGCGGCGTCAACATATAGAGGTAAATGAGAGGTAGATAAGAGTTTAATGCAAACAATATTCTTGCAGTCTGTTACTGCAGAGGCCTCTTTCAGGAGCCTGGCTCTCACAGAAGAAGTGACAGAGCTCACTTGGGATTCAACGCTTCAGGCATAAACCCAGCATAAGCTAACATTATTAATTTCTCTTTAATGAAATAAGTTAACTTGTTCAGACACGGCTAAGAACAACTTGTACCCTTAGTCAATAATCACTATTGGCAAATATATTGGAATATGATGGCATCTTATCAGATCTGAAGCCAGTATCAAGCTGAATCCTTTCACCTTTAGCTTTAAATGATTACAAGTAACAGAAGTTATATTCAGATTGAAGAACTAACCCAAATGCTTTGTATATTGCTCTTTTTGATGAAAGATTCATTAGACTCAGGGCTGAACACATCTGAGCGTTTCACTAACTTGGAAAGCAATCCAAAACTGAAACAATCAAAATCCCACCCTAACTGTAGGCCTAGTCAAATAAGGAGTAGCTGAATACATCATCAGCCCTATTTCTTCTCTTCACCTGACAGCAGTGAGCTGGAGAGTGTCCCAGCTTGTGATCAAACGAAATGGAAAATTATATCATCATGTGTAAGCAGTTTTCAGCATGCCCTCCAACAAGGGTGCAAGCCAAGAACACAACCGACGTTGTCACAATGTTTGCACAGAATGGGCATCACGAACAAGGCGCCCGCCTCTTTGCCATCTTAAGGGAGCGTACAAGTAGCAACACAACCACGTAGTTGACTCTACCTTCCTCGTGCACGCACGAGAGTCTTTGAACAGTGCCTAAGGAATAACGCATGGAGAGATGGATTGTGACAAGCTCTCTAATCGCCCTCCTTATCCTTCTGCTTCACTCTACTTTGTCAGCCACTTGAACGTTCAATAGTTTTATGAACCACGAACTACGAAAAACTTCCCTGAATATAAAACATACTGCAATATGTCTCTTATCCAGTGCTCAAGGTAGATCATTTCAGCTGAGACAATGGCAGAAACTTATAAAATGTTAATGTACTTATACTAAAATGTGTTTTTAATATTTAGTCTAGCCTTGATTATATGAAGCAGATGGACAAAGTATTCTCAAGAATATCTCTCAAGAATAATCCAATATACTCTCAGTTTCAGCCAAAACTAAACATTAAAACCATCATGAATGTAGAATTCATCGCAGCACTGTTGTTTTTGATGGTATTAGAGCAGAAAAAAGCTTATAAAGTATGTATTTAAATGGATTTAAGAGCCTAACATTAGCTTAAATTAAGTAATTACAATTAGCTTGACTTTCACCGCCTACATATTTAAAATACTGCATGCTGCATCAATAACAACAATGAGAAAAGCAAATATACTGCAATAAAACAATTACAGGTACAACTTTGCCTTTGTATGATACTTTTCCTTTTGACATCCTAAGTTGTATACAAGTCTGAAATATTTCTACTTTTACTTAAGTAAAAGAGCTAAATACTTCTCCTAGCTCTGACTGAAAGTCTGAAACAAAATATTATGCAATATTTGTTACTTACATTTAGAAGTTGTCTCAAAAAAGTGGAGTTTATGTTAGCCGTGGACGTTAGCTAGCATGGATGGGCGCGAAACGCATATGCACGTGCGACATCATTGCATATAGTTACCATAGTTACAGAACTATAGGCTTACACAATGACCTGACTGCGCATGCGCAAAGGAGTTAGGACAGTTCTACACGGGACACCATGACGAAACAACACTAACATTGTTCGGGTAATAATCTGCCTTAAAGACGCTGAAAAAACAGACCCTGTTGAACTAAAGCAGCTCTGCTCTACATGAACGAGGCAGAACGATTAAAAGGTAAAGTAGACACTCTTTACAAAGCTCTCAGGTAATGCTAATTAGCGTATTCCACCTGAGTATAGCTACATTGGAAGCTAACGTTTAACGGTTAATATTTTTAAAAATCCAGCAGGTGTTTCAAGAACACTTATTACTGTTTTGAAGCCATTTGTAGATTCGTTTAGGATCCAATTAAAACATAAAATAAATAAAACAACAGAATAGAGTTAAATAAAGACATTAAAAACAATAAACTGACAGTTTTTACAGCCTTTTTATTCGTGCAGGATTTAATGGACTGTAAGTGCTGCTCATATTCTGAATGAAAAATGAGAAGAAATGCTTTTTGTTGGCAAACTTACACTCATAACATGAAACTGTGAGTGATATATTGTATATTTCCTTTCTTGTTTTGTGCAACACAAGAAAAAATATGAGCATTTATTGTATATTAAAATGTAAAAATCGTATCATTGACATGAAATTAACTCAATAATGACACATATCAGATGTTGGCCCATGTCTCTCACAGGATTAGTGAGGAGAAGAGTAAATGCTTAGTGTGATTTCAGTGTAATCACCAATGGCAAAGTGTCAAATGTGTAAAAACAACATGAGATGCAAACTCTGGCGTTATGCTACAGTGCCAGTCAAAAGTTTGGACACACTTTCTCATTCAGGGGGAAAAGGAAGGTGTGTCCAAACTTTTGACTGGTACTGTATATCTCAACTTTTACAGCTGTCAAATGATAAAGTTATTCTCTAAAGTAGCTCATATAAAAGCTCTTTTAACCATCATAGATTGCGAATGTAACTCAGCAGTACTTTTTTTTGTTGCATCTGTATTAGTGTGTGCGTGCGTGTGTGAAGATCTCAAGCTTTCGCATGTCATGATTGAGCAATTTGAGCTATTTTTTCAGTATCTAAAATTTACTACACTAAGATAAGGACTCGACATTTGAGTTTGCCCTGAAACACAATGCTGACTTATTTCCCTCCCCTCCTCTAAAGATAAGCAGTAACTCTGACAAGATATATTAGAGTCTGGTTTGATCACACACAGATCACTGAAGACTCTATGGAATAAAAAATTGATCTAGCTCTTGAATATAACCATCTTCTTGTCCATCAATGAAGCAAACAGGCTGAGGATTAGTTTACTTGCATGATGAGCCCTGGTCATGAACTTCAAACTGTTTCCGTAGGCCATCAGGCTTAAGGCAGCGAGGTCAGATGTCATGATCTTCTCAACAGGTTCAGAGGGTCACCTGGTACTTTTTCTACCTCTGGACATAAGAAGCTGTCACAGAAAGAAAGCTGATGTGTGCACAGACATGTGCTACACACCGACCCCTGTAATGCAGACCTCCCACAGTCCGCAGCTGCAACATATTTCTGATAGTACGAGATTCCTCAACTCACCGCAGGACTGGAGCTGCTCAGAAACCAAATAAAAACGAGAGAGAGAGAGACGCAGTTGAGAAATCCCTGCCACCTCACTTGAGGTCGTAGTAGTGGTTTTATTACACAGGGAGTGGTGGAGTCAAAAGTTTTTGTTGACAGTGTCGCAGTTTTGATTGCGTGAATTTCCACTCTTCGGCAATGTGTGTGGTGGAATCCCTTTGTTTCCTCTGCTTCATTTCTGTGGTTTCCAGCAGCCCATCATACTTTCACATCAGCCCAGTTTATATACTGAGAAAACCCCCAACCAAGCCGTAAACCCCCCCCAGGCCACGAGAGGCCCCATACAGACCTGCCTGGGCATGCACCTGCCAAACCCTGCAGTTCGCTGCTGCTCTGCTTCTCGTCTCGTCCCCTGCAGCAGATTCCCCCGGCATTCTGCCTTCTGCGGAGGTCTCTGCGTCTGTTGCTCCCTCACTCGGTTGAGACACGTCGTTCATGGCTTCTGAGAAGTGAGGCAAAGCAGGCAGGATCAGCATGGCACACATGTGGTCTTCATGCATGCGTCTGCGTGTGTGTCTGTTTGCACGATACGCCTCATAACCCCTCCGGGTTAAGACTCTCATTAGCACCTAGCCAAAAAGATATCCCTTTCATCTCATCTGTCCGTACGGATCAAGTGAGGCACAGCTTTTGCAAACAAAGACAAATAGGCTGGCAGATCCACAGCCTGTAGTCTAAACATGCTATGTCCACCACAAAGTCCCATGCGGTTAGCTAATTGATTCCATCAGAAATCCTAAATTCACTGGCTAAGTCTGAATGTCAGAGTGGCAGGCGAGCTGTTACGCTAGAACCCGTAACGTAGAAGAAGTTGGCAAAGCAATCTGAATGCACAGATATCTCATTTGGACAGGACACATTTTTTCTTTCAGTTTACTTGCTGGATGCTGGTTGTGACACTGGAGTTCAGATCCTGGCTCTGCATGAAGGCATCATCCACTCCGGTCCGTCCCATAGCTGCGAGATTAATGGGCAGTAACCGAGCTAGCAGACAGTGTAATTAAGGTCCTTAGTCACTCAGTCACCAGACGGACGGAGTGATGTCAGCAACACTTGAACAGCGTGATGCCGGTGGGATCGGGGACTGGCAGATGAGCTCATGTGGCTGCCTTCGCTTGGGTAAACTCGAGACAAGAACATGAATGGAGATTGATGAGTGCTATCGGGTTACTAACTCCGAACGGGAACATCAAATTGGGCAAAACAGCATTTTTTAAAAATTTGAATTATTAAGTTGCACATGACAGAGGAGAGGCTTGTTTTTAGTAGTGTTTGAAACTTTCTGGATCGGACACGGCGTCTCGCTGAAACATCAGAATTGTTTTGTTGTGTGTCAACAACACACGGGAGGGAGGGGGAGGGCTTGCCGTACATATATACTCCATGAGACCAGCTGTGACAACAAAACAACACAGCCTCCATACCTGTAACAATGCTCACCTGAGATCAAAAACAGTGCACGGGAGGAGAGGTGGGGGTGGCGGGGAGGGTTTTGGCGGCGGCCGTATGTAAGAAAGCAAAAGAGCACATGAGCTGTGAACTATCTACGGGGGGATTTTTTTTTTTTTTTCCCTTGTGACTTCAATGGTTTTGACTTTTGTGTTGGGGTGGGGCACTTCACTGCACTCATCTGTCAGAGTCAGCGGCTCCTATGATTGGGTTGCGCCCTGCGGGGGTCCTGAGGTCATCCTGAGTGGCGCTCTGATCTGATCAGCGTCAATTGTCCCCCCCCTTCTCCCACACCTCTCACGGCCCCTCCAGCGCCACGTTGTCCGCCCAGCCCAGACTCCCGAATGCTGCTGGAGATACTCTGGTGAAGCTCATATCTTCACCTCCCTACACCCTGTAAACACTCCCATCACACGTCTATTGTAAAGCATTCATCTTCTAAGAATGCAGACCCGTACATGTTTGTTTCCTCGGGTGATATACTGTATGCTCCGAAATAAATAAACATGAAATTGGAGTCAGATACCTACAGTAAAACGCCGAGCTTCTGCAGAGGGGGGAACCATACGGTTTTGTTTGAGCTTGTCACCGCAAAAAGCGTGTTAAAACACGGGCACGGCAAACATGTTTTTTTCTTTCTCTTTTATTTCAAGAAAAATAGAAAGCAATTAAAATTAATTACCTGAATGAAACTATAATGGTTTCTGGCATCACAAGCTGATCTTGGCTGTCTAGTTGTTGTGATTAATCCCTGCTTAGGCACATCTGCACGGGGCCTTCTGGTGAGGCAAACAGCTTCAGATATATGCTGCTTTTTTTTTTTTTTCATCCATCACTAGCGAAGCTCAGCTGCGATACGCTGTCATTCTTAAAAAACATCAGCTCCAGAGGAAAACCGCAAAATTTATGATGGAACGGCAGAGGCAGGTGTTTTCATATATTTGAAATTATATGAGGGGGCTTTTCCCAAACTAATCAGACAGGTTCTTGTGTGTGTGTGTGTGTGTGTGTGTGTGTGTGTGTGTGTGTGTGTGTGTGTTATCTGTTAGATCAGCAGATCTGTGTACGCTAACAAGTGGAAACACTTTGAAAAGTCAGTACTAATAGCTTGTATCCCTGCCCTGAAGTGGGCCTATTAGCCTCCCCCCTTCTTGGTGGAGGAAAAAAAAAAGGAGACAAAATAAACAGGAGCTCTTTGTATAAACTACATTAAGCAGATAAGTCAATAAAACACTCAAGTATGAATCACTGTACTGTCAGAGCAACGCTCACATTAAGACCTGAGATTAATGAATACCGAAGTGAAGCAGTCTCCTCTTGTAGAGCAGGTTGCCTTTCAGGGAGGCCTCGCTGGCAGGTCACCATCATTGCTATTGTGGGGTTGAGTTCAGGGAGGGCACAGGCTGAGGCAAGTGCTTCCAATTCCCACATCCTATAAAACTGTAAAAAAGCACCAGGGCTGGGCATCATTTGAATTTTTTCAATACCTGTGCAGATACGACGTCGCCTCAAGTACCCGTTAAAGATCTTTAACTACACCGAAATTGACATCATTTTAAATCAGGAAGTATCTGATCAAAGAATTAATTATATTTAATTACCAATCTGAGCAGGTATTCAATGTCAATTTATGGCACTTGACAGTTTATCTTCTCTTTATTGAAATAGTATTTTGGATCCCAGCCTGAGAAGAAAAAAAAAAAGAAGTTTTGTTTAATGTAATGTTAGCCGGTGATGTTTCTGGTCCAGCAGGTCTCGCTAAACGATGCTTTCCCTCTCTGTGTGTGTGTGTGTGTGTGTGTCCCTGCAGGTCCCTGGCCCTCGGGCAGCAGTACTCATCCCTGGGTTCTCAACCCATCCTGTGCGGCTCTATCCCCGGCCTGGTGCCCAAGCAGCTGCGATTCTGTCGCAACTACATTGAGATCATGCCCAGCGTCGCCGAAGGTGTCAAATTGGGGATCCAGGAGTGCCAGCACCAGTTTCGGGGCCGCCGATGGAACTGCACCACCATCAAGGACAACCTGGCCATCTTCGGCCCCGTACTAGATAAAGGTACTTTTTTTTTTTTTTTTTTTTTTTTTTTTTTTTTTTAACCCTGCTATGAATCTTTACTGCTTCATTTTGTAACGATATACATATGTATCTGAGGTTCAAGTTATGATCTAAATGATCTGAGCCAAACAACACCCAGCTGTAAAAAAAAAAAAAAAAAAAAAAAAAAGTAGGCTGCACAGCTACGGCTACTGCAAGCTGTTACAAAAACTCTTCATGAAGCATTTTACAGAGTTACCCCGAAGGCTTAGCACTGCCTGTTCTTTGGGCTTTTTGCTGACAAACGACTAACTAGGGCAATTACAATAATATACACCTTTCCTGGCTGCAGTGAGAAATGAGTGCAGGTACAAGCACTGACACATTATTCCACTTACATCCATCTTTACCTTCAGTGTTGCATTTGTTTTCGTAGTCAAGAGACGCTTTCTTTTTTTAGGTTTTCCCTCGCCGTGTTTACACTCTTTATACATGAAAGGGGGTCAACGCGGTAAATCTATCAACAAAACCTGACAAGTACAGCTGATATACTGGATACATCCATCAAGCACTTCACACACAGAATACTAATTGTCAAGATTGCTCCACTCTTGACTGTCTTCTTCTTCTTCTTCTTCTTTCTTTTTTTTTAAACAATCCAGCTGAACCTTACAGTAGCAAACAATGGGCACAGGTGTCCCGCTTAAGCACTCGCGATCCCGTTATTATAAATGTAGGAGTTTGTGTTGTTGTTGTGAGCGAGCTTGCTGATTGGAAATGAATTACCCTGTGTGTCAGAGGGGAAGGAATCTGGGCAGAAACGGGCAGCATGAGCAGTCCAAGCTCCTCAGTCAAATAAAAGGGAGAGGGGAGGCCAAATGAGATTACAGGCAATAGAAAAGGGCCGGGGGGCTCTGCTCAACCCCTACTGTGCATGAAGACCAGTGCGCGCCTCACACAGTCCAGCTCCCACGGACGCCCCATTCACACGCCCTTTTGACTCTGTCATGAAAACAGGCTGAAAGGGGATCTCTCCCAAACCTAGCCCGGGTGTGCACTTTTTAGGGGATATGGGGAAGCGAAAAAAAAAAAAGGAAGGAGGGAAGGAAGGAAGGAAGAAGAGCCGTCTCACTTTAGGAGTGATGAATGGAGAGGGAGGGAAAAAAAAGTTAAGAGGGAAGGGAGAGAGAGCTACCAAACCAAACCACTCCAGCTCCAGCAGCCACCTTTAAAGCGGCATGTTGGCCCGTTGGTGGTGCCGTTGGTGGATGCCTGGAGGAAGTGGGGGGTTGAGGTCCTGTGGTGGGTGGTGGTGGTGGTGGTGTATGGGATTTCAGCTCAGGGTGTTGGCGGAGGGGTGGCTGGAGGGAGAGCGAGAGAGAGAGGGAGAGAGAGAGAGAGGGGGTTAGGGAGTTTAGGGAATGCCAGCTCCGGGCAGAGCGGGGCTGTGGGGGCGCGAGTCGCTGGGCCTTTTGTGTGGATAATACAGTGTGACACAAGGGAAACAAAGGCGGATTGATGGGCCCAGCAGGTAGCAGCAGCAGCGCTAGCCTTGGCTAAGAGCCAGAGCTCCAGGGGCCCAGGGCTCACAGGCCCATGTTGTGGAGGGCCCAGCTAGGCTTGCCAGGGTGAGCAGGAGATGCCCAACCTGAGGAGTGTGTGTGTCATCCAATCATATAAGAACGATCGCTTCGATGTAATAACAACATGGAAACATCATATCGTGGGTGTCTTCAGGTTGGTTGCATCATTGTTAGCTTTATTATTAGCATGCATGCTCACAGAAATGTCATCAATACAGACACATAACACATCCCTAGTCCTTGATATTAATGCAACACCACAAGTATTAGCTCTTGTTGCACCAACTTAGACCTACAGGCGAAAAAAAACACATTTAAAAAAAACCTTTGCTTACAGACACATTCAGGGTGGGAAACATGTTTAGTCTCGAGCCAAACATTGGTAAATTTAGTCTGTGGCATGTAAAGTGGTCTGGTCGGGTCTCCAAAGTCTCGTTGGCAGTGGAAATACAGAGGAATTTCTGGCTTTAGTGGCCGTTGTGGTTCTGCAAAAAATAAAAAATAAAAAAAAATAAATACAGGTTTAATTCTTCGGTTGGGTTCGTACAAATTTCAAAATTCGATTCATGCAGTCGTGCACGTCTGAAACTCCAGCCCCCCCCCCCTTTTTTTTTGCTTGAGACACCTCCCCCATACCTGCGTGTGTGTGTATGTGTGTGTGCATGTTTTTTTTTTTGAACGTCTGTAATAGAGCTAGCGGTGTGTAATGGGTGAGCCGTGGTAAGTGTGCTGTGATTGTGAAACAATGGTGTCTGGTTACATAATAAGCTGTTGCCTTCAAAGGAGGCGTAACTCCATCCCTCAGTGTAAAAAAAAAAAAAAAAAGAAACAGGCCGACACACTGCTAGGTTTCACCTGAAGGCCTTGGGCTCTTAACAGGGGATGGGTGGGGGTGGTAGAGGAGTTGGGGAAGGGAGGAGGGAGGGGAGGTGGGGGGGTGACAACATTCCTGAAACACTATCCAGATGCAAAGCAGCAGCACACCTCAGGGATGACAGGAGGTCACTGAGATCCCACTGAGCGTTAGGCCCTCCTGACACAATCACAATGGGCTGATGTCACTGCAGGGACTCTGCTTTAAGGCTCCTTCATGTGTGTCCTGTAGTACTTCCTCATCAGCGACGATCATATGTTAAATACTGTGAATCATGTCTAGAGATATGTCGGTTTCTATAGGCTTAACTGGCTTTTTTTTACGGTGGCAAATACCGGCGCATAAATGTTCCTCCTCAAAGATGAGATGTGTTAAAAGGTTATCGCCCGGAGGTATCCCTTTCAATACTTCTGTCTGGATGTTGGCAGTAGTAAAGATGGCTCTTGTCCATGTTTAACTCATGATTGACACACTTTCAATGTCTCCCTTTTTTCTCTCTGCCTTTTTTTTTTTTTTTTTTTTTTTTGTCTGTCATCCGTCTCTCTCTCAGCAACTAGGGAGTCGGCGTTCGTCCATGCCATAGCTTCGGCGGGCGTCGCGTTCGCCGTGACGCGGTCCTGCGCCGAGGGAACGTCCACCATGTGCGGCTGCGACTCCCACCACAAGGGGCCTCCGGGGGAAGGATGGAAATGGGGCGGCTGCAGCGAGGACGCCGAGTTCGGGGTGCTGGTGTCCAGGGAGTTCGCCGACGCCAGAGAGAACCGCCCGGACGCCCGCTCGGCGATGAACAGACACAACAACGAAGCGGGACGCACGGTAAAAAAAAAAAAAGAACTCTGCACGGGCGTCTCTTTAGGTGTCTTTAATCCATATTACACACTGGCCAAAAGTATTTAGACACCCAAGCTTTACAGGCGTACGAGAAAGAAAGCGTAGACGTTCATATAAAGCTGTAATAACGTCTTTTCTGCTGAGGAGACCTGGCTGCAGGGATTCACTCACCTTCAACCACAAGAGCATTTAGTCTAATAGGAAGGGGGGGTCCTCATGCACCTGATTGATATATTGATTTTGAGTGTAAATTATAGAGAATTATTTCTTATTTTTTGAGTTTTAATGCCCCAAACTTATTGAAATCATTACAATAACCATCTCAATCAATTCCTCATGCCAAAATAATATAGAAAAATGGGGTCATTTGTCTCGGCATGATGTCCGGTTCAAAAGTTATGTCGATTTTCAATTTCTGTGGCCGCCAAAAGGACCCATCGGACAATATTTTGCATTGGGAACATGAAAATTTGTTTACTAGACACCTCGAGGATTACAAAAAACTAAGTTCCTGTTCATCTCAGAGGTGTTGGATGGGGTCAAGGTCAGAGCTCGGCACAGCCAATCAGCTAAAGACCCATTTCCTGATGGAAGCGGCTTTGTGCACGGGAGCCTCGTCATGTTGAAACAGCCGCCACAGAGTTGGAAGAAGACTGTTGGGACATATCATGCTTTTTATGATTTTTATAATGTTATGATGTTGGATGGAAGGATGTTAAAACACGGTCAACAAAAAGTCTCAAACTGACAAACTGATGGGGCTTCAGTTACCTTTACTTCCTCCTCGTGATGGCATCAGATCGTTTATTCGTATCCAACGGTTGTGCCGCTAGATCATATGCAGACTCAAACATGCACGAATGTCGCTGTGAAGTTTCCATGTTGAGTAAAGAACGAGAAAAAGAAGCTAATATAACACATCCCCTTTAAGACATCTTTTAATTGGAAGTCAGTGGCTCACCTTTAAATGATGAAAAACAGCCGCAGGCCCTCATACCTGCGACCATGTAGAGCACATATTGATTAGTGCGAGACTAAACTGATCAGATTCGGTTTAGGGTTTAATCGTTACAAGATGAATAATAATAATAGGAGCGACTATAAGATTCAGCACATCAACCACTGTAAACGACCTCAGCACACATACAGCAGTACTCTAGTGTAGCAAAGGGTACAAACTGAGAACAGAGGAGCGTAAACGACGGACAATGACCCGACTGTTTAGTGGATTCATCCAGGAAACGTTACTTTTCAGGATTACTAATCGTTGATTGTGACGGGCAGGGATTCGACTTGTCCTCGCATTTCTGAGTTTCCACCTGAAAGTGAGCACATGACATTGAATGACTGGTTAATTACTCATTTAAACAACACCCTCCCCACCCTACCGCTCCACCTGCCCCCCCCCCCCCCCCCCCCCCTTTTCATGCCTTGCATCCCAATGAAAAAATTCCCTGACAGTCAAATAACCCGAGTGAGTTGAGAGGAGGAGGAGGAGGAGGAAAAGGAGGAGGAGGAGGAGAGGGGGGGAGAAAAAGAAGGAAATCAGCTCAAGACTTAAAACATCACTAGTTGCTGTCACCGCCGGGAGAAAATAGGCTCTCCGGCTGCTCGCTGAGGGGCAAATGGAGGGACCACACGGCAACAAGACAGCCCTTTGATCTGAGCACACAGGAGCAACGAGAGAGAGAGAGAGAGAGAGAGAGAGAGAGACCACAGGAGCTGTACAGCTAACTGAACAGCAGTCCTCTCCTCTCAACCACCTGGCCCTCTCACGCTCCCTTCTTCAGCCCCCCTCCTCCCTCCTCCCCCGAGGCCCTCTGGGATTTGATGTTGGCATGACAAGCTAACAGTGTGATGTCACATAGTCGATCCACCACCTCCCCCTCCCCCTCCCCTCCGCCCTCTTTCTCCAAAACCCAGAGGTGCCACAGCCACCTGCCTTCCGCCCCAGCTGGGGGAATTCTGCAGCTAAATATAGCCGTTCGAATTAAAGCACAACAAAATCAAAACACAAAGGTAAAACATGCCCCGCGGCTGCACACGCTCACGATGTGAGGCCGGTGACTTCAGAGGGGAATTAGCAGCAGCAGCAGCAGCAGCAGCAGTGCCTCTGTTCTTCACAGCTGCATGACACTTAAATAAAATGCAGCCAGTGGCATATTGTTTTTCTTGGCCCGCTCTGCGAGTCTTTAGTGGTTTTGTTAGTCTGCATTACTGAATTTCCTGTAAATTTCTGACCATAAAAATCCCAGCAGATCTCATTTTGTGGTGACTGACTCGACTGCCCCACAAGCACTGCAGCAAAGCACTTTTTTTTTTTTTTTTTTTCAAAGTTAATTAAAGGAACACTCCACTGAAAAATCGCTCTTTTTTGGGGGATGGACTACTCATCACCTGTAGCCCTGCTGAATAGTTTGACGCTCGCTCCTTCGCGGAGGGCGACGGCCGAGGTCACAGCTCGAATTCACAGCAGCTTTGACGCTGAGAGATAACAGAGAGACATGATGAAAAAGAGACAAAACGTCAGGAGGAGTGGAGTTTTTATACATTTTTTTTTAGCTAAGCGAAGATTGTTTGGAGAAGTTTCGGTGCACGTTTTGACACTTTTTTGTTGTCGTGATGCTGTGAATCCAAGCTGATGGAGCTTCAGATCCACCGTTCAAACCCTGTTCTGCTACATCTTTATGCTGCAGATAGATTTTTAGTGAAGTTTTAATTGAAGATATTAGGAAAAAAAAGGTTGCCAGGTTGATAAAAAGCTGCTTTTTAGTTAATATTGAGTGAGTATTGTGATTCTCTTTAGGCCAGAAACGATTTTACTGCTTTTATTCACCAATGAAAGATGTTAAAACAACTAAAGTTTAGAGTTGCTTTTGTTTTTTTCTGACAAAGTGAACATAAAGTGTTTTCTGTGTTCCTCAGACCATCCTGGACCACATGCACCTGCGCTGTAAATGTCACGGCCTGTCAGGAAGCTGCGAGGTGAAGACGTGCTGGTGGGCGCAGCCGGACTTCCGCATGCTGGGCGACTACCTGAAGGACAAGTACGACAGCGCCTCGGAGATGGTGGTGGAGAAGCACCGCGAGTCGCGCGGCTGGGTGGAGACCCTGCGAGTCAAGTACAACTTCTTCAAGCACCCGACCGAGCGCGACCTGGTCTACTACGAGGGCTCGCCCAACTTCTGCGAGCCCAACCCGGAGACCGGCTCCTTCGGGACGCGCGACCGCGTCTGCAACGTGTCGTCGCACGGCATCGAGGGCTGCGACCTGCTGTGCTGCGGCCGCGGCCACAACACCCGGACTGAGAAACGCAAGGAGAAGTGCCACTGCATCTTCCACTGGTGCTGCTACGTCAGCTGTCAGGAGTGCGTGCGCGTTTACGACGTGCACACGTGCAAGTGAGAGGAAGCGAGACAAAAAAAAAACAGACTGCTGGACTACAAGTGCTGCCCCTAAAACCCCCCCCACCCCACCCCACCCATCCCCTCTCAAACCAGCTCCTGCACGGCTTCCCTGCTGCCCCCAAACACAAACCTGCATCCCAACATTCATCTGCACACACGCTCAGGCCCTCACACATAACGCCACATCAGTAAGAAACACTTCTACCCTCCAAAACCACTACACCAGAGTGATCGCCCGCTCTCATGGGAAGAAGTCCCCCCCCTCCCCTTCCACCCCCCTTGGTTCCTCCCCCCTTGCCTCCCCACCTGCAGCATTGGGCCACAGCTCCACTCCACACCACCATCATTCCCTCACTCCCCCTCCGCACCTGTCCCCCCCCTCTCCCTCCCCCTGTCTTTATTTATTTCCCCCTTTCATGCCAACACACGATGTTTGTGGCATGTACAGTAACACTTTTTACCTGTGAGATTAATGCAGTAAAACAAAACAAAAAAAACAAACAACAACAACAAAAAAAAAGCAAAAAAAAAAACAAACTTTCAGACTCTTTTTGCTTTTGAATTAAAAAAAAAAAAAGCATCTTCTAACTAACACCTCACTTCTCCAGCTAGTCTGGCTGGTTTACCTATTTTTTTTTATTATTATTATTATTATTGTTATTATTATTATTATTATTATTATAAACTAAACCAACCTCTACATCGTCACTTAGTGGTAAGTGATAGTTAACACGTCGGCAGCCACCGGGAAACCATCACTTTGTTAACTACTGAACTGAACTGAAAACAACAGGAGGGCATTGGAAGTGCCGCGGTCCTGTGTGTCTTTTTTTTTTTTTTTTTTTTTTTGTAAAACTACTGAGCTGATGAAATCCTCAGTGTTGTGTGCTACTCCCCTGCTGACTGACTGACTCTTTACCGCACCGGTCGACTGGGAAGCCTGGAAGATATATGCTACAGCCTGATTTTTATAGCCCCTGCATTTCTGAAATATTACCATTGGGCTGGGACTGGAGGTATGCAGGAGAAGGGCATGTGTGTGAACAAGCATGCTCATTCCATTAACTAAACAACCCCTACATATGTACATGTATGCACTATTCAGTTACACACGACTCCAGGTGGTATACATTTGCGCGCGTCGGTGCCGCCGCCGTCGTCGACGATGCGAGCAGATTCTTGCAAAGCTAACAGTTCTTATGAATGATGACTTTGTTCCCTCATTAAGGCATGATGAACCTGTAAATTACTCATGATTTCCACAGGTGTGACGCAAGACCCTTAATCATTATTCAAACTTTTTTTTTTCTTTAGGAGTGTTGACCAGAAGAGAGGTAGTGTTCATCAAGATCCTGTTTTTCGGTTTAATGAATGTACGCATCAGATTTGAGTCGAGCTTCAGCATGTTTTTAATATTAACTCTGATCTCAGGAGCAAAAGTGATTATTTGGGAGATCTCTCTTTTTTTTTTTTTCTTTTTTTTTTTTAAATCTAACACATGCATTCATCAGGTCCATCTTAAGAGACTTTTTTTTTTTTTTTTTTTTTTTTTTTTAAAAGGCAAATATTTCTTTTATCACTGTAAAAGAAGAAGAGAGAGAGAGAAAGAAGAAGAAGGAGAAGAAGAAGAAGGAAAAAGGGGGGACGTGTGATGACATGTGGAGACCAGAGGGGCAGAGTATGATCTGACTGGCTTTCACATCCTCTCTTCCTTCTCTCTCTCTCTCTCTCCATAGTTTTTTCCCTCAGTTGGACAGTTGAGGTTTTAAAGAAGCCTGATTTATGAACTTGTATTCTTGTCAGTCCCCCCCCTCCTCCCTCCCACCCCTCAAAAAAAAAAAAAAAAAAAAAAAAAACACCCCTCTGCCTCGCTGTTTTGGTTTTGGGAGATATTGGAAAAACAATATACTGTAATTTACTCAAAATATGATTTTTTTTTCTTCTTCTTCTTCTTCTTCATAAGCATGGCTGTCAGCCCCCTTTCGAGTTTGGCTCCGACTTGCAGTTTTTAACAAGAGGAAACGGTTTTAAGATCACTGAGGAAAATAGTTGTGATTTCTTGAGTGGACAGAAAAGACTTCCAGCTCATGTAGATTCTTGAATTCTGACTCTGAGAACATTTTTAAGCAGCAGCAGCAGCAGGAGGAGGAGGAGGAGGAGGAGGAGGAGGTTTCGGGAAACGTCATCGCAAGCCGGGGTGATTTATGTGTGCAAGATGTGGATATGTGTGTGTGTGTGTGTGACGGCTGCCAGTGACAAACAGAAGTGTGTGCAGGAGGGGAAGGATGGATGGATGGATGGATGGATGGATGGATGGATGGATGGATGGCAGGTTTGGCTCTTCGCAGCGGTGGAACAAAAAAAAAAAAACTCTGAGAAGGTTTCCACACGACATGTTCTGACAGTCCCACCTGCTTCCTATTAATTATATTCAACAACAAAAATACAAGTTACCCCATAGTGTATAGGCTGTCCTCTCTTTGTGACATAGCTTAGCATTTGCGTCATCTTCTACACAGCCCTCCCCTACCTGGGCCTACCTTTCTGTGTTCAGTGTCCCCCCCCCCACCTCTCCCTTCCCCCTCCCTGACTCTCCCTCCCTCCCCTCCCCTCCCCTCCCTTCTCCCGCTATATCCAAAGTTTTGTACAAATGTTTTAAAGTGAATAATTCCCTTTTTATTTTATAATCGTAAATGTTATGTTTTTATAAATATTATTTATTATACAATGTATATATCTGTATGACTGAACTAAGATTATATATTTGAAGAACAAAACTTTGTGTCTCGTGCTTTTGCTTCTTAGCCAGACATTTTCTCACACACACACACACACATCTCACTTTTCAGAACTGAACTCCAGACTGTGACTGAAAATATGATTAGATATCTCTTAATCTGTTAATCACATGCTATATGAGAGTTTTCAGGAATGGGAAATCCCATTTAAGTCTCATAATATTCTATGTTTTTCTTATAGTCAACAATTCCCATGAAAAGACAGAAACCTACACTGATCTACTAACAAAGCGTCGTCTGTTTAGCTTTAATCTGATATAGTTTACTCCTCTATTAGAAACACTACAGCTCCAAAATAGTCCCCAAAAACTGTCCTGTTTACTCCAGTTTGACTAATATTTTATAAAAACTACAGCGCCCAGCTGTTTTAGGAAAGTAATGAGCTCTAAAAACTATGAAAACTAAATATAAACATAATAAAAATGATCAATTTATGACCAGTTTTCAATTGTTTTTAAATCAATTTTGTCACAAATGTTGAACAGATGTGCTTGAGGCTGAGAGAGTGAGGAGACAGACTAATGTATTAATGGTTTCGATCTTTTCATGGGACTTAATAACAGTAAGAAAAATATAAAATAATGCATTAAATGAAGAGTCAATTAACTTGTTATATACAGTAGTTACATGTACTAGTTATAATTCATGATGAGATGATGCAGGACGAACAGGAAATATAGAAATATAGAATCTTAAGATGCATATTTTCCACTTTTATTGCAACATGTTAACAAAAAAAAAAAAAAGGGTGAAGATTCGACATTCTTCAGTTACAAACAGACAGAAATGCAACAGTCACAACTAATAATTCACAAGTAATGGATCATTTTATTTATTGAATTTCACTTGTGTATAAAAAATAAACAAATACAGAAGGAGACCATGAAGCACGGTCATGAGGAGGATGTTACAGAAACATGTTTGATACTTGGTTTCACTTTCATTGTAGCCGACACACGTGTTGCTGCTTCAGTAGCTACTCAGTAAAATGTTGGTATACAACAAAGCTGACGTGGAGGTTAAAGGTCAGATTCACATTTCTTAAAAAACGACACTCACATGACTTTATAATAATACAATTAAACCATTTTTGGTTGCTGTTCTCTTCCTCTTGTCCGTCCCGGTCGTGAAGACATGATACCTGACATGACTTTTTTAATAAAAATGATGGGAGACAAAACCTCCTACTGTACACGACACTGTATGAAGGAACGGCTCTCAAAGTCGGAGCTCCGACTCGGAAACCCCCAAAACTTCACCGAGACGTGAAAACAAGAAATAAACATGAAATCAACACCTTGAATGGTGAGATATCAACTGAAGGTCATGTAGTCTTTTTGGTTTTTTTTTTTTTTCCTTCTCTGCCCTAAAAAAAAAAAAAAAAAAAAAAAAAAGAGTTGTGAAACGATTTCGAGTATTTCAACTTGGAAATTTCCGACCTCAGACTCGAATGGAACTCCACCACAAAGTTTAGTCAAACGCTAACATGCGGCTTCAGCAGTCAGTGTTGGTGAAATCAAAAGCGGGTATTTTTTTTTTTTCCAAAGTCGACCGCAGCTTAGTGGAGGAAACACTGTAGCTGGGAAACAAAAGACGCTAAAAAAAGGACTCCATGTTGACAGATACCCAACTTGATTTGGCTAATTAGCTTCAAGTTGAACTCTAGGGTGAATTTTTTTTTTGTTCCCCAACTTAATTAAATATCGTTAATGTTCAGTTTCGACGTACATTTGGACACGTGAGTGTTCATTTTTAATGTTTTATAAGTAACATGAGACATGAAAGAATGTGAACTTGTTCTTTAAACGCCAACGTCTGCGTAGCTTCCTGCACGAGATGCCGAATTTCTCCTAATTATGAGACACATTCTAATGATTTTTGTGTATAATTATAATTATTTTTTTTTAAAAACGCTTTGTTTCTATAGAGACGGTAAATTAAGAGATGTTTTTCTGGGGCACTAAATGATGAAGAACCTTCCTCTGTGGGTTTTAAACTTTGCATCAACCCGTCTGAGGTTGAAAGCAGCAAGATAACTTCCCTTTTAAAAAAGGTTTAGAGGTCATTGATTTTTATCATAAAGTCCAGATACTTCAGTGTTTCTGATTAGTAATTAATTTATTTATTCATAAAATTAAAAAAAAAAAAAAAAAAGGTCTGATACAAGCAAGTAAACAACATCATAAGAACAAATCATCATGAACTGGAATGATCGGATTACAAATCGCTTGTACAGAAATGAGGCCGATATAAACAAACAGTATCATAATTAGTGTTGTGCTTGCTGTGGAACTGTATCTTTCACCTTGACTCTTTAATGTATAAAATCCCAATGGAGTGCTACTAAAAAGGCACGACAGATAGATAACAGCACTGATCTTCAGGCATTGAAATATATACAAAAAAAAAAAAAAAAATCAAAGAAACACCTAATTTCTCTTAATTTACACTCGTTTTTTTTTTCTTTCCATATTGTTGAGGAGAGGGTTTGCCTACTTGGCTGCTGCGGTGTTGAGAGAAGCACGCAGAGCTTCAAGGATGTGAAGGAAGGATGCGGAGAGAGAGAGAGAGACAGAGAGAGAGAGAGAGAGAAAGAGATGGAAACTATCTCTCGCTTGCTTCCTTCTTGCCAGCCTCTTTCAGCCTTCCGTTCCTCAGCAACTGAGTGAAGAGAGACAAATAAAAGTGAGAAGAGACAGGCAGGCAAAGGAGACATGCTGCCACAAGAGAGCACCTGTCTAGTCGACCTATTTTTATGCACTCTGTGCGCTAAACTGTACCCGTAAGTCTCCGAAGGCTTGTGATGAGAAGCAAAAAGCTTCTCGCTGCAAGTTGAAAAAGTTGTTCAAGTTTTGGGTTTTTCCATCACCCAGGGCAACCTGTCCTCCTGGAGGCTCCACTCACGAAGCAGGATTAGCGACGTAGCCAGATAACTTGTGTGTGTTATGAAATATATTCTGATATTTAGACAATTATCAACATGCAGAAATGTATCATGCAACTAAACTAAACATTTATTTTTCTCTTGTTTAGTTTGGAATAAGAGCTACAGAGATGTAGGATAATATTTCACACTTATCTTGTGAGACTTTCCTCCGACACTGAATATCTAGATTATCTATGACCATAAAGAAAATAAAGAGTAAGTGTGGATATTTGTATCCTCCTCACATGTGTCCACAGTAGCTGCACTGTAACCATCTGTGCTCTCATTATGCTCAGAATTTAACTGTTAATACTCTCTGTTTTAGAACTATAACAGTGAGGCCCATAAAATGACTTTACAGCCAGCTACAGACAGCCAGATAATAACAAGATGAAAGGAAGAGTTAATAATTATTTTTTGTGGTTTTTTATTTGGGATTTGCTTTCTTGCTGAGAGTTGAGACGAGAAGATTGACACCGCTCTCATATCTGTTGGTTAAATATGAAGCTACAGCCAACATCTGGCTAGCTTAGCTTAGCTTAGCTTAGCTTAGCTTAGCTTAGCTTAGCTTAGCGTAAAGACTGGAAACGAGGGGAAACAGCTAGCCTGGCTCCATCTAAAGATAACAAAATACATCACAATACACAGCACCTCTAACTGATTATCTACTTTACAAAAAACAAGGTGTTAAAACATGTCGCAATTTTTTTTAGGTGCTGAGTTTTTTTGTTTTTTTGCATGCTAAGCTAAGCTAACTGTCTCCTGGCTGTAGCTTCATATTTATCTGACAGACATGAGATTTAATTCTCATTTTTTTTAAAAATGAGCGTATTTCCCAAAATGTCAGACTATTTCTTTTTAAAGGCAATTTGGAGATTAAACATTTAAATGTAAAAATTTGTGACTTTTTGGAGGGAAAAAATAACTTTTATGTGCAAAATGCAAAATCAAATAGTGGAATCTAAATCAAAATAAACCTAAATTAGTGCCCTGAAGTGCAAAAAAACACCAGAAAATGTGGATTTTTCAGTATTTCTACCATGTTTTTTTCATAATTCTTTGTAAATGTAGATTAGTAGCACTAGTTTTGATGTTGAAGTTTATGAATATATACATTAAAATACAAGACTCAGGTCATTTTACTAATGAGGCCCCTATCCTTAAACATTTTTTCTCCAACCTTGTGCCGCCATGCAGATGAACCTGACCTGATTACAACGTACAGTTTACAGAGAAAAGTGAGAAGAACATGTGACAGATGGAGGCCTCGCAGTCTTACCGTTGAAGGACGCCTCTTTTTCACGACGCGGCTCCACTGAGTCTAGATCATCGATAACTTATTAAAACCCATTCTGCAGGGAGAAGAAGAAAAAAAAAAGACAAAATATATTAATCTCACTTGATGTTAAAATGTAAATGTTTACCGCTTCTGTCGAGGTTTCTTCCCCTCTGCGTTACATTAGTGAACGTAGACTGGTAAGTGGGTTGAAAACCAGGTGACAGATGTGTGAGCGAGTGTTCAGACCCGCTCCACTCGAGCGGCGGCGTCAGAAACAGGAAGAGGATACTCACTGTCCTTCATCTCTCAGTAGACTCAGGAACTTGCTGACTCTGTGGTGGGGATCCATCTAGAGAGAGAAAAAAAAGTGTTTACATGCATACGATATCATAACGTTGTTTAGTTTGACTCCCAAATTCACAAGTGGAGGTGTTGAAACGGCGGCAGGTCCTGGAGTTCACGCTTCAGTTTGTACAAACAGGATTTTAGGGAGAAGGGGTGGAGGGGAGGGGAAGGGAGAGGAGAGGGGGGAGAGAGGAAGTAAAATTAATGGCAGCCTATGCAATAACTTACAGTATGTCTGGAATTGCCTGTAGCCACTGGAGTTAAGACATGAGAGCACCGTTGGAATGAGAGGAAAAAAGATAAAGACTTAACTGTGAATGTGTGCGAGTGCGTGCGGCCTGCGTGGCTGTTTGCAGCATGTCCCGGCAAAAAACACACAGGTTCATACTTCTTCTTCTTCTTCAGGCTCTGGGACGGTGGGGTGTGTGTGTGTGTGTGCGGGGGTGCAGGGTGCAAGAAGAACACGGCTGCATTGGTGCATACCACAGCAATTACACAGCATCCAGCCTCAACAAACAGGCCGTACACGTCGTCAACATACCACAGACACGCAGTCGGAGGAGGGTGGGGGGGGGAGAAAGATTAACACCAGCCGGCAGTCAGATTTAGGTCAATTTCTGCTGCTGATGCTCGCTGTCAGTCTGCTACCTGTTTCCGCAAACAAACAACAGTATTTGGAGGCCGCTGTGGGATGCAGATTGAAAGTTCTGGTATCGGGAGCGTTAAAGAAGAAGCTGCAGTGAACAAAAGATGCTTCAGATCGTGTGTTTACCTCCCTCCCTTCCTCCCCCCGCAGTACAGTCAGGACCGACTGTAACTGTCAGGCGTAGGTTTAAATGTCTCCGCCTGACTCAAGCCTTTTGGAAATGAATCATATCCGTTTTTAAAAGGAGAACTCCAGCAGTGTAGTGACTTCTCTTCGCATGAAGCTGGAGGATTTAAAACAGAATCGATCCAGCAAAAAACTCCTGACACATCCTGACTGGATCCTGATATGGATCAAGCTCCAAAACCCCAGATCCTACACCTCCCATAATGCAACTCACAAGTCGACACTCCTCCTCTCTTTTAAACACTCTATAATCTGTTTTGCTGCATAGTTCGCTATATTTAGTTTCATCAGGTTGCGTGCGACACATCAACCGTCAGCGACGATGAAAAACGATGACGTCACAAAAACGCTCACTACAGAATAAACAACCGAGTGTCTTTTATACGGGAAAAAAACGAGAGAACACGGGGAGTGATTTCGCTCACAGCCGCAAACTTTCCGTCTCTGATGACATCACTATGATGTCACACACTTTATTAGGAACACCTGCTGCGCGCTGCTGTAATGCGATGGCGCCGCCGTAAATTTCCACATTTACGAAGCTTATACATGTCCAGTGTTTGTTGACGTTGTCAGAAAAGGTGATAATTCTACTTTATGTCTGTTATTGAGGTCGTAGCGGGCGATGCTGCTGGTGATTTACTGGAGTGGAATTATATTTAAAAGTGTTCCTAATATCGAATGTATGTTAATGGAGTGGACAAAATATTAGGAACACTGTTGAGCTGAGCTGGAGTTAACAGGAAGGCGTCTCAGGTTGTAACTTTTGCAGAAAAAGGTGGGATCCTGTGCGGTTCAGATGCAGACTGTCAAGTTTAAAGAGTTCTGGCCAGTTGAGAAAGGAGGTAAAGTTGTCAACAAAGAGGATGTAGCTTCCCGGGACTGGAGCCCTTCAACCGTATACGGAGTTGAAAGGGAGGGAGGGAGGGGGGAGCGGGACGGAAATATTGCACTATTTATCAGATGAGGCTGACAGAATCCACTCTGAGTTTCTTAGACTGTTGAAGTTTGAATCCTCCAACAGTGGGAGCCAGTCTATCGGTGTGTTGCTGCAGTCGTGTTGAGGTCCTGGACGCAGGCGCCTGGGCATTGTAGGAACCATCAAATGCCCCACCATGGATGTGCCAACCACTAGAATATTCCTGACCAGGACTCACGGCTCTGGGAGGCGGGGAGTGGAGCATCTCCGAGGACCAGCCAGTCTACATCCTTCAAAGCCAGGAGGAACGGAGGAATCGGCTCACCTCCTGTGGGCGAAGGAGCCCTTCACTGAAGTTCCACCTTCAGCCCTCTTATGTCGTCTTTCAGCTGTGAGTATGCGCTCAGGCATTTTCCGCACACAGCCAAGAGTTTAGTTGTTTAGGTTGGTCGGCTAGCTTAGCCACAGGCTAGAAGACAAACAGTCCTAGCCAAGCTAGTCTGACGTGGGCTCCAGGACACACAGTGATCCCGACAGTCTCTATAAAAAGATGTGGAACTCACTGCAGTCGCCGCTCTGTTCAAAGGTCCACAGGCAGCAGGAAATCAGGAGTTATATCCGCAGGTGAAGTTACTTGCGCAGCTGAAATTCCCGCACTGTTCCCAGGGGTACGGTCTCTCCGCACACACAGAGCCAGACTTCCCAATCAGGACTGCGGGAGCTGAACTGTCTGCAGAGGTCGCCTCCTCTCCAAAACAAAACAGACCCAGAACTCCATGTTTCTCCGATATCCGCTTTGCGTACAGAGAACGTCCGATGTCACCGCTCTTAAAGAACAACTTAAGATCCACGTCCGATGACTAAAAATCCTTGATCCGGCTAAAAGATACAGTTAAAGATCCTAAAACTGGATAAAAAAAAAAAGTCAATTCAGAGTGTCTGGCGGGCAAAACACAACGCTGACACATCAACACACAGCACATACAACTTGTGTGTTGAAAAGAAGCCAAGAATCCGCTCCGACTCGGTGGTCTATGTTTTGGTTTTTGTTTCCACAGTTGGATGGGTTTAACGTACATGTGTGTTGGCCCTCCGGGATGACCGATCTTTATGGATTTTGTTCTAAATTGTAGGTACACCAAAACCATGCAAGTGTGTGTGATTGTTCTCCTCCTCTGAATCACAAGACTGAGACTGTGACTTGGAAAGCTCACGCAGAACATGGTTTCAATACTATGAACGTATTGGATCTCAGACTGTTTCGGAGGATGGTTTGTGAACTAGAAATGTACTGGATCCCTTCTGCTCAACAAATCATCAGCGAAAGCCACACTGTTTTTCATTCCAGCTAATAGATGACAGTTTTTTGCGACGGAGACAGATTCTGTTGACTCTCGAGAATGCTGACCAGATGTCAAGGAAAGAGGAGGGACAGCACTGCGGGCCTCAGACCGCACTATTATAAAAACATAAATACCGAGGCTGAGCCAATTTGAAATTTGTGTTTGAGGATAAAAGGTGTGAAGTGATGCTGAAAGGGGTAACAATGCAATGACTGTTATTGCCCTTCACAAATTACCTACACCAGTAAAACCACCAGTGCATTTATCATGTGAAAGCGCCTGCAGCCAGTAAAAAAAGTGAGCAACAGAGAGCAACAATTTTAAGAGTCTGCAGCCATGACAGCAGCTCTGTGAGGCTATACTAGCTGAATGCTAACATTAGCATGACACTGTTAACATGCTAAAAGTTGCTGAGTAGCGCTGAACACTAAGTGTAGTTTAGTCTTACAGAGATTTGACACGACATGAAAAGTCAGTGGATCACCAAAATTATTACCATTCAGCCCGAGGGGGACGTGCGAGTTTCGTGACAACCCATCTAGTTTTCACAAATCCCACCCCCCCTTAAAACCACCAACCAACCACCGAAATGTCAAAAGCATGGTGGCACTAGAGGAAAAATTTAAGGGGGGGGGGATCACCAAAGTCATCAGGATTCATCCTCGGGGGACCATGCTGCGACCGAGTTATGTGAGCGGTGGACCGACATGACGTTAGCGCGGTTATTAAAAAAAAAAAAAAAAAAAAAAAAAAGAAAAAAATGATAAAAAGATGCAAATGCAAAAAGGAAACGTCTCTCTCACCTGCGCCGCCATTTCGATGAGCATGAGTAACTTTTTTATGCCGATCGACAGCGGCTTCCCTTTCACCTCTCTAGCTATGCTGGCCCGTTCGTTGTCCTGGAAACTACCCAGCAGCTGTAAGGAGCAAACGGAAAGGAGGTTAAAAAACTACACAAATATATTATTCATATTAGAAAATATCATGCTATGCTTTCAGAGACAGCTTTCGTTACAGGTTCAGATTAAAACTGGGAGTCTTCTTCATACTTTTTGCTAACAAAACTCCTGATAAACTGCCTGTGAGTGTCTTCTGGTTAAAGGTTTGTGTGTGAGAGAGAGAGAAGGTGGCATCTGGTGTATGACAACGTGTATTAAATATGTGGCGGTAGGTGTATGCATGCATGCTGCACCTGGGTGTTTGTGAAAAGTGTGTGTCTGTTTTGGTGTGTGTGTGCATATGTGTGTGTGCGTGTGTGTGTTACCTCCAGGGTTTCGACCAGCTGCTCTCCGTTGGAGATGTTGGGAATGTTGATGGTGGTGCTGAAAGCATCTAACATCTCCATTTCCTGGAGGACATCTTTACGACTCGTGGTGCCGATGATAAGCAGTTTACGACCCTGAGAGAGAAGCAGATATGACTTCAGATTTAAAAAAAAAAAGTTTAATCATTCATTCATCTTCTTTAACCTCTTTTCCTTCTCTCAGGGTCATCGGGGTTGGATTGTCTCCCAGTTCGTTGCACACACACACACACACACACGTCTCCATCCCACATGGACTCACACTACTTACAGTAAACTAAAAACACTGTTGTGGTGAAACGTTTCTCATACACGAACTTAACTTCTTACACATTTACATGACAAAAGTGCAAAACAAAGACCAGCGTCTTCTTCGAGCTCCCCCGTACAAATAAAACACGCCACAAAAGACACGTTATTTATCAGCAACGAAAGAAATCTTACAACAAAGTGTAGCCTTAAATTATCTGCAGATAATGGAGAGGGTGCTTCATTATGTGGTTTGACCATTTTTACTCAACTATCCATTTGATTATGAACTGGGAAGAGAGACGAGTTGCGTAGAGGAACAGAAGAGATAGTGGGGTAGACATAAAGACTCCAAAATCGTAAAATGAGAGATGAACCTGGTACACGTTCAAGATTCAGTACTTCACTGCCATTTTAATATAGCTGAAAGGAATTTACTTTAATTTACTACTTGAGCTCGCACGAAGAAAAAAAATCAAGAAATCTTAGGATGTGATATAACCACACTGGAACACATCAAATGATTATTGTCAAATAAAAATGAATAAATGAGACCTGCCTTCCTGCAGAGATGCTCTAAACTACTATGATGCATATATATATGCATATATATGTGTGAGCATCATCCTATGGAGTGTTTATGAGTTAAAGAGGCGGAGCAGAAGTGAACTTCAATGGTTAGCCAAGTGAGAAAAGTCCTTTAAAGTCTCTTGTTCCTTCTGTGTTCCTGTAGACTGGTGGTATAAATTTTAACTCATCGCCTTAAGAGAGAGGATGCTCTTGTCATGACGTGTTATGGAGTAAATCGGAGCTTTGGGGGATATTGATTATGGATTCTCTGCACTTATTCAAGTCACAGTAAACCAGATCAGAGAGAAAAACGAGGGAAGAGGAGAGAGAGGAAGGAGAAGGGAGCGAGGACAACGGGCGCAGAAGACAAACAGAAGACGACAAGAAGAGAAGACAAACATGAGCGGAGAAGCGAAAAAAAAAAAAAAGAGAAATGTCGCTCCGGTAAGCCGAGGAGCTGGAGAAGGACCAGGAGAAGACGACGAAGAAGGAGGAGAGGCAGAGGAGTGGCGAGTAGACAGGGGGATTATGGCTGCCGGCTGCCCCCCCATGGCGTGGGGGGTTGTGATGCTGCATGCAGATGAGGTGCCACACAGGCGGCGGTGCTGCCAGGTCCTGGCTCTCTCACAGAGCCCATTCTCCTCCATGTCCCCCTGGCCTCCCCCGGCCCCAGGCACCCCGCTGGGCCCAGCGCTTTACAACCCCAGAGGAGCACTGCAGCCAGGCATTCAACACCAGGCCCCGCGCCACTTCTCATGCACATGCAGCCATATAGTGGGCTATACTCTCATTCACAAACCCATCAACAACAGACACACACACACACACACACACACACACACACAAACTACAACCAAAGAAACTATGAGAAATGGGTCTCTACCACCACCATTCACTCAGAGCACAACAGGCCTGGACCAAAAAACACTCCTTAATAACCATACACTCACACACACACAGTCACTCACACATGCCAGTTGCAGCCAAAGACCTCCAACAATTCCTCACAAGACGTTTTGCGTTGGCATCCGTAAGATCTGCTGCCCTCTTTCTGCCACCTCAGGACTAGCAAGACCACAAGAGGTACAGCAGAGCCAGAGATAAAAAAAAAAAAAAACAAAGTGTCCGTTACCTTCGGAGGAGGTTTCTTCAGCAGGACCAGCAACGCTTGTAGCACCAGGTTGGAGAAACGAGGGCCGATCGGGACGTAGTCTGAACATCAAGCGGGGATGAGACAGATCCAAATATTCAGACATGGGAGTAAAAATATGATTCGACATATTTTTAGGTAGCTTGTCAATGAAAGCGAAGGTCTTACCCAACAAGCGCTCGATGTCATCCACAACCACACAGCTCAGCTGCGACTTGTAAGCGTCTTCAAATATCTATTAAACAAATAGATCAAAGCAAATAAAACAACCTTGAATTGAATTTTTAATTGTTATTTGCTTGTTGCGGAGTTATGGATTTAAGAATAGTGTCTGTATATATATAAATATAGCATTTCATGAGTCAGTTTGAGTACTTCAGACATTTTTTTTGGCTTGAACCTCATTAAATTTGTCATCTTATATGCAACAATACTGGAGATGCAATTTCCACACGTTTACATGCTTTTGGCACAAATCCCAGTCTTCTCCAGACCTCCAGATGATCGAATCTGTTTTTGTACATTTCAAGACTTTTAAACTTTTAGACTTTTTTTAAACTTCGGTTACCTTTTTGATGGCTTGGCATTTGGCGATCTCGGAGTGTCCGATCATCTTGTCGGGGGAGCAGATCTTGATAAAGGGGAACTGGGAGTCTTCAGAGATCTTAGCCGCTAGCGCCGTCTTCCCGCTATTAGGTGGGCCTGAAGGAGAAGAACAAACGCTAATTAGCCTAATTGTTCGGCTAATTATTTAGCCAAAGTGTCAAGTTTTCAGCCTGACACAACAGATTGTATTCTAGCGCCTTCTTGTATTCGTACGCCGACTTTGGACGGCTGACCTTCACGCTGACACTGCATAGAGTTACATCAGTGTGCATGTGTGTGTGTGTGTGTCCCCTTACCCTCCAGTAGCACAGAGACCAGCGGCGTGCGGTCGCTGTTCTTCGTCTGCTGCACCAGCAGCTCCCCGTCTTCCAGGGCCGCCGTCACCGGGTCGCCCCACCTGATTATCCCGTTCATGATGTAGCTGGCGTAGTCCTCCTGGTTGGTACCGAACGCCTGGAGAAGAGAGAGAGAGAGGAAGAGAGAGAGAGAGAGATAGAGAGTGAGGATGTGTTGTTGTTTGTTTGTTTGTGATGCAAAGTGAGAAAGAGAAGATATTGTTTACTGTTCACTTTGCAGGTCAACATGAGTTCTTTCTGTAAATCAGTTTAAGATGAATTTAAAATATAACTGCATTACTTTCTTGAGATAAATCCTGTTTATATATCTGAATAGTTTGCTACAGTAATCGATGGATATACGCATGAAGCCGCTGAGCAGATTGTGTTTTAATAGTCCCAGAGTCTCTTCAGACACACATTAAAGTCTTGGACAGAGTGTAAATGAATCTCCTCCACCTTCCCGTTTAAATCTAATTTGCTATACTTTTGTCACAAGAACCAGAGACACACAATCAACTGCACTATGAATGACCTTTACAATTTGTTACTGTTTACAGTCCAATGGTTTACATTCCTGAGGTTTTTTTGTGCTGCAGGCTGATGAGAAAAAGAAGGAGCCCAACATGTTTAAACAATCTGAAATACACAACATCGTTATTGAACGCCGCCCAATTTAAACAGTATTGGTTAGTTAAGTTTCTCAGTGTGCACAATTAAACGGTGGTGGTAAAGGATATAATAATAAAACTAAATGGTGGTGCCGGGAAGAAAGGAATGCCAAAGGGGGCTCATACGAAGGTCCTTCCCAAAAAAAATTTCTTTTTTTTTTCTCAATCAGTGTAATCGTTAAATATCAGACAGACGTGACGAAACAAACAAGACCAACAGAGGCAGGTAACGGAAAACGTCGCTCGGGGGATCATACGGTTTCACGCTCGAGGAAACAATTTCTCTCGTTACTGCCAAAAAAAATGCCTCTTGTGTGCTGGAAGGAACTGGAAACGTTCATGGTTAAGTTGTGGCATTATGAATAACCTAATGGAGGTAGATTATTGGTAAAAGGATATAAACATCAAGCCGCCTCTCATTGGCTAGCTTCAGCAGAGAGTCGAAACCGAGGGGGGTTGGAGAAAGGGAGAGATGTGGATTTGTTATGTTTGAACTACGCATATTAAATGTCAGTTTAATTTCATATATTTTGAATTCCACTTTATTTTTCAATAAACTGTATTTGAAAAAAATTTTTTTTTAAAAAAAAAATCAGTAGGAGGCAGAGAAGGAGGTGAAAGACGGTGATGCGCAGCGACTTACCGGTTTGATGTCGTTATTCAGCGAGGCCATGAAGTCATCTCTGCTGACCTGCAGCTTCTCCGCCGTCTCCGTGTTTACTTCCACTGTGTTGCTGGCCTGCAACATACAGAAAACCACACACAAAAACATAGAACAAGTCAAAAGAGAAGATTTTTTTTTTTTGTTTTTTGTGTGTTACTGGACTGGACGACCTCCACGCCCCCTGCTAGTGAAATCCATTACATGATGTATTGCGAATTCAGATTGCACAATGTGTCAGAAGACAATGTGCTCCCTCAGAGCAGAAAGGTCAGACAGAGAGAAGGAGGGACGGAAGAATAAGTGCTCAGAGGAGTGAAGAGAAACGTCACAGCCATTAGACATGTGTAAAGCCCTTGTCTGTCATATATCATCACCCTCTAATATCTGCTCTCTCTGTCTGTCTGTGTGTGTGTGTGTGTGTGTGTTTGGGTGTATGTGTGTGTGTGTCTGTGGGGGCAGAACACTTAACAGATGAGATCTTCACCTTATCTGTGTGTCCCAATGAGCTGTGTAGATTTGAACCTGCACACCTGATAAAACACTTAAGGGCACACACACACACACACACACACACACACACACACACACACACACACACACACACACACACACACACACAGCTGGATTGTGCGCACCGTCCTTCCTCGCTTGGGTTGTTAGTTAAACTGGCACTAAACACACACTAGTGTATCGTGCCCAGCAGACGTGTTGCCTGGCGACACGTGACTCTATTCATGTCAGTGCGTTTGATAAAAAACCTTTGTAATAGTATCAAAAAAAAAAAAAAAAAAGGCTGTTTTTGTTGTTTTATTTTGGCTCGCGATACTTTTTTTTTTTTCCAGGAGGCGGATAATTCGATGTGAATTTAAGGAGGGAATGATGCAATTTGACTTATTACAAAAGCACAAAGACAACTTACAATAGAGCTGAAACAATGAGTCCATTAATCAACGACAATGTGTAAACATTTATCGAGGAAAAAAAAATACATCACATTGACTCGTTTCAGATTCTCAAACGTGTGGATCGGCTGCTTTTTCTCTCCTTATATCGTCGCAAATCGAATATATTTACATTTTAAACTGCTGGTTGGACAAAACAAGCAGTTTAAGACTTTGTGACGGACTTTTTTTTGTAGGATTGATTACTGAACTCCACTCTTTTAGTCGGATACTAATAACATAACCCGAGGACTCTGACCTTGATATGTCTGTTCATGGCGGTGGACTGCGCGGCTCTGACTAGACCCTCCAGCTCGGCACCGCTGTAGTTCTTGGTCTCTGCGGCCAGCTCCTTAATGTTGACGTCGCCGGACAGCAGGTTGTACTGACGCATCTGTGCCGTGTGGATGTTGAGGATCTGAACGCGGCCCTTCTCGTCCGGTAACCCTGAAAGTAGAAACGGGAAAAATAAGGGACCTAAAGCTCCAGCAAAATTATGTGGGTTTTTTATTTTTTATTTTATGTGTTTCATTCAAACGTGTCGTCATGCTGCTTATACTAACATACATTTCTGTTATTGCATTTGGTAGAAAGGAGAATTTTACACATGTTCTCTGCCTCCTTACACACACATTTCTTCATGTAGAAGAAGAAAATAAAATAAAAAAACAGCTGAAATTGTCTGTAATAAAACATTTTACTTCTTTGAAATGTTGGAGGAGTCGGCAGCTGTGAGTTGATATAATTATTAATGATCTATATATTACAATAACAGGTAAAATTTACAGATTTATAATGCTTTAACATTAACATTTCCTTATTTTAAGCACTAATGCTGAATATCATTTTTTTTACAGTTTTAATTGCCATTCACTCAGATGAACCGAGCCTTATCTGTGCGCCTCCTTCGCTTCTTACCGATCTCCATCTTCACCTCCAGTCTTCCCGGCCTCAACAAGGCCTCGTCTATCAGGTCAGGCCTGTTGGTCATACCTGAGGGAGGGACAGATGACAGACAGATAGTGGAGAGAGAGGAGAGGAAAAGGATGAATCAGAGCGACGAGATAGAGTGCAGATGTTTCAGGCGTGACATCGGAGAGCCTGTGAGTTCTTTCTTTCTTGTGTTAGTTTGTGTTTTATTGCACCTATGACCAGGATGTTGTTGAGCTGCTCCACTCCGTCGATCTTGGACAGCAGCTGGTTGACCACGGTGTCGTGGACTCCCGTGCTGCCCGCCATGCTTCCACGCTGCTTACAGACCGCGTCGATCTCGTCGAATATGATGATGTGGAGGCCGCTGTTGGCGCCGAGCTGTTCAGCACAGAGAGAGGCGGGACGGGAATTATTAATGAGTGTACTGTATATATGTATTTTAAATGTATGCTTGAAAACGTCTGACTGCCGTTGACAGCGGAGTTGTTTACTAAAAAACACAAACTGTGTGTTTCTTTACGTGTTTCTCACTCCTTCTCAGGCATCATATTAAAAGGCTTTTTGATGCCTTTCATGTTCTTGTCAATTAAAACTTAATGTTTTTGGTGAAGGAAGGTCAAAAGACTGAAACACTGCTGCCTTTTTTTCATCTTCAGAATAAATAATTCTCTAAAGAAATTAACTCATATTTGTAACCTTACATGACATTTTTTTAGAAGATGTGAGACTTTGAGAGTTTACCAGCTACAGTATCCTGATCTGTTGAGTCTTAATAAACCAGATTATTTGATGTAAAACATGCTATTAAACAAAAGTGAAAGGATAAGGAGCGCAGATGTTATTTTATAGCCTTATGACGCCATGATAAAACCATTAATTTTGAAACTAAAAATGACTCCTGTATCCACACAAAATGCTTTCACTTTCAAAATAAAAGCAGGTTTGTTCACAGGTTTTAAGGAAACCCAATGAAAGTGGGAGTTATCGTACATATGCAAGATAGAGACACTAAACGGGAAGTGGTAGCGGTTGGAGGACGGGGTGGGGGGGGGGGGGGGGAGATGATATGCTCAACAGTGTAATTGGAACCACGTTCTGGTTTTCCCGACAGAAACTTATTTATTTTTTGAATCCTTTTACAATGACTTGTTTTGATCCCCCCTTCCCCGAGTTATGAAATGTTTTTTCTGTACAACAAATGTAATGTCAGTTTTAAATTACAGTACACCCTCCAGTAGAACATGGTGGGTATGAAGGATAAAGAGCGCGCTGAACGTCTTCCAGGTCTTCATCAGGCAGAGGGATAAACAGATCCGCGTTGCAGAAGCACTGTAGACTATTAGGAGCAGTAGCTCTGGAAAAAACAAACTGACCGTATCGATACGCTGCATCCTCTCAAACTCAAAGTGATTTAAAGTGATGCGTAAATCACGTTAATGTTCTCCTTCCTGCGTTCTGTCTGAGACGTGCACACGGCGAAGCGATTACGACACCGCCGATGTTTTTCTTTCGAACATGAAAATCATTGTTGACCCTCGACAGAGAGACAGATGGAGAAAAAAAAAAAGAGTGAGAGAGCAGCAGCAGCAGGGTGGGGGGTTATCCCTTCATCTACAGACCTGTCAGTCTCAGACGTAGCATTTAAAGCAGGTGTGGAGCTGCTGTCCTTATTACACACTGGATGGTGTGTGTGTGTGTGTGTGTGAGAGAGAGAGAGAGAGAGAGAGAGTGTGTGTGTGTATGTGAAGGGAGATCTAATACAAGGTCAAAGAGAACCCAGCCCCTCATTAGGTGGTGAAGAGTGAGGCTCGACGCTAGTGTCTCACCGTCCAAAAACAACCATCGCTGCTGGGGTTTCAATGCATAACTGCCCCCCCCCCCCCCCTCCCTTCCCCTCCCCTCCCCTACCTACACACACACACACACACAGAAGAGAAACACACCAGATCTTTACCAAAGTTATTACAGCTATGTCTGGCTAAAGGGCAGATCTTTCCACTCCTGGAGAAATTAGTCCTTTTTTTTTTTTTTCTCTCTCTCTCTGTTTCGATAGATGAAATCTGCTTATCTGTGTTTCATGTGGATAAATGAGAGAATACTGATCCCCATTGAGAATAGAGCTGAGGTGATTTACGATGTGCAGATAATAAGTTCAGCAAAACTGTTGCACGTCTAAGTAGCGTATCTGGAAGATGTAATAAAACAGGCTTTGTTTATCAAAACCAGTTTTGTGTGTGTGTGTGTGTGGGGGTTTTTTTTTTCATTTTTTCTGGCTGTGGTGGTTTTTTTTGGTATTTTTATTATCGTCGAGTGTTTGCAATATTTTGGCTTAGGGGAACGGGAGAAACACCCTCGTACGTGTGTGTTATGCGTCCCCTCTCCCCTCACCCTCTTCTGTTCGTCCTCAGCCTCTGCAAACAGCTTCCTGATGTTGGCCTCGGACTCTCCGACATACTTGTTGAGAATCTCGGGGCCGTTGACAATCTTTGGCTCCCGGGCCTTGAGCATCTTGCCAATCTGTCGTGCCATCAGGGTTTTACCGCAGCCTGGGGGTCCGTACAGCAGGATTCCCTTTACATGCTTGCAGCCTGGGAGACAGACGCACACACAACCAGAGAGAAGACACTGAGGCTGAGACAAGAATATATACACACACACACACACACACACAACAAAAGCCTCTACTAATCATCTTCAGCTCATAACTGTGAGACTCAATAGAAGATTTTTAAACCCCATGTTACTTAAGTAGCAGAAACTGTGTTCCCAGCGTACATTTAAGCCACTAAATTGTCTCTTTTCCTTAATTTATTGGTTTAATATTAGCAATAGTTATGTAATTATGAGTATGAGCTGGCGTAGCGGTGATCCAGCAGTTCAATCAGCTGAGTATATTTAGTCAAAGCAGCAGAATCCTTAGTATATATATGTTCATAATCAAATGTTTGCTTGTATATGTTAGCGTGGCTCGTCTCCTCTGATGAGGAGCAGCGAGTTCGAAACATCACTCGGTTGTTTGTGGTGATAATAGAGTCTTCAGTGTCCAGACTTTATTGTTGTGACTGTTGGGAATTTATTGCAAAAAAATGTGGCAACAAAGAAGACAAAGAAGAAATAAAATCTACCCTAGAACTGGAGCTCAGGAACTATTTGGAACAATTGTTTTATTAATTTCTTAAGAAAATATGGCAAAAAAATGTGATGATTTAATGCTTTTCTTTGTCATTTTATTATATTAGACTGAATGTATTTGAGTTTTGGACTGTTGGACAGACACAATAAGAAACTTATTGACCCTGGGAAATTATAACTATACATACTTTAACTATTTTCTGACATCTTATACACAAAAGATTAATCAAGAAAATAAACAGCGCTGTTGTTGAAATGCACAGAAACGTCAGCAGAACGGATAATGCTCGACTTCTAATCTGATTTCCTATGTTTTTTAAGATCAAGTGTGGACTGTGAGTTCTCCCGGTCGACCGAGTTTACAGTGCGCGTCTCCTAATGGCCTTTTGCACCTGCTTAATGACATTTAGCCCAGACTAATTGAGAGGCCCCAGATAACCATCTGAGTTGCCATTTGGGCCTGCTGAAGGAAAAGCAGACAGGTTGACAGGTGAGGGGGTTTGGAGGGAAGAAGGGACGGCTCTCTCTCTAGCAAGTCGGGGGGAGGGTGGGGTGGGGTGGTGGGGGAGTTATGTGGTTGTGTTGAGGCTGCGAGGAGAGAAAGCACTGAAGTCTCTTCTGTCCGTCTGCTTCACCTCTCCGGGAGCAAAAAGAGGAGACGGGGTGAGACTTTCAAACTTCTGCTCAAATGCACACCGATGCACGCACGCACGCACATATGTGTGACGTACACATGCGCAGAGCTTCTCTGTCAACACCTGCGCCCACTCCCTCCTCCCTCCCTTCCTCCCTCCCCCCTCGCCTGCCAATTACAGCTTTACCTGTAGCTGGATGCTCTATCAGGACACGCCATCTCATTACAGCAGCCAGCTGGCCACAGCCAAAGGCCGACTCCTGCAACACAACCACCCGGCTAAAAAGGTCATCTCACACACTGCTGGACGCTGCCACAGGCCCCCTGAGCGCTGTGGGTAAGGAGTGTGTGTGTGTGCGTGTGTGTGTGAACGTAGACTTAAACAATGCGTGTATTCTAAACATTTGAAGAGCTCAGATGTCCTCACGACAGGTTTTCACAAGACTCCTCGGGTCTGTGAGCTAGGATTAGGACTGATGTGATTGTGTGCACATGTGTGTGTGTGTGTGGGAAGAAAGGGTTATGTGTATGAGTCACAAAGATGGCTTAGATTAAGCTGCTGTCCTTTGCAGAGTGAATCATCATCGTAGCCCGACAGCTGTCAAAAGATCTATAAACGAGGGTGTGCGAGGATCACTTGCCAGGGATTTTAGTCATGATTGAGGCACCAGAGAAGGCCCTGCCTGCTAATCATCGATTATTAGCCTCAAAGTTTTGTTTGCCATGATGTTGATTTAAGGATTGAACACAAGCTGAATATAATAAATGAGAAAAAAACACATATATTTGGCAGGTTTTCCTAATCTAATCTGTCTAACCTGATGAATGTTTAAAGGGAAGTTTCCATTTCTGAGAGATTCTCAGGACATAAATTTGTGTTTTCTTCTAACTGCAGTCTAATATATTCATGTTATTCACATTTAAGCATGCTGAGGAAGAGTGCCGTGCAAACGCTTTCATATTTTGTCCTTCAAATTTTTTAAAAAAAGGAATGGTTGCACACAGTGGGGGTTTTTAAATACACAGCAAGACTTTGATGGTGAGCGAGAGACTGCAGTGGTGATTGGTAAAGAGAATCCTTGGAAACGTCCTCGACGTACAGAAGATCTAAATAAATAAATAAATAAATCAGCATCTGACAGTCTAAAAAGTGGAGGCAACAAACAAATGAATAAGTGATGGCGAGGATAGAGACGAAGAGAGAGGAGGAGGAAACTCACCCATCTGTTCGACGATGTCTGGAGGGAAGACGCGGGAGGCGAAGGCTCTGCGGAAGATGTCAGAAAACTCCTTGTCAAGGCCGCCGATACCCATCCTCTCGAAGTTCCAGTCCGGGCTGATGATGGACTGACGGGACCCTCTGGTCTTAGCTTTCCCTGGAGAGGAATCATGAAAACAGGAGTTAAATATATTGAAAGCCTTGTGAATTTGAAAAACCTGACGATTGAATAGCACTTCCTGTCTGCTGTCACGTATGCGTCTGTGCTCTTGTTTGAGACACTTGAAGGACTCGTTTTAAGTCCTTCAGTAAGTAGTAAGCTCTCCTTCTTCTTTCAGTAAGTAAATACGGTGGATTAAACAGGCATCGACCCCAAAAAAGTAGCTCAATTTCAAGAGTTTAACTTTGTTTCAGACTCTTAAAGAAATGATCAATATCCATATAACTGGGACATATAATATTTAATCCTTGTTATGAAACATAAACTGCATGTCAGGTGGTCACTGGTACACTTGTGTTTGTGCCACACCAACAAAAATGTGTGCAGTCTGCCCCCTTGTGGTTTTACAGAGAACTGTCAGTCAGCCAATGAATTTTAAAAAAATTAAATTTCCCCTCTTCATACATGAAGTGTCAGGTTGGTTTTAGCAGCTCACTGTGCTTTGTATTTCTGGATTGAAGAGACTCTGAGTACCATCATCTAGTCAGCTTTAGTGGCTGGACATTAGACAAACACTAAAAGATTCAGCTTCAGTTACATGCAGAAGCTACTTGAGAGGAAGTGCTCTTGTTTTTCCCAATAAGCGGTAACTGCTACAAGTACCAGGTGCGTTGCGGACACTCACCGATCAGCGTCATGGATGAGTTCTCTGACTTTTCAAATATCACCTGACTGTTTGCCAGCAACAAACCGATATCAATCTGAGGAAAGAGAAGATGATCAGCAGTTATGTTTTTGCTACAATAGATTATGCATAATAACATCCAACTGCAACATTTTAATTAATAGGACTTAAATAAATTCCTCTCCCAAGCTGTAAAAAAAGTCTCTACGGTAGAGAAGTGTGTGAACATCGTGGGACGGTAACAGATAATCCTCCAGATACCTTTGATTTCTTGCCAGAGGCGTTCTCTCCTTTTAGGATGCTGGGGTCCATGGCCTCAATATCCTTTATTACCAAGCCGAAGAGCTTATCACAGAAACTAAATACCAGCTAGGAAAAAAAAACACACACACACACAGGGAGCAAAATGTTATTTAGAAGATAAGGACAGGCACATTTTTTGTTCATTTCTATGAGCTAAGATGAAAACTTTTAGCTGTTTGTGCTTTACATTTTCTCCTACAACCTCATAAACTAATAAGCTCAAACTCTTCCTGTGTGTAATATCTGTGTAGCTGGACTGTGGATTTAAAGATCCTGTATATTCAGATATAGAAAGTGCTATATATATATATATATATCTAAATATGTGTGGACAAATACTGTACGCTTGGCCATAAGTAGCCACATATAGTTTGTTAAAAACACATGATAATAATTTGATAATACCTCCCATCTTTCACTTATTTACTCTTTTCCTCTCTGCAGCCGAGTGTTGTCAGTATCCTGTCAGTGTTTTATGAATAAAAAGTCACAAAACTTTGATATGAATAAGACTCTTCTTCTGTTATTAACCCCTTAAAGCATCAAGCACCTGCTGGGCGACAGTGAAAGGCTGGTTGTTGAAGTGTTGGATGAACTCGATGGCCATCTTGTCCGAGTCGTAAGGACTGCTGTCCACGTTCTTCTTCTGCAAGAAATCGACCTCCACCGTCATGCTGCTTATGCACTGTTTGGACTTGTCAAACGTGTAGATGGACACTACAGAGGGAGAAAAGACGACAGATGATGAGGTTTGTAGTTTGGATGAAAGCATCTCTTATGCTCCTCAATAAATTCACAGAAATCACACAGTGTCTCCTGTTTTTTTCTGCTATTAAATTGAAATTAAAGCTGCATTAGTTCATTTTTTGGCCACTTGGAGGCAGCAAAACAAGCTGAAAATACAACATCTGCCATACTGTCACCTTATAAAGTTGCTAATTTAGACATCCGGCAAACATAAAACAACACTACGATCCATTTGGAGTTGTGTTTCTGTCCAGTATTTTAGCCTTGAACTAACTTCTAGGAAAATATCTGGCTCTTTAGTGCTGGACACTTGGTGTACAGGATGAGCTCAATCTGAGCTTTTCCACTGCAAACAGCTGCCTGCTGTGGAAGGAAACAAGGTCAAATGAGAGAAGAGTTTATGAAAAAACTAAACAATGGGGTAAAAGAAGCTAAAAAAATTAAAAAAAAGAGTAAGGGCAGCTTTAAATATAAATAGTGTGGTATCATCCAATTCACTTTTTCCAGTATCTTCCACATTTAACTACTTGTCACGTTATTTTCAGCTTAATTCGCTGTAATTTAACTGTTCTGCAGCATTTTTAATTCACATTTTCCACACAAATACTGCACACAGCTGTCATATCTACCAGTATATCTGACATCTATGGTGTTATTATGTTCAGTTAAGAGGATCTAAGTTCATCAGTACATGTGGAACAGTTATCAAATCAATAAAAGCCTTTTTTTTAGAGAGCTGATATAATCAAACAGTAATTCCCTTTTTCTCTGTATTGAGAGAAATAAAAGCGATCAACACAGCAGGTAGCTCCTGAATTAGATATGATCTGTGATACCTTTTTTTTTTTTAATTATTCAAATCATCTGCACATGTTAAACTGCAGGTAAAGCGTCATTATGGAAATGAGACACACTGCAAGTAGCTCACAGCTGCTGCAGCTGCAGCTGCTGCCGGTGCTGCCAGGTAATTAGGAAAATTATACCTGTGACACTGCTACATTAATCACATCAGTTACCTGAAGACACTGCTAAAAAGACTCTATTCATTATGTTAATTGAAATTATTGAAATAGGCAGAGAGATTATTCCTTTGATCAAATAATAGAAGGAGACTTTGCTTTGCTGCTTTTTTTTTTTTCCCCAAAGGTGACGTCGAGATAGATTAAGGTATTTTTTCACTCGGAGGATTATATTCTCATTCCTTGTTTCCTCTTCTGATACGCAGACAGAACCATAATGGAGTCCATCATTTCGGGCATCGCTTTGGCCTAAGGGAGTCGAGTGAAATATTTCATCAAAGAGGCAGGCCTTCTCTTTCTCTGGATGCCGGCCAGCCGCTCAGACAGATGTGCAGTGATGCCGCCCGCCTTTATTGTTGTACTTTTTCCTCCCTGCACTGATTAAATCGTGTTCCTTCCACCCCTCATGACACCTAAATAATAACCAAACCCCCCCTCTAACCCCATTTATAATTAATAATCTGCAGGATGTGGGCATCTGAAGTCAAATGATGTTTTTTTTCTTTCTGGTAGAGAGAAAGACTGCGGCATGAATCCTTCAAAAAAAAAAAAAAGGGAGGTTTGATGTCTCTTATTCTTCCCACTGTGGCGTTCGATGATAAGACAGTCGAGCGCCGCTGATCAATAGAGACCACAGATTAATGGAAGTCGTGACAAAAAAAGGCTTGAAAGGATGTCCTAGAACGATCGAAGTCTGTGCAGCCTGTGCATATGTGTGGATAACCGATAAAGCAACCATAAAGCAACATAAATTCACTTTTCCATTGTTCCATTATTGCTGCACATTACACCCTCAAAAAAAACTGTAAGGGTTTGTTTACATGGTATATAAATAATAAGTGCATCAAAATTCAGCTGCACGTTAAAGCATCAAGCTCTCATAATCTTATCCGCCATTGTGGCATGTCGATTTATTTGCCAAAGACGAGCTCTATTGTCACCTGGCTCTTTTTTTTTTGACAGTTACAGACTAGCAAAACCTAAGATGTTAGATGGAGGAAAAGTATCTACATGTTTAGCTTTATCTTCTATGCTGAATGTTACATTATGACAAGAATATCTGTAGGAATACTTTATTGCTATTAGTTATTCTGCACTGTGGAGCCTTCATGTGCAACACAGCTCTAGATAAATAAAGCCTCTAAAAGCTCTAATAAATCAACCGTGAGCTACCTGCCCAGCATCGTACGGCAGACACAGGAGCTCATCTAGCAGCTACGACATCAGATGTTGTGTTTTCAGTCTTGTTCTTGTTCTCCGGAAAAGTAGATTTTCAAATTTTCAAAATGTTTAGAAAGCTCACCTTCAACTTCCTGTCCGATGGAGAGGCCCGCCCATTTTCTCTGGAAGGAAAAGGAAGCAGGTGATGGACTTACTTCCATTGTCTCATCATTTCTTTTGTATTAGGATTGCAGTAGTATTGTAGCATTGCAATGGAAAGAAAAAAAAAAGGCAAGAGGTTGTCCTTTATTGATCAATAAGCTGATTTACATTTTCCAGAAGATCAAAGCTATGAGACAAAGCTACACTTTCAAACTAACGTCAGTGCGACGTTCCTCTGCAACGTGGTCTAATTTCACATTGTTTCTGTCGGTTGAAATGCTCAACTCAGATCCAGATTTTAAACATCTTTAAAAAAAAAAAAAAGGTCAGCTGACCACTTTTTTTATACACAACTTAGTTTATGAACACTCGCAGTAAAATAAGACCCGTCTTGAGGAGGTTACAGTAGTACCTGTGTGCTGTTGTGGCTGCCAAGTTTATAGACGGAGGAAGAGCAGGCAGAGACAGGCAAGGCAAAACAGAGAGAGAGAGAGAGAGAGGGAGAAAGAAAAAAAAGCAGTAACAGACAGATTGAAACGGATGAAGAGGTTCATGCAAAGAGCCCACAAACAACCAAGCAAGACAGCTCGTTAGTGAGTCAGAAAACTGCGTCACGTGTTACATTCAAGGTTAAAAAGAACATTATGTTTGCAGGAAAAACAGATGATTGTGTACAAAACACTTCAGCTCCATGAAGGTGCTTTTTTTTTTAAACTGTGGATATTAACAGTGAATTAAAAGTATTACAAAAAGACAGAAAAGTGACACATACAGTAGTGTTATCTCATTTTTATAGAAAAAGAGAAAATTGAGGAATAAACCAGTCAACATAAACACCAACAAACAAACATTTTTATTCATTTTTGTCTCGTAAAATATTCTGGATAACATCTGTATTATACATTAGGCGACACAGATGTGACATTTAGCCTTCTGTGTAAACATTACCTGTGGCAGACTGAAGGCGATGGTCCCGATGTTCACACTGGGATGCCTCTTCAAGCTGAACACGAACTTGTGGGCTGAATTGCGAACAGTCACGAATCTGCATTGACATAAAGAAGAAGAAAGGATTCAGTGTGGATAACAGGGAACAAAAGTGTGCAACAGAATAAGTCTGTAAATACTCTTCTTCTTCTTTAATTGGAGCAGCTAAAAAGGTTAAATAGATAGAGATATTTGTATTTTTGTTACCGCTGCCTTTACAATTAGCTTTAAAATAACTCTTACTAATAAAATAACAATCCAGCTTCTGATAACTCTAGTGTTGACATCACTGTCACACTGTTTCTGTCTTTTTTTTGGAGAATTTTGAGACTTTCAAATCCTAAAAAAAAAAAAAAAAAAAAAATCCAACATGGTCTCATGATTTTAAAACACAAATACACAATATGAGGCATAAAATGAAAACAATAAGATTGTTAAAAAACCAAAATTATATTATATGATGTCTTTCTTGACTTTGACCAGTTATAAAAAAGGTTCAGATTTTATTTTGAAATTTCAACCACGTTTAAAAGATGAAGATGTGAAAGTCCGGGGGGAAAAAAAGCTCGTAAATAGACACTGATTATTTTGTCAAACTGTCATTCATGAGTATAAACTAAACCCTCCATTGTTCATAATACAATGTCATGATAACCAGTGTGTCCAGCAGAATAAAGAGCGGGTTTGTGGCTACTTTATTTACCAGTATAAAGTTGAATCTGGCTCGCACAAAACAGAGTCGCCAGTCAACATGTTATTGTTTTTCCGTTATTTTGGATCCCATCACGAATCACTCAAATAACGTGCACCAAAGTAAATACTCTGGGATGCTAACATGAAAACACACAAAAATGCAGAAAGCTGATGGAGCACGGGGGGAACCGACCGACCGACCGACCCTGCGGATGGTTTTGTGAGAAAAGCCTCATGTTCGCTGTAAAAGAGCGCTTTGGTTGAAATCATCTAACAAAACCTATGATTAGTTACAGCGAAGGTCAGAGAGACGCTGAAGACAAAGAAAACAAAAGAGAATAACAGGCTGTGGGTGTTCGATGATAGAAGTGAAGCCCACTCATCCACACACACACACACACACACACACACACACACACACACACACAGAAGCAACACAAACACTCACTGCTCAAAGTGTTGCTCCTTCTCGTTGATGACGGCACAGTTGGTCAGCGACAGTTCATCTGTTGGGCATCGCGCCACTTGCATTTTCTGAAAACAGGAAGACAAAGAAATAATAAAAATAATAATAATAATAATAATATTTTTTTTAAAAAAGCGGCAGTGACTCCACAGGTGAAGGAAAACACACAGTAGACAGTAAAAGCGCGTAAGCCGAACCAGGTCCTCATTAAACTCCTGTGAGATCTTTTCCTTTCTACTTACGGACAATGTTATGATTCACACATTGATGGTAAAAGAGGCTTTAAAAAAAAAAAAAAAATAGAAGTACTGCGTTTTTTTTAATGCACATTGCACAACCTGGTAGTGTCACTATTGTACGCTGAATAGAAATAGCCTTATGTTCTCTGTACATCTGTAGAGAAAGGCAGATGTGTGTAGGTCAGCACTACAACCCCACCAACACAGAAATAACTCCCACAGACGCACCATTGCATGCATGTTGCTATGGCGATCTCTCAACCACGCTTGACTCTTTAGCGCAGCTCCTCAAGGTCTCCTTAAACTCTTTTCCTATTCTTATCATTTAAAATGAGAAGTGTCTGTATGTCTATAAAGATCATTCATAAAGTCTGTGTTATGTAATAAAAACAACTTAACATGTTAACCTCCATGTGAATGAAGTGTTATAAGCAAAAGACACAAACAAAGAGCTGTATAGCAGAGATTCCTCTAACTACACAATGTGATGGATTGTAACAGTCAATGAGACCTTCAGCACTGGTCGGGTAGAGTCACCATTATGTGCTGCACACAGTGGACTTATTGACTCCTTATTGACTTTTTCCAAAGTTTAGCGTTAATGATTTATAAATATAAATCGCTTCATGTTTATTGCTGGTGGGTTTTAGACTCATAATTAGACTCTATTTTTGGACTCAGTCAGTTAGTCGTGCTGTTCAAATCCACATAACTTTATGTTAGTTTCTATTGTGGATCTCAGCGTTTCCAATTACACCAACTGAATCTGGGAGAAATGTTAATAAAATGATGCACAGGAGAGAGTTTTTCTATTTGATGGGCTGGTGCAGCCATAAAAAAAATAAATATATATATATATAAATAAAAGAAATAACTACCTGAGGGGAAATAATACAAGTGGAAAACTGGATGTCAATGACCTCTACGTCTTCCCAGAAACTCAGTGACTTAAGCTCTACATTGACCAACACTGAGCTGCTTTACAGTAAATCCTCTCTGGACTGTTGCGATATAGTCTGACAACAGTCAGACTAACAGTATTAAATACCGGCCGAGTCAATCAGAGGTCAGTGTTGAAACGAGCGACTTCATGATCCGCTGTGATGAAACTAAAGACAAAGTTGAGTCTAGCTTCTATTTGGCCTCCAGCAATGACAATACAGACCAAATAAGAGAACCAAATCTAAGAAGATGCACTCTATAAAGTTGGAAGAATTACTCTACTAACTGATTAGTCGATTGACAGGAAATTTATCACCAACTATTTTGATATCTAGTCATCGTTTGAGTCATTTTTTAGGGAAGAAAAGCTAAAAATCTCTGGTTCCAGCTTCTTAAATGTGAATATTTTCTGGTTTCTTTGGTCCTCTATGACAGTAAACTGAATATCTTTGGGTTGTGGACTGACGGTCGGGACAAAACAAGACATTTCAAGTTGAGTCTTGGGCTTTAGGAAAAACAGTGATCTACATTTTTCACCATTTTCTGCCATTTTATAGACCAAAGAACTAATCGATTAATCGGGAAAACAATCAACAGATTAACAAAGAATGGAAATAATCGTTATTTGCAGCCCCAGTGGTCTATTAGAAACATCCTCTACTGATCAGTCACTATGTGTTCTGGGATAGAAACTTCATGGTATGTAGATTTGCATTAAACCAGTTTAACTAGCCATAGCTGTCTGACCTGCTCTAAAATTACAAATAATTAAGAAATAAGTGGTGACAACATCGTTAACCTTCCAAAAAGCAGAACTCCAGCACACATATGAGGTAGAAAACTACCAGACATTCATGTACTACATGCAGTTTGGCTGTAATGCATGATGGGCGAAGTGATACAAATACAATACAATTGGAAAAAATCCATTTATAATCCCAACGTATTTTAGCAGATGCAACCAGTGTTACAATACAACTTCTCACACTCAGAGGATTTTGTTTAAAATCAACCAATAGAGACGTATTACCAAATACTAGACGTACATAGAGTCATCCCAGCCAGTTAAAATAATAATAATCAATCCTTTCTTTAAAAAAAAAGGTGGGAAAAAAAAAATCAACCTGTTCTCGTTCCAATTAGCTAATTAGATTTCAGCAAACCAATAGAGAATTGATTTCCGACCTACATCTCAAAAACATCAACCTTAACCCATTTCAAACATTTCAAAATCTAGGCTAACGATGGTCCTGATAATATCCTACTGTTGCTTTTTCACAGTAAACAGATCGCTGATGTGCCAATGTTGCGTCTCTAAAGAGTTCAATTTTAGGGTCAGTTGATACAGAGAGTATTTCCTGTCGTAGGAATGTCGTTTGACAAATGGGAAGACACAACTTGGCATCAAAAATGACCAGAAGAACAGTCTGCAACGCCTCTAAATGCACTAGTCGGGTTTTTCATGCACCCTGTGGATTGATATTTGAGAAAAAAACAATCCAATAACAATAAATTTGCCTTTTTTGTTGGTTTATTTTGTTTTGTTGTCTTTTATATTCCGGTCCTGTGAGAAATTATATTTAATTTTACCCTTATTTTATATAGTTTGACTGACAAAAAACATTAACATGACAAATAATGTTATAAATGTTCCCATATAATCAGCTCAAATGTAAAGTGTATATAAAAGGTACAGAAAGGTCTCAGCATTTAAGAGACCACATGATCCACATAACTCGCTCAATATAACGTCCTGCAACAACCTTCCTTCGCCACTGACTGATACTTAACATGAGTAATTGTAAACTCAGTTTCCAGTTTATGAGGATTACCGAACTAAAATGTAGTCTAATACAGCAGCTCTGCAATAACTCCGACCTTCATTAAGGTTATAAAAGCTACAGTTATTGCTGAAACTGTTTTACACAGGTGCTAACTCAACTTTATGGAAACATTATAAATGTACGGAAGTTCATTCCTGACCTTGTAAACAGTAGTTTGACAAAAAAGAAATATTAACTAAAGCTTCACTTACTGCGATCATCTGAGTGCACAAGTATTCCTGAACTCTGTATACTATAAAAGACGTGTGAGACGCAGTTGAAAGCTCCAGAAAAAGCAAGTAAGTGGACGCTGAGTTAAGATTATTTTGTCAGACTCACAAACAAAAACTTAACGTTGTAACAACAGCTGAAAAAAATGAATTATTTGGCTATTTTGATAATCAATGAAGTCATTTTTTTTACAGGAAAATTACAACAATTGACTGGTTTTTGGACAATCACACTAACAAAGCGGTTTAAAGACGTCACTTTGGGCGGTGGAAACTTGTGATGGACGTAAAGATCTCTGATCGCTAATGAAACTAATCTTAAGTTGTTTTTTTTTAGTCAGACATAAGACACTTTATTGTCACTGTGTGCGTTAGGCAGCAGTACGAAGAACACTAAGGGAATGAATAAAATAAATACAATAAAATACATTTTAATAAAGCACAATCTGATAATTTAAATTAAACACACAATATGTCATTTCAGCCGCTAGGGGTCTCACAACCAAAACAATAACAAACGACGGAGTGTGATGATGGCGTGAATTAGCAAGGCTAAAAGATCAAGTTAAAAACCAGCTAAATTTATCATGAAAATGTGGCTTCAAACCGAATAAAAGTCCATTTCTAACAGTTTGTGTGGAACAACCACAACACCGATGTATTATCTTGTGTGTGTATAAGTTACTCTTTGGTAGACGCCATTGTAGCGGACAAACACGGCGCCAACGCATGCATCTTGTGCACTATACTCTTTGGTAGAGGAGGTATGACGCCATTGACAGGCGACCAAATGAAACGGTCCGTTACTTTGATTAAAATGACAGATTTCTCTGGGTTTGAAAACTGTTGGAAACATTTTGGATAATACAAGTACGCAACTCAACAAACTATATATCATAAGTCTGGTTGTTTTTAGCCAATTCAATGCGGAATAATTACATAATATAGCTTTAAAATATACATAAATACATACATGAAATATGCATCACACATTCCTAGTTCATTAGTTGCAGTCATTATAACCCTCCATGAAGCCTGGATCTACTGCAGGACTGCTGTGTTAGACAGTATTACTTCCACTTTTAACTAGGTATAAGTTACCTAATAAACTGGCAACTGTTTGTTTTATTTATTTGTAAACAGCTGCCGTAAAGTATGCATTATTAATACAAAAACACAAACACAGGAAGACAGAAAGACACTTTGTTTACACTGCAGCTTCGTAAAAATGGCCACTAGTGAAAAGTGTATGGTATATTTACAATCTGTCTAGTTTATATGACTGATTTTCTTGTTCCGTTTAATGCTGCTAAACTTCCTTTATTTTACTTCAAGACTTTAGCTATCATTGATTTAGCTCTTGAAAGCTAATATTTATATTTAGCTTACAGTACAACAATAGTACTGGCGACACACTTTAGCTAGTTTAGCTGTCTAGTAGCTAAGACACCGCCACTTTAAAACATATTTAACTAGAGCTGGAACAAAAGTAGTGAAGTTAAAACATGCTAGCAACAGTTTTAGGTGGTCATGAGATCCTCCATACTTCTTCCGGGCTGACTACGTTTTGAATGGCAAGTGTTTCTGCCACACAGGCTAACTTAGTGCTACGTTGTCTCTCTACAAAAGTCTACAGAAAAGGCTCCTAGTCCCTTAAAGTACACGTTGTTTACTTGTGTTTAAGTTGTAGTATTCGCTTCAGATAAACTCACCTGAGTGGTCATCTTTGTGTTTAGTGCGGGTTTTTTTTTTGTTTTGTTTTTTTATTTTTTTGTATATATTTTTTTTAAGCTCCTGTTCCAGTGAAATTCGGCATTAATGTTTCGCTGACAGTTCAACTGCAACGATGACGTGGAGGCGGGGGGGCGGGATCTCCTGACGTCATCACGCACGCACCAACACTTTTTTTTTTTAAAGGGTTGATAATGACACACGTTTTGTCTGCCAGTTGTTTAACGAGGATGGTCATATGTTTACTTATAATGAATTCTTATCTGAATATAACATTTCTGTACTTTTTAGAGAATTAATATTGTCTTTATACTATTACGTCAGGTATTTAAATTCTGCTTTCACCTGCAACCAGAGATATTATCCATTAAATTACTCAACCAGGCTTATATATGGGGAAATCAGATCCCTTTTTGAGTATAAAAACTAATAATAAATGTATAAAGGAAATAATCCAGAGGGACACAACTAGTAAACCTGCTTCTATATTTGTTTTTTTAACAGAAAATTATTTATTATTATTACTTATTTCTTTATTATTTATTTAGCTAATGAAATGCTTATGTTATTCATCTTATTTCTTTATTAACAAAATTACACACCAGTAAATCTGCAAAACAGACACCCAACTTCACTGCCTCCATATCCTACTTACAGGTTAAAAGCTAAAATTGTATGAAAAATAACCGGAAAATACAACTTATATAAAAACTGATCCATTCACATCCATAATTCCCATCTTTTGAATTATTCACTATTAAATTAGGAAATTACATTTAGTCTTTTAAGCTTATAATTGTGTGCATATAATTCATCGGTTTCATGAACTATTTAAAGACATTTATAACTATATATTTTTAAACTTTTGTCCTTTTTAAATATACTTATTGGTGTTTTAAGTCTTAATTCATGTATGATGTCATTTCTATATACATTGATATTGGTACAATTAATGCCTTGGTTCTGTCACCTTTGTTCCATATGTTTAAAAAAGTGAGGAACCTATCTTTAATCATTTCATATCAATATTTTCATATGATATTATGTATGTTTGTTCACAGTGTTGCACCTTCCTAGTTGAGTCGTTTGGTGTCCCAGTGGAAACACACGCTGGAATAATTAGGTGTCAGGAGCTTTAAAAATGGAACATGCGTCTTTTTTTTACTGAACACACCAACACATACACTAGGCCTCTGTTTTCATGCTCAAATTAAATGATGAGATGCATTTTAACCCAGTTGAACATCAGATAACGATACCAGTTTGTCAGCAATGAACGTTTGAGATTAATCTGTACTGAAAAAATGAAGCATATGAATGTCTGAGATCTATATTTAAATGTTTTTAAAAAAAGGTGACGTGCAATTATAATAATAGGAAAACATTTAGTTTGAATTAGAGGCAAATTAATCTCTTTATTGTGGATGTTGAAAGGGTCACAGTAAAAGCTGTACCTCTGTAAACAAACCAAGGTCATGAAATCTTAAAAAGTTCCTCTTCATGATAGAATATTTGGATTTTGAATATCTGTAACGCTTCTTCTTCTTCTTTTTCTTCATCTTCTTCTTCTGCACGAGCACGGCAGCTACAGTTAAAATGACACGATTGTGCTTATCATCATCATCATTATTATCATCATTAAAAAAAAAAAAAAAATCTTGAGAGGAAAAAGGAGAAACCCTGCAGGTGTGGTTCTTCTTTGAACAACTGGTATGAGGAAATCTGATGAACAAGAAGGAAAAAAGGAGTTGAAGAACTAAACCTGTTGTCGCACAGCTTCCTTGTAATCTGTTGTGATGAAACTCTCAACTCAACCAGAGAAAATGTTTCACAGTAAAAATCATGTCTGCACCCAAAGGTAGACACATCGAGTAAACATTACACTGCTTGTGTAAAAAAAATAAAATAAAATAAAAACAATCCAAAGCTGTCAGTTAAACTGATTTAATGCCCTTTCATGTGAGGTTGCTTTTTTTTCCTTTTCTTTCAAATTAGTCACAAATATAGCAGCAGGAGGAAGAGACTCTTGTGGGTAAATTCTGTATTTTTATAGCGTTAACATCCGTTTACCTGGAGGCCAATTTCCAGGTTAAAAGAGGTACGGCTGACTGTCTGAACACCTTCCACTTCACAAGCACAACACCCGCACGTTCTCCCGTGTAGTGCTTACATATTCTGGGCCACATTCTCCATCTTTAAGTGCATTTTTAAATAATCTTTGCAACATGAAAAAGAAAAAAAAACAAAACAAACACTGTCTTCTCACCCTGATACTGTAAAACTGAAACACCATAACTGAGCAATGAAACAGTTGCCAGGTCAAATCTGAATTTTTGTTGTTTTTTTTGTTGTTTTTTTGCAAGAGACAAGACAAAAAATCCTTAAAATACAAAATATTTATTTTTGAAAATGTCTTTATAAGAGTAAAACAAAACAAAACAAAACAAAAAAAAAACAAAAAGAAAATCAAAGAAAAAACCAAATCAAAACCATACAAATTGTTTGGTTACTAGCATACCACACTAGTGCTAGGAACTAACAATGGATCAATGCTCACTCAGGGATAGTTCACAGACGCTCAAGAGGCAAAATCTCCGTTTCTCTGCCTTCTGGTTTCATATTGCACCCAAAATGCTGAGGCAAAAAACAAGCGCCGAAAAAGTGGCACTGGTGGTGAAATGGCATCCTGTCTGTTCTATAAACGTACATAAGCAGGGGAGTGCGGGAGGGGAGGGGAGGGAGGGGGAGGGGAGGGGAGGGGGGTGTGGAGGGGCAGACATGTGGCAACCATCTGATTCTTTTTTTTTTTCTTTTCTTTTTTAAAACAAAAACACAAAACCAAAACCAAATAAAGTGAGTTTAATACATATCAGAAATACAGTGGGGGGACTTAACTGTTGGCATTGATATGGTGAGGAGAAAAAAAAAAAAAAAAGGAGAAAAAAGAGCTAGAGGGAGCTCTTTGACCAAAAAATTCAGAATCCCAAGGAGCATCCCGACCTTCCAAAAACTGAACAGTGTGCTTCTGAAAGATATGGACAAGAAGAAGAAAGGAGGAGAACACCTCACGTCTGCGTACGCGGTTTCGGTAGCAGAGTCCGAGGCTGCAGAGGTCAATGTTGCACCTTTGAGGTTGCAGTGGAGACAAGCTTTAAGGCTCTGTAAGCCTTAAAACCCTTTATAGCAGATATAAACATATATGTATTCTAAATCCTTTTAATCTTTTTTTTTATTATTATTATTGTGGTTGTACAATATTCCCTGATGGCCTGATTTGGCCGCTGAGTGTTATACAGAATCCTGAAGAGATATCAAAATTAAAAGAGGAAGGAAAAAAAAAACAAACAAAAAAAAAAAAAAAAAAAGGAAGAAGAGAGAGAAGTGATTAAATTGTCCGTTGAGGGAGAGAAGGTGGAGAGAGGAGGGGGGCGGCGGGGCGGGCGGGCGGGTGGGGGGGAGTTTGATGGGGGAATCCTGTTTGTTGCAGTTTGTGGGACTATTCGTTGCTCTCCCTTGTCCCCTTCTTAAAATGTTACACACGCTGGTCAAACACACACAGTTCCTCCATCGCACTGCCGTGGCGATCTGTTCTGAGGATGAATAAAGAAAAAAAAAAAACATTAAGCAGAGAGAAAAACAAAAAGGTTTCAAAATAAATGACATACTGTACATATAAGCTAACAGGCCTGACAGATAAAACCTCATTGAACTCTTGAGTTTGTGTGCGTTTGCTAGGATATTCTCACCTATGTCAGCTTCTTGGCTTTGTTGTAAAGTGAATCCACGACTTTGCTCATGTTCTGAATTGTTTCCAAGGCTGCTTCGTATGTTTTGTCCACTGGGGGCTCTTCAAAAATGATCAACACGCCTTCACCCTGGTCAAGGATTCCTGCAGCGGAGTCAGAAAAAAAAAACATATTACACTGTTGCTCTTCCCAAACAAGCACAGATTTATGTTTGTTTGTTTCGCAGGGGAAAAAGATGATTCTCTACTGACCGTGAAACTTTTTGTCCAGAATCATCTGTGATAATTTCCTCTCAACGTCCCCCTACGAGGAAAAACAAATCTGTAATCAACATGTGTTTTCAGAGATAACGCTGGTTTTAACACTCTGGGGGATAAAAAAAACCAAAACAAACAAAAAACATCAAAAATACACACCTTTGAGAGTTTGATTAGACCTGATATGTGTTCTATCTGAAAACAGAAAGAGAGGGAAATTAAAAAACACAAGATATAAAAATGATTTTATCTCAATAAAACTAAACAAGTACAGCAGTAGATGCACATTTAACTTATATATATGGACATTATGCAACATTACAGTGTTTCACCTTTTCAAAAAGCCTCATAATAAACACTGATTAACCAACGTTTACATTACTGAATGGATAATATGGGCACCAAAATCTTGGACCACATCCTGCCTGAAGAAGGTTTAACACAACAGGGTCTAGGAGGTCTTTTACCTGTACTCTGGAAAACGGTTCAATGACTCGGATGAGGTTTTGTTCCAGCAGGCTGTCGTACAGCTTGGCCAGGTGAGTGTTGATGATGGGGTCGTCCCTCAGCTCCGCTCTGTACTCTGTGAGGGCCTGAAAGACACGACTTTCACTTAAAAACAACTCAACAGCGAGACGATCTGTGTAGAAACATACCGCAAAAAAAACAAACAAAAAAAAAAGGATTTGTACCTTTTCAAAGTCTGCTAATGATCTGTTCTTGCTGGCCTGGGCGACACATTTCAGTGCATCTGTCTGGAAGATCAAAGAGAAAATATAAGTATCATAGAAGAGCTTGTTCACCTGTTCGAAACTGATAGATGTCCATCAAATAGTTTGTTTTCTTCTTTTAATTCTTGAATGATTTAGTCAGTTTCAAATATTTGTCAACCACCTGATATTCCTAAACACTGAAATACCAAAACACAATCTTTCAATGTTCACAAAATGATGAGAAAACTGCAAGAGGAAGTTGTTTTCTTCTTCTTCTTCGAAACAAAGCAAATGCTGTTAAACACTGGACGCTGCTTGTGTTTTCATGTAGTTCAAACAAAGCTAATAGTTCAGATGGTGATTGGGGTTAATGATACTTTCAATCTGCAGCGTTCTCCAGGAAAAATAAAACATTTCGCCAATATTTAACACCGCTGTTCAGTAAATGATCGGTCCTCACCTGGCGGCCGGCGTATCGCAGGGCCAGTTTACCGCTGATCAGGGCTTGTACCTCCTCTGGTCTGAAAGCAACAGAGAAATGAACAATATAAATTCAGTGTATGTGTGTGTTTGTGCCGGGTCGTGCTATACAAAGTATCAAACTGTAAAAAAAACCTTGTTACAAAACCTTACTTACAAGTTGAGAACAATTTTGCAGAGAAGCATGTATTTGAGCGCCGTGATGGCTCGGGGGCTGTCGATGGAGTCGTAGCCCTCAAAGGCCTCGAAGAAGTAGGAGTAGGCCGTCTTCCAGTCCTTCTCTTCTGCTGCATGGATGATCCCTGCAACGACAAGAGACGACGCGGCGTGATAAGTTATCGTCTACAGCCAAAAAACAAAAAGCGCCTCGGTCACCTTGAGAGGGTCGACACGGATTAAGAGGAAACGTGCAGGGCTGAAATTAAAACACTGCAGCTGTAGAGTCTATTAAATGTCTCATGTATCTACGAATGGGACGTTTCAGCAGTCATTTAGTCACTTATTGATAATAAAATTAGACATTCCTGCAGTATTAAACATAAGCTTGTGTTTCTAGCTCACACTGCTGTCGTTAAGTCACTTACTAGATACCATCACGCCTCGCAGCTCTTCTGCTCTCAGACCGGTGAACACAAACTGTGACTTTGAGATGCTTATCAGCGTAAAAAAAAACAAAAACCCAGCTGAGTCACAGTCACTGTTCAGGAAAGTTACTTCATGAGCGGCTGCGACTGAGTCATATGAATTATAAATGTTATTATACGGTCTTTGTGTAAAAAGGTAAAAACCTACCGATGGTGCAGCAATGTGTCACATGATGACCATGAAAAAAAATGTAAAAACTAACCGCCATAAAATTGATCTGAAGTTTAATCTGATTGACCAAAAGATCACAAACACTGAGGTCACACTGTGGGAACAGTAAGACGTCATGAACCCAGTGTGTTATACTGAGTGTGTATTTCTTTGGCGCCCCCCAGTGGCAACATTAAACACATACTGTGCTTGACAATACAAGCACACACAACCAGACTTCAGTGGGATTGTTTACTTCTTCAACCAACATGAACTTATGTTAAATAAATGTAAATAAATAAATAACTAAAAAAAGATGCCATCACATGAAAATTACACACATAGTGGATGAAATAAATCTTTTTCCACTCTTGTGCTGTGACTACTTGTTGTAGTAGTAGTTGATCCTCGGGTGAAGACAGACGTCTGAGTGTCGACTACAGACAGGAAGACGAACCCTCGGATGAATACGCTGCTCTCCGGGCTGTCGTACAGCACAGCATGTCTTTGTTTTAATAGTTGTTAACAAGGTAAAGATGTTTGGAGTGGGTGGTGATAAATCTCTGCACGGTCTCTGCTTGATGAACTGCACATCTGACAACCAATGATTTAATCATTTCCAGGCAAGTTTTGTATCAAAAAAACGGGAGATTGTAAGAACCCATGAACCCAGGGAGGTGACCCAGCAGTAGCACAAACCTAATAAGACTTTTTGACAAAAAGAAAAGCACAGTTGTAACTAATAACAGCAATAATGAGTGTCTTCCTTTTAGAGTCGACTGTGGACAATGAAGCTGAGCCATCGTTATGTTTATTAATCACATCTGTGCTTTCTGTCCTGCGACGAGTCAACATGTCTGCCGTGAGAAAGACCTTTTAAAAACCAGATTCAATGTGTGGTTTCTTTTATCCTGGTGAGCTGTCTGACAGTGGAGTTTGTTATTTTTACACCGTTTTAAAATGCTCTATGATACAAATAAAACACAAATAACGATTAAAGCCCAGCTGTCTGGTGCTGGTGACGCACGCATCAGTACGGACGGTGGTGACCTCTGACCTGACTGCATGTCCAGTGCTGCCTGGAGCTTTGGAGGACAGTAGATGGCGTTGGCGGTGGTCCTGGCTGAGGTGAGGGCTGCGCGGGCCTTGGGCAGGTTACTGAGAGCGTGGTACGTCTTACTTTCGAGCAACTGAACCTCCACCAGCAGAGCTTTGTCATCCATCTTTTTCAGTTCCTGGAGCAACTGGGAGCCTGAGGGGAGAGAGGAACCGACTGTTTGCAGGAACACTTTGTAAACAGCTAGAAGGTTAACGTACAGTAGAGTTATAGTCCTGATGCGTGCCGTTATTTCTCCTCTCTTTAGGAAAAAGGAAAATGTGGCTAAAGTTACACCAGAAAGCACAAATTTCCATAAAAGCAGCTTGCAAGAATAAAACATCTCTCTTGAAAGTGTTGTGCTTCGTGGACTGGAAGACATCTGTGTGGCGTTTATGTCTGATAAACAAGTCGGGGCCGATAGCCATGTCAGCCTTTTTTGTTATGTCTCTGAAGTTACAACACAGATGCTGACATATAATAAAAGAAAAAAAGAAAAAGAAAAAGTCTCTAAGCACTCACCAAGTGCCAAGGCCTCCTGGTATCTTTTGGTGTCAAAATAGAGTGAAATCAGTCGTGCCTGAGGGGGGAAGACAAGAGAAGAGAAGAGCGCTGTTAGAGCAGCTGTGCTTCATCTTTTCCTTGATAAAAGAACGACAGCAGCTTATCAGAGACATGAACAAACCAGAATATGAACCATGACCCACTGAAAAAGGACAGAGAATAGAATAGATTTGACTTATTCCATTGTATCGACACGTTTCATCTGTATTTCTGGTCATGATTGAAGACGTGTGTGTGTGTGACATGTGTGTGACAGACGCATTTCTGTGTTTTTACAGTCAGCATCAGTAAGCCTGACCACGGCCCTTTGTCTCCCTTTTAATCGTTTTCCAGGTATGTTGGAGCCTTTGGTTAATAGCCCTGATAGAATAAATGTAGATAAAAGTCATTTAATAAGAGTGATACTGTTTAAAAACGTTCCGGTCATCGTGAGCAATTCATGGCAAACAGCGAGATGTTGAAATGCCGCTCACATATTTCTTGGAAGAACAAGACAGATTAAAAGAGAAAGCTCCTACATTTCCTAGAAACGCTTGTTAACATGAAATGAGAAAAGAGAGAAAGAGAGAAGGTGAACTGACTCTTCTCAAAAAGTGGAGTTTACTCAGAATTCAGTATCCTGGAGCATCGCGTTATTACGACGTTTCTCAACACAAACGTGAGTCTAGAAATGCGAAGTTCATTCTTAATAGCTGCTCCTTTAAAGTTGATCTCATTTGCGTACATCAGCTCTCCTCTGTCAGTCCTGTAATGAGCGTCTCGGAGCAAACTGTCAGAGGAGCGTCTGTCTTCTCGGCTTTCACTCATTTATACGCGGCGGTTTCATTAGACGTTTTTTTTTTTGTTTTTTGTTGTTGTCTACACTCAGAGCCAATATGAAATCTTGTGTTGATCCTGTATTTTGTAATTCTGCCAACATCTCCAGATATTCCTGGCTGTGAGTGTGAACCTGCTGGCAGTTCTTTGGCCACAAAGCGGCGTTTTGGCTCCGATAGCGGGGTGATGTCATCATAGATCTCAGCATGTAGAGGATTATCAGCATCAGCATTATTATTATTATCATCAGTATTAGCACCTCGTTTTGTCACTATCTTCAGGCAAACTTCACAAATCTGCTTCATTACAGTTATCGAGCTTCCTATTTTCATTTGGTTTGAGCCCAAAGTGCTGCCACGGAGTCGCAGTGTGTCGTGTATCTGCTGGCGTGCGTATCAGATCACAGCATCTCCCGCTTCATGAGTCAGAACTTGTTAAATCTGATCCGTCTCCCTTGCAGCAGCTATTTATGTTTGGGGGGGGATATCGCTTTTGTTTCCACCACGGTTAATCACAAAGTGGGGCTTTATGTCACGATGAGCGGCGCTCTGCCAGAGGACGAATGCATCAGCTGTTTAGGAGGAATATGGATAATTATCAGCCAATTTATATTTCTGCCTCATCAGCTGGCAAGGCATCGAAAATAACGCAAATAATTAAACCTCTAATGGCACAATTGGTGCCATATAAGCTGCTGCAATGGAACCAGTGATAAGGGGCTCTATTGCATTTACAAACAGGCTATTGCCAGTTGATGATGATGATGACGGTGACCAGAAAAAAACGTTGCTCTACTGCCAAATTGTAGCAGTGAAGCTTGCCAATATTTCAGTCTTTTCAGAAAACACTTTAATGACGGCATTAATTATGTTTTGCAAACTTCACGTTGCTGCAAAAGTCCCCTCTGATCCTCCGTACCTCCAGAGCCTGTCGTAGGAAGGTCCTCTTCTCGGCCTTGGCCCACTCGATGCACTCAAGACACAGCTCGACCTCCTGCCCCGTCGCCGCCTCCATGTCGAGGAAGAGGTCCAGCAGAGAACGGACCAGCCGGGCCGCCTTGGCCTTGCTGATGGAGATCAGGAAAGGCCGGACAAATTTCAGCAGACCCCCGAGCTCTGGAGAAAGCCGGGAGAGGAAACGAATCAGAAATGTTTCGGAGATTAGAACGATTTTATAGCCTGAGTAGTGAGAGACGGTTCCAGTAGATCTGCGCTCAGATGAAAAACAATAACGGGCACAAAGTACAAAAATCTGTCAGTGAAGCCGCCGGCTGCCAGCAGTTTCATTAAAGCTGTTGAGTTGTAACGTTACCTGCTGCCTGTCCCGTCTTGGCCAGGAGAGTCCCGAGCTCCAGGATGCTCTGTTCTTTGACCCTGACAGCTTCCTCGTCATTCTCCTGAACATCTCTCCTCACTGTTCGAGAAAGACAACAAAGTTCACATCACAAACTCTTTTGTTCTTCTAAACCCGCCCCCCCCCCCCTTCACAACATGAGGCAACCTGTGAATTTTATACTTGGCAGACGACTATAAGTGAGACATTAATCCAACTTACTGAGTGTGATTTCTGGACTTTTAAGCTTTGGAAACAATTATTTTACTTCTTGTGTTTATTCCAAACACACGCACGAAGCTTACAACTTACGGATTAGAGCTGCAGCGATTAGTTTTAAACAGAGATTAGTCGATCAACAGAAAATTAATCGCCAAATATCTTCAGAACTGTTTAATCGTTCTGATTGCAGCTTCTCACATGTGAATATTTTCTGGTTTATTGAGTCAAATGACAGTAAACTATGCAGTTTATATAGTAAATATCTGGTTTGTAGACTGTCAGGGTGGATAAAAGAAGACATTTGAGGTCACCTTGAGCTTTGGGAAGCAGTGATCAACGCTTTTCACCATTTTCTGTTATTCTACAGATGTGGTGACTAATCATGTAACTGAGAAAATAACTGACAAATTCATCGATAATGAAAAGAGTCATTAGCTGCAGCCCTACTGAGGATTAGTCACATTACTGATTAATCACATGCCTTGCTTTATAAAACGCCAGGAAACTTGGGAGAAACGGCAATAACAATGTCCCAAAGTCCAAAGTAACGTCTTTAAAAGTGCTCTTCAGTCAAACAAACAGTGCAAAACTCAAATATGTTCAATTACAGAAGATGTAAAACAGAGAGAGAAGCAGCTAATCCTCACATAGCAGAGGCTAGAAGCAGTGAATGTTTGGCTTTATGCTTGATAAATTATCTACACCACTTCACATTTTTGTGGAATGACTTTCTGTCAAAAAGTGTGTGTGGGGTTTTTTTTTTTTTTTTTTGGCACACACACAGTTTTATCATTTCAATATGTATGCACACAGTCAACTACACTCTCTGTCTTTACTCTGTTTAGAGCTGTTCATCACGCTCTCTGCTGACATCTGGATGGCACTGAACTCCTTGTACGTGCTACTTAGTGAATAAAAGTGATAAATAAATCTGATTTTTTTTAAAAAAACAAACAAAAGATTAATCAACTAACTGTGTCCCGACTGACAAAAAACTAAATATTTAGTTAAAGATTATTTACAACTGGGAGGAAAAACAGTGCAGAAGGACGAGTGGTGGAAAGTAACTCAGTACATTTACTCAACTACAATTTTAAGCTTCTTGTACTTGATGCTACTTTATACTTCCTACTCCACTACATTTATTTAACAGCTTTAGTGAAGTTTCAGATTAATATTTGACATAAAGTGTTTTAACTGTTATCTTTTCCTTGCTTTTCTTTTCTAAATTGTTTAGGCACTTTGTGAGAAAGGTACAATATAAATAAAAGTATCCTCATGATTATTATTACTATTATTACCATAAAAAAACATGATACACTTATATAATATGATGCAGTAGTATTACTATTAATCTACCCAGAGTGTCCAGTATTGTCTCCACACTGATAAACTACAACATTAAAATACTCTTACATGTATTTATTAGTAATAAAAACAAAACAAACAGTAAATAAGCTGTTTTACATAACCAGCACTTTTACTTTTGATACTTTAAGTTACATTTTGTTGATAATAACATCTGTACTTGTATTTAATATTTTAAATTCAAGGCTTTTACTTGTAATGGAGTATTTTTAGACAACTGTATCTCTACTTTTACTTTAACTAAACATTTTTTTAAAAAGTTTGTTTTTCTTCTTATTCCTACAGTTGGACTAGAAGGCTGTTTTCATATCCAACTGCTGGAAGTGGAAAGTTTCTTGTTGCCGATTGAGAATCTGACTTTAAAGCTTGTGTCTACGAGCAGGATTTGTGATATCACACCTAGTTTTGAAAGCTAATCCTGCTCCAACATTCAACTTGGACAAGTGTAATGTGGAAACTCGAAGCCTCAAGTGCACAAAACACTGAGAATTGATTTTACGTAGGAGTAGTAGGAGACATCTTGTCTTGTCCAGCAGATAAACTTTTGAAATAAAACGTCTCCATGGAGAAAAGCAGAACATATCATTTTAAAATTGTAATGATCCTTTTTAGTATGTGTGGAAAATAACAATATTGTTCCAAGCAGAGCATTTCTCTATTTCCTAACACATGTGTGGCGGGGATCTTTAAGTAAAGGATCAGAATACTTCTTCCACCACTGACAGCTACTGGACTAGTGTGACAAGGCAGTTTGAGGACAGTGATGCCTGTGGGAACTGTTTACAGTTCATAGTAATGAAATATCCATTTGTCATTAGTATACGCAGCCATAAACACACGAGAAAACCTTGGCTAACCACTTACATTTTTGTCCTGTTGTCACTAAAACATAAAGTTTTCTTCGCTTTTCTCACTGTGGTAATAAGATGGTTAAAGGCTTTTGACAACAAGCTAATGACGTTAGCCACAATAGAAACTATGCTAACGTGAGTGTCTCAACTAGAGCTAGTAGCAGTTAGCTATTACAAAGACACAGAATCACAAGGTCCAAATACATCGCCCGAAACATAATATTACTGAAAGCTGTAACACATTTCAAGGCCCGGCCTAAAGTTAGCACAGGCTAGCGAGCTAACAAGCTAACATCCAGTTACCGTTACATTCAACAGTGAGTCAGCACGGAGCACCGCCGGCTCCGGCTAGCACGCACACCTCGCCAGCTAGCACCGACCGAGAAATAACAAAACCCCGGTGGACAGAGGAAAAGCGTCCGTTTCAAAACACCTACCTATTGAGTGGAGAATGTCGATAGAGGCGTTGCGGTCCGTGCTAATGAGAGACTGAGCTCTCTGAAACTCAACCACTGCTGCAGCCGCCATCTTCCTTATTCAAATGCTGCTTGAATGAGAATTACGTGCGCGCACTACGTTACTTAGCGTCGGTGACGTCACCCTGCCGCTTGCATGTCGGGATTGAGGCTTTCCGGGAAATGTAGTCCATACAGAAAATAGGTCGTCAATATCAGACTCTCTTTATTGTCAAACCATCCACATGCGAGTATTACATGTGGGATGTATGTTAAGAGTGAAAGACATAAAATACACGGCATAAAACGTTCAGGACATAAACTGAATAAGAGATGAAGACTGTAGTGAAAATAATAATATATAATGTATAATGTGTTATTATTATTATTATTATTATTATTATTATTATTATTATTATTATTATTATTATATTTTTATACTACTACTACTACTACTACTATATTATTAAGACTATTTAAAAACACCAATTTAATTGCATTGGCTCTACGTAGGCTAACAATTACTACATTAAAACAGTTGTTTCTAATATTCTTTAAAGCAAACAGCTAAAATCGACATATAAATTCTCTACTTGGATGTTTGGAATGAAAATCACAGTCCACGTAGCTCTATCTAACAGCACAAACACGCCAGCACAACTCATAAAAAACAAGACTAAAAAAAAACAAATGTGACTAAAATAAGGTTGCAGATATCAGCATCACTATTGCACAGATCACACTGTAGCCTATGACTCATATAGGCTACAGGTAGAGGCTGTTATAACAGAGCAGGTCACCCACGCGTTCCCACAGCTAATAATTAGTCCCAGTATTTAATTAAAAAAAAAATAGAATGAAACTAATTTAAATTCAAATGCATGTAATGTTTTGTGCAGAACTATATTCTTGGTGGGGAAACAAGACACAATGAAATTATGAAACCATAAAAGCTAAAATCATTTAACTGCAGCGTCTATAAAGAAGAGCACACGGAAGAACTCTGATTTAGGCTATTTTCGTTTATGGCTAGTATATATTCTCCCAAAATGAAAAAATATATATCATTAAATTGCACATATACACTGGAGAATAATGTAAAAATACGATTTATTAGCTCAGGGATTAAAACAGGACAAACACAAAGATCCAAAACAACCGTGTTGCCTATAGAAACCCATCACAACCAGATCACTTCCTCTATAAGGTGTTTACACATTTATGTTGGTGGTTTGATGGGGATGATGCCATATGTTATGTAGAAGAAGAAGGAAAAAAAAAACATCCTCTGAGTTCATTGGGTTCAGTGTGCTCGAGTGCTTGCTGTGTGTGGCTCTATAGGCGGAGTTGTTTCTCCCACAGCAGAGACAGCACCGCGTACAGAGCGCAGAGCGGCGCCCCACCACCGCCTTTGCGTCAACCATCCTCTCTCTCTCTTTCTCTCTCTCTCTCTCTCTCACACACACACACGCGCGCGCGCACACACACATACAGTCAGTGTGACACAACACACAACATCAGCCCCCCTCGCAGCATCCGCATCTCACGGCCAGGAGGACCAGGAGCACATCTTCATCCAAGCATCCATTCCACAACTGCCTACCATCGTCTGCGCACCGCCGACACCAGGCGTGTTCATCCACAAGCTTGTGTGTGTTTTTTTTGTGTGTGTGTAGGCTAATGTGTGTGTGTGAATGTGTGCATCGGCTCGGATTATTCTCTATTTATTGCATTTATATTCTCTGGGATGATTTCATGTTTTAATCGCGTTTTATAAGGAGAAAAAACGATCTTGAGACGCGGAGGATCGTCGTTACAACGCGATTATTTTTTCTTCTCATTGAGCTGGAAATCTGGTAAGTTTGTTTTATTTTTGTTTTTTAATTTTTTTTGGAAGACATTGGTGCAGCAGATTGAGAGCTGCAGATCTTGTGGATGCATTATTATATGTGAAACCAGGGGGAGAGAGAGTGATGCGCAGCTGCGTCTTAATGGGAGATATGAGAATAAACTGGAATAAATGAGGACGTGAAACTAGGCAGCGATATTCTACGACATATTGAGAGATATTAACGCATAAAAAAGGGGATTTTTTTTCTTCCCCTTTCATTTTTAAGCCACCGCCTATCATGAGCAGCGTTGTCATTTCGACGCAGACGCTCCGTTTTCAGCACCATGGAGAGCAGCCGATGTACACAACTCCTCATTCCGACGAGAAAAAGCCGATAAATCCTTTCATTTTACTCCGGCGGTGTCACACTCACAGCTGATATTTCACTATCCCTCTCCCCGCGACGACAACCGAGGGCATCAGACGTCAGATTGATAGAGGTGGGTGATGGAATGAAGGGTTTGAACATCCTGCGCAAAGTGAGCAACGTCGATCCATCGGCTGCTGTCTTTCTGTATATGGATGGATGCTGTAGCTGCTGCAGTGAGGAAGAAAACACGTCGAGCACATCAAGAATCGTATCTCTCTGTTGATGTTTGTTTGTTTGTTTTTTTTAAAGAAAGGAGGGTAAAGACGACCTTGCCTCAGTGTTTTAATCTGCTGAGTCCGTCCTATAGGCAGTGAAATCCGACCTTCACCTGTTATCATGGTGTTTACGTTCCTGGCGTCCATTTTAGCGAGATGGTGGCGCGTGGTTGACTCTGGTTTATCGGTCATTGCTCATAAAATATGAATCTCTCACTATGAAATGTTTATGAATTCTCCATATAGGACCTATTTTCAGTAAAATATGCAGGCAGTAGAAGTCTTGATAAACAATCGTCTATATGATGTTTTTTTATTTTTTTCTTGCTCTGCGGATGAATTTCACACCAGATTCTTTTTAACGTTCGTGTGATTTTCCCGCTAATTACATCGATCATTTGCAGCAAGGACGGATCTATACTGTTTGAATTAATGAGTATAAGCTATAGGCTGATCCATTCCACCATTTACTGAGTCAAATCAATGCTGCTAATAAGCCTGAAGTATCCTGCTGATAAACCGGCTCACATTATGGCAACACTACAGCAGGAAAGTGATCTCATGTAAGCTGAATAATAATAATAATGGATCGAATATGAGATTAGATGCGTTTCATTTCAAATATCCGTGAATGATTGAAAGGAATGGGCTTTTCTACCAATTATTTTCCTGATTATTGATTTTTTTTTTCTTTCTGTTTCCAGCAGTGCTCATCCGGAGACGCAGACGGAGGAGCTGAAACCCAACAGAGAGCGTCTCAGTCAAGGTGATCGTTATCCCGTCACTGAGCTCTTTGCAGGACAGTCTCCTCCTCGGCTTTGGATGCCCAACGGCGGCTTGTAGCCCGGGACTCACCCGCTCCCCCAAGAAGAAGCTTTGAGACCCTCCTCAGGATCCTCTCCCCTCCCCCCTCCCCATCCCCAACCCCTCCCTGGCAAGACACTCTTCTGACCCAGCGAGGCTAAAGCCCCTCTGGACGCCTCCTTGAGCAGCAGTCACCATGGGAACCGTGCTGTCTTTGTCACCAAGCTACCGAAAGGCGGCTCTGTTTGAGGACGGACCGGCCACCGTGGGCCACTACACGGCAGTCCAGAACAGCAAGAACGCCAAAGACAAGAACCTGAAGCGCCACTCGCTCATCAACGTCCTGCCATGGAAGCGGATCGTAGCGGTGTCGGCCAAGAAGAAAGGCTCCAAGAAGGTGCAGCCCAACGGCACCTACCAGAACAACGTCACCCACCTGAACAACGAGAACCTGAAGAAGTCGCAGTCCTGCGCCAACTTGTCCACCTTCACCCAGGATCAGAGCACCCCGGCTCTCACCAAGAGCTCCAACAACACAGCATCGTCTGTCAAGAAGGCCCCTCTGGCTAATTCCAATGTGGCCCCCGGGACCCCTAAGAGAGTGATCGTCCAGGCCTCCACCAGTGAGCTGCTGCGCTGCCTCGGGGAGTTCCTGTGCCGGCGTTGTTACCGGCTGAAACACCTGTCACCCACTGATCCGGTGCTGTGGCTGCGCAGCGTGGACCGCTCCCTGCTGCTGCAAGGCTGGCAGGACCAGGGGTTCATCACCCCTGCGAACGTGGTCTTCGTCTACATGCTGTGCCGCGACGTGGTCTCCTCCGAGGTGGCCACGGAGCACGAGCTGCAGGCCGTGCTGCTCACCTGCCTCTACTTGTCTTACTCGTACATGGGGAACGAGATCTCCTACCCACTCAAGCCCTTCTTGGTGGAGAGCTCCAAGGAGACCTTCTGGGACCGTTGCCTGTCCATCATCAACCTGATGAGCGCCAAAATGCTCCAGATCAACTCTGACCCGCATTATTTCACTCAGGTGTTCGCCGACCTGAAGAACGAGAGCCAGAAGGAGGAGGAGAGGAGCCGCTTGCTCATCGGCCTGGACCGGTGAGGGGATGCTGGGGGGTGGGGGTGGAGAGGAGGGGGGGTGGAGGGGTGAAGCAGAGGGGTTGAGGGAGGGGGAGGGAGGGAGGTGGGGCGTACTCCAGTCTGGCATTTTGACAAGTTTGAAAGCTTATTTATTTATTATTGTCCAAACGGTGCAGTGGGGTGACACAGTAGCTTTTTATCTAGTCAGACTGAACATAATCTTCAACTCTGGATATATTTTGACTGGAACTTATTTAAAAAAGAAAAGAAAAAAGAAGTTTGGATTGTGTTTTGAGGGGAAACAAGTTGCAATGGTCTCCAAATATGAGGCAATATGAGGTTTCTGCAAAAAGCAAAACTCTCTTTTGCCTCTCAGATGATACGTATCAGGCCAAATTCTATTTTCAAACCCGAGCAAAGGATGGATTTTTCTGAGAGGACCTGAGAATGAAAGCTTTTTTGACAATGATATATAAACACACACATAAAAACACACACACACACAAAAATGCCAGACTTGGGTAAATCCTTTGCTAACTTACAGATATATATCTATATGAAATACTGAGAAAAAAAACCCAATTCAGACAAAAAAAAGAAGAAGAAAACACTTAGAAAAGGAAGCAAACATCTACAGCAATGAATGTGGACAGGACTGAGGCTGCAGCAGCCTGCCAGTGACCTTCTGACTGTTTGACGATGTGATGTGCACTGCCTACTGCAGGAGGAGGGTGAGGGCCATCGCCTGACTGGCTTTCTTCATGCATCAAGAATGAACAGGCGTCCCCCGACCCCCCAAATAAAATCCCCCCAAACCCCTCTCCCTCCACCCGGCTGCAAACCCTGGCTCTTTGGAATGCCAACAACCCCTCGTCTCCTCCACTAAATACGGATACGACTGGACTTTTCTTTTCTTTTTCTTCTTTTGGTTGTTGTTGCTGCAATGCATATCTGACCATCTAGGATAGAAGAGCAGAGGCCCGTCAATGCTGGATCCATAATTTTTTTTTGTGGGTTTTCTGTTTGTGGCTCTATACAGCAGGACATATACAGAACAAAAGGCCGACTTGGATGGACTATAAAGCAAAGCATTGCATTGTTGGACTTTTGATAATAAAAAAAATAAAAAAATAATGAAAAAAAAAAAGACAAGAGGATGTATGGCCTTTTGATGAATGGTCATACTGTGTGTGTTCAGAAATACCTACTTTATTTTCATCTAGAAAAAAAAAATAAAACAAGTTAATGGATGTTTTACTCCCCACAGGTTTAACACCTATGGAGGCTTATTTATTGCTTTTCTGGAACAAGTTTTCTTTCATTTTTTTTTTACCTAGAAAAATGTAATGTTTTGCACGTGTGCCATGCGATTTTACAGAGTTTCCGGGAGGGCAAGGAGCAATTATTCCTTTCCTTTTTTTTTTTTTCTTTTTACTTGATTTGTAAACCAACTGCATCTGCATTAGAGAATGCTGTGAACAAAGTGACACTAGTTTATTTAGCTATGCTTGCTAAAATAGGCTATTTGTTTACCAGGGAATTCTTTTTGTACTTTTTGTCGATAGGTTGTGTTGCAACCACTTTGGAATGACGTTTTGATTTTTGTGCTTATGATTCAGCATAGAAAATGTTAAAAAAAAAAAAAACAGTGCCATATCTTTGATGAAAAGCCCACAGGTCTGAGGACACTCTGAAACACTGCAGCGTATGTCCGGCTTGTTGAATGATGGGGGTGGATTTTCATCTACTAATAACTACTTACTGACACCTAATTTATTGCCATTTTGCATATTTGTTGTTTTTTTTTTTTTTTGGCACATTCAATGTAAATGAAAGATCATGATGAAAGACTTTGGAACGGGAAGGACATTAGAGGAGGAGGAGGGTGTTTTTTTTTTTTTTTTTGCAGGTGTGATTATCTTTTGGTGGGAATGAAGATTGATTCTGGTTTATGCAAATGAATGTTGCAGGGATTTTTATCGATGAATATCTAATTAAAGCCCTTAGATCAAAACCCGATGTTAAATCTGACCATCACCAAAGTGACATCATCAAGGACACCTTGACAGAACAACACATCACTGGCCTTATAAGGACCTTAAAGAAAATGCCCTGTAAACATCTTTTCTGTCCTGCATGAGGAGCCAAAAAAAAAAGAAGAAAAAGCCAACCTGCTGTCCCACATATCAGAGAGAGAAAGCACAGACGTCTTTTTTTTGTTTGTTTGTTTGTTTGTTTGTTTGTTTTCCAGGGGATTAAACTGTTTCAATGACGCTCAATTCAGCATCAACGCAGAAAAAGCACAGCTTACCTTGAAGGATAAATCCATCAGCATCACCTCCTGTGATTTTTGAGGTGACGTCACTTTCATCCGTGAGCTGGAGGAGACGAGTCTAGGTCTTGCATTTGACCTTCAGAGGAGTCGCCATGACAAAAAAAACAACCCCAAACACAGGAGAGCATGCAGCGACGTTTGAGATGTGCAGCTTTTTTTTTTTTTTTTTTTTTTGTCATACATAGGGGAACAGTTGAAGCGATCTCTGTAATGACTGCAATGGTGCGACACTCTATCAGAGGAAAATGAGCAGCTCTGATGGTCACAATCTGTGGCCTCCTCTGCTGTGGGACTGCGGCTGCCATATGGAGTTAGTTTGGAGCGTTTGTACCGGCACAATAGGGAGGGAGGGAGGGAGGGAGGGAGGGAGGCAAGGAGGGAGGGAGGGGGGACATGCACTTTGGATGGGCTTCTGTTCTGGCAGAGAAAAAAGAAAAGCAGGGCATCAAAACAAGACCATGTATCTTTTTCTTCTGTGTCCACTTGGCCCCCCCCCCCCTTGACTTCACTTGAAATGTGCCATTTTCTTTCTTTTTTTCTTTTTTTTTTTTTTCTTTTTTTGTCCACTTGCATCATTGAGTAGTCGTTTGAGAAAAATACTTTCAAAAGCTTATAAAATATGAAAAAAAAAGACTCAAAAGTGATAGTTAAAAAAAATTCTGTCAAATTCATTTTTCTGTATCTTGTTGCGTACTTTGTAGATAAGACAAAAAAAAACAACGAAACAGTGGTTATGAACTTTGAAAAGAGAGGCTTTCGATTGCTGCACGTGTGTGTGAATGTGTGTGTGTGTGTGTGTGTGTGTGAATGGCAGCATTTTATTTGTACAGAAGAATGTGTGCCATGTTTTCTTATGGACAAGGAACATACACTCAACCACACTGGTACTAGGACTTGGTTTTTCCCTTGGTGGGTGAGGGAGGGGTGTCGATGCTGTTCAATAAAAAATGTTCTTTTTTTTGTTTTTTGTTTTTTTTGAAAAATACAAAAAAGCTGTTGCTGTAATTGAGACTTTTTTCAGTTTGTTTCTGCTTATTTTAATTTATTTTTGTACTGTGATGGAAAATAAAAATGCACTGATCGTTCAAGACGGCTACTTTGTTGTTTTTCATACATCCAGCTGTGGACTGAATGTGAGCATCCTGTTTGCACTCACACACTTACACACACACTCACACACTTACACACAGCTGCAGTACAACCACAGTGTCTGAGCACCACCATTGGAGCAGTTGGGGTGGGGGGGTGGGGGGCACCTCAGTCTTCCACACAGATTCATCCCTCCATCAAAAGCTTACAAACTCACAAACCTCTTCGCATTTCATTCTTGAGTCGTCTGGGTTTCGCTGTCTCTGGCTCGATACCGAGTCAGTGAAACAATCAACAATCACTTCTTTTTTTGTTGAACCACTTCTGAAGTGTGAGCCATCAGTTGTAGGATTGGTGGTTTGATTCCCCGACTCCTGCTGTCTACATGTTGAAGTGTCCTCAAGCAAGACACTGAAGCCCACATGGCTCCCCAATCAGTGTGTGTTCAGGTTGGAAAAAAAAAGGCAAGATGCTTTAGACAAAAGGAGACGCCAAGTTCATTTGACATTGGGTGAATTATAAAAACAGGAAGGATTTCTTATTCTGCTCAATCAATAGTGATAGATTCTCATTCTAACTAAAGAGTGCACTGATTAGTGTCTCCTCGCTGATTGAAGGTGTTATAATATGTGGTTTCGTTGCTCTGCTGCAACAATCTTCAAATATATTTTTTTATATATCAGAGCAGCCCAGTTGCTTAATGGTTACTGTGCCTCTTAAGCCAGAGACCTTTGATGCACGTCATCTCTCTGCCACTTCACTATCAACTGTCCCATAAAGGCAAAACGCCAAGAAAAATCTCTGTGCATGATACTGGATTGGCACATAGCTGGTGCTGCAGATCAAATCAGTTCCAACATGTTCAAAATGTGACTATGAAATCATTTAAAACTGGATTTTATTGAACATTATTAGCTGTATAAAAGTGGATATTGCTCTGATAATGTTTTCAATGTCTCCTCTTTTTCTATCTTTTTCATTAGATTTGGTCAAGTTTGTGTTTTCAGGCGTAACAGTGGACTCAGATCTGTACCAAATCATAATTTACTTAACTTCCTGAACTAGTCCACCGTCTCTCCATGCCCTAACAGCAACCACACAAGTCGCTGTAACTCCAACTAAACCGAGCGCCCCCCCAACATAGATTAGTTTGGGTCAGTTCGCTCCACACACACACACACACACGTCACTCACTGCCCATTAATTCCCATTCATTTAACCACCAGGTCAGTCAGTCAGTCAGTCAAGTCAGTGGTGTTTTACATAGTCACTGCCCTTGAGCACAGAGAAGTCATCCATCAGCCGGCGGATTATAAACCCCTCCTGAGGTAGCTGGTGATGGCTGACACAGTGGTAGTGGGGAAGCGGCGTTGTCATGCCGACTGCAGAGGTTTTAGCCGTCACCGACGTCACTCGGTGAAAAAAAAAAAAAAACAGCTGTTAGTGGGCGGATTAACGTCGAGCTTTTACCCCAGCTATTACCACATCACACGTTACAGACGACGGCTGGCCTCAGGAAACATTTGACTCAACACACCATCAGTCTTTGCGTGATATCCAGACTCCCAACAGACTCAAAGTAAACACGCTTAGAGAGAGAAAAAAAATGACAGAGAAGCAGATATTGAAGCAAATAAATTTATTAATAAAATGATTAATGAAATAACTTTCATTATGGAACATTGCTGAATGCATAATTTGCATTTATACAGAATGCATCTGCACACAATAGTATGACGGTGAAAAAGTTCCCTTGTTCTGGATATTACAGTATATGTATGATATGTAATATTGTAATATTACATAAATATGCAAAATATAAACTTAATATAAAATTAGGCACATACTGAATGACTGGTGTATACATGTACATACAGATTTTTTCTTTTCTTTTCTTTTCTTTTTTTTTTTTTTTGCTTAAAGCCTCAGAGGACGGAATAAATTATGGGAGAGAAAATGAGCTTTGTTGCCCTTTGGCTAAAACAGACGGGCTCGATAATAAAGTCTTCTTGTGTAAAATGTGTCTGGAACAAAAAAAAAAAAAACCACTGACAACTAGAGGAATGTAGTCGTTAAGATCTCACTATGGAGAACAGTGAGGGGGAAGGACACAATGGCACAAGTCAGTTATTGTTAATATTCATATCGGATGTTCTTTTAAACCCATTTCTAGAGGAGTCATTAATTAGAGAAAGCCTGTGATTTAAAAAAAAAAAAAAAAGAAAAAAAAAATCTTTTATACTTGCTGTATAGCTGCTGTAGCTTCCATTAGAGCAGAGATAATCAATACAATAGAAGAGTGATCATTGGTGATTGGCTGACAACTTTATTGTTATCCTGACTGTCAACAAATCCCATAAAAAGATGAATTCATCACTAACAAATATTGTTGGTTGATGAGATGCATGTTGAGAGCGACTGATGCATTGTTGTTGTTTTTATGGGATTTGCTGAAAATAAAAGACTTCCTAAATATAATCAGCGTTCCCCTTTAATAGATTTTTTAGATCCACAGTATTTACATTTCTGTTTAAAGCATCCTCTCTCTCTCTCTTCTTTTGTTGTTGTTGTTGCGGCATGATATTCCTATTGTTCCAACATGTCTTATGCTGTTGGTGCACTTTCCCTTTTTTATTTCCTCGCCTCCTGGACACAAGGATGGCTGAAGGAAAAAAAAAAACAACCAACAAAACAACAACAAAAAAACCCCACAAAAACAGGAGAACCTTCACTGCCCTGCAGGACGGTAAAGTCAGCCCAACTGGGCGATGAGCCGAGCGGTTTGACAAGAGGAAGGAAAGTGTAAAAAAAAAAAAGGATGGAGGAGGAGGGGGGGAGCAGGGGGAGTAGAGGAAGGAGAGGAGGCCAGGCGAGGCTTTGTTCACCAACTCCTCCTTTTGCCTTAAGAAAAGCAAAGAGAGAAGTGCTGAAGTGAGACGTGACATGGAGTCCATCCTAATGATGAGCGGTGAATAGCAGAGCAGAGAGGAGGAGAGGAGAGGAGAAGCCCTGTGGGAGATTACCATGCTGGAGGATATGGAGAGAGCTGCAGTGTTATAAGTTATACTCACACACACACACACTCACACACACACTCGCACACTCATCACAGGCAGAAACCTGCTCCTGAGCTCCATTGAGAAGCACCTATTAATGCCACCAATGTCACTTCCCTTAATCCTCCACTATAAATGCACCGTTTTCCCTCCCAAACAGCTCTTTTCTGCATCAAAGTGTCTTATCAAAAAAAAACAAAAAAACGTCGGGACAAGGTCACCCACCGCAAAGCTGCGAGGTAGAGTGGGAGATTTGCTTCATCACAAGGACCGGGGCACTCGCAAACTAATTAAGATAAACGGCTTGTTCAGACAAACACTCGGGCGCAGTTAGAAGACGGAGGGTAGAGGCGACTGCTAACAAGTTCGCCTTCCTGTTGGAGTTAGAAGTCGACGTGAGCGCTTCTTCAAACTAGGACAGACACAGAGGGAGCGCCGGTTTATAACCTCGGGCCGCCAGTCGGTGTTCTTTACCGAGGCTTTACTGAGACATGACAGCTCAAGTCAGAGAAGTGACACCATGTTGGTTTTGTCAGAATTTGAGACGTTTACCGTCACGTCATCATGACTTTCCATATTCAATGATGAGGATGTTCTATGCAAAAACAAAAAAAAAAAAGGCGGTAAATTGGAGTTGTTCTTGAGCTTTTGATCGTATGAACGGATGGAGTTTGCCTTGTTGTAGAATTTCAGTGTTAAAATGTTAAAGAAAGACTCAACTTTAAGCTGCGGTCACACAATTTGTGAAAAATGCTGAAAAAAAAAGGAGCTCATGTTGCGATGGTTGGAAAAAAACATGGCCGCCAGCCTGTGAGAACAGTACCAACCAAACTCTGATTTGAGTTATTGTGAGATAAGCGAAGGGAATTTAACGAGAGCGGACGTAGAAAGTCTTGAAATAAGTCTAGCGTTGATACAAAAAGTCATTCCCATCATTAGACGAGGGAGGTAAAGTAGGACAGCAGTCTGATTACAGACTTCACACCCCTGTGTTCTTCGCTGTGGCCACTAGCCAGGACTCTCAGTCTCAGAGCCAAGGAAGAAGAGCTAATCAACACACATACAGCACACACACACACACACACACACACACACACACACACACACAGTCACACACTCTTTCTCTGATGAAGGGGATATTTGTCAAGTAGCAGCCTATTGAAAAGGACTAAAGACCACTACAAGTCATTAGGCTATTCACCCGACACAAAGACAACAAACAAGACTATGTTCAAGGGCCGGAGTTCACGTGGGATTATACAGTACTGGCCAGCAACACTCTGTTACTAAGCTAGAGCATTAAGTCTTGAATTTGATATAACATTAACTGCTCCTTAAATGAAAAAATAAAAGTAATGCTTTGGTTATAGTCTTCATATTTGCCTTATTATTCAGGTTTAATCCTCCTAAAGGGAGTATAAGTGCTGTGCATAAACATATGTAATCTTATGCTGTTCACATATATTCTAACTTTTAATATATATATATATATATATATATATATAAGCATATTATAAAAGTACAGATATTGCAGTAGAGAGTATAAGACGTAGGATTTTAAATTAATAGATTTTAACGCTTTGCATGTAGCAGGGCGAGATGTTCAGGATATGCTCAACACATCCTTCTCAACATCCTGTGACTAACAAACTAACAATCAATTAGTTTTTTTGGGATTCGAGTCTCAGACACTGACTGACTCACTTGCTGCGACTGTAAACATTTAATGAACTAAAAAGTGGACGCTGCAGTTTCCTTTTTTTTTTATTTAGCGTGTAGGTAAACCTTCCATCAAGGTCATCATCACTATTATTCCCCCCCTCCCCTCCCCTCCCCCCTTTTCTTCTATTTTAAAAGACGATGATTAAAGCTGGTTGAATATCTTTGAAAAATCAGACTCATACATGAATATCATCTTCTTTTCTTTCTCTCCAGAGTTTCTTTTTTTTTTTTTTTTTTTGGATGTGGCTCCAGCACAGGGAGCTGCAGGGATTATACTTCCCTGCAAAGCCGTTGGATTTTTATTTCCTATTATGCAACGTGAGTGGTTCTGAGAACAGTTGCTGCATAATCTCCTCTCACCTTTACTACCACAATATTCCATCTATGATAAACTAAATATTGCACAAAGCAAATCATTTGAAATTTGGATTAAAAAGAAAAAAAAATGAAAGAACACCACTTTGGTGGATTATCCTGTAGTGCATTTAAACCTGCGTTAATAATAGCATTTTGCTTGTAGGCGTTTTATACACTTCCTGTTTATAGTAACAATGCATAGAAATCTACAAAACAAGGGCAAATTTGGCATGGCTTTGCTTTTTTTTTTTGGAGGATTCAATTACCCAGATCCTCCTCCAGAGCTGCTATCTACAATGTCACATTATCAGCAGCTCTGCAAACAAACCCAAAAAAACACAAGAAGTGAATCATCATCATCATCGTCGTCATTTCGGCTTGGTGTGAAATCTGATGTCACTGTTTTTTTCTTGTTTTACTTCATTGGCCCATTTTAGTTTCCAGGAACAGCTAAGATGTAACCGGATCGGCTCTTGGTGAAGTCCGGCTGCGATTGGTTGATCTTGGGCTCGACGATGACCGTGCACTTCCTCCCGTTCATGCTGCACTGGATGGGACTTGTGATGTTCACCTGCAGCTTCCTCTTCTCACTGCAGGGGGAAGAGGAAAGAGAAGAAGAAGAAGAAAGAGAGGGAGAGAGAGAGAGAGAGAGAGAGAGTTATTAGATGCTGGCAGATGGAAGGTTGCACATTATTTCAAGCGAACATCAGGAAATTAACATGTACAGATATAATTTAATATATAGACAGCCTGCCTCAGTGGCTTCACATTACATTCAGTCATACAGTAGTGGGAAGCTCTGTGTGTGTGTGTGTGAGTGTGTGTGTGTGTGTGTGTGTGTGTGAGAGAGAGAGAGAGGGAAGAGGGCTCTTTTGGCTATTAATCAGACTTACTCTCACACACAGCATAATTATCTCACTAATACCTTCTTACCCAAACATACACACTACTACTGTATAAATTTTTACATGCATACTAATACTCTCTCTCTCACACACACACACACACACATACACTAGTGATTGGGCCATTAATCATACAGACAAGTCTCTTTCTATACACAAGAGAACGATTTTGTGAGTGGGAACGAAGAGTTAGGATGCATTTTTTTTTTGTTGTTGATCTCAGACAAACAGAAAGTGTTCAAAACAAACAGCACCAACACGCCGATGATCCACCTACACAGGTATGTTCACTTATTTCGCCTGGTTTAGACCTCTTCTCAGGACTGTGTGGGTGTTTACAGACTGCGGCGCAACACGAAAAGTGAGAAAGATGTCGGCGAATCGCTCTCGTTCTGCACCTGTGTCTTTATAATTCTTATTAGTGGAGTTAAAGTTGTGTGTTAGTATATATATATATATATATATATATATATATATATATATATGTGGTGTATGCAGGAAAGTAGGATGCTGTTTCACCTTCTGTGAGAGCAAAATAAAATTTACGGCCTAAAAAAAGCTCCTCTCGCACAGGACAGATTGTGTGTGTGTGCATGTTTCAGCGCCTCGGACTAAGAAAATTAAGATGAATAAGAGAAGAAATCATAAAGCAGTGCTGCTGAAGGAATGATCCATATGGCATTGCTGGACTGGAGCGCAGCAGCGAATCGGCTTTTAGTGGCTGTCACATCTCGTTAGACCCTTTCTGCCGTGAACGGGTGCTTTGCCCCGTTTGCTCTTAAACAGGATCGATGGCGGGAATCATAGAGGGAGAAGGCAAAAAAAAAAAGAAAAAAAAAGAGGCATAAATTGCGCAGGCCGAGAGAGAAAGAGAGAGAGAGAGAGAGAGAGAGGGAGTGTAATGTAATGTAAATTGTGAGGGCGAATGAGAAGATGAGTGTGATAATCGTTCTCTGGTAGAGAAGTGGGGGGGGAGTGAGAGGAAGATGAAATTTAATGTAAATGTAAAGGGGAGGAGTGGATGCGACGGGAAAAGCGTGATAAATAGACACGCCGTCTCTTTAGCGCGCAGTCAAGTAGTAGCGATGACACACTTTTTTTTTCTCCTCCCTCGCTGGCACAGTTACCGACTGTTCATAAACAAATCAATTATCCGCAGTCACCGTCGGATTGACACAAAACGCCGCCTAATCTGTCCCTCAAATCTGAACATGAGTAAAAAAAAACCTGAAAACGTCGACTTGTTGCGCAACGACAATAAGTCATAAACAACGGCGGCGAAAGGCTTCTGCTGCCCACGCCGCACTCCTCTGCAAAGTATGTGCTTCTCTCTCTCTCTCTCTCTCGGCTTATGCAGAGAGGGTAGCACTGATGCTGGTTTCCATGGCAACCCCCGTGAACTGAACTCCCCCATCTGTCATGGCTGCCAGCCAATGGTACAGTGTGCATGTGTGTGCGTGTGTGTGTGTGAGTTTCTGTGTGTGTGTGTGTGTGTGTTGTGATATGTCTCTTTCTCTCATCCCATTAATTCTCCATCTCACTGTCTTGCTTGAAATGCCAGAGGGGATGTTGCGCTGTGCTACTCGTGAAGGGCAAACAAGGTTATGCTCACATAGCATGTACAAACACACACATGCATACACGCACTCGCACACACACACAACATACAGTACATCGCAAAACAAAAGCTTCCATTGGGGGTCTTTAACACCTTTCTAATCTGTCAGCGCCAAAGCTTGCCTTCGGAAAAAAAAAAAAAAAAAGCTCTGGCATCTCGATAAAAAGCGACGAAACACTTCATCGCTGAGTAGAAAAACATGATCAGTCGAGTCTTAAGGTCATTGGCCGGCCTTTCCCATCAGGAGTTGGCCTGAGCCAGTCACAGCCCCCCCCCCTCCCCGAGGGCAGACTTAGTCCTTCGCTGGATGGCCTCTCCGACTGGAAAATCAATTCTTTCCCTTTTCCCTACCTCCCCCTCTTCTCCCCTCGGATCCCTTTGTGTGTCTTTGCCCTTCATGCCATGTGAGTCCAGGCTCAGTCGCTCCCAAAAGTATATATCTCTTTTGTTTGGAAGGATGGAGGATAGGAAGGAGAAGGGATCGAGGATGAAGGGAAAACAGGAGTGAAAATAAAAGTTGGGGGCAAAATCTGGAAAGCTCAAGAAAAAAAAAAAAGTTGAGGAGGCTGCAGAGGTCAAGGGTGACGAGGAAGAGGTGCAGAGACGGAATATACAGGAAGCACGAGGTTATAAAGTGATGAAAGGTGTCAAAGTTGCCAACCAATCAAGCTGCATCCATATCTGTCCAGACTCATATAATATTTCTAGTGAAGACTTTGAAGGAATTTAATAAAAAGGTATTAAATGTTCACATGTTTGGCCAATAAAACAGATTCTGATAGAACACAAAGTTGTAGCCATGACAGTAGACGATGCTTCAGATATGGATGCTGCTGCAAAGATGCTGCTACCATTTCTTCTCCAACCATCAACCATCAACACGGATGTTTCACGCACGTCTGCAACTGGCAGCACAGAAGATCGAAACAGTCAAGATCAGTATTCGACCGAATGTGAAACATGGTCACGATCTCTGCTTCTGTTCCTGAATAACGGCCAGAAAAGTGTTTTTTGCAGACACAGTGAAGTTGACCTTTGACCTTTTAGGATATAAAATGTCATCATTTCATCCTATTAGACATTTTGTCATAATTAGTGTATGAATTCCTGAGTTATGGCCCTTTGTGAGGTCATAGCGACCTTTGACCTCCGACCACCAAAATCTAATCAGTTCATCCTTGAATCCAAGTGGTACGTTAGCGCCAGATGCAATGAAATTCCCTCCGGGGCGTTGCTGAGATATCGTGTTCACGAGAAGGGGACGGACATGAGGTCACTCTGACCTTGACCTTTGACCACCGAAATCTAATCAGTTGATCTTCGAGTCCGACTGGACATTTGTGCAAAAAATTTGAAGGAATTCCCTCGAGGCGTTCCTGAGATGTTCATGAGAACGGGACGGACGGATGGACTACCTGAAGACATCATGCCTCTGGCCATGGAGGCATGAAGCGTTGCGAAATGAGAACGGGGGGGGGGAAGAGAACGATCCGAGCTATTTTCAGGACGAGGAGCCAGGATTACCTCCAGTCTGTGAAACCATCCAGTCCCACTTCTGAGTCATCCCTCTAATAGTGTACCTGGCTCTCCCCCAGAGCTCTGCGCTGCTGAAAAATATATGAGCGCTGCAGGTGGGGAGGAGGGGAGGGGCACTCTGCAAAGCTGACTCGCTATAAAGACTCAGGAGTTTTGAGAGGGTGATTAAAGTTGGATCTTTCCTCACTTGTGACTATGATGACAGTCATTTTAGACTAGCTCATTACACCAGCTACTGCAGGAGCTAAAATGTTAATGCTGATTCCTGCTCTTATAAAGTCAGTGAACTCACCGTCTTATTACTGAAGATTAAACACGTCTTCAGCTAAGTTTATGTAATACTCTGCATAATATTTATACGTGATCATCATAAATTCATCCTATTTTATTTAAGAGGGGACATACAGTATCATGCTTTTTTTGTAATTGTCTGTTATTTATAGTGTTATTATGTGGGATTTCTATGTTAAACATGGTTAAAAGTCCAAAACTTGAGGTGAACTTGGTGTAAAAATGCTCCCTGAAAGTCAAAAGCTTCAGTAGCGAGAAGATAAAACGGCCTGTTTCAGACAGAGACTGAACTGAGCGGCTTCATTTTTAGCTGCAAATCATGCAAAGACATTCCCAGAATATAAATACACACCTGGAAATGTGCATAAGTTCCCTTTAAACATCAACAGTGTCAAACTCTCTATCTTAGAAGTTCTTGTTTCTATTCTTGGCGTTAGATGAATTATCAAAGGAGACAGTAATGCAGGAGGTAAACATACGCAGCAGTGTCAGGGGAACATAGTTAGTTACTAGGCAAGAAAAATGACTGAGTTAAGAGGAAAAAATGTGTTACAAAACAGAGCCAGACAGTGAAAAAACTGAGACCAGTGATTAATAAGACTCTGTGCCAAGAGAATAATATATAGAGCAGGAAATATACAGTACCGATCTGAAAGAAAAAAAGGACACACAAAGAACATCCACAAACGAAACAACTCAACTGCAAACAAATAAAAAAAAAAAAGGTAGAAACTGTCAAATACAGCCACTTTTATTCCAGCAGGTTGGTGTATATGTGAGCAGGACATGGAAACCATACTGATGATCTGTGGAAGCTCTGATCTCCCTCTCTGAGGCTGCGCTGACCAACCACAGTCTCCTCACATCAATATTTCAGTTTGTGAGACCACACTGAGATCAAGAGAGGAAATGCAGGGAGCGAGCAGAAAGCTTGCACACACACGTATTGTATGTGTGTGTGTGTGTGTGTTGAGCAGGTCAAACAGCATGGGGGAACATGCACACACACACACACACACACACTGCAGACAGAACCATGCTGTCTTTGTGGCTGATGGAAAGCTTTTCTCCAGAATCCTTTACTGCAAAAAAAAAAAAAAAAAAAATCTCAGCGTTTTCTTCAAATCACAGCAGGATCAGACTTCAATCTTCACACAAATCAAACAGCGTGTACTTTGTAGGCTGTGTGAGCTGCAAACCGCGAAATAAAGTGGCTGAAAAAACATTATTACATTTATACGTTTCAGGAAAAAAACCTCCCACAGCTATTTTACGGCAAAGTAAGAAAATGGTTATATATCAAGGTTTTTGTGTTGTTTAGATTTCGCCTTCATTTCCTAGTTGACAGTAGAGACCGACAGGAAATATTTACTAAAAAAGGCCACAGTGATGTTTTGTTAAAAGCGACACTGCTGATCTTTTTTTTTTTTTCTTCCTGAGCTGAAAGCATCAGGATATTTAACCAAGACTTCCAGCGTTCTTGCAGGATAAATACGAGTTTGCAGTTTCAACCGACGTTCCAGATTCAACACTTTTGTTTGCTCTCCGTGCCCAAAAACACCAGCTCTTAATTAGCAGCACTTTATGTTAATAAGATGAACTGAGCTGGGCTTATTTATATCTGCAGTCTTAGTAAACACCCTGCTGAATTAAAAAATAAAAAACTGATGTAAAACTTTGCGCCCTTGACGATAATTTGTGACAGGCTTAAGAAATATCACTCTGTGAGGTTGCACTTGCTTTTTTACTGACAGGAAGACAAGATGAAGCAAAGGTCCCTGGCCAGATTTGAACTTTGGACGTCGTTTATGGTCGGTGTCTTAACCCTAAACCACAGGAGTGCACTGGGACGGTGCAGTAAACAGAAAAAAAAAGTCTTCAGCCTTGATTTAAAAGAACTGAGAGTTGCAGCAGACTTTGCAGTTTTTCTGGGAGTTTTGTTCCAGATATGTGGAGCATGAAAATTGAACTCTGCTGCTTCTCTCTCTCCGTGTTTTAGTTTTGACTCCCGAGACATTTCTGAGAGGTCCAGATGGTTCATAATGTAGCAGCGGATCAGAAATGTAACCATTCAGTGCTTTGTAAATCAATAGCAGTGTTTTAAAAATCAGGAAGCCGCTGTAAAGATCTGAGAACTGGACTGATATGATCCACTTTCTCGGTCTCAGTGAGCAGCAGCGTTCGATTTCTTCTTTTTTTTTTTAAGTTAAAGTAGTCGAATCTACTGAAGATAAATGCAGGACAAGATGTAAGTCCTTTACTCGGTGATATATTCCTTCTGTGACTTTGTAATTGTCTTAATGTGGTTGTTGAAATTCAGTTCTGAGGCCGTTTCTGGCTTTTGTTTGTTGTTTTTTTAACGTTATCGATCGAAGCTGAGCGCTGACTTTTAATCGTTCGTCTTTGGCTCCAAGAACAATTACTTCAGTTTTTATCTTTGTTTAATTGAATAAGAAAATTTCTGGCACATCTAATCGTTGATGTGTTCGATGCACTTTACTTTAGCGCTTGAATCGGTCCGCGCTCCCCTGGTGATTATGGTTATGTAAATCTGTGTATCACCTGCATAATTATGGTAACATATTTTGTTGTTTTTCCATAATCGGAGCCAGTGGGAGTATGTAGATGTTGTCTAAGACAGAATCCAATAGTAGAGAATGGAGAGAAGTGATTGTTGAGAGCCCACATTTCTGTATCCTGTCTCTCTTTTTCTGTGTTTCTCTCTCTCTTCCTTCGCAGTCGCCCCCTCTCGACTAACATGGATTTGCATTTAACACTAGACCTGACACAGCATCTCTTCCTCTCACTGTCACACTCTTTCACTGTCTCACATGGCTGCATCACACTTCTCACGTGCTGCTTGCGCTACAATCCCGCCGGAGAGAGGAAACGGAAAGTTGCACAAACACACGAGAAAACACACACACACACACACGATTCAGATCAGAAACGAAGGAATCGATACGAAGCAGCGTCACCGCTTTTGGATAAATGAAACACAAACGGTCTCATCTGCCCCAGTTTACAGCGACTGTGGGTTTGGACTGGGTTTAAAGTGTGAAAAAACCGCCTAAGAGGCTTTCTTTCTGAGTGCAGTTCTTTAATTAGCATCACTGAGCCAAAGTTATGCATGTTTTCGCTGGGACTGCAACTGCAGATGAGACATGAATAATAGAGAAATGCAGAGAGGGAGAACGCAGGACTGAGGCAGCTTTGTCGTGGCGTGTGGTGGGTGTGTGCTGATGTTTCTGAGATAGTTGCAATATGATACAGATGCTTTAGCTAAAAGAAAGCTGGAAGGATGTCTCAAGAGTGCGGATATCATATCAGTCAAAGTCAAGGTTAACAAGCCAGAACCAATTTCCCCAGCAGGTAATGTCTGCTTTTGCTTTTGTTGCCCTCTTCTACTACTTATTCCTCAAACTTTTGACTCCTTTTACCTTGCTTCTAGGTAATTTACTTCACATTTCCATATCTCCAATTTCTCCTCCTGGTTTGCAAACAGCACTTTTTTTTTTGTACTGCTCGATAAAAGCACTGCAACAACAGAAATGCTCAGAGGGAGAAAAAAAAAACTCATCAAATGCAGCAGTGAAAACCTTCAGCAACAACCGTTTTGGGTTATTTCAGCAGGTTTATAGCATCCTCGTTTTACCATGATGCAGCCTTTGCTCGCCGTACTTACTGAGCTGTGAAAGTGTGGCAGATTCGGATATGAATATCTCTCCTTTTGTCATTTTTTTTGTGCCTCTCTTTCACGGTGCTTTCCCCTTTTCTCAGTTGTTATCTTTTCTTCCTGCTACAGTAGAAGAAGAAGAAGAAGAAGTACTCATAACTGAAGAGATTACTAAGTAGGTCATTAAAAAAAAAAAAAAAAAGCGGGGTGAAAATGCACTGGCAGCAAAAATGGTATTCATTAAAGATATGTATAGAGAGGAGGAGGGGGGGAGAAAACAGGAAGGAAGAAAAGAGGGGTTATTCTTTAGTGTGCAGAGAGAAGAGGAGTTCAGAGGTGAAGCTGCCAGAGCGAGGCTTACATCAAAGGGGTCGGTAGAGCGACTGAGCATCAGTCGTGCTCCAGGCTTCTGCACGAGACAACAACAAAAAAAAAAAAAAACAAGGAGGAAGGTCAGGAGTTGTGGACAAGTAGGCACCGGATCACACTGTATACACCCTACTTGTTCTTCATCACACTCTGCAAACACGTGAGCCGCTGTTCTATTTTTGTACCAATATTATTAATAATAGTCCTATAAGGCACATTAGACTTTTTCAATATCGTGAGAGTTCATCTGCAGAACTCCCACGAGGCCGCATCTGAAGCTGGATCATACATGAACAGTGAACACGAGCTTTCTTTGTAATGTGCGGAAGCTATTTTTTGCCTCTTTATGCACAGTAAGCGAGATGTGAGGTGCTGCAGTGTGGGAATAGAAACCCCCTCCCTCCCTCCACCCTGAGGGCCCCTGATGTGTCTGGAATAAAAACGCCCTTTTACGACCCATAAGAGTGAAATTATGAACATTTTACACATTTATTTCCCACTTTTCAGGCTTTGGTTAAAATCTCTAAAAAATGGGAACTATCGTAATGAAGCTTTTTTATAAAAAAAGTGATTCAGCAAACAGCTGTGTTATCTGATGAAAACGCTAACAAGCAGCTCAGATTGTTGGGTGGAGAGCAGATGAAAAACTGAGAGGGATTCTGAACAGAGGACCGCTGATGAGATCACTGCAGCTACATAATCATTGTCAGGCAAATGCCCCAAATCTATGATTTCAATCAGGGGTTATGATCCTGTAAATGAGTGTGTGGAAGTGTGTTTGATGGTTAGACGAGGACTTGATTTAAAGGGGTGTTCCAGTCATACTTTAAAACTATATTCGCTTTTTATTTTTTAATGGGTGTTGATGCAGTTTTTTATCTTCTTACTTGATGTTAGTGTTTTTACATCTTACATTGATTTATGTGTCTGACCGTAGATTGTTGTTGTTACAATTTACAATTTCATTTAGCAGATGCTTTTAGCCAAAGCGACATAACATCTGAGAGTTGATATGACACAAGCGAGGATCTAGTAAGCACCATAAAGCTAAGTATGATATGATGTAGGTGCCAAAAGGCAGAGCACAGAGGCAATGTATAAGAGTGGAAGAGGTTTTTTTTTTCTTCTAGTCCATCAAGTGTGGAGATGTTGCCAGAAGAGCCGGGACTTAAGTCCTTTTATTGGTGTTTAATGCCTGGCTACAAACCAAATTTACTTTGAGATAATAAGAAGATAGTTTTCTATCTATAACTTCTGTGATGTATATGAAAAAAATACAGTGGAAGTCTCTATAGTAGGGCTGCAAATAATAATTCATATTTAATTACTGATTAAAACTTGTTTTCTCTATCAATCAAGCAACAGCTCACAACCTGAAGTTATTCAGTTTACTATCTTATCTATCTATCTATCTATCTATCTATCTATCTATCTATCTATCTATCTATCTATCTATCTATCTATCTATCTATCTATCTATCTATCCATCCATCCATCCATCCATCCATCCATCCATCCATCCATCCATCCACCTACTATCATAAAGGATTAAAGAAACCAGAAAATATTCACATTTGAGAAGCTGAAACAAAAGAATTGAGACATAAATTCTCCTTAAAATGACTCGAATGATTATCAAAATAGTTGCCAACTACCAGATTAATCGTCTAATTGCTGCATCTCTATTCTAACTACTAACTACTAGTGAACAGTAGTATAAATGCAGTTGAGATGCTGTCGTTGAGGACGAGGCTCAACCTCCTGCACCCTGAGGAGAACAGAAGGAGACGACGGCAACATGTGGACTGACCACTGGTAGGTTGTCCACATAGCATCTGGAGACACACTCCCCTTAAATCCCACAGGACGACGGGTGAATGACAGCTATCAATAACCGCTATTCTCACAGACGCGTCGGGTTAAACAAAAGGACACACTTCTTCTCACCTTTACATCTTTCTATTTAAAGGAATCAGTGGGAGATGAAACAGAACCGGAAATGTACAAAGCAAGAGGCCTCCGTCTCCGGGGGATACTGTAGATGCTCCACAGATGGTGGAGGCTATCTCACACTGCAGGGTCATTATAGCCGTGCAGCAGGAGGGTTAAAAAAGCATGTGTGTATGTGTGTGTGTGTGTGTGTGGGAGGTCAACTCTGTAGCCGTCATTGTTCTTCTCTCTACTGTGAGAGCACTGAGCTAAACATTACTCACTGATCAGCTGCGTCTTCTTGCCTCTCAGAAGGACACTCCACCGTCTTAATGCTCGATGGAGTCGGCTTAAAAACACATTAGATAAATCAATAAGCCGGCACACGGCGAGCCAAAACAGAAAAGAAAAGACAGGCGGCCTCAATCGGTTGCTCATTACTGAAGGGAGACTGCTCTCTTCTCGAGCGGCTACGCCTCCAATTCTGTTCATTAACGGCAATCAATACATCAATCAAAGGTTCGTCTGTTTTCATCTTCTGACTCGTCGCTAGGAAGGTTTGAAATGAATCTCCATCGGGGGACTGGTTGCACAAAATCACATTATCTGACAGAGTGATGCTGGATTTGATCTCATAGTTCAGAGTGAGTTAGATGATTAAAAAAAAAAAAGAGAGAGATCAATTAAAAGCTTTTACCTTCCACGATGCACGACTGCTAAAAAAGTTACATGATCATGTAATATATGTATCAGTGAATTACTCTCGTCTTTGTGGTCATTATGTTAAAAGAAGGCTGTCAGAAAAATAATCCGTGCACAATGTACGACAGTGTTTATAACTAAAAGATTAAAAACATACATTTTTAAGGAGTGAGAGTGTTAAAAGGATCATTTTAGGACCAAAAACTAAGCAAATCTCCGGATATCTCTGCACTGTTAATAACCAATGAATCAACATAACTTAACAGAGAAAGGAAAAACGAGTTTTCAAGATGCTGTTTAACCTTCTGTAAACTGTTTTTTCCCTCTTAGTCGTTCACTCAACACTGAATTTGTGAAGTAAAAATATCCTTGTAACTTTTCAGTTGAAGTAAACAATGTTTTGTACCTTGAACTAAAAGCTGTTTTTCTTATATTAATCATAGTTTCTTATTTCCTTGAGACTAAAATAAGGACTTTTGAAATGATTAAACTAACTAAATTATCCCTTTAAAGTCTGCAGTTGTTTCTGAACCCTTTTTTATTTGATGTAGGTGGTTTTGTGTGTCTTTGTTTTGTGCGAGCGGCCTCAGGTCTAGATGTAGAGTTGATTTGGACGTGACGTATGGAGGGATGAAAGGGATGAAATGAAAGCATGTAGGAGGAGGAAAAAGGAGAAAAAATGAGATTTAAGTAGTAAAAAGGAGGACGAGATGAAAGGATGAAGGACGCCAAGACGGATTGAAAAAGACGTTAGGGTGGGGACGTTAATGGCAGGTGGGTAGGCATGGCCGTGAGATAGAAAGAGCGATAGAAGAATAACATAAAGGCGAGGAGAAAAAAAAAATAATAGAGGAGGTGAAGGAGGCCAAGGAGGGATGAGAGAGTGCGGTGAAGCTAATCGTAATTGGCCTGACAGTGGGAGATGGTATGGTGTGCTGTTGCTGGGTGGAACATGTGTGTTTGGGGGGGCGGCGGGCGGCGGGGAGGGGGGGTTGGGGTGGTTATGGGGTAAACGTGGAGGTCACTGAAGACATGGAGCCTATAAAATATCAAAGATCCTTACAGTATCATCTCAACAGGGCAGCACTCGGGTAATGCTTTTATCCAAAGTGACAGTAAGGATGCGAGAGTACAGTAAGTGCGTTACATTATATACAGTACAGGCGTTTCAGCAGGAGAGGAAACTCCTGTGGGAATAACTGAGGCACTTCCAATCACTGCAGCAAAGACTGAGCTGCTACTGAGCGGCCGAGAAGCAGATTGAATGTAGCTCACACCGATATGTTGTGCAACAGATGCAGTATATCCCCGTCCCATTGCGACTATTTTATAGACATAGTGGTGGAACTGGAGCGAAAAAAGATGCTGTTATTCTTAAGAAACGGCAAGCATATCGTGAACTTGCACACAAATCAGGAGGATTATCAATCTGGGGGAACAAATGACTAATTTATAATAGGATAATAGTAACTAAGGTACATAAATTATCAACAAAAAATATATATATCCCCAATTTAGATGATTTATAGACAGAGAAGCAGCAGATTTCTGTGTTTTTGCTTCCTCTTGCGGCTCGTTTGAGCAGCAAAAAGGTCAATTTTGTGTGACATTTACCAGATTTACATAATTAGCATCTACATTCATTCAAAAAGTGTTGTTATAAAATTATAGTGTCAGTAACGGACACTGCTGTAACTAAAAATAATTTCCATTATCAGTTAATCTGCCGATAATTTAGTCTACTTATTTATTAATCATTTGTTCTGAGTCATTTTCATGTCATGTTTAATGATTTATGCAAAATAAAGTTTAAATTTAATGATGTAAACGCTACAAAAACAATGAGGGACGACTCCATGTGCATGAAAGTGCAGGGAAAATTTGCACTGAGCCATCATTCAATTTGCAGTCGCAATCTGTTGGTAATTAAGTGTCTTGATTTACTACGGCAGAGAGTAATTATGTAATCAACGGCTGGAACTGTGTTAAGACGCATTTTGCATTTGACGGGGAGCCTAAAAGGCAAAGTTCAGTAGCGGGATTTGTCTCAGATCAACACGCTCAAATAAAAAAATAAAAGAAAAATCACAGCGATCCTTAAATAGAAATGATCATTAATGAAGTAACGGCATTCCCAATAATTTACTAAGGCCGGCAATTAAACTTCAGAGGCAGAGAATTTTCCATGCAAAACGGATCCTCGCAAACAGTGTGAACTTTAGCAAATCCGGCGACACTTTTATCTCTTCCCATTAGAAAGCGTTTGAATGAGAGCTTAATGAATCCGTCCCCGAGTGCTGCATATGTCTGAGGGTCAGAGCTAATTACATCTGTGCCATTTTGTTCGCATGTATCAGGAGATTTCATGAATTATTGCGAACGTCGGAGAAACGCAATGATCTCCAGAACGGAGAGAGCGGCCGACAGAGCGCACAGCGATCAGCAAGTTTCTGGTGACGCTGTTTTAACACTCTTTTGTTTTTTGTTTAGTTTAAAAGAAGAGGAAAAGAGAGTAGAAGCAAAACCTTCATCACTATTTCCTTGAAGCCTGAGGTGATGTCGTCAGGGTCTCGGTTTGATAGATCGTCATATTTGAGAAGCTTCAGACGTATCGCACACATTTCCAGGTTCATGTTTATATTCTGGGGCTCTTCTGGAACATCTTTGCATGATTCACAGTTCAGAAAAATCCTCATTTATCTTACACTGGCCCCTCAGTTCAGCCTCTGTTTTAGCTCCTGCGGCCGTCTGTTAATGAACCGACACTTCTTCTGATTGCTTAGCTTCCAGAAGCTGCCTCACGGCTACGTAAACAAACATTAACAGTCAGATTTTTGCTTCTTTTTCTCACAATATAAACTTCTCAAATACATCTGTACGAGACGTTGTGGGAAAACAGACGGCCATTTGTAAGTATGCGCAAACATATGGTCATCAACATGGAAGAAGTAGAGGCTGAAACCCTGATTTTTGACTTGCAGGAGAACATTTTTGGACCTTTGTCCTTGCTTAACGCAGACATCCAACATTATAACAGCATATAAATGACAGAAAATCACAAAAAGCATGATATGTCCCCTATAATTGTACAAACAAAACAACTCGACTGTTCGTTTCGTGTCAAGCGACTCAAATCAAATAATCGTTTGTATGCATTTAAGCCAGTTGCCGTTTGTACTTTCAGCTTGTTCCAGTGTCTGTGCTTCTGCTTCATAATGAAAACACAACGTGGTACAGTACTATTATCAACTGTGTGTATTTGTCCTTGTGTGTGTGTGAGAGAGAGAAAGAGAGAGAGAGAAAAAAAAAAAAACCCGGCGGAGACAGAGAGGTTTTTGGCAATGATTCGGGGGCTGGCTGCAGTGGAAAAGTAGGTCAGACCAACTCGCACAGTCACACACTTTTTCTTTCATTCATACACAACCTCTGACACATACTGTACATTTTCACACCTTTCTGTATTATAAACAAACAAACAAACCCTTTCGGTCACAAACAAGCACACACACACACACACACACACAAACACACTCTGGCCTGGCCACTTGCCATCCATCACTCCACCCAGCCAGTCTCCTCCCTCAGGCTGCAGCACTGTGCCAATGAGACGAGCAGGACTCCCCACTGGCCCACATAACAATGACTCCAAGTGTGTGTGTGTGTGTGAGTCTCTTTTATGTGTGTGAGAGAATTTGTGAACTTGTGTGCAATTTTTACTTTGCAAATTGTAAGTCATACAACGACCCTGCAGATAGATTATGCTGAATAAACAGAAGGCTGCACCGAGAAAATGACTTTTGTCTTTACATTACCTGAGTTTCAGCATCAAAACAACACTGTTTTTCTGAGAGATATTAAGGTTTTCAACATTTTTTTGGACAAAGAAGCAAAGTTTTAAAAACAGAGAGCTGCACAGGAAGTTTTTCTTTAATAAAAGTGGAAGAAAGTTGATTTAGTCAGGAACTATCTGATGGTAGAATCAGTAAAGATGGTTATGAATCTGATCGGATATTCGGTGCAGCTTTCGATAGCTTTTGATACTCGATGTAACACTTTCAGCCTGTAACAGAAAGAAAGTGATCTTGCTGATTTTCTCTGACACATATTCCTCCTGTCTCTCCATCCTCTTTTGTATCTCTCTTTCTCCCTCGTCTTTATTTTCCTCGTACATTTTTCCCTCTTTTATACTATTTGGTTTTGTTAAGAGTCTCTCTCTCTCTCTCTGCCTCTATTCCTCTCTCTGCGGTCTGGGACGAGATGTACCGTTATTATCTCCAGCCAGCAGGGTTATTAATGGATCACATACGTATCAGACAAACATGGATCCAATGGTTACCATGGGAACTGCATCCGCAGCGCCCCAGAAAGGAGGGAGAGAAATAGGGAGGAGGAGGAGGAGGAGGAGGTGGTGGTGGTGAGAAGGAGAAGTGGAATGTGAAGTGAAAAACAAGAGGGGGGAGGGTGTGGGGAGGTGGGAGGGGGGAGGAGGAGCAGTCGTGCAGCGGGTGATGGATGGAGAAGGAGGAAATAGAGAAGGAGGGATGGAGGGGAAGAGGAGAAGAGAGAAGCCCACTTCTATCAGTCTGAAATATATTTGATTCAGCAGAAAGGGTGACCTTGGCGAGGAAGACAAAAGCAGTTTGGCTTTCTCTCTCATTCCCTCCCTCTGTCTTATCACTTCTCTCGGCCACCCTCTCTCTCTCTCCCTCTCTCTCTTTCTCTCATCCTCCTTTTATCTCACCATTATAAACGATGTGACCGCCATCTCTCTCCAGATACAACAGAAAATACACTTTGGCACATTTATTTTAAACAGCAGGTTTTTGTTCTTGAATATTCAACAGATCTGATTCCTGAGAAACGAGAAACGATGTGAACGGACGGCTTTGTTTTAATTAACAGACCAGACCCGCAGCGTCGTGTGTTTTAAGCTCATTTAACTAAAAAAATCACATCTACAAGCTGCTGCGTCTCCGGATGTTTGTATATATTTTCATACCGTTCCGGGCAGACATTCGTTTCGGGTTCATTTGTTTACAATAAGAAAATCTAATTTGTTCGAGTCGAGTTATTCATCACGCTGAAGATCAAGTCTATTCATTTTAGTCAAATTTGCATTATTGTTGTGTGGTAATGCGTTCAAAGAGAAATCTAACACTGTCTGAGCTCATTCAGTAACTAAAAAATGTGTCCTAGACTTTAAACTGCTACTAACGTCACTCCTGCTTCTGTTCTTGCAACACTGTAGATCTCAATCTTGCAATCTTTTTACTAATTAGACTCCAAATGACAGTAACTTTATGTGACGACCAGCAGATAAAACCAGCAGATATTAGCTTACTGCATATACATCTGTATATATATGTAACAAGAAATTGCAAGAATATTTATGAGATCATTTATAAAACATGTCACCGCTACATAGATTGACAGGTTAATTTTTTCAACTGTCTTTAAATGAAATTTGGTCTTAATTCTTTAAAAAATCTAATGAACTAATCCAACATTTCTGTGTTTTTATGTAAAGAAAACAAACACGAATATCAGCTGATGTCGAATTAGCCAGAAAATTCTCTCAAATATGTATATTAGTATCAACCAAAACAACCCAGAGAGGCTATAAGCTACATGGATGTCCACATATTTCTGTTTTTATATGTCTTGATGAGAGGCGTCGGACGGATACGACTAAACATGACGTTGCCTCGTACTTGTGCGGTAGAGACGGCGACGTAGATAAGAATGATTTGATTTACTACGGAAAAGGCCAAACAAAAATCCAGTTACATTAATATGTGATCACAATCGACTGATAGTATAATATGTCTGTGTACAAAAAAAGCGCTTTGATGGTTGAATTACTCTTTAAGTGCTCATCAGTTTGCACTCCGTCCACCTCACAGAAATAATGTAACACTGACATCAATCAATGGAAAAACATCAAAAAAAATCCATAACTGCAAGTTTTAAAGCAGTCAACAAAAATGTTAAGTGCACAAATTGTAGTTAAGGAGCTAAAATCTGCAGAAAAACACTTAAAAATTCAACATGTAATGAATAGAGGAAGATGCCTTACTGAGCTACTGTGATTAAAACATCCATCTTAATCAATTGCAACACAGTGAAAGGAAAATAACGAACAAAGCACGTCGACGCCAACATGTCTGCAGCGAGTCTGATGACGGCGGCGGGTTACTACTGCAGACTAATGTGCTTCCTGATACGTTACCTGAACCGAGAACACACGAATAGATGTATAAATCAGATTTGAGTCTAGCAGATCGATACAACTGTGCTTCTTTTTCATACTCAACGCCCTTCATATCTTATCTCCGTATCCTCCGCCTCTTAGTTTTTTTCCATTTTGCATCCCTTGCAGTCTCTTCCCTTCCACCTTGATCTCACTATTCCTTACGCACTCTCTCTCTCTCTCTCTCTTGCTAATACTTTCTGTGTTTCCCCTTCTGTTCTCGATCCACTCATCCCCTTCTCTCCCCCCCACCCCCAAGCAGTTCGGCTTAGCACTTCCTCAAATCCCTTCTGCTGTGTCAAAAGTAGACAGGAGGAGGCTAAACGTTCAGGTCTTCAGGGAAGGGAGCAGCAGGCAAGGGCAGTGAAAGAATATGACCACATCGCTCTGACAGATCAATAAAGGGCTGCGTACTGCATGCTACTGCTGACTCATACCGTTGGGTGGGTGAAGAGGGGAGGGGGGGTGGGGGGTGAAGGAGAGGGAGGAAGAAAGAGAGAGAGATCGAGTAGGCAGGAGACAGAGAAGGACAAATGGTGGTGGTAAAGGTTACAAGAGAGTAAGAAAAGAGAAAGTATGAATGGAAGACAGATATGAAGGAGGTAAATCTATGAAGAGCTGTCACGGAGACGGATCTGGACAGTTTAGAGAGGGGGGAGGTGGGGGGAGGAAGAGAAGAAAGAAGAAGAGGAGGAGGATGCTCGCTGAAGGCCATAAGCTACCGAATAAATCATCTAAGGCTGCAAGCAACAATCATTTCAGTGGTTGCCAACCTGGGGGGTCGGGATCCTCCAGGAGGTCAAGAGATGAATCTGACGTGTCACAAAATGATTACTGGGATAAAGAAACAAGAAAAAAATAATATCTCTGCTACTCAAACCTCTGTATGTTTTTCAGATTTTTCTCTAATTCAAGCCTTTAAACTTCTGAGTCAGTACTTTATAGCTGTCCTCCTAAAAATTATGCTAGAAATCACATTTTCTTAGAGTCCAAGGTGACATTTCAAAAAGATATTTAATCTACAATGATAGATAAAAAAAGAAAAAGAATATACAATATAGTACGATGGACATAGTGAGATGTGATGTCACTCATTGGTTTGCATGTTTGAAGCAAAGAGATGCTGCTTATAGTCGACGCCGTCTTTTCCGTTGTTGTTCCCTTTCACGCTCTGGAAACACGCCCCGCTACCTCAGACCCACGAGAACGCTAGCTTACGTTAGCTATTTTAACTAAATTGCGCCAACAGGAAAGGTAAGTTAATCAAGTAATGGTAAACTTCCAGATATATTTCGACAAGAGTTCAATCAGTGCGAGTACCGGAGTCGAGGAGAGCAGCAGGTGAAGCCAACTGTCAATCACAGCTGTCGATCAATGCCCCACACAGCAGACTAAAAGCTACTATAAGTCTTTGAATCTTATTAACAGAGCAATAATTTCCTAAATGACCACCAGGACACTAATTAGAGGACCTGAATTTAGTGCTTGAGACCTTAATGACTCTTTGAAAGAGAACAATGACTTGGTATTTCCAGAGAGAAGTTGATGCTTTGTGAATGGGAGTCTATTGTTGGATCCAGCATCTAGTGGCCGTCAGCGGTATTGCACTTAAAGGTCCTTCCACATTTGGCTTCAAGCTGTGGTTGTTGTGGTTTGATAAAAGCAGCAAATCCTCACATATGAAACACTAGAAACAGCAAATGTTTTAGCATTTTTGCTGAGTGAATCTTTTTGTTAACAGCTGTATCTGGAAAGTAAAGAGTCTTCGTGCTGTTTATTTATTCTTTCATAAGATTTACAGATTTAAATCAAAATCCTGCAACTGTTTAACTGTTTTCATTTAACATTTGAAAAATCTGGCAATTTTGTTACATAAAAAAAAGGTTTTCTTTGTCAAAGTATGGGAAAAAAAGTGCAGTTTTAGTATCTGGTGCTGTTATTGAATTGCTCTTAAATTTTCTATCAACTAATCAATTAATTGACTAATCATTGCATCATTGCAGTAAAACCATCAATCTCCTCGCAGCACTGACACACCCGGAGAGGACAGCATGCTCGGGTTAATAAAGTCCTGTCAATGACTCTCCCGACCCACACACACACACCCACACCCACACCCACACACACACACACACACAAACACAATCAATCTACCGCACAAGGTTTTTTCATTAGTCACCGTGGACACTGACAGCAGTGGTCGCAGTGGGTGAAGCGAAAAAAGCAAGCTGTTGCCACAGAAACAATCCACAGCGCTTTTCTAAGAAACCAATTCCAGCTGCTTACACAACACGGGGGAACGACAATGACACAAAGAGAGCGGAGATTATGTGAACCGGGGATTTAAAAGTGTCGGTCATGGGGCAACTTTGTCATTAGGTCATGAGTGACACACATACAGAGAGATTAAAAGAGAGAGGGAGAGAGAGAGAAAATGCTGCTGCAAAGGAAAGATTTAGCAAAACATGATCTGAACATGTCTAATGTTGCGTTCACCTTTCAAAATATTCTTTTCTCGCTTGTAAGTAATGAGAATCTTTTTTTTCTTTCTCTTTGCCTGAGTATGATATGTTGCATTTGACGGAGCGTAATCTTTAAACTGCAGTTTCCCACCTGTTCGAATCGAGGATGTGGATGAATAATTCAACACAAAGCTATTTTTACGTTCTGATCTCAGCGGGCAAAGTGTGAGGCAGAGTGGAAGTGTGTGTGACGCAGCGCCGACTGAGAAACAAGCTGCTATAGAAATGTCAGAAAACTGAAAAGTAAGTGGTGTAAAAAAGATATAAATATTGTTTAATACGCTTGAAATCTATTCAGTGCAAACATCTTTTCGACCTTGCTCGTCTTCTGAGCGAGTCCGCTGCAGCGATATGAGGTTAAACATCCTGCTCAAGGGCGCAGCAGTTGTTTAAAAGATATTAATTTTCCCCTGTTCAGAGTTAAACTGGCAACTGTTAATGATGACTGATAATGCTGTCACGGCTTTTATTCAACTCCATCACACTCAACGTTGTAATTAAATCCTTTCAAACAACCTAAACCTTTTAAGCGCCTAACCTCGGGTCAACACGCTCTCTCTCTTTTTTTTTTTTTTTCCGAGGCCATCTGAAAGAAAATCGAGTCCTCACAGTGTTAATCGTCTGATGTTCAGACACCAGTTGAAACAAGATTGATGACAAAGAAACAAGGTCAAACAGTGTGTGATGGCTGCACTCTAAGCCACACAACTACATTGAGTTGGTATCCCATCTGGCACTCATTTTTGGTTTCTTTTACACTTATAGTACACTTTTTCCTTCAGTTAATTTGCATACAAATAAATAACACACTGGATTTTGTTTCATACATCATACTCATTTTATTTTATAGTTCTGACAGTACATTAGTTTTATTTGTAGCGCGCACATTTAGTTTAACTTATGTACAGTCATTAGTTTAAGTTCTAATTTTTCTTTCATTTGAGTTACCAGAAGGGTGCTGCTCCATGAGGGACATCTGGCCGGGCCTGGGCCCAAGGATTTGCCCCAGGAAGTGAAAGGACTAAAATACAGGAAATGGTCAATTGGCACAGATCAACTCTGGCTGTTAAGTTGGGTATTTGTGGTTTAGTTTATTTAGTTGAGTTAATCTGTTTTGGGGAGAATTCTGTTTATTGTTTAGTTGGTAGAGTGTGTTTTATTTGTCAGTTAGCCCTTTGTTTTGCCTTGGTCTGACCAACCGAGTATATAGGTTCCCCTTTGTGTTCGGTTTGTTAGGTCTGTTTGTAGAGTTCTGTTTAGTTGACCTCTTTTATGGGCCCAGAACTTAATTTACTGTATTTTGTTATTTGTGTCATATTTTGGGTAAATAAAACCCTCTTTTTTTCTGGAACCACCTGTGTTTTCTTTGCCTGCCAGCTTGGTCCCTTACACAATGTCACAACGGCAAACAACTACAATTATAAGAAACCCCTCTAACCTTCCATCCAATTTCTGTAAACAAATAACACAGAATACATTTTGCAACCACTACCTCATATCTAGAAGCTGCTAGCTGTTGTCTTTTTTTTCCTGAATGCTTGGACAGAGCTGGGAAAGGTTAATGATTTCTGTTCCACCTGCTTGGAATAGTCTGAAGAAAGGAAATTAAATTAAGGAAGCTTATAATTCTGGATAAATTTACCTTTCAGTCTTTGTCTTTTTTGTCTGGTTTTATACTGTTTTGTTTGTAACGTTTATGCTTCTGTCTTGGCCGAGGCTCCGATACTGACAAGATCGTCTCAGACACTGACAAGACTTGCCAGGTACAATAAACGTCAAATAAAAAAAATATATATAAAAAATAAAATCTGCTTAAAACCCCAAATAAATTCACGGGATGTGGCAGCTGCAGTTTGTGTTCGCATTATAACAAACGTTCCCGAGTGGTAAATAAATAAAATTTTATGTAATTTAGATTAAAAGGAGAGGAAGAGGAAGTTTTTTTTTGGAATAAAATGGGTAGAAAAGTGAAAAATTAATAAATAAATTCTCTGAAATAAGAGCTGGTGATGTGACCGGCACAAACAAATTAAGACTTGGTAAATAAAAACTTTTTATTTATGTCATACTCACCACTCTACTAGTCTAAGTTTTACTTTTTTAACAGAAAAAAATGAAGTTTTCATTCACTAATTATTTCCAGTTGCTTCTACTTTGCCGCTTTTTCGATCAGTTTTAAGCTACCGTCAATAAAAACACTTCCTGCACATGTTTCACTTTAAAAGCCTTTTTAGCCACTAGAAACTTTTCATCATGAAACAACCAGGCAGGAAAGTGTGGAGTTTCTTTGTCAATCGTTTAAAAGCAACAGAAAAAAAAAAAAAAACGGCAAAGTGGACGCAACCGGACGCTCTGCAATTAGTGAATGAAAACAGCTTTCACTGCTCTAGAGTAGTAAGAGAGAGAGAGAGACATCAATCTGTTGATGCACTGATAAAATTAGTGCCGTGGAAACGCAGATGAGGCTAAATTTAGAGATGAATACAGAGGAACAGTCGAGCTTGCATGAACAGCGAATTAAAAGAGGAACAGATTAGAAAAACAGGGAGAAATCTTGCTTAAACATGATAAAATAATCTGGGTCGATTGAGAATAAAAGCTCCGTCTTTAATATAATCCTCTTCTCACTTTTCAGAACTTACTGCAATCAATAGAAAAGGGTGGAACATACAGTGAGGTCTGTTTTTCTCTTATTGATTTTGCAGATAGTTTAGTGTGCGACAGACGCAGGAGTGTCTGCTCTGCTATCCCCGCAGCCGATGGTGGGAGTGCTGCAGTCGCTGCTGCTGCAGTCGCTGCTGCGGCTGCTGCTGCTGCTGCGTGGGGTGCATGTCAACACACAAAACACACAAGAGAGAGAGAGAGACAGAGAAGGAGGGGGGTGGGAGGGGTTGGCTCTGTCTCATCTAAAAATAGGCCTCAACAGCAGCACAGCCTTAAATATTTCATTGCCTCCTCTCCAGAAATGAAGAAGAGAGAGGAGAGAAAGAGGAAGATTGAGAGAGAGAGAGAGAGAGAGAGAGGTGAGGAAGTAGAAGGGGGGGGGGCGCCACAAGGGGTTCGTACGAGACTGAGATCAGTACAAAAGGGGATGGAGTCAAAAATAGGAAGCGGGGGAGATAAAAAAAAAAAAAGGCATGAAAGAGGGAGAGGGGCAAAGGAGGATAGAGCGAGAGAGGAGGAGGAGGGATGCTTTAGGCATGGGAATCTAATCCCCCCCTCTTTTTTTATGCAAAATAAGAACAAAGTATTTCCGAATTTCTCTAGACAACTGGTGCGTCATAGCTGATAAGAGGGTTATCTTCTTATGGCTGCCTCGCTGAGATCTCCGAATCACTTCAGTTTGAGGCAACTTGGTGTGGTATTGATAAGTTGTTGTCTGAAATATGGCAGCTGTAACATTATCTAGAAATTAAACCCACTTCAGTAACTCAGCAAAATCAAATATTCATAATATTGTGGGTAGAAAAAAAAAACAGATTAATACCAAGCAGATTTGGAAACTGTCAAAAAACAAAAATCACGCCTCGTGGAAACTCAAGTATCCAGACGCAGCTATGACAAGAGGAGGGTTTTATTCCCAGCGGCGGTGTCGTTCTGTTTTGGCCTCGCTGTCACTTTGAGGAGGATAAAGTGTTGCTTTGTTGCTGCTGTAAGCTGCCCTGCTCCCTACTCGCTATTGTGCATATTGTGCAGTGTGCAGCATGTTGAAGGAGAGATAAAGGTTAAAGCCACATCTACGGGGAGCTGCGGCAGCGGGACGCAGCATGCGAAATATCATACGGCGTACGGATACAGCGGCGTACACTCAGGAATTTCATCTTATGCAGACACACACACATGAATATAAATACAGTCACACACACACACACACTTGCATATTTGCACATGCCGGTGTGTGCTCTTTTGTTCTGTCAGTGTTTGGCGGTGATGGATGAGTCGGCATGCAAAGCACACGGAGGGTCATTACACGAGGCCCGGTGGATGCCTCTCTCGGCCCAACACCTATAAAGAAATTGGTCCCACAATGAAACAAGATACCGTCACAGAATGGCAATGATGGAGCACGTGCTCACCTCCCCGACACACACGCAAAGCTGCACACACACACACACATAGACACACACAAACACTGAGATAAGCAGATGTAGGCACATCTGTCTGCACGCACTAGTTCTGTGTCTCCCTCTCTCTCTCTCTCTCACACACACACACATAAACACAATCACATATACACAAAAAGAGACAAACACGAACACACAAATCAATACATGTGGCAGACTGTTGCGGAGGAATCAATTCAATAATCAGTGAAATGAGAAGAGATGTCAGCGATCTAAAAAAAAAAAACTAAAAAAAACCACACACACACTTTATCAAAACAGTAACCATGGCAGCACAAGTGGCCAAATTAACTGGAAAGGTCAAATATCAACACTAATAACTCCTCGTTTTTTTTATTCACTGATCTGATTTTCAGCTATTTTTTTTTTTAGTGGAAATCTTCCACAGTTTATTTACTGAGACTTCACATCATTACAAGATTGATTGTTGACATTTTCTCTCTCCTGCTTCACACAGATTGTAGACACACATGGACACAACTGTGATGCCACCTAGAGATTACTGAAGGTATGATTTGAAGCTCGGATTTTAAATGTTTCTTTTTTCTTTTACTAGAGCCAGAAAATCAAAATGTTGACAGAAGAGGTCGAGCTGTGTAGAGCTGAGGAGGAAGACTCCTGTCAATCAATCAAACATCTTCCCAAATACATTTGCCTAATGTCTAAATATATCTTTTTTGCTACGCTAGCCGCATGACTCTTTGGTAAATATCTCAACAACTACAGGATTGTCATGAAATTTTATACAAATATTCATGAGCCCCAGAGGATGCATCGTTATGACTTTGGTAATATGTTAATCTTCCTACTAGCGCCGCCACAAGGTTGACATTTGAATAAAATGTTGCATGTTATGGATGTATGACCACAAACATTATCCCCCTTGTAATAATTTGAATTTGCGCCACCATAAGTTAATTTTAATTTGTTCAGTACTTTTTAAATCACCTTTTTATAACCTCATATCTTCATGAGCTCACATGGTTTACATTTCATGCTGGTTAGAAAGCGTTAGAGTTGTTGCACACTAAACTAAGATGATGGACATGTCAGATTTTATACCTGTGAATCATCAGCATGTTATGATTGTCATTGTGAGAGTGTACTATCAGGTTAGCTTAGCTCAAAACACCACTGTGGTCAAGTTGAGCCTCACAGAGCTGCTAGCATGGCTGCAGACTTTTACATCTTGTTAATAAAACTGTATTTTTGTACATCAATCCACATTGGCGGAGTTTAAATTAGCTATGGAGACCATAAAATCTTGTGAAACACGTTCCTCAGACACTTTAATGTACTGTAGTCAGAGCAGCTTGCAGCCATTATAGAGGAACTGCAGTTTAAAGACACTTCTGCACTGGATGGAGTATTCATATGGTGCAAAAACACAATCCTAAACTACAGGTTGCATTTTCTGGTCCAACAACAGATTAGAAAGAATCACAAGGTCATAAAGTCTAAAAAAAAAATCATGTATGGCCTGCAGGACGACTGAAAGAAACAGGAAGGAGGCGAAATGTCAGGAACAGGTGCATCTAATTATTTCAGTAGAAGCGCTGGATTTAACGACCAATCCAGTCCAGTGAGTCAAATTAAGAGCAAAGAGTTGAGAAAAAAAAACAGCCGATTAATGCAAAAGCTTTTTCTGTAAGCAGTAAATAGAGGAAAGGTAGGTGGCCATTTCAGTCAACAAGCATGACCCTAAAGCACTAATGCAGCACTTAGCTGCTGCTTAGGCCCCATAGCTTTTAACTGCCACCTGATGTTCAATATAGTTGGGATTTTCTGACGTTTCCACGGCATTTTCTTTCATTTTTTCATTCCCCAAAGTGCAAAGTGGAATCAGAGAGGATAACTGCAGTCACTTTTATTCACACAGTTTCTGCTGGGATTACTCTTTTTAAATTATTTTTTGAAGGTTGTTGGAAGAAGAACAAGTCAGTAAGCTGGATGAGTATTGTCGTTAACAGTCGGTTGTAGCAGCATCTTTCTTTCTGTTACGTAACAAAAATCACCCTTAACTTGCCATACGGTGTCATTTTAACTGCCCTCATAAAACTTACAAACAAAGAGTGGTCTGAGGACAACTTGACTTCAGTCTGATGTTAAAAAGGAAGTGGGCGGGTGTCTGACTTTCCTGATGATAAGTGGGAAAGACAGGCAGACCTACAGCAGTAAGACTAACCTCAGCTGAACCGAACATAAATAAATTGAGCTCAAGGAGGAGATACGGAGCTCATGTGCATCATAACCTCATATCCAAGTTTAAATACTTTATTCATAAATTTGACCTTGAGTATAGAATATTAGCAGTTTGTAAACAGGATCTGTAATAGAAAATATTCAGTAGCTGCAGATCTGTTCCTCTTCTTCAATGTCTTAAAGTGACATGCTGTGCGTTTCGTATGCTAATCATTTATTGCAGCCATATGAATAGGGACTGACTGTCCTGAAGTGAACCTCTGTGAATTGAAAGGTAAGATAAAGCAGCTGCAGGATTCAGAGTTTTAATTCCAACTGTGTAATACATATCTGTGTTTTTATCTGCTCTGGAGGATGGAAACAAAATTGATGGGAAGGGTTTTATAGTATCCTGTCCTAAAGAGAGCTCAGATTAAATGAACATCTGGGTTCAAGTCAGGACAGACTGTGCTTTCTCTATCGGCTCCTTAATCCTGCTGCCACAGCTCACATCAGTCAGTACCACACATCTGGACCAATACTACTGGATATGGTTCAGCTTGTTTGCGCTTTTCTAGTCTGGTTGAACAGTAAATGAACTTGGATGCGGACCAAAAGCAACCGATCTGAGTGATTGGTTTGTGGTGGGAACACGATCCGACCCAACCAGTAGACGTACTAAACGGCTCCGTTTGACAGGTGTGTTTTGCATACTTGGACGCAGATCAGCAAATTTAACAGCTACTAGCAGCTAGCCAGAGAATTCATTGAGGTCCGATCTGGACTAGCGCAACGGAGAGTGTTGCGTTCGGCCAGAAGACCTTTCTTCATGACCTTCTTCCTGTGCTCATGTTTTTCCTCTGTGTGAAAAGAAGCTGAACCAAATGGAAAAGTTTATTAACTGACTTGGACCAAACGAGCTGTAGGTTTGAAAACCACCCTTATATTATGGTAAGCAATTAATTTGAGGGAAGAGACTCAATTAAATTGTAATTTTAGATTACATCTTGTCTCGTAATAACTCACAGAAACGCACTGGGTGTACATGGGGACAATGTGACGATTATTGACGTGAAGTGAGGTCAAAAGAAGACACGAGTTGGTCTCTACCTTCGCTTTCGTGCGGTCTACAGGTCGGTTTGATCAGCATCAACACAACAAACAAATTATTCAGCTTCCACCACCACTTGTTGCCAACGCTTTCCTTCCTTCCTTCACCAACTCACCTCTTGAAGTGGCTAAGCAGGGTCCCAACCAGCTCTCCGATGCGGCTCTCGTTGGCAGGCACCATTCCCTGCAGGCACACCACGAGGTCCCTGCTGTCCTTGGTGTGGAACACAACCAGCTGGTCCTTCCCGGGGGACACGCTCATTCCCGTCACCTGGGGGCCAGTGCGAGAGGGAGGACACATACGATTAAACGAGGAAACACAGGACGTAAAGCCAACGGAGAAACACACAGGGGTGGGATTTCTGCTGAGAAACAAACACATAGCCATCTGTACTGTAGATAAACACTAAAACAGCACATATGCACATGAATTCAGTGCCTTTGATTCTTTCTTTATATATTTTTTATTGCTTTTTATATTTTTGTATATATTTATTTACTGTTTTTATGTAATGGAGCCTCTCTGCCAAAGTATTTCAAATGATTGTAACAATAAACATCATCTCTCACGTCCACATTTTCCGCAGATCTCTTATTTCCACAGGAGGACAAAACCTTCTCAATAACAGCTTATACTGAGGTTTTTTCCTGCTTGGTTTCTCCCACTTAATGGAAGGATTTGGCTTCACCCGGTTGGGAGTCTATACCGAGATAGAAAAATTGTTGTGGCCCAGATTTGGCCCACACCCCCGACACTTTCGGCACTTTCATCCGGCCCACATACCGCGTGGAATGATGGCACTCGGGCGGTCCGCTCCCGTTTCCCCAGATCTGGGCCAAAAGCAAGCTGTATGTCAACCAAGGACAAACCAGATAAACCAGAACTGGCCCACATCCAGAACACCTGAGAGCGCCGTATCTTTACCAAAAAAAAAAAAGACCCACATTGATTTGGGATATTTGGGCCATTTCAGCCTCACATCTATTTTGTCTGGGCCAGAAGGAGGCCAGCAGTCCCGCATCATTGCCTGAAGTGGCCCACTTCTGTATGCTGTCTGGGTATAAGCCTTGTGGCTCCCTCTCTGTCTCTCTCTCTATCTCCTGGAGGGTTGGTGCCTTCCTGACACCCACCTCGGTTTTGTTTGGCTGCGTTTGGTTAAGCCTTTGTTCATGTCAGATATCATTTTAGGATTATCACCTGCAGTTTTCATAGCATTCAACAGCCACCGCTGATTCTACTGTTTGATTTATTTATCTTTAATAATCTATTCATTTAATTATTACTCTGTGGACCTCCCTCCTTTTGTTATGGCCTGAACGAACAGGGCAGAACAGTGTTAACAGTATTTTACCATTACAGTTGATTAATTTTTTACATCAGAGTTTAAATATGCAAAATGCAAAGAACTAAAGAGGCTCGTTAAACATAAAATGTTCATGCTCAGTCCTTATATGCTGCTTATTGCTTGACATATATATCACTAGATCAATGTGTCTGCAAACATAATTGCTGTAGGATTTACTGTTAAGACTCTAGACTTTATTATTTCACTGTAACTATTATCTATAGTTACAGTAACACAGTAAATATAATTTCAAATGCTTGCACATTTTATTTACTGCAAGAAAAAAGGTCGTAGGGATGTCTCCCATTTAAGATTTAAATAAAAACATGGAGTAAGTAAAGATTTATGAATCAGCATCCCAAAGGAGCAACTGAATTTTTTTTTTTTTTTTTTTTTTTTTTTTTAAATCAGAGCCTTCAAAACCAAATACGGACGAGGAGCAGCGGAGCTAAAAGGGGGGAAACCAGTTTTTATAGTTGGATTCTTCAGCTTTACAGGTGTTCAAAGCAAACACAACAGGAAGAAAAAAAATATCTCCACTGATAAACACATCTCAGGAGGAAGTGGAGCTCAGCCTTACATCTCATTAACTCCCCATTTCTTCCCTCTTTCATCCCCGTTTGTACTTTTGTGGAATTATCTCTCTCTTCCCTTTTCAGCCAACCTCTCCTTTTGTCTTTCCCTCCCTCAGCTTTTTAGCCTTTTATTTTTTCCTCTTAATCTGTCTTTCCGAGCTGAACTGAGGCGGCGGATGTTGAGGAAACAGCCGCGGGGCAGCCAGTCAGGCACATTTAATATCTTCTCGGTAATGTGAGCGCGAACGCCGAGACAAATTCTCCATGAAGGGAGGACAGACAGAGACAGGTTGCTACCAGCGGCTAAACAACCAGCTAGCCCGTTTAGCTCCGACACGACGCCTGTGACTTGAGAAACAAACACTTCACGTAATCGCCGCGAATTAAAGCCTAAAGCCATGCCTCTCTGCCTAGCAATCCACCCGCAGTTAATTACATGGAGCCGATTACATTTACATTTATATTAAAGGCTTAATTGATTGGAACGACAGTCGGTGTTCTAATGAGTTGGGTAATGATACATTCTGATTCGTTTCCTTGTCTCATTTTTAGTCTTGATTTAACCAATCAGTATTACGCGGAGTATGAAATCTGTGAGAGCCATTTATCTGCCGGCCATCTGTTCAATTGTTCGGGGAACCCACAAAAATCTGATAAAACTTTGGGACGAGGACACGTTTCACTACTTCATTACAACATTTGGTCGAGACGAAGAGTGGCGGCTGCGTTATGAGACGGTTCTTTGTTGGTAAATAAGATGCTACTAGATATATTATATGGCTAAAAGTATGTGGACTGTGGTCTGAGATCTTCTTTGTGGTTTGGGTGCAATGAACTGCATGCTTTCAACTTCCTGTTTCAACATGTCAATGCCTCAGCGCATAAAGCCGGGTCCATAAAGAAATGGTTTTCCCAGTTTGGTTTCGAAGAACTTCAACCCCATCCGATAACTTTAGGATGAACTGGAACGCCGACTGTGTGCTGCGTCTTAAAGCGCAACTGGAGCTGAAACGATTAGTAATCGATTAGATGATTGACAGAAAATTATTCTGTGACTATTTTGGTCATTTATAAAAAATGCCGATTTTTCTTCGTAATATGTGATAACAATATTTTTGGACTGTTTATCAGACAAAACAAGCCTTTTGAAGACATTTCCAAGAACTCTGGGAAATTGTGAAATTGTGGGCATTTATCACTTTCCTGACAATTTATAGACCAAACAATCAAATAAATGTCAGATTAATGTTTTGAAAACACATTTTGTATGTAGCTGTCAGTCAAAGCAGCAGCCATATTGTGAGAGTTAGGTCCTAATGAATTGACTCAGCCAGTATTTTGACACAGGTGATCTCAAAGCTCTAAACTGACCTTCACCTTCACAGTGACCATATTTCTTTTTTTCAAACGTTTTGTGTCTTTGACACAGGATGAATCACTGTAAGACTATTATCTCTCAGTTGAAGAACCTTCACTGTTTTAGACTGCCGACCAAAGATTGCACCACATTTCTGTCACAAACTTCAACCTTTGCCTGATACAACAAAAAATAAAACGGTGGATAATGGCCCTTTTGACACTACTAAATATGTTTGGGAAAAATTATACAACAAACTGCATCATTACATATTTAAAATGGACACATCATGCACATTTCCAGGCTTATATTTATATTCTGGGGCTCTAAAAGACTTCTTATTTATCTTATCAAGGCTCTTTATATGCAGCTCAACAGTTCAGCCTCTGTGTAAAGTGGCAGGATGTCATTTCTTTCTCTTGTTCTATACTCAAAATGTCAACTTCTCAAAGAGATCCAAACATGTTCGAGCCTGAATCCGACGTGAAAAATGCGAGTAGACAACGTGAACAACCCAAGGAACAACCTTAGCGACGAAGGCTAAAGAATAAACGAGGAGGAAACGGAGGTAAGTGCCGACGGACCTCTGGCTTTCGACTTTCAGGGAGCATTTTTACATAAGTCCACCTCAAATTTTGCAACTCTGACTACGTTTAACAAAGACATCCAACCCATACCTACCCATAGTGGGTATACGTTGGTGCCTGTACTGTACAAAGTGGACAAGTTGTGAATGTGCAGTGCTCTTCTTGTGGAGAGCTCTCCGGCCTGATCCACGGTCGTCATGAGGACATAATTTGCACGGCAGGTTCTCCCAGTCTGTTCTTATGGGAGGAACTTATTGGTTATATAACCCATCTCAACAGTCATATAAAGATTGAAAGGAGAGGAAAAAAAAAAAAAAAAGAAACAGCAGCGAGAGTGTAGGGTGGGGGCTCTGTGATTAAATGAATATAATATAATAAACTAAGCTCTGCTGTCTTTCATGTTGTGAGGCTGTGAGGACACCAATGAGACAGATGGTAATGTGCAAAGAAAAAAAAAGGCTCCTGCAAGCTGATTTTGAGATGCATGAAATGTATTAAAACATATACGCTTTATATTTGATCATCTTCCCGTCCTGATGTGATGTGTTGATAGATTTCCATAATTTGAGAGCTTTGGAGAAATGCTTTTCTGTATTCTTTCTGCCACCTTGTAAAGAATAACATGACACAGCTGCACATTTATTTGAGTTGATAAACAGAGTCTATATGTTCACGCTGCAGCTGTGGGGGTTGAAAAAGAAAAAGACTGAAACGAGGGGATCAACAGGTAGAAAAAGACGAGAGAAAAAAAAGCGTTAGGAGAACGTGAGCCGGAGGGATCACAAAATAATCCTCGCTGGGAAAATAGGAGGAAAAGAGCGCACATACAGCAGGCCCCGATTTGTGCACATGCCTGAGCGACACCAGACATCAGCTGATCTGCCCTGCCGCTCGGTATCCATGACAACACTGTCTCCTGGGAAGTTGGCATGACAACAACAGGAAGAGAGAGAGAGCAGTAGGAGCAGCAGTAGCAGCAGCAGCAGCAGAAGCGAGAGGGGAAAGACAGCACTAGATAGGGGAGGAGAGGAGAGGAGAGGAGAGGGGGTGAGGTGGGGATAGAGGAGGAGGGGGGGAGGAGGGGGGGGGGAGGAGGGGGAGGAGGAGAAGGGAGGCAGGGATAGAATGACAAAAAAATAAAAAAGATGGATAATGGGAATGTGAAAAGGAGAGAAAAGCTGGCGAAAATCAGTGAGATGAGTCACTGATGCAGAATGGATGTTTCACCATTTCTTCAACAGTATTTGTTTTATTCAACGAGAGATAAAGTGTAATGATCTCACTTTTGCAGCACAGGCATTAATTGGCATATAAATCCTTTGGCAGACAGTTGTTGGCTCCTCACTAGCACTGGCCATCTATCAGCCCCGGCTATTCCCCTTTCGCTGCCCTACAGGAGCAGCAGTAAATACACAGCATAGGGCAGCCAAGGGGATGCTGTGGTGTTAGCCTATCAGCGCTAATCAACAGTGAGCTAACTGCTTTCCCCTCTGTTTGACCTGCTCCGATCGATAGCTCAGCGTCACGCTCCCGTGGCTCTCAGCCCACAGTACATCTCTATCTTTATCTCTTCCTCTTCACCCGTCATTCCTTCTACACCTCCTCTCACCCCGCCTTTGCACTTTTTCACCTTGACCAATTCACTCTCCCTTAAGGCTTGACATTTACTGCGTAAAATAGGTCCGGTGTTCACTATAAAGCAGGGCAGCGGTTTTAATCAGTGATGTAGTGATGACTAAAAAAAAGACCAAAATAGAAGAACTGATTCAAACAAGCATTAGCCATTAAAAACAACATTAACAAATAAACAATATATAAAAGAGAGAAGTAACAGGAGAGCTGCTGGTGGTGAGTTACGACCAAAAAATGGCATAAAATTTTTAGTTCCAGGCACAGAGGTAGGTTTGAAAAATAAAAGACCTTTATTTCAGTGGGCTAGAGTCATTAAAAAACACACCAACGCGCTTGCACCTTCTTTTTCAAACCTACCTCGGGTGACTGGACCTGGATTTTTATGCCATTTTTTGGTCATAATTCTTCTGCTCTTCTTCAAACAAACAATATACTTGTGATTTGAAAGCAATGGGCTTGAGGCTGAGTAGACAGGATTAAAAACAGTAAGAGACTTTTTAATGTGTCCAAAACCTTAGTATGAAACCAACAATGCAAGAAGTGCATACTATTTCCAGGGAAAATATGACAGTATGCAAGCACTGGACACTATGCCGGCATACATATACCACAATGCATTGCAGTAGTGTCAACGACAAAAATAACATAACAGACATAGTGGACAGTGACCAAAGCAGCTCTGGCTTAACATCAATAACACTTCATTTAAAGTAAGATTTCACTTTGTTAGGCATAAAATATTTTTTAAAATTAGGGGTTTCCATGGTTACGTGACTCCAACCAGCAAGGAGGCTCTCAGGAAGTGACTTTATAATTATAGTGCGTCTGAACAGATACATACAACTGTTTATTCAGACAGTATGTATGTTGAACGATATGACACATGTTGTTGGCTTTAAATCTTTTCACAGGTTTTGATTATATTAGGAAGAATATAAAATAAGTCTTATCTTTTAAAAGCTCAGGATAAACGGGGATCTATGGGGGTTTATTGTCTTAGCGACATCACTTTTGAAAGTGAAGCTTCCTCAGCTACATTTTAGAAAGCTTTAAAAATGCATCTATATACACTGTATCTGACTGTTGTTTTGTTATATTTTACAAGTATTGTGTTTTACAGGTATGTGTGAAACATGTAACTATAGAATTAAAAGGTACAATAGAAATAAAGTTTACTTAATTATTCATGTGATTGTCAAAAAACGTCATGAAAAGAAAACAACAATTTGTGAGTTTGTCTATCTTTACGTTATGACTCCCCTGTCCTGTCTCTGGCCCTCCACGCTCATTTGTTCCATATCGAGGATGTAAATCTTGAAAAAAAACTAGTCACAAATATATATTGTCATTTTATAAAAAGGGCTAAGTAGTTTCCTAAAACAGCTGGGCACTGTAGTTTTTAGCAAACGTTACTCAAACAGGAGTAAATAGTGCTTTAATCAGGGACTATTTTCAGCAGCGGATTAATACACTCTTGTTCTGGTGAGTATTTCTGGCAGCAGGACAATGTATGTGGGATTGAATCAAAATATTGTGGCTCATTGATGTGCCTTTAATAGTCTTTGGATATATCAGGATTTGGATACACAGACAATACAATGTTAGGAAATCTTTGTTTATTTTGGTCTTTTCAGTGGATTTACTGACAATAATAATAATAATAATAAAAAAAAATACAGAACATCTCCTGCATTTTCCTTTAAGTATAAAAGCTAATCTCTATATTCACTTGCATTCATTGCTCTCATAGTGTGTGCACTGCGCTAATCTTGTGTCGCTGTCAATGTGTGAAAGCTGCAAACCATACTGTGTGCCCCCCTCGTCCTGGTACAACACTGATGGCTCGCCATATGTCCTGTGTATAGGACTGAGCCTCATCTATCAACGCAGAGTGTGTGTGTGTATGTGTGATAGAGAGACAGAGAAGAGAGAGAGAGAGCGAGAAAGAGAGAGAGAGAGACTGTCTCTGAATGAACAATAACTAAAAATCTCCTTAACTCCTGCTGCTCTCTCTCCGCCGCCATCTGTCTCCACCTCAATCTCCTCATTTCACTTCCAGATGCGGCGATACAGGCTTTGGGTGTCCCGTCTCTCCGAGCTCTCTTAATTCCTTCCTGTCACTTTCTCGGATTTGAACACTGCGGGTTGTCTTGTCACACTTGTCATTGCACACAGGCCCCCTCGTATCTCACTCATTTCGCCGGACGACGGGAGCATATCCGCCTCGGAGATTAATGTATTACACCTTCACTTCCTGTCTCATTTTTAGCGCCGCCTCGAAGGTCAGCGGTCCAAATAATTCAGGTTATGTGGAGCAGTAGCAGTAGAGGAGACGGCTGAATGTGAAATATGATGGGTTTGTTTACATGTTCATCAAGATGTCGCTCTCTTTTCTGCAGGTAACAAACAAAGACGGTGCACTCTGGGAAATCTTGTGCGCATTAACTATGTGTTGTTTCCAGATGGCACTAGATTTGTTTCCTTTCACAGGAGCTCACTGACCTTAATTTTCAAGGTTGGAGGAACTACTGACAACCTCTGATTGGTGTTTTTTTTGCCAGGCTATGTTTTACATTTACATATATATGGCAGCGGTGCCCTTTGCCTGTATGAAAGTTTCCTGACGAAGGCCTGGCGGCTGAAATGTCGTTAATAAATTGAGTAAAAGTGACTGACAGCGTGCAGGGATTTTTCAGTCCTTTCATGTCTTTATATTCTTACTTGGCTGTCCACTCAGCTACATCTCTATAAATCAGTGTGTGCCTTTGTAGTTCTGTCTCTCAATTTGCGATTTAGACCTTGAAAGTGAGGACATTTTGTTTGGTTCTCAATAAGAGCGCTAGGGTTATGTTAAAGGTTAGAATTAGGTTACGGCGAGGAATAATTCCCCCCCTCCTTGCGCTCACAAAAATGTGTTTTACTTCTTATTACTTCACTTGGATATTTGAGCTTCGCTGTGCAGAATGATGTGTGTGACAGTCGAAGGCTGTTTTCACATTCATCTGCAGAAAGTGGAAAAGTTTCTTCTGTGCTCATCTTAAATCTGAGAACTAGTTTTGGAGCGTGTGTGTGATACGGAAACTTGAAACTTTAATGGACTTTTTAGTGAAGTAGGAGACATCCTGTGTCAAGTAGTTAAAGTTTAGAAATGAAAAATATTTGCTTTTTTTTCTGTATTTTTCAGTGAGGGAGAAGGCGTAGATGTCATTTCAGGTTAGAAGTAGAGGTTCAAAAGCATAGAAACACATTGCGTGTGTGTGTTTCAGTTTCGGTGTTTCATTATTTTTTTTGACCAGGTCACAAAAAAAGGTCAAAAATAAAATGCCAACTTATATGAGAAGAAAAAAAAAGAACAAAAGAAAAGAAATTCAACCTTAAATACAACTGTTTCTTCAGTGCTCATGAAAAAAAAACAACTAGCATGAAGTCAACACACACACACACACACACAGGCCACTTTTACCATGGAAACAGCCTCATGTGCTGTGTGCATGTAGCAGCCTTTAAAAAGGACCTATCACAGTGTGAATATGAATTAAAACCAGCCAATTGTGGAGCTGAATGAGAGTTTTGCATATTGACATGTTGCCACAGGATAACAGGCTGGTGGGAAATCAGAGATAATACCGTCACCTCTGCCACTCTAGATTCCCTCCCTGCTGTGTTTTGATGTCACATACAGTACGAATCTAAAAAAAATCACACGACTAGGAAGTGCAGGATCATTACAGCTTTTATCTAACTGTTGTATTCCAATAAAACATCTCGAGTAATGATTAATCTGCTGATTATTCTTCCAAATATCCATTTAGAGCCAACTGATACGAAACCTCTCAACTAAAATCTGTAACTGCTGTAAACACACAGAAATCTGAAGTAATGAGCGGCATGAGAAGAATGTTAAAACGTAATCCTGTCACCGCACTCGGTCTTCAATAATTAAACTCGGGGAGCTCATCTATTTTATTCCATTGGCTCTGACAGCAGTCATTTTCTGATATACAGTATGGTCTCTGTATAATGAGGTAGCCACTGTAATTACACTTGGCCAGCTGTAGTATAGCCCAAATCAAACCCTTAATTAGTACAGAGTTGAAACTACTCCTGCTCATCTATACATCTCTCACTGGTTTATAATTAATCCCTGACTATCTTTTACTATATGAACCCTCTCGGCCTCTCGGGTCATTTAGTAGTGATCTGGTATTATATATGATGTTCCCAAGAAGAGGAAGAGGGTGTTTAGTTGCTCTACTTCCTATAAATCCAGGTTAAAATGCATTAATAGTGTCCTCTGCCTTTGACTAAAACACAAAGCACTCATCATCATCCACCTTACACTTAACCATCTTGTATTTATTTCATCGTTTTTCCATCTTTTCATCATTTTAAAACAATGTTTTCCGTCCTTTTAATTTGTGTTTTGATGTTATCGGTGCGTTATGTAAAGAACCTTGAATTGCCTTCGTGTATGAAATGTGCTGTCATGAATAAATATGCCTTGCCTGAATAAACAGCTGATAAAACAGTGAAATGTAAAGGTATCATCAGGATGAGGTTAGTCTTTTAATCTTAATGTAGTTTAACGGAGGAGTGAGATGCAAAAAGCTCACACTCATTTGTTTTTGTATTCATGGAGGTTTTTGATGTGAAATCCACATCAGGCTTTTGACAGCTTATTATCGCGCTGTTCTGTGATGTATGACAATTCATTTTGAGGCCGTTCGAGTGTGTAACATGTAATTCAATTCAATCCAAAAGCAATAAACCATCTTCACTCTGAACACATTGATTAACTAACACGAGGAGCGTTTTGTGAATTTGCATCTGGAAGATCCCGGCTTCTATTAGGCTGATATATCCGACCTTGTCTGCACTAAAATGCTGTTTCCTAAGTGTCTAATGAGCCGCCCTGTGTGTTTTTAGATGACAGCTAAAACAATTCATCCATGAGTCAATTAACAGAAAATTAATCAGCAACTATTTTGATAGTCTATTAATCCTTGAAGTCACGTTTTCTAGCCAAACATCACTTCCAGCTCCTCAATTATGAGTATTTTCTGCTGTTTTCAAGACATTCGAAGAAACTGCTATGTGCATTTAGTTAGTTGCAACTCTATTTGTAATGAAGGAGGCTGTAAAAGAAGTAACGGGGAGTGTCATACGTTGTAGAGGGGGATGCTCTTCATGGGTTTGTACTGCTTCAGGGGGTCCATCTTGTACAGGTGGCGGTCAGTGATGAGCACAGCCCGGTCCTCTGCCTTGTGGAAACGGTTGATCTGGGAAACACACAGCTTCTCATTAGTCACCCCGCAGGGTAAGTTCACACACACACACACACACACACATATATATACACACACCTAAAACACCCTGCAGGGAGATGATGGCACAAAACAGAAGCAGTTGGGGTTTATGTGTTTGTAGAGACGGACACATGTTGTGGGTGTTGCCGCATGTGGTTAGGAGTGGATGAGTAGCTCTTACAGTACCTTTCTCACGTTGCAGGAGAACAAAACTCTCATGAATTTGTCCTTCCGCTGCAGCTCGCTGGAGACCAGTGTGAACGATGAAGCTGTGTCAGGGCTGTCTCGCTTCTATCGGATGCCAAAAAAAAAAAAAAAAACCCCATCAGAAACCAGATAAAAAGGACTCAGTACAAACAAATTCAGACACGATGTTGGCATTTATCAAGTTGAGATAAGGTTTATGAAAAAGAGCTCTCAGCTTGAACATGCTCTCTAAGGCAGGACAATAAACCAGATTATAATGGACTAAATTGGGAGTTTTCACTGAATGATTTCGTGTAAAATGAAACCGAGAATAGCTACAACGTCCAAAGACATCCAACCAGTCCAGTCCAGAATAACTAAATGGGTATAATGAAATAAAAGTATTCAATATCAATGTCTATCTAATGTATTTATCTTTATATTATATATAATATTTACTACTGTTCTCATTTTCTGTGCATCCTTTGTCTTCTTCTATGTTTAGCCACACATATCGCTCTACTCTTCCTCCACCCACACTAACCATCCCACCTACTCACCAGGTAGTTTCCTTCCCAGGCTCTTTGTAGCCCCAAGTCGGCCCTCTGGCCCTTCAGGGCCTCCAGGCTGGCTACCTTAGCCCTCACCTGCAGGGCCTCCTCTGGAGAGAGTCCTTTGATCAGTGTCCATGCCCACCACCTGGAGGTAAACACATCCAAACACACACACACACACACACAAAGAGCAAACTAAGAGCAGAGGAAAATCGACTTTCTCCATCGGGGGAAACTGCACAAGACCTTGATAGTTGGATTAGTGGGGTGTAACAGCAGGACTGCAGCAGAACCCCAGCTGCACTGAACTTATTGGCCCTTCACTCACAGATCCTGACAGCCGACATCATTCTCTAAGAAGGTTATTTTCTTTTGTTTTTTTTTTTGGTGACATACAACAAAGATCCCCCGGCTGGGAATCGAACTGTGGACGTTGCGGTTATACGGTACGTGCCTGAACCATTAGGCCACCAGGGCGCCTTTGGAGAGGCTATTTTCTTACTGCGCCTGGCTTCAAATAGAAAAAAAAAAAAAAAAAAAAAGCAAACAAACAGATGTCGGGATGAAAGGCAGTGATGAGTCTTTGATGGAGGAAGAAAAATCAATGCTCAGTGTGAGCCTAAGGCAGAAGGAAAAATGTGTAAGTTGCTTCAAAAAAAAAAAAAAAAAGACTCATCTGGATGTAAAATTACACTCGGGGCCTCGCGTCTCCTGTGGTTACAGTCGGATCCACTTATATTGCAGCCAATTTAGGGAAATGATTTTCTTCAAAAGACGGCAATTTAAAAAATCTTTTATTTTAAAAAAAGCTTCATCCTCTGTGTCTGTTGTGAACAGCTTAACTGTATTTTACATTGTTGTACATTTAAAAGCAGTTTAACTTTCTAAATTTCAGCAGTTTGAAATAGCTGCGAGCTAAAAACCTTCTCTTGGCACAAACACAAGCAGCCTGTCGTTTGTTCTTATCTGAAGCAGCGGTGGCATTTAGAGATAAACTGTGTTATTTCGTTACCTGTTGTAGATGCTCCTGAGTGCTTCTTCAAACTTGCGCAGGACTTTGGGGGGTGTGGGCCACTTCACGTGTCTGCCGTAGTCCTTCATGGATCGGACGTTTTTGAAGCGACGGTTGACCTCGCGGATGTAGGACTTCACCTTGTAGCGCCGGTAGGCCCGCAGGATGACGAGGGCCGCTCGCATCCGCCGGTATCTCATTCTGGCTATGGTGCCCCTCCACACCTGGAGACGTGACGGAGATGTAGGAAACACAATCTGTAATCTTTAACATGCTCACTGCACAGCTGAAAAAGGGATAGTTGAGGGATTTGTTTAGCAATCCATAAAATCGGAGACAGGATTTTAAAAAATGGTTAAAAAATGGTCCTATTGAAGAAACAGGGGCCTTACAGTCGGTATGGGTCCAACTCCAAAACGCATCAAACAAACAGCATCTTCCCATTAGACCCTCCCTGCCAAGTAACCGTCTCTGTCTCTCAAACTCCAGTTGGTAACACAGATTTTCAGTTTAGCTTTTTTTTTTAGTCTCCGAGCTCAAACTGAGATTACCCTCGATGACATCATCAGGGTTTATTTTCTCAGACTTGTCAAAGCTCCTCCAGAGGATGACACAACTGTTTTTTCACACCACAAGTCTTCATGGGTCTAAAAAAAATCTTTGGAGCGGATACCAAACAGACCAGTAAAAATGTACCTAAACCCAGCGCACGTAAATAATTCAAAAGAAAGAAAGAAAAAAAGAAAAGAAGAAGAGAGCTAATCTGAAAGCGACCTGAAGACAGTCAGAGCGGAAAGTGGACTTGATGATCCAAAACTAGCAGCAGCAGCTACACCTGTAATCTTTCCTACAACTTAAATTCACACCTTCCTGTAATGATGATGATGATGATGAGGAGGATGAGGATGGGGATGCACCACATGGTTGCAGTAGAGCAGGACCCTATCTGCACTCAGCTAGACTGAAAACAACCTGATTTAGGTCTTGTGTCGGGTCACAGGGACAAACTGAACCAGTTAAGTGCCCCTTTTAAGTACAGGTGGAACTTTTTACTAATGCAGGAGGTATGCAGGGGAGAGGAAATTTTTAGACCGGCTGTGTCTAGATTTTATTTATTTAGTAGAATATCCAGCACTCACCGGGTTATTTTTAGGTTTTTTATGCACTGGTGGTAAAAAGCTGACCATAAAGAGGCACAGACTCATGAAGAGTGATGGTATGGAACATCGCTATAAATATATATATCGTTTACGTAGCCTGCACATATAATATAATATATTTTATTTGCTATACTATAGTGCTTGCGATGTTTGAACAGCTTGGATTTAGACTAAAATAAGGGCTAAAATAAGAACCCCCAAGCCCGCCTGTAACCAAACATAGGTTGAGTGGCTATCAGACCCTCTAACACATGAATAATAGATGCAAGTGGGACCCCAGGGAGCCATAACTCCTGATCCACCCTCGCTAAAATCACCACCATATGCTCCCCTTTTACTGTATTCTCCCCCCTCTCTCTCTCTCTCTCTCTCTCTCTCTCTCCCACACACACACATTCCCGATTATTTACACACATTATTCGACAACGTTATAACTAAATAATCAGCGGCAGAGTACGTTTACTGTCACACAATTTAAAGGCGAATACCGCAGACTGCACTTGAGGCTCCTGGATATAATCTAAACTGTAATGCACAGTAATCACGGGGATCATGAATATTTAATCTTTCAAAAGTGTGGGGGTGGCCGACGGCAAGAGAGCAGGATTTTCTCCTGCATTTGCATATTAAAACTGTGGAGGAGGCAGTTTTTCACCTGATGAGACTGTGGCGGGCGGTGTAATAATTGGCAGAGAGGAAGATAAGTCATGCGACGCTGGGATATAGAAGCCGCAGATTAATTCACGACATTTCAGGACGATAACCTCTTAAACCGTATCAGCTGCAAATATATGTTTTAGCAGGGAACTTTGACATCGTTTTTCTAATGTGGCAATGTCACTTTTGAACTGAAGGAATGGAGCAGCTACTTTCGATTTTAACAAACACCGACTTTGTCCGCGGAAAGCAGGACGGCCTTCTGAAGGAGATGAATCACGCCCCGGATCAATGACAGAAGGCCAGTCAGCCATCTAATCGCCAAGTCAGCCTCGTCACACTGTGCCTTTCTCAGAAAAAGGACGGTTTAATTTGGGTTGTGTAAGCCCTGAAGTTACATAATCATGTCCTGCGTCCAGTAATCTGAGATCAGAGCTATCGGCCTAAAAAGTTGAGAAGTCTGTACTCGGGATGTCGACTGATACGGTCTAAAGCCTGCTGGTCTGGTTTATGCGTCTTAAATCTCTAAGTTCTTCACATATTTTGTGTGTTATATGTGAGTGAAAAGGCAAAAATGCACTGTAGGGGAAATAAGAAACCACAGATTCATCATATACTTCTATAAAGATGTATTTTTGCATCTCTATGCAAAGCAAACAACATCTATTAAAAAAAGGGGGGGGAGGGGAGGGGGGGTGTAAAAATAACTCCTCTAATCCTGTTACTGTAAGTCTCGAATGGTGCTTCTCTGGCAAAATGGCAGTTGACCTTATCCTCTGTTTCCTCCGCGCTGCACTGTCTCTAATACATAATGTATGAGAGTGAGAAAAAGAGGAGCGGCTACATATTCATCGCTAATCGACCTCTGAGACGACTCCTCCACGCGCTCAGAGTGACGGCTGGTGGGAGGAATGAACGGGGTTTCACTGACTGCGCTCGCATCCGTTTAAATTCAGGCTTTATTCAGGAGTGTTACAGTAAATTAGGCACTTTTTTAAAGAGCAGGCGTCGGGTCAAACGTTACTGTCAAAGTGACCACGGGGGTGAAAGTTATACTCTGAGCGATTTAAACCTGCTGAAGGAAGTAAATAAATGTGTAGGAATATGTTTGATCTCCGTTTGACATTCATAAAACTACTTTATATAATTCTTCATTCATTTTTTTTTTGGTAACAATTTGTACCAGGATTTTCTTTCTTCACAAAGTCATTTCCTGTTTATGCCATGACTCAGACAAAAAGTGGGCGATTTAATTTCATATAAACAAAACCAAACAAAAAAAGAGTCATTTGTTCAGGAAGTCAGCTCTTCCCAGAATACAGGAAATAAAATATAATCCAATTTCCACTTCGCTGACCAGACTTTTTCAATTACGGATCGTGACTCGAAGTCGATGAGGAAGAGCGGGGTCATCGTAGGTGTCCTGAGGGTGACGTGACTTAAGGTGGAACTGTGCTTCACGGCGGAAGGAAGTGATTTACAGCCCGGCGTCACCCGCTGACTGCAGCGACCCGACGTTAGACGGATGCGTCATACATTATCCGGCTGTCCTGTGCTTTGATATACAATACACCCTGCAGTAATTACATGATATATATATATATATATATTTGCCTTGTCTCATTAATGAATATGAGACTGTTGCCAGGCAATCAATAGCTGCAGTAATTGTGTTTACATTCTTTCATTCACCGCGACGGACAGCGGCGCTCGCTCTGAGCAGAAGGGGGATTCACTTGATGTCCGTTACTGAAAATTAGAGGATTACCGAGCCTTTCTTCAACTTGCTTCGTGTCGTCTTCGCTGTCAAGAATCCGACGTCTCCGCCGGCGACAGAAACTTGTACTCGAAACTCATCTCGCCGAGCGGGACGAGCCGACCAATCGCAGTTCTCGCTGCCTTTATTGTACGAAGCATCGACGGGATGAGCGGTATCACAACGTCAAGTAACAGAAGGAACAGAATCACCAACACTGAGCCAAACACTTTTAAAAACATGCACATTAAAACACAAGAAAATAAAGAATAAAAAGGTTTATTGTGTGAATGTGACCATAAAGTCATCTTTTCTAAGTACTGCTACTCTACTAGTGGCATCCAGGGCTGCAGCTAAGGATTATTTTCATTATCGATTAATCTGCGGATTATTTTCTCGATAAGACATTTGGTCTATAAAATGTCCAAAAATTATGAAAAATGTCAATCACCATTTCCTAAAGCGCAGCATATAGCCTGAGATGTCTTGTTTTGTCCTGACAAACAGTCCAAAACTCAAAGATATTCTGTTTATTATCACAGAAGACTAAAAAAAATTAAAAATATTCACACGTTTAAGAAGCAGGAACTGGGAATCAGAGAATTTTAGCTTTTTTCCCCCTAAAAAATGACTCAAAACTGTCAATTTTCTGTCGATTGTCTCACTTAATCAACTAATTGTTGTATTACTACTACTAGTACTGATCCGCCCCACAAATAGCCGACATGTAGTTACAGTTTTTGTTGTATCCAGCGTGTTTTATGAACATGTCACACAAAAACATAGACGATCACAGAGAGGCACTCGCTCATGTGAGTGTTCACGAAGGCCATTTCATTTTTTTTTCTGCCTGACTGCATTGCATGTCAAATACCCCGATTTGCCGAAAGCTGCTTGTCTAGACGGCGTCTGTCTGTGATCTGTGAAAATATAATGACACGTCGTCCAAATTCAACATTTATCTGATTATATCTGAACCAGTGGAAACCTCTATAATTCACTTTTTTTCCTCTTGATTCATTCTACAGTAATCCCTCGGCATATAAACCACTCCTCTATGCCCACACACACCCACACACACATAGAGTCAGTGTCTCACCCCATATGTGCTCAGAAGATACACCAAGTAGCAAAGCAGAGCAGCCAAACCAGGTTTTCAGCTCAGGGCTCAGTCGCACTGTTGCATGCATAATATCCACATGGTGCACGGGTCCATGCCAGATCAACAACTGTGTTTATCTAAGCTACAAATCACTAATTAAATTGTTGGGTTGGAGGTGAGAAAAATAGCAAGAGGGAAGGGTGTGTGTGTGTGTGTGTGTGTGTGGGTGGGGGTGGGGGTGGAGGGGGGTAAGACCATAAAGCAACAATGAATCAGATAACTGCGGACATAAACTATCTCTGCTGTCTTTGGAGGCTCATTAAGGTGCGTGACAGGTGGAAAGCGGAGAGAGAGGGTAGAATTACGATGCCACCCACCCAACCCCTACACACACACACACACACACACACACACAAACACTGTAAACACATTTCCTGCTCCTCAAAACAGTGAAGCAGACCGGCCGCAACGACGCTGGAGAGCTGATGAAGACGACACTCTGGGGATGGCGGATAAATCAGGCCAATAACAAGGCCCCTGACGGTCTGCCCCCTTATACTCCTGGCCAATAAAGCCATCTGATCATCCTTTTAGAGACTCTGCCATCATGGTGCCTGCCCTCACCACGCACTGGGGCCCTGGATTTACGAGCTCATCAAAGCCAGATTGGGATCTTCTCGTCACAACAAAGCAGGACAGATTGCTGGGGTTTTTATTGGAGGGGTGTGAAGAGGGGAGTTGGCTGGCTGGCTGGTTTAAAATGTTTTCTGAGTAAAAAACATTCACAAATCACTCGTGCCAGGACGTCTCGTAAGAGCGGAAAGTTTTCAGTTGAGATGAGACAAGGCCCATTAGTGGCTACTGAATATGTTTAATCTAAAAGTATTGGGACTGCAGCTCTAATAAAAGGCCATTAACTGAACTGCAGTGTTGGCGATTTAAAAAAAAAACCAACTGTGTCCCTTGCTGTCACCTAGAGAGGAGGAGGGAGGAGGGAGGAGGGAGGAGGGAGGTAGGGGTAAAAAAAAAAAAAAAAAGAAAGCCTAAATTCCGACATGGAAAGACAGATAGGCCGGTCTGCACCATTGACACACTTGACTGCAATCTGCTGCTGAACGCCTGAGTTTCCACGTCCTCTGGGGGATATCGAGCTGGTTTTCCAGTGACATGCTCGATACACACGGCGGGGAGGAGGGAGGCGGAATCAAGGGTGTGTGTGACACAATTTAGTGGGGCTGCAACGTGCTCCGACCACGGGGGCCTGTCACACGGAGACATCGGGGCCAAGGCACAGGTCAGCAGTCATTACCATAAATCAATAAAGTGCTCTGGTGAGCAGCGCACGCCCACCACCAGTGAACGCTAACACTGTACCGTCATTAAAGTGAGACCACATTCCTTCAATCAAGACTCCCCCAGCAGAATGTCATTTTACATTTTTGGCCGCGGGCTAATCCACTCTAACGACGTGAAACAAATGTGTTCAAACTGAATCCTGAACAATACGGTCTAATTAGAAGGGACAGTATCGAGGATCAGATTGAACGGCTGTGGACGGCCCCATCCATCAATTAGATGGGATGGGCCACATAAATTGGCAGAAAATTGCCCCATGGTCAGCAGTGTGAGCTTCAAATAACACACATTATTCAAACATGTTTGAAGGACACGCAATAAACACGCGACTTATTAAAGAACTGCTGTAGTGAATAAACTGAACCATCTGTCAGCTAGTTACTTAGTTACTGGTAATCCTAAATATCTAAGAACTTAATAGTCAATTTGGTTTTTATTTATTTTCAATTATAATTTTTCTTGAGCTGAAATAATTAGTCGGATTTTTCAACAACGGAAAATGACTTTAATGAAGCTGTTTTGAAAACGAATTGATCGTTTAAGTACCAACAAAAGCATTAGTTGGTTTCAGCTTCTTAAAAAATGTGATAATTAGCTGCTTTTCCTCATCTTAGATAATAAGAAATATAATATCTGTTGGTTTTGGACTGTTGGAGCGTGCAGAAATAAGCTATTTGTTGTTTTGTGGTGGTAATTTTCTAACAATTTACATCTATCTTTACATTTATCTGAAAATTACCTTTAATCAATAAAAACAATAGTCATTAGTTGTACTTTTCTTGTAGCTCTCTATTATAATCATTTCTAGTTCTGTGAGGTTGTTTGTTGTTTTGTGTTTTTTGGGGGATTTTTCAGGTGGGAAGTAGTATTAAAATATATTTAAACAAATCTGCTCACTTTGGCTCTGAGCTGCTGAGTTTGTTGCCATGGAGAAAAGCTGATGGTCAGGGGTGAGTGAGTTATTATACCTGCCTGTGTACTGTGGGATATTTTAGGCTACTAGATTTAAAGAAAGAGTCGATTTTAAAGCCTTTATATAACTGTTCAGATTTTTTTTTCCTCTTTGAAAATCATCTGCAAGGTCAAGATAATATGCAGTAAATACAAAACATACCGGAGGCTTTTGAATTAAAGCTCAGAATCAGTGATAACAAAGGAGAATATGGCAGTTTCTACAACACAGCTCTCTCTGGAAACAGAAGAAACATTTCTTTTCTTCAAAATCCAGCACTATGACTGTAAAATAAAAAAATAAATAAAAAAGTGAAACCATCCTCCTCCTTTGATCTGCCTCAGTGTTCTCACCCGTTGAAGTTATAGCTTCTAACTAGGTGCCAGCTTCGGATGATAACTAAAACACTTTGCAGGTTCAGAGGGGGGATCAGAGGATTAGAGATCATGTTCCTGCTGAGGTCTAGCAGGAGACAGATCAGTTCTGGACATTTAAGCAAGACAGGAGGGCGGCGCTAGCCCTGCAATAAGTAGCCCGCTATTCACAAGAGAGCTGCACAGAGCCAGCCCCAGATTACTCTTTTCATGTCAGTTAGAGTCTCCCAAAACAAGATTTTAGTTATTACTGCACAATTTGTAGCCTCAAGACACGACTTACCCGCTGGGAAACAATACAAAATAATAAAATAAGGTTCTTTATCCTTTAAAGACATTTGTATTTAGCTCCTGCCCAGACAAGCCCCCCGTGGCCATGCTGTGAAAGCGGACTACTCAAGACGTAACACTCCCCCACGTCTGATAAACCTACTTTTACACAGAGACTATGTAAAGCTTTGGAAAGCAATTAAGGGCTGCGGCTCAGAATACACGAGGGGAGTCTCTATTCTCGCTGCTCCGACAAGCGTCGACAGTTACTGTGATGTGGATGGCTGAGCTTGAATTTATGAAATATTCATTTTCAACACAGAGGGAAGGTTGGGGGGAGGCCTATGTTTAATTTATAACATCTGTATTTATGTCGGACTGTGTGCTTTTTTTTTTTTTTGGCAATTTCTTAAAGTGGTAATGATTGGATTGCTCTGAACCAGGTGGAGAAGTGAATGTTGTCGATGCACACACGCGGGAAGATGCGGAGCAATCACTGGTAATGCACCCGGGGCCTGATTGCTATATATTTCAGGGGGGGACGGGTGGATTGAGTGGCCCGTCGGAGCTGGGTATAGCGAAACGTATCTCAACAAGAGTGGAAAAGACTGAGATGAGGTGAGCGTGAAGAGAAGGTTTTGAAGGATGGAGACAACGGCGAGATTAAATGGAGCTGTAAAGCAGCCCTCGTCTTCTCCTCCTCCTCCTCCTCCTCCGCCTATTGCCCCAATCTTTTCTTGCAGATACTCCCCCCTTCCGCCCCTCTGCCCTCCTCCTCCTCAAAGGAAGAGACTTTATGGTAATTTAAAGGGGGTAAAGTGAGAGGGCAGCTACAGAAAAAACACAACGCTCACCCAATTCTGCACAGACGGTGACACTACGAGGGGGCCGCTCAGCCTGACCGCAGACTGTTTCACGAGGGAGCTAAATCCATGTGGCGAACGGAGAGACAAGAAGTGTGTCTGAGCCTCAGCAATAGCCTGACAGTCCTGGCACCGTGGTCCCGACTGGCATAAGGCGGTGTGGTGTGCCAGGTGCTGATAAGGGGATTGCTTGGCGCAGCAGATCAGACTCGGGCTGGGGATGTTTGTTTGAGTAACAGCATGATAGATACAGGAGTCAATTCTGCTGTCACACCACTATTTGATCCTGTGTGTCAGTTCGTGTGCACGTAACATGAGTGTGCATGTGTGTGTGTGAGAGAGAGAGGTGCAGGCTCATTACCACATACCGCATGCCTAACCTTAACATTGACAGAGGGCACGATTAAATAAGCCTCCTCCTCCTCCGACATCTCCGCTGCGCTGTGATGTTTGTTTTGGTGGAAAAGCTGCGATACCTCTGGGCTTTCCCTTCATTATCAAAAAGCCTGCTTATCCTGGGAGATACAAGATAGGGTTCTCCCGAGGGGACGATGGAGGGAACACACATCTGGCACGTCTGTGGGAAAGAGCCCCGCAAAAGGGTCAAGCGGATCAATGCAAAGGTCAACCAATCAATCGTCTGCAGAAGTTAATTTGGTCGCATGACCCTGAGAGCTCGGTAGATACTCCTTGAGAAAGGAAAGCTGAGAAGGTGTGGAGGAATCTGCCCACATTACTCTAATGTTATGATTCAGGAGGATGTATACATGTCAATATTTCCTGTGTGTAAGCTCTGTTCACATGGCAACCAGATGTACGCTACGGCTTCACGTGACCGAATGATGTATGCAGAGCACACTTTTTTTCTACACGCTTACACCGACGGTGTTGACAGACTGACACTGCTGAGCTGCCTGCCTGCCCGCCTGTCAGTCAGTCAAAGAGAGAGAGAGAGAGAGAGAGAGAGATGGCATTTGGAAGCATCCAGGCGATTTCCGCAGTGTGTCCTTAATTTGACAGCCAGTCAGCAGCAGCACGGCACGCTCACAAACCAATCTATCAAAGCAACAAAGTTTTTCCTCGCGCACTGATCCGACACATGTCAGCGCATGCACCGCAATCACACCGAGATGCCGGCGTTCTCGGCTGAAGCTGTCATCCAAAACCACTGACACATGATACTTACCGACTACTGAATTCGGAGGCGAAGTGATCAATATTCACAGCAGATGTTACAAAACGTCCAGTTGAAGGAATCATTAATATATAGGTCACACAGCAATAAGATGTTTTCTCCCCCCCTAGCTGTGAAGTGTCAAACAATGGTCTTTATAAAAAAAAAATACAGACCTAACAAACATAAGATTCAGTCAGAGAAACACTTCACAGCTGCTTCCATACAGTAAACGATCGCTAATTAAGTGGTTTAAATGTGCTTTCATAGTTAGCAGAGCTCAAACCAGAGCAACATCTATTATCTAGAGATTTTCAGGAGTTTAGAAACGTTGCTCTTCACCACAATCATCATCAGATAACAAAATGAGGGAATGTCTTAATTAAAAAAAATGGTTTTCATCCCTCTAGTAGATTTCAGAGGAGCATTGAAGCCGTTCTGGAGGCGCATGGAGGTTCAGCATCTTACAAAAAGGCACTTCATAATGCTTTTTACTTTTTTTAGCACTAATTTTTGGGGGAATTTATTTGAGAGACAGTAGAGACGCAGACAAGAGAGGTGAAAACCAGGAACACTGGGGTTATATTTCAGATGTGTCTTAACTACTAAACCACCAGACAGCCTGGTTTTTAACTTTAATATTACAAAATGCAGCAAAGAAGCTTTTGCTTATAAAGGTCAAGATCATTTAAGACCTGTATTGTTTACTCAGTGGCTGAATGCTCATCTTTAATCAATAATAATAATTATAATCACAGCTCTATCATTTTTTGTAGCTTTCTATTATGATCCAATCACTTATATTTACTTTTTAAAAACATCTTAAACAAAGACTCTTAGCACTTATTTTTTTTTAAATCTTGCGGTTTTGTTTTTTTTTTTTTTTTATTTACAGCATGTTTCATCTTGTAAACTAAAAAGATGAAAAAACAGCCAGACAATTTTATCTTCCATCTTTTGATTAACCAATTTGTGCCTTGTTCAGCGTTTTTCGATAACATTTAGAGGTTGAGTGCACTTAATGTAAGTCACTTTGGATAAAGTGTCTGCAAAATCTATGACATGTTAAAAAAAATGTATTGAAAACTAATTGATTTCATCTCACTCAGAATAACAAAGATAATCTGCGTCTACACTGCTGTACATCCACGTTGGCTCTCCAGACACAGCTAGCTCATTAGATATGCAACAGTACCACATAATGTACTTTTAACAGCTTAAAAATGACCTCATTATCTATTCCAATAGTTTTTACAGCTCATTGACATTGGAAACAAGTAATTGCTTGTGTTGGAGTTGATAAGCTTCATGACCAGGAAACCAAATTTGGTTTAAAAGACAACGACAAAAGACAAATCTACACTGGAAAAACGGTTTCTAAGAGCTTCTGATTCGCTGCCCCCGAAAACAAACCGAAACATCTACAATTATAAATCTTAGATCCACTCATCCCGTCTCATAACTTGACGAGAGCGGCGTGGGTGAAAACTGAGACAGCGAAAGGAGGAGAGGCAGAGACGTTCACCCTGAGACACACAGAGAATAACACTAATAATGCATCATCAGCTCCAAAAATACCTCAGCACTTGTATAACTCGTTTAAAAAAAAAAAAATTTTGAGTGTCGCCGAGGTTATTCATATGCAGAACAAGGGCTGGGTTTTTTTTTCCAAAGGATCTAATCAGCGGTATTCACAATGACAGATGTTCGTCATTATCGTCAAATAGCGAAAATGATATTTGTTTATTTAGTTCGTCAGTTTAAATTCAAGGCAAAAAGTGAGGAAATGAAAAATTATTATTATTAAGAAAAGGAGGAAATGTCATGATTCAATGACAACAGGGCGTCTGGTCAAGACAAAACAAATCAATCTAATTGAAAATAACATGAGCTGATGTTTTAGAAATGATAAAAAAAGGGAAAAATACTTGACTAATCGTGATAATACATCAGTAATCTCCAGGCGGTCATGTCGGTGCCACTGACGCTCACCTTTTGGAGGAAGAGGACAATCCTCTGGACCATTTCAGCCCTCTGCTCCTCCAGGCTGAAGAGGGTGCGCGGCGTGCGGATGAAGACCTTGGTTTTGCCGTAGGCCACGTCGTGGTCGAACCCGCATCCCTGCAAGAGCCTCTTCACGGCGTCCTTGTCTGACGGCAGGTCATGGTTCGGCCACGTGAACTCTGAGATCATCTTGTATCTTAGAGAGGAGGGGGGGGGAGAAAGTGGTCAGATACGGATGCAGAGAACTTGTTACCAGTGTTTCAATGTGTTGTTGATTCATACTAGTTTACAATATGTTAGATGTCGGCCTTGGACGAGTGCCATGTGAAGACAAACCAACTGATCTACTTCAAAGTATTGTGTGTGTTTATCCAAAGCCTGATCTATCTTTTTTTTTTTTCTCCTCATCCTTTGTTGAGGCACAAACTATTAAAAGCTCGTCAATGAACCACATCTTTACAGTGGGTGACATGTTCCTTTGCCACAAAGACTGGGGTCATGTTGGTTTATACAGAAACAGCTCCAAGGACGAATAAGAGACATCACGTTTTCAGTCTCAGGAGAGCGGCAGTTGTGCTACGCATCACAACCTCTTGACAGTTGTACCGAGTTTCTTTTGAGAAGTCGAGAGGTTGATACGCAGCACGACAAGCTAGTGAGGCTCTGTTAATGTAACTGCACATGCACAATGGCCTTATAGAGAACTACTCTCAGAGACTGAAGACGTCAACGCTGTTATTAGTCTTTTTTTTTTTTTTTTTTTTTTGCAGCTGCTTCTAAACAAACTAAAAAATCTTTGTGATGAAGGAACATGTCACCCAGTGCGGCGCTGCGGCTCACTGATGTGTTTTTAATAGGTTTCGGACAATAATGGAGGTCTACAGTAGAGCACGGACAAATACTTGTTAGTAGATCAACTCAGTGGTGACAATATAATAAGAAAATATAAGAAAAAAAATCATCCTCGGCCACATCCTTTAAGAACATGGTACTTTGGTCCCAGCGTGGTTCCATGGAAACATCATTTAGTTCATAGAAAACGGAGATGAATTATTAAAACGCGCATCTACAGCCCAACATACTGAGTAAGTGGCCACTTAAGAGTCTTTTCAGTTCTAGCGTTTTATTGAAAAAAAAAAAAAAAGTGAACCTTGAAGGCTTTTTGAGGCTTTCTTTTCTTTTTCTCACCAGCAGCAGTTAAGAGTTTTAAACATCGGTGAGAATAAATTTAATGATAAATCGAATGAAAGTCTTCATGCAAACGTTTGAGGTTTGAGATTTGTCCCCAAAACAACTTGTGCTGCTGTCATGCACTGAAATGCCTTCCTGTATTGGTGTGCATGTCAACAACAACAAAAAAATAAGGTTCTTATTAAATAAGATTTGTGTGGGTTGTTTTGACATTGAGAAACACTCCACAGGAGGAGGAAAGGATATCACAGCTACTGGACTAAAAATATACATTTTCAAAAAAAAAAAAAAAAAGGGGGTGACAGCTTAACAGTCATGGATTTAACATTTTATTTATATTTAATGTGTTTAAAAAACCTTTTCTCACATTAAGAAACAAGCTCGTCTTGGGAAAAGATCACAGGGAATCGACATCATGAGGCTTTTTTTCCCCAATACAGCAGTGATGATACTCTCTGCCAAGATCCCAAAGATCCCTGCACTTGTTAGCAGACTGCATCGCGTGCAGTGATGTAATACAAAGTCCAGAGACATCAGTGAGGGGGACTGGCAGTGACAGAGTTAGCATGTAATACAAAAGATTCATTACCTAATCCTCTCTTCACCACGTTATCCAGGGTACAATTTGTGGAAAAAGTCAGAGGGGGGAGGATGTTTTTGAAATGTTTTTATCCGTGAAAACCCGCCACAGTGGGTCTACTTTATAGACTATGAAGTATATTTGGCTATTTCTTGCAGCTGTCATTTATAAAATAACTATAAACTTAAAATAAAAACAATTACAAAACTCGGGCTTGACCTCGGCATTTGCAAGAACATTGTAATTAATCATGTAGCGTGATATTTTCACTGTCACGGGGGTGCGATGTCAAGTTCACGCCTTGTCCTTTCCTCATGCAGACACACAGGGGATGTTTTCATACACAACAAAACTAAAAGGTTAAATGCTAATTTAAAAAGCCACAGTTTAAATCCCCCCCCCCCCCCCCTCTCCCCTCGACGCTCCTTCCAGTACTGTGGAGAGCTCCACTCGGTCAGACGTGCCGATACACTTAATGTCACTCTTGCAAGAGATTTAATTCAGGTCTACGGGCAGCGAACTTCAGTACTGAATAGAAAATAATCATAACATGCAATAGCACAATGATCTGGTGTCATATAAATAAATAGACTACAGTAGATGCTTAGTTAGACTAAAAAAAAAACAGTCCGGTTTCTGTCTTCTTCATGCTTTTATGCGTCTTTTACCCACAAATCTCCATTTCTGATTTTATTGTTCTTTGCACTAATGACTGTTCTCACGTTTGGATTTTTTGGTTTATATGTGCAAAGCAGCATAAATCACTATGAGGTCGATACATTTTTGTCCCTATTGGGATAAAAAAATAACTCAGCAGAGGCAGGGATATATAAACCAGAAGAGGGGAAATCCCCCACTATCCCCTGTGGCGAATCACACCCTGGTAGTGTCTAACCATTGGAGGGCGGAGGGCGAATGTGACAGATGGGAAATAAGGGCAAAGCCTCAAATAAAAACAAATGTGTGTTGGTTAGTATTACAGTAACGTCTCTGTGTGAGTTTGTTTATGGACTGATGGGGGACAGAACGGGGATACAGTAGCTTATGCGTGCAGATATAATATAATATGAGAGTGAATCTTTCTGGGTCACGTCTGATGCCGTGACAACAGAGCCGAGTCCTGCTCAGCGAGAAAAGCTGAGGTGACCGAGGAGCCACGTCTCTGTCCACTGCAAGTCTCTAAAGTCTGACCCATCAGCTCTTTCTCTTCTGTCTCTTTTTGTTACGAGTTTCATTCTTATGAAACGTCTTATGTTTGAGCCTTCACATAGTCAAGATTAGAGTTATTCAGAGCTGCAAATAATGACTGTTTTCATTCATTCAGCCTAAGAAATGTCACAAAAATCGTGTCTGACAGTCCAGTGTGAAGTCTTAACAAGTCTTATTTTGTTCAACTTTGAGTCCAAACCCAAATATAGTTAATTTAACATAATATAAAACACAGAAAATCAGCAAAATGTCACACATGAGAAACTAAAACCAGAGAATATTTGATGATAATTGATATTTTCTCCTTGATTAAACATGTAAAGCTTAAATGACTCTGAATAAATTTTCTATTGACTGATGGAGATATTATCATCCAGTTTTAGCACATTACAGATACAGCAACAGTCACCTATAGTTGTATAAGAACAACATATAAGCACTTTAAACAATATTTAAATCCAACTTAAATGCTTTTAAATTTCTTTTTCAATGGTTGATTTATTGATTTGAATTTCCTTTTTGTAAGAAATGTGTTAAAGAAATAAACTCGGCATTTATAAAATTCTGAGTCTAATTTATAAAACTCAGCTTTAATACATTTCTGAGTATTTGTGTTGTTGTTTAAAGTTGTTATTCGCACTCATTTAATTTCCAGTGAAGGTAACTTTCTTCTTTCTTTCTCTGTTCGTGACAAGTTTATTTATAAATAACACCCAAATTTAAGGGATCCTAATCGAAAATGTTATGTGTTATTACTGTCAAATATATTGGTAACAACCTCAATCCAGTAGTTTATGAATGTATATTTGAATAGATAAGTATAAAGTATAGCATGAATATAGCCTAGTTTGTAATCTCCGTCCCTAGATGGGCTTTAAAATATATAAAATATATACTGAAATGCTCAAAACTCAGCAATAACATGCAAACAAAGACGCAATAAAAACGTCAATTATTTCATATTACTCATCTTGCAAGCAGATTAGTGCTAATTGGAATGTAAAGAGGCCTGTAATGTCAGTAGTTTGGAGCTTGTGTATGAATAAAACATGAGCTATCAACGCAGGTCATTGACTAATAGTTGTTTGTTACTTTACCACATTAAAGCCGGGGGTCATTTTATCAAAACGCCTCGCATCTGCATGTCTCTCTCTCTCTCTAGCAATTACAATCCAATCTGAGAGTTTGAAAGCCGCTTTTAATCAAGGTCAGAGGACAAGATTATTATGCTTGTGGGAAAGCGGCTGAACCGCTGCGATGATGAAGGGGTTATTTGTGATGGTTGCTGGAGATGCGACTGATTAGCTGCGAGATTAGATTGGATGCAAACTGATTAGGGTTACACAACACATATTTACGCCCCGCAGTCAGGACTTGTCGTGTGATATCCTTCACAGCTGACCGGTGCACAGCTTCTGGGGGGGTTCGGCGTGTTTTGTGCAGTAAATGTGTGAGTGAGTGTGAGCTGAAGTGTAAGAGGTGTTTACTTAATTACTTCTTCTGGCCAGATTTTAAAACGAGACCCACGAGCGAACATTTAACCTTCGTTTCACACTTTCACTGCACTCAGCTTCAGTCTACCACACCTCTGACTGAATGTATAAGACCTAATAATGCATATTTTCTTCATCTATATAGAGTCTGGCTTGTCTAATTACATCTATAGGTGAGACTAAGACCATTTATTTTATGATACACACCTGAATTTGCTTAATTCTTTTGTATCTTTGTACCTAATTCAGGCTCAAAATATTTCAGGTGAGCAGATGTGAGTCCTTTGGGAGATATGATTCACTGAAACATTGCACAGGTGATTAGGATGATTATTGAAGTGGAGGTTACCTCTGTAGGAATCGGGGGTATGTTTGTCTGTAGGCGAAGCCGGCGCGACGCACTCTGACGTTCTCCAGCAGTCCGAGGTACTCCACCTGATGGCGGCAGCGCTCGTGCTCGAAGAGCAGAGGGGACTTGACGTCGTTGGGCTTGATGCAGCGAACGTAGTACGGCTCCTGCAGAGGGCGACAGGGAGCAGCTGTGACTTAACGACTACTGTACGGTACATGTATTCAATCTGTTTAATTTATAACAGTCTTATTCACATCGACACCTGGGGAAGCACAAACATACAAGGAGAGTTTTGTGCATTTGTAGCCTGGAGTTACTCGTAATGACCGATATTCACAGAGTATAGGTGTAACTGCTGCTAGTCAGTTCATGAAAGTTAACTGTTACATTTTGGTTGCTATTTTGGTTTTACTAAAAGACCCTCTAAGGAGTCAGATGTTCAGTTTTTTCCGCTAAGTACATTTTGCAGCAAAAAGGAGCATTAGCATTATCACAGTTAACCATGATGAGACTGTAAATGCACTTTGCTAACAAAGCTAGCAGCTAGCGTCAGGGTCAGCTGCACCGTCTCGTACAAATATGGTCACTTCTGGCTCCAAAAATCAAAGGTGGTGCCGCTCAAATTGCTAAACTCGAGGCTTCAAATGGCGGCCCAACCAACCAATAGATGATGTCAAGGCGACTATGTCATTTTTCCATGTCGACATTAAAGCGTGTAACCTCTGAGATCACATGACAGCCTCTCATTGACATTAAGGCTACCACAGCGTTCATTAAGGATCAAATTTAAGTCTAGAAATGTCATAGAAGCAATCTGCGTTCACTTCAGTACTGTAATCAGGAGTTTGTATTGTTGTTACTCTTTCATACATCACAGAGCATGTGTAGCGAGGGCATGTTGTTTAATCCACAGGCTAATAATGACTATAAAATAGTTTATCAGTCCCGACTGCTCACCTTGCAGGCCAGGTTGTCCACCAGTGAGATCATGGAGTTTTTGAAGAGTGTTGCGGCTGTCAGCGGCCGTTTGGTGACCTCAGTGATGCTCAGTTTGCCCTCGGGCCACATCCCCTTCAGTACTGGGTTAGAACTGGACAGAGAAAAAAATACATTGGTTTATCAAACACAAGAAGAAGAGATGTACGGTACCAGATTTAGCCACTGACAAATTTCCATCTGCAGTCCCTGAGCAGGTCGACACACTAATGACATTAATACAAATGCGAGTTAAAGTGACTATTACTGTACTTATATGAGTACTGAGTAAGAACAGATAACAATCACAGCATCCAGCATTTATCAGGTATCATGAAAGGAGTTTTTAAGTTCAAACATTATGATGTGTAAGAGCTCAGATCATTTATTATGTTATTATATTTCAATGACTCTGGATACAAAACCAAACCAGGAAAGCCGCTTCCATTATGTCATTTGCATCTGTGTAAAAACTTTTTGGCTGCTCGCCCAAATATCATGTTTTTGCACATTAGAGAGGTCAGAGATTACTAGACCTCACATTTATATTCAGATGGCGAGCAGCACAAGAGGATTGGAGAAGAAGAAGAAGAAGAAGAGAAGGAGGAGGAAGAGGAGGAGGAGGATAAGACCGAGCTGACAGGAGATTAGTTGTACCAGTCCTGCTCTGTTCGTTCTGGAGGGGTGTCATGTAATCAAAGTGCTGCAAGGAATACAGTGAAGAGTGTGTGGAGGTGAGTGAAGCAGTGTGTGTTGCTCAGTGTGTGTGTGTGTGTGTGTGTGTCACCTGTTGTACAGCAGTCTCTTGAAATCCTGGAACAGAGTGTCTTTGTTCTTATCGATGAAACCCACCACTGAGTAGCTGTGAGAAGAGAGAGAGAGACAGGTTAATGTATGCTCACCGCCCTTAACAACTAACATCTTTTACTAAAAATCTCACCTCGATTCACCTCCAAAGAAGCAAATTATATAAATTAATCCAAATATAAATCCACCCTATTCTGCTACAGAGTCTGTAATTCCCTCTAATATACGCTTAGATTAATGTTTGCTCCTAGATATGAACCTGTTATGAATAAATTAGTGGTTATACACCATGCTGTGAGATGTGAGGTGCGCTCTGCCTCCTGCCCCGGTCTAAGTGGCTCAGGGATCAATCAAGTCTGCCAGTCAGGCCCCTGCTCCTCCGCCTGAGTCCTCCCTCGGGTGGCAGACACTTAGCCGCCACAAAATGGGCTCGACGTGTTTCCCTAAGAGCACTTTTTGGGGGCTTAGCGTGTGTGATTTATTCATTTGAATGGCGTCCAAGTGCTTTAGCGATCGGGCGGTGTGGGGGGGGAGAAAGCGGTTCTGTCATTTTTAGGGGACGTCATGCAATGAAGATGTTATTTAAAAATGTTTGAGAGTGTGCACCAGTGTGTGTGTGTGTGTGTGTGTGTGTGTGTGTGTAAGTTTTGAATGTGAAGTAGTGGCAAACATATCAGGAAAAAGTCACTACATTAACACTAAGATCGATCCACGTTTGAGCCCTTTTCAGCCGTTTGATGTGCTTCGATTTTGCAGATAGATCAATGAAATAGTCAAATGGAGTTGTTATGGGTTATCAGGTACGATCAACACCTGCTATTTTCACCTGGATTCAGCAAAGATAAAAAAGAAACAACAACAAAAACAGGAAGTTTAAAGGTTGCACATGTTCTGGGTCTTATTGAAGAATGTTTCAGCCATGATCTTGAAGCGACAGCTGCTTCTATTAACACGTCTTTCATTCATCATTACATGCAAACATACTGTAGATCAAAAAATGTTGGACAACATAAATAAATAGGAGGAGGAGAGTGAAATCTGTAGAACAACTGCGTCTTTCAAAAAGGAAGAGACATTAAATTCTTTGACTTTTTGTCAACTGGTTGACTGATGTGATTAATGTTGGTCTGTTAAGTTTTGCATATAGGTAGATTAAAAAACAAACAAACAGACAAACAAAAAAATCATACAAGTGAAACCTGATTTTTTTAAGCAGGAATCAGGATGAGTCATTATTCTAACACATCACATAATAACAGAAATCAACAGAGCAATATTCAGTTTGTTTATTGTAATTAACTTTAATTGATCAAAGGTTAATGAGAAACCTGTGTTGATATATTTAGGCTTTGGAACATAATATCAAACTCTCGTCATTAAGTGTTCTTGATTTGTTCTTGTGGTTTTCAGTCAGATCCAGCCAACCAAAGTGCTCCAGAAATGTCACCGTTTCAGTGGGCAGCTCTGAGGCATGAATATATAAAACTGTACAAACGCAGAGAGCAGCATGAATCATCGGTAAAAGCTTTTCCTGAATAAGTAAAAACTTTAAGATACTTACACCACGTCTCCTGCATAGTGCCTGATGCGGAAGTCTCTGTCAAACTCTAAGCTCTTGTCGGTGGGTGAAAGCTGCGGAGAGAGAGAGAGAGAGAGAGAGAGAGAAAGAGAGAGAGAGAGAGAGAGAGAGCAGTGAGTAAGCAAATAATAAAGTGCATCTCAGAACAATCATTTAACCAGCTGACAAACTTTCACAGGAAGATATTTACCCAAAAGATTGTTTAAGTTTACTTTTGCAATTACTGCAGGTTTTACTTTGATGAAATTATGACTCATTCACGGCTGCTTCAAGTCTTTCGGGACGTGTTCAATGAGCAAACAGCAAAAGTCAATCACAAATCCTTCTGGTGTCTGAACGCTGACTTTTAAAAACGACACGCTAGAACATTTTTTCTTTCAAAGCCGAGTTTATAGTAATTATTGTAAAGTTAGGATTTGTTAATTCAAGTCTCACGACATTCAAGACAAAGTCAAGTCTTTTAAGTTTGTATTTTTCTGATTTACAGTTTACAGTGTGTAACTTTGGGTTGTCGGACAATCATGAGAGAAATGTGGTGAAATCTTTGGTCATCAATTCAAAATAAAAACCAATCAATTACGACATGAAGTGACAAAAAGAACACATAGGCCGGCGTAACATTTTGTCAGGGTTTTTTTGTTTTTTTAAATAAAGTTTAAGGGGGAAAACACTTTTGTTCTCCTTAAAACCAAACTGGAGATGAAATGAAGCAACTTCAGAGCAGAACAGACGGATGATGTTTCTGCTTTTTTCTTTCTTTAATACCTTTTTCAATCTGACAGCCTCGAACCGACTGATTGTACAGTCTGACGCAGATCGTGAAGAAGATTTCATTGCTGACATTTCACACCGTTTGACTCGTAATAAACTTAACAGCTTGTTGTTGTCACACAGTCTAAAGGCGGTTTTAAATCAACAGCACTGCCAGCTACGTAAAAACTGTAAGGAGGTATCAGAATTTAATCTAATTTGAGGAATTATACAGCTGCCCTGGAGCGGAGCGGAGAGGAGGGGGGAGGCGTCTTTTTGTATGTCATCCCCACACTAGGACAGTAAATTGCCCGTCATGAAAATTGAACGATAAATTTAATTTCAACTGTCTAGACGGTTAAGAATCCCCTTTTGTTATAAACTCTATTCAAGTCGAACTATGCAGGGTAAACAAAAATGTTTAGAACGGTTTGCTGAATTGTTGAAAGCTACTGCACTGAGCAGATGCACTGGTGCAGAAAAAAAAACACCAACACTGTCAGGGTGGATAAAGTCTTATAGAAAAGAGGTAGGATGGAAGGAGAGCGAGAGCGAGCAAGACAGAAAAAAAAAAGAAAGAAAATGTGCAAGACGGTAATGAATAAAACTCAGGAATGGGGGCAGGAGAGATGGTGAGACTGAGGACTGAGGAGGAGGAGGAGGAAGAGAAATAAATGTGGCGTGATGAAAAGAGACACACAAAAAAAAAAAGAAGAAGAAGAAGAGAGTGTGATACTGATGCCTGTATGTAGGCCAGTTAGCAGGAGAGCAGGGAGAGCAGAAGCATGAATGAAAGAGCAGAGAAGTCTGCCGCAGCTTTGCAAGCAGTCTCTGATGAGCACCTCTTGTTTCATCCACAACTGCAAAGCAGCCTGTGATGAGCAACTTTGTAATGTGCTGTGCAGGATGGGGAGTAAATTTGTGTTTGTGTGCATGTGTGTGTGTGTGTGTGAAAGAGAGAGAGAGAGAGAGAGAGAGAGAGAGAGGATGATTCACTGAAAAGTATTATGCTGACATCAGAGATTAGAGGGAGAGGGAAGCGGAGGGAGGTATCCTGCTCTCTCATCTCAATCCCAAAGAGAGAGAAGTGATCAGCATTATAAGAACAGAGCAGAACAGCCGAGGGTACAGGAAGCAGAGCGAGATTAAAGCTACGGAACAAGAGGAGGAGGAGGAAAGAAAACTGTGTAAGCCCATCGGACACATGACAAAACAGTTATAAGAACAATAATACAGAAGACAAACACAGACAGATACACAAAGTGACCAAAAGTATGTGAGTTTTGGTCTGAAGCAAATTAAGAGAAATCTTAAAGGAACAGTTCGACTTTTTTTTTTAGCATAAACAGCAGAGGCAGAGGGGAAACAGCTTTACCGATGTATGTTTGTTTGTGTGTTTAATCTGTGCAGGAAGAGAAATGTAAAAACAACATGTTGTGATTTTAAGGATGGATGACTTGTTGAGATTATTTCTTAAACAGTTTATCTGATCCCTCCAGTGCAGGTTAGAGTTTGAGTTTTGGTTTTCTTCTCTGCAGCCTCACTCAGTCATGACCAGACTGTCTGGGATGCTGCAGCAGTTGTTGGTCAAGAAACCGACACACGTTCCTACACGTAACGGACCAGAAACCACACGGTCATTTTCATATTTTCATATTTCTGTTAGTGCACGAATTAAACAAAGCAGATGTGTGTGACAGCTTAAGAGCGGACTATATACTGACTGCAGCTCCATATCTAACACACTCGCTCTCATAAAGAAAGTAAACAAGCATCTTTCTGTTTAGATATTTATTTATTTGTAGCAAGAGTTGAAAGAAGGTCTTTCAACGTAACAAAGCCACAAAGAGGTGGAGGGACTTTAGCTTCAGGTTCGAGGACGGCAGCTTTATTACGCAACATCAGTAGGCGACCAAATCCTCGTAACCGAGCTTCCCAGAAGAACGGAGGAAGTTATAGCAGCAGATTCCTGCTCGATGTTTTGGAGTGAGATGTTCAAATATCACATATGGGAGCAATTTTTTTTTTGCTGTCCACATACTTTTGGGCATTTAGTGTAGCGTACACAGAGGCACTGAGAAGCACCAGAAGGAAAGTAAAAACACACACAGACACACAGCGAGTAAACAAACATTTACAGCTGCATGGCCTTCTATGTAGATGCTATTTCTGTCGGGCCGAGACATCTTGATACGTTCCAGTACTTTGGGTACTTTGTGGAAACGTTGAATGACTCATTGGAGAGCTCGATACACTCAAGACAGACACAAACAAATACACACACACACAGACTTGAAGACAATCAAACAAAAGTATTGGAGGAAACAGACACAGAGAGGTTTACATCTGAGAAATGAATGAAACAGTCGGCCTTGATTTACGTCCAGAGCCCGAATCAAAACCACAAAGAGTTCCTCAGTAAATCTCTCACAGGTCCAAGTGAAATTCCTCAGTGAAATCATAAAACTATTTACCTCACTGGCACTTCTGAAACCCACCCAAGCATTTGAAGCGTTTCCAATAATATTCTCAGAAGTTTTTTTTTTTTTTTATTGCCAACAGTAATGTGCTCAGCAAACAAGGGGAAGAAAAATGCTATTAAAAAGATTAAAAATTGAATGTACATAGCTAATAACACTTTGAACTGAAAATACTATGCTGCATTATTCAGTGGCTACAAAGACATTTCAACAAGGTCTTAAAGGAGACGCATCCTGCACATTTCCAGCTCTATATTTATATTCTGGGGCTCTACTGGAATATCTTTGCATAATTTATACTTTTAAAAAAACTCCTTATTTATCTTATAGTGGCTCTTTATGCAGCCCCTCGGATCAGCCTCCGTCTGAAACAGGCTGCTCCTGACGAGCCAGCTCTGTTCTGATTGGCCGGTTTCGGAGTCTACGTAAACAAACACTAGTATTATATTAATATTACGCTTCTTTTTCTTGTTCTTTACTTGAAATATAAAACTCCTCAAATCCATCTGAGCCTCAGTCCAATCTGAAAATAGAGACTTGAAATACAAATCTTAGCAAAAAAGGCTACCGATAGACGGCCGTTTGTGGGCGTGTGCAAACTATCTGATGTCATCACGAGGAGGAAGTGGAGGTAACTTTGAAAACAAAAGCAGGAGCAGCATTTTTACATCAGTTCTCCTCAAATTTTGGACCTTTAACCATGTTTAATATAAGAAATCTGATATAACAGTAAAAAAAAAAAATAACTCAAAAAAAGCAACATAAGTCTCCTTTAACACTCGAGATCTTAAATTTGAAGCCTGTGTGGACTCGAAACTCAAGTTATTCTTAAAGCTACACACACACACACACACACACACACACACACACACACACACACACAGAATGTAAATACGACGTAACGCTTGCAGGAAAACACAAATGTATCCACGCAGACACACACAGAGCAGACAGAAAAACAGATGCACGATCAGACAGACAGCCTGCATCTGCTGGAAGCCACACTGCTCCTCATCCATCACAATCAGTCACACTCCAACACACACACACACACACATGCACATGCACACATCTTGGCAGCTTTATTATTAGCACCTCCTCTGTGTTTGGGATTCAGCCTAATGTTAAGAACGATGGTGTGATGGTGGCGGTGCTGGTGGTGTGTTTGTATGTTTGTGTGTGTGTGTGTGTGTGTGTGTGTGTGTGTGTGTGGGCAGAGGGCAAACTAATAGAAGCAGAACAAGGTCAGAATAATAATAATTTAATGAGAGCAGGAAGTACGGAAGAGAGGACTGTGAGCCAAAAGGCGAGAGAGGGACACTTCTAATCAAGAGTCAACAGCAATTTTGATAATTGATTAATTGTTGAAGTAATTTATGAAGCAAAAGAGCCAAAAATTCACTTCTTACAGCTTCTCAAGTGCTTCTTTTCTTGTGTTTTAGATCATTGTAAAGTTAATATGTTTGGGTTTTGGACGGTTGTTTGGACAAAGACTCAGGGAAACTGTTTGTTTTTTTTTACTATTTTCTGACATTTTATCAATTAAAGATTCATCAATCTATAGAAAAAAATAAGATACTGATTATTTATCAATGAAATCAGAGGTTGTAGCTCTATCTGTGTCTAGACAGACAGACAGATAGATAGATAGATAGATAGATAGATAGATAGATAGATAGATAGATAGATAGATAGATAGATAGATAGATAGATAGATAGAAAGATGTAATGACTGAAAGTGATGATGCTATTAGTGCAAAACTGTCAATGCCAGACACTGCTGTGGATATATGTTGACAATTAGTATCTGTATATCCAAGAAAAACATATGATAACCAAGAGATAAGAAAAAATGTGCAGATTTACAAAGAAAATTGTGCAAAAATTATTAGTGCAGATAAATATTATGTAAAATATAAATAAAAATATAGACAACAGATTACAGCTATGAGCGATGAGCAGGTCGTGTATTTTAGGAAATAATGTCGTGTAAAGTTAATTATGTTCACGTCTATTTGTAAAAGTGTTACTGGATGCATATTTTTGGGTCCTAAAAGTTCTTACAGTATTTCACTTTCACTCAGTTTATCTTCTATTAAACCTCAAACATTCATGTCATCACAAAATTAAGAACAATTCACACAAAAACAGGATATATGCAGCTGCTGTACTGTACTCTGCCACCGAAATGTTCAATCTAAATGTTTGTTTTAAATGTTTAATTATAAAATCCATCTGTTCTTGATGGATATCAGCTAATTTTGGCATAAAGATCAGTTAGACAGTGCGGAAACTGCAGGTTCATCGACACCAGCAGCTACAATCTGCACAGAGACAAAACATTTAAATGATTCCCCCCTTTAGGATTTACTGTAGAGCAAAGCACTTAACCCTCCAGTGGTTCCAGTAGAAATGCTAAGGATGCTAAATCAGGCAGTAAAACACAGTGATTATTCTGAGCAGCTTCAGGCGTGCGACTCCATGAATGTAAAGCAGGGAAAGTGGCGGAAAAGAGCAAAGTCAGCACGCTTTCCATGGACAAACAAAGGTTACAAAGCAAAATAACATTAGCATGCGCTCGACTCGAATTCAATGAAGCGAAGGTATTATTCGACCCTTCATATCACACTCTTCTCTCGTTTAAAAAGTGAGTAGAAACGAACGACAGACAGCGAGACACTGACACCAGAATGAAGAAAAAGAGCTTGAACATGAGACGCAGAGGAGCAGCAGAGGAGAAAGGGAAGTTAGTTTAAAATTTAAATAAATATAATAAAAGACAAAGGCAGGATGGAGCAGGTAGGGAAGAGAAACAGAAACAGATGCTGAGAAAAACAGGCAGGAGAACCGCGAACAGAGGAAGAACTGAGGTGAGAAGGCGAGAGACGGAGAGAGAAAGAAATAACAAGAACACAACAGGTACACACTGTAGCAGCACCGACTTGTGATAGGAAGCAGCGATAAGATGCCTCCGCTCAACTTTTTTCCCCCCTTAAGCTGTTATATCTGTGACGTGTCTTAAAAGATTTTGTTTGCAGAGAAAAGATACGACAACGACGGTACACTTCACCTGCTGAAACTGAGCTACAGAATATATCTTCTCTACCTCATAGTCCTTCTTTTGTGGAAAACATAGAGCGGTATATTTAATAGGGCTGCTGGTCGACTAGTCGATTAATTGGTCGATATTCTCTCATCCGACTAAATTCTCATTGGTCGAATAATCTCTGTGTTACTTTCATAAGGAGAAAAGTGCTACATCAGCAGCTTTCAGGGATTAATCCATTATTTTCCTGCAGCGGGGGGGACAGACCAACAAACTACCTTTGAAAACGGGTGTGTATTCAAAACACCCCTGTTGGTTTCACAACTTTGGACTCGCCCAAAATCCCAGAGGTCTGTACACAACGTTACTGAGCGTTTACTAAATGTACTGAACTTTTACTGAATCAGTGTTTCTCCTACAATTACATCAACGAGAACCCCCGCCAGGCCAAAAAAAATACTTTTTAATGCCAGAATAAACGCCAAATATCCACTCATTCAGAAATATTTAGCGTGTGGGAGTCTGTGCAGGGCGTGAGTCAACCGCTGTGCTGTTGCCTGGGAAACGAGCAACTCTGTTATACGTCATCGCGTAGTATGTTTATGTAGCGAGTTGGACACAGAGAAAGTGACAAGTCGACTAGTCGCAGATTATTTACAATTTTAGTCGACCAAGATTTTCTTCGGTTGACTACAGCCCTCATATTCAGTGAAGTTGAAATGCACATTTTGTTTGTTTTTAATGTAATTAAATGTAATTAAATCCCATCCTTAGCTTTCTGCTTACATCTGAACTATGAATTATAAGCCAAGCAGAATAATAACTTCTTAAAGAGTCGATTCACCCAAATCTAGCTGATAGTTTTTAGTTTTATGAGCCCAGACGAAGAGAAAAGAAAAACAAGCTGATTGACAGACAGCTTCCTGGTAGATCAAATTCTTCTTTCTGTTGTTTTCATACATTTATTGCTTTTTCACTCCCAATAAAAAAAAAAAAGAGACCTCCTATACCAATCTGACCCTCGCTGACTCTTGTCCAGTTTCCCCTCCCCTCCAGCAATCACTTTTCCGGCAATCCTGTTTGCCACCTGTGCCCTCTAGCTCTCCAGCCCCTGGACCCAAACAGCCATGTACGAGGGCCCGAGCCAGACCTCCCGATGAGCAGCGTCTGACTGTCTCCAAACCTGTCAAGAACTCACAGTGGGTACCGCAGGAACAAATCCAGGCGGCAGATGAGGAGATGGATTTTTTGTATTTCGTGCCCACCACACTGTGTGAGTGGCAGCTGTCAGGGTATTAAAACACCGAGTATCAAGCTTATTCTAGGGAGACGTGTAGTATATTTTTGAATATGACACCTGAACCACTCATCAAACTGTCTCTGCTCTGGACTGCTGTCGACTACGTCCGCTCTTTCTGGCTCTCGTAAGCATCCATCACACTCCTTTATGTGTCCTTGCTGCTACTGCTGACCTTCTGCCTCCCTGGAGCTAATGACCAGAGCGTCTCACTGATTAGCATTGCCAACACATGGCCCATGAAAGCTTTACCACTTAGCACAGCCCCCCTCCCCCCCTTCATGCATTCATACATGCAGCAGCAGGCAGAGGACACGCATGCTTATCATATCCTATTAGTATGCTGCACCTGTACATGCCATACACTGAGGAGCTTGTGAAAAGTGACGATGAGGAAGAAAAAAAAGGTGATAAAGGAGGAGGAGACAACAGAGAGCTGGAGTGTGAAAGAGACGATGATCCAGAAAAATTAGGGAGAGGCAGGAAAGAAAGCTGCCATGACGTCTGCTCTAGGAGAAACTAATGTGTCAGCAAATGATTAAAAATATTAAAAAAGCATATCTTGGAAGATCAAAGGAGCATAGAGTGAGAGGAGAAGGAGCAGAGAAAGAGGAGAGGGAGGCCAGTATCTTCTAGCACAACGAATCACTGAGAAAAGCATGACTGAACAGAGAGATGACCATCCACTAGTGGAAGAAATCAAAGCTTTAATTTAAATATGACTCAAACAGTCAGTAGTGCACATGCTGGAAATCAGCTGTGTATAAATACACATGTAGTGTTACAATGAGTGTTTACAGCAGCAGGGCTACGTCCAAAATCACTCCCTACTTACTTTAAAGGGCACATTATTTACCCTCCGCCATTTTATTTGAGTGTCCGAATTTCATTTATCCACTAGTGCCCTCAAAAATTACACAGTGGAACCAAAAAAAGTAGCGTTTATGGTATGTATACAACTTTCTGTTAACAATCGAAAATTATTAGATGCAAAAATTATAATTGTTTGACTCCACAGCTGTCAGTGACTTAATCCATGCATGCATGAAGTCATTACTCCATGGGCCTGATGCATGTGTACATTCATGACTAAAACTGTGTCACATTGTTGTTCGTACTCGTTTATAAATCTCAGTCATTGTGGAGGAAGGTGCACAAGCCTTATTTCCACTCCCACAGTTACCCAGACACTCCCTCAACCAGCTGTTTTCATATCAGTATACTTCCTGCTCCACTCCTCTTCACACCTGTCAGTGAAACAAACGGCAAAGAAGAAGCGCAGATTCACCAGTTGTGTTGTGCCGGAGAAGTTCTCCAACCGCACCGAAACAGCTGTAAAAACTTTAGAGGGTCATATCCTGTCCTCTTCTGTGCTTAATTTGCTGCAGAAAGCATCAATCTAAAGTTTGGACACACCTTTTCATTCCCTTCAATGAGAATGTGTGTCCGAATTTTTGACTGCAGTTGTGAACCTACATGCCTAGTGAGGGCTGAAGATGTTGTTTAATTGGTGTGAAGGTTATGAAACAGAGATTTGGCCAAATTGTTGGTTTTGTAATGTGATTTATTGACATTAATAAATACATATAGAGCCACTAGCTAGTTCAGTTGTGGTGCAATGACCTAAAAGCAGCAGAAAAAAGCTGTATGACTGTATGGATTTGCAGCAGAACTATGACTGACACCTCTGAGGATGACTTGACTCGAGCAAACAAGAACACACTTTGCTGGCAGCAGGTCAACAAGACTAAAAACACTCAGTCAAACACAACCGGAAGAAAAAAGCTCCGGAGACGGACGGATTTCGCCGCGCCGACACAACCGGCAGAAGTTACACCGAAGCATCATCCGCAGCACATCATCACATCCAAGTGTTTTCCTTTAGGTAAGACATCTCTGTAAACAAGCCCGTGGCTCGCGTGCATCAAAACACGCCTGATTAATTCATAACGAGTCTGAGAAGCCTGGAAGCAAGTAAAAAGAATTTCTCATCAGCAGACTGCAGAGAGCGACATGACATATTGAAGATGTGAAGGCGTAGTTTAAAGAACAGAACATGTTTGTTACTCATCTAAACTTTTCTCTCCTCTCTCTTCAACTTCCTTTGCCCTTCTCACTTCTTCTCCTTTTGATCTGTTATTAGGTCTTTTCAGGACTGCGGCAACGTGGGCCTGGATGTGCATGTTTTCTGTACACAGTGACAGCCATGTGTCATTAAATGTGGATCTGTGATGTAAATCTACGCTGCACGTGCTGTATCATATGAATAAATGAGTGGACAGAGTGTACAGCCTGGACAGGGTGCATGTAGTTGTGCGTCAGAGAGAGAGAGAGAGAGTGTGTGTGTGTGTGTGTGTGTGTGTTATTGACAGGTCGTCAACAGACCGGAGACAGAGTCTGGCATCATTCAGTGCTGGAAGGAAGGTGATATATAACCGCAGATTAGCATCGCCAACACATGGCCCATGAAAGCTTTACTACTTAGCAGAGCCTCCCCTTCATGCATTCATACATGCAGCAGCAGGCGGAGGACAACAAATGTTTGTCATGTCCTTTTAGTGTGCTGCACCTGTACATGCCACACACACACACACACACACACACACATACTGAGGAGCTTGTGAAAAGTGCATTTAAATAAAAAAAAAAAGAAAGTGGAGACAGATGAGGGAAAAAAAAGAGTGGTAAAGGAAGAGGAGACAACCTGAGAGCTGGAGAGGAAGAGAGTGTGAAAGAGAAGCTGTCATGATGTCTCCTCTGGCAGAAACTAATGTGTCAGCAAATAATATAAAGTTGAAAAAAAAGCATATCTTAGAAGATCAAAGCAGCGTAGAGTGAGAGGAGAAGGAGGACGGAGAGACGGAAGGAGGCGAGTATCTTCTAGCACAGCGAATCACAGAGAAAAGCATGACTGAACAGAGGACTGACCATCCACTAGAGGCAGGGAGCGGAAAATAAAGCTTTTATTTTAAGCAGCTAAAGGAAGTATTGTTGGAGCTGCATCTAAACATATAAACTCTCATTCTCTTTATTCCTTTAAAAAAAAAAAAAAGCCTCAGTAATTTATAATAAAAGCTGAACGCTGCAGTGCAAAGCAAATTTTAGAAAGTCAATGCAAAGATGCGAGTACACGAGAATTCACCTTTGGGCGCTGTGAACTGACACAAAGACTCATCTGTGCGAGATGAAAATGTTTCAACATGTGCATGTGTCCCTGAGCTTTATGGTTGTGCTTCATAAACATACAGAGACAAGAAGGAAAAGGAGAAACTGGAGGAAAACGACAGAAAGATCCACAGTTTTCGGAGAGTTCTTCCTTCAACTGGAAGCTGAACTGAACATAAACTCACAGACGTGGTCGGTGCATCTGTTGCTAGCTAAGCTTACAGCTGATGTACTGTTGGCTGTTTGGGACAAATAAACACAAACGTTCCAGCGGTCTAACTCGTGCAAATGGCGCGCAAAAGTGAAAATTTGTTTCATGCTCTGTCTGAACACCCAGTTGTAACAGCAACAAATAAGACTAGGAACAGGAGTCAGTAGTTCACATGCTGGAAAGTATTTTCAGGGTTTATTGTTACAGCGAGAGCATCTACGGCAGCAGAGCTACGTCCCAAATAACTCCCTATTTACTATTAAAAGGCACTATATTTAGCCTCCACCCTTTTATCTGAGTGACCCGATTGACTTTATCCACTACGTAGTGCACTCAAAAATGACAAGAGTGGAACGAAAAAAAGCACATGACTCTCTGTTACCAATCCCACAATGCTATACGCTGCCGTTTCATAGATGCAAAAATGATTGTTGTCGGTCTTCCAATGCGATTTATTGACATCAATAAATACATATAGAGCCACTAGCTAGTTCGGACGTGGTGCAATGACCTAATAGCAGCAGAAAAAGCTGTATGACTGTATGGATTTGCAGCAGAACTATGACTGACACCTCTGAGGACGACTTGACTCAAGCAAACGAGAACACAGTGAAGAATCTGTAGAGATACAGATTTCACCGCACCGAACACAACCGGCAGAAGTTACACCGAAGCATCATCCGCAGCACATCATCACATCCAAGTGTTTTCCTTTAGGTAAGACATCTCTGTAAACAAGCCCGTGGCTCGCGTGCATCAAAACACGCCTGATTAATTCATAACGAGACTGAGAAGCCTGGAAGCCAGTAAAAAGAATTTCTCATCAGCAGACTGCAGAGCGACATGACATATTGAAGATGTGAAGGCGTAGTTTAAAGAACAGGACATGTTTGTTACTCATCTAAACTTTTCTCTCCTCTTTACTTCCTTTGCCCTTCTCACTTCTTCACTTTTGATCTGTTATTAGGTCAACATGGGCCTGGATGTGCATGTTTTCTGTACACAGTGACAGCCATGTGTCATTAAATGTGGATCTGTGAATCTACGCTGCACGTGCTGTATCATATGAATAAATGAGTGGACAGAGTGTACAGCCCGGACAGGGTGCATGTAGTTGTGCGTCAGAGAGAGAGAGAGAGTGTGTGTGTGTGTGTGTGTGTGTGTGTGTGTGTGTTATTGACAGGTCGTCAACAGGCTGAAAGCAGAGTCTAGTATCATCCAGTGCTGGAAGGAGGGTGATGTATAACTGCAGAGACACAGCACAGATCATGTAACAGGAACATGTCCTGGAATAGACTCTGACTCAGTCTCTTCTTGTGCATCCTTCTTTTATATCTCCTCAATCCTTGGCAATAAAACCTGCATGAAAATGTTCATCATCACTGTGTGAAAGCACTGAAAATATACATACATATTGTTTGTTTTTTTGGCGGCGGCGGTGGCGGTGGCGGTGGTGGTGGCGGCAGTGAGAGACGAGTGTTGGCATGATTCACATATGACCTCAAAAAAACAGAACAGTGGCTCGGCAAAAAAAATAAATAAATATTCTCAACTTGAAGGTCCAACTCGCTTGTTGTTTCCAAAGCTTTTAAACACTCGGCAGATGGAGTTGCTCAGCAACTGAGTTGGACCTTGTATTGAGATTTTGTGTGTGTGTGTGTGTGTGTGTGTGTGTGTGTGTGTGTGTGTGTGTAAAGCTACAGTTCTTTGCTTTATAAGTAACACAGGCTGCTTTAACCTTGAGCTACTTTATACCATTTTATAAGAGCAGATTTTGCTTAAATGTCAAATATCTCACTTTGGATCCAAAGTCTTTATGTTTTTATTGAACTTGATGGTTAAGTGACATTTACTCCCAGATATCCTACGTCTACATGCATGCATGAGGTTCATATAGACTTCTTCTTTTCCATTAAAGCCAGTACGCCTGCATTATTTATCTGTTTATAGCCTCTTTTAAAGTGTTTTTTGATACTTCTACTGGAGACGCCGATGTCAAGACTTCTCAAATTCTACACATATCTTTGAGTCTTATACTGTGCTGCCGACATAAAGCTGCAACAGTGTTCATCTACATCTTTATATAATCTAACTGAATCAGCTGGGTGGCTCGTGGCTTCGGGACAAAACACTGTACTAAGCCGAGAGGAGGTTTATTAAAGTCACAAGCTGATTCTCTCTGATAATTCGGTGCCAGTGGATCAAGCTGGGAAACACAAAATCTAAGATATTATCATCTTGTTAATGTGTTGAGGCAAAATTGTGAGCGAACAGCAGCCAATTTACACAGCCAGCATGGAGACACGGAGCAGCATTCACCAGGAGTCGTGTTTCTAGTCACCTGACGAGTGTAAGTGCAATATTCTCTCTTCTAGTAGCTCTATTTTTGGTCTTCGTCAACCCCCTGAGGGAAATATCCAGCTCTTCAGTTGCTATCTTGCTTGAGTATATTCATTAGTTAGTTTGGGGGGGTTTGTCTGAGCTGAGCTTCTTTTATTTTTTTGCTGAAAACAGCTGATTGCTGCTGGAAATGAGGTTGATTAAAGCCAAATTTGTGGGCTGGAAAAACCAAAACAATGGAGTCTAAGAGTCTAAAATGAGGGAAGACAAGCTGCAGAGTCCAGATCTCTGTGGTTCTGTCACTACAAGCACTTTAAACATAGTGATTTGATCCATTGTTAATATAAAAATACTGATTAATAAAGCACAAGAGGAATATCAAACATCATGTACTGTATATCTAGTCCTCGTTTTCATGCTCTCTTTCTTCATGCAGCATATCTCACTTCCCAGTCTTTGCCTGTACACCTCTCTCTCTTCTTCTCTCTCTCTCACTCTCACACATCTTTTTTTTTTCTCTACCTTCACACTTTTATCACGGCACACAGTCTTGAAGAGAAGCGAGCGAGGAGGCTAGAGAGCCACGGCGAGTCTTTAAAGTCTGCTAGAGCTCGTGCACACTTCACACCCTCAAAGCCTTGAAAATTTCAAAACTTTCCCGAGGAGCTAATTTGCATGATGAGTGTGGGTTAGGATGTCTATTTTGGGTCACGCTAATATGCAGAGAAAGTATTTCTTTTTCTTTTTTTCTTTCTTAAATTAATTCAGCAATCTCAAGGCTCCACTCCTGAAATTAAAGAAAGAATCTCAAAATCAAACAGAAAGAATAATAAGTATAGAAACTATGAATTAAAGCCGTTTATTGGTGAAATACAAAGTCTAGACCTGAGAACAGAAACATGGATCAAAATAGTAAATTAATATAAGTAATACATATGAAATAAAGTCAAGCATGTCACACTGAGACTTTTGCTTTACAATAAATAATCTTGATTGAGCATTGAAGCCGCATCAATCAATAATCGTTGCATTTATTCTCTACTATAAGAATATTGAAGGATGTTGTTTGACAAATGATGCAATTATTACTCCGACCACTGAGTGGTGCTGAGAGCAAAATGTCCTGCCGTCACATCATTTTAAATTAACGTCCATGTGGGTCACAATCAGGTGATCAACCAGTACAAAAACATCCGTTAATGTACATATATATGTACCAGTGGCAGCTGGTGACTCACTTGAGGAGGACAGGAGGAAAACAAACATGGAATCTCACAACAAACCACATCAAACTGTGTATTATTATCCCCCAACAGATGAAATCGCACCAAATCAACCAAATGTTCTTTTTTATATTGTGATCTCTATCTATTGTCTTTGAAAAAATAGAGGAAGATCAACCTCCTCTGCCTCTGTAGACCAGCCTCCACTGATACATACTAATAATGGATCACTATAAACCACAAAAAAGAAACTACCAATTGTTAACGGTCAAATAAAACGAGTCTAAGAGGAAAAGAATGAAAATATAGCGCTCTATAGGAAACAGTTCAGCTCCGACGTTGAGTTTAACTCAAGTGGCTTCGCTGTATTCATCGGATAAATCTCAATTTCTTTTCCCTCTGCAGAAGTAATCAAACCAAATTTCCCTCCTCTGATGCTCTGAGTTAGTTTTTCTATTCCAATAAATATATATAAGCATGTACCCCTGTATGCTCTTCTGTTTAAATGGGGACATATCATGCTTTTTGTGATTTTCTGTCATTTATATACTGATATAAAGTCGGAAATATATGTTAAACATTGTCAAAGAGTCAAAACCTGAGGTGAACGTATGTAAAAACGCTCCTTGGAAGTCTATTTAAAAGCTGAACGCCCCAATAATACATCAACACAGGTTCTTTTTACCGACAACAACATGTATAGTTATGTGGAAACCATCTGAAATTAACTTTTTATAAAAATTTAATTGGTAACACACACCGTCTATCCCTCCTCTGCCAAAACACCCTGGAGATCTAACTAAAGCCCCCCAACAATTCACACTTACTTCCTGACAAAAAAAACCCCCAAAAAAACAACTCCATTTTGTTAATGTTGCCTGGCAACACTGCTTCAGACAGTACAGAAAAGAGAAAAGATCTCCAGCTAATATTGATTCATACCAACACCGGTCCCAGGAAGTAACAGCTGGATCACTGTACATTTTCAAACCTTCATTTCACGTCTTTTAAACTCAGGAGTCTGACTGGCAGAGGAACGGGTCAGAGAGCAGCAGAAGGGCGACGGCGGGGGGGGAGGAGGAAGGGGAGGAAGGGAGGGAGGGAGGAGGGGGGAGGCGTATCGACTCCAAGATGATATGAGGAAAGGAAGCTTCATGAATCAATACACCCTGCAGCACAGTGTAATCTTTACCTCATCTTGACTCAGCCGGCTTTTATTCACAGTTTCCTCGTCTTTGTGCGTTTTCCTTTTTTTTTTTTTTTTTTCACACATTGAACTTTAGTGAGTAACAGTGTCTGCAGGGTTCGGTGCCCATTGAGTCGACTGAATATTCTGTCTTTTGTGTCGCATGGGAACATCGAGTTGCCAGGAAGCCTTTTTGAATAGGTTTTCTGACACAGTGCCTCACTTTGCAGCCTGTTGCTTAAAAGTGTTTTTATCTCCACCGGCCAGAGACGTATAGAGATGTTTACCTACCACTTGTCATCACTCATTTTCACTGCATCATCTCCCTCTCCCTCCCTCCCTCCCTCCCTCCTAGTGTCTCTTCTTGGTTCTCCTCATAAATTTGTAAATACCCTCCACCTCTCCCTCACTCTCCTCTCTTTCTCCGACACCCATTCTAACTACAGCAAAGCACCGACTACATACGCTCCCATTGGCTGGCAGTGACATCACTTGAGCAAAGTGTCGAGTCAGACGCCTCGGCGCTCCTTTCTCTTGACAGCTGATGCCCCCTTGTGTCCGTAGAGAAGAACGCAAGTGTTTAAAAAAGTACTTATCACCCTTTTTTTTTTACATGTTTAACATGAAGAAGAAGAAAAAAAAAAAAAGAGGAGACGTCCGTCCTGATCTCAAGCAGAAGCCGAAGCCAAAGTGAATTGGCTTTATGTTTGTCGGGTCGTGCAGACCATTAGAGTGAATTAGACTGTGAGCCTTCCTGATTATCTCAATCTCAATCTCAATCTCTTCCTCTGGCGCTAATGGTTACATACTGAAAGGCGTAATCGCTCCTCTGGTTTTCTCGGGTTACTACGACCACATCCTGCGTCGTCAAAATTTGATATATTGCTCGTTTTTGCTTGTGTGATTTTATTTTGCAGGAACCTGCAGTTAAGATTCATTGTGCTGCACTGTAATACCCTCCATAAATTCAACCTTAGAGGAGTGACGCAGCCTCTTTTATGTTAATATTTTCTGATTTAAGATGCTTATGTTCTGTTTTCTTTGTCACCGCTGTTATAATAATAAATCAGAGTTCAGTAAGCATTAGAGAGGAAGATGCATGTTAGAGGACTTAAAGAAGAGGAAACTTTGCAGCTAAAGTTTTCTAAATGTCAGAAGTCAGATGTGTGTTTAATGTTTCCTACCTTGCGGCTGCTGTAGTGGGCATGTTTGGCCAGCTTGCCGTTGAGTCCTTGAAGGAAAACCTCATCAGTGACTTTGCCCACGTTCATGCAGGCTTCGTCCAGCACGGAGATGATGCCCTTATGCTGCTGCTCCACCAGGTCCACAATGATCTGGTTGTTGAAGTAATCAATCTAACAACAACAAAAAAAGACAAAAAAAAAGGATATAAGATGTTAGGATGACAAGAATATACAATAATGCTTTGTCAAAATCTCTTTGTGAAGCAAACGGAGGTATTTTAATCCTGTGTGTGCGACATCCTGTTGCATTACAGATTCAAACAATCGTGCATACATGTTTCCAGGGGATGCCTTCTCGCTGATACTCTTCCTGTTCCTGCCTTAACACCAGCTGGATAAACAGCTGCTGCAGCTTCTCGTTGCAGTAGTTGATGCAGAACTGTTCAAAGCTACAGAACAAGAAAGAACGGGATGGAACAGACGGGATGAGAGATATTGAGATTTTAAACAGTTGTAATTCAAGATCAAATGATAGAACTCTAAGTTTTATTTTATATAAAGGTGCAGATGTGTTGATGCTTTTTTTTTTTCCATTTTCATGGCGTGTTCTGTCTCATATGAACCTGTTGTTCTGGAAAATCTCAAAACCGTAGATGTCCAGCACCCCGATGACCGTGTTCTTCCCGTGGACTCTGGCGTCGTAGTTTTTCACCTCAATTATGTCATTGATCCGTCCCACGATCCAGCAGAACAGACGCTCATACATGGCCTGAGGATGACAAAAACAGCCGATGAAGAATAAGTTTTAAAAACTGTAATTAATGGCTGCAAGCCGGCGAGCAAACGTCTTGCTCGAGGGCGCAGACAGACAGAGTCATGCAAACAGACAATTCACAGTTACAGATCGGTGTCTGAGAGCAGAAATGTCAAAATATCAGTGAGTCAGATGTTTGTTCGCAGCCCACAGTGCCGGTCATGCTTACATACATTGCTTCCTCCTCAGTCTCCAGCCTCTGTCTGGAGTCATAACATTGTGACTCACGCTTGTGTGAATCAGTGTGAATCCCAGTAAAAATATCACCAAGTACTTAGCGAAATGTCACAACCCTCTGGGCATCAACAGGCCAGTGGTTTTTTTTTCTTCTTTTTTTTGTGTGCAGTCAAGCGCAGTGAAGAGTGTGACAGATGACCAACAACGTGTAATTTTCTGTCTCCCGGCAATTACCTTGGCCAGAGCGTCCCGTCCGTAGCAGGCCTCTTGTACCGTGTGCTGTTTTTCGATGACGTCGCGGCCCGTCGCCACGGTGCGGTACAGCAGGGCCTTCTCCACGTTTTCCTCTTTGGTGGACAGCAGCTCCCTGATCACGGACACCAGCTTCGAGTTCTCTATCAAGGTCACGTCGCCGTCCACCCCGAATGTCATGTTCCCCTAGGAGAGAGAGGGAGAGGACGGCGTATTCATTAGCAACGCGACAGCTTGGTTAAAGGAACGGTTTGACATTTCGGGAAGCGAGCTCATACTTGCCAAAAGTGAGATGAGATGAGAAGATTGACGCCGATTTCATGAAGCTGGAGTCAGAAGGCAATTAGCTTAGCCTCGAGACAGTTAGCCTGGCTCTGGTTAGTCCTGCAACTCCCCATAAAACTACAATTTGTCTATTTTTAACATTTCTGTTTGTGCACAGATTTTTTTTTAAAAAGAGATGTGTTAATCAGTAAAAATTTAAAAGTGCTGGCAGCTGCTTTTTTAACTTCAGACAAAGCCAGATGAGCTGTTTCTCCTTTGCTTTCTTCAGGCTTTATACTAAAATAAACTGTACCTGCCAGCTGCAGCTTCATATTTAGAGCACAAGTACGGGAGTGGCGTCTATCTTCTCATCTAACTCTTGGCAACGAGGGTTCGGACTTTTTTCTTTGATGCTTTATTTTATGGATTCTGACAGAAGTTTAGTCATCTTAGTTTAGTTTTAAGCAGCTGAACATGCAAACGTGAAAATTGTTTACAGGCAAGTATACAATATGGAGAGTAGTGTTTCCAATGCTGAATAAATAATGAATGAATATTTTTACTTGGGAAGAAATTCCTCTGAAAATCAACAGCTGTTAATAAACTCAATCCAACTATTACTAAACTATCAGACGTCAATACACAGTGAAATGTGCCAGTTACACCGCTCCTTCCAAGATGCTTAAAAAAAGAAATCATTGGAGAACGACGACTAAAAATAAAAATTTGCATTTTCAAAACCCTTAAAGTTAAATTTATCTTGACAGACGCACTGGTCCGCTTCGCCAATACGTCTAAAAATCTGAACATAAAACCTCCCCTACATACTGGGACGCAGCTGGCACAAGGAATGAGCCGGGATTTGGTATTATCGAGTATTACCAGATGTAGGATGGTGGCCAGGATCTTGTAAACAGTCTGAATCTCGTCCCCTGTGAACCCGATCACTTTCATGGCATCGGCAACGGCTTTAAAATCAGCGCTATCGTTGATGCTAGACTGGAGAGGGAGAGAGAGAGAGAGAGAGAGAGAGAGAGAGAGAGAGGGTGGAGGGGGAGAAATGTTGGCGACAGATGACAAAAAATGACTAAACAAAGTTAATTGGATCAATCAGTGCAATGTTTGATGAGCTTTCACATCATGCTTTTCTCTCAGTCAGCTTTTCTAAAATTGGACTGTCTGTCGATTTTCCTGCTTGAAACAAATACACGTGTTGCTGTCCCGCAGTATTCCTCAATGTGTGTTTTGTTTCAGACTCCTAACCTTTCCCTTCCTCTTCCCAACGAATCCAGGCAGAGTATCAAACTCCCAACTCCCAGCACACCAGGTTGTAATTAAATTACAACCTGGTGCTGAACTGTGATGCCCGGTTATAGAAAAATAGAAGCCCGTGGGACACAAAATGTACAAACCGCCACCTCAGCTGTTTGGTTGTACTGTGTTCCATGACGTCAGGCTGTTTGTTGCAGCCGAGCGGTTTCGTTCCTACTCATTAATCTCAGGCAAAGACTGCAGCACACAGCAGAGGCCTAAATTACAACACCTTTAAAAAAAAAAAAAAAAAAAGCACTTATGTACAGTAACTCTCAGAGCCGGTAATCACTGAAATACTTTCTCTAAACATGTGATTTGTGCGGTCACTTGTAAACAGTGGCGAGGAAACCCACATCTGTAGGCTGGTGTTTCTTCAGCTCTATTCGTCCTTCTGAAAACAAAACTTCATGTCAGACCGGTCCTCCTCTTCCAGACTTTTGTTTCAGTTTTCATGCTCTGCCGCTTTCATAAACGACACATAGAGGACTGTTTTACTAACTGGACACTTACAAGTGAAACGACACTGAAAACAAACAGAAAGCCGTCATTGTAACTTCCTGGAAAAATGTCATTTATTGGGCTTTGAGAACTTGCTTGTTATATATATATATAAATAAGGCTTTGCACTCCTTTAAATGAATTCATTTAACAGTGACAATAGCACCCGGGACACCACTAGAGGGGACTTTGTGGTGCCTTATAGATGCACCACATCTAGACAAAACGTGTACCTTTAAGATCCCACCTTTAAGGCTCATCTCAAACAATGGCTCAAGGCAAACCAGAACAATAAAAGGAGGTGTGTGCACCATGCATTTTGTCTTTTTCTACTTGTGCATTGTGTATTTGCATATTTGTATTTGCATATTGTTACTGTTTTTGTTACCTGCCTGGGGACAACAGATGTAAATTAGCATTTTTTTGCTAACATGTCTACATCTTGTATTTTATCCTGACGTGTGTCCCTGTAAAATAAACAAATAAACATGTTCTGAACCACAATATTCTTCACAGGAGGAGAATTTTATGCTATGTGCTACCTTAATCTGGCCTCCGACTTTGATGTAGTTGTAGGCTGTTGGGTCCTTCTGGATGTGGAGAGAGCGTAACAGAGGATCTGGAGCTCCTTTGAGCAACTGGAAGACCAAAAAAAAACAAAACACACAAACGTTTATTTACAACACTTCATACAGAATCTTTATTGTGTTTTTGCTTCATTCAATAGGCTATTATATAAAGAAGTATGTCACACATGCAGCTTTTCCAATCCTGTAACTGTTATTTCTGATATATTTAGTCATACATAATGTGCGTCTGAGTCATTAGCATGCTCACATTATTTCTATTTATTACATCTATGAAAAAGATCTCTGCACTCTCTCTCACACAATACAATATAATACAAAGGGTGGCCTCATTGTCAACTCATAGTACTCCTACATGTAGGAACAAAAGGTCTCTTCACACGCAAATAGACAGGTGGACACACACACACACACTTACCTGGTAGTATGAGTGGAAGCTCCTCTCTCCTTCCTGTTGGAAAATTACCCTGGACTGTTGGGGAAAAAGCGACATAAGGGCAGTGTCATTTAACAGCTGGCTCAAAGTGAAGGAAGTTTAGTCACTGCAGCTTTCTGCCATCTGAATGTAAAAGTTGTGCTTCAATCTGCGCCAGATGCTCCGAAGATTTTTGGTTTGTGAACTTATAAAACTACCCCGTGTTCCACATTAAAAAAAAAAAAAAAAAAGGCAAATGACAGGAAAAAAAGTCAGAAAATAGAAATAATCTTGGAAGGATAATGTGTTTTTCTTAATTTCTGTTTTTGTTTATCATCCTGCAACCTCTTGAAAAGTCTCAACTTCCAAGTCAGGAACAACTTATCTCGGCGGAGGAGGAACAAAGAGCCACGGCTGACAGGAGAGAAGTGTCGGCACGGTCGGATCACATTTTTGAGCAGATGCTTGGCCGAAACAACCTACTGTGTAAAAAACCACTTTCCCTTTATTGTGATTAAAAAAAAAGACAAGATACTGATTGTAGTGTAAAATTCAAACAAACTTCCCTCTACAGAAGGTACAAAAGGAGGCACCAGTCAAAAGTTTGGACACGCTTTCTCCTTCAAGTGAAAGGGAAAGTTGGATAAGTACATGTGGAGAGTTTTTATTATGCTAACTCAGGGATAAATCGGGACCGGCTCTGTTTAACCTCCGAGACCGCACGACCACACGTTTACCTTCTCCAGCAGGTAGTTGTTGATGTGACCGCCGATGGGATCCCCCTTGAAGTCAAAGTTGATGTCCATGTACTTGCCGAAGCGGCTGGAGTTGTCGTTGCGGTTGGTCTTGGCGTTCCCGAAGGCTTCCAAGACGCAGTTGGATTTTAGCAGCATGTTTTTTACCCTGTGGGAAGACGGGACGGTATTAAAAGTTAAGAAGCTTAGAAAAAGTGACTCATTCAGAAGTCGTATAACCATGAACTGCCACCTACGAACCCAAACCATCGCTCATGTTGGTTTTATTAGCTTCGCTTCCTGCCCGATATTTCTATTTTGTCAGCGAGAAAACGAGACGGGAAACCTGAAAAGCTTTGTTTTGAGATCTATTTTTTATGCAAATGTATGGTGTACTGATGACATGCTGTGTCGCTCCTCAGGCTCTGTGGGCCTCCATCCTAGACCCTCCCTCCCTCCCTGATGCTATTAGCTGGTGCGTCTGGGGACCTGAAGCCAATCAGCCCATCTGAGGGTATGTAAGGACTGCGGAGCTCTTTTGCTGCCTTGCTTACGCCCAAGTGTTTGTGTAGTTAGAGCTATTAGTCAGAATCTAGTCCGCAGCTCTGACAGTTTAATCTCCAGTTAAACAATTCATTATCTTTATTTATTGTTTTTTCAAGTCTTAATGCTAACCTTTCAGTCCTTGCCAGGAAGCACTGTAAGGGAGAGCCGGGTCTCTTTTTGCTCCTGTTTTCTGTCTTGTATTAGTTTTTTTAAGGATTGTAACCTCTTCTGTCAGGCAGGGTAGTGAAAGTAGTATTGTGGTTTTGTTTCTATTTCCAGCCGGCTGGTTTGTTATTTTGGCCGGGGCTCTCCCTAAAAGTCAAACTCGTGCTTCCATATCTGGCCATTAAAAAGATCGAAAACAAAATGACTCCCCTCCTCTCACAGACTGGCTCGGGGGGTCGTAAACATCTACGTTTGCGATATTATTTTCCTCCTCGGTAGTCATAAAAACAAAAAAAAAAAAGTAAAGTGACAGTAAAGCGATCTGTTATAGCTCGAGTTTTGCAATATGTGTTTCCATTATCGGTTCCCCCGACACCCGAGCAGGAAGAATCTAATCTAATCAGATAACTAACACATGCTGGAGATAACAGCTAATAAGCTGCAGAGATCAGTCAATAACCACCACTGAGTTGGAAGTCCGGCCTCCATGTCTGTTTGAGACTTTACTGCTGTTCTTGCTCGCTGACTTCTTGCTGTAGTGTTAATTCATCAAAAAGTTTTACGACTTGAAAGTTAATATAGTATTATCTTATCTCATAAATCTTACTATAATCATTACTCAACTTAGATTAAAGCTATAATAGTAAGTAGTAGTAGTGGCTATATGTTAAGCTATAAAACTGTGGTCAGCTGCCAAACAAATTTAAATCATATCATATTTTTTATGGGGATGTTGTCGTCAGTCTGAGATCACGTGAAGAGACAGAAGCGGCTGAGACGTCTAAATCCACAGAGGAACTGCAGCAACCTTTCCCACATCATACCTGCCAACGTTTAGGCAAAGTTTTTCTTGAGGTGACAATACACTCTTTACTCTAAGTGCCACAAAACCTTTGTGAATAGAAAGCCAATATGTACTTTAGGCTGGCATAAACATGTAGAGAAAAAGAGATATTTTAAACTGCTTTGCCTGCAGCGTCCTCTCCACCGCCGGTAAGTTTTACACAACCACAGCGCACCACATGTCCTAACATTTGGCAAATTCTTGTAAACTTAGTTACTGGCTGAGACAAACCAGTAGCTCCTCGCTCTACCAGCGGTACCTGCAGGCAGCAGCGGAGGACGGAGGACGGAGGACAGCGTGAAGGACTGAAAGAGCCGCTGCACACACACACACGCTGTACACTAACAGGAACAGGTTGTGATAATGAAAAGGAAAAAACTATGAAATCAGGAGGTTAAAGTGAGTAATTACCAATCGGGAGCACAGCAGGAGAAAAGGGTTAAAGATAGGGAGGACTTCCACAGAAATCAGGAGTGTTGGCAAGCAACCTGCGTGCCGAGTATCTTAAGAAACTGTGTGTCTCAGTACACTGAGGAGAACTGTTGCTGTTTACTGAACTTTGTATGAGGTTCATTAATAAATATAAACTATTCATGACATTATTTTTAAAGCATCCCTTTACTTTAGTGCTGTATAAGAGCTAAAGCCATGTTAAGGCCGTCTCTAGGTCCTGATGAGCTAATATGTCTTGTGCTGTGATTAATGTGTGTACATTTGAAGATAAAAAACTCATTGTGCGGTAGCGGTTTGTGCTCAATGGATTCGACAAGTTCAAATGTATCGTCAGCGGTTCATATTTGCCAATATGTAATCCATAAAGCTGAGTCTTCCTGCATTATCTCCACTCTTTGTTTACTTTACTTCAAAGCTGGCCTCTTTGTTCATTTTTAAAGCCTGAAATACAGTTCTGGGGTTTTACCATATGATGAAATCTCTTCTGTGGAACAGCCCACACCCACTCGGTTATCAGCGATACTGACCTCGGCCTGGTTGAGCTGTAACTATTTCTCACTGTGATCTAAGAGCCTTTTTTTCCCAGCAGTATTTATTCCTGGACTATGACTTAATCAACCTACGATCGCTGTGATAAGATACTATAAAAGACTTCACTGCGCGATCTGATAGGATATAAAAATAATTACAAATCAGACGTAAAATGAGTTGTTGACGTTTTCTGGTGGATTGAAACCTGTATTTGGGAAAAGAGGAGATGATTTGGAGTATTTATTGTATACTTCTTTTCAGCATTTTCACACAGTTTGTATCTTACCTTAAAATAACCTGTGCATCTGTGGTTTCTCATTTGGATCGGCTAAAACGCTATTTGCGCTACAAATGAGGTTTTTGTGATAAAGTTTCCAGTGAAAAGAACCATGGAAACCAGAAAAAAACCTCCCTATTGGATAATATTTGCCGTTATCCTGCAGATTCTGCAGCGCGTTCAGGTTTATAATGTGTCAACAGCAACAGCTCACCTTTCAACTTCAGCCCTCTGATTAGGATTGGTGATAGCGGCGATGTATTGCATTATATACTTGCTGGCTTCTGTCTTTCCTGCTCCGCTTTCCCCTGCAATAAAAAAAACACAGTGTAAGGAGTCTTTAAAAATAACGATAAATATTTTTGGTGTCTATAATTTCAGGGTGGTTTGGTTGCCTGCTTAAATTAAAACAACCAAACCTCAAGTGGTTTAAATAACTTTCAAATGAAGTCAAAACTTTAAACACTAAGTCTTTTTGTATTCTTGTGATTTAAAACATGACGTGTCGTCAGCTAAGCGCCACAACCAAAAGCCTGATTGATTTTGAAATATAAACTGTGTAGCACAAAAACACTTTTATCTTTTGGTGACATTATTAGACTAAATTGCCTCGGTGTGGATTTATTATCATGATGGTTTTCGAGGGGTTCAGTTCCCCCTTCTCACCACTGAGTGGTGCCTCTTCCTCCACATGGCTTCTCCACACTGCCACTCAGCTTGTGACCATATGAAATATTTGTTGTAGAAAAATAAAGGTGAATTGTTTTTGTTATGTTCAGCCGATCAGAGGTTATATCAATATTTTTTTCCCAGAAGCCTCTCCTCTAGGACGTCTCTCAGGAGAGAAACATCTGAGTGGAAACAACGGGACTTTTAAAGCAGGAAAACTGTCCAGAAACAAACTATGATCACAGAAATGTAAATTATAAAACATCAAATGAAACATATTTTTACTCTGGCTCATGCAGACGGGGATTTCCCACGTTACCTGAGATGACAATACAAGTGTCTTTGTTCCTCCGCTTCATGGCTTTGTAAGCGGCGTCAGCAATGGCAAAGAGATGGGGCGGCCTCTCGTACAGCTCGCGGCCTTTGTACTGCTCGACGATGTCGCGGCCGTAGATGTTCATGGCACGGTAAGGGTTGACGGACACCACCACCTCTCCGATGTAGCTGTAGATCCTCCCCTTCTCAAACCTGAGGACACGCAAAAAATGGGCATTTAGAAATATTAATAAATATTTTTGTATCGCAGAATCACTCTGAACTTTTTTTGCTGGTGTCTGATGTGTGTTTTTTTTTATGTGTGTGTGTGTGTTCAAAGAAAGTGAACGAACATAGAAACAGATGAAACAACACATTCCCTTCCTCGCAAGACTGAAAGCACAAACAACTCCAATTCAAACGTCTGGCAGTGTTTTAGATTTAATATGATGAGGCGAAGATATTTTCTGATTATTCAAATAAAATAAAGCACAAATGTTTTTTTCTCTGGCAAGACATTTGTCAGATATTCAGTTTACTGTCATATAATACGCAGAAAAATCGTCAAATCGTCACATTTGAGAAACTGCAATCGGCACATTTTTGTCTTTTTTTTCTTAAAAATGACTAAAACAATAATTTAAACACCAAAATAGTTGACCATTTATTTTCTGTTATTCAGTTATTCAACACATAGTTGCAGCTCTACTTTAAACTCTGTCATTAAACACATTAATATCTACAAATATCAACAGAATATTGATTCCCGTCCCTACAAACAACACTGTAGCTCATTATGAATCAGATATTGTGATTTAATCCCTGTAAAAAACCTCAAAAATATGACGCAGGTGCACATCACATATTGACATTGCTGAAATGTAATTAAGCCGTAAATATTATGACATGGTATGTTTCCCATATGTTCAAATGCCCACATTATCATTTTACAGCCTCCCAGAAGGCTGACGAGAAGTTTTTCACACTTCTTATCACCGTCAACAACGAGATGACTTTTAGACACCAATAACGTGTTAACAGTCAGATCCTGTTCCTGCTTCTCTCCTCGGCGCTGGTAGTATTTACACGCTTGCTCTGTCCACATGCTTTTGTTTTAATTCTACAGCGTACAATGACATTTGAAACAATAGTGATTCCAGTGATTTTTGGAAACACTTATGGGAAAGCCCTTTCCTGTTTATGTCCCCGTGCAGGGAGCTGCAACAGCTGTTCATAAGCTCAGCCTCGTTATAATTTAAATGTTTCCTTAGTTGGAGATTTACACATCACTAAATTGAAAACAGTTGCACCACACAAAGCGTGAGTTGTTGAGACTGAAGTGTAAAAGAGGTAATGTGAGATGACGCTTTACATTTCACAGAAACTTTATGACCAAATAATAACACTTAGCTCAGCATAATCTGACCTTTCGTCCTCTTTGTAGACTACTTGAATACTACTAATCCTAAACCACAAGGGGCTGCAACTAACAATCTCATCATTGATTAATTAATTAAAAGTTGTTTGGTCCATAAAATAATCTGTTCCTAAAGCCATTGAGGACGTCGACCAACAGTCCACAACCAAAAGAAACTCAGTCTACTATCATGGGAGGTCTACAGAAACCAGAAAATATTCACATTTAAGCAGATGGACTCAGATCATTTGGCAATTTTCTGGCAATTCATTTAAAGTCCGGATGAAACGACACCTCAGGAGGATCTAACTTCCGTATCGTGACGCATATCTGAGTGAAACAGGACAAACAGGCGGGTGTGTCGTAATAAACTGACTGATGGGTGGATGTCATGATGTCATTGGTTCAAGCAGTCATATTTATTTTACAGGAAGAAAACATGATTGGATTTTGATGAAGGTATTTATGTTATGAAGTCATGTTTGCACCTTGTGATGCTACACTGACTTCCTGTTTACACAGTGGGTTGCTTCTTACTGAACAGACGTTTCCTAGCAACCGAGGGTTTACTTGCTCAGGCATTACATAAGTATAACTGGTGCGACCTGATGTTACCTGATTCATACCTGAGTAAATTAATAGTTTTGGAACTAGCTAGTAGTTAATAAGTACTTTAAGGAGGACAAACTTATCACCCAACATCAGCGTTTGGCCTCGCTAACGTCTTTGTGGCTGGATGAGAATAAATCTTCGAGGCCAGAATCCAAAATTCTTGTGGAAAGTCCTCCTAGGAGAGCGGAGGCCTTTATAGGAGCGGATTAATGTTCATGGTTTTGGAGAGAGACGGTCAGCAGTCACATAGGTGTAATGTTCAGGTGTCCACCTACTCTTGAAGATATAATGTAGATCTGTCTCACTCTCTCTCACACTCACGTCTCCCATTTTTCTGTGCCCTTCTCTCTCATAATCTCTCTCTCTCTCTCTCTCTTTGCCCGAGGCCGCCTGTCTGACTTCCTTCCTTTCCAAAGAGGACTAAGATCCCAGTTTCTCTCCACAGAAGAATGGTCTCTTTCTTCACAGCTGCCAAACCTCTGATGCTTCCTTGCAAACAAGGCCAACTCCATATTATTCCAAAACAGAGCCTAATGGGTCTGAGTGAAGTATCTGATTGTGGGTTTGAAGCAGTTGCAACATAAACTCAATCAAGCGCTCGCATAGATTGAAACACTTGCCAAATATTGAAATCTCTTCTTTTATTTTTTATGAAAATGCCGACTCGCTGGCGTGAGCACAAGTCAAGCACCAAAGAGAGTTTCATAGGTGATGTTGTGATGACAATATTTGCCTTGAGCCTGAACCAAAACATGAAGGGTGAGGCTGTTGGCAGACGCCCATGACACTCTTTGCGTTGGTCAGGGTTTCCTAAACCTTGAATTTTTAAATGGATGTGAGTGTGGCCCTTTTTTTAAATCCATCCTCTCCTCTCTAAATGTTGAAATGGTAGCTGTATTCAGATACATGAATCAAAGAGGGTGAGTAAACATTAGTAAACATTCACACGGTGGTTAGGAACAATAACATTTAACCACAACTGTGTGCGCTATACCGACTACTCACACAACAGCCAGTGCTCAGATTAGCTCATCCATGTGTGTGTGTGTGTGTGTGTGTGTGTTCAGCTTTGTGTGTGAGTATTCATACTGTATGTCAGGGCCGTGCACAAACTGGCACAAATGGGTAACAATGAGACAGGATGCTCGTGTGTCATTGACAGGGTGGGATGACCAGAAATGTCCTTCAGTGTAAAATGAAGCCAATTTTTTTCCCCAAGGATTCAAATTACACTTTTCCTAAGTATAAATGGTTATTAAAAGGTAGACTATGCAGGATTTTACTAAAAAAAACACTAAATTACTGCCTGTAACTTATTATTTTCTTACTATTTTACTGTATAGATGCTTATGGGCATCAACCTTTGGACTGTGGGTGTGTAGCACCAGCCAATAACAGCGCACAGGGTGTAGGGCCAGGTATCAGTATCAACTGAAATAACCCAGTACCAAGTAGTGACTAAACGATACCTGCATTTGATTGTTTTTGTACCCCGACCTAGAAAAATAAAACCATCTATTTGTATGGTTTTACTTGCAGCCAATCACCTCCAGCGTTCCTCGATTAAATGCAACGTGTGATTGGCCCGCTATCACAGCAGCAGCTACAACCCAAACAGTCTGTGGCGGTGACGTCGAGCACTGTGTATTTGACAGAGTTGGCAGTCAAGCATGCCGAGATGACACCAAAACGTTCAAAAGTATGAATATAAACGTCTAGAAAAAATAAAAGGTACTGAATAAAGCACTCTGTTGGTATCGGTATCACTTTAAGGGTGCTGGTGTTAGTACTGGTGTTGGTGCTGGTATTGTTATTTTGTCAATGATACTCAGGCCAAGTAGGATGTGATGTTGTGACTTGTAGCATAGCAACCAGATTACACTGCTTATTTGATTTTATTTGATTTTATTTTATTCAGTGCCACTCTGTCTCCTTCCTCTGCTGTCGGTGTGTCACACACACACACACACACACACACACACACGCTCACACACATGCAAAGCATAAAGCTGGTGTTTCTATTTGTGTTTTTCGAACGTAACCACTGTGAAATAATCAGAAAATAACGTTTAATTACTCTGGCCTGGTATCATAAAGTCTTCTACTACGTACCACATATTCAAAACAGTAAACAGGATTTGTATTTTAAGAGTTAAACAAAACGGATTCACCCTGTAAGTTCCCTTCTCCTTTGCAAACTATGGACTCTATAATGTGTACAGTACAAGTAAAAAAAGAGCCAGAAAAAACTTAAACCATTTAATTGCACAGAACTTGAGGGTTCACTATCGTATATCAACACAGCGGTGGTCTTGCTAAGCTAACATGCCAGCTCTTCCTCTCCTGGTGCAACAGAAAAAGACCCATTGTGCCCTCCCTTCCCTCCATCAGGAGGCCGCTGTGTGCCGGCTCCATTGTTCAGACGTCAATCGGAGGTCTTTGTCTGAGACAGGCCCTCCGTCTCCCCCGACATGGACCGACGGCGAGCTGCCCACTTAACGTACATGTACAATAGCTTCTGGGGGATTGTCAACAAGGGTTTACATGATGGGAGGGGGGGCTATCTGAGATCCCAGCTGGGCATGCACTGAAAGAAGGTGACGGGATCTGCCGTCCGTAATGACAACATCTACAGGTGTTTTACACATAGGACATGGAGCTGAATCCAACATGTACACCGACATAAATTAAAGATGGGTTGCAATATATTAATTCAGTCCACTATTAAGATATTTTGCTACACTGTTAATAAGATCTGCTTGTATTCTACCATCAGTCAGTGCTGTAAAAGTCTCTGGTTTCTTTAATCTTCTCTGATAAAAAACTGAATATCTTTGGGTTGTGGACGGTTGTGGACATTTGAGTACGTCACCTTTGGCTTTTGGAAACATGTTTCACCACTTTTGGACATTTATAGACCAAACAACTAATCAATTAATTGAGAAAATAATCTGACAGATTAACGAGTAATGAAAATAATCACTAGCTCATGAAGTGTGTGCCTGTCAGCATTAATTCAATTCAAACTAAGTTCACTACAGGACACTGCAGAGATATCTCTGTACACTTGGCAACATCGCCTGATCCCCATTTGTCAAAGAAAAAGAAAGTGTAATGTGGGATTTAAATGTAATATTTATATAAATATTACAATTGGGAGTGTCAGTCTTGCACAACACTTTTCATTTTCCCACCCAATAGCAAAACATTACACACATTACAGACAAAGAAACCACAACCAAACCAGCCAAGATCATCACAACTCTTTGATAAGCTGCACAGTTAGTCTGGAATCACAGTCAATCATCCCCATTTCTACTCAGAAATAACGCCGACATGTTTTCTTAAAACGTACTCTTAAGAGATTTATTTTTAAAAAATGAGGAGAAAGAGGTCTTTAGAAAAAAAAATCATGATTGCTCCTTTTTGTCTCGGTCGGCTGAGGGTGTGTGTCGGTGTCTGTGATTGATTGCCAGCAGTTGGCAGGTTACTGGTGTTACACTGTTCAGAGCAGAGACAAAGTAAACAAACTGCTGTGGCTACAACTCACAGACAGACAGGCGTGTTGCTAACAGGGATGATGAAGAGCAACAACCAAACCGGCATCTAACGAGTCCAAAGAGACATTTACAAGTGTGTTAACAGTTTGTTTAATGTGCTGCAGTTGGTTAATTAGCTATCTAGCTGCTAACTGACGTTAGCGCCGCACTTTTCCCGGGTGAGTGTTTGTTTAGTGGCTTGTTCAACAAGTTGAGGTGCAGGACAAGAAGTGTGTTCACGGTCATAAGTTAGATAAGAAGGAGACTTTAGCAGGGAAGCTAATGTTTGTCGTTAGGAGCCTGCGGTTCTTGTGTTGTGTAGCAGGAGGCAATCAGGCTCAGTGTGACCGTCTGCTCCGCCTCTGATAGAATAAGACGTTATTGCTTTATTCAAGATTTGATTTGATGTAGTGAAATGAGGTCTTCATATACATAAACAGATGGCAGAACTGTATTTAATTGAAATAATGTAAAACTAGGGGACACAATCCTGAAATAAAGGCACTTAAAATATTTGAGGTCAAGTTTTTACAGAGCCGACATTTAGCTGTAGCAGACGTAAAAGGCTGTTTAATTTCAGATGGACTTTAAGATCAATAGAGACAGGGTTTACAATCAGTGAAAGGCCCAATCTCTATAAATAGTCTATAAATAGCATCTACAATTCATGTTTGTGTCCATCATCAGGAGAGGAGAGGAGAGGAGAGGAGAGGAGAGGAGAGGAGAGCTACATTAATCAGTTGGAGCGTGTTAAACCGAGATACAGTGTTGACTGATCCATCTGTTCCTCTCATTTAGATGGATTTAAATGACACACAGGAAAAAGATTAGAGAACCTTATGGGTCATAATCGTCTCCGAGAAATGTTATTTACAGGAGCATGGAAACTGAGTCAGGTTTAAATTTGGTAACACAGTCATCTGTTCCTTTGTTTTTTAATTTTCTGATTTGGACATCTTTCACGGTAGAGTGATTCGGGCAGTGACCCAGCTGAAAGCACAGGCTTGGAGAAGGGCGGGGACACACGGGTATGAATCTGGTTTTTAAAAAGAGTTTTTGGCTTCAAGTAAAGCTGGGGAGGGAGGGTTGATAGGACATAAATCCTCATCAGGTGTGATAGCACAACTCCCTCTTCATCATCATTTTAATTTTTTCCTAATTCGCTTATTTTTTTTCCTCAGTCTATCCAGCTGTGAAGGGAAGTGTGTCTGAACTGGTCTGACCTGAGGCCATGTGATCTCTTTCCAAAAAAAAAGGACCCCTCCCATGAGCTGCCAGGAAACGAGCAGCGAGACAGACAGACAGACAGACAGAGAAGAGGAAGACAGGTCATATTTGCAAGCAGCATCATAAAAATGGGAGACAACTTTACTTATGATTCATGCGCAGTCTACGTCCACCTTCCACCTTTGCTCATCCAGATATAAACACACAGAAACACAAATAGATAACTAGACAAAGATGTTAAATATGTGTTTTGCACGGAAGACAAAATGCGACCCATGTTTTTCGCTCTTCCGAGGAACTTTTGTCTTCCCGGGGGAACCCTAATGCCACACACACACTGACACACTCCCCTCAGTCAGATGTGAATTACAGAGCAAAGCCAAGCACAACCACTGTCTCCAATCTTGTTTGGGTGGGTCTCTTTTTTATGGTTAACTCTGGGAGGAGCGCAAGTAATTTATGACATTTTCTCACCCACAATCCCTCCCTCCCCTCTTTCCCCCCAAAAAAGAGAAGAAACTGAAAAGAATAAAGAGGTAAACGTGACTGAAATAATGTGTGTGTGAGAAAGCCACCCTACTTATAAAACGTTTTATAAAAGATTATCTGTGTCTGCTCAACACTTGTGTCTTTTAGCGAGATGCAGTTTGAACAATCCTAAAAAAATGGAAAGACAGCACAGCATTGTATGTTATGATGCATTGTAAAAACTTTACCAGCCTGTTAGCCTCTGCTAGTAAAGTTCAATTCAAGCAGGTGCAGATATGCTCTAAAAAAAAAAGCAGAATTTCAACACTTGAATAAACTTTAAGTCATAAAAGTTGTAGTAATGAATGAAGGGATCTGATTTTGTCCTATAGTGGTACAGTACAGTGCAATCCACGGCCCATATTGGTGTGTGTTGAGCCAGCACGTGTTGTCATCGTTGTTGTTGACCTTCAGGGTCATTCTCGGCATTACGAAGGGAAGGGCAGATAATCTGTTTCTGCTCCACTTTTATCTCCGATTTCACTGTTTAGAGTAATAGCAGTATGCTTTAGGGCTTATCCCTGTGGATGCTGGGTAAGGTTTTCTTACAGAGTGGGATGCAGTTATATCTACTGATTATCTCATCTGCATAGCTGGAGTCTGTTCTGTTGTTTCTCATGTGCTGCTACGCAAAGCTGATGACAGTTTGCACATAGATATTAAAGCTGCAACGATGAGTCAATCCAGCCGAGTAATCCAGCTATTCTGGTAATAAAATAGTCTAATCGTTTTATTCGTGTTTGATGATAATAATTAAAACATTTTCTGGTTTCAGCTTCTTTGTCATACATGATAATAAACTGATAAGCTGGTTATTTTTGGCTTTTGAACTGTTATGTTAAGATAAAACCGAGTCATTTGAAGACGTCACCTTTGGCTGTAGGAAAATGAGAAAAATGGGAATTTTTCCACAACTGTCTGACATTTTATAGACAACAAATAATCAGCAGATTCATTAACGGTGAAACGAGGGATGCATCGGTTGATCTGCCTTCTTCCTGCTTTCTCTATAAAATGCCTGTTGCAATTTTCCACAACCCAGTGTGGCGTATTCGGATGTCTTGTTTTGTCCGACCAACAGTCCAGAACCAGAAGATACTCAGTTTATTATCATGTATGACAAAGAAAAGCATAAAATCCTCATAATTCAGAAGCTGGAACTCTGTTAAAGATATTCATTTTGCATTGATCGACTAATAATTGCAACTTTACAATGAAAATAATCTTCAGCTGCGTCCTTTGTTCTTATAGAGCAGCAGGTGCTTTATGTTACCGGTCGTCTCGTCCGTATGGCCGCAGTGATTTATATCCTTTATATCCTCTCTCAACGTTTTGTGCAGAATATTCCATGCAACCGATGAAAAACAAGCAAAAACAAAAGGCTTGATTCTCATTCATCATACACCACAATTATTCCATAACCATTAGTTTGACTCTTCTCAAACCGGAATAACCGAATTACTCTCCACCATCTGCGGTTTAAAAAGGAGGTCAACAGTTCATACACAGCATGAGAAAAGGACGAGAAAGCTAAGTTGAGTCCAGATGCTTCTGGATTATGCAGTTCGGCAGATGGATGCAATGATAAGCGAGGAGAAAAACAACAACAACAACAACAACACTAATCTAGAACCAGTTCTCAGCAAACATGTAACTGACTTAGACCCGAAAGGCAAAACTGATCTAAAGCTCTCTCAGAGGAGATTATCACATACTTCAGATCAAAGTCAGATGGCTGCTTCTGCAGTGACAAAGCAAACGTAGCCTTGAATCAGGACACAATTATTATCATATACTGAGTCCTATTTATCACTGACCTTTGCCCCCCGACCTTCTACACCACGGTTAAAGTATGGAAAGTAAGTAAGTTATCATTCCAGACCCATAAATCTGCTGCTGCACCAGATTTTGGAACCTGTCTGCAGGGATTTACTCCTGTTTAGCCACAAGAGCATTAGTGAGATCCAATTCTGATTTTGGGCGAGAAGGTCTGGCTCGCAGTCGGCGTTCCAGTTCATCCCAAAGGCGTTGGACAGAGTTTGAGGTCAAGTTTTTCCACACTGAACTAGGAAAACCATTTTTTTTTTTTTTTTTCCAAATAGACCTGGCTTTGAGCACCGGGATTCTCATGTCGAAACAGGAAATGGCCTTCCCCAAACTGTCACCACAAAGTTAGAAGCACACAATCGTCTGAAACAGAGGTTCCCAAACTTTTAGCCTTATGACCCCTTGAAATTAAATAATTTCTACATGCCGTGCCCCTTCCTCGCATTGCTGCATATGACTTGTGAACAGTTCCACCAAAGAGTGATTTTCCTCTTGTTACATTTAAGTATTTTCAGACGTCTCAAGAGGTGAAACTCTCCAGTATTGCACAAGAAAAAAAACAGAACCGACTCGAGAAAAAGGCAGAAAATATTCTCACAGCCTCTTTGGATTTATCATGAGAGGTTAGCAACCATCAGTTTAACATAATATTGTATATTATAGCCTTTTTTATTTTCCATAACTAAGATGAATTAAGAGGTTTGGCCCAACATGAAACCCTAAAAGCATGTAAAGTGTGTGTGGGGCGGGGCTGTCCACATACTTTTGACCATGTAGTGTATTTTTCCTCTCGTGTTAAATGATTGACAGAACTTAAGTGCAGGTTTATGATGATGATTGTGAGTAAATTTGGCATGTCATTATGTATTATGTCATCAACTCTCTATTAAAACGATTGCTCCTTAGTGGCTAATAAACATCTACTCCGCTTCGGGGCAAAGCTGAGGTTTTTTAAACTTCTTTAACAGCTAGCATTAGTTTAGATCCTTGTCTCAGATATACTCGGGTAGTTTTTCATTTCGTGGACCCACCAGATATGAGTAAAAAAAAAAAAAAAAAAAGTGTTGCTCTGCTCCACCTACCACCCCTCTACTCCACTCTTTTATGTACAGCGCGACACAGGCCTCCGTCACGGTCTGCAGCCGTCAGACATCTGGGCTCTGCATTAGGGGATTTTCCGCTGCTTTGTAAAGCCTGCTTAGTGCTAAACAGCAGCTCCCAGACTGTCTGTAGGAGACGTAGCCCATCAACACATAACACATCCACCCTCCCTCAGGCCCACATCAATCTTTCTCCAAAATCAGAAGAGGTAGTTTCAGTGCTACCGGCGCAGCTGGGCCTGCATCCGGACTGGAACGGGACATATATTATGTAAGGCTTGTTGTTTTTTTTTTGTTTTTTTTTCTCTTATGTTCACACTCAACATCCACAAATCTTGAATTGTGCGTTCTGTGGGGTTTCAAACTACAAAAGATGTTTCCCCCAAGCTAAAAATAAAGATAACGAAACTGAGGACTTCACTGTTACATCATCCTTTTATGTACCGATGATGACATGAATCTCCTTGACTGAATCTTGGCTCTTATGACATAACGCCTCTGAGCAAAAAAACTCCCTCTGTGTCCCACTTTCCCTGCCCCTCAAATGATGCAATGTCTGCCTGTGAGTGAGTGATATAATGTTATCAAACTGGAAAAACAAAAGACAGACAGAGAGAGATAGAGAAAGAGAGAGAAGGGCGCATCTCCCATCTGTCACCACAACAAAAAGCCAAAACATGAGGGTGTGCAGGACAGGGTGGACAGTTCCAGTAATGTTCCCACTCTCTCTCTTTCTCTCCATTACCGCAACAAGCCAAAGACCTACTGTTCTTTCACAGCAATATAGCAAACTTATTTTTAATGCATCTTTAACTAGAAGCAGACTGGGATAAAAAAAAAATAAATGTTACAATATAACTGTACCGTGTAGTGATGTCAAGCAGGGTTAGGTGATGATTTAAAAAAAAAAAAAAGTTATTAGAAGTGGAAAAAGTGGAATTTCTGTTATGCGTATAATCGTGCGGTCTGGACGTTTCCACTACCAGGCACAGAGCGTTTACTGTTCTAACGCTGAATTCATACGAGTTGAATAGACATGGAAAAACATCGTTTGTATACGACGCAACCGTCCTTACATGGAAGTAAAACCTGAGCGCTGTTCGTCGTCTTCGGAGACGTTTCTAAACGAGCTATCCCGACTGTTCTGTTCGTAACGAAAGAAGATGTCACCCAGTGCAACGGTGTGGCTTTTTATTGTTTTTAATTGGTTTATTTTGGACGACAACAGAGGACTAAACGGTAAATAGGAGCTTTAGCGGCATGTGCTCCTCCCATTCACGCTACAGGATGTTCCCAGGAGGCCTGCAGGTCTGGATGCGAAGGGGAAATGGGAGCCATGTGTAAACAGCCTGGCTACAGATCAGGTGGCTGACCCTCCCTTTCTTTGCTGACTGGGATCACAGCCATCCACCACACCTGTTTACACACACACACACACACACACACACACACACACACACACACATATATGAATACCACCACCAAGCTGTTACTGTAATATGCATTTCCAGAGTGAGAAGAGGGTTTTAATGTGATTACATTTCCAAAATTCAATAAAAAAGAGCCTTCTGGTGAAAGCAGGAGACTTGATGTGAGGGGTGGAGGTGGTGGTGGTGGTGGTGAGGGGTTTTCTGGCCTTGGCTGGTAGCCTGATGTACTTTAACACGCTGGCCAACAGCGGCAGATGTAAAATCACAGTGTGCTTGGCTATGAAAGGGGATGACTGGATAGATGGGAGAAAAAGAGAAAAGGAGCATTTCCTAAAGAACCAGACATTACTCAACATGCTAATTCAGGACAGCAGCTATGATTTCTCTCAGGGTTAAAGCGAGAGCAGAGAAGAGCACAAAAACAGACAGATGAAGAAAAAAAAATGAGAATTGTCAGGCGGCGAAAAAAAAAAGATATGTCAGACATAGTCTAAGGTTCAAAACTTGCAAAAAATGCTCCCTGACAGTCAAAAGCCAGGGCTTCAACCTGCTCTGAACACCGTCTGCGAATTCACCTCTACTTCCTGTTCGTGCTGACATCAGATTGTTTGCACATGGCCACAAAAAGCCGACTGTTCAGTCGCCTTTGTTGCTAAGATTGATCCACGCATTGTTCTCGTTGTCCTCTCGCATATTTTGGATCAGATTTGGTCTCCAAAAAGTTTTCATTTCTTCTAAGGCCAAGAAAAAGAAGTGAAATGCTGCTTCTACTATTTGTTTATGCAGCCTCCAGAACCGGGCTCAATCGGCCTGTTTTCAGACAGAAGCTGAACTGCATTAAGAGCCGATATAAAATAAATAAAAAAGTTCTTTGAACTGTGAATGATGAAAAGATAATCCAGCAGGGCCCCAGAATAAAAACATAAAGCTGTATATGTGCTTGTTACATCTCCTTTAACGCTCTGAAAGAGAATAAAACATGTAATAACTAGTGACAGTAAGTAATCCAGCTCAGTGTGTACGCGTATTGTGTCACACAGAGGCTGTGAAGTGATGTGAGGCCCTGGCCGTGAAAGTGAGTAAGCTGTTCCACCCCCACAGTGGCTCGGAGCACAGCTTCAACAGGTGGACGAGAGAACAATACAACACTGGAGGAAACAGAGAATGACATCACAGCCTCTGCTCGGACACACACACGCGCACACACACACGGAGAAAATGAGCAATATGTTCACGTAAACATGCAACATCAGCCGACTGAGTCATACGCACCATTAGCGGTTGCAAAACACTCCATGCAAGCTGATTCTTGAAAAACATAGCGCTCATTACTTCGGTGAATGAGGCTCAGATAGTAGATAAGAGTGTCGCATGAATGCATCGTGTGTCGTGTGTGTGTCGTATGTGTGTGTGTGTGTGTGTTGCTCAGAGAACAAGGCTTCTGGGAAGTTGTGTCTGAGGGTAATGTTGCAGACAGAGGATGCGGTTGTTTGTTAAATCATGAGCCAGACAGCTTTAATGGGACACTTACCAACAGTAAATCCTCTAGTGAGGCTGTACCAACGGGCGAAGGGTCACAACGGTCATCATTTATATATAAATCCCACGATATTAAAGAATGATTCAAGACTACCAGAATTTAAAAAAAAGAGATTGAAACCTTAAATTTCCTCAATAAGAAACAAGGTCATGAGGATCATTTATGTGACCATGTTAAACTTTAGTCTACACTGGTAAACTCTTGAGGTGGTTTCGGTTTGAATGTCAACACTGGTGCTATTACCGGAGTGTGTACGATTTAAAAAAAAAAAAAAAACAGTATACGTTACAGTGGTATAAACATTACAGTGTTTCCGTTAGCTTGACTGCTGTGGCCTGGTGGGCTGAGGGAGCTACTCATTCAGTCACTTTTCTGCCGCTCCGTCTCTCACTTAACCACTCCCTCGCTCCACACACACACACACACACACACACATACACACACACAGACATATTACGTACTGCCCTATTCCTTAAAAGGAGATGTGCTACCAGGAGTTTCCTCAGCAATGACACAGACGTTGACTCACATTTCAGAGGAGCGCTGCTCACAGGCTCCCGAATGCTACCGATTTCTGAATGAATGGCTTTTTGGTGTGACTTTTGGCGTTAAAGAAAGAGTGTTTTTTTGGCCTGGCGGGAGTTCTCGTTGGACCGGCAGCTCGGCTTGTTCAATTACAGGGGAAACACTACATAATATTTCAACAAAACCACTTTTATTGGCATTATAGCTCCAATAACAAGTTGATTCATAGACTGACAAGTAATTAATTGGCAGCTGTTTTGACGGGAAATTAATCATTAAAGTGACTTTTCAAGTAAAAATGCCAGATATTTGACAATTCCAGCTTCTAACATGGGAACACTGACTACTTTACCTTCCCCTGTCTCACATTACTGTATAGTCAGTTGAATATTTTTGGATTTTGGACTGTTGCTCGGACAAAACATTGGATCTAGAAAAGCTCTAGAAAAGTTTACACTGTCATTTGAAGGCATTTTTTATTGTTTCCAAGTGTTTTATGGACCAAATGATTAATTGATTAATCAAGAAATGAATCTGCAGATGAATCAAAAACAGCTACACAAGAACTACTGCCTAAATAAAATACAATTTTACAACAAAGGTCCATTTAGTAGCTTTTTCTGAGCTCTTACGCCAACATGGAGCCAACATGGAGCCAACATGGACGTTCCTTAAAGTCTTTGGGGGAAAAAAATGGAAATTTTTCTATAGATCAATGACATCTGGGGGGAACTCCATCTGCAAATGAAGATCACAGGATATGACTGAAAGCTCCAGACCAGCTTTTAAATTAATGTTTTCTCAACTGCAGTTTCCGAGGTCAAGAAGTAACATTGAACCTCTGCTAGCAAACTTACATTTTTAGACATTTTGTGAAATAAAATGTAAAATATAATAATCTGGCCAATGATTTCAATACCCGACAGTTTTCGATACCTGATGCAGCAGACGCAACAACACTCAACCCTACACCTCAGACCTCAAACCTCAGCCATGCATGACACGGCACGGTGTAATTATGTGAGTAAATGGTGAAAGGCAGAGCCAAGATAAAATGGTATAAAAAAATAAAAAAAAATGACACATGGACACTAAAAAAAGGATAAAAACCCAGTCCTGGAAGCACTGTTAGCTTGCGCTAAACGACCTGCTCCCGACCCCGCCTGCCAACTCAGGCAGTCCACAAATGAGACGTCTCTTAGAGCCGGTGAACTTATTTTAGAGGGGAATAAAGCTACACAAGCACAGCCCCTGTTTATGTAAGGATGGTAATGTGTTTCAGATTACAGACGGTTGTATGGAAATTCTTGTGGCGAGACTGGACTTTTCACTGCCGGGGGTTGCAGGGGAGCGGGCCTACCAGGCATTTCTTGAAAAGCCTTCTATGAATCCAGCTCTTCGGGGGGAGAGAAGCTTTTCTTTTTTCCCCCACCCCTCCTCCTTCATGATTAGAAATCTCCTGGCAAGGCTGTCAAATCTGAGACACCGAGGGAGCACTTGTATACAGGCTTTTTATGACTTTTTTTATTACTTCGATATAAAAGAAACATATTTCACCAGAGCAACGGGCTTATCATCTGTCTTACGATTCGTAATTGACATCGCGCTCCCGTCACAGCTGGTCAAAAAGCTACTGGGCAAAATGAGAAGGAAGCTAACTGGAGAAACAGCGTCTATCTCAGAGTTCATCTATAAATATTTCTCTTCCAGTCACTGAACACCACTAAGAGGGAAAAAACTTTAATAAGCGGGTTGGGATTAAATATTCTTAGAGGCATCTGCTGCACACTATCACGCATTTTCATCTGTGCTGCAGGGTACAGACATGTCGGCCAGGACTGTGTGTTCTGCACATGGACTTTGGTTTTATTGCCGAGGAATGAACAAAGGCATGAAAAAAGTAAACAGATATGCGAGATCAAGCTCAAGAAAAGAAACCTGGGATGAAAAAAAAAAAAATATTCCTATGCCAAATACCAATACTTTTATCTTCACTGAGGCAAAAAAAAAAAAAAAAAAAGCTACGACAAAAACAGCGATTTGAGACATTTGAATGTTTTAAGGATCGTCTTTGCTTTCACTGAAAAGAAAGGAGGAAGAGTAGAAAGTGTGAGCCTTGATCTAGGGTTTCTCTCCCTTATTCCACCTGAGCCGCAGCAGTACTTTGATCCTTTTGTTTATTCTGCAGGAGTAAGAGAGAAAAAGAGAGTCGGGTTGTCCTTTTCTGCACCACACCTCTCTCTATTCTACCTGCAGTTACAGATCTTGGAACAGGAGATCCATTGTTCCTCTGACAGCAGATGAAAATAATTTGCCGGATAATTTTACAGTCACATACCTGGGAACACCAGGAACGCAGTGACGGCTTGGACTGTGTGTTATGTAACTTTAAGAGCCTCTCTGCTACCAAAAGAATCATTTTTAAAAAAGAAAGACAATTGTGAATCTCAGATATACTGTATTAGCCTGTCTGCACATACGATTTCCAACTGAGCCGGGGAGAGAGGCTGCAGGAAACAATGAAATCTGAGGAGCACTGGAAGGGGAAATGCCAGCTTTCCTGCTCCGCTGTCCTGCTCCATATTATTGGAGCCTTCCTGTTCAAAGTCCTCTTTAACTCCCCATAGAAGGGTTCAAAGGTCAAAGCACTCGGAGCAGTTCTTTTAGTCAAACAAACAGGAGCTCTCTGAATATCTGCGCGACATTATCACTCGTTTAGACACAATGTTCGGCGTGATATTATCAGACTTGAAAATGAGCATCTCTAGGCAACTGGGGGAAAAAAAAAAAAAAACACAGGAGGAAAGTGAAGTCCGGAGCCAGAAAGTGTTTACAAAGCTTTTCTCAACCGCTGCTTGAACATATTTGTAGCAGATAGCGGGGTAATATTTACCACATTTGGTCAATTCAGACAGTGTTATGTACTGAGCTGACTTTGTAATGGTGCACATATTTGGGCACTGATTGCCCCACCCATCATGTACTCCGACAAAACAAACAGTGCTTGAACCAGTCTTGGTACTGTAAACTCAGGCGCTTTCAAGCAGCTTTATTTCACTTGTTTGCACAAAAATGAATAAAATTTAGCAAGTTTACATGCTTTTTTAGTTGTTGTTGTTGTTGTTTGTTTTACACTCATTAGACAAAAGAATTCAAATAATAGCTCTAAATAATATTTGGAAATGCAGGAATGCTTTTTCCAAGGAAGAGACCAAACAAGCTTCCTTATAAAGACATCGAGAGTAGATGCAATTTTAGAAAAAGCGCCTGGAGGACGGATTACGTACACTGTAAACAAACTCCACTCGGTCTAAAATAGCTTCCTGTAATCATTATTTTGTCTATATTTACCCTTTATTTAAAACAGGTTAAAGTAAATCCAGTACACCCAAGCCCTCACGGCACCCGTCCTGCTAGAAGATATCTCAAGCATGACGCTGAATCACTATGGTTTGTAAGGAAACTCCCCCCTCTGACCGGTAGCATCAATTAAACATCAACTAAGCATACGAGGGAACAATCACAAGTTAAAAATGTATTCTGCTACTATAATTCCCATCTTTAACCTACTGTTTTGAGTCATTTCGGAGCCCCTATCAGTTCATACTCTTACATAAACACAGTCTCGGTCCAACAAGTCTTATCTGCTGACTGGTCGATTCAAAGCAAAACTCCCAAGACCCTACAGGAATTTGGCTTGAACTTATCCTACCAGACATCTCTACAAAAAAGACTGGGCATCTGCTGCTGGGTTCTATTTAGAGACTGGGAGGCTCTCTGGAACAGGCCACACAGTTCAGCCTCAAATCAAACAAAGTAAATGTCAACTTGAACAACCATGTCTGGCATCACGGAGAGGAGGAAAAGGAGCAAGTCTTCTCCAAATCACGGGGGGGCTTGATTACCTACTAGCAAGCATTTAATGGCATAAGTAGAAACCCTTTGCTCAGAAGAGTACTTCAGTCAGTTGCTGGTTAATCTCAGGCACTGTGAAAGTCACCGAGTGAGGGTTGGATGCACACCAAAGCTTGACTTTTGGCCTACTTCAAATAAAAATATTTGGGGGTTTTCAGAAGTCCTGTAAGAGCCAAAAAAGTGTGCGGTTGTCAACGCTACGATGAGCTCATTCATGCCATCCAGTACTAAAACGTTCAAATAAATTCATTTTTTTCTTAAGTGGGGTTATTGTTGAGCTTTGGTGTGCAGCAGACCTTTTTTTCGTATGCAAGGCATTTCACTCTGGAGGCCAAGTTCCCACACGTAGAGTAAAATGCACCCAGACGTGCTCCGGCTCTTCTTGAATTGGATAACTGCAGAGGAGCAAATGGAGACCATTAGATGCCTCATGCCCTCTGGATCCACTCGTAGTCAGGCAAACACACTTGCACATGCATGCATGCACGCACCCTCAGACTACGGAAAAAGGAGCAAAAAAAAAAGAAAAAAGGAAGCTCTCCTGGCTGGACACACCCTCTACAAATAACAATCTGCACACGCCATCTCCGGACCGAGCTGTCTAGCTGGAGGGAAAACAAACCGACAGAAAATGGGAGAGAGTTGGAAAAATGAGGCCCAGTGTCGACCGGTTTGCTCTCGGTCTCCTCTCGCCTGGCTGCCAGTGCTACTGTGCACACCGCTGCAGCTCATTTAGGAGGCATGACTAGTAAGAAAGAGTTGACCGTAACTGCCATGCTCTCTATGAAACATGTCCACTTGTGCAGCTGGCACTCTGTTAGCTTCACATTCATGCAGCTACATAGATTCAAATGCTACACCAGAGTTATCTAGAGTTGGGTATCGAACCTCAAGACTTTATATCAAAAGTTGAATAAGGTGGAAATCTTTTTTTACATATTCCAAACAGAATAAAGTTATAACTCTTGCATTTAAAACAAGTGTAATTTTGATATAATGAAAGGTATTGATGCGTGTCAAATGATACCCAGCACTAGATTTAAGTCACTGGGATAACTTCTTTATTTAAGATCAACTCATCCATCAGCCGGTGGAAACTGTAAGCTTGTCCTAGTCAATGAAGAAAACTGGAAGGAAATCTGTCAACCTGTTGAAAGATCCAACAAACGGGACCGATGCATCGGATGAAATACAGGAATATCTCAAGAAAGTTATTGTTATCGAGAAGTTATTGTTTCCGGAGTTTATTTAGCCCTGTTGACAAATCATTTCTCGTGACACTTTACAGAATCCCTCCCTTTTTCTGTTTCTGTGTGATATATCATCAAACAGATTACCACAGACACGCTTTGGAGCAGACTAAAGTAACGGCACGAATGTTTTGGAAATGCTGATACAAACTATGAAGAAGCAGAAGGAGAAGACTTTTTTTTTTACATAACAATAACACACAGGGCCAAGTGGCTCTTGATAATTCCACGGTACGTTAAATTTGCTAATAACAAGCGGATGAAAATAGCGATTGTCTACATTTATCATCTCGCTGGCAGAAAATAAGAAACAGTTTTTTGGAGGGCGTTTTTTTTTTTTTTGTAAGTAAGCTATGTGGCTTGCTCTACTTGGCCATAGAAGGGAAAGCAAGCTACTAACTCAGAGGAGAAAAGACCTTCCAACCTGTGTCCTCAAAATCCCCCCCAAATATTTATTCTACGAGTCATCACTGACAGCGGGTCTGAGCGGAGGCGAGTGGGATTGGCATGACGTTATAGTGAGATCAGCACTGACAAACTGAGACAAGTTAGATGATGATAATGGTGAATTTTTTTACTGTCGTGTCATGCAAACAGATATACGATTCCAAATAATACGGAGTCTAAATATAAATACAGAGTCTAAATATAAATAACAGCTCATTTTAGACATTCATATTTTTAGAGATGATTGTTTTTCAGGCTTCTTATCATTGACAGACTGTAAACTAGGGGGGTGTGACATTAGTTGATCTGTCAGTGATTGACAGAAACTTAGCAGAATTAGCTATTTTGACTGATTTTGAGTCTCTTTTTCATGCTTCCAGTCTCTCAAATGTGAATATTTTCTGGTTTCTTTAGTCGTCTATGATTTTAAACTGAACATCTTTGGGTTGTGGACTGCTGGGACGGGACAAAACAAGACATCTGAGGTTCAATCTTGAGCTTTGGGAAACTGTGATCCACACTTTTCACCATTTTAAAAAGAGCGTTTCTTAAACTTTGTCATTTTCCTGCTCTGTCGTCTGCCATTGTGCTCAGTTTACCACAGCAGAGATCTGAACCGGTGATCTGCTTTTGACACCTGATGAGAAAGTCTACAACCAGAAAAGTGCTGCTGCTGCTGCTGCTGCTGCTGCGTAAACTCACTAAACTCCTCCAGTCAAACTGACATTTAGGGATCAGTTTGCACTTTCCTCACAGCATGGCAGAGGTGAGGGAAAAGGAGATTTTGAGGAAACTGATTCCAAGCCACAACCCATCTGAAAACGTACCCACACTGCTCTCTCTCTCTCTCTCTCACTCACTCTCACTCACTCTCTCTTCATTCACAGCTTGACATCATGCTTGACACTGAGCCACTGACAACACAGCTGATAGAAACCGGGGCCCTGCACGAGAATCGGTGCAGCTTTTGGGTGGAGTCTCACACACACACACACACACACACACACACACACAGCATAGTTTATGTGGTATTACCGGTTTGATACAAGGACGGAATGGAAAGGAATGTGCCTCCCTCCCTCCAACAACACACACACACACACACACACAATGACTTATTGTTGCACGGCATCAAAGAACTGATCAAAACACACAGAGATTTTTAACACGTGGGAGTCAAAAAAAAAAATTCAAACACAGGTGCAGTGTTTGCATAGATAACACGCTGGGTTGTTTGGCAAGTTCTGCTCATTCATACTCCTTAAAGTAAGGTCCAATACTGAAGAATATACAGCCAACAACAAGACACAGCACTCTGAATGAGCTTGTAGCACCTGTTGAGCTGACAGTAAGGGTGTTTTCACGGCATATTTCTGGCTAAAACGGTGATATAAGCGCACTGAATTGACTCCTAGACTCGACGTCTATTCTCCGGAGTGCTTTTAGGTGGCTCGGTGGATTTACAAAGGTGAATGGCCGCGGTCGCTGCAGGCAGACTTACCTGAGTTTTAGGTTAGCCATGAATTCTTCTATAGACACGTTGTCCAAAAGCACAAAATCTGCTTTTCCATACTCCAGGCTCTCGTGCTCTGCCATCCTTTTTTTCTACCTGGTTCTTCTTCAAGCGCGAGGAAATGTTTTGGGTTTTTTTCTGTTTTTGTTTTTTTTTGTTTTTTTTAATAACTTGCTTTGAAGTGCCGACAGAAGGTGAACATTGGCGGGCTTCTCTGAGCACCTCCTTTAATGGACAGCTGTGTAGTCAATGCGCACTTTCATTCTAGTGCTAAATTGTATTTTTACTCATGTTTAATTAAAGGTCGCAAGTAAAAAAAAAAAACAACAAACTGCCTATATGAACAGTAAAAGTAATGTTATCTCTATATTAAATTCCCTTAAACGTCTTTTCTATTAGGAAAAAAGCAAAGTATCCCAATATATCCTCATGTCCATACAAAGTTTCTCCTTCAGGCAGAAATGTATCCTTGTCCCGTTACATCGTGAGCCAGCTCCGACCGTTTTTCCTGGTGTTTCTCTCCTGTCGTCCAGACCGACTCTCCACCAATAGGATCGTATCTGCCTCTGCAGGGCCCCGCCCCCCCTCGCTACACCACTGGTGAGAGGTGTTGGTCAGACTGGTCCTGTCTCTAAGTTGAAAAGCATTACAAAAATGTCTGAAGACCACTGCTCCACTGTTTCTGATACATATTCCAGCGATGACGAGGCCACCTCTAAGTTGTAAAACACTCGGAGGAAAACCATAATGTTTTTTGGCCTGACATTTATGGTGCCCTCTGTTACCATAAAAGGAAAAATTCCAGCCCCTCATAATTTTCTCAATGGGATCTGACTGAAAATTGTGTTTATTGAGAGGGACTCTGCAGTGGCTGTAGCGTTTTCAAATCTACATAATGACTCTGAACTATCATCAAGTGAACATGCAGGTCCAAAACACATCATTATCTTTGATTTACTCGTGTTGTTGCTGAACGAGGCCTCCGGCTTGCTCGAAAAACTCCTTTTTCAAGGAGGTTGTTATTGAATACAATTCCTGCCACTGGTTATTCACCAGGGGTATGCTGATGCAAGTGCGCCACCTTGTGTATGACTGAGGTAAATGCCTTTTCTAGAGAGACTAATGGACAAACAGAGGTCATATTCACAACACACAATAAATCTGAAAGTAGCCTACAGCTGCAATGATTTGTTGATTAGTCAGTTAGTTTCCATATAAATTAATCGCCGACTATTTTGGACATCGGTTCATTGTTTTGAGTCATTTTTTAAGAAAATTTCTCTGATTCCAGCTCCTCAAATGTGAATAATTTGTTGTTTTTTGTTTTGTTTTTTAGTCTTCTGTGACAGCAAACTCATCTGTGGATTGTGGACATTTGAGGATGTCATCTTAGGAAACAATGATTGACATCTTCTATAATTTTTGGATTTTTTATTGACCAAACAACCAACTGTTTAATAAAGAAAATAATCGACACATAAATCGATAATAAAATTTTAATCGCTAGTTCCAGCTCTAGCTAAAACTATCTCCTAACTGGCCAAGTTTTGAGAAACTCTTAAAAATAAGGGGCATATCAGTCTTTACTTTAGGACTCCTACGTTTTTGGTCTAAGATTAATTCACAAAGCATTTTAATGCTTAAAGTAGCTCCTGAGTCTGGGAGAAGTAAAAGAGGACTCCTAAGTCATTATGACTCACTCACAAGGTGCAGGTAATGTGCCTCCTTGCATCAGGATGTTGGAAAAATTCAACAATAAAGAACATTGTAAATTATATCTTGATGGCAGGAATAAGAATTCAATCAGTGTACCAAAATATTAAAACAACTGAATAACACCAGAAACAGTTCATACGGTTTCCCACCAGTAAAACCAGTTGGGCATTTCGTAGAAAACTGCCTTAAATTCTTCTGAAACTTAAACAAAGCACACAAACACTTGCAGGTTGCTAAAAGAATGAATGTATTGTACAATATGGAGATGACGGGAATCTTCCAGCATCTTAAAGGGTGTAGTCTTTATAAGAAACCAGACAAAAGAAGCTCTTATCCATTGAGCAGTCGTTACATCATCCGAGGAGTTAAACCTATAGAATTCTTTAAATATGTTGCTATGACAACATAACATCCTGACAATGTAACACATCACCAGACTCTTCATGTAAACAAAGGTCATAGTATTAAAACACATACATGTGATTTATCCCTCAACAAAGAACCACTGTTTCTCTGAAGACAATAATCACAACACACGTTAAGAGTTTGCCTACATTCACAGTGACCAAGCATATATGAAAGTACATTTAATTAAATGAATATGTAGACAAATAATAATTCATATATGATTAAGATAGAAATAAATTATCAACTATCAGCATGCAAATGATGATGAACTTATAATCAGCGCTGCCTTGACAAACAACAGTATTAAAATACTTCATATGCATTTGTAATGATAATCCAATAATATGGTAAATGTTAATAAAACATGTGCAGGAGTCATTTGTTCTTTGCTCAACAATTTTTCAAGTCTGTCTTAAAGCTAAAGTCATGTGTCCATATAAGGATTGAAACATGTTTTTCTTATAATCATTCCTCCTGTTCATACTGGCCATTAGAGGATCCATTCATAATGCTGTTTTATGATGGGGGACAAAATCCACAGTCCTCATTTTGTGCAAAAATGTATTCAAAAGTTTATGAATTTTATATGAGGCTTCAGCCGTCTGAGTTAGTCAGATGAATACCTTCTGAAGTTACAGTCTTTTTTAGTACAAAATTCCCTCTTTTTGTTTCCCTGTACTGTGTTTTCCTTTTGAGCTGCAGTAGAGGGATGGTAACAAAAAGAAGTTTTGCTCTAAAAAGACTAACACGGACTACTGTAGAAACCTCATATCAGCTTCTGGTAAAATTTTAAATACATTTTTTTACACAAAGCAAGGGATGTAGATTTTGTCCCCTATCCCAAATAAAATAGAAAACGTATTAGGAAAGAATCTGTATGAAAAGAAGAAAGACGATGATTGCAGCAAGAAAAAACTGTTTCCGTGTTCATTTTGGCGCCTGACTGTTGTTTTAAGACAGACTTGGAAAAACTGTAAACCTATCCTTCAGATAGGTAGGTAGGTAAGTAATAAAGTAAGTAAATAGGTAAGAAAGTAAATAAATAGGTAGGTCGGTAAGTAAGAAAGTAAGTTAATAGGTAAGTAGGTAGGTAGGTAAGAAAGTAAGTAAATAGGTAGATAGGTAAGTAGGTAGGTAGGTAGGTAAGAAAATAAGTACATAGGTAGGTAAGAAAGTAAGTAAATAGGTAGGTTGGTAGGTAGGTAGGTAAGGAAGGAAGGAAGTGCATAGGTAGGTGGGTAATTAAGTAAGTAAGTAAGAAAGAAAGTAAGTAAGCAAGTAAGTAGGCAGAGATGTAGGTAAGTAGGTATGTAAACATGTAGGTAGGTAGGTGATTAAGTAAGTAAGTAAGAAAGTAGGTAGGTAGGTAGGTAGGTAAGAAGGTAAGTACATAGGAAGGTAGGTAAGTAAGAAAGTAAGTAAATAGGTAAGTAGGTAGGTAGGTACGTAGATTGGTAAGTAAGGAAGTAAGTACATAGGTAGGTGGGTAATTAAGTAAGTAAGTAAGTAGGCAGAGATGTAGGTAAGTAAGTAAGTAAGAAAGTAGGTAGGTAGGTAGGAAGGTAGGTAGTAAAAATGTCTATATTAGCATCAAAATATTAGATTTCTCTAAAACTAGAAACAATAACAACAAAAATAACAAGTTTAATTAAGGTATCCAACAAACCTAATCTGACGATATGCTCTACAGATTTATTACAAATGATTTCCATTGTGCAAGCAATGAGCCCCAAAATGTAATGGTCATGAAAGCAGCATTGGCCAAAGAGCCCTGAACACACCAGTCCTCCTTTTGAAGGCTCATTCCACTTACATCAGCACCTTGCTGTATTTGATTCTGTTTGCTTCGCCTGAGAGTTGGCCAGGTAGGAACCAAAGAAGCAGGTCTTTCTGGAAGACTCTGGAAGAAGGGAAGATATTGTATAGTACTACTGCATTATGTTTGCACTTGTTTGGGATGATAAATACAGATAATTTTACTGAAAGCAAACAAAGTAGATTTAACTAAAAGAAACTTAAAGGAATAGTTCCAAATTTTAGGAAATACGCTTTCTTGCAGGGAGTTAGATAATAAGGTAGATACCACTCTCATATCTGTGATAAATATGAAACTACAGCCAGGAGATGGTTAGCTCTGCTTAAAAACGCTTATAAGAGGGGAAAGTAACAGCTGGCCTTGCTCTGTCCAAAGGACAGAAAAAAAACCTTTTCATATTTGAAGGAAAGGGAGGTTACGTTAGGTTGGGTTCTCTTATTTATACTCTCTTTTAAACTATAAATGTCATTTTAGTTTCATTAAAAAATTTTCAATGTTGGAAACCAAAAGCTTGGCAATTCACATATAGGATTTAGTGCCTTTGCAGAAAGAGCACATTTTATGTAACATAACTTTCACTGACAGTTAATTAAGGCAGTGAAAACAAAATAACTCAATGTATTGTGTGTTCAAATCTGGCTCTGCTTTAAAGTTAGTACAGTTACATAACTTCACAGTCAAAGAGAACATCCTGTTTTTACTGTCTGAAGCCCTTGTCCTTCATGCCAAAAACAGGTTTGCACCATTTCAAAAGACACCTACTGTTCGAATAATACAATCATCTGCAGTTTAAAGTGGTTAATTAGTTCATGGCAGCAATGTTTTTTCCAAAAATGTACAAGTTTTTTGGAAATTAGACAATCCTTATTTTATACCTGCACAGTCAGCTAAATAACAGGGTGACAGCTGTGTGAACTTGTAGACATAATAGTTGCCGTGGCACTTCTTGATCCGGATGGGTGTGGGTCGGAAAGTGCAGCAGTTCATCTTCCAGTGGCCGCAGATCTTGGAGGTCATGATGCCCTCCCTTCTCTTTGGATGAGGCCCTGCCAGCCACAGGGGGGAGTAGGTGCCACATTTGTTCACAGGCACACACCTCTCAGGCATCTGCATCTGCAGACTCTTACCATTGTAGAAAAGGCAGTACCAGCCTTTGGTTATAAACAAAGAAAGGAAAAAGAGAAATAACCGTCATCATAAAAGGACATCTAGTTACCTTTGCTGTGGCAGTCACACATCTAATACTAGACCTGGTCCAGTACTGTGTAGTAGAAGCAGGGGGGGGGTGGAGTTTGCTTTCCTCGTAATCATTTGCACCATTGAGTGAGGACTTTTGTTCAACTTAACAAACAAGATTTTGCACCAGTTTAGACTCAAACTTTTGCCCAAAATCAGGTCTACAGAGTACAGCGGTTTGCATCACATAAAGAATTGAGAATGAATGTTGTAAATCATTCTATTTTATATAAAGAATGTTATTTTATCAACTGACTGACTGACTTTCATCCGTGCGTTTCTCTGATGGCTTGTTATGTGCATCTGTGAATGGAGACACTGACACATTCAGCAGCTGATGTGCAGTACGGAGACACTGTGGGGGAAATTATTAACAGGTTACCTGAGGCAGAGCGTCCTGCTGCCGCTGAAGTGTTGTTTGTTCACACCCTAGGATCTCCATCTCCCTCAACACAGCATAGTGAGCAGTTTGGTACGTCAATCTATGACATGTTGTAGCTTCGTTTGAATGCAAGTAAGTCTTTGCAGATTCATAATAGTCGAGGATTAACATAATTATGAGTGAGTCAGATGCTTCAGTTCATGTCCAAAATAGACAAAGGCCAGACTGAAGTATTTCTGGGAATTTCGTGACATCAGGGGAAGTTTTCTTAAACTAAATAACTTGTTATTTGTCTGCTTTTAGGTAGAAAATAATAATAATAAAGATATTCAGTTGCATTTAAAAGTATTTAGTATTTTCCAACATGCATGGCAGTGTAAATTTAAAGAAAGAACAATTAAAAGAGTAAATTAATTAAGTACATATGACATTTTTGTGATTTCTTTAAGGCTCAGGGTTTGCACTTTTGGTCTCCGAGTTATGTAATTCCAAAAGTTTGGCTGCAGCTCAGGGCAAAAGTGCTGTGACGGTCTGACATGCCTGATAAAATATGACAACTTGCACAGAATATAATTTGAACTCAGCATCCAACGCTCAATTTTGCATGTAATATTACAGATAGGATGGAACTTACAATTATTTTTTTTATTATCAATAATTTGTTGATTATTTTATCTCAATTAATTGAATAATTGTTTGGTGTAGAAAAAATAGTAAAAAGTCCAAAGTTATGTCTTCTAATGTCTCACTTTGTCTCAACAACAGTCCTATAAACAAAGATATTCAGTTTCCAGTCACATAAGGTGAATTTCTATTTGATATTATTCCTTAAAGATGACTAAAACGTTTAAACGATTATCAAAAGAGTCACTTTTCAATTTTCTGTTGATTCATTTATTGATTTATCAACTAATTGTTTCATCTCTAGTTACAGGTAACATCTACAGTGCATCACATCACCTGTGCATCACAGCAGGGAGTTGCACATCTTCAGCTCAGTCTGGAAAAAAAAACCCAACTGGAATAACATGTCAACAACTTGAGTTTGTCACACTTCTTTGTAAGTTATTGATTTTAATATAATGTAATGTTCTATTCTCTTTACAAGTTTGGGGTGAGTGAAGCTCAGCACAGTTTCTTTCTCTGCTAAACAACATCTGGGAAAATGAAGAACTTTTGTTGCATAATGTATGACTTTTATGCCCCATCTGCCTTGTAGCTTTGTAACATCAGTGAACAAAGCTCATACTCGCAGAATTTGTGTTCCCCAGGCAGCCAACTGCACAGGATGACAACGTTACAAACACAGCTACGGCTAAGACAACCATCTGGGGACAGTTGCACAATAGTTATGTAAAAGATGACATTTATATTGTTTCTCACTTACTTAATAATCACATGGAATCACTGTCGGATGTCTGTGATTTTAGAGGAACTTGCAGTGATGAAAGATTTGTAGAATTACTGTCAGATGCAAAAAAAATTGGGCGTATAATTTGAATTATATCAGCAAAGAAGTTAATATTTTTACCATACTGAGACAAAATATTCCAATGATCTGTACAGTTTATGACACTTGTGATGCTTTTTTCACAAGTGTTGATTGGTTTGATTTAGCCTCAGGCACATTAATCATTTGAAACACTTGGAAAAAAAACGTGGCAAAAAAAGCTAAATTTAACAGCAGACATTACCAGTAACATCTGTGATATAAAGATAGAGTATATTATATGTATTTAGCTTGCTGTTCTGACAAAGAAGAGATCAACAGATAACAGAGGCCATGTGTGTTTTGAAAGAAGAATGAAATATTGTCAACCAAATATTAATATTATTACCATATGTATAAATCTAAATGTTTATTTTCAGTCAAAACATTTCATGTCAGCATGATGAGAAACTCAACCACTGTCAAAACATGACCTTATATAGTCATTAGTAGGTGACACAGTAAAGCACTAAGGTTAAATTATAAACATAGACATGCAATTAGAACTGTGTTGGTGATTTTTAAGGCTGTATTGTCAGCAGAGAATGGTGATACTGTAAAAGCAGAGCAGAATAACTGCAATTTTGTTAAATATATCATTAAAACATGAACTATTTATACTAGAGTTATTATTGCACTGTATTATATTTCTATGACAAACTGTCCACCTTCAAACAGCGTTGACATGGATGCAAAATTTGCTGTTTAATGTTAATTAAATTGGAGGAAGCTATTATTTAAATGACTTCAAAATGATTTCCCAGGAAAGCAAAAATGTGATTTTGCTGAAGAGATGAGGTTATATTTTCTTATAATGAGCATCTCCGTGATCTCTGAGATCAGAATGTATAACATCATAGATTTAATAGGCTGCATACATGCTGCAAATGTCATGTCATGTATGATAAGAGCAGTATCAAACAGTACATTTCAAATCTACATCCTCATTTTCCTCATGTTGAGTAAATTCTGCTGATTTGAGTGTGAATGGTAAACGCTTATGCTGCTTGTAATCTGTGCAGACTAATTCATCCAGGATGTTTCTACCAAACAGACCACAAGGGGGTATGCAGCAATCCAATTTGAACACCATTACCTCATCATTAAAACAATCTCATAGTTTCCTTTAGCTGAAAAGGAAATAGGAAAGTGTTTCAGCACTTCGGTGGGGTTTCAATGACAGAAAGACTGACAGAAATTGGAGTCAAGGAAAATTGCTGCATTACAACAAATTCAGACATTTGCTGCACAGAAAGGCATTCACAAAAAATCGAGTGTGTGAAAGCTACCAGAGTGCTCCAAATACCTAACTTTTGCTGAAATCACAACACATTCTTCATGAAACTACTTGGCATAGCAGCCTGGTCTCTGTTGACAGCTATTATGTTGACATGACATTTTCACACATGCAGGCTTGGATGTTTGGCAGTTGTGATGTTGTGATCTGATGCAGGGCACTAGGGCATAGGTCACTGTATGATTTAACTGAGCTGAGCCAGGTTGTTTGTCCTCACACATCAGTGTACATGTATTATTTTTTTCTTCAGTTGTCCCAACCTTTTTTTTTATCAGACAGATGACCTTGCTGACAATGTTATATTCTCAATGTGTTAATGTTATAGTATTTTATAGGCACAATCTGGACATTTCAGCAATGTAGCCTATACGTTACTTTTTAGCATTTCTCCATGTAATAGTTCAACCATTTATCCATTATTTAAGTATTTCTAATGTTTTTCCCCCATTACTTTCATATATCAATTACAATATATCAATTACTTTTAGCAAACCATTTCAACTGTTTATCCGTTACTTTTAGCTAACTATTTCCAACTATTTATCCGTTACTTTTAGCTAACTATTTCAACTGTTTATCCGTTACTTTTAGCTATCTCAACTGTTTATCTATTACTTTTAGCTAACTATCTCAACAGCTGTTGAAATAGTTAGCTAAAAGTAATGGATGTACTAGCCAGTACATCCATCACTTTTAGCTAACTATTTCAAAGATATATCTATTACTTTTAGCTAACTATTTCAACAGTTTATCCGTTACTTTTAGCTAACTATTTCAACTGTTTATCTGTTACTTTCAGCTATCTCAACTATTTATCTATTACTTTTAGCTAACTAACAGCTGTTGAAATTGATGTACTTGCTAGTACATCCATTACTTTTAGCTAACTATTTCAGAGATATATCTATTACTTTTAGCTAACTGTTTCAACTGTTTACCTATTACTTTTAGCCAACTATTTTAACAATATATCCGTTACCTAACTGTTTATTTAGCTTTCTCTTTTAACAGTTTTCTCATTACATGTAGTTAACTATTTCAAGCTTTTAGCTATATGCATGAATTTCTTTTGGCTATACTATTTCAGCTACTTAACTATTAGCTATCTAGTTCAACCATACATGACATTTAGCACTATTACAACTTCTCTGCTATATCACTATTAAGTTTCAACAAATTTTCTATCCCAGTAATACACGTTGTTCAGGTGCACCAGCTTGCTCAATTGGATATATCTTTTTTATTCAAATTGTAGTTTTGTTTTTTATTAGTTGAGCTCCACAATCTTTCCACGTACCCCCTGACAAGTGCCACTAGGCTACATATATGTCTCCTGGGGTGCAAGTACACCTGGTTGGGAGTGACTATCTGAATGATTTGACTTGATTTCCCTCCATTTCCTCCGTTTCTATTTGTGCACATTGCACACCTTATTTACACAAGAGATTATTTGTAAGAACACACTCACATGCAGATATTGGATGTTTGCTTGTGTCACTGTGCTGTAGCAGTTGTTCTTGTTGCTATGGAGAGTTTATCAGCTTTTTGTTTGTATGAGATAAGGACAAGGGCACAGTGGGATTCTTTCCACTGTTCGATGTAGTTGCCGTGGCCTGGGCGTAAACATCGTCATTGGCCATATTTAGCTTATCAGCTGCTGTTTGCCTGTTGACTCATATAAACATGAGACTGACTGTAAAATGAGCCTCACTTGACATCTGCCACCTGCAGGATCTTTCATTCATCGACAAAAACAGATGGGCATCCCCAGAAAGAACATGTGCCAGATTAAATGTGAGATCAGCACGTTCAGGCAAACCTTCCTGTAAACATTGCATTAAAATTGTTAAGTTTTTATTTAAAGAAGAAAATGGAAACTTTGCAGTTCTAAATTCAAGCTGGATATATTTTACAATAATGGTGGAAGAAATATTCAGAAATTTTTCTCTAAAAAGTAAAACCACAAAGAAGAAAATACTAAATTATATGTTTACTTGAAGAATATAAGTAGTATTGGCAAGTACTCAATGGCACCTTTCAGAGCATTATGCTATATATGTACATATATATATTTATTATTAGTTAGAGATATTACTGGTTTATTGTTAGCAGTAATTTAATGAAGTTACTTTATGTAGTTTTTTTAAAATATATATTATAAATATATATTTTAATTTGAGAACTTTTCAATGAACAATCATTAAAGCAAATCGACTATTTATATTCCATCGCAGACACACATACACTCACAAAAGGGCTGCCCAGTGAGTATACACAGGAAGTGCCAGACAATTTGTTTACAAAAGCCAGGTTGAGTCATTTTTGTTCTAACCTTGTAGTTGTCCAGATGGGAAAGAACAGTCCAAAAATTTTCATTTCAGCCATGCAGGTTTGGAGACGTGGGGGGGAAGGGAGGATTTTCTGGTCTATTATTATTAGTCCTTATGCTGTGATTGACTTAAACATCAGAGATTGTTGTATGACTGCTGTGTACATAGATTCTGCGAGTTCAGTTCAGGCTTTACAAAACACTTGAGAGCACCAACTACAAATTTCTGACTTGTTACTTTGTCAATGTGCAACAGACCAAAACATATGAGAGGAGTGCAGAGTGGTATACAGTATGTGGTGTAATCTGGTGTAATTGGTGGACAACTTTGAACTGAATTAGATTGTTTACATCATATTTTTACAAATTCATCATGTTTTGTTTGTCAAATTTCAAACCCAAACCCCCATTCATGAAGAAAGACTAACATTACTAGCATAAACTGTAAACTGTAGGCTGCCTCTTTCTTTTCATGTATGGAAATGATGTGACATAAAAAGCCAACAGAAGCCAGCTATTATTAGAACTCCCTTTAGGCTCTTACCCTTTGGCTGCATGAGTCTCACGTGCCTATGATCTCAAACAAGCTCAAGTTGACGTCTGTTTCCCTCTGTCTTACTAGGCTCTGGGCCAAAATAAGGCGAGTGTCAGAAGACAGCGTGATCTACTTTTACCATCATAAATATTTTTCCTTTTCTGGCATAACTCTTTGTACCTGCAGGCAGAGGAACACCAGCGGAGTGGAAACATTTGCAGACATAAATCTGACTGTGTGGTCATGTAGGCAGTAACTTTTTTTTGTGCCTGAGGGTCTGGTGATGTTCTGGCTGCAGGGTTGAGTTGCTGAATTTAATCTCATCACCAGTTTTAGAACATTGATGCAAAAAAAACTCTCCACACTTTGTTTACTCCTCTCATCATTTCTCTTGTTTGTCCCCACTCATCTGCTATCCACACTAAAGAGGAAAAACACCCACCACAGGGATCCTCCACTGGCGGATATAATCAATCAACTAATCAACAGTCTAATCTTACACACACACACACAGAGGATAAAACAACACAGGAGGATTTTGTACTGAACTTGTTCTAATTTATTATTTAGATTGTATTTACAGTATTTACAGTCATTTCAGTCACAAAAACTGTAGCTATAAAAATAACCTTTCACATACTGTATGATTAAAGATCAATTTACAAAAGAAAACTGTTCATTTTTTTTTAAACACATATGGACCCAATGGACATTTTTTCCTTTTTCATATGGCACAGTATAATAAATGATGTGAGACTGGCCTTGTCTTAATGGATCACAAACTGGTAGAGAACTCAAACATGACATGCACTGCCTTCTTGTGGTTTAATAATAAACACCAGCCTCCACTGAACTCAGCTAAAGGCTTCAAAACCTCCAAACAACCAACCAGACAAATGCTTTTCCCGGCTGTGGTATATATCAGCGAGAACTTGGGATCTGTGATACTGTAGTTTCAAGACTCTTTATCTTTATAATTTATGCAAATAAATGCACAGGAGAAAAAAAACGTTCAGCCCTGTCTAGAAAACTGATATTAAAGATAACACTGTATCTTATCAGTCAATACAGTGTGAATACTGTAGTAACATTTTTAAGGCTGAAATATCAAAAGCCTGAACAAACATCCACACGGACGTAACCACTCAACTTCAAAGTCTTACATTTGTTCAGATCCAACATTCTATAAAGTCAAACAAGGAGCACCACTGGCTTTATTTTTAAATTATTCAAGTATTTTAATGAAATGATCCTTTGGGTGAGGTTGCTACTGTAAGGCCTGGGTGACGTTTCCTCCAGAAGATGGAGGATCTGGGTCACTTTCAATTGTTCAACAACAGGACCTCCCTCCTCCTCCTCCTCCTCCTCGGCTCAGCTGAATACCTCCATATCTCCTTTTTCAAACATCTGCTATAACCTTATAGCATGTTTAATATCTTAAACTGGAATACTGAAACCCTCCTCTTTTATACTCTTCACTTGTCATCTCATGTACACCCATAACATATCGGGTGCTGCCTCTGTGTCTCCCTACCTGCACGTGACTCTGGGCTGCTTGTCCCCCCCTCCCTCTCACACACACACACACACACACACACACACAAACACTCCCAACTGAAGCTAAGTGTATTTCAACCACCTTTCCAAAAAGGTCTCAGAGGTGAGTATTCTCTGTTAGTAGCTGTTTTCTATTCGTATATTTTCTTTTAAACAACCCCCCCCCCAAAAAAAGAAGACAACAGGGAATGAAAACAACATGCTAACCGCTAGAACTGAAATGTAAGAGGACAGCTTTGGTGCCCGTCTGCCTTGGTAGATGATGACATGGGAATAACAAAGATATTCTGGAGGCTTCATGTTATGTAGGCTCGAAGCACCAGGCCTAGAGGACATTTTCACTTGGCCACCTTGTAGTTGCGCAGATCCAGGGGCTCTTTACTGGGTATACACCAGTCGTCGGCCTCTTGGCTCACTTTATAGTTCTTCAGAGCAGTTTTGTTGTACACCGGCAACCTCTCGATGGAGTCTGTAGACAGCGCCTGAAGAGCACAAAAAGACACTAATCACAAACGGCCTGTCGTACATGCGCTGGGCTCCGCAGGTCTGCAGGGTTCAGTAATGACACCACATCATAAAAACACTTCCTCTCTCTCTATATATATGTTATGTGGCGCAGACTTTCAAACTCTTCTCTGTCTCGTCACAGTCTCATGCATCATCATCATCATGTTTGGCTCACCTTCAAGTAGATTACAGCATCTGTGCCGTAGCCCTCCATGGAGTAGAGCTGCAGGTCCCCCTGGAAGTACTTGGCGTAGAGACGAGAGATGGGCAGACCGTAGCCAAAGCCGGCCTGCACAGACAAGAGGAGATCAAGGGTTTAAGAAGGCTTTGTTCTCCGTCGCTCCGCGAGCAGGCGGCAGCGCTCTTCTTCCATGGAACAAACAGGTCTTTTGTCAAGTTTGCTTTGTGTATTGTAGGTCACTCATTTAAAAAAAAAAAAGATGCCAGGATTTCAGTCTTTAAATAGAAAACAGAGGCTAAATAAAAGTTTTAATGAGCATTTATTTTGGTTCTTGTGGGCTGTGCAGAAATGCAACCAAATGGCATATGGTGTAATTAACTTTTTCTTCTTTTTTTGCCTTCTAAAAAAAAAACAAAAAAAAAAAACAACCACAAACACTTGTTTTTCCCCAACACAAGTATTCCCACCAACCCCCACCTCCGCCTGCATCTCGACTTACCAGCGGAGGTCGCGTGTGCTGTCCGATCTGCGGAGCGGGGGCGGTCGAGTACATGTAGCTGAAAAGGTTCTCGATCCGACGAAACGGGACACCGCCACCCTTGTCGCTCACCTACAGTCACGGGAGCAGAAATAGAGCAGCCGGGAGACAGACAGACATAAAGAAGGGGGTGATGTGAGGTCCTCGGACATTGCTGACCCATAAAAAAGGTAGAGATGATGCCTGCCTGTCGTCAAGGCTTAAGATCAATGTAAGGGTAGAGGCTAGCGCTGCTTCTGTTTACTCCACATATAGTCGTGATAAAGGTGAAGAGGGCCTGTCCAAGTGGGGTAAAGGATGTAGACCAGAGAAAACATGGGGGGGGACAGGGGGAGTCTAGTACCAGGCATGGAAAACAACAGCCCTGTTTTTGTTAGTTTAACTCTTTAACTCTCTCTAGACATTAGTGATGATATACAGCTAGTTAGTTCAGTCAGTATACAACTTTTTCGCTGTATAATAACTGCTGCTGAAAGTGGTGAAAGTGAATCAAAAACAGTAAAGTTGAGGGCTTTAAATACCAAAACAAGTGGCTGAAAGACACTAAAATGCTGAGCTGAGGGGAACTGAACACTCATCGATCCATTATCAACTCAGATTTCTGATCACTGCTGCTTTAAGTCTTAACTTTCACTATACAGGCCCAGACCAATAAAAGATTTTGTTTATCTTGCGGTGTGTCACTCGTAGTCAGGTGTGTAAGTGACAACAAGAACACTTGAACAGGGTTAAAGGGCTCTCTGGAGTATGAAATCACACACACACACACACACACCCCCCATCTAGTTTATCTTATCTGAGATTAGTAGCTTTACTTGCCAGAAGGCGCCGCGCTTAATTGAGGGAGAAGTTTGTTACATAACTCGGTTTGCAGAAAGACACGGGTGGCGACGGCGGCGAAGAAAAATAGACCTTTTAGCTTTAAAAGCAAAAGGCACATCATATTCTGCATAATGAATTTGTTTCATAGTAAATCCCTGCGACGTTTGACATGTGTTAGTTCGCGCAAGAGCTCACAAACATAAAAACAAACCTACATTCACATTCACTCCTACGGGCAATTTTGAAATCTCTTATCCACCTGCTATTTTTAAGCGTGTTGAACATTAATGCGAGGGAACTCCTGGGAGCAACCTGCAACCAGACACAAACACGCCAAAACAAACCACAAAAACGAGGACCCCTTCCCCCCACCCCCCCATCCCTCCCGCGCTGTTTTGATGACAACCGCTGAGTCACTCCGTTCAGCATTTACCGAAAATAACCGCTGCAATATTTTTCTAAAAGCTGTAATTTGCTGCAACCCACCTTAATGGACATGTCCTCTCCTCCAAGAGACACCATGACTTGAATGGGTGGGAGATTGTTGCTGCTCTCGTGGGTCTCGATGGTAGCCCTCATAGCATTCTGTAAGGAAGGATTAACAAAGTCTTTTAAAGCATTTTCAGTTTGATTTGAGTATAATCTGTATGTGATTCAAACGTATAGGGGTATGTCGTACCTTAAAGAGCTCAAACAGCATGTGATAAAGGTGAGAGGGCACGTACACGATGCTTATGGGATGGTTGCTCTTCTTGTCTGCGCAGAGACAACAAAGTGTGAGTGCCTCTTAATTCCATCCACTTCATTTATAATTCATTATCCCTCGCCACTCGTGGGATGTTTCCCCTTTAGATAGAAGCGAGTTTTCTGTCCTGCGCTTGTTTCACAATTTGACAGAATGGAAAGAGTCTACGTGTCAATATTGTCTGATGCAGTCAGCCGAGTCCACTTAGCCATTACTTCAGCTCCAGTGCTATATTTAGAGGCCCCCCTCAGGTCCATCTGGCTGATTGTTCATTTACACACGAGCGTTCATACTGTACGAACACACAGAAGGCTCGGCTGCATTTTTTAAAAAATTTTTTTTTAAATTTACGGTTACTTAATCGTCTCTGAGGACTTTGGCCCGTCGGCACACTACTGGCAGTAAAAAGTGAAACTGTGTTTGGATTTAACCTGTCGGACTGAATCAATATGAGCTTACTGTTTCTCTCTTGTACAATCAGATCAGGGGAGCAGAGATAGTACTGGTCACACAGCATCTTGGCACTTTGGAAGGCATCTAAACAGAAGGAGAGCAATAATGTCAGAAGGAATATTAATTACAGTGCAAAAAGAATGTAAGTGCTTTTGTGTGCGCCTGATAATCATGTGCATAAAAAGACGTTATCTCTCTATGCATTGAGTGAGCCAAAAAAAACGGTGCAATGTTGGACATAAAGTGTTAATTAATAGAATACAAGGGTTAAGTTCTTCTAAACAGATTCTCCAAACATACAACATTTCATATTTACCCTGAACTACGTCTCCGACTTGACAGTGAGGATCAATACTTCCAATGGGGTTGGGCTGGATGGGGTTGGTGGCGCCATCAAAAATAAGAGCTGCGGAGAGATAAAGATGTCAAACTGAGACGATCAGAAAGCAGAGTGTCATCTGTCATCAACGGATAATATAAATATAAGTTAAGTAATAATTAGGGCCGGGTATCATTTCGAAATCAGTGACAATATGATACAAGTTTTAATTTTTAAAATCTCTCATTGAGAACTACTTAAAAAAAAAACATCTGTCTAACAAAATAAGCTTCCAAATGCATCAGCATTGTTTTAACTTTATGCTGTTTTGCATTATGACAAAGCATTCAGTACCAACTTCTGCTACTTCTGATACTCAGTACTAGAGGCAAATTTCAGTTGATGCCAAGCAAGTATTTAAGTTTCTAATCTGCTGTATGTTCATAAAAGCGTCTAAGTTTCCCTCCGTGCCGTCGTGGTTTTGAAACACAACAGTGATATGCATCGGCAATCTTTGTTCCGCATGACTGATGTTCAACTCTGAATAGACACAATATCATCCGAAAGTCTTTGAGTCTGATCAGCACTACATTTCAGAGTAATATCAGTTAAATGGAAAACAGGTGATGACAATAAAACATGACGATCTGTGTATTGTTTTGAGCCAAATCAGATATTAGTTATATTACACTGATAACTTAAACATCTGAGCAAAATCAGCTTTGACTATCTACATTTGTTTACATTCCCCAATTCAATGAATATTGTTTAGACATTGTTTTTCTAGCATTCCCTCACTGTCACATTTTCTATGTATATATTTTATGTTGTGCAGTCTAACATGACTTTAACTGCCAGCAGCAGCAGCGACCCACATGGAAATCTGTAATGGATGTGACAATAACATTTGTGAGGCGACATGTTTTGAAGGATTATTTCAGGGCAGAGATGTATTTTTTTTCCCTTCGCTTGCCAAGAAAATAATAATATATGTGTGCACTGTATTGTAACCCAGTCTGGTCTGAAAATATTCTTTTCAGACACAATGCAGGAGGAATGAAAACTTATAAAAAAAAACAACAAATTATGGTTTTATGTTTAATTTAGCTTGGGAATAGATTTGTATGTGTATTCAGGAAAAAGTTAAAATCTTACAGACTAGATTAACTACACAATAAATAATGAACGTCAGCTAAAGACAACCATTGTTAATTCAGAAACAGAACCGTCCATTCAGGATCGCCCTCGTTCTGAAGGTTACTCACTGTGCTGGTTGATGAGCATGCGGATAGAGATGCGGCTCATGTAGAAGCGGTCCAGAAAGTACTGGATGTTCTGGTTGGTTACCAGATCCTGGGGGAAGGCTTCTTTGTATTCTATGATACCCTGGGCCATGGTTGGCACTACATCGTTATGTCTGTTTCTGATGGTAACCAAGGCGTCAACAAACCTGGGGAGGGAGGGTAATAAAACATTCAGCCGTCAGGAGGTTATGTTATGGCTTCGGAAAAGGAGAACACGCTGCATAGGGACATGAAAACACCATTTAAACCTTCCTTTTCCTACAGAAACACACACTAAAATAATGAGGCTTCGTTTAAATACCATAGGATATCACTCCAAAAAAAGAAAACTGATCACTCGACAAAATATTTGAATGAATGTGAGATTATCCAGAAAAAAAATGAGAAACTCACTCTCCCAGGACTTTGTGGTCATCAGGATTCTTGTCTAGGAATTCAAGGATCTCCATTAAACTCTGGATGTACCTGACAGCATCATAAACAAAGACACACATGACATAAACACATGTTATTAAAAGCAAGACAACAGATAAGTGAAAGCCTGAAGGAATCTTAGGAAGGTTTTTGGTTAAAATAAAGGCTGTCTTTTAGTCTTGGCGTGTATATTTTGCTCATATTTCATTCCCCACAAAAGGAAACAGAAGCAGAAACAAGGTCACGTGTCACGTGTGATGAGAAACTAGGGCAAAGTTCACAGCTGAGAGACTCCCTCCTCCTCCTCCCCCCCTTCCTGCACAGAGCTAGTTGGAAGGAGTACAACTTGGTCAAAGGGTGCTTTTGTAATTCTGAGCATGACGTCGGGGAAATAAAACTGTCCGGCAGCATTGCAATAAACAAGTCAACAGCTGTGACTGTGAACTCGTTAGTGGTCAAGGGATGCAGGCTGGCATCAAGTATGGTTTTATGAATGGCCACAAAGGCTGAGAGAGACGCACTGAGGTGATGTTTCCGTTACATATCAGTCACAACAGAACAAAATAATGATATCATGGGACTCACCAGCTCTGAACCATTTGCACAGACGGTGTTGTGACCAGTTTGTCAGGCAAAAGGTTGATTTCCTTCATGATGTTTGAAAGTCTTACAGGGAGCTCCTGTCTCAAAAACACAAAGGAAGTCTTCTCGCAGGCATTAATGGAACCTGAACCAACACAGAAAATAATAACTAGAGTTATTGGTTCATTAATTGACAATCAAATGTGCAGAAAATCACCTAATTAATCAGTTTTCCAGCTTCTTAAATGTGAGAATCTGTGGGTTTTTTTTGTGTCTTGTATTGATTTGACAAACTGAAAGGGACGAAGTTCACTGAAAGAATCAAGAAATTGATTGATAATGAGCATAATCATTGGTTGCAGCCCTACTAGACTGATTGGAAAAAAACAAGAACTTAAAGGACATCATCTTGAGCTCTGGGAAACTGTTATTGACATTTAGACCACAATCATCACAAATAATGAAAAGAATAACCTTCATAATGAAAACAGACATTTGTTGCAGCTCCAATAACAATCATAACCATATTTTTTATAATATTAACTGAATATTTACCTTAGCAAATATATTTTTAATAATAATTTATTCTTTTTCTCAACCATCTGCATGTTACAACCCTTGCAAACAAACATTTGAGTTGAACGCACGCATTTGCATGATATGATATATATTTATTGCAAGCTGTTGAACGGCATCTATTACAAAACATGTGTAAACACTGGTATGCAAAACATCTTCTCCTTCATGGTGTTCAGCCTACAGATCTGACGCAATACTCTGTACCATGAGCACTAAAGCTACTGCAGGCAACCTCAGCATAACCTCCACAGAGCAGCTGTTCAATTCAAAATAGGTGATTTTACGAATATGCATCGCCACATGATGTTTTGTCTCTACATTCTCGTACATATATGTTCACATTTGGGCAGCTAAGACTGTCAGTTTCCACGTAGCTAGCTTGTTACATCAAAAATAACCCATCTGAACGGAGATCAATACTCACCGAAATCGAGAAACTGCTTCATAGAGAGCGGCGAAGGAGAAAATTTAGAGAAATGCTCGATATGTTTGGGCACACTTGCCAAGGCGGCATTTTTCATTATAAACCTAACAAACTTCATTATTACTGTGGAGGGTCGATGCTCGTGTGTGTCCGATGCTCCAACTGACTAAACCTGAACCTGTTAGCAGGCTGTTAAAAACAAGGGAGGCCACTGTGGGAAAGTAGCCCGCGCCAGCCAATAGGAAGGCGAGATTTTTATTTACGTTTCAGACTGGCCAATAGGAATCGTCTGGGGGCGGGGTTAGTGATGTTTAGGTGCTGCCTGTCTAGAATCTCCTTCACAGAGGGGCTTTTTTTTTAACCACCTTTCATTATGTAAAGGGTGATTAACTGATTAGTCATCAAACAAACAACTACCTAAATGTACAAACATGCTAATTAGAGGTGCTAACAACCATTTTCACTGCCCATTATCAGGAATATAAGAGATGCAGCTAGGAACATATATATAGATTCAGATGTCTGTAAACTGCAGCTATATGAGCAGTGGCAGAGGAAATGTTCAGTTCCTTTACTTAAGTAAAAGAATCAATACAGCAGTGTAAAAACACTCTATTACAAGTAAGAGTCCTGCATGAGAAATGCTATTTAAGTAAAAGTGCATAAGTAGCTAAATATAGTTAAAGTATTGCAGTAAAAGTAGTGGTTTGGTCCCTCTGACTGATATATTATTATATATGACATCATTAGATTATTAATACTGAAGCATCAGTGTTAGAGCAGCATGTTACTGCTGTAGCTGCTGGAGGTGGAGCTAGTTTACACTACTTTATATAAGTTAGTTAGGTAAGTCCAGGAGTTCCCAACATAAGGGTTAGGCCCCTCTAAAGGATCAGCAGATAAATCTCAGCGGTCGTAAGATGATCAATGGGAGAGGAAAGAAAATAAAAACAAAGTCCTGATACACAAATCTGTTTTCAGTTTTTGGACTTTTTCTCTAATCATAAAAATATCGGCTCTTTTGAATATTAATTTAAATGAAAACATGTGAGAAGTTGACAGTGAGGAAGATGATGATGATGATGATGCTGAAGCAGCTTTCCAGTCACCTCTGATCTGCCGCAGCCAACATGTCACTCTAACATTATCACTCCAGTCAAGACCATAGGTCACACCTTACGTAAGCTCGGGTCCTACACACAGTCATGTGGCACATGCATACAGATGCATACATACTCCTGACTCAGGTTATTATTCTATTATTCATGTATTCTCTAATAAGAGTCCATGAGGCACCTGGTACATTATCATAGTCTTTGAGGGTTGAGGCTGCACTTTGCATTTATAATAAGTACAAGAAGTCCTTAAGCCAGTTGTGTTTATTATAGCAGTCTGGTTTACAGATGATCCAGTTCATTCATATTGTCCTCTTTACAGAGAGAAAGGCTAGTGCGACAATACTTTGTGTAGTTCTTGCATGTATATTTTTTTCTACTCTGTTCCCCAGTATGCACACAACAGGACATTTAGGGATATGAACACTCATTATCGCCTGTAAAACATCAGTAATCTCAGTCCAGAATCTTTCTACCATCGGACAAGACCACAGTCAGTGCACGAGTGTACCAATCCTACCGCAGCCGTGCCAGCACAATGTGGTGGAAACTGCCTTGCCGCGATCAAACGAATGCGCCAGTGAATGTGCAAAGATAACATTTATGTCAATATGAGACAGTTCCCAGGGAGGTTAGAAAGAAGGCTAATCAGTAGTGTGATATTTTGGTTCTCTGTGTACGACGATTAAAGAAATGTGGAAGATGCTGAGACGGTGTTATTTCTGAGCCAGATGCATTTTAGAGAAGTCTGAGACGCCGTTCTTTTTAAAGGTAAATCATACGTGGAGTCTAGAAAATAAGCTCCACAGTTGGAGGGGCTGTGAGAGGTTTATAGTATGATGTTTTATGATTTTATCCTGAGATAAAGGCCTCGGTTTGCTTTGTGTTGCTCTTTATACACAGTAAACCTTTTCACATTGAACTCTACCAGCTTCAAGTGTATTTTTTTTTTTTTGAGTCTGTCTCTTATAAGTTGTGGGTGACCTGAAGATTTATTGGTCCATCTGAAGATTTCCCAGTTCAGAAGCATTTCGGTCATATACGCCCTATGTATGACCTTCATTTGGGCATCTTTATATCTCACACACTTGGACGTAGATGTTGAATGTGAACTGCAGTGAGAGGTGAATCAATGTCTCATTTGCATGAAATGGAAATACTCAAATAAAGTCCTCAACTCTTCACACTAGAGTAAATGTACTTAGTTACTTTCCGCCTCCGCATATGGGTTAAACTGGGTTATCTCTCTTTTTTTGTCTTTGAGTTTGTAATTTAAATGAGAATGATTTTAGGAAATTAATGCCTCTAGAAGATGATTAATCTTGTGGGGGGAAAACATTATACCATTTATTTATCACCTTCTAAATGAGCTGCGGCTGAGCAGAGAGATTAAATGGATATGAAAACAGGCAGAAGATGTGACCTCCTCATTAGAAGATGTTCCTGTTAGAGAAAGTAAAAAAAAAAAAATTGAAACATGGAATATAAAAAAGTGAGTTTACTATTCAGCTCCAAGCCTGGATCTAATCTAAAATGAGAACTTATACCGCACTGTTGATCATCATTAAACTTTCTTGACCTTTGTGCACCGCAGCGATTCATCCTCAGCATCACTGATGTGTGTATTTGCATGTTAGTGTGCCAACTGATTAAAAAACGAGACATTATTCTCAGTAATCGCTCGCAGTGTTTTCTCTTTCATGTGTTTTTTTAAATTAAAGTTGCCACTGCTCTCTTGTAATTTTAACCCTTCCATCCAGAGGCATCAGCCTTGCTGTTGGTGTGAATGTCAATAAGCGTTATTTTTCACACCGTGGAGTGGGAGAGCTTTTTCAAAAGCATTCTTCAGAGTGGTTAAATGTTCAAACACTTACCTCGTGTTTTTCTATGAAGGGGAAAACAGAGCATTTGGAAAACAATGACATATATCCGGGGCTTTTTTGGCAGTAAAAACGATGCGTTCCAGGTGTTGCCATTAACCTTTTCTCTGAAGACTTTGCATTTATTTTTTTAATGACATGTCAGTCAGTGCAGCATTGCAGGAGATAACAGGTAACATCTGCTGCGTTTGTTCAGTCGTCTGACACACAAAAAACAGAAAAAGTAAGTAAATATGAACTTAATCATTAGTTCGGCAGCGTGAAAACAAGCGATGATAAGAAGCAAACAGACAGCTGAGTCTCAACAGAGTCAATCAAACCGTCTCCTTCACCAGATGCCGGTTGTGATATCACATGTCCAACTAAAGTAGGGATGAAGAAGAGATTTAGCTTGTAGCCACGTCTTTCTGTTGTTCAGGCATGTTAGTGTGAGTGGAGGTCTTTTCAAGGACCTAATGTGAGCAAAGGTCATTGTCACAAAATCGGTCTGGATGAAAAGGTGGACATACAGTAGGCTTCTTCATGCAGGTAGCTTTAGTATTATATAATTAACCTATGGCAGTACACACAAGAGGCCGACCTGCTGCCACACAACCAGAACTTCTACAGGCCAAGAAGTATCTGAGCTCATCTGTTCTCGGGCAGATCGACTCCATCCTCGTCTTCTTCTTCCACCCAGAATACATCTGGGGAATAATCTGTTTATTTCCTCTCCTGATGGACAGAAGTTCACACTCGGTGGATGATTCTCTGGAAGCTCGCCACCCATGGTTTTGAATAGAAATGCCTTTGTCAGGGAACACAGTGTCCTGGTCAAATCTCCCATTACATAAGCGACGGCTGTGTCTGTACAGTCGGGATTGTCCTTATAAAGCCGGCCTGTCCTGCCCTTTCTGTCAAAAACGTTACACATTTTATAGCTGCATGTGGAAGGACTTCAAATAAAAATCTGAAAGTGATGTTTCACGGCGAGGCGTCAGAAATCTGCACCACAAAAAAAGATATAAAACACACTCTCTCATTTCAGCTTCGCCAGCTCACAGCAGATAATGAGATGTTTCTACTAGACTTTATCAAAACAAGCACACGTCACCTTGTATTCAAATGTCAGTTGTTTGGCTGTTTAGTGGTTGTTGTATTATATCAACTACATAAATGCTCTAACAGGATTTCAGCTCGAGGTACTTTGGGATTCATTCAACAGAAACCGGTGATGGAAAATACCTGATCAATGACCCCAAAATGCAACCGGTATCGATGATTTTTCTGCCCAAACAAAGGTGTTGTTATGTTTTGCTTGCAGTAACAGTCTAGATTCAGATACTTGTCTCACAACACATTTAAATCTAAATATCTTGTCCTTCAGGCCTCTGAAAGAAAGCACAGGAGGCCAAAAACGTATCAGTCGGCTGACGGAGCTCCTGCTGGGAAAGAAAAGTGGCATAAAAGGTGTTGGTCAGCAGCAGATTTATCACCTGTGGAACTTATAGGCGGTACAATAAAACAGCTTTTCTACATTTTGCTAAGTTATTTCAGTATATCTGTTAACAGGATCATCCTCCTCACTGCAATTTCTCATCACTATTGTTAAAAGTAGGATTTGTTTCCTAGACATCCATGTTCTCAGCATCCTTACATCCTTACATGTTTGATTTACGCTTCTATCGCTTGATGCTTTGTTTAATTTTATTTGAGGGGACATTTAAAGCTTTTTAAGTGGTGAACTGTGACATTTATTTTTGTGGCAGCAGTGCTAAGGTGCAAACTGTGGCGTTACTGCATGTACTGCAATTCCCTGAGGCCTCACAAGTGTCCGATATGTCCGGTCAGTACTGTGATTTTCTTGTTCTCTTGTATATATTTAGGTTTTTGTGTTGACCTTTTTCTCCAGTCAGTAGAGCAGCTTTGCCAAAAAGGCGAAGTACATTACCTCACACTGTATATCTCAACATACTTGTAGGTACTTGAGGTGCTAGTATGTCTACTTTAAGCTACTTTATACTTATCCGCTGCATTTCAGAGGTAGATATTGGATGACTATACTTTCCAGATTTCACGTACAAATCATATTGATGCGCTCATAAAATATGATGTATTCTTATTCTGTAGATTTAGCTACTTGACCTACCCAGTATATCAAGTTAACAACAACAACAACGACATTAAAAATAGGACTTACACATGAACGCATCAGAAACAGCAAGTACCGTACCAGTCACTGACCTAATTAAGCTGATTGGTCGGATCCACATAAACAGTACAGTTCTATCGGTTTTATATAATCCAATATTTCCATCATCGGTTACATTCATGAAGTCAATGTGTCACCCCGATTCAGTTTTTAGTGCCACATCAGTCTCTGACCTCGTGTTACTTTAAATAAAATTGATTCCAATGAGCTCCACTCGGTGTGGTGTACAGACTTTAAATGAGACAAAACGGAAGGAAGGACTGGTATCAGATCAATACTCATGCTGATAAAACTTCCAAGGGAGGTTTTATTGTCTGTTTAATGACTACTGTTACGTTTGATGGTAAGGCAATACCCACCAGACAAACTATGCTTACAAGAGCAACTATAAGAACTTCCCTGAGCCAGATTTGGCTTGAACTGTGGCTTATCAGTCACCAATCAAGAGTAGCAACACATTATAACTTTAACTAATCCTTTCCAGTCTATAAAGTTTTATTCCATAGCCTGAAACTTAAGGCTGTCCTTATTTAAAAACCGGCCCTGGAGACACATCTAGCAGAGAGTGCTTAACTGGTCAGGGTGGGGGGGGGGGGCTACTGGGGGGCAGAGGGGGGTTGTTGCTGCCCACCCCCAGTACTTTTCCGCTCTCCATCAGCCTACATTCCTGCCGGTAGTCAGCTCCTATTCCCCACTGTCAACAAACACCCGCGCATATCAGGGATAAATGTTTGGGCATTCTGTCAGTGCTTTATTGGTTTGAAGAGTGTGCAACTGGACAACAACAACTCCAGTGGAAATTTCCGTTCGCGGCCAGGCCTGTGGGAGCCGCCGATGGCCCATTAGGCAGAACCGAGTTCATTGAAGTCAGAAGCTGCATTTAAATCCCATTGATTCACTTCACAGGGTGCAACTTCTTCATAACAAAAGATTTCCCACATTGAAGTTCGAATCAATCACTTCTTTGCTAAAACTCTACTCTCGGTCATTACCCGCTAAAGTTTTCAATCTGCTTTGAAAGACATAAACATTTAATAATTAATCAGGACCGTTGCATTTTTACAATTCGTCTGGCCGGTGTAATCATAACATTCATTCACAGTGTGTTTAATTCCTATTCATGAAACAACTGATAATGGCAGCGCTAGGTGAATACAGACTTGAGAAACGTTCCATTAATCAAGCATATGAATAGAGCCTTTATCATGGCCATTATAATCAATTGAAAGGAAGAGCTGATAGTGAACAGTGGAAAAAAAAAGTAGAGGGGGGGAAGTATCAACGAATGAGAGAAAACTTAAAGGAGAATTTCAGTTTCTGTGTGAAAATGACCACACTAGTGTTTGTAGGTAATTTCACTAAGATCTCACCCCTCACTGATGAAATGCTAAAGCAAGAGGAAAACTGTTAAACGTCCCCTCCGGCTCTCTGCGTTTTAATTTAGCCGAACTCTCAATTAAGTTGCTTTGTTTCCTTAATTTCCTGCTTCTGTTGGCCGACAACTTAACAAGCAGGAAACAGTCATTTAATTATTCCTGTTAACCAGCAGAGGTAGATTAAGTCCTGTGCTGCTGCGCTGAAATGCCAGCCAAGTCACAAGGCTACGATCACAATACATATACATAAACACAAATGCAAATTAAATGACAGCAGCCGTGTTGTGAGATCGAAGATATTGATGTTTAAAATGAATGATGACAGACAGGAGAGAAAAATTTGCAGCTACACAGACACCAACTCAGTCTGGGCAGGCTTAAATCATTATTTTATTATTGTTATGTTTATTTTTTGAACTGCTTATTATCTTATCTCTCCTCTCTCCTCGGATTTATTTTAATATTCAATTATCTTCTTTCTTCTTATTCTGTTTTGTAAAGTACTTTCAGCTGTATTTTCCCAAAGTAAAGTTTCCCTCATCCACACTAAAACACAAGGCCAGTGTTTTTCTGAATAATGTGTGAAAAAACCAAGTGGCAACCTCCAGGGCTGACAAATGAAACCAAGGCCAAAGTACCAAAAACTGCAGAACCTCACATGGTCACCTGTGGCTCCAAAAGCAAGTCAACATAGACCCCCATGTAAAAATGTCCAAGTTTACAGCCTGGTACAAAAAATTGTTTTAGCGACCAAAACAGTTGTAACAGGGGTTTTTATATTACTCACCCATTTAAAATTTATTAAGGTTTAAAGTTATGCATAATTAAGGGTGTGGCTGCTTTGAATGAAAGATGGCTGCCGTCACGGACAATGTTGGTTAGGTAACGTAACTATGGCGTAACCCCAGATTCACTGAGTATAGCGTAGCCATAGCCGTTGCTATTTCAGTGTGTTTTCAGTTCTTTGTAACAGTTAATTGTAACATTTTGGTTGCCTAAAAAAAGTCTTGTTCAGTGTTTGGTTGTACTAAAAGACTATCTAAGGAGTCAGATGTTCAATTATTTCTGATAAGTACATTTTGTTTTAATGCTTTTAAGCCTGTTTTTCGCTAGCTGGAATTAGCATACACACTGTGCTAACTAAGCTAGCAGCTTCACCCTCTTGTCCAAATATGGTCACTTCTGGCTCCAAAAATCCAAGATGGCGACGCTCAAAATGCAAACTCAAGGCTTCAAAATAGGAGTCCACAAACCTATGGGTGACTTCATGGTGGCTACATCCATTATTGTTTACAGTTTATGGAGAAAACACAGGTTTAGGGTGGGTGAAGGTCCCAAAATGAAGGCACTCTCAGACTATGATTATTCACACCCAGTGTCACATGAGAGTTGTTGAGGTCATCAAGGTGATTGACATCTAATTAATAACTTGTCACATGTGAAAGAACATCTGAAAGCAAGTTATTAGGAGGCAAAACACAGTCGTTCACATGATTTTTGATGTCAGTTGCAGGGATTGAATGTATTTCTTGATTAGCAGCACATGTTTGAAACGTCTGCTTGTAACAACGTTCGGCAGTTGTATTGTGTTGCGATACATAGATGCAAACTGCCTCTCTGTCACACTGTTAGTCCACTGAGGTGAATTCCTCTGACTGCTGCAGTATAAACAAGTTTCTTCAGTGACTGTCAGCGGTAATAAAGTCAGCCTTTATGCTTCAATTTGTCAGCTGTGAGACATCTGAGAAAGGGCCCGCTTTACTGAACTGTCCGGCGCGGTTTTGTATCAACTCTCATGATGGATTCATCTTTCAGAAAGCTCTCTTTGGTTTTCAGTGGAGCAAAATGTTTGTCTGTGTTGTATGAAAAGACATGATGAAAATAGATTTAGCTCCATTAATTAATAGTTTACTCATTCAGATGAAACGTCTCATAATGTTAAAACAGCCGACCTGATAGAAACATCAGGATCTTGTGATCAAATAAAATGATCAGTATGTGAAAATGTTGGAGTTTAAAAGGAACCATTTGTTGAACCTATGTATCATATGTGTATCATATATCTGTATATTTCTTTCTTTGTGAAGAAAGTTGCAGTGGAGAGCTGTTATTGGTCATTTTGTTTATTTATTTTTTATTATTTTTCTTTCGAATATAATGAATAATGTATTGATCTACTCATAAGTATTGTGTGTGTGTGTGTGTGTGTATCCAAAGCTTGATATATCTTATTCCTCTGTGCTGCAGACCTCCACTGTAGTTCAAAAACGTGTTTTTAATACATAATATCTACAGCACAGAGAGGAGAGAGAAGATATATGAGACTCTGGATACACACAAAGTAGGATTAGCTCATTGTCGGTTTGGCTTTTGTTGACAATATACTATAGAAAACCACCAGCCATATCATTTACAGCTAGAAAGCATGTAACTCTACCATTCACATGTGGAATAATTGTTCTATAATATCTCACTGAAGGGCCGTTTTTTTTCTGCCCACTGTGTGTTGGATCGGTTTCAGTCCCCTGTGAGAGCAAATGAATGAAGAAAATGAATGAATCAGGCTATTCCACCAGAACATAATAAATAGCCTGTTTAAATGTAGGGTATGTTACATAAGAAACACCCACAAGTATGTTATTTATTTGTTATGCACCCTGGGAGAGGATGATGGTTGTTTGCGCTGCCCCCGAAGAAAAATCACTATAATATTCGTCTCATCAGTGGCATGTAGGTTAATCTGAAATGTGCGGCGCCAGAACTCATGGATTCATCAGATTCATCAGCCAAGTGCAAGTAATGTACTTTGATTTGAATTTTACATGGAAGCTTTGTTTGGTCTAATTTTTTCTGGTTTATTATTGTAAGAGGAAGAAGCAGAAGCCATATGAATGTTTTTTTTAAGGGCGCTTCCTCAGAAATGCACATCCAGGACTTGATGTTCTGCCAGGAAGTAATTCCTAAAAGTCTATTTTTCAAAAACACATTTTTGCACAGCAGCATACAGTATATAGCCTGTAAATTAAGAAAACGCAATATACTTTCCATACACGACCTCTCAATGAGATTAACTTGAATTACAATCTGAATTTTAACAGTAAAAACTGACATAATATCAAACAGGATCGTGTCCAAGCACAGTTTTCAAGAAGAAATATCCATAATCAAGATTAATTCTACAATTTTATTCTGTTGACAAGTTTTTATTCATTTTCTGTATTATCTTGTAAACTTACACTGGTCCAGTCCATGCCATGAAATGATTGAAAAGGACAAATGAGTGAAGACATGTTTAAAAATAAATAAATAACTGAAGTGATAATAAAAAAAGATGAATGAGTAGAAAGCAAATCAATTAAAATAAAGAGACATGAAATAATTTAGATTAATTACAGTAATTAATGATTCAGTCACATGAAACATCACATGCCAAATAGCACAGTTATATACATATTCATTATTATGTTATGATCATATACCACATGGTGTAAATATATAAGATAAACATACATACATACTTACATCAGCCCGCTCTCACATACTCACATACCAAAGCTTGGTCAGGACCTCATGGCGTCACTTTTTAACGCACTGGGTATCACTTTAGCATCATTTTTTCAACACGCAGGCTTCTGATGAGCTCCCACAGCGTATGTGATGAGTTGGGAGTGAGAGCGTGTTGCATACATACATACATACATACATATACTACACATCAGGGATGTGCAGTGAGCCCAGTATTTGTATCTGTATTTGTTGAGGCAGCAAAATGAGTTGTATTTTCAATTCAGTTTTATTTATATAGCGTCAAATCACAACACAAAGTCATCTCAGGGCACTTTTATATGGAGCAGGTCTCCATGCACCATGCTCTTTAATTTACAGAGAGAGAGACCCAACAGTTCCCCCCATGAGCAAGCACTTGGCGACAGCGGGAAGGAAAAACTCCCCTTTAACGGGAAGAAACCCAAGGCATTTGTATTCAAATAAAAGTGGAAAGGGGCTGAAGAATCCTGTCTTTGTTTTTATTATGCTTTTCATTCTATAAAATCAAAACGTTACAATAAGTGTTCGTGAATAAACTATCTTACGCAGGAGATCCCTGCATGGGGTCTCTAACTGGAGTCTCTCAGATCATAGACGACTGCGCTGACTACTGAGCTAAAATTTTACTGATGCCTCAATGCAGACAGACCTGTATTTAGTTATACACCCATAACACAGAGACAGAACAGCGCATAACATGTAGAGAAGAACTTAAAAGACGATTATTGCTTTGCTCTTTTCAGCCTATTTATTTTACAATCTAACATTGTGGTAAGTAGAAGGGGAACAACTGGTTATGGAGAGTCCCTTGGGAGCACTTCGCTTGTGTCAGTAACTCAGCTTTATCTCTGAGGAACTCCTCCAACTCCAGGAGTGATGTCCAAATTAGAAATTGTGCGTCATGCAGCAGGTGGATGTGACTCCCCTCATTGAGACCTGCTGATAGACGTCACGGCGGAGCAGAGGAGAGACACTGAGATAGTGATGTAACCGACCTGTGTGCTGGTATTTCACTTTTTTTTTCTTCCTGAAAACAAATAATTTTTGAATATTTCTATGAAACAAATATTTGTTAAGAAAAGACAACCCATATTTGTGCTTTGCTGACTAACATTTGTATTTGTGCACACCCTTACTACTTACCTATATACATATATAAAGGTATAGGCATTTGGTAAGGTCTTTTCTATGCATGAACATTGGGGACATTAATCTGATTCAGTTTGTTTTATTATGTATGTCAGAGTAGATGTAATATAGACTCTATGGACAATTTTGGCATTAGGTGTGTCTATAGTTTGTTATTCAGTAATGCAAAACATGGTATTATATTTAAATATACAGAACATCCAGAAATTGTACAGTTCCATAAATAAAATTGATCACACAACTGTTTTTGCCCTTCAGTGTTCCCGATGAAACAGCATGAAGCTGCTGAACACAAAGAGGTATTTTAAACCACTTTATTGATCATGATATTCGAACCTGAAGTAAACATGTGGCAGATTAAAACGCATTTGGATGAGCCTGTGAGCTGGTGATTCTTCTCCTCTCTTCTAATAAACAAATCTCCATCCTGTGATCTAGAATAGGCCGTTGTCAGTGTTTGCCCTCCTGTCCTACTCCTGTTACATGCACGAACTGCAGAGGCAGGAAACCTTATAATTGTGTCATCAAATTCTCAGATGAAGCAGCTATATTGGGCTTAATGCACGAGAATAGCACCTCATCAGTAAAAGGGGAGAGTCTTGAAATGATGTGATGAGAACCATCTCACACACTGAGTGTAGAAAAGATGGAGGAGATGGTTTTTTGATCCCAGAGGCAAAAGCTTTTTTTATTTTTTTTCAAAGACTTATATTGAGAGATTGCATTTTAAACATGCTGTCCTGGAGAGTATCAAGACTTCAGCTGGTTTGGTGAATGTCTTGTGCAGCAAAGAGCCTAAATCCCTTTGCACAGCTAAGTAACACCTTCCATGAATAGGCTCTTTTATGACGTTTTCTGACCAAGCACATATTCTGCACTCAGAGTATCACCTTCCACCAGGCTGCAAAATAGTCCACACTCATTCAAATAATCTATTTACAAGTGGTGAAATTAAAGGTGATGATATGGGGTTTTATAATATGTGGAACAAAAGGCTTTTTGTTCTGTGTAAAATGATGTAACACATGATTTATCCTGACTGTGGACTGCGTGTAATCTATCTAATTGTTTAGCGACTATAAAATGTAGAATAAATAGTGAAAAAAAGTCTGTTGTAGAAGTTCTCCGAGGCCACAATGAACTCTTCATATTGCTTGTTTTGTTTGAATGACTGTATAAATGTTAATATAGTCATTTAAATGTCATATATAACAAGAAAAACAGCAAATATTCACATTGGAGAAGCTGGAACCATCAAATATTCAGCACTTTTGCTTGAAAAAAACCCCAAAAAATTAAAGTAATCAATTATCAAAATTGTTGCCGATCAATTTTTTGATTACTGACTAATCAAATAATCAACTTGTCATCGCAGCTCTAATGTTATCTGCATTTGTATTGGTATTAATTCAGTTTCACAGCCATTTGAGGTATGTTTTTGTCTACAGTATCTTTCAGATTGTTTACACCACATGGCCAAAAGTATGTGGACACGGTTGTCTTTTGTTTGGGCTGAATCCCAATTAAAGGAAATGTTGATGCCACAGTACAAATTATATTTTTTACACAATAGTGTGCTTCCAACTTTGGGTCATTAGTTTGGGGAAGGCCTTTTCTTGCTTCAACATGCCAGGTACATAAAGAAATGTTTTTACAGTTGTATTTACTCAACCCCGTCCATCACCTTTGGGATGCCAGGCCTCATCTCCAAACATCAGTGCTCGACTTCACTGATGTTCTTGAGTAAATCTCTGCAGCCAGCATCTATTGTAAAGTCTGAAAACAGAAGAGTGGAGGCCGCTATAGCAGCAGATTAATGCACGTTTGGAAACGCATGTTCAACAATCACATAATGGGCGTAATATTGTGGTGTCCACATACTTTGTTCTGCGAATAAAGTCAAATATAGGTGAAGTTTGTATTTAAATTATTCATTAAAATGTGAAAAGTGTAGAAAATATGGTTGCAGATCAGGCTACAAGTCCCAAAGGTAACAAAAGCTACACTAAATGTATCATCATCTGGAGGAATATGTTAATTTTTTTTTTTTTTAAATATGTGGAAACAAATGATTTCTCCACATTAAACTGATTAAACATTTCTCATCCTTAGCTCAGGTTATGTGCACCACGAAAATGATTCAAATATGGGTCAAAGCTTCAAAAACGCACATTTAAAATATGTTTCCGGCCCCTTGACACTCTTCTTCATGTTCAGCTGTGCCAATTCTAGCCACATACAGACACTTTTTCCTCACAGTCTGGATAACAGAAGGTGTGATGAGCTTTCATGTATAGAGGATATATCCACTGGTGGAGCCATGTGGCTTTAAATGTAAGCTGTTGAATTGTTTGCATAAAGCATGAGCTATAAATACACTTCAGACTGATTATTCCCTGCTTTTTTATCTGAGCTCCTCTCCTGTTCAGAAACTCTGTGAGGACTTGGGGTAGGGTGTTAGTAGACTTCCTGGTGGGGGTAAATGTCAAAAATAATAATAACAATCTCACAATACACGTGACTCTTTTCTCCAGGTTGCTGTTGCCTCGGCTCTCCCTCTTAAGATGTAGGGGTGACTCAGGCACAAGACATAGATGTTCTCGTTAAAAAGGAGAGACTGACGCTCCTATTCCCGCGACATCATCATCCCACACTAGCGGGGCTCCACGGTGTAACGATGTGATGCTCAGTCCTGCACAGTAGCAGCTACAGGAGGCGTGCTTGTCCGTGCCACAGGAGCAACGGCAGGAGGAGGAGGTGGAGGAGGAGGAGGAGGAGGAGGAAGACTTGGAGCAGCGGCCAGCAGGCTACCACCACCAACACCACCACCACCGGGGCATTGGACACACAGTGAAAGAGGGCGCTTTTTTTTGTGAGGGGGTGCTCTGTCCCCCCCTTCACCACCACCACTACCACCACCACCACCCCGCCTCCCACCCTCCCGAGCGATGGCATCTATGGATCGATCAACCGGAGCGCGTGAGTTTATCCTCTTTATGCAATCCGTGCGAGGTGTTTCATGTGGCGGATACAATGCGTACCGGAGATACAGACAAGAGAGAGAGAGAAAACTGTGGATGTGTGAGCGCACATTCACAGCCATGTTGCATCGCGCCAGCAGAGGACAGTCTCTTTTTTTTTTTGAACTGGGCCAAATACTGGAGATGTAAGATCATGAAAAAAAAGAAATATCAGCATCTGTTTATTTATCAGTAACCACAACTGATGCGTACATCTCCTTAAAGGAGACGCACGCGTATCTATCTGTATGTGTGTGTGTGTATGTGTGTGTGTGTGTGGTCACTGCTTTGGCAACATCAGCATCACACAGAGAGCTGATGACCTGCAACTTCAGCTCAGTGCTGATGGACAGCAAAAGTAGCCTACATCTGTCAGAGGGTAGTTTTTTTTTTTTTTTTCTTGGCTTGCTTTAATCACTGCATGTTAATATCCAACACAGAAAATCAGTCTCAGCACAGCCTTGTAGACAGATGAACTTGCATGGTTAATTCACTCGGAGTATCAGTTGACTGTCAGCTTATAGTAATGCCAAAAATAGACCTGATTAAAATGATATAAATATGCAAACTGACTTTTCAGAGCAACAAAAACTGTTGTCTAATAGAGTAAATTATACTCCAGGAGTTCCTTTTCAATCTAAAAATTAAAAAAATATTAATTATTTTCTGCAAAACACACAGCAAACTAAAGCTGTCTCTTTTTTTTCCCTGTTGTTCAACAACGATAGTGGAAGCGAGGGGTGTTCATGGGACTGTTTGGACACAAACAAACACCCGTACATCAGGCTTAGAAAATGGAAGACACTGCTCACCTTTCTCCTAAAAGAGCTTGCAATGTGGATGCAGCAGTACTGGATATATATGGCTGATGTTTTTAGATTATACCTGAAGTCACAGACTGTTCTCAGAATGGTTTTTCTTACAGTAAGACATGACAGCTGAACTCCCACTGTGTTATTCCCCCCCCCCCCCCCCCCCCTCCTTTGAATATCGTTTTAATGTTATAGTCTACAGCCGTGATAGCAGCTCTGTGATGCTGTACTGAGGCACACAGCAGTGCTCTGAGCAACATGATAATCAGCATGACAACACGCTCACAAGGACAATGTTAACATGCTGATGTGTAGCGAGAACCACCATCTTAGTTTTGCATGAAAATGTTAGTTAATTGGCACTAAAAAAAATAGTCTGAAGCTGATGTGAATGTCAACATTATTTTCACAGGGTTGTTTTTTTTTAAAAAACTGGCATTTGGTCATAAAACCAAAGTATTGGGAAAATTCAAATTTTGACCTGATGATGGCGCCACTGGATCAGTAAAGTGACTGCAGTTTATCCTGTGGTGAACATGAATGGATGTTATGTACCAAATTTAATGGCAATCCATCCAATAGTTGTCTATAGGCACCATGAATGCCTGCAAAAAAGCCATCAAGTCAATGAGTCCAAATTAAATTGTGTTATTTTGACCATGTGACACATTAAGAGTGTTTTCTAATCTGGCATTATTCGTCTGTGCTTTCCAAAAAACTGTTACACGTCACTGTTAAAAAAATAATGATGTTTTATGGCGTGACGATGCTGTGGTTAAACCTGCAGTGTGTCTGTAACGTACGTAACATTCAAGCCGTTGCCAAATGAGTTCACACGATGGTGATTATGCCCGTCACTGCAATGTAAATCTCTCTTTATATCACAGTATGCTGAGTTTTTAAACCTGGTGTCAGTGGCGACTGGTGGGATGAACGCATACCAGAGACTACCACCTGGCCGAGTGGCTAACTAGCGGTTGTGGCTAATTCATCACGCAGTTGTTCTAATCTAAATGTTATCGGACTGAATGGATCAAATTCTGAGGGGTAGTGCAGGGGTTGTGTGACGGAGGAGGCGACAGCAGAGCCTATGGCATAAGCAGGTGTCGACAGTGTTTTTGTAATTACTCTCACTGCCAGAAGGGGGAGACACAAAAGTCTCACTCTCCAGCTTTAAGGTCTGATTGGGTTTAGGTAAAAGAACCGCTTGGTTAGGTTTAGAGAAACATCATAGTTTGGGTTAAAATGATCACTTTGTTCAGGTTAGAGAAACATGTGGTGTGGGTTAAAGTTAATACGTCCTTAGAGTTAGGCGAACTGTGTCGTCATGGCTACAATAATAACAATAATTGTCCCGACTTGTGGTTAGAAATAGGTGGCAGAGTCGGGTTGTTGTTGGCTTAATGCCTCCATCCATCCTTCTTCCACCTGACATACATAGACGTCAACTGAACTGTGCGGCTGCTCCAGGTCACAATAACTACAGTCACTAGATGACAACTGTCACTCAAATGTAACTATAGGTCGTTTTTGGGGCGACTGACATTACGACCTATTGTGTAATTTGTCTTGAGAGGACAGTCTGCATCCTCAGTAGACTTCTTCTGCTGCAATAATCTGACAGAAACGTTGGTGCCAGAGGTAAAGTCGTCGACCTCAGGAGGCTTCATCCTCTGAGAACCATGAATGTCTTTACAAGGATTCATGGCGTCTATTCACCAGTTGGGATATTCCAGTCTGGACCGACTGACCAAACAACCACCGCTGCCGTCCCTACAGCCGCAGGGTATTAGTAATAAAGTAATAAATAAATATTCATAAGGCTGTTTAAACACTTTGTGGAATATTCTGGCTTGGAAATACAAACACTGCACATCAGGCTAGTTATAAGTGCAAGAAGAGACCAAAACGGGAGACATCGCTCTCCTTCCTCCTTTTATTTACAGAGCTCGCATGTGGATGTAGCTGCACTGAATATCAGATTACATAGTGAGTCTGAAGTCCTACCTTGATAACAAACACACGTAAGGATTTTGTGTGTGTGTGTGTGTGTGTGTGTGAGGAGAGGCTTTAAGTGGATCTGTTATTATCCTTAGAGAAAGCCTGGAGTGGATTAAGAGAGGGGAGGACAGCGACGTGGTTCTGAATTGCAGCTGACACTGAGCAATGCGAGTCTATCCTCGCTGGTCTCTCAGAGGCAAAGAGGAAATGTGGAGAGATGAGAAGTTGTAGCCATGAGAGAGGAATGCCTATGCAGAAACCCCACCCCTCCACCTCCCTCCACCCATGAATACTTACTCACTCTATTGGCAATCAGATCTCTGATCCAAGTCATTATTTCACATGCTCAGGCGGGCCCGACAATTAGCTCCGAGCCAAAGTCTGTCAGTCACTGTCAGTGTCGCTGCGCGGTGGCCTATAAGAGGGGTCAGTAGGTTACATTAAGAACTACATTTGTCCCTTCCTCATTCATTCATCCATCTATCCGCAAGGTCCTGATCTTATCACTTGTCGCCAAACTTCAGTTGATTACGCCACTCGATTTAAAGTATTCAGCCCACCGCTCTCGTCAGGTCCCAGGAGGTCTCCGTCTTGAAGGCGCTAAGGAAGAGAATCATGATGTTAGCCTAAACGCTAATCACCAATCACAGCTACTGTACTGCTCTACAGTCTCTCGTGGGGTCTGGGATTGTTTTTCTGTTTTTCTGCCCTCGTTAATCCCCCCCCTCACCACTTCCAACACCCTCCCAAATTTCAGCAAGCTCCTCCGTGCTTGAAGCTGTTGTATAATGTACTTTGTTATGTGCTGATGAGTGCTGTTGATGCTGTTTTCCCGCAACATGATGCGCTTGTGAAGTGAGGTCACACAGTATGCCGAGGACTCTCAGATTGATTCTGTTTTGAACAATCTCTCGGTTCGCATCAAAAGCCGTTTACGCTGTTAACTTAGATCAGTTTTTATTCTGTTTTTAATGTCGTGTGTGGAAGACGGCAACACAACAACAACAACACACGAGCAGGAAACACGTCACAGTTCCAACAGATTGCGTTCAGCTCTGTCATTAAGTATGATTCATACGCAGAAACACGCCCTTCAAGTGTTTGTTTCATTTGTGGATTTAATTAGAGCGTTTTATTTTGTGTGTGTGTGTGTGGTGACAGCTGACCTTGCAATGTGTCAGTGTGTGTGTGTGTGTGTGTGTGTGTGTGTGTCTGGGAGAAGGAGGGGGTTACTGACACAATCAGACTGAGAACATTGCTACCTTGGAGTCGAACAGAGGAAGTGTTTTTCTCTGTTTGAATGAATAAACCAGCAGAAGCAAATGGGAATCACGGCTGAAACAGTCGCTGTGTAAGCACAACTTGTTCAGTGTTCAATGTCACGCAACCTGAAAAATCCCATCCTTACATTAAACCATGTCGACCTTATTTTTAAAAAAAAAAAAAAAGGTACAGCGTGCAGAATTTAGCGGCGTTTGGTGGAACGGACTTGTCAGAAATGGAGTATAACATTCATAAGTGTGTTTTAATTCGTGTATAATCACCTGAAAATAAGAGTCTTTGTGTCTTTGTGACCTTAGAATGAGGTTCCTGCTCCACGGAGGCCGCCGTGTTTCTACAATAGTCCTGATCAGACAAAACCAAACACTGACTCTGGAGAGGACCTTTTGCATTTTTCACAAGTTTCGTGACAAACGTAGTTTCTCTTACACGCTTGGAGGGGGAGGGAGGGGGAGGGGGAGGGAGGGGAGGGGTATTTAGTTGGTTGTAATCTGCAACCTCACTGCTAGATGCCATAAAATCTTACACGCTGGTCGTTTAAGAACAAAAATGCACTGCAGACACACACATTTATACATTAAACAGCCTCATTCAGATCTAAATAATCTAACATTTTCTTAATTGTTGCCTCAATATTGCGGACGGATCCTTTAACTATTAGCAGTTGTCTTCCTCCAAACTTATTAACCATTAACTAAATTAACAAATGATTCGGCATTCTTGGTTTCTTTGTTTTATAAATAGCCACGTTGACACTCAAATATAAATATACTTAAATATATGTGTAGTGCGCAGCCTTAAAATTGATGTACACATTAGAGGTGTCTCTCAGGACAGATGATATCTCATAAGACAGACTCTTTGTGGCTGTGAGTCCAATAAATCCTCCAAACTAAATGACAAAGTACGTCATCTATCTCTCTCTCTCTGCCTTTCCGAAAGCTCTCAGAAGAAGAGCTGTCAACACGCTGAGAGCATCACGATGTAACAACACTGAACACGCTGTTTCCCTGATACAAACTGTAATTGTCTTCATGTTCTTCAGCTAACAAGGTCTTTTTTTAGGGGGGGGGGGGGCGGCTCTGACGTAACGATACGCTGAAACATTTATGAATCCTCTGAAAGGCTGAAAGTCAAACAGCAAAACAAAAATGTAGAATACGAATACTGTGTGTTTTATTTCCTTTCTTTACTGTACATCAGGAAGACAACAACCAGCGAGCTCTTTACCTCCTTCGGGTCGTCTGTTTGTCTGAATCAGACGTTCCCGACAGCTTCTTCACTTGGAGTTATAATGATTATTCTCACCTGTGTCGCAGGGAGACGGCTTTAGCATAAATTAATAAACCGTCTGACGAATCAGCGCTGAGTTAAGTGTCAAGTTGAAATAATTACATAAAATTGATCTAAATAGGGATTACGTCACGGGCTCAGAGAACAAACACATTTTTTATGATCAGAATAATTGTGGCTATTATTTAAGTTTATGTCTTCATTTTTTCTGTAATGTTAATTGATTGCAATCAAACATTTCCTCCTGCTGCTTTTGTTGTAAAAGTTATGTGTCTCTCAGTTTGCAGAGGATGCAGAACCAATTAAATGAACTCATCAACATATAGGTTTACTCTTTTATTTCTCCCTTAATTAGCTTTACAGCTGTTATATTTTCTTATCGACTTGTTCTGAAGCTTTGTTCAGTTTACAGCAAGTAAAATACTCAAACCTAAGACTACAGGCTGCATCTTTTCATCAGATGTAATAATTAACTCATCTTTGGCATAAATAAGGGCTACAAATTGCTCAAAACTAAAACAAATTGCTTCAGTAAGGGTGGGTAAGTCCTGTTAACTCACAATCTTGAGCTCATTACGAAGTGAGAAAGTTGCATTCTTAAGTTGTGGGACGATTTCAGAACTGCTTATCTGGCTCTTTAGCTGCTAAATGCTCCGCTATGTTCACCAGCTAGTCTACAGCTAACTGTGTCTGTTTGCTGTTTGAGGTTTTTCTCTGGAAACAGCCGCCTGCTGCAGTTGAAAATGACGCTATGAGAGCGCTGAGAGTGAACCAGAACGGTAAGGTTGAAGCTGAAACTCGCTATAAGGCTCCGTAAAGATGAGAGGAGCTGCAGAGTCGCTGTAGGTTCGTCACTAAGAGCAACAACCAACACATTACATACTGTCATTTGATACATAGGTAATATAAAAAACATTGATTATAGGCTATAAACTCACACAGGAGTCGCAGCTAGTTGCTTTTATTTCTTTAGTTTTCTCAGCTTCTGCATTTTCTTCATTAAAATTTATATGTGAGATTGAACAATCTTTGGCTGCACAAGTTTTTCAATTTTCATTTTTTTTTATCCCAACCCCTACTTAAACAACCAGGATAACACAATTTATAGTAAACGGTGCAGAAGTTTTATTATAACTAGCTCTATTCACTCCACAGCTTGATGATGATTCTGTACTTTGCACCGAGCACCTGAGAGCCGGGCTTAGACGTGAGAATATGAGGTAATTTATCTCACTCTGCAGTATCATCACCGGTGGACAGCACACATTATACCAGACACACACACACACACACACACACACACACACAGACAGACACACTGAGAGGAAATATCCTGCCTGGAAACAGCGCTGAAATAATTCACAGATAGCTAATTTATGCAAAACCTATTCCATTTTCCTCCAATGTCTTTGCTGCTCTTTCATACCCTATTCTCTATGTTTTCCTGCCCCTGGGTCGGCTCTCTCTCTGTGAATTTACACACTTGTGCTATGATTATGTTCATATACATAAATATGGACGTTTATGTAAGCTACTTACAGACTGACTGAATCACTAAATGAAGCAGAGCAAGAGGCCCTGCTGGCTGATGGAATATTCATAGGCGGCTTTTAAGGGTCACAAGGGGTAAAGGAAAAAGGGGGAGATGGAGAGAGAGGGAATGATGTACCGCTGTCTTTCACTGTATTGTACATCAGTTTTTTTCCATTTAGGGCAGCCTCTTGAATCAGAAAAAAAGAAGAAGCTGCAATTAGATCATGTCAGATGTTTTGTTTCGTCAGTCTTGTCACTGCGAAATTTGAATCTTTCAAACAATCACAGACGGGAGATAATGACCGTTTTTCGAAATATGCAAACCGGTCACAACTGGTGACTAAATGTTAATCATTTTCAATACAGCAAGTGCCGAAATCCAATTAACCATAATATGTCTTCAGGCTCACCGGCGTAAAAATAGAGATGAGAGACTCTTTTTGAAGTGTGGTTTTATAATGTGTTTTCGGTTCCAGAGCACAGAGAGAGAGAGAGAGTGAGAGAGAGAGAGAGAGAGAGAGTGTCAATCCCCTCTCATTTCTAATCCAAAAGAAAGCAAACAGCAGCTATTGTCCAGCCGCTAATAGGCAGGCGTCTCCCCGGACGTGGATGTGATGTCCAGACAGCGCGAGCCAAGTTTTTAATAATCAGGTTTATGGGCACGGTGCGAAACGCCGCGCGACCGGTTACACCTGGAGGACGTCTGCGTGCCAAAAGCGAGGCTTTGATAATTTCAGGAAACAAATCCCCGAAGGTGTCCTCCTCCATCACCTTCAGGAGATAACACGGTCGAGAACCCTGGAGGTGGGAGGACACACACGTATGAACACACAGCTCATATTTTCCCTCCTCTCTATGTTTTTTTTGTGTGTCCTCTCTTTGATGTTGCTGCTGTGGATCTTCTAGCTCGAGTTTACATTATTTTTAGATTTTCCGTGGAACTGAAGGTCTAACGGAAATCCCAGCTTCTTACAACCTGCGTCTTATTTTAGTAGGTTATGTCATGTTATCTCTATGAGCAATAAAGGGTACTAGCAAAAGTTAATTGATGGGATTTGGAGACACGGTGACGTCACTAACAAGAAAATGCCCAACAAGGCAAGAAGCACAAGTAGTCAGACAATCAGACAAGCTGTTGGCCAAACAGAGAAAACCTAAACTGTCTGTTGGAAAACGTCTGTCATCACATTACTGGCTACTTTCAGTTTTACCTCTAAATTAAAGGATTATCAGCACCTGACACGTGTTTTGTGCAAAAATGCATTTAAAAGTTGAACTTTTTACTTATTTCGTTTAGTTTCTAAATCAAATCAAGTCGATATTGTTCAATGTTTTAGTCTTTTTAGTGACAAATTCCCAGTTTTTGTTAGTCTTTTTATTAAAAGACTGTAACTGTGAAAGATGTTCAGTTTATTTGACTAACTATTATCTTCAGATAAACTTTTAAATACTTTTTTGCTAAAAACGAGGCATTTTGTCTCCCATCACTTATGTTATAAGCGCAGGAGGAGGAATGATTACATCAAAAACCTGTTTCAAGGGTCATTTGGACGCCTGACTGTTGTTTTAAGACAGACTCGATAATCTGGTGACACTGACTGTGTGACAGCCCGTCAGTATGTACAGTCATGACTCATAGAAAATGCTAAAACTATAAAAAATAGGACCAGAGTTTTAATGTACTGGGTTTTTTTTTTACTGTGGTCCTTCAGGAGTAATAACATTTCACAACACTGGGAATGAAAAAAAAACAAAACGAACAAAAGCTTTTAAGAATATGTAGACAAATACACTCGGATGACAAATCTTCATGCTTCTGCTTTCCTTTCTCTCCATCTCTTTTTTTATATAACTGTGGTGTAATATCTGTGGGCCAAGGCAGTGACCGCTGATTTTTCTCTTTTCTCTTGCTTCTGAAATAAATTAAAAAAAAAATCGACGGCCGGCCCACCTGCATCAAGGCTCTCCTCTCTCTATCAGAGTTTTTGGCTTCAGATGAGTTACTTTCACCGTATTCTTTCAGGGAAAAGAAAAAAAAAGCCTCGCCTCTTTCCCAAACTCTTATTTTTACTGCTCTCAGAAACAACAAACTCACACCTCCCACTGGCCTGTCCCGCATGTTTTCATTGTCCAAGAGCTGCCGACTGCACCGAACAACCGCTAAGCCTGAGACGTCATGAAATGTGTTTTTTTTTTTTTTGTTTGTTTGATTGTTTGATATGGAAGCTTGAACATTGTGTGACAACAGGGGAGGGGGGGGGGGATGACATAACAGGGTCGCAGTTGTGTTTCTTTGGTTTGCGTGAGGACACCTGGTTGCTTAGGAGACTGAAGGAATGTGATGTAACCGCAGTGTAATGTGACCACTCACTCTCACTGCCCACACTCAAGGCATTGTGCCGACCGTGGAGGCACAGCGTAGTGTAATATTCACAGTACAGTATATACAGTATGTGTGTGTGTGTGTGTGTGTGTGACAGAGGGGCTCTAAAGTGCCTGCAGAGAATTATAGTAGAGACGAGAGGAAAATAGATAGAGACAGTGTGTGTGTGTGTGTGACGTTGGAGAGATCCTGGTTGGAGAAGGAGGGAGAGGGAGAGGGAGAGAGTCCGGCCTGGAGTCTTGGTGCTCGCTTGGGATTCACATGATTCTTTTTTTTGTCTCAGAAAAACCAGGTTACCCACTTGCTTGTCACTCGTTCGTTACTGGACTGCTTAAACTCCCTCTGGTGTGCCTAAAAATATATATATTATACTCACGCTCTTAGAAGCCCCCCCCCCCCATCCCCCTCCCCTTCCCTCCCACCAGCAGCAGCAGTCAATGCTTTGTAAGAAAACGTCCTGTTGTTGACGTTTTAGTTTTATTAAATGAAGAGAGCAGAGTCAGGAATATTGACGAGGCCGTTTACATCCTCCTGTCCGCACCGACCTAACGAACTGTCGCTGTAATTGACTCCAAGGATACGTAGAATAGATTCATGTGTAAGATAATCTTTGTGTTTTGCAGCAGGGCGTATAGATTTCCAATAAATATGTATTTGAAATAGAGCGAGAGAGAGAGAGAGAGAGTGATGAGTGAGGCTGCTGGGCGAGACTTGAGAGGTCTTGAAGTCTGTTCGTATCGTGTTTGTTGCGTCTTTTTTGGTTTGAACAGCGGAGGGAGCGTTAACTTTTACTTCAGTGGCTTGTGAGAGAACACAGCTGGCTTTACATTTACAACTTTGTAGTCTTTGATGTTGTGTTGTTTTTTTGTGGGTCGAGCTCAACGTAGACAGGATGGACGCAAACGTCAGGTTGTTATTTTAACCACAGCAGAGTTTAAAAAGGTAGATTTGTGGAAATTTTTTTGACCACTAGGGAGCGATGTTTTGACGAGCGGGTCGATGATTTGTAGCTCTGCTTTCTCACACATGACGTGATGTGATACATATTAGAGCTGGAGCGATTAGTCGAATGATCAATTCAGTTTTGATAATCATTCCAGTCTCTTTTTTAAGCCAAAAGGCTAAATTTGCTGGTTTCAGACTCATAAATGTGAGGATATGAAGCTTGTCTGCGTCATACATGATAGGAAGTTGAATATCTTTGGATTTTGGACTGTTGATCAGACAAAATAATGAGCTCTAAGAAATTATAACAGGTGTTTTTCTCTCATTTTTTCCTTACGTTTTTATACCAAACATTCAAAATAATTGGCAGATTAACTAAAAATTAAAATAATCATTGGTTGCAGCAGTAATACACATTCCTGTTGACAGCAAAGGGCAGTCATTCACCCCTCAGCCTCTAAAAGGTATGCTAAGACCACACACACACACACACACACACACACACACACACACACACACACACACACAGTCTGTTCGTACATTGTTAGTTAACATAACCCGGACAAATGATCCAGAGGTATAAAATCCTCGCAGATAACACGAGGCTAAAAGTCGCTTTGCTCTCAGCCTGAACACACTTTAACAAAGACAACAAAGAGATAGTCAAAGAGACGGAGGTTCAGACTAAAAAAGTTATTTTAAATACAGCATGTACCAAAACCCAATTAACTGTAATATGTCCTTGGGCTCGCTGGCATAAAAACAGAGATGAGAAACTCTTTTTGAAGTTTAGCTGGTTGATGTACAGTATTCGTCTCCAGAGCACACAGAAACCTGAACTGCTGACTACTGAGGAAATACATATGTATGTAATCTGTTTGTATTTACTGTAGCTACTAGCAATAATGTAATATTGATATGTTCAGTCATCACTCTATATGTCTGAAAAATGTTTAGACTCTAGTGATAGCCGGCAAGCTAATACTGTATATATTTATTGTTTAGTCTGAACTTCCTGATCACACAAAAATTGTTTTTATAGTTTATTTTTCAGGTAAAATACATACTGATGGCTGTAGATGCATGCTGTCATAGCTTGTGGGATGGATATTGAGTACTGTAGGTATAAAAATTGTTCACAAATTGACTTGCAAATATCGATTTTTACATGTGTCCTGCTTCTTTGTTATTCTAATGGATAATTAAAAGGGATTACAGTGGAAAATGAGCCACTTACAGTATATAACATCGGCACATTTACAGTGATCGCTGATGCCCGTCGTCCCTGTAAAAAATACTTCAGCCAGTATTTGGTCTATTTGAAAAATTCAAATTGTCAGGCAGAACATTCAAGGCTAACCAAACATCCACAAGAAAGGCATGAAAATGTCTTTCTAATTATCCGAAAAAAAAGTGAGACGTTTCTTCGTCTCGCTGGAGGCCGAGCGCTCTCTGAGAAACTCTAGTGAAAAAGCCTCGTCCATGAATCCGGAGACACAGACTTTAAAGTCTCATTCAGACGATATCAGATCTCTTCAGGGTCCAAGAACGTGTGCAGGCACATTGTGTTTTCCTGCAGGGAAACCTTGGTGATATTGTTACATGTGTGGGCAGCTGTCCGTGGTGCTGAAAGCCAATAACCAGATGAACTGTGCACAAAAAGGACGGAGACAATGAATTCACGGTTCCTCGTGCAAATCAATGCGATGCTATCGATAATTCAGGACAATCTATCTCCATACTCTTCCCCCACCACTTTCCTCACTGTGGGACGAAACGTCTTAACCTTGTTAAGAATGCAGCTAGAATCAGCATCGTTTCACATTATTTCTTAAGAAAAAGACTCGCCGCTTTTCTCATCATGGAATTTAACAGTAAAATTTTTATATCAGTGTGTTTCCTACTAATACAGTCTTTTAAAAATGAGGCCATTTGGCAGAATCACCATCATTTGACTCAGACCTGTCACTTTTTATGGCATTAAAAAGGCCCCAATCCCCCCCCAACGTCCACAATCATGGACTCGCGGACTTTTGAGTCGCGTTCCCGCCAAGTCTGCGAGGGCTTAGCGCTGTCTCACTGTCAAATCATGAGGGCTCTCTCGCAGACAATTTGAGCCTTTTATACACACACACACACACGCACACACACACACACACACACACGTTCTGTAAGTCTACATGTCTGCAGACTTTGCCTGAGGGCATTACCCACAGTTCATAGCGTCGTGACATTAAATACGGGGTTACCAGGGGAAGCCTGGGATCGCTTAAGAAAACAAAACAAAGCAGTAAACAAACACGGAAGGAGCAACGAGGCGACGAGACATCGCTGCTGATTCATAACCAGAACTGTTTGTAGTTGTCATATGATGACATGATGGGGATTTCCAAATGTGTGTGCGTGTGTGTGTGGGTTTCGGTATCGTCAAGGTAACGTGATAGGTCGCCCTCAAGTACTTAAATGACGACTTTTTAAAATATTTTTATGTTGTACGATCGCTGGCATCGGCTCGACAGTATTCATTATGAAATATGAAGGTAAAACATATTTCTCTGTGTGTTTTTACTAAAAAAATCAAGACAGGCTGGTTGTATTTAGGAGTTAGTTTGAATTTAATTGTAAATCAATGGCAGAAAATCTAAAAGTCAGACATTAATTGTTGATTTATAGACATTCGGAAATGTGAAATGTGTGTAAAATGATTTTTTTCAATGTAAATAACACTCTTTCTCCTCCCTTGTTTTTAGTTCGCACATCCCTGATTTGTGCTTTCAGGCGCTATAATACGCTGCACTGCTAATCCTGCAGGTTGAAAATGAGTAAAGATGCATGAGCTCAAGAGAAAAAAAAAAAAAAAAAGTAGTACACACAGCACCTTGTTATCCTGCATGACTAAGGAAAACAGATCCCAGACTTCAAGAGCCATGTTTAAAAAAAAAAAAAAAAACAATCTTCCATGCTCTCATGTATCACCTTCTTACATTGTGTGGTTGATGTTGCAGCCAAAGACCTTTTCTCAACACCTTCCCTCTGCATCTTTTATTTGGCGCCAGACGATTAAAAGACAGAGTGCATGTGTGCAGAAGCTTTCTTTATATGGGTGAAGAACAAGCGAGCCTCTCTCTCTCTCTCTCTCTCTTTCTATCTGTGTGTGTGAGTGTGTGAGGATGGTTCTTCAGTTAATGAGGAACGTAGCGCGGGTCTATACTGTACGTGTGAAGTGTGCAGAGACACGTGAACTGGAACATATGGGTTCAACGCCCTAACAAGTGTGTTGTTGTTCCCGTGTCTGTGTGTAATAATTGGCTGTCGAACGTCGCCTTTTCTACCTGTTCCTCCAGCACAGCCTCTTCAGCCTCCCTGCTTCCATTCATCTCTCCTTCTCCTTCGTTCCCTCTTTCATTCCCCCCCTCCTCCCCTCCCCTCCTCTTTCGTTCTCTGTTCTATCTTTGTTCCTCCTGTCAGCTGTGCTGTAATCTACTGTCGTTGTTTGCTTTATCCTCCACAAGTGTTGCATGTCCCCAACTCCCTCAGGTCAACTTGGTTACAGTGAATTGCTCTCTTTCCCTCGCTCGTCATTCGTCTGTTTCTTTCCTCCTCCTTTTTGTCACTCTCGCTGGCAGCTTCATACGTCTGCTCTTAGCAAACCGAGTGTGCGATGACTGCTGATGCATGCGTTCCCTCCTTCATTAACCGCCGTGTCGTCTGTATATATGTGTGTGTGTGTAAGTGAGAGAATGAAGAGGAGAGAGAGATGTGCCCCATTTAGAAATTTAAACAGTCTAAAAACAGGCTTTAGGTTTACATGGAGAGGGTTTGAACATGTTTCTACTAACTCGCAGGGAAGCTGAAATATCTCTTCCAACATTTCTTTTTTTTTGTCATTACAAGGCTTAAAATAATTTTTAGTTTTGTTTCCCATCCCAAATCCTCAGCAGCTTGCCTTTCAGTCTGTGTAGATGGTTCAGAAATAGACTTAAAAACGCATCTTCAACCAGTAATTTGTCTCAGCCCAACGTTTAACCACCGACTTCACAATAATGTCACAAAAATATCCTTTTATTAATAAAAAAGAAAAGAAAACAAGACCTTAAAAAAAATGAGTCTGGGCTCAAGCAGTAGCTGAGAAGAAGCTCAAGTCAGTCCCCTACAGCAAGACAAATGTTTTCCTCACCATCAACAAACAAAACTGACAGAAGTGTTTTCTTCCACAGACCAATTACTGGCGTCGTTCCAGTTTAGGCAGAGTAAAGATTACATGTGTGGCTTGTTACATTGGGGGGGCGGAGCGGATGAACCAAAGTGCAAGAAACACAGAGGCAAAGAGAGACAGAGACGCGGTATTTATTAAAGAACCACTAATAGCTGGGGAAACTGGGGCTGAGGCAGGCTGGGGAAAAGGAGAGCAGCTCTGGAGCAGAGTCAGTGGAGAGCAGGGGGACTCGGGAGGAGGGGGGGGGGGCGGTGACGAGACAAGGGACAGGAGACAGAGCAGGACTGCAGGGAACAAGAGGAAACAATGTGAGAACAGGATACAGGCAACACCAAACCCTCCCCTCAGGATAAATACAGGCAAACAAACGACTTGAAGCTTAGACCGGCTGGTGCAGAGGCTGCAATTTGGCGGGGGCCGAGTAGAAGTCGAGGTCTTGATTATGGAACGGGATGCAGCTGGTGGGGCTCTGCTCCGACTGCAGCACACCTGTCTCCACTCACACAATCACACAGAGAGAGAGAGAGACTGAGAGAGAGAGAGTCAGTGGGGAGGAGGCGACAGGTAGGGAGACACAGGATGGATTGAGGCAGGAATCTCGGAGAGACAGATGCATTGACATCTACTTTTAAACATCTGGTCTCGAACCGGCTCCCGAGGCGGTTTGAACAACTGGATTGCAATCTGTGTCTGATCCTTCTTGGCTGCACTTACGTACATCTGTCTTTTTGATATCAGATAACTATCTAACTCGACTAAGATGCATGTGAGAAAGAGGGAACAGAATTTGGGCTGATTGTCGAGCCGTAAATGAAACATGGCTTTAGCACCAAATATTAACGTTTTTCATGTAAAATGGTGAAATTCATCATTTTATTGATGGATTATTCCCTCAAATAGTGTTTTTTTTGTTTTGTTATATTTGCAAACTTTACACTTTTAGACTTTATTAAGAAAAAGTTGCATTGCAGTTTTCTGCTAAATGCAAAAATAGGTTTTGTTTGTTTGTTTGCAAGATATTGAAATAGAATTTAAAATATAAAAATCAGATAAAAAATTACAACAGGTTAAAAAGCACAAGAAAATCACACAATACAATATTCATACAAGAGATATGCAGACAAAAACTCTAAAGGTTTATATCATGGCTCCCTTAAGAATATCAAATTTAATCATTAAAACATCATTTTTAAATATCTAACATTGATGTGCTCATCTGTGCAAACCAGAATCTGTATTGTTCAAAATATTAATAAGTTAATAATGAGGAATTTCTTCAGATTCTTTTTGTTGTTGGAAAAAAATGTTCATATTTCTCAAATTAAGGTTTCAAACACGTATCATCTTGGTATAACTCATGTATCATATTGATAATAGGTTCAGATGATGCCAACGCGCCCTAGTGAGGATATAAAGGAATGAAAACTAGAGTAAAACTAATTCATCAGTCATTCAGTTACACTCTGTTGACAGAAATGTGTTGGCAAAAACTTGTCAACGCCAGTCAAACGAAGGCCTTGAGATGTGGTTGAAAGCAAATAAGTTTATATTCCTCAAAGTAAGATATCAAAAAAACAACATAAGTGCCAGCACAATATGAAACTGGAGTGTTATATCAGCCCAACGTTTCGGTGTCTAAACAGTATTTCCGACACGCTGCTCTCTCATTATTTCTGCGTTCGTATGTTTGTTCGTCGTGTCTCGCAGGCTCACAGCGGCGTCAATGTCACATTCACATTTACTCCAGTCTTCCTTCCTCCCAGGATACGTCCCCTCCCCTCCTCGACTCACACTTCAATAGAGTTCCTCGACTACATTTCTTATGCCCCTTACTCCTTCCTCAACCCCCTCACTGTCTTTTGATTGCCCCCCCACACACCCCCAACCCCCAACCCCACCTCCACACACACACACACACATGCTCTCCCCTTCATCCCTTAACACTCTGAGTCTCTGAGAGAAGATGAGCATCACAGGGAAGCAGAGGGCGGAGGGTTTAATATATGTGTGTGTGTGTATATGTGTGTGTGTGTGTGTGTGTGTGTATATATATGTGTGTGTGTGTGTGTGTGTTTGTGTGTGTGTGTGTAAAGGACCGGGGAAAAGCAAAGCTGCCTTCAGTGTCTGAACAGTTGTGTCCTTCGCCAAGGACAGTGACTTTCATTAAAGTAATGTACTAACACCTTGACAAAGAGGCACACATGCAACTGCAGCACACACACACACACACACACACACACACACTCGGATGACGCACAGGTGCATTCAGACTCGCTGTTGTTTTTCAAATGACACGGGGATGCGCAGAAGGTATATCCGCCGTGTATAGATCATTTCACACGTGCACACATCATGAGTACACACGCTGTGCTTCCCACAATGCACCGCTCATCTTTATCATATATTCTTTCTGATCTGAGCGCACACATACTGTATCATCTCGTCTCTGGACTCGTCCGACAAGCAGCAGCGGCAGCAGCAGCAGCAGCATGCACTATTAATTAATCAACAGCCACAGATTGTCCTATCAGCACTGGGAGCCAATTAAACACATTTTTCTCTTAAACAGCTTCTCGCAGATCTTTATTTCTTTTAAGATTTGGATTTACACTTCGTTTAAGCCATCATGGTTCTTGCATTTCATCCAAAGACATAAGCGGTAGTTTGTGTCGTTTCTACCGGAGACGATTGGGTTTGAGTTTGTTAAATAATTCAAGTATAGACTAAAGATTTATTTTATATAATGACAGGCTACAGCTCTGATTGGATTGTCGTGTTTTGAGACGCATCTGTGTGGGTACGCAGGGTTACGTATGCTTTCTGTTTTGTGCATTTTTCATGCATCTGGGCTCTCAATAAATCTGAGAGCAAGCTAATCTGACTTGAATGGGGTTTGAAATTGAAAATCTAAAAATAATTAACGACGACCTTTAATGAGGTTTTCATGTTTAACGCCGTAACAGAAGTGTTTCTACATTATTTTTCATTTCATGCATCTGTGGTATACTATCGTTTTTACTATATATTTCATTTTTAGCATATTTGTGTGTGTGTGTGTGTGTGTGTGTGTGTGTGAGCGTGTGCCAAAACCCCCGTGCGTCTTGACTATCAGTCTGTCTTTTAGTCAGTGCACGACAGCAGAACAGACACATTGGAGGAGGATGTGATGTTCTGTGAAGCAACACAAGCCTTTTAGATGCCGGGGGAACAAGACAAAAGTGAGAGCCAAGTACAAGTCGGGGGGCCACTGGCGCTGGAACGATTCGAACTGCTCCAGCTGTCAAGGTCTCTGGCTGGCATTTATGTATGAATTTACCGTGAGGGGTAATCTCTGTGTTTGTGTGTGCGTGTGTGTGTGTGAAGGAATCTGACTGATTGCCTTCCACTTCAAGGCTGCGGTGATGTCATAGCACGCTAAACCGTTTTGCATTGCGTGTTCCTCCTCGCCACCTGATCCTCCCTCGCAGCAGGTTATGAAAGCACAGACGACAGCCGAGCGTCACTGAATGAAAACCACCAAACCTGTGCTGTTAAATAATTAAAACCGTTAATTAATGCACCATAAAAATAAAAAAAACTGGCTTTACACCCTCCAATGAAGGTTATTGCACAGCAGTCTGTATACTATCTAGCACCAAGTTACTTTATCGATTCATATGTTGATTATTTTTCAGATAATCAATGAATTGTGTCGTCACAGGTTCTTAAAGGCCAAGGTGAAAGTCTTCAAATTCCTTGATTTGCCCGTCCGGCGATCCAAAAGCTCAAATATATTCAATTTACAAATATATAAACAGAGAAAATCAGCAAAGTTGAATCATAAGCAGTCCGTTCGATACACTCAGGTGTTCTGCAAATACAGTTTCACAGTCTAGTGTGACCAGTAGCTGACTGTATGATGGATAACGTTTGTTAATAATAGCAAACTTTACATACATTTTGTTGTGTAACTGATACTGACTGAACTGATTTAATGTCTTTTCTGTTGCTGCTGTTATTATTAAGCAGTAACGTGTTAATTCATGTGAACTTTGGCCACAGTGGCAGTGAAAGTTATAACCAGCCAATTCTTTAACTAAATATTTAAACACCATACAGAATTATAATCTTGTCTGCTTTTTTACAGCCACAATAAAAACACGATAAGCCAATTAGCCACCTAAAAATTCCTGGATTTGCTAAAAAAAAAAAGCTTCATTTGAACCTTTTCAATCTTCAAAGTATTCTCCTGCAATGTTTCCTGTAGTCATCTTTGAGTGAGGAATCTTCTCCCTTTAAGTCCCAGTTTTAGTGTCAGGTCTTTCCCGTGGTATCATACATACACATGCATACAGTATATATTAGCAGACAAGGAGCAACAGTAGCATGTTTTGGTCTTTACCAACAACTGAAGGAAAAAATTTGGCTCATGAGCAGCTAAATGTTTCACTATTTTCACCAGCTAGTCAGTAACTGTGTGTCTGACCTTTGGTGCAGGTAGCGTACTGCAAGTGTTTCACTGAAAACAGCTGGATCTGCAGCTGGAAATGAGGTTGATGAGTTGAAAAAAAACAAAACAACGAGATGAGTGATAATTCTTTCTGACGCCTTACATATTAAAATGAGTGTTTCAGCTATTGTTAATATATAAATATTGATTAGTGCAGCTTTAAATATCTCAATGACCTCCTGTAAGGCTAACAGGCTAACCGCGCCGTGCACGTCGTCTATCCTGAGCGGCCGTCCGTCGTTCACTCCTGCCTGCTGGCACGCCAACTGTGCACCGAGAGAGAGAAAGCATCACACTGTCTTTCTTAATGTAACAGCCTGAGAACAAATTACAGGCTTGTTTCGCCGGGAAACACACTGGTTTGTTCATGAGTCATCCAACTCGCTCACCCCCGTCAGCATCTACGTATGTGCTGCATATATGCGGTGGTGACTGTGTGTGGCTGCGGTTAACTGGGGAGGCAAAGACAAGTTGGTAAAAAAAAAAAAAAAAAAGGCTTTAATTGCAACCTCAGATAAAAGAAGTCATTCTTATCTTCACCCTCACCGTCTTTTTTTTTTTTTTTTTCTGCCCTGGTCGTCGCTTATGGGCTGCAGCTTAGCTCGACTTTGACTCAGATTTCACAGCGAGGGAATCCAAGTATTGGATTGGTTGTAGTAATAATGAAGAGATTAATGTCTTTAATGGGGAAAGTTCTCATTCAAAGTCAAGATAGACTTTTTTTTTTTCTCTCTCTCTCTCTCCTGTGATGAACTTTGCTGCTGAATACCAAGATGGATGAGAGAAAGAGCAAAAGGAGAAGGAGGGGAGAGGAGAGGAGGGGAGAGGGGGGTGGTTGGAAAAAGAAGAAGGGGAAGGAATTGACGGTTTGCTACAGCTCTAGTGGGGAAAAAAAAAAAAAAGATGAGGGGAGCTATGCAGAAAGAGAGAAAAGAGCGATGGACCAGACAGAAAGCAGAGAAAAAAAGAAAAAGAAGAAGAAGACAAAAAAAAAAACAGCAACACAGCTCATTGTCTCCATCCTGCCCCTGCCATCAATCTCCCAAATGGCAGCTGCCTTACTCACACACACACACACACACACACACACACACACACACACACACGGCACTCTGCCCGGCTGCCTACATGGCTGATTCCCCGAGTGATGAATCATGGCACGGTACGGCATAGCACAGCACGGAATTTGTTAGAGGTAGTGTTTTTCCTCCTGTACTGACAAGCTGTATAAGTGCTCTGTATCTCATGTGTGTGTGTACATAAGTGTGTGTGTCTGTGTGTGGGTGTGTGTGTGTGTGTGTGTGTGTGCACTGTGGATATGGGCAGTAGTGGTGGCACGTGTTGTGGGCCGGCTGCTGAGATCTCTATGTGTGTGTGTGTGTGTGTGTGTGTGGATAGTATACGTGTGTGTTTACATGTGAGTACAGCTCTGACAGTCATGTGTCTTCTAGGTAACCGAGTCTGGACGCCGCACAGCAACAACAGCTTGATTAACAGAGCAGAACGGACACAAAAGCTGCTTCTGTTCAGCTTTTAGGTAATAAAAGTCACTGACAACAGACTCCAGTGTACATGGATGAAAACATTTATTAGCTGTAATTCATTAGATTATCGCATTATTCTGTAATTAATCGCAGTGTCATTTTGTTTTTTTCTTTTTAAAACGAACCAGGCTAAATAACTGCACCTCACACGGAGAAGATTATTATTTAAATGTAGAATCTGTACCGCATTAGTGTTCGGTGTCTGGGCTCTGAGCTCATCGTTCTCCACAAGGAAACATTGATCTCGCACAGCAGGGAGCCGGGGGGAGCGCCGATACTAACTTCCCCCCCCTAAGGGAAGATAGAGCCAGAGCCTACAGGTGGATGCAGGGGTTGGTGGAGGTGGAGCTTTATGAACGGCAGCAGCAGCGGCAGCGGCAGTGGCGGCAATGGCAGCAAGCAAGCATGTAAGCAGAGTGGCAGCAGGCGTGCAGCAAAGTGTGAGCAGAGCACCTGACTGCTTGTATACGCCGCCATGATTAGAAAAGGGTGCGTTGGATATATGTTTACAGCGAGGAGAGCGCCTGAACTAGTTCACAGGTGTCGTTTTATTTGGGGAATTACAGTTATCTTTTATTAAACATCAGTTATATGCAGGCCCAAACAGAAGCTGCCGATTGTTTTTTGCTTGTAATGTGAAAGATAATATTCATTTAAGACAACAAAGATTGTTTTTGAGTAAAAATTATTTAGTAGATTTTATTAGAAACCGTTGAATTTAAGATTTTATTTCATCACAAACAGTTAAAAACAAAGTGTGAACGTTTGTTTGAAAAGTCGACCAGCATAAAAATGCAGATTGACACTAAATGGCCACTAAAATGCTAAAACGTTCAACGTGGAGCAGAGAGCGACATTAACGGTTAATCATCTCCCAACAATTAACACTTCAACACATAACAAACAAATACATAAATTAATAACTGACCCTTGACCTCAACTTCACCAAATATCTTTTGAGAACCTCTGAAAAACAGCAAAAAAAACATTCAAACTTAAAGGAAGCATCTCTATCGGTTTAAAATCTGCAGGTTGTCGTCAGAATTCTGCGAGCCTGGTTATATATATACTAGATATATATTAGAATATCTTTGAATGATTTACAGTTCAAAAAAACTTCTTATTTATCTCACACGGAGCGTTTATGCAGCCCCTCAGTTCAGCCTCCGTCTGAAACAGGCCGGTTTTATCTCCTGTCTCTTTAAGGCCCAACTCTGTTCTGATTGGTTAGCAGACTACTTCCACATCTGGAAGCTACGTAACCAAAAAAGACTGGTTTCTCACTCTTTATTTGAAATGGAAACTTCTCAAACACATCCCCGTCACACACTGAGACGCCGAATGACTGTTGTTTGAACATCCAATCAAGACGTCCCGTTATGGTTCATGCGTGCATAGGTGCTGACATCCTGGACGTTACCTTGGAGGTCCAACCTGGGCGTCCTAGCAACGTCAAAATACGTCGTTATCATCATCATCAATGGGTCTATTTAGCTGTTGTGCTAAAGTTTATGTCCACAGTGTGCATTCAGCAGCTTTATACATCCATGTTTGAGATGTTGAAGCCCTGGATTTTGACTTGCAGGGATAAAGTCACATTATAATATTTAATGTTTTTAGATTGTTTTCTTGTGTGTGAATTGATATTTTGAATTGTATTGAACTGATTCCAGTATTTTTAACTTACTGGTTAAGGCACAGGCCCTCTTACAAATTGCTAAATGGTAATACGAAGTAATCAATGTGCACAAATTGTCAAAAAATGCACTCCCAACACCCGCAGCCCTCTGTAAAGACAATTTATAGAGCAGAAATGTAAACGAATGTAAATCCACAGAACTACACCGCACATTGCACCTCACACAGCGGCTGAACATCTTCGCCTCGTCTCCCGGCTTATTTGAGCAGGAAATGGACCTATTTTCTCCCAGACGCTTACAATAACTACGCTATTGATTAGAAAGAACCGACACTGAATAATAAATCACGGCGCTCATTTGCATAAATGTGACACGCCGGTACTCCGCACTAATTCAAGCACGGAGGTGGATGCTCTGTATAGCTGACACATGTGGGCAGGTGAGAATGACAATTTCTCAGGGTACCCGACTCAAATAGTATTTGTTAATATATGTTGGCATTAGTCTGATCCAGTCTGGAGCACCAGATGGTCGGGTTTTATCACATCAGGTTGGAGTTAAAGTTATTAGGCTCATTACCAAAAAATTTAACGGCTCAATGGGTGTGCCCGCAAATCATTTTATTCAGTCTGAACTTTTACTTTGTTTTGCGTGTTTGTTTTATTTTAGATTCACGCTGCCCATCATGCACTCCCTGTCATCACCAGCACAGTACGCCTGTCTGAGTTTGACACTTTCATGGAGTGTCGTATGTGCTTATTTTATGTTAACCTGAATTTAATGGCGTTTCTCAGCTGCCAAATAGACCGAATGAAAGGAACCGGACGCCTCTGAGTTCCAATATACTGAGTAAATATTTAGTAGAGTGCTCGCCACTGTTATGTTAATTGAAATCCAGGAAAAAAAAATCCATATAAAACTCACATTTACATGATCAAACAAGAACTTAAATCATTAAAATACTTTTTTTTTACTCTCTTCTCTGACTCTAACACTGTCGTATATGACACCTTCTCTCCTCCCGGCACTTCAGATGCTATTATTACCATTTGACCCAGGTCTGACAGCCATCAGAGGTTTACCCAACACGCTACCCCAAAGAGACTCAACTGTCCGTCATCATCAATAAATGAACACTTGAGCTGATTATACTGCCGGCATTTCCCCCCCGAGACAATTGTTTAGCTAAAGTGTTAAAACGATGCATGTTTAATGAGTAGAAGACGGTCTAAACAATACATATGCTGAATATAACGGCTTTTTTCTGTGTGAAGCAGCACCTCTGCTGAAGGTTAATATTTCAGCAATTCATTTTAGGACGTTTAGAAGAGGTTGATTTTGGTTTCATGTGATGGGAAACCTTGTTTTAATCAGCGTACGTCTTGTAACAGCACGGTAACAACAACCACAAGCCTGCAGAGCAGAAACACTATTTATCAGTTGAGTCACAGAAAATTAATCAGCAATGACTTTATAATCAATTAATAGTTCCAGTCGTTCCTCAAATGTTTGGTTTTGTTCGTCGGACAAATAAAAAGACATCTAGAGACATGAATCTTAGAAACACTGGATGTTGTCCAGCTGTTGTTTTCTATATTTTTATGTTTTCTTATCTTTATCTAGTTATATTTGTACCTTCCTGTGTGTAATTATATTGAGAGCTACTGACCAAATGTGTCAAAATACTTGGTTAATAAAGTTGATTCTTATTCCGACATGCAAACAGTGATATTAGTTCAGCGGCTGATGAGAGTACTGTGACTCCAGGAAACACAAAGTCATGAAGAAAAACATCTCCATCGCACAAAGAAACATGCTGTAAATAAAGAAACACAACAAGTAACTGATGAATATGTCAACTTGTCAGTGATGTTCAAAAATGTAATCATTTTATCATATTTATCATTGTGCATGATTTTCATATTATTAGAAATATTGGCTCCTATTTACATATATTATCTTTTTTTTTCTCTTCCCCCCTGAAACCTTTATTTCATTGTATCTTAGTTCTGTTGTGAGTGACTCGCAGCATTTCTGTATTTGCTTTTATCTCTATTTGCAGCACATTGTCGTCATATTGGTGAATGTGCTTCTGTTTCACTTCAAATATGTCCGACAGTTTTCGCTAAATGTGACGTACGTGTCGTCAGAGTAGTGAAGATGTTTTCTTCATTTGCTTGTTCCGGCATATCGACTTCTCTCAGCCGCCGTACATGTTTTATTGATTTATTTAATCCTTTATTGGAACAGGGCGTCTCATTAAGATCGGGATCTTCTTTTTCAAGAGAGAGACGAGAGAGAGAGTGGAGAAAAATAAACATGTACAGTTTAAAGATGGACAGACACTCATTACACATTTTTCACAATTAAGAAAAAGCAATTACAAGTTCAACCTTTTTAAAATATTCGAGTGAAACGGTTCAATTTGTATGCAGGATAGTATTTGAATCCATTTCTCCAAGTGAACAGGAGCTACAGTTAACGTTAAACCGTCCTGATGTTGCAGCTGCTGTATTTTAATGTAACCAGAGAGCAGTAGAGTCGTTATAAACACAATAAACAGCATACAGTGTTGCTCCCTCTTGTGCGTTAAGGAGGTCAGTCTCACCTTTTCATATAAGAGTCAATGGCGAGTGAGAAATGTCTCACCTGTGATGAAGCGCAGCTGTGATACACTGAGTCAAGAGGCTTTAAGGTGGAGGGAAGAGCAGTCGTATGTACAGTATCGCCACATGACTGTAGATTGCACGGTGGTCTTTCAACAAGCAGAAGAGAAACAAGATTTGTTTCTATGCAAAAAAATCCAATTTTGACCTTCAGCGCTCTCGGACCGGGGCGCCAACGTGCAGCCGGCATTTGGTTGCTTGGCTGCAGGGATCCAAGATGTCAAATTTATTTCCGGAGCTCGGATCTCCTGAGGTTTTTCGAGAGCAGTAAGACCTCTTGCCACTGTGTTTACCCCCCGCCAAGGACAGACCAGCCTTCAGAGCTGGCCTGGACTTTGGGTTTAGCTCCCCGGAGGATCCAGGTTAACTAGGGGCAGCCTCCGGAGCTCCGGTGGTGACCACTAACCTACTATTGGACATGCTCTGATCTCACCGTTTCGCACATACCAGACTGATACCGGTGCTTTTTTTTACTTAATTTCATGCGTGAAGCTGAGAAAGAGTATTTGACGTAGATCAGCTTTGTGCGGCTTGATAGCTGATCCGTTTAATAAGGTCAGAGCACAGCGTCAATACCGATCCAGTACATCGGATTAGTTCATCAATACTGTACTTTCTACACCGTCTCTCTCCATGTGCCGCCACTGCTTTTGTCCTTGTGCAGACGCTGTCTTTGCACAAGCTAATTTCCACACTTGGTCTGCTCACACACAAAGACACACAATCAAACCCCCCCCCCCCCTACCTGCCGGCATGTTAATGGGTTTCTCAGTGTGTGTTGTACCATATAGCTCTGGCCTTGGTCATCGTGAAAAGGAGACTTTTTAACAGAGGAAACAGGTGCAGTCGAGTGTAGCAAGGCATTAAGGGAGCATTTGGCGGATAAGCACGGCGCAGAACAGTCACACCGCTCCTCTGCCCCTGGACTCTCCGTTCACGGACATAATGTCTGAGTCAGAGGTGCCAAACGTCCAGCCTGTGGGGATCACGGGGTGGCAATCGAGAAGAGCTGAGCTGTTTAGCACCGCCAGACGGGGAGGAGTGAGAGAATAAAGAGGGGAGGGAAGGGTGGGACGAAAACAGAGAGAAGGTACGAGGGAGGTAACGGGGAGGGTGGGCGAAACACAGCAACAGCTTGACGAAGGAAGAGGAGGAGATATAGAGAGGAAAAGCTGTTGCGTCTCCCTCGTACAAGATCCAAAATTAGAATTACACTGTTACAGGTCTGGATTGTGTCTTTGACAGCGTTGCATTGTGGGGGATTATGGGGATTCTGCACGCTGTATGTGTTGCAGCAATAAAACAACAGCCACAAGGAAACGGCTTCACGTTTTGTTCCTGCAGGGAAGAAAAGCTGATATTCTGTTATTATTATTATTCCAGCCCAACGACGGTCCGGAAAGCTTCGACCAGCACGCAACTACTCCCCCCGGTTTTCCTCTTTGATCCTGGTTCTGTTCTGTATGAAAATCCAGCCTTGACCCAGCTGGCATAGCTTCTGCCGCTCTCACATGTTTATGCACAGACACAGAAATACAGACACATCCTACATATATGGATGCACAGGCTTTATGGAAGAGAAATGAATTATTCTATACCGAGGGGGGCTTTTATTTATTTTCTTCTCTGTGTCAGTTTAACCAGGAACCAGAACAGAATTGATCCACATTAACATCTCTAAAGGTGAGATTTGCACCATTATAGTCCAGCATAAGACGTCTCCCGTTGAGAGGGAATTCAAACGTTCGCTTCTCGATGCTTGAACTGTTTACATATATCGCTGCAAATGGATGGATGAGGCTCTTTTATCTTATCTTGGGATACCCTGCTGAGAGTTTGGAAGGCTCGGGTTATTGTATGCCATGTTGAATCTGGGATACATCAAGTGTTTTCGCAGTGTTACAGTTTCCCCTTTTGAAGTTATACACATGGTGCCGAACGTAAAGGGGGTGAAGGATGAAGGATGAAAAGAAATAACATTTAAATCAAGGTCATCAGAATGTAAATTAATTAATACTCTGTGCTTTTTTATCAAATAGGGACACAAACACGTTGCTTCTGTGAGACAAAACTCAGTATTTTCTGTCAAATGAGAGCAAAAGAAAACACATTGCTGGTTCGAGTTAACAGCTTTTTAGTAATTATACATAATTCTTCTTCACGTCAAAGTAATTGCTCTGTTTGAACACGGCAGAATCGTTACCGCAGCGCTCATGAAACATTCGGTACGTTTTGTTTCGAGTCGTGTCGGAGAATGAAAATGAACGTGACGTGACGGACGAAGAGCGTTCTTCCGATTCCTCACAAGCTGCCATCAGTGATAGATATTAAAAACTTATTTTGCAGTCGAATGACTCACCGTCCCCGTGGCTTAATGTGTAACCATCGCTCATTCCCGGCTAATACGTTTTCTCCATGAGTCTCATCACTTATTAGCTGGGAAATATCATTCTGGTACCCTATCATACACAAACTGACGGCGCGCGGGCTCAGTTTACAAGACGGAAGAGTTTACGGCCGTGTTCGTGCACCAACGGGCTTCATCTTCATTTTACATTTCACCTACAAGTGTTTTTGTAAAGTAAAATAAGAAAAGATTAAAAAAACAGGATTGTGATGCTTGTCAGATATACAATTGGAAAAAAAACATATTGAGTCTCTAAAAATATCTACTGTCACGCCGTGGTGAGCTTTAGTTGGGTTTTTGTCCCGTCTCCATGTTTTGTCTCATCATTTCCTGTTTTATTTTGAAAAGTTACTCCCCTTGTTTCAGGTCATTTGCCCTTCCTCATCTGTCTGTCTGATTACCCCGAGTGTTTCCACCTGTTCCCCGTTCCCTCGTCAGTTCTGTCTGTGCAGAAAAACTTGAATGACCAGGACGAGGGACAAGACGACACAAAACTGACGAGACAAAAACACGGAGACGGGACAAAAACCCAACTAAAACTCACCACGACGTGACAATTACAACACAAGGAGATCGAATAAACTTCTAAAATAATTATAAAATAAAAGCTCATCTTTGATTTATTATAATATGAGCTCACTATTACTTTGCATTAAACATATTTTGGTATGAAAGCCATTATTTTTGATCAACTAAATATTCTGTATTGCACATAAACACATGTTTTGGCATTTTATGAACCCAAACTACTGAAAATTTGAGTGAGTTATGATAAGCTGTGAGAGCCAATCGACCTCTTAACACTATATGATGCGTTCATAGGGGCAGATACGCTAGACGACTGACTAGCAACACCTAATGTGTTATCTACATGTATATACAGTAATTATATGGTTGTGTATCATGTTAGCATGCAAATACAAAAAAAAAAAAACAAAGTGCAGCTGAGGCTTGAGTGCGTCAAAGTATTGGACAAAGTGACCTGATGATGGCGACTCATCCTGAGAGGGACGCCTGTGCAAAACGTTATGGCGGTCTATCCAACAGCTGTCAAGCATTCAGTTCAGACGTGTTGGAAGGAAAATGTCAGCAGGTCCGACCTCATGAGATTGTTGTTGTGACATTTATGGAAAAGTGACTCAGGGGGGGCGTCTTGAAACACAAGACCTGCATGTAAAAAATTGCACAATTAGGTTGATGAACACGATACTTTCTCAGAGTCACCGCACTGTTCACGGCTTCAGACTCTCAGGTCCACACGGATGACGGCGGCAGTGCTCGGCCCTTACAATGCTTGGTGACATAAAGGGAAGGAATTGGTGCTTTAATCTCTAGAGAGAGAGAGAGAGAGAGGGGAGAAAGGGAACAAGAGGGGGGAGAAAGGCAGAGGAAGAGAATGGGAGAAAGTCTCAGAGGAACAGTGTATGCCATGTGGGCCCCAGGTAATGTATGACTCCTTGTGGTAATCGCTATAATGAAGCAGGGAACTGGTTGGGAAAGAAAGAAGAGTCCGCTTTCACTTCTACAGTGCGGCGAGGCCATGAGAGCCTGAGCAAATGAGCCCCGGGGTTCAGGAGATGGAGTGGATTGTGTGTGTGTGTGTGTGTGTGTGTGATTGGGGAAGGAAGGAGGGAGGGAGGGGAGCGGATTGGATGGAGCTGGAGGAGGGATATTTTTGGGGGAGAGGAGAGCAGAGAGCGAGAGAGGCATAGGGGAAGGGAGGCTTAGCAGGAGCTGTGCGAGTGTGAGTATGTGTATATATGTGTGTGTGTGTGTGTGTGATAAATGCCTCATTTCTTTGCTGCCAATGAGAGGAGCACAGACAAAATGGATGTTCCCGTGTCCCCTTGTCTTTTATTTTATCCAGTCTGAAGCCACATTCGACCATCTATCAGTGGCCACTGCGCCGTCTTTTACCGGAGAGCAGCGAGCTGGTCGATAGTAGAGATGTAGGTGTTTTTTTTTTTTTTTTTTTAAATGCAAATTACTGTACAGCCAGTGCATCTGTTGGTCCATGTAGGGATATAAACAGTGAATATATACTCCATAGACTATTGAATCATAATATCCACTTGGCAATTTTATCTGATTTTTTGCTGTATAGGTAATTATGTCCTCGAGCCTGAGTGTGGGCAGATGCTGGTGTATCATAGGATTGTTGCAGAAATTAGGTCACTAGATACAACAAGGTGAAGGCTCAGCCATTTAATATCCATTTTCATAAACAGTATGCATCCAAATAGAAAGATAAAGCCACTGAGGCAACTCTAGCACCTCTTCTGTTTTCGGAAATATTGTTTTTAAAATAGTTTTTATCTTTTTTTTTTTTTCACCAGCCGTCCAAAGTGACTCGTGTGACTTTGCTGCTGTATAAACTTTTTTTTTTTTACCCATCTGTTCCAGCAGAGGAAGCAGCATGTAATGTTTAATGACCAGACTGTGTGAATATTCTCAGTTTTCAAGCGTTAATAGGAGCCATGTTGGGGACATACGTACATACATTGCTGCTGCTGTCATGCGTGCTCACACTGCTGTCAGACGCTAGCCTCTAATCACTGCGCAGCATAAACTAGTCCCCAATTATTTACTAGACTGCCCACGCAACACTGACATATCATCACCTCATCATCCCTTAGCTCTGTTTTTGCTCTCCACCAACCCCTGAGTTAATATATCTGACTCTTTAGCTGCTAAACGCTACGCTACGTTCACCAGCTAGCTAGTCGCTAATTGTGTCTGTGTGCTATCTGGTAGCTTGTTCATTAAAGCTTTTTCATGAAAAGCAGCTGCCTGCTTACAGATGTAAACGAGGTTGATGAGGGCAGAATTGGTGGTAGAATTTACAGAACGGGCTAAAAGGCTGAAAAAAAGCCTTTGTTAATATAAAAATATTGATTAGAGCAGCTTTAAGGTTAGGAAAGCATCGCCGTCATTGTTAAAAGAAACCAGTATTTACTGTTAGGCAAGCCCAAGTAAGTTTTATCTGTATAGTACCTTTCAACAACAAGGCAATATTACACTGCAATATAAAAAAAGACAATAAAAAGACACATAAAAATAGGATTTGAAAGGAGCAAAATAAAACTGATTGATTGAATTAAAACAGATTAAAAACAAGAATAAAAATGAGAGTGCAGCTTGCAGTGCGCATTTAATTGGATTGGCCCATATTTAATTTAATAAAAGGCAAACAGAAAAAGTCTCCAGGCTTTTATTTTAAAAAAAAAAAGAGCTCAGAGTCGGAGAATGTAACCATGTTGGTATGAGACGGGACATGAACAGCTGTCACGCACCTGTAAAAGATGCTAATAGATACTCTCATAACCGCACGACGTCGCTCGTCATGTAGCTCGTTTGAAGCGCCGTCGGTTTTCTAGCAAGGACAGACTCGTCTTATCGTATGTTTCCGCTCTTTCATCCCTTCCCAGTAACTCCTCTTCCAATTCTTTGCTTTTTTTTTTTTAAATTTTCTGCTCAAATATGATATGCAGTGTGTACAGATATGACATTAGAGTGACAGCGTGTGTGTGTGTGTGTGCCGGAGAAAACTGCGCCAGACTCGACAGCATAATGTCAACGGCGAACACATCACAGGACCTTAATATCCTCCCAGTGTAAACACCAGTCTTCAGGCGGCTGGCAGGTGACTGGCGCAGTCCGTCTGTGTGTGTGTGTGTGTGTGTTTGATCAACCAGGTCCTTTTTTTGTCCACACATGTATTTTGTCTCTGCAACTGTTCCTCTTTTTTTTTTTTGGCTGCATGTGCACAGACGTGTGTGTGTGTGTGTGTGTTTGTGTGCGCGCCTGTGCGTGTGGGAGTGCTTTTGGATCATCCTGTAGACCAGCTAAGGGAAAAAAAAAAAAGAGCCGTAGATTGGCTGAGGCTTTATTCCCCCTCTCTCTTGAAACACAAGGAAAATAGCACCCGTGGAGGAAGGGAGCAGATGAAAATAGCTCAGTAGGCAATAGCTGACTCACAAGGCAACGCTGGGAGTCAGGAAGGCATCCATTCCAGTATACATCAAATCAACTAGCTGTTGTGTAACTCCCCTCAGCACCCCGTAAATCAAACCGTTGTTGGTGCGCCTTGCCATGTTCTAGTATGACTTTTGTCCACATGTCCCCTCCGTGGCTGCATTAAAAAAAAAAAAGGAGGGGCGGTGACATCGCAGGTGCCATTTATCACTTTTTGACAGCCTCGCCCGGAGTCATCGGAGCAGGCGAGGGAGCCCGAGGCCGGTTGGCCGTGGTCAGCTAACTACGCAGCTCATTCATCATGCCACTCAAGGAGCGTAGGCCTGGCTCATGTTTTTTTAAGTAGTGTGAAATGGAACAAGAGCACGAATCAGACTCATGTAAATCAGAGTCTGATTAACATATCAGCTACAGTACATGCTGTGGTTACTCATACACCCGTAGGGGAAAAAATATATGCACATAGAGACAGCAGACGGGGTGTAATGGCTTTGAACTTGTTGAGGCTGAAGGGTATGATCAGGGGGTTTTTGGGGGTATCTTGGTGATGTGTTTGCACATTAAAAAAAAAGCATCATATCCTAAACACTGTGTGACATGTGTGCAGGTGCATCCACAACTCCAGGTAAAACAATAATCTACAGCATGTGTTGAAATGAAAGTAAATGTTTGACGCTGGTGATGCAGAGGGTAAGTTTTCCATTATAAATACAGCAGAGGCCAAACCTCAACCGCTGAGGTAACATATTCGCTACAGAGATGATTTGTTATATGTAGAGGAGACAAAGCCACATCTGCACACAGCTGCAAATGATCAAGTGTGTTCAGATGGAGCACAAAATTTTTCACCTTTCATTATTGGTGCAAATGAGTCCGTTTAGACGAACGGTTTCCCAAAACTGGGTGCTGCAGAATTTGTCCATTTTTTTCCATTTCATATTTTATTAATGCTTTTCACAACATACAAGAAAAAAAACATGTCAAAACAGAAACGATGAGCATTAAACATCAACATAAAGTCACCAATATTAAAAACTCTTGTTAAAACATGCACATTCTTCTTCTGCACTGAAAAAGACACAACAGATCACAGTCGCAGGTTGTCATAGTAACACAGCACACTTTTTTTTCCTGCATATCAGGTTTTTCAGGTGCAACAACGGTAAGGAAGAAATAGCAAGCGTCAGATGGAAGCGGGGGGGGGGGGGGGGGGGGGGGGGGGGAATGTGCCTCTGGAAATAGGGCTCAAAGAAACGCTGATACATCTCAACCCTCCAGAGACCTAAAAATCTGAGTGTACACTGAAAGCTAAGTGCCCTAAAAAAAAAAATCAGTACGGAGGAGTGTTGTGGTTTAAAAATATTTGGGAACGACAGCGCTAGACTGTTGTGTGATCTGTGGGTTGTTTTTTTTATTTATTTATTTATTCATTTTTGGAAAAAACGTGCCTATAGCTAGCTAGCAACATGTGCACCGAGTATGTGTGCTGCTGATCTCTGATCTTAAAAACTGCAGTTCTTTCTCTCATTTGCCTCCAGAAGTTTCTCCTTTTTTCTTGTTTTTTTTTTTTATACATTTCTATACATTTACAAATAAGAGTCATAAAGCTTCACGTTACTGGTGAATTCTTTGCTCAAGTTAAAACGTTTTACATCTATTTGCATCCACTACATGCATCTGTGCGTTGACTAAATTTCACCTTTCTCTCATTTGCCTCCAGAAGTTTCTCCTTTTTCTTGTTTTTTTTTTTATATATATTTCTATACATTCATAATCAGAGTCATGAATTCTTTGCTCAAGTTAAAAACGTTTTATTGTGTCACACTTACGGCTACTCAGGGTGAATTTACATCTATTTGCATCCACTACATGCATCTGTGCGTTGACTAAAATTCACCTAACGCTCAGTCAGAGTAGACGTAGACGGGTAGACGTTTAATTTTAGTAACTGTATCCTAAACATGATCAAAACCAGGTAAAAAAGTTTAAATATAAACGTGCATTTAAACATATTCAGCGACTGTCCGTATGATCGTATCTACGGCACAGACGTGGTAAAACACTGAGTCATCGTTAAAATTTCACCTGGAGTGACATTCCTTCTTCCTGTGTGTGTGTCTCTCTCTCTGAATCCATTTTTGCTTTTAAATATTTTACATTGTCTGTGCCAGCAATCCGACCGGTCTCAGTTGAATACTGCTTTTGTTCTTTCGTGTTAGTTGTGAGTAGCTGCCTGCTTGATGTTTTTTTAGCATTTCTGCAGTTGTAACAATAGTTAGTCAGCCTCTGCTTAGAATTATGAAATGCTGTTTTTGTTTTTGGCTGGGTACATTTAATTGAATGGAAACAATCTGGCGGTTTTTAATAATTAACGAGCAAATAAACTGTCCGTGTCTGTCCTCAGGTTGAGGCTCTGAGTGATGCAGTCTCTGTTCGGCGGAGGGGAGCTGGGGCTGCTGGGAGGAGGCGGCGACGCAGGAGGTCTGAAGGAGGATGGCTGTGGCAGCGTGGCGTGGCGCTCCTCGCCCCTGCCCCCCGACGATGTGTACTCAGCCTCCCACATCGCCCTTATCACCGCTTATCAGGACATCAAGACGAGGCTCGCCTGCCTGGAGCGAGAGAACACCAGTATCAAGAGGAAGCTCAAGATTTACGAGATCAAGGTGAAGGATTTTCACTTCATAGCCGGATCACAAAGACAAATAATGTGCTTTTTTTTTGAAAATCACAGTTGTTTTTGTCCTCGTTGGTATCAGACAGAAGGTCTCCAGCACTAACAAGGATAAGGCTAGTTTGTTGATTTATTGGAAAAAAAAAAAGGGGAGAGCGAGCTGTCCCCTCATCCTCAGCATTTTCCATTTTTACTGTGGCAGTGAGATTGTACACAAAGATGAAAGGAGAGAAAGCTTCAGTGGGCTTTGATCCTGGACCAGAGGGAGGGGGATAAACATCCTGAAAGTGGTTAATTCTTCTACTATATCCAGGCAGAACCCTACTGAAATTTTAACAAGTATAAGACCTGGTTGCCATGTAACAAAAAGAGGCTATAAAGGGGGGGTTTTCACACCTTTTATAGCCCTCGCTAAAGCAGAATTAACAACTCATATGAGCTAGTCTAGCTGTAGATTTTAAACAACCACAGGACCTCGCCAGGGATCTGGGCACTGACATCTGAATATATGCATTTGCTTTGCTGGGAAGCAACGCTGCTATATGGGATCCACTTATTTTAATTTTTGCCAATGATGCCTTGGCTGCAGCTTTTTTTTTTTTTGGCAGCTTGTGATAGCAGGAAGATGTGGAGTTTAGGTCACCTTTCAGTTTGTTGGGTGGATTATTTTCTTTTTGAGAAAGTGGCCAAATTTTTTTTTACAGATAGATATTTTACACCTGGCTCGGATTCAGTTCCTACGCGAAGCCGATCCGATAGCGTTCCCATCACAATGTGCATTTACACCCCGCAGCCACGTCGCCAGACAACAAAGTCAGTATTGGATGACTCTGCAAAAAATTACATTCAGTGCCATATTTTAGTTTTGTTTGTTTGTTTTTTTACATCCATTTTTTTTTTAACATTCTTGCTCTCTACATTATTACCCATGGCATTTACGGTGCAGTCAAGGTTTGCGGTTAATGAAAAGACAGACATTACAACATTTGCAGGGCTGTGATATCCTGCATGAAAGTTGGACACACATCCACCGTCCCAACCTCCACACACCCTCACTTTTTGGCTGCCTACACATACAGTAGGATACACTACTTCCTGCGTTGGCAGCAAATGTTGGCGCTGGATGTAATATCATGAGGTGTGGTCCAATATTGGATGTAATTCCCCGAGATGCTAGGCAGGATATCTGGATGCAGATCGCATATTAATAGAAGGTATAAATCGGGCCATGTAGTCCGAATGTTACTGATTTATTCAAAGGTTTTGGGGGGTGTTGATTGTTGAGTAGCGGGGCGATAGAGCTTAGAGTTAATTCAAGGACTCAAACGGCTGAACTGGAGGCGATAAATCATCTTAAATCAAAGGTTAATACAATACATACGATTTGTAAATATGTTTTTAACCCAGGATCTTACCACTTGACAATATCGGTTCGATTAATTGGGTCAATACACGTTAAGATTATTGGTGAAACCGATCGGGAGTCAGCAGGAAAGCTTTACATGTCAAAGGGCCGAGCGGAGAGTTCACAAGGGTTCGTCCAGCGGGTCACGAGGGTTCAGGCGAAGGGAAATGCGCATACAGCTCTGCATGTTTATTTGTTTCTCTGTCTCTCTTAGAATAAAGCCCAATAAAGTCAGAGTCAACCCGGACCCCCCCCCCCCCTTTTCAAGAATCTCAGCTTCTCTCCGTATAGCCAGGACTGTAAGTTTGGTGGTGGGAATATAAACAGCTTGTCGGTCGGATGAGAAAGCTGGTGAGGCAGAAATCCACCTCCTAGCAGTAGCTGGGCCAACGTTCAGATTTACAGGGGAGGGGGGAGGGAGGTAGGGTGAGTTGAGGAATAGCGTGGGAGGACAGAGAGTGAAGGAAAGTGGAAAGAGAAGCAGAGAGAGAGAGAGAGGTAAACGGGCGGAAGGATGCGTCGGAAAGACATGCAAAAGTGATATAATGACGTTAAGAGTAAGGGAGAGATGAGTTGCTGAAATTAGGAACAAAGGGAGGATTAAGAAAAATCCACGCCTGGATATTCCTCTTATTATCATCACCCTGTGGTGTTCTGCTTATTCCAGCAGTTGTGCGGTGAAGAAGCTGTAATGTACCCACTCTCCCCTAAGCTTTGTGTTGCCTCGTTTTTTATTGCAGGTACTTCAGGATTTTCAACAAGCTGTACTGTTTATAACTGTGGAGAGAGCGGCATCAGTAGCTTCTGAGAGTAGAGAGAACGAAATATTTCAAATGACAAAAACTTATCAAAGAAGCTGCTGAACTTGAAATGCTGAAGGACACAATCCCCCCTCCAAAAAAGATGCTAATTGTTTCCACATTATTGTCTACTAGGGACACAGTTTGTTGGGAAACTGAAGCATTAAATCTTCTGTGATGAACATCTGTGGAAACGATCGCTCCAGAAAGCTTTGAACGACTTCAAAACTCATTCTTACCGCTCTTTTCTTTCCTTTTTTTAAAAATGTATTTGTTGGAATTAGAAAAAAAAATAGTTATAGCACTGTTAGATGGAAATTAGTCCAGGCTGCCGTTTGACTTTATCGTTCTCTCTCTCTCGTGACATACAGTACGTGTCTGCAGATATCCTGCATCCTTTTAGGGAGCAGCTGTTCCTGAAGGCTGCAGGCTGCCGCCACATCGCTGTTGACTTACTCACAAACGGCAGTTTGCTCAGGACTCATTCCCGGAGAGGCAGGTGTTGGTTTTTTCGGAGAGCAGGTGCAGATGTTTGGAGCTTGGAGTTGTCACACCAGTACCTTTGTAAATACAGCATGTGCCTTTTTTTTTTTCTTTTTTTTTTTTTTAGAAGCGGATAATCAATCAAAACAATGCTGCTATCTCAATATTGACTCCTGGAACGACTAAATCCCCGTGTAGAACGACCTATTTACCAGCTGCAAAATTCTGGGTTATTAACTTTGTTTTTCTTTTTTTTTAAAAAAAAAAGAAAGATAAGTGTCGCTGGAGGCTTTTCTCTAAATACAAGATGCACACAGCTGCTGTAATGATGCAGATGGAAGTGCTTCCGGTTGCTTTGAACATGGGTTGAAGTGAGGTTGTTCTCCGGCTTAGAGTGAGAAGTCTCGGGTCTCCTGAGGGTGGGGAGGAGGGGGGGAGGAGGGGGGGTTGCCCATGTTGAGAACATTTACTGTTAAACTGAGCAGAGAAAGGTGTTCAGCTAAATGGAAAAGGGTTGTTTGCTCCTCAAATAGACATTGCATCAGCGGCAATGACTTCACACAGAAAATTAAAAGCCCTCCCGTCCTGTATTGCAGGCATTTTCAATGTAAGCGTGTTCATTTAGGTTGAACCAGTTATATAACTTGTCTCGTGTGTTTGTTTGTTTTTTATCACAGGAATCTGCTAATTAGCAACAGTTTAGCACTGTAACCTTTTAATTCTTCTGCAACTCGTCAAACTGCTTACTTCATAAGTAAAACGGCGATGTTGCACACAGCTCATTAACGCGTATTCTACAGGATTATGTAATCATAGTCGTATCTGTGTAACCGTAGCTGCACATAATGAAATTGTTTCTGCACGTTTGACATGTTTTCACGAAACGCTGTCACAACATTTGTACATCTCTGTTTCCTGCACAGCAAACAGTAAATATTTCACGAGTGATGAGTTCTAGCAGGGCAATAAGATGGAAACATGTTTCTTAAAATATAATGCTGTTGATATTTTATATTTTTATACAACAATAATTGATCCTATTTATAATAAACTGTGTGTGTGAAGACTGATGAATCTACTTCCTCTGTGCCAGGCAGCTCCATTGTAATTAAAAAACTATTAACTTTTAACTAAACTATTCAAATGAGTAAGGCTGCAACTAATTATTGTTTTCATAAATAATTATTTTCTTGATTAATCGATTAATTTGTTAGTCCGTGAACATCAAAAGGAAGTGGGAAAAACACCAATAACAACTTCCCAGAGCCCAAAGTGACAACTGAGTAAAAAAAATAAAAATAAAAACAAGCAGCAAATCCTCATATTTAAGAAGCTGGAACCAGAAAATATTTTGCATTTTTGTTTTAAAAAAATGACTCAAACAAATGAAGATTATCAGAATAGCTGATAATATAAATTTTCTTTAGATTGATTAATTGTTGCAGCTCTTTAAAAAAAAAAACATGAACACACACACTGTTATTTTATTTTGAGTCGATCCTGCTGCCTGAAACACTCTCTAGAGCACCAAATGTGTGTTAATCTGCCACGAAAACAGTCAAAGCAGACAAATCTAATATTTACTCTTCACTCTGTTTACTACTTTAACTGCATATTTTTGACTCTCTGCATCTTCAGTAGCGTCTGAACGCCACAGACGGGGAAGGGAAGGAGTCAGAACGTATTGAGAGACGATCTTTTTCATGAGATTTGTTGACTAAAACAAAAAAAGCGGGAGAGAAATGGTGCTTTCCATTTGCCCAATGAAAGCACACTTTTAAAAAACACAGCAAGGAAGCCATTCATTGAACTAATTATATCAAAATGTAATCCAGCATACTGTGAATCATGAAAATCCAATCTGCAGCATTTAAAATAATTTGCAGGTTGTGCAGTTGATTAAAAAATAGCGCCCCCTTTTGGCCGATCGGTGGAGGGATGAGACGACAGTGAGTGAAAACCTGATGAGCAGCATCTTTTTATATCATAGTTGAGATAAAAATAATAATAATAACTTGAACCCTGCAGCACCTTCCATTAGACTAATTCAGTGTTTAAACAGCATGTAAGTACTATTCTCCAGAGCCGCGTCAACAGATACGGACAGATGGACGAACAGAATAACTGATAGATGCATCGACAAACAGCAGCTGAAGCTTTAGTCCCTCCTCAGATTTCATTGTGTGGGATGAAATGAGACAACACTCGCTAAATAAATTCACTGGATTAGTTGAGGAGAACTGAAAAATAAAAAAATCTAGTTCAAGGAAAAGAAGAAGAAGAAGAAGAAGGGAGGGGGGAAAAAAAAACATGATATTAGTTAAAACACTATGATCCTCTGAGTGAGATCTGGGCCAAACAGAAGTTGCAGATGATGCTAGATGAAATTTTAATGATCCCAGTGTGAAATCATCAGCAGGAAAAAAAAAGCAAACAAACAAACAAGAAAGATAAATAAGCAAAGAGGTACACTGATTTTGCTTTACCGTAGTAACTGTATACATATATATCATGTTTCTATAATGTTCCTCTTTGTTGTGTTTGTGCAGTTCCCCATGATCAGTGAATTCGGGGAGGACACAAACTCATACTGCTCCTTCGAGAGCAAGGAGACGGCGCTGCTGCACTCTGAAAATGGCAACCTGCAGCAGAGAGTCAACATCCTGACCCATGAGGTAAGAAAAGAGAGAGAGAGAGAGGGAGAGAGAGGTGAGGACAAGAGAAGAAGAAAAAGGAAAGACAGGGAGGGATTGGATTCTCATTGGATATTCATTTTTTTAAATAAACTGGATTGAATAAAACTCTTATCACACCAAAGCTTTTTTTTTTCTCTCTCTCTCTCTCAGTGCTTGAATTCTGCAGAAATCCCTCCCTGCTTGTGAATTAATTGAATCAAAAGTGAATTGAGGCCAACCCTGGTGGACATACGCTGAAAGATGTCCAGAACTAATTAAGCACTAAAAGCTGCCGTCCAAGCAAAAAAAATTTTTTTTTTTTTTACTGAGATTGAGGGTGTTTTTTTTAAGAAACTGTCCAACATGGAGCGCTGTGACATGGGATTTCCACGCTGTGTGTTCTATTTTTGAGACGCGGCGTATTAATTGGGACTCAACCTGGCCAAGATTTTGCTGAATGTGTACGCTTTAAAATAAAAAATATGTTGGGTGGAGGAGGAGGAGGAGAAGGAGGAGGAGGAGGAGGGGGTATTAACACATCTATGAGGTGTTTTAAAATATATAAACAAGGTGTGTGTATGCTACACACAGGCAATATTTCATAAGCAATGAGGATCCCTTTGAGTTTTACTACTTTTCTGTGATGCACTTGAGTTTCACTCCCATCTAAAAGGGAGCCCGGAAAATGAGAAAGGTGAATGGCAGAGCCCGTAATGTGCTCGGACTACTCATTCCCTTCGCTTTTAACTCTCGCTGTTTCTGCGACCGTGAGAACGAGAGCGTGGGGAAATAGAAATGAGAAACGACTGACACAGGAAGGCAGCGGTAAAACTGGTAGCGGCAGCGGTAAAAAAAAAAAAAAAAACAAAAAAAAAAAACAGCTAGAGAGAGCAAAATAAGAGGAAGGAAATGGTTGATGGGAGCAGCAGAAATGATTAGCGTTGGATACACAAGGTCACATGGGGTCTGACAGCGGGCATTCGGAGTGATGAAATGTGCCACAGTTCACTGAGCATGCTCTATTGGGACAGGACCCCCCCCCCCCCCTCTCTACCACACACACACACACACACACACCTTCTTCCTTTTATAAAACTGTGGCTTGCAGTTATCAATGAGAAATAGCGAGAAGTGACGTATTTTTCTGTCAGAGCAGGTCTGAGAGGAATTAAGAGAAAGGTCACAGCGCATGTGAAATGGAAAAGTCCTGTCAATGTTTTTCACATAGGAGGCGGATTAAATATCACCTGTGCAGTTGCTCCTCGCATCCCTATCTGATTTAACCGAGGGCGGGACGGGCAAAACAGGACCCCAGAAAGGTCAGGCCAGAAACGAACAAACACCACAAAGAGCGCGATAACAACTGATATGATGAGGTCCCTAAAGTGAGTCCTGCTTTATTAGCTGATTTTCAGGCCATGTCTTGAATTTTATACATATTATTTTTTGTTTTATGCTCAAATGTTGCATATTCCTAGATTAAGGTTTAACACATGCACAGAGAGAAGAAGAAACACGAGGCCATGATGACTTCATTTGCTTAAATATGTGGCGTCTATTCAATTCAAAGGCAACACAGAAGGGAAATAATGTTAAAGATCTCCTCCAGACATGTTTTCAAACATATAAAAATCATAAAGTTGGAATGATAAAATGTTTTCTCATGAAAAATGTTCAGTTAGTTTTCAGTGTTTGAGTTTCCACATCTACTCTTGTGTACGTTGGATACTGATCCCGTGATTGATCCAAACTAGTTGTGATGTCACAAATGATGCTTGTAGGTGCATCTTAATCAGATTTAAAGTGAGAACAGATTACCTCTTCAGTAGCTGAATGTAAAAACAGCCAAACTCTGCACAGCGGAGCTCAAACATCCAACTAAAGGAATAGTAAAGGGTGACTTTAACCTTTTTAGGGAAATAAATATATGTATTTTTCAATATTAAACTATTATTCGGGGTTATTACAACTTGGATCTTACTAATAGATATTTGAATGATCTATAAGCTCAATCTCAAAGGACCCAAGGACAATCAAATCTAGTCCAAAAGGAGAATTAGACCTGAATAATAAGATTAAAATACAGTCAACCTGATCAAAACCAAATAGAGAGAATACCAACACCAGCTAACGAGCAGCAGCCCTTTAAAAAAAACGAGCAGCAGAACACGTCATGTTTCCTGCACTTCACAGTTCACACTCATCATCTCGCCTCTAAAAACACATTTTTCTACTGCGACGATCATGACGCACTATGTGGTCACAGCTGATGTAGAGTCAGCTGGGATCCACTCAGGGTATTACACATATTCACACACAGACCCGATCCACCTGATTGATTGAGTGTGTAATTTCACCGAGGCCTTCCTAGTAACCAAAAGGACCTTTGAGGAAGTCTACTAGGAGCAAAACGCAGCAAAATCACTCAAATAAAGTCAGCAGCTACTTGCTAATGTGGTCATGAGTGAGCTAATTGCAGGATAATGATTTAGTTTGGTTTTATTTGTGTTTATTTGTCTGCTATGAGCTAGAGTTAGCTTCTAAGGCTAATTTTCATCTGTAGCTCCTAGCCAGGTACTTAAAAGAGACCCAAAAAATATTATTAAAAAGGTAAAAGCCAAAACTGGCCTGACTGACTGACTAACATGGAGAATAATAATCGAGGACAAGTCATAAAAGTCAGCAAACTAACTCAGAAAAGTCACTTTCACAGCGACATCTATCTAAACTTTGCTAACTTTAGCATCGTTAGCCGTCACACCAGACCAAGTAGCGTGAAAACTCCTGAATGTGCGTTTTGAATGGAGCAAAGGCTTTATTACTTATACATTCATATTTTTCATTTCAAACAAGAAGATAATGTTATTTCTTCTTTTAAGATCGACATTATCTCTCACCTGAAACAACCCCCAGTTTAGTCACAGACTTCTTTGCGAGAAAAATGTAATGCTAACGGGAAATAACAGATTTTATCTCTCTGTGGCAAAGATTCAGTTTCTTGGTTATAGTTTGACTCATATACTTACCATAGTTGTGGTTTTATTTCTGATTTAATCTCCAAATAAAGTGGTTTAAATAGCCTAATGGCACGATCAGACTAGTTAAACCTATAGACTTTGTTACAGCGATGTCGCTGTGTCCCCGCATCTCAGCAGGTTACTTCTTTGTACATTAGCTCATAGAAATTACAGCCGGCGCTACAAAAATATAAGACCCTAGTTGTAATTAACCAGAATTATCCTTTAAATTGTTCTGCTTTAGCGATCCTCCCTGTCTCTTTCCCTCCACTCTGATGCTTTTAAAATGATGCAACCTTCACAGAGGCATCATCACACTACAGAGAAGGTGGGAAAGCCGTGGTCTGTGTGTGTGTGCGTGTGTGTGCGATGATATCATGAGTTTCTGTTTGGAAAAAAGACTAATTGGATTAAAAATACTCTCCAACAAACTAGAACAAAACCCAGACAGCTTTGAACCTTAGAGGCCATTTAACACAACAAACCAATCCCACGAACGTTATCGAGACCGAAGTGGAAATTTAAAAGGTGATAATGAGAACATCTTCACAATTTAGATGTTTTCTGTTGGTTTTTTTAAAATCTTCTTTTGTGTGTGCATCCCTTTTATACAAACGTGAGTAATCCTGCTCTCCTCTCCAGTCACGACGCTGTTGTCGAGCCGTCCCCACCTTTGGTGCCGGTTTTTTCTACAACATATGTTACCATAGACACAGCTGAATAGACCTCGCTGCTCCCGCGCACAGCAGCAATACATATATATACGTAGCTCTTTGTCCTCGCCGGTTGTCTTTGTTTATCTCACTCCCCCACTCTCGTTCTCCCGGTTGTCTAAAGTGACCATATCCTCCAATGAAAAATCTCACTTGTGTATCCTCGTCTTATTTCTAAGTTATGCGCTCAACTCGCTGCATGTCAGCTTTCCTCAGATCTGTCAAACAGTATATGATTATGGCATCCAGTGACATTCACCCGCTCATTATGCCACATTGTGAGGAGAATAAATCAGTAAGACATCAAGAAATTATTATTTTTTTGTCTTTCTTTCTTTCTTTATAGCGTTGAACATTATTATTATTTATCCCTTTGTCAAGACGAGGGAGGCGTTGCTATGTACGTGCTGAGGTGTCAGAATTTAAGTGTCCTAAATTTGCTTGGTTACACAACACTTTCTTAAGAGACACATTTGATGACTCTCACAATGGAAGTTTTCCCCCGCCTCTCTCTCTCTCTCTCTGTCTCTGTATGTCTTTGTGAGGAAGTTTGAAAAGTGACAAAAAAAAGAAAAAGAGGGGGGGAGTTGAGAGGGGGGGAGTAAATGTATGTCAAGCCTCAGCTTCTCTTTATCTGTGTGTGTACTCTCCTCGCTTCAGCTCCAGAAGAGAAAGGAGAGAGAGGAGCAGCTGGAGGATGTGATCCAGGCCTACGAGAAGATTCACATGGAGAAGAGCAACCTCCAGAGGGATCTCGACAAGATGGTTAGAGACGTTATTCAGTTCACCACGCTGTGCATGTGTTTATTTTACAGTGGCTTTACACTTATGGCCATATGGCTCATATATATTAATTCATATACTGTTTTCAAACTCGGCTGATGAGGGATGTATATGAAATATGAAACTTTAGCATGGCTGGCATCAAATGTTTGGATCGAATTTAGTTTGTGAACTTTAAACACTTTTCTGTGTGACATCTGCAGGTGTCCACATAACTTTTGTAGTGTCTGTGCGAACGTCCATCAACACATAACCTGCTTTCAAGTTAAATACAGTATGCTTCTCACACACAGCTCTGCGCACCGGGAGCTGGTGTGATGGGAAAGAATGCTAATTGCATCCCTGCCTGTTTTATTTTTTTTTGTTTCTGACATTGTGTTTGTCCTCTGAATGAATAATTCTCCTAATGAGCCTCTTCTCCACAAGGAGGGGTCAAATGTCTGGGTCAGAAACCAAACAGCCGGTGAGGACAAGAGAAGAGAACTTCTTGTCACAAACGGCTTGAATGCAGGTTTACTGTTTAAAGGACGTGGCTGGAGATTTTCTTGTCTTTTTCTTATTGTTGACAAATCTTTGCAGAGCCAAACCAGTGACGCATCACTTCCCGGAGTTGTTGTCTTGTTCACACGTTGTACGCCTACATTCAGGAGTCACCTGACGCTCTACCAACCCTAAAGGTCGTGTATAGGTCCCAACCGTACTGTGAAAACTCTTGTGAGATTTGTAAGGAAATAGTAACTTTCACCCACACCACGTTTCAAATGATCATTTTAAGTCAAACCAGACCTACAGTGAGAATATTTCGAAGCAGCTCTCAAGAGTTTTTGCAAATCTAGGGTTACCATCTAGACACGACTCTAGTAAGTAAGTAGATCCGTTCATTGTTGGTTCGGCTCTGCACATGAGATTTGTTGACAATAAGAAAAATATAGAAAATTGCCAGCTTGGTCCTTTAAAGCGGCTCCGCTGGTTTTATACATACATACATATATACATAGTTTAGTTTACTCGTCATGAGCCTCTGAAGACATTTGTATATTCTGTAGTTGTGAAGGGAGCTTTGTTAAGTTGCAGAAAAGACCTTTGACAGTGTCGTCAAGGGTCTGATGCAAGTTGCATTATGGGAAGTGTAGGATCCGGTGTTATTGAAGCTTCACTCATAGAAGGAACAAACAAAATCAGGATATTTCAATCCTGCTGCTTCAATTTTGCGCATCCTTTGTTAAATCAAGTCACTTAACTTTATGACAGTGGGGTATTAAATCACTAGAGTACCTCCACTAAATCCTGGCTTTTATAAGACAAGTCCATATTTGGATTTGTTTGTCCCTCCTCACAGTGATTTTTACATCCGTCGTCCTGATAGAACGCGTCAGAAAAACAACAGAGACGCATCACAAAGTGCTTTGGATCACTTTGATTGTGCACTTAAGACAGTGCTGCTCATTTCAGAGCATTGTTTTCAGAGTATTAGCCTTCTGAGAAAACTTTTTTCATTACGTCTTACACGGACTGAAGAGTCCTTTTAGAGCCATTGAGTGAATTCTCTCCTCTGACAAATACACACACTTGAGTTGTTTTGTACTGCTGCACAGGAAAAGTATAAAAGATTGTTGCCAAAAGACAAAAATATTTCAATTTACAATTTGTTTTGATTGTTTTTTGTCCATTATTCTGCAAGTTTCTATCATTTAAATACTGCTTACGCACTAAAACTAGCTCCTACTGTAACTTTATCCTTTTTTTTGGCAGATGGCGTGCGTTTTTCAAACACCGAGAATCACATTTTTGGACAAATTTCTGTAACTAGTTACAAATCAAAGCCAATCCGGACCCATGTAGAAGCTTCCAACTGAACAGATTGGCTGGCTGGTCTTTCCCAGATCCCCTCTGTGATAATAAACCATCTCATATGAGAGCGAAGTCTATTGAGCAGCCTATGCCGAGCAGGCTCAGCAGTTTTATGTGGTCAGAGTGATTAAGGGTCGAGGTGCGCCAAATATGTCAGAACGGCCACCTGCCGAGGACTGACACGGTGTCAATGTCACCTGAAGTTGTGGCTGCCATCGTTAATGCGGCTCCATCTGCCTACTGCGCCTCATTGACCTTTAACCTTCCAGCTTTCCGCTCACCCACTAATCTGCATAATGTCTCTACATACTGTATATATGATTGTGTTTGAGTGTGGGTGCATGTTCTTGCTTTTTTTTTTTATTAGATTTGTTTGCTCTCTCTTATGCATTTATATCAAAAGACTTAAAAAAAAAAAATAACTGAAAATTATTCTCCACCCTTTTCCCCCTGCTGGTTGTCAACCTGCCGAAATCAATAAAAAATGCATGAACGCTGGCGTTGATCTGCCCTGATCAATCAGCATCAGCGCAGCAGATGAACAACAGCAGTGAAAAATGAATCATCCCTGTCCTCTTTAAACCCCCCCCCCCCCCCCCCCCCCCCCCCCCCCCCATGTAAACAACCATGTGTTTGCGTGAGCTGTTGCTGTCGGAGACACGTTACCGAGAGATGTTATTATGTACAAACATTCCCATGTGATGTCAGGATGGTTTTATATCTTTCACCATCTCCTCTGCAAAATTCCCCAAACTAATGTTGTTTTTGTAGATGAAAAGCCAAATAGATGAAGCCTGTGTGTTTTTTTTTGATCTGTGCGTGGATTTAACGTTTTTCTGATCAACTGATCAAATAAAATGTGCCGAGATATGAATATAGATTAGTAATACTGAGATGTTTAGCATCCTTGGACACACAAATAGACTAGTAGTTTGTTAAGTTTAGCAAAAAAAAAGGAAGAATTTACGTCTATTTCACCTGCATTGGTGGTTTTCCAAGAATATACACACTTAAATCCTTTTATATTTCAAATAAAACACTGAAAACTTTGTGTGTGTGTGTGTGTGTGTGTGATTTTCAGACCAGCCTGGTGGAGAAACACGTGGAGCGTATCCTGAGCCTGGAGTCCGCTCTGAGGCAGAGGGACAACTCTCTGCAGAAAATCAACATGCAGCTGCACAGCAAAGACATGCAGTACCTGCAGCTCCACGCCGGCCCAGACGCACACAGTGAGTGACACTGTCAGATCTCACAACAACTTCCTTTAGCTTGGCACCCTAATCTCTTACATAATCTAACTTTAAAAGGATATAGCTGGTGATTTTCTACATTTTTTTCCCACCCTCATTGTCAACAAATCTCTGGTGCAAAGCCAAAGAAGCAATGAATTGATCTACTTATAAGTATTGTGTGTGAATATAAAGCCTGATATATCTTAAACTATTAACTGTTATTTTACACACTCACAATGCTTGTAAGTAGATCAATTGCACAGCTGTATCATTTTAAATAGATACAGATTTCAAATAATTTGTCGATTGTATAACATTTGGTAAAAACACTGATTTCCATTATCCATAAATGTGTTTTTTAAAAAGCCAGGACCCCAGTAATCACTTATCATCATCTCTCTGTCACTCGATCTTTAACCGAATTCCAAAAAATCTGTCTGAAAAGCGTTTTTAATTGAGGTCAGGTTAATGCTCGGGCTGTTGGGGAGAATCGACGTGGACATTTCTGTTCCTGCTCCTCAGTCACAGTCGCAGAAAAAGAAGAGAGAGACGTATCTACAGTATGCGGGCGCTAGCGATTGAAATTCAATCATTCTGGCTTCAAAAACAATTTGGAGTGGAGCGGCTGAGGCTGTAAATTTGAGAGAGATTCTCTGTATTATTCAGCCTGTTGCTTCCATCTGTACTGCTGAGTGATCTCTATTGTGAGTAGTCTGTATTACCAAATGTTAGAAAACCTGTGGGATAATTTGACTTGTCAAAATGCAAATTACCCACTGTATCATACATGAAAAAGTTTCAAGGCTTAAAACAAAGCAGGTCACTCCTTTTACTGCGTTATCAAGAGAGAGAGAGCATGTGAATAAAATCCTAACTCTGAAGCCAAGTCAGCAGATTCTCTCATTTTCAGTGTTCAAGCTAAAAAAAAATATGGAGTCCGTTTGTTAAACTTCAGCTGCAGTTGCTCAACTCTGCCCTCTTCAACGATGTGGGTGGCTGATGGAAAAAAGGAAGAAATGTGTCACCGCCACCTCAAAAGATGCCTCTTCTGCGGGCATACTTTGATAAAGAGGAAATATGATTTTACATCGAAACCATCGCATTTTTAAAACACATGCATGAGCTGTTCTGTTCCCTAATTTTGTGCGTGCAGTGGAGAGTTTTTGCAAGGTAGAGATGTAAAGTCTTGATTAATGAGTTTACGTGTACGAAACGAGGGTGCACGTGATGCCTTTTGCAGAACAGTGTGTGTGTGTGTGTGCACCTGTGTGTGAGAGCATACGTGTGCTGCTGGTGGTGGTGGTGATGATGATGAGGAGGCAGGAGGAGTGTCGGGATATAAGATGATAGTGATGTGCTGTTACAGTGTCTTCTGGCTCAAGGACTGAGTCTGTGTGAGCGGAGCTGAATCACTAACATGCCCACGCCGATCACATCACCCAGGTACACGCTGAAAGACGCTGCCCTTGGAATAAAAAGTCAGCTCTTTTTTTTTTTTTTTTTGCTCTTTCATACTCAACTATTGTACAACAGCAGCTCAACAGAAGAAAGGCCGCATCAGTCAGGGAGAAAAAGCCATGAAAATGTTGTGTTTTGTCTCTCTTTCTTTCTCTCTCTCTCCCCTTCTCCCTCAAGTGCTGGACTGTCCGGGCCTGACCCTTCAGAGCTCTCGCAGCCTGGACGCCCTGTCGGATTTAAAGCTGCAGCAGCTGGAGGCGGAGCTAGAGGGGGCGCGGCACGAGGCCCAGGGGGCGTGTCAGCGGGAAGAGGAGCTGAAGGCCGAGTGCGAGAGGATGAAGGAGGAGATGAGACAGCTGCAGAACAGCCAGAGGGAGAGGGTCAGTGTTAGTTTGTTTCAGCCGGCTCGGGTCGTCACATGGGAGGAGTTCGCTGCAATCGGGACCATTTAAAAGATGTCAAGGACGCCGTCAGAGAAACAGCTCAAGATGCACTCACTAAATTGTCTGATTGATTTGTGAGAAGTATTCAGAGACGTATCGATGTCAAACCTGACGCCTGGAAGTTGATATTGATCGATTCTGCAAAAAAAAAAAAAAACCCAGATTACTTTCATTTATAACCTTTTTTTTTAAAAATAATTTATTTGTGCAATACGCTGAAGGTAACGCAGCCTTCACGTCATTTAGGACGAATGAATGGTAGAGAGAGGGAAGAGCCGTTTACATCTTGTGAGTATTCACGTGGAGGTTGGAAATACTGTGCTCTGACAATGTATCAGGATGTCTTTTAATTTTGGGTTTAATGACCTTAAACAAAACTTTGGCTTAAGTGAGGAGAACGACAGACACCGTCGTATTATTAAAGGTCAAGTCAGATACATCCGAGCTTTTAGAAAGTCATGATTATGATATTATGATATGACATGTGCAGTACAGGCAAATAAAACACTTGAGGTTAAAGAAGATCTTGATACCTTTTAAAAAACACCGATCCTACACGCCCGTCCACCACCCCCGACAGGTCATCCTGTAAACACAACAGATGATAGACAGCGTTATTACAGCTTTGCAGCCCCAGGTGCAACACACATATTTCTGGCTCGGGTGTCTCCAGCGGGAAACAGAACCCTGACCTTGCCGGTTTAGTGTCAAGCTTTAGGCGGCAGAGCTTCACAGGGACAAAGAAATCCCAAAACAGCAGTGTCAGAGCGAGACTCCACCCAGGAAGTTACACTGGACCGCATTTAATCTGCAGCTACGGTGTTTTCCATTAGTGCTGCTCTGAATACTCCACTTAAGTTCTTCTTTAATCGCCTAAAAAGAGACAAAATCTCCCTCTTTTGTTGGCCCAGTATTGCTGAAATTGATTCTTTGCTCCTACACATATAAAGACATAACCGTCTCACAGGTGCACACACATAAATATACAGCCCTTGAATAATAATTATCAATTGCTGGACCTGTTTTCATCCGTTTTTTTTCTATGATGTTACCTTCTAACATGTTGCCTCGACAGTCTTTTGCTGTCAGATTTTGTCCAATATTCCTACAGCACCTGCATACTAATCTAATTTCACGCTCTACTTCGGCAGGAAATGACTTCCCCGTGCAAGCAGTGTGATGTGGAGTGGATAAAGAAGGTGGGAGATGAGCAGTAAGTGACCACAGCAGATCGCTGGGCCGGTGGGAGGGAAGGGACGGAGAGGGAGGGAGGGAGGGAGGGAGGGAGGGAGGGAGAAATCAAATAAGGAGCGATCAGGGGAAGGGGTAAATATAGGGGAAGGTACGGAGATATATTGGAGCATCGGTGGAGAACAGAGAGAACAAGAGGATGAGAGCGAGAGGAGAAATGTTTCTCCAGCAGCCCCTGCTGATCTGTATTTCTACTCTCCTGCTGTGATGTGCTCAGGCCGACCTCCAGGGGCCTCATTAGAAACTAGACAAGCTCTTTCCAACGCAGGCTAACCGGGTTCAAACATAGCATTAATAAAGGAGTTTTTTTTTTTTTTGTTTCGGCACAAAAAGCTGTTTGTACTGTACACTCTACTATATGTGCATTCGACTGTAACACCACCATTTGGCAAGAGATCGGTGCGACCAGTAGGGGGCAGTGCAAGCACAGAGTAGGACGCCTTCCTGTCCATTTCCTCATGTCTGTTTATTTGTTTGACATCTTCATGAGGCATTGATGCCCACATACTTCCATCTATGCACGTGTTCACTCATCCCTCCACACCAGAAGCTAATAGAATAAGACCAGCAGTGAGTATCCGAGCTGTTGTCTCTCCTCTACTTTCTTAATCATCCGTATCCGATTAAAGGGGCATGGGTTGAACTTGTATTGAGAGGAATGAAAGTAACTCATTTTCATAACCTTGTCAAATTGCCCCCCGGGTGTTGTATGACTGTTTACAGAGTGTCATAATTGTCATAAAAAAGAAAAAGAAGAAACCACAGCACAGGTTGAGATGACTCCCACACAATGAAACCCCAGAAACTGTTTCGATGGGAGCAAACTGAAAGTACGTGCAGCGAAGAGAGGCTGCGTTTTAGTGAATGTGTGGTGGAAGCCTACTACTTTTTTCCAGACCTTGGTCACCTTTTGGTTTTACTCAACAATATCGCTGAAAACCCACAATGCCTCTTCTTTATTTCCTGGTGCTTTTTCTTGTAATTGGGCTCATTTAGTGTAAACTGCACAGATTGATATGGCTGTGTGTTGTTGAGTATATTCACAAACAACCTTTGCCCTAATAAGCATCAGAGTGGGGTTTTTTTGCGAGGGAGGGGGGGGGGGGGATTGCGGGTTTTATCAATAAATGAGTCTTACATACTCTGACATGTTTAAAGCTTCTCTATTATGTATATTACTACCTCTGTAAGGATATAGCTGGCAATTTTCTACATTTTTCTTACATAATCTCATGTGCAGAGCCGAACTAACAATGAATTCGTCTACTTTGAAGTGTCGTGTGTGTATTCAAAGCTTCATATATCTTCTTCCTCTGTGTTGTAGATCTCTGTTGTTGTCCAAAAACACATCACCAGGGTGCATTTACAGTGCTTCTTCTAGCTTGACTCTTGACTTTATCTGACATTGTACACTGTAAATAACCAGTATAAAGTCAATAGGATGTGATGTGCACCACAACAAGCGAGTGAAGCTCTTGTAAATGAACCGTGGTGTCTGTCGTACAATGAACTACTCTCCGGAGACATGAAAACATGATCACCGTTATTAGTCTTTTTTTTTTAAACAAACTACCATCGTGAAACTCTTTGTGTCATCCAGTGCAGCGGTGCGGCTCACTGACGTGTATTTATTAGGGGTTTTTTTTGACAACAACAGAGGTCTGAGGCTCAGAGGAATAAGATATATCAGAGCTTTGGATACACACACACACACACATGATACTGGCAACTAGATAAACTCATTGTTGGTTTGGCTCTGCACGTGACAGTAAGAAAAATACAGAAAATCATCATCCTTATCCTTTAAAGGCAGGAAATGAGTTGATGAATTGACAAACATCTGATAACCTTTACTATTCATCTTACATTAAATCTGAAAATATTCTTGTTTATCTGAACTTTTTTTTTTTTACCGCCTCTCTCCTCGTTTGATGAGTTTGTTTCTACTACCACTCACCTTTTTTTTTTTTGGTGATGACATTTTTGCCTATAACTCATAACTAATCATAACCTGAGGAATGAGCTGACCTCATCAACCACAGTGCTGTTGACGTTGGCAGCCATCTGGCAACACGTTCCTCCCTCCCTCCTCCACCCCTCCACCCCTCCACCCTCCGCCCTCCTCTCTATACATCAGTATACACAGCGACTGACTAATTCCTCCTTTCCTTTCAGAAAGTGAGACCTGTTTCCAATAAATCACGACATGATGATTTTTAGTCGAAGTGGAATTCCCATTTCTTGCCGGAAATTCAAAAAAATCACCACTGAAGTAACGGCAGGCTTATTAAAATCCAATTTCGCTGAAAATCAAACCGCAAAGAGCATCTTTTATGTTTTAAATCGCCCCCCCCCCCTCCACAAAAGACATCACTTAAGACGCACTTCATTACCTACACTTCACCTACAAAAGCTCACAAGTGCAGGTTTTGGTGCGCTGCGGCTTGCGTGAGAACTGTTTGACACCTTTTTTCTGTTCAGCTGAAAGTGTCTCATGCAGATAGCAGAAGTAGAGTTCAACAGAATATGGACTGCAGAGTGTGAAAAGCCCCCACCGTGATCTGATGGCTGTTTAACACCCCCCCACTCATGAGGCTGGAGGCAAGCAGTGGAGACCCGAATTCGGTTCCTGCATTTCTTATAAGTATCACTCATATCTTCCTTTTTTTTTCTCCAGAAAACACAACCACGCAGTGACCGCACACGGTTAAGCCCAGTATTTATCACCGCCACGTCACCGCTGACCGCCATGCGTTCAAATGACACATCCCCCCCCAACCCCCTCCCCTGCCCTGCCCTCCCTCCCCTGAGTCCAGGTGATTTTTTTTTTTTTTTTTTTTTAAATAACACTGATTATCGCTCTGGAGTGTAAGCCAACAAAGAGAAGCTCAGATCTCACAGGCAGCTGCATTTCTTTGAAACGTCTGATCAGATCAGAGGTCAGATTTCAAGCCCACGTTCTCTTCACTTCATCTCCCACACACACACACACACATCACACACACACACACACATCACACACACATCACACACATTACTGTTGCGCCTGATCGATTCACTGGCTCAAGCCTTTCATCAATGCTGCATCAACATCATCACACCCCTCCTACGCCTTTTGTACTGTATGTTCTACAGTATGTGCGCGGAGTTACGAGCAAACAAAAAGGAAGCAAACCAAAAATAAGCGCAAAAAAAAAAAAAAAGATTGATGCACGCTTGCAAATGTGCAAAGTATTTTTAGACACACAGAGATGAAAACAACTCAGGGACCCTATTTCACAGCCTTTGTGAAACAAAAGCGATGATTGACAAGGCCTGTAGCAACAAAAAAAAAAAAATTAGTGTGTGCATGCAGTGCACTCCTGCAGGTGTTCACACGTTGACTCTTACTATATGGTACCATGAGTGAGAGGTGTTGCTGTGTGACCGGGATCTTTCACACCGGTTGTCAAAACACAGCAGTATAATTAAAAGGGGGACAGTACAAGTGTTATAAGGAAGAGATACATGGCACACTAAGAAAGAAAGGGCACAATGTAGAGCTGTAGCTGAGAGTCACCTGAGAGTAATGAGGGAAAAATTATACAAATTATACTTTTTGGGTGCTTCGGTGATGTCAATATTATACTCTATGCTCCACCCACCATGCCAGTAAGTAACCTGAATGATTGTAATTTTCCTACTGATGCATCAAATGAATTTATTTGTTTGCAGGAGGTTTCTGTTCAAAGCTACATACAGCACAGCATAGCACAGGGAGAGAGTGTGTGTGTGTGTGTGTTTTTTAGCTCGGATGACCTGATTCCAATGTTAGCACCACGTCCCACCAACTCCACAAAGAGGGGTTCAGTTTGTAGTAAGGTGGGGGATGAAAGGGGGTTCAATACCCCGCGCTATCTGAGTCATAGAGAGTTGGTGGAAAACTAGGTGGGCCGGGCACAAAAGCCAACTAACCACTGGAAGTTATGACTTATTTTCAGTTTGTTTTTTTTAAAATTGTGAGCTTCCCTGAAACAGGGTCTTAGATTTTATTTTAAATTAAATCAGGGTGATATACTTGTAGTGGTGTTTTAAGAAGAGCTGTTCAGATACTGCTAATAACACAACACTGACATACTTCTCATTACATGTCTTTGCAGATATCTGAAAATGTATATAAAAAAAAGAGAGATAAAAACTTACTTGTACAACATAAATGCAGATATACAAGTTCCTCTGATATGTACCCAAGTATCAGGCTTACAAACACAAGTGGGAGGACTCAATTAGGTGGCGGTGCGGGGGAAGATATTTTTAATTTTACAGTATGTTTTATTTACTGTGTAGGCAGGATACATTTTTTAATTGCCTTTTTTTTTGGTGCTGCTGGTGATGCAGTGGAAGTTTATATCTATTCCTATTTCTTCAGTAGAAATCCCCAGGATATTCATAAACGTTGTTTGTAATTTCTTATCTGCCACCATCTGCAAGGAGGAATGAGCTGAGTCAAGTTCTCATCAACAAAGAGGTTAAATTGGTTAGATATGCGTCTGGCAGAAATCTCGTGATACTCGTGCACAGCGTCTCGTATCTTTCTGTTCATCAACAGGGACAGGCATGCATGTTGTCTGCACTTACAGCTAACCTCATACCTAATTTTTTCTTAAACCTTACAACATAGGTGCAAATTTATGCGTCAATGATAAAAAAAAAGAAGGTATCTCTTTGCTGCACCTGTTGTTTTACTGCATTTATGAAACTAATCAAAAGTTTCATTCTCTTAAAATGCTGCTCTTTGCAAGAAATTACTCAAACTGGCACAATAAACGTTATCTTAACTGATTTCAAGCTAGATTTGAAGGTTTCTCATGTGCCACATTGTGTAATAAACCTTACTATCTACTTCCAATTAGTGCTGGAATGAGTCAATTTCAGGTCAAGACTGAGGAGTTTATAAAAATTGGTTAGACATTTGAGATAAACTGATTGAAACCAGATATGAAGGAAGCTGGCACCAGCAGTGACTAACTACCAAAGTTGCTTCTGTGTATCTGAACCTGATCCTCTTCTGTAAACACATCCTACATTACCCCTGTCTCTTTGCTTTTTAACCACATACAGTAAATATCTCTCTTTATGCCATCATATATCAAATAGATGCTCGGAGATCAACAGCGTGCTGACAGATTATTCCTCATATCTGCTTGTGTAACGCTCCCCTCGCAGTAATTTATGTTTGCAGGATTCAGATCAGTTTCGATCCGTAGGCTTTAATGAGTTGAGACAAAGTCAGCTTGTTGCCATGGTTAAAGACACAGAAGCCTGTAAGCCAACCATCCCTGTTTACGGTTTCTTGAAATAGAGTTGCTCTGGCAGTACGGCCCCTGAGAGAGTCATGACACATCTTGCATGGAGCGGTGTGATTTTATTCACTTCAATCATGCCCTGCGACTTGCACTCTAAAAATACGAGCCTCCAAAGCCTCTCAATTAGCCAGCCTGATTTGCGAGGCTGTGTCGGTAACCGCACGATGTCGTTCGGTTTAAAAGAGCAGAAGAAGATCGGCCTCACACATCTCAAGTATCTGATTAACACCCATCACTTGTATACAGTTTTAAAGATGAAACAGATTACAGTGTTTGTATAATCGGTTGTAATACATTAACATTTCACCGATGTTAAATACTCTGTAATGACAATGATTATGATAATTACATAATTGCCTCTCCTCCTCCTCCTCCTCCTCCTCCCTCTCCTTCCTCCAGGGTGAATTTGGCTCTGGCCTACACAGAGTTAACTGAGGAGCTGGGTCGCCTCCAAGCGCTGAGCTCCAAGCAGACGGAGATCCTGAGGAAAGCCTCGCAGGAACAGGCTAGTCCAGGTTAGCATCTACACTGAGTGGTGAAATACTGTAAGTGTGTGATGTGGAAAAACCTGCAGTGGTGGGGAAAGTATTCCTGTAAGAGAGCAAAAAAAAAAGTCTGGTGTTCAAAATGCTACGTAAAGCACAAATAAAAGGCCCCTGTGAGCGTACAGTTATTTCACTGAATCATTATTAAGCCGCTGAAGTACAGTTTTGCTGTGTGTAGTTACTCATGGTGGAGCACATTTAACCCACGGGTGACTAATCTCACACTGCAGCACATTTTAGAAGCTCAACATATATTTTGTATCCTAATTTGTAACATAACTATAGGTATCAATAGCTGTCAAATCAATGTAGTCGAGTTAAAAAGTACAATAATTCCTTATTGAAATGTTGTAGAGTTGAAGTGCCATAAAGCAGCATGAAATGGAAATACCTAATTAATGTACAAGCACCTAAAATGTGTATTTAAGTGCTGTACTTGATTAAAAGCTCTTGTCAGTTGAGGATAACCTCTGTTGACAGCCAAACTTATATGAAATGTAACCGAAATTCATCATGCAAAATAGGTTGTTTTTTTTTTTTGAGAGAGAGAGAGATGCGGATAATTAAGTGAAAGTGAAATCAAGCATGCGTTAGGTGTCAAAATTTCTCCCAGTGCCATTCTAATGACAGCATTATCACAATTTTCTCACTCAAAAGCTGATAACACACAGACAGAAACTCACACAAGCATGTTGTAGAGTTACAACTTACAACTGCTGAGTAGTAGCAACACCTTTCTCTTCCTGCTCACAAAGTCACACACATAGCTAATGTCTCACAAGTGTGCATCTTCTACCTACCACAAACCAAAAGGCACCACATGCAGTGCCTCTACTGAGCGGTAGATTGGGCACACTGGAAAGCAACGTTGCATCAATTAATGAATAACGGCGTTTTTTTTATGCAGCTAAACATGGAGAAAGTTGTGTTTTATCACATTAATCTACACAAGAAGTGCAAATAACATGATTGCCTCTTGGGTTGTCTTTAACTAACACTTAAAATCTTTCAAAACAAACACTTGAATATTTTTATATTTCATATTATTGAAATAGCAAGTGGGAATTTGGGTGTAGCCATAAAACACTCTTCTGGGTGTTATACCGTAAGTGTGAACTGAACAGCCTCATTTGACTCTTTCGTCCTTATTTGAAGGCTCAGAGAGCGGCATAAACACCCCCTCCCTTTTAACACCTCAACCAACTGGCCATAAATGATGTTTCCTCTTTGATATGGGAAGTAGAGCTTCTACTCAGTGGTGACTACAGAGGTGACTGACTCATCAACATATCCTGCAATTACAGGAAACACTACAACTGTACTTGTGCAGATATAAATATTTTAACGAAAGTATAGAGGAACATAATTTTCATTTCCATTGACTGAACATCCTGGTGCAGCGTCTGTAGGAGTGTTTATATTTTAAAAACCAGCGTCTTCTGACAAAATACATAATGTTGATACAAGCATTTTCAATGCCAACTGGGCAATTGATATACCAAAGGGGGCAGCAAAGATCTGAGAATGTCAGTATTTGCCTTCAAATATAATAATACATTTTATTTGAAGGCAATCAGGTCATCTTATAGTACATTATTTAAGATCAGTAACACAATAATCAACAAGCATAAAACATGTAATTAACAAAAGAGCATAGCTCAGTAATAAGTTAAGATTGACATTAAAAATGAGAAGCAGTTGATGCAGGTAAGCTAGATTAAAAAGATGAGTCTTTAGAGCGGTTTTGAATTCTGTAACGGAGTCCAGTATGCGGATGTGAGGGGGGGAAGAGAGTCCCAAAGTTCAGGTGCAGCCTAGGAGAAGGCCGCTGGGCTCAGGTTAATGGCTGGTAGTGGCAGTGGACCTGCTGATGAAGGCCGCAGGGAGCGACAGGGAGTGTGAGTCTGAAGGAGGTCTGCTGAGATAAGCAAGGGGATAGATTATGAAGAGCTTTAAATGTTAATAATAAGATTCGAAAGTTAATCCGTTGTGACACGGGGAGACGGTGTAATTGAATCAGCAAGGGAGTGACATGTCAGCGTCTAATAATCCGTGTTGCAGAGTTCTGGATGAGTTGAAGTCGCTGAATAGGTTTTTTTTGGGGGGGGGGGTGCCAGGATCAGGATCAGGATCAGGACGCAGAAGTCGATGTGTGACGTCACCAAGGTGGCTAAGACATCCATGAAGTGTTAAAGCAGTCTGGAGATGTTGTGTATGGTGGTTTCAGCAATGGGGAGTGAACAAATATTACAAATATTTTAGCAAGTATGGATTTAGTGCCAATGAGGAGTAGCTCGGTTTGACTGCTGTTGAATTTTAGTACGTTTTTTGTCATCCATATGTGTAAAATCATGGAGACAAGCAGTTGATTATATGGGAGAGGAGAGTAGAAGTAAGCTTAGTGGACACATAAAGCTGTGTATCATCAGCATAACTGTGAACATTATTACCATAGTGCCGGAAGATGTAGAAGAAGGAGGAGGTAAATAATAAACACGAGTGGCCCCAACATTGAACCCTGTGGAACTCCGTGGTAGACGATGGAGCTTTCGGTAATTCTGAATCTGTATAAAATGTGTCCTGTCTGCAAGAGAGGAGGCAAACTGCTGATACACAGTTCCCCTGACCCCAGTGTGATCCACGAGGAACTGATGGGAGATAGTATCAAAGGCTGCAGTGAAGTCCAGGAGGATGAGGAAGGGCAGAGAGTAGACCAGAATCAGCTGCACGGAGGAGGTCGTTGGTGATCTTAACCAGATGTTTCTGTGGGACAAAAGCAAGAACAATAATGATAATAAGAAGAAGCAGAAGAGGAAGAAATACTTTAATGATAGTAGTAAAATATTAATTATAGTAAAATAATAATTCAAATTCAAATGTAATCAAAGAATAATAAAAGTCAAAAACCAATGACATTTTCTTTTGCTTGTTCTGGAAATATCGACTATGTAACGGATTGTTTTGGTATAAAAATGCTAAAGATATCTCCCCTCATATTACACTACATGGCCAAAAGTATGTGGACACCAAAACACATTATGTAGATACCCGAACATTACTCATTCCACAACCACGGGCGTTAATCTGTGGCTATAACAGCCTCCTTTCTTGGACCCCGGTTGCAGGGATTTGCTCCCATTTAGCCACAAGAGCATTTTTGAGGTCCACCATTGTTGGACGAGACTCGGCTCGCAGTCAGAGTTCAAATTCATTAAAACTTCAAGGTTGAAGTCACAGCTCTGTGCACGCCGGTCATAATCTTTCCCAACCCATTTCTTTCTGGACCTGGCTTTGTGTGCAGGGCTATTGTCATGAAACTGGACTTGAAACAGGAAACGACCTTCCCTAAAGTATAATTTTGCTTAAAATGTTGTAGCATAAAGATTTCCTGTAAATGGAAGCAGGGCCTCAGACCTAAAGCAAAGTATGTGGTGTATGTGTCTGCTTTTGTTTGTTTCAAATGTGTTTTATAGATGTTGGTTTTTTCCTGTGTGTTCCCTCAGTTCAGCGTCACTCTCCCATCCACCACCAGCGCCACTCTCCAGTATCTCAGCGCCATTCGCCCATCTCGCAGCGCCACTCTCCAGTCCCACCTCCGCCGCACCACTCCCCGATCCAACAGAGACGCTCCCCGGTGTTGCAGCGCCTCTCCCCAGACATGCACCGCCGCTCGCCCCTGCTGGACATTAATGACGGACCGGCCTCTTACTCCTGCCGGCCGCCCACCCAGCACCTGCGGGCCAGCTTCCAGGGCCGTCGCAGTTACTCCGAGGTCGCCGACCCCTCAGCTTACCAGTGCCCGCCCCGCTTCTCCCTGGACCCTGTCTCCACTCTGCCTAAACCCCGGCCCTATGTGGAGGGCTACGTAAAACAGCAGCCACAACATGTGGGCTCTCCTCATGGTGGACTGCAGCACAGAGGATCCCCGTCTCCCCATCAAGGTGGCGGAGGAGACGAGAGCTCCATGCGCCACTCAAGAGAGATGCCGTTCCCGCTGTCCGAGGTGGCTCACCTTCATTTTGAGCCCCCTCCACCTCCCACACCGGCCCCCCAGCCCCCACAATCCTCTGAAGACGAGGAGGAGTGGACCTGCCCGCATCCCATCAGCCCGCCGCGGACGCTGGGCGTGCTCTCTGCTGCGGTGCCCAGCGGTGTCATGAGAGGCCCGGCGTCCTGCTCGGCTTTCCCCATCCCTCAGCGGCCTAACACCCTCAGCTGCCACCCGCAGCCGGGGTACATGTCAGCGGAGCATGCGCAGTCCTGGCCTTCAATCAATGTGAGTTGAAGTTCAATTTAAAAAAAATCTGTGCGAAAGAGTTTTTGTGCAGCTGAATATTTATGAGTTTGATACATAAATTTGCACCAATTAACATTTTTGAAAAAGCGTCACTGCACTGTGAGAGTGATGAACTAGAAACTTAGAAATAGTTTGTTTCTAGACCCCAAACTAAACTCTAAAGGAATATTACAGTATTTTTTTTTCTTCGATATGAATCTCACGTCTGGTGTCAGAGTGTGTTTAGCCTAGTTTAGCATAAATACTGAAGGCAGGTGGAAACTCGTCTGGCTTTTGCTGTGTTTAAGCTGAAATATATGCATGACAACAACTGTAAAGCTCACTAATTAACACATATCTCTTTCTTTATCTCATGCATAAAGAGAAATATTTTTTTTTTAAAAAGACAGCACAGTGTGTGGTTTTTAGACTGAGTGATTTAATAGGTGTTAGGGTTTTTTTTTTTTTAGCAAACAACATCCGGGTGCCGTGACTGTGCACAACTTCCTCAAAGACAGGTTGCAAGGTTTGGTACATAGTGAGAAAACCTGTGATCGCTGACCAAAACACAGCACAGTGTGTACGGATAAAGCGTTGTCAAGGAAATACTCCACTACGTAACAACAAGAATGGGTACAACATGTGAACAAAACAGCTCTAGAGGTGTTGGTAGTGCTATTTTTGAACTTTTAACCGAGCCGGGCTGGATCCCTGCAAGAAAAATAACAGCATCAGTCGTTTCAGCCTAATAATGACAGATTTATATTAAAGTGACAAAGACCTGTAGCAGCCGTTGTCATGGAGCCACAGAGTCTGCAGTGGATGATGTCATCGTGGTTAAATGGGACAATAAAACTTTTAAGCTTTTTTAATGATTATTTCTGGTCATTTTTTTTCTTTTTTTTTTTTTTTTTTTTTTTGGTTTTTGTTCAATAGGTGAAAGTGAACAGAGACAGGAAACATGGTTAGAGAGATGAGGTATGACAAGCAACAATGGTCCACACCCAGAAACAAACAGTGGATGTTGTGGTTATGTGGTATGCGTTATAACTAATAGGCTACAGGGGGGCCCCTGAAGTAGTTTTACCCAAACCATGGTCTTATTCTCGATGGCTTCCCCCTGATCTAGTGTCGTTTAGATGCTACCCATTCGTGTGTCTCTTTGGGTAATAATGAATAAATGTAAACCTAACCTAACCAAGTTTTTTTTTGCATCCAAATCTAACCAAAAAATGAAGCATAACTGTGTCAGATTAGTTTTGAAAGCATGATATCAGATCAGAAAAGGCTTATATGTAATGCTAGGCTAAACACGTCCGACTCCAGCTTTGTACTTAAAAGATAGGTTCATAATTTTCACAAATAATAGTTATCTTGAACAGAGAAACACGTTTTTCTTGTTGTAATTATTCCTCCTGTTCAGACTGATCATTAAGAGATCTCCTCATGAAGTGTGATGGGGAACAAAATCCACAGCTTCCCCCAAAAATGTATTTAAAAGTTTATTTGAAGCTAATATGAAGCTTCAGCTGTCGAAATTAGTCAAATGGAGTCGATATCTTTTAAAGTTTAGCGCGAAAGTCTTTCTTTTTATTACTGTCATTCCACTTCAGCTGCACAGTCAGTCAGTTGAGACATAAAGACGATATTTTTCACTGAAAAGACTGTAACTGTGGAAGATATCCACTCAGTGTGACTGAAGCTTCATATTATCTCCACATTATTCTCAAAAAACGAGGACTGTGGATTTTTGTCCTCCATCAATTACATTGTAAGCACATTCGGCAGAGATCTCCTTATGATCATTATGAACAGGAATGAGTGCAGCGAGCAAAGTTTCAATTTTCATTTGGGCTCCTGACAGACTAGAAAAACCTTTTTTGTTTAAGGCGCACACGTGAGAAGAGTTTCTCATCTCACTCTTGGAGAAAAAAAAGTGAATAAATACATTTCCTAAGTTGCTGAACTAGTCCTCTAATTGGTCCTCTTCACTCTAAACTGAACTGGATAAAGCAATGAATCATTAGGATGAGACTTTCCACCTGGATTTTACTACTAGTCGGTCTATTTCACGGCAAGACCAAGTGGTCCCTGTTGTGTAAGTGTGAAATGATCACTCACCAAGTGATGTAATTTTTTTGCCTCCCACAGAATGACTCATACGATCCAGTGTAGTGAGTAAGTTTAGGACCACATGCAATTTATGCTGTTTTCTAATCATGTGTGTACCTGCTCGTGTGTGTGTGTGTGTGTGTGTGTGTGTGTGTGTGTGTGTGTGTGTGTGTTAATCTGCAGCTCTGGATGGAGACCGAGGAGAGCGACATGCGGAGCTGCCCTCTCTGCCAGCTGATATTCCCCGTCGGTTACCCTGACGATGCCCTCATCAAGCACATTGACTCCCACCTGGAGAACAGCAAGATCTGATTCGCCATGGCAACCCGGCCTGCACACACACATATGCGCTCTCCTCTTATATAGATTATGTAAGAGATCGTCAGACCTGGCCGAAAAGGGGAGTCGTCAAAAAAAAAAAACACAGGCGGTCCGCGGTGTTAGGGGGAAGGGAGGGGGAGGGATGCAAAATGGCACAGGGGCCTGTTTTTATTTAGGAGCCTGCTTGACAAAAGTATTCAACACGGGTCCGTCTTGGACTTGTGAGTCTACATGCGGAGTCCTTTTACCGATCGCCCCTTGAGACACGGCTCTGCCTGTATAATCACTGGCTCTGGTTGCTGCTGTTTTGTTATGAGTCTTGTTGTGTGGTTTCAGACAGTTTCAGGTATCGTGTTGTTTTTCGCTTCACAGTGTAGTTCACTTTGATTTAGCAAAGAATGCCGAAGATGATATATGATGAGAGAGGAGGGGGGCCGAGAGGTTCAGTGGGGAGGGGAGGAGGGGTGGGAGGGAAGGGGTGGGGGGGCTCTGCATGTGAGGTTTAGTATCAGTGTTGAACAGTAACAGATCAGGGAGACCTGAGGCATCTTTGAATAGCTCTATTTTGACAGAGTATTCTCACCATTTAGCTTTAAATACTGTACACCTGCTTTGAAATTTTCTATCTCACACATGTACTACGGTATATTTTGCAAAAGAGTCTGCGCAGTAAACGCCAAGGACAGTGATCTGGCTTACGGAAATGATCCGACTGGACAGCAGAAAAGCGAACAAAGAAAAGGCACGATGGGAGCGTGATTAGTTTGAGTTAGAGTTGAGATTTTAAGGTTGTTTTTGATTGCGTGTGAAGGACGCCAGTTCACTTTCACTTCTCTTAAACAGGAAAGTATAAAACATTCCAGTCTCACATTTCATTTACCGATAAATCAACTGGAGAACATGAATGTGAAAGTGTGTTTGGATTAGCACCGAAGGCGGTTTTTACCCTGACGGAGCGTTGATGGTGCCCTGCAGGGCGGGGCACTGGTGTTGATGCATCTTCTCTACAAGTGGCGGGAAAATTTTAGTCAGAATATACCTTTATGCTTGCGGCCTGTTCAGAAATCTAAGTATCTTAGCACTTTAAGTTAGCATAGCCTATACGATGTATCTGTTTTCAGTCCCCATATATATTTTACCATGTATAATTTACTATTTATATTGTCAATCTGTAAGGCAAAAAAATATGATGAAGATATATTTTTGCAAATGTTAACGCACCACATGTCTCATGCTGGTGTTTCTCTTACGTGCTTGCACACTGCTGTACATACTGTAGAGGAGTCGAAGGTCAAAATCCCGCCGCATGGGATACTTTTCTGTACAAAGACTTATCAAATTATCAACTGGGATTCTCCTCGGTCTTCCTAAAGATCTGACCTTCAAAACAGTTTGATGTCAACGACTGCCCAGACCACCCAACAAAAAAAAAGATGGAAAAAAATAAAAAAACAACACACACACACACACTCAGCTGGCTGCATGAGATCAAGACTTCAGACCTGCTTTTGGGAGAGAGGTTGCAGGATTTTTAGTGTACTGTATTTTTATCACGGAGATGTGAAACCAGAAACATCATCTCCAATCAGCAACGTTATCTCTGCAGGGTTTAAAAGCAAAGACGATACTCTTCTTTTGATACATGGGTTTAATTTTTATCACAAGAGGACTCTTAACTCGAGATCTACTTGTGTGGGACTTTTTTTTTTTTTTTCTTTTTTTTTTTGAATTTGGAAAAAAAAAAAAAAAAAAAAAAGAAAGAAAAAACAACAACGTTACACTGATGTCAGCTAATCTGAGGCTTTCAGTTATATGTGCAGTTTCTTATGTAGGGGCTGTCCCTACGCCGCCACCCATGCATTTCAACTGGTTTGAAGATACTGAAGAGATTAAATGTGGTAGATTAGAGCACACTGGGCAGCAGGATGATGTAGGTCAAATGTTAAAGTCCTTGTGTTGGCTAACATCAACACGCTGAATCCTTACGAGCTCTGGAGGCTTCGCTCCATGCTCTGACTTTCCTGTGAAGGTTCAAAGAAAAGAGGGTTTTTTTCCAATGGGGGGTCAAGAGAATATGAGTTTAAAGGATCATTCTGGTTTATTAACACTTGGACCTTATTTTTATAGGGTTAGCTTTCGATGATATTAGTGATAATAAACAAAAATTAGTCGACAAAGAAGTCGCTGAACGTGGCAACATGGATAAAAAAGATTCAGCAAGAAATAGGAACTGATTTAAAACAAACATCCAGGTTATCCAAACTGATTTCAAAGAGACGTTAAAATGGTAAAATTATTACCAAAAATTGAAGTTGTAAAGTTTACAGACGGACTTTTTGGTGCAAATTTGACCAACCGAACTTGCCACAGTTGTGTGCAAAGTTTTCTTGTGCAATAAGAGATTATTAATGACATTTCAGGTGCGCTCACTTTTGATTTTTCATCCTAACGAAGTAGTTCCCAACCCTTTTTTGTTTGTGACCTCTTAATTGAGGCAACATCTACTCGGATCAACAGGGGACAGGTTGAGCAGTTAAATCGAAGGGAGGGATTTTTCCTCATTGCGAAGTTTCATTTATAAAAATTCTTTGAGCCCCAAAAGAGTGAAACCAGGGTTTCCCGCAGCGGATTACAGTGAAGGCGTCTTGCCTGAAATGAGTAGTGCCTACTGTGAAATCAGAAGTTTAGGTTTTCGGGCCAACCAGGGACACACAAGGGGCCAAATATTAAGGAATGAACCTAATAACTGACTTTAGATGCATCTGATTCAGCTCAGTGGGTGGCATTGATTGATCACATTGTGTATCTGTTTTGCAGTAATTAGTCAGAGAGGCATGTGGTAATGTTGGGCATAAAAAAAAAAAGGTTTTGTTTGTTTTCACAAGTCAGGTTAGACGGCTCAGTCAGTGATGTGACAGGAAGAATCCACCTCTGCTCTGCCAGGTTTACCCAAAATAAGTCAGCATCGAGTTTAAGTATGTGTCATTTTAGATTTAACTGCTGGACTAGTGTCAGTTGTTCTGTATCTTGGATGAAACCTGTCGTTATCTTTTTTTTTTTTTATATTTTTGCCCTATGGGGGAGTAAGCAACCTCTTCTTGCCACCTCTGCTTACCAATTTCCTGGGGGAAACCCTGAAGACTACTCTGTATTTCACAAGAAAAAAAAAAAAAAGGAAAGTTGAAAGAAGTCTGATAAAAAAAAACTTAATTATCTACTACAATATATTTTTTATTTCCCACCTAATTAACCATCTTGCAACCTTGTCGATACATCTCTGGCGCTCCTCGCCCCGTCTGACGTGTCTTTCCTGGCGTTTTTTGACGGTCAAAGCGATGAAAATAAACCAGAATATTCCTTCAACATCCTGAGTTGTACAATAAAAACTTTAAAGGCAGGACGGAGATACTTTACCAGAAAAATCAAAGAGGGCTTTAATGACTCCCAATTATTCTATACTTATATGTATGTTCCTATATCACTCTGTGTAAAAAGAAAATAATAAATATTTAAAGCTGTGTACAGACAGATATTTTGCAAGTGTGTAAGGCTAATGCAACATGTACTCTACTATTCAACAACTTCAAATTGGAGTGTCTGTAAATCAGTATATAACCTTTGCCACCACCACACTAAATATGAATTATACACGAGTTATACACACGTACTACCCTACACTCTTCCTCTCTTACTCACTATATAGTGGTACATCCTTCTAGTTAACTAATACCCAAATGCAGTCGCAGCCTGCAGATAAAAATCTGTTTTAAGCTGCCGCCGGGTGTGTGACATCATTAAAGACAGATTAAGAGGCAGTTTTGAGCACTACTTCAGTCCGTGTCGTGTTTTGATATCGGACTGATTCTACAAAGTGTATCTGGGGGGGGGGGGGGTTCAAGAAAAATGTTTGTTTGTTGTTTTCTTTTTTTTTTTTTGGTCTGAAAGGTTTTCAGTCATTATACAGAAGGAAAAAAAAAATGTCTGTGTGTGGCGCAGCGAAGAAAAGAGAGAAGCACAGCACTCGCTATGTGCGCACAGTCGTTTGTTTGTACTGCTGATGATTGATGATGTAATGTTGCATCATAACCCGGTCAGTCACTATTATAAAAAAAAAAAAATTAAAAGCCGCAAGAAATTAAAACTGCATTTGCACACTTTAAAAAATAACTTTATAATTTGATTTGACTCTGATGCCGAGTTTTCAACAACAACAACAACAAAAATAAATAAATAAAGGAAAGGCAGCGGTTTAAGACTTCATAAACAATGTGTATTCCCCCCTTCCCCCACCCCCCAATATGTCAGTTCATAACCAAAGACGATAAATTATTTCCTGTATTTTGATAAAAAAAAAAAAAAAACAAAACAGAGGACTTGGTTTTTAGTGCTTGTTTGTGACAGAAGATGTTGCGCTGTGGTTACCGGTGCTGCGATGTTCACAACCACAATCTGTTGGCCAGCAGCAGCAAAATGCTCGAGTGATCACACCCCCATATGAGCTTCACAATGTGATGCACACACACATGTTTATACTGCAAACACATCCGCACGTACGCAAGCTGTGCTGAGGTCCATCACATAAAGGTTCAACAAAAAAAAATCTCTAGTTCAGGTTTCTTGTGGGGTTTTTTGTTTTTCTGTTTCTCTTTTGTGCCGACTCACTGTCAAGATGGAAAAGAAAAGTTTAAAATCTGAAATCATCTCATCTGTTTTTCTTCTTTTTTTATTTTTATTTTGGTGTCTTAACAGCAAACTGACTCCTTAGTTCACTCAGGAGATTTCCACAATCCAGCAGTGGAAAGATCAGATCTGTCAGATTCAAATTTAATTATTTCTTTACCATGAAAGATAAAAATTTCCCTCAGATTTACTCAGGAGATAAACGGCTAGGTCCAACAAAGAAGACTTAAAAAAATAAATTTAAAAAGGAAAAAAAAAAGGCAGATTTTTCATCCTTGTATAGCTCCACTCTCCTATAAGTAGTCAGGTTTGCTCTCCTGGGTAACATTAAGCGCACACAGAGACCTCAGCACTTATGAACTCTCCACAAAACACTTATGAGAAGTCACGTCTACAGCATTCGTTGTGGTGGATTTAACACTTGCTGGCATTCAAGGACTTTACGATACGTGACGAACAAAACCACAACAGAGGAATATAAAGAGTCACTTTTTCTTTTTCTCTCTCTGTCTCTGTAAATATTCTAATAAATAAACTGGAACTTGCACTGAAACGTTGCACGAAGTCGCTTCTTTTATGTTCAGGTGATAAGCGGTGGTTCTCAAAGCGGGGGCCGAGGACCCCCCCAGTGGTCTTTGAGGGGGTCCCAGGGGGGTTTATACTCATTATAATTCCTTCATGAGTAACAGAATGACTGTTCTGGTCTTTTGTTTCAAACACTTTCTGTAATATAAGTAAAAATCTTATCATATAAGGAACAAAATCTTAACAAATTGGGGTCTGTGGTCTAATTTATGTCAGTTTAAGGGTCCTTGATGTGAAAAAAAGTTTGAAAATCACTGCTTTAGAGCACAAATAACTAGAAATACTCACTTTTTAAATCATCATAGTGTCTGTAAAGATGAAAATGTGGAGATATTTAAACTGCTAGAGGAGTGTTCTTCGATTTTAATGCTTTTTTTTTTTTTTTTGAAGGATCAGAATTACAACTGCGGTGAAATAATCAACAACACGTCGCCTGTAACAACGTGCCGCTGTACATCCTCACAGCTGCTGTTTTCTGCAGAAATAAGTGTAAACACAAGAGGGTAAAGGAAGTTCAGCCTCAGAGATGTGATATTTCAAACTGAATATGAACTGATTTCTACACAGAACAATATCCTTAATATTTTTTTCACATATTTTAGTTGATTATTACAAAGTTAACGCCCTTTAAAACTCCTGAATTCGTAGCCATTTCGGAAAATTCACATTGAAACATTTACTTTCCTGTGGTAAAATATTTTCAGTTAATTATTTAGACAAATAAAGAAACAAAAGTGTATAAAACTTTGTATTAATTCAAGGTTTTATTACATTACACTACTTTTTACAGATTACAATTTTAATAATGAAAAACACCAGCTAATGGGCTGTTTGACCTCCTTTTATTAATAGAGAAACCACATTTATAACAGCAGGCCTGATGACTGTTTGTGACACTGGAAGCGTCATTATTAATTTATTAATGACTAATTGTCACTAATAAGTGAAACTAGCAACTTTGATAAATGAAACTGAAATGTGTTTTCAAATCCTGAACATCAAAACGCTGTTTCTGTTCAGCTTTATAACACGTTACTGATATAAAACATTGATAAATATGTGTTAATCATTTATAAAATGCCTTCAGTGATGGCTTATAGTCAGTGTGAGTTTTAATAAAGTCGCACCAACATTTTCTTTTCTTTCTTTTTTTGGCAGTTCATCCGGCAAATTCACATTTCTGACTGTTTTTTCTTTGATCTGTACAAGAAGCATGTGAGGCAACTTTTTTTTTTTTTTCAAGAGTTCACTGAAAGTGCTTCTGCCACGAATACGTAGAATTTTTTTTTTTTTTTTACATTTTCAGGATGTTAAGCATCAGCGCACGTAAAGAAGTAATCAAAAAGGCAGACTGAAAAAAAAAAGAAATCCCCTGACCCGTTTTGTATGAAGTCGAGGCCGTTTTGTTTACCTCAAATCATGGCCTCCCTTCTTCAGCTGCCAAGCTTCTCACTAAGCTTGTTTCCTACATCTTTAGCTCTGTGCCGCTAACCTCAATACGTAGCCTACCTCAGGAAAAAGAAAAATGCACCCACCCATCCGGGGCCACAAAACCACAAACCTAGGTAGACTTATATGCGTATATGAGAAGCAAGCAGTACAAAACTCGGAGTGAAAACTAACATAGAAAAACCACAGGAACTCAGTCAATAAGTGATGAAAAGCTGCACTTTCTGCCTATTGATCAAAAACAACATATCTATACTTACAGAAACACATGCACAGCTATGTTACTGTAAATACACACCAGCACGCATGCATCACTCAGGCCTAAATGTGCATACGCAAGAAAGACATGAACATAGGTACAATTCTTAGAAGTCTCAGTTTTGTTTTGTTTTTTTACATTTTCCAATAATGCTCACCACTTCACCTCCTGCCTGTTTGCTTCTGGCAATGAGGCCACTATTTAAAACACTGTGATTCATGTTAAAGATCACTTTTAAGAAATGTAAATAGTCTAAATGGCATTATTATTATTGCTGTAATGTATTTATTTATTTAACTTCAAATGGAGAAGTAATTAGAATTAATTTACAGGAATAACCGACTCGTGAAGCTCGTTGCGAGGTGTAAAAATGTAACTTTGCTCTTCTATGCGGGTCAAAAAGAAACAGGAAGTTAACACTTGTGAATTCTCTCTTTATTTTTGCGGTCATTCAGTATTACTGTTGACAGCTGCAAGTGGTAATAAAGCTGCAGCGTGCATCACATGGTTCATTACTTTCATGATTCTCTTTGAACTTGTTGATGTACCACGTTGAATGCAATCATTTTTATTGAGTGTTTTTGTTTGCAGAGTGACACTTTTCTTAACTGGGACGGAAACCGTGTTTTAATAGTAGGTGTGAGTAGGGTTTTTTTTTTTTTTTAGATAATAAGGGTTTTGGTGTTTGGATTCTGAACCACACAGTTCAGAGAAGTGGTGAAAAATCAAGGGGAGAGAAAAATGAACATGAAAGTGTCTTTTTTTTTTTTTTTTTTTTTCCCTTCAGCGAGCAACACGGAGGCACTTTGAGCCCAGCTGCAGAGCTGTTGAGCGCTGATGAATGAAACATGTTTTACATATCAGCCATCCATGCACTGGGTTATAGAAAATTAACCAAATTTAAAGAAAAGGTTGAAAAGGTGAATTTTTTTTTTTTTTTTTTTTTTTTTTTTTGAATTAAGTGGAAGTAGCGGTGTTGGAAATGTTTGTGAGTTTCATTTCATCAACAAAGGTCAAAGGTCTTCAGACAAATAATTATTAGAGTTTACAGGAATTGAGTGTACTCGTTATAGGGGTGGGTGGGTGGGTGGGTGGGGGGGGTTTAGGGTTTAACAGTTGCATGACAAAGCAAATCTTCATATAACTTCATGAGTCATGTTTGGAGTCAAATATCGTGACAGCAATTGAGGAAGTTTCTCTCTCTGCTTCTTTCTTTTTTATACTAGAAGCCTTATTCATAAGACAATACATTTATAGTTTAACTAGAATTGTCTGTGTTTATTTTAGTGATATATTTTTGTATATAGTTGCTTGTAAAATTGTATATACGTATTGATTTTTAAATATATTTAATGTTTTACTTTGGACAGAGAGTGAAATCCGTTCAGTTTTGAGGCTCTGCAGCTTTTTATGAGAAGAAAAAAAGAAACTACCTCTTATTAGAAACGCGTAAGAAAGCATTTCAATTTTTTTTTCCATTTGCAGGTAAAGAAAATTTTCCATTCAGTGTTTTTGTTTTCATGTTGAGAAGTGTTGCAGCAGCCCACTAGATGGCCACATAAACCACATAAACCACAGAACATTGTTGAGACAACTTCACCTGATACCCACAGCAGACTCTGACAGAGTCATGTGTGCATGTTGTTTGAGCATTTACTGAAAAAAAAATATAAGAATAAGCTCTACCCATTAACTTTATATTAAATGTTAAAGTTCTTTAGGTTCTCAAAGACAGAAAATAAACAAATGTCCATTTATTTCACATAAGGGAAGGAAAGCAGAGACCATGCAGAAGTGAACTGTTGCTCATGATTTGTTAAAAAGAGAAATGCAAGAAATTCACTTGATATCATTAATATTTGTACCAAGCATGAATTTAAGTTTCAGTAAACCATGATAGAAATCTGTTTGATATAGCTATACATATTCAACACCAAAGAAAAACAAATATCTACATTTAATTCACTTTCTGAAAGTGACCTGACAAAAGTCCTCACTGTCCTTGCAGCCCAACAATGTCTTTAATAACCAACAATGACCTCAATGTCAAAGTGCTCTCACTTTCAAAAATGTCCTTGATAAGCTACAACTCATCGTCCTTTTCCAAGAGACGTTTTCACTCTTCAAATATATCAAACTGTCCAACAACGTCCTCATTTTCAAAAATGTCCTTTACTCACTTTCTAAAAGATGTTGTCACTGTCCAAAAAAGCTTTATTTCACTCTCTAAATTTGTCCTCATTGTCCAACAATGTCATCATTTTCCTGAAGTGTCCTTACTTTCAGAAAGCGCCCTCTCTACAAACTTCATTAGTAATAACGTCCTCATCACTTTCTAAAAGATGTCTTGACCTCCAAACTCAGCACTAATCTCCTTTATTTTCAAAGTGTTCCTCCTCCTGAATTAAATGTCCCAAACACACAAAAAACATCTCCTCACTGTCCGAACGTGGTTCTCATGCTCTAAAAGTATCCTTACTTCTTAAGAAGATGACTTGTTCTCACTTTCTAAAAGGATGTCCGCTCTTTCCTGAAATGACCTCACTGTCCAAACATAGCTGTCTTTTCGCCATCGCTTTGAAAAAAATTGACCTGACCTCCAAACTTGACCGCCTGCCCTTTTACGTCCAAAAACGTCCATTTCTAAGCATTCTTATTTTTTGAGAAGATGTCCTCACGGTGCAACAATGTTCTTCACTGCCACAGAGATGTGCTCATTTTCCAAACTTTAGAAAATATGTCCCCACTCGGCTAAAATGTAAATGTCCAAGTTCTTTGCCTCCTTCACTATAAGCTTGCTGGATTTGAAACAGCAATCACATGTTTATTTAATTCATTTGTCTCAAACTGACACTCAAAGCCGAAAGGAAAGATGTAAATAAGAACAACTTAACTGGGGATTTGTCTGTATTAAAACACAATATAAGGTGATAACAGGAAGTTGAAGCAGCTGAGATTCAGCTCTCCCCCGTTGCTTACTAGATAAACATGCTGACGATATTACTACTACCAGTATTGATTGTTCCATGACATTTCCATGGCACAGCTGATCAGACACAGATTCACCACCTGCAGAAGGACTCTGTGCTCGTGTCCCTCATATCCCAGTGACAACATGTTCATTATGTCGGCTGGCAGAAGGCCCAGGACAGATATCGAACCCCCCCCTCCCCTCTTTACCCCCCCAGTGGTGTGACTGAGTGAGTAAACATGCAAAATTTAAAAAAAAAACAGTACGATGACACACATACACACATAAACTCCTGCAAGAACAAAGATGTAACACACACACACACACACACACAGATGCCACAAAGCCACACATCCATCCCAACACACGCACGCACCTTCACGCTCCGACACTCCAACACACGTAATCTGCTCGGGTAGAGGCACAACTAGTGTCGGCGTGAGGCGGTGAACTGCGTTTGAACCTGTGACCTCTGTAACTCACCCATATTGATGGCTGGCAGCGCGCTCGCTCACAGCGGCAGCGCTTCAGCAGGCATAGCATGGCCCCAGGGACGGTAGGCATCAATGGGGGGGAGAGAGAGAGAGAGAGAGGAGGGGTGGCAGGACGGACGGATGGATGGATGGAGGGATGGATGGATGAACGGATGGATGGATGGATGGAGGGGGTTGAAAGCCTGAAAAGAGAGAAAAATATTGCCAGAGACGTTTATTTGTCAAGATTTTATGGTGGAATATCAAAGAGATAGACGGACAGACGAGGGTGAGATGTTTACATGCAGCTTGTTATGTCTAAGCTTGTAGAGAAAACATCCTCTTCATCCTCTGAGAAGAAGAGGAGAGCTACACACACACACACACACAGATTTATATATATATATATATGTATCGCTTATTCAACCAGATAAAAGTCTCATCTTTCCGAGAGTGAGAGAGCAGCATAAACACAACAATACAAACAGTTAATGTGCAAATACAAGGTCAAAAAGGACAAAAAATACAGTTGCATGCATAAACAGGTACAATTTTCTGAAGTGCTTCCAGTGAAAATTTAAGAGGAACCACATTAAACCGAGAGTACTTGTGTGCTTGATCCTTTTGAAATCGACTCTTAAATTCCCCCACAGCAGCTCTGACAATCTCAGTTCCTTCTAAGCATTATTCCAGGAACAAGAGGCAGCAACTTAATTTAAATCTGGAGACCAAACATCTGTAGAATATCATGAGAGCGCAGATCACTCACTGTACAGATAAGGAGGAACCAATGCAAAAGTCTGCAGACACACAGAGATATCCACTTAGCAGCAGCGTTACGGCCTGTGCCATCTTTTCCATTTGGAGCCAGCCTAAGCCTTGCGCTAACAGGGCAGGTATTATAGTCAAGTAACATTAAACTTACCGAAGTGTCTGTGTGTGCAGTATCAATCAACACCCACATGGTAAACAGCAAAGCTACTTTAACTCTTCAGATCTTATTAACGGAGCAATAAAGCGCTATCACACTTATTAGAGGGGTTGAATTTAGAGATTGATGACTCGCCGAGTAAAATTACAGACTAAGTATTTCTAGAGAGAAGTTGACACTTTTTGAAGGGAAGTCGAGTGGAGACAGGGACTTTTTGTAGCCGGCATCAAGTGGGCGTTTGTGGCATTGTGCTTTAAGGTACTTTTCACACCGGCTTCAAGCCGTGGTAGGTTGCCGCTTGGTTGAGCCTCTAATATGAGTCACAAAGAGTCGATATGCCAGCAATCAATGAATTGAACCCAGAGATAGGGGCCTCACAAAGGGGTCTCAGGATAAATCTGAAGGTCATAACATGATGAAAAACACACGAAATACATATATTTATGTTTCAGTCATACATATTTTCTGATTTTTCTCTAACTTTTGCTCTTTTTTTGTCAAATACTGGATACTTATTCATTTCAAACTTGCACTGTGGCCTTATGTGTCATGCTAACTTTGTACTCATCAGCTCAATCATAGTGATTTTGAGGAAATGAGGACTCGCTCTGAACGTGTCAGTGAAAGTAAACACAGAAACTAATCATCTGGAATGTCAAATATGGCGAAATACATAAAGATATCTTCAGATGTAACAATACGAGAAGAAAAACCACACTACTGCCGCGACCTGTGAGGAGGAAGTGCAACTATTCCTTCATTTATAGAAGTCACAAGACAATAAAATTTAAAAAAAGAGGAACCATTCAACTAAAATATGAGTGCATGTGTTGTATTAACAAGTCCCAGTTGGAGAAACAGCCCCATACCAAAAATAAAGTATGTATACAAGGTTTCCCACATATATATCAGGCAATATAATGTAGTGTATTATAATAAAGTTTTGACATTACAAAAACATGCTTGTGTTTATGTGTGTGTATGTTTGCAAGTAAAACATACACATGAGCATATATGTTAATGTGTGTGTCTCCGTGTGTGTGTCTGATGGAGTAAAATTTTCATTTTCACCGGTCATGTGACATCTGCAGGACCGCACAGATTGGTCCCCCTGACAAACATTAGGGGTGACACAGAGGTGAGCCACCGTCTCCGTAAATCATTTATGTCATTTTCATGTATGATTGTCTAATTTTTGCATTAGCGTCGCACCGTACAGCCCCGACATCCTCTAAAAATCCTGTATGAAACATTTAGCCTCGTGCAGTGTCTCTATACATAGCAGTCATTCATGTTAGCATGTTGTTATCCACAACATACGATCCATTATGGATGTTAGAAGGTAAGCATAGACTGTATTAGGAGGCTCTTCCAAGAGGTGCCAGTTTTTACTGTCAGCACTGCCTCCCGCTTTAATAATTCATCAAGAACAGGCAGCCGCTGACGTATTACAGGGGTCTTCACCAGAGTATCTACAGAGAAAAAAATGGCTTTCAGATGCCTGACACAGTACCGGTGAGTTCATCTTTGTCCCACTGACATGGAAAAAATGACCTTTTAAAGGAGAGAGGATGGGTGTGCATCATACCTGCTGAGATCCCTCTGGCTATAAAAGACCATATTTAGAGCGTTGTGGCAATTATTGGAAAGGTTGATGAAAGGTTTCCAGGTAGGACACAACTCAAGATTCAGGAATTAAAGGATAAGGCTTTCTATACTTGTCTTATTGTAAGTAAATCTCATGTGCAGCCAAACCAGCAATGAACTGATCTACTTACAAGTATTACATGTGCATCCAAAACCTGATATATCTTATTCCTCTGTGCCCGAAAGAGTTTTGAGCACATCAGTTTATGCAGCAATCACTTTTTCAGTCTCCAGAAAGTAGTCCTTGTTGAAGCTTACCCCAAATTGTTGGCATAAAGTTAGAAGAACACAATTGTTTCAGATATCATTGTGTGCTGTAGCATTAAAGGGGACGTATGATGCACATTTCTGGATCTATATTTATATTCTGGGGCTTCACTGGAATATTTTTTGCATGATTTACAGTTAAAAAAAACTCCTTATTTATCTTCTACTGGCCCTTTATGCAGCTCCTCAGTTCAGCCTCCGTCTGAAACAGGCCGTTGTAGCTCCTGTCTCTTTAAGGCCCCCCTCACGACGAGCCCGCAACTTCCACAAGCTGCACCTCAACAGACTTCTGGAGGACCCATCAACAAACAAAAGTAGCGGGATTTCACTTGTTTTTCTCATAACTTGAAATTGAAAACTTCTCGACTACATCTGCAACATGTTCAAACCTGAATCTGATCCAAAATATGCAAGTGGACAATGTGAACAACCCATGATGAACCATCTTAGCAACAGACAGCTGTTTGTAAGCATGTATGAACGATGTGATGTCATCACAAGGAGGAAGTAAAGGTAATACTGCAAACAAAGCGTTCAGAGCAGGCTGAAGCCCTGACTTTTGACTTGCAGGCAGTATTTTTACACCTCAAGTTTGTTTAACACAGACATCTGACATCATAACAGTATAAAAATAACAGAAAATCTCAAAAAGCATGATATATGCCTTTAATATTTCCCCTTCATTGGAAGTAAGGGGTCTAGACCGAACATGAAAAACATCCACAGACCAGAAGTAAAGAAATTAAACCCCCTTGTCCACATATTTTACATCATATAGTATTAAAATCTCCTAGTTTAGCTTTATAAAGTTATAAAAATGACCTGAATTAACACAGTGTGAAGGCTATTTCATTTTGTTCTTCACCATTTTTGCATCCACCGTCAGCTAAATATGCCAAGCTTCCAAAAAAAATAGCAGTATTGATCTTCCATCAGTGGCAGAAGTGTTTGTGTTTTTAATACTAACGTATGGTTTGACTGCGCAATAGAACGATATGACTGGATTTCTCTTTCCGCTGTTCCAACATACTCGATGCAAACCGTTCCAAATAATCTTTGAGGCAAATAAACGGAGGCAGGTGCTTGAGAATCTGCCAAATCAACCATATGGCCCCTAAGGTGGAAGTAACAAGAATGAGTGCACAGGAGCTCTCGTTTCCTCTCCACAGTCAAACATGCAGCTCAGCAGAGTACATCCAAGCTGTGGGTTCTGGTAACAGATGTGACAAAGGTGTTGTAGCCCAGAGCAGCCCACTTGACCTTGGCCGCTTTGGGTGAGAACGTGGACGTCTTTCCTGGAAAAAAAAAAAAAAAAAAAAAAAGAAGAAGAAGTGTTGATCCCGTTTCAACACTTGTAGCTTTATTGTCAGTTACAATATGGAGCTGAGCATCACTCTGGCGAAGAGCGAGAGGCCGCGGTGGTCTCTAGTCTAGTGACGCGACAGAGATGGAGATATGTCTGTCTGGTAAACATATCAACTCAATGATTGGTGGGCATATTGCTCGTCTCGGGGAGGTTTCATCATTAGCCTGCGCTGCATGGCAAACGGGTGGTGTGGCCCCTTTTTTTTTTTTTTTTTCTCCTTACAGGCGGCAGTATCACAGCTCTGATCTGTCACCCTTCGCTTGCCTTAATGTGTGAAAGCAAGACGTGTTGCGCCTATTAGCACTTCTTGGCAAGGCTGGCATGCTGATCCCTCATCCCCGGGGAGCCCGGCAATATGGTGCCGCATGGTGACCGCCCGCCAGCCCCGGCTCCCGCTGTCACAACACATCACACATCCCCAACAACCACCGCCACCACCTCCTCTTGCACCACACCTCCATCACTGAGAGCTGGATGAGTGACAGGAGCGCCAAACAGCCAGAGCCAGGGGTCCTCTGGGTGGACTGAAAAACAAAAAACTTTTAAAGAGAGGGGGCAACTCAAGAGGACTAATTTTTTTTTTTAATTAGCAAGAACATAGCAGTCATGTTTGATTCAATGGAGAGGGTGTTTGTTTAAATATAACTTAGACCGGGGACTGTAGGTGAGATCACACATACTAGATATGTTACACTGCATGTATCCATCAGTTACACTGTTGAGTTTCTGGTGTAAGCTTAAGGCTCACATTCTTTGTCTGGTAAAGATGGCGTGGAAGATTATAGGGGAAGCCCACACCCCTTAAGGCTCCAAGACAGTTGTTGGCATTGTGCCTTCATTAGCTGACAGGAAACGAGAGGGGAGAGAGAGAGACAGAGAAAAACAGAGAGAGAGAGAGATGGGACTCGAATGTTGCAGCAAGTGTGCATGTTTTTATTAGCTGGGATACTATTGTGGTATGTTTATTTTTATGCTGCAATCCCTCTGATGCAAGACAAGTTTGCATTAGAGACAACAGCAGTAGATCTGAGTGAGTTTTTTTTGGGGGTGTTAGCTTACAGCTGGGGTTGACCTGCGTTATGCTGCAGGGGTAGTAGATTTGATCTAATCCAGATCTAATCCAGCAGGAGCACACATGCTGTACAGTTGAATAGTTCAGGACCGTATGTTGCATCCTCAAAGAAAAAATTTTTTTATTGTCAACGAACCGACAATGAACTGATCCTACTGCAAGTGTAATGCGTGTATCCAAAGCCTGATATATCTTATTCTTCTGTGCCGTTGACCACCGTAGTAAGTGGTTTTGATATGTAGCATGACAAGCTTGTGCAGCTCCGTAAATAGAAGCATGTTCCTGTGCATGTAGTACACAGAACTGCTCTCCAGGGACTGAAAAAAGTAATCGCTGTTTTTAGTCTTTGAGGCCGTTTTTAAACGTGACCAAACTGTCTTCGTGGAGAGGAAACATGTCACGCAGGCGCAACACCGTGACTCATTGACACGTTTTTAATAGATTTTTAGACGACAACAGACGTCTACAACACAGAGGATCAGGTTTTGGATACACACACACACACACACACACACATAATACTTGTTAGTAGATCAGTTCGTTGTTGTTTCGGCTCTGCGCATGAGATTTGACAACAACATCTCACCCGTCAGTCTTTCTAAAGCAGTGACATGTCAGTCTGGGTGTGTTGAACACGGCCAAATACCAAAAATTAGGATTAAATGCCTGGTGGAATTCAAATCAAGTTTATTTTGATTAAAGTCTGAATTTCACCTGTTTTTTGACCATTTTATTTAAGCAAAGTTCTTGTAATGAAGCTTAAAAAGTTTAAAAAGGTTAACTTTAATTAACTTTGCATTTTGTTATCACTGTCCATCTTTCATCCATTAACCTCTCCTGAACCTGAACGTGGTTCTTATCAAGTTTTTTATTGTATTTAAACAATATCAGTTAAGAATTTTAATGAAAAACATTATACTTCTTTAAAAAAGTATCTTTTTTTTTGGTTTCTGCACCCCGAAACTCATGTGTTGCATCAGAGTTAGCACTGAAACAACATGTATCAAACAACAACCAGCCAGACAGAGCAGAAGTTTATGTATTATCTGTAAATGAGCATGACTGGCATAAATGTATCTGACATCCGCCCGCTTCATGCCAATGCTATACCACCATGAGTCTTTATTTTTTAATCATAACCTCTCATCTTTAATAGAACTTTAGTAGCAGACAAACAAAGGCGCCTGCTTTTATGAGCCTTTTCTGAGGATGAAACCGTTCAAAACCGAAATACCCCAAAGAGGTGGACACCTACAGCGCTCTGATTTCCATGTAGGCTTTATTCGTGGGATGATGGAAAGCTAGTTCATTTAGAGAGTTACATATACCAGCTACCAGTGAAAAAAAAAAAAAAAAAGACAAAAAACATCCAGAGTGGAAACATAAGGCCACCACACAGGATATTAACGATATGTACAAGTAATAGTTTCCATTCTGTATTCATGAAAGCGGCAGAGTCGATGACTGTGTGTCGCCTGGATCTGGATCTGATGATGAGTGGTCTCTGCCTTTCAGTTAGTACAGATAATGTCGACCCTGTGAGTCATGAGACTCCCACTGACTAAGTTTCGCAGACCACGAGCTAACAGCCATGAGCGCGCGTGTGTGTGTCTGTGTGGGTGTGTATGTGTGTGTGTGTGTGAGAGAGAGAGAGAGATCCACCCACAATGTCTGTGTGTTTTTTGTGGTGAGCAGATAATTTACAGTAAGAGGAAGTGAGACCATATTAAACTTTGAACGCTGGTAACTTAAAATTTGTTTTTTTCAATTGAAGCTGTAATCTTGTATCTTGAGACACTATTTAATTATAGTGGCCTAATCAGTAGGTATCAATTTGTGCTCTATTTCTGCAAATGCATGCACATTAGATGTCACTGCTTCTTATAAACACAGATATCATTCAGATACCACATGCAGAGCAGCGTTCAAAATGTGAATTTTGTTTATTTCAGATGGGAAAAACACTTGAAGATATTTAACATTTTGTTTGTTTTAAAGGACTCAATGTCAATCATTACGCGACTTGCAGATTTTACTTGTTGACAAGCGCAAACAGACAGATTTCCATCATTGATCAACTCAAAATACATGCTTAGATTCAGTTTTTGGTTGTTGTTTTTTTTAGATGCAGATAAAAATCTAACATGTTTAATACAACATGACAGCTCAGAGAGGTCTGAGACCAAAGCAAGAGGTGGGAGTTTTGAACCCTCCACTTCTGCACACTACACTAAGACTGCTGACATTCATGGTGCCATATTTAGACCAGTGTAAACTCTATCTTTAAAATCTGTTATCATGGCGAAATCTGAGGTTTGTATCTGCTCATGCTTTCAAACATTTTCACATTTCAGCATCACAAACTGCACTGCACAGTCTCAGCCACAAAGTCACAGGGTTTGCTGTGCTGTACACGGCGCTTTGCACACAACCGTGTAATGAAAAGGTCAGCTTAATTGAGGAGCTTGCTACATAGTCTGACAGCATCAGCACAATTTACCTGCCTGTCACAACCATACGTACCAACGGCATCTATACCCGTCCCCGTGTATGTGCTGTTGTAAGAGTTCATGCCACAGGTTAAAGCTGCAGAGCGGCTGTGACACTGTTGCTCTCAGCTATGAGCACTACGCCCTGAGAGGTGCCTGTTGTGCACAGCTATCACCGCTGATCCTCTCTGCCACCCCAGCGGTGCCCACCAGGCATAATGTGGCGCTGTGATGCATCATAGCCCCGGCACCAGTGACAGACAGGTTCTGACCTGAAATTAAATAAAAACCCCATATGCCAGGGGTGATGCCTGGACAGTAAAGGATATTTAATCCCTGCGCTCGAAGCAGGGGAGCGAGAGGGGGGGACTGTGGGAGGAAATAAGGGTGAGGGAAGGTGAGGTAGCAGGGGTTCATCTGCTGATCTGTCGCAGCTCCACGGCTGGCTGGCCATGCTCACATTAACACTGACAAGACAAAGAGGTGACACATCCCGGCCTGCAGGGGCCCGTGTGTATGGACACGTTGATGCACATGCACGTGCGGGCTTTTATTCACGTTCACATGCGCACACATGCATTTACAGTACATGTCAGCGGTGCAGCGGCAGGAGCATGGAAACTCTTTGTGCATCAGAACACCTTTGTTTTTTAGACACAGTCCATCGTGTGGGAGCTTCCGTCTTTATCCCGCTCATCTTTTTCTGCTTACTTACTAACAGAATTGCTGCCGTCACCACGATTCACATGATCCCTTGCTCTGAGTGCAATTTCTGAACACACCCGTTAAAAGCCAGAACATACTAAGACTATGCACAAAGATTACCGCAAAGGAAAACACCCATGTTTACAGCATGCACATTGTTTTAAATGTCACGCTCTCGCAGGACGAAGCACGCACACACACACACACACACACAAACACAGAGTGAGAGGAGCACGTTATGGTTTACAAATGGTTTGGCTGACAGATGAGGGGTGGCAGAAAGCGATGCCAAAGCAGATTGAACTTTGGGACATCTCTGCTTTGGACAGCTTCAACAAGCAGAGGGCACGCGGCGGTCACCGGGGGCAAGGCTCCGGTCAATGGGGGCTGGCACAACATCCCGAGGAGGGTGTCGGGCAGAGAGAGGGGAAGGGGAGGGGGAGGTGAGGATGGTGTGTGTGTGTTGGAAGGGGTGTGGGGGGGGAACAAGGCGTTGCGGTGTCACTGTAATGTCAGCCCGTGTCAAGTGCAATCATCGTTAGCTGTAATTTTCTGAGCAATTAGAGTGCTTATATCGAGAATGCTCGCCAGCTGACAAACACGAGGACTGGCTGAAGGAGTTCCTCACAGCTACGTCGGACACACACACACATGCGGTCTCAAAGGGCCACACACACACACACCCACACGCACACACACAAACATACATGCATAAATACTGACAACAACATTAACAATCTGTCATATAAACACTTAACAATTGAATTTGTTTTCTAAGACAACAAAGATATATACGTTAATATTTGCGTAATAATCCATCACCCTGAATTTGAGGTTGCACAAAAATTCAAATATAAACTAGAAAATGCTCTTTATCTGTTTTATTTATATACTGTTCATTCATTTCATTTGGAGAATTTACAAAAATAAGTAAAAATATTATAATTTTTCAAGAATATTCCACTGTTAGCCTCATTTCAGAATAATAAACTGATGCATCAATTAATTTAAGGGAAAAAAACAACACTTTTTTTTACTAGAATAGGACAATTTCTGCAGAAAGAAACAGAGTCATGGTTCTGCTTAAAGTGCATGATGTCCTGTGATGTGATGAAAATGAATGGAGGTGCATACGGTGCAGTGCTGCTGGTTTGTGACAGGGATGTGATTTGGAAAGGCCGCCTCGATCTGACACAGTTAAAAGAGGGGCATGTGGTCCCAGTCCTCTCACTCACAAACTGGGTGATGACTGACTGACCCCCCCATCATCACTTCAACTCCACACACACACACACAAACGAAAGGTCACATACACCTACTGTACGTGTGAACAGATGCGCACATAAACACACTGGCAGAATCAAACGTGTGCATCTTTTTACCTCATACCAGTTTATGCTCTCTGACTAGACATAAAAAATAAAATCTTCATGGTATAAAGCAGCTTTTAGGAGATTTTCTTTGAATGTTAAGAGTTTAAGGTTTTAGTGGTGGGTGTTTAGGATCAAAAATTCCTGCATCACTTTAATAACACAACTCCTCAGACCTTCATCAGACAAACAAGCACCATCCATATAAAGGCGATCTTCTTTTTAGCTGAGAAAATCCAATCAGAAGCCTTTGATTTAATGGGTATATATCGTGCTTTTTGTGATTTTCAGTTATTTAAATACTGTTATAACGTCGTATTTCTATGTTAAACATGGTCAAAGTTCCAAAACTTGAGGTGAACGTATGTAAAAATGCTCCCTGCAAGTCATAAGTGTGGGTTTACACCTGCCCTCGATGTTTAATTTGCAATGCTATGTTTTATTCTACCTTGCTGAGGAGCTGATATCAGCTTTTCAGGCACAAACGGCCGTCTGCGATTGGTTGCTCAGGTTCACTCATGTGTTGCGTCCACTTTCATATTTCAGATTGGATTTGAGCTTGAACATGTACAGATGTATATGAGGTGTTTCCATTTTGAGTAAACAACGAGACAAAGTGCAAGTTCGTTTCATGGTTTGTTGATGTAGCCTCCAGCAGCTGACCAATCAGAGCAGAGCGGGCTCATTAGGAGGCGGGGCTTAAAGAGACAGGAGCTAAAACAGTCTGTTTCAGACAGAGGCTGAACTGAGGGGCTGCATCAAGAGCCAGTATGAGATAAATAAGGAGTTTTTTTAACTGTAAATCATGCAAATATATTCCAGTAAAGCCCCAGAATATAAATATAAAAACAAAACACACATCTTAGTCAGTGCTAAAGATTAGAGAGATCTGATTTGTTTCTAGAAAGTCAGTTATAGTCCATCATAATTAGTTCAGCACTCTTCTCCAGTATATCAAGCTTTATTCTTCAGATGTTTTCAGCTATCATGCCCTCATCATTAGTTTTGATTGTACAAAATAAGAAATACGAATACAGATCACACATGGACCAGATCACATGTACCATGGCACCTGATGTGAAATTTGACAGGTTAAAAGATGGTATGAATCCTCATCCTCCAGGTGAAACTAAGCAAATGCTGATATTTACCAGACTAGAAAGAGATCACAGGAGGAAAAAGAAGAACTCAACTCAATATAAATTAAAAGTTGAAGAGTTTAATAAGAGTCATTAAGAGTCATTATGTGTATGTGTGTGTACGTACGGATCATCCGACAACATACAGGAGAAACAGACTTGCTGTCTTTCTTGCGTGTTGGAAGATTTGCCTGGGATTAAAACATACATTTCAGTCTCGCCCACCACCATCTTCCTCTCACTTTCTCTCTGCCTCACACATACCCTCTCCTTCTAAGACTTTCACAAAGCTTTAACATCTTCCACCACATGGGCGTCTTCCCATGTCACCCATTGTTTTACTGACACACGTCTGTCTGGGACGAGTCGCTGCCCACATCCTGTCTGTTCACGTTGGCTGGTCCCTCGTCACCAGCGGCAGCCCGAACACGAGCATCTGTCTCCACCGACCCCGGCAAGTGAGGGGGATCAGGATATGACACCAGCCTGGGACCCAGGCCGAGCCACCAGCCCTGTCAAACGCCTCAGACAGTAAAGTGTAACTGTGCTACAGTTGTGGTTTTGCACAATGGAGAGGGACAGCAGACCACGCAATGTGGCAGCACCTACAGAACATGAGTCAAAGATCTATCAAAATGCGTGTGTGTGTAAGTAAACAAGGCATGGAGGAGGCTTTTGTGAGGCTAAATTTAGCAACATAAATTCCACTTACTGGGGTGGGTTTCTCTAACCAGCCCAAGGTAAAACCCTGCTCAGAAAAACTGCCAAGTGTCAGAAGTCGGCATTGAATGTCTGATTGGTTTTATAATGTTGTTTACTTATTTTTAGGGGCCGAGGCCAAAAGGCAGAGGACTACTGTAAAACAGGGTGAGGACTCTATTGTATTTTGTGTGTTTGTTTGTTTCTTTCTTTCTTATTACGCCACTTCAACCCTAAATTTGACCCCCTAAACATGCTCAAAAACTCAGGTGATTTTCAAACTCTGGTGAAAAATTTGATAAAATGTAAAAAATTAACCCCTAAAATGTCAATCTGTGCTCGCTAGCGCCACCTATGTAACTAATATGGCCACCACGACCTGTAGGAATGTCGTAGAGAGATCAAATCAAAACTCAATTATTTGTCTCATCAAGACCTACAAATCATACACTGACACCCCTGACCTAAATCTAACAGGAAGTCTACAATCTCACTTTCAAAATAAGACTTTGCCCCAATTGTGGACTCCGAACAAACGCTATCTCCTCCGAGGGTGTTAATGGTATCGGCTTCAAACTTTGATACCTGACTTATGACACTGTGCTGAACAAAAATTGTTAAAACTTTGTAATACCTCGAATGATTTTGATTTTATAAGCTCTGAAAGTTGAACTGCCTTATTGCACTTTACAATGTAAACCAGTGGGGAGGCAATCTCTGGGCATGGACTTTGTGTCAAACTGAGGCTTCTAATGTCTAAACTATAAGTCTGACCACTTTCAAACGTGTATCAATGAATTTGTGATGGAAAATCCTACTGAAAAGTGATTTTTGATGTAAGATTTGGCCAAAGTCATGGGATTTATGAAGATATCTAAAATCCTGCTCTCCATCTGCTCCTGATGATGTCACTCCCTCAGTGCTGTGAAACATTCTGCAATACACACTCATTATAAAATCTCAGGAGGAGCAAGAAAAGACTTCAAAACTCACACTCTGATGTCTCAAAAACAGTAAAAGATAGAAAAAATATGTAAATTTAAGATGTAAAAGTCTCGTGATTCATTTAAAGTTCAAATTAGGTTTGTATTTAAAACTACATGGAAACATTAAATGTTCAAAAAGGTATGGGTTCCCTCACACTCTCCATTCAAATATACGAGTATTTTTCTGTGTCCAACTGCAGTTACTTATTGTCTCTATATACTTGACAGTACACATTTCAATCAATCTTTCAAAATAAAAGCACACTACACTACACTAAGAAGTATCACCCATTTTTAAAAAGCAAAATGACCTGATCCCGACGGGCCAGAGTGCAAGGTCCCCGACCAACGCTGCTTGCGGCTTTAATTTATCTTTATTTTTTATGTACTGATTTACTGATCATAGTTGTTCATTCATTTGTGATTCATTTTTTCTGCTTGTGTTTAGACAACATTTAAAATATTTCAAGTTTGGCTTTTTTGTTAAATTTTAAAAACGTTTCATATCTGAGAGTAAGAATTTGGACTATTGAGGATGGTGAGTCATAAAACATAATTATTCCAACTGTGAGATTGAGTGTGACATCAACACAATAGTGTAAACGTAAATGTAAATCAATGTGTGAATGTGTGAATTGATGTGTGGTCACTGTGGCTATGAGTAATAACAACCAGAACAACTGCACAGTGAATTTCCATTTACTTCTTAATTTGTCCTGAGTTAGTTGGTTTAAAAGGGTTTTTTTTTGTGATTTTATGTTATTTACTGTATACAGTATATTTTTATAATGTCAGGTGTCTATGCTAAACATGATCAAAGTTACAAAATTGAGGTGACCACATGTAGAAATGCTCCTTGCAAGTCAAAAGCCAGGGCTTCAACCTGTTCTGAACACTTTGTTTGCAGGAATTTCTTTTCTTCCTTGACGACAAGCTAATGCCCATGAACAGTCTTTGTTGCTAAGGTTGTTGCTAAGGTTGTTCTCATTGTCTACCCGCATATCTTGAATCGGATTCCGGCTCGAACACGTACAGACGTATTTGGGAGGTTTCCATTTCAAGTAAAGAACAAGAAAAAGTTGTGAAATCCTACTGATATCATTTGCCACATGGTTTGCTGACGTAGCCTCTAGTCTCCTGAGGGGAAACTGACCAATCAGAGCAGAGTGGACTCATCAGGAGGCGGGTCTTAAAGAGATAGGAGCTAAAACGGCCTGTTTCAGACAGAGGCTGAACTGAGGGGCTGCGTAAAGCACCAGTAGAAGATAAATAAGGACTTTTTGAACTGTAAATAATGCAAAGATATTCCAGTAGAGCCCCAGAATATAAATATAGACATAGAAATGTGAATAATACGTCCCCTTTAATGCTACAAGATACAATGCTATCTGAGACAATTGTGTTCTTCTAACTTTATGGCAACAATTTGGGGAAAACTCTTTCCTCTTTCAACAGAATTATACAGAACTACTTTCCAGAGACTGAAAAAGTGATTGCTGCATAAACTGAGGTGCCCAAAACTCTTAGGGGTCAAGGAGCATTGCAGCCTTGTGGCTCACTGACTTGTTTTTAAGAGTTTATAGACAAGATATATCGACAAAGATATATCACGCTTTGGATGCATATGCCATGCATAAAGGGCCAGTATAACATAAATACATTTTTGAATTGTAAATCAGAAAAAGATATTACAGTAGAACCCTAGAATTTAATATAGACCTGGAAATGTGCACAATATCCCGAATATTGATGCTTTTTTCCTCTGGTATAAGGTTTATATAGTGCCACTTGATAAATTGTGCATCCTTGTCTCATCCTGTATTTCTCGTTTTAGTGTGACAATGAGTGTGAGATCAGGTGAAAGTGAGGCAGGAATAAACAAATAGAGACACCAGAGGGAGATAAATAGAGAGAGAAAGAGAGAGGATGTAACAGTAACAGAGAAAGACCCCCGCCCCTTCTCCTCCTCATCATGTTTAGGTGCTGGGTGTATAAATACCCCACTTCCCCCCAGGGTCAATTCAGCCCAGCAGGACCCTCTCTGCCCCCTGCTCAGAGCCCCCCCTTTCTCTTCTCTACTCCTTGTCCAGCTCCCTCTTACCCCCCCTCCCTCAACTCACCTCCCTCTTACATCGTCTAATTAGGATCTTGGGCCTCGTTAGGGCCAGCAGCCCCGGGGGCCCACTGATACAAAAGCTGATTCTATCTGACGTAACAAGTCAATGCCAAGGGGACAGATGCTAATTTTAATTAATTAAATGGAAGGGTCAGCTCGTGACAAACAAGGGCCAGAGGGAGGGTCGGTCGCCGGTGTGCTTGGACCAGCTAGACCCCCGTTCCTCTGGAGGGGAAGATCAGCCCAGTTGTTGTTATCGCTGCTGTTGTTCATCTCACAACGCCAGACCACGCGCTCCCAGATGAGAACTTTACAGGCAAGTCATGGCTGGTAGGCAGAAGGTGATTGGAGGGGGAAAGAAAGAAGTTGGCATTCCACCTTGTTAGCGCAAATTACAACATGCATGGCGCTCATTTCGGGGTGAAATTATTGAGAAAACGATGCTTTACCTTGCTAGAATCTCCCCTGCTAATTTTCATTAAAATGACAATTGTAGCCAATTATATTTGTCTTTTTTTATGCATCAGTGCAGTCGACTAATACAAGGAGAAATCTATACTGCTACTACAAAAATAGAAAGGATTAGGGCGGCTATCAGTTAATCTTTCAGGTATTTCTTTAATTAATTAATTAATTAATCAGAAATGTATCATTCTTTATCAGGCACTGAGCTGATGTCTTCAATTTGCTGCCAACCCCAAAACAATCCATATACAATGATATAAAACTTCACAAATAATGAATCAATAATGTTGTTGACCCAATTTCTGTTGATTGACTCCTTGATTAATTGACTGAAGGTTTCAGTTTTAGTTTCCATATGTCTCTGCAGTGAACTGTGCTAGAACTTTTGATTCGTGTTGATACCTGAGTTTCAGTACTGAAATTATACTTTGCTCTGAGAAAAATAATATGTTTTTCTAAGAAAAACTTGTTAATTCAAACAGAAGAAGGCAAAGTTCTCAAATATTAAGTATCAACTAAACACAAGCAGCTGTACAAGAACTTCACCTCAATGAACTATCAACTCAAAATTACATTTCTATACAACTTATATGCAACAGAAAATATATTTTAAAGAAACATAATGTTGTCCAGATAATGGTTTTATCAAAATAATAAGGAAATGTTTATGATCTCCCACTCTTTTAATACAATATCCACACTTAATAATGAAAGTATGATTATTTTCTTAACGTTTAGGCACTCAAAGCACTTAGTTAAAGTTTGGGAAATAATGTGGTTTTGGTTAAGTTGTGAAAAAGTCAACTTCAGGCAAAGGCTGCATGTTTTTACTTTATTAATTCATTTATCTAAAACCATGATCTCTCTCTAACTGTAAATGTTTTTGTCACCTAAACCCAATCCCACACACAAAGTTCCTTGTTATTATTCATCATTAGTTGACTTGTGGTACTCGTATGTTCAGGACTTTGTATATGTGAACGTATATACTGCAATGAACTGGATTGTGACCCTGATTGTCACTACAGGTTGCTTGTGGTACAAAAACATACATGAAAACTCACAGTATTATAATGAAAACTGGATTCTGGGTCCTTAAAGTAGTCAATAATGAAAACGAAAGGCCAGGACAGCTCTCCAAATCTACTTTTTTAATTACTACAAAAACGTTTCCTGTCAAAACATCCAGTGTAGTTGCCCTCGATTCAACTCTCCTTGGAGAACCGTGACCTGGATGGCTGAAAATCTTCACCTCATAAAACATATTTGGCCAAACAAAATAGTAGTAGATAAATGCATTTTTGTAGATTTAACTATTTGATCATAGAAAATGTAAACATGATTACAGAGCTGACATTCGATTCCAGCTACTTGTCAGTTTTCTATTTTTGGTGTTACAGACGTTTGTGTTGTTGTTGTTAAGCCCTCTGTAGTCCTTGTCACTTGTCTGACAATTACCACAGACACAACAGGAATCGCCAAAAGGATAATGAACGAAACGGTTGATACCAAACACTGAAGGTTTTAACGCCCAGCCTGAACTAACAGCTGCTCCTTCTGACTATTTTCAAAACTTCCAATTTGTTTCTACAAAAACATCTCAATTATAGAACTCTTAAAAGTCATTTTGCTGCTGTTGTTGGTATCAGTTGCCTTTTGTGTTCAAGTGTGTGGAGAACCTGTGGTAACAACCACAGGTGCCTTCTCAACAATACGGACCAAACCAACGCTGACAATGAAAGGCAAACCACAAGTCAGCCATTGTCTACCGGCTGCTGACGTCTTCTATCGGAAAGGCTTTGTCTCTGCTATAAAATGCTTGAAAGTGGTAGATGAATGGATGATAATGGTGTATTTGAAAGACTAAAACAGCCTATTCTGGTGAAGGTGTTGAACATTAAAATAAACTGCCACATTTTTTCTCCTTAATATTAAGAATCTCCCCACCACCCCCCACCCCACCTCACCCCTCCCTGTCTCTCTTTTTCTCTCTTCCCCCTGACCTAGTTTTGGCATTTGATCCTGACTGGAAGATCAACCCCTAGAGGGTGCACAGTGTCAGCCTTGTACCATGTCAATTCCCACACAAAGGGCACCCTTTGTCACTTCATATTTTCAAGGCTCCAAAACCCTGGCTTTTTCATTGTTGTTTCTGTGGCAGGGGTCACTTCCTGGTGGTGGCCCTCCCTCCCTGTTGTTCTTCCTTGTGGTGCACCTGCTGCCGTTGTTGACCATCATGCATTCACACACAACAGGGGAGCGAATGTCTCCGTTCACAGATTATTATAGATGTACAACCTTTATTTAATCAGGTAACCTCATTGAGATCTTTTATGAGAGAGCGAGAGAGAGAGAGAGAGAGATGAGTGCAGCAGAGAGAGAGAAAACCAGCATGGCCAGACAACTGAAAGCACATTAAGCATCAACACCGACCACAGACATCACTAAATAGAATTGAGGTTAAAGGTCGGTTAGTAATTCATTCCATTTATAAGGTGCTTAGAAGAGGAAAGCAGCCCTCCTACGTTCAGTATTTATGCAAAAGAGAAGTAGAGTTTAACCGTCCTGAGATCTGTTGGGGTGAGCTGTGGTTTTTTTGAATTTGAGAAGTGACACACTGAGGCAGCTTTCGCACGAACCATTTATAAATAAAAATGTTAGAATGTTGTTCATTTTGCTGCTAGTGAGGACCATAAAGTACACAGCGATGGTTACGATATTTATACCCCGTAATGAAACAAAAAGCAGATGATAAACTGAATAGATCTGCGCTTGAGCCGATATACCTTCTGTTTCATGTTATATTTCCACAATATAAAGTGTATATCTTTAATATGTGAAAGTCTTTTTATCAGAAAGAGTAAACTTACCACAAAAAAAGAGTTTCAGTAGGCTAATTAGCTAGTTTTTAAGGTTAATTCCAGTTTCTTACAACTTATATATCATATTTCTACTGGTCAGATAACATTGTATTTTACAAAATAGTTGTTTAGTTGCTGCGAACTCTGCAACATTGCTGCTAATTAAGTCCGACAGGGCAAGAAACCTCACTGTCAGATGATCAGACAGGTCGTAAACAAACCACAACTTTACTTGGATGTGAAACTGAAGGTTAGAGGACCCAAAAGGTCCATAATAACCTTTCTTAAGAAAACCGTGTGCACACATCTGTATGATAGCTCAGAGTCTAACCTACAACTGACAATTTAAACCATCTGCCTCAGTATTTAACTTGATGAGTAGAATTATTACTTCCAATTAAACCAAACATACAAAAAAATAAGATCCAATTCATAATTAACCTGAATTTTCTTTTAATTCTCTCTTGAAAGTGGAGAAAGTTTTGTTTGAAATACTTTCCTGACACTCCCCTCCTCTCATCCATCTCCTCCATGGTCTGTGACTCAGAGTCACGGGGCATTTTAACAGGGTGTCCTTGATGAAGCCCAGCACAAATTACCCAAAGTGCCATCTTTGCCATCGCCACTTACTTTTTGACAGCAGGAGAGTGAGGGCTGCTCCTGGCAGGAAGTGAGCCCAGGACCTGGCGTTATTGGTGCCCAACACCGGCCGACCGTCACGGCCAATGCTCCGCCGGGGGTCAGCAGCCATCACACACGGTGGCCTAATGCTGCTGATGAGAGAGAGCCCGCCTCGCAGGCCTGCACACCCCCGAGGTGTGGCCACTCAGCGTCAGGTTAACCTGAGCTGACAGACTGTCCACCATGCTGCACTCACACAGGCGTGCACGCACTCACACATGCACTGATTCATAAAAATACACACACGCACGCATGAAGACACACATAAAAAGTCATAAAAATAACCACCACAGCCACACATAACCTCCGTCTTTTACACACAAAAGAAAACAAGTGCAACCGTTTAAAAAGACTAAAGCACATAATAGTCTGATCACTTAAATATATTTCAATTAAATGTCAATTCTCACACAAGAAAAATGGTTTTATATAAAATTCAATTAACACAAATGCATTTAAATCAATACATTTACTGAAGTAATGTAATTAATTTCATCATCAAGTATTTCCATGTTATGCTACTTTTCAAAGGGAAATATGAGACTTTTATTTATATTTACGAGTCTTCAGATTAAGATTTTACATATAAAATTTTAATATTCTAACTGTTGTTTAGAGTCTGCTCCTTTTTTCTGTTTCATTAATTCATTTTATTAATTAAATGTAGTATGTATTTTGTTTGAAAGATGCTATATTAATCAAATGTATTATTATTAATAATAAAATATGATACATTTTTATAATATGATGCAGCACTATTACTATTAAACTACCCAAAGTATCTAAAATTATCTCCACATTGATAAACTACAACATTTAAAATGCTCTTACTGTATTTGTTAGTAATAAAAACAGACAATTTAATATATATTTAAGACTCTAAAAGGACTCTGTCTGCATAATAAGTACTTTTGATACTTAAATTACATTTTGCTGATAATACTGACAATCTTTTACTTGTAAGTAACATTTTGAATTCGGGACTTGTGATGGAATATTTTTTAAATGACATAATGATATTAATTTACAGTACATTTGCTTTTAACTTTTGACTTACTACTCACATTGGCAGTAAAATGCACCACACATTCACACAAATATCAGAAAGACAAAGGTTTGAGGGGATGTGATGGTTTTCACACCTTGTATGTTCACGTGAGCATTATAGTGCGGTTACAAACCATACTAGAAACTCAGAGTGGAAACTGTTTTAGGTCAACTGTAACTCTGATGAAGTGCATTGTATTGTTGATATGCGAGAGCTTACGATGATTCCTCAAAGGTCAGTACAGTATCTCACCTGTTGTGTGCAAATATTACAGCAGATGATGTGACAAGGGGGTGAGATGTAATTTTCTTCTTTGTGAAAATAAAGACTGTGTTTAACGTTTTAACACGGGAGGATTTCAATCCCTCTCGCTACAAACCCCTGCTGACGGCACACAGATAATATTCCCTCACATACACCCCTTACGTACCCCGCGGCCGTTTGGGGATTCGGTGCTTTGCTCAAGGGCACTTGCAAGGCAGTGACGGTGACCGGTGGGAGGCCAAGATGTAATACCAGACACATGGAGCATAATGTTCCCTGAAGTTTAAAATGTCACTTCAAAATGTCACTTCAGATCTTGCCATCTGAGTCATTAGAAAGCATCGACGTTCCAGATTTAAAAAAAAAAAAAAAAAAATTTAAGTCTGAATGTGAAATTTCAACGACATCGGCCCAGCTTGTTACATGTCACTCGCCTCTCAGGCTGCAGCTTCAAGTAGAATTGCATATCTGTAAATATATTAATGTACAGAGTGATTTTTTTTTTTAATGCCTAGACTCTGATGTTGTCACTTTCCACTAAATTAGCAGATTAGGAGAAACCACATTACATACAGAGGTGGTCATTTCCATCGCAGGGAACAAGTGTTCCTTACACAGATTGAATTCACAAGAATGAATGTCTTGCATTTAGTGTTGATGAGCAGCAGATGACTGTCGGTATCTAAGTGTAAATTCGGCATTAAGTGTGTTTGAGTGTAACAGCAGTTTAATCCGTAAAACAGATGTTCGAGAGAAAACGGTGCCCCCTAGTTCACACCATGAGACGCGTCCCCCCGCCGACCGATTTGGAGCTTTGGAGACCAAAGACAAGTCAGAAATTCAAGAACTTATTTTCACAATGTGGCTGCTGTTTCAACCCACAACTACAAACCAACCACGGGTTCATCAGCGGGGGTGGAGAGGGCGGGGGCGGCGTTAAAGAAACAGGAGCCCAAAAAAAAAAAAAAAAAAAGACACAGACAGACCGAGACAGACCCTCTTTAATACAACCATGACTCACACAAACCAAAACGATAGAGATGAAACGAAAAAGAAGTTTTCTGTGACTGCCACATTTCCAAAACACCACGTGGCTGCTGAGCCAGTGACGCTTCTCTGCTTTCATATGCTTATTTCTATTTACATCATAGCGCTATGATTCACCACGTATACAGCGTACAATCTGACAGCCTCAAACTGATATCGTCTTGACACAGATTGAGGCTTAGATTGTATTAGGCTCTTCTGGCGCAATGATACATGCAATAAACTTACACAATCGCTGTTGTCTCGCAGTCTAAAAGACGCTCTTGCGAGATAAAACATGATGTAACACTAGCACCAGAAGATAAGAGTCATCAAGTCAGTGATTCCACACTCAGTGATGTCAGTTTCACAATAATAATCTAAATTTTGTCTTACAAGACCACAAAAACTCCTCAGTGAAAATGATTTGAGGAAGGGTGTGTTCCTCAAACATCATTTCCCATTTTTTAATTTCTAGGAGAAAAGAGCTGCAGCATCTCTGCCACCGTAAATATGAAGCCTTAGATATTTAATTCGACTTGTTTAGACTCTCCACAGCTGTGTCGTGTATTTGTTGTACATTATGATAACTGATTACTGCTTTATTTTTCTCGTTCGATCAAGATTTATTGGAGGAAAACGGTGCTTCGGGTTGTGGTGGACTGCAGTGCGGTGGATGTGGGTTGGGGGTGAAAGGAAATACCGTGGTGTTGATCTCCTGGAATGTGGCATGCCAGAGAGCTGGCTCGACTGGCACCAAACCAAATGCCTTCAGCCCCCCTCCCAACACCACCACCACCACTCTCTTAGTCTCTCTCTCCCCTTCTTTTGAGCGTCATGTCCCCAGTCCAACTCCGTCTCTCTCTCTCTCCCTCCCTCCCTCTCTCTCTCTCTCTCTTTCTCTCTTCCACGAGCCATGAAACAGGAGAGCCGCCATCTCCACTTCCTCCGACAGGATCAGCGATCACTCTGCCCAGGCCTCCGGACAGACAGCATTCCTTCCCCCTGCTGCTGCTGCTGTTGCTGGCCGGCTGTCGCACCGGGCATCCAGAATAGATCTCTGACGTCCGCCTGGTTACTAGAATACGCCAACATCCCGGGAATCAAAGGGACACCGAGGATAGACACACACACACACATTGTACTGGCTTAAAACACAGGCAAATTAATTTGAGACAAAGGCACATTCACACGCACAGAAACGCTGAGACATACAGCATGTTGCTGTCATGACAAAACAGAGATGTCAAGCTTCAAAACATCACGACTACATAACATGGATGTTTGTTTTTTTTTTCAAATACTCATATCAGGCGTGCAAACTGAGTGTCACGAGAGGGAAGAGCTGTGGTCTCAATTGTGACCGGGCTTTGACCCCAAATGCTAACTGCACATATCAATAATGTCGATTTAAAAAAAAACAGCAGCACAAAACTTGAACTACAGCAGCCGTGGACCTATAGTATAGATTTTTTTTTTAATGCCTGACGTATATGTCCAAACCATAATCTATAAGAAAAGGATGGGAAAATCTATGTGTCTATTATTGTGCCCTTTTTTTTCTGCCACGCTAGCAGCATGGCTGCTGGGACGGCAATGTGGGTCTGTAAAGGCTGAAATATCTCAACTATTACATTTATTCGCCTTCTTGTAGAGAGTTAGATGTGAAGATTCATACTCTCACTCTCACATTTGTATGCTAAACATCAAGCTGAAGATGGTTAGCTTAGCTTAGCATAAACACTACTAGCAGGGGTTGTCCAAAGGTTTTAAAAAAACAAACACCAAAACACCAAACACTAAAACTCAACAATAAACACATTAAATTGTGTTTGTTTAATCTGTACAAAATCTGATGTGTAAAAATGACAACTTGGGGCTTTATGAGGACACAGGGCTATTTCTCGGCTGTTGCTAGCTTTAGAGGAGGAGCGGACATTCATGTAGCCTAGCTAAAACCTAGTAGTTAATGATCCCCTAACTTTTCTTTCAGTACCATCATCAGGTTTAAATATTAATTTGTCCAACACTTTTGGTTTATGATCAAATACCTACAAAACATCCTCTGCTGAACTTTGTGTTTAGTGCTAATTAGCAAGTGTTAGCATGCTATCACTATCTAAAATACAGAGGAGAACATGATAAACATTATACCTGTGAAGCATAAGCATGTTAGCACTGACATTTAGAGCATCTTAGCATACTGACATTAACATTGAGGTTTATAAGAGCCTCACTTCTGGTAATCTGTGTCTGAAATCACACATACATTACTCTCGGTATAATAGTGAGTAATGTAATGACAGTAAGTACAAATTTAGGACACCTATGAATCACAGATTTCTGCATAATAACTTACAGGTAATTTTTGCATTTATTAGATTGTTAGCAGAAAATGAAAGTAGTGTACGTGCCATAAACTAGTTGTTTTATGGCAGGAAATAATGGCCTGTGGGCCAAATCTGGCCATCCAACAGAAATATTTAGCCCCCAGTCAAAAGCTAAAGGTTTCCCTTTTATAGATTACATTAAATCTTTTAACTCTTTGTAAATCCACATTAGATAATATAAATCCCAATAAATATGATCTTGTGACATCTTTAAAGCTGCATAACACAGATACATCACATAATTTGTTAATTTTCTGGCCAGAACAGATTGTTAATGAGTTAATGATTGTTAATCAGTTTGTTAATGACAATACTTTGTTTGAACCATAAATGAAACAGGCCACTGTTTACTGCACGTGGATCAGTATCACATTCGTTTATAGTGTCATGTGTGTTCATGTTTATGAGTAATTTTTTTGTCAGATGAGTGTTAACATAAGCCACTGTAAGCCCTTATTTACTAATGGGAATTATGACATCTCCCCTAAGATATACAACCCTAAAACTGTTTGTATATATAAATCAATTTTATTCTTGAATGAATTAAAAGTAATAAACAAACAAAACATATTTAAAACATACTGGGCTCTCCATGCCTGTACAATGTCGACCCCCTGGAAACAGTACTGAAAAAAACTGGCCCATGTTTGAACATAATTGCTGATCCGTGCATACATTTTAGCTCTATTATGAGCTGTATTGTGCATGTATTTAAAACTCAAATAAAATGCTGGACAAGAAAAAGCAATATAAGGTAAAAAAAAAAAAAAAAAAAAAAAGGATCTTGAATACACATTTAAATTTTGCAGGAATCAAAAGAAGAACAAAGAAGATGTTCAGGCTTCTGTGAACAAACTTTTAAAAGGCTGGGGAGGAAACGAGGGAAGGGCTTGGCGGCGGATGGCACGGTTGTCACTTTTGCTGGCGTCCATTTGTGTGATTCATGTTGACTGAAGCCCTGCGTTTGTCAGGGGAGGTGTCTGCAGTAAAAGTGCCACAGCCCTCCAGATTGACACTCATTAGTGAGGGGCTCCGAGGCACGGGGGGGGGGGGGCCCGCAGGGGGCAAGAGGGCAGCGAGGAGGGCGAGAGGCCACATCCCACTAAAAATAAATGATTTCTAATGATTGATACAGATAGCAGTGGACTGATAGGGCCAGATGAATCAGAGGGCTTAGGTGGTGGCGGTGGCAGGCAAGACCTCTGGTTGGCAAGCTGTTGTCAGCTGAAACGCCGCTTAAAGCCACCGTGCCCAGCTAAACGTGTCTGATCTGGATCCACACACACATACACACACATATATGCATACACCACCTCAGTACCAGTACACCTCCCCCTCCTCCTCCTCCTCCTCCTCCTTCACTTGGTGTGTTGGACCACCCCTAGCAATGCCTCCTCTATCTCCTGCCACTCAAGCCATATACACAAATACACACACTCACATTACACACATTGCACACAAATGCCAGCGCTCGCCCAGGAGCAAGTAGAGCGAACAGGGGCTACCGGACTCCAGCTTATGCCTTGATACACACACACGTATACGCACGCACACGCACACACATATACACACTTGGGCTTCTTGTGCTTTAACCCTGTTGCACTCTCCGTGGCTTCACATACCCCAGAACACCGTGTCCATCACTGTGTTTGTGCATTAAATCCGCGGCTCAGGTCATTCATGGCACATGTCTCAAGCTGCCAATCATTCAATCAATCCAGGCTTCATTACAGTGATTGTAATATCAAGGCCCGCAGCGTCAAGCTTGCAGGGCGTTAAGGAGCAAAGGGGGCAGGATTATTTTAATACAGCGTTCAGATCGGATTTCCTTCAAAAGTGATTTTCTGCTGCACCTTCTCAGGCGGTGTTCTTCAAAGACTCAGTTAGCGTGCGAGGAGGGGTCAAAAGTTTTCACCTCATGGACCTTCATTTAGGAGGCGATAAAGTTTCTAAAGAAAAAGTTTGGATCTGATTTTATGTGTTTTGCCAACCAATCATCTATCTATCGTCTAAGTGGTTCTGTCTTCCTCCATTTGAGTTTTATGGGAAAGTGAAAAAGGCCCCATAAAGGGCTCATTCATTACCATTACCTAAATAATGTCAAAGATAAATGTAGATTATAGACAAAAGATCATATTTGAATATTTAATATTTGAACGTGCCTTGTTGAACTTTCAGGAATGTGTCATTTTAGCAACATGAGTTTTAAAAAACCCCCACAAGTTAAGAAGTTTGAAGCTAAGTCACAGTTGCAGTATGCGCTCAAAAGCAGAACACTTATGAAGAGCAGCTAAGATAAAAGTGGAGTTTACTGTATTTAAAGTCATTGAACACTGTGTGATTGTTTGCTGTCTCAGGTTAACGTCATGAGAGAAATGTGGCGGTCAATCACAAATGCTGTTCTTTCATCATATTGTGAGACACGTCTAGAAACGTCTGATTTAGAGTTTCAGCGACGAAGGATGAGCTTCATCAAAATTATGACAGTATCAGAAATTTAGGTCCAAAATCTCGATACTGTCCTCTCAAGAAAAAACAAAAGAATCACTTGTTTTGTGCCCCAAAACAACATATATTCATGTTCAAGTGAGGAACCCCTTTTCGCAGCTGTAGTGATCATAAGAGAAGAAGAAAAAAGGAGGAAATGAGGTGAAATTATAAAGCGACAAACTCTACGTGAGGTGCTTGGATGAGTCAACCAAACATTTGACTTTAACACAGGAGTCTGCTGTCCATTTCCTGTTTCTAAATGTCAAGATCATCTGAAACCATGACCACAATCGCCCCCCTAAGCTGCACCATGTGGTTATTATTGTGAATATGACGACGAAGGTCCTATAAACTTAAGTTATCTTTGTATTGAACCTAACCAAACGTTGACCGCAGCAGTGTCACATCATAAACTCAGCAACTCCAACAGCGATTTTTGACAGTTTTGGAAGTCAGAAGGTTTGGGGGGGCGCCAGAAATACTTGTGTCTATATGACTATGTATCGAAAATATAGTACAAATATATAAATAATACATCACGTTCTGCTAAAAATATGTTTACCTCAAACTCACTTTGTGAAGTCGGCATTTCATGTTACCCCCTTTTCCAAAAAAACATGAGAGCAGGTGGATCATGTGAGTCCATGGCATGTATCTACTGTTTTCACTGCATCATCTAACACAATTGATCAAAAAAATACAGGTCGACAACAGTCAATCAATCAGCAACGGCAACCAAATGAAGCAGGCCAATATGAAACCTGTAACTTCACAGAAAAGCAGAACAAGAGCAAGAAGAGAGAGAGCTGGTAGGTGATGTCAAAAAACTACAATGACGACTTGGCAGATGCTTGTGGGCGGATATATATATATATATATATATACTGAGGGACTGATAAGACGGTGCAGGTGAGGATCAAGTGATGTGGAAAGGTGGTAGCACACTGGGGATAACAGCTGGACAGGGACTGAAATGACAGGATAGTTAGAACTGATATTGATAATAGCAGGGAAAGCACAGCGATAACATGATAAAGCTGTCGCTGTGACACTCCTCTAGTGAGATGTTTTAGAAGATGGAGATTAGATGACTGTCTAGTTGAGTGAGAGTGGATCTGTTGAAACTCAGCAGGTCCACACCCCCCCCTCGTCTAACAGACCGCTGTCAGCTCTGTCAGCAAGGGTTGGACCACATTGACCCAGGCCCCTCCGAGCCCCTGTGAGCCACACTTAACTGTCTGCAAGAGGAGAAGAAAAATGGCAAGAGGACTAGAGAAAAAACAAACAAACCTAGATGCGTCATTAAATGGTCTTTTTCTCTGTTTCTCCCTTCATGGGCCTCAAGTGAAGCAGTCCTTTTTTCCAACAGTGTTCCTTCTTAGCTGCAACTAAATATACCAGGCGCCTGACAGTGGTGTCAGAGGTAGACAGTAGGGAAAAGGGGTAAAGCAAGGATAGGTGGCCAAGTGGGTCAATGTGAATGTAAGGACTGCTGGATGGCAGCTTTGACAATGAGAAGCTAATGTGTTTGAACTCGTTGCTCCGATTTAAACAGACTTATCAGAGGTATAGCAGAAGGCATTTGTTTGAGCTTGAAATTAAGTTGAAGTCAGCAGAAACTCTTTTTTTTTTTTTTTTTACTTCAGGAAATGTGGCGTAAATCAACAAATATTTGACTGCAGGAGTTCAACATCTCATGTTTCTGCTGCGTTCTTGAAGAACATCCTCTAAATTCCAGGTTACGGTGATTTTAAGGATAATAAAGTCATTTCTCAAGTGTCAGTTTGGGATTAAGAGGGCACGACAGACACCGCCGTAACGGCAGAGACCGTGTGAGGGCTCCGGAGCCCGTATGAGGGTCGATAAATTATTAAATAAAGAGACTGTGCCTTTGTCTTAATAGGTGACACGGACCCATGGAAATCCTAGGCTGAATTGGCACCACCTGACACCTTGTCCAGCTGGATTTATGACCTGATAACTAGGCATTAGAACAAGAGCCTATCCAGAGTGGCAGCTGTACGTCAGCTGCCACTCTGGATAGGCAAAGACAACAGAGCACGACTCAGAAGAGAAAACATACTGTCCCGTATGCCCTAATTAAGTTATTAAAGGACGGGTTCACAGTTTTTCAAGCCTGCCTAAAACAACAGTCGAGGTGCCAAAATGGACAGCGAAAGAGGTTTTGCTTTCTGTAATAATTCCTCCTGTTCTGACCATTAAAAGATTTAAATGTGCTTATAAAGTTTATCTGAAGTTAACGTGAAGCCGTCCTAGTTAGACAAATCGAGAGGATATATTCCAAGGTCTTATTAGTATAACAGTGTTTCCCTCCTGAGCTGCAGTGGAAGAACAGTCATAAAAAAAAAAGAGGGGATTCGACACTAAAAAAAAAGACATTCACTTTGAACTATATCCATTTTATTTGACTAATTTGGCAAACTGAAGTCTCATAAAAGCTTCAGATAAACTTCTAAATACGCTGAAAGCACAGAGAGGATCTTATTTTTTATACATTTTGGGGCATTTGCAATTTTAGCCAACTAAGGTTTACAATTTTAGCCAACCATCATAAGAATAAGCACACAGTCATAACAATAAAGAAAAGTGGAGTGAGCAGACTCCCAAATTAATTTTTTCTTGAGCTAGAAAGGCAGAGAGCACAAAGACAGGATTCAGCAGGAGTGAAACGTAACACTTGAACTTTTCGAACCACTTTTCAAGAGTAAACGTCTGTTGTGTTTTTTCTCTCTCGATAGAATAGTTCAACCTTTTGACAAATACATTACCTTTGTGCCAAGAGTTAAATAATAAGACTGCTGTCCCCCCCCCTCCCCCCACCACCACCTCCAGTCTGCTAAGCTACACTAAACCTCTCCTGGCTCCTGAATCTTCTCATATAACTCCTCCTTTCCCTCCTACCGAATGTCAAATCTTTTAAAAAATCTCCTTAAAAATTTATTTCTCTCACCTCCTTTCTTTTACAAACTATCCCGGATTTAAACGAGGTCGATCGAATTGATACTGTACGGTTGGGTTCTGCTTCTGTAAATCATGAGTACGTTGAGTCTCACTTCCATATTCTCTCTCTCTTACTCATATGAAAACATACTATGAGAACATGGCGACATGTCAAGTACACTCTCTGGGCCACCGGCCAATAAAAACATAACCGCACAACCACAGCCAGTCATTCACAATTTTCAGTCATATACACGAAATGTCAAGGTGAAGAAACTCAAGCCTTTAATACTCATTAACTCAACCTATTCTATAAACTTCTTGTGATTGTAATCAAACCTTAAACAGTAGCAGCAGCAGCCGTGGCGCTCTCTCTCGCCCGCCCGCCCTGGACCAGCTGACCTTGACAGTAGCACTTAGTATAGCAGGGTCAGCTTGGACCTGACAAGGGTGATGATTTCTTAATGTAGTCAAGAGGGCACAGCGAGTAGATGGCGGATGAGGTGTGGAGTCTAGAGGGGGGGGGGGAGGTTTGGTGCCTGTAAGGGAAGCCTGGTAATGTTTTGGAGGGTTGGTGGGGAACCGTGATCATGGAGCAGACCGGAGGAATGTGGGGAAATGCACAGCTGCCCTGTTTTGTCATAGCTGTGCACTGTGCTGTCTGTCTGAGTAACATAAAGCTGCCAGTGTTGTGTGTTCAAGTGCAGGACCTCCCATGGATGTGCGGGCCACAGATGCACAACTCAGCATGAATGAAACCTCATGGACGGCCACTATGTAGTACAGTTAAGGCAACACTAGCCATCAGTCAGAGGCTAGTTTATTTTAGTTTAGCTCATCATTCTGTCAACTCTATTGTGTGTTTACCAGTGTTAACAGTGTTGATGTATCCTCTAATGCACCTCTTTTGTCTGAGCAGATTCAAATAGCCACAGAAGCATTTAAGACCTGAGCCTCAGAGCGTTGAGTTAAGAGTGTTTCCAAACACTTAAAACTGAACATCATGTTAAATTAATGAAATCTTAAATAAAACATGCGAGTCTTCGGTTCTTCCTGCAAGTCGCAGCGCTTCTAAAAAAACTGGTTACTAAAGTTTTCTGGAAAATTTAGCTGCAGTACAGTCAGAGTGAAAGTTTTGACACAAGCCACATTTGAAGCCACAGTCTGTGTCGTCCTGAGTCAGACCACTGCATGCACAACAACAGAGCTGTAACGATGAGACGGTGAGCCACGTTGACTCAGTGAAAAAGTTCCTTGCAAAACTTCACTGTACCACAACAAAGGGAGTTAATCTACGGAACAACTGCAGCGAAGGAACGAAAACACGGTTGAACATTAAGTAAGGTTTAAACAAACCTTTGACTTGTGTTGTTTTTTGTTTGTTGTTATTGTTTCTTTGCAAGTGTTATTTAATCTCTTGTGTTGTTTTAAATGATTTCTGGCTTTGATATGGTTCATAAAAAAGTAGTAGTAGGACTAGAAAAGTTCTTTATTTCGTCCTGCGACCTTGAGAGGTTATTATTTGTGTTGCTGGCTGAAAAGTTTGCTTTTGTTTTTGTTTTGTTTCGCTTCCTATATATTTCATTTTGTTATTTGGACATATTCATAATAAAAATAATCTTAAAAATAAAAAGAAAAAAAAAAGGAATAGGGCATGGTCAACCAATGAATATAATTTTCAGACATGCAAGTGAACTGCCTGTCTAACTGTACAGAGAGATTCCTATAAGATACCTCGATCAATGGTGTTAAAAGTGGCTTTAAAGGGGACATGACATGCTTTTTGTGAGTTTCTGTTATTTTTTTTATACTGCTATGATGTCAAAAGTTCCAAAATCTGAGGTGAAAGTGTATAGAAATGTTCCCTGCAAGTCAAAAATCAGGGCTTCAGCCTGCTCTGAACGCTTCGTTTGCAAAGTTTCCTTTATTTCTTCCTCCTGATGACATCAGATTGTTCGTGGATGCTCAAAAACCGACCGTCTGTGTGTTTGTTCATGTCTTCCACTTGCTTATTTCAGATTGGATTCAGGCTACAACATGTACAGATGCATTTGAGATGTTTATATTTCAAGCCTGTTTCATGCAGAGGCTGAACTGAGGGGCTGCATAAAAAGCCAGTGTAAGATTAATATGTAGGTTTTTTGTCACTGTAAATCATGCAAAGATATTCCAGTAGAGCCCCAGATTATAAATATAGACCTGGAAATGTGCATATGTCTCCTTCAAGGTCAACTAGATATAGGAAAAAGCATCTGCCAGAAAGTTTAGCAGGAAAAACCAGGCCATCGGAGCTCAAAGTGATTAGGAATATGTGTTGACCTTGGAGGTCACATCTGCAGCAGTGAGGTGTCAGTCCATGCCTGAGAATCTGCTGCTTGTTCCCTTAAGCTTACACATCCCCTCTGTGTTTATGAGGGTTAGCGAGGGTTCAAAGGCCAACCGGAGAGCGCAAACTGTCCCATCACTCTCCCACCACAGCAACTCCCCGCCCCCTTAAACAAGCTCTCGGTGAAAGTGGTAAGTGTCTGGGGGGGTCACACCACCAACATGTGCCAATGGAGATGTCTATGAAAGTTAAACTCCGCTGGGAATCGGGGAGGCGACGTCCCCTTTTGAGCTTTTTCCTCAACATTTTGCAAAAAATATCCTCAAACGCTCACAGCAGGAGATAAAGCTGCATCGCCCTACTTGATCTCGCTTCGATCCCCTTTTCCATGTTTTCTCAGGCCTCTTTGATAAGTAAAGAACATTTTCCGAAAACACGGCTTAATGTCCTTTATGTTGGATTGTCATCTGAGACCTGAGAGTACAGCTGCAGGTCTAGTGTTGCCCCGCCATGGCTGGGGATGTCTGACAGGACAGAAACCCACCCAGCATTGATTACCAGCTAATTATAGGCTAAGGAAGTGGCAGCTTGTTTGTTTCTGGGTTGCTGAGGAATATATTTGCACTTCACCGAGAGTTCATAACCTATCGAGTGCGAATTCCGCTGAGCACTAAGTGCTATCTTTTTCTATCTCGCTCTGTCTGGAGCTCACAAGATCTCTCCATTCTCTCTTTCCTCACTTAATTCCACCACCCTCTGTTTTCACAGCCTCTGTGGGTGGTGCCTCCTGAAGCCCTCTTTCACACCCCGTGCGGAGATTTGAATAAACATATGTTGCGTTAATTATGAATCAGTGCCATGGTGCGCCTCAAACAGGAAGGCGTTCTTCAGGAGCCACTTTGGAGAGTCTGAGCTCCAGCTAAGTCGGTCTAATGAGAAACGTTTTACATGGTGATTATGGGGAGGAGGGCGGATGGAGGAGGGGTCGGGGTGGGGGACGTCTTCACTCCTGCTTCTCACAGCTCACAAACACCTGCTCCCAGCAATGTCTCGCAAACACACCCAAACTAAAGCCAGGCTTCATCACATTTTTACCACGGTCTTTAATAAACTTGTCAACGCCTCAGCGATGTGTAGCAAGAAGAACTACATATCATCGTGTTGTCTTTATAATGTATATGATGCAGATGTTCCTGCGGTATGTGCTGATGTGTCTATCCCAATCCAGCACATACATTCATAGGTTAAACACTCTCCTCATAATATATTCATTTTATTGATGCTGAGTAACAAGAACTCTATAAAAAAAATGACTGGAAAGGTTTGAGTATTTACAGATAGACAGCTAAAAACATAACACTTATTCCCCATAATATTTCCCCGTGTATAATCTGAATTGCAGTTTTTCCAAATACATTCTCTGCAATTGATTTTACATAGTGGATTAAAGTGTTTCCCAAGGGGTCAGAGAATAAATCAGAAGGGTTAAATGACAAATATTTCAGTATCAAATCTTTCTGCTACATAAATTATGTTTAAGTTTTTCCTTTTGGCTTTTTCTTCGTGAAATTATGGATAGTTTTACCTCACAAGTCTTTTAAAAACTATTCAAATTAAACAATGTGAAGTATGTGAATGTGAAGGGAACATCACTTTTTGGTTAAATGGTTTGTCCACTGAGCACTATACATGCTTCATGTATTTTTTAAATGTTTTAAATGTTTTATGTACCTTAATCTGAGTGCTTAAAGGTATACTAAGCAGGATTTTCCAATGTATAGACTCATAAAATAATAATCCCTCTCAATCATCACTTATGACCCATTCTATGTGTGTATCGGTGGTATGTATCAGAGATCCTGCCTTCTGCCTGTATTTTCTCATTTTCTTAATTTGCTGAATTCTGGACACATCTGGGCGTCAACCTTTGGGCAGTGGGCGTGTAGCCTGCAGCCAATCACAGCACGCAGGTGTGAGGTCAGGATTCGTAGCACCCACGTTGCATTGCTGTCTCTGTCTCTCTCCTCTGCTCCGCTCTGCTCTCTGCTCTGTGCCTGTGTCATGGAGGCACAAAGAGCTGCAGGTCTGTGTGTCTGTCCGACGGAGGGCGGGGCTGAAATACACACACGCAGAGCAGAGAGGCCAGAGAGGACAGGATGAAGCTCTGCATTCCCCAAAGCCAGGCCCGCTGATCCAGGAATTGGCCCTCCCAGGAGAAATCAGCATCAGCGCCGTTTTAATGTGCGGGCTTACTGGGGCTCAACCCCCGGGCTCGATGACGTGAAAGAGCCCACGAGGCTCGGGGGGAAAAAATAAAATACAATTCAGAGGGAAGGGGAAAAAACTGCTTCATTTGTATGTTGGTTTTTTTTCTGTCCACTTGCGGTGTCTGGATTTAGAGCAAAGTGAGACATCTGTCCTCGTGTTTAGTATCTCTGCTGCTGCAAACCAGAAACTGGAAGTGTTCTGTTTTTTGTTGTCTACAGCTGCTATCAATCACCTTTGCGCTTTTGTTTTCACTCTTTTTAGATCTTTCTATCGTCTCTTTCTGTTTCTTATAAGCTCGTTAAAAAAAACCTCTGAGCAGGAAGTCTGAAAGCGGCTAGCTGTTAGCATGCCGACCTGCTAACGATCAAAACACTAAATTATGCTTCACTTAACATTGATGGCCTTGGAAAGTGACACTATAAGAGCCCTGGACTAACACACTAATCAAGGACTTTGCCACTCATAAAACCAGCAGGAAGATGTTTTAAAGGTAGGAACATACTTCAGTTGTTACATCTGTTAAGTGTGTGTGTGTGTGTGTGACCTTTGTTGTTTTACCCTACCTGCCTGCAAGACAAACTTCCTTTTGGGGACAATAAAGTTCAAATTGAAGTTGAAACTTGCAACTCAAAGACATATTCAATCTGTGACAAAGGTATAGTGAGTAAAAAATAGTCACAATGTTTCACACAAACACCGTCTGATCTGTAGTCTTTGAGACATGGTTAGTCAAGGTCGGGCACAACACAAAATCATAATGATACTGGAACTGTGAGTGATACATATCTCATTCTATGTGATGATAACATCATATTTTTTCATTGGCCTTCTTGTTACAAGCACCAAACTGGTGTTCAAGTGAAATGAATGCCACGGCTCAGCCTGCGCATTGGGTTTGATTTGTGAACTCTGTGACAGGCGTGCCATGCCCACCCACATCGGCGCGATGTCAAGACACGGATATTTATGGCCGAGGGGTTATGCACCCAAAAGGCACAGTTGACTTAAAACATGAGCGAGGAAGATGGCAGAAAAAAAGACGGAAACTGACAGTAATTATCATTCTGAAGGAACGCGGAGGCTCCGTTTCAGACGCTTGTGGCTGAAATGCAGTGAAACTGCATATTAACGACAAGCATATATGAGTTTGACATAGTGAACATTGTGGTCATGAGTTAGAGCAACATGGAGCCTCCTCGGGTTTCAAATGGGGGTTGGTGGGCCTTTCCAGTGCAGATTCAGCGGGAACAAGCTGTAAACTAAGTGCTGTCAACCTGCAAACGTTATACCTGCCATACTGTAAGGCTTCTGTATGCTTCAGATGAACTACTTCACGCAAAGTGTCGTCCGAAAACCGTCCTAAGTGTTTATATCTGTTCTGTAAAAGCCACAATCGAAGGTCTGCTGTTATAGAGTAAGATGTGATGAATCATACAACAGGAATAACAGCAAACACTTTGGGACAATCTCAAAGACATTTATAGCGTTGTACCAAGCTGCGGCTATCACGGCTTGAAGCTGAAGCCGATGTGGAAGTACCTTAAACTTCAATGCCAGCAGCGGCGGCGGCTAGATATCATCAATGGCTAGATGCTATGGTGCTGGCTCCAAAAAACGTCTGGCTCCAACTGACTCTTGTTCAAAAAGTGTCAGATTATTGCTCCATTAATAAGATTTGAAGACTTATAGTAGCTTTGATGTTTGCCATGCTGGTGTTGATTGACAGCTGTGATTGACAGTTGGCTCACCTGCTGCTCTCCCTGGCTCCGGGACTCAAGGCGGACTACTGTTGCTATATTTTGGTAAGTTTAATGTTACTTGATAATGATACTTGCCCTGTTAGTACAGTTTAGCTAACGTAGCTAATGATAGCCCAAGCGCGCGCCGCTCGGCGTTCCCAGTAAGCTAACGTTATCTTGGGTCTGATATGGTGGAGCGTGTTTCCAGAGTGTGAAAGTTAACGCTCCTTAATTGGAAGCTCCTGTCTCCAAACGGAAAAGATGACAGCCCGACCGTAAAAACTGCGACTCTGGGGATTCAAACCATCTGCAATGCAAACCCGAAGGGTGAGAACACGCCTCACTATGTCAACCGGTCGTACACAAAAAAACAGTGACGGAAGTTAGACGTATGAAGTTTCCAAAGATAGAGCGAGAGAGAGAGAGAGAAGTTCAAACCTCGCTTAACCTTCACACCCTCGCACATCTGAAGGTTAGAAAAATCGTCAAACGCAGGCCTCCATATTGTGGTTTTAGTCACCGCTCGACCGTCCAGCGAGCACTTTATTCGTAGCGTATCGAGATCCGTGATGTCAGCGAGGGATTAACAGCATCATTCATTACACACTGAATAAAATAAATATATTTCATCATCAGTCATATTCTTTAAGCCAGCTAATGATTTAACAGTTGTAATCTCATAATCATCGCCACCTCTTCCCTTTCACAAAAATATCATCTGCTCCGATTGAGAGCTCCGGTGATACCGTTAATGAAGACATGTTAAGACATCCGCTGATGTGCCCGTCTATCACGTCTAAATCTGTCGGGCCCACAGAAGCCGTGTTACAAGCCAACTGCACTTGCTTTTACTACATTCTTCTACAGTCATCAAGATTTTACATCAGTATCCAGTTGCAGCACAGGTCATGTCTACAAGTTTGAGGGAGATTATAATTCACTATTTATAACTTCTGCTCGCCTCGGACTCACTTAAAGGCAGCAGCGGAAAGTTTAAATCGGTTCCTGAGAATCATGAGATCGTCACAAATGTGTATCTTCATCAGAGAAGTGCAAATTAAAAATGCTTCACGCTGCTCTGAATACCTGCACCCCCCCCCCCCCCCCTCCTCCTCCCCTTCACCCACCACTACCTCCCACCTCCCTGCGTGTTCTGCTTCATGCCTGAGCACATGAGAGCCACCTGATCTACTAATAACAGTCTCAAGAGAGGAGAAAATGAAAGCTGATTTTGATTCAACAAAGGTGAGGGCCTCGGGGCTCTTAACCCGGAAGCGAGGGAGAGCAGAGCAGCAGAGGAAGTGGTGTCTCCAGGCAGAGGGGGGGGAGAGAGAGGGGGCGGCGTGGGTGGGTGGGCACGCCTGGCTGACCGTTGCGGCCGCGGTGTCGTTCACACTGTGGCCCTCTCGCCACCCGTGTCAACACTGATGACTTCAGCGTGTGCCCTTGTGAGCTCACCTTGCTAGGAGAAACACAGGAAGTGGGATTAGAGCAATGACAGTGTCGAAGCGAGGAGGGGGGGGGGGGGGTCTGTGTCATACCTGCACTGGAGGGGCTTTCATCTATTAATGTGTGTGTGTGTGTATCTTCACACACGTGCAGCGGCTAATACCTCAGGGTCATGAAGCAGATCCTCCGTCCAGGCTGGTCGACGCCGGCGACGGGCAAACAATCCACTAAAAGGTCTTAAAGAGCAGAGGCAGTGAACCAGTTTCTGTTTCGTGCAGACTTGGAGCAAACGAGCTGTGATTTGTCACGACGGCGCAACGGGAAGCTTCGACAATCACAGCAAACATTTGTGAAAGTTAATTTTGCATATTTGACTGGAAGTGAAACCTTACCTGACCTGTTTCTGAGGTGTTCTGCCGCCACAAAAATGCTGACTTCAAACGCCAAGCAGGTCAAATTAAGCTAAATCACATCTGGTTTGACGTGTAAAGTGTTAAAGAAACTTATTAATTTTGTCTTAACTTGCTAACACTCGAGGCCTAATGACTCCAGGCTTGTGTTGGGTGATCATGTAATGTCTTAAAGGTTAAAAAAAAAAAATCTGGTATTTTTCAATTTGTTTCTTCTTTGTGTGACCATTAAAACTTTCAACAACTTCAGACCTTTCATAAAGAAACAATCTGCTTCACTGTTGAGATTATTTTTCCTTTATTGTATTATTGTGACAGACTTGCTGACCTCTGGATAAACTTATTATTATATACTTTTTTTTTTTTAAATGGTTATAATTAAGAACAACCAAAAGAAAGAAAGCAACAAACACATTATCAGTTACACACATGAACAGAAAACATGTTTAATTGATGGATAACAACATCCTGAATTAGTTAAAAATCAGTTTTTAGCAAAGTCAAGTGTAAGTTTTATGTCCTTAAAAACACATTTATTTTGTTTTCTTGATTAATTTCCATTTTAAAGACACAATTACAACAACTATAACAGCACAATAAGGTCATAAATCTTGACCTCACACAAGCAGTGCTAAATTAAGACGTAGGCCTGTATATATATATATATAAGAAATAAAAAAACCCCAAAACGTTTAAAGGGTTTCACTGATTTAAATGGTGAATGAAAAGAAATGATGCAACCTGTCAGCTGGTTTATAGTAAGGAAGAGGTGCGAAAGTGAGAAACGGATTTCCCTCCTCTCCAAATGTCCTGCGACACGAAGAGTTAACAGTGTGTTTTTTTTTTTTTACGTAGGTTTGTGACTCAATTACAATAAAATCGCCATTTCTTTAACGAATAAGCTTCAACTTCAGGAAGAACTGGCGAATAAATTATTTCAGGTCGACCAGTGTAGAGAAAAAAAATAATCTATATCCTTCTTTTGAAAAAAAAAAAGTGGTTTAAATGGTGAAAGAACTTCTGATCGGGACAATTTAATCAATCCTACACGCGAAATGTGAACTCACTGTTAAATTATAACGTGAATTAAATATCCAACATGCGCAATCTGTGACACATTTGTCAAATATACAATTTATAGTTAAATTATCGCCTAATTAATTAGTTTTATTCCGGCCCCTCGCAGCTCACTTTACTACCTCTGCATCGTATAATTACATTAATTATACATAATGTGCAGATTACTAAACGAAAATGCACACAAATAGGTACAAAATGGACCTTTATGTTATTTATTTGTCATTTTATTACACTTATTTTTACAGATTTTTATTTCTAATGGTGTAATTTTTAAAAAATATTATCTATATATATTTTTAAATATCCTTAAAAAGCAATTACCACATTCCTTTTTTCTTTTTTCTTTTTTTTTTTTGGTGCGTCTGATTTGTGTTGAGCTGCTCTGTGAGGGAGGGAGGGATGTCTCTGTTTCATATCTGGAGCCTATCACGTCCTTCCTACGGCATCAGACCCACCTCCGTTCAGTAAATGTATATATCATAGGTTAGAAACTGAGCATGTGTTCGAGTCACTGGTAGCGACTCCAAACGTTAAAGAAAAAAAAAGACAAGACAAGACAATCACCCACTCGGGTAATAAAAAAAAAAGTTGGTAGGGGAATAGTCTAATGAGTGAGTGTGAGGGATATGTTTATATTTTTTGATTTATAGGCTTTTGAAGACGAGACACCGACAGTCAAAGTTATGTCAGTGCGCAGCGAGAGACTAAACCATTAAAGTCATAGGTGAGGATAAAGTCCAGACTGTGCTTGTTTTTATTTCTTTTTTGTACATGCTGTTATTCAGTTTGGACGTGAGAGCGGGGGACTTATGACATTACGCACAAACCGGGAGCGGGGCTGCAAATGGGCGGCATAGGTGGCAACCTCTACCTCAGCATGTTGAATGGGACTGAAACGCAAACTTTCGCTAAGAGCACCGACATCACCAGTCACCTCCACCGAGGCAGCAAGGAGCTCGCCGAGTTCAAAATGGGGATTCAGGACGCGAGGTTTTACTACACGGACTCTGTTCAAAGCGGGCAGGACGCTCTGGGTCTGCCGTATCACTCGGAGCAGACGGTCGGAGGTTACGGAGCGCAGCCCGGCAGGTTTTACGCACAGACCCTCAGCAGCTGTCCGTACGGCGGCGTGAGGTCGCCGCCGAGAAGTGGAGCCGGGCAGGGTTACATCCCGACGGCGGGAGACGGCTTTCCCACGGGCGCTAAAGACGTGTACTCTCCTTCACCGGAGAATTACCCCGCGAGCTTTCAGCACGGTTACCAGCGCCCGCCTCTCTACCCTTTACCTGGGCTACAGGTGTGCGGGAAGACTCAGGCTCTGCTCAATAACTACCCGCTATGGGCCAAGTTCCACAAGTTCCAAACCGAGATGATCATAACCAAACAGGGGAGGTAAGTCTGACACACAAACCTAATCTTCCCACGCTGATGACCAAAAAAAAAACAAAACAAAACATATTGATTGATCCGATTTTTGCCACTTTTATGGTCAGATTATTTGGGAGGTGGATAAAATATTTCGCTTGTAGTTTTTACGCATTTTCTACATGACAGAAATATGCCACAATCTCAGTTAGAGAAGAGTTTTCCTGCTAATTAAACAACACTTCATGGCCTTGTTGTTCTCTGATCACCAATTAGAGGTCATAGTTTACTCAAAGCTCTTTGTTTGACTTTGCATCAGTGGGCAGGTGATGAAGGTGAGGGATTTACTGTTTTTTTTGGGGGGGGGGGGTGTTTTTTGCGCAAAAATTGTTGAGAGGCATCACCAGTTAACAGAAAATAAATTGACAAGAAAACACACAGTGCACAGTAAATAATTTCAAACATAAACAACATAATCTGCGCTTTTAATTGGCGTGCAGAATTAGCGCTCAATAAACTTTCCTTCTTTAAAAAAAAAAAAATGGCACCAAATCTTAAAAAAAAAAAAAAAAAAATGCTCAGGGCAACAGTTGTTTGAGCAGCCAAAGAAATGATGAAGTGGAGCCAACATCAGTTGCTGGAAAACATTTTGACACCTCTGCTTGACCTCAAGAGGCACTGAGGCCCCTTCACTTTTAACACAGCAGGCATTTAACGCCAACAAGCGGGCGAATCAATTAAGTTTGACCCCTCGTTTGTGGTTGGAAAAAGTGGCACATTATTATCACTTTTCTCTGTCCACTGGACTGCACTTCACCGCAGTGCCGGTTAAAGTCACGTCTTTTCTCGTCCCTTCCTGTAATTACAACACTACTGTCGTCCTTTTTTCTTGTTCGACAAGATGAGATCAGTGAATCTATCTGTCTACCACACCAAGAGGATGACATGTAAAAGCAGAGGTGATGAAGTGAGACAAACTTTTTTTTTTTCGATAATTCAAACCTCAGTAGGCGGATTTAGAAACGGGTGATACTGAAATTGAGACTAAAACAAATAATTAAAAAAAAGAAAAGGAAAGAAGAAGAAGGGGTTTTGTTGGGTTCAGGTCTTTCCTCTGCACTGAGCTGTGAAAGGGGAGGAAGAGAGACTGCGCTGCTGCCGGGGCTCTCCTGATGGGTCACCGAGCATTAAGATGCAGCCACGTCGATGAGGATTAAATATGCGACACTCTTGTGTTTGACAGAAGGTTTCAGGCCATAAGTTTCTCATGGCTCTGGATCTGTGCACACAAAACTAGTGCGCTGTCACACAATAGGACACTGATATTTCACAATGATCTTACTCGGCTTGTCAGCTGAAGCCCCATTTTTTTCTCATTTATGAAAGTGAGTAAATATAATAATTCAAAAATAACCTCATAATGGTTTTTCTTGGTGACATTTTTCTTTGTTGTTTTTTTTTTTTTTTTTTTTTTGGCGTGTTGAAACCAGGAAGATTAACAGTTTAGGGAATATGAATTTCAATTTTGTAAGCTGCTAAATATTCCCCTTTGACCTGCAAGGCTTCTTTACTCTCTGGTTGACTACTGTAGGTGCATCTGCTGTCAGAGCTATTTTGAGTGCAGTTAAAAATTCATTTTTGAAAGCCAGAAATGCTCCTTTGAAGTAGTTTCTTTAGAAAATATCTGACATTTTTTTATTTTTTTTTTCCAATTAGACTTCAGAAGAGAAAAAAAAAATACCCTGTACATGCAAGAAAGTTGGTTTCCATATTAGTTCAATACATAAAGAATTTCCATTGGCGCGTATCTTTAAACCTTAAAAGACTTTATTAGAAACTTTACAGCGTGTGTCGATTTTTATGAGTAACAGGAATCACTGGAGAAGTCCGGCTTTGGCGAAAACTGATAGAGATAGTTCCAGGTGTTTATGGTGTAAATTTGGATTTTATTCACTTTATTTTTCTCAGTGTGTGTGTGTGTGTGTGTGTGTGTTATATGACATAACTTGGCAGCCTTGGTGTCTAGAAACAAAAGCACATGTGTCTGTCAGGTCATGTAATTAATTAATACAAGATACAGTTTTTAATTTAACCCACCTCCCCCCCTCCCCTCCTCATTTAAAAATCCCCTCAGAGCGAAGACTGTAGGGAAACACACACATTTGTTCCCTTTTCAGCACAAAGGTGTTAATCCTACCCGCAATAACATGGTCGCGGAGGTGTTTTCCTTCCACTTGTGACAACAAAAAAAGAGCAAATTTTCATGTTGTGCAAAAAAACCACAAACCTCATATTAGCAAAATTTCAAACGCTGCCAACGAAAATGTCTTTTATCTTATCTCCCCTCCCTGACAATTACATCTGCAAGTATCCAACGCGCTATAAAGCGATGGCGGTGCCAGATAACAAATAATAGTGATAACAAACGTCTAAATAATACTAAAACATACATTACAAAGATTTTTGGAGGAGTTTGGGGGGGGGAAAAAGGAACGGGTGGTTTTTCAATATCAGAGGCGCTGTCCCTTCTTAAAATTTTCATCTTGGGTTTGGACTCCCACAATAATTTTGCAGTGATTTCATGAGCAAAAGTCTGAAGGTCTGCAATGTTAATCAAAACCCCGGCATCTAGAAGAAAGAGTGAAAGAAACTCTAGAGAAAAGTAGAGAGAAGGGTCAAACACCACTGAGGCTTTAGATGGCCATGCTGAGAGGGAGTGAGGCGGCTTTGAAGTTCAGGAAGTAAAAGACTAGATTCTCTTTTTTTTTTTTTTTTTTTTTTTATATGCTGCTGCTTTCTTCAGCCTTGCGCTCTGTAGCTGGTAGACGCCGGGTGTACAGCCTGACAGATCTCTCAGAAGTTTTGCTCATGTACCACACCTGGGGCTTTGAAATCTAGAGACATTTTCATGGCCTGTAGCAAAGGGAAAGGAAGGAAGGTGGTGGTGGTAGTGGAGGTGGAGGTGGAGGGAGGAGGGGAGAGGGGGGGGGTTGCGAATTCATCTCCACCTCTCATGAGCTAAATTCAGATCACCAACACTATAGTCGATGCCATTTCAGACCCCCTTTTTTTTTTTGCTCGGCCTACGTTTGACTCAACGTATTAAGGCAAAGTTCATCGAGACAGCACGCAGCAGGATGTGGAGGTAAATAAAAACACAGCGCGGTTCTTGGTTGTCTAGAGCTCAAGCAAGTGAAAGACAAGGCCAGAGAAGAAAGAGAGAGACAGAGAGAGAGCCTTTCAGCTGCATAAAATAATGGGATTTTCTGATGTAGTAAAAAAAAGAATGAAGTGACTAAAATTGAAAAGAGAAAGTGAAGCTTTTTCCTTCATTCATTTCGTTTCACCAAAGTACAGATCCTACACACCTGGTATGGTCTGAGTTGATATATGAGTCAAGAGGATGGACTTTTCCCTGCCGTGGTTTCCAAGAAGCACAAGAAGCATATACTTTTATTTATTTATTTATTTATTTTTTGGGGAGGGGGGGGAGCCAGATTATTGCTTAATTACACGCTTAATATTTCACTAGTCATGGGAATGTGGTTCTGCGTGTGATTTTTCGCCGACCATATGTGTGTTCTAGGAAGGAGACAAGACTGACTAACTTCTTACCACACAACCACCTTTCAGACTCAGAGGAATCATGCTCATATGCTCTCTCTGCTCCGCTGCATTTTACGCCGTGGCATGTAGTCTCATGTCTGGTGGTAGCTTTTTTTTTTTCACAGAGGAAATTATCCTTTGTTTTTTTTTTTGTTTTTTTTTTAAACATGTGTTGTTGTTTTTAAGAGTAGGGACTTATTACATGCCAATGAAGCAGAACTAGCATATATGAGTATATTTACGTCCCCCACGCTTTGTAGAAAGTGGCGTTTTTTTCTTACAAAACATTCAATTAGAATATCTATTTCATAAAATCCCAGTCAGCGCATCATTTAAAAAAAAAAAAAAAAAGAGGTCTAGTATATTTTCTAAATGGCGTGCAGCTGATCAGGTAAGTCCTACTGAATGGCTCAACATTCATGTATAACGATGAAGTTTCTTTCCAAAGTAGGTGTGTCATATTTTGGAAATGATTGCTTCACATTACCAAGGAAATTAGAGTGGGCGTCTTGTCTACTCTGCCAGGCTTCAGACATTTTAATACGTAATAATGCAGTAATCTTAAATATGTTATTAATCATGTCAGTGGAAAAAAAATCATCATCACACATCATCTCTCTAAGGTGCCATATTTAGGAATATTTGGAAGTATTGTATATTAATTATCTTTCTTTCTCTCTCTCTCTCTCTCTTACTGTGTTTTTATCTGAAAGCAGAAGTAGGACTATTTCAAGGTTTTGACTTTATGACTTGTCACTTCCTGTTCAGCTGTTAATGTGTACACATGCAGCTTTTCGCAGAAACATCTATGCCAATATTTTCAGATAGCTAAACAAAGCTTCCTCTTACCGTGTAAATAACTTATTCTAATAAATGAACGATGAAGTCCACCACGTTTACGAGCCGCAGGCCTGACCCTGCTGGCCTCGAGGAGTTATTTTTCACTGGTGTCTCTCTATATTTGGTCTCCAATAGGGTTAATAAAAACCTCTGAGGCCGAGTGAAAAACCTGCTACTGATTTGATTCATTAGATACAAACTATGAAGGCTTTCTTCTTGCTTGCAAGTTTTTAATGTCAAGAAATCCAATAAAAAGACCAAAACTAACAATGAATTGATCCCACTATGAAATAATGTCTGTGCATCCAAAGCCTGATGTATCTTCAAGCTCCATTTTGTCCCAAAACTATTAAAAACACATCAGTGAGCCACACCATTGCATCGGGGGTGATATGTTCCTTCATTACCGTGAACACAAGCACTGAAGTTTAATTTTAAATCAATCCCACACACACAGTCATGCCGCCAGAAATACTCACCCCAGCACCAAATATGGGTTAATCTGCTCCTGAAAATAGTCCCCGACAAATGCACCTTTTCCTCTGGTTTGAGTAATGTTTGCTAAAAAAAAAAAAAAATCTGTTTTATGAGATAACTGAGCATTTTTAAACATTTAATTATATATTTGGAGGCCTTTTTTTAGAAATGTATGTCTTCAGGAGGAACCGACGGGTTTGAGGTTGAGTAGGGAAGTTGGAAAATATAAAGAGACGGGTTTTTTTTCATTGGATTTGTTGTCATTATTAAAAATATAGCCAGCCTTGGTCTACATAAGGCATGTAGCTTGGAGTCAATACCATGGTGCAACAGTATCAGGTGACATTTCTGCGCTACAAAAGTGAAATTTCAACATCTCTAGTGGGCTACGGTGGCCTCGAGAGCTCAACTGCAACTTAAAAAAATCACATGCAAGTAGACAAAACACGAGCATATTAAGAAAACATTTTTATCTATCAGACGACACGTGCAGCATTTTAGACAACAGGCTGCAAATTTAGATAAGACAACACATTACAGTAACAACATCAGAAGTCTTTACAGAGGACACTTTAAAGGTGCAGTGTGAAGGATTTAGTGGCATCTAGTGGTGAGTTTGCATATTGCGACTGACTGAATAGCCCGTCCCTTCCTCCTCCCTTTCCAAGTGTGAAGGAGAATCTACAGTGGCCGTGAAACTCGCAAAAAAAAGCGTGAACGGCCCTCTCTTAGAGCACAGTGTTTGGTTTGTCTGTTCCGGGCTACTGTAGAAACGCGTCAGGCTCCGTGGAAGAGGACCCGCTCTGATTACAGATATAAGGGCCTCATTCTAAGGTAGTGAAAGCAACACTTAAAGCACGCCCATGAATGTTATTTTCCATTTCTGCCGAGTTCTGCTATACGTGCCTACTATATTCGACAAGTGGTGAACAAAAAGTGGTGAACACGTCTGAACACGCCTGTCTGGTGTCTCATGACGTTAGTGAGGTTAACAATCTGTCAGTGGTTTTGGAACATGAGCTAAGACGTACGTGATTTTGGTTTATTTTGACGTTGTGATCACACGTCAAGATGTGATGATAATTTTCTTCCTCCTTCTTTCCGGAATCACCTCGATTGTTCAGTAATGCTGTCTGAATTTGCAGCACCACTTTCCAAATGCTGTGCATGCATTGATGAAATTTTGCTTTTGTCTATTTGCATGTTGTTGTTTTTTTTTTTTTTCTTAAGTTGCTATGTGTCAAGCTCTCGGGGCCTCCGTAACAATTCCTCTGCAGTGAGTCAATACAGAAGCAGGGATTGTCCGTGTTAAAGAGTGCTTGTGTCCGGCAGCAGCTGTAGACTGGCATGTTTTCGTCACAGATGATCAAGCGTACGCACGGTGACAAAAACTGGACCTGAACTCCTGTCCAGATGAATCAGCGGGTGCGTTCATGTAGAAAAGTCCTCTCCCTGGTGAATAACCAGTTCCTCTCCTCTCGAGCTTCTGCCTTGCATCCCCAGGACAACCCCCCCCCCCCCCCCCCCCCCCCTCTCCACCCCTCCCTCCTCTCCACTCCACCCTCTGCTCTTTCCTTTTCCCTTTCTCTAACCTCTGTTTCCCCCCCGCGGTTTCCCCTCCCGCGCCCTCTGTCTGCACAACCCCCCTCCTCCCCTCCTCCCTCTCTCTCTCTGCAACATCCACACAGTTTATTTTGATTTTTTTTAAATGTCACCACCACTGGTACTGTCTCTGTATTACTGGCTGGTACACCACGCTCATCTGTTTCTATGGTATTTAGTCTGAAAAAGGACTACAGTTATGAGTATTCATGTGCGTATACACATGGATCAGATAGGGACTTGCCAGCCGTTTGTCATTACTATCAAGTTTCTGGTGAATCAGAGTGGCACAATGGCAGGTCGGTCTGTCTGGTAGCTCTAGAGCTGCAGGTTTGATTCCTGCTGGTGCCCGAACCAAGTCCATGTATTTGCATATCAGCCTGCGCGACTGAAGTATTTGCTTAAACAGCAGAAAATACAGCAAAAATGAGATAGAGATGTTTTTCTTGTGGTTGTAACAGCCTCATAAAAATAAAGAAGCTGCATGCGTCAAACTGTAGTCTCAAAGGAGCAGAGCTACTGTACCCTTTCCTTACCACACCGCCACCGCACTCACAATAACTGCACGCTAACTTGATGTTGTCTGATGTGTTTTGTGTTTTTCAGCTTCTCCTGGTGAACTCTATAGTTACCCGCCCTTGCATGCAAATACCATTCTGTGTTGTGTTTTCTATGGTTTCGCCCCCCCCCCCCCTTACTCCCTCCCCCTGGCAAGTTCTGATTTCCCATAAAAGGCTGTAGTATAAGTGAATCGACAATATCAGTGGAGCAAAAACGATAACTACTCATCAGCTTTCTAGATTACTCCGTCAAGTGTAGGTGGGTTCATTTTCATTTCCAGAACAGCCTACTTTCTGTTTTCACTTGTATTAAAACACTGTAATGGAAGGAAAGCCCTTTCACCTGTTCTTTGCAAGCCACTAAAGAGCCACTGCCACGATCATGTTTCACCAAGAACTATGATTGATTGTTAAACTGGACTCGCCATGTAGCCAAAAAGACCCAACTGGGAGCCCTCAAGGCAGGGTTTTGTCTTACCACCGGAGGAGTAAGAAGAGTGTGTGAGCTCAGTTCACAAGCATAAAGAGTGAATTTGATTGTGTGTAATATGTTTTCGAAGAAGCATTTGTTGACATTTGAAATCAAATTTATTAAACCAGTCAATCAAGAAGGGTGAAGATTTTTTTTAAAGAGGGCTTATCATGCATGTTTCCAGGTCTTTATTTATATTCTGGGGCTCTACTGTAATATCTTTGCATTATTTAAAGTAAACTCCTTATTTATCATATACTGACCCGTTTACACAGCCCCTCAGTTCAGTCTCTGTCTGAAACAGGCCGTTTTAGCTCCTGTCTCTTTAAGGCCCTGCCTCCACTCTGCTCTGATCGGTCAGCTCTCAGCAGACTTCCTCCAGCTTCAGAGGCTACATAAACAAACAGTAACAGTTTGATTTTGCTTCTTTTTTTTCTTGTTCTTCACTCTAAATATAAACTTCTTAGATACACCCACATGTTCCAGGTGAAATCTGGTACAAAATATGCGAGCAAACAACATCTAACACAGAGCATGTGCACACAATCTGACATCAGTTCGATGGGGAAGTAGCAGTAATTTTTTACATATGTTCACTTCAAGTATATGAATGACAGAAAATCACATGAAGCATGTTATTTTACTTTAAACTATTAGTATGTTGTAGCACAGGATATATACAATATGAGCATATATATGAGTAGTGTAATTTCATTTAAAATGATTGTACAGGCTCCGATACCAACATTAAACTTTTTGATTTAAGGAATTTTAAAAGCTTTTTCTACAAAACTCCTTTTTTTTCTCCTTTTTAACCAGTCAAGCTATTCACAAAATAATGATTATAATCAGATATTAAAGAAATAGTTTGAATGTGGTGAAAGTGGTTGATGCTAGCTTTTGATGATTTGCTACTGACACATTTCAATCAGTATCATGTGCCACAATCTCATAGAAACAAAGAATAAATTCATCCAATATGACAACATTTAATAACTTGTGATGGACATTTGGCGCCCAACTTTAAGGATTAATTGTGTGTTTAAATTGGTTCATTTGCTGTACAGAGTCATGCATACACACAGTTTCAGGCAACACACACACAAAATATCTCATCAACCCGAACAGAGCCTCAAGGTGCCTGACTAGCCTGCTAACAGTAGCCTCGAACGCTTTCTCTCTTTACACACCTCACTTGTTTTTACACCACTAAATGACCAAAATGCTTCAGGGAGGAGGACACACTGAATATAAATGAGCTGAATTTCCATACAGACGAGATAGCAGTTTTTGTAGTTTACCTAGACAGCACTATAGGGTTGTCTTTTCTTGCCATTCTTCATGTCTAACGGGCTGAATTGTCATCAAATGTTTAACACTTGTTTACGATCAAAGAGAACAGCATTAGCGTATTGACAGCGATGATCATATAGTGAAGATCTTATCTATGTTTTCCACCCACACCAAAATGTTTTAGAAAAGAAAGAAGGTGAGGGTTTCTGTAAAGGAAGGTGTTTTTTTCTTTTTCTTTTTTCATGACCAGTCGTTGCACTTTTACAATGAGTAATTTAAGTCATGCCTGATAGAAGATACTTATATCTGTAATGACTTTAAAGGAAAGGGGAACACTTACCAATACTAATAAAGTCTTTCAACTGATTTACACTGAAACAGGACATTTCTAAGCAAATCCCTCGTTCTTCTTTTGCAATCTAACAACACACTTTAATTCAAAACGTACTTCAGGCAGGATGAGTAGTTTAAAATTAAAACTCTACAGATTGAACACAGCAATGGTATGGATGGATGGATGGATGGATGGATGGATGGAGGGTGGTGCTGGTTGCCTATCACTCATTACAGATGCTCCATAGCCTCAGGTGCTGTTTGCCAGTGAAAAAAAGCAGCTGGGCAAAATGTCAAACATGTTGCCCTGATTTATTAACACCAACTACACTCTGGTGACCTTATATAGACCCGGAGTGCAGCACAGATCCACATACAAGCAGCAAATGCATCAGTCCTCATTCAGTGGGTGATTATTTGCTGCTCAGACACTGTGGACTGTTTACATTAAAACAAATCATCCGATGTTATGAGAATGTGCTTATTCCCATTTTTATGAGAGTTATATCAATACCACTCTCATGTCTGTCTGTTAAATATGAAGTTACAACCAGCAGCTGGTTAGCTTAGCTTAGCGTAAAGATTGGAAGCAGGGGAAACAGCTAACCTGGTTCTGTCCAATGGTAAAAATAAATCCACTTCTAAAGCCCACTAAATAACACATTATATCTTGTTTGTTTTACCCATACAAAAATTTGAGTGTAAAAATGACAAACAACACCAAGGTTATGTGTTCAGAAAGAGCCAGGCTAGCTGTTCTGTTTCCATCCTTTATGCTAAGTAAGCTAAGGGGAAACAGCTAGCTTGGCTTCGTGCGAATACAATAAAATCTACCCATCAGCACCTCTAAAGCTCATTAATTAACACATTATGTCTTGTTTGTTTAATCGGTACAACAACCCAAGTGTAAAAAGGATAATTTATGGTTTTATGGGAGGTTATGTATGTGCTGAACTATTTCTTGATGAGTCAAGCTAGCTATTGCTGCCTCCTTAGCTTACCTAGCATAAAGACTGAAAACAGAGGGAAACAGCTAGCCTGGCTGTGTCGTTTGTTGTTTTTTACGCTTAAGATTTTGTACGGGTCAAACAAACAATATATAATGCATTAATTAGTGAGTTTTAGAGGTGCTGGTAGGTTGGGTGTTTTACTATTGGACAGAGCCCGGCTAGCTGTTTCCCCCTGCTTCCAGTCTTTATGCTAAGCTAAGCTAACCAGCTGCTGTGTTCATGTTTAGCATACAAAAATGAATGTTAAACTATTGCTTTAACTTGGAAAGGTCATGCAACTCGATGCTGCTATCTTTGATGGGATGAAAAACAGTCAAAACAAGGCAACAAATATGTGACTGACTGACCCAGAGAATATGTTTACTGCTTATTTATTCTGTATAATGTAAAATGTGAACCAGTCAACATAGTTAGTAATCCTGAGGCAGTTTGAATGTTTCTCTGTAGATTGAATGTCAAGCGTATACATGAATGAACCACTATAAAATGCCAGAAGTGTGTGCCCATTGTGGTTTTGTGTATTCAGTGTATGTCTTATTGTGTGTGTGTGTGTGTGTGTGTGTGTGTAAGTGTGAGTTTTTCTCTTGGTTTAACGCATCCTCTCTCTCTCCTTCCCTGGGCCGTGGTGCCCGGGGACGCCCTGACCTCCCAGTTACCTCGTCTCACTGAATCCCTCCATGATCAAAATAAGTTCAACATGCAAAGCCCCGGCAAACAGGAGCAGCTTCAGTGGCATCATTTATTAACAGCAACATTAAAAATTCACCTTCATTCGCCCCCTCTGTCAGCCATCCCCTCCACCTCACGTCTATTACTCACTACTCTGATTCTTAAGCCAGTGAAGCAAAGACAAACCGGGTCACCTCCCTGCTTTACTAACACACATCGCTGTCCTTAAAGAGCACCTCTCATACATCTGAATACACATCAAATTGTGTTTTTTGCATTTCATTTTATGTATAAGTTACTTTTCACTGACATTTTGTAAAGAATAATTATGCTTTGAAAGATATAGATGGTTGGGGGAAGGGCTGTGGTCATTAATGATACTTTGTGCTGGTAAAATGCTGCACAATCTCAGTTGCACTTATACTTTATATCCCCTAAAATACAAAATACTTGTTGCTTTTTGTGCTGGCACTTGTCAAACTGTGAAATTAAATGGTGTCTACATTTCTTCCTCGTCTTTTTACTACATGAAAGTACAACTTAAATGCAAAAACCAACACTTTTTTTTTGTTGTTGTTGAAATGTCGAGGCGTTTAAATTTAATGTAAATTTCAGCTTTACAGTGATGTTTATCTTCAGCTCACAAATATACAGATACATGTGTGCAAAAGGATATATACATATCCAGAGACAAAGAAGTTGAATAATGGTTAAATGTTTTTGTTTTTTTTCTTATCCAGGAGGATGTTCCCCTTTCTGAGCTTCAACATCAGCGTTCTGGACCCTTCTGCGCACTATAACGTCTACGTGGACGTGGTTTTGGCTGATCAGCATCACTGGAGGTACCAGGGAGGCAAATGGGTCCAGTGTGGGAAAGCGGAGGGTAACATGCCAGGTACGTTTCAAACCGTAACACATAATAAAAACCTAAAGTAATGTGCTGTAATGAGGAACGGATTAATATTTTGTTCTCTATAGCTGCTGTTTTTATGGTTATAAGAAACATTTCCATGATCAGAGAGCATCATTCAAACAGAACACAACACACAACTAAAGACAGTAGATAATAGGCAGAATATGACTTGTGTAGAGCTGCAACTAACGATTATTTTTTATTATCGAATAATTAATTGATTAGTTGTTTGGTTTATAAAATGGCAGAAAATTATGAAAAATGTTTATCACTTCCTCCCAAAGTTCATGGTGACGTCCTCAAATGTCTTGTTTTGTCTACAACAACAAAGATATTCAGTTAACCGTCATACAGGACTAAATAAACATAAATATTCACATTTAAGAAGCTGGAATCAGAGAATTTTAGCATTTTTACCTGAAAATCACTCAAAATGACTCAAATGGCTGTTTCCTACTCACCGATTGCAGATTTTTTCAGCTGCAGTTTGCAGTTTAATATCATCGCATGACTTGGAATTTGAGTTTTTCAGTCACCTCTTTCTGATATTTGGAGCTGACCAGCTGCTCAGTTTGTTTCTCAGATATTTTACTTTGAACCATCATTGTAATTTCTTGTCTAATGATTTTTAAACTTAACTTCAGTAGCCAGGAACAAGGCAAACAAAAGAGTATATCCTAATGATCAAACACTACTGGCTAAGATGTGAGAACCTGGACAGTCAGTGAGCTGCTGGTCTTCAGCTTCAGTGCATGCAGATCTTGAGGAAGTGGTTTCTTCAGCAATATCGTAGCAAACCTACACTCACACAGTAGGGAAACCAAGACGTGCATCATGATGCACAGTTGTCTGAGTCTAGAGGTTTTTGTGGACATTTTGATATTGCTTTTGCAGCTTCACTTTATATGCTGCAGGTTCTGGTGAAGTATTCCCTCAATGCTGTATCAGCAACGGTTCAAGTTTAGTGACAGAATGTGGTGACTTGTTTATGTCTAAGAAAAACATCTTTAAAATTAACAGCACCTTTATTTTATGGTAGATATCTGTTCACTAATGTCCAAGTCTTTCATCTGTGTGTGCAGCCAATCCTCAGCTTTACTCAACATCACTTTAATGAATCACTTTAGTTCATTCGGGAGTACGCCAGAAAAATATTTATTGGCTCTCAAATTCACAAGACGTGCAGTTGTTTTAACTTATTTGGATTTCATTATCTTATACGGTTCAAAGTAAACAGAAAACACACAAAAACGTGAGATTATGTGTCTGTGGGCAGGAAGAGAAGGGGTGTAAGCAGGAAGAGGAGTGAAGGAGAAAAGGTAGTTCATGTAGATAGTTTAAGAGAGATTAAGATTGCTTATCTAACTTGAACCTTTGGCTGCAATATTTTCATTATTGATTGTGCTGTTTTTTAAAAAAATTCTGTATTATTATACTTATTATGTCTGTAAAATGCCAAAAAATTCATCGTTCAATTTGTAATGATATAAAACAGGAACCAGGAGATTTTGGGTGTTTTTGCTTGAAAACCACTGAAACTATCAATCAATGGACTAATCGTTTCAGCTCTAATAACCTTATTGCAGCTTCGAGGCAAATGTTATTTGCTCCATCTCGTAAAAACTTCACACTTTTTGGTTCCAACGGCAGAAACTAGCAGGATTTAATCAATTTTATCACCTTCCTCAAAGCCTTTTGGAAAAACTCTGAGACACTTAAGCACTGAGTATCATGATGGAGCACTTTCACAGCTTCTCCAGCAAGTGTCCGAGCTGGTCGAGCATCATTTTTCCATAATGCGCGGTGTGCGGATGTTATGATTTAACATCTGCCTCCTACACACCTCCGTATCGTTTTCGTTTCAGCCTCGCATTTCTGCTTTATTTGCGAGGTGTTGAAATATTTGAATCTGAGATTACGTTTCCCGTCGGCAGCTCCGAGAGAAACATGGAAATCTTTACGTCTGTTTCCATCCACTCCTTGCGCTGCTTTCCTCCATTCATTCATTCATTATTTCTTCCTGTTCACACCTCAGAAAAAAAAAGAAGAAAAAAAAACAAAAAAAACAAAAGCAAGTCAACCAAAACGACATTTAGTGTGTGTTTGATTGATGATAGCTAAAACCACAATTATCTAAATGAGAGAAACTGTAAGGTGTTGTCACACATGTGCCAGGTGTTGTGGAAAGGTGACTGCTGATGTGCTAAAGTTGTGGAAACTGTGGTGAAACAACTTTACTCAATTAGATTTAATAGTGCAGTTATGTGGTATGCTCGTATAAGGTTACCAGGTCGTTGTGGTGACGCTGTGAAAAATCATGGTGCTGAGATTATATCCTGCAATAAGAGTGCATCAAATGTAAAAGGGATGAAAACAATATTGTTCCCTGTCAGCAGAAAACACAGCTGTTCATCAACCAAATGTGCGTGTTTTTTTTTTTCCTGTAATGAAAAAGTGTTACAGGTTCTCACCGTCCTACTTATTAAGCCGATTTAACCACATGAAAGTGATTTTTGCTTCTACTCACTTGCATTGTGAAGAGATTGTTGCAGGCAGGATACAAGTGTTGCACTGCAAGATTAACAAGAGAGGGGTAGTTAAGAGGGTAAATTGTTCATTTCCCATGAAAAAAAAATCCAGCGTCAGCAGTGAGATTCATCTGATTATGACGTGTTAACATGGAGAATCGCATTCAAACGGCTGATTGTACACTGTTCAATTTAGCAACAGAAGTTCCCCCCCCCGCCTTAAAAATGCAAATTAACTGAACCTCAGATGAAGAATTATGTCAAAGTCGTCTCGATTGATGTGTGAAAATAAAATATAAATAAATAAATAACGAAGAAACTCAACCCGAGATAACAAGTTCAGTCAAATTGAGATCTGCTCAGTCACACTGGCGGATCTGCGTCCTATTTACATCTTCAAAGTCTGACGAATATTAAACATTTAAGGTCTTGTAACAGAGTCAGACCAACAATATGCAACAATATGCTGATAACAGTGACTTTGCTGTGGCTCAGAAAGGCAGAGCGAGCAGGTTGTCCACCAATCAGAGGGTTGGTGGTTTCTGTGGAAGTGTCCTTGGGCGAGATACCGAACCCTAAATCTGATTGTGTGTGTGTTTGTGTGTGTGTGAACGGGTGAGCATAGAAACACTGTGGCACACTTTAGATAAGAAGTATTGCTACTGATGAGCAGGTCGGCAGCCTCTGTCGTGAATGAGTGAATGTTGGCAGCTATAAAGCACTTTTAATGGTCGATAAAAAAGGCACTTTATAAATGCAGTTACGGAGGTTAGGGACTGAATTTGATACAAACCTCCATCAAGGTTTAAATTGTTTTTTATTACTATGAAAGGAAACAAACAGGACTTATAGGATCTTAACATAAAAGACACACAGAAAGTTTCCATCCTGTGTGTTTTCTTCACGCAACTACAAAAACAAAGCTCTCAAACAATGCATGCTGGGAAGTCTTGATCATGTTTCTTGATAAACAAGTTAATTTAATTTAGCTGATCTGTACATTCACTTTAAGTAACTTCTAGTCAGGTGAACACATGCTTGTAAGTGGTTATTTTAAGTTGGATGAGCTTGAAATGAATAAACCTTAAGTTAAATTAATGATAAATGATTAGTTGATGCTGCTAAACGCCTCTATGTTGTTTACAGATTAGATTTATCATTTTAGTCACCGCAAAAGTTTTTTTAGATGTGACAGGAAATGTTTTCACTCGTTTAATATCAGCTGTAAGGTGATGGGGGTTATAGTTATTAAGTGTAGCTCATGATGTTGCTTTTGATACCTGCAGGGAACAGGATGTACATGCACCCCGACTCTCCCAACACTGGAGCTCACTGGATGAGACAAGAAGTGTCGTTCAGCAAACTCAAGCTCACCAACAACAAAGGCAGCACCAACAACGTGGCGCAGGTACTGCTCTCTGTCCGCTACGCCTGTGTTTTCTCTAATATCTCATTTCATACGTGTCATTTATGGCCTGAAGCAGGTTTTTTTTTAACAACAAAAACCCAAACCATCATCTTAACCTTGTGCCTAAGAGATTTATTATTTAGTCAAAGTGAACCACTTCATTATATCAGATATTTGATATAATCAGTAAACAACATGTCTTTACGGATGTCCTACCCTGCAATTCACCTCTAGATGATCGTGCTCCAGTCCCTTCATAAGTACCAGCCTCGCCTTCACATCACGGAGGTGAAGGAGGACGGGTCGGAGGATCCCTTCCTCTCGTCCAAAAGTCAGACCTTCACCTTCCCGGAGACTCAGTTCATCGCAGTCACCGCTTATCAGAACGCAGATGTAAGTCACGTCCGTCACATTAAAGGCATTATATATAGATTTTAAATGTACAAATACAGCATCAAGGAACGTTGGACTTGGGGAAAAAAGCCTGAAAACAAATTATAAATTTTGTTTTAAAGTCCTATTTCACTCGTTTATGTATTTTTATTGCATTTTGAAGTGACGATTTAGCATCTGTTACTCAATTTTCTTTTATTTACCCACTTGATTTGGCACAATGGGGTCATAACACCATAACGACACCTCTTATAACCTCTGCAACACCATATTAATGAGGTCTAGAGTTCAATCATTTATGTCAGAGCCATGTTTGAGATAGAAGCTTTGGTTAATGCATGCATGCATCAAAAATGCATACACACTAATTTACATTCCTACAGCTTAACTGTAAGTGTTAGCATGGCTTACTATACAGTAGCTAAGTTCAACTAAGAGTCACCTCACCTCGACTGACCTGCGTGCCGCTCACCCCCACTCCCCCTAGTATGTGCTGTATACGGTATATCTTTGACAGCTGTTCACATACATTGTTTAAGCGCTGCTGTATGCCAAGATGAGATACACTCCACCCTGTATACTGTGTATGCCGTGAGCACTTATACTAGTGGCCCAGTCTCAGGTTCTAAAGATGAAGACTCTTTCCAACAACAAGAAATTGCATGTTATCCTCATTAATTATTAGTCTCTGACCTCACTCTTTCTGCTCTCTTGTTTCTCTTACGTGGCCGCTCACTCCTTCTTTTTCCTATGCCTGCATTCTCTCATTGCCCTCCTCCTATTCCCTACACAGATCACTCAGCTGAAAATAGACCATAACCCCTTCGCTAAAGGTTTCCGCGACAATTACGACACGTAAGTAATGTGGAGAACAAACTGTGTTTATAAAGAGAAAATCATGCAGTAGTAAATCTCCTTTTAAAGAGGGTAAAGAGCACATCAGTTCATTTGAACCTTGAACCATAAATAGTGAGACGGCATCACTGCTGGTGCTTAAATGTCTGCCGCCTGCTCACATCACCCTTTTTGATATTGGCATAGATGCAATTACTGAACTGCGCTGCTTAAGCATGCTGCAGTTGAAGGGTGTGAGGGGCTGTTAGATGTTTGATAGATAGTTTGAGGTTTCAGCAGGAAATAACACCTTTTTTTTCTTCTTCTTCTCACACTCTCTTCTCTTCCCCTCCTGCCTAGGCTGTACGCTCCTCCTGACTCTGATCGCCTCACCCCCTCCCCTACTGAGGGCCAGCAGCTGCTGCCAGGGAGTTGCTACCCACAAGGCTACCTCTCTGACCAGTACATGAGCCCCCTACCCCAGAGCCGCTTCTACGGCCGGGAGGCCATCGGTATGGGCCAGCAACACAAAGACCCATCCTCCAGCCCCGGTCCTCACAGCCGTTGGTACCTGCCCCCTCAGCAGGGCGTAGCACCCAATCGGCTTGACTTCACTTCCTCCTACGAAGGGGACTTCTCGGGAAATGGTTTCTACAAACCTTTCCCCTTGCAGACATCTGCTCACCATGCCCTTAGCTACTACCCAGACCATCCTTTTGCATCTACTAGCGTGTCTGTATCAGGGGCCACCTCGGCGGGCTGGAGTACCAGCCGGCCCACCCCTCAGTACCTCAGCCACCCCAGTAAACCCAGCCCTAGTCTGGGCTGGTTTAGACCCCTATCCTCCTCTTCTTCCTCATCCTCAACGTCACCCGGCAACCCTAGGCTGCACCCTCCCTCGCTTCTAGAGTCTCTCCAGCCGCCCCTGCTGCAGGACAAGCCCAAAGACACTGTAGCCGTGGTGGGAGAGGAGCCCTGGCTCGAACCGCCTTCTGTGAAATCAGCAGACTCTGCAGACTCAGGCCTGTTCGAAGGCGGCGGCGGCGGCGGCGGCAGCAGCAACAGCGTCGGAGACAACAAGAAGAGGAGAGTGTCGCCATACACGTCCAGCACCGAAAACTCCCCGCCTCCGCGCAGTGGAGACGTCTGCGAGAAAGACAGCAACAGCGATGCAGACTACTACGGCTATTACACCCACTGAAGACCTCACACATCACCAACCGCCACAGTCTCTCCCAGCGTCTTCCCACACCTCCCTCCCTCATGGACTCATCAGTCTGTCCCGTCAGGTCATCATCATCATCCCAATTTTTTTTTTGTTTTGTTTTTTTTGTTTGTTTTTTTTGTGTGTGTGTGCTGCAGAAAAGTACCAGAACCACATAACAGAACGTCCAACCTCATCTACTTTCACATCACAGTGTGGGGAGCCTATCTTTAAAGTCAAAGTGTCAAATGATTACAGAAAGAAGTTTCAAGGTTGCTGTCAAAGTTAGCGTTGGACAGGAGGCCAAATGGATGTGACTGGTCTGGCAACAGCTGCCCTAGAGTCACATAAACACCAAACAGACGTACAGACCTGTGACTTAAGCCTTTGAAACATCTGGATATTTAAAAAAAAAAAAAAAAGAAAAAGAAAAAAAAAAAAGATCTGCATATCTGCTTGCTGACAGATGCCTGCAGGGATTGTCTGTTCTTTCTGCATCAAACACTCTCTCTGTCTCTTTTGCTCCGTCTTGTCTTCCTTCTCACCCTCAACCATTCACACATCCTCTCACAGTATGCTCACGTTCATTTCCCCCCTGATGATTCTCAGGGGAAATCATATTTCACACGCACGCACGCAGGCAGGCTCTTCTCTTCAATCCGGCCCGGTGCGGCTCCCACTAGTGGCGGAAGAGGAGCGTTGCAGGTTGTAGACGAGTGCAGAGGCCACAGTGTCTGAGTAAAGTTATGTCAGGGTGTTAAGAGGGCTTAGCAAGCACATGTTCTGAAGTAAGGCCGCTAATCTGTCTCAACCCTGCTAGGACAACCTTTTCTGTGTAGGTTGCTGATTTACTTATCAGCACAGCAGAAATAGCAAGTCCTTTACAGCTGGAAGCAATCCAACATATCTCACATGTGTAAAAAAGAACAATTGTGGAAAAAAAAAACACAATAGCTTGAGAGAGGTTGCTATAAATGTTTGATCTGGGGTGACTTTTGCAGGGTACATCAAATACATCAAGTCCATGTCAGTTCACACTATGATATGATTAAATCCTAGCGCTGAACGTCCCAAAAACACAGAGACAAGTACGATAGAAATGATGATTAATTTAATGAAATGTGAATGAATCACACCAAACCAAACACATGTTTAAAGAGAGGTTATTATAGAAGGCAAGAAACAATTCTCAACACAAGGTTTCAACCACATCTCATCGTCCTCTTCAGTGAATGAAGTTGCTCGGTTGTCATGGAGACGGTTTAGTTGTCATCACCTGACCCAAGTGTGGAATTTCGGTCAGGTGATGACAACTAGTTGTATACGGAGGAGAGACGGTAAACCCCTGTCGCTCTGTCGTCTTTGTCCTGCTTGATCATTCCTCCAGCTGCGCATTAACTCCTGGTTGATGACCTTTGACCCCGGCCCAGTAGACGCTGTGACCGGACGAGCTAATGTCTGTTTGTGGTTTTCAGTCAGTGTGTGACTGTAGTGTCCCCAGCAGCTGTCACATTATTGTCATAAACCACTGCAGTCTTCCTGTTTTTAGGGTGAACCTTTAAAAATGTTGAACTGCTTGTGGTAGATGTTGACATCTTGAAACTTTATAACCCACCGGGATGCTTCTAGTGGTCCCCGTTAAGCCGGCAGCGTCCATCTTGTCTCCTAGAATTTACATACTACTAAATGATGTTGCATTGACAAATGTATTCTGGCAGATGTTGTACTGCAAGAACAGATATTTTGAAAGGAAACATTATTTTTCTAGCAAAACAGTCGTATAAAGACGTAATATCCAAGAGACAGGGTTGCACTGTAGAGAACTGTCTCGTAGTTGGGTGTATTTTGGTATAAAGGAAAGTCAATTTCACTTTCTCTTGCCCAAAAGTATTTGTCACAGGAGACATAACAAACTGTAGAAGATGCCCTACATTCGGAGTATAAGAAGTATAAGTCCCTTTAAACTGGGACAAAAGATAGAAACCTCAGGAAGAGGGAAAGAAAAGGTCTAACAGTGACAGCTCGGACCCCTCACTGCTTCACCAACCTTTCCAAATAAGCCGTTTTGAACTGCCCCTCGCTGTGATGTCACACATGGAAAAAAGTGATCACACATTCAATATTTAATTGCTCAAGCTGAGGGTCTGAATCTGTAGACTGCGCTGTAGACTGTTAAAAGATGTAAGATCAGGTGTAATGTTCTTGAGTTTATGGACCCACATGGCTTGTTTCGGTAAAGTTGAATGTGGAAAAAAATGTTTTATAGAAATGCAGCAGTCACGTCATTGTGTCACAAAAGTAAGAAAATACTCACGTTTAAATTATTAGCTCAGTGTCTGTTGATTATGATGCTTTATTTTACAGGTCCTAACATTTTATAATAGTTTCTTGGAAATTTTGCAGGTATTAAATGGTTAATTTATATTATATATTGCAACAAAACTTGGTGCAATTTGGTATGAATTTAGAAAAAAGGTGTTCTATCTATTAAGAATGTTTGCAAATTAAGAACTACAGTACCAAAATTTGCACCACCGTTTTTGTAAAATGTCCTTAAATGAAAATTAATATTAAAAGGACTTGTAAAATAAAGTTTTAGCTCAATGTCTTCTTTTTCCTCATCAAATTAAAGATAATTTACAGACAAAGATGAGCGATATAGCGAGGTTTTATAGTGAGGTTTTACACCGAGGCTCGACACCAGGTGGGAGAGAAGGCCCGTTTGCTTTGATAGAGTAAAAAAAATAATTATAGCAAACGCCCGGCGCCTCTGCTACAATCAGTCGATGTGAAAACACTCCGCACGAATAAAGCCTGCGATCGATGAGAGTATTGATAACAACATACAACTGGAAAACAGTATTGGCAGAGTGAAGTGTGACAGCTTAAAGCACAAACTGTACATGAACATGTTTAGCACTTTGCATTACGTACATGAGCCTACGTTTACTACGAGTCATGAGTCATTTTCACACCTTTACTTTAGCTCTAACATCTTAATATTGTTTTTGTTAAATTAGAGAAATGATATCAGCTCAGTGCACGTGAGGAGTCATCGATGAAATTATGTAGCAGTAGGTTTATTTGACTCTCTAATCCTGCATCTGTTTAGCAGTAGTGCTGCACATTTTCCCAAATACAGCAGGAGCAGAGCAAAGTGGGTCATTCAGAACGGCCACATACACCTGTAGATAAACAGACGAGGCGCTGTCACCCTCTGACCATGATAAACAGGAAGCACAAAGTGACCAGACAGACACTCTGAATTTCCCCCCTAGTCTTCGGGCCCTATCATGTGCTGACACCGGTTGACAGAGGTCCGGCTTCCAGCCTGGTGACAGAAATGAAGAGTGAGGCTGCAGCCAGCGCTCATCAGAGGTCTGCTCCTCATTCCTCACCAGGTGTGCTAATGGCTTCGGACAACACTGGGGGCGACAGGCAGGCGCTCGCCCAGTGCAGAGAGGGGTTACTCAAGTCGTTTCTGAGGGAGAAATGAAATTATTTATGGTTTTGTGCATTATTGCGCTCTTGAAATGTCTAAAATGAGCTGAAAATTATTATTATCAGTAGTCTACATACAGTACTCTATATGATATATTACATTAACTATGCAGCTTGGGCTTTTGGACATTGGGAAATTGGACATTTTTCAAACAACTGATGGATTGATCAAGAAAATAATCAACAGATTAATCGATGGTGAAAATAATCACTCTACTATCGTGAGAACAACCAGACAATAAAAGATTAATTCAGTGTATTTAAATTAATAGTTTGGCATTTGGGGAAATTTGCTTCTAATTGCCTTCTTGCTGAGGATTAGACGAGTAAATTGATACCACTTTAATATTTGTACACTAAAGATGGAGGTAGAGCCAGGGGGCAGTTAGCTTAGCCTAGCATAAAGGATTGAAACAGGGGGAAACAAGCTAGCCGGGCTAGCTAAGAAATAGCCCGGCTAATAAACCCTCATACAGCCACAAATTGGGTTTTTTTTCACTTACAGAGACATATAGAGACTTTAGAGGTGTTGGCAGGCATGTTTTGTGACGTCTATCTAGCTGTTTGTTCCCGTTTTCAGTCTTTGTGCTAATCGGCTAAGCTAACCGTCTTTTGGTTCATATTTAATGGACACATGTAAAAGTGGTGTTGCTCTTGTGGCAAAACAGCAATTAGGCGTATCCCAAATGTCAAATTATTTCTTTAATCAAAATATTAAGTGCAGTCATGCCTGAAAATAGTTTTAAAATGAAAAAACAAAACAGGGAAGTGATTAACGCACATATACTTGGTGCTACCAAACATTTTAGAGAAGTAACTGCTGCCTTTTGGGTCATAGCAAACACTGAGGACATTAAAATCAGATAAGTCAGATCATTTGGTGGTTTTAGGGACCTGGAGGAAGTTAACATTGAACATTTTTAAAGTTACAGTTATGCATGTTTGATGGGTTTAAGGCCGTCTCCCTCCTGGAAGTGTGGACAGGACTTTGAAATAGCGTTTAGACCTTTGTGTTGAGAAATTACATTTACAGAAAAGTATAGATGCACAGTTAACTACATAAACATCCAAATAACGCACAATTTTACAGACTTTCTTTACGGTGTGCATAGGGTTGCTTTGATGCAACTTGGACTCTTGATCTCTATGTTTTTTCTTGGCAACACACTCATTTCAACACAATGTTTTACTCTCACTTGGTATAACACTGGAGCAACTGGAGGTTAAAGACAATCACAAACATGATGCATATGATGTAAAAATCTCTCTTTTGCAGCACTTGTTAAAACAGTCTTGACTATGATGTTAATGCAAAAAAGGACAAACTGTCTGACAGTAAAAACCCTGTACTTAAACATTTAAAAACGATTCTTTAAATTGTAATTAAGTGTTCATTTTGAGCTGAAAACAGGATGGAAATACTGTATGATCAACTGATGAAAAATATGCTTGTTGCAAAGGATGTAATTTTAGTATTTAATGTTTATCTGTCAGAGAAAAGGGTGATTATTCTTCATTTACCTGAATCAAGTGGTACAACGGACAATTCTTATTTTAAGTGCAATTAACAGAAAAGTAATTTTTAGTTTTAGGGTTAAAGAGCGAAAACAAAGAGAGCAAACTTTTTATGTGATCACCGGCCTGTGGACGATGTCAGTTATTTATTTTACGTGCTGTGGTTTGTTACGTGTTATACTGTCAGTGATTCTGCACCGACATGAGTGCAAAAGTCTCACATCATCATCAAAAAATAAAATAAAAAATAAAAGCAGCAGAAAAATGCTTTCAGACACCTCAGGAATGACCCCTGCTGGATATCTCAGCTATTACAAAACAACTTCAGCCAATGAACCCAAATGAATCCCTGTTAAACCTCTAATACCTCCGTTTCCCACGAGCGCCTGTTTCCCTCGATGAGAGAAGAAGACTGTGAGCAGGAAGTTTATTCCCAGAGAGTTTACTGTATAATATGGAGGTACGATAAAGGATAAAGTCAGGGGAGGGAGATCCGGCAGGTCGAGCTACAAGCATGTTATTATTATTTTTATTTTTATTTTGGTGTGTGTGTGTGTGTGTGCGTGTGTGTGTGTGTGTGTGTGTGATCCATGTGCACTGTTCATGTCAAAGGAGAAAAAATCCTTTTTTGTTTTGAGTCCTTCATTAAAAGCTTATAAATAAATCGCAATGCATAAATGAATAAAAGAAGAATTTTTTGAAGGGGGAAAACTGTTATTTATTAAAAAAAAAAAAAAGGTGGCATAATTGTGTATTGTACTGTTGTTTTTTTATTCATGAAAATAAAGCTTAAACATGATTAATCGCTTTGTTTCATGTATTTATTTAATTTAATCATGAATGACTGAACACAATCACAGAAGCAAATAATAGCTATAATAATTTTTCAGCAACTGAATGCCAAAATTTGAATACTGAAACTACTGAATACTCAAGTGTTGACATTTAATTGCATATTCATTGCACTTTGAAAACCATCTTTCTGTGTTCATGTGGTCTGAGTTTCACTTTGTGGAATTCTCAAGATTCACTTTCAATTTGTGTAATTTCAAAAAAAACTTTTATGTTAAGGTTCACAAATTCAGATTCATGCACCACATTGAAGAGTTATATTCAAGTTTCTCTGTATCAATAAGCTGCTGTGTCTTATCAGTCCCATTCAGGCTTGATTGCGTTTCCTTTACGTCCTTTATGTTCACATCTGAATATCTTGAATCTTAGAGTCCTAATTAATTTGAGAAACAAGTTTTTGACTTGATTTTTCAACTTGAATACAGCTTTTGGATATTAGGCATGTGAATTTTCTGTTTGAATAATAAATACATACTGGAAATAAAGTTTTTGAAATTGTACGACTTAAAAGTGACTATTGGGAATTTCAACATTAAGTCTTCAGAAGTGATTCAATTTCAAATGTTGGTATTCAGTTGATGTTATGATGGAAATGATTTGCCTCTGTAGTTGTGGATACATTTTAAAGTGTAATAATCATTTATTTCCATTTAAATATTTTGGGTAATAATTATTTTGTTGAGAATGTCAATATCATTTTCAAACAAAAGTCCTATTTATATGTAGTCTGTTGCAGTTTCAATAAATTCAACTCCTCTCAGAAATAAAAACACAACTGTGATGTCAACAGTTTAATGTCCTGTATAAATACAGTGTGTACATGTTTCCAACCAGCTGGATACTTCTTTCACTAATGATGACATAAAAATACAGCATTATATCTTCTTTCCTCTTTTAAATATGCGTATGTGTCTATAATGAATGTTAATCGTTATGTTTTTTTAAATAGTTAAATCAAATAAAAAACATTTAAATATTGTTTTTTTATATATAGATGTTGCACCACCATCATGACCAAAGTATTTAGACAGATGCTGTCTTAAAATTTCATCCATGAGTCCCGTCTCGATAAAGATCATCTTCAGCATCATACTCGGTTCTTAGTACCGTGAAGGCCACAGATACCAAGTCCGAGCACTTCATATGCAGTACGTCAGTATTGGTGCACATCTAGTTAGCTGATATCTAGATATTGTAAATATATGGTAGCCATGGGTGGATTAGCGCAGAAGGGGAACTGCCTTTAAAGGTCAACAAATCTAATTTTTTGGAGTCAAACCAACAATTAACTGATCTTAGAAGTATTGTGTGTGTATCCAAAGCCTGATATATCTTATTCCTCTGTGCTGTAAACCTCTGTTGTTGTCCAAAAACCGGACAGGATTAATCCATTATTTCCTGCAGCGGGGGGGGGACAGACTAACAAATTACTTGTGAAAACAGCGGGGGTGTATTCAAACACCCCCGCTGTTTTCACAACTTTGGACTCGCCCAAACTAAGGGTGATTTCTGGAGAAAGCGACGGTGGATATGAGTGGAGCAGAGGAAAAGGTTAGCGGTAAGTTGTCAGTCTGGCAGTAAATGTACAGCACAGACTACAGTGTGTCAGTTAAATGCTGAAAAGTCACGTCTGTTGTTTCCCCAAGTGCTGGAAAAGTGAAGGGAGTTAGCTCCAAAGTTAGCAACGATGGGTTAGCCTAGCCTGAAGACCCCCGCGACTAATCAATAAGTTGAAGATTATGTAGAGTTTTAGTCGACGAAGATTTTCTTTGGTTGACTACAGCCCTACCAAAAACTATTTTAAAACACATTAACGAGCCTCACAGCTGCACTGGGTGACATGTTTCTTCATCACAAAGATTATGGTGAAGGTAGTTTAAGAAACGGCTCCAAACACGAATAACAGCGATGACGTTTTCAGTCTCTGGAGAGTAGTTCTGTGTAAGGCAGACACCAAGTACAAAAGTCAACAGGTTGTGATACGTAGCACAACAAGCTAGCGAAGCTGTAAACAGCTCAGTGGCGTCCGCTTTACACAGAACTACTCTCCAGAGACTGTGATCGTTGTTATTCGTCTTTGGTGCCATCTTTAAACAAACTAATGTGGCCAAACTCTTTGTGATGTAAGGAACATGTCACCCAGTGTGGCGGTGTGGTTCATTGGTTTGTTTTTAATAGTTTTTGGACAACAATAGAGGTTTACAGCACAGAAGAATAAGATATATCAGGCTTTGGAAACACACACAATGGTTGGTTTGACTGCACATAGTTGTTGACAATAAGAATCATCAGCATTTTCCTTTAAGGTAAGGTTGGTCACTTTGATAATCCAGCCCCGACTACATGTATACAGTCAAACATTTGTACTCATTATAAAACGTAGTAAGCTGGTTATGAGGAGACATGAGTCAATGAAAGTTTACATTTCATACACTAATACAGTCGGCCTCTTTCTAACCTGACAGACAAATGCAGTTGTTTTCATTTCAAGTAATTAGTCCATTTCAAGTCCTGGTCTGCTGAGTGTGCGTCACAAGTAGAGTCTCAGAAAACTGTGAAATCCTCAAAAATGAAAACTTAAATATGTCATCTAAAAAAAAAAAAAAAAAAAACATGAAATGCATTAAAAAATGTCTCTTGATAAGAGTGGTCTTTCTGTGTTTCTTCACCAGAGTGTAATGCGTACAAGGATATCTTCACTGGTGATTTTCTAGCAGGACTAAATCAGGTGCTGAAGGTTCCCATGAGCCAGTCACGGGTGTACAGGAAGGACGAGAAGAGATTAGCACCATCTCCGCTCTGCTCTCGATCCTCAGAGCGGTTCATATATGCTGTCCACAACTGTTTCCGTATCTCTCTTTCTCTCTTTCTCCTGGTTTTGTCTGGTAGTTTTGTGTGTTGTCCTCACCACAGAGTTAGGTTTTCAGTTTTTGCAAAACCTGGATTTTCTCTGAGTTTCCAGTACGTCCCGTTTGTCAACCAGACGTCACGTCCGCACGAATCTTTGGCTTTCCTAAAGAAGGAGGAAACAATCACTTACAAACTTAGCTATAATTCTTGCAGCTGCAAAAGAACAAGGTGAGAAAACCTGAAAACAGAAATATTTTAATGTTGACATGCTGAATGCTTTTTTCAGCTGTCAATAAGGTTCCTTCTTGAAGAATAATTTTAGCTTTGTTTACATCACTTATTCTGCATTTTATTCCTGCTGGGTGTCATTGTTTTGTCACGATTGTACTGAATATTTAGTTTGTACTTGAATCTTTTAAAAAAAAAAAGATATTCAGGACGCAAATAAAGGATCCAGACTCACATAAATAACCTGACTGAGTGCTTTGAATATATGGACACATTCATGCAATCAAACATTTAGTATTTAGCTTTTAGCAACAGTGAAACAGTTGAACAGAAATTAAATAGACAATAAACTTACTTCACTTCAAAATTAAGGAAAATGCAGCAGAGAATGTACTTTTTAATGCAAATTTAACCATTTTAATATAAACGGTCAGATTTAACAAATGCCTAATTCAGAGTTTTCTGTCTTTTGGTCTCATCTGTGTACTTGGTAACACGCACTAACAGGACCAGGCTGCAATGACAGATCAGAACAGCAGAAAAAAATCAGACGCATCAACCAAGAAACAGCCACCAAACACCAAACAAATCCTCCAAAAACTAGAAACAGTTTCACAGGATAGCCGTCCCCCTTCACTGACTCGGGGAAAGAAACTTCTACAAAAAAAAGTCAAAACAAGAACTCTTTTATTCCTCAAATATTCTCTGGTTTCAGCTTCTCAAATGACGATTTCCTGTTTTTCTTTGTCATACGTGACCGTATATGAAAAATCTAAAGGTTTTGGTTAAACTGACGACATCACTGTGGGCTCTGAGAAGTGTTGATCGCCATTTGTTCACAGTTTCATCACATTTTACAGACTAAACAATTAATCAACCAATCGAGACGATAACCGTCAGATTAATAGATGATGAACATAAACTTCTTCTTCCTCTTTGCAGCCTTCAAACGAACTTACTTGAAAAAACGTGGCGTATGCTCTTCACCCTTCTTGGCGAGCTCTTTTCTCATCTCCCTCTGAAACTCCTCTATTTCATCTTTTTTGTTGTCGGCTCCTTCCACGTTCCCCTCCTCCAGCATCCTGCAAGAAGACGGAGGAAGAGTTTAATAAAAAAAAAAGATTCATCACTTCCTGTTTTATCTTGTTTCCCTCCACATGTCCGGGTTCTGCTCACCGCTGGTCCGGGCGCAGGCGGCTGTCTGTCGGAGGCAGGAGGGACTTCAGGTCCGAGGTGAGCTCGTTCAGCTCCATGGCGAAGGTGGAGAAGCCGTAGTAGATCAGGGAATCCTTCGGCTGAGGATCTGTGGGGTGACAGAAGCGTGAGCTGCTGTACAAATGTGACGCTCGGCTTTACGCTGATCAGGAGTTTTGGCAACCGGAGCGCTTAATCACCTCACTCCCGTTTAAAACTTCCACGTCAAGAGTAGATCGTTTTGGCAGTTAGCGAGCTCACATCAACACGTGACACAGACGGCGAACGAAAACAATAAAGTATCAATGAAAGTCTGATTCCATTTCAAAGCTGCTGATTAACCTGAAGGACAAACTCAAGACTGACTGTGAAGGAAATGATGATGATTAGAAGAGAAAAACACTGAGTTATGATATTAATGTTTTACTGATTATCAGATTATTATCAGTGTTCTCTTGACTTTGTCTGTTTGATCTTTTTATATGTTGTAATCACGTTGTTCTGTTTTTGAGTGAGATGTCTCGAACCTTGTTTGTATAAGGTTATCTGAAGGTTATCTGAAGGTTATCTTAAGGGCATGACACACGGTGACCCCGATTCTAAGAGGTGATTATTAATAATAATAATAAATGTATTTAGTGTTGCATCTTTCACAGAAATGAAATCCACAAAGTGCTTCACAGGAATAAAAGTGAAAAATAAGACAATAAAAACATTTGCCACAAGTTAAAATTAACATAAAAAACACAGGCAGCAGATTAGCTCACGTAGAAGCACATTGAAGATGACACTAAAGCCAGTTTTCAAAGATGAGTATCGTTTTTTTGAAGAGCTTCTATAGAGATAGGGAAAAAAGGGGAACTAAATGTAAGAACTGGAGGTTGTACAAGACGGGAATGACACACCATATATTGATTATCTTGCAGGAAACGGGTGTCTGTAGACAGAGAAGTCACAAGACGAGCGTCGTGTGTGTGTTTGTGTTGAACGGAGGCCGAAAGTATAAAAGCTTCCCCTTCGCTGCAGAGCTTACGAGGCCTCTATGCATGTATTTATAAACCAGACAAGCTGATATTTCAGCCGCGACGACAAAACTAACATGTTTTAAGTCTTGTTTTGAACTCACTTGGCTTCCAGACGCATTTCGGAGTGGGCAGAGTGTCACAGAAGATGCCTTCATGCCAAAGACCGCCGAACCGGTGGATGACACTCCCGCTCTGGTCCAGCACCGTTCCCTGCACCTCGTTCTTGTTCGTTTCTGAACCCCAATAACGAGACTACAACAAAGAAAACACTCTATTAAGTCAAATCTTTGCAACCGAAACACAACAAAGTCACGTGCAAACCAAAGCGTGTAAATATTTAACTCACCTTGACGAACGTGATCTTGCAGGTGCAGACGTTGTTTTTCAGGTTGCGGATGGTGACTTCTCCGTAGTGCTCCAGATAACGCTGCTGACTGAGGACGTTGTGGATGCAGGTCACCACTTTGTTCCACTCGTAGTGGTCTCCGTACCTGCACAAGGACACCACGGTTCAGCTAATGTCGTCAGAGCTGAAGTCATTAGTTAATTTATTGATTAGTAAATGGATAAAACCGATGATGATTGTAGGAGACAAATATTGTGGTTGCAGCTTCTTAAATGTGAGTATTTGAGGCTTTTCTTTGTTTAATATTATTGTAAACTGACTATTTTTCAGATTTTGACTGTTTGTGTGGACAAAACAAACAATTTAAAAACATCACTTTGGCCACCGGTTGATATTTTTCACCTTAATGCTACCACAAAAGTAAATGACTGACTAATTAATGATATGATTAAAGCATAAGTTGCAAGTTATTCTTCCAACATATATCACAAGTAGTTTGCAGTTTTCTTCTGTGCACTGAAATATAAACATCACAGGTGTAAATTAGGACATCACACCGCTGATTTAACGCCATTTAATGCAGCGGATCCGTCAGAAAACATGAGCCGAATAGTTAAAGTGTGTTCAGTTTGTGGCTCCGGAGACTGAAAATGGTGAAATTCATAGAAATAGTTTCATGTCTCATTACTCCAAACTGATCTCTAACACAGATATTCTTTATCATTTCACATAAAATATGATTTGCAGTTACACCTAATGACTAAAGTCACGCCTCATCAAGCAGAGACACATAAACAAGTAAAGCTTTTTTTTTTTTTTTTTTACCTTGGAAGAGTCACATTCACCATCCCTGTCGGCAGAATCTCCAGCGACTTCCCCCAGAACTTATTTTTCCATCGCTGGTCTGTTTAAGACAATGAATGACATTATAAACATGTTGAAGAAGAAGAAGAAGCAGCTTTTCAAAAACATTTTAAAAAAGTCAATATTATTAACTGAAGTGTAAAAAAGTCTCACCTTGCCAGAAGGAGAAGTTTTCTGAGTCTGCGTGACAGGCAGAGATCGGAGGATGGTGACAGACCTGGTTTAGTAAAAAAAAAAAAGACAAAGAGGGGAAAAAATAAAACACCAAAATCACAACTTTCTCTCAAGCTCAAGTTCGCTCAACGATTTAACCCTAAACAAAGAGACTACAGCTTCATTTATGCGCCTTTCCTTCAGCATTTCACAGCAACTCTCCTCCACATCCGTGCGCTCAGATGTGCAGGACTCTTTATGTTTTAAAGATCATATAGGAGACTTTCTCATGACTTAAATAATTTACTTTAAAGATCCTTTTCAGGCATGTTTCAAAATATTAAAAAAAAACCCTCTGCTTGAAGGGATGAAAACATTTCCTCTACTGAATCTATTAATCAGTTTACAGTCGTGTGCAGACAAAGAAAAAGAGTCAAATCTTCACATTTGAGAAGCTGGAAGCAGCAAATATTTGTAAGTTTTGCTTTAAAAAAATCATTAAAACAACTATTTGATTATTAAAATAGTTGCAGATTAATTTTCTGCCGACTGATCAATTATTTGACTAATTGTTGCGGCTCTACCTCAGACTGTGACTTTAAATCAATGACTTTATTAGAAGATTTATGATTCTTCCTAAATATCGTCTCACTCTCTCAACGTCTTTCTTTGATAAGCTCACTTATCAATAAATGTATAACAATGAACTAAATAATAATCATATAATTAATGCGTCTTCCAGAACTAATACGTCACTCAGGAACAATGGCACATTGCCGAGCAGCTGTTCGTTTAATTAATTGCTCTGCAGAGAAATGACATTTAATTATTTTCCCCTTAATTGCCGTCACTTCCAAAATAAAACGATATTAGCATTTCTGTTCATTTTTAATAACACGATCAGTTAGCAGCGGATTTTATTAAAGCAATAAATCACTCTGTGTCGACTCGTGCGGCTCCGTGTGGCCGAGCTGCTCTGTGATTAATCTTAATAAACCGAGACGGGATTACGGAGGATAAACTGTGATTCCCAGTTTTAAAGGATGTTTCTAGACGAACCGGATGCCCAACCGGTCGAGGCAGATGGCCGCCCGCCCAGAGGTTCTGCTTCAGGTTTCTTCCCGTTAAAGGGGAGTTTTTCCTTCCCGCTGTCGCCAAGTGCTTGCTCATGTTGGGTCTTTCTCTCTCTATAAATTAACGCTCCAAGTGCCCTGAGATGACTAAAACTGAATTGAATTGAATACATTGTGATCAGTTTTCACCTGCTCGCTGATGAGGCGGAAGCCCCGGTCCTCTCTGATGCACTCGTAGGTCTCCCCGAGCACCGGGTTGAAGGGTTTGTAGCGGTTTCTGAACGTTGCCGTGGAGTAACCAGAGATAGCGAAGGCAGCAATGTAAACCTGCGAGAGAGACGACAACACACAAAACATTCAGTCATTAAGTTCCACTTATTTCACAGATAACAGGGAGAACATTTGGTTAAATCTTTATTTATTTGCCAATTTCTCACATTTGTCAGGGTAAAAGTGTAAAGAAGTAAAAAAAAATGGAACGATTAGTCGATTAATCAATCAGTCGCTACTATTAAATTAATCTCCAACTGTTTTGATAATCAATTTATCATTTTGAGTCAAAGAAAATTTCCTAATTCTCTGATTCCAGCTCCTTAAATGTGAATATTTTTTATGTTTTTTTAGTTTTCTATGACAGTAAACTGAATTTCTTTGAGTTGTGGACAAAACACGACATTTGAGGAGGTCGACTTGAGCTTCAGGAAACGGTGATCGACCATTTTCAGACGTTTTATGGACCAAACAACGAATCGATTAATCGAGAACATAATCAACAAATTAATCGATCATGAAAATGATCGTCAGTTGCAGCCCGAATTTTTTAAATAGTTTAAAAATCAGCTTTGTGGATGTTTTATGATGCGTTCAGGATGTTTGTCAGACATCGAGGAAACACATAAAGATTTTTGATGAAACACTGAAAACAAACGAATGAAAGAAAACTGGCTTTTACTTCACTTGTTTACTGTTAAGAGAACATTTATTCTCTTCTTTTATCCGTCTTATTCCCTTTTAGCTTGTTTTTTATTTCCAAATTTAACCATGTTTTTATATGTATTTTTACTTGTGTTGCTTTTATATTCTGTTTTAATCCCTTTTATGCTCCATGTAAAGCCTTGTTGTTGAAATGTTGCTCTACAAATAAACTTATTGCACAGAAAAAACTATGTAGTCTAAAACTTGTTAGGGAGCTTAATCAACATCTAAGCATCTTCAGCAACAACAAATCTGCTGCTCAGTAGTCTTTCGGTGTCGTTTTTACTCTTTCCCGTCTGTCTAACAGATACGTGTAACATCTGTTTGGACGGTCTCACCATTCTCTGGTAGGGGTCCGGTGTGTTGTTGGCAGTGTCGAGCAGCTCGCTGTACTCCAGCTCCTCACACAGCCTCTGTAGCAGGTTAACGGGCTCGTTAAGGGCCGCGGGCATCGACACCCGAGCCAAGTCTTTACCTGAAACGACACGGGAGCCTCAGCAAACTTCATTGCGTCGAAAATGGAAACTTTTTCACATTTATTAGGTCCCATGTAAATGCAGTGGATTATGGCTATATCAATACCAGTTTTAGCCCTTACCTATGTTATTGTAGAGGATGGCCATGAGACCCACATGACTGTTGTCTGGACAGTGAGCTGCCAGTGTGGTTCGGCGTCCGGTGCTCTTGGGGACAACACTGTTAGGAGATCTGGAAATGCTAGCACGGTACTTCCGGGTGGCTGATGCTGCAATGTTGGCGAAACGAGACATAATATTGATATTATTATTATTATTAGTCAGTATTTTTCCACAGTTGTTGGTTCATGTAACTGCATGTCTCTGCACGGACGGGGTCTCTGATGTACCCACCGTGTCCTTCCTCCGGCTCCGAGTTGGTGGTGCTTCCATCGCTGAGTCCAGATTCATCAGACACCTCGGACGAACTACCGCAAAGGACGTCATCGCTGGCGTCGAAATACTCCGCAGCCGAGTCCGTTACTGAGGGAGGCCCGTGGGACGGATGCGTCGCCACCGCAGGCTGAAAGATGGAGGAGAAAATAAAGCTCGGCATCAAAAAAACAACGAGGTTTTAACGTGAACAAGAATCTGAAGATGACGGGTTGCAGCGTGAAGCTCACCTCGGTTAACGTGTTGGACTGCGGGACGTTAGTTTCCCAGACTTCCTGCAGCTTCTGCCTCTCCAGCGACAGAGTTTCATGCACCGACTTGAGAGACGCCAGCACTGAGGGAGAGGGAGAAGGGATACGTTTTCATCATCTGAGGACTTCTCTCTCTGATCTTATGCTCTATCTCCAGTAATATTTCCCTCCATCTCTCCTCAGCGCTGCTTGTAAAGTATATACTGTACGCATGAAAGCTTCTCTGACCTCGTAGCGACATGGCGCAGATATCCTGCTGGATTTTCTTGCCCTCGGGCGACGTGGGGACGGGAGGGGACAGCTGGGAGTAGACGTAGTCGGGGATGGAGGGGACCGATGCACCGAGGTGAGACGAGCTGCTCAGGTGGCTGGAGGACAGCTGCGGAGCGAACGGAAAGAGGATGAAGGACGGTTGTGATCCGCAGGTTGATTAAACAGGTTTTCTGTCAGCTGAAGTGTAACGATGTAAAAGTGAAGAGCTGTAGTCAACAAAAGAAAATCTTGGTCGACTAAAATTGTACATATATCTTCAGGCTAGGCTAACCCATCGTTGCTAACTTTGGAGCTAACTCCCTTCACTTTTCCAGCACTTGGAGAAACAACAGACGTGACTTTTAAACATTTAACTGACACACTGTAGTCTGTGCTGTACATTTACTGTCAGACTGACAACTTACCGCTAACCTTTTCCTCTGCTCCGCTCGTATCCACCGTCACTTTCTCTGTGTCCGACTCGCTACGCAAACATACTAGCTATGCCGTATTACTTAACAGAGTTACGTTTGTTTCCTAGGCAGCAACACAGCGCTACACAGACTCCCAAACGCTAAATATTTCTGAAACGCTGATTCAGTAAACGTTCAGTACGTTTAGCAAACGCTCAATAACCGTTGAGGAACCGTTAGACCCGGAAGTGTCCTTTAGTTTGGGCGAGTCCAAAGTTGTGAAAACAACGGGGGTGTTTTGAATAAACCCCCGTTGTTTTCACAGGTAACTTGTTAGTCTGTCCCTCCCGTCGCAGGAAATAATGGATTAATCCTGGAAATTCTCCTTATGAAAGTAACACTGAGATTATTCGACCAATGAGAATTTAGTGGGACGAGAGCATATCTACCAACTTATCGACTAGTCGACTAGCAGACTACAGCCTTATTGTACAAATCCATGTCGGCCTCAGACTATGTACAAAAACAAATAATATACATTTGATTGTGAACATTAGAACAGATTGCAGGACATTTTGTATTAACAGGAAATGATGCAATGCCTGTTCTGACAGATGTAAACCAAGAGAAACGTTCAGAGCTCTGTCCTCACTTTCAAAATGACAAAATTACTGTAGTTGCACTAGTTTACTGTGAGTAGCTGAAACTGATCGGCTAAAAACAAGGTGCAAACAATCACTGAATGATTCTGGTCATGTAGTGATCATGACTAAACATTTCTTCCTGCCTTTAAAGATACTAAATTATCATTAATTCAGACGTGCCAGGATCGGAGCTCATGTGTCGGACGGATGGGAAACGGTCACCTGACAACTCGGGAAAGTTGTAAAATCACTAAGTTGGAGGGTTTAAAATGTTGTTCACTGGCAGCTGATGTGAGGCGTCCATGTTTGCTTGGTTAATATGCCTATATTAAATGTTATTAATCAGATATATGAAGTCTCCAAGGCAGGAAGTGTTTGTTATAACTACAATATAACAGGAACACACCATCACATTTGTTGAAGTATTTCTTTTGTCATTGTTTTAAGAAAAGATAAACTCCCACACAAAGTGTCCCAGCAGCAGAAGTATCAGATCAAAACAGATGCTTTTTTTTAATTAAAAAAAAAACATTATTATAAATGAAGCATGAAACCAGCTAAAATAAAAGGTGCTAAATACTATATAGAAGGAAGATGCCATAAAAAATCAACACCAAACCTGCACTTGAGAGACTAAAACTGTGTGTTGGGTATTTGTTAGCGTCCTGTGTTGATTTTATAGACGCGGTAGTGACACTGAGTGGATTATCCGCGTGAAAAGAATTTAATTGAATTGACCTCGATGGAGCAGAGTCGGCATTAATGTTATTAGTTACCTGTGCTTTTTCCTGCAATGACAAGTGAAAGTGAACGCTGGGAGGGGGAAGTCACAGCTAGATGTCTGATCTGTATTATTCTAGTCTTCTAATCAGGGATTTATTTACATCTACATTTAACTACAGTTTTATGGCTCAGGCGGCGTGGGCCTCTGGTGCCACAGCCCTGCAGGTTTTCAGGTGTGAACGCAAAACACTATCGGCGTGATTGAAAACCTTTAAAAGTAGCTGGAAGGACACACAACACTACTCAGGATCCTAAAAGGAGAAGATTGAGAACTACTGGGGCTGGTTTCACAAAGACAGGCTTTGACTATGTGCTTAGATATAACAGATAGTCAGTTTAGTTCTTGATAATCTTAAGTAGGACTATGGTACAATGAATTCTGTGTAAATTAAGACCTTTTTATTTAAAAAAAAATGGCCGACTGAGTGGCCACGTTGAGATCTGTTTATCCCAGCAGAAAATATGTGTGTCTTTTGAAGGAATTCAACAGTCACAAGGACATTTAATTGGAAAATTTAGTGAAGAGTGTAACAATAAAAAAAGAAATCTGGTATGAACAGTGAACAGTTTTAATCCTCCAGTTGAGAGGAGCATCAAAAAAAGATATAAAAACATGATACAAGCAAAGAAAGAAATGTTTTCCTCTTTTTTTTGTTGCTACTGGTCGGTTGGTGTCGCTGATTGTCACCATGGTAACATGGTTATTTCCAGGCAAACAATTGATTCGAAGGCAACTGGACGTTTCGGCTCTTATCCAAGCGGCTTCATCAGTTCTTAACGCATCGGTCTGACTAGTCCTCACCAGTCTGACCAGTCTGAAACATCTTCATAAGACAAATCGAAGTCCAGTTGCCTTCGAATCAATTGTTTGCCCAGAAATAACTATGACCTCGATGAATGTGAGTGTTCATAGACCCAAGCTGGGGGAAAGGTGTTTTTTTCCCGTCTAAATTAGTCTTTATTTTTGTTTTAGAGTCTAACATGCATTAGACTGGCCTAATCCTACAGACCTTTGTGAAACCGTCCCCTGATCTAGCTGCTAAACTGACTATAGGTCGATCTATTAGTTCACTTCTCTATAGATCAGAATAATGTTATTACTCTGTTCTGTTCTCTGGTGTATAAATAAAGTTTTATATGTTGAATAAAACATTGCTCAGTAGGCCTGACGTCTACAACACCAAAACAAAAACACATTTACCATTTTAACATGAAAAAAAAAACATCTTTTATGTCATTATTTATGCAGTTCACATTTCACTTTTGGGATGGAAGTCAAAACACAGAATATAGATTGAAGTTGTCTCACGTTCTGCCCATTGGACACTCACCGATTTAGTAATCCCACGAATAGGCTTTGGATCAGAAAGAGGCCCCATGAAGTTACTGGAGGTCTGAGGTGCCAAATACTCAAACCCAATATGCTCTACAGATTACCAGTAATGGAGTTAATTTATGATTTCAATGGAAAAACCAGTTAGTAGGTTGGGGGAAAAACAGCTAAAACATTAACATCACATCATATCAAATCAACGTACGAATGTGGAAAAACAATGTCAGTCATATCTGTCAGGCTAAATGCTAACAGACAGAGCGAATTACAGACCAGTCTTACCATTCCCAAGGCCTCGACCCTGGACAGCGTGCGAGAATGACCCCATATCTTCCCTGACTTCTGCTTTTTCGGCTTCTCAAGTGAGAGATTCTGCATCAAAACAAGAGGAAATGTCACAGCACATACCCATAAATAATCCCAGAGAGGAGGAGTGACTGAGTTTTTCCTGTTCACTTTCCGCACTATTAAATTCACCATTAGCTCACCTGTATGCTGATGATGCGCTGCAGGTCTCCGTTGGTGAAAGTCTGGCCTGCCTCCAGCGCCTGCAGCCTCAGGATTAAGCGGTTTAGCTCGGAAAGATCCAAATGGCAACGGTTCAGCTCTGGAAGAAAACATGAGAGGTGCACTATTTTTTTAATCAGGTTTGCATCAGTCAGATAAATGTGGTCGTATTTAAAGTCCAACTGAAATCACATTTAATCTCTGCAGTTAAAATAAAGTTAACATGCTTTTTAAATGTATTGTTAATATTTTTAAATTATTAAAATGAAGAAAAAATATTAGCAATGCTGCTTGGTTGCTGGCAAGCTAACGGCGACAAAGTAAACAAGCTGCTGTAGCTACAAGTCACAGACAGATAGCTTATTGCTAACAGAGATTTTGAAGAGCCACAACCACCAAACCAGCATCTAAAGGGAAGTGACATTAGCAAGTATGCTAACATGTTGTTTAATGTGCTGCAGCTGAGCAGCTAATTGGCTAATCTAGCTGCTAACTGATGTTAGCAGTGCACTATTCCCCCACTAAATGTTTGTTTGGTGGCTGGTTCAACAAATTAAGCTGCAGGACAAGATGTGTGTTCATGTTTGTAAGTTAGATAAGAAGTAGATTTTAGCAGGAAAGCTAACGTTTGTTGTGTAGCAGGATGCAATCAGGCTCAGTGTGCCCTAATGCTTATTTAATCAAAATAATGTAAAACTAAGCAGCAACATCGTAAGATCAAAGGATAGAAAACATAAATTTCTCTGTTTTGGTTTGTGAATTTAATCCTCAAAAGGAGAACACAGATTAACAGAGCAGATGTGTAGCTGTAGCAGAACAAAACAAAGGCAATTTAATTTCAGTTGAAAAAAAAGAAGATTAGCAAGGATTTCACAAAGCCAGCTAGCATTAGCCTACTGTTGGTTCATCATGTACAAAAAAACTGTTCCTGTGGATGTTCTTGCACATTTACATCTGTGCTGTACATTTGTTTCTTTCATAATAAGCTTATCAATTCAGTGTCTTTTGCAATTGGGAATATATGACAAATACCTCGAACGCAGGTGTCTGGAGCCTGACTCTGCTGCAGCCAGGCCGACACTTTACTGTTGGCGGCCGTGTTAGCTGAGGGCAGCACTCCCGATGCTCCGGCTGAATCCGCCCCACCTGCAGGATTCTGGTAAAGCGAAAGCAGAGGGAGTTAATTTAACACGCACTTTGAGTCGCTTGTAAAGAACGCTCCGTTACTGTTGTTCGACTTGTTTGATAGTCACCAAATCTCCGTTTCTCTGGGAGAACGTCTGGAGGAAGCCGCTGTGAACGTGCGCTGCTTCGTTCTTCTTGTACAAGCGGTGGGCTTGAAGCTTGGTTACCCAAATGTAGAAGAGCTCATGGCTCTTTGCCTTGGTGAGACAAGAAAAGTCGTTTTTTTAACATGAAAGTGCACGTTTTATTTGCTTTTTAAAAAACAGCACAGCAGTGTTAAGTTTACCTTCATGTGATAGAGAATGTCCCCCGCGTCCAAGTCGATCCGATTTGACTTCTTGTTAATCGACATAACTGCAAGGCTAACGTCCAAAGAGCCCTGCACTCTTCCCTTAGATACCTTTAGAGAAACAGCAAGTATTACAGTGTGTTCACATATAAATCGCTCCGAAATCATGTCGTAACTCAACGTTTACTTACATCTTGTTGACTTTTGCAGTACCGCAAGATCCCTGCTTCCAAGACAAAGTATCTCTGAAAGAAAAAGAATCATTTTTTTTATTAGAAATGTTTTTAGATTGAAAGTCTCGGCATGCAAGATAACAAAAAAATGGACGGATTTCTCACCTTGTGCCAACCTTTAAGTGGCCACTTCCTCCTCTTGAGAAGATACCCTTCGCAGATACCCGGAGTGGTCATGTCCTGAGGATTATCGCCTCCTATGTGCATCTCTACCTGAAGATCGTCAATCACTTCCCAATCTTTGATGATCTATTGATAGCATGACCAAGAAAACAAACAAAAGAAACACTGGATTTAAAGGCAACTTGGCAAAGTTTTTACTCTTTTGTGTCATCTCATGCGTGACGTCGGTGTCAATATTTCATGATGTGGCTCAGCAAAAACCTGCAAATCTTAATAATTGTTTGATTTTTAAGAGTTTAAGTGACAAAACTTTGTGTCAAACGTGAAGAAGAAGGCAAGACTACTCTGATTTCTTAGTAGGTTACAATTAAAGATGTTTTATTGCTAATTTATTAATTTTCTTACGGACATGAAGGTCTGAAAATCTGATCATGAGAAGTTTTCTTCTTTCTTTTCGGACGCTTTTATGTGTTTGAAAATGTGCACACTGAATTTTGGACGTGTTTGTAAAGTCATACAGGTTTAAACATGATACAACCAACATTATTTTATCACATTAATGCTTACTGGGTGGTGTTGAATTAACGTGACATCATAACTTCCTTTTACATAAATTATCTGAAGCATCTGGCTCACTAAAAAAAAAAAAAAAAAACCCACTGTAGTTCAGAGCGAAAACTACCCAAAAAAAACCCCTAAAACTACAACGAAATAATATTCTGATCCTTGTGGTTGTGATTCCGGAGACTCACCTGTCTGGAGTGGCGAGACGACAGAGTGCTGCTGCTCCGAGAGTGAGGTGGCTTGTTCCACGTCGGCGACGTCTTCTCCATGCCGCTCGCCAGCGACTGGCTGCGATTGAGCGAAGACCCGTACGAATCCATGTCGGAGCGAGCGCAGACCTCAGACTCCCCTCCCCGCTGTGATTGGCTGCTTGTTGAGAGAGATCCGATGTAATCTGCTACAAGCGCCCTGAAACGACGGAAAAGAGAAATATAGTTATTTTATTACAGATTTAATATTACGTCTCCAGTAGTTTTCCCTGTTTTAAAGATTTCTTAGGTATGACTGCATGTAATCATTATTTTTATCTCTTCAATTCATGTATCGATTATTCAGTTCATTGATTAATTGTTTGTTTACAGAATGTTAGAAAAAAAAAAGCCAAGTAGTTGTTGTAAAATCGATTGTTTTGCCAAACAACAGTTCAGAAAAAAAAAGGAAATTTTAGTTTCTATAATCAGGAAAAACTCCTTCTGTTGATGAAGATCAGGTGATATGATCAAAAGCTCTGGAATAGCTACTAAATTGACCTTGAGGTAAGATTGTTTTCTCAACAAAGATGTTTAATTTTCAAGTATATATAGCAAAGAAATGCAGCAAATCCTCATTTTTGAATGTTTTAGAAGGTGAAATCAAATGTTTGGCTTTTTTGTTCTTGATGAACAACTTTTGATTATTGATTTTGAAGATTGTTGCTGATCAATTTTCTGTCAATCGACGAATCGATCGATCGATCGGCAAACAGTGTCCGAGGAACTATGAGAGAACTGTGTGCTTGTACGTTTTTCATTTTGTCCTTCACGAGGAGCCGTATGACGACACACGAGAGCAACACGGAGCTGCACGAGAGTGAAAGTGTTCAGCTTTCAACAGAAGCAGGAGACGAGGTCGGACTCTCTCTCTCTCTCTCTCTCTCTCTCTCTCTCTCTGTAATCCAGTTACCTAACCGAGGTGAGAGCTGAGCCCTCGGGCCAAAGCCTGTGACGCCGTAAATGCTCCCCGGATACTCTGCATATATCCCCGATCCTCCAATACAGATCAATCTGGATCTGAAAGTCACCCACACTGTGAAACTACTGATAAATCCAGTAAACTAAAAAGGAATTCATAACTATTTGGTCTCACTGACAAGATTTTCTTTACATTTCTCAGTGTTTTTTTGCACCCGTCTGTTTAAAAACAACACAAAAGATCACTGGATTTCATAATAATCTTCATTGTGGTTTTTATTATTATGAAAAGAAACAACCTGGACTTAAAGACATGCAGCAAATCACCTTATAGGACTGAACTTAACAAAATATCCCTTTATATTATCGAGCCATTTAACATTTTTCTATTATTTATTTGTTTATCTGTGTGATGCTGTTGTGTTTTTTTACTCTTGCTACTCATAATCATGTCTGTGTTTGAATTTAAATGTGTCTGTAAAGTCCTTTTTTCAACATTTATCCTCTTTTAAATGTGCTCCATCAACAACTTGACTGTCAGATGTATAAAAAGATTCAGACAGCAGATATGAGAATATGCAGAAATAGCAAACAAGCATATATCAAAAAAAAAAAAAAAAAAAAAATGAGGCTAGATTATCAGTTTCACAGGTCATCTCACTTGAGCAACTACGGGTTTTAATGCCTGCCGTGACTCGTGTAATAGAAACAGTCAAACGAAGATAAACGAATTATGAAGATGATGAGCTGATTCTTAACAACGCGCTCGAGTCCAAAAGAGGAACGACCGACGCAGATTGTAGAGTCTCTTGTCATTCTCGTGGTTTTTTGAGTCACTGAACTATCTGTTCATCTTATGAACGTGTCGTGGAGACACTTTATACATTTATACACTGTACAATACGTCCCGATCCACTATCTCTGACTATTATTGTGTGTGTGTGTGTGTTTTTATCAGACTGTGACAAAGAGACGTTGATAATAATGAGAACATAGCGTGCTTCCTGTTTTGTCCCTTTCTGTTCATTCAAACAGAAAAATAATGAACACTTTTGTGAGAAAAAGTGTGGAAATATTGATTAATTTAGCAAATATATGGATGTTTGTTTGACCAGGTTTGCAGTATAACGTCACTGAATCAACAAATATTCCTGCACAAGTGCGGTTTGCACATGCTGCTGCTGCTGCTGTAACGGCCACAGTTTGTGGCTGATACCACCTGGTAGGAGAGGATTACTGACCTTTGCTTAATTGGTTTTTCAAGGGATGTTTTTAGCAACTCGTCACTCGGACGGAACGATCACAAGGCAGAGAGCCGCTGACACAAAACGCACAAACGTCCTACGTATAGGCCCGTGACTATTAATCGATTAATCTAATGATCATTTGCGACTGATGTTTTATAGATAAAACGATTAAAATGTCACAATAAAGTGCGAAATGTAGTTATTTAGAGCCAAAGATGATGTCTTTGAGTGCCATGTTTTGTCTGAACAACAAAGATATTCAGTTTAATATCATGTGTGGCACAAAAAAAGGCTTAAAATCTTCACATGAGAAGCTGCAACAAGCAATTTTTTTGACATATATCCTTTTAAAAAGTGACTAAAATGATTATCTAGTTGCTAACTGATCGATTAGTCGGCTAATTGTTGCAGCTCTAGCCTTATGAAACTTTGAAATCTCAATCTTTTCAGTTGACAAGATTCAGAATTAATGTTAAAAAAAAGAGTGTTTATGTTGTAAAAGTAGGAAAAACAAACAGTTTCTTCTGACAAATTAATACTTAATACTTCCACTGAGGCCTGCAGCAGAGCGTGTTTACGAGAAAGTGACCAAAGTTTTATTTGCATGAAGGAAGCAGGTCACATTTGTAGCATTTAATTTGTGTCCGCTGCCTCACAGATTTCACCCCGAGTGTCTGTCAGAGCAGAATCAAGACTGTGCGGAGACGTGAACTGTAAAATAATGAGAATATAGGTCAAACAGACATGCTTTTAAATCTGAGCAGGGCTTGCTGTTATGTTATGTAAGGGGCCTGAGGAGGAGGAGGAGGAGGAGGAGAGCGACTGACCTCAGTGATGGAAACAGGATGAAAGGATTTGCAAGTTTCTGAGCTCGCTTACTCGAGGTAGGAAAGATTCAACAAGTAAGAATTTGGTTTTTGATCTGATTTAATGGAGCTGAAGAAAAGTTTCTAACTAAAAGGTAAATTAGTGCAAAGTTTCAGCAGAGAAAATAAAAGCATGCGGCTCGTTATTTGGCGAAAAATTTGTCATTTAAGACCTTTTTGTTTGAGGTATGAAGAGCGACGTTTACTGGACTGTTCGAGATAAACAGTTCTTCTGGAAGAGAGTCCTCACGTTTGACTCGGAGGAGAAGAGATAATAATGCGCACAGATTAAATGACGTCAAGAGGAAATGGCAGCCAACAAAACAAGGTGAAGGTAGTTTTATTGGCAAACCACTGAAAAACTGAATCATGCCAGAGGATGGACATAAAAACATGGAGATTATAGCAGTTATAATCTCTTTTCTGGTATAAAAATGATTTTAAAAAAACACAAACTCTTCCATCAGTGAAGGAAAACATGTTTATCAATGAGTCTAACTATCATTTGACAACTTTAACCCAAACCCAGGCTGTTTTTTTTACCAAATTAAAAGCACAAAAATGTTTAATAAATGAAAACAAGAAGTGAGAAAGTGTTTATAAATCTGTCACCACCCGGATCTGGATGGAAACACGTGTCCTTCAAACAGCAGTAAAAGTGTGTGACTGAGAGTCTGTTAACAGTAAATACCTGCATTGATATATTTAAGTGTAAATGGTTCATTATCAGCAGCCTGGTTGATTCAAGTCCTTGCTGACAGTGAGTTGGGGGGTCAGTTTAAGTCCTTTTGGGCTCTTGTGGACTATTCAGGGCCTCACAGGCTCTAATCTAAAGCCCATTAACAGGTCCCAGCACACACTGAAGAGGAACTTCTGACAAATTCAACTCAACCTGGTTTGTTTTTCTGCATGTTAACATTATGAACAGGAGGCCTCGGTGCATCCACTACAGGGATTACTGCATATCAGATGCAATAATCTGAATTATATTAATATTCTGATTGTTTTCGTCAGAATTTAACCAAAAGTTTCATGTTTGAATCATGTTTTTTAAAAGATAATTATTCCAAAACAGTATAAAAACTCTCACCTGAAATTCACCTCCCACTCTCATCATGTGTCGCGGCCAAAAGCAGCTTGTAAATCCAACAAAAGTGTCGTTTGGTGTTGAAGAATCTGAGTGAAATCACCATTTCGACGAATAAATCGTTTTTCCATCGAGGCGCGTTCAGATTAAATTACAAAAAAAAAATGAGTCAAACCTACATGTTACATCCACAGATGATCATTTATTCTGACCACATAATCTCTGCGGTCGTTGCCCTCTCTGTCGCCTCCAAATCCAAGGAGAGCTGCGCGCCGCGGCCAGCGCGCCGTGCGCAATGTGTCCTGGGCATTATCCGCATTAGCTGGAATTACACTGAGTGTCTAGCAGGGATGTAGTGGAGGGTAAATCTAGCCAACCCTCCAATCACTCTGCTGCTGCACATCTAAGTTTTACTCGTTTATGAGAGCTTTAAAAGCAATTAAAAAAAAAGCTTCATCATAGATAAGCAGGTGGTGGGATTTAAAGGATGTTTAAAATAGGAATATGTGAGATTATATGTGTTGATATTTAATGAAATGTGGTGATTTTTGTTTGTTTGTGATGCACTGCAGTTGCTCATTTTAACGTTGCACACACCAGACATGACAGATGGAGATTCCTCGACTACTGTGTTGCTAAATATATCAAAATTAAATGACTTGTGGAGATTATTCTAACCCTGATAACAGCGATAAAAACGCACCGAGTTTCCCTTAAAAGAGAGTTAATGTTGTAAAATCTGTTTTGGAAACTGTGACCTTTATTTTATTGTTTTTATTTTTTTTTTTTTTGCAGAGAGGGGAGTGTGGCGTCGCTTATGTCTGTGTCTCTCTCCCAGAAAAGCAGGCCATAATAGACTAACTGACCCAGATTAACATGCTGTAATCTGCAGATTAACGTGTCAGGATATGTGACCACTTGTGTTTATTTTGGCTGGAGTGGTTTTCATGATGCTACTTAAGGGCCTTTACAACAATGCCTGCCTCTCTCTCTCTCTCTCTCTCTCTCTCTCTCTCTCCACACACACACACACACACACACACCAGCTGCTCAAATGTGTCAATCAAAACGCAGATTATGAATTAAAACTGAAGTTACAGATTAAACACTTGACTTTTTAATCTTTCACTACTCACACAGCTCACACGCACAACATTTTTGGCAGCACAAACTCCACTGAAACTTAAATAACTTGTGTGTCGACATGATTTATTTATATATATATGACAGTAACCATAAATACAAAGGAGTCGCTCAGGGCAACACTGACGGTCCGTTTCAAAGACTTCGATGCACTGAAACCAGTCCAGACTCCTTCGTTTCAGGAGAGCCGCGGCGCTTCTTCAGGCGGACGCACGCCGTTAGATTCAGATGAATTTAGTGCCAATTAAATGTTTAAGACTGAGAGAACAAAACAATTTTACTTCCTCAGATGTTTTTCAGTCTTTAAAGCTGAATTTTGGTGCTTAATGAATCTTAAAAGCGTCCCGCAGCGTCTCTCCAGGCGGCCGCTAAAAAAACCAGCGAGGCGACAGTCCGAGTTCTCCTGGAGCTCTTTACGTGGCCGCCCTCTCCTCCTCGGCGGCGGCGGTGGAGGTGGCGGTGGCGCTCTGCTGCTGTTTGACGTACTGCTGGAGCAGCGCCGACAGGTGAGCCGGGTGTCGCTGCAGCATGGAGGCCGTGCGCGACGTCAGCATGGTCAACCCGCTCACCAGCTCGCCCCGGACGACCGACACCGACGGCAGTTTGGAGTAGCTGACCACTCCCTGGGCGCTCAGCAGCGTGCCGTCTATGCAGGCGCCTGTTGAGACAAGAGAGGAGCGGCGATGATGAAGGAAAAGCAATAATAATAATATCTTTAACTTGTTTTTTAATCTACGTACGTCTTATTTTTAACTGTTATTCCTGTGAAGCACTTATGAAAGGAGCTACACTAAATAAACCTCATAACTTCTTTTTATCAGATTTATTTCTCATAATTGCACTTATTATGTTTCTACTGCTGTTCTTAATTACTTGTTCTAACAGATGATTTTAATTTGTTAAATTAAAAACAACATTTACTTCACTGATAATCACGGATGACAACAATTCTCTAACTTGCTGTAACTTTATTATTATTATAATTAACTTAAACTGATTATTTTCCTCTTTAAACACACAGACCAGGAGAAAGAAAGTCTCCACTTCTGTTTTTTTTAAAGAATAACTTCATTCATCATTGTTTTTTTCTCTTCTTTATTTTTTTTAAATAATATAAATTATAAACTGAATCTCTTTATGATTTGAGCTGCTGCAAAGAACTTAAAGATTTCATCATGTGCTTTCTGGAGAATAGACGTTTTTTTTATAAACTAAACAAGTAATCAGTAAATTAAGATAATAATCATCAGATGACTCAATAATGGAAATAAACAGAACATTAGACACCAGAATCATATCAAACTGCTTCTTCTTCTTCGTCCCCTCAGTGATTCTCGGTTTATACGTACGGGAAGTGTCTCGCCGTGTTTGTGTAATCTTTTGTCTGCAGCACACATTAAATTATGATTCTGCATTTAAAAAAGGACAAAAAAAGTTCCTCTTTTGCTCGCATGCGTTAAAGATAAAAAAACACAACGTACCTAGAAGCGTCATCTGTGGGCTCGACCTCAAAGTCGACAGCATCTCTTTCGCTTTCGCCTCTTTGCACACAAACAGAACGGTTGGTCCGATGAACAGAGGAGCCATGTTGGAGTAAACGCTCTCCAGCAGGAACGACCGCATCACCTGGAAAAACGAGATCGAGATCAGATCAACCTTTAAAAAAAGATCCAACAAAGGAACATGTGATAAAAAAAGAGGAGTATTTTGTGTGAAGGAGACACTGAAACACACATGATTACTGGTTATTTTACTGATGTGTTGAAGCGTCAAAGCTGCAGAGTCGATGTTTAACAAATAAATCAATCATAATATTTCAAAATAAATTAAAAAAAAAACTAAATGTTTGCATATAAAACGACATCTGAGTATTGTCACTGTTCAATTTGCCAGTTTAAATGCACAATATGTCATTTCAGCCACTCGGTGTCTCAATCAAAACGATAACAAAAGACAAAGAGAGTGATGACGGTGTGAAGCAGCAAGGGATCATGGGAGTTGTTGTCTTGGTTGTTGGATAGGATAACTCCAGTGTTGATGGTTCAGGATGTTTTTACCCGCAGAGGTCTCCTCCTCTCCAGAACAAACGGACCCGCTGATTACAGGTGTTTTTCTGAAGATGTACGGCGAGCAACAGACGTCAGATACGGGCTGTTAGCCGAACTGCTGCTAATGTTTGTTTGGTTTATTTCTCTTATAACTTTAGATCCAGATGTTTGGCTGGTTTCTAACGGGAGCCGAATTATCCGCAGAGGTCTCCTCTTCTCGAAAAACAAGCGTACACGCAGATTAAAATCGTTAAAAATGCTACTTAAAGCTGTTTCACCTAACCCTTTTCAGTGTTTCTCCACCATGTTTGGCGAGCAGCGGACTTCCTGGAGGGGCTGTTAGCCGAGCTGCTGCTAACGTTTGCCCAGTTTATTTCTCTGATAACTTAAGATCCAGACGTCCAATGACTAAAATCCTTTAAAAGTTAAAAACCAGCTAAATTTATCATGAAAATGTGGCTTCAAACTGAATAAAAGTCTCATTTCTAACAGTTTGTGTGGAACAAGCACAACAAAGCCCATGTATTATCTTGTATGTGCGTAAGTTACTCTTTGCTAGACGCCATTGTAGCGGACAAACACGGCGCCGACGCATGCGTCTTGTGCACTATACTCTTTGGTAGAGGAGGTATGACGCCATTGACAGGCCACCAAATGAAACGGTCCGTTACTTTGATTAAAATGACAGATTTCTCTGGGTTTGAAAACAACTCAACAACATATAGAACACGGGTCTAGTTGTTTTTAGACAATTTAATGCAGAATAATTAAATTTTATAGCTTTAACTTTATGTTCCTACAAACGGTTTCAAGGCTCCTCGGTAGTTTTGCATCTGCGGATGAGAAACAGTCGTGTCGTGTCGTATCATGTTTTTACCTGGTTGGGGAAGAACTTGACAGTGATGTTATGTTTATGGAGTCTGTGCTTCAGGATCATCATGTCCTCGGCGCTGCTGGCGTTGTTCTGAACCACGGCGATCATCTTACAGTCCTGGAAGACGTTCTTCAAATCCCTCTTCATCAGCAAAACCAGATCGCTCTCCTGATTGAAGAACAGAGAGAAGAAGTTGTAGCGTTTACGTAGATCTGGTGAGGACTGAGCTGGTGTCATTTGGGGGGGTTTTCCCGACATCAGCGCAGACGTTTCTTTCTACATCTTACTTTCATGGGATTGTTTAAATCAGAAATTCATACAAAAGAAAACAAATCTAATGAGTCAGCTTTCAGTTTAAGGGGATCCAGCAATGGTTCAAAAACACCCACACGCTGTCAGCACTTACTGTAAATCTCATTAACAGCTCGATGTTTCAGTCTAGTGACCTTTAATTCACTCAGGAAATGACAAGAGGACTGTTTATTGACTGTATATATGCAACAAAAGAACAATTAGCAAATCATAAAGACAAAAAACACACATCTGAGTCACATCATCAGGTGATTTTTCCCTCAAATTCTCTGATAAAGTGTAAAAACTGTCAGTACTTTTCAGCTTTTTCTATTTAAATCAGTGTTAAAAACTAATAAATGAGACCTGTAAACAAATATGTTCTTTCTCCGAGCAAGTTTTTCCACTAAAACTGACTTATACGAAGGAGAATAAACAGCTGTAGTGTTTAAAATTACAGGTTAATGTCTGATAATCTCACATCAGTCCAACGTGTGAGATTTCTTATCTGGACAAGCGAACCACAGACATAACATCAGATAATTAAAACGGTGTTTCTGGTGCTTTTTTTCTAAGGAGATACTTGTGAGATTTTGCCCTTTAATTCATTTCATAGAAGAAAAATCGCTTCAGAAAGTTTAAACGATGGAGGTCCGAAATCCAAAGTGTGTCCACAAAGTCTTAGTGTGTAAAAATTACGGCTGTAGTCAACCAAAGAAAATCTTGGTCGACTAAAATTGTACATAATCTTCGACTTATCGGCTACACATTTCTCTCTTTTGCGTCTTCAAGTTAGGCTAACCTATCGTTGCTAACTTTGGAGCTAACTCCCAATGCCGTATGGTATTACTTAACAGAGTTACGCTTGTTTCCCAGGCAACGGCACAGAGGTTCACTCGCACAGACTCCAAAACGTTAAATATTTCTTAATGAGTGGATATTGGACTTTAATTCTGGCATTAAGAAATATTTCTTTGACCTGGCGGAGGTTCTCGTTGATATAGTTGTAGGAGAAACGCTGAAGCTCAGTAACCGGTAGAGTTTGGGCGAGTCCAAAGTGGGGGGTGTTCTGAATACACCCCTGTTGTTTGCACCCATACAATCTATGGTTTGCACTAGTACTTTGTTAGCCCCCCCCCCCCCCCCCCCCCCGTAGGAAATAATGGATTAATCCCGGAAAGCTGCTGATGTAGCACTTTTCTCCTTATGAAAGTAACACAGAGATTCTTTCACCAGTGAGAATTTAGTCGGACGAGAGAGTATCGACCAACTAATCGATTACTCGACCAGCAGACTACAGCCCTAGTAAAAATGTATTTAAAAGTTAATCTGAACCTCGTACTAGGCGTCAGCAGTCTGAATCAGTCATATATTTTCCGCATCCAGTAGTGAAATTTTGTTTTGTTCTGTTTTGTTTTTTTTTGGTCTAACGAATCTGAAACTGTGTTTTAATGTATATCTATGTTTTTTTTTTTTTTATCTAGGAATGGTCTGATGTGGTCTGAGTGAGGGGAAAAAAGAAGGAGTGAAATTGCCGCTCTTCTTTCAGTTTTCACAAATAGAATAAAAGGTTTCACAAATCTGAAAGTGGGTCAACGATCTTGCTATGATGTCTGAACACATGCATCTTGTGCACTATACTCTTTGGTAGAGGAGGTATGACGCCATTGACAGGCCACCAAATGAAACGGTCCTTTACGTTGATTGAAATGACAGATTTCTCTGGGTTTGAAAACTGTTTGAAACATTTGGGATAATGTAAGTACACAACTCAACAACATATAGAACATAGGTCTAGTTGTTTTTACACATTTTAATGCAGAATAATTACAGATTATACCTTTAACTTTCCTTTTATATCGGAAGCTGACTTCAGCTTCATATTTAGTTGTAGGATGAGCAAAAGAGGGGATGAATGTTACCTTTATGGGGCCTTTGTTGGTGTCTGCTGGGTAAGCTCCTGGAGGAGCCTCCCGTTTAGGAGGGATGTACTGAGTGACAGCCAGGAGCTTCTGTTTGAGGATGTGCATGGGCTTCTTGTGGCGGGTCACAGCCTTGGAGCCGTGCCGGATACTCTGTGTGAGGGGAAGCCATCCTGAAAACACACACAGACACCAACAAACACACGTTAAACATCTGCTGATAGCAGCTCCACTGAAAACCGGCTCCGCTGTTTTAACAGTTAAACTGAGGCGTTAAAGGTAAAACTGCGAGCGCCGATTAGCTCCAGAAAAACAGGAAACTAAATAATAATCCACTACAGATCGGTGGTTTGTGTTAAAAAGTGTAGTTTTGATTCAACTTTACCCTGTTTCGGTAGTAATTTTGCACACAAGGTCGCCGCCATGTCTGACAGGAAAACGTCTCTCAGGAAGTGACGACAGCTGCGAATGTTGTATTCACTGTCATGTCGGGAGAAAGACAATCACACCAGATATTAGTGGTAAAACAATCCTGAATTAGATTTTTTAATCATGTTACTTATTTGCAATGGTGGAAAGTAACTAAATACAATTTGAGGTATTTCTATTTGATGCTACTTTATATTTCTACTCCACTACATTTATTTGACAGCTTTAGTTACTTTTCAGATGAAGATTTGACACAATGGATAATATAACAAGCTTTTAAATACAACACATTGTTGAAGATGAAACCAGTGGTTTCCAACCTTTTTTGGCTTTTGACATCTTACAAAAAGCAGTGTGTAGTTGGGTCCATGAGTTGTTAACAGCTCCACCAAATAGTGATTTTAAACTTCTCACATGCTTTAATTTCAATAAATGTTCAAATGATCCAATATTTCAACAAAAATCAATCATCTCACAACCCCTCAGATTTATCTGCTGACCCTTTGGAGGGGACTTGACCCCTAGGTTGGGAACCAGTGGACTAAACTAGCTAACTGTATATAAAGTAGTGTAAACTAGCTCCACCTCCAGCAGCTACAACAGTAACATGCTGCTCTAACACAGGTCTTTTCATGGAGGACTTTTACTTTTAATGAAGTATTTTTACATTGCCGTATTGATACTTTTACTTAATCTGTTTACTTCTTCCGCCATTGCTTATTTGAATATTGTTAACAAGTGAATTCATATACAAACTACGTATATTAGTGTTTATAATGAGTTGTATTTAAGAAGTAATTGCCAACTGTTTTATCTTTGCAGCGAGTTCACCACTGGTTTGTTCACATATATGCGGTTATTTTTTTAATGTGGGATATGCAGTTGTCATAAATCCCCTAAATATCCGTTGTACCGGGCTTTTATCATGTTTTTAATTGGGGAAACACAACCATCACAATGGCGCTAACGGTTTTCCTGCTCTGGTACTCATCTGTACGACATGACCTGAAAGCAGCGTGATGCATCGACTTGTAGTTTTAATCATCGATGTCATCGCTTTACGGGTTTTTGTGCTTTAATTAAATATATTGCGTACATAAAACTCGATATTTCCACTTAGCCGAAGCTTAAGTGACTTTAAAAATCAGTCAAATCGATGTTAAACCTCTAAAAAATGAATAAATAAAAATAAAAATGTAGCCGTTACAAAACTTTGCGTAATGTCTTTACGTAAGGCAAAACGCGCCGTTACGTCAGAACGAATTTGACAAGCATGAGGCGCATACTCAGTAAGGATTTATTGAGACATACCAGTTTATTTGGTAGATTTCTTCCGTCCCAAACCTCTCTGGTATTTGGCCTCAAGAGCGATTTTGCACAGAAATTCGTCAGAAAAGCGACGAGCGACCAGACAAACATGGACCTGAGTGACATGAGGAAGAAATACAAAGGAGACGAGGAGGTGAGCGTCCACAAGACTTGAATTACCTGCAAGACATAAACTGAGTCTTATACCTTAACCAGCTGTTCAGCAAGGTCAAAGTGCTATAAATCCAGTGTTACATGCACACATGCTGCATGTGCGATGTGCAGTCTGATATTTTAATCTAAACTACCTGTTTTCAGCGCATTTTTAAGGCTGCAACTAACGAATATGTTCATCATCGATTCATGTGTGTATCAACTTGTCAATTGTCGATATCAGTGCGAACATTTTACATCTCATCTTGAGGAGTATGAACGTGTTTTTGTACAGATTTTCTCATTCAATCAAACAAGCCAAATGTTGTCTAAACGAAAGCAGCGTGCACGCGAAGTTTGCATAAAAAACAGTCTGCAATTGGCAAAATTATCATTTAAATCATGAAGTAATTCATAATATGAAACAAGAGTTTTTAGTACATGACTGTTTTTTTCATATTTGGTGACACAGACATATTTTATTCAGTGCTAAGGCTGCAACTAACCATTATCTTCATTACTGATTCAACAGTTGATTATTTTCACGATAAATCGATTAGTTGTGGTGAAAAACATCAATCGCTGTTTTCCCAAAACCCAACATTCAACTATAAAATGTCTTGTTTCATTTCATTCAACAGTCTGCAACCCAAAAATATTCAGTTTACTATCACAGTGGAGTAAACAAACCAGAAAATATTCACATTTGAGAAGCTGAAACCAGAGAATTTGCACATTTTCCTCGACGACTAATCAATTAATCGACTAATCTACAGTACCAACTGGAGAAAGCCGGGATCGTGTTTATGTTAAATCTGAAGTTTATGTCAGAGTATTGGTGTTTCTTCCTCAGTGCTTCGAGGAGAGTCAGCTTGTGTCTCTGGATCCAGTCAAACAGTTTGGAAACTGGTTCGATGACGCCACAAAGTGCCCGGCGATCGGAGAGGCCAACGCCATGTGCATCTCTACTGCCACCAAGTAGGTTAACACAACACTGCCTGAGATGAATGTGATGATTAACTTTCACGTAACTTAACTTAAACTTTTATTTTCTTTGTGTGTGTACAGAGATGGACGCCCGTCTGCCCGCATGGTCCTCCTCAAAGGTTACAGCAACGAAGGCTTCAGATTCTTTACGAACTACGAGAGCCGGAAGGGTAGCGAGCTGGTAAGTGAGCTCGTCTCTTTCTGACAATCTGGACTCTTTGCGTCTCTGTAATGTCGCATTTCCATCACATGGTACTGGCTCAACTCAACTCAACTCAACTCAACTCAACTCAACTCGCATCTGGTACCAGCTACTTTTCTGAGTGTCGCTTTCCATTATAAGGTAGTAACCCCCTGAGGGTACCTGGTCGTCATTAGCAACAGCGCATGAATCTGCCATGACGTCATCTTCAGCACGACACATAAAGGAACAGTGGAGGATATCCGTTCGTCGGCAACCAAACAGAGGAACGTCTGCACCTCGTCAGCTGACCACGGCGTGGAATTGAGGGTTGCCATAGTGACCGTCACGTTAATAGTAGATGTTTGTTTGAATGATTAAACTTGGCTATTTGAAAATGGCGGGTTTGGTTTTGCTGCACATTGACGACGCAGTGACGATCCTCTCTGACCACATTTTGGTACCAGCTCTGCTTTTTTGGAACCTCGACAGAGGTGATACCAAAAAAGTTGGTACCAGGTACTTTTTCGTAATGGAAAACCAAAAAAGGCCAGTTGAGTTGAGCCATGTAATGGAAATGCGCCATTAAACGGCTCCTGCCTACCTGAATTCCCTCATTCAAGTCTGCGCTCCCTCCCGCCCACTACGCTCTGCCGATGAAAGGCGCCTGATACCGCGACCACAAAAGGGCTCTAAGTCACTTGCTAGACTTTTCTCCTCTGTAGTTCCCCGCTGGTGGAGCGAGTTACCAAACTCTGATCGGTCTGCAGAGTCCCTCTTTAAGAAAAGACTAAAGACCCAGCTCAGACGGCTCTGGCGGTTCGAATCCCATCCCTTCTGGTCCGTGTGTTGATGTGTCCTTGGGCAAGATACTCAACCCTAATTAGCTGTGCCATCAGTGTGTGAATGGTTAGTTTCCTCTGATGGGCAGGTTGGGGTCTTGTATGGTTGCCCCGGTACCCATTCAGTGTATGAATGTGTGTGAATGTGATTTGAGTGGTCAGAAGATTAGAAAAGTGCTATACGAGTACAGTCCATTTACCATCTTTTGCGAACACCTCTGCACTTAATGGACTTTAGGAGAAAAGGGAAAAAAACAACATGCTTCTACACTCTCTAATCGTCACCTTGTTGTTGCCCGTTGGCGTCTACGTCCTATCAGGCCCAAACTTCAGCTTTATGGCTCTTACTCGTGTTGTTGTCTCCTGACTAGATCCCTGCTTGTGTCGTATCAGACTCATATGTACGTTGCTTTGAATAAAAGTGTTTAGTTTAGTTGAAACTCTTTCAGTTTATAATGTCCTGCATGGGAAATTTAGAAAAAACAGACACGTTTGCAGACTCACCTAACGTAAAAACCAAATAAAACAAGGTAATAAGATCAAGTAATAAACAACAACAGCAGTAGAAAAATAACAGGTGAGTGCAATTAAAACAGATAAAACTAACAAAAAGGACAAAATCATAAGGTAAAAACAGTAAAACAGGGATGTTGTTACTGTGATTTACAGTCCTTGCTCGCTTAAATTGCTCGGGCATAACTTGCAAAGGTGTAAAATTATATATCTCAAGAATCATATAATTATAATAGTAATAAAGTTTTTTATCTGGCCTGCTTCACTAGGCCAGATGTACCAGGAACAACGGACAGAATTAAATAACAAATGAATATATGACATCACGCGGAAAACAGGAAAACTGGAACAGGCTGATATTTAACGAAACACACGGAAAGACAATAAAACAGTTTATCTGCTTACAACACCACAAGACTGGGTTGATGACTGATGGAGGTCAATGACTGAAATATTATTATTTTTTTAGTACACTTTGTGCTTCCTTGGTGTTTAACTCTTTAATGTCTTCAATGCGTGCTGATGTGTCCTCCATCCACAGGAGAGTAATCCCTACGCCTGTCTAGTCTTCTACTGGGAGCCTCTTAACCGACAGGTACAAGCGCAGCACCACTTCCTGCCTCGTTAATATCATTTTCAGTAGATTTTTTTTCTCCTAGAATTAATGTGAATTTATTTGAACTTGGGTTTGCAGATTCGTATCGAGGGCAACGTGGAGCGGATCCCCTACCAGAGCTCCTGTGATTACTTCCACTCACGACCAAAGAGCAGCCAGATCGGAGCCGTCGTGAGCAGACAAAGCACTCCGGTTCCCAACAGAGACGTAAGAACCGAAACTATAATGATAAATTATAGGTAACATATAAACGTTGAAGGCTGAATTTCATCATGTCCTTTCTTTTTAGTATCTAAGGCAGAAAAACGCAGAACTAGAGGAGAAATACAAGGATACAGAAGTGCCTATGCCTGACTACTGGTGAGTGCTAAAACAGCCCAAAAGTGAATAAACTTTGGTTTATTTGCCTTTTTTTAATTCACAATGTTCTGACTGTCTCGCGACGTGCTACGCTAACAGGGGCGGCTACATCGTCAAGCCTTACTTGATCGAGTTCTGGCAGGGTCAGACCAACAGGCTTCACGACCGCATCGTCTTCACCAAGCCGAAGGACGGAGAGACCGAGCTGGGAGAGTTTCAGCACGCTGCCGAGGGCGGCTGGGTCTACCAGCGACTGTCCCCGTGAGAAGAACAGGTTGTCATATACAGGGAACGACGGACATTTCATCTAGAACTCATCATTGATTTAAAAAAAGAAAAAGAAAATGTTTACCTCACTTGAAGTAACCGCTCATTTAGGTACTTATGGGAACTATTTGATGTGGATTAAATAGGTGCTACTGTGACTTATCGACAAGGCCAAACATCATCGTGTGTTTCTTTGAACCTAAATGTGAGAAGTTCTGGTTATCAGTAAAAAGGATTTTCACTACGACTGTGGACAAAAGAGGCGTGAAGCAACCTAACCCGTGCAGCTTTTTACAGTCGCCATGTGTTATGAAATGCAAAGCTGCCCGGCCGTGTGATATACAGGAAGTGCACTGACCGACACAGGAGAGCAAACTCCAGCTGGTTTTGTTTAAATAATCATTGACAGTAAAAGTTGGTCATTAGACTGAAGAGCACAATGTTCACTTTTAATTCATTTTTCAATGTTGACATAACTGGTAATACTTTACTTCAGGGATCTCTAATTTCCCAATAATTTAATAAAGAAGGTTATTTGGTGCTAATTATAAGGAAAATAGAGACAATCATTTGAATTATTTAGTTGAGTTTAACTAGCATTAACATTTTTTTTAATTTCCAGAGGAATTTCCTTGAATTAATGTCTCAATTTAAACGCAAACATTAATCTATAATTATTTTATTATTGGAAACTTTATACTCCATAAATGTTTAATTGTATTATTGCCTCTGAACTCATTTCAATATTTTTTTTCAGCTGATCTGCTGACTAAATCATTCTCTATCTTATAACAATTGGAAGTATATTGAACAACTGTCTCCATTTTCCTTATAATAAGTTCCAAATTATGTACAGTCATCCTTTCCAGGAACTTTCATTTGACTTTCAAGTTACATAATCCCCTTTTTTATTATGGGAATCATAGGGATATATGGCACCTGTAAAATAAAGTGTTCATACAAATCATTCATATAGCCTTGACATCTGACTTAAGTTTATTATGTGTTGATGTATCTATGACTGTGGACCCAGCTGCCTTTTAATAATGAGATTAAAAGAGCCAATAATATTAATTGTGCCAACTGTCATGTGTATTTTGAATGTCTTGTACTATTTGAGAATAATATTGATGTTTTATTGTTTACTGATGGAGGAATATATTATTTTCTGATTTGACTTACAGTCAGTAATAAAGTTTAATTTGTGTAACTAAGGACTAAGTGTGTTTTTTTTGGCCAGCAGATGTCAGCAGTGCGACATTTGAGATCAGTAAAGATCAATGAAACAGAAGTATTTTCAGACTCAACAGAAGAAATATGAAGTGTACTTAATGTAAACACTGCCAGCTGATTAGAGGGTTTTTATGGGTGACTAAATACTATCTTCAGTCAGTCGGTGAACTGATGTATTGTACTGAATGTCTTATCGCAAAATGTAGAAGCAAGGCACCTGCTATCAAATGTCAGTGTCTGATTACTATCTCCATGTCAACAAAACCAGCCAACACAGGCTCAGATGAAATAACAGACCTGCCTTGGTGAACCTAAAAGAATGATGTCACAGAGATTAAAGTGTGGTAACTGCTCAGTAAATTGTGTTTTTTACTCCATATGTTTACATAAGGCAGGTAGTTTATTAAGAAACAATCTGGAAAGAACAAAAATATTGACTCATGCAGGTTTAAATGATAAATATCAGCAAGCTTTAGCTCATAATTAACACTAAAACAGTGAGCTAAAGCAAAAATGGATAAATTTGCTTCATTAAAACTAAATAAATACACCTTTTAATGAAAGTTTCCCTGCTAATTTTTAAGAAATTATCTGAAAACACAAAAGTATTCAAGTTTAAACGGCTGACATCATTAGCTTTGGCTTTTAATTGGTAATAATTGTGATAAATTGGTAGGTTTTTGATGAGTGACCCCTCTCATATTATTAATTTGATTTAAGATTGATATTTGGAAATATTGAGTCAATGTTAGCATAACAGATCAAACAGTGAGCAAAGCAAAAACAAGAAACTGTTAAGCTAGCTGCATTAAAACTGAATAAAAAACACTTAAGTCACTTGATTTATGTTTGAAAAATGCTGAGTCATGCTGTTCTAACAAGTCAACCAACAAGTTCACAATATATTTTGCTTATTGTCACGGAGAAATTAATTAAAACAGTAAAAGTGTACAAATACACTTTGTACATGAATAGCAAGCTAACATGAGTTAGCATGCTGACAACGTTAGCATAACTTTAACATTAAAACAGTGAGCTGAACAAAAACTGCTAAATTTGCTTTATTAAAACTATATCAATCACCTTCTAACGAAAGTTTCTCTGCTAATTTTGTAAAGAAATGATCTGAAAACAGAAAAGTATTGAAGTTTAAATGGTTGACATCAGCTAACGTTAGCTTTGGCTTTTAATTGGTAAAAAGTGTGATAAGTTTGTAGGTATTTGATGAGTGACCCCTCTCATATTATTCATTTGATTTAAGGTTAATATTGGAAATATCAATGTTAGCATAACTGATCAAAACTAAAACAGTGAGCAAAGTAAAAACTACAGGAAACCGCTGAGCTAGCTTAATTAAAACTGAATAAAAATGCTTTCTACTAGTTCAAAGTTTCCCTGCCAAATGTCAACTTCAAAACTCATCGTAACTAAATCTAATTCTATCCATGACTTTAACATTCAGACCTATTGAACTTTTGGAAGAATAAATAACACTAATGATATAATTCAGCAAAAGTACCTCTGCTTGTAAAAACACAAAGTAGCCTGCTCCTTTACAATAACACATCTTGTTAAATTTATTAAAAACAAAGTACATTTTTGTTTGCCTTAGGATTTCAGAAAAGATGATATACAACAACAAATGTTAATTTAACAAATCTGAGTAGTTTCCAAAGTGTTTCAGAAACAACCAGCAAAATCAAGCCAGTATTTGCTTTGGTTGTAAAAATGCAATAAAAATTTGCTGCTTTAGTTTCATTGTGCACAGCTGTATCTTCCCTTGTGTATTGATTGTGTAAGACATAAAACGGTATCATTCCCAAACGCTACATCCATTATAACAATAATAATAATAATAATAAAAAACTTGAAATTGTAATTATGTTTACAATTCATTCATAAGGATGTTTGCATGAGGTTAGTCACAGATTATTTCTGAAGACGTATAACAACAATGTGAAGCCGAAGAAGTTGTTGAAAGAGTGTATTTTCAGTTTTGGAGTAAAAATCTTTACAAAATTCCCAAGAAAAAATGTGTCAAGTGCTTATGTAGCCTCCCCTCACTTCTGTAAATGTCTGATGCTGATAGCAGTTGTTTATTTAGGCGTGAGTCCTCTGGTTATAGTATCTACCTGGGTGTGGTGCATGTTTATCCACCCCTGCACGTTGCACACATCGTGCCAACATGGTTGTGCTAGTACATATTTTACCCCCTTCAAGCTTTTATGATGCTGAAATATGACACAACTGTGATCAAGTATGTGCATTCTGGTGCTTGTTAGCATGTTTGCTATATTTCAGTCTTATTTTTATGGTTCTCGTCACTGAGGCTGTTCTCTGCGAACAGATTTGGGTTCTCCGCCAGCGTGGCGCGGACCTTCTTCTTCTCCTTGAAGCGACCAGAGTGGGAGACCTTGACGTGGCGGCCTTTGGTGGCAGATTTATCTACAATCTTCTCCAGCCTGGCATTGAACTGGCTGTCCATACGGTCCGGAGGGGGGTTATTGCTCGAGTGCTCTTTGTGCCCGGTGTTGCTGCCATACTCGGCCGGGATCTCGTACAGGACCTTGGATTCAGATTTCTTTTTGCGTATGAAGGTCAGCTTCCACCAGCTTGGGTCAGCCATGGCGCCAACGGAGACTGGAAGACTGACCTGAGTGGCACAGAGAAGACACTTAGGACTGAAGACACACTGAATATATCTATTTGACATTAACATTAACATTTGAGTGAGCATAAGATATATTATATACAGCAGCTTGAGAAGGTTCCTCCTCAGATAACTGTTGAAACATGTTGGGATTAAAGGGATTGTGTTTCCATCCTGAACAGACTTGTAGCTTCTGTATATAGTTGAGGAAAGTGACAAACACCATATTGTTTCTTAGAATTTGGACATTTTTTAATAACCTGAAGAGAAGTTTACACCCTACAACTACACAGAAATGACACCTGGTGGGTTTTGAAGGCTGATTCTGATATTTTTTTCGACTAAATATCTTTAAATTTGAATATTTGTAGACAATTTGTCACGATTTACCATGCACTTGCTGTAATGAAGGCCTTAATGGTTTAAATGCCTGTTTTTAATAATGACCAAGTAGTCATGAAGTATTAAAGGCTTTTAAAATGTATTTCCCTCTTGAGTACGCTTGACTATTTATTTTATTTAACACATAATAAAGGTGCTTAGTATTTCTCTGAGGGCTTTGAAACAAAATTAGAAGAGATTTTGATGATGCAAACTCTGTGAGACTGAAGCATCATCATCTCTTATTGTTACAAAGCGGCTATTAAATATTCTTTAACATGGTGGAAGAAGCATTCAGCTATTTTAACTCTTGTAAAAATAGCATTTCCACAATGTAAAAATACTTCATTACAATTAAGAAGAAGAGGATAGCACTTTATAACATTTTTTGTTTTTCAAAACCAGACGAAAGCTGATGATACTTGACTCAAAGACAAACAAAAACTATTTAAAGAGGAAGTCAACAAAGTGTTTAAGTAAGAGTCAAATATTTCCCTTTGAAATGTAGTGTACTACAAGTACAAAGCCTCAAATGGAAATATCCAAATAAAGTACAAATATGTCAACACTGAACTTAAGTACAGACCCGAGTAAATAAACTTTTCACCAGTGGCCATAAACGTGAACGTAACATCAAAATCAGGTGTAAATTCGGCCTTAATACAGTAGAGCATGTAGCATGATGTGTATGGATTTATATTACTATTTGGTTGAGCATAAAGCTGCAATGATTAGTCGATTAATTGACTATTTTGATAATCTATTAATAGTTTGTTAGTTTTCAAGCAAAAATGCCAAAAAATTCTCAACTTCTGACCTCTCAAATGTGACGACTTTCTGTTTTTCTTTATCATATATGCACAAAAACTCTGTAGTGTAGCGTGCAAACTGTAGACGCCGCCGTGGCGTCAGATATTGTAAATGAGTTATTTTTTTACTAAATGATTAATTGAGGAAATACTTGGCAGCTGAACCGAAATTAATAAGTTAGTTATTTGCAGCCCTGCTTGAGCTCATGCAGAACAATGATGTTTTTTAATGCGACTTCACACTCTGAAGTGTTGATCTGCAGTTTATTGTGTGTGTCGCACCTATCAGACCCGTCCGTAGAGGGGAGACAGTACTGGTGAGCGGCTTCTTTTCATCCGTGTCACATCAGAGGTGTAGCCTAACGGAGGGGAAGGGGGACAGCTGACACTCTGCTCCCTGCTGATAAATTAATGAGCATCTGAAGAGTATCCTCTGTCCCTCCCATGCGATCTGATATGAAGTCAGGAAAAAAAAAAGACTGATGAAGTAACAAGCTGTTGTCTTAGTGATGCTTCAGACTCCTAGAAACTTGTTACAGGCTCTGGATGATGTAATAATATGACTCAAGACCCGGTAATTCAAATTTATTGACGCATGTAGACACACGGTCTACACCTGGCAGCCGCAACTGCTGAAATAACTTCCTTATGAACTGAGTATTGATTTAGTCTTTGATGACATAAAGAGGATCATAAACAGGTACATGATGTACTGTTTAAAAGATATCTTAAAGGGGACGTGTCGTGCTTTTTGTGATTTTTTTTTAATACTGTTATGATGGAAAAAAACTTGTCTGAAGTGAACAAATGTAGAATTTCTCCCTGCAAGTCAAAAGCCAGAGCTTCAGTCTGCTTGAATGCTTTGTTGGCAAGCTGGCATCAGTTTGTTGCACATGCTCGTAAACAGACGTCTATTACATAACCTTTGTCACTAACGTTTTGCACATCGTGTTCACGTCGCGTTCACGTCGCGTCCACGTGCATGTTTCGGATCGGATTCAGGCTCGGACATGTACGGGTGTATCTGAGAAGTTCATTTCAAGAAGCAAGAAGAAGCTTCAGGGAGCCGACCAATCAGAACAGAGGGGGCTCATCAGGAGGAGGGGGGGGGGGGTCCTTAAAGAGACAGGAGCTAAAACAGCCTGTTTCAGACAGAGGCTGAACTGAGGGGCTGCTTATAGGACCAGTAGAAGATAAATAAGGAGTTTTTTTAACTGTAAATCATGCAAAGATATTCCAGTTGCGCCCCAGATTATAAATATGGAGCAGTAAATGTGCATGATACATCCCCTTTAAATAAACACAACCGGAAAAACTCATAACCGATGGAAACACTTCAATGTTTGATTAAACAAGTTAAGTGAGTTCTTAACTTTCTGCAGAGTTTTTAACCACATATCACAATTTTCATTGGCAGATGGAGTTGGAAAAAGCTGGTAAGGTCAAAAATAAACTTTCAGGGGCGTCCTTTCCAGCGTAGCGGCTATAATAGGTTTAATTCTTCATTTGCATGTCATACTCCTCCCCATGTTTCCCTTCTGTACCTCCGATGTCAACCGTCAAACAAAAGCAACAAAGAATGAATTTTGATGCTCTACTAAAGGGAGGTTTATTCAAACACTCAAATCATGCTAAATAGTTTCATGTGGAAAAGTAACACTGGACGCCCTCTCAGTGTATTTTTCACTGGTTTATAGTTGCAGATTTGAGACTTTTAGGTGGAAAAAAGACGAGTTTTATCAGAAGTTTTGTCCCTTCTGCTACATAACCTGCTAATCAGATCGCACTTACAGTCTTCTGCGTTTATGTATTTGTATGTAGAGGTGAAATTGTTTGATTGGTTGTTTTTTATAAAGTTTTTGCATAATGCACACTCCGGAGATACATTTCCGCATGACAATAACAATTATATATATTAATCTATCAAACAAAACACCGCTCTTTAATTGTAACATGCCACAAAGCCATAAATAAATAAGACGGTCCATCATCAAAGTTGTAAATAAATAAATGATGCATTGCGACATTCAAGTACATTTGAAACAGAGATTAAACCTCAAGTGTTAAACTGAAAAAAATGAAATAAAAATAGTACAGATGAACAAAAGTTTCCGAGTTTCATAAACACGACATGTTCCACCTCATGAAGGCTGACGGGAACTACACAAATCCTTGTTGGTATGCTCTTTTTTTTTTTTTTTTTTTTTTATCATGGAGCACCTATGCAAATAAAGAGTACATGCCCTTTGTAGAAACACTCATCTTACTACTCTTATCTGAACCATGTGATGTTAGTCACCTGGCACACACAGGTAGTGCAAAGGTTCAAGACACAGTGTTGGAAACAATTGGCAAGATTTTTTTTTTTATGTAATGTCGTGATAGGGTTTGAAGTAACTTTGAGCGTGTAATTTTACACTTTGCACTCACATAAGAGCCTTTGTGCTTTATTCTTCTGGACCTTGAGTTACGTCTTGGCCCATTAATGCTTAATTACGCTTATTTCTGACCTGACACTCAGGTAACAGACAGTCTTGATGAACAAAAAAAGCTTTTATGAGTTCCCCAGTGGCTGCAGAAGCCATCTAATACCAAAGCGTTTACTTAAAGTGTTTAAATCAAGCACTAATTCTAAAATTAGCCCCCCTTTTTCCCCCCTCTCTCCCAGCTGAATTCACCACCGTGGATGTTGCTCAGTCTTTAACAAAAGGCAGGTTGCTCCACAACAAACGTTTGCAGAGCATTTACATAGTATTGTTGACTTTCCATCAGCCAGTTTCTGCAGAGCAAACTAACCATAGAGGCGAGAGCAGCACTTTCACACCGCGCTAAGTAAAAGAGAACATAGCGGTACAATATGCACACATATTTCTTTTAGTATCCCGTGTTTGACTTAGATGTGACCTTTGAGACAAAAAAGCCATGTTGACTTAAAGGAGGCCCTCCATAGTTCTCTTTAATAAGTTACCATGTATTCTGTTATGTGAGGGGTGAGCCGCTCGGCAAAGCCTCAGAGATCACAGTCGGGGGGAGAGGAACACTGTGGCCACATTTGGAAATCACTAACCAGCTGCGAAGCCTTTGAGCTGAATAATGTTTGAGCTGTAGAGAGAGAGAGAGAGAGAGAGAGAGAGGAGGCTCCAAGGGCACCGAGGACCGAGCCGCCCTCATAATTGAGCCGAAGGTTCATTAGATTCTCGGGTTTCGTCCCCGTGTGCCAGCTTCACTGTTGACCTGTGGCAGCAAAGTCGAAGGAGTCGCTGCAGGATGTTTATAACAATGCTAATATTCAACAACATTTAAATGTCTATAATCTGCTTTGAATTGTTTCTTCTCTGGACGTTTTTGCATGCCGTCACATCTAGATAACGACTGATACTGTATCTCATAGCTACGTCAACAATAAACAATGAAAAACATAAGTTGTGAAGTGATGAAAGTTTAGTTTGGTGTGAGCTTTTAAATAATATTTCATAAAGTTAGACACTGACACTGCCAGTCTCCATCTTCTAGGGCTCTAACTGTTTGCATCATATTTCGCTGTTTTTATGGCGTCTTATTATCTCCTGTCTGTAATTTTGAACTAACCTCTTTATTGGTTTCAGAACGTCTTGCCAAAGGACTTCAGTTGAAAATTAGCCAGCTGAATAACACTGGCACATTTCCTGAAATGCTAATTATATGTATTTGCATTGTTCTTATAACTAAACTCATAAAATGTAATTAATTCATCCTTTTTTTTATTGTTATTATTAATTGTTTGGTCTATAAAACATCAGATGTCCAATCAACAGTTCAAAACCCTCAAAAATATTCAGTTTACTGTCATGTGAGACAAGCAAAAGCAGCAAATTCTCACATTTGAGAACCTGGAACCAGCAAATATCTGTCATTTTTTGCTTGAATGATTACCTAAATGATTATTTTTTTTTGTCACTCAACTAGTCATTTAATAGCCAAATTGCCGTAGCTCTGCTCTAAAAGTTGGTGAACAACAATAGAAATAAGTTGCAGACTTTTATCGTTCACATTACATTTTTATAAATGTTGGAGAAAGTTGTCAGTACGTTCAACCAAATGTGTTATTTGAGTAAAATATACATTGTGACACATGTTACCAAACACATAAAACACCAGAAGCAAGAACAGTTTCTGCAGCGGTATGTCAGACACATAAAATATCCTTAAACATATGTTTTCTTACCTTGTTGACAACGAGCTGGCCGGAGGAGATTCTCTCAGATGTGAAACTGTCCCGCCATGATGCTTATAAACTCTTTAACTCCTCTCTTTCTCTTTCTCTTTCTGTGTGTGTGTGTTTTCTTCTTAATTCTTCTTCTCAGGTGATCGTGCACAGGTGCAGCATCTCTTCCTCTCTGCCTCTCAACCTCACCTTGTCCCTCTATACCCTGAACTCTCCACCACTCTAGCACACACCCTCCTCAAACACACACACACACACACACACACACACACCTTAAAACCCGCCCCAGCTAAGTGCATGAGTGACTAAATGTTACAACCATGTGATTTGGTGGGACTAGTCCACATCAAGATTACTGACGACAAAGTTAATGTGAACTTTTAGAGGTTGAGCAGCTTCCCAAAAAAAAAAAAACCCTGCAAATAAATTCCCTTTTTCAGTCTCACTTTTTAAAAAAAACGACCCTGTTTTAACGTGGAATTTGGATGCAGAATAAAGCCATCTTTGTATTTGAGTTGTCCCGTTCCTGTTACACAACTCTAAGTAATTACTTTAAGCTGGAGAAAGAGGGAGAGAGGGAACGACACACACACAGAGAGAGGAAGGACTCTAAAAGATAATCTGGGTGAGGTGAGCTCCCCTGATGTTTTGCATAGGTTGCGTAAAATCACACACGGCAAATGGATGCTTACTTTGCAAGTTTGGCTGGTATTCAAATGACCTGAAATTAGGCCATATGAGAGACTCTGCTGCTGCCGCCGCCGCCGCTGCTGCTTCTGCTGCTGCACTTGCAGGGATTTAATGGGGAGTGTTGAGCTATTTTTACTCATGTGAGGCTCAGAGTTCACAAGACATCAAAATGTTATTACTGTAGTTTTCAGTGAAAGAATATAAAGTGAGAGAGATTTTTCTACAGTATGATGCCGTGGACGGGATTTAAAACAATAAAGGGGAATTACAGAGTTCATTTTAACTCCTTAAAGGGGAACATGTTATGTTTTATGTGATTTTCTGTCATTTATACACTGTTATGATGTCAGATGTCTCTGTTAAACTTGAAGGGAATGTATGTAAAAGTGCTGCTTGAAAGTCAACAGCCAGGACTTCAGCCTGCTTCTGATGCAATTGAACTGACATCAGATTGTTCGCACGTGCCCACAAACGGCCATCTTTGTTGCTGAGGTTGTTCACGTCGACCACTCACATATTTTGGATCAGATTCAGGCTGGAACATGTACGGATGTATGTGAGAAGTTGATATTTTAAATAAAGAACAGAAAAAGTAGTGAAATCCTTCTACTGTTATTTGTTTATTTAGTCTTAAGAGTCAAAGGAAGCTTCCTGAAACTGACCAATCAGAAGAGAGTGGGCTCATCAGGAGGCGGGCCTTAAAGAGACAGGAGCTAAAACGGCCTGTTTCAGACAGAGGCTGAACTGAGGGGCTGCATGAGGAGCTAGTAGAAGATAAATAAGGAGTTTTTAAAACTGTAATCATGAATAGATACTCTAATAGAGCCCCAGAATATAAATATAGATCTAGAAATGTGCAGAATATGTGTCCTTTCAGCAGCAGTCGGCTGGTGGGTCAGTCATTACAAAAATTAAACAACTTAAATATATTAGGTTGAGTTTCTTATCATTTACTTCCCCTTTTGACTCTGAGTTGTCTTTCCTGTTCCCAAAGCATCCATGGACAAGATTGTTATGGTTAGCTGCTGACCCTTTGGAGGGGCCCTGACCCCTAGGTTGGGAACCACTGGACTAAACTAGCTAACTGGATATAAAGTAGTGTAAAGTAGCTCCACCTCCAGCAGCTACAACAGTAACATGCTGCTCTAACACTGATGCTTCAGTATTAATAATCTAATGATGTCATATATAATAATATATCAGTCAGAGGGACCAAACCACTACTTTTACTGCAATACTTTAACTACATTTTGCTGATAATACCTGTGTACTTTTACTGTAGTCGGATTTTTTAAACGACTTTTACTTGTAATTGAGTATTTTTACATTACTGTATTAGTACTTTTACTTAAATAAAGGACCTAAATATTTCTTCCTTGCCTGCAGACAGTTGCGGGACAACAGCGTCCTCTAACTGCCGCCTGGAGCTCTGCACCAATCAGGCTCTAAAACATCCACCAATCAGCTGCAGCTGTGAGTATACTGAGCTGTGATTGGTCGACTGTAACATCGCCTCCGTTGACTGGCTCTCCTTCTCGTAACGTGTCATAAACAGTGCAATCCGGATGGTGACAACAGGGTTGGATTGAAAAAAAAAGCTTGTAAATAAACTTATAATGAACAGATAAAACATTGGAAGCGGTTTGGTTTTAATGAGAAGAAGATAAGATGGAGGTGAGCTGAAACAAACTCTCTGTGACTCGTTTTTATTAGCATGTTAGCTCGCGAGCTAACAGTCAGTTATCTGAAAAATGAACATTTTCTAAAGATTAGTTAAGAAAATAGTTTGTTTCTGTGCTCTACGGAGCTGCTGAAACTCGGACAATAATTTAAATATTCGTCCTTGAGAGAAATAAAGTATAAATTACAAATATTTGAACTGTTTTCTTGCTTCCAACAGAATATTCAAAATCTTCCCATCGACATACAGACCAGCAAGCTTTTGGGTAAGACAAGTTATGCAAGTGTAAATCTGTTTATTTCATGTGTTACAATGTGTAAAAATTAAGGACTTACAATATGTTTACTTTTGCTGTTACTGTCCTGTTCAGCTTCTCCATCTGTTGCCTTCAACAGATGATTAAAAACGAGCTGACAGGTTAAAAAAAACAGCTGTCAGGTGTCCATATTATCAATAAAAGAGGTTTTTCCTCACTGTAATCATCCCTCCTGTTCATACCAGCTGTTAAAAGATCTCCTTCAAATGTGCTTTCAGTGTAAGTTAGTGGAGGCCAAAATCCACAGTGTGTCCACACAGTCATTTAAAAAGTTGATGTGAAACTTCTATGAGGCTTCAGCAGTCTGCATTCCCTCTTTGTATTTCCCTTTTGAGCTGCAGGTGGAAGTATAGTAACAAAAAGAGGGACTTTAGATGCTGATATTAGCTTCACATCAACGCTTAAATACATTTTTGCACAGAAGGAGGACTGTGGATGTTGTCCCCCATCACATATATATTGTAAATATCTTAAATCTTTCTGTGTCCACAGACTGGCTGCTGGATCGACGTCACTGTAACCTGAAATGGCAGAGTGCGGTGAAAGTGATCAGAGAGAAGATCAACGCCGCCATCCAGGACATGCCGGAGAACGAGGAGATCAAGCAGCTTCTTTCTGGTTCATGTAGGTCTCATCGGGTTTTGCCTCTCGTTTATTAACATTATTACACTGGAGTCTCTAAAGCATACGTTCACCTGAAAGATGAATCCCTGAAGATCCTTGAAAAATCCAGACTGTCACTAAACATTTATCGCAGTTTTGAAGACATTTCTATAATCCTTCTTAATCTTAATCTTAATTCTTAATCATTTGGATTTAATCAAATGGTCAATGTGTACTACAGAAAAAAAGCCTATACACATAAATGAAATTATTATATCAGTTATACTTGTCTATGTTGATAGTATTTCCCATTATTTAATATTTTAATCTACAATAGAGAAGGAGAGGAGATAAGTCTACCATTTTTATACAGAGCTACCATTTTAGTTTTAAATATAATATAATAATATATATAATCAGAAAATAGTTGCAGTTTTTGCCATGTGTGTTGGAGAGAATATTTTTTTAATTTATTGTCTTTTACTGATTCTGGAAACACTTTAAAAACAGCAGTAAGTGTCAGATACTGTCAGGGATTTATATATTTCCAACTCTAATATAAAGATAATAAATCAGCTGAATGGAAAAAGTAATTCGTATTTTTCAATGTTGTATTTTTTTCTTTTTTGTTTTCATTGATAGACATTCACTACTTTCACTGTTTGAGGATCGTGGAGATACTGAAAGGAACAGAAGCTTCTTCTAAGAACATCTTTGGTAGATATTCATCTCAGAGGATGAAGGTGAGAAGATTCAAACAAGCTGCTGTTGTTTTTCTTGTAGTAGATCATAATGTAAAGATTATAATGTTTTTTTTCTGTTGTTACAGGACTGGCAGGAGATTGTGTCCCTTTATGAGGCAGATAATGTCTATTTGGGTGAGTGAAATGTAAAAATTTAGGAACTGTCTTCATCCTGGGTCTCAGGATCATTAGTGCAGGTCCACCAAGACCATTTCACCTGTTGTCAGCTTTATCTCATCCTCCAATAGCCTGTTAATTTTAATTTTCTCTGTATTTTACATGATAGGAAGACTCTAATAAGCAGATGCCAAGACTAATTCTGACCCCAAAACTTGTTCTCCTTACAACTATTAAATAAAGCTAAAATTACTGATAAAATTATTTTCTATATTACAAGATTTTGCTATTAGTGACCATTTAAAACTTTCAGAGAGAGAATAACTCACTCGTACAGATGTTTCACTTGTCAAATATATTCTTCAACAAATAAATAATCAGTCTTTTAATAAAAAGAAATCTGTCGTGTGTCCCAGCGGAGGTGGCCAGCTTGCTGAGTCGCAACGTGAGCTACGAAGGCCCGGCTCTGAGGAAGCAGCTGGCCAAAGCTCAGCAGCTGCAGCAGGACCTGAGCAGGCGGGAAGTGGAGTGCCAGAGTTCAGCCGCAGACCTTCGGGAGCGCTACTACACTGCCTGCAAACAGTACGGCATCAAAGTGAGTACAAGAGCGCACACACACGCAACCACAAGACAACATTAAAAACACCTACACCAACACTCAGGATCATGTTTTTTGTTTAGAGGCAGATGAAGCTTGTGTAGATCTTTTTTTTTTTTGTGCTTCTTCCAGGGAGAGAATGTTCCTCGTGAGCTTCAGGCTCTGGTGAAAGACTTACCAACGGTTCTCGACGAGGTCGGGAAGGACACGGCAAAGTTAGAGCAGCAAATTCAACTTTACATCGCCTTCACAAACTTCGTATGCGAGTGGTGAGTATAAAATCCAAACACAGATGACTTGTTACTTGTTATTCTGCTCTCTTCATCCTCCTCTTCCTCTCTCAACCTGAACGGTTAGAGCAGATGGCGGCCCACCTAGAGCCCGGTTCTGTTTTTCTGTTTCTTCCTGTTTAAAGGGGAGTTTTTCCTCGCTGCTGTCGCCAAGTGTTTGCTCATGTGGGGAATTGTCTTGGTCTAAAGAGTACAGTCTGTGTGAAAAGTGCCCTGAGATGACTTTTGTTGTGATTTGGTGCCATATAAATAAATAATTTCTGCACCGTGCAGCTCAGACACGTATACAGTAAACCTGTTGTTAGTTTTATGACTGTACAATCTTTACACAGGTTTAATAAAGTGTAAAACTCTGGAAATAAAACTTCACAAAACATCTCAGTTCTATTTTTCTATCTATTTTTTTTGGTCACATGAGGTCACATGTTGCTATTTTTTCAGGTCTGACTCGGTGCTGCCCTTGCTGACATTCGCCCAGAGGAGAGGAAATGCGACGTTTTACGAGTGGAGGACGGGGAAAGCCCCCACAGTTGTTGAGAAGGCCGTTGTGGAGGAGGCATCTCCTGACACAGCCACGGACGACGCGGTTGGTTGTATTTCTCTGTATTAAGTTCAAACCAGGGCCGAGTAACAGAAGCTTTCTGTGTTAGATCCAAACCGAACAACCACTTCAGTCACTTTATAAATCTGTAAATCTGTCATATTTTGTTACGCAGCTCAAATTGCTAAATCAGGCCCCTAATTTAAATTTATCACAGTCGCTGAAGGGATTTCAGAGAGAGGACATTTGTATAATAAAGCCTCAGGACTCATGTGGCGGATCTTTATCCAACAAATGTCAGAATGGGTCAAAAACAAACAGCTTTTCGATGTGTCCGTTCACAGCTGATTTTTCTTTACCTGTGTTTTGTGTTTAGATCGACTGGGGTGACTTTGGTAAAGGAGCAGACACTGCGGGTGTTACCTCTGCCATCACAGTGGAGGACGGGATCGACTGGGGTATCAGTCTGGAGCCGAACTCGGAGGTTTGACACCTAGACACAGTGAACTCAGCAATCTGTATTTCTCTGTTTAGCGTCCTCAGGCTAGGCTAACCCATCGTTGCTAACTTTGGAGCTAACTCCCTTCACTTTTCCAGCACTTGGGGAAACAACAGACGTGACTTTTTAGCGTTTAACTGACACACTGTAGTCTGTGCTGTACATTTACTGCCAGACTGACAACTTACCGTTAACCTAATCCACAACACTTAGATTATTTAACTATTAATGTCTGGATAATGAAATAAACTAAAGAACAATCTCAATAAAAAGAGGATATTCCTCTAATTTACCAGTTTTTCTGTGTGTCTCGCTCCACAGGATGCTGGTGCAGGTGGTATCGACTGGGGCGACAGTGATGCTGCTCCCATCGAAATTGAAATCGTAGATGCGGGCACAGACTGTAAGTACTTTTTTTTTGCCTTCAGTTAAACTCCTCAGCTGTTAAAATGTATGTTAGCTAAAGACCGGTGTGTCTTCTTGTAGGTCCCGATGGGGTGGCGAGAGGAGAGGATGCTTTAAGTATACTGGAGAACTCCCAGTCACGCAGCCAGTTCATTGATGAGCTAATGGAGGTAAAAGCTTGAGTCGTCTCCTGTCAAATTAACCTTCAGAGTCTATGCCTCCTTTTTATTTTTGCGTAAAAGCCAAATGTTTAAATAATTTATAGTCCAAAAAACAACAATAATACAGAGTAGTGTGCAGATTCTGGCTGCAACTAATGATTATTTTTATTATCAATTAATCTACTGAATGTTTTTTTGGATTATTCCTGCAGTAAGTTAATAGAAAATGGTGAAAGAGAGGTGTCATCAATTCAAAGATGGTGTCTTTTAAAATGCTGGTTTTGTCCCCACACTTGAAAACACAAAAATAATCAATTAAAAGTGACATAAAACACAGAAAAAAACAAAAACAAAGCAAATTCTTACATTTTCAAAGCTAGAATCAATGACCGTCTGGCATTTTGTGCGCTAAATTAGTCAATAAGCAAAAAAATGCTTCATCAAAATGGATTAATTGTTTCAGTTGCTGATTAATTTGAATCATTTCAGCTCTTCTGTATAAAGTTGTAAACATTTGACTGACTCTCATCTGCACAACATAACTGCACCTTTCTATAATTTATTTTAAAAGCCCATCTAGAGACAGTACAGACTAGTTTAGGCTGGTTTATTGCACAAGTTCACGCTCTGTACTTGTTCCTCCTACAAATAAACATTAAATAAAAGCAAATGTAAAACTGACAAATGAGCAGAATATTCTAAGATGTGGATGGTTTGCTTTTGCAGATTGTGATGACCAAGAATAAACAGGATAAAGCTGCTATAATCAGTGTTTAAACGTTACCAACAGACCAGTACGTGCTGTAAATGTGACAGCGGTTTGCTCGTAGTGACAAATTATCATCTGTTCCCTTCAGCTCTACAGAGATTTATAGCATCTCTCTGCTCCTTGTTTTGTTTTTACAGCCTGAAACTTTCCCTTTGTGGTTCACTGTCATCGTTTTTTCTTGTTTTTTTCTGCTGTTTTCATTAAAAAAAAAAAAAAAAGCAACACGCTGTACACACAACCTGCCGAGCGCTAAACAGCCTGCAGACAAAGTGAGACTCTAGCAGATGAAGAGCTGCCAGATGTTTCCCTCGAGAGTCGACCAAAGTTTGTCTTATCGACTTTATGAAGTGATAAAATGTCAACGTTGACAACTTGTTTCTGCCGCCACCATGTGGACATAAAACGTTACTGCAGGTTTTAGGGTTTTTTTGTAGGTAGCAATTTAATATGTTTACATGTGCAAATTAAAAAAAAAAAACAGTTTTCGAGAACCGCAAACAACAAGCACTGCAGGTTTACAACAAATATTAAAGCAGAGAATTCACAGCATTTGTTTTAACTTTGCAGAGAGTAGAAGGCAGGAAAGCAGGTTAATACATGTTTAATACAAACATAGTAAAACTTTATTTACAAAGCTCTTTTCAAAACAGTTACAAAGTGCTTCACACAACAATTTAACACTGAAAACATAAATGAAATATTGGATAAAATAAAAACAAAGCATATTGTTTGTGTTATTTGTCATCGAGTTCATACAAAAGACAAACTAGTGACGCTGGTTTTTGTGTGTTTGTTCGCAGCTGGAAGTTTTCCTGACGCAGCGAATGAGCGAGATGGGAGAAGAGGCTGACGTGGTCGCTATGAGCCAGTTCCAGCTGGCGCCCTCCGTCATCCAAGGCCAAACCCGCGAGCACGTCCAGAAGATGCTGTCAGTGGTGCAGGACCTTCTGGGCCGGCTGACTACTCTCCGGATGCAGCACCTGTTCATGATCCAGGCCTCGCCACGGTACGCCGCCACGGCCGATCGCAACAACATCAGCTCCTGAAATGTCACAAATGTGCTTCTTCTTATTGTTCTTAATATGAAATGTGTATTTTTTTAGGTATGTTGAACGTGTGTCAGAGGTGCTGAGACAGAAAATGAAGCAGGCGGACATCTTGGTGCTGAAGAGCGCCACGATGGTCGAGAGACGGCAGGAAGCCCTGGAGGAGCAGTCCAGACTGGAGCCTCGTGTTGACCTGCTGGCGGGATGCACCCGGGAACTCCAGAAACAGGTATTGAAGTAGTGTTTTTAATTTATTCATGTGCGCACAAGTTGGCTGTTTAAAAAAATCAATAAACCACAGAAGCAGATAATCAAGTTCTGTAGATTTAAACACTCGTCATGAGATCGTTACATCTGTGTTTGAAGCTTTATAGTTGAGGCTCGTCAGTAATAACGAGCGTTATTGCCAATGATGTCTGATCGTCTGCTGTCGTTTTTTGTATTTGCAGATTGAAGCAGATATTTCAAAGCGATACAACAACAGGCCCGTCAACCTCATGGGGGTCAATATATAACGAGACCCACAGACTCCACTAAAGTATTTTGTCATCTTTGATCTACAAGGAGAAATAAAAGTGGTATTTAATTTAAAGTCTTGTGTCAAGATAAATATTTTGGGTAAGAAATCTTTTTTTTTTTTTTTAATGGAGCTGTTTCGACTGATCAACAAATTACTGTTTGTTGATTTAAACCTGATTTAATGTTTTCATATTGTATTTTCATATTTTAAGTTACAGTAACTTGTAATACTTATAAAATCTTGATGGTGATGTTTATAATTTACAGTTACCTGCCAACATTCAAAGACCAAGAAATAGTATAAATGCAAATCTACAGTGTTACATTAATATACTGCAAGTGCTGTTTTTTTTATTTTTTATTTATCCATTCATAAATGCATCTGCTAAATGCTTCGTTAAATTAGTTTTTACACAAAAACTCATCTTTTTTGTTATTTCATATCACATATAGAACAAAAGCCAAGATGTGCAGGTCACCATTCATTCATTCATTTCTGAATCGCATTACTTTAAATATAAACATTTCTTATTACAGGTGAGATAAAGAGACTTTATGTAATTTCCAAATTATATTATGAATGGTTCAAAAGACGGGTTGTAAATTGGAAAAACTAGAGAACTGTAACATGTTGTATTGTATACTTATTTTAATAGTGTAAAATAACATTTGTGATTTGAAAGTTAATTATATGATTTGTCAAAACAATCCTTCAGTTTGTGTGATGTACTTTGTAAAACTTCCTGGAATAACATTATTTATTTGGGAAAATGTTGTTTTTGGCCACTAAATATCCTTAATTTATTGGTATAATTTGTGTAATATTACCAGTGGCCAGTAGAGGAAAGTAACTAAGTACATTTACTCAAATACTGTACTTAATTACAGTTTTGAGATACTTGTACTTTTACTTGACTACTTCCATTTGATGCTGCTTTCGACATTTCAGAGGGAAATATTGTACTTTCTACTCCACTACATTTATTTGACAGCTTTAGTAACTTTTCAGATGAAGAATTAACACAATGGATAATATAACAAGCTTTTAAAATACAACGTATTGTTAAAGATGAAACCAGTGGTTTCCAACCTTTTTTGGCTTTGGACGTCTTACAAAAAGCAGTGTGTAGTCGGGGTCACATTTCACATGTCTATGAGTTGTTAACAGCTGAAACTGAAAACAGATTTGTTTATCAGAACTTTGTTTTTTCTTCTTTCCTCTCCCATTCGTCATCTCACGACCCCTCAGATTTATCTGCTGACCCTTTGGAAGGGCCTTGACCCCTAGGTTGGGAACCAGTGGACTAAACTAGCTAACTGTATATAAAGTAGTGTAAACTAGCTCCACCTCCAGCAGCTACAACAGTAACATGCTGCTCTAACACTGATGCTTCCGTATTTATAATCTAATGATGTCATATATAATAATATATCAGTCAGAGGGACCAAACCACTTCTTTTACTGCAATACTTTAACCACATCAAGTTCATAATACTTATGTACTTTAACTTATGTAGTATTTTTCATGCAGGACTTGTAACTTGCAAAAGATTTCTACATTGATATATTAGTACTTTTATTTAAATAAAAGATCTGAACACTTCTTCTACCACTGTTTGCCACATGATATCTTAAAATAAGACTTATTTTATTGCTATAATCTTCTGTAATATAATTCTGGGGATTTTTCAGTCGGCTGATGAAAGCTTGCCTTACTAGAATGTTCTGCGCATGCGCTGTGCGAAAGCGTGTTTTGGTGTCAAGCGGTGCTGCTAGCGGCTAGCCGGGCCAGCTAGCAATTCTGCAAGTCATGGTGGGCCATTCAATGAGGAAAGGCTGGAGAATGCAATATCGGACAACAACTGTGGAGCTCTTAATGAAACGGGACTTTAATTACAGTTTTTAGGTAGGTCATAGTGGACTTTTTTGTGTGGGGGAGGGGGGGCATGAGTTGCAATTATGTTCATGCGTAAGTATTAATATCAGGTTTTCAATTAACTAATGCGTAAACCGATGCGTGGATTTTAGTGATTTGTCATAAGATAACATTGGCTTGCACACAGACAGGCAGGTAGTGTTCATGTGTGTGTCACCGGATGCAGTAATACGTCTTGTTTGTGATATTAGTCACTTTTTAAAGTAGTTGAACGGTTATTAGCAGCAAACTAGCTCGCACGGCTAGCAACGTATTTAGGCTTTGGAGTTCCAATAGTAGTTTAGCATTTCTTTAAGCCCCACCCACGCTTCATTTCTATTGGCTGGGAATATCTGGAGTCATGTGTCGTTGGCTCGTTTGAGCTCTGCGATTGGCTCCTCCATGTGTCAGCCATCTTTTCACCACTTGTTGCTAGGGAGATTGTTTGATGCTAGTAGACGGGTACCTGTCACTTTTTCTACGGTGAACAGAAAAGCAAGTTATCTTATAATTAAAGACATATCCTGTGCAAGAAGGTGATTATACGAGTGTGGTAGAGGCAGCCGGGTGTCAAAACACAAAAGGTAGCTAACGGTTAAACGTCGTAAGGACGAAGATAGGAGGAGGGAGGGACCCTGCCTGCCGCCTGCCGTTGAGCTAGCCACCCAGCCAGCCTCGACTCCCTCATTCACCTTCAGCAGCACCCACAAGAAGTAGTTGTCCTGTCAAGGGTGGGGTGAAGCCTATAGCAGGGTGTTCATCATCTCTCCTGCGAGCCGACATCACTTCTCTCTAGTCTGGGGAGGATGGAGGAGTGGCTGCAGTGGGCTAGCAAGTTCCTGATTTTCTCTCCATAAACATGTGCTTTAATGCAAAAAATGTTGGGTAGGTAACAAGACTTGTGTGGTGTCTGTAGGCTGGAGAGGACTGTGTTTTTAAAGTGGAGCAATAAAAAAATGTAATTTCTCACTCTTGTCAGGAACTGGAAGACGAGAACCTTATGAAGAACAAAGCTTTGAACACAAACTGGACTCTCTCAGAAGTGGAAACCCCAGCTTGGATCTTAAACATCTTTAAAACTTGTTTGCTGAAGACCCTTCCCCCCGACTATCTTAAACTGTTTTTCATGTGTTTATCTCAGTCTCGTAGTGCAAGTGCAGAAGTATTGATCCAAGCTAGTTGGCCCCGTTTTTGTTTTTATTTTTTACTTTCACCTTTTGTTCCTTTGTAAAGAAATGCTTTACCTGAAAAAGTACTTCACAGAGGGCCTGATTCAGTTCACCATCCTTCTGAGTCTCATTGGGGTGCGGGTGGACGTTGACACCTATCTAAGCAATCAGCTGCCCCCACTGAGAGAGATCATCCTGGGCCCTAGCTCAGCCTACACCCAGACACAGTTTCACAACCTGCGCAACACGCTGGACGGCTATGGCATCCATCCAAAGAGTGTGGATCTGGACCATTTCTTCACCACTCGGCGGCTGCTGAACCAGGTGCGCCAGCTGGATCGCCTCTCCGTGCCCAGTACCGAGCTCAACACCTGGCTAGTGCATCGTGACTCCGAGACTGTGGTGTCCGCCAGCAGCCAGTCCAGCCCCAGCATCACCCTGGACAATGGGGCCGGCCTAGAGGACGTTAACAACCCTGACGCTACCCCGGCCATGAGGGGAGGAAGTGGAGCATCTGAATCCACGTACAACCTGAACGCAGCGGACGGCAGCCTGGGAGCCGTGGCCCCAGAGGGCAACCAGGAGCAGGAAAGCAGGGATGGCAACGACGACCTCACCAAAGAGGTACTGCAGCTCGTTTCTGCCCGCTAACACCTGTCAAAAAGAAACCTACAGATGCTTTTTTTTTAACCCCCCCCATTTTAAGTTAAAACAGTTGAAGAATTAAACATCTGTTGTAAATGTTTTGAGTCTTTTAGCAGCCACAAACAATAACACAAATCAGTCATATAGAGAAGAAGAAGAAGAAGAGGCTTTTTTCTTTCCCCCAAAATAGCTCACGACAACTTAAACCAATCAAATCTGCTTATTAAAAGTTTCATGTAAGATTTAGCAGCGTTAAAACACGAGTGAACGGTCTTCCCCTAATTAAAAAGTATAATCTAATTTTAGGTGACTTTTCACACCAATATCATTCATGCCCCCCCCCCCTTCACACACACACACACACCCTCGGTCTTTTATCAGTGTCTGATATTTTTAGTCAAACCAGTTGTGTCGGATTCGTCACAGCTGTGATTCTGATCACATATATATATCTTGTTCATCAGCAACTCGCCGGCTGTAGCTTCAACTCTTAAAACAGCACAAATTTCTACATAAATTTGTTTGTTTTTTTCCCCTTACTGGAGGTTATTTTATCCATTTTAACTTCTAAAAATCATCTGAGAAACGTTGACACAGTGCGGTCACAGCAAGGTACACGAAGGGGGGGGGGTGGAAGGGGTCACACAAAGCCATTGTTGGACAGTAATGAAGCGAGACTTATTTTTGGTCACATGATAACCACCATGCCAAAGTGTTTATGTCATGGTTGCATCATCTGACTACATTTTTATTACATGATCTGCCTCCCGTCGCCTTCCAGAAATGATCGACCGCAACAAAATAACGGTCCCAAAAAAAAGATAAACAGTGTAAATACGAGCTCATTGTCACAAATAAGTAGATCATTTCACCTATATATATTCTACATATGTGGAGTTTTATTTGTACCATGTTTACAATATGAGTTTAATACTTTTCATACCTAAACAATACCTGGTTATTAAAATACCTTCTCTCTGTATACAGGGCCATTTTTCAATGGTTGCAATCTGTTTTTCCAGGACATTGACTTGATTGACATCCTGTGGCGACAGGACATCGACCTTGGCGCAGGAAGAGAAGTGTTCAACTACAGCAACCGTCAGAAGGAGAGCGAGGAGGAGAAGCCCAACCCACCCGAGAACAAAGACGGCAACGAGGAACAAGAGAGCTGGAGAAATGGAGTGAATTTACAAGGAGCTCAGCCGGTAGACGGGGAGACTGGAGAGAGCATTCCCGAGCAGGTTTGTAGACCGATCGCGTCCCTCCCTCCTTTATATCGCCCGTGTTTTGTCCAGCGGGAGGCTAAACTGCCTTATACTACATAAAAAAGGGAAATGGTGATAAAAAAACATCATTTTGTCTGCTGAAAATGAGTTTTTATTCATGCGGAGACGTTTTTCCAGTCACTTTTTTTGCCCTAAAAACATTGTGGGTTGAAGAATTACGTTTAAAATCTCTGAAGTCGGTCGAGTCACGCCGGTCAACGAGACGTAGAACGGTTTAGATCAACGTCATCGTCAAGCTGTAAGCATACTTTTAAGTTTTAGTGACCTATAAAGCCTTAAACGACCTCATTTTTACCAAGTCGTGACATTACAAGCGTAACGTTTATTACAAGAGCTTGACAACAAAGACGACGGCTGCTCGGAGTCTGAGACATTTACAGGATGTGACAAAGGTGAATGAGCGAGTTTTTATATCCTCATCATCAGCTGGAAAAAAGATATTTTAAAGTTAAGGTGATGATTAACCTGTTATCGTTTGTGCCTGTTCTGTTTTTCTGTGTATAGCTAGCACGTAGTTTTAGCTTTGCGCTTCTACACGGCTGCAACTAATCGTCATTATCGATCGATGGGTTAATCGTTCGGTCTATAAAAGGCCAGAAAACAGAATTTGAAGATGTCACTTTGCGATGGTTTGTTAGACCGACAGTCCAAAATTATTTCCTTTTTTTTATCGTGTTAGTAAAGAAATGTGTCAAAACTTCACAAATGGCTGGCTGGAACAGAGAAATGTTTGGCTTTATTGTTTTAAAAATGACAGAATAATTAATTGATTGATCAATTGTCAGAGTCATTGCAGATTATTTTTCTGTCGATCGACCTGGTGTTGTCGTAGTTTAAAATCAAATCGATGCAGCAGACCCAGAGATATCGTCTTTTTTTAAATTCCATACATTCTTCTTCTTATGAACATCTGGCGCCTACATTTCCCACAATGCAGCTCCACTCCGAGTTGGGTGTGTTATGCTAGTAGCAGCTAATGTAGCCTGTAGCTGTTAGCCTCCAGCAGAGACTAGGAGCTACAGAAGTCTGGTGACCTCATGTCTTTCTGTCACCACACCCCGGCTGATGCTGACTCGAGTGTCGGACTACTTTACTCGACTGTTTTAATAAACTAATGCGTTCAAAACGAGCCGATAGTTTGATCTCTGGCGGTTGATGTGAAGTGTGAATGAGTTTATACACCAACAGCATGAAAGAAGCTAACATCATATTAGACACAGGTGTTAGAATTAATTTTAATTAATTTATTTCGATCATATTGGACTCTTAGATCGTTCCTGTGGCTTCAGTTCGGATTTGAGCGGATATATTTGCTCCAAATATTTGTTCTTTGTCTGCTAGTGGAAAATATTTCCTTCGTTTTCCTCGTGTAACTACAGTCATGGTTTATTGGACTCTGAGAGTTTCCAAAACGCGGTTGTCCTACGCTCAACAACGTACCTGAACGCCTCCTGTGTAGTCCCTCGCTGCTGATCTGCTAAACATACTGCGACTCGTGTCACGCCTCGTTACGCCGGAGTCGGTCAGCAGAGCCCCGAAGCTCCGCCCTGCAACGAGCACAACGGCTCGATCCTCGCCGGTTTATTCAGAGTTTATTAATATTGAACATCTCAGTGTGTCCGAATCGCACCAAATTCGTCACTGCGCTTCCTCGGGTCCCCAGCTGTTAACCCACCAAGTGCGGAGTCGATTGGATGAACGGTTTAAGAGATACGTGAAGGACATACATACACACTGCGATTCCTTCCTTCTGTAGACGGATTCAGTAGCGCTGCGCAAGAACTGTAAACATACTTTGATGTGTAAAATTTGTGGAGTTATTTAAATATAATCAGTTAAACTGTTTGTGCACACGAGCAGCGGGGTCAGCTCGATAACCGTGGCTGTCCGTGACTGAGTGATGAAGTTACCTCATTGGTCGGCGGGGCCTTTTTGGGAGTGTCCTCATTGGCTGCTGCTCTTTGAAAATGGATTGGATTTTATAACTGAAATTAAACACCAGGACGCAAACGTTTTCACATCACAGCGGCTTTAAAAACACGAGTCCTGCGGGTGAAACGTTCGTTTAGCCGTTACGTCAGTTTAGTCTGCGACGTCTGCGCCTCTGCAGGCGCGCTTCATTTTACTGTATCTGCAGGAACCGGGCGGAGATAAGCTTCCTGTAAAAACTCACCGCAGCCTCTTAAATTGAGAAAGAAACAGAAAAAAGGCAGGAAGGAGTTAAAGCTGAAATAACCACCGTGACAAAACGCTTAATGCGGAGTGAAACAGACGAAGGAGCAGTGGGACTTCATAATAAAGAGAATAGTTATAATTAAATAAATCAGTTCTCTTTCAAATAAAACATCCAAACATATGAAAGTTTTGTTCTTGCAGCTGCATTTATAACCTTTTTTTTTTTTTAAAAGCTCAAACACACCTAACCACGTCATGTAAATGTTACTGGAACCACAACAAACATTTAATATCCAGTAACCCTCCCAGTAACAAACTGGCCATAATTTCACACATTGGCCATAGACAGACGGTGCGGACATATACTAGATTTTGACCCAGGCTTATTTTTTTACTTGCCTAAATGGATTAAAAGCACGATTCACATTGTTTTTCCAAAATGAATCTTTATTCTCTGTCACATTTAAAGGTCGACCGCAGCAGCCGAACGTCGTAGAAAAACACAAAACAAGAGGAAACGTCTGTCAGATTAATGAAATTCGTCCGTTTCAGGCATTTAAAAATCTACAAGCTGTGTTCAAGACACAAAACGGCAACACTGACAATGTGACGGACTCGTTAAACTCGTTAAATATGAGGTTTTATAGATCTGCTGGTCTGGAACTTGACCAACGTTGAGGCTTGAATCTGATCGTCGTTCTTTTGTCAACACAGTGATGCAGTTTATTAAAAAGAATTTGATATTTTTTTGACTTAATTTGCGCCTTTTGTTGTTGTTGTTGTTGTTACTCAGCTCCCAGGACTCGGCTCGCAGACGTCGCTGTCTCTACAGGAATGCTTGCGGCTGTTAGAGGCCACGTTCCCTTTCGGAGAAGAATCTGAGGTAAAAACAAACAAACAAACAAACAAACAATCTGTCGTTTTAAAATGTTTACGTAACGTTTGCTGTGGACTTTTTTAATATTTAACGTGTGTTTCCGATCAGTTTCCAGCCCCGGTCGTCACTCCGGAAATATCGGTTTCCACTGAAGAAGTTCCTTCGACATCTCAGGGCCTCCCAGTGGCTCCACAGCTGCCACCAGCAGAACCACAGCTGGACCTGGAGCAGCAGTGGCAAGACATCATGGCCATCATGGAGCTACAAGTACGTCCCCCCATCTCTTCAAACCAATTAAAAATACAGATTTATCTCGTTAAGAAGCTTAAAAAATGGAGATTTCCTGAATAATAATAACGATATCTTTGTGTTTGAAGGCGATGGAAGTGAACAGCACCAACTCCAGCAGCAGCAGCGACACGAGCGGGACAACGGAGTCGAACACGGTGGGAACCTTCGAACTTTCTACTCGCTCCACGCCGATAAACCAGGACGTCAGCCTCCACCAGGCCTCGCTCCCCAGCTGCAGCCAAGACTTCCCCCAGATCTTCAACACCCAGTTAGACTCCTCCGGCAGCATCGCCCCGAGAACCACCATGCTCCGAGTGTCCTCCGGCAACTCCACCAACATCAACTCCACGTTCGGAGCCACCAACCTGACGGGGATCTTCCTCCCGCCGCACGTCAATACCTCCAGTAACAACGTCACGTCCACGCCCATCCTGCCGGACCCGTTCAGCACCCTGCTGGAGGAGTCCATGCTCGACGAGATCAGCCTGCTGGACCTCGCCATGGAGGAGGGTTTCAGCCAGGCTCAGGCTTCCCAGCTGGAGGACGAGCTCGACTCGGATTCCGGTCTCTCCCTGGACTCCAGCCACAGCCCGGCGTCCCCGAGCAGCTCCGAGACGTCCTGCTCCTCCGCGGCTTCTTCCTCCTCGACCTCCGCCACGTTCTCGGAGGAAGGGGCCGTGGGGTACAGCACCGACTCCGAGGTGGCCACCGTGGAGCCGGAGGAAGGCGCCGTCGGCGGTTACCAGCCCGGGTACAGCAAGCTCTGCCGTATGAGCTACCAGGACCCCTCGCAGTTCCACAGCCTCCCGCAGCTCGACAGCATCAGCCACAATCACACCTACAACCTGCCGCTGTCCTCCGCCTTCTCGGAGCACCCGGAGCTCCCCATTTCGACCGGCAAGAAGACTGTTCGAGACAAACAGAGCTCAAAGCTTCAGCCTCCTCAGGACTTACTCGACAAGCACTCGAGTCGCGACGAACGCCGAGCCCGGGCCATGAAGATCCCCTTCTCCAACGACAAGATCATCAACCTGCCCGTGGAGGAGTTCAACGAGCTCCTGGCCAAGCACCACCTGAGCGAGCCCCAGCTGGCCCTCATCCGCGACATCCGCCGGCGCGGCAAGAACAAGATGGCGGCGCAGAACTGCCGCAAGCGCAAGCTGGACACCATCATCAACCTGGAGCAGGGAGTCCAAGACCTGAGGCGCGACAAGGCCCGCCTGCTGAAGGAGAAGATGGAGTTCATCCGCTCCATCCGGCAGATGAAGCAGAAGATGCAGAGTCTCTACCAGGAGGTGTTCACACAGCTACGGGACGAGGAGGGCCGGCCCTACCCGCCCAGCGAGTACTCGCTCCAGTACAGCGCCGACGGCAGCGTGCTCATCATGCCGCGCGGCGTGACGGCGGCGGAGCAGAATCGTAAGCCCGAGAAAAAACAGAAAGACAAAAAGAAGTGAGGGGAAACGGGGTGGGGGGCTGTTTATTCTTTCACTTTGCTAAAAATCAATAAGAAAGATTTCTGCAGATGCAAGAGAGAGAGAGATGTCCTTTTTTCCTTTAAGAAGATTCTGGTGAGTAGAAAAATGGCATTGTTGGCTACTCTTCCTGCATTTCTCCTCTTTTTTTTGTCATTCTGTTCCTACATTTTTTTTTTTTTTAAATTTTTTTTTTTTAAAAATCCCCTCCACTCCCACGTCCACACGTACCTGGAAACAACTTTTTTTGAAGCAGAAGTAGCTCCTCGTGTGAGTACTTTGATCATTTTAGAGAAAAAGGTGTGTGAGGAGGGGGGAAGGAGAAGAGAAAAGGAGGAGAGGAGGAGGGGATATATATATATATAAAATAAATTAAAAAAAAAAAAAAAAAAAAAGGACATACAATGAGCTATTAGAAAAATGTTAGCTGCTCTTGATCCTTTTTGCACCAAAACCACAGAGGATGGAGAAGATGTGTCGGTTAACGGAGAAAGAGAAAGAAACGAGGGGGACTGGTGTCAAGAAAAAGTGGGAGTTTAAAAAAAAAAAAGAAGAAGAAGAAGAGAGAAACATTTGTCAACGAGGATGGTTACCTATGCACCGGAGGGTTTGAAGAAGAAGAAGAAGAAGAAATAAATAAAATAAAAGGACTATCAGATCACATCCCGCCCCTGGAGACTTTTAGTGATTTTTGTCATGAAGTCACTTCGAGGCTTTTTAAGTTGCAGATCTTCAGGCAGCGTCGAGTTGCGACGGTTGTGAGACTTTTAGATACCAAAGGCTTAAAGGAAGTTCCATCTTTTTAGGGACGCTATTATAACAACACACCCTTATACTAACCAAAACAACAACAACAACAAAAAAACAAACACACACACACAAAAAAAAAAGAGGTTGTATATCGGGGTGCATCATCATCCTTTTTTTGTTTTGTTTTGGTTGATCTGTAAACATCTTTAAACACAAACACTGCACTCTAATCCTGTAGGTTTTTGTTTATCGACAGTTATTCGAGTCAGTTTGTCGGCGGCGTCTTAAAAAGAGTTTAGAAGAAGGCGGGAGGAGGAAATGTAGGATGTTGAGATGAAGATTGAAGATGAAGAAGAAGAAAGAGTCAAGAGGTTCCCGGGCTGGCCGCTGCTAAAAAGAGAGAGAGGCCCTGAAAGAAGGTCGGAAGTCCTGCGAGAGGAGCAAGATGGACGTTTTTATTTTTTTTTATTGTTTTTTTTTTTTTTTTTTTTTTTTTTAGGGAAGAGGCACACTGCATTGCAAAATGTATCAACTTCCTTATAAATTATACATAGCACTGTAATTTGTCTTTAAAAGAGGAAAAAAAACGACAAAAAAACAAACAAAAAAAAAAAAAGAGGCTTGGCTAATATGCATTTTGCCGTGTCTGTCGCTATTCCTTCGCTGCAGGTTTAAATACGGGAGCTGCGTTGTTTTTAAGGGGGAAAAAGGCTCTTATTAACTGTTCATAATCTGTAGTATAAAGCAAAGGTTATAGGTCACATCAGCTTTATGTACAAGTCTACAAACACCTTCTGGGTTTTGTTTTTTTGTTTTTATTTGAGCAGAGCCTGTAAAATCACAACCAGACGAGGAACTGAAGGCAGCGTGACGGGCCCAGACAGACAGACAGACAGTACGGCGCTGTGATTAAACGCACCGGGCTTTGTCACCGATCAAAGTTATTGATCATATCTTGTTTCTTCTTCTTGGGTGCCCCATTTTTTTTTTTTTAATTTTTATTTTTATTTAAATCAACATTAACTTGAAGCAGGCTCGGCTGTTGCTGTGGTGTAGCGACGATTTCCCTTTTTTTTTTTTTTTTTAAATTATTATTATAATTTTTTTTTTTAAATAACTCATTTGCCAACGTTACCCAACTTTTTTTTTTTTTTTTTTTAACTGCTGTAAAAGCCGAGCTGTGGTCTTTAAATATTTTACAAGTCCTATGTTTAAAAGTTTTTATTTTTAATTTTTTTTTGTGTTGATGACAAAGTGAGCCACGTTGTTACATGAGATATAAAAAAAACAAACCCAACAACAAAAAAGTACTTTTGAATGTGTGAAACGACTGTGTGTGTTGTGGCTCCACTTTGACTCAAATGCCTTTTATTTTATTTTGTTTTTTATTATTATTATTTTAATTATTTTCCAAACACAATCTTTCACTTTTAAAAAGGTTTTTTGAGAACTGAAAGGAAAAAAAAAACAAGGAAAAAAAAACAAACGTTCTCAAAGTAGAAGTGCTATTATCTTATTTGAATGAAGTCGGTACATGTACTACATCACCCTTTTAAAAAAAATAAATGAAATAAAACATATAAAAATAAAAAAAAAAATAGGTCAATTGTTGCAGCTGAGATAGCAGTTTAATAGGCTAGAATATTTACAAGAGGCTGAACAGAAGTCGCCACATTAAGATGATGTCCAAAAATAGTTTTCTGAGCGGAGAAACGTCCTCATTAAATGTGATATTCAGGCATGAAACTGGTTTAACATTCACCTCAGTGTAACCCAGTGCAACACCGACTATTTAGTACTGCTACTACTTAGTGCACTTTTTCTCTTTGTTTTGTTTTTGTTTGTTTCTGTCTGTCTTGTTATGTAAATATTTTCATGTTTTGTGTTTTTTTTTTTTTTTTGTTTATGATTATTTTATGTAGTTTTTTTTTTTCTTTCGTTGTTGTCAAATGTCTCCATAACAGTCTCACCCTCTCTCTGCTTTTGAGTTTTTGGATGTAGTTCCCTCTGTTTTGAGATATTTGCTGGCAATCAAGAATTGTTTTTATTGATTAATAAAGTGTTTTTATTTTCACCTGTGACTCTTGTGCTCTAGTTGTCGTGGTGTGCTGTCAGGAGCTTGTTTTTTTTTTTTTTTTTTTAAGTTTAGTTTAGTTTAGTTGAGTTTTTACGTCCTCGGTCCGTGTTTCAGATGTTGGTGGAGAGGAAGGCTGCAGCTGACGATTGTTTTATTTTAATTGATTAGTCGGTTCAGAAAATGGTGAAAAATGTCGATGAGTTTCCAAGAGACATCCTCAAACGTCCGCAACTCGAAGACTGTCGCGTTTGAGAAGCTGTAACCAGAGAATTCAGACGTTTTTCTGTTAAAAAAAACAATTTGATTATTAAAATAGTTTGTGATTAATTTAATAATTGACAACTGAAAGGTGAAATCAGAGATGACCTCAAATGTCTTGTTTTGTCCACAACTCAAAGACCGTCAAAGAAGATTAAAGAAACCAGAAAATATTCACATTTTAGAGGCTTGAACAGGAGAATTTGGTGATTTTTCTCTTAAAAAATGGCTCAAAACATTTAATTGAATATTAAAATAATGCTGAAAAATGTTGATCAGTTTCTCAGAGACGTCCTCAAATGTTTTGTCTGCAACTGAAAGACTGTCGAGTTTCAGAAGCTTTAATCAGAGAAATTAATAGTTGGAAACTAATCAATTAATCGCTGCAGCTCTTCAATAAATTTTTAAATCTGCTTCTTGGAAAAGGTCCTGCAGGACTGAGAGGAACCAGAAAACTGTTAGTGTATTAAAAGTGACACCAGTGTGAAACAACACGGTAACAAAAAGTGGTTTTATTCTCCAAAAACCGACAAGCAAGACATGAAAAACACTACGAAGATTACCAAGGACCGAAATTAAACCACTGAAAAGGTTCATAACTGTACAACAAACAAGTCCTAAGGAAATATCTAAGATGAAACACAGTTTTGCCCTCAAAAGCACCAATGTCCCAAAGTTTTTTTTAAACAAAAAACAAAAAGGAAAAAAAAAGAAGAAAAAAAAATGGCACACTGATGAAAATAAATCACCGAGTTGATACAACGTCTTCGAGCACTGGACCGAATGTAAACAAGAAGATGAAACCGAAGTAGTCGAGCAGTTTGGAGGATTTAGCGGCGTCTAGAGGATCTACGGCGGCGGGGAAAAAAAAAAAAACCAAACCGTTAAAGTCCCCTCTCTAGAGCCTGCTTTTGTCTCTTCTGGGCTTCCGTACAAACGACCCGCTCGTTCTAACGCAACGAAAACAGTAATTCCTTATTCCTTTTTTTAAACACTTAATTAAAACATAATTTATCGATAACCTATTTCTGCCGGGTCCGTTCCGCTAAGACGCCGCTAAACTCTGCGTACTGCGCCTTTTTTTTTAAAACATGGCGGCAGCAGCGGCGGCGGTAGTGATGGCGGCGGCGGCTGGGCTGCTGTGTGTCGTTGAGGCAAACCGGAAGCGTTTATATACATTTAGATTATATTCCAGATAAAAGCCGAATCAAATGAAGTGACACTACACTAAAAGACGAACGAGTCCGATGGCGTCTTGCTTGTCTCTGCCCTCGTCATCATCATCATCATCATCATCATCATCATCATCAACCCCACCTCCCCACAAAAACCCCCCCGAACCCTCTTCTCCAAAATACAATGAAGTTCAAAACTACAGTTTTTTTTTCTCTCTCTTCCGTCGCTCCGTGTTAGTTTTTGTCGTCCTTTTTCTCGTCTTCAGTCGGGTACGAGTGCCAAGTGAGCCGCTCCTCGTAGAACGAGATGACCACCTGCGGACACTTCACGTTCGCCTCCTTCGCCGGCACCAGGTCGGCTTCGTCAGAGTTCTTCCTGTTTAGAAAAAAAAAAAAAAAAGCAAACAAACTTAATTCAACAGACGAATATTTAATTAATCCTCCTGAAACATCTGGAGGTGATTTAAGTCGTGAACAGCTGCTGGCGTGCAGTTCATCGTGCCGTAACGGCGGCCGGCGTACGAACCATTTCATGAGGAACATGAGCTCTCCCGTCGAATCTGTGGCGCCGATAATCCGTTCTGGGTCCAGACCTCGAGCGAAGCCTCTGAGCTTCTCTGTCTGAGGATCAAAGGAACAAACAAACAAAAACATAACGTCAGCGTGACACTAACGAGCCGCCGTTTGTTTATATGAGACGAAACGAGGAAATGTTGAACTTTTAGGATCCACACGGTCTGTAGAAATCTATAAATTCTAAATAATAATCAATAAAAAAAAACAAAACAAGAGTAAACAATCTGCTCGTCTAGTCCTCATACGACAGATTTCTCTTAAAGTCACTTTATTTTTTAAACAATAATAATTTAATTCATTTTATTTCTTCTTTTTTCCTCTTGAGCTGCGACGATTACTCGATCAACAGGATGTTAATCAACTAATTTGATCATCTATTAACCCGTTTGAGTAATTTTTTTTAAAGATTTGCTGCTTTTTTTCATCTCAAATTGTAGTAAATTTAATATTTGGGGGATTTTAAACATTAAATGATCGTTAGTTGCAGCCTTAATTTCCAGCAGTTTGAAACACTGAAGCGTCAAGTTTGTTTTGTGATGAGTTGAGGATGATTTTAAGTGAGGTTTTTTTTTTTCTACACTGAACCAGACTCTCTAGGAGTCTGCAGAGAGTCCACATGAGCTCTCCTCGCAGACTCGGATGATTTGTGGATTTACATCTAAACAAGACGAGTGAAGAAGCCCGAGAAACGTGGAAGAGGAGCCTGAAATCACCTAAAACTACAAAATAAAACACCACCTGTCGCCTGAAACCAGCCGACTGAGGCTGTTTTATGTTCTATAATTCTGCTTTGCCGACAAAAAGATGCAAAAACAAGCTGCTGTTTAGACCAAATAATGTTTTTTACTCTCAACTTTCTTTTGCTCTTCAATAATCAAACGTCTCTGAGCTGCACTAAGTTGCCAGTTTTTATCATATTCTGGAGACTAATTTGATTCTCGCCGTCGTCAAAATGCTTTAATTATATTTCCACAATGTTTACCGGATTAAAAACACAGACGGCTAATTTGCGTGTTGGTGGTCAGCCGGCTGTCAGGGCTCATTATGGTGCGTTCAAGTGCCACTTTTCAACTCTTTATCAGCGCTTGTTCGTCGAGGTTTTGGAGACTTGGTGTGTGTGTTTCAGGGCTCTTAAAATAATACAACATACGGCAATTAATCATATTGAACTCAGTATTCTGTCCAATGAGTTTAAGACGACGACATGGAACTTAAAAAAGCTGACATTTGTCACCAAATCAATCAGACTTTTAGTGTAACGTCTTGTCGTGCTGAAATACTTTCTCGTCTAATAAGATTAAAGTCGACGTCATCATCGTTTGTTTGTGTATTTTATTAGTATTCATGTGTATTGAGATGTTAAATCAGCAGCAGTGAGTCTGTGTCCGTCGGGAAGAAGGAAGGCTCTGTTTGCTTGAAGCTTTCAGAGACGCCAAGGCGCCGATTTAAAGACTTGTGTAAACACGGCGAAATACTTTCTGAGTTTTTTTTTGCTTATTAAGTCTCAAATTACCAACCGTGGAAATAAACATTCAAATGTGTCAGTTTCACTTTATCTTATGTTTATTAATATTATCCATCTTATGTACATTTACATGTTTTTATGTTCATTTTATTTATTTATTTATTTTTGGATGTGAAGCACTTGGTTCATGACATTTATTTTACTGTAAAGCACTTGAAGCTGCATTTTTTTTAATATGAAAGGTGCTACACAAATAAAGTTATCATTATTATTATTATTATAATTATAATTAAAAAATGCTGATGCTGCTCTCTGCACAGAAGAACAAGACCCCTCTTCATCCCTTCACAGACAGACGCTGTTAACACCAGTAAAGACTCAGCGACCTCTCACAGAACATGAACTGGGACTTACGTCGTCTTTCTTCTTCTTTGATTTACTGTCGTCTCCTTCTGCTTCTCCGGCCGCCTTCCTCTTCCCCTCCTGTGCTGATTTCTGGGACTGCAGGAATTCTGCAATCAAGTCCGGACAGTCCAAGTTGTCCTCCGGCTCCCATGTGTTATCTTCACTGTCGACATAAAGTACATTAAAAAAAAGAAAATACAGTTTTTATGTCATTTAGTCTGTTAAATACTAGGGCTGTAGTCAACCAGAGAAAATCTTGGTCGACTAAAATTGTACATAATCTTCGACTAATTGATTAGTTTCTGTTCTGTATTTCTCTGTTTAGCGTCTTCAGGCTAGGCTAACCCATCGTTGCTAACTTTGGAGCTAACTCCCTTCACTTTTCCAGCACTTGGAGAAACAACAGACGTGACTTTTTTAGGATTTAACTGACACACTGTAGTCTGTGCTGTACATTTACTGCCAGACTGACAACTTACCGCTAACCTTTTCCTCTGGTCCACTAGTATCCACCGTCACTTTCTCTGTGTCCAACTGGCTACACTAACGTACGCTCGTCTCCTAGGCAACGACAACGGCGGTTCACTCACCCTGAATAGCTGCACTCCCAAACGCTAAATATTTCTGAATGAGTGGATGGCGTTAATTCTGGCATTCAAAATATTTTTTTGACCTGGCGAGGGTTGTCGTTGATATAATTGTAGGAGAAACACTGATTCAGTAAACTTCAGGACATTTAGTAAACACTCAATAACCGTTAGACCCGGAAGTGTCCTTTAGTTTGGGCGAGTCCAAAGTTGTGACGGGGGGTGTTTTGAATACACCCCCGCTGTTTTCACAGGTAATTTGTTAGTCTGTCCCTCCCGCCGCAGGAAATAATGGATTAATCCCTGAAAGCTGCTGATGTAGCACTTTTTTCCTTATGAAAGTGACACGGAGATTATTCGACCAATGAGAATTTAGTCGGACAAGAGCATATTGACCAACTAACCGACTAGTCGACTAGCAGACTACAGCCCTATTAAATATGCCGCTATCTCTTTTCTTGGTTGTGATTTTAACGCACTCTCTGATTTAGGGGGATTGTTAAATAGAAAAAAAAAAGATGAGAAAAGAGACAGAATGGCCAGAATATGTCCACCAGAATGAACCATAACACACCAAACATTTATTGTAAACACAAAGAAACATGTTTTTGATGACTGTTCCTCCAGAAAACACTCACTCAGAGAAGCCTTTCCACTTGAGAAGGTACTCTACTCTCCCTTTCACAACCCGTCGATTCAGGACCTTTTCCACCACGTATTCTTCCTCCTCCTCTTCTTCTTCTGCTGCTGCCGCCGCCGCTACGTCTTCTGGTTTCTTTTCCTTCTTCGGCTCAGGTGAAGTCATTTTGGTCTCTGCCGGGTTAGACGCTATGAAAGGGGGGCGGAGGGGAAGAAGAGCAGATAGTAGTTATTGATCCGGCTTGGGTCTATTTAATTGCTGCTGAGCCTTCAATCTGAAAAACACGCTTTTATTATTGCCTGCAAGCGTTAAAAACTCATTGACAATGGTTAAAAGATCATCTTCACGTGTTTGGGAAAGGGTTTTTCTTTTGAGTGCCTCCCTTTCAAATGGGTCACAAACATTTACGGTGCCACGTTGTAGACATACATTAGTATATAGTCATTCCTCGACTCTTTGACACACATCCTTACCGCACAAGGACAAAGTGATACAGAGAAAAAAATGTTATGTTAGAAAGTAATGATGTATAAAACCTTCTGTAACAGTGGGACCATCGTTAGGGGGTTCTGTAGTCAGGCTCATACTCATCAGGTAGACCTGGGGACCAGCAGGTTCTCTGGTCAACATCAAGATTGTTGCGTGATGGAAGCGAGCGGGAGTCAATGTGGTAGAAAGGAGAAAACAGCATTGGCATTTGAGATTTATTATTGATTTATTGAAAAAGACACATGCGAGCCAAATGTAGATTACCAGCAGTAGATATTTGATGCACTTGGGTTATGTTGATAAGTTTATAGCTTGTTTAATGTTTCATGTTTCTGTCCTAGTTATAGAGTCATATTTTAAAAAGACTGCCTCATCTGCATCGTCTAAAGTTACTCATGTGCCATCAGCCAGTGGTGGAGGAACTATTCAGATGCTTTAATTAAGTAAAAGTACTAAATTACAAGTAAAAGTTGTTTAAAAAATCCTACTACAGCAAAAGTACACAGGTATTATGAGCTTGATGTAGTTAAAGTATTGCAGTAAAAGTAGTGGTTTGATCCCTCTGACTGATATATTATTATATATGACATCATTAGATTATTAATACTGAAGCATCAGTGTTAGAGCAGCATGTTACTGTTGTAGCTGCTGGAGGTGGAGCTAGTTTACACTACTTTATATACAGTTAGTTAGTTTAGTCCAGTGGTTCCCAACCTAGGGGTCGGGGCCCCTCCAAAGGGTCAGCAGATAAAATCTGAGTGGTCGTGAGATGATTAATGGGAGAGGAAAGAAGAAAAAATAAAGTTCTGATACAAAAATCTGTTTTCAGTTTTTAGACCTTTTCTCTAATCTTTGATTTCTGCTGAAATATTGGATCATTTGAACATTTATTGAAATGGAAGCATGTGAGAAGTTTAGAGGAAAAATCACTATTTGGTGGAGCTGTTAACAACTCAGACATGTGAAATGTGACCCCGACAACACACTGCTTTTTGTAAGATGTCAAAAGCCAAAAAGGTTGGAAACCACTGGTTTCATCTTTAACAATGTGTTGTATTTTAAAAGCTTGTTATATTATCCATTGTGTCAAATCTTCATCTGAAAAGTTACATAAGCTGTCAAATAAATGTAGTGGAGTAGAAAGTACAATATTTCCCTCTGAAATGTAGTGGAGTGGAAGAATAAAGTAGCATCACATTGAAATACTCAAGTACAAGTGGGGGGAGGGGTTACAAGTGTATTTTATTTAGAGTACAGAAATATGGCCTTAACTAAAATGCATCATTGTTCACCTTTAACAAGATAAATGCACGTCAGCTACCTGTATATTTGTCTTTTTTTTTTTTTTTAATTAATTGATCATAAAGCAGAGGCAGACAGAGGAGGTATTTATGGCGGTGCCTGTTACTGCCAGCATCAACAACACCTGGCGGCAGCGTACAGCATGTTATCATTTACATTAGTGTGGAGATGCTATAATAAAGACAGGCTTATACACACTTTAAATAAGCATCGTCGCGGTGTAAAATACCGTCTGCATGCTCAATGTAGAGATTTTATTCATACACACATATATATATATATATATATATGTACATTTGCTGCTACTATCGGCTAGCGAAAAAAGAAAACACACGACAAAGGCTCGAAGCGAAGAGACTGAGCTAACTGCTGTCTCCAAATTGCTTTCCCGTTAGCTCACTAATATAACACACTCTGTCAGTTATAATAATTGTTTATGTTAACACATAATGTGTCTGCTAACAACGTCTAGTTTTTAATTCTCATTGAAACGATGCACGTTAACCTCACAGCTAGCTAACGTCACCGAAACAGCACGTTTGGAGGGAAGGCAAAGATAAAACTCACCGATGACTAACTGCTTTTAAAAGCTCCACCCGAACTGAAATAAAAAGACACCTTTGCCTCGTTAATTATACGCTAATAACGTCGGTGTTTGTGTCGGTTTTGTTGTCAAAATACAGACAAAGCCGCTAGCTTGACTACAGCGAAATGTGTCGTTTCCGCCCCTTCGTCTGGTATGAGAGAAGAAGAAGAAATAAAAAATAAAAAAAGTCCGCCGGAGCGAGACGTTGGCGCAGCTTCGCAGATCTCAAAGCGTATGGATGTGACACACCAGCGTCACAACAGCCAATCAGAGAGCGCGCGTGTGATTTGTAGATCTGTGACTGCGGGCCGCGCGCTAACGGCTGACTGGACCAATGAAACGCCCCTCAATTACTGCATGATATGTGTACACTAAATAAACAAATCAAACACATTTATGTAAATCAGTGTGGATTTTTTTTTCTTATTTTTTTCATTCATTAAAAAACTCCTTAATTTCAAAATGTCTTCATTAGTAATGAAGAGTACACAACCCTATAAAATAATGTGGAGTAGAAAGTACAATATTTCCCTCTGAAATGTAGTGCACTGGAAGTATAAATATATAATTATATGATAAATATTGAGTTAATTGAGCGATTTAGAAGGGGTAAGACCAAATATAAGTATATACTTCTACTACTTCAGACATGTAATATTTATTTATATTGCCTATGAGATTTTGTTTATTGAAATTTTGCAGCATATGTTTACTGTTGATTTCATTTGTTGTTGTTGTTTTTTGTCTTTTTTTTTTTTTTTTTTAATTATTTACATATTTTTACATGCTCGAAACAACCATAACAATTCTGGTTGACATTGTGGGTGTATGTGATGTACTGTTGTGTCTAGCTTTGCATTTTGTATAATGTGTCCTGTGTGTGTGTCTTTTTTTTTCTTTTGTTGCTTTGTATTATTTCTTATTGTGCTATTATATGTTTCTAGGGACTGCTGATGAAAATTAGCTTGAAGCTAAATTTGGTACAGTGCATCATTTATGTTAAAAACTGTACATTGTCCGATACATAAATACAACAAATTAATGAATTAACTAATTAATTAACAGTACAAAATGCAGCACTTGAGTCAATGTACTTGGGTACTTTCCACCATTGCATATGACAAAAATAAAAAATAACCATCATAAGTCAAAATTATGAGAAAAAAAGTTAAAAAAAATTACCATTTTCTAATTAACTTGAATAAGTATATATTTTTTGTTTATTTTTTGGACGTTTCGCCCCGCCCCCTTCTTTTACGCTTGCGCGCACACTACCGGAAGCGTCACGTCGTCACGTGACGTAGCGTCGCTGCTTGTGTGACTTGCGAAATGGAGATAGGAGCCGCTCGGCAAAACAAGCCTCTGGACCGGAGGACTTTGGACTCAAATAAAGCAGAAACGTTGACGAGCGGGACGACACCGACAACAGCGACAGCCGGCCCGGATACTTCCTCAGAAGCTAACGCACACTTCGTGAAAGTAAGTAACGGCTGTACGTCGACTGGGTGTGCGTGTGTGTGTGTGTTAGCTTTTTTAGCTCATGTTTCCTGCTCAGAAAGTCTCATCATTCAGGCCAGAACACTAACCAGCCGTTAAACAGCCGTTAGTGTCTGTTAAGTCGTGACACAACGTTATCAATAGGTGGAGATTTTAAAGATGTTTCTCCCTTATTTTCATATATATATTACTTTATATTTACACAGTGTCAGATATAAGTTACACTAACAACCAGGTGTTACATTATATTTCTTCCTGACTATTGTTTTTAAAACTCAAAACAGATTCAAGACATTTCAACGTACAGTTGTACGTTAATATTTTTTTTTTTTTTTTACTGCATACTAAATAAGCTGTTAAGTGTCAGTAACTGTGGTTATAGGTGATGAAAGTTAGTTTCTCTTTCTTTATGATAAAAAATAATCATCATAAGTCAAAATTATGAGATAAAAAGTAAAAAAAATACCAAATTACAGCTCTAACAGTTAACTTAGACGATTAATCGATTAGCTCCCACCTATTAAATTAAACTCCAACTAATTTGATAATTGATTTAATCGGTTTGAGTCATTTTTTAAGAGGAAAATTCAGGTTCCAGCTTCTTAAATGTGAATATTTTATGGGTTTTTTTTTAGTCATATATGACAGTTAACTGAATATTTTTGGGTTGTGACTGTTTTGGACAAAAGATATTTGATTACGTCTTTGGCTTTGGGAAACAGAAACCCATGTAGGGCTACACCCATTGATTAGTTTCATGATCGATTAATCTGTCGACTCTTTTCTAGATAAATCAATTAGATGTTGTCCTCAAATGTCTCGTTTTGTCCAAAGATATTCAGTTTACTGTAATCGATTAATTGACAAATCGTTGCAGGTATTAACCCATGTAATTGTTAATAAATAAATAAAGTTCATCAGCTAGTCAATCAAAAGAACATTTATTGATTACTGTGTTGACAATTGATTATTCATTTAAGGGAAGGGGAAATCCAACATCTCCTCTGCTGTGTTTCATTATAAGCTGAATATAATAATATAAGCATTTTGAAGACATATGAAACTTTAGTTTTCTGACATTTTATAGTCATCATTTAATCATTATGAGTCATTCTTTAAGAAAAAACTCCTTAAATGTGAATATTTTCTGGTTTCTATGACAGTAAACTGAATATCTATACGTTATTGTCTGTCAGGACAAAACAAGACATTTGAGGACGTCATCAGGTACTTTTGGGAGACGGTGATCAACATTTTCTCACCATTTTCTGGCCAAACAGACACACATTGACTTAACCTTATTTTATAGAGAAACCAGACGTCAGATTCCCTGAAAAACCACCGTGACTATTGTCCAACACAGTGGCGTGTCATTATTATCACCACTTCTCTATCTCGGAGGGGAAGCACAGGCAGATAGACGCGTTGCCACCGGCTCACAATAGATAATACTGGTTCCAAAGAGTCCTGGTCTACCAGCTGAACAGTACGCTGCTCATCTAACGGCTCAACGGTCTTAAATATTTCCGTTCTTTTTTTCTTTTCTTTTTTTTTTAGTGATGAAGAGAAACTCTGCTGCCAGAGTGACTCAGTCGATTTCAGCTTCTCTTTTAGAGGATGAGTCATCAGCTTATCGTAAAACATCTACAGCTGTGAGGAGCGTTTTATCCTGATTAACTGAATGATCTCCTCTCATTGATTTCCTCTCTTCTCTCTCTCTCTCTCTGTGTTTGCAGTGCAGCACTCGGTAGGATGATCAGAAACCAAGAAGAAGATGTAAGTAACCTCTTTTTCCCCTTTTTTTTATTTTCTTCTCTTTTTTTTTCTTCTCAATTTTCAGTCTCATCTATTTACCACAACAACGTGCAGCATAATGGACATTTATCTCTCATTTTTATTATATTTATCTTTCATTTTATTATATTTATTTCTCATTTTATTATATTTCTCTTATTTTATTACATTTATCTCTCATTTTTATTATATTTATCTCTTATTTTATTATATTTCTCTCATTTTATTACATTTATCTCTCATTTATATTATATTTCTCTATTATTTTATTATATTTCTCTGTTATTTTATTATATTTATATCTCTCATTTTATTAAACACTAATTGTAACTAGAGCTTGAAGAAGCCGGATTTCACAGCCTTCAATAAAAACCTCTTGAAACTTGAAAACTTACATTTTTAACAAAATACCAAAGAACAATTCATCTATTGATGAGTGTAAGAGCGTCTGAGGAGGCATGTGTTGTGTGTTCACAGTAATCTAGATCTCAGTCTGTCAGAGACACTACAGCAGTGTGTATATAAATAAATAAATAAAGATAAACATATATATATATATATATATGTGTGTGTGTGTTTCTGTGTGTTTATTTCTGTTTGAAAGACTTGTGACTGTGTTTGTTTGTTTCTGGCCTTCAGGAGTTTGTTGCAGTGCGGGTTCAGGATCCCCGCATTCAGAATGAAGGCTCGTGGAACTCATACGTGGATTTTAAGATTTTCCTACATGTAAGTGTTAAAGACGTCTCTGCGGCGAGAGCGTTGCCTGCTCTCTGTGGTTTGTGGCTTTTTGAAAAGTCAAAAACTTCCTGTCAAGTCTGTGGTGACACTTAAAGAGTTTCCCGTCTGATATTTAAGCTCGTCTTTGGTCAGTTGGCAGCAACAGGAAGTCGCGTGTTCTGATAAAGAGACGCTTGTCAATCTCGGCTGAACTCAACCCAAGCCTTTCTGTGGCAAGAAGAACTCGCAGCAGCGGACACATTTCCTTCTTTACATTGTGTTTGGACAAAGAGTCGATGTTGTCGTCTTGGCAGCCATCTGTGTTTTTTTAAGAACGCTGTGTCAGCAGCTTCATTCATGCCTACACGGATGGCTGTGCGGGTGTTGACTCACGGAAGAGGGAGGACGTCATGTGACCTCACATGATCTTATGTTATTTTGTTGACACATATATATATTTAAAAAGCTCCCAGTGTAAAGAGTTTTCTGCACAAACACCTTTTTTCCAACCTTCATTTAAACATTTCTGCACATTTTTTGAAGCATTTAACCTTTAAATTATAGAGATAAACACAATAAAATAACAAAATTAAAAGGTAAAAGGTTCCTGTGTGTAGTTTTCCTTCATTATTTTAGTTATTTCTTGACTTTCCAACAGTTTCTAATCAGTGCAGCTTCCAGTGAAACACAGAAGCGGATTCTCACAGCGGAGAGAAAATCTGCCTTTTATCCTCTGATGGAATTCGCTTTTAATGACGTGGAAACTTCCCAACACAGCCTGTAATTGATTCCTGGCTGTCAGAAGGTAGTCCGGCTGTTATGCAAACATCAATGGACTCTTGTCACACGTTTACTGGAACGAATCTGACATGTGACGACGTGTTTTAGTTCTGCTGTTAGATCAGCGACAGTTGAACAACTGGAGCGTGAATCATCACAGTCAGTCACACAAAAATAAATTTAACATTGTTGTGAAATTAAGTAGAAATGTTTAGTGTTGTTTTAAACTTTTCTTATTGTTAACAAATCCCACAAAAAGACCAAAAACACCAATGTGTCCGTCTCTTAAAGCTCTAATCTGTAATTATTCTGCATTAAAATGTGTAAAAACAACTAGACCTATGTTCTATAGTTTGTTGAGTTGTGTACTTACATTATCCCAAATGTTTCCAACAGTTTTCAAACCCAGAGAAATCTGTCATGTTAATCAAAGTAACGCACCGTTTCATTTGGTGGCCTGTCAATGGCGTCATACCTCCTCTACCAAAGAGTATAGTGCACAAGATGCATGCGTCGGCGCCGTGTTTGTCCGCTACAGTGGCGTCTAGCAAAGAGTAACTTACACACATACAAGATAATACATGGGCTTTGTTGTGCTTGTTCCACACAAACTGTTAGAAATGGACTTTTATTCAGTTTGAAGCCACATTTTCATGATAAATTTAGCTGGTTTTTAACTTGATCTTTTAGCCGCAAGAAGGATTTTAGTCATTGGACGTCTGGATCTTAAGTTATCAGAGAAATAAACTGGGCAAACGTTAGCAGCAGCTCGGCTAACAGCCCCTCCAGGAAGTCCGCTGCTCGCCCAACATGGTGGAGAAACACTGATTTAACAGCTTTAATTAACTTAAAATAAAAACAAGCAAAAAACAAAACATATCCTGTTTGCTGTGTATCTCACCAAAGCTGTGGAGGGTTTCCTGGATTCAGCTGCACGGATGGAGCAGATCACTTTGACTCCTTCAGTCCTGCAGTCGTCCTTCGCCCCGCTCTCTCCGCAGGAGGAGGCACACAGATGATGTTGTAGAAGAATTAATTTATTTAAACACTTGTAATCTGCGGGTCTGTTTGTTCTGGAGAGGAGGAGACCTCTGCGGGTAAAAACATCCTGAAGCATGAACACTGGAACTAACAATGAAGACAACAACTCCCATGATCCCTTGCTGCTTCACACCGTCTGTTGTTATTGTTTTGATTTGAGACGCCGAGCGGCTGAAATTACATGTTGTGCTTTTTAACACGTTCCCACTTCAGCCAGAGCTAGATGGTTCCTACATACAAACATATAATTAGAAAAGTCTCCGTAGTTTCCTGAAGCAGCTGGTAAATGTAGTTTTTATCAAATCAAACAAGAGCAAACGCTGCATTTGTGTTTGTACTAACTAAATGTGCGTTTTGTTAAGCTCTACAGCACCAAGGAACAACGTTTTGGTGTTTTGATGGAAGTCTGTGCATTTTCAGTGTCATAAACTTTTAATACGCACCTTTTTTTTTGTTTGTTTGTTTGTTTCCTTTCCTCAGACCAACAGTAAAGCCTTCACAGCCAAGACGTCCTGCGTGCGGCGGCGCTACAGTGAGTTCGTGTGGCTCAAGAAGAAGCTGCAGAAGAACGCCGGCTTGGTGTAAGTAGACGGCGAAGAGGAAGCAGCTTCAGTGACGCTTCGTCTGACATGACAGCCAAAAATAATGACAAATATCTAAGCGTTAATTCATCTGTTGCTTTAAAGTCGGACTAATAATGAATATGTGTGTGTAAAGTGAAGGGACACCGAAGGACAGACAGTTAGCAACTAGCAGCTAAATAAGGTGTCCAGAAACTTCTAATGAACGTTGGACTTTCTGCTCTTGCAAACACAATCATTATATGAACTTTATAACGTGGTAACATGTCAATGTTGTGTTTACAGCTTGTTTTACGGCCCTGAAGTAACAAAAAAAAGCTGGAAATATTGAGAAAATTATACATTGTGTTGATACCAGCAGCTGTTTACTTTAACTCCCTTATTTAGTATTTATAAACAATATATAAGCAGTTAATAACAAAGTATAATGAAGCTGTTTATATATTAATAAAGTGTTAATTAAGTGTGATGACTACATGATGGCGTTATAAAGAGCTTCTAGTGCCGTCAGTCTTTTCTGTTTTCTGTCTGTAACATAATTAATGAAGCAAAGTTGCTATAATCTACAAACATGAAGAATTATTATAATAAAAGTTTTTTTTTCTTGTCTTGGTGCCTCCAGACCGGTCCCAGACCTTCCAGGAAAATCCTTGTTCTCCTTCAGCAATGAGGACTTCCTGGAGAGGAGGAGGAAAGGACTTCAGACCTTCTTGGACAAGTCAGTTCTCGTTCCGTCCTTCGTCAGAATAAAAAGATCAGATTAGAAATTATCTGTTGATCCGCTGCAAACATTTCTTCTGTTTAACTCAACGATAAAATCTCTTGTTGACGTTAATCTCTGGTTTTCGTTTCCGTACCTTTTTCAGAGTGGTGAACATGACTGTGTGTCTGTCGGACAGCCAGCTGCACCTCTTCCTGCAGACCCAGCTGCCGGTCGGTCACATCCAGGACTGCGTTCAGGGCCACACCCCCTACTCGGTGACGGACGCCATCCTCACCTACGCCTCGTCCAATCGGGGCTTGGCTCAGGCTCAGGAGGACGACTCCATCAAGGAGCCGAGTCTGACCGTTTCGTACGAGTCGATGGAGAGGTACGAGGCGGCGTTCAGGAAGTATTGATACAGAACTGATGACGTAGAAAGTTTATTGATTTTTTTTATTTCCTGCTCCACAGTCCAGCTCCTCATCAACCGTCCCTACAAACCGAAGACACCCACAGCCCCGAGCTCTTGCCCTGCAGCGACTCCGACCCTCTTGACGGTTTACTGGAGCACCAGGAGAAATCCTCCATAAAGGTCCTCCAGAAGCTCAACCATCTGGAGGCCGTCATCGAGGACTGCGGCCCGGCGGAGGTGACTTTTTTTGTGGGCGACAGACAGGGCGGAGAAACACCCGAGAGTCTCGGCCTCACGGAATGGACTCCGCAGAGGAGCTGTCAAATCCAGACTCCCGTGGAAGTGCACTCGCCGATGGGGGCCGGCTTCGAGGAGAACTGCGGGGCGGACGGCATGCTCGAGGAGGAGCGTACGGTCGGTGAGGAGACGGCGGAGAAGGTGGACGTAGAGGAAGTCAGCTGTGAGTTTCCAGTAAAATGTGCGAACTCTGTCGAGGTTTTAGAATTTACAGACTCAAAGGAACAGAGTGGCGATCTGCACGCCGCACCTCAGGACGACGTCTGTTCTGAAAATCAGGTTTTAGAAAATCACGCCACTGCTGAGGTCGCCGGCGGTCACGTCACAGAGGTCACATGTCCCGAGGAGCCTGACAAAGAGAACGGCGACGAGCTGCCGTGCGAAGAGGAGACGCCGCTTCAGTCAGAGACACACGAAGTGAATCACGATGAGCTCAGCGTCCCCGAGGTCGACCACGAGGTCGACCACGAGGAGGACAAGGTCGATGCCGCTCACCAGATGGACGGAACGCCGCCTCAGCAGGAAGAGGACTTGGGCGGGACTAAAGAGGACAGCGACGAGGACAGCCGGTCACTGCCGTCCTCCAACGAGAGCATCGTCAAGGTCAGCGACGAGGAAAGCGTCTGCGACGAGACCGAGGCGGCGAACGAGGACTACACGAAAGCGTCTCCCGAGGACGTCGCTCACTGGTCGGACACCGACAGGAACATTTTGGACCTCCAGATGAACGGCTGCTGCTCCGAGGAGAAAGACCTGCAGTACATGGCCGACATCAGGGACCTGAGCGACTCTTTGGACGTCGGCTCGACCGTATCCGGCAGCGATTTGGCCGAAAACAGCGACTTCAGCATCTTGGAGACGAGCCGTGTCCCCGAACCGGCCGATGGTCGGTGCTCGGAGCAGGAAACTCTGTCCTCGCTGTCTCTGGACGCCTCGGAGGAGACGCATGAGGTCGAAGTGCATTAGTCCTCTGTACAGCTCTCCCGCAATGTATCATGGGAGTTTTTCTCTGCCAAAGACGCATTCGATCATATAAACTGGGTGTCGTGTTCCTGAAGATCTGCTCATGACGTTCGTCTTCTGTTAAGAGTCCCGTCACTGAAACTGTGGGTTTAACGTTTAGAAAAACAAACAACAACAAAACAAACCGTGTTTATTTTATTTTAAATATAAAACCTTTATTTACACTCAGGTACAGTAAAACAGAAACACTGTTTTCTCACTTTTAAGTTCAGGAGGATGATTTGTGGAGCCGAAACACACATTTATCTTTAATTTTTTTTTTTTTCTCACCAGATCTAAAGAGTTTCAAAGTTTTTATTGTCGTGTAAACAGATAAAAAAACATCTCAGAGTCACATTTTAAATCAAACGAAACATCTGGGAGACAAATTATTAGAGAAATAAACATTTAAATGAAGTTAAACACACGTGAAACTCCGACTGAATGCTGATAATGTGAGCAGCGTCTGTTTATGACTCCAAGTATAATATTTAACAGACGTGTCTCCACTTTCCGAAGGTCTGAACTGTCAGTCAGTCAGACCTTTTAGGCGTTTTGGTTTGTTTGTTTTGGGTTTTTTTTTTTTTTGTGGACTGGGAGCAGACCGACACTCCGTGAGTTCGCCTCTCTGCACACGCTGCTCTCAACACGTTAACGTGCAGATTTAGGCGCCGAGAATCGAAACTGATATTTATTTATTAACAGACGGCGGATCAGAGGAGGAAGAGAATAAAACGTTTTAGCTCCACGAAGCACAAATAAATAAATAAATAGATAGATAAACAAACAAACGGGCCTTTTTGTTGATATAGTTCAGTGCAGATTTAACACTTTGAAGCTCTGAGAACCTGATGATGATAATAAAATAATAGTCATGTGAACTGTTTGGTGAACTTTGAAACTCTTTAAAGAGGAAACTGATGATTCACAGCTTCATGGTGACGCCACAGTTTAAACACATTCAGCTCCGTTATTGTCGGCTGGTTTGGTCGAGGTTCTGACTTCCTGTTTTTGTTTTTTTTGTTTTAGGAGATGATGCCACCTATCATAAAGAACCTTTACGGCTGGTTAAAGTTATTTTAAAAATGTTTAATCACATGATATCACACTCACATAGCCAACTCACCGTTTTCACACTACTGATCTTTCCGCTTCTCATCGGTTCAGTTTCATTAAATAAAATTTTTTTAAAAAAACAACAACAAAAAAAGGGACCCAGAGTTTAAAGATTGTTTCACACAGAAATCAGCTGACGTTGTTGTTGTTGATTTTGTTGTTTGTTTTATTTTTTTCCACTGTTTAATGATCTTCAACTGTTTCAACAGCCATGAGACGCAGCAGCAGGTCGATCGATTGATCAGTTTCCGGGTTTTACTTTCTTTTTTTTTTTTTTTTTTTGTTTTGAACACTGTAAATGTAAAAGAGTTTAGTTGCTTTTAAAAAGTTGTTTTTGTTTTTAAAAAAGTCGTCTCTTGTTTTTATAACGTGGATCTAACGAGTGACTGCGTCTGTATGTAATTATATAAACTATAGTCTGGTTTTATTTCAAAATAAAAGCTGTTGTATTGTTTGTTTTGTTTTTTCCTCATTACTGTGCCACGTGTGACTGTTTTGTTTATTTATTTCTGAGGTTTCAGCCTTTTTTTTTTTTTTAAATGTTTCATCCACCAGATCTGAGAGTCAAAGACGAGACGTTGGCGCAACTCTGACATCTAGTGGATATAAAAGAAACCTGTTTTTAAAAAAAAAAACACAATTTCAGCTGATCAGACAGGAGGGATATTATATTGATATTTTAAAGCTTTCTGTGTTAAACTCTTCACATTATTATTAGACTAGAATATTTTACACATTATAAATATCATGTTAACTTTTCTAAAGTTTACAAAGACAAATTAAATTAAAAATCTACATATTAATAATTTAAATCTAATCTTTAATAGTGTATTGACACATGTCATCAGTCGGAGGCTGCAGCTATTTTCCATGATTGATTATTCTGTTTAATTTCAAGTTTTCTGGTTAATTATTAATCATTTAGTTAAAAACAAAACCTGGAAAACAATCCAACATTTTAAAGATTAAAAAAAAGAAAAGCAGAAAATATTCACATCTGAGAAACAAGAGATTGTTTTACTTGTTTTATTTATTAATTAATATAAACGATTAATCAATCATCAAACTTGTTAGAGATTCTCAGTCGATTGATCCATTGACTAATCATAGTTTGAACATTAATAATAGTTTGAAAAGCACATTAATAGTCGTTTGATAGTGTAACGTGAATGAGTTTCTACTGCAGCAGGTTTCACTTGATTATAAATTTACAATCTTATGAGGAAAAAGAAAAAAAGAAAGATGGAAAAGAAAGAATAGTTTCCAAATTATCTGACGCGGCTGTCGGTGAAATTCATGGCTGGACGTGTCGGCAGCAGCTCTGCAGAAAAAAAAAAAGAAGAAGAAGAAAGAAAGAAAGAAACACTATGAGGCAAACACGCATTAATAATTCAGTTTTCATTCTCAGCTGCGTCTATTTAACAGTTTCAGGGATTCATTTTCTTAAATAGGCCGACTGTAATCACGCCTTTTTTTTTTTTTTTTGCCGTCTTTCCTCTCACCCGTCATCGGATTGTTTTACGCTGTACTTCCTCCAGCCGGCAGACGCCATAAACGGCAGGTCAACGGCTTGAATATACCTCAGGCGGCGAGCCTGGATGAGCACCAGGGGGACCGTTTCTGTGTGTTAGGGGGGCCGCGGTAATGGTCCATAATGTTGACGATAAGAGAGAGAGAGTATGATGATGCCTTCAGGTACCTGCTGCTGCTGCTGTTGTTGCTGTTGACGACGGGAAGCTCAGAGGATGTAAGCCGGGTGCAGGAAGTCCTTCGGGACGATACCGACGGTGCCGTTCAGCTCACCGACCCACCAGCCGTAAATGTTGTACTCCTGCGGACAAAAGGAGAGAAATAATTTAAAAAAAAAGGGTTGAGTGTGAGGGAGCGAGTGATGTCATGTCATTAAAACAAGAACAACAGAATTATTTCAGCTGAAAATCATTTTCCACTAAAAGAAAAAACAAGTTTAAACTCGACTAACGTTACAATATTCTGCTAAACATCAGGTGTTTTTTAGCCTCGAGATTTCATTCAAAAAAATTGTCTGGTAGAAAAAAAAAAAAAGACTATTGAGACAGCGAGTGTCTAAAATAAAAACGTCTTTTCTTTTTTTTTTTAATTGCTTGAAAAGCCATAAACGCCACCTGGCCGAGTTCTCCCAGACTCATTAGAGCGAGACTTCATTTCTGTACTGTGATTAAAAAAAAAAAAAAAAGACACAGACAGGATCAGTCGTCCGTGAGTAAAAAAAGAAAATATTATGGTGGATGTGATTAAACGTAACGTAAGAAAGACTCAAACTGAATATATTAAAGGTAAAATAATAATAAAATAAGCTGTTTTTTGTAACTTCTGGTGGAAATTTGCTTTAATTTATTGACTAAATTAAAGGATTGTAAATATATTTATGTATTATGCATCAATTTGAAGCTTTTTAATCACTTAAACTCATGAATAGAAATAAAATAAAGGTGTTTTTCCATCATTGAAACGCCACCGTGTGAATAAATACAATAAAATATTTGGAAATTATAATTTAGATAAAACTGAGCTGCTGTCATCTGAAACTTCTGTCCTTCAAAATAAATGCAGCTGTTTTAAATAAAAGGTTTAAATGTTTAATTGTTTGCTGAAACACACTTTTTTTTTGTAAATATCAAAATGAATTGACGTGTATTAATCATCAGAACACAGTCGATCCTACAAATAATCAACATATCGACTGTCTTAGAGCCTTAAAGAATTTAAAAAACGAGACATTTTCCAGATTTATAAACTATATTTTACAAGTTTCAGCTTCCAAAACATTTAATTTATTCATCTGTTCAAGTCTTTTAATACGTTTTTAAGGAAACAAGAGTCACATCAACCACCTCATGATCGTCTGATCGCAGCAGTTGGGCTCTAACGAGATCTGTTCTGGATCAATATTTGGCCAAAGACCAGAGGGGCGTTAAAGCCCAGCAGAGGAGCAGAGGAGCAGAGGAGGAGGCACCAGCCGGCCGTCATTTTTCCCGCCCCTGATGGACCGGAGAGGCCTGGACTCATCTCTCTTCCTCCTCCTCCTCCTCCTCTACTGCAGATTGAGAATGGCTGATATATATGTAATAATAATAAATAAAGTTTTTTTTTCATTGTTGACACACACCAGATGGATCTAGATGTGCTTTAGATGAGAAGTTCTGGTTGTTAAAATAAAAAACAAACAAACAAACAAACAAAAAAAACCCCACATTTATCCTTCATGAGACCGGAAGAAGGAGACCTGCAGCTAACGAGCAGAAGCAGGAAGGATGGATGACACCAGATAAAACCACATGTGGTCCTTAAAGCACAAACAGGTACCAACAATAAGAAAGATTGTTCATCCAGAGAGGAAACGAAACAGTTTCTCTCTCCCTTTAGGGGGGGCAGAACTAGTCCACCAACCGTACTGACAGAGTTTTTTATTTATCTCCGCGGCCCATCTGTGCAGTCCTGGTTCTCAAATTCTCCCCGAGAAAGAAAAAAAAAAAAAAAAAAAGGTCTTTTGGATTATCAGCGGCCCGCCATTTTAATACGACTGCTACATCACATCGGAGCCAATGGCGGTGTGAAGTCTGTCAGGCGGAGCAGAGTCCATCTTCCTCGTACTTGAAGCGGGTTCATCCAGAGTACACCTGCTGTAATAGGGACATTTCCAAGAGGCGTGGAGAGTAAATTATCCAAATGACAAAAACTATGCAAACTCCTCAACGTCCTCTTCCTTCTGTTTGTTTCCCTCTTTGGGTGTTTTTTTTTTTCAGTTTATTTGTTTATCGTGCTTTTTTTTTTTTTTTTTTTTTTTTTGCGTCTTTAAAGTCTGAAAATGACACTTTTTTTTTTGGAGGGGTAAGGGGGGGTAAGAAGCGTATTTTAGCTCATTGTGTCTGTCCAGAGAGAAATCAAGCGTCCGTGAGTTGCGGCGACTGTCTGGTTGTCTCTAATTAGCGCGTTGCCATGGGATACGGTGTGAGAGGTGACACATATCAGCGCCTGTTTGCTGCAACCTGGATGCAGATCAAATCGACTCAGTGTGGAAACAAGAGGGAGGAAATAAAGGGGGGAGTAAAGGGGTGAGGAGGAGGGGAGGGGGCGCAAACAGCGCCGTGTCGTGGCGGCTGCGGCACGTTGACTCGTTGACCTCCCGGTGACTCCTCCGCCGAGAGGAGAGGAGGAGGGCGGGGCTGGCGCTGAGAGTGGGTTGCTATGACAACACCTGCAGTGTACCGGCGAAATCGTTTATTTACCACTCAGGGGGCTGGCTAATGGTGGCATCCTGATAGGCCCATCGCTCATGGTCCCCGACCGGAGGACGGATTGACAACGGCGACCCCCCCCCACACACCTCCACCACCACCTCCCCAAACCTCCTCCTCCACCTCCCCACCGAGCCTGAAAGCGAGAGGAGGAAGGTGAGTCGAGGTTGGCTTAATGCGGCGGATGACAACGAGGCGAGGCAGGTGTCTGTCACCACGGTACCACCGCTGCTACCACCACCTCCTCCACCTCCTCCTCTACTGCCATCACCTTCACCACCTCCTCTACCGCCATCACCACCTCCTCTACCGCCTCCTCTACTGCCATCACCTCCACCTAAACCTCCACCACCTCCTCTACCGCCATCACCACCTCCTCTACCACCATCACCTCCACCACCGCCTCCTAAGCCTCCTCCCCTACCGCCATCAGCACTTCCACTTAAACCTCCTCCACCTCTACCGCCATCACCACCCCCTCCACCTCCCCCAGCACCTCCTCCATCACCACCTCCATCTCCTCTTCTACCACTCTTCTACCACCTCCACCTAAACCTCCTCCACCGCCTCCACCTCCTCTTCTAAGGCCACCACCTCCTCCGCCTCCACCTCCACCTAAACCTCCTCCACCACCACCTTCCTACTCCACCACCTAAACCTCCTCCACTTCCTCCACCTCCTTCTTCACCTCTGCCACCTCCACTACCTCCTCCTCGTCCACTACCTACTCCTCCTCTACCTCCATCACTACCTAAACCACCTCCTCCACCTAAACCTCCTCCACCTAAACCACCTCCTCCTCTTCCACCTATACCACCTAAACCTCCTCCACTTCCACCACCACCTCCTCCTCCACCTCCATGTAACTAAAACACACATTTCATATCTCCCTCTTTAGGAAAAACGCACCTTTGTGGTTGAAAATGTGAAATTCTGTGTCCGTCCTCTTTTTCCTTTTTTCACATCTTATTCTCAAACACACACACACACACACACACAGATGAAACACACACACACACACACGCAGATGAAACACACACACACACACACAGATGAAACACACACACACACACGCAGATGAAACACACACACACACACAATCCCAAATGCATACAAACTAGGGGGAGTGCTAATAAGCCTGACACATGAGGCATCTTTCCTCGGCCACCAGCTGACTGAGGCAGGCCTTGGGCGTGATGGAGCGCAGGAAGTCTCTCATTGCCCTGCTGCTGAACCCGCCGCCTGGGTGTTACAATCTCTCCCTTCCTTCCCTCCCCTCCCCTCCCCTCCCCTCCCTCATCTCCACCCTCCCCTCCCTCCTCCTCCTTTCTTCCTATATTTCCTCTCTTTCCATCTCTCTCTCTCCTGTAGCAGCTTTTCCACTTGCATCCTCTGTTGTTGTTTTCTTCTTCTTCTCCTCTACATCAGAGACACTCTCTCACACCGCAGCTCCCTCTCTCTCTCTCTCTCTCTCTCTCTCTCTCTGTCCGCAGTTGTTCCATCACTAGTCACCCTAACAAAGAAACATGGACACCTCCTCGCCAGAGAGATAGAGAGACAGAGAGGAAAAAACCACCATCTGTAACCTGCAAATCATGTTAGCGAGCCCTCCTCGCCACTCAGGTACACCCTGATAATACCTGAAGCTGCAGAGAGTAGAAGAAAAAAAAACGCTTCTTTTACAAAGATTGTGCCAAAAAAAAAAAAAAACGCCGTCCAGAGAAATATAGATGATAATTCTGCACCAACCAGAGATCGAAACGGCTACTTAGTGTCCATTTTTTCTTTTTTTTACTAAGCGGGCTTTTAATTAAATCAGTGAATTGGCTTCAAATTGGAAACATGACAGAGCATGAGAACGTTTGAAAATATCTCAGGGACGACGATGAAGATTTAATAAAAAAAAAAGAAAAAAAAAAAAAACCCCGACTCGCTCCTTTTCTAATGCACGCCTGGGATTACAGATAGCTCCTTAACTTAATAGCAATTTAAAGTGGATTTGTGTATGCCACTGAGTGTCTGTAATGATGGCTGTTTACGCCGCCCCTCATTTATAATAATTAAGCAGAATAGATCGGGGGTGGGTTCGCTCGGACGCGGTTCTGGGCTATTGGCTTCTTCGCGGGGGCTGAATAATGACCTACTGTAGTTGACCGGGGGATGACCGCTGCCTCCTGCATGACCCCAAACCCCAGACTCACCCCCCTCTCACCCCTCCTGCTACTTTGGGTGGTAAATAGGATGTCTTTGCCTGTCTATAGCGTCTTGGTGTCTATGGCCACAATAGCAGCTAGGGGTCTTTAAATGGGTGTGTGACAGAAAGAAAAAAAAAAAGGAGAAAAGAGAGAGAGATAGAGGGGGGAAAAAGGAGGGAGGGGAGGGTTCACACAAAAGAATAAAGGGACCCCCCCTTCTCCCCCTTCTTTGTCTCTCTTGCTTGACTTTTCCCATCTGATTGTTTGCCTACTTTTCCTTTTTCTTCAGCCGCATTCAGTCGGTGTGACCTGTGGGCAGCGGGCCAAAACCGGGGCGTGTAAAAACAGAGAATAAGCCCGTCACGACCCTAAATAAAGTCCGTCACAGGTAGCGTGGATTAAATACGACTTCCCCTTTTGAGTTTTTATTAATTTATTCCCTTTTTTTTTTTTTTAGCAACAAAACCCTGCTTTTATTGAAGTTTAAATCACTACAAGCTGTAAATCAGCTCTCTGTGTTTGCACAAGTTGTCGTTTTAACAGTAATAAAAAACCGTCCCGGAAACCGCCACAAGGTGTCAGCGGTGTCCACGTTCTCGGCCGTCCTGTTAACCAGCAGCTGCAGCTTTTTGGGAGACGAGCAGGATTGGACGACCCTCGTCTCCGTCTCCCCCCCCTCCCCTCTTTTTTTTTTTTTTTTTCTCTAGGTTTTGGTTGGACGGCGTGCGTTGGAAAGGAAGAGAGAGAGAGAGAGAGAGAGGTGGCAGCGGCGCTTGCCAGAGTTTTAAGGACCCTGGATGGGTTTGTGTCATAAATCTCTTCCCACTCCATCCCGCCGCCGTTCTCCATGAGTGCCTGTGGGAATACAGGAATGTGACAGCTGACCTGTAGAGCCCACCGTCTTTTGATTCTCGGATAACATAAATTAAAAGGCAAGAATGCGGGACAACCTTATGGTTTAGCGAGGGACATGGGCCGGCGTTACACATGTCAGTGAGAGGTGAAACACGTTGTAAATCCTATAACAAATATGCCTCCACGCGTTACGGGAGGTTGGAGGAGAAGGAGGGTAGAGGAGGAGGAGGGGGAGGGGGGGGGGGGGTGCTGCTACGATGGGAGTTTAGATCTCGAACAATTTAAATCGCGTTAAAAGATCTGAGAGTGTGATATCGCATCCCCTCGGTGTTTGTCATCGCACACTAAAATGTCAGCAGAGAGAGAGAGAGAGAGAAAAAAAAAGGCATAATGCGCATTAGAAAAATGCAACCTCTCAGAAATGAAAATGCCAGAGCCCCCCCCCAAAAAAAATCATAAGATGGATTTCACGGTGCGTTTCTATCTCATGTATCAGCGCGTTGAGCATCGCCATCGCCATCGCCATCTCTCTGCGTGTGTGTGCGTGCATGTGTGTGTGTGTGTGAGGAAGTGAAGTTAGGCATCGCTGAAACCCGGCGCTACGAGATTAACTCTCTTGAACTAATGGGATTCACATGAGTTGTGAGGTTCCTAATTTATTTACTTTGTCAGTGATACACACACACACACACACAGAGAGAGAGTGAGAGAGAGAGAGAGAGTGAGGGGGGAAAAAACACACAAATACAGTAAAAGTGCTCCCACTTTACAGTAAGTGAGAGATCAATAATGATGGATGACGGCCTTTTATACAATCGGCATGTTCTCCTCAGTTCACAGCCATATGACACCGCGCCTGTGGCTATCCCGCTCCGCACTCCAGCAGTCAATCACATCCCAGCTTTAAAAATAACAGTTTGTTAGCACCATTGATTTAGCACTTAGAGCGTGTCCTTATTACGTTGTAATTATGGTCAGTGTTGACATAACAGCACAGACAACCAGGCCTCCCACCCCTCTAAGAGAATTTATGGGCCCTGGTTTTATTACGGCCATTTCATGTGTCTGGGTCCCCCGGTTTAAGCGACAGACTTGAGTTCTAGCCAAGGGCCCGTATTTCACTCATCGAGGTCAGGGTTCTCAGGAATCCCCCCCCCCCCCTGCAGCAGCAGCGGTGGCAGCGGCGGCGGTAGCGGCAGCGGAGGAGGCCTGCGCTCACACACACACACAAGAAGGAGAAGACGTAGGGGAAGCCCTCCCCAAGGGCTCATTAAAATAAATAGCCGATTACAGGCTATAATCCAAATAATGCTATTCATGAGGGAAATGTGATGCTATTAGGACGCAAAATGGGACACGGGTGGAGTCGTCGTCGGCCGCCGTCCCCGCCGCACAGAACCAAAACATTCGGAAGTAAGTCCCGGAGATCACTTTTTAAATAATTTACGAGCAGACCCTCGCTTTAAATCCATTAGAGGGATAGTTAGAAGACTCCTCTCGTAGTCTTGTCACTGTGTTATGACTATGAGCGTACGGGGCTCGACAAAAAAAAAAAACCCAAAACACACACACACAAGACTGATCTGTGTCGTTACGATCGTGTGTGTGTGTGTGTGTGTGTGTGTGTGTGTGAGACTCTACAACAACCTCTTGAGTTTTTCTCGCTTTTATTTTTTAAAGCAAACGAGGGCAGTAATCTGATCTGTACAGTGGAAAGTAATACGACAAGCAAGAGGTTGAAGCTGTTTGAGGCCGATCTGTAGCAGCACAGAGCCAGGTCTCCTTTTGTCCCCCCCCCCTCCCTCCTTCCCTCCCTCCCTCCCTCCCTCCCTCCTCCTCCCTCCTCTCCCTCCCCAAGTGTGTGGTTGCCTTTGTCATCCTTGTGTGAAAAATGGACGTGGCTGTTTTGACATTTTCCCCTATCAACCAGCTACACACAGACGGAGAAGGCTGGCATCTCATTAATCTGGCACTGCCAAGAGAACCTCAATTAAAGGTCCATCTTCTGGTGAGGAGCATATTTCACCTGTGACCTTATCTGCTTGTTTTAAAACAAAAGATTTCCCCCCCTCCCTCCGACGCCGACGGATACTGTTTATTTATTTTCTCTTTATATCTCGAAAAGGAACCTTTGATTTATTCGGTTTAACGCAGCAGAAGCGAGGGAGCTAATTGTTTAAGTAAAATATCACAAATGATTAAAATTCAGCAGCTTCGTTTTTTTTTTTTATTTATTAACCATTCGAAGCCATCTGTGATTAAAGATGCAAGAAAACATCTATTTCTTGATTTCTACCACATAATTACAACCAAAAAAAAAAAGCTGAACATGCTGTCTCGTCTTCCTCTCTCTCTGCTCTTCAGATAATTTATTCCAAACACAGATCATGATGATTCAATTTCAAACCTCGACCAATAGCGACAGAGTAAAAGCGCCCAAATTACAAGCCTGTTTTGTTTTTTTTTCTTCCCCTACTGGTAGATACTCTGCATGTAACTACAAGACCTCCATAAAACACGAGGAAATAGATTGAGGGAGGAATAAAATATGAAAAAAAAAAAGGAGATGCTGAGAGATGCAGGGACGGCTTCACCTGCAGTTTATGTCAAACCAGAAAAGGAAGAGCTTCGCATGGCTGCCTACTCAATTAACCCCTGTGATAGAGGCTCCGTAATGAACAACAGCACCATTACCCAGCAGCCCTGAATGGCACTTCACCCCTAGTGGCCCGCCCGAATAGACGCCGCCGCCGCCGCCACCGCCGACGCCGCTGTTTTGGCGCTTCCTTCCCTTCTCTGCTCGCATCAGAGAGACGCGAGCAGGAGGGAGGAATTTAGACGTGGCGGGGATATCAGCGTGTTCGGGCGGGCGAGCGGAGGGTGGGGGGTAAACGAGGACAAAGTGATTACTGGAGATGATGATGTTGTTTAACCCTTAAATAATTATAGTTATAGTTTCCGATCTTTCTCTCTTTCTCTCTCTCTCTCTTTCTCTTTTTTTGTTGTTGCAGATGTTGATGTCTGACCTTGCTAATGATGTAGATGAGATCCCCTCTCTGGAAGGCCAGCTCGTCCGGCTCGTCGGCCTGGCAGTCCCATAAACCCTGGTAGTAGTTAGCGTAATCCGACGACCAAACTGAGAAACAAAAAGAAAAAACAAGACGATCTTTTACTAAGTTAACGTTTACTTTGAACCGTGGGATTCGTTCATGATTAGTAGAAGAAGAAGAAGAAGAAGTGTGACGACGTTCTCTGACCTGGTTTGCTGTTCATCTCGCTGCTGTCGTCAGCCGGATCTGGAAAATCCTCTTCTAAAACAAAACAAAACACAAACAAAATTACACTCGTGACAGAACGTTTATCTTTGTCTTATTTAACTTTTATGAGCAGGGAGCTTTTCTTTCTTTCTTTTTCTTTTTTTTTTCTTTAACTAGATATCTGACATTTTCATTTTCTTTCATTTGACAGGTGGGGGAGAAAAAAAAAGCAGCAAAAACACTGATAAGAAACATTACCTGCCTGACTCATAAAGACAAATATTCAAATATAATGACAGAAACGAAATAGATCAAACGAAACCACGAGCCTGTCTGTGTCTGATGTATCCGCACGTGACAACAAAATGATAATTACTCTTTTTCTCCAGAACGGACTCCTCAATGAGGATCAATTTGTTCCGATTAATCAAAGAGTCACATGCGGGGAGAAGAAGTTGAGGAAAGAAGAGAAGGGAAAAAAAAAAAAAAAAAAAAAAAGAGGCGAGGAGGTCGTTAAAGGCGCGCAGAGGCGGACGTGTCATCGACTGCGGGGCGTGGCACCCGGTGGTCTGAGATGTGACACAGTGATATGCCTACCCCCCTCCTCCTCCTCCCCTCCCCTCCCTCCTCCCCTCCTCCCCCCTCTTTCTGTCTCCCAACACTCATCCATCCTTAACACCAGCGGGCTGACAGCGACTCGGCAACACTATCCACCTTCCAGCACAACCTGCGCCCTCTGCTTCCAGGAAGAGCAGGAAGAGACACACACACACACACACACACACACACACACACACAGAGAGTATATCCACATGCATACAGTGTGTGAGAGCATCCAGCGACAATTTCAGGCGCTTATATTGTCTTTAAAATGCTAAATCTATTAATTATGCATGAGTAAAGCCTTTCTTAAAAACATTAAAATGCAGTTTATTGTTATTTTGGATGCTGAAAGTTTCATCTTCTGACGATTTCAGGCACTTTTCAAGCACAAAAATTACTCATATTTTCCTTAAAATGCTAAATCTGTTACTATAAATCTATTAATTATGCATAAATTAAGCTTTTCCTGACATTTAAATGCAGTTTATTGTTATTTCGGATGCTGAAAGTGACCATTTCAGGCACTTATAATGTCTTTAAAATGCTAAATCTATTAATTATGTATTCTTAAAAACATTAAAATGCAGTTTATTGTTATTTTTGACGCTAAAAGTTTCATCTTGTGACAATTTCAGGCACGTTTCAAGCACAAAAATTATTAATATTTTCCTTAAAATGCTAAATCTGTTACTATAAATCTATTAATTATGCATAAGTTAAGCTTTTCCTTTAGTTTCTTGTCATGGTGGAGAAAAAAAATAAAGGTTTTAATTTTGTTTGCAAAGGATCCAAACATTTGCTCGGCATTCTTCAACTGCTGTAAAAGAAGAGCATCCTTCAGTCGAGAGGCCGCCGCTACGGGCCAACGGTTTCTATATCAAAGTGATTTAATTTTCCAGTCAATAAAATCAGTCATCAGCACCGGAGCCGATACCGCCATCGCTCTGCATTCAGCCCGAGCCGCCGCGGCCGCGTTCGGACTCTGTTTGCTCCGACAAACGCTCCTGACGACGCTTCAATCTTGTCACTACCACAAAAAAAAGAAGCTGCATCTGATTGTGTGAAAATATTAATATTTGTCGAGATGTTTAATGTCAGAAACTCAACTGACAACTGTTGAAAAGTAATTTTAAACAGAAGATAAAGTCACTCAGTGAATATTTCTGCCGTCATTCATCGTCTCGTGAGCGGAAAATAACCTTTAAATTAAATAAAATTTTAACAGCGTTTAACCGACTGGAGGAGGGAGAGGGGGGGGAGGGGGGGTAAAGTGAGCAAAGTGAGGAGGTGAGGAGTGATTGATAAGTGAAGGGGTGAGAAAGTGAACGAAAGAGCCCGTCATTCGATATGCCATCTGTGGTCAGGGTCTGTACCTCTTCCCAGATGGCTTTGAACGCCGGCATGACAGTTTGAAGACTGATTTCCTCTCCTCCCCTCTCTCTCTCCCTCTCTCTCTCTCTCTCTCTCTCTCTCTCTCGGCAGTGATTTTGGCAAAAAGGTAATGTACTCACTGAGTGAAACTGAATCTTGATGTATCTTATTTAATAGAAAGAGTGATGGACGACGGCCTCGAGAAGATCGGATCACCCTCCTCTTTTGTCCTTCTCGGGATCTTGTAGCCACCCTGACACATGGGACTGTCCCCCCCCCACCCTCTCTCCTCCCCCCTCCTCCCCCCTCCTCCCTCCCTCCCTCGATGGAGACTCATATGAACCCTTCTGCTGTCTTTTCATACAACATTCTTAATCAAACTTTAATTTCTATTAAAGATGTGACATTAAGAGCTGCCAGAACTATTTTAAGCCCCCTTTGAGACATGCACTTTTTACTTCCTTTTCTAACTAAATTGCTGTTGCTAGGCAATTTTAGCCAAAAAACTCGGCTTGCTCGCTCGCTCGCTCGCTGCTTAGTGGATTGAATTGTAGGGGCTATTTGTTGCCTGGCAACATTAGCTAATTGGACGTTCTATGACAGAGCATTCGGAAATACCAGCCTCTCGCTGATTTCAACAACATGTTTCTCAACAGATAGCTCTCTGTGAGATTAGGAAGGGGAGGCCAGGGGAAGGAGAGTCTTTTTCCTGCCCTGCGTGTGCGTGTGTGTGTGTGTGTGTGTGTGTGTGTGACATGCTTATTAGTGTTGCTTGATTTAAAGTGAGTGATCAGTCTGTTTGCGACGATAGGGAGGCACCTGGCAACACGAAAATATTCCCAGCCGGCCAGCGAGAGATCATCAGAAATATTTCTTGTGGCCAAAAAAAAAAAAAAAAAAATCCCTTCAGGGGTTTTGAGTTTGTGTGAAGCAGCAGAGCGACTGCGTCCAATTGTTTGACTGAGTATCGTGAAGGTTTGTGTGTCCAGCAGCACATTCCTGTCTATTTATCTGTGTGTGTGTGTGTGTGTGTGTGTGTGTGTGTGTGTGTGTGTGTGTGTGTGTGTGTGTTAACCACATCCTCGTACCTGGCAGCACCTCATAGATATCCTCGTCCTCATCCTCCATCTCCCCCATCTCCAGCCCTCTCCCGTGTTTCGGCGTGTGAATGGCCTGAGCGGCTGCGGCGGCGGCGCCGACCGGCCGAGGAGGGGGAGGGCCGGTCACCCCCTCGATGTCGTCGTAGGTCTCCTCTTCGTCCTCCTCTTCCTCCTCGTCGTCATCGACCGGGATGGAGCTGGAGCTGAGATCTATGAGTGAGGGGAAGAGGGAGAGATGACGATGACGGGGTGGAGGGGGGGGGGGATAGAATAGAGAGGAGGAAGGAGGAAGGGGGGTTTGGCGTTCAAGCATCAAGATGGAAGACGGCGTGGCACAAAAGACACACACATGCATTAAAGGGTAAAGTAAGAGAAATGTTGGAGAGGCAGCAGCACAACAACAGGCTGCAACACGTGCCGTTCACCAGCAGTGACGGACGCCGGAGCCTCCGAGCTACAAATAAACTATTTTTCATGATTTATCCATCTGATGATGTTTTTTTTTTTCCGAGAAGTAATTAATTGTTTGAGTCTATAAAACCGCAGAAAACCGTGACAAAGGCCTTCAGAGTTTCCCAGAGTCCGAGGTAATGTCTTTTTTTTTTTTTTTGTCAGCCCGAATATGAAAAATAGCTTCTTCACGATGATCTATAACAAAAGAGAGGCATATCTTCACATTTTAGACGCCAGGATCAACAGATGTTTCACATATTTGCTTGATAAATGACTTAAATGATTAATCTGATGTCAGAATTGTTGTTGATTAATCTTCTGTCAATTTCTGTCAACTGTTTCAGCACAAGTTCACATCCAACTCTTTTCATACTTTTGCACATCCCTCCTCTGGTGCTCTTCCTGAAGGGTTTTTTTTCCCTATTTTTTCCCCATTAAATGGTTTTTTTTTGGATACTTTTGTCTTATTCTAAAGGATAAAGGTTGAAAAAGCTTCCTGTTAATGATTAAAATCTGAATTTTCATTAGAAGAAGCCACAAAAATGCTAAAAAAGTGCACACTGAAAGAGGTAAAGAGGGTGAATAATCATCTACATGTTCCACGTCGGGCTGTGTTTTGTAGTAAAAACCGGTCTGGAAGGAAGTAAGACAAACTGCCGAGTGTCTGTTACTTCCCGCAAATCAGTGGCCCGACCCCGAGCCCGTTTTAGAGTAGACGAGGCACGGCTCGCTCGCTCAGATGGAGGAGCCGTCTCATTGCAGGCGACTGGCCGCTGCAACACAGGGTATCAGGTCGTCCGCCGTACACCAGCGGCCGAGCAGAAATCAATGTCACTGGAGGATAACCAGAACATCTACCAATCAATTTCCTGTAAGTTGGAATTCGGTAGGAGGGTTAGAGGAGGAGCGGTTGGATGGAGGAGGAGGAGGAGGAGGGAGGGAGGAGGGGAGCTACATGACATGGTGGGTGACACGTCGAATGAGGAGATTCAGGACTCTTCGTGTTCGCCTCGTAGGCTCGCAGCTGGTGACGGATCGGGTGGTTTTCATCTGGAGTCCGAGATGATAAAAGACTCCCTTTCATTTCTGACCTTTCTGCCCCTTCGATACACAAGCAAACTTTTAGTAGAAAACTGAGAGAGAGAGAGAGAGAGAAAAAAAAAGGAGAAGAAGAAGAAGAAGAAGGCCAGAAGGTTAAAACTCCTTTAACTGTATTTTCCAATTAGCCGAGGTGACTTTTAAAAAGTCGACTCAAGTTAAGTCAATCTTGTTTTTCAATTTATCTCTGAAGAAAACACGCGACTCGATCCTCGAACGCTCGATTCAGATGAGAAAAAAAAGAACAAAAAAAAATGATTTAAGCAGCACAGAAACGTAGAAACTTGAAGCTCAGGAAGAGAAACACACAGACACGCTTACCTCTGAGTACAAAATTAATCTGCTTCACCCACTCGTTGGCCTCGAGAGCGCTGCTGGCAGTGAACTGGTGGGAATAACAGATAATATATATATATTAATATAGAAGCAAGAGTCCTGATTTTTAATATCTGAGGCTAATTAGCAGACATTTTCCCTTTTGAAACTATCAGATCTGCACTATAACACCATTATCTGTTTATATAAAATTCAATGAAGGCATATAAATTTCTTTCTGCGCTCTACTCGTGCCAATGTGCCGTTTAACCTGTGAATATATATATATATATATATATATATATATATATATATATATATATATATATATATATATATATATATATTAGTTTTTAATTAGGAGCCCTTAAATGTGTATTTAATGAATTGTGACCCAGATTTGTACTCAGCAGGACATTTTTAAAGGAGAATATTTAACTTGTCAGTGCTCCCTGGAGGAAAAGTGACACTGTTTCTACTTACTGGGACTAAATATGCACTAATATCAATATATCTATGAGAAGCTACACTTGGCTGGGCTGTAATTTGGATGGAGTTTTACCTACAACACACTAAAACTTGACAATCTTCCCTTTAAATTCACAGATTTTCAGGTCCTAGCATTTAATATAGTTGTTAAAAAGCTCGTTGTGGTTATACGGACCTGGAAAGCCCGTTTTCCGTGGGCGTAGAGCTCAAAACAGGCGTTTTTTTTGGAGTCTTTTCTCAGGTTGGTCACCAGCTGTACACTGTAGTCATTGATGTGAAATGAACCTTTCTGCTGTTTGTCTGTAAAGGACGAGCGCACACGTCAGTCAGACTGTCATCCGCTCCCGTTCTACGTTGTTGCTCTGATGGTCTTTTTTTGGTATGTTGAGGCGTTTCAAAACAAACCTTTTTCAGTCCCGAAGTAGTAGAATATGGAGTTGTTCAGGACGCACCATCTCTTCTGCCACTCCGAGCCGAAGAAGCTGTGATCTAAAGACAAAAATACACAAAGATCAGTGACAGCAGATGAAAACGGCAACTTGGAAATTCATAAAGACAGTTTAACATAAAATATCTCGACATACATAATGAGTTTGTTTTATTTCTTTTAGATTTAAGTCCAGATTTGTGAGATTATTTTTGTGAGATCTGACGTTTCATGCAGGTAAAAATAATAATTAATAATATTTCCTTAAAAATCACTCCTGAAATTAACTGGATGACGACACAAAGAGGCTAAAATGGAGGTTATGTGTTTTGTTTTATCCAATCAGCAGTCATTATGATGTCACAGTGAAGTTGACCTTTGACCTTTTGGATGTAAAACGTCTTCAAATTCATCATTTTAATCCCGTTGAGACGTTTGCGTGAAACTTCGAACATAACTAACGTGTGAATTCACGAGTTAGGACCCACGGCGAGGTCAGGGTGACCTTTGACCGCCAAATTCTAATCAGTTCATACTCGAGTCCAGAGCGGACGTCGACGCGCCGGATGTAATGAAATTCCCTCCAGGTGTTCCCGAGACGTCCAGTTAATGAGTTAAAGTGACGGGATGGACACAGGAAAACAGGGCTGACCCTCGTTATTGATAACCGATCGAAACAGTCGTTATTACTTAACGACACGACTCGACGCTGCCTCACCTCTGCGTTTCTTTTCCAGGTAGCCCTGCTTCAAGATGTTGTTGAGGTCCTGAGCTGCCACGGGAGCGATGTCTTCAAAATCTGTGAACAGAAGCAGAAGAATCGGTTAAAATAAAACTTAAAATAATTAAAAAACGCTCATTAAAGTGTCACAAAAAAACCCAAAAGTGACTCCTTCAGGTTTTTTGTTCCTTAACTCACAATAATATCACAGAGAGAAACACAGATCTGAGCAGCTGGAACCAAAAAAAACTAATCATGTTATCAAAAACTGCTCCTGTCAATCAGCTGATCGATTAATTGTTTCAACACCAGCTGCTAATAGGCTTCACTTAAAAATCTGCTTCATTCCCGAAGGCAACACACACACACACACACACACACACACACACACACACACACACAGGGTGAATATAAAGTGTTCTGCGCTGCGGATCAAATACATCCCTGCTGGCTTTAGGAAACTGGGATCAATACATTTACAGTGTTTGCTGAGCGCTGCAGTCCATTCATCTGCTCACGTTGCACTTTTAATGGGAGCGACCCTTCCTGCGGGAATTCAAAACAACAACTCTCTCTAATTTGCGATGTCAAATTTTAAACATGATAGGACAATACTTACAGTAAAGGGCTTTAAGTAAATTAGTGCAGTTGTTTGGCAAACAAAGCGCCTCGGCGTTCAGCCTACTGTGCAGTTTCCGTTGCAGAGAAGTGCTTTTTAAATTGCTTTTTCCATGTTGGAAGTGAAAAAAAATCTGCATATTTATCCCTTTTTTTTTTTTAAAAGGCTCGTAAACGTGACCTCGAGGTCGCCGCTCAAGCACCAACTTCCGCTCAGGAGTACCTGGATTTGCCATGTGTCAAAAAACAAAGCTTCAACTTCCTCCGAATTCATTAGTCAACAGGCATTAACCTCGCAGACGGCGAGCAAGAGAGAGCCGCCCTTTTTTTTTAAAGTCTGAAACAACTTAAAGACCATTTACGTTAGTCAGTGTGACACTTCATTCAGACCACTGATGACAAGGGGAATGCCTGGAGTCCATCCCTCCTCCTCCTCCTCCTCATGCTTCAGAAAGGACGTGTTTAACTGCTGGGAAAAACCAAACATGTCATCCTGTAACCGAGTCTTCTAGTTTAAACAGAGAGCGTCCCCCGGCGTTACACAAACAGGAAGCTCTTTCTCATTCATAAAAATCAGCAACAACGAGGGGGGACAAAAAAAAAGGGGGGGTAGATGTGTGATTCTTTCTCTTTTTCTGTAAGTTTTTTTTATGCTTGTCTAAGTTTCCAAAGATTTAAGTTAACAACAACAACAACAACAACTAAAAAAAAAAACCTCCCGGCGTGTGATCCGATAACCCCCCTTGCACCACTTCGGGCTCGCGGGTCCCTCCCCTGACGGATGAGCGGGTCATTCCTTACAGCAGAGCCCCAGACACCTCAACGCTCGCTAACACGCTCACACATCATCCCGCCTGCCTTTGTGGATGTACTGACCGCTGACACTATAAATACAGAGGTGCTAAGGACTGTTTTGTCAAAAGAGAACCCGATTCAGTACATCATAACAAACAGCGGTCATTATGCTCCCCCTTCACCTCATCTATCCGCCGGCAGTCCGTCCATTTTTTTTTTTTTTTTTTTTCCTTTAGGCCTGCTTCCCTGTTGCGGCCCACTTCTAATCCCTTCATCTATCTGCTTCCTTCGCTCTTCATTTATCTCTCAAAAAAAAAAAAAAAAAAAAAGGTCGAGCCCGGCTAATAGATGAGGAGGTGCAAAAATCAACACGGGGGGATCGCTCTGATCTGCTTGAGTCAATAAACATTCACACATTCACGCAGAGAGGTGTGTGTGTGTGACCCGAGCTCACTTCTTCTTACGTCTTTTCTTTTGTATGAATCCCCAAACATGGACACGTACGCTAGATATATATATATATATATAGTTCTGGGTTCTTCCACAGGGTAGCAGCATCCACCTTTGAGTCCTGAATCTGGATTGGTTCAGAGTTAACAACGCTTCTCTCCTTTAATGAAAATTACACACGCTGTAACACACCTCTCTTTGGGACCGTTTTTTTTTTTTTAAGTGGATATTGAGAGGTAATGTTATTTGAAAGTGTGTAATTTAGAGGCCTCACAACCATCATGAGTGTTTGAGTTTGGAGTTTGGAGTACAGGCACCAGAGAGACACATTAATGCATCTAATTAAGGCCCTCATCAAAAATCGCAGACAGACGGCGGCACTCTTTCATAAAAATCATAAATTGCGTTATCAATTATTCAGGGCAATGCCACGACTTCATTTTCATCCCTTTTGCGTTTTAATTAGCACCACCATCCACACAGCTTTTTGGTATTGACATTAATTTGATGGCAATTTATTGATATTTCAGCGTAACCTATTTAGCCGAGAAGCAAATTACCGACAAGAAAGAAGGAGAGAGAGAGAGAGAGCGAGAGAAGCACAGATAGATGCGCTATGTTAGCGTCGCGTCACGTTTTCGTAAATCAAAAGGTGAGGAGCAGGGAGAAGGAGGAGGAGGAGGAGGAGGAGGAGGAGGGCGCTAACCTGAATGTAACCGCTCTCGACGGTCATCCACTCCCAGAGAGAGAGGGAGAGAGAGGGAGGGAGAAAGGGGGGGTTAATCAATAGATATGTGTTTAATTGATCCTGATAAAGGAGCGTTTCCCCCCTTAAACGAGCTGACCTGTGCGCTGCTACGTTTTGTTTCTGTCTTGGATTTGTTTTAAACTCATGGGGGTAAAGGAGAGGTGGAGAGAGAGGTGGAGAGAGAGGTGGAGAGAGAGGTGGAGAAGTGGGGGGGGGGAGATACACAACAATGCATCTGAGCTGCCAGCGGTTTGCCACAGTCGCAATCTCTCATTTGGTTATTCACACTCTCTCAGCATGGTGTTATGAGCTCAGCAGTTGATCCCACAAGAAAAAGGCTGATTTATGTTAGCATGACCAGAGGGAGTTAATGTATTCTCTCATTAAAATCCACTTTAGTTAGGCTGAAAGTCAATCAAAGGCTGGATAGAGAGTGAATCAAAATGAAGGGAAATGGTTGGGTGGGAGGACTAATATGTTACATTAGATCTAACGGTGGTCATAAATGCAACGAAGATGTTATGAAAACACACACACACACACACACACACACACACACACATGCAGCAAAAAATAAATAATAATAATAATACAAAAATAAAAAATGCACTGAAGATTGTTGATGTTGCTCCAGAAGATTTAAAACACTGATGGAAAGAGGAGCGACAGTTCAGTCCCAGCAGGGGGGAGACGGAGGAGGGAGGAGGGAGGAGGAGGGGTGTACGTCCAGGAGCTGGGGCCTGAACCACTACTTTATCCACACTTATAGAGACATTTACTGTATATTTGCCAGTTTCCTAGAGAAAAAAATCTGCTGCCGAGATGTTGGAGAGAGAAAAAAAGGAGACTTTTATCAAGATAAACATGTGGCTTGTAGCAAATGTCTTCTCTTCTTCTGTTATTCTTTTGAAATTTTATACAATAACATGTGTAACCTAAAACGATGCAGATGTATAAATAGTGTAATATGCTTTATATACATATATATATATATATATATACGTTGTGTGTGTATGTCGAGGAGAAGTCCTGCTATACTTTTTCGGTGTTTGACACACGGAGCTGCGCCTCTTGTAAATCCCCACGTGGGACGAGACAAATGTTTAGAAAGACGATTCATAATATTTTCATCTCGCTGTGTCCATCACTGTCGATCTAATGTATCTCAAGTCTGCGTGCCATATGTGATGTCTAATATTGGTTCGCTCGGGTTGTCTTGTGCGGCTGCTCTATTCTTCGTTTTAATGTGTGTGTGTGTGTGTGTGTGTGTGTGTGTGTGTGTGTGTGTCATGGGTTCTTAGTATTTGCTGGAAAGTCTGTTTCTTCAGTCTGTATATCGATATAAACTGTATCTAAAGTTATAATTGTTGTGTTTTCTGTGTTTCTCTGCTCTTTAATTCCTTTTTTATCGAGTTTCTTTTTCATTTTTTATTGTTTTCTGTGTGTGTTGTTTCGGCAACTCAGCTTTATTTTCATCATCTATTCATTTGTTGATCATTTTCCTCATGAATCCGCTGCTTTCTTCCTTCTTTAAAATGTCATAAAATTGTCCGTCACGAGTTTCTAAAGCTCCAATCGACATATTTAAAACTGCTCGTTTCGTTGCCGAACAGTCCAAAAAACCTAAAGATATTTGATTTAACTATTACATAAGACAAAAGAAAACCATCGCCCTGATATTTTTGCGAGGCTGTAACCGGTTTGTTTTGGTGATTAATCCCCTCGATCGACTCGATTGTTTCAGCCCTCGTCTGCTTTTTGTCTCGCTCGTTTGTTTCTTTTCATCCTCGACATCGACGTGCACAAAAGGACTGTAGATAAAAAGAAGAATATTCATCATAATCTGACAAATCTGCACCGCGTCGTTTGTCGTTTAAAGCGTGCCCGCCCTCGTAAATAAACAGAAACACATAAAAATTAGATGGTAGTTCACATATAAGGGGATATATATATATATAAACTAGAGTCAGTTATTTACTTGTATTAACTATGAGGATGTGCATGAGTTGTAGGATTAATCCGTCTATTTAAGAGCGTGTAGAGGAGGTGATGACCTCCACGCCGCCCCGCCGCTGCCGCCACCGCCACCTCCTCACAGCACAGGTATGGATCAACATCAGCAAGTTATCATATGTTTTCTTTCTCCTTCGTTTAGTCCTTGAGCACGGGGGCTTTCACAGCGGCCCTTTTTTCGATGCGAGAGGTATTGCATTGAATGCAGCATCAGGGGGCAGGACCTGACCCCCGCGTGAACCCTGCTGATGAGGTGAAACAGAAGGCAGAGAGAGGCTCCTCGGGCCCTGAGGGTGGGGGGGGTGGTGGAGGTGGTGGTGGAGGTGGAGGTGGGGAGGGGGGGGCTGCTGGAGTAGGAATGCTGCTGATTCTACAGACGGAGCGAGAGAGTGAGACCGCAATCCTCTTCGATACTGTCCTTGATTAGGAAAAAGGATTCACTCAGTGCACCTTCACCCACCCGGCGCTCAATCTGCGCGCAGGCCCCGAGCTAAATTGATACATTTTTCCTCATTACAGTAGGAGGCCCTTTCGCTGCGCGTCCCTCCAGCGAAGGCGGCCGTCAGAAAGGGAGGAGAGAGACTGAGAGGCACTGAGGTTAAGGGCAGAATGTCTTCCCTGCCCTCTTCTCCTCCCCCTGATTTGATTAGGACTTCAGTCATCGATACATAAACCGTGTTTAGGACCTCCTAATGCATGTGTTTGAACCAAAGAAAAACATGCAGTGCATTATATCAGGCTGCACGATGCCGGTATCGTCGTCTAATAATGTTTAATGGGACCGGGAATTTATGCAGGAGTGATTTGGGAGTTTTCTTTTCTTTTTTTTTTTTTTGGAAGGGGGGGGGGGGGGGTGGGGGCAAGGAGGGGGATCAAGGATGTCGATCAGGTTGAGATAAAAGCTTTTGGCCGACTGACGCCAAAAAAACAGAGCAGAATAAAAACTTAAACAAACACAGAAAGCGATCAGGTAAACGTTTTATATCATAGTTTTAAGTTTTCTTGGACTTTTGATGCCTTACGGAGATGTTTTACTCTTCTTCGTCTGCAATTTAAAAGGTAAAAAAATAAATATATTTCTTTGCCTTAACGCTGGAATAGATGTCAAGTCATTCAAAGCTCCTTTTTTTCGCCGTATTCCTGCGTTTAAACATCACAGGGCGGCCACCGTAAAGCCACTAAGGGGCTAAATTTACTACGTGACACCGGCTTCCCCCTGGGCAGCCATAAGCGGCGTCTACGGCGACCCTGAATTTCCCTTTTGTAGATTTACTACCACTATTCAAATGCTTAACTGCAGATACAATGATCCTCTAATCGCTGGGGATGGTTTTCAGCTGCTTCACTGACAGCGACGAAAAGAAAAGAGAGGGGGGGGGCTGAAAAAATAAATAAATTTAAAAAAAAAAGAAGAATATAAATACCAACAATGGAGGAGTTCAGGCCCACAGGAGAGCTCGCGTATCGGTGATAAAAACGGGATATAACGGTCAACGAGAGAGAGCCTGGAGGGAAAAACACTCAGAGAAAATCAACACACTTACCCTCTGAATGAACAGTTATAGCAACGTTAAAACGCTGCTTCTGTTTCCACTAAAAATGCTTTAAATATATATATATTTTTACAGTAATGGTAGGTAAATATCTTAGCGAGGACTGGTGTTATTGCGCTCCGCTTACAGAGCAATATCTCATGTTTATTACCCCCTTTTTTATATATATATATATATATAAATCGCTGTTATTTTATAGTCACTGCTGTTACGTATTGTACCAATAAACAAATTATATGGTGATATTATTTCTTTAACTCCTGCAGTCAATCACCAGCAAATCAACAGGCAACAGGTGTTACAGAGAAAATGTTCTGTGGAGACGAATAAGTCCGAAAACTCGTCGAAATCTGCGTCTTCCTCTCGACTGATGCAGCAGGTCTGCCTTAAAATAAAAACATTTAATTAAAGTATTTATAGTGGATCAAATTGTGGATTTTTTTTTATACTTATTATGATTCATGTAATGCAAAAAAAAAAACATTAGTTCAGTTAAATAAATGATAAAAATATTAATTTGAGCATGTTTTTCCTTATTAAATGCATCATAACTTTTACTGTGTTTTTCATTTTATTCATAAAAATTTGCAGGAAAGTGTTAATAATTATTATATTAATTATATTTTAGCAGGTTTCCATTCAGTCTTTCATAAACTAATATAAGAAAAGGTTAAATAATTACTTTGGATTTCTTTTTTTTGCTTTATCTCCTTATTTTGCTGCAGGAAATATGAAACAGCTACAATAAAATAAATAAATCATTTGAGTATAATGTCAGTATGTAACTTTCTTAAAAATTAGTGTGACACATTGTTATAAAACCAAACATTTAAGTGAAATAATAAATAAAATTACTTGTGAAAACAGTGTTTTTTTCCACTATTATTCTTTTTTTATCATCACAAACTTTTTTTTTTAAAGAAAGTTTACTTTCATCATCTTTTCAGACAAATAACAAATAAATAAATAATAATAAATAAATCAGACACAAAATAAAAACCCGGTTTGGTTTCCTTTTTTTTTTTTGTTGCTGCGATTCATTAACGAGGAAAACAGTAAATCAAAACTCTTCGAACGACCGAAACTGCCACAGAAGTCGTTTAAAACTGATTTGGTGACAAAATATAAATGTGTTCATCAGAAAATATTACACATTATTAAAACTGCAAGGACGGTCATTACTGAGGGATTTCTGTCGCACTATTTTTAAAGTCTTTTAAAAATGACACTTTTTTTTTTTTTTTTACAGTTTCACCACAAAGGGAACCGAAATTATCACCGAACACATAAAATCATATAAAAATATCCAAACCTGCTATAAAAAATATAACAATAATTGAACCTTTTTCATTTAAATCTGGTATTTTATTAAATGTTGCTGCTTAAACTGCACACTAGGAGTGAATAGTTTAAAGGTTAATTATCTAAATTCACACTTGTTTTGTTTAAATTAAACTAGTTTTCATAAAACAGGACAATAAAACCTTTTTTTTTTTCTTAGTTGATGAATTATTTTCCACACAAACTAAAATCTATTTCTTCGAGATAACAAAAAAAAAGAGGGTCGCTATAAATCAATGCTTATAAAGAAATTTCCATTGTAGATAAGCAATCTCCCAACAGCAGTACAATCACACAGCAGCTCTGTCCCACTTGGCACAAACACACACACACACACGCAGAGAGAGAGCGCTGACTTCTCCCAGCCGTGTGCGTACAGAGAGAGGAGAGAGAGACCCCCGGGTGTAAAGAGGGATGCATCCTCAACATCCTCAAATAACTCCACAAGGGCATGTTAATGACCTTAAAGTGCTACATTACAGCAACAATTAAACAGAGGGATCCCAGAGGCATCGGGGGGAGCCGCCGTGTCACTGTCTGTGTGTGTGTGTGTGTGTGTGTGTGTGTGTGTGTGTGTATAGGCCAACACATCTCTCCCATCTCCATTTATTTCCCTAAGAAATCAGCGGGGCCACCTGGGCTTGGCATTGAAACTTCATTCATCTCCAGAAATGGATTCCAGTGGAGGGCAAAATCAAATTCTCATTTGCAAGGCAGGGGGAGAGGAGAAGAGAGAGAGAGAGAGAGAGAGAGGGAGAGAGAGAGAGGGAGAGAGAGAGAGGGAGGGAGTGAATGCAGGAGGTACCTGGGAACGCTAACCTCTGGGTGAACCCGCCGCATCTGATAGTTTTGCTATTTGTCTGTGACATTGACAGCTCTGGGGGAGATTAGGAGCCACCCTGCCCCAGCTTCCCACTTTGCATTCTGCCTATGTGCCTCTTTACAGATGGACTGCCGCACATTTACCTTCGCCTGTTCTGTTTTTTTTTTTTTTTTTTCTCTTTCTTTCCTCCGGGTTTTTCAAACACGACGACGACAACGACGACGGCGCGTTTTCGACACTAGAGGCAACGAAAAAAGGAAAAGAAGGGAGGGAGGGAGGGTGTAATTATATGCTATGCAACAATAAAACAAAGCAAATGAGGGGGAGAGAGAGGCTTTACAAACAGGAAGGATGCACAAAAAATACATGGTGTGGCTTTTTTTTTTATTTTGGGGGTGGGGGGGGGGGTTTGAAGAAGGTGGCGGGTGGCGGCGGGAAAGAGGAGGGGGAGGGAGGGAGGAGGGTGGTGGTGTGTGTGTGTGTGTGGAGGTGAAGCCGGAGATGAGAGTGATGGATGCCCTTCGGTTAAATACGTCCAAATCCCCCCTTCAAGCCGCTCTCTTCTTGCCAGGCAGTGTGAGTGAGTGTGTGAGAGAGAGTGTACAAGATTAATAGTGTAAACAGCGAGGGAGAGAGAGAGAGAGAGAGAGAGAGAGAGAGAGAGAGAGAGAGAGAGAAAGAAAAGACTATCAGCATCTGCAGCAGCACAGTAGCCCTAGGGGAATAGAGTGAACTTTTGAACCCTGATGGCGAGCAGTCGCAGCGATGCACAGAGCCTGCTCCTGCCTCGTAATGGGAGTGTGTGTGTGTGTGTGTGTGTGTGTGTCTGTAAGAAAAAGCACAGAGGCAAGCAGCAACTGAGGGGAGCAGCAAAAAAGGAGAGGAGAGTGAAGGAGAACGAGGAAGAGAGAGAGAGTAGAGAGAGAGAGAGGAGGAGGAGGGTCATTAACATATTCCTCGCTTCCTTGCAAACGAGCAGCCGCTATCCAAATGTCACAAAATCCATACACCGATGTGAACGTGGTGAAAAATTAATCTCCGTGGCAGCAGATATTCTGACGGATGCATACAGTAGACGGTGCTGCGGACGGCGATCGCCCTCCCGAGTCCGACAGAGAGAGAGAGAGAGAGAGAGAGAAACTTTGTGACTGATGGGCGTTGTTTTATTTTGTTTTGTTGTGTTGTGTTTCGTGTGTGTGTGTGTGTGTGTGTGTGTGTGTGTGTGTGACAGGAAAGAAAGGACGATCATTCAACTCTCTGGATCTGAGTGCAGACAGGTCACAGGTTGACCGAAGCCAGAGGGCCAAAAGGTCAAAAGTTCAGTTAAGTGGGCAGACAGCACAACGAAACCTGCAGCAGGAGAGGAGGGAGAGAGAGAGGGAGGCAGAGAGGGAGGGAAGGAGGTCATCTCTGCTTAGACCCGAAATACTTTCCAGGTGCTGCATATGAAAAGGAGAGCGGAGATAAAAAAGTGGAATAAATGCTGACAAGTATGTTTATTTACATCATTCGCTCCTTGCCGGAAACCTGCTCTCTCTCTCTCTCTCTTTTTTTTTTTTTTTATGTTAAAGATTCCCGATGAATTAACTTCACTTCACACACACAGACAAGAGCCAGTTGGCACCTAAAAACACTGCTGATTAACCCCCTAATGGAGCATCAATCCGTCAGCTGGCATCGTTTTTTTCTCTCCCCCCTCCCTCCCCTCCTCCCCCCTCCTCCCCCCCCCCGTCCTCCCATCTTCTCGCTCTATTCCAGCAGCCAAGACGCACTTTGAAAAGCACTTCACTTTATATAGCTTTCTCAAGCTTCAGCCAAAATGACAGAATTTAGATTTAATATTCGATTTACCAGCTCGGCGTAATAATGTTGTTACTGTATATTGGCTCCTCGTATTCAAATGAGGAATAGGTCGACGACGACACACACACACACACACACACACACACACACACATAGCTTAAAATTGGTTATCCTGCCGCATTCTGTTGCCAGTAATTGGTTTGGGGAGATTGAGTCGGGACAGTAATCACTGACAGGAGCCACGGTCCTGCATTCTTTAAACAGGCCTAAACAACAGAGCAAACCTGCCCGACGTCTAATTTATTAATCAATCAGGAAATTATCGGTAAGTATTTTGAGAGTCGGTTAATCGTTGGGGTCGTTTTTTCCATCATAAAAACGACAGATAAATACTTTGCTAGAGCCTTTTTATTGTAAGGATAAGCTGCTTTTATTTTGTTTAATATGAGAGGAAACTATTTTATAGATCAAATGATAAATATTAAACAGAATATTAGAATATTATACACATTTATAGGACTTTTCTTATGAATTGACACCATAAGTCAGATCATAGAATTGAAACGGATCAATAATCAAGCAGATAAAATGAGTAGAAATTAAAATAAAAAGCTTTTTTTTGGGGTGAATTAATTCTTTAAGGCCACACCTGATCAAACACATCATAGTAAAATCATTACGATCACAAAGAAGATGAAACGTATCGAAAAGCGCCATCTTTTTCCCCCCCTTCGCACGCCCTCCTGAAACAAAAGCCTCTTCCTGCGGGTACTCTGTCATCGCCGCCGCCGCCACAGCCGCAGCAGCTTCCCAGCAAAAAACATCCCTCGAGCGCCCAGCGGTGCTCCCCTCTCTCTCTCCTTCTCTCTCTCCCTCCCCTCCAAATCAAAGAAAAACAAACAGGTCATTTCGACTTCGTAAACTTGACCTGCAAACAGCGTGGCAGGGTTAAAAGCCTCATGTCTCTGCGGCGGTCTCCTGGGGTCTATTTGTGTATGTGTGTGTGTGTGTGTGTGTGTGTGTAAAAGCGATTCTGCACACCAGAGGGAGGAAATTTGTGCCTGTATTTGTTTATGAGTGCAAAATGTGCTGGAATGGAAGAGAAAATGAAAATGAAATTGTGTGTGTGTGTGTGTGTGAGAGAGAGAGAAAAAGAGAGAGAGAGAGAGCAGCAGCAGACGAGGCTGGGGTGAGGCTGCAGGCGCGGTCAGGTCACCGGTGCGGTCGTCGGGTGAAACTCAGTTCACATTACCATGCAGACACCCGGGCTAACAATGGAGGCTCCATCTGTTCCTGTCAGCCATTACAAATCTGGTGTCACCCTAGTCCGCCGAAGACAACAGGCCACCGCATCTAATCAAACGGCGCAGGCTCCTCCTGCGTGTAAAAGCAGCCCATCGACTTCACACTCACTCACTCTCTGGTTAGGGAACAGAGAGCAGCGAAGGCAGGCAGTCGATTACCACGGATAATACATTCTCTCTCCCCTCCCCGAAGTCACAAAGTCTCTTTTGTGTACAGTAGGCTCGAATAAAATGATACGATTAAACCCTCTAAAGGGAAAGAAAAGCTCGGTTTTCCTTTTTCTTTACAGATAAATCCTCAAAAATTCATCATTAATTTCTTTTTTAACAACAAAAAAAAAAGGTTTTCTGCTGATTTTTTTTTTTTTTGCATGATTTTAACTAATAAAAGTCACAGCAGTTCCTCTTTAAAATGTCACTGATTTCAATTAAGTGGTCATGCCATTATTTTATTTTTTTTTTTCCACAAACACACACACACACACACACACACCGCCCCAGCAGGAACAAAAAAAAAAAAAAAAAAAAAAGTGTGTGAGCCATTTCTTTCAACTGGCAGTGAACAGAGGATGAACTATGAACTCCACATGCCCTTTTAGTGAGGACACAGGCCATTCACTACGCTAACACGGTCGCAATCCCCCTGCAATAAAAAAAAAAAAAAGACACAGCGCTGTGAGGTGCATGGTTGTTCTTACAGAATCAAATGTTATGATTATTGATCCGACAATAAAAACGTGTATTTTCTTTGTCAAGCGCGGTTATTTAGTTTCCTTTTCGAGGGGGGCAACAGTTGTTGATAATCAAAGCGAAATGCAAATAAAAAGACAAAGAAGTCTCTGGTGCTGCTGCGTAATTGGCTATTTCTCACATTTAACGCAGACGCCGTGTTGGAGATTTCAACAACGATCGCATCCCCGCAGTAGCAGCAGACGGTGTAGTTTGTAGTTACTATTATAGCCTTGAGGGGGAAATTTTTTAAAGCTTTTTTTTTCAGATTTAGATTTCGTTTGTTGCCCCGAGGAGAAATCTCTCGCTTTGTTTATTCTCAACAATTTCACAAAAAGTGAATTATGGTTGTCTTGTGGTCTCTCTCTCCCCCAAACGCCATCTGCCGCCGTGATTTGTTTATTCTATTTGTCCCCAAAAAGTTGTAGAGAAAAAGCGGCGGTTGCTACTTCTGTGGGCAGAAGAGGACGTAAGAGTTCATTAAGCCCTTTTTTTTTTTGACAACATCCAGCTGGCATTAACTACCGGTATCCACAGAACGACCGCAAGACGACGACGGCGGCAGAGGCGGAGGCGTTTTTTCCCCCTTTTTCTGAAAATACCACTTGAATCTAGCGGAGACGGGCACCTGAGGCAGCCGAGTCAATAATGCCCACCTGCGGCATGTCATGTCAAGGGCTATTAGCCGGCGCATAGAGTCAGAAATACAAAAAAAAAAAAAAACGAGAGGGAGGGCGAGTTCGAGAAAGGGAAGATCGAGAGAAAGATTGATAAAGGGAGAGAGGGATGGAACACACATGGCCCCTCAGGTACAGTGTTGTATTTCAAACCCGGTTGTGAAAGAATAGAGGGGCTCGGGGTCAATCAATCACTGCATTAGCCCGCAGCTACAAAGCCTCCTCTCTGTGTGGGCCGCCTCCATGCCTCCCACAGTCCACACATGCAGCTAAAAAAGGGGGTGAGGTGGGAGGTGGTGGTGGTCGGAGGGGGGGAGATCAGGAAAGCAGGCAGCGGAGGATTGGCCACTGGAGGGAGCTCTAGGTCACCGATCAGGCCTTTGTGAACCACAGTCGCCCCCCTTCCCTTCCCCTACTCCCCCCTTTTTCTCTTCTCCAGCATCAGGACAACCTACCTGCACACCAGCCAGGAGGGAGAAGGGAGGAGGAGGAGGAGGGAGGAGTCACTGATGTCAGCAAGGTAGGAGGCCAGCACAGCAAAGGAGGAGGTTTCACAGATGTGGGCTGCTCTTTTTTTTTCTTTTTTTGTCAAATTACAAGTATGAGCAATAATAATATACAAGCAAGCCTGCGCTTCCTGTGGCGAGGTGTCAGTGAGGATACTGTGCGTGTTAAAAAAAAAACGGCACTTTCCTCTCCGCATTGTCTCCTGTGACACTAACTCTTCCTTTTTTTACCTTTTTCCTATTGTTGGTGCAGAACTCCTCGAACACTGACGCCTTTCAGCAGAGACACATGTTCATAAAGAGGCGATATAGACATGTACGTCTCATTATGAGGGTTAAAATTTCACCCACATATATATATATTTATATATAATACGAGCTAGTGTCTCAGATCCCTGCTTTATATGTCTTATAAACTCATCAGACTCTGGACTGTTGTTGACTTACACTCGACGACTCCATCGTCCTGGTAGTCGGAAGCTACCGAAACGTCGTCTGACTGGGCGGATCGACCCAGGCTGGAGCTGCGATCATCAGAACCGTCTTCCTCCCTGTCTGCTGAGTGTGAAATACAAGAGAGAGAAATAAAGCAAAAAAAGGAGGGAGTGAGTCGAGTATGAAAAGAAAAGAAGAAAAAAAAAAAAGAGTTTAAACACACACACACACAGACAGCAGCTCGGTGCAGAAATGTGATACCGGTGATGATGATTGGAGATCTGGGTGTTTTACTTACATCGGAAGGGGAATTCCTGAGGGTTTCTGTGGAAACAAACAACAAAAAAAAAAAAAGCTATGAATCAAAATCCTGTATTGAGCTTTAATATTTTCAATGCTTTCAGCTCACAGACGACTTTGCTCCAGTATTGCTTTGAAAACATTTTGTAATTGTTTCCTGCAAAGAAGACCACAAAACCCACAAGTTTGCTTTACCAGTGCACGCGGCTGTTATCGTGCTGTGCAGATGGTTGCTTCCTGTGTAAACTAAAGCACTTCATACAGGAGTTTCAGTTTGAATATTTTTTTTTCTTTTGAGGGTTCGCAGACATCATGTAATTAATGTAAACTATTCTGATGATTATTTTGATAAGTAGGAGCAAGAATGAAGTCCTCGAGGGCGAGACTATTGCACTACAGGAGTTCCTTCAAATGTTATTTAGCAATTAAAGCGACAATTAAGGCTCCTGCGAAGTGTTAAAAGTGAAAGTTAGATGATGGTTTATTGCAATAACACTGTGACACCTGTGTGGGTTAAGTCGTTTTCACACTGATTTTAATGTTGACTTCAGAGGTAACACCTACCTCGCGTGGACAACCTTGAAGTTGTTCAGTAAAACCATTCGTGACTCGTGAGTCTTTTCACTGAGGTCCTCATCTTGAAGCAGTTCTGATATAAACAGCTCGCAGTCTGAGGAGAAGGAGACACAGTGAGCGTCACAGTCGTTACGTGGCTTTCAAAAGCAGGTCATGAAAACGAGCACACAAGACATGGTTCTTGAACAGCGTGAATGACAAACACAAAGACATAATCAGGCTTCTGTTCATAAAAGTTCATCACTCAACACACATCCTTTAATGATTTACTGAGATAAAACAGCGTGGTTCGATATCGCGCTTCACCTTGTCGTGACCTTAAGAGATTAAACAAAATCATCAAAATAAGTCTCAGAAGTTTTAGAACGACGGTTTCGCAACATGAGCGCTCCTCGTGCAACCGACGATTACTTTCGTTATCGATTAATCCTTTGATTATTTTCTCGATTCGTCGCTTTATCGACAAAATGTTGATCACCGTTTCCCAGCTCCATCAGTACGTTCAACGCCAAATTTTTTAAAAAAAGAACCAACTAAAAGCTACTCAGCTCCGTAACCGCCGACTCTAAAGTTTATCTCATGGTCGTCTCATGAAACGCAAATAATCTTGCTTTTAATTTGAAAAGCTTAACATTATTCATTTCTAACTGATGTTGTGAGTGTACGTGATGAGTTATTGTGTGTCGCTTTGTATTTTGTTCTTTATACTTGTTTGTTATTGTGCTGTTATGTGTTTTAAATGTGGATAAGCTATAAGCTAACTCCAGTACAGTAACGTTTATGTTTAATACTCTACGTGATCCCAATAAAAACAACAACAAAGTCCAAGATGCGACCTATAACATCACGTTTTGTCCTGATCAACAGTTCACAACCCAAAGAGATTCAGTTTACCGTCATAAAAAGGACAAAGAAACCAGAAAATATTCACATTTAAAAAGCTGGAAACTTGCTAATTTTTTTTCTCAATCAACTAATCAGTAAATCATTGCACACAGAGCTGCAGCGATTAATTGCTTCAGTGCCCGTTCTTTGTACTGTATGTATCATTAAAACAGAAGCTCATAGAGTATAATAGTAAAGTCTCACTGATGCAAATGAATGATTACAGTCTTTCAAATATCAGCCTCTCTCTAAATCATCAGTTGTTCCACTATGACACCTCCTCAGGGCCGGTTTCCTGAAATCGTAAAGGCTATTCTTTGAGTGAGTTTAAGCTGTGAAAAAAAAAAGAGTCCAAAACACAAAGAGGAAATCCAAAGATATCACTTTTTTAAACATCCGTACAGACAGACGTGCTTGTCGTCGATATCTTCTCTGACTGCTGCTGCTTTTTATGATGCTGCAGGCAAACAGGTTGGTTCACATTAACTTATCTGATCCAATGTCTTTATATCCTCTCACACACATATATGACACAATGCACTAAAATAAAAAAAAAAATTTATGCAAATGTTCCTCCAAAGGCCGTGTTTGCTGGTCTGGCAGTTCATGCAAATGCAGTAAATGCCAGGGTGTGCAACTATGCCGGGAACAGCTTACATCACCAGACAATGGAAATATGACGTGTTTCATGTTTTAAAAGATCAGAAAAGATGTTTATTAGGTTGTTATTTTATGTTTTAAACTGTCTAAATGTAAACAACCAGTAGAATGACGACATTAAATGTTATATTGTTCTGATAAACTTGACTACTTATGCTATATTTCCATAGTTACGCCATCCCTTAATAACAGGATTTAAAGAAAGAAGTGCAGCGGCGTTTAAGACGAGCGTTTAAGAGTAAAAATAATACGAGAACATTACCGTCCAAAAGCCTCCTGATGTCTTCTGGGATCGTCCCCATTCCTGACTTTCACCGACTCGACGCACTTCTCTGACTTTTTCTGCCTCTTTCCAAAGTTTGATTCTTTTCTTTTTTTTTTTGTTGCTCCAAAAGACAACCTATGCACACCAAACCTCTGTCGTACTGTTACAGCTCCATGACAGACAGTCTGGCCCACTCACACACACACACACACACACGCACACACACACATATACACATACACTTGCACTCACTGACAGATCAACTGGCAGTGCATCTAACCACCTGTGCTCTATTGTTCTGAAACCTAACTTCCGTGCATGCATCGAGATTTGCACAAAACGGGGTGGAGCAGGTGCACGGATGACAACTTCCTCAGCACTCTAGTTTCTCAGTCGAGGCTGGTGACAAAAGGTTTTGACTGAACGGCGGAGGTGAGACAGAGAGAAAAGCCCTTTGCATGACCCGACAGCGAGTCTAGCCTGTAGCCTGAGAGGGGGGGGGGGGGGATCCTGTAAACCTGTAAATAGAAACAAATACTAGTAAGAGAAGAGAACAGCAGGCCGAACATGAAGCACATGAGTCACCTCTGACCTTTCTGCCTCCTTTTTGACACTTTCACAGCCCCCTTATATATGGCACAGTCACGCAGTCATATACTTAGTCTCTTGTCGTATATTTAGCTGTTCTTGCGTGTGTTTGTTTGTTTAACCTAAAAGCCTGTGACCATGTAGTGTTTCAGTCTGACCTATTAAAAGCTCCAGAATGAGACCTAACAGAGAGACTCAAACACGGGTGACATGTTTATACAGTAGAGTTTCGTCCTACCTTTATGATTAAACAAATAAAAGCCTATCGGTGTGCTGGGGAGATTATCTCAAGCATTTTATTATAGTTTTTACACAGCCTCAAGTATAGCTTGTTTACTCTTCTGAATGCAGGTGGTTAAAGCAATATTTTATAGGGCAATAACAGCTATCAGCCCTGCGGCTAATGTTCCACATAACATAACGACTGACATATTGATAATCGTTTTGAGTTTTAAAGAAAAAAATACTAAAATGTTCTGGTTTCGGTCCTTAAATGTGAATATTTTCTGGTTTCTTCAGTCCTCTATGAGAGTAAACTGAATGCCGTTGGATTGTGAACCATTTGGACAGGAAAAAACAAGATAATTTGGGTTTTGGGAGACAGTAATCGATGTTCTTCACCATTATTTATATCTATAAATCTATTTATGGTCATTAGCAGTGGTGGAAGAAGTACTCAGATGTTTTACTTAAGTAAAAGTATGTAAAAATATTCCCATTACAAGTAAAATTCCTGTATGGAAAAGTAGTATTATGAGCTTGATGTAGTTAAAGTATTGCAGTAAAAGTAGTGGTTTGGTCCCTCTGACTGATATATTATTATATATGACATCATTAGATTATTAATACTGAAGCATCAGTGTTAGAGCAGCATGTTACTGTTGTAGCTGCTGGAGGTGGAGCTAGTTTACACTACTTTATATACAGTTAGCTAGTTTAGTCCACTGGTTCCCAACCTAGGGGTCAAGGCCCCTCCAAAGGGTCATCAGATAAAGCTGAAGGGTCTTGAGATGATTAATGGGAGAGGAAAGAATAACATTCTGTTTTCAGCTTTTAGACTTTTTTTCTAATCTTTGATTTCTGCTGAAATATTGGATCATTTGAACATTTATTGAAATGAAAGCATGTGAGAAGTTTAGAGGAAAAATCACTATTTGGTGGAGCTGTTAACAACTCATAGACATGTGAAATGTGACCCCGACTACACACTGCTTTTTGTAAGACATCAAAAGCCAAAAAGGTTAGAAACAGGTTTCATCTTTAACAATGTGTTGTATTTTAAAAGCTTGTTAAATTATCCATGGTGTCAAATCTTCATCTGAAAAGTAACTAAAGCTGTCAAATAAATGTAGTGGAGTAGAAAGTACAATATTTCCCTCTGAAAAGTAGTAGAGTGGAAGAATAAAGTAGCATCAAACGGAAATACTCAAGTAAAAGTAAAAAACTCGAAAATGTGCTTAAAACAGTAACGTTACTTGAGTAAATGTATTCAGTTACTTTCTTCCAGTGATCATTAGGCTAACCGTTTAATATGGAGTCGCTGAGTCCAGCCGTTAACCTGCTAACGTTAACCGTTATTAATCAACCGGAAATGGCTGCTGTAAGTCATCCTCCGCTGCCTGTTGCAGGTTGATGTGTTTTTTCTGAAAGCAAATGCTGTACTTACCTTCATTATCCAACTATTCACGCTAAATCCGTAGGTTTTAACGTTAATGGTTGACTAACGGTTTTTGTCGCCAACTTGCAGCTAACACTAATAAATTGTTAGCTAGCTAACGTTGAAGTTATGTTAAATGAAGGCCGCTTGTTAGCTTGTCTGGAATAAAGACAACCGAAATCCGTCATTTAACAACATTATTTCTGCGGAAACTCATATATTTACCAGCTACCAGTACAAAAAACGTGCAAATTACTTTTAAAAGTAGTTAGACGACGCACTTGTTGTGTTTGTGGACGTTTGTGTGGATGCTGCCTTCAAGGACTCACAACATTTGAAGTTAAGGTACGTTAGTAAAATTGTAAATCGGAGTTGCAACGATTATACAGTTAGGTTGATCGAAACAATTTGATAATCGATTTGTCATTTTAAAGCAAGTATTTACTTCTCAAATGTAAATATTTGATCAATGAACTGGAGTTTTGTACTGTTGGGCGGATCTAAGAGGTCACTGAAGGCCTCATTTTAGGCCCTTGAAACTTATTGATTGGCAGTTTTCACTATTTTCCATAACAATAAACACCATTAATTGAGAAAATACGCTCTATATTAATCGATAATAGTTGCAGCCTTAATTCCAGCAATATTTTGGTTCAGTATATAAGTATGTAAGTTCATATATTTACCACCTCGTGCTACTACATTGCTGTGAATCAGTTTTTAAAGTGATTTACTTAATTTTTATGTTACTCTGACAATGTTATACAGGCATAGGCAGCCTTTGTTAATGTTAGTTATGTTTGTGAAATTGTAAATTAGACAAATTGTCGATCTGAAGGGGCTTGATTGGTTGGTTTGATAATCAATTGATCCATTTTTGAGCAAATATTCACATGTTCCATCCTCTAAAATGTGAATATTTTCTGTTATATTTTTATATTCCTCTGTGACAGTGAACTGATTTGAATTTTGAACCTTGAAACTTGTGATAGGCATTTTATAGACCAAACAACACTTTGATACATAAAATAATAATGAAAATCATTGCTAGTTGCTGTATTTTGGTGGCAATGACATTATTTCAGAGTAAGTTTATATATTTACCACCAAATGTTACAACAAAGTTGTGGATTATTATTGTTATTATTTAAACTGGTGACGTTACACTAGCTATGTTTTTCCACGATGTTTGTGCATATGTTGCCTTTAATGTTCTCACAATCTAGATCTGCAACCAAGTTATTTTAATCGTCATTTCATTTGTTTTCAGTGAATGGTTGTGGTCTATAAAACATGCCCTTTCACTGTTTCCAAGAATCCAAGATGACGTCATTAAATGCCTTTTCCTTTTTGTTATCCAACCAACAGTCCAAAACCCAGAGATTCAATTTACTATCATGTAAGACGAAAGAAAAAGCAACAAATTCTCCAATTTGAGGACCCCTGGTAGTTTTGCCTTTAAAAAATGACCTAAAACATTGCACAATTATCAAAATAGCTGCCTAATCGATTAATCGACTAATCGTTGCAGCTCAGAGATGTGACACTGTGATGAAAATCCAGAGGCAAACAGCTGCTTTTTTGCATAAAAATCAGAAAACGTATATCGACAGAGCGGGATGCAACTGATTCAACCAGGCAATACAACAGTAAAAAGCTCAATTAGCCTACAGAATCAGTTTTTCAAACAGTTTATACGTTATCTTTCACCATAAAAAGCCCATTTTGGCAAAATATGATATCAGAAATGAATGAAAGAATTTTAAAAAATGAATGAATGCAGCATCGCTAAATTGGTCCCTCGCTTTATCTGACAGGGTGTGGATGAATGGTTTATATCACCAAGTAGAGGGTGAACAGCAGTGTGTATGACGGGCTTTTACATACACACACACACACACGTTTGTAGAGGAGGGAGTGGTAGCACAGCAGTAATACAGATAGAAATAGTGGTGGGCCTGACTATCGCCTTATTGATCCTATATCCTGAAACACTACAAGCAAAGTCATCAAGTAACCAAAGCTCAATCAGACGCCGCTCACATCGACGCAATACACCAGATATCAATCAAAGCTGTGTTAACACTATAATAGAAAAAAAAAACGGACTATGTAATCAGGCTCACGTTTAAGAGCTGGAGATGATTATCTCGCATCCTCGGCTGCTTCACACACAACAGGAATCGTCTATATGCAACTTTTTGAATCATAGCTAAAGTAAAATAAAATATGAGGCTGTTTTCTTTAATTAAAGCCAGAAATTGGGGGTTTTATTCTTATTATTTTAATTATCTGTTAACTTAAAAGACAGCTGGCTTATTCTACTGTTTTGTCCACTCAGATTGGTTCAGTTTGGTTCTGGGAAAACACTCAAATATAAATGACAGATCTGTGGTAATAGGTTACTCAGGGCCCTCGTGTTGGCTTTGAAACAGAAATCCCAACAGCTTGGGTGGTTATGGTTGAATAATAGAGGCGTACAGCTCACATTTATTAACGACAAAGCCCCCCCGATTAGATTACAGGACCACCTCCGTAGGTTTGGAGGACTGAGCCGGTGTTGCTGATGTCTGCTTTAACGCCAACACGAGTACTAGACGTGGAATAAATCGGCTTTGATGACGACACGTCTTTAAAAACAGAAGGTCGAATTTATGGCTTTTAGGAAATTTGGACATTTCAGTTTATAATTTTTATGTTTTAACTTTTGTTTTTTACTTTGCTTGTGATTTTATTCATGGAAGATATTGATTTTATAGGTTTGTCGGTAGTATTGTACATCAAGGAGCTCAATGGAAATAACATTTTATTACATCAGTTACACGATCAGTTGTTTAACGGATCAGTGGATCGACCGATAAGTAATTGGCTGCTGCTCTGTTAATCATTTAAGTAGATTTTTTGCAAAAAAGTACCGAAAATCAATCACTTCGACTGCTTTTAATGTGTTTAATTTACTGGTTTTCATTGTTTTCTGTGATTGTAAATTGAATATCTTTAGTTTTGAGCTGCTGGTCGGACAAAACAAGCAACTTTTATATTGCAACTTGGACTTTTTTGCTATTTTCTGACATTTTTTTAACATCAATGAAGCAAGAAAATAATCAGCAGGTGAAACAATAATGAAAACAATCTCTAGTCGCGGCCTTATATACATTAGCACCGGTGGAAATAATATTTTATGTAATATTTTGATAATTATTTGTATTTTTTTCAGTATTTCATGACGGCCTCCTTCCCTCCCTGTCACCTCTCTACAGGAAGCCACGAGGTCAGAGCGAGTTGAGTCCCACGTCGGGATTGTCCCCACGTTGACCTGCGCCTGACTGGCCTCCCAGCAAAAAAAAGCCCCTGTGAAGGTAAGAGGAACTGGGGTCCCCTCCTCCTGGAATAGAGGTTCCCTCCCCTTGACAGCTCCACAGAGCCCCCCAGCCACCTGCCTGCTGGGTCGGCCCCATATGAAAAGGGAAGCCCTTTGTAATCCGACGGGGATTACACCACCCAACAATGCGCCGCTGAAAGAGCGACAAAAGCCCTGTATCAAACGCCGCTGAGGGGGAGCACGGCTATGATCTCCCGCTACTACCAACACTGACTCCTCTGGCACCTCTCATCTCCCCAAGAGGCTCTTTCACCCCCCTCCTCCCTCCCTTCACCTCCTTTAGCATTCGCTCCCTCTGTCCTCCTTCTGCCCTCTCATCTCTAGGATCTGGCCTTTTATCAGCGCATTCCTTTTCATTTGCATTGCGGTGTGGGGAGGGACAGCGGGTCTCTCTGATCTGATAGAGCCAGGAGAGAGAGTCAGGAGGATCCTCAGGGCACATGAAGGGTGTGTGTGTGTTTGAGTGTGTGTATCCTGCAAACACACACACACACACAAATCACATTGCATTCTCAAGATAGGCAGGAACTCTTTGCAGCTAAGAGGGACAAATAGTGAAGCACCCATGCCTGTCTTTCAGGCTCTGTTTGTCTTTTATTCTAGAAAAGGAAGTGTTTTGGTGAAAGGGCATGATTTCACTCAAAATGAGGCATTCACTCTTTTTAAAAAAAAAAAAAAGAGAAGTGTAATTATCATCCCATATATCTTTATAATGCCTCAAGAGAAAAGAAAAAGCACAAAAATACACAGAGGACTGAAGTTTCACATTATCTTGTTGTAAAATCTTGACGTGAGCTATTCACATAAATCACCGAGAGTGTTTTTTTTTTTTCTCCTCAAATAGCAAATATCTCGAGTTAAAGTATTCAAACCCTTAACGCAAAAAAAAAAAAAAGGTGTCGGACCTGCTTCTACTTCTTTTTAAGAGTCTCTTGTAAATGTTTGCGTTGCTCGAGGAGATAAAAAAAAAAAAAAAAAAAAGAAAGAGGTAGTTTACTTTTCGGATTTCCTTTTTTAAAGAATCATTGTATTCCCAACCCGCCCATTGCTCAAACACATGTCAGCGTAGGGGGGCTTTTTGGTGGTGGCGGCGGCGGCAAGGTAACAAAAAAAAAAAAAAGAAGTGATGATAGATTGAGGACACATAAGACGGAGGAGCAAACGTGTGGCGTTAAATCTACAAGCTTCAGTCACAGCCACACATTGACTGACTCGTGGAAAGGCAGGATGGTTTAGATGAGGTGGTGGTGGCAGGGTGGAGGGGAGGTGGAGGGCGGGGGGGGGTTACCTCCAGCTTGTACTCGAATCGATGTTAGCCCTGAGAGCATTGAATAGAAAATCATCCAAATTGTATTATGTTAGGATATATGAGCCATTTCAAAATATTAATTCAGCATTATTTGAGGTGTCTGTTAAGGATAGCAGTTACGGCTAGCAGCGCGTCGACTCCGCTGACTGATTACATACCTCTATTACACGTGATGTATGAATGTATGAGAGGGACCTATTTTTCATTACCAAGACATTGTCCCTAGAGGCAGTTGTTAAAGAAGAATCTATGAATTATCCCCCCTCCGTTGGAACAACCGGCCCTTGTCACGAGATGAGAAGGCAGGAAAGGGAAAGGAAAAGCGAAGGGAAGGTTAAAAAAGGAAAAAAAAAAAAAAAAAGAAAAGAAAAGGGAGGCAACGCGGCTATTGATAGTAGTGGGATTGAGAGACTGGAAGGAGGCCAGAAGAATGTGTCTGCCAGTGCTTGTGATCCTGCACACTGCCGCCTCTCCCTCTGTCCAGTTAATTGGAATACAAAGCAGAGCGGGGTCGATGAGAGAGCGGTGGTGGTGGTGGTGGCGAGGAGGAGGAGGAGGAGGAGAAGTGAGGAGGGAGGGGAGCTGCTGCTGCTGCTGCTGTCTGTCTCCAGCAACACTCAACCTTCAGTGCTCGCTGGGAATTGACTGGGGAACCAGCAAGCGAGACCGACACACTGTCACTGGTAAAATGAACTGTCACCTTGCATTTCTCAACCTCCTGGCAGCATCGAATTGGCCGCTTTGAACCATGTGACGTGACACTGATTGAGTTCTGGTCCCCCCCCCCATCCTCTCCTCTACCCTCCTCCTTCCTCCCTCCTCCTCCTCCTCCTCCTCTTAGGCTCTAAAAGGAAGGAGCTGGTTTAATTTCAAGTGTACAGACTCTCCATGCAAAGTATCAGCGGTGAGCATCGCCCATGACTTGTATCTTTTACACACACACCAAAAAAAAAAAAAAAAAAACTCCCTCTTTCACGGATGCCCTATTCTTCCTCACCACCCCTCATTATTTCATCGTGCTGCTTCGTTACTCTGCCTCTCTGCTAGTTTTGTTTTTCTTACGGCATATAGTCATGTCAGTCTGACAGGCACACGGAGGAGGAAAACTATTAGGGGTAGCCATTTGGATCCTGGAGGCAATCCCGGGGAGTATTAAGACGTTAACCCTGGCCAAGTCACTTGTCTCTCTCAGTTACTATGCTGATGGAGAGGGGAAAGGATGCAGTCGCAAAGAGGGGTGGGTTTAGGGGGGCGGACGGGCGGGCAGGGGGGGGTTTGTGGGACCCAAGAGGCTGGTTGGGGCTTCAGGTCGGCTGGCGCTTCCAGATCCAATAGAGCCTGACTCGGATTGGGAGGGAGGGGGGGGGGGGGTGGATGGTTGTCAAGAATCTCCCAGGCTGAGCTAAAAAGAGCCTCAGTGCCACAACAAAGGAGGAAGAAGAAGAAGAAGACTCATAACTAGACAGCAGCAAGGTTTCACTGATGGTGGAAAAGTAGCGGAAATTAGATTAATATGGGCGAGAATATGAAGAACAATCCTGTTAATATGGGAAATAGTTAATAATGTATGATATATGGATATTTATATATGTTTTCTGTTAAATCGTTGATGTTTCCACCTTTTAAAAAACCCTCATCCAGCTGCTGGGTTTGGGTGTCTAGATACCTTCTACCTCGTCTGCTTCTTCAAAAAAAAAAAAATCAGTTGTTTGCTTTTTATGGTTCAATTTTGCTGTTTTTATTTCTTCAATCAGCCATTTCTCTATCGTCATAAAAGTTGGTGGACTGTAATAAAACACCAGAGACAACGACGCAAATACGACTTCATCCTTCTGCTTTATATTACCGACGTGTTCGAACATCGTCTCGTTACACGTGAGCTAGATGAATACTGTTTAACCTCAAACAGCCACGTTGTTTGATATCTACCAGTTTTTTTTAAAAAAAAAGACTCCTCTTGTGGTATCTCTTAGATGACCAACCCCCCAGTTATCCCATGAATACTCCTATCTAGTTCTCCTTTGAAGCTCGGGGACCCTGCGGAGTGACATGCGACAGAGGAACTGGTAGAAAACCAAGGAAGTGAGCCTGGCAATAGACTTGTAAAAGAGCCTGCAACAACTGCAAGCAGCATGGGGTACAAACAGCACCGGGTTGACCTCAAACAAAGTGCGGAAAAGGGAGGGGAGGGTGGGGCAAGATATCTGAGGAGAAAGAGGATGGCTGCCATATATATATAAATATAAATATATAAACAAGCCTCCTGTTTGTGCAGTCAGGTGTTCATGGTTTATTATTTTTGTGCCCATATAGGATCTGCTGTCCGTGTCCATTAACCATATTCTCCTCTCCTCTCTCCTTGCCCTACATTCTCCAGGCAGAAGGCAAAGCTGATCCGAAGGTGAAAAACATCCTCCTCCACCTCCTCCTCCACCTCCTCCTCCTCCTCCTCTCCCGGCTGAACATCTGTCTCCGTGGTGTTGGCTGCAGCACCGATTCTGACACCTCCAGATGGAGAGCCCGCTGGGAGCGTTGAGGTATTACCTACAGAGATGGCGGGGATCACACCTCTGGAATGAAGTCCCACACTTGTTTTCAGCACCCCCCCCTCCTTTTATTTTTTTTATTTTAATTTTATTTATGTTTTTTGTCATTGTTGTCGAATCCGTCGCTATTCACCGTCTCGATTGTCGCCTCTTTGGCCTTGTGACTCATCTGAAGAGGAAGCTTTTGGCTTTTTTTTTTTTAAAAAAGAAAAAAGAAAAAGCATGACAACAAACCTCTCAAGCCTTTTCTAATTTACAGTAATGGGCCGTATGGTGTTTCAACTGTAACTTCTATTCGTGGAGCCGTATTAATTTTTAATATAGTTGTGAGAGAAGTGCATACTCATGCAGATATATTTCAAATGATTACCGATTTCCATTTCCTAGAAACATGTTCTTCAGAGAGCAGCTTTTTTTTTTTTTTTTTTAAAGTTTGCACAAACTAGAACATTGATGAAACGCCACATTAAAAACAATACCTGCAACAACAACAACAACAAAAAAATAAAAAATCTAAAGTATGAGCGGCCTAGAGTCGACTTCTCCGAGCCACTCTGGTGTCTTGACAGATTGACTCTGCATTCATTTGTGCCTGAACTCTGTGTGAACCTCAGCTTTAGGGAAAAAAGGGCACCAACAGGCCAGTGCTGCTGGAGCAGAAAACTCTGTGTGTGTGTGCGTGTGTGTGTGTGTGTGTGTGCGTGTGTGTGTGTGTGTGTGTGTGTGTGTGTAAACCTAACACCCAGTGCAAATATTGAATCTGCTGCCCCTCTTTAAAGCATCAGATGAAACTAGGTGGTCAGGTCCGGCAAACGTTTAGCTAAAGATGAAACCAGAAGAAGCATCGAGATGTTAAATCATCAGCTTTTTTTCTTTTTTAAAGGAAAAACGTTGGATGTTTTAATAAAAAAAAATAATAAAACGAGTCAAACTGAAAATTATATATATATAAAAATTACATTGCAACCTGTGTCAGCTGTGTGTCCGAGTCAGAATTTGGGTAACAAATCAAGGGTGAGACTTGGCTCCCTGGAGTTTGTTGTCATGTTTAGAGCCCCTGGAGGTATTTGGAGGTGAAAAGGTCACTGGGAACCACCCCATGTGTTGTGAAAGATTCCTCTTGTCACATTATGCAAGGGGGTGAGACTATTAATGGAAGGTAATATGTATATATATATACATATATGTGGAGAACAAGAAGAGAAATTTGTGGTGTGTTTTAAAAAAAAAACATTCAGATTTATTATATTTTTTAAAAATAAGGTCAAAGGAATCAAACATTTTGAAACCAGATTCTTTTATTTTTCATTTTATAGACTTTTTTTTAAGCTAAATCATCTCAACAATTGTTGGAAAATACCCTGTTCAGTAAATAAATAGTGCAAACGATGACACTTGTGAGTGCCTCAACACATAAAAACACAGCATAGGAAGATTAGAAACCAAAAAAATCAACAACAACAACAACAAAAAATACAATAAAAGAGCTGAATCTCAGCATCCAGATCAGTAATAAGCACATAAGCAGAGGCAGACAGACCCTGTTTATACTTCACAAGTCCACAAGAATGTTTCAGTTTTATTCTGGTGAAACTGAGGGAGAGATGTGGAAATCTGCTCAAGTCCCCCCCACAGTCTTTATTTATTTATCTATTCTTTAAAAAAAGTTCACAGTCTTTCCTCCTTGGACTTTGGGGGGGTTTCGGGGCCTGTGAGTTTCTCCGCAGGTGCTGGACTGCCGGTCACCAGGACGCAGCCCAGTTTCTCGCGTTTCTTCTGTTTCATCCTGCGGTTCTGAAACCAGATCTTCACCTGCGTCTCGTTGAGCTCCAGACTCGCCGCCACCTCCACCCTCCTCGCCCGGGTCAGGTATTTGTTGAAGTGAAACTCTTTCTCCAACTCGGTCAGCTGCTTGGTGGTGAAGTTGGTCCGGATCACGTTGTGTTGGCCCGGAACCCCGAACTCTGACAGGACAGCTGTGTGTGTGTGTGTGTGAGGGGGGGAGGGAAGAAAAATGGATGAATGGATGAGGAAAAAAAAAGAGAAAGTCATGGAACTAATGTATGGCTTTTAGATGTGAATGAAAAATGTGAGAATGAGAAGAAAAACGTGCAAAACGTTAGTTGCCAAAATACATTTTTCAGATCAATTTAAACGCTTAGGCCTCATTATGTCAACCTTTACGCACAGTTTACGCACCGTGAGCCAATATTAGCTTCACATGGGCTCTCTAAATTGCACGTCTGAGCTCTATAACTCAAAAAAAAAATTGTTCTCTAAAGGATGAACGAACCTGTTTTAGGAGGATTTCTCTTCACTTTCATCCAGTCGAATGTCTTAGAAGAAGTTTCCTCCACATGATCCAGATCTTTCTCCTTATTTTGAGGCGGCAACCTCGCGTAAATACTTTCTGTGTACTCTTGCTGCCTCTGATCTCCAAAATGTAGATACTGGTGGCCCGTTGCCGCGACTCCAACAGGCCCACAACTGTCCCCGATGTAAGAAGAAGAAGAAGAAGAGGAAGAGGAGGAGGAAGAGGAGGGAGCCATGTTTGTTCCGAGAGGTGAAACCTGCGCATGAACGTAACCCCGGTCCTGCTCCGGAGCGAGGCCGTACTGGTGATGTCCGTAGTCTAGATGCGACCCGTACATGGAGTTCCCCGGCGCCGCGAACTGCAGATCCAAGTTGACGTGAGCCTGATGGTGCAGAGGGAGACCCGGAGTCTGAAGAGGCGCTGAAGTCGCCGCAACTAAGCGCCCGTCCGGTGCGTAACTATCACTTGTTGCGCACGAGTTGGACGACATGTATCCATGGTTTAAATTGTGATATCCGGCCTTGGCACTGAAGATATTTGCTCCCCGGTTGCACACTGGGTAATCTAAGTAGGAGTTCATCCTGGACTTTATTTTGGAGGGCCTATTGTTTGTTCACAAGTGATCAAACCTGAGCGGTCATTAATCGGTGCTCCTTTGCTCTCTCTCTCTTTTTTTTCTCTCTCTCTCTCCCCCCTCCTTAACCTTTCTAGGTAGTATGTCAAAGCTGTAAAACTGCCTTCCAACCCCTCATATCACCTTCCTGACATAACCATGTGACCCGCTAAACGCCAATGGCGGAGGACCTGCAGCCACTCTGTCAAGTCTGCGGGCTCGTCCATCAAACGGCTCGCATTTACATGACAAATGCTTCAATCAAACCCGCTCATCCATCTGATAAGAACACAAACATAGAGACACAGTTTTCCAGTCTGCAGCTCCAAATGACAAATTAATGACATCTCTTAAAAAATAATATGTATGACGACACAATAAGAAGAGGAATAATAGTGATTTATGATGACGAATACGGCGCACAAACATGCGTTATTACTTGTTTTAAAGATGCTAAAAGTGATTTTTTTTTAGTCTCTTAATATATTTTTAAAAATGTTTGGCTTCTAGTCTGTTTAAGCTCTCATATTATCTCTATATTCTCTCTTTTGTGCGTTGATTTAATTCATTTTCAGGTTAGAAAAATCTGGTGTTTGAGCTTTTTTTGGGGGGGGGGCGACATGCAGCAGCTTCTTCTGAACCAGACAGTGTTGCAGGAAAAAAAAAAAAGAAAAAGCTAAAGCAGCAGCAGTGAACTGAGTGATCCATCATGCGCTCTTTTTAAACATAGACAGCTTGTGTGGCCCACTTTGCCCATAAAAGAACAAAAGACACATTTAAGATCCATACAGGCTTCTTCTTTTTTTTTTTTCTTTTCTTTTCTAGCTGTTGTATTTTTTTTAACGTGCTTGAGAGTTAATGACACTCAGACTATAATATCTTTTCCAACACCTATCACGTCCACACTCATAAGAGCCCTGTAATTAACTAAGAGTTAATGTGACGTTATAGACCTCAAGTGCTAATTAAGCTTTTATTTTCTATTTTTTTCCCCCTCTCTCTCTCTCTTTAACGTTTCAGCTGCTTTACGGTCATCTCAGTGTGTGTTGAAGCTCTCAGAGGAGTATTTAGTCCTGTTGGAGCTCTGCGTGGGTTGAAATCTCAACAAATTGCTTTTATTTATGTTGCCTGAATAAGAAAAATGAACTTTTTTTTTTTTAAATTTAAAATTAAAGGTGGATTACAACACTTCTTAATGCCTCTGAAAGGATGTTTAGAGCAACATAATAGATTAAAAGTGCACAAGATGGATAAATGTTTATAAATATAAATAAATAAATAGGACTTGGACTGATATTTATGTTCATTAGTCCAATAAATAATCTTAAAACGCATGCATCAGCGAATAAATTAAAGGCGGAAGTGGAGTTTTTTTTCGAGGGATTTTCCTCAAATATCAACATCTTGTCTGCTACAGATGAGTCAGTTTTGGAGCCTGCATGATTCTGTCCTGAGGGGAGCAGCTCTGTGAGAAATAGGACACGTTCAGATCCAGGTTTTGGTTCGCGGGGTCGTACTGCGGGCCGTGCGTGAAGCCTGAAGCCGGATATTTGGAGTAGGACTCTGCCGGGTACGCAGACTGGGACTGGTGGAGGTGGTGGTGGTGGTGGTGGTGGTTTTGGGACTTGAGCGGAGGGGAGGCCGGTTGGTAATCCCCGCCCAGATGGACATAACCCAGGCTCGATAGAGTAGGGCTGCCCGGGGCGGAGGGAGAGGACGGGGGCGAGGAGGAGGAGGTGGTGGTGATGGTGTTAGAGGAGGAGGAGGAGGAAGAGGAGGTGGTGTTTGGGAGGCCCTGGACTCTCTCGTCCTTCTTCTGTTTCATCCTCCGGTTCTGGAACCAGATCTTGATCTGCCTCTCGTGGAGGTTGAGCAGGTTGGCCATCTCCACGCGCCTCGGTCTGCACAGGTAGCGGCTGAAGTGGAACTCCTTCTCCAGCTCCACCAGTTGCGCGCTCGTGTACGCGGTGCGCGTCCTCTTGGAGGAGGTCGGGGACGCGCTCGGACACTTCTCGTTGGCGGCGCAGTCTGTGTGGAGAGAAAGAGGAAGGTCACGGGGTGAAAGCAGCAAAGAGGAGCTCCTTACGTGTTTTTATGTCTTTTTTTTTTCTTTAATTATTATTTAGAGAAAATAAACACAAATCAACAAAAATGAGGAAAAAGAAACAACAAACACACAAACTGAAGAATAAAGCAGAAGTTTTGATATTTTTATTTTAGTCCAATATCTAGTTTTCTAATTATTTAACTGAATGTTTTGTCAGTAAATGAAGCCTGGAGGATATTTTACTCCTCTGGGCTGATTTTATTTTATATATTTTTTAATAAATCTTGAGTTTTATTTATGTAAAAACTTTTAATTAAGTTAAATATAAATGATATTTATTATATTTTGCACCAATTCTAAAGTTTCTACTTGTAATTTGATATAAATTAAATAAACTTTGACTCTTAAATTTAAATCTAGACATTCAATTATTGTGTTTTCTCTACTAAAAAAAAAGTAAACTTATAAACTTTCACATTAATTTCACTTTCTTCTTTATATTCTCCCCCAAAAAATCTATTATTTCATTATTCCAATGAGGCCCTTTAGTCTTTTAAAAAAGCTCTTTAGCTCCAAATATAAAAGTTAAAACAAATAAAAATGAGCTTGTATGTTCATCTTCCTCCTTCATGTCTGCCTGTGCAGCTTAATTAATAGCCGCGTGACCTTTTGACCTCTGGGGGGGAAAAAAGCAGGAAATGTATATAAGCTACATATTAATTTCCTCAATTAACTGAGCTAAGAGGAGCAATGAATGAAAAGGCCTCATTGAAAACAATCCTCCTTCCTCCTCCTCCTCCTCCTACAGACCTGTGATCCTCCTGCCTCCTCCTCCTCCTCCTCCTCCTCCTCCTCCTGGTCCTGGTCTCTGATTTGCGTGTCTGGACTCTTTCATCCAGGGGAAAATCATCTTTTCTCTCACAGTAAACTTGGCGTTTTGCTGTTTTGACCTCCGGGGAAGCTGCAACGTGTCCACTTGGTGCGCAGCTGCAGGATGAGGAAGAGGATGAGGATGAGGAGGATGATGATGATGATGCGTGCAGCAGCCAAAGCAGCCGCTGACATCATCGTCGTCATCATCATCCCCATGAAGATGATGCTGCAAGAAGTGGTGGATGTTGTTGTTGTTGTTGCTTTTCTGCATTTCCATTAAATCAGCACCGGGGCCTCCTTTTTTTTATTTTTTATTTTTTTTTATTTTTGACCTTCTGACGCAGCCAAATGTCACATGGCAGGTTTCCAAAGAGCCTTGAAGCTTCTGGCCTGAGAGGATCCAGGAAAAAAAAAAAACACAACACACACACAAAAAAAAAAAAACACAAAAAAAGAAGAAGACAGAATCAGGGAGGAGACTAAATGATCCATCTTATCAACTCAATAGTTCGCTGACATGAATAGCAAAGCCACTTCTGGACACACAAGCGATGAAAATGGAGAGTTTAGTGGAGAAAAAAAAATCAAAAAGACGCTGAAAAACAAAGATTAACTAAAAAAAATCTGTGCATTTTGCTTTAATTTAACCTCTGTAATACCCTACAACGAGGCTCCTTTTTATATGTCACTGTTTTATTCTATAATTGCAGTAAAACAAAACGTAAATAATAATTTTAGGTTGTAAAAAAAACAAAAAATTAAATCTTTTGTTTGGTTCAGGAAGGAAAAACGAGAAGAAGAATAAATGGTTTAACAATAATAACACTAACTAGCCTTCACACAGACACCTATAAACATAAACAAGGAATATAAATAGAAAATACATTTAATATAAATATGAATTTACTCTTTTTATTCTGCTTTTATAGCCTAACAACGTGTTTCCTGATAATCGCACCAGGCCTTCAGTAAACAACAAAGCCTGCAGTCTAGTTCATTTAACGTCACTGTCTCACATTTTCAAGGCAATAAATGAATAAATAAATAAATCACAATCTACAAAAACCAAACATGAAATAATACAAAAACACTGCAGCTGCTTTTATTCTTTAAAAAAAACATAAAACAAAGCGCGACAGCAACAACAAAAACTCTCATTTCCAGCCAATATCTTTAATTAAATTAAATCCACCCTTCCTCTGAAATTAAACAGAGCAAAATTATGAAGAAGAAGAAGAAGAAGAGGAGTGTGAGAGAGAGAAAGACAGAGAGAGAGAGAGAGAATAAGTCTGGAGGCATGCAGCTTTATGAACTCTGGTTGAACCGTGGCTGGAGTCAAGCTCGTAAATCATAAAGACACATAACCGGAGCGCGCGGCACAACAAGCCCGAGCTGCCTTCAAAAAATACACACACACACACACACCACCTCCTCTTTATAATCATCCAGCTCTCTCTAACCCACATAAACAACAACAATCCTATAAACGAAGTCAACTCTCACCTTTTTGTTTAAGAAAAAAAAAAAAAAAAAGGAGATAGAGTAATAATCCGCGTGCAGAGACGCTGCAGCATTAAAGAGATGATGTGATGGTTTGCATGCCAGCAGCAGGGTGAGAAGCAGAGTGGACAGTGTTTCTGCAGCTCACACCGCCCTGCATAGTATTTCAGTGTGTGTGTGTGTGTGTGTGTGTGTGTGTATAGTGTGTGTGTGTGTGAGGAGAGAGGAGAAAAAAAAACCCTTTTCTTTCTTGCTGATCATGCAAGCTGCAGTTTCCTGTCTGCTAATAAAAACCTCTGCGATAAAAGATAAAAGCGCCTTTTCTTTCTTTTTTTTTTTTTTTTTACGCGCGTCTATATGGAGCAAATCTCTACATCTTTATGGCAATTAGAGCTGAATAGAGACCCTTAAACATTAAGGTGAAGAGGCACAGCTGATATATTTTGACACCAACTTATTTTTAGTGGATTTATATAAAGGAAAAAAAAAACGCCGGCATGAATGAAAACGCTCGTTTTTTTTATTCATTTTTTATTATTTATCCTTTCTTTCTTCTTTTTTTTTTTGAAGTTGTGTGCGTTTCCTCCCTTTACAGAAGAAAGCAGCTACATTTCTATTTGCTCTCAAACAGTCCTGGGATCTTGTCCAAACCCTGTAATAATAAATTCAAACATCCAGTTTAGGACTGATGCCAGAAAAGATGCGATAAATCACTCCTGTAAAGAAAGCGATCAGTATTTAGTCTGCGTGTTGTTGTTGTGTGTATGTGTGTGTGTGTGTGTGTGTTTTATACAGAACGAGCCCATGCCATTACATTCACATACCATTACGTCTTGTTTATGTAATGAGATTTTTCTTTTTTTTTTCCAAAGTGTAATTTGAATGAGTGATCAGGCGGCCTGGTTTTAAAGCTCTAAAGTAAACCGGAGACAGTGTGGTCAGCACACAGCCTCCATCTCTGAACTCTTTTCTCTCTATATATATATATTTTTATATATATATATATATGTATAATGAGGCCCCTGTTCCGGGTTCACATGATCAGATTTGCTGCAGAGGATCGATCAGGAAGCTTTTTGGCGGTTTGCCTTTTGATCTCTCCTCACCGTCATGTTCTGCTCGATAGCTTTGATTGGCTCTTAGAGGGTAAATATTTAACTAATTAACACAAATGGAAGGACTTTGATCTGTGAGGCGGTGCTGCAGAAGACAAAAAAAAAACAAAACCCTCGCCACATATGTTCATCTGTATGTGTAGATATATCTATATATGCTGCTGCTTTATAACAATAACATGCAGGTTTCTCTGTAGGCTTATATATTGATTGGAGGAGGAGGAGGAAGGAGGAGGAGGGGGGGGTGTTGTTGTTATTTGGTGTCATGTGATCTCTCCTAATTGTAGGTGGAGCTGTCATTTTTGTGCCTGGCTTGTTTCTCAGTTGAATGCTCCATTATTCTGTGGACACGTCTGTTTCCTGTCTTTTCCGTCCTAGAAGAAGAAGAAGAAGAAGGATCCTTCCTCTGTTGCTCTTCCTGACTTTTCCTCCATTTTTTAAAGTGGAGGGGGGGGGGGCTGTGTATACTTTCCTAAATCAAGGGTTTAAGGATAGAGGTATGCTGTGCTGATTGTAAAAGCCCCTCTGGGCCCCTCTGAGGTAAACTAGTGATTTTTCGACATTTGTAGGCTTTACAAATAAAAACTGACTGAGGGAAAACCTCGCAGGTCAAAGCCTGGCGATAAATTCTTGCACGTTTCCGGTTTGCAGACAGCGTTTCCTTTTTTTTGTTGCTGTTTTTTTTGTTTTTTGGAGGGTTTTTTTTTTTTTCATCCTGCACCTGTACCCAGATATAGGTCGGATCCACCTTGTCTGCATCACGTTGCACATGTGCCATAAATCTGAGTGATGGCTTATACACACTATGAATCACTGGGTTAAACTTTTACCCAGTTTGAGTTCACACACACACACACACACACACACACACACACACAGCAGCAGGAATCTGTTATTTCGACACAAACTTAGTGTTTCTTTGTATACAAAACGATGTTTAAATGGCTTCAAAAGACGTGGAAGTTATTAACAAACTGTGACGTGGAAGTTTAAAAAGAGAATAAGCTTTAGTTTGGGTTAAAAAAAACAAGAGTTAAATAAAAAATAACACTTTAACTGGGTCAAAACAGCCTTTTTCTCTTCACTGGCTTCACTGAAACTGTGTAAAATTTAAACCCAGTGATGTTTAACTCGACTTCTTAGGTCAAACCTCAGCAGCTTCCTGTTTTTAGTCAGACATGTTCACTATATCCACCGTCTGTCGCTCAAATCTATAAAAACATGGACATGAATACGTGTTTTTAAAAGAGGAAAAAAACGTCGTCTGATATGAGAAGCTGCACGTCGGACTGATGTGATGAGTCAGAAAAGACAGAAACACTGATTCAGCTACACTTTTCATCTTCATCACCATCATCACCACCGCCACCACCACCACAACAACGAAGCGCTGCACTCTTCAGGCCGCCTGTCTGATCTGTGATGGACATGTTCACCCACCTCCTCCTCCTCCTTCACCTCCTCCTCCTCCTCCTCCTCCATTCAGTCTGCAGGCCTGCTGACAAATGCAGCTCACTGCAACCAATTAGCTGCAGGAACCACGTGTCCACACAGGAGGAGGATTTACTGCCCCGAATTAATTCAAAGACAGTCGAATCAACAGTAACGGCGACTTCTGTCCCCCTTTTTTTCCATTTCTCACAAGCCAGTAAAACACATTTTAAGAAGTAAACAAACAGGATAAATATGTATATAATGGCTTTTTAGGGTGAAGTACCTCAAAAGTCAGTAAATAAAACATAATTTTCTACAATATCATGTCAAAAAAAACATTTTAAAGCTGTTTTTTCCCTTCAAATCACATCCAAACATCCCCTGACTGCACCTCTGCTCTGCTGTTGTCTACACAGTAAAAAAAAACCACACGCACACACAAAAAAAACAAAAAAAAAAACAGAAGAAATCTTTGGCAAACTTACTTTTTTTCCCCTCGGATCTCATCTTCACATCAAGACAGATTCTCCGTCCGGTCCAGAGAGTCAGCCGTGTGTGTGTATGTGTGTGTGTGTGTGTGTGTGTGTGTGTGTTTGTCGAAGTCGTCCCCCTCCTCCTCCTCCTCCTCCTCCGCCTCCTCCGCCTCCTTCTCCTCTCTCTCTCTCTGAAAAACTAAAACTCCTCCTCGACCCCCAGACAGTCCAGTGAAAAGAAGACAAATGATGTGCTGAACAAAGCCCACATTGAGGGTCCGTCCTGCAACTTTCACAGATGTCATATTCTGCTAGAGCGCGCAGCTAAAAGGAGGAGAAGAAGAAGAAGAAGAAGAGGAGGAAGAGGAGGAGGAAGCCTATTGAGTCTGGTGAAGGCCTGCAGCAGCTCTGTGGATCCAAAATCCTAAAAATAAATGACACTTTCATCACGTAAACCAGAAGCAGAAAACACCAAACGGCCGCTGCAGCTCACAGCTGAATCCAAACTTCTTATTTTACGTCTTTTTTGGGGAGTTTTTTTGTTTTTTGGGGGATGTTTTCTTCTCCTCAGGTGAAGCGTTATCACCTACATAACCCCCAAGATGCGAACTTGCGGCTGCTGCTATATTTACACAAATTCGGATCTACAGGGTATATATAGATGACAGGTCATCAGCCGCCGTTAATAATTCAGTCTTTTAAATCATCTTAATACTGCCTGTCGAAAAATATTAAAAATATAACTGAGACTTCCACGTTTCTACATTTTACAGTTTAAACCGAAAAGAAAACAACATTTTCTCTTTATAGATGCTTTAAAGGTTGTAATTAACTGTTTTTATTGAGCTTATAGCTGCTTTATCCTGTTTATTTATGAGTGAAATGTTCTGTTACACTTATTAATAAGTCATCAATAAGCTGATCAGATGGTTCAACCTGACAACCACAAACTTATTCTTCTATTAATGGATTTATTAGTGATCTATTAACCTTTAGTTACAATTTAAAATGGCACCAAAGAAGAAGAACTTCCATCCTGTGTCGATTATCGATCGATCTGTCGGTTATTTTCTCGACTAATCGGTTTGTTTGTTTACTTTATAACGTGTTGATTCATTTCACAAACCTAAAATATCTTATTTTGTCCCGACAGAGAGTCCGAAACCCAAAAATATTCAGTTTACTGTCACAAGAGACTAAAAAAACCCCAGAAAATATTCAGTTTTAAGAAGCTGGAACGAGAGAATTTCAGCATTTTTTAAATAGATCATCAGAATAGTTGCTGATTAATCGTCTGTGGATCAATTAATCGACTAATCGTTGCAGCTGTAAAACCCAAATAGACGTTTTACAACCACATGACCTCATTTAACGGAGGTTAAAGTCTCCTCACTCGTTGTTTATGAGCGTTTTGATACCGTTGAACTGTTTGTGTCACTTTAACAGGCGACAGAGTTGTTGATGTTTTCTTTTTTTTTGTATTGATCAGTTGAACGTATGACCAGAGTTTCTCCGAGCTTCGGGCCTCCACACGCAGCAGCAGTAGTTTATATTCTGGCTCCAAACCTCCGAATCTCTGCCCACATCTCATGTTTCTCATCTGTGATCATAGAAGAAGAACTCAGATCCTTCACTGAAGTAAAAAATACAAATAAAACACTGTAAAAGTAAAAATGCTGCTTTCAAAATCCCAGTAAAAAGTCTACAAGCTGCCTGTTTATAGTAAAATATAAAGTATGAAAAGTGCTCGTCCTGCAGATAAACTTCATCTGTATCTGATTTGATCAGATTGTTTCTGATACAACGATGTTTAATAATCATTTTAAGGTTGTTTGTTTACGTCAGATGCAGTAAACTCAGAGGTCGAGCTCCTCTAAAAAGGCTCAGCAGATAAATCTGAAGACATGTCAGCTGATTAATGGGAGAAAAAGATAAAAGTTCTGCTACATATATTTATATTTATCTGTTGTATTTTTCTTAAAACTGGATAATTTCACCTTTTTAGGGCCTCAAACTGCTTTTTTTCTATAAATATATTTGAAAGCAGAGAAGGAGAAATGTCTCTTTGGGGGAATTTCAGATCAAATAATAAAAAAAAACTTGGATTATTTTCCACTTTTGTTGCATAAAAGTAGAAATTCTGCTTCGGCTCAGATGAAAATCAACATCACATGTCATAAAAAAAAACAACTAATGCAAAACATTTCAGCTCTTAAACGTCTGAAATGTGACAAACAGCCTCAACTAGACTCTTTATTTCTATAAAATCTTTATCTGTAAAGTTATTATAGCAGTCAGATAAAAGCAGCGCAGAAATCTAAAGTAGCATCAAGTGGAAATACTCCAAAAAGTAAAATAAAGTGAGAACAAATAGCAAATCAGGGCAGATTAACAGCCTCAATCTGACTTGTAGTAGAAATATAATTAATAAGAATTAAATAAAAAGACATTTTGAGGCCACAAACTCCAGAAAAAAACCCCCAGAGTTTGAACTCTCAGGACAAAGTATGAAGGATTAAAGGTTTATACTCTCCTCTCATTCTGGGTGAAACAGACTCTGGTGTTTCTCTGTTCTGCCTCTAACCTTCATGCCCCCGATGATAAGAGCTGAACTGGGGGCAGAAAAGCCATCCATCATCGGCCTGGCCGGTCTGAGGCGCCCTCTGCTGCCTCCAAACACGCATCACATCACCTCCAACAGCAGCCTGCCAGATGTTGAGCGTCTAAACTCCCCCCCAGATTATATGTTAAATAAAAAAAAGAAGAAAAATATGTTGTTTTTATGTATTTTTATCCTCATGATTAAATGAATCTGCTTTTAAAAAGGGGGGGAGAAAGTGTTGGCTGCTTTAAAGGAGAGTGTGTGTATTTTTTTAAAGGCTATAATTCAATTTAATCGTTAAATAAATTCAGTTTTTATGGTTTGCATTCACTTTTAAAGCTGTTATAATAATTTATTATTTACATTAATGGCGTTGAAAGTGGAGCTACACGCGGGGAGATTGTTTAAATTGTTTTTATTCTTTAAAAAAAAAAAAGGTTTATAATGTTTTAATGCCTTTTATAGCTCCTTTTACAAGCTTATTATTTACTGCAGAGTTTATCAAATGACTTTAAATCCTTATTTTTCTGACTATAAAATGAATCTCAAAGCAAAGAAAAGCTGACAAAACAAACGTTTGCATTGATTTTTTTCCCACATAAACTGCAACACTAAGAGTCAGAACTACATTAATAAATAAAAATAAACCCTTCATCTTCTTCTTCTTCTCCTCTCTCTTTCTGTGCAGAGACAGAGGGAGTTTGTTGAGGCCGGAGTCTCGGCGGTGGTGACACTGCAAAGCCTGACGCATCTGCGGCTGCAGTCAGTCTATCGTCTCCTGACCCAGCGATGATCCCGCAGCCATGAATTATGCATGAGATCCGGGTCCAGATTACCCCTATCAATATGCAATACTCATTACGCTGGTTAAATTGCCACTTAATAGTTATGAATATCTGGAAAATGTCTGGGACCCATATAGCCCACCACTGGTTTTAACTTTCTTCTTCTTCTCTTTTTTTTTTTTAGTCTTATTTTTACCTGAAATGAAAAATATTACATTTAAACAGTCTGGCAGCTTTTTAGTTTGCTTAGTTGATTATGTTTTATTAGTCTCTGATGGATATATATATTTTAAAAAAAGAGGCTTGGTGGTTTCTTTTCTCGTTTTAAAGGCAGTGGAGCCTCTCTTGCTTGTGTGTCCAGCTCCTCCGGCTCCTCCGGGTCCGGGTTTTTGTCCCACACTTCACCTTTTGGCCGCTCGGTGACTTGACACATGAGGATAAAAAATCACCACCGAGAGCTCAAGTTCGTTTCATGGAAGCTTCAACAAAAAAGAGGGAAAAAAGCTCCTCGTTGCCTTTTTTAATCACCCTAGCTCTTAAATAATATTATACATGTTAGAAATAAACCTCTAATGTTGAGCAGAAAGAGCTTCAATTAAACATAAATGAGCGTTTCTACGTGTTTAAATGATAGAAATCATGTTTTTACGCACATTTTAGGAGGAGCGTGAACACCACTTTCCAAACCGAGAAACGTGCCACAATTCAACCTCATATTTGCTGCTCTCTCTATATATATATAAATATATAAAATCCAAAACAGCCACAATAGTTTTTTTTCTTCTTCTTTTATATGGAAACATTTTCTCTTTCTAGCAAACTCTAAACATGACTGGACAGCAGAGTCCAGCCTTTGCAGTCACATCCACGCAGTTAAGCCGTCACTTTCATTCAAGGTTGTGAATTATATAGTACATTGTCTACTCCCCAAAACCATAAAACCAACTTTATGGACCTCACGTGACTTTTCACAGTCTGTAAGTAATATAGGGCCTATACAATCTTTGGTAAGGGGGGATTTTTACCAACTTCAGCCTTGACTAGCTTTATATACACACCTGTAAAACCCCACTCTCTGTTTTTGTTTTTTTAGGGGGGATTTTTTGTTGTTTTTCTATCATCACATGGCAAAACATCTCTCTTCAAAAAGAGGTAAGATTTAAAAACTCTTTCACCCTCCTGCTGCTGTCTCTGCTAAAATAGTTGCACCAAAATAATATATAATAATAATAATAATATGGCCTGGACAAAATAATCTTGTTGTTTCTTCTTTTTTTTTAATGTGACACTTTTAATAACTAATTCGAGGGAGTTAAATTAAATTTTGGAGACTTTTTACGCAAATTTGACGCTGCGTAAAAACAAACAAACTCCTAAAAAAAACTTTCACCTGACTTTTATGTTTTCTTCTTCTCTTTCAATAACACAGTGGAGACACATTCAAAGCATTAAAAAAAAATTGAGAGAAACTTCTTCTTTTTTTATTATTATTATCATTATTATTTCCAAGCGCTATGAGTTCACTTACAAATACAAAAAGCTTATTGGCGCAAAAGAAAAACAGGAAGGGAAAAAAAACCGCTTACATCACTGCCTATCCACAGAAATAACCCTTTGCACTAAGAAAAAAAAAATAAAAAATTGATCACATTGACAGGTTGAATACATTTGCATTGTTCATAATTAGTTCTAAACAATGATAATAGATGCACAAAAATACCCCTAGAGCTACACATTGGCTTTTTTTTAATATATATATATGAAAGTTTATGGATCTGCTGGCCACAAGATCAAAAATAGCAGTAAAACTTGACACTAAAGCGCTTTGAATGGCCCCGAAATACATTAGGTTTACATTCAATGAAGAGCAGCATATGGTTTGGAAACTTTTTTTTTTTATGTTTTTGTTTGTTTTTTCCCCCTTTCTGTAACTGTACAATGATTTTTTTTTTTATTATTTTTTTTTTACTCCTGTTAGACCGTCAAAGAAGTTACAATAAAGAGCTCAAGTTGAAACACCTTCAAGATATATATATATAATATATTTATATATATATGTATAGACAGAGAGAGATAAAGAGAGAAGAGAGAGAGAGAGAGCAAAGAGCATTGGACAATTAATTAATTAATACCCCCAAATAATATTTACATCTTGTTTCTTCTTCTTTCTTTCTTTTTTTTTAAACTCCCCCTCCCCAAATAGGAACATCTAATCTATCAGAGAACAACAACAGTAAACTAAAAAATAAAAATAAAAATGGCATTTTAAGACCACAGGATACTTCTTTTTCTATCACAATAGCATGCTGGAAGGTGCTGCGCTTTTTTTTTTTCCTCAATAGCTTTACAGTACTCATGGATTTCTTTCTTTCTTTCATCATTTTTTTTTTAATTATTATTATTTTTTTCTTTCCTCCTCCAAAGTTATTCAGTTGTGGAAGGCGCTCCCACCCGTCACGAGACTCATGCTTTTCAGTTTATTGTCCTTCTTCCACTTCATCCTGCGGTTCTGAAACCAGATTTTGATCTGTCTTTCGGAAAGACACAGGGCGTGGGCTATCTCTATCCTCCGCCGTCTGGTTAGGTACCTATTGAAGTGAAACTCTTTCTCCAGCTCTAGCGTCTGGTAGCGGGTGTACGCGGTTCGGGCCCTTTTCCCATCAGGTCCAGTCATATCTATAAATTATATATTTTGGGTTTTACACATATGTATATATAGATATAGATATATAAAGATGCACACACACACACATAGAGAGAGAAGTGGCAGCTTGCACAACAACAACAAGAGCAAAGAGAGAGTTTGAAACATGCAACACGACACACACACACACACATATACAGAGAGATTTATAGATATTTAGATATATAAACACACACAAGCTCCCCAAAAAAACCACATGTAGCAACAAACCTCATCCTCTCTCTCTCTTCCTCTCACTCTCTCTCTCTCTCTCTCTCTCTCTCTCTCTCTCTCTCTCTCTCTCTCTCTGAGGTAGTTAACCTGCAACCCCTTCAACGACAACACAACAACCCCCATAAAGACTTTACGAATACTGCCTTTCATCTCATCCACACCGACCCTGCTCACTCATGCAACACTTGACAGATTTATGACGCACCGTCAGCGCGACATCCTTCAAAAAAAAAAAAAAAAAAACAACCCCCAAATATTATTAGATGTGTAAACAGCTTACATATGTATTTATAGAGATATATGTATTTATATATGTACCATGGCTTATGTGCAGTTTCCGCATCCAGGGGAATATTTGTGGCGTTTGGCAATCATTTGATGTGGGAGTAGAGGAGGTGGCGTTGGGTTCCTGCTGCTGCGCCCGGGGTGCCGCGTTGGATCCGCCGCTGCTGTGCGCGCTCTCCTCGGTCTCGGAGGCGATGGCGGCGGCGTCTTCTATCTCCGTGAAATGAGCGCCGTTGTTGTTGTTGCTGCTTTTGTTGGAGGTCGCGCTCCGGTCAGAAGGAGGAGACGGGCTTTTTAGTTCCAGCGGCTCACGGTTACCCGAAGCGCACGACGGTGGCTGCTGCTGCTGCTGCTGCTGCTGTGGCGGCTGCTGCTGCTGCTGCTGAACCGGATCTGGAGATGAGAGCGAGCAGTTTGGTGTCTGTCTGTACCGAGCGTCCGGCCCGCCGAAACCCCGGGCATCCTCCCTCACGGCACCGAAGTGGCTGCCGGTGTTGGTGCGGTTCACGGTTAGGTCCATGCCATTGTAGTTGTAGCCGAAAGACCCGGAGTGCATGGTGCCAGGGTCTCTGAAGGAGCCGCTCACAGCGCCGTTAGTCCCATAATTTAGTAACTGATAGTCGGAGCCATTTGGATAGCGCCCTGAGAACGAGTTTACAAAGTACGAGCTCATTTGCTTGGATTTTTAAAGCCTCGATTTGTAGATCTTTGTCGCTATAATCCTGTGTGCTTGCACGATTTATGGATGCAATCATGAATTATAAGCAATGAAGCCCTACTGTACTTTGCCAGGTATGCGGCCAAATATGGGAGCGCGTTCGGGAATCACGTGCCTTTGTTGACCAGTCGTAAATCCTCACTGATGACTTCAAGAGGTAATTCATGCTCCATGGTTACAAATGATGACGAAATAATGGTCGTTAGGCTCCAGTCAATGGTGCCTCCCCGCTGCGCTCCCGAGACGCCGCGCAGGCAGAGAGCGCCATCTTCCGGACGGGCCTGGCAGCGCTCCCGCCGGGACCGGCGCTGTCAAGGCCCCGGGAGTCATCCATCATTTATGTAACACTGATAATGTAGGCCACAAAAATGCTCAGGTAACACATAACTGAGACTTATCAGGAAGGAAGGAAAGGAAGGAAAGATGTTGTCAGTTTAACGCGCAGTGCGTCAAAAACGTCACTTATTTTATTTATTTTTTATTTTTTTGCGGGAATTTATGAGCTTATTGTGACTCCAGGAAGCATCACAACACCTTTATACTGTCAATAAAAACACATTTCTTTCTCTCGTGAGTATTAAAGACGCCACAATAATTTCCAATATACATCAAAAAGCCTTTATTTTATTTATTTTTTTTATTTCTATGTACAATTTTCCTAAACAAAATATTGCACACAAATATCCAGATGTGCATTGAGAACACATGGTGAACAATAAATAACATGTAACATTGGGGGTTTTGTTGTAACATCTGTACAAATTATTATTATCATTATTATTATTATTATTTAAACTGTTGATGTAAACAACAAGCCTACAGACCACAGAACAAACACAGCACAGGATGTAACAGTGAAGTTTCTTATTTCTTCTTCTTCTTCTTCTTTTAATGTCATGAAGGGAAACGATGGTTAAAACTCAGCAGGGTCCAAACAACAGTGAGGTAACAGTGTCCCCCCCTCCCTCCACCCCTCCCCCAAAAAAACCAAACAAACAAACAAACAAAAAAAGAACTAAACACTACAAATTATGTACATTTTGGCGGTTTTTTTTTTTTTTTTGCATAGTCCCCTAAATGAACAAACACGAGCACAAAGACAAACAAGAGGAGGACCTGGTTTTAATCTAATGCAGACGTCACCGTGCAGATACTGAAATAAACTCTATCACGTCTCTAAAAATGGGATTTTGCAGCTTTTTTTTAATATATCTACAAAGAAATAATACATCATATCACACATCATGCCCTCCTTCCTCTCCAGTGTCCCTTTCTTTCTTTCTTTCTCATTATAATTATCATTATTTATTATTATTTTTTAGCTCTTTTTCTCCGTCTGTTCCTCCTCTTCTTCTTCTTCGGGTGTCTTTGACGGATTGAGGAGTTTGTTCTCCTTTTTCCACTTCATCCTGCGGTTCTGAAACCAGATTTTGATCTGTCTCTCGGTCAGGCAAAGGGCGTGCGAGATCTCTATCCGGCGCCTCCTGGTCAGGTAGCGGTTAAAGTGGAACTCCTTCTCCAGCTCCAGAGTCTGGTAGCGGGTGTAGGTCTGTCGGCCCCTGCGGCCACTGCTGCCAAACGGACCTGGAAAGTGAAATAAATAAACAAATAAATCGATGAGTGAGACGATAAATCCGTCAGTTGGTTCAATTAATTAAGTGATTGCGTTAAATTGAGATGAAACTGCGCTTCAAATCTGAGCTGGTGCATCTAAAAAGAAAAGAGTTTTAAAGTGTGTCTCAACTCCAAACCTCATTATTACCACATATAAATACATTCTTTTGATTTATGTAAATTATAATATAGTAATAATCTGCACTTTCTTATATTTTCTCCTCTAAAACCACCTTCTCATAGGTGCGCAAATGTCTCAGGACGCCACTCAAATAAGCTTTATACTCATTTCTTTTCTTTTCTTTCTTTCTTTTTTAAAATACACTCTATAATTTTCACTTTATTTCCAATACTATGTCAGTATTAAAGCTTATAATACGCCTGATAGTGAGTTTATAATGAGCTTTAAATATTTAAAAAGCTCCTCAATGATGTCATTAATGTGAGGCTGCTGTGTGTCTGTGGTGCGCAAAAGTGACCTCATGGTGCATCAGTAGTGCTTTATTGTTTTATAACGTTACAGTAACATACAGTCAAAGCTTATGTCACATGTTTGGGTCTTTTTTTTATTTATATATATATATATAGGGCCTATATATCTAATGATATTAAAGATATTTTTGTGTGTTTATATTGCAAAAGTGCGCCATTTCTTTCATTTATTTATTTAAAAAAAGCGATATTTTAGCCTTTCTGGAGATGCCATGTGACGCGGAGCTTTAAGTTACAGCTCGGCTGATGGAGGCCTAGTGTGTACGTGAGGCGCGTGCATGTGTGAGTGTGTGTGTGTATGTGTGTGTAGGCAGGCGCGTGCACTAGTGTATGTGATGTGATGATGATGCCAAAGCCCCTCAGGCGCAGGAAGATCCATGCGCAATCACTAAAAAAAAAAACCTGCACAAACTGTCTGCTTATTTATTTCTATCCTTTTTTTATTATTGTTTTTATTGTTGTTACTGATTAAACACGTAAAGAAAAGTGTCGAGCAGCGAAACCGTTTAAAAAAAAAAAAGAGGCAGCGCGTGACAACAACAACAACAACAACAGTTAAAAAGCAAACAAACAAAGGTTATAGAGTTTTGGTTACTCACCGGCCGAGCAGGCGTTCATCCTCTGCATCCAGGGGTAGATCAGCGTGGAGGTCTTGTCGTCCAGGCTGCTGCTCATGCTGACGCTCTGCTCGGGGCACTCCGCCGCTTTGCCCCGCTGATGCTCCTGACTGACAAACAGCGGCTGGTCGTCGCGGCTCGAGAAAGCGCACGAGCCCTCCACGTCCTTGTAGAAAGCCCCGACCGGGTTGTAGTCGCAAGGCACGCCGCCACCTCCACCTCCGCCTCCTCCTCCTCCTCCTCCTCCTGCGATGCCTCCTCCTCCTCCTCCACCTCCGCTGGCCCGGCCGTAGATGGCCGCCGCGGCCGTCTGCTGGTAGTAGGACGCCGGGTAAACCTTCTCCGGCATGTTGGCTGCTCCATATGTAGCCGCGCTGGAGTAGTGTCTTAACGGATCGGTGTATCCCGAGGAATATAACGGTATCTGACCCAGGAGAGAGTCCTGTCCTCCCGGTAGAGACACGGGAAAAGTTGAGTTAACAAAATAGGAACTCATTGGGTGGACAACGGGGTGTATATACTCCGGGAGGAATATGATTTGTTGTCTTTTATAGTCCAAGTGGTTTTGCCATTACTTTATCGGAGATTTGGTTTTTGCTGAAAGGGGGGTGGGGGGGCTGTGAGGTGCCACTGAATACAGAGGGGAAGTGTACCATCTGATCAACCTCTGGCCAATCACCGGCGTCTGTGCTTGCACTATTGCACCCATGGGGGGCTCTTGTTGCGCGCATGGGGTCCCCTGTGAATCGAAATGAAAGCGCTCGAGCCTGTCGGGTGTTTTACGCACGCTTCACGCACACACAGAGAGAGAGCGAGCGCGAGAGAGAGAGGGAGAGAGAGATGATGATGCTGCGACTCGTGGAAACATATATGATTTAAAGGAAATAAAATATTGTGTATGTGAAGTTTTATTTCGTTCAATGCGAATAAAACACACGCGCGCGCGCTACCAAAAACACACTTTTGCGCGTTGTTTCCGTTTTACGCACACACGTCCGTCTGTCCGTCTCCTCCCCTGCTGCTAACCTTCACTTCCATCTTGTTCAAAAATCATCTGCTGTAACTAATAAACACACTGAATCATCAATGAAGCCGCCGGAAGTGCCAAATCCAATCATAACAATCGATTTTGTTTGTTTTTTTAAAAAAAATCCAAACTCAGAAATAAAACACCAATAATGTTTCTGCTTTTATTTTTTAGATGTTTCTGGTTTTCATCCCACAAACAGCTGTGATTGACGTCCACGAGGACGCGCAGAGAGAGCGAGAGAGAGAGAGCAAGAAGGAAGGACACGCGCATCCACACAGGTCATCATCATCATCCTCATCACCATCATCATCATCATCATCACGCACCAAGTGGAACCAAATGTCACATTATCCAAAATGTTGGAGACTGTAAGTATTTTTGTCTGGATGATGAATTAATAACTTATCAATATCTGTGTTTAGGATGAATTAAACTGATCAATTAATGCTTCTGTTAACAGATATCAGTATTATTATCATCTATCAATTAAGGAATATTATTTTATTATTATTATTATTGATCATCATGCCGTTAAGGCCTTTTCATTATTATTATTATTATTATTATTATTATTATTATTATTATTATTAGTTAATAGCTTCAATTTAAAGGATTTTCATGTAAAAAATATTGTAAAATGTGTGAATTTAAGTGTAATTATTTATATTTTTGATGGTTATAATTCAATTTAAAGCATTTATAACTCTTTAATTAGCTTTTTTTCATTGGGAATAGTTACAATATTTCATAATAAATAAAATAAAAAATAACGAAAATTGTTAACATAATGTTAATATAATGTTTTAATCCACGTTTTTAATGGATAAATGCAGAAAAACATAAATATTTGCAGCATATTAGTTCATATAAACATGAATAATGACGTTTTTCCGTCTTTGATTTTTGCTTAAAACCTTCTGCGCTTCTAGTGTGAATATTATTATTTGGATAATGTTGCGTTTCTAAATATTTAAATCTTTAAAAACAAAACAAAACAAAAAAAAAGAAAAAAACAAATAAATGATAAAACATGTGAATCGTTTTCTTGGTTCCGCTTCAACCAGGCCGCAAACCTGCAGCTGCTGCGTTAAAGTGTTGAAATCAAACAGCCGGACTGATGTTTAAAACCACAATAACACACATTAAGATTCAAGCTTTCAGGTCACATGATGAGTTTTTTTGTTTGCTTTTTTTATATAAAACATATAAACTAAAAGACTCTTCGCATCAAACAAGACGCGTAAAGAAAAAAAAAACCCAAACATCGTCTTTAAAAACGGCGATAAAAACTCAACAGATTTGCTTAAATCACAAAAAAAACACAAAACAAAGCAAACATTCACACCGCATTTTTTAAATATATATAAATATATAAATATCCGTATAAAAGGAAACAGAAGAAGAAGCTCGAGGAGGCGACAGCGCCGCGTGACATCAACACAAAAATATAACGACATCATATATATAAAAAAACACAACACGAAACATTCAAACGTGAATAAAAACAGCTGATTTTTGTTTGTTTGTTTTGTTTGTTTGGAGAGAAAAGCAGCAGCAGCAGCAGCAGCACAGGCCCTGCATAACCATCATCACCACCACCACCACCACCATCATCATCACCATCATCATCACCAGCAGCAGCAGCAGCAGCAGCATCAAGGTTGTGTGGCCTGCAGCAGCCGCGAAACCTCACACATCACACAAAACTCATTTTTAGGCCTTTAAATTTACACATATCTAAAATTTTTAAGCTTTAATGTTAATGTTTAAAGCTTCTGCAGCATCTGAGGGGTTAAAAAAAAAACCCCAAGCAGAGAGAAGTTGTGAATGAGTCGCGTCACAAAACACACACACACACACACACACACATAGAGAGAGAGAGAGAGAGAAACAGAGACGCTTTGAACTGGATAATTGCCATTTTGTCTTTAAAGGTTTTGATCTCCTTCGTTTTCCAGTAATATAAACATCAGCTCCAGCAGTGACAGTTGAGCCACAAACAACAGCGGCTGCACTGTTCCGGTTAATCGCCGGCAGATTAGAAACATGGTTGCCCTTACCTTTGTTGATAATCCATCATTTCCTCCCCCTTTAGCGTGAGGTGCCACTCCGCTGCTTGGACGCTGCTCCTCTCTCTCCGCTTCCTCTCTATCATTCCCCCTCCTTTTCTTTCCTCTTCTTCTTCTTCCTTTCTTCTTCTTCTTCTTCAAATGATTTCATGCAAGTAATCCCCTCCATCCAGGAGTAGTGAGCAGATCCTTCATTTTTCCACGCACAAGTGCAGCCACATTAACGTGACGCAGAGAAAGAAGGAGAAGAAGAAGAAGAAAGGAGGGGAAATTACGCACAAACCGACAAAATAAACGCGACATTTCTTATAAGAAAAAACGCACCAAGAAGAAGAAGAGAGGGTAAAAAAAAGAGGTTGTGTTACTATACTGTGTTAAATGAATGAGTCTGTGGAAAAAAACAGCAGCTGCAATATAACCTCATGGGAAATAAGTTCCCATTCCTGCTGGTCCACATGACCGCCAGCGACCAATCCAGGAGCGCAGCGAGTCGTAAACTTCCACGGCAAAGTTGTAAATTTTCATAAACAGCAGCCGTTTTTGTGCTTTAGACGTGCTTTCTCATCGCCATCTTTAGGGTTTTTCTCTCCTCCTTCCCCTCTTTCTCCTCTTTCTCCTCCTTTAAAAGGCCTGAAATGGTTTTTAAAAAAGAATGTGAAGCTTTTAAAGGATAAAAATATAAAAATATATATATATAAAGATGTAGAAATTATATGAATGAGATTGTTGTTTGTTGTTGTTTTTGTGACTTTAAAGGTTTGTACAGCTTTGTTTTTGTTCTCTAATCAGAGCTGCAGCGTTATAAACATATTTAAACACTTAAATTACACAATATCACATTATTTCCTTTACATTTTAAACCTTTCTTATCATGTTTCACCTTCGTTACGCACAAAAATGAATCCTCCAAATCTCAAAAAAAAAAAAACCTCAAACGCTCTTTTTCTTTCTTTCTCTCTCTCTTTTTAAAAAAAACCTAAATTATAAAGTTTCAGGCTGAAACACATTTACATTAAACACTATAATCATCTCTTTAAAGTGCAGTTTCCTCCAGTCACAGCAGATCAATGTGCTTTTGACCACAAGCCAAAGAGGCTATTTGCGGTCACGAAGGAGGGATTTTAAGGTCACAAACTTCTCTCTGAACCTTATAAAAAAGTATAAAATTAGACTCATTTATGCTCAAATAAATTCTTTAAAAAAGCTTATTATCATTATCTTATGTCTTATTTCCGTTTTGTATATTTTTTAAAGGTCTTCCTCCAGATGTCTTTCACCTCCAAAGAGGATTTCCGACATTTATTAGACGCAATAAAACCATAAATTCCTGAAATGCAGCAGATTCTTTCCCACTTTTTTTTTTTTTATGGCCTCCAAGAGACACAAACTCCAACAAAGAGCCTTTAATATAACATCCTGTAAAATGTAAAGTTTATATTTATTGAATAAACGTCTAAATTAAAAGCGTCACAGGCCTTTAATTTAATCTTTATGTTGCATAAATGTAACTTTAAATAAAAATAATAATAGAAACTAATGAATGAAAACTAGATTTATTTCTCTCTGAAGGCCTTTAAGTGGAAAAAAAACACAACTGCGTTTATTTAATGTTTGTTTTTTAAAGTTTGACTGAATTTTTTTATAATATTTCAGTCAAAAGTAGAAAAAATGTTCTTTGTGTTTGCTGCTAAAAGTTTTAATTAATTTAAATAATATATATATGTGTTTATTAAAATGTCTTTCGTTTCATATCAGTTGATTCATTTCAGTTTTATAGGTTTGGATGCATAATTGGACAATTAAGGTTAATTTATTTATTATTTCTTTTGCACTAAAACCACCTATAAATATAATTATAATAATAAAAATAATGTTTTTAATTACTGTCCAACTATTTTATAAGCAATTAAAAATAATCTTTAATACACTTCATCTCAGCTGCAGCAGTTTGTGGGTTTTTTTGTATATTTTTTTGTCTTTTCTGCGTCAGAACAAAGAAACTAGAAGCAAAGATGCTGTAAAACTTTATGGCCTCTTTTTTTTTTTAACCTCACAATGAAAACAAACAAACTCATCTTCACACATTAATCAATAAAATCATCTAAAATAAATAAATAAATAAATATTTAAAGTGTTAAAACATAAAAAAAATATATCTTTTAAACACTAAAAACTAAAGAATTGAAGTTTTTTTTTGTGCATTTTCTAAATTTAAAAACATTTAAATGAAGAAAATGAAACTAAAATCACAATAAAATAGAAATTTATTGACCTTCAGTGCAAATAAAGTTTCAAAACACGACTGCACGAACACATTTCCTCTGAGATAAGAAGCAGTTCAGTTCAGTTTATACGATTTTAATATCAATTTAACAACAACTCCCATCGGCCTGTTTGTCTCCGTCGTGTCCCGTCGGCTTCGTCGTCGTCTGCTTCTCGTTGGCACTTTGTAGGTTTGTTTTTATATCGTCTGAGCAAACACAGAAAAACCTTTTTTTTTACGAAGATCATAATGTTGTTTCTGCAGCGCTGGATTTTAGTGGCAAAGCAGAGAGAAGAAGAAGAAAAAAAAAAAACTGCAGAAATATAAATAAAAAACTATTTACAGACATGAGATATCGGTCGTAGGCACGGTGTGTTTCTGCTTAGTTTCACAGTTTAAGGCCTCCAGTCTTCCTCCGTTTATGTCTGACAGCAGCAGCGGCTTTTATTTTTTCACATATGGGGGGTTAGGGGGGGGGTGATCGTGGCTTCGGGTCCTTTTCCCCCCTTCACTGGCCTTTACCGTGCTGCGGAGCTCTGCTGCGGACCGAGTTGCGTACGATGTGAGAGAAGCCAGGCCTGCGGACCAGGGGGGCTCGGGTGGAGATGACGAACAGGCTCTGCAGGGCGGCGGGGTCGTGGGACGCGTAGGAGCGACGCCGCTGCGGGCCCTCTCCTTTAGGGACGTGGTTTACGATCGGGACGACGGGACGGCAGCGGGCGTCTGAGTAGGAGCTGGTCCTGCTGTCCTGCTGGACGGCCAGAGAGCCGCCGCCGACTGAGGAAAGAAGAAGAAGAAGAAGATAAAAAAAAAAAAGAGGGATAAAACACAGAAATCAGACTGTGAAGGGTTTAAATTGTGTGTGAAATGAAGCTCAGGATCAAATAAAAGGCACCAAACTCCACTATTAAAGGTGTTTTATGTCAAAAAACTAATTATTAAAGTTAATTTTAGTTCATCTTTGGTTGTGATTGATTCTCATTTTAACATTTTACAAGTCAAAAGTGTTTAAATATTTATAATAACGACACTTTTTCTTACAGCTACTCACATTTTTTTTAAATATAGCAAAACTGAGCTTTAAATTTATATATTTTGCACACAAACAGCAGCTAAAGAAGCTCAAACTGTAATAAACACAAATAAAAGTCGTCGTTTACCTGCCTTTCCGTCGCCAGGCGTCAGCGGCGGCGGCATGCTCACCTGGCCAGTGTGTCCGCTGGGCGCTGATGATCTTTCGTGGTTCTCCCGCCGCTCTGTTGCGGCTCTCCGCCTCGTTGGGGTTCCTCTGGTCGATGGCGGGCCGGACGAGGCGCTGCTGATGATGCTGATGATGCTGGAGAGTCATGTGATGGTGGACGTGCTGCAACACAGCGGCGACGCGACTTCGTCATAACGAGAATTAACTGAGCAGAAAAGCTTTTACGCTGTTAATGAAGTTTTGATTTGTTTATATGACGTTTGTTTGTTTCTCTAAATGCGACACAGCTGATGTTTATATTTAAAAACTTTTCTCTGACACATAAAATATTTACTTTTAGACGTTTTTACTGTTTTTTGCTTCTCAGAAAATGATTCATAGAAGAAAAAAAGAAGCTTTTGAAGCGACTGAATCTGAATTTTCGATGTTTTTTTTTGTGCATATTTTTGTCGGAAATCCTGATTTATGTGCAGAAATAAAAGATTTCTGGTCTTGTTTTGTTTGTGATCGACGTACCTGCCGTGTGATCTGAGTGCAGAGCGGCTGTTTAGTCCTTTGAGAAAACATCAAAGAGCTCAACTGAAACAAAAAAAACAAACAACAACAAACATAAATAAATAAAAACACAATTATTCAACAAGAAGCAAGAATTAAAACCAGAGACGATGATGATGAAGATGAAGATGAGGACTCTCACCTTCGTCTGCTGCTGCCTCTGCTTGTTCTGCCGGCGGTTGGCGGCGGCGGCGTTGCTGCCGGCGTCCTGCAGGACTCCGCCTCCTCCCTCCATGCGGCCCCGCAGCAGCCGGTAGATCTGATCCACCACGCCGAGCTCCTGCAGCAGCTTCTTCCTCTGGAGCAGCGCCTCCACCCGCTCCTTCTCCTCTCTGTCCTCCTCCTCCTCTCTCATCATCTCATCATCCTCATCATCCTCATCTTCATCGTCCTCCTCCTCCTCCTCCTCCTGCCTCCTCTGCTGCTGCTGCTGCTCCTCCTGCTGCTGCTTCTCCTTCTCCTCCTCCTCCTGCTCTCGGACCTCAGCAGCAGCCGCGGGATCGCCGGCGAGGAGCTGCGGAGACATTTGATTGGATTTGTTTTTATTGCCGTGTGTGTGTGTGTGTGTGTGTGTGTGTGTGTGTAGCCGCCGGTTTGCATTTAACAATATATTAACAATTACTGTCACTGGAAAAACCTCGACGGCGCCGTTTCGTTTCTTCCGTCTGGACGATAAAACGTATTTGAATCTGAAACGAGAGACGGCCGACGGGAATAATCCGCCGGAATATTATTCCAGCTAATTTAAAGCTGTGTTACGCCTGCGTTTGCCGGCGAGGGGTCACACAGAATATGAACCGTTCATCATCATCATCAAGCCTTTTTTTTTTTTTTGACTCCCTCTTGTGGTCTCATGCGGACCCTGCATCTTATTAAAGGACCGCCTCGCCTCGCCTCGTCTCGTCTCACCGGCTGCGGGTCACAGTCCGGGTCGGGGGGTTGTTGTAGCGTCTGTGCTCGCCGCGGCTTGGCTCTCTCCCCCGCCGTCTCCCCCTGCAGCTCCCTCCTCCGACCCTTCTGGTCTCGCTCCTTCTGCTCCTGCTTCAGACGCAGCTCCTGCAGTTGTTGCCTCCAAAACAAACAAAAACAGAAACAAGAGAAACCGGATTTTTAGATAATTTAACACCAATTAAACTCACTTTAATATCATTTATTCTTATTTTTTAAATAGTTTCTTTTTACCCACCTTCACCTCCTCGTATTAGAGGTTAAATATAAATAAATATAAGATATATTTTCCTTTTTTTCAGTCTTTAATCATGAATATAAACCTGATAAATGCTTCAGAGTATATTATATTTATATGGTTTATTTTATGATGAATATTTCCAGTGTGTGATGATGTTTTAGGATGTTTAAATTATTTAATTTCTAAGTTATTCTCCATGTTTGTGGTTAAAATAAATATTTCCCGGAGTGTCTTTGAGTCATATTTGATTTGTCTGTTTATCTTTATAATGATGCTTCTGCTGTTTGTTTTTTTTATTATATAATTTATATTTTATGATTTTCTTTATAATCACTTGTTTTCCTGCAATATTTCTTATTATATATAATAAACAGCCAAAACTCACAGCAGTGAAATTACAGAAAAATTACGACTTTTCCTTTTTGTTTTTACTGAATTATTAATTATTAATTATTTAATTTAGTCTATAAAATGTCAGAAAATGTCCCAAAGCACACAGTGACATTTTCCAAACGTCTTGTTTTGTCCGACCGACAGTTTAAAACTCACAGATATTAAATTTAAAATGTAATAAAACAGAGAAAAGAAGCCGAAGCTGAAGGATGACGATATTCACTTCAATTAATTTATTAATTATCAAACATGTCAGTTTTTTTGACTGATCAGTTAATCAGAGTTTAATATAAAAACATAATTAAACATCTTTTTTTAATTTCAGCTCATATTTCATCCTTTAAACTATTTAAACAGCTGAGAACAACCTGACCGCAGCGTTTCAGGCGTCTGGAACGCATAAACGAGCCGCTACATCACGTTTACGGCGATACACAACCTCCTGTCGTCCGAGCAGTAAAACATCTCCGTGTGTGTGTGTGTGTGTGTGTGTGTGTGTGTTCCCTGACAGCACGTTGAAAGCGTGCCGCGTCGTTACCTGGCACACTCCTCTCTGGCTTTGGACGCCGCCGTCTCCTGGAACAGCGAGCTGCTGTGTTTGAAGTACTTGTCGTATTTCTCGCCTCCCTCTCTCGGATAGATCCTCTTGAAGCCTCCCAGGTGTCTGGCCTCGTACCGCTCCATCTGCTGCACCGTGGCGGCCTGGCACTGACGCAGCTCCTCTGACCTGCGCCGTCACACACACACACACGGTGACATTAACCTTCATCCTGTGTCTGCAGGAAGCACACAAGGACGGATGTTCCTGCTGAACAATGAACGACCTTTGAAGCCCGTCACGGTGACGGCGGCGGCGGCGGTGGCGTACCTGGCCTCTCTGGAGCGGTTCTGCTGCAGACGCTCTTTCACCCTGCGTCTCTCCTCCTTGGTGATCTTGCGGCGGTCGCAGGCGCCCAGGTTGATGAGGACCAGGGTGTCGTAGAGCAGCGCGTCCTTCACCTCGCGGTCCAGCGGAGAGTCGGTGGTGAAGCTCGGGGAGTGATTCACCTGAAGAGACAAACGGGATTGATGATTAAAAGACGCCAGATACGTCTGGTTAAATATGTTGATGCACGAGGCGTCGACAGTACGCAGCTGCAACGATTATTAATCAATAAAATATTAAACTGCAACTATTTTAATGATAAAATAATTGTTTTAGTCACATTCTTAAAGCAAAAAATGACAGAAATGATCTTTTTTCAGAAGATTCTTCGTCACTTTTGAGGGTTTTGGACTAATTAGATATTAAAAGACTGAGAAATTATAAACAGACATTTTTGTGCTAATTATTGACATTTTATAAACAATAAAAAAGAATAATCAGTTAATCAAGAAAATAATCAGCGGATTAATCAATTATTAAAAGGATAGTTAGTTTATTGCAGCCCTGATTGATTAGTGTTCTGATTATTTTCTTCATTAATCGATTAATCATCTAAAATGATGAAAAATGTCAAAGGTGACGTCATTAAATGTCCCGATCAGCCATCGACGACTAAAGAGACAGAAAATATTCACATTTGAGGAGCTGAAACCAGAAATATTTGACTTTTTTTTTTTAATTACTCAAAACAATTAATCGGTTATCAAAACAGCTGCTGATTGCTCGATAAACGATAATAAAAACGATTGTTAGTTGCAGCCGTAAACGGACATGAAGTCTCGGATCATTATAAACGTCAAACACAATAAACTCTAAAAAACCTGAAATCTACTTTAGGAGGAACTAAAAGAGTTAAAAACAAACTTTCTGCTCATCATCTTCATGAAACTGTATTTAAACGTACAATATGTAATTTCAACATATAACAACAGACGGAGTGAAGCAGCAAGGGATGATGGGAGTTGTTGTCTTGGTTGTTGGGTAGGGTGTTCATGGTTCAGGATGTTTTTACCCGCAGAGGTCTCCTCCTCTCCAGAACAAACAGACCCGCTGATTAAAATCATTAAAAATACTAATTAAAACTGTTTCACCTAAAAAAAATCAGTGTTTCTCCACCATGTTGGGCGAGCAGCGGACTTCCTGGAGGGGCTGTTAGCCGAGCTGCTGCTAACGTTTGCCCAGTTTATTTCTCTGATAACTTAAGATCCAGACGTCCAATGACTTAAATCCTTCTTGCAGCTAAAAGATCAAGTTACAAACCAGCTAAATTTATCATGAAAATGTGGCTTCAAACTGAATAAAAGTCCATTTCTAACAGTTTGTGTGGAACAAGCACAACAAAGCCCATGTATTATCTTGTATGTGTGTAAGTTACTCTTTGCTAGACGCAATTGTAGCGGACAAACACGGCGCCGACGCATGCATCTTGTGCTCTATACTCTTTGGTAGAGGAGGTATGACGCCATTGACAAGCGACCAAATGAAACGGTCCGTTACTTTGATTAAAATGACAGATTTCTCTGGGTTTGAAAACTGTTGCAAACATTTGGGATAATGTAAGTACACAACTCAACAACATATAGAACATAGGTCTAGTTGTTTTAAGCATTTTACAGACTATACCTTTAACACAAAAGACAATCTGAAGGTCGCAGTGATAAATAATATATATAATTTACTGTGTGTGCGTCGTGGTCTCTCACCTCCAGCACCCAGGGTCTGAGCCGGTGGTCCAGCAGCACGTCGAAGCCCAGGATCTCGAAGCAGGCGCTGCCGGTGGTGTGGTTGGGGAAGCAGGTGTGGTAGTTGTGTTTGAGGATCGGATGAGCGGAGATCAGAGTCTTTATGATCACGTCCTCGATGTCGTTCCACATCTTCTCTGTGTTGCCGCATTTCGACTCCAGGTGTTTGTTCAGCGTCGAAAACTTCCTGAGTGACAAAAAAAACAAAAAAAAACAAACAAACAAAACTATAAACACGTAATATGTTGAGCGTCTTAATTAAACGACACAACGTGCTTCTTCTGCGGCGTTTTTATACCGTTTGCTGCCGGTGTCTTCGTCACGGACAAAGTTGGCGCTGTGCTTGTTGATGGAGTAGTTGGTGAGATGCATGCAAACATCCTCCTGACAATAAATAAACAAACAAAGAAGAAGAAAAACATCCAGTTATATTTACAGTTTATTCTTGTGTGAAAACAGTTTTGTTTTTCTGTTTTTAATTTCCTTTAACAAACGTCGTCTACAGTTTAAAACAAGCCGGAGCCTGACGAGATCAATAACATCTGATCACGCTGAACTTGTTTATTGTTTTTATCATGTTTCATTCTTGTATTTGACCCTAAACAGAGAGCACACGGCGGCAGAATATGTGATGAATACGTGATGAATACGTGGCCGTCGTGACTGATAGAAAACTGAGGAAAACGCTGATAAAGTCCAGACTGAGCGGACACAGCCGGGACGCAGAAACGGGCCGTCAGAGGCAGAACAGGCTCGCTGGGGACGCCAGATATTTGTCACATTGTACTGTGACAAATATCAGGATTTTAGAAAGGTTTTCTTTGGAAAAATAAATCATATATATCCTGAATTTATCTTCAGAAACTGTCCTATTAATGTGGGAAGAAAAGTAAATGTGCAGTAAAAGCTGCAAAATATATTAAATCTTGTCAGAAACGAGCTCTGTAGTAAATGTTTCTGTGTGATTATATCTGTAAAAATGCATTTTATTATATTATATTTAATATTATTGTTTATATTTATATATTATTGTATAAATATAAATCATCTGTCAGTGTTGATAATTTTCTGTGCTGCTTTGGCAGGTTTGTAGGTTTCTGATCCGTCAATAAAGATTATTTGAATTGAATTGAGAACAGTTGAAACATGAACGAGATCAGATGCTGTTGTAACGTTTACTTCCTGAAGCTGCACACACACACACACACACACACACACACACACACACACACACACACACGGCAGGTCAGAAATGCGTTAACACGTTGTAACATCATTAACATTAAAGATGTAAGTTTATCGTTCACATCTGAATACGCAGAGAGAAAGAAGGAGAAGAAGGAGGAGGAGGAGGAGGAGGAGATGTTTTTCAAAGTTCCTGTAATTTATTTAAATATTCAACTTTGTGAGACGAATAGTTTTCGGACAACAACGGAGCTCGATGGCAGACAATCAATTTAATTGTTGGTTTTTGGTCTACGGCGACTCTTTTAAATCGCAGACTTTTCTGTTTGCTGCCATCGATTAAACCACATTAAGGATTAATATTTTATCTGCACAGAAACTTTTATTCTCTTCTTTTATCTCTCTTATTTCCTTTTTAGCTTCTTTTTTAAAAAATTTTACGTCCAAATTTAACATTTTTTAATTCCTTTTTTCTGTCTTTTTACTTCTGTCTTGCTTTTATATTCTGTTTTAATGCCTTTTATGCTGCATGTAAAGAACTCTGAATTACCTGTTTGCTGAAATAAATACAAATAAACTCGACTTTTTATGACATTTTTTTCTGATGATGAGTGTCACCGGACTTTCTCACCACGTTGCCGTGCGTCGGTTCGTTGTACTTCGTGGTGCAGAAGCGAGCGAGTCCCTCCTTGAACATGAATATGCTGAACGGGTCACATGACGTCACCAGCACGTAGATACGCAGGTCGAACTTGTAGCCGTCGATGATGAGCGGCTTGAGGAGGAGAAATAAAAAAAGGAAAGTTGTGTTTAAACCTCATCGTGTGTGAGTTTTTTCTGATGTGCGTTGTTGTTTTTTTTTTTTAGATCCTCACCCGGGAGACGTAAACCTGACAGATCATGTGCTCTCCAGGTTGAATGTCTTTGCTCGATCTGGTGATGAAGATGCCTTTTCCTTGGCAACCCGTATCCGGCTTACAGATGTACGTTTTGCATTTTTTGGCCCTTGTGTACGCCTGGAAGTCGCTGTAACTGCGGAAAGCACATTTTTCAGATAAATTAGTACGTTTGAGACACTTTGAGAAAGAAGAATTTAAAATAAAAATAAAGAGAGAGAAGTTATGAACGGACTCTGCGGGAAGGCACCACGTCCTGGGGAAGATGTTGTAGTCTTTGGGGAAAAGCTTCAGCATGCGGTTCATGTTTCTCGCCAGTAAATCTTTGCGGCAGATCTCGCTCATCCCTGGGAAATGGTTTATTTTCTGCAAGGAAAGACAAAACAGCTCTCACGGTTGTTTACAACAGCGAGCATGTGAGGACCGCTGATAACCGGACTGCGTAGTCTCATGTGTAAGACTGACGGCCGGGGCACGTCGGTTATGAGCTGCTGAATAATAACTGCTCTGAATTAGCCGGTTAGATTACAAACTGATTGCTAGGGCTGAAAAAAAACATTATGAGCCATGAAAACTTTGCCCTGAAAAAACTATTCAATCTATATTTTTTTAATATTTCACAGGTAAAAGAATAAATGACATTAAAAAAAGAGCAGATTGATTCATTTCCAGATGTGTGTGAGTCGAATTACCAGATGATTACTTCACTGTATTGAATTCAGTTTTAATGAGTCCCTTTTTTTAAGATGATTGTGAGGATGTGAGGGGAAAAAAAACCTGGTAGCGTTTCATGTCTTTAACGCGGTCCAGAGACACGGAGCAGTCGGTCCAGAACAGCGTCCAGTCTTCGCCCTCCGCCGCCTCTCTGAGGCCGTATCTGCGAGCAGCCCGCCGCACTGAGACAAAGCATGAGCGTGTTTGTTAGTGTGTGTTTGAAAGGACAAAGGAGCCGCAGATCGATCGTAAACACGAGATAATTTGCTCTTCTGGTTTCCAGCAGGTATTTTTGGAACTTGGCTGCAAAATCAGCCGCAAGAACATCGACTCAGGAAACCATTTCTTAAAGGATCTGGCTTCCTGCATGAAGGGCCTTGTAGTGCTGAAACAGGAAAGGGTTTCTTCCTCAAACTGCTACAAAGTTGGAAGCACATTATTATCTAATACATCACTGATCACTGATACTGTAGCAGCAGTTCCTTTCATTAAAGCTGAGAGGTTGTACCTCGGTTAGCTTATATTTTGTGTTTCCTATGTTCATAAATAGTATCTGTTCTACACGATAAAGCATCTGTAGAATATAAATATCTATAATATTGCAGTTTAAAGGTTCACAGCGTGTCTTAAAACAACAGTCAGGAGCCTAAATGAACATTAAAACATGTTTTTCTTTGCTGTAATCGTTCCTCCTGTTCATACTGACCATCAGAAGATCCCTTTATGACGCACTTACGATGCATTTAAAAGTTTTATCTGTCGCTTATAAGAAGCTTCAGACGTCCGAGTTCGTCAAATAAAGTAAATATCTGCCACGGATTCTTCCTCGTGTCTCGACGGACGTTGTTTTCCTGTTCAGCTGCGTTGGAAGGATTGTAAGGGGGGGGGGGGGTTTGGCACTAAAAAGGCAGTAACGTTGAAAGATATACACTTGATTTGTCTAATTTGGACAGCTGAATCCTCATGTTACCTATAAATAAACTTTTAAATACGTTTTTTTTTTTTTGCACAGAGGGAGGACTGTAGATGTCGGCCTCTCATCGCTCACACTTGAAATCAGTTTAGGAGACGATCCTCTAATGATTCGGCGTGAGCAGGAGGAACGATGCGCTGCGTAACGTAATAACAGACAGTTGGTGGTTTAGAAAAAAAAAAAATATATATATATATATATCTGGTGCGGACGTACCACTTTCATATTTGCAGCTGGCGAGGTTGATACACAGTCATCTGGAAGAGAAGAGAGACAGAGGAGAGGGACAGACATCTGCTTTGCTGCGAGGCCCTACGCTTATCTCATTACGTCTTTTTTTATATAACGAAATGATGAGGACGAGCGAGAAAACAAAAACTTAAAAAGAAAAAAAAAAATACAGAGAGAGAGCCTCAAGGACAAAGTTATAAAAATCATAACTGTCGAGGCGCTCGGCTGTAATATACCTGCGATGAAGGGGGAGAGGAGGGAAAATATCTGTAGATGTACAAATGGAGGAGATCCGGCGGTAAAAGTACCTCTTCTTGTTTTTCCTCCTCTTCTTGTTGATGGCCGGAGGGTTGCGGGCGAGGGCTTCGGTTTGGCTCTCGCCCCCCTCTCCCTCCGCGTCTCCCTCGCCCCGCTGTTCATATTTATGCGTATCATCACCTCTGCCTGGGCCGTCCGCGGGTAAACCCATCCTGGATGAGCACACAAACAAAGACAAATGTGCTCATTTCAGTAGGAGCAAAAAAAAAACAAAAAAAAAAGCTTATGTGATAATGTAGACAAAAAGAAAAACAACAAATTATGTCTGTTTCATTCACTCATTTACATGTTTTTTAATGGGCTTTAATGCGCTCTTAACAGCCGCACAATGAAATTCAATCAAACAGAACAAAGTACATGCTGTAAGCGCGCGGCAGGCGGGGAATCATGTTTCCGTTTCCATTTCTCTCATCAGGTGAGTGCTCCGGCTGTCGGCGCGCTGTCACACACGCCGCCGTTCAAGACCGGCCGTAGCGGGATGGACACAAACGGAGAGGAGACGGAGACAGAAACAGCTACAGAAATAGAACCATATAAAAGTTATTTTCAACTTAAATTCTGTTACTTTTAATCATTTTGACACAAATAAAACAATAAAAGTCGTTTAAGTGAGGTAAAATTTACACTGATGCAACTTAAATTTGTCCCATTTTTCATTAAACTCTGATTGTTTAAGTCTCAGAACGAGACTTTCCATTATCAAATATCTTTTCTAACACAGCAGAAACATAATATATGTCTTTCATAACCTGGTTGGTACCTGCGGGCTGCAACTAACAACTGTTTCTCGATAAAAAGATTTGGTTTTTTTTTGGTCTAAAAACACAGAAAATGGTCAGAAAATGGTGAAAAATGTCAGAGATGTCCTGTTTTGTCTCAAAGACATTCAGTTTACTGTCATAAAAGAAAAAATAAACCTGAAAATATCATTTTTTTGTCTTAAAAAATGATTCAAAACGATTAATCGCTTATTAAAATAGCTGCTGATTAATTTGATAGTTGTCAACTAATCGATCAATCATCGCAGCTCTAATTTCTCTTTATTATTGATTCATCTGCTGATTATTTTCTCAATGAATCGATGAATCATTTGGTCTTTAAATGTTTATAAATTATAAATTCCCCACAGTTGAATGCGTCTTGTTGTGTCTAAATCCCAGAAATATTTATTTAACACTGATATAAAACAGAGAAAAATAAAAAGTCTTGACATTTGAGAAGCATTTTTGCTTTCAATCGAATCTCAAAATAATTACTGATTAATTTTCTGTCGACTAATCAATGTTTTTCGACGCTATGAGTTAAAAGCATTTTTTAAATCGTGACCACTTTGAAGCGACTGAGACGTCTCTTTTAATTAACTGCACTTTCATCTGTGAGATAAAGACGATAAAGTTTATGGGAATAAATGAAGGAGACTTAAGTTCCTCTTGTGTGTGTTCTCCGTCTTAAATGTCTGTCTGCAGTCTGACCGGAGCGCGGCGGCCGGCGACCGTCTCAGCTGTTCGCCTCTGCGTCCTATCTGGTGTCTTGTAGGGTGAAGGTGAGGTCAAGTTAATTCCTGGTAATGATGGTGATGGAGAGGGGGGGAGAGGGGGGAGAGGGGGGTGAGGAGGGAGGGGGGGGGGGGGGGGGGGGGGGGGGGGGGGGGCAGTAAGGAGGGACATCCCAGGTACACGGTGGGAGGTTTCAGTGCTCGGTAACAGTATTCTGATCCAGTGATCTGGATAATCCTGGCCCTGAACTGTGAGCTTTACACTGGGCCGAGACGCCCCACTGACCTCAGCACGGATACGGTTACGTCCTCCCTCAGCGTACGACAGCAACAGGAACATGAATAACACCTTCGTATTATCTGTCCTCAGCAAACAATGACTGGAGTCTGTGAGAACGACTTTGTCAGTTGTTAAAAATTAAAAAACTAACATTCAGGCTTCATCTGGACGGACGCGCCATGCTCTGCTAAAACTTACTAACATCTAATTTCCTTTAAAAACAACAAACTGCTGCACGAAACACAATCTTAAGTTAAGACATTTGCAATTTCTGACATCTTTCTCTTGTTTCTATGCAGGCTAAAGGTTCTTATTTTAAGTTGCTTGGGACAAAAGTACCTAAAAGAACATATAAACCTTTAAAGAGGACCAATTATGCTCGTTTACAGCTCTATATTTTTTATTTTTTAGACTCCACAAGAGCAGCTTTGCATGATTCACAGTTCAAAAAACTGCTTTCAGCAGCCCCTGTCTCTTTAAAGCCCGCCTCCTGATGAGCCTGCTCTGTTCTGATTGGCCAGCTTTCAGGAAGCCTGCTGGGGGGCAGCCTATCAGAGTCGTGTTAAGTTACCGCTGATGCAAACCCAACATTTCCTGCTTTACTGCTTCATATTAAAAGCTTTTAAATGAATAAATAATTGGAGACATTTATTATGAAGAATTTACAGGAAATGAAACGTGTTTCTCAATGAACATGAAAAACTGGTCGAAACAACAACACATGGAGATATTTGGAGTTAATTGATCAGCTGATCAGTTAAAAATAATGCAGGGAGGATGACGCCGTAATGTTAGCAGAGCGGAGCGTTGAGCAGACGACCATATAAGGACATCCGTCACTAGTTGACATCAGCTCGAGCCGAAAGTAGGAAAAAACGTTGGAAACAAGCGTTCAGGTCCGTCTGAAGCTGCTTTTTGCTCACACGGATCACGGCTACATACGTTTACCTCGTTATTTTACACTTTGGCCACATTTAATACGAACATCCGACACTGTTACATCATATATATGATGAAAATAAAGAAAAGCACAACAAGTCCCCTTTCCACATATTTTGCAATGATATGAAAAAGAAAGACGGCACATTTGAGAAGCAGTAACAGGAAAATCCTCTCTGCTTTTATCAGATAAATGACTTAAATGATTATTAAAAACCACTAATTCGATTGATCAACTAATTGTTTAATTACTACTCACAGTCACCCTGGTTTCAGTGATGCAAAACACTCATTAATGCAGTCTAACCGAACGGCCCTGCTAATAAATCCCACTTTCATGAAGGCTTTAACGTTCAGGTTGTATTTTAGCTGTTTTAAAGAGGCGTTAATTCAACTTTCTGGTCATTTTTGAGGCTGCAGAGCTGTTTGATATAAACAATGTAAATAAAATATTAGAAACTACTCTCAGTGTGATGCAATAACATTTAAAAGCACAAACTACGGCGTCCAAAAGGGCCATAACGTTGAATCAGCACCTCTAACACCTTATAAACTGGCAGCTGAGCAAATGTCTAAACGTCACTGTCAAGCTTCACGTTTGAGAAACGACTCACCTGCACTGTTAAGCCTACATTTGTGAGGACTCAGATGTTGGAAGATGCTCCCGTCCCGCCGCCGCCTGCCCGCCGCTGCGCCTCGTCTTCGTTTCAAGAGCCCTTTAAGATGCTTTCACACTCCTCATTAGACGAACCAATGAGCCGCATCTCAACTTTGGCCACCGTCTGCTTCTGGAGTCTTTAAAAAAAAAACACACAAAGAAAAAAAAAGACAGAGTAGATTTGAATCATCACAAGGATGGCTTCGCTTCAGATTGACTTACACAATCAAGCGTCAGGCCCGGCGGCGGATCTGGTGACCAATTACAAACTGCGGGGACAAACAACCTGATCCGTCTTGACATGATGGGAGAGAGAAAATGAGCAGGAGACCTCAAGCAGGGAGCGACAGGAGAGGGATAATCCCTGATATTTGTTCACTGAAATAGGAGAAGAGCTTTTCAACACTTCGAGTTGTTAAATTTAAATCTGTGCTGAAAAGCGGCGCGGTGGCGGCGGCTGCAGGCGTGCGTGTGCGTGTGTGTGTGTGGGGTGTTAGGTGAGAAAGAAGACAGTCCATCGATCTTCTGGGCCAAGTTGAAACGGAGTACCTTCGGGTCGAAGCTCCGTCTTAGATTGAAGACATTAAAAATAGAGCGGCGGAGGGCAGAAGCTCGCACACTCGGAAGGAAAGGAAGCGGACCAGACGGGGGACGCCGTAGCTTCTGTTTCCCAGTCATCATGGCAGCTGACGGATATCAGATCAGATCAAAACAAGGCTGGATGTTAGTGAGGAAAAGCAACGCAACGAAGCGTCCGGCTGATAAACTGATTAATCAAGTCAATCAACGTGAATTAATCATGAGGTGACAACCAACACCCGTCCGCACTCACTTATCTACCTTTTGTCTTTCTTATGACGCCTTTAAAGATCACATGCGAAGGCCGGACGCTGAACTGACGAGCCGTCACCGTGCGTGCGTCCGCAGGCAACTGAAAAGCTTTGTGCCTCTGTGTGTTTGAGTGTGTGTGTGTGTGTTTGAGGAGCAATTACAGAGCAGGCCGATTATAATTTAATGTGACCACGGTGTATTTTTATGGAGAAGATATTAAATGAGAAGATTACTGTTGTGGGATTTTCCATCTTTGGACGTTACAAACTGCGTCGAGTCTGGCTTTGAGGTCTCACTGTGATTCCTAATCAGAGAGTAAAATATCTTCTCCTTGAGACGCCAGCTGTCCAGGCAGAAACCTCTCTGATAGACAGTGTATCAGCGTTTCCATGGTTACAAAGGTCAGAGGAGGCTTCCCCTAAACAACACAGACAGGTGGATGACACAGTCGGACGCTCAAACCAAAACTGCTGGAATTACAAACAGCGTGACTTTAAACCGTCGCAGGTAAAGTGCTTGTTTAGAAACTAGTAAACCAATCAGACTCATTTTTCATACTGTACGCTGATAAAAGACGAGGCGTCGGACCCTCAGAGAAACGCTCTGGTGTTTACTGTTTTCGGTTCTCCACTTGGCCGAAACTAATAAACAATTTCAGCATTAAGACACCGCTGACCATCACTCTAAATATCCACAACAAGATAGAAAACGTACAGACGGGTGACATATTAAAGGAAAAACTGGTCCAGGTCTGAATGTTTGACCCCTACAGTGAGGGGGTCTGGTGGCTCTGTTAGGCTTTGGGGGGCATTTAGCTGGTGTGGTTTGAGTCCTCTTGTCCCTTTTAGAGGTGAAGAGTCTCTGCGAATCAATACACAGTTGTTCTGAGTGATGAAACATTTCTACCCTGATGGGAGTCGTCTCTTCTCTTCCAGGATGCTCGAAGGCTCACTGAAAGGTTCGACAATGATGTGGCGTTTTAAACCTTCGTAGTCACCAGATCTCATTTAGGACCGACGTGTCAGACGGCGCCTCCACCGCCATCGCCAAAACACCAAAACGAGGGAACATCTTTATGAAGAATGATGTTCATCCTTCCAGGAGAGTTTAATAAAGGATACTGAAGCTGCTCTGGTGACAATTTATGTTGTTTTTTCCTTTAATTTGTCCCCCGTCTGTATCAGATCTCAGCTGTGATACAGTATTAAACATAAAAGTTAATGATAACTACTTATTTAGTTTGGAAAACGTACAGCTTTCACTTGTTTCCTGTAGCAAATATACAAAAAATTTGGCTTTATTTAAACCGTGACCGCATGATTTCAATGTCTTAATTGTAAAATAAAGTATATAAATGTGAGCTATAAAGACAAACCCCTCAGAGAAAGGAACAATACACTCCAGTATCATAAAGAAACTTCATATTAAGTGTAACCTGGCGCTGAGCTGCGAGTGTGAGCCACAGAAATCTGGCTGCCTCTCCGTCCTTCCTGTGTGGAAACTGATATTCCCCCCTGAAGCGAGCTTCGCTTCGCCCCCCTTCTGCAGAAATAAGTCTTTCAACATGCATACATCACAGTAAATGTACCGCGGGTTAGCTCAACGGATAATTTGCACCTGTAGCCCCCAAACATCCTCCTCCAGAGTCCTGAATAATAAGCAGCTGGCTGGAAGTGAAAATACTGAAATTACACGGTCACATTAGTGTTATATACTGTACGTATTAGTGCAGCGGAGTTATGTGTGTGTGACTAAAAGGCTTGAAATAAAGAATTTAAGGCAACTTAAGCGTGGCGAATGTTTTGATGATTGAAGGAATAGCTGAACGAAATGTGAACGTTCGAAGCTGCCAGTTGGCTGCAGAAGAAGACCTATAATGGCTCGATGCCAAAGTCAGAATAAAATATATCCTTCTGGTTTTTAAAAGATAGATTATGCGGAGAAAAACCTGAAAAAGTCATTTAAAACTGAAGCGAACAGCAGTTGAACCAAAAAAAACATTCACTTTATAATATCTGTATGAAAGTTTGTGTAGCGAGGAGAGCTGCAACGATTAGCTGATTGAAAAAAAACAACTGCCAACTTTTTGGATAATTGATGAATTCGTCCATTCGGGAGAAAAAAATGTCCAAAGACTTTTATTCCAGCTTTTTAAATATGAATAGTTTCTGGTTTCTTTAGTTTCCTGTGATGATAAACTGAATATATTTAGGTTGTGGACAAAAAAAAAGACATTTGAAGACCATTTTCTGACATTTTATAAACCAAACAACAAACCGATTAATCAAGAAAATAGTCAGCAGATTAATCACTAATGAAAATAAGCGCTAGTTGCAGCTCGAGTAGCCGATTAACACTGCTGTCATTTTTGATAACAGCTATCAAAATACAGCTGCAATGATTAGTCGATTGACAAAAAAGTAAACCAACTGAATTCAGATGAATCAATTAATCGCTTTAGTCATTTTTTAAGCAAAAATGCCAAATATTCTCTGTCTCCAGCTTCACAAATGCTAAGATTATTTGCTTCCCTCTGTTATATATCAATATAAACTAAACATCTTTGTGTTTTAGACTGTTGGACATTTACAGACCAAATAATTCATCAATTCATTGAGAAATAACTTGGCGGATGAATCAATAATGAAAACAGAGCTGCAACAATTGGCTGATTAATTGTTTTGACTCATTTTTTAAAGAAAAAAGGGCAAAATTCTCTTATTCCAGCTTCTTAAACATCAGTATTTCCTGTTTTTTTTAGTCTTGTATGATAGTAAACAGAATATATTTGGGTTTAGGACGGTTTTGATTACTAAATAGGACATTTTAGATTGCATCTTGGGCTTTGGGAGACAATAATTAGGCTATAGACCAAAAAATAAGCAATCAGATTAATCGACAATGAAAATAATTGATAAATTGCAGCACAATGTGACCAGTAAAACCATTTGAAGTCATATAATGTGATGGGTCATTGAATATAATGTGACATACCATTCATTAGTTAGCTGCTAAATGCCATAAAATGACAATTTAAAGACAGAAAATGAAATTAAGCATTCCTGTGATTATATATCAATCCATATCCGTATATCTGATCTCATAACACTCTGAATCTCGTACGTTATTGTACTTCAATGTCGTCCAGAGCCTAAAAATTACACAAAAACGTCTTTTAATTCAATTTTTATGACTCATTAAGCTTCTGTAATAAGCTGCACAGGTTCAGTTTTTTAGTTAAAGTTCAATTTCTTGAGCTTTGTTTCTTTTATACTGAAGAAATCAAGCAAAACATCGCAACTAACAACAGCATGACTTATTATATATGTGCTGTGTTGTTGCCATGGTAACGAAATGCCGACTTCTCCCCTTAGCGCGAGCGATTTCATGCTAACCGCCTTTAGCTGACCTTTAGCTCTTAACAACTTTTAAACGGCTCCAACCGTCGTTTGAGCTGAAGTTACCGTTAGAGGAAAGGCGTGTCGTCTTGTTCCCGGTGAGAAGCGTCGACCTGCAGCTTTCTGTCCGGTTGTCGCGGCCGTTGGATGTCGGCGGCTCGTGTGTTGTGTGTTTCCGCTGGACTCTCAGTGGAGCTTAAACCGACAAATGTAAACATGAATGAACTCGAGCCACTCACGCGCATCCCTGCTGCGGTGCCCGTTTTCACTCTCAGCCAATCACGAGCCAGGAGGTGTGAGAGCCCTCGCCTCTGATTGGCTGCTGGCTCACCGATGAGAAAAGATGCACGGGGTCACCCACAGGTGCACCATGCAGTTTAAGCACTTTATAACCTGTAAACTTTAAATTAAAAACATCTTCTGTATTAAAAAGATGTCTAATTTAACAGACTTAAATACTGTAAATAATAGATAATTGTTTGTCATTTCAGTACAACATTCAAGAGGAAATCATCATTTCCATCATACACACACACACACACAGTGTTTTAGATCAGTGGTTCCCAACCTGGGGGTCAGGGCCCCCACAAGGGGTCGCTGGATTAATCATAGGGGTCGTGAGATGAACGTACAGGATAGGATACAACAAACACATATATAGACACAGACATTGTGTTTTTTTTGGTCAAAATTTTGCTTCATTTCTTATGGGTTACTGCGTTTCACCTTCTCAAGCCTCTAAAAGTTCTTCTAATAAAACAAGTCCTCTTTGTAGAGCTGCGAGGTAAGTCCATTAATCGACTCGACAGAAGACTAATCAGCAACTATTTTGATAATTGGATAATCGTTTTAATGATTTTAATCAAAAATGAAACAAAATAAGCCGGTTTCAGCTTCTCAAATGTGATGATTAGTTGGTTTTATGTGTCGAACATCATGATAAACTGAATATCTTTGGGGGATTTTGACTGTTTTTCACTATTTTCTGACATTTTGTTGTCAAGACGATTAACTGGTAATAATAACAATAATCGGTAAGTTAACTGATAGATAATGCAACGCTTGGGTCACTAATCATGTTCATAGATAACCTACAAATACACGTTTTGTAGTAAAAGTGCATTTATGGTTAAACTGTGAAAACCTTAATATCGTGCAAGATAAATAACGCGATTTGACACTATCCAACCTTTTTGGCCTGCGACCAGTTAAAATAAAGCAAAGTCTATGTTGGACCCCTATGAGGAACCTTGTTGACTTCTTAAGAGCTGCATTCAATCAATAAATGAACCTTTTAAGCAGGTTACAGGTGTTTTATCTTTGACAGCTGATTGAAACCAGCACCAGAGATTTAATGTGCAACATGAATGCTTCAATGTAAACTAACTAAGATCTGGTTATTTATTTTATTTGAAATAAATTTTGTACAACTCATAGTAGTTTTGATAATAGACCATTAGTCCTTGGTCTCATAGTACTAACATAGTGAAAACCTGAAGAATAGACATTTATCATGGATTTTGGTCCACAAATTCACATTTTGAAATTATTATTTTGAAATTGGCTAATTGTTGCAGCTCTATTTCATTATAGATTAATTTGCTGATTATTTTCTCTATTGATCCACGAATTATTTGGCTTATAAAATGTCAGAAAATAGTGAAAAAATGCCTGTTATAATTTCCCACAGTCCAAAATTTTCAAAAGTCTTGCTTTGTCCAATCAATTGTCTAAAAAACAAACATATTTAGTTTACAGTTTAGCTCAATAATTCCCAATTTTATATTTTTTTTATTTATTGTTAGTGTCCTAATTAATGTTGAGGAATTAATTAATTGATGTTCAGTCCTGAAACCTCATTTGGCTTCTTTACACATTTGTTATTAAATAAAAAAGGTAGGTGACAAATAAAAATACAACCATAAGTTTATATAATTATAGAAGTCTAAAGTGTAAATAAAAGTATTTACAGAACGAGGATCAGTCTCAGGACATAAAAGGGTTTTGGTTCCCTCTTGTGTTCACATACTGAGCCTGCCAGATAGAGGAGGAAAAAGGAGCGAGGAGCACGTGCTCTCAAATACGAGACTACACTTCCCATGATGCACTTCGCGCACACGCACGCCCTCTCAAGCTCCGTGCTGGTGCCTTTATGTACAATCGGAAACGACGCGACGATGTCTGATTTGAGCGCAGATGAAAAATTGGAGATCAGATATTTATAATTTTTCAGACGTCACACGTCTAGAGGCGACTCATGATGAGACCACAGTTATTACTTTTAATCTAATGACACAAAACGTCCACTTTTTGCTATTTTGTTGTTGATTTAGCACATAAAACAAAATATTTTTGAAATGTTCATGTACTCTACTCGCCTGTGTTGCCTGTAGTTCAACTAAAAAGTGCTTATTTTTTGTTGTAGTTCAGTTTATTTACATTTAAGTGAATATAAATTTCTTTTTAGTGTATTTAGAAATGACGAAGAATCATGTAATAGATTCAAGATGTTTATTGTCACTCTGGTTATACAATCAGTGAAACTTTTACTAGAAAAACAGCAAATAAACATATATAGAGACATAAAATACAGTAATAAAATGTAAAAAGCAATTTAGAAATATAAATATATATGAAAAATACATAATATATAGGCTACATTATATATAAGGTATAAAAAGTTTGCATATACAATCATTGGTCAGAATATTGCACAGAGGCGAGGCTACATTTGCAGTAATTGTAGTAAAAGAAAGAAACAGGAAATGAAACAACTACTCCATGACAATCTTACAATTTCAAACCATGTATAAAATAAAATAAACTACCAGTGGGGGGAGTTGTTGATTTAGATACATAAAAAATAATAATAATTTGAAAGCCTTTCTGCTCATACAAGATTAAAACATTTTAATGTAATGTCCAAATTAATTTAAGAAAACAGAAAAGTTGCTTATAGAGTTAATTATTTATGTATATTATGTATATGTTTAATCTAATTGGTCAGAAAGCACCGGTGTACTAGATGTGTCATGTCCTATAACCCCTCGCTTTCTTTTAGTTATATTTATTTTTACATAATGATTAAGAAACTGCAGTAAAGACATTTTTATTTTCATGTTATATATTTGAATAACTTTTGTTCTTTGTAAAAGTGATATTTAATCTTAACATTCAATTTATAAAATTACTATTTTATAGCAACATTTCTTGTTAAATAGTGTTCACTATTTTTGTGTAATAAAACAAAAAAAAATGAAGAAAAAAAATGTCAATGTTGAACTTTGGTTGAAAATAAACCCTGTGCTGTGTCGTATGTCGTATTTATGAGCCCAGCAGAACAGATTTCCGAGCAGCACTTGAAGGCAACACAGCGGCTGGGTTGGTCGCAGCTGACGGTCGTGTCTGGTGCTGAGACAAGTGACAGCAAATATGTAAGTGTTGTGTTTTAATACGAGCATATTAATATAAAATAATGCTTTTAATGACAGTTTGTGACGTAAACGTTAATGTTTATAACAGTAAACAGTATGAAATGTTTCGGGTGCGGTCTTTGAGGTCGGCTCACTTTCGGTTTCTTTATTCTAAAACAGCAATGAAAAAGTTTATATAACAGATTATATTTGGTATCCAGGAGAAGGGACATGTTTTAGGATTGAGTGTAAGCATTTTTTTTTACTTTATAAGAGTGTTATTGAGTTGGATGACTTTGGAAGAAGCTAAAACAGCTACAACAACAACAACAACAAAAAAAGCAAATTGTAAGTGCGCAAAAACAACAACAGCAGCAGGAAGGAGGAGGCCAAACAGCACTGCTGCTTTCTGTCATCAGCAGGTTGATTACAGCACCTGCTGTCCTCAGTCACACTCATGAAATGTCTCATCATCAGTCTTTATATGTTTACTGACACACTTGCTTTATTCCTCTCTCTCATTTCCTTTATTGTACATGTTTATACACTCAGGTGCAATGCTAGTAAACAAACACAAAGGATTATATTTAACATTTTTACAATGCCAGATTTTGTATTATATGCAGCTTATTATATTTAAAGGTCTTTGCATGAGATGAAATGGTGCTATATTGTTTAAATCTACTTATAAAGTGCAGGAAAGTTGATTTTATTCAATGTTATTTTCAATATTATTTTGACTAAAATAGAGAATTGCATCAAACATCTATTTCATATTAAGATTTTTAGATAGTTTGCTGCATCAATACAGAACTTTCTTGTATATTTATGCAGTTAAAACAGTCTAGTGCATAAAAATCACTTATAATATCTAGTTTGAATCTTTCTAACGTGTTTAATCAGATAAATTCTGCGTAATATCTTGAAAGACACTTCCTTAACTTGTAATTTGACACCATAAATCTCCCATGGTTTTTCCCACTGTATATCATCTGAGGACATGTAGACGATGTGACAGTAATATAACGCAGCCTGCTCCTAATGCTTTTGGCAGACTGTATCTCAGCATGGAGAGCTTCACTGACACTGACGCAGCAGCAGCAGCAGCGGCCGCAGACGAATCCTTCTCACGAACCTTCTCCCAGGTGGTGTTCACCGACATCCCTCACTCGTACCCGCCGGCGACCCCCGTCACCTGCAGCTACGCCGTCACCGAGGCCTTCCAGCCCAACAACAGGGACTGGGTCGGCATTTTTAAGGTGAGGAAACAAGAGTCGGGCTTGCTTTAAAGTGTCAGCGATGCGTTTAAGGAACATCTCTCTTGAGTTTTTTTTAATGAACTTTTATGAACTCACACAGGTCGGGTGGAGCACGACAAAGGATTATCATACCTTTGTGTGGGTGGAACCATGTCAGGATGTGGCGGGGCAGCAGTCAATGACTAGACATCTAGTTTTCAAGGGTAAGAGACAGTTTCACTTTTACTGCAGCTGCTGTGATAGTGTGTTATGTTTGCAATGAACACTGCTGGTGGAAGAAAAGCTGATATCCTTCACTCAAGCTGGGGGTTTTAAACGCTGGACTTTTACTTTTAAAGACGTATTTTTACATGGTGGTGTTGATGGAAGTATTCACCAACTAAACATACTTAAAGTAGTGAAGTAAAAGCAGAAATTCAGGCTGTGACTGATGTTGTTCAATGAATTTAAAGCTGATGAGTCAGTGCAGGAGTATGGAGCCGGTTTGAGCTGCTTTTTTAAGAGTCACAAGATCAATGTGAGTGAAAAAGTTCTGTTATATATATATATATATATAAATCTTTAATCTTCTTTTAATCAGAGTCTTTGTTCGTGTGACGTTTATTTTGAAACCACGTGAGAGGAAAAACGTCTCTTTTGTTGTCACTTCAAACAAGTCAGACAATCAGAAACAAGACACACTGATTGTTTTGTTGTTACAGGAGTCTGATTTATAAGCTTATCGTTGTTATTTTATGTCAAATTTCATCTGAGAAGTAACTGAAGCTGTCAAATAAATGTAGTAAAAAAGTATAAAGGAAACACACAAGTACAAATATCTTAAGACTGTACTTGAGTAAATGTACCTGGTGGCTCTGAGCTGTGTGAGTGTTTCATGTGTAAACAGTTTAAATTAAAGCTGCAAGGATTTTAAATCTGTGTGTCTCTGCGGCTCTGCAGTGTTGACACATAACAGACATTCAGCACCGTCATAACTGATCCTTTAATGCAAACTGCGGAGTTAGATTTAGTTTTCATTTTCCGTGAATGACGTCCGGCTTTCAGGTTTCACTTTCTGGATGAGACTGCAAAACTCTGCCAACAGTGTTCGGAAGAAAAGCTCAGAGTGTTAATATAACAGTGTAAAAACACTCATTCAAACTGATAAAGACATTCACATAAAGTAAAAATACTTCTTCTGTGATTCATATTTTATATTATTTTATTGCTAATAAAGGTGGAGCTACTTTTAACTACTTAATATATAGTAAGGTTTAGTTCACTGGTTTCCAAACTAAGGGTCGGGCCCCTCCAAAAAGTCAGCAGATAAATCTGAGGGGTCATGAAGACGATTAAAGGGCGAGTTCACAGACTGTTTTAAAAACAGTCAGATGCTCAAATGAACTTTAAGTCCTTGTTTTGAGCAAAAAAATGTTTATTTGTGTTGCACATTTCAGCAAGAAGGTGATTCAAAGTGGTTTATATGGATTATAAAAGACATTAAAACAGAATATAAAAGCAAAACAAGTAAAAAGACATTTAAAAACAATTAAAAAGTGTTAAATATGGAAATAAAAAGACAGATAAAAAGTGAAAAGTTTATCTGAAACTTATATGAAGCATCAGCCGTCTGAGTTAGTCAAATAAAAAGTTCAATTCAATTCAATTTTATTTATTTAAAGTGTAGAATCACTGTGCAACATGATCTCAACACACTTCACAGTTAAAAAACAACAACATACAGCGATCCATTTACAATAATAACAGTAAAAGTGGAACAACTGCATTAAAACATCAGTTAAACAGATTTAAAAGGCGATAGACCCAGCTGAGTTTTAGGGGAGGCTGTAATATAATGAATAAAGGTGTGGTTTCATGTTTCTTTGACATGTAGTGGAAGACTGTTCCAGAGATACGGGGCACGGTGGGAAAAGGCTCTGAAACCAGCTGATTCTTTTGTTAAATGAAGGGATGACCAGCATTGAGAGAACGTAGAGGGCGTGCTGGTGTTTATGGAGTGATTAGTTCTGCTAGATAAGGTGCTGCAAGACCATGCAAGAACCTTAAAATCAGCTCTGGCTCGCACCGGTCACCAGTGAAGAGAGGCCAGAGTAGCTGCAGGCTTCTAGCAGAACAAGTAGGAAGACCAGAAAACGGCACGTTACAATAATCAAGTCAGTGTTTAAAGTACAAAATCCCCTCTTTGTGTGGACGGATTGCAACAAAAAGAGGGACTTTGGCATTAAAAAAGACTTGCAAATCCACGTGGAATGACTCATTTGCACAGCTGAAGCTTCACGTTATCTTCAGATAACCTTTTATAAATACATTCTTACATCATTTAAACCAAAAGCACGTTGTGAAGGGAGCAAGAAAAACCTGTTTTAATGTCCACTGAAGACAAACTTGAACTTTTTCTTTCTATTAAAGAAGAAAAATCTGCTGCACAAAGTTTTATTTTTGGACTTTTCTCTTTTTTAGCCTATCTTATATCATTAAATTGAATGTTTTGACAGATCAATCGATAACAAAGATTAGCGATGAAATGAACGAATCTCTGGCCGTGCCGCTCTGCTCTCGTTTCATCAGATTACTACCTGCCAAAAGACGAGATCGAGTTCTACCAGTTCTGCTACGTCGACAGTTCTGGCCAAGTGCGAGGAGCCAGCACCCCTTTCTGTTTCAAAAGCCCGGCGGAGCAAAGCATGGACAGCAGCATGGACGAAGACCTGCTGGTGATCACAACACAGGTAACCGAACGACAGCGAGAAGCACCGAGAACATGTCGCTGAATGTTTTATACTTTATTCTCTGTGTTAAAAAAAAAACAAACTAACAGCTGTGTGTCTCTCAAAAGTAAATAAAGTTATGTGTTGACTTTGTGCGTTTGGTTGAACGCAGGAACAAGTCGAACAGAGCGTCCGCGAGAAGGCCGAACTGATGAAGGAGTTGGATCAGATAAGAGAGGAAAACGAAACCTTAAGAAGGACTCTGCAGCAGGAACAGCAAGAAGTCCACAGCTTGAAGGTCCGCTTATCTTAATTTAACACAACGCCCGTGTGTGTGTGTGTGTGAAAATAGATCAATAGGGAATTGAACTTTGATACTTTTGAGTGTGACTGATTTTTTTTTTTTCCACACAGGAGCTGAATGGACAGAAAGAGAAAGAAAAGTCTGAACTGGAGAAAGAACTTGATCAAACCAAGGATCAAAACGCAAAGCTGAAATACAACCTGCAGGAAAAACAGCAAGAAATGGACGGCTTAAAGGTTTGTGTCGCATTTTATCATCAGAACTTCAGCATCAGTGGAGAAAACTTTTTAAAAAAACTTTTTTTTTTGCATTTTAAGGACGAGATTTTGGTCCAAATGGCGAAGCAGATGGAGATACAGCAACAGAACGCCGCCGAGCAGCAGAAACTCAAAACTCAGAGCGAAAGATTAGACGGAGCATCGAAACAAAACGAGGTAAAGATTGTTTTATTGTGCTGTTAAAAGCTCAGCCTGCGTCCGTCTTTTCTGTTCTGTGTCATTGTTTTTGTTTTTGTTGCAGGAGAAATACGATCGAGCTATGATCAAGATCAATAAACTGAAGGAGGAACGCGAGGAGCTGAGAGGGAAGTTTGAAGATCAGAGTGACGAGATGGCCAGGTGAGTTACGTCTGTTTATCAGTTTATAACATCGTATCGTTGTAAAGTAAGAAGATATCTTGCAGCGTTGTGTTTTCTGACTGTTACGGTTCGTCTCTCGTGTGTTTTCAGGCTTAATTCCAAACTGAGAGAAGCAGAGAGAGAGCTGTTCAAAATGAGAGACAGCATCCAGCTTCTCCAGGTAAATATACTTCACAAAGAGACTCTCTGTCATTTATATGCTGTTATAACGTCGGATATTTGTGTTAAACACGGTCCAAAAGTTCCAAAACATGAAGTGAAAGTCCACAGTCAGGGCTTTGACCTGCTCTGGACGCTGCGTTTGCAAAGTTGCCACTACTTCCTGTGCGTGATGATGTTACATCATCTGCGGCCGATGTTTTTCAAGGCGTTGTTCATGTTGTTGACTCATATTTTGGGTCTGATTCAGGCTACCAACATATTTGAGAAGTTTCCATTTTGAGTAAAGAACAAGAACAGTAAAGTAAAAGTACTTTCTCTTCATGATGACGTCGTGCATGCAAACAAATGAGCGTCCGTTGTTAGCGTTTGTTGCTAAGGTCGTTCCACAAGTTTCTCACATGGTTGCATATTTTGGATCGGATTCAGGCTCATACATGTGAGGATGTATTTGCATTTACTAATATGTTGTTTACGTAGCCTCCAGAGCCGGAGGAAACTTCCTGTAAGCTGACCAATCAGAGCAGAGCAGGCTCATCAGGAGGCGGGGCCTTAAAGAGACAGGAAGCTAAAACAGCCTGTTTCAGACGGAGGCTGAACTGAGGGGCTGCATAAAGAGCCAGTAGAAGATAAATAAGGAGTTTTTTTTAACTGTAAATCATGCAAATATATTCCAGTAGAGCCACAGAACAAAAACATAAAGGCCTGTAAATGTGAATGATGCGTCCTCTTTAAAAACATAAGGCTGCTTTGTTTAACAAATCCCATGAAAAGACGGAAAACTAAAAGCGTCTTTAATAATCTCTGACTTCCTGTCTGTGGTTTTCAGCCACAAGCCCATTATTTCCTACTGAAGATATAATAAAGTATACAACAGATACAGCTTCCTTTTTTTTAACAGCTCAGTAGTTTCATGCAACAGCTGGTTGCTGTCGTCTTTTAGCAAACAGGAGTAAATTGTCCGTTTTTGGCGCTCTAGTGAGTATTTCTGGCAGCAGGGTGGTTTCTGTGTGATTGAGTCGAAATAAACTGCTTTGTGTGCGTTCATAGTAATAAAGGAAGACGTCAGCAGTGCGGCCTTTTGGCTCGCTGATGTGTTTTTAATGGTTTTTGCACAAAAAACTGAGCTCAGCGGTGCAGATGAATAAGATATCAGGCTTTAGATACACAGACGATATCTGTTTGGAGGATAAAATCATTGGTTTTTTTTTGTTGTTTTCATTATTTGTTGGCAGTAAGTAGAAAATATAATCAGACTTTTACTTTAAGAGATCACACAGACTATAACTCCAACCACTCCCTGCCAATTAAGCCGAGCATCTCCTCATAATCACGTAATAAGGCGACAGTTTTACATGCATGAGGTTCAAGCTTTGGTTTATTCTGGTTTTACCAGGTTGACCTTCAGAGCAGCGAGAAAGAGAAGGAGAGGCTCGCCGCGGAGCTTCAGCGGCTGCAGAGCGTCACGCAGAACATCGACGCGGTGAAGAGAGAGAACCAGGAGTTGTGCAGGAGGCTCAGCCAGCAGGAGACACAGCAGCAGAGCAGCAAAGACGAAGATCTAAAGGTGGGGACAGAGATTTTTTTTTTTTAAAACAGGCTCATGATCTTTTTAAAAATAAGAAAACTGACCTTTCTCCTTCTGTCCTCTTCAGGCTCAGTATGAGACTCTGCTCAGCCAGCTGCAGGACGCTCAGGGGAAGTTGGCGGCACAGAAGGAAGAGTCCAGAAACGCCAAGACGCGGGCCGAGTTTCTGGAGAGAGAGCTGCAGCAGGTCAGGGAGCAGCTGGACTCCGTAGCCATGACGTGTGACGCGGCCCAACGGAAGAGCAGCAAACTAGACGTGAGTAAAGTTTAGAAGTCGAGATTTGTCTTCTGCGTGCGTCGGAACAAAAACTGAAGTTTGTTTCCCTTCATGTTTTGTTTTTTTTTTAAGATGAAACTCGTAGAGGCGCATGAAGCGATCGCAGATAAGGAAGGCATCATCGAGGAGAAGGAACACGTGGTGATGTTAGTCACACGTGAGAAAGAGGACCTCGCCAGACAAAACGAGGTGCGTTTGAAACGCTTTCTGTCCTCGGTTCAAAGGTTCATCTCGTGATTTCAGACACTCGTTTGTTCAACTGTATTTATTTATTTATTTATTCGATCAGGATCTGAAAGCCGACATCGAGGAGCTACGCAGATTTAACGACAACCTCCACGCCGCTCCCTCCTCCGACTCCAGCTACATGCAGCCTGATACCAACGCCGCCGCCGCCGCCGCCGCAGCTGCCGCAGACATCGCTTCAACCATCCATGACTGGCAACAGGAGGAGTCACCTGAGGAGTCCGAGAACCTTTATGAGAACATCGGTGAGTTCTCCCTCATATGTAGGAGACCAGAATCTAGAAGATAAAGGGGTCAGTTCACCTTTTCTGCGAGCAGCGGACGTGTTTCTCACCTGTTTTTCCGGTTTTGAGATATGTGAGACTTCTGCGGCCGCGGTACGACAGAGGTGAAAGGATTTTAGGTTTGTTTTGGCTCCTAAAAATGCAAATAACGAGGAAATATGTCGTAGTCGAGGTAACGAATGACAAACATTTAGGTTTGTTGTAACTTTGTTCAGCAGTAGATCTCCCTTTAATCTCTCTGGTTGCATGAAGGCAGATCAGTTAGCAGGAATGTTTACTGGATTTTAAATATGTGAAGAAGCAACTTGATTTATCCGCTGTTTAATTTCTAGGATTCACTAAAAACAGACGAACATGTCGGGTGATTTTATCCATAAAGTTTCTCAAACGATGCGAGTTAATTCTCAACCTTGTAAGTGGAGGTCGAGGCTTTTTTTTTTTTTAAGCTCATCTTCTCGAGTCCTCAAATGTCATCACATGACTAGTAGAGGCAGAGAGTCAAAGGTCAGCGGGACAACAGGGAGAAAGATAAAGAAGGACGTTCACCTCTGACGCATGGATGTATAATAAGAGCTGGATAAGACGCTGCAGCTCAGCTTTGCAGCCAATTTTTTCCCAGTGGTCACTCGCGGTATTGCAGCAAAAAATCCCCCTGCAGCCCAAAAAGGATTTCCCCCCGTAGACCACCACTGTAAAACAGACACTCCTGTAAAACTGTTAACAGGACGCCTCAAACTGCAAACAGCATCAGTTACAACCCTTTCTATTATGAACTTATGATCCATGGAAGTTTTATGTTTGTAAAACTTTCCTTGAACCGAGAAAAGCAATTTTTAAAATCTGTGCAAATGGGGGGGGGGATACTACTGCGCATATTCAGCGGGCCGCACAACCCGGAAGCCAGAAACGAGCGATTCCTATAAGACTGAATGTTTAGTCCGGTATCCAGCTCTTATAATACATCCATAGTTTAAACATAAACAGGAACTACAACCTGATCCCTTAAATTATTACGTCACTTTTACGGTTACGTGATGAAGCATGTGAAGACTGTCGGATGTGGTTGATTGTGCAGAAAATTTACTATATCATGATCTATAAATATAGATCAGTAATTATAGGATATGAAACAAAAAGTCAGCAGTAAAAGTCACCTGTGATTCCTCCAAACATGAAATAATGTCAACAAATGTTTCCTTGTGTGTGTGTGTGTTTCCTTTCCTTGCAGAGGGCAGCGGAGAACCAGTGGAAGAGGTACGACAAAAACAAATCTAATTGTTTCTTCTTCTTTTTTTTACTCTAATATTTCCATTCACATATTTATCTGACACTAGTTCATTTAAACTAATTAAAACATGGAAGCTACAGCGACTCAAACACACATCAGATACTCTCACAGAGCCTGAAAGTGACCCAGCAGTTTTTTTATTTATTTTTATAGCAGGACTTAAAAACATAATCCGGTCCCTCTTCAGTTACGGGCCCGTCTTTAACGCGTGTTTCTCCTATTTCTGTTCCGGCAGTTGATGGTGTGTCGCCACTGCCAGGAGAGTTTCCCCGGCATCACCCGCAACGAGCTGGAGCAGCACGAGCAGAGTCACCGAGTGTGTCCCTTCTGCACGATGATCTGCGACAACATGGAGCAGTCCGTGTTTGAAGATCACGTCTACAGTCACGAGCTGTGAGGAGCTGAATGTGTGTGTGTGTGAAAGAAAGAGAGAAAGAGAGAGAGAGAAAGAGCTATGAGCTGCTGCACCGGGCCAAAAAAAAAAAGATTAAAAAAAACATGCAGTTAGATATGAATCAGTCTTACATGTTGAGTGGTGATAATTAAAAAAAAAAAAGGACTAATCATGTTGACTGTTTTCCAAAACACACACAAGTTTTTTTTATTTTTGTTTCAACCTTTTATGAAGCAAACTGTGTCCGTCATGTTCAGTTGTGTAACATCATGTCCTCATTAAATGTGGTCAAATGTTATCTTATCTTTTATAAATGCATTTCAAAGTGCAAACTGTTTTGAAAGCTCCGAGTTACTGCACAACTTGGCTGAGGATTGTTTAGAGAAATTCAACCTCTCTCTCTCTCTCTTTTTTCTTTAATAAGTGTTTTAAAAAGAAGCAAAAAAGTCCTGAAGACGTATTTAAAATCAAAAACATCTGATGAGAGAGTATGTGAACAGCTTTAAGTATAAAAGAGTTTGATACCGAGAGCTCTGGACACATTTTATAAGATAAATAGCATAAAAATATAAAATCAGGCAAGTTTAAAATCTCTGACATTTGCCTGGAGACTAGAAATAAACATTAAGTGTGTTTTAGAAAACAAATCAGCAGTAAAGATGTAAATGATTTGGGTTTAAAACATGCAGAAATAGTGGTAATGGTCCTTTTTTTTTTTTTTTTTTTTAAAGTAGATGAAACTTTACATTGAAGCACGGCTCCGTTAACTCCAATCACTCGTAGTATACAGTAAAGCTTTGCACCGACTGTCTCCTCTGTAGCGAGACGACACTGATTTAAATGTTTATTTTTTGTTAATTTTTAAAATAAAATAAATAAATAAATAAATAAATGTATACGGACAGGATGAGTTGTTGATATGAGGTTGTGTGACATAGAGAAGTGGATTTGTGTTTAATCGAACTGTAAGAAACATTTAAATACTCCTGCTAATAAAAAAAAATGAAGTCAAATGAAGCTGATGGAGACTTTTCCTTTTTAAAGTTTATACACAAACATTTTAATAATTACATGTTCTGTACATTGACAATTATCCTTGAACCCCCCCCCCCCCTCCCTCCCTCCGTAAACCGTCACCATGGAGACAACAAATTTAGTTTTAATATGCAGCGTGAAGGAAAGCGGCTTCCAGAGACTCTGTGACAGTTTTAGTTAGTGCACTCGTTGCATAGATGTTACTGCGGAGAGTCCGATGAGGAAAGTTTCCCTCCGTGTGTCCAGAAAATGATCTCAGAGGGGAGTTTTTTACGCTGCCTGCCTGGTTCCAGTCAACCAGCCAACTCCGTCACATGAGCCTCCCGCTCAGCTCGGCACATTTTGTTTACCAACATGCCTCTTAAAAAGACTCAGTCCGGTCCAGTCCGGCGGTCCGGCAGTCCAGCGGTCGTTTCCCTTTAAGGTGTCATCTGATTGGCCTCCTCCGGTGTGACGTCACGGGAGGTCAGCTCGGAGAAGAGGGCTGGCAGCCAGTACTGAGCCTCTCCTGCGGCTTGAGAGTCTAACCAAGCCAAGCCCTCTTTCAGCAAGTGATCCTGGAAACATGAGAGTCCAGTTCAAAGGTGGTGCACTTAAGGGCAGATTCAGCTTCAACTGTCATACAGCGACGGAAAACACCTCAGTACATTTACTAAACTACTGCACCTAGGTACAATTCTGATGTACTTGTGCTTTACTGGAGTATTTCAATTTGATGCTACTTTATATTTCTACTCCACTACATTTATTTGACAACTTTAGTAACTTTTCAGATGAAGATTTGACACAATGGGTAATACAACAAGCTTTTAAAATACAACACATTGTTAAAGATGAAACCAGTGGTTTCCAACCTTTTTGGCTTTTGACGTCTTACAAAAAGCAGTGTGTAGTCGGGTCACATTTCACATGTCTATGAGTTGTTAACAGCTCCACCAAATAGTGATTTTTCCCTCTAAACTTCTCACATGCTTTCATTTCAATAAATGTTCAAATGATCCAATATTTCACCAAAAATCAAAGATTAGAGGGGAAAAAGTCTAAAAACTGGAAACAGTTTTTTCTTCTTTCCTCTCCCATTAATCATCTCACGACCCTTCAGATTTATCTGCTGACCCTTTGGAGGGCCCCGACCCCTAGGTTGGGAACCAGTGGACTAAACTAGCTAACTGTATATAAAGTAGTGTAAACTAGCTCCACCTCCAGCAGCTACAACAGTAACATGCTGCTCTAACACTGATGCTTCAGTATTAATAATCTAATGATGTCATATATAATAATATATCAGTCAGAGGGACCAAACCACTACTTTTACTGCAATACTTTAACTACATCAAGCTCATAATACTACTTTTCCATGCAGGACTTTTACTTGTAATGGAGTATTTTTACACTGCTGTCCTGTTCTGAGTGTTTCTTCCACCACTGCTGTTGTGTAAAGGGGTTTTTTTCCACAGCAGACATTTTGATTCGTCATGTTATTAAAAGCACAGCTGTTACTAACACACAATAACAACGACTCAGCTCCGTTTCAGTGCGGTTAAGTCACGAGTGTGACAGTGAGTCAGAGCACATACGCCAACAGGACACCGCTGAATCCAAAGCAACAGTCATCGCTGATTTAATTATTCACACCTGTGCTTGTTCCTTACTACGACATGTCAGAAATGTGTTAATATGAACTCACCAGGACGTGACAAGCTCGCTCCTTCTCCCATTTCAGACCCTCCTTGATCTCGCTCACGGTGACGTAGCCCTTCTTCTACAAACACACAAACACAACACACACCAAAAAGTCATGAATAGTCAACTCAATCACAAGACAGGCTTCAGAATATTTGTATAGACCAACTGGACACAAGAAAGATCTCCTTTTATTACTTAAAAATCACACTCATTCACGATATTTTGTGGTTTTATTCATTAAGTGGATCACACTCATGAGGTTCAAGTGGCTAAAACACCTGAAAATATCACTTATATTACAACCAGAAGAATAAAATCTGTGTGTCAGATCCATATTAAACAAACAAAACATCGTAATTTAACGTTAAAAAACAAGCTGTGATACCGCCGGAGCTGCGGGACTTTACCTCAGCCAGCTGCAGGACTACGGTGTGATCCATGTTGAGCTCTGCTGGGACCGACTGCACCAGGTAAGAACCACCAACAGGAATCATCCCGAAACCGCTTCCCATGACCTTCAGTTTCTTTATGGCCCTCATCAGATCGTCTCTGGGAAAAGATTTGGTAACTTTAATGATCGCACAACTTATATCTGACACATTAAAGCTATAATATGTAGGTGTGTGTCTGAATATAAATATGTTATGCTGCAAAACAAATACTTGTTTCATACAAATATTTGAGAAATTATTTGTTTTCAGGAAGAAAAAAAAACAGCACACAGGTTGGTTACATCACTATCTCAGTGTCTCTCCTCTGCTCCGCTGTGACGTCTCAACGCAGGGAGTCACATCCACCTGCTGCATGACGCGCATTCCCTAATTTGGACATCACTCCCTGAGGTTGGGTTGGGGGAGGGGGTGGGAGTTCCCCGGGGGAAATATCTGACCTTAAGACACACGTGCAGTGCTCCTGAGGGACTCTCCGTAACCCGTTGTTCCCCTTTTCCTTTCCATAAAGTCAGGTTGTAAAAGATAGGCAGTAAATGAAAAGTGCAAAGCAATAATCGCCTTTGAAGTTGCTGTCTCAGCGTTGTGTGTGTATATATAAAGATCAAAGTCTGTCTGCAGTGCACTTTAAGTTTCTGAAATTAAAAACATGATAAAAACAAAAACATTTATTTGGATACAAATACAAATACTGAGCCTTCTGCACGTCCCTAATAATATGTAACTATTCTGCTTTAAATTGTCTAAAAACAAACAGTTTTCAAACCCTGAGAAATCTGTAATCTAATCAAAGTATCGGACTGTTTTCTTTGGTCACCTGTCAACGCCGTCACATCTCCTCTACCGAAGAGTAAACGCATACAAGAAAATACGTCGGCACCGTGGTTGCCCCGCCATAAATAGACTTTTATCCAGTTTTAAGCCACATTTATACGATAAACTTTTTAGATCTTGGTCGTCTTTAAGAACATCTTTTAACCGGATGAAGGATTTTAGTCATCGGACTTCTGGATTTTAAGTCATCAGAGAAACAAGCTGAGCAAACGTTAGCAGCAGCTCGGCTAACGGCCAATACCGGACGTCCTCTGTCTGCCGAAGAGCGTCAGAGAGACACTGATTTATTTTTTATTTACAGCTTTATTCAGTGTTTTTACTCGTTTGTATCTCCATGTAAGTTTGTTTTAGAGAAGAGGAGACCTCTGCAGATAACTTATTTGAACACTGAAGGAACCCTAAACCAGGAGAAGCTGATTGTTTTGATTGAGAGATGGTAGAAATTACATATTGTGTGTTTAAATGATTCAAAAACTGAACGTAAAGAAACTATAAACACTGTAAAGCATGTTGTGTAAATCTTCACGGAGAAAACTTGACATTTCTCCGTCATCTGAACGTTCATTTAGAGACACTTACTGGCTCACATCCTGAGCGTATTTCCCCCGTCCTTTCAGTACTCTCTGATGGAGTTCATCCAAAGTAATGAGCCCTGAAAGAACATACTCACATCAGTATGTCACAGCCAGTCCTGCTGCTAATTATAGCAGCCGAAAGCACACCGGCGTTCATGACTGATTGCAATGCATAGTACTGCGTTCACGTGCGGACCACGTCGCCAGAAAATGTCAAAACACAACAGGGTTCATGTTACAAACCTCCATTTCTGTGTTTGAGGGCCAGACATACTTCAATAATCTGCACACCGAGCTCGTAATAGAAGTCACCGACTCCGAGCATCTCAGACCAAAAACCTTTACCAGCTGTAAAAGAGACAAAACAAGTTTTATTTTAAGCTTTAAAACACATGATCTGACCACCACAAGACCACAAATTAGACGAGATATATCTTTAATTCACAGATATATTCCTAATTGTTCTCACAGGCAAGCGGATCGACTCCGATGGTGGCACACATTTCCTGGAACTGGACCCTGAACTGTGGATTCTTGCGGATTTCCTGTTTGTGTTTGCTGGCAAACTCCTCCAGGTGAGACTTGAAGGTCTCCAACTGTTTGGACATCTGTCGGGAAAAGCAGAAACAGTTTAATAGATTATTTCGACTTTATAGGTTTTTTTTTTCTCGGCTGTTTTAAAAACACATTTTCTGAAATTTTTGTTTCACTTTCTTGAAACGTTAAAGACGATTTGTCGTTGAGACTTTTAATGAAATGTCAGAAAAATAGTGAAAACTGTTTTGTTTTCAGGCAGTAAAATTGTGTCCATTGTTTTGTCTGATCAACAGTTCAACATCCAAAGATGCTGAAACTGTTTAAGTCGATCCGAGAGACTACACAGAGTTCATTTTTCTAAAATAAAATTACATTGAATCTATCCGGATGTTCCTCTCATATGTGAAGCAACCTGAAGTTTTAGTTTCTTCACGTGTTAAACTTCAACCCTTCTGATCTACAACCAGATCCTCGGCTCATAAATATCAACAATGAGTCAAACTTCAGCTTAGATTCATCTTTTTTTTTTCTTTCTTATTCATGAATTACAGGGAAATAAATTAGAAATAGGAATAAAACTAACGTCCCGACTATTAAGACGTGGCTGGACGGCCTAATTAACTCCTCACAGGTTTGATTTGCTTTAAGAAACAATTTCTCTCAAGTTGATAGTTGATATAAACCCTTTATTTAAAATTAGAAGATAACTTTAAAGCTTTATTTTCCATCTATAACATTTCACAGTTTCACACAAATGAGAATATGAATGAGTGAAAATACAAAAGGGACCTTCAGTGTTTTTATTGTTCATTTCTTCCCTTTTTTAAATTATTAATTTAGTCGTTTTTTTATTATTTATGTGCTGATTGAATATAAAGTAAATACCTGTATGATTCATCCTTTGGCTTTATAACTGTTAAACAAAGTGAGTCAGTGACCCTGCAGCACTTTCTTTATTGTTTATATTCATGTGGTTTTGTTTACTTTATCTCTGGAACATCACGCTGCACATAAAACAGCAACAGATTAATAACAACACACACACACACACACAGTTTTTGTTTCATACATCATACTTACATTAGTTTTTACAGTAATTCTCTTTTATGACATGCATATTTAGTTTATCTTTAGTTACGTTTGTCTTAAGTTGTTAATAGATTGAGCAAAAGTTAAATACAGGATTTGACCAACCAGACTCTACCAAATACCGACCACAGCGGGGGTTAATCCTAAGATCAGTTATTTCACTTCTTTCTTCATAATATGTTCAGTTTTGGTACTTTTGTTTTGGTTAATACTTAAGTAATTTAACTTCTTGATAAAGTGTCCTGTTTGTGTTATTTGTAGTTCAGTTAGTAGTGTGTTGTTTGTTTTTGTTTCATAAATGGTCTGATCAGCCATCAAATATGTTCCCCTTAGTGTTCAGTTTATTATGTTGTTTTAAGCTAAGAGTTTAGGTTTGTTTATTTTATCTCTTACCCAGAACTTTTGTTACACAACTTCTGTAAATAGTTTCTTCTTCTTTGGGTAAATAAAACCCTCTTTTCTTTCTTTTATTTGTATACCTGTGACTCTTTACACAGAGCAACAACTGACTGATCTGTAATTGTACGTGTGAGACGTGCTGATAGATGTCACAGCGGAGCGGAGGAGACCTTGCTGCTGGTATTTGACATGGGGTTTTCCATCTGTATGTGAACCAAACTGCTCAATACAAATGTCTAGATATTCAGTTTACTATCACGTGTGACACAGAGAAGTCTCATATATCATCACGTTAGAGAAGCTGCGGCCAGTAATTGTTTGGCATTTTTGCTTAAAAAAATGACTAAAATGTTTATTCAATTATAAAAATATGACCCACTAATCGACTAAGATGTAAAAAAATTCAGTGTTTAAATGTACAAAACACCAGAACACACACATTACCTGAACTATTTGGTCCTCTGCAAGAACATTTCCTCTTTCTTTATATTTAGCCTGAATGGAAAAACAAACAAACAAACATGTGAAACAAGAAAACATTTCTCATATTTCAGGTGAGTTAGTGTAAAGTGGGACACATAAACTCGGTTGCATGTATCTCTTTATCAACCAGATGATTATGACTGCTGTCAGATAAAACCTGGGGTGTCATATAATTGTCATATAAAAGACTTCACACATATGAAACCATAGACTGGGGCATTAATCTCCCAACAGGAAGTACTAGCTGTTAAGTTCAGTCAAAGGTCAGTAACAGTTAACATAAAGGATATGAATCAGAACAGAAACAATGCTGACAAATGTTAGCTATCAGATTGTGTTTGTGATATATAAATGCATCAAAATGAGCCACAATATGGTGAAAACATGTTGCATATTTTTTTCAGATTCAGTCAATTTTTCATTGTCCCACTTTAGGAAATGTGGTTTGAAATGTGGGACAGTGAAATATGTTGTTAAATTGGTGAAATATGCATTTAAGTACATTAAATATACAATACTAATAGCTATTCAGGAGTCTCAGTCTTGTAATGCTTAATTTTTTACTTACTTTAGGCAGGCTGCAAATTATATTGTTATTAGTACCTAATATATTACGATACTATCTGTAACAGTAAAAACATTGTAATTACATTGTAATTACTAATATGACTAATAGTGGGCATGCACATTGGCCTTTAGTCTTGCTGGCCAGAAAAGTTTTTATTGTTTGTATAAGTTGAGTCAGACCGTTCAGCCTCCCAGTGTTTCAGTCTGAACTGTCCCACTTTACGAAATGCAAACAATCTGAGCCAATTTGGCACAATTAAGGAAAGCTTTATCTGCCATTTCTTCTCCAAGGTGCAACATAAACTATTTCGTCCGCTGACCAAATGGCTAGTAAATGTTCAAGCCACTCAATAGATTATCATCGTGGTTTGTCTGGTGAGTGAAGTAAATATAGCAGCCATTTTACCAGCTGGTGAAAATATTGTGGTTTGTTCATCCGAGTGTGATATCTGCATTTTCTCATCTGATACGATCAGAAAACACTTTGGGGATTTCAGAAAGCTGTTGGGTGCGGATATAATGTACTGGCTTCCTAATTTAAATATACTACTGAAGTGCCAATAGCAGAAATTGTCCCACTTTACTATAATTCACCGTAAATTATTTAATGTGTGGCAACAGAAACGTTTTCTGACCTCTGCCAGCTTCTTTTTGGCAATAGCTCCCGCACCGACACCTCTCCGATGCATCCTGCTGCTGTCCGGTCCGAAAATTAAAAACCAGAAACGGTATAAATGTCAGAAAAATGTCAGGTTAAGATTATTTTTTTTTAACGTTTAGAATTTTGAGATAACTAAGCTAACAGCGGAGACGGGAGGAGCGGCAGCCTCTTCAGTGACGTCAGCGCTCACAACTGCAGCTCACTATTAGTTTAAAATTTAAGAAAAGTTATATATGAAGATTTTTTAAGAAATAAAAGCTCATAGATGTGAGATTTAAAGCTACTTTAGTGCAACTGTTTCCATTTTGTTTACCGGAAACTGAAGCACTTCCTGGTATGTGACGTCAGCGACACTGCCCCCTGGTGTCCTGGAGAATATGACAGGATTTTTTTTTTTTCACTTCTGAACTTTATTAACATTAAAATATTACAGTTTTTCTCAATTTCTATGGCACATTTCTCCAGAAATGTCTCCAAAATACCTCATTATGAGTAAGTCCTTCATGAAAAATCCTACATAAGTTAAAGTACACAGGTATTATGAGCTTGATGTAGTTAAAGTATTGCAGTAAAAGTAGTGGTTTGGTCCCTCTGACTGATATATTATTATATATGACATCATTAGATTATTAATACTGAAGCATCAGTGTTAGAGCAGCATGTTACTGTCGTAGCTGCTGGAGGTGGAGCTAGTTTACACTACTTTATATACAGTTAGCAAGTTTAGTCCACTGGTTCCCAACCTAGGGGTCGGGGCCCCTCCAAAGGATCAGCAGATAAATCTGAGGGGTTGTGAGATGATTAATGGGAGGATGGGGAATAAAATAAGAAAAAAGAAACTCCAGTGATCAAAACAAAGTCACTAGATGAATCAATCAATCGAAACAATTAGACTTTTTAAAACCATACTGATTTACTTGTATTTTATTATTACACAGTGGTGAAAGAAGTGTTCAGATCTTTTAATTTAGTTAGAGTAGCAGCAACACAGTGTAAAAATACAAGTAAAAGTCCTGCATTGAGTAAAAATACAGAGATATTATCAGTAAAATCACTAAAAGTAAAATAGTTCCACAGCTTTTTGATGTCGTAGCTGGTCGAAGTTGAACTGTTTTTATATACTTTTTAGTAGTTAGTTCTATAAAAATGCATCATATTTTCAGGTAGTTGTAGGTTTTGTGTGTAAAATCATCTTCTTAGACATAATAAGCTGTCAAATAAACATATATTTCCCTCTGAAATGTGGTGCACAATGAGTAACACAACGCCACTAACTTCACTTATATCACTTCATATCATTTTTATTCAGCTGCGTGATGATTGACACGCAACAAGATTTCACTTCACACGTGAGATTAAACAACATTCAACATCTACAACTCTTGAAAATGTCAGAAAGCATCAGAAGAATCGTCGTCATGAGCGTCTCTGCACTTTAATGGAGCCTGCAAGAACAAAAAAGTGAGATGTGGTATTAAACAGTTTGTGTAATATTTAACATTTAACAACAAAGCAGCTTATAAATGAGGTGAAAACACACTTAGATGTTTCTCCTCTGCCTCTCGTGCAGACTGAGCTTCAGCAGGTCGTTGTACTGACGCTCCTCTGCGTCTTCCTCCACAGCAGCAGGCCTGAAACATGAGAGCAGCGTTAATCATAAATCTGTCGTTTTCTTCTGTTTTTGTTTGAAACCTGCTGCCACGTTCGGCGACTCACTTGCTTTTTTTCTGTTTCTGGTTGAGCAAGAAGTCGACAAAGTTTTTCTGCACCATCGAATCCATGATTTTGCTCATCTCGCTGGCGATGGTCGACTCAGCGTATCTCCTCCCCAAGTGCTGCTCCTCTTCATCAAGACTTGACAGAAAGACAGAAAGAAAATTAGTCAAGTAAAAATTGTTCTCTCTGATCCTAAATGTTGACAAATGTTAGCTATCAGATTGTGTTTATGATCTATTCATGCATCAACATATGCCACAATATGGACATCACACAGACTTCACACATATGAAACCATAGACTGGGGCGAGGCGATCTCCCAACAGGAAGTACTAGCTGTAAAGTTCAGTCAAAGGTCAGTAACAGTTAACATAAAGGATATGAATCATAACAGAAACAATGCTGACAAATGTTAGCTATCAGATTGTATTTATGATATATAAATGCATCAAAATATGTTACAATAGGGTGAAACATGTTGTATATTTTGTCAGATTCAGTCAATTTTTCATTGTCCCACTTTAGGAAATGTGGTTTGAAATGTGGGACAGTGAAATATGTTGTTAAATTGGTGAAATATGCATTTAAGTACGTTAAATATACAATACTAATAGTTAATCAGGGGTCTCAGTATTGTAATGCTTAATTTTTTACTTATTTTAGACAGGTTGCAAATTATATCGTTATTAACATTAATACCTAACAGTAAACAGTAAAAACATTGTAATAACTGATATGACTAATAGTGGGCATGCTCACTGGCCTTTAGAGTTACTGGTAAGTTTTTATTGTTTGTTTAAGTTGAGTCAGACCTTCAGCCTCCCAGTGAGTCCCAGTTTCAGCCTGAACTGTCCCACTTTAGGAAATGCAAACAATCTGAGCCAATTTGGCACAATTAAGGAAAACTTTATCTGCCATTTCTTCTCTGAGGTGCAACATAAACTATTTCGTCCACTGACTAAATCTCTGATGTACGGACTCCTGCAGAGAAGCAAACCTGCTCCTGATATTAAAGGAGCAGTCCACCGATTTTACACGCGAAGTCCAGTTTGCTTGTCATGAATAACTCAACCAGAAACAGTCGTATAGTGTCTCGTGTTGTGATGTAATTTGCAAAGAAGCCTACAAAACAAATTCATGGTGCTGAGTTTGAACAAAGAGCTCATTCAGGAGGCAGACGAGTCTAATAAAAGACACTACTGAGCTGCAAATCTGGGAAATTTAAGGATCCAGCATTTCTGGAATCATTTAGTGCTCAAGATTCAGTATAACTCCACAACTGCTGCTTCAGTTTTTACCATACTTTTATTATTTATTGTCTTGTGTGATCCCCACAACTTCATTAAAGTGCTTTATGAAATAGTAAATGTTTAGAGTACATATTTAAGAATATATTTAAGGTTATACTTATTAGGTTTGTTATTGTCTTTACTTCTGTTGCCTTGTTAAGCACTTTGTAACATTAGTTTTGAAAAGTGCTATAAAAATAAAGATTATATATTGTTATTATCATTATAAATAGAATTTAAACAAGGATTAAAACCAGGTCAGATGGGATTAAACCAAACACAACTACAGAGCAAGAACTGCGGTGTGGTTTTAATCACAAAACAGTGTGAGTGTCAGCTGTGATTATTCATCACCAATTCAGATATAGAGGCTTATTTTTTCTATTACAAAAACCATAAAAGTATTACTTACATGCAAGAAAGTGTGTGGGAGTTCAGCACAACTGGAATGAAAATGTAAAATCCTCCAAACACTCAAACATCAAACTTATACTGCTGGTACTTATTGATCCACATCGCCATCATTGATAAGCATCAGTTCCATATACTGTGTATATATATATATATATATATAAACATATATACTCTGCATAAACGCTAAGTAAATGATCCAATTAGAGGACCACAGAAAGCCATCATAAATGTTACTATTACAGATTGTGAGGAACTTTTATTTACACTTTCTTATCTTTTAGTTGTAGGATTGTTTTTAAAGAAATAACGCTCTATTTTTAATCACCTAGACTTTAATCCAGTGTCTGTTTTCTCAAGCTGTTTCATTCACTACTTGACTAAATGTTTGTCGTCCTCTGATTGGATAATTTACTCCACATCTTTGTAAATAAATGAAACCAATGTGTTTGTTCGTATATTTGATGATGTTCATAGAAGGCAATGATTAAATAAATACTTTTTATACTTAGTTGTGACCTGCTGAAGGTGATTTGGAGTTTTCTACATGTAAGGAGAGACATATTTGGAGAAGACAGCTGCATGTTTTGTCTTGAAAAACAAACCGAGGTCCTTTCTAGACTAGATCATGTTGTTGGCTGATTTGAGTTAAAGACCAGACTCAAACCCTCTCAGAGGGCAGAGCTGATCGAGACAACATCTGTGTCACACAAACTTGGATGCTGACTGTTTACATACTCCTCCATCAAGTAAACAATAAAATATTCTCGGCCTCAGTCATCAAAGAACGTCCCGTCGTCTGTGTGTGTTCATGTCCTTCAAACAAAACTGCAAACTACAAGCTCAGAAAACCCACAACAGAAGGAACTGCAGATGAAACTTAGCTATAAGCTAACTCTGGTACAGAACATCAAATGGTTTAACACTGTATATGATCCCAATAAAGGCATAAATAATAATAATAGTCTTCTACTGCACATATTATGATGCAATTTGTTGATTGATTGCAGTCTGAATCATGTGTGCACTGTGTTATTTGTATTTTTGAACAGCTGATATGTGTCCAAGACAATAAAGTCTATCTTATCTCATTAAACACCAGCAGTTATGTGTGACTTTTCTCATTTTTTTTGCAAGAAAAATATGATTATTGCAAAGATTTAACAGCCTTGACTCACAGAGTAATCATTTTTAAAGGTTCAAATGTATTCATTATTTCATTTTAAGAGGCTAAAAAGAAAAATTTAGATATTATATTTGGTTTTATGAGACTCACCTCATCTCTTCAGGTTCAGTCTTTGCTCGTGCATGCAGAGCTCCGAGCAGACAGATGACCAGAAGTTCAAACAGCACTACCTTCATGATGACCTTGAGGCAAAAACAGGCATTTTTTTCATAAATTAAGTGGCAATAAATCGAGAATAATGTCCTTCCCTTAACTAACACAGAAGTCAAGTGAGGATATAATGTAGTTCAAATGTGCACAACAGCATTAAAATCCATTTTTAAGTTCAGTTTCTTACCTTTAAAATGTAGATTTCCTTTAAGGCAGGCGATGAGAGAGGGAGCGTTAAGCTACTTACCCTGGTTGGTTGCCTTCAGAAAATGTGGCTTTTATGCAGTTTTCTCAGAGGTATTATGTGTCATAGCAGGAAAGTGAGCAAGAAAAACATTTTAGTTCCACCACATTAAAGCATTAATGAAACACACATACACAGGTGACTACTGATAAGCAGCACCGTAATAACTGCGGAGAGGGAATAGATTTATTTTCCCCAAAGCGTTGATACTGAGTTAACAACCCCCAGGAAACATTCACACACCATTAAACTAATGAAAAAGTGGCACTTTAGCAGCACATGGAAAACTAATGGTTTTTTTTTAGATAACAAATGAGGATAAAATGTTCATTATCACGATGTTTGACTCTGAAGGTAAGAAGAAGGAGGGAAATATATATATGAGTTTTCCTTCCACTGAAAGTCTAATTTAACAATCAATCTGTTCATTTGAGAGAGAAAAAAATACGCACAAATTCAAATGTTTCTCTTATTTTGATTAAAAAGTTCAAATGACGTGTGAAGCAGCTAAATTCAAACACTGATTGTCCTCTAGCTTCTACTTTTTTTTTTTTTTTTTTTTTAAATCTTTAATTGCTTCTCATGATGTGATACCAATCAACTCGTGTGTTTTTGAACTTGTCAGTTACTTGTGTCAGGGGGTTAGAGAGGCGGACAGCAGCTCACAGCGGTATAGAAGAGTCACTCACATCTTTAACGTCAGCAGCAATATAACAATGTAAGTCACTCAATTACTGTACAAATAGAAAAATTACTGCACTCAAAAATCATGCTTAATTAAAAATAAAGAAATGTTATCAGCAAAATGCACTAAATGGATGATGGTCCCTTTCAGAGTTTTAAGCTGCTATAGTCTATAATATATATATGAGTATACATTTATTACATTATTGGATCATTATTCATGTATAAGAAGTGTTTATATATGTTTTAGCTGGTTGGAGTGAGGCTGATTTTATCTACTTTATATACTGTTAGTGAGGAAATTTAATCTTTAATCATATTTTATAAGATAAACATTTACACCAGCTTCCTTCTGTACCACTCTGCACTAAAAGCACTGCACATTATACTGTATATCATAATATTTCATACTATTCTGTCATCCTGTTTCAAATGATTCACACTGTATGCTATGAAATTACACTTTAAGTCTTAAATGTGTTGTTATATATTCAATATTTACACCTACTTCAGACATATATTAGACATTTGAACATATACATGCTGAACACAGAATATAGAGATAAACATTTATACATCACTATGTCACAATACTCTATATATATGTGGAAAATTACACTATTGGTTAACATCTAGTTTTTGCACATATATGACATAAATGCATTAAAAAGCAGAGAGAGTGAGAGAGTCTTTATATATCTTTTTTCTTTACCTATATATATATTTCTACAGTTTCTTTCTCTCTCTGCTGCCTCCGTCTGATGAAAAACTTTCAAAACACAAGAAATAGCCATCCATTTACTGGTCTGATTTTATGTGTTATACTAATGTATTATATCATTGGTTTATTTGGACAGTTTTGATGTTGTAGCTGGTCTAAGTTTAACTGTATTTACATACTTTTGGGTAGTTAGTTCTATAAAAAAATGCATCATATTTTCAGTTAGTTGCAGGTTTTGTGTATAAAAATCATCTTCTGAGACGTAACAAGCTGTCAGATAAACGTGTATTTCCCTCTGAAATGTAGTGGAGAACAAGTGATGCAACTTCATTTATTCTCATATCATTTTTAGTCTTTATATATCTTTTTACTTTATATATATATGTATATTTCTTTACAGTTTCTGTCTCCCTCTGCTGCCTACATCTGATGCAAAACCTTCAAAACACAAGAAATAGCCATCCAACTTCTGTTTTTAGCAAGTCCACAGCTTTTTGATGTTGTAGCTGGTCAAAGTTGAACTGTATTTATATACTTTTGGGTAGTTAGTTCTATAAAAAATGCATCATATTTTCAGTTAGTTGCAGGTTTTGTGTATAAAAATCATCTTCTGAGACGTAAAAAGCTGTCAGATAAACGTGTATTTGCCTCTGAAATGTAGTTTCTTCTATCCACATATCATTTTACTCTTTATATATATTTTCTCTTTACCTATTTATATATTTCTACAGTCTCTGTCTCCCTCTGCTGCCTCCGTCTGATGAAAAACCTTCAAAACACAAGAAATGGCCATCCAACAAATTACGCATGCGCAGTCGTCGGCGCTTTAAAACAAGTCTTGAGGAGGGAACATGAAGGCAGTTGCAGGTGGACTTGAATCATAGTCGAGGTAAGCTCAAAACACACGGCATTTACACGTCATTAAAAAACAAGTCTGCCCCGAGTAGAAATATTACAACACGGTCGTTACGGCAGCTTTTCTCCGGGACGCGTCGTTTTGTTGGTGAAACTAGCCGGCTAGCGTTAGCATGCTAGCTAGCTGTTATTGTTTTTCAGGATTTCGAGAGAACCAAAATGGAGGAGAAGGCTGCTGCCAGCGTCCTACACAGCCACTCCCGAGTCCCTGTGTGAAGCCCTGGCACTGTAATGTCTACCCACACGCACAACAGTGTTAAATTATCCCCAACGGGACTAGTTTGTGCCCGAAATGTGTTTGTACTGCAGTGCTAATGTAGCTTAGCTTGCGAGCGATTTTTTTTTTTTTTTTTGTAGGAGAAGGATGTTAGGGATCAGACACACTCTGCATGCTTTTTCCTCCGGTTTGTCCAAGTATAAGTAGTTGGTGCATGCATTTTACTCCCAGCTCAGACAGCTCTCCAGTCAGCCGGCCGACAATAACACCGCGCAATGTCTTTATTTGTCTTTTTTTTGTTGTTGTTGTTGCAGGATAGCAGCTCCTGAGTTCACATGGGGAATATCTGCAGGATGAAAAGTCGTTGTCATGACTCTGAGAGCGACCCTGCTTCCACACACGGGATTCAAGCAGACCGCTGACACCGTCGACTCGGACAAAACGCACATTGGAGCCGCCACTGTGGGTCCTGTGAGCCTGAAGAGGGAGTCCTGCGACTTCGTTATAGACATCACAGACTTACAGCGGGGCGAGATCCCGAGCAGATCTAGCAAATTAGACCAGAGTTACATGACAAGCAAGGTTTCCCTCGCTGCCACAGTCGCAGAAGTAGTTCAAGGAGACAATAAAACCGTGGGGATATTGTCCCCTGTCAGACCAATGGGGGGTGAGGGAACCCCGGTGAAAGGTAAACCCCTCTCTGTTGACAACATGGATAACCCTCAGATGGCTTTGAACAATAACCCCAAGGATGCTGGCGCCGACGACAGTGCGAAGGGGGTCGTCCCCGGAGTCCTCGGCACGGCATCCATCGAACTCTCGTCTGAGGGCAAGTGGAGGAACATCAGGAAGACCCCCACTAATCCTCAGACGCAGGCGAACTGCCTCCGACAGATTCTCCTCCTGCAACTGGACCTGATCGAGCAACAGCAACAGCAGCTGCAGTCCAAAGACAAGGAGATAGATGAGCTCAAAGCAGACAAGGAGACGGTATGTTTAACTTTTTATTCAAGCAAACATCAGTCTTAGTCTCAAATGGAGTCTTTACTTCCATGTTTGCCTGTTTCTTTGCAGCTGCTTGCGCGTATCGAGCGCATGGAGCGTCGCCTGCAGCTCACGAGAAAGGACCCGCCGCGTGACAAACGCCTTTTCCAGCCGCTGGAGCCGTGGACGCCGGACAAAGAGGACATGTGGGATCTGGACGTGGAGGAGAGTCCGCAGGCCAACCCGTCCACTCCGCTCAACTTCAGTCGAGGCGGCAAAGGTCAAAAGAGGTAAAAGAACGACGGCGGACGGCGCTGAGCTCAGCGAGGAAGATAAATGACAGTCTGCCAGATTGATTGATTGATTGATTGATTGATTACTTTATTAATCCCAAAGATATCTTAAGTGTTGCAGCAGCCATTTGAAATAAATCAGAATATAAAAACAGTGAAGTTAAAAGAAGCAAATCTAATTAAAGGCTGAAATATGTACAAAAATTAAATTATATAATGCAAATATAACTATATAAACACAAGAATAGTATAAATAACTAGACTAGAGATATAACTATAACTATAATATACTATTTATATAAGAGGAGGACTCCATAACTAATATCGTAGCACCTTTATATTCACTTTAAGGCTGCAACTAATGATTATTTTTCATTATTGATGAATCTGTCTGCCAGAAAATAAAGAAAAATCACCATTTTTACAAAACTTAAGAACCTAAAATTACCTAAAATGTTTTGATTTGTCTCGACCAACATTCATAAAATCCAAACATATCCGGTTTATGATCACAGAAGACTCAAGAAACTAGAAAATATTCACATTTAAGAAGCTGGAAACAGACAATTTGAACATTTTTTCTCTTAAAAAAAATGACTCAAAACAATGAATCAGTTATCAAAATGTTTGGTGATGAATTTAAAAGTTGGCAACTAATCGATTAATCGAGATGTCGAGTCAATTATTTTCATTATTGATGAATCTGTCTGCTAGAAAATAAAGAAAAATGACCTAAAATGTTTTGATTTGTCCCAACGAACAGACATAAATCCAAAATATATCCAGTTTACTATCATAGAGGACTCAAAAAACTAGAAAATATTCACATTTAAGAAGCTGAAATAGATCATTTTTGCATTTTTTTCTTCCTAAAATGACTCAAAACAATTAACAGATTATCACAACAGTTGTCTGGTAATTTTCCGTCAATCCCTTAAATCACTGCAGCTCTAATTCATCTCAACCCAAAACAACCACTTTAACTATTTTCACCCCCCTCACACAGGAAATCTTGCTTCGGAGACGGAAAAGTCCAGAAATCGAGGGGCAAGAGCGCCAAACTGAGCCCTCAGAAGCCCGAGAACCCGCCCGGCTCTCCCAACCACAGAGAGCTGCGCAGTAAGGAAACCCCCGAGAAGACCGTCCTCCCCGTCAGATCGGGGGCGGCGGGGGCAGCGGCGGGGGCGGGAGCGGGAGCGGCGGCCGGGGCGGGGTCGGAAAGGGACATTTTGCTCCCGTGCAAAGAGGAGCCGGAGCTGAGCTGTCAGATGGAAGACCTGCCCTTCATGTCTACCACAGAGATGTACCTCTGTTGCTGGAACCAACCTCCTCTGTCCCCTCTGCGTGAGACTTCCCCTAAAAAGGAGGAGGAGGTGGCCAGTGAGTGGACTCCTCATGTAGTACATGATATGCTGATTGTTTGTAAGCCTAACCTATATACCATTTTTAATCACTATATCCTTCAAATGTTCTGAATACACTGTCTGTGATTTGACCTTCTCCCCTCTTTCCTCCCTTCGCGCCGCTCTTTAGTTCCTTCGTGGAGAGAAAATTATATAGAGCCTTTGGTGGAGGACTCGACCTTTAACCCTCCCGAGGTGAGAAACGTCCCGACTGGAGCAAAAAATATAAACGATCATTTCTGTTTTTGTAGTTCGAAGTTCGAATTGAAAAGTTTGTTTGTTTGTGACTGTGTGTTTTTTGAATGTGTTTCTCCCGTCAAGTCGTTGGACGACAACGTGTTTTTGAAACGCCACATGAAGCTCGAGCTGGACGAGAAGAGGAGGAAAAGGTATCCATCGGCTTCTCAGACGTTTTTGGTTTCAGAGTTTAATGAATGTTTTGTTGGTTATTTTTAGTTTTAACCCCCCCGAGTATCAAACAGTTCAACCTTTTCCCTTTTAAATTTACTATTAGTGCTGAAATGATGATCTGTCTACAGCTATTTTAGTCATGAGTGAATCATTTAAGGCATCTTTTGATGAAACAACAATATAAAATCATCTAATTTGACTCCAACAAGTAATTTAAACATGTCACTTTGAGATCTGGGAGCGTTTTTCACTGTTTTCTGTTTGTTTATTGAGTTTTGACTCTTTTCGGTGTTTGAATTCAGCAGAATCTCCCCGAGTATCAGTCAAATTTTGACTTTTTCCCTTTTTTACATTTACTATTAATGCTGAAATGATGATCTATCTACAGATATTTTAATCATTTAAATCATCTTCAGACAAAACAAAAGTATAAAATCGTCACATTTGACTCCAACAAGTAATTTAAAGACGTCACCTTTAGATCTGGGAGCGTTTGAAGGACGTTTTTCACTGTTTTCTGTTTGTTTATTGAGTTTTTTTAGGTGGTTTGAATTCAGCAGAATCACCCTGAACATAAGGACTCTTAAACATTTTGACCTTTTCCTTTTTAAATTTACCATTAGTGCTGAAATGATGATCTGTCTTCAGCTATTTAGATCATGAATGAATCATTTAAGGCATCTTTTGATGAAACAACAGTATAAAATCATCTCATTTTGGGAGCGATTTGAAGGACGTTTTTCATTATTTCCTGTTTATTTATTGAGTTCTGACTCTTTCTTCTTTAGGTGGTTTGAGCTTCAGTCAAATGTTTTACTGTTAATGTTGAATTGATTAGTTGACTGATTGATTGATCCTCAGTCAGAAAATGAATCAGCAACTATCTCAATGATGAATTTCATCATTTAAATCATCAATTTTTGACAAAATAAAAGCATAAAAATCGTCTCATTTTTAGGAGGTAAATACCAAATGTGAGGACGGAAATAATTACATTAAACTCGATATTTGAAGATCTCGAAGCTTCTGATGAACATTTTTCACGATTTCTGACATTTTATGGATCAAAAGATGAAATTTAATTGTCAGTTTCTTCTCTGATTTACTAGAGCCGCAGCGATTAGTCAGTTAATTGATCGGTTTCCAACTATTGAGTTAATCAGCAACGATTTTGATAACTAATCTTTTTTTTTTTTTTTAGAACATTATTTACCTTTTAAATACATGAATAAATAGATTCAGAGATCAGTGAAATAAATATATTATAATATCTTCTAGTGACAAAGAAAACATACAACATATCAGCTGTTTTATTCTCTGTGTAGCTGCTGTGATCCTCTTTTCTCTTCTTGCTGTTTTTTTTTAATATTTTAAATAATCTCTGCGTGTTTTTTTCCAGATGGGACATCCAGCGAATCAGAGAGCAGCGCATGTTTCAGCGTTTGCAGCAGCGCATGAACAGGAAGAAAGTCATCCAGGAGACCGAACCCGAGGTTTCCTCCTTCTACCCCGACACTGAAGACGGTAACATCTGCGTTAATTAATCAATCAATCAATTAATCAATTAATTAATTAATATCCAGCAGCAGAATAAAACTGATGCTGATTTGTTTCTTCTTTTTATTCCAGTTGAAACTATCGTGATCACTCCCTTCTTGCCTGTGGTTGCGTTCGGCCGACCGCTGCCCAAACTCTCACAACAGTAAGTCGGAGCCGCATGTTCTTGTTTTTGTTCTTCTTTTATTCTTCCTTTAATTTTGCTTCACGTCACTTCCTGTTTAACTGTGTGATTAAATATCTCAGGCTGACAGAGTCTGCTGTAACGTAACGAGGCAAGTGAACGAAGACGAAAGCAGTTTTAAATCCGTTAAAGGTTTTGATAAGCAGCTGATTAAGTTTACGCTCACAGAGTTAAAAGGTTCATTATTATTAAAAATATTATTATTAATGATAATATTATATTATTAAATATTTAAATATTATTATTATTACAGATGGTAGCGCTCGGCGATACGACCAAAATCTCATCATGATAAATCACATTTTCTGTAAATTCAATGAATAAATATTTTATATAAAACGACCACATGGATTATTTCTTACTGTATTTTGATTATATATCGACAAATAAAAGCTACTGACTCATATTTGATTATTTTCTCCTTTTTTATTTTACAAAGCGTCTTCGAATGACGACAGATATCGGCGTAAAGAGAGTGTAACGATATAAACGATAGAACATAAAATGAAACAATATACGGTTTTATATCATCAAACGATGTATAACAGCCCGAACAGATGGATGACAAATTAAAGGACTTCGGGCCGCAGCGTCCAAAATGGCCGCATGCGAGCCGCGTTACCTCTGTTGAAATGAACGGGACGACTAGCGCGTTCGCCGCAGCGCCGTATCAGGTGCAAACGCGGCCTTAAAGCAACATAACGAGTTTAGCTGCCGTCAGCTCTCCGCCGCTGACGAACCAACGATTTAATCCTTTAATTAAAATGTGCGATATCAGGGAAGATGATATTTTGATCATATTTGCACGACCTTTAACTTTTTCGTAGCTGTTTTCTTTTCAAATCATCCGGCGCTGCGTGGAGGCGTCTTAATTCGTCATGTTTCCTTTTAATTTTTGTTTAAATTTTCAACAACATCTAAAACTTTTTCTCTCTTCCCTTTTAAAGGAACTTTGAGCTGCCTTGGCTGGACGACAGGAGCCGATGTCGCATCGAGGTGCCTAAAAAACACACACCTCACCGGACCTGTCGGAAGTGAAACCCTCCTCCTCCTCCTCCTTCTCCTCCTCCTCCCTCCTCCCGGAAGCGTGACGTCAACAGAAGGAGAGAGATCGCCACTCCCAGATTCCCAGATTATACAAAAATGCTTCATTTATCTGGAGGGAGAAGAAGAAGAAGAAGAAGAAGATTGTTAACGCTGCTGTTGTGTTGCTCTCTCTCTCCGGTCTCCGTGGCGACCAGCTTATCTCCTGCAGGATGAGAGAGGATGGCGATGAGGAGATAGCTGCGCCGTCAGGGGTCGTTCTGGTCTCGTTTACACCTCCCTGAAAAAGACGCTCGCTGCCACAAGATTACCGCCCCCCCTCCTCCCTCCTCCTCCTCCTCCTCCTCCTCCTCTTCCTCTTCCTGTTAGCAGCTGCTGAAGATTACAGTTTGTATCCTGGATTTAAAAAAAAACTAAAAACATGAACCCAGAGTTAATATGCATGCTCTGTAACATGCTTGAAACACGTTTTGTAGCCGCTGTGCTTTCCAAAATGGATTCCTTTTATGCAGAATCAGCTGACAGATTCTTTTTTTTGTTTGTTTGTTTGTTTGTTTTTTTTTGGGAGGAGAGGGGACTTTAATCTTGAGCGCACTCATGTGGGAGGAATTAAAAAATAATAAAACAAAATAAACAAACATTGGTTGCCATTTTGACTGAGAGCTCTGGATAGTCCGACCACTCGTTCAAAACAACAAAACATACAGAAAAGAAGAAAAAAAAAAAGTCAAACTCTTGACTATCGTGCTGTGTTTTTTTTTTTTTTTTGCCTTTTATCGTTGTTTGCACACAACTCCAAATAATATCAATGTGTAGTGTGATATCAGGAGTTTTGAGCCACACTCAGCATGATTATATTAATAAAATAATTTTAAAAAATTGCAGTTCTTGAGCCAATCCAAGGTGAGGAAAACACGCAACCAAATGATTGTTCAGAAAATTTAAAGGCAGGAGGGATAAAAAAAAAAAAACCCTTAAAGTTCCCTGTTTAGTTTCTTTTCTTTTTCTTTTTCTTTTTTTTTATTTTAATGTGAGTTGCATGGACTCTATTTAGCTGTTAAAACATGTTTCAATTAAAAAAAAAAAAGACAAAAAAAACAAAAAAGAAGATGGTAGCATGGCTTACCCCCTGATTTTTAAACAGGAGACGTATCTCTGCTCTTCTTGGGGGGCGACAAAAACTACAAAATACTGTTGTTGAAAGCATGAATCTTCTGGCTGCTCTGTTCAGTGAGCGCTGTGCTGCCGATCTGACATATTAACAAAAGACTTTACTGTTCCTGATCTTCAGTTTTCATGTCCTCCCCCCTCTCTCTTCCTCCTCCTCCTCCTCCTCCTCTCTCCATCTTTACAACAACAAAACACACACACGCGCTTACATCCAGTAGATATGAGGCGATTTATGTGTATGCACCGGTGTCTCTCTCTCTCTCTATCTCTCTCTCTCTCTTTTTAAAAAGGACGCAGTTAGCTAGCTGACATTCAGGTTTAGCCGTTTTTAGAGGATAAATGAAGCTTTCTAGCTGTTAGTTGTTAGCGATGTTCAACCAGTTAATCTTTCCCTCTCTTCTCCTCCAGTCGCAGTGTTTCTGAGTTTTCTTCCTGTTCACATACGACGATGCAAACGGCTCCCTGCGGCTTTCAATACTTTCCAACCCTGCCGAGCAGATATATATATACATATATATATATGTGTGTGTGTGTGTGTTTAGGCAGATTTTTTTTGTTTTTTTTGGGGGGGGGGGGATATACAAAGTTGATTTTTTTTTCTGTACATAGCTTTCAGAAACAAATGTACATAAAACATGGCTGTTATTTTTTTATTATTTAATGTCAGAAGTGTTGAGTACATTCAATATTGTTCTATGATTGTATGTTGACAAATTGACAGTTTTGAAAGTTCAAATTTTTTTGGAATAAAATTAACATGTCTACGATACATATATATGTGTGTGTGTGTGGTTTGGTTTCTGTAGGATATGTTGACTCATATTCATTAAAATAACATGTTTAGTTATGTGATCAGATGTAATTAATGAACCAAATAGTGACAGAAACCTTTTTTTTTAAAATGACCTCTAGTATATTTGTACAGCAGTTAATGTGTGATAACCTGATATTGATCAATATATCTGCACTTGTGACTGCTTCATTCAGCACTAACATGAGACCTGCCCTCTGATTGGTTGATCAAATCGCTCTTAAAGGAAGGCAACGCAATTTTTTTAAAGAGTCAGGAGCTCAGTGAACAGTGAAACCTGTTTTTCTTGCTGTCATTCCTCCTGTTCCCCTTTAAGGAGTCTAATATGAAGCTTCAGCCGCTCAGATGAATCAAATCAAGTAGATATCTTTCAAAATAAATGCTTTTGTCTGTCTGAGGAAATACAAAGATGCTAAAAAAGACTAAAATGACTCTTAAAATATTAAAATAATATCCCTGATGGTCTGAGGACTGAAACATCTTTAAATAAAGTGAGTCAAAGTCTGATAATCAGCTGATGATTACACCTGCGGCTGCTTCCTGCTGCATGACAAACCGATGACATCGCCGTGATGTCATCAGGGCTTTTTCTTTCTCTTCAACCTCGACAAACAAGACAAGACATTAAACGACCGGTTTCACAGGCTGAGCAGCATTTTTCCACGTCAAGTTTTCTCTCTCTAATCAAAACAACCAGTGAGTTAAATCTGGAAAAAAAACCCCAGCAGTTTATTGAATAAAGAAAATGGAAACAGGACAGTATCTTGAAAAACAAAACAACACACTGCTGACTCCTTATTAACATTTTGGTGAAACGTCACCGCTGACAGGTCACAACTGGAGTGTCTCAGCCAAGATTTCTCTTTATCTTTCATCCTTCACGTATATATTTCTGTAAAATAAACCATCCTATTAGTGAATTTAAACTAAAGAAACAAAAAGAAAAGATGTTGAGATGATACACTTTTTTGTACACCATCTGTTTCTTTATCACTTTCATCTATGTAACGACGCCCTCAAACTATCCTGATGTACAAAAAGTGCTGACATTTGTCATCATATTTATATATATAATATATATATAATAAAAAAAGAAAAAGAAAATCCACTTCTGTGATGTTACCAGCTCTCATTTGGGTTCATTTTAAACATTTTAGTGTTAATTTAAAATTGTGAAAATTTGCCTTGACGGGTTAGTATTTACACAAATTTTTCCACTTTCAGAGAGAATTTGTGTCATTTGGCAACTTTTCTTTAAATGAGACAAGAGTTTACTAAACCTATGTATGATTTGTTTTTTGTTGCTGTCGTTGATAAAATACAATAATACACGCATAAAACAAAAATGAAAAACAAAAAAACACCTCAAAAAGAAAGCCATACACCATCGCTACACAGACCGTTTGCCGGAGCAGCCGGTGTTCTGCCAGCCGTCCCGTCAAAAAACAATCTATAGACACAGATCAGATCGGTATGTTTGTATCTGTATTAACGGCCTCTCGCGCCACGCCGGGCGCTCGTCCGCTGTCCGTCAGTTGCCGCGCGCGTGCTCTCAGTCTTTCCGGAGGTTATTCAGCCGCTCCTCCAGGTCGGCGTCCGCGTCGGCGAGGGCGGCCTGGGGCTCGGCCTTCTTTCCTCCGGCCACAGACAAGCTGCCGCCGGTGCTCGGGAGATCTGAAACGGAAACGGACGGACGAGGGATGTAAATATCAGATATCAGAGAAAAGACGCGGAGAAGATGAAGAGTTGTTGTTGTTGTTTTTTTGTTTGGTTTTATAACTTACTTGACAGTTCGTCGGACAGATTCAGACCCAGCTCGTCCAGGACTTGAGACACGATGGCGTCACTGAAGGAGAAGAAAGAGACGCAGTCAGAAATATATCAAAGAAAAAACAGTAAAAATCATACTGAAGCTTCACATATAAAAGAATAAAGCTGACGATTTTCTAAATTTTTCTTATTGTCAACAAATATCATGAGAAAAGCCGATCTGCTGTTGTCTATTAAAGGGCAAAGCAGGTTTATCTGACACATTTCAACAAGAAAGTGTTTTACACAGACAGAATATAAAAGCAACAAGTAAATAGACATTTAAACACAAGTAAAAAGTGTTCAATTTGGAAATAAAAACATTAGACGCATAAAAAAGAAGAATAAAAGTTTAAAAAAAAAAGAGCAGTTCATCTCTACAGCACATTGGTCGTATATTACAAGATGGTCGTCCTTTTTTATCTGAATCTGATCGCACAGAAAGGCTCCTGTGTACTTCTGCTTTCATCCCGTCGCTTCCGTCGGCGATGAAATCGTCAATAAATGTCGCGTGTGTCGGTTTATTAGGAGCCACAACAGAAAAACCGCCGAGTTCAAACTGAGAAAGTGCTTTATTTTGGGTCATGACCTCCATTTTTCTGTCATTTTGATAGAACAAATGAAGAAAAATATCTTTGAGTGGTTGATCAAATCTTTCTTAAAGGACGCCAGCGCAATTTTTAAACAGTCAGGAGCCCAAATGAACATTGAAACCTGTTTTTTTGCTGATCCACAGTCCTCCTCCTGTGATAAAAATGTATTTAAAAGTTTATCTGAAGCTAATATGAGTCAAATCAAGAGCTAAAAAGACTTTAAAGTTGAAAGACATCTAATCTTTAAACTTTAAAGTCTTTTTAGCTCTTTTTTATCTGTCTGAGAAAACACAAAGATGGAAATTGATGCTAAAAAAAAAGACTAAAATGACTCATATAAGTTTCACATAAACCTTTTACAATAATATTTCTGTTGGTCTGAGGACCGGAGATTGATTTGTGTGATTGGTCCGCAGAACTCTGACGCTTTCTTTCCGTACGTTTCTGTGAACTACAACCTGTTTTTTTCCGTTTTTGAGGTTTACCAGGAGGTTATGGTCATCAAGTCTTCTCTCGAAAAAAGGAAACACGTACAGCTACATCCTGGAAAGATTTATCAGTTTGTTGCACAGTCATAAAGGCGCTTTTTGTGTGTTTCCTGTGCTTTTTTCTTTCTTTTTTTTTTTAAGAACAAACCCAACTGTCGATTTGGGCAAAAACCAACCACCTTTGTTATCTCTCTTGCTTTTTTCCCCCCAGCTTCATTATCATCATCTTCACCTTTTGACTCCTCACAATGACAAACAACTCCATCTAAAATCAGTTCTGAGCCACGTTTGAGCTCTTTTGTTCACACTTAAAACTGCCCGAGAAACATTTAGTGTTTAACATTAAGTGTCCAGTTATGTCTGAACCCATAAACTTTGAGCACTGTGTGTGTTAAGAGGGACGAATCTCCCACGCAGCTCTTTCTATAATGAAGTAAAACCACTTAAATTAAAGCTGAGATTTGGCGCTTTAATGTAGTATCAATTATTAGTCGCGGGGGTCTTCAGGCTAGGCTAACCCATCGTTGCTAACTTTGGAGCTAACTCCCTTCACTTTTCCAGCACTTGGAGAAACAACAGACGTGACTTTTTTTTAGCATTTAACTGACACACTGTAGTCTGTGCTGTACATTTACTGCCAGACTGACAACTTACCGCTAACCTTTTCCTCTGCTCCACTCGTATCCACCGTCACTTTCTCTGTGTCCAACTCGCTATGCAAACATGCTACGCTCGTTTCCCAGGCAACACCAACAACGGTTAACTCATGAACATCGCTGCACAGACTCCCAAACGCTAAATATTTCTGAATGAGTGGATATTTGGCGTTAATTCTGGCATTAAAAAGTTTTTTTTTTTTGGCCTGGCGGGAGTTCTCGTTGATATAATTGTAGGAGAAACACTGATTCAGAAAACATTCAGTAAGTTTAGTAAATGCTCGATAACATTTGAGAACCGTTAGACCCGTTAGTTGGGCGAGTCCAAAGTTGTGAAAATAGCGGGGGTGTTTTGAATACACCCCGCTGTTTTCACAGGTAGTTTGTTAGTCTGCCCCTCCCCGCAGGAAATAATGGATTAATCCCTGAAAGCTGCTGATGTAGCACTTTTCTCCTTATGAAAGTAACACAGAGATTATTCGATCAATGAGAATTTAGTCGGATGAGAGCATATCGATCAATTAATCGACTAGTTGACCAGCAGACGACAGCCCTAGTATCAATAACTTTATTTCAAACTGAAGAGCCTGAAGAACAAAAATGTGCAACTGTCCAATTATTTAAGGTCTGGACTGTGCATGAACAGTAAGAAAAAAGTGTTAATATGTTATATATAAAGTTTTATGTGTTTTGTTTTGAGAAAGCAGGAATATCAGACATATCAGACAAAGATATTGTGATTTTCTGTCATTCCTTTGAGAAATAATTACTGTAATTAATAAAAGTTGTTAAATAAAGAGCATTAAAAACCTTAATTTGTACACAAATGCGGAGCAGGCCGTCTCTTACCTCTCCTCCTCATCGTCCTCGTCACCCATGGCGTCGTCGATGGCGTCGTTCATCATCTCCTCCTTCATGTCCATGATTTCACTCTGTCGCTCGAACTCCATCATGATCTTCTGAATCTGAGGCAGTTTCAGCTGCGGAGATGAAACAAATACGAGACTGTCAACACGGGAGGTTTATCGTTTACTTCCATCAGAGTTTGTTATAACGGCGAAGGCGGACCTGTCTGTTCATGGTCGCCATGGCTTTGGTGACGCCTTTCATCGCCTGCGCCATGCTGTTGTTGGACTTGAGCGTCTGTATCTTGAGACTGACGGCCTGGATGTTCGCCTTCATCATGATGAACTTCTTCACGTAGCGTCTTGTGCGAACCAGATCCTTCGCCATGATCTTGACGGCGTCCTGCAAAAAAAAAAGAAGATCAAAATCGCTGTCAGATCCTCTCTCTTTTTACAAACTATTATCTCCTCACAGAGCACAACTTTCTCTTCCTTCTTCTCACCATTTGTCCCTGTTTGGCCATTTTCTTTATGTCAGCGATGATCTTCTTCTCCTGTTGCTCCAGTTTCATTCGCTCTCTGTCCAGTTCTCTCATGGCTCGATTGAGCGCCCGCTGATTCTGCTTCAGCATCTCCTCCGGAGTCTTCCTCTTCCCGAACAAGAATTCCATCTGTGTGAAAAACACCAAAAGCAGAACGTCGGTACAATCAAACTTAATATATATAACAGATTTATTATATCAGGATAAACCATTTGAGATGAGTCATTACGTTAGCTGGTGGTTCATTTAATAGTCTAATCAGAACTAAATGATTAAATAATTAATGGAAAAAATAGCAGACAGACCGAGTGATGATGACAATAACCCACAATAGTTGTCATGTTTTATATATATATATATATATATATATATATATATATATATATATATATATATATATATATATATATATATATGTATGTATGAAGGAATTTTAATTTAAACCAAACCACAACATAATAAACATATGTTGACTGACTGAAAATGAATTGCCAACAATTTAGCTAATAGTTTAATCTTTTTGAGTCATATTTTCAAGAAAATATATGCTAAAATTCTTGTTTCAGCTTTTTATATGTGAATATTTTCCAGTTTCCCTAGTATCCTGAGACAGAAAACTGAATATCTTTGAGTTTTGGACATTTTAGTTTAAGTTTGGCAAATCATGGGTTGAAGGAAACAGTGATTGACCAACCAACTTATTGATTAAAATAACCTTTGTAGTAATAATTGTAGAGAATTTTGATTTGTTTTCTTTAAAAAAATGAATTAAAACAATTACTTGATAACCAAAAATAGCTGGCAACTAATCATAAAGTTAAGTAATTAAACAATAAGTCAAAAGAAATACAAGACAAACTGATAGATGATGGAAATAATCGTTAGTTTTAACTACATACATCAGAAACCCATGGTTATGTAAATGTAAAACGGATTAATTTGAACTTTTCTTTCGACCAACACAACAAACAGTTTGTTCCTCAGCCTGTGACACAGTCCAGGATCATGTCAGCAGAGTGAGGAGTGTTGCTCAGCTGTTAGTTATGTGAGCAGAGGCCTGTTAGGAGTGTTAAACTCTGCTTCCAGCCGTGTTTTAGCTCTCAGATGTCGGACTGACTCAGTATCTTTGCGGCTCCCCCTTCCAGCAAAAAAACCCCTCAGTCCTGCTCACCTTGTACCCGGCTCGTCGTAAGAAGACACTAATCCACAAACTAAACGATGTTATTTAAGACGTCTTCCTCAGACTTCGACAAGAATTTTTTTGAACGATTATTTGTTTTCTTTCCTTCGCTTCCGTGTTGCGATAGCTTCACTTCCGGGAAATAACGTAATCGCGTACGTGCGTAACAAATCGACGTTCGATTGTTTGTGCGGGTGTCGCGGCTTTCAAAATAAAAGTCTTTATTCAGAAAGCGATGATATTTTTAAATGGAATGAATGAACTCAGATCATTTATTTAGATTCCTTCCAGACATGTTGTAAGATGTTTATAAAATACTCTACTCTGATAATAATAAGTTGTTTCTGATATATTGTTTAAATTCCTTAAATTGATTTATTGATTGGGACAATGTGCAGTTTTATGATTAATTAGTTTAATGACATCTACTCCTTGTCTGTCATTAAAAAAAGTCCAGATTCTATGATAATGCATATATATATATATATATATATATATATATATATGTATGTATATTTAAAGTTTAACTGCTGGACAGCGGATGTCTCCTACTTCACTGTAAAGTCTCTTCTCAGTGTTTATGTACTGGAGGCTTCAAGTTTCCATATCACACTTGTGTGAGTTGAATACCGGACCAGGATGGACTTGTAAACTAGCTGTGATGTTACAATCATGCTTGAAGGTCCACTTCTTAAAATTGGCCTTTCAATGAGTGTGAAAATAAACTTTGCATATACATTATTCTGCACAGTGAAGCTCAAACATTCAACTGTAGGAACAAGAAGAAAAACGTATGCGACAGCAGTGAGACTTTAACTATGCGCGGTAATAACAGTGAAAAAAGTCCTGCATTTAATATATACATACTTAAAGGATAAGTTCACAATTTCTCATTAACATTAGCATTTATTCATTTGGGTCCAAACTGATGTATAAATGGGAATCTGAGTCATCTTTATTGGTCAAGTATGTTTACATGTAGGAGGAGTTTGACTCCAGTATAGTGGCTCTCAATGTGTTTACACAGAATATCAACACAACAACCTTCAGAAATATATACACAAGGAATGACTAAGCACAGGTGAAACTGTTTATGTGACCTGTAAACAGGATACAAACAGAGCAAAGAAGAGAAGAGTGCACAGCAATGAGATAAATGTCAAATAAATGTAAATGTAAATAAATGAGATAAATGTATGTACAGTAGGTGGTTATGTACAGTATATGTACAGTATATATTGTATTTGTTGTGCATTTATCTCCCTGATGTGTGTGTGTGTGTGCGCACTTACATAGTTAAATAAAGATTTGTTTTTAAAAAAGAAAATATACAGATTGTTATATGTATACTTCCTCTTACTATTTAGATGGCTTGTTTTAAAGCTATTGTATTTTTTTTTCGCCACAAATAGCGAACATTAGACTTTTATTTTATAGGTAAAAGCGCTTAACTTCCTGTCATAATCTCACGTGCTTTACGCAGCTGGATGTCACATGTGCGTAACTCTGTAAGGGCCGCAAACACACCAGCTCTGTATGAGGACAGTCAATGCTCATTGATGGTAACACAGTTCAAACTTTATCAATCATGTTATTAAACGAGTGAAATCTGATCTTCTGAAGCGGCTGAATCACGTTTCTGTGGGACAGTTTTCACTTGCAGGCGCCTCTGGACACACTTCAACTGTTTTTAAAATGTGGGGTTTCACCTCTGCACATCAGCACAAGATGCTACATGTCTGTACTAGGGGATTATACAAGCCTGCATCAGTCCCAGGAGCCTCTTACCATAAAACAGAGACTCTCCTGCGCTCTGAGGACAGCGGCATCAAACCGCTGGTGAGGAGACGACGCAGCGTCTTAAAGGACTTAAACAAGCCTTTTGCATCTGACCATGAGAGGTCAGCTGTGAGTAAAGCTCAGAGGTACGAGAAGCCGGTGTTGCAGAAGAGGAGAGACGACTACAAAGTGTCAGCTGAACTCAGGAAACTGTGTCTGGAGGACTCAGAGGACTGGGAGCGGCCGGCGAGACAGAGGTCAACGCAGGACTCTGAAGCAGACGGCTATGAGGTTGTTTTTGGCATCGCTCCCTGCGTCTTGGCGCTCGCTCAGGGTAGAAGAAAGGCCCGTAAGCTGTTTGTGAAAGACGGCGAGGCCTCTCACAGGGCCTCCGTGTTAAAGGTGTGCGAGGAGGCTCATCGGAGAGGGGTTCAAGTCCAGCGGGTCAGCAAGAAGGATCTGGACAAGATGTCTGCAGGGCGAGTCCATCAAGGAGTTTGTCTGCAGGCCAGTCCGCTGAACTATCTCACTGAGGACTCTGCATCCAAAAGGGAAGGTGACACCACGCCTCTCTGGCTCGTCCTGGAGGGAGTTCAGGACCCGATGAACCTCGGCGCCATCCTGCGCTCCGCGTACTTCCTCGGCGTGGACAGAGTCGCCAGCAGCCTCCGCTCCAGCTGTCCTCTGTCTCCGGTGGTCAGCAAGGCCAGCTCGGGCGCCATGGAGGTGATCGGGGTGTACGGGTACGAGAACCTCGAAGACATGCTGAAGCTAAAGGCGGCGCAGGGCTGGCAGGTGGTCGGCACCGTCGGAGCAGAGGCGGAGGAGAACCGGGTTCCTGTCACCCGGTGTTCGGACTTTCAGATGACCAGACCCACGTTGTTGCTGATGGGGGGTGAAGGTGAAGGGTTGTCCCAGAAGCTGCTCTCTCTGTGCCAAACTCTTCTCACCATCCCGGCCGGCAGAGACTTGTTTCCCGGGATAGAGTCCCTGAACGTTTCCGTGGCAACAGGCATCCTGCTGCACTCTCTGCTGTCCTCCAGGAGGTCACCGGGACAACGGACACGGGGGGAAATCAGCCAAAAAAACTGAATGTTTATTGTGACAGTTTGAACAGTTGTGTGTGTGTGAGAGTGACTATAATGTCTGATGAACTGATATTGAATGTTCTACTGTAATATTAAAGGATAAGACAGGTGATATTTATTTCTTATTATTAACAAACTCCATTAAAAGGACAAAACCAGCAGCGAATGGATCCAACTAACTCTTATTTTCTCTGCATCCAAAGTCTCATAGCTTATTTTTTTGTGCCATAGAGCTCTGTTATTGTCCAGAAACTCTTAAAAATAGTGAAAAATGTTTCCCAAAGGCCTTAAATGTCTTCTTTTGTCCCGACCAACAGTCCACAACTTAAAGATATTCACTCTGCTATCCAAAAAGAACAAAGAAACCAGAAAATGTTGACATAAAAATGATTAATCCATTATTAAAATAGTTGGCAATTAATTTTCTGTCAATCAACTAATCAGTTAATTGACTAACTGACTGTCATGCCACTGGAAATACTCACTAGAGCACCAAATAATAACACCATAACACAATAATTAAACCCAAAAAATGCATTATTTACTCCTGTTTGAGTAAAACTACAGTGCCTGGCTGTTTCAGTAGATTATTATTGTTGTTTTTTTAAAATTAAACAACACATTTATAAGCTGTTTTTAATTATTTAAGAACTGGTGGGCTTTTGGTTGAGAGCCACAGACAACATAAATATTGATAAACAGGCTGCACATTTGATCTTTTATGGGATTTGTTGACTGTAAGATAAAATAAAGCAGCTTATCCTTTAAAATGCTGCTCTGCTGCTCACTTGAAATCACCACAGGATTGTTTTTTCAACCAGAACTGTGATATTATTTATGTTGTTTCCAAGCTGTAAGAAAAACAAATACCACTGACTGGTTAATAAGGAGGTCTTTACAGTTGGACTTTTTTTATTTTGAATAAAATAATATGGGATCATAATTATCCTTGTACGGTATTTGTCATGTTTTTGTCTTTTTGTTTTGACGCTCTGAACATCCACCATCAAGGCTGCAGCTCACTGAAGACACTCAGGTTTTATTCTCCAGTTTCTGTGAGTTTTGGGGGTTTTAACAACTTGAGGAGGTTTATATAATGTATACAAATGACATGTGGTGAGTTTAAGGCTGATTCTGAGTCTTTGGTCTCAGATTTCACAGAGAATATACATGGATTCGTACTCCTACACATTGTGGAAAATGCTTTGAAACAGCTCATGTGAGGAGATAAAACTGACAAATGATGTTTTAACAGTTGAAAATGTGAAAAATATTTTGCATATTTTTTGATGGTATTATTAAAACCCATCTGACAGCCCTTTAGCCAAAAGGTGTACATGTCCAAACAGTCTATTTTCTAAGAATTACTGATCCAAACCAGCCTTTAGACCCTCATGTACTGCGTCACATATGCTACATGGTCAAACACATGAGGACCAGTAACGTTACGCTCATATGTGATTGTCGGACATGTCTTTCTAAAACCATCGGCATTAACCTGCTGCTTTAACAGCCTCCATTTCTCTGGGAAAACTTTACACACAGATAACGTCTGTGTCCCAGTTCATTTTAATGGTGTTTGATGGTGGTTGAAGTCAAGCACTTCAACACTAAACTGGGAGAACCATTTCTTTAATGGACATTTTGTCCAATTCCACATGTCTTTTCACTTAGAATATATATATATTTTTTACTATTTTTTAACAATATTTGTCATTTTAATTGTAAATTTTGTCCTCACTTATCGGAGAGTGGTGGTTTTTTTTTTTGCTTACTTTGCATTCGTACTGATACTGATTGTTCATGTAGGTGTTGTCATGTTAAAACAGGAAAGTCCCTTCTTCAAACTGTCACCACAAACTTAGAAACTATTGTCTAAAATATAATCATATGCTGTATTTAAGGGACTGAGACCAAACCATTAAAAAAAAAAAACAGCCTCAGACTTAAAATACACATATGAACAAGTGTGTCCACATACTTTTGGCCACATAGTGTAAGTTGGATAAATAGTAATGCTAATTTTATCAAACCTCCAATCATAATACGATGAATCATAAGGCCTTGTATGTTTCTGACATTCAATCTCCTGGTGGTTTCTGGCCTTGAGGTCCTTTCTGATGTCATTTTATTTTTATGGTAGTGGAAAAAAAAAAAACCCATCATCTAATATCTGGAAAGTGTGGGAACCAGTGGACTAAACTAGCTAACTGTATATAAAGTAGTGTAAACCAGCTCCACCTCCAACAGCTACAACAGTAACATGCTGCTCTAACACTGATGCTTCACTATTAATAATCTAATGATGTCATATATAATAATATATCAGTCAGAGGGACCAAACCACTACTTTTACTGCAATACTTTAACTACGTCAAGCTCATACTGTAAAAAAAAAAAAAGGCAGCCAAAGTCTAACAGTAAGGCACTGTTCTTTCTAAATACAGTGAAATACTGTAAACGTTGATGCTTGTTTGGAGCCAAAACCAAGAACAGTCAAGCTACTGTAAGATTTCATGGTAAAAATACAGTATTTTAATTTTTACTGCTGCGGTAATGGAGGGACAGAAGTCACATATAACCACTGACGTCATACAAAACGAAACGGTCAGTAACATCGTACTGAGAAAGCAGAACTACATTTGTGCATCCGGTTACCTAATTAGTGCTAACATGAACCTAGCAAGCATCTGACAGGCACAAGAGAGCATTTTCAGGTAGTTTATCTTCAGCTGGAAGTTTGAATGATTGGTATTTAAACATTATTTAAACTCCTGCACGCAAGTCTAGTTTAAAGATTATATTTGGATGACTGTTTTCTCTTGAACTACACATCTGTGAATGCTAACGTTAGTCTGGCCTGGTCTATATCTACATCTTGTTTATCCCACTTGCATTTCTTAGTTAACAACCTACGACGTAAAACACATAACATAAGATAATGTCATGCTGCTGAGCCACAAAAGACAGAATATTGGTTATCAAAGCTCAGGTTACTGCAAAAATACTGTAGATTGTCGCCAAAAAAAACGAAACCCTGGGACACAATAGGTGATTTTTTACATGTTGTTTTCATTGTGACTAATCCTGAGAAGGAAACAACGACCAGCCGGGGAAAGTAATTCCTAAGAAGACCGACAAGCTCACTGTGAATCTTCGTCACCACTTTTCTGAAGAACTTGATGTCACTTCATAAAGGGAAGTTAGGTTTCCCTCTTGTGTAAAATGTTTTTTTCTCTCCCATTCTTGTTGTTTCATTTCTCTTTCTCTCACCTCTGTGCTCGATTTCCATTTTTGTTTCTTTCTCACGCCATTGAGCTGTGAGGCCCGGAGGCCCGACCGGCTGCCGTTTATAAAAGAGGACGTTTAAAGACAGTACGAGATGTGTATCCTGCAATCTGTTTATTTGCAGTTATATATATGTGTTTGCAAAAGCAGTTGCTGTTTAGACTCATGACTAAGTTTCACTGGCAGCTGAGGATATTATAATTAACAGATTTACATTCACCCCCTCTTTTGAAAGGGCTTTAACCTTGAGAATTATATTTCAAACATACTTGAAATATTTGAAAGCCTTTGAATAAATGTTCAGGTCCATAAAGCTGCCACCTGTCTCATCTTGTTTTTGTGCTATAGATGTTAAAGTTTATGCATTTCTAAATGTAAAACTGAGCTGATCTCATTGCTGAACCATTAAGATTCAAGACACATTGTTATTTACGGTGTATGTCTGCAGTTTATTTTAATTTTTTTTTTTTTGTGCTGGCAACTACAGCTGCCAGTAGTTTACTGTAATTTTAAAAGGGAAATTTGTCACAGTGTAGCATTTTTTATGCAGGAGTTTCACTTGCAATGAAGTGTTTTTACATTGCTGTATTGGTAGCATCTGTATACATCTTCCACCACTGCTGTTTATGTATTTACTATATATTTACCATGCTGTTTGTTAATAATTCAGTACAAAATAGGGTTTTTTTTCCACATGGTGGCGGTATGCACAAGCAGAGCCCCCAACAAGCCCAGTGTGATGACTGAGGAAGAAGAGTGGCGCACACAATGCACTGCACGGCTGACAAGGGTTGTGTCTCCCAGCGTTTCACGATAAATTTACAATTGAGTGGAAACTTGTGAAAGGGCAGCAACGGAGCCGCTCGGGGTGTTTTTTCCCCTCCTCTGTGTGTTTATCTGCACACTGGATTTAAGCCGAGATACAGAAAATCAATTGAGCGGAAAAAACGTCGGCGAGAGAGGTCCAACTTCTCCTCCCCAAACATTGGATTTACACAGCGGAGGCTGCATGAAGGAGCTGCCCGGCCCGGCGGGGGCTCGGCCGACACCCTCGTTTATGGAAATCGACACCGAGGCTTTAATACTCGGGCCTTGATTTTTTTCTTTATGACGGAGGAGCAACGCAAGAAGAATTGTGTGTGGAGAAGCGATTTATCGTTACTCTGCGGGCGATTTGTTGCTTAAAAGCGTCCGTTTTTACCCCGTTTTACTACAAAAATTGATCGGCTAACAGCTGCCAGCTAGCCCGGAGAGCTAACGTTACGTCTTTCTTTTGATGTGATGCGAATCCAGCCGTTACTCTTCGGCCATCAACGTTTCGGCAGCAGAAAATATAATCTAACGGCTGCGGATTATTAGTTAAGTTAGCTACTTGGTGTATTGTCCGGCTTGTCAGTCTTTCCAGACACCACCTTTTCAAGAATATATGTTTATTCTTCGGTCGCTGGCTAAATATATTGTGATGTATTGAGTTAGCCGTGTTCATGCTATCTCTCTCTCACCCCCCCTTCAAAAAAAGCTAATTAACCTACCGTTAGCTAGCTGTAGCATTAACTACTTTAATTCAGACACGTTTTACTGCTCAGATTTGGAGTAATTTAAGTTAACGATAACGTTTAACGTCAACACGGAGTCATGTCACGGCAGCCGGTGTGTTAACGTCGGGACATGTAGGTTATTGGCCTGTGCTAAGTGGCTAACCGGATCATTTTGCTAACAGGCAAATAAATTTGTCAGCGTGTGCAGAAATTTTGGGAAATTCAACAGTTATATTGAGCAATGCCAACATTGGCGTAGTTTTCATTTTGAAATCGACGTAGTGGCAGATTTTTCTGGCTTTGTCTGCAACACAAGAAGACTTGTCTTTTTTTTGTTTACATGCGTATAACTTATTTGGTTGTAGGTTGAATTTCTCGCTGGCTAGCTCCTGTTAGCCGTCTACCAGACACAAACAGCAGCCATGTCCTGACATTTGTGCACGTCGCGGATGTTTTAAAATTTCCCCCCTCATGTGGAGCTAAGTTTACGTTCAGATTCAGTGAGATGACACTCAAATTTCGCCGAAAGAACGGCACTGATGCCAAAAGACTGTTGTCAAAGGACGGTAAATAATAGCCACTGGTTCCGTTAACGCCATTTTAACCGGGGCTCTCTGCTAGGGCCTGTGTGGTGGTGGTGTTTCTTTTGCGGTTCAGTGCTTTTCCGCCGGACCGGGACTTGAGTTAAGTGCCTTTTGGTGTCACTGGAGTTACTAAAGGGGGTGCCGTTTGATCATGGAGGGCCCGAGCCGAAGCACTGGATTCAGGCAGAGCCGACGGTCCCGTTCACAGCGCGACAGGGAGCGGCGGAGGAGGCGTGTGGACCTGGCCGAGCAGCGGGCCACATCCCTGTCCTCAGGCTCCGAGAGGGAGGCTTGTGGGACCAACAGTGTCCTGGGTCCCGGAGGGAGAGAGTGCCGACCCGGGTTCGGGAGACACAGGCCTCCGCGCCGGAGGAAGAGAGAGTCTGTGTCCTGCGAGGAAGACATCATTGATGGCTTCGCTATTGCGAGCTTCATCAGCCTGGAGGCATTGGAGGTAAAACGTCAAGATTTCAGGTTTTCACTCGCAGGCATCAGCTGTCACTCTTCAGACGGCGTTTATTTCCACTTAAATACAAACAAGGTGACGGACAGAAGTGGAAGAAGCACTCAGATCTTTTACTCAAGTGAAAATACCAATACAGCGAGTCCTGTATGAAAAATCCTACTTAAATATTAGTATTAGCAGGAAAATATAGTTAAGTATTGCAGTAAAAGTAGTGGTTTGGTCCCTCTGACTGATATATTATTATATATGACATCATTAGATTATTAATACTGAAGCATCAGTGTTTAGAGCAGCATGTTACTGTTGTAGCTGCTGGAGGTGGAGCTAGTTTACACTACTTTATATACAGTTAGCTAGTTTAGTCCACTGGTTCCCAACCTAGGGGTCAAGGCCCCTCCAAAGGGTCAACAGATAAATCTGAGGGGTCGTGAGATGATTAATGGGAGAGGAAAGAAGAAAAATCTGGTTTCCGTTTTTGGACTTTTTCCCCTCTAATCTTTGATTTTTGCTGAAATATTGGATCATTTGAACATTTATTGAAATGAAAGCATGTGAGAAGTTTAGAGGGAAAAATCACTATTTGGTGGAGCTGTTAACAACATGTGAAATGTGACCCCGACTACACACTGCTTTTTATAAGACGTCAAAAGCCAAAAAGGTTGGAAACCACTGGTTTCATTTTTAACAATGTGTTGTATTGTAAAAGCTTTACATCATATTCATCTGAGAAGTTACTAAAGCTGTCAAGTAAATGTAGTGGAGTAGGAAGTACAATATTTCCCTCTGAAAGTAGTGGAAGTATAAATAAAACCACGCAAGTAAAGCACAAGTACCTCAAAATTGTACTTAAATACAGTACTTGAGTAAATCGACTTAGTTACTTTCCACCACTGCTGATGGGTGACTCTTGTATACCATGGCGAGCAACTGTCACAGTCATCCCCCCCTTTAACTAATTGATTGACGTGCAGAGCGGTAGATGACTATTTTTAAATCGTTGTCCATGATGTCAAATCAAACCTTCCACCCTCCCTCAAGCCAAAGGTGTGAAAAGGCTTCAGATTGAACTCCTCAACTCTTTTTAACACCATTCCTCGTTTTGAAAAAAAAAAAAAAAAAAAAAAAAAGCAAATCCACATGTCAGGCCAACCCGAAAACCCCAAGGCATCCCTCTGACGGTTTCTGGAGAGGCCTCAATTATTCATGTTCTAATTCTGTGAGGTGTTGATGAGCTGCCAAGTGGCTTTTCAGAAAAAAAAGAAGCTAATCCACATGAGTATAATTGTGTGTTACTCAACAACAGAGATGTTGTTAAAGTGCTCAGGCCGCGGCTCTTCACCTAATACTTTTCATTCCTAACTCGCTCAGGTCAGTCGTCTCTCCCCGTCAAGACCTGACAGGGAAGTAAAGGAAGTAAATTAGCATGTAAATATTAGTTAATCTGCCTTCAGGATAGTTTAATTAGGCTTTCATAAGTCTTATCTGATGACTTCTGCTTTTGACCTTTTTGTATCAGGACAGAACAAATTATTAATCAACAGGTTATGTTGTAAAAGCGTTTATTTACTAGAGGCGTGACGGTACACAAAACTCATGGTTTGGTGTGTTCCTCGGCTTTTGGGTCACAGTTTAATACATTTTCGGTACAGCAGGGGAAAAAAAGAAAGTAAGAAAGAAATAGTTTAGTCCTTTTTTTATTTAAAAACATATATTAACATCCAACAATGGCTCGTTGGTCGTAACTGTTACTGAAACAGTTTCGTCTCGCTGCAGAGTAAAAGGAAAGTAACCCATCTGTTTATGGCAGGGAGGCAGGACGCCCGCCGACAGCTGTTTTATGCTGATATATGGTCGCTCAGAACTGGTTATTACGACGCTTCGTCCAACCACGTTGGGAATTAAACATGTTTATAGTTGTTCTGAACGGCTTCGGTCAAAGATGGAGTGAAAAGCCGACCGTCACAGAGAGGGGACGAGGAGACGCTTAAATACGGCACATATTTTAATAATAATAAAAAACGACAGTGACACTTCAGGAGCAGAGGAAGTCGGCGAGCATTCATCCACGAGAACGCTACAGCTAAGTGGTGCACCGCCAAAACCCTCCAGGTGGAAATCAACCGCTAGAATAATCGCTCCGCACGTCAGATTTTGGTGGATTATTAAACATTTCGACAGTAAGTGTTTCGATCCGGGAGTGAACCGAACCGAATGTCCTGTACCGGTATGAAAACACAAACCGTTACACCCCCTTATTATTATTATTATTATTTACGCACATGCACACACTTCCACTTAACCAGTAAATGTTAAGAATGATGGTTTGTTACTAAATGAAACCGCTGAGAGAGAAAAAGGTAAACATACCAAACAAAACAAAAAAATATTCCACCAGTATTTACCGGAGGAATGTGGCAATTTCCCTTTTTTGAATTTCTAATTTCCTGCCTGAATTTATTAACATTACACCAGCCTGCAGTTATTCTGTAAAACAATAATAATTTATTTGGAAAAACTAACAGTGGCAGCAGTTTGACAAACGAGTAGCAACTTATGAAGCATCAAATCTGTCCATTAAACAGAATAATAAAATGAGTGACGGCCTTAAGCTTATATCTTTTATTTTATATATACGTCTAACAGCTGAAATTAAAAGGATTAGCAGGGGAATATATCCAGGAGCTTTTAGATTGCACTTATATTTTAATCACCTGTACATTTAATTCAATACGAACGATTCAGTTTTCCATCTTATTGTTCTCATCAACTCTCCAGAGGTTTGAAGAACCACTTTGTTCTCAAACCGGCTGCATCTAAAGATTATTTCATCATCAATTATTCTGCCGATTTATTGTTATTATTATTATTATTTTCTTGATTAATTGTTTGGTGTCGGAAAACGTAGTTTCCTGGAAGTGATGTCATCGGCTGTCTTGATTTGTTAGTCGATAACCCGACGGTAGTCAGTTTATGGAGGGCGAGGAGAAGCAGCAGATGTTCACGTTGTGAGAAGCTGGAACCATAAAACATTTGGCACTTTAGCTCGAAGATTTGACTTAAGTGATCATTTAGTCTATCAGCAGGAAAAATAACTGGAAACTATTTTGATAATCGATTAAACATTTAAGTCATTTTTAAAGGGAAAATATTCCAAACGTTTCCTATTTTCCAGATAGTCGTTTATGAGGATTTGCTGCTCTTTTTACTCTTATATGATAGTAAATATCATATCTCTATATTTTTTATTGTTGTTCAAAAACAGCTGTTTATTGACCTAATGATTAATTGAGAGAATAATTAGTTGCAGCAAGTAGTTTTCAAAATAAACTGCAGATTCATGCACGTTTATGCACAAACAACAAGTCAGTGGTTCGCAACATTTATAGCTTCTGACTGCAACAGCTGATTAACTGCCAACTATCTTTATTATCGATTAATCGTTTTGAGTCATTTCTTGAGAAGAAGATTTCCAAATTGTCTTGTTCCAGCTTCCCAGACGTGAATATTTATTCCTCTATGATAGTAAACTGAATATCTTTGGGTTGTGGACTGTTGATTGGGACAATATTAGACGTTTGAGGACGTCATCTTGGGTTGTTTGGAAACAGTGATTAACATTGTTCAGCATTTAATGGCTCAACAACAACAACTAATCAATTAATCGAGAAAATAACCAACAGATAATCAACAATGAAAATAATTGTTATTTGCAGCCCTACTTTTTTATCACTTAGCAGTGAGACGCTTCGTCACACTATGAGCACTTTGACCAAACACTGGTTTTCACTTCTCAAATTCTTTTATTTTAATATTTATTTGTGGCCTGGAGACAAAAAAAAAAAAACCCCTCCCAAACAATCGTGTGCGTCAGAAAGTCTGGTTCTTTCCTAACTTGTTAATCATCTCAGATTATAGTTTTAATCTCTTTGGGGCGGATAAGTAGGAAAGAGGAAGTATTGCTCTCTAATACGACTGTCCCGTAGTAAATACAACCTCTGTGGATTTATTTTTGTTGTTGACAGTTTGTCAGAGAGATCGTAAAGTGTTCCTAATTTTTCATTGCTTATCTATATAAATATAAACAGAGTGGACACAATATTAGAAACATGTTTTTTTAGAAAGACAACATAAAATAAATGCTGTATAATTGAGTCCGCACACAAACAGCTGATGTAATGGTCTCATGCAGGCTGTTTTTTTTGCATTACATCACTCTGGTGTTTCCTATATTTGTGATCAATCGGTGTAGAAGCTTTACATGCATCCTGCGGTTGATCCATGCTTATTGATAGACATGTAAACACTCTTTTATCCCCCCCCTCTCTCCCTCTCCATCCCCTCCTTCTACCTTTCTCTTATCAGATGGACTGCTCTCTGAAGCCCAGTCAGCGCACTGACATGCTGGGAAGGAGGAACAAGGGGAAGAGAGGACCGGAGGAGAACGGAGGAGGTCCTCTCTCGGAGCCGGAGGAAGGAGCTCCACACAGCTACTCCAGCAGCTGTTGGAACAAGAGTCGAAATAAGAGGAGAAAGATAGAGGTGAGCCGATGATTTATGACTCCTGCCGGGGCAACGAGGGCTTTAATCTTTCGGTCTGATCTGCCATCATCCCGTCACGCCAGACAGTTAGAGCGTATTCCTGATCAAATAGTCAAAACCGTATGTTTACATTTCTGCTGCGCTGCCATTTGAAAAGGAGCTGGTGAAACTGGTTTACGCTCCCGTTATCGCACACATTCATCTATCATTCAAGGATGTTTTTTTTTTTTTTTGTAATGTAGCAGCTCCGGGGGCGATTTGTTACAACCAGGAAGTGTCACGTTATCTAAACATGCGTTACCTTTTTCTAAAAGTTTAATCGCTCGTTTTATCGTTTTTATTGTTTGACGAGGATTCCCGTTAGCCGCCAGTTTTAACGACCGCCGCTAGTCTTCCCGGAGTCCTCGCAACAGAACAGAAATACAGAGTGTTATTGATGATGAATTAAAATAAGAGAAGAAGTCGTTAACAAAAGGAAAGCATGAGAAAAGCTTTAAATTCATGCCGACTTTAAAGACTTGCATCCTTATTTATAGCCGCTGAAAACTACTGGAGCTAATATTATGTCTTCTTTTTTATTCTAGGGACACCCTTTGGAGACTGGATACATCGTAAGTTTCTTTTTTTTTAATATTTTAGTGAAAGAAGCAGTTAATTATTCTAATAGATGCAAATCTGAATGCTTTTCTTCTCTTTCTTTCTTTCAGTGTGACACTGAGAGCGATACAGGAGACAAGGTGCGTAATATTATCAATATTAATCACTAAAAGCTTTTATTATTAGGTAATGAATGCGTGACCAGATGATACTCCTGAATACTGAAGTCAATTTCTGTCTCATTCATGTGTTATAAGGAATCGGTAGTTAACATGTTTGCTTTTGTGTTGCGTCATTCCAATGAAATCTTTTTGTTTTGTGTCCAAATTTAGGCCTCCGACAATGACATGGATCCGGTGTTCACAGTCAGCACAAGGAAAGGTATGAGACCGCATTCATGAAACGATGTGTCAGTGGGCCTTCACAAAGCTAAATTTAGATGTTGACAGAAAATTAGTGAAGTAGACGGTGGTGGTGGGGGTGGTGGGGGGGGTTTCATTCTTGTGCTGTTCAAAAGGACGCTGTGGCAGAGATTTGAATAAATTATCTGAAAAATGTTAAAATGATGAGAAAATACGGGAAACGCAGTGACGGTCAACGATGTGATACAACATGAAGAGGGATTTTTTTTGGGGGGGGGGTATTTTATAGGTTGGATTAGTTTGACAGAAACAAAAACATCATCTTATTAAACTATAACATCAAAGACCTGATCAGGTCCTCGTAGGGCCAGTTGGACCAGGTACAGAGTCGAGGGAGGGTCCCGTTGCTACAGGTAGAAGGTCTGTGTGTTCATAACCAGAGTAGATCCAAACCTCTCATGTGGTTCATCATCATCATCATCATCATCACCACATGAAACTGTTTATCTCTTTTATTTGCGTCTGTCAGACTCCAACACATTTAGGTCGGCTCTCGTTATCTTTGGGTCTATTTTGGACCGTCTCTGATCGTCTTAGGGTTCCTTTTTATATATTTTTTAACATATTTTTTTGGGTATTTTCACCTTAATTGAACAGCAGGACAGAACACTCGATGCCGTTGTCCGTTTCATGAAAGCGACTTGCAGGCTTTACACGCAGGTCGCAAATGATGCCATCGAAATCTGTGATGTGGTACCTTTATTTCAGTTAAATGTGTTAAAGTTAAGAGGAAATGATCTCGTTGTTGTGCGTCACAGTTTGCATCTTGCAGACCTCAGGCATGTTGCGGTCATGCAGTGTGAACGTTAACCTTTCGGCGACTGATTCAGATCCAGATCTTTGGTTTGAGGTCCCTCTTATGTGTCTCTACGTTTGTGATGTACAGGAAAATGCTGACTTGTCTTCTTCTTCTCTAGTTGTGGAGCCGGCCCCCTCAAACATGGGCACATCCATGGGCAAAAGCTGCCCGACTCTGCCGGCCCGGAGCGGCGTCTCCCGGTTGATGGTGACCCCGAGAGTATCCGGCCTAGAGCGAAGTCAGGAGAAAAACCTGGAGCCGCATTTCCCAGAGCCTGTTTCTTCTTCTACCTCTTCTGCCCCCTTCTCATGCCTGCCTTCCCACTCCCCGGGTGCGGCCTCGGGCACGGTCCCCCGGCCGAGCCCCATGAACGGCAACGGCGGCCGCCACAACGGCAGCCCCCCGCTCTCCAAACCCAAGCCCTTCCTCACTTTGCCTGGACGATCTCACTCCATCTACAACATCAACAACAGGTCCGTCACTGAAGAGCGTCTTTTATTTTGAAATTTACCGTCTTCTTCTTGGACTGGTTTTGTGCTTAAACAACCTTCTTCTTCTTCTTCTTCTCTCTCTCTTCAGGAGCAACACCCCGGTCAAACCTACATCATCCGCTTCATCCGTTGCGTCTTCCTCATCCTCCATGCGGCCCCCGACTCCCTCCACCAGTGTGTCTCTGCCCTACATCCGGAGCGCAGGATCCTCAGGGCCCCTCCGACCCCCATCCCGAGCCAGCTCTGGGGCCCTGTTCACGTCCTCGCCTGGCCTGCCTCCACCTCCTCCTCTGCTACAAGGTCCTTCTCACTCAACAGCAGCAGGTACGGTCTGCAGGAACGCGCTACTTTGAACTGGTGTTACTAGAAGTCGACCGATAGCGGACTTCTAAAAGATGCCGATGTAATGCAATACCGATAGTTTGGAGCAAGAAGAAGCCGATTTGAGCAGCCGCAACTCAATAATATTTCACTGGAAACAAATCTAGAACGTCAGTAGAATAATATTTCTGACGTCTAAATACTGAGTGAAGTTTATAGAGCATGAAGAACAAAGACATCAGTCATATCAGTCTTTCCTCCTCCCTCTGCTGTCGGTGTGATTCATTGCCTGCAGGTACTGCTGGTAGAGAGGAGGAAGAGGAGGAGGAGGAGGAGGGACTGGTTTCTCTCAGCCAGTGGCTAAGTTTAGAAGATTTTGCCAAATTTTGAGATTCATGACAAAGATAAACAGCTGGACTACAAACAGACAGCTTTCGTTTTAGCTTGTTCATAACAGTTTGCTGCACAGAGCGCGCTGCGGTCGAGCGCAGCTTTTCTAAATGTTTATGCTTGTTGAACAGGTGGTTTGATGAATTACTGCTCGGCTTTTTTTTTTTTTTTTTTTACTCACAAAGGTTTCATCGCATTCACAGTAACGGGTGTAATTCTCGAGTAATCTCTTGAGTTATCCTCACTTCACCCGGTTCGCTGTCTGCGCCGCGGCCGCCCCTCTGCTGCGGCAGGAAGGGACGGAGAGAGCAGCAGCGTGACCGTAAATGACTGAAAAATGCTGTTTTTTTCTGTTCATTTGGCTTCGTGCTGTGAAAAAAAAACCACGTATAAGTCTTATAATAGAGGGGAAAACCCTGATTACCTCAGCCGTCGGCCGCTATCGGAGCAAAGTTCTGCCGATTTCGGTTTTTAAAAACGTCCCATCGGCGCCGGTTAATCGGCCAAACTGGTCAATCAGTCGACCTCTACGTGCTGTATAGTTGATGTATTGCAGCTGTTGGTGTGAGTGACTAATACGTTACTAAAATAAATCAAACCCAGACTTCCTCTGGTGGTTGTCTGGGTTTGTCGAGCCTGTTGAGGAAGTTGTACGCTGATGTCTGATCGCACTGCACTGAAAACAGAGTCTGCATCTCTGACTGTCGGAGACCTTTTTAAAAATCAGTTATTGTCTACACTGCTTAATTTATTTTCTCTTCCTTCCCCGACGCTGCAGACCAGGAACTTCTGCGCCACAATCTGAACTCTCACTTCTTGAATACACAAGAGCGCGAGGGCAGACGCAGCGTCCCGGGGCCTGAAAACAACGGAGGAGCCGTGGGCCGCTCCACTCCCGGCGGTCCGTCGGCGTCGGGTTCGGCGCCGGGGTCGTCGGGCCGGACGTCCCAGAACCAGCCGAGCCTCCAGCCTCTGGCCTTCCAGTTCCATCAGCACAACCACCAGCACCAACACACGCACACGCACCAACACTTCACGCCCTTCCTGCACCCCACCGCTACCGCACCGCCTCTGGTGAGATGCTCTCTGCTGTTATGCTGAACATCTGTGTCGTACTTGAAATTCCAGCGTGGCTGGAATGTGGACTAAACTCTGAAAGTCTTCTGAGATGTTTTAACCCATGCGCTGCTCTTGTCTTTTTTATAGTTTGATAAGTATCCAGGCAAAATGGACGGGCTGTACCGACACACTGTAAGTACCTTGTGTGATCTTATTGATTATGTACATGGTGATATTTTACAGATTATTAGTTTTATTAAATGATAAAGCCTTTCCTTAAACATTTTAAACAATAGCAGGTTTAAAGTGCAAAATAAACTTGTTCATTTGTCGTCAAACTTAATGCATACGTGTGTCTGCGTCCTCGTAGTTCTTCCCACCTTACCCGCCGCCCTCAGTGCCGAATATCCCACCTGTGATTCCTCCCACCGGGCCTTTCAGCTCCCTGCAAGGAGCCTTTCAGCCAAAGGTGAGAAGAACTCTCCTCGTGTCTCTGTATTACTTTTACTCCCCCTCCCCCGGGGGCGCCTCGCTAGGAGTCGTATTTTTCAGAGGACATCTCACGTTTACCTGTCTGACATCGGTCAGAGTGACATTTTAGGTTCATTTGATTATTCGCACTGATATAAAAGCTCAAAATATGAAGCGTGTTTCATAACAATTAGGATGCTGCAGACAATGTCACAAAGATTTGGAGGGTGATTTATCAGGGAGCATCACCTTCACAATAAATAGACAAGTTTTGTGATAATTTTCAAGCACATTTGATTTTTACACTCATGAAAATGTGTTGCAGTTTTTTTTTTATGATATATAAGCAAATGATTGATTGAGAATATTATCAGCAGATTAATTGACAATGAGAAGCAGACTTCTGTCTCTGGCACTGACACCGCAAAGAGGGACGGATCAGGCCAGATGTGACTCAGCTGTAGGCTTGTTGATCAGTAGGTTGTGGCTGATGTGTTGTGTGTGCTGTGTGTGTGACAGCCTCTTGTCCCTCAGGGAACCGGTCCTGATATATCCGCGCGGCTCGGGGTTGTGCCTCACCACCTGCAGCCCAAAGACCCCAGGGTAAGGACCGACATGTGTACACCTTTCACCACCTGTTATCAGAGAAGTTTGGATCGTTACCCTACAGTGTTTCTGCATAGTAATAAACTAATGTGGACGTCCGGTTTAGGCTAGGTTTGTGCTGCGACACGGGGCCGAGTCAGTGCAGTAAAAGAGTGCAAAACTTTTCCTGAAGAAGCGTGAGATATGTTGATTAAAAGTGGTTCTACAATTCTGTTCTCTTGTAGCTAACTGATCCATTTGGGACATCGTTGAAAATCAGTAATGTAAGCAAAAACAGATGTTTTTGAATCCCTTGGCTCCTCAAAACCTTCAGCCTGTTTTTTTTTTTTTTTTTTTTACTTTCTCACTGCTTCACTCACTCTTTGCACTAATCTCACTTGTAATCTTACTGCTACTGGTCTATTCTCTTGCCCTTGCACACCCAGTTAGATCATTTCAGACCCAGAAATTACACGTGTAAAATAACGTATGTGGTTGTTTCCCACCTGCCCTCGCCGCCCCCCCCTTCCTCCCTCTCCACACGTGGTTTTCTTGTATCGCTACTTTTGCTTTTTTTTTTTTTTCTCCACTTTACTTTTATTATTATTCTTTGAAATAATCCCAGTCAGCTACAGCTTTTTTTTTTAGAGAGAGTAACCTTATCTCTCAGGCTAGACAAGTCAGTTCTGAACAACAGGAAGAAGATCTGACTCTGTGTGCAAAGGCTTTAAAAAGCTGTATATGCAAGATTCATGTCATAAGTATAGTAAACACCTGTGATTTTTAAACATTTTTTTTTGTGTGTGTGCTCTGCAGAAACCAGGAAAATGGTGTGCTATGCATGTATATCTGGCCTGGATGATTCTAGGCCATCAGAAAAACTCAAAGGTACGCGTCTCGTATCGTATAAATAAACATAAAGCAGACAGAGAAACGCTGGAATCGGACGGTGTTTGAACCCGTCTTCCTTGCCCTTGTGTCTCTCGCAGCTGATGCAGACTGATCCTCACAAGTTGGACTTCCGTAGTGACCTGCTGGCCCGTCTTCCCAGAGCCGGCGGACTGGGCCCGCTGGGACCCATAGGAGGAGCCATGCCTCCCACTCATGACCTGACCAGACCTCCCAGTCTGTTCTCAGCTACAGGTGCGGGCCCGAACGATCTCGAAGAACAGCTGAATTGTATAAAAGCTGTGAAGGATATTTTACTCTCTCTTGCCACCTGTTGTTATCAGCTTTTTTTTTTTTTTTTCTCGTTCATCCTGTCCTCCACATCCTTGAGGTTTGACGGCTTTTGTGGCGTTGCTATATGAGTCACGGCATTAAGTGTGTGTGTGCGTGTGAGAGTAACTTGATGCACTTGATTTGATTACTCATAACACTTTTTTTTTTTGTTGTTGTTGTTTTATGACTGTTTCTTTCCCTCAGGTGCAGTCAATCCGTCCTCAGCTCCTTTCATATCTCCATCAACGCCGCACTCCTCTTTCCTGGCGCCAGCTGCACACTTGGGTAAGAACAGATGAGAACAAGACGCGCACACACACACACACCTGTTTGCCACTTGTGTGCCCACAACAGACTCTTATTTTACCTCGATTTAAGTATATTAATAGTTTCCATCACATTAAACGTCACCTTTTGCTGCAGTTGTGACACAGTAAAACAGTCATTATGTGGTATTTCGGGGGGTTATTGTGTCCATGTCCTGTTCCAGAAATGCTGTAAAATTCCATCAAGTTTTGACACAGTTTTCCTGTTTATCTGTGTCTTTTGTTTTAGATCCGTACGGCCGATCCCCGCCCTTCACCCCGCTGGGAGCCCTGGGTTCTGGTGCCTTTGGAGGACTTGGTAGCCCGACACTCGGTCAGTCTCCTTACACTCTTGAGACAAAAGGCTTTTAAAGTATATGTGTAGATTTTCAGTCCTACATACAATACTCACATGCTATATGTACGTTTAATTGATCCTCCCGCCGCACTCCTAACATGAGAAGTGTAAGAAATAGAGGAGACTAAATCTACAGTCCTCATCTTCAAGTTCAGCTAAAGCGAACATGAGGCTTCAGCCGTCTGAGGCAATGTGCTGCTGATGTGTACCAGGAAGTATCTCTCAGCCACAGCACAACAACAAGGAAATGCTCTCTGGTGAAGCACACAGAGGGAATTTTTATAAACAAACTGTAACTCTGGAGGACGACACTCACTTTATTCTTTAGCAGTTTCACTCCCTCTGTCTGCTGAAGCCAAATTAAATATAGCAAAAAAAATACTGTGGATATTGTGGATCACCATCTTTTAAAGTATTTTAAGCCGTGCTAGGAAGGCATCTATCGACAGGAACCGATAAATCAACATATACATGTAGCGTATGAGCATCCAGAACTATCCTTTGAGTCTTTGAGCTTTGTCATTATCGTAGCGGCTGTAAGGTAGAGTAGCTGACTGAAAGAGTATTTGGAGTCTGTGATGATAACAACCAGGGCCGGGGTGAGATTTTAAATTGAAACCCTAAAAGATTTAGATTGGAGCCTCGTGAAAAAGGTGCAAACTCAAGTTCAGGAACTTCAGATTTGAGGAAAAAAGGGCAGGCAGGGGTCGAGGTGTCGTTCATGACGGCGTCGCCTGAAGTGTCAGATGAAGTTTGGCGGCTGTTGACTGAACGTTAAGGCTTCGGAAAATCAAATCAGAAGGAAATTGATGCAAATTTAACGCAGAGAAAAAAAAAACATTAACAAGGGAGAACCTGTAGACTACGTGTTTCCAAAAAACACTCCACCCACTTATTTGGTGCCCTAGGCGACCGTGTATGTGGTCTACGCCACGGGCCGGCCCTGATTACAACTTATCACTGAATATAACTAAATATAATATTTTGAACTCAATGATTAAAGGATAGAGCTCGTGGCTGGAAAACAGTCAGTCCACTGACCCATGTAGTGGAATATGTGATGTTTTTTTAAGTTATTAATCATTAACACATCTGCCTGAGCGCGTGTGTGTGTGTGTGTGTGTGTGTGTGTGTGTGTGTGTGGGGGCGTCGTTTAAAAAACAAAAACAAATTTGCACGTTCGCTGTTATTGGAGAAGCTCTCTATACTCTGCTTGTTGTGGCTTGTTGAGCCACATCAAGCTCACCTCCTGGTTGTCGTTGCCAATCGAATCTGCTCAAAGTGCACAGGAAGCAACGCGTTTTACACCACAACTAGACTACATGTAAGCATAAGCTCAGTAGTATCACACTTTGCAAGGTGATGGGGTTTTTTGTTTTTTTTTGTCCAGGTTTTGCAGAGGCCTCATAGACCCCCGAAAACTAATCGTGACGTCCTTGTTGTAGCTTCGATAACAACATGCTAAATGATATCATGAGGGCTCAACTTGCATCTTAAAATCTTATAATGAAGTCAAACTGACACTTGAGATAATTAGTGAGGACTTAGCAGGTTATTTGTAAGCACTAGTAAAGTTAAAGGGAAAATACGAATGGTAGGTATTCCTACTGCGTGTTCACGTTCACCTGCGAGTGTGTCGTAGGTTATAAAGCCAACTGTTGGCAGTATCGCAAACAGGAACTGGGGAGGCAGAGCCAACGCTGATCCGACCTGATAAACCTTAATGGTAGCCCGTCATTTTTATGGCACAGATTTATTATCGTAGCTGATTATCTTCCTCTCAAGCCATCATAATCCATAATTCATAGTCAGCGAGAAACAGGAAGTATCAAATGGACGCCGTGTTGTGAGTGTTTTTTGTTGTGAAACGTGCAGCAGCCCACAGTTTAATTTTTAGGGCATGTGTACGCTTACATGAAACAATTCACAAAGTTTCTGTTTTCCCAAAAATAACTGTTGACATTTAAGTTTTTCTCCGAAGTCTCTTATTAGTTAACTGTCGAACAACACAGTGGATCATTTGTGCAGAACTGAAATCTGGTTCTGATAAAAGTATAAATGCATATCGGAGCTTTAACGGAGCCTCTTCCTGCCTTTTTACTACCAGTGTAACTATGACCTCAGCCTGGGTAACGTTTTAATTATTAAATAAATACTGGTACCAGTGTGTTGCAGATTGCTGAATTACTTAGATGATGATTAAAATCAAGAATAATCTGATTATTAATCGAACAAAACTGAGAATCTGTACTCAGTTTTTGTTGTTCCGACATTATTTGGTTGGTACGCAAAAAGTTTATCCGGCTCTACGTCCACTTCTGAGCAGGATAAACTTTGGTTTTGTTTTTCATCACTTGCTGCTTTTCTCTCCCGTCTCATAGCGAAGCAACAAGCTTGATATAGGAGTATTAGGTTGGACGCATTAATTTGAGGAGCTGTGAAGACGGGAAGCGGTCCAGATAAAAGTAGAACAGGAAAGAAGGGATTATTCAACATTTCTTTCAAATCGGAGAAAAATTATGGTTTACTGGGAGGTTATTCTGTCGATAAGTTGTCTCAGAACGACTAGTCAGAGTTTGGAGAGATCAGCGCCCCGGAGCTAAACCACATCAATTTAAGGGTTGTAAAGAGGTTCAGTCATTTAGTAAATACCAGTGTGTTTTGACCCAGATTTCCTTTGTGCATGCTGTGAGTGTAGCAATAAGTTTAGAGTTTGTTACTTAAGTTAAATAAAAGCAAATTGTAGTTTTACTTTACTTTTAACTTGAAATTAGAAGCCACCGAACTAAACCTGGTGTAAAAAAATGTGCTTTTTACTCCCATAAGATTTAAGGTAAAAACATTTGTTTACACAAGTTTTCTAACTATAAATGTATGTTTGTTGTTTTTTTGTTTGTTTGTTTGTTTGCAGCGGGCTCCGTGTTTGGCCCTAAAGACTCACCAGCCAGTGTGGTCGGGGGATTGTCCACCCCTAACCATCATGACCCGTGGAATCGCCTACACGGCGGCCCATCTGGATTCCCGACCGGCCCCGGCTGGCCTAAAGGGGCGGACAAGAGGGACGAGAGGGATCGAGGGAAGGATGGAGACAGGAGAGACATACCCCACATCAAAGATGAAAAGGACAGGTACGACATTAAACTGTTTCTACTCCTATTTTAATATTAGTAATGTTAGCATTAGTTAGCTATTAGTGGTTGTGTTGATGCACAGACATTACCCTGCAGCAGTCCTGTAATTGTAGATCTCTCAGTGAGATGAGGACCTGCCAGGCAAAAATGAGCCGCAGCCCATGTGGACATCTCAAAAAAACAACATTTTAATCCACAATAAAAATAGATTTATGTATTTTAGAAAACGACAAACGTCTCTCCTCATCATCTTTATTTTGGAGTCATTTGTTAATCGATTAAATTAAGTGTAATACGACGGATCGCAGCTTGTTCGCTCGCTACCGTGCTGCCAGTTAATCTCACCGGCAGCATGACATCAAGTGTTCAAGGCATACTGTGTAGGAATTGTCAGCCGCTGTTTGTAAACACAACATTCAAAGTTGGCCCACGCTTCATCCTGTCCGCTGTGGCCTCTCTTCTGTGTGTGTGTGTGTGTGAGTGAGAGTGTCTGTCCGTGTGTGTGTGTGTGTGTGTGTGTGTGGCTCAGCCCCGCCCTCGGTCAAACAGACACAGACGGAGAGCAGAGAGGAGAGACAGAGAAGCAAACATCCCGTTCTCTCCACCACTATCTCCCCGTCAGCTGCTCGAAGCAGATGAAGGGCGCGTGGTTTGCGTTTGTGGTGACGATTATGTAGCTACGATATGAAATTTCAGCAGTTGCGTCGCGCCGCTGTTGAAAGCTTTTATGGGGAAAAAACCCACAGAGATGTAACCTGGTTGCTACGTTTTTAAAGAGTCCTGACCTCACACGCTGCACGCTGTTATTGGCTGGAGGCTACTGCCCGAAAGTTGACACCCAGAAACGCCCCGAGGACAAAATTAATACACAAATAATACTAAAAAAAAATAAAATATAGGAAGCGGAGAGTCTTTGTAGATAAATACACCGCCACACTTATAGTGGTTATGATTTAGAGGGACTATTTTTGTATGTGTCTAAATATTGTTTTTTTTAGGAAAATCCTACACAGTATGCCTTTTTAAGTAAAGTGAGACTGATAAAAAGGTATTTTTTATATTGAATATGAATTTATATTATTTATACGTCCATTTATTTAAGCCACACAATTCACTTATTGCTAACTTCATGTTTTAATTTCAAAACGAGCCATTATTTTTGTTTGTTTTTCCTTCTTTTATTGTTGACAGTGTGTTTATAAGCTCACATCAGTGCCAGCTGCTGTACATACACTCTTTAATATCTCTCTTCAACAACTGAACAGCACTGCGTTTTTGTTATACCCAGTAAAAACCTCAATAAAAATCTTATATGATCAAATATGAACCAATATGAACTTGATTATTTTGCATAAATATCTTAGAACTGCTTTAATTGTGCCGTATTTTAAACTTTAAGATGTTTTATAAAACATAATTTGTTGTGCACGTTGTGTTTTGCAGAGATAACATGCTGTACGGCCGACAACCTGTGAGAATGTCTCCAGTTGCTCCTTCCTTCAAGCCCCGCAGTAGCACGCCAGTCTCCCACATTAATGGCCACAGCAGCGCCCTGGGGGGCAGCAGTGGGCCTATCGAGGACCTGACACGCAGCCTAAACAGAGACAGAGACAGAGACAGAGAACGCGAGCGGGACAGAGACGGGGACAAGAGGCCGCTGCCAACAGTGTCTTCAAGGGGGCCTCCTCTTGGCCCTTCGTCTTTAGTAGCAGACAGGGACAGACCACGGTCTTCCTCATCCTCCGTGCTCACTACTCCCCCGCCCTCCAACCGCTCGGCCCCATCTCCTTTGGACCTTTACCCCCGCCCACTGGCCCCGACAGCACATAGCCTCCACAGCGAACCCTCACACTCCCAAAGAGACAGCAACCTCCCCATTTCCTCCGCAGCTTCCGCCTCTGTCACTTCTTTGTCTCAGGCCAAGAAGTCTGATCGGACCACACCTGTCTCCAAACCCCCCCTGCTTCTCCCGCCAGTTAAAGTCAAAGAGGAGCGAAAAGAGGAGCCGGAGCACATCCCCATCACGCTGCCTCCCCCAGCGCCCAACCACAGCTTTGATCGCCCTAACAGCCATCCGCACCACCACAGATCTGGTACCCCTTCATCTTCCTCTCTATCACTGACTCCTACTCCTGGTGTTCCCCTCCCGCCGCCCACTCCAAATCCTTCCTCCCACCAACACCTTTCCCTGCTAGACCGCTCAAGGGCCATTGAAGCGTATCTGGGGGGCACGGCGGGTGCTGGAGGGTTGGTAGTGGGTCCAGGCGGAGAACGTTTCGCCCACGGTCCGCAGCAGGGACCGTCACAGGGTCCACACAGCTTCACTTGGGACCCCTGGAGGGAGCTGGCAGCTCAGCAGCAACATCAGCATCGCAGGGAGGCTTTGGCGCTTCGGTCAGACCCTCACCTTGCCCTGCGTTCCGATCCACATCTGGCCCGGCTGCTCCAGCATCAGCGCCTTCTGGATGCAGAGAGGGCTGCGGCTGCAGTGGCTGCGGCCGCGGCAGCCAACCCTCACCACCCTTCCACGTCTACCTCTTCTGCCTCCAACTCTGTCCGCCAGGAGTTCGGCCTGATGGCCCATCACTTCGACCGCCCTCCTCAGCTCGGACCTCCAGGAGGAGGGCTGATGGACGAGGAGCAGCGTGCCCAGATCCTGAGGGAAGACTTTGAGCGGGCTCGCTACTTTGGGATGCACCCACACCTTCCTCCTGGCGCTCACCTCTCAAGCCCCTCTCATGCTGCTACTGCCGCTCACCTGGAGCAGCTCCACCCTGGCCTTCTCTCACACCAACTACCCCCAGGAGCAGGTGGGCATCAGCACCACGCAGGTCTCTACTCCCGTCTAGGCCCACTACACCCACACAGTGTGCCCAACGGCATCCTGGCAAAGACCCCTGCAGGCTTGGTGGGAGCTCTGGCAGTGGGGGCGCCGCCTCCACTCATTCCGTCCATCACCAGCCGGTCGTCCACACCTCCCCGCGGTTCTAGACTTGCAGGGCCAGGTGAGCTGGCACTGTACAGCGCCCACAAAGATGGAGAGTCCAGATAGTATAGGGACAACACTGGAGGAGATTAAGGGAAATGTCAGGATCACTGTGCTGCTCTCAACCTGCCCCCTTTTCCTCTTGCAAACTACTAAACCCTGCCCTTTCAGTTCACAACCAAACCAGTCCCAGTACCCCCCAACAAAGGGGTAACCATGACTGGGTGGAGATGATGGTAGGGAGGGAAATGCAAGACTCATCAGTGTGACTTGGAATATGCCCAATGGTTCTATCAGTGCAATTTAAAGGTACATGGTTTCTGTGCATCTTGGTGTATTTTTTATTTTCTAATGGCTGTTGGTTATTACAGTACTCGATTTTTGAACGCTGTAAGAAGAGGCAGAGGACAGCTTTTTTTTTTTTTTTTTTTTTTTTCATTTGTCAGGTGAATTATGATCCATGCTTATAAGCAAGCCTTTTCCAGGTGGATTGGAAATGACTTCCAGAGGGATGCACACACTTTTTTTTTTTTTTTTGAAAACGTGTCAAGAGGGTTTTCATCCTCAGCTTGGTTAACTCGTGGGATATTATAAAGGCCCTCCTCTACATAAATCAACCCTGGTTTAGGTGTTGTGGACGAGGGTTTATAGAAATACAGTGGTAAAGTGGTGCTTTCTGTTCTGTTTTTTGTGTCTTTATGTCATTGTGAAAAAGACAGATTACTGATGAGACCATTTTTTTAAAATGAGGATCAGTAAGCATCGTACCTCAGTTTCCTGCTTTACCCAAAAATCTAACCCCAAGCCCTCAGCTTCACTGATAATGAGATTCAACCTTTTTTGGCTTGTTTTTTGTTTTCAAAGGATGAATGGCGAAATGAACTGTGCTACACTGTGTGAGTGAACACAGTATTTTAGAGCTTCCTGTAACTGTTTCCCAGTCTCCTCTTGACTATATGAGCAGGACCAGATTATAGTAGTCTAGAGAAATTGCCTTTGTAATTATTATTCTTAACATTAATTATCTTCTATAATAATAAATATATTCACTGTTATGTTATTTGTCATTGTTTCGGGTATCAACCAGTACTCTCTCCCCAGGTAGTAATATGTTTCAAATCATGCAAAAGACAAAGCAAAAGGCTTGCTTCACAGAAAACTTTTTAATGCTTGTGAACATTAAGCCGTATCCATTGCAACCTCTGGCCTCTTCAAGGATCTCATCGGTGACTTTATAATGCGGAGAGAGAGGTTTGCTTGTGTGTCCTTGGTTGTGTGTTATATCCATTTGGGACTATGGGAGCCTTGTACATTGAACTGTCAAGTTGTTTCATCAACAAAAATAAGTTATATACATGGATAAGTGGGACATCTGCTGAAGAACTGAAAAAAAAAACAAAAAAAACATATAAGGACTTGTGTCAAAAGACAACTAGACAGTGGATATACTGAGAGGGGAAAGACTGGGTCGATTATTTTAATATGACCATTTTATACCTTTCAAACCCCTCCCCTAGAGACCACAAAGATTAATAATTATTAAATGAATTGTTGTTTACTCTGTTGTGTGGGTCTTTTGTTCTGAGTCTTTTTTAAATATCAGGGCTGCATATAACAATTATTTTCATTATTGGCAATCTGTGAATTATTTTCCTCAATGAATCCATGAATCGTTTTGGTCTTGAAAAATAGTGAAAAGCTGACATTTAAACTGCTTGTTTTGTCTGAACAACAGTTCAAAGATACTAAAACTAAGGTAACTAACACATATTTACAGTTTAAAAGCCATAACCAGTAAATTTATGGCATTTTTGCCTAAGAAATGGCAATACTTTATCTGTTAATTGACTAATTGTTTCAGCTCTATTACCGATAAATGACATTTTATACTTGCCTGCAGCTGAACTACATTTCAACACACAATGTCACAAAATCTGAAACCTCATATTAATAATAATCCTTCATGTAAAAGGGAACTGCAGGAAAAGGCTTTATTGCCAATAAAGAGGACTTGTATATTTATGTAATCAAGCCTCTAAATCTATCCATAATTGTTCCTGCTTAATGTCAAGGTCCTTGATTATAAGTTAATGCAAAAATAAATAGAAAAAAAAGTTATCATAACCTGTTGCTTCATCACTGTCAGTTTGTCACTCAACAACAAAAACTAATTTTGCTGTGAACTATCACAGCCATTTTAATGCAATTCTCCCAGTGGTGATGAGATAAAAAAAATAAGTAAACGTATTAAACTGCAGTATTTCAGAAAGCTGACTTCTTATAACGAACCGAAATAGTACAAATTCATAGTTTTAAACTCACCTACACCGGTAAATAACGGTTAAACCTGTAAATCAAATATCATTCAACATTTGAAGTGGCGCGCTTGACGTGATCTCGCGAGACTACCGTGTGTTCTGTACTTTGTCAGCAGCAGCGGTCCTCCACCATTTCGCTGCGTAAAGTCTCCTCCCCGCGACCGCTACATTCTGCGCCGAAACCCAGTCTCTCCCGGTCCGTATTTTAACTTCTTCCCACAGACCGAGTGGTACCTCGTTGGGTACCGGGAGACAGTTTGGATTACTGGCTTTACGGATTGAGTGCGATTTTACACGGATGACGACTCCTTCAGCGAGAATTTAGTAAAAGAAAATCGGTCGGAAATTTCAGGTAGGTGGGAACTTAAGATGGCGGCCTTGAGAGGGAGGAGGAGGAGGGGGGGCACAAGGAGGAAGTAATGGGGCGCTCGAGGGGGGGCTCAGACTAACGTAAAGGACTCAATCAGACTGCATTTCGCTTGGATTTGTACTTTGAGCGGATTGTGTCGATAGTTGTTAGCATCACAGTGAACTACGAGTGGACACCGGAATATAAAGCCGCAACATTAAACAGATCCCAAATTTGCACTGCGGTTAACGAACTAACTGACAGTTAAAGCCATTATTTCCCCCGCTGTCGCTGCGAAAGAGCCAGCAGTGGGACAGAGCGGGTCCCCCCTAAATCCCCCGTTTGATCATTGCAAAATTTATATGGAACTTTATAACAATATTTTTTTGCTCTTCTTATATATACACACGGGCAGAAAGTAACGTGTGTTATTACTTCAAAAGGAATAATTTTAACAGATTTTATTCTCGGAGAAAGATATTTGACCCCACGCCATGACGTCACGAGTGATTGTCCCCCTCTGTGGTTCGTGCAGAAGCGGGTTTTAATGCGACTTTTCGGGGTGCTTTTTTTTTTTTTCTTGTCTCACTGCGAAGCAACTTATCAAATGTGTCCGGCATAAACAGGCTTGTTTGAAGCTTTACAGCCATTACATAACTGCGGGTGGGATGAGGCGCCTGCGCGTCCAATGAACGCACCCTACTAACTAACTCCTGTAGCTGGCTAGTTAGCAGCGGAGTGCCACCCAAGCAGTGTTGTTGTACAAGCTAACGCCAAGCTAACCAAAAACCGGCAACGTTTAAGGCGTTTACCACTTCATTAAATCTGTCTTTCCTCCACTATATTTATATCAAAAACACCACTCCGGGCTCGTGGTATCACTGCCACGCTCACATACAAAAGAAAAGTCGGATACGTGTGTAAGCTTTTCATCTCATCTGCGCAGCCCAAAATGCACGTACAACCGCTATATAAAGATGTAGTTTCTCCATGTAGATTATTATGTGGCTACAGCTCGTCTTTATGTACAACATTTACATTCAAGAGAGGATAAAAATGAATGACTGGAGGCCCGCGCGCTCGGTCACCGGCTTTTAGCTTTGAGAGCGCGTGCTGCAGGATCCCCCAGCACCTTCCTGTGGGCGACTGCAGCAAAATGCAACTTGGAGCTAGAAAACGCTTCATGGAGCATTGTTTTTCTTTAAGAAAATAAATAAATAAATAAATAAATACTGCTGCAAGATACCCACTCAAACAGCCATATATATATTTATATATATTTATATATATATACCAGCTACAGTCCCAGCAGTAGTCGGCTAGTCGAGCTATCTGGATGCTGCTGCTGCTGCTTCTGCTTCTCTCGTGACGTGATGTTACTCATCGTCCCACACATTGTAATATTTTTGTTTACTAACTAGATATCTAATGAAACATATTCTTGCTTTAGCTTCTTTATTGCAACCCCCTCCTCTACACACACATGCACACACACACAGACATAACTTATCATTTTATTATCCTCATATAGTTGTGCAGAGTTTTTTTTTTTTTAAATGGTCAAGTGGAGGAGATATTGACTTTATTTTTTGATTTCATGAATAAAGTTACCAACCGTTTCTGTTTTCCCTTCTTCAGAATATGTGGAGGGGACCCTAAATTTCAGCATCCTGGAAGTAGAAAGCACAGAAGATCTGTGTCTCACACCACAGACAGGTGAGAAGTTGTGGCTTTGCACACGTACAACGCTCGGTTCTGAATATAACGTCATGTTCAACGTTTGAGGATTTGCTTTTGGTTCATCGGCTTCAAGTTTTTCTACAGGAAAATCATATTGTTTTGAGTTGGAAGTTAAATGTAGGGCATGCCTTTGCTGCTTGTTTTATATGATAGTGAGTCTGGTGGCTGGTAGGCGGTGAGAAGAATAGCATGTTCTGTATTTGAAAGGGGGGAAAAACACTGCAACAGCATTGCCTACCTTTTCTATAAACTATTTTTTATTTGTGCTGAGTTATTTTCCTGTCCTTTTTTTTTTTTTTTTTTACATTTTTAGCTTTTCAGCAAATAACCCACTTTGTCCAGACACTTTTGTTAACAAACTGTGTCACCCCCCAGGTGCAGTGTGTAGCCGGGGAAGCACAGAGGAAGGAAGCTCTGGGGAGGAGGCGGTGCGGCAGCGTGCCTCTCCGGCTGTGGATGTGCTGGGTGGCAACCCCCAGGCTGCACAGAATGTGGCTGGGGAGTCACCTCGGCATGCCCCGCAGCCGGTCGCAGCTGCCCCCCGCCCAGTCCCTCCGTTCACCAATCCGTCCACTGTGCCATTGCCGGAGAGCAACGACTCAGCATTCCTCGTCATGGAGAACGCCCCTCCGACCGACTTGCCTGAGACTCTTCCGATCGGCGGCGGCGGCGGCAGCGGCGACGACGCGAAGGAGGAAGTCCCCGCCGAGGAGGAGAGCGTTGCCGAAGTCGTCGGAGACACGAGATCCACGCCAACACCCCTCGCTGAGGACTGTGGTTCCTCCGCTGAGATGCAAAGGCTTCCAGCTCCCCTTTGTCCTCCTCTTGCCTCGGAAACACAGATTGACAGCACAGTGCAAGCGTTGCAATACGGGTCACAAACTAATAAAGAGAAAAGCCACTCGGATAGCCAGACAAGCCAGATTCAGCCACCTGGAGAAGGTGCTGGACTTGTTGTTATTACGGGGACAACAGAGGAGCAGCAGTCCGTCACGTTGGAATATAAATCAGAGACTGGAACAAACTTGGAACTCGGCGGAAAAGAGCACACGGGAGGAAATATTCCCTCACAGCCCCAATCTCAAACGTGTTTCACAGCCTCATCTCCTTCTGTCCCACAATCAAGTGTTGGTCTTAAAGTCCAAGACGCCGCAGAACACGGGGCTACGGAGCAGTCAGCAGGTGGTCACGAGGACTCAAAACCGCCTCCACTCCCTTTATCCGTATCTGACAATAGTGAGGGTGGACAAACTGACCTGTCCAAACCAGAACCTGAAATCATCAAGGAGATCTCAGACGACGCCAGAGAAATGCAGACGGCCGTTTCTCTGGAGTCGGTCGAGATGTCCGAGCGCGTTAAAGAGTTTGTTGACACTTCTCACAAAGCAACAGAACCTCCCTCAGCTGAAATACTTGAGACCCCAAAGGCAAGAGAAACACTTCCTGGATTATACGCTTCTCCCGGCGGAGAAGACGGCGGCGATGTCGGAGGAGAGCAGGTGGAGAGTAGCACAAGGGAAGAACAAACTGACGCGGCCGCATCTGACTTCACGTCGCAGCCGGAGTCCTCGCAGGAGACTTCCTCGAAACCCTCCGCCGCCGTTGCCGCCGGCCCCGCTCTGTTCGACGCGGGCCTAGTCGTCTCACTGCAGGCTCAGGAGCAGGTCGTCGAAACGGAAACGTCTCCTCCCTCCGACCAAGTCCCCGTCGCGGAGACGCCGCTGATCGCTGAGCTCGTGCATTCGGCCGACGCTCAAGAGATCGTGGTCGTCAGGGAGGGGACTCACATCAGCGGGGACTGGTCCAACGTGCGCCTGAACCAGAGTTACCTCCTGCAGCGGGAGGACGGCAGCGTCTGCGAGGCCGCCATCGTCAACGAGCTGAGTTCTGAGCACGCGTCCGGGGAACCGAAGCTGTACGAAGAGGGCGTCCAGGCGGGCATCGAGTTAGACTCCCAACCCGTGGAAGTGTATGAGTTTTGCAGCCTGGTGGAGGAGGTTGCCGAGGAAACCGTCTGTGCCAGTAGTAGCGTGCAGATGCCTCACTCTCCAGAATACGAGGTGAACTTATTCAACGCTTTACTAGAGAACTCAGAGGAGTACACCGTCAAAGAGGACGTAGGATCTATTCACACAATTAATGAAAGTGGAACTGTCATAATTTCCCAGCAGCCCTTGCCTTTATCACACGATGCAAATCAGATACAGACTAACAGTAATTCCCATAATCTGTCCATACAGAACACGAGGGTCGCCGCCGTCGGACAGCATTTGGTGTTGGACGCTAACCAAGCTGTCGAACTGGCGAACTCGAGTGAGGTTTGCTTAGTTGAAGTAGCCGCCGTTACAGCTGACTCATTCACTGTCGAGCAGACGGACGCCGGCGCACAGATCGTGACAACTTGTTCACACGTCAACGCGGCGGTCTGCGACTCTCCTGTGGTTCAAACAGTGTCTCAAAAACAGGAAGCAGAAGCAACAACTGGTTTATTATCTCTCATATCCCCAGTGGTTACCAGCGCGGGCGCGGGGATGGAGTCGTCCGTCTCTGTCTCCGTGCACGTCGTAGGAAGTCAGCCCCCTCTGAATCAGACCCCAGGAGTCACTGTTGTAAGTGCCACGAAGCCCGAGGCCTGCGTCTCTTCGCACGAAGGGACCAAAGAAACCCCTGCTTTGTCAGAGACTCCCTCGCAGGATGTTGCCGTGACCGCAGGAACCAAACCGGAAGCTTTCATCACTCACGCTCCCGGTGTTATAAACCCAAAGCTGCTCCTCCTCAAACCGGGAGAGACCCCCCTCCTCAAACACCCACCCTCCCTTTTGGCACAGGTGTCCAAGCAACAGAACGCGGCCGACAAGCTGGCCAACGCCCACGGCTCTTGGTCTGGAACGGCTCCTGAGGAGTGCCTTCCCCAAACTGTTGCAGCAGCTGCAGCGACGGCGGCGGCAACGGCGGCGGACTCTTTATGTGCGTCTGTGGCTCTCAGCGACCAGACGCAACGCCCCGTCGATAAAACTTCTGCACCAGCTCCTCCCGTCAAGGTGCAGCAGCCCACTATGAGCGGCGCCGTTCACCCGGCAACCGCCACAAGCAAATCTAACGAGGCCTTAACTGTTACTAAAACTTCAACTGGTGAAGCGGATCCTGCGTCCAGTGACGTCCCCCCACCCGCTACGCCTCACGCCCTCGACAGGGAAAGGGAAGGTATGGCGGTGGCGGCGGCGGCCAACGACCCCGTCGGCCAACTCGACTCCCTCTACGCTGAGGAGGAGTGCGAGGAGATGGAGCAGGACGAGACGCTGGGAGAAGCCGAGGCCCAGGACGCCACCTCAGGACAAGTCAGCAGCCCGGAGGAAGGCAGCGACGAAGAACCGGACGCGGACAAGACGGAAAGCGAGACCCCGAGCTCGTCACAGAAGGTAATTTTGAGAAATCGGTTTATTAAAATCCCACTTTTCTTTTCTTTTTTTCTCTTTTTTTTTTTTTTTTAAATGAGAGATTGAGACTAGAGTAGACAGAAGAAGGAGTGAGTTTTGGCAGTGTTGAGCGATCTAGAGGCAGGAAGACGGATGATATGAATATGAAAACGGCGTCCTCGTGAGGGCGAGTATTGAGCCAGATAACGCTCGGAGTGGTTGTCCTTGAACGCCCAGATTAAGGTGGGTTGTATCAGATTCCTGAGAACAAGAGCCGAAGTGACAACAAATGTAAAATAAATCTGTATCCGAGCATCTCCGTCAGCCGTTACACTGTGATGCAGACAGACGTGTGTTTTTATTAGCTTTTCCTCGGCGAGCGACGCACTAAAGTTCAAACTCCCTGTTTTTGAGCCGTCACTTTAAACGTGTGACAGCTGAACTTCTTTAAAAACAAACAAACAAACAAACCATCATGTCATTAAGCAGCTATGACTCGTATCAGGTACGCCGGCATGTTTCTACTCCTTATTATTATTATTATTATTATTATAATAATGATGATGATGTTACTGGTGTGAACGGTGAACATATTTCCTTTTTTTTTTTATTATTATTATTATAAATTATTTTTAGTGATTTTTTTATTTCTTTTGAGTTGGCCGCATGCTAAGCCATGTGTGTTTTCCAGCATGGACAGAGCAGGACAGACAGAAAGACACTGTTCCTAAAGGTAAGTGGCGGTTGGCAGACGCTCAGATAGATTTTTATTTGTTTACAGGGATATTTTATTCACAAGCAACATCCTAGTGAGGCGCTGTCACTTTTAATGACGCGGAGCATTTTGACTTCAGCTTTTTTTTTATATATATATAATAATAATAATAATAATAATGCATGAAAGGAGAGCTGACAGAATATATCAGAAGCTCGGTTAATAAATGCTTTTCCTCAACGCTTGCTCCTCTAAACTAATTCATGCTTCTTCTGGACGCTCTAATCTAATTCATGCATGCGGCTGTTATCGTAGTGAATCTTATTGCTTTCACCTTGGTCACTTTATTTTATTTAAATTGTTTTCTCATCTTCTTTCTATTTCTTTTTTTTATTTTTTTTTATTTTATTCCAGGTACGCCAGTGGATAGCAGACAGGGTCACAGTGAACTCATCTCCCGCCTCGCCCTCCACGCCTTCCTCCTCCTCCTACCACCACCCGGGTCCCTCGCCCGCCAGCGACTGGTCGACGACCCCGCGGCGGGAGAAGTCGTCGCCTCTCCGCGGCCCTCACGGCAAGTTCGTGTCGCCGTCCTCCGTCAGCGGCTACAACTCCTCCTCCTCCTCCCCGCCGGATCAGTCGACTCCTCAGCGGCCGCGCGGGGAACGTCACACCGACATGGCGGAGCTGGCGAAACACGTGAGTGGTCTGACGCTCTGTGTGTGTGTGTGTGTGTGTGTGTGTGTGTTTAAGCTCCCTCTCGGTGCCTTTTCAGCCTTTCACCAAAACAAACTTTGCTTTGAAGCGGCAAATAAAATAAAATAAAATAAAATCCTGGTTTCAAGTTTTACAACAAAGAATTTTTCACCTCCTGGAGCCAGAAGTCTTAATTAATATGCTGTCGAGACACTTTAAGTCATCCAGGAGTTTCCCCCTTTTTTTTTAAAAAAAAAACAAAACACATATTTGAGTTTCGTCTGCCAGTTTTCACTCATTAAATCACGCTGAAGGTTGTTACACACACACTCGTTTCACCGTCTCTCTTCTCTCTGCACGACCTTTTAAAGGCTCAAAAACAGGATTCACTGAACTCTATAAACACTCCCGACTTCACACACACACACACACACACACACACACACACACACACACACGCGGCACTAAAGATCTGAAACACCTTTAAAAAAAATTGGGGGAATTATGAACAATGTGCAATAACCTCTTTAGGCTCACAGGTGCAATAACACTTAATATAAGTGTCTCATATTTATTTTTATTATCTTTTTTTACATTTTGCTTCGTGGTCGCTCTCCTGCGCGGACAGAAAACACGTGAATGTGTGAATGAAATCTGAAGCGTTTCCTCGTCGTTCAGTGACGATAAACACGTTCTGTTTTATTCTATTTTAATCTATAAAGGTTTAATATTCAAATCAAAATCCTCGTTATGATCAGATGCACCAGTTTTCTTAACTGACTGTTGGTCAATGATCAATATTTATTATTCAGCTTTGAATAATTCAGCATCATGGTTTTAGAGGACAGTGGCAACAATTGTTTTCCTTATTGATTAATCTGCAGATTTTCTTCATTTATTTACTGAAATGTTAAAAAAAAAAGTGAAAATTGTTTCTCAGAGGCGACGATGATCCTTTAATTTGCTTTTTTTTGACTTGGAATTAATTTAGTTTCAAATATGATGAAGAAAAACAGCAAATCTTCACATTTGAAGAGAAGATTTTGACATTTTTTTTCTTGGAAAAATGGCTGAAACGATTAATTAATTAACAAAATAGTTGCAGATGAATTTGACATGAAGACTGTCGACACCCGGCTGCCGTCTTTACAATCCCTGATAACCTTTTGACCTCGGTGTTTCTGTTCGGTTTCCAGCGCCGGATTAAACCAGAGAGACGTTCTCCGTTAGAAACTGAGACTGCGTCACGTTCAAACTCTCCGACGCCGCTCCTGACCGTCACAGCGGCGGCTCAGCGGCGTCATAACTCTGCTTTAAGCTTCACTAAAGTGTCGACTATGTTATGTTTTGGTCATTGTCGTTGTTGTTGTTGTTGTTGTCGTCCTGTAGGAAGCAGACATAGAGCATCGGACCCAGGCGCTGAAGCGAGAGGGCTTCTGGTCAATGAAGCGTCTCACCCGCCTGACGGAGCCGCCGCGGCCGAAGGTTCACTGGGATTACCTGTGTGAGGAGATGCAGTGGCTCTCCGCGGACTTTGCCCAAGAGAGGCGGTGGAAGAGAGGGGTGGCGAGAAAGGTAGGACGAGTGGAAACAAGTCTCACACACACACACATTATTATTTAAGTCTGGATGATCAGATTTATGTGTTTTTATGTGTTTCTGATGATTCGGATTGTGTGTTCAGGTGGTACGAATGGTGATGCGACACCACGAGGAGCTGAGGCAGAAAGAAGAAAAGGCGAAGAGAGACGAACACGCTAAAATCAGGAGAGTCGCCTCCTCTATCGCCAAGGAGGTCCGGGCGTTCTGGAGCAGCGTCGAGAAGGTACGGATGATTCTGGCTCGGTGTTCGGCTTCAGAAAAGATCCAAAAATCTTTCTGTGATTCGAGTTTACAGACGATAAAAAGCAGAAACGCTGGATAAAAGAGCGACTGATATGTTTTTTTTATCTTTCTGTCCGTGAAGGTTGTGCAGTACAAGCAGCAGTCTAGACTGGAGGAAAAGAGGAAGAAGGCTTTAGACCTTCAGCTGGACTTCATCGTCGGGCAGACGGAGAAATACTCGGACCTCCTCAGCAAATCTCTGGCGCCTACGAGGCCGGCTGAAAAAGCCCCCTCGCCTCCTAAAACGTCTGCGGCGCCTCCCGTCGACGAGGACGGTGAGAATATTTCTTTCTTTCTTTCTTTCTTTCTTTCTTCTTGATTTTAAAAACCTGCACTTGAGAAACATGTGATGTGCTCGCTGCCTCCACGTTTCGATAGTACCGAGGCTGCTTTCAGAGCTGAATCATTGGTTCAGACAGGGACGTTGTCATAGTTACACACCAATGACTGAACCTGCTTCAGCTTCCACAGAGGTAAAAATGCTTAATGGAAACAAAAGGCTGTTTTTTTATTATTTTTTTTTACATCTACTGTCAAGGTTGTTGCATCTTTAGAGAGAGTTTCTATGCACCTGATTACCGGAGCTCGAACGCAGCAACACGACCTGAAGATTTAATATTTCTCAAAGTAATAAAACAGTTTTTTGTTTTTTTTTGTTTAGCAACCGTCAGGATGGAGACTTGTTAAACCCGTCAGACTAGTTTACTGCCTATTTAACCGACGGCAGCCGATTTATTAAAGCGTTTAGACGTTTAAACGTTTGCTCAGTCAGACGAAGGACGGACTTGGCAGCGGCTCGTTCGGTCCCGCCTTCGTTTTTATTATCTGACAAGGAGCTCGTGGTGCTAAAGTGCAATAACAGTCTGCTTAGCCATCAAGAATCTCTCTCATTGAAACTCAGATTTTTATTGTGTGTGTGTGTGTGTGTTTTTAACTAAATTGGTTCGTGAAGCCAAGAAGAACTGTTGGAAGAGGTTTTTTTTAAAGCGGAGCAAAGAGAGGAGTTATATTAAAAAGCCTTTTATTTAATGTGATGTGCAGGATAAAAAAACCCTGACCCGTGTTGACCTCACAGGGTCTTGAATAGACAATACGCTGGAAACGAACAGGAGTTTCATCAGGAGGAGGTTTTAGAGATCCCAGCGGTGAAAAGAAACCAAAATATTAATACTATAAAAGGGGAAGGTTGATTCATCAAAGTGTTAATATGATAAAAAGAAATAATGACCTCACTGATGGTATCACTCAGGATGATGCAGCAAGAGTTAATGATCTATTTCTTCATCCGAACACAGATATAATAACACATCAGATCGAGTCGAGTCCGTCCTGAAACGACACTCAGGAGCCTAAATGAACACCAACATGTGTTTTTCTTGTCATAATTATTCCTCCTGTTCATGCTGAGCGTCAAGAGATCCGTTTATAACAAAATCCTTCCCTGCAAAAAATGTATTTGAAGCTAACAAAAGTCTTTTTAGCACCTTTTTTTTTTTGTCACGATCCTTCTGCTGCAGCTCAGCAGGGAAACTGTTTTTGTATTTATTGAAATTTTTACATGGATATACAACGATCACAGGCACACATAGTTAACAATAAACAAACAAACACACTTTAGGTACATTCAAAATGAGCATTTGAGTCCATGAGATAAAAAGAGTCGACTTCAGAGTGCAGCAAATGATTGTGGTCCTGCACAGGGAGAAGCTATGCTGTCCCTGTTTCGCTCAGTAAGTCAGACAAATCTTTGTTCTTAATATACCGAACCCCCCCCCACACACACACACTTTCTGAAATACTTCTTGCTTATCTTTTAAAGTATATGTTATTTTTTCCGGAGGTAAACATAAAGACATTTCTTTGAACCGCTGCACGATGCTCGGTTTGCCAATCTTCTTCCATGATGGAGCGATCACTCTCTTAGCTTGCAATATTCCTGTATTTATGAAGATCTTCTGACAGCAATCTATGTTCAGACCTGTAGATTATAAGCCCAGAAGAAAGAGTTTGGGTTCCATAGCTAGCCTTATTGATAAAATCTCCTGTAGTAACCTCTGCCGGAAACTGTTTTCTTACTAAATAAGAGTGTAAATGTGGCAGATATCCACTTCATATAAGCTTCAGATCAACTTTTTAAATATATTGGACTGTAGATTTTGTCCTCCGTCACTTACGTTGATTGAAATCGCGTCATGAAGAGAATATGAACAGGAGGAATGATCACAGCACCTGCTCCAGCGTTCATACAGGACGTCTAGACACACAAATTATCGCCGTTTATCTGAGAGTCGATATGCGTGTTTTCTCTCTCTCTCTCTTCTGAAATGAAATGCTCTTCTCTTCATGCAGACAGAGACTTCGAGCCTCCGTGCGAGGAGGAGGACGACGAGGAGACCATCGAGGTGGAGGAGCAGCAGGAGGGTAATGACGCTGAGAGCCATCGGAGGGAGATTGAGCTGCTGAAGGAGGAGGGCATGCTGCCCCTGGACCAATTACTGAGCACTCTCAAACTGCCTCAGGTACCTTTTTTTCATTCTTTTTATCACAGACCTCATTTATCTAAACTAAAACATTTGCAAGTGAAATTTAAAAGATGAATGTTTCAAACTGTCTGTCTGTTTTTAAATGTTAGATTAGATTAATTAGATTACGTTGTTATATATACTTATTTTTCCCTCCCTGGGAGATTTTAGCACATGTTTTATGTATTTTATCATCTTTGTAGTGTTTTGTTTTCTTGGCTGCAGGACATATTTCCACCAGGAGACAATAAAGTTAAAGTTGAAAGATCATTTTCACTCCCAAATAGTTAGCGTGGATATGCTTTGACTGGGGATTTCCAGAGCTTTCATGACTAATTACGACTTGTAATAGTGGATTATTTTATTTGTGTAATTGCCAGATTGCTGTAATCAAATTTATTAAACAGCCGATGTGTTTCAATAGTTGTTGCAACAGTAATATAACCGTATAAGGCTTCACAGATGTGTTTTTTTTATTAATATTATATCAGAAAATGTAATTAAATCACGTCTGGTGTGTTTTTGTGAATCGTTGTTGCTTTTGCGAAAGAGAAAATAACCACCGAGCGTTTACACGGGAGCCGCCGGATGTTTGCGTTTCATTTTACCGACTCGACCTGTTGGATTTACGCAGGACTCCGGCTCGGACGAAGAGTGCTCCGATGAATCCTCTTCATCGGCGGAGGAAGAGGAGGAAGACGGCGAGTTCACTGCCAACGAAGAGGACGGTGAGACTGACGGAAAAAAAAACTGTTGGGGGTCGATGTTTTCTTTTCAAGGCCATGAAGTTAAATATTTTCTCCGTGTGCTTGTGATGAAATGAAAGTCCGAGAACGTCTTGATGATTTAAGCTTGTTTGTTCCCGTTTTCAGCCGAGGATGAGGAGGACACCATAGCGGCTCAGGAGAAGGTTGAAGGAAATGTGGATCATGCGGAAGAACTGGACGACTTAGCCAAAGAAGGTAGGACGTTGAACTACCGTATTTTCCGGACTATAAGACGCGCTTAAAAGCCTATAAATTTTCTCAAAAAACGGCAGTGCGCTTTATATATGGGATTAGCAGGCAGCTACACATTTCTCCGTTTTGTATTTATCTGTTTAGCATCGCTAAGCTAGGCTAACCCACTGTTGCTAACTTTGGAGCTAACCTTCATTTTTCCAGCAGTTGGGGGGGAAACAACAGACGTGACTTTTCATGGTGTTGACAAGCTGCAGCGTTTATTAACTGACACACTGTAGTCTGTACTGTACATTTACTGCCAGACTGACAACTTACTGCTGCTGCTAACCGTTTCCTCTGCTCCGTTAGCATTCACCGTTATTTCAGACGCGCTCTCTCTCGCTTAACCACTCACTGGCTAAGGAGTGACGCTACCTGCAGTTTCCATGGCAACGACACAGACAAATACGCTGCTCAGCTGCTCCCAAACACTATTGATTTAAGAATGAATGGATATTTGGCGTTATTTTTTACATTAAAAAATATTTTTGGCCTGTATTATTATTATTATTATTATTATTATTATTATTATTATTATTATTATTATTATTATTTTAGGGGAAACGCTGGCTAATGTTTGATTTAGTGGTATCAGACTGTTTGGGTTTTTGCGTGCGCCCTATAGTGCGGAAAATACAGTACTTCCTGTCGTGCTTTTCCATTAAACAGCTTCTTTAATTCTTTAATCATTTCTTGGAGGTAACGCCTCCACGTAGCGGCTCCTCTTTGTGTTTTTTAACGCACATGTGCCGGTTACCGCGCGCTGAATAGTTAATTTGAAGGAGAACCTCTTAACCTGAAACATCTCCGCTCCCCCTGTCGTAGGCGACATGACGATGGAGGAGCTGCTGGAGAAGTACAAAGGAGCGTACGCCTCAGACTTCGAGGAACCTTCTGCATCTGGCTCCAAAGCGAGCTCCGACTCGGAGGTGTCTGGGGATGAGGAGGTGGAGACCGAGGAAGATGAGAGTGACGTGGAAAGCAACACTTCCTCCTCAGGTATTAATCAGGAGAGCCAGGAGAAACGCTCCCTTCCTTCACGCTTTTAAACTATTTAAATTATTATTCCCTCTTTTTTCAAACCTCTCAGATTCGCCGGGAGACAGCGCGGAGGAGGACGACGACAGCGAGAAGGATGAAGAGGAGAGCGAGGAGGAGGAGGACAACGACGACGATGATGACGACGACGACGACTGCGGAGATGAAGGGATGGAGGTCTTACTAAAGGAGGGAGACAACAGCCCTCCTTCCTCCAGCTCGCGGCCAAAAAAGGAGATCAGCCACATCGCTGCTACTGCGGAGAGCCTGCAGCCTAAAGGCTACACTCTAGCTACGACGAAGGTCAGAACGATTATATTTTTTATTTCCTCTCTTTCCTGAAACGTCTTTTTGACAGGAGATCCTTCAGGGCGAGTTTTAAAAAGCAAGACTACGTTTACTTTTTGTTTTTGTAAAGCGTTTTCTCGTCTGTTTTCTTCCGATAAAAGGTTAAGACCCCGATCCCGTTCCTGCTCCACGGCACGTTGCGAGAATACCAGCACATCGGACTCGACTGGTTGGTCACCATGTTCGAGAAAAAGCTTAACGGCATCCTGGCTGACGAGATGGGACTCGGCAAAACCATCCAGACCATCGCTCTGCTGGCTCATCTGGCCTGTGAGAAAGGTAACGGACTCATCGAGCCTGCAGGAACATGGTTGATTTTTAGTTTCTCTTCTTGAACTTGAACGTCTCCTCTCTCTCTCTCTCTCTCTCTCTCTCTCTCTCTCTCTCTCTCTCTCTCTCTCTCTCTCTCTCACGTTTCTAGGTAACTGGGGCCCTCACCTCATCATCGTCCCCACCAGTGTGATGCTGAACTGGGAGATGGAGCTGAAACGTTGGTGTCCCGGGTTTAAAATACTCACCTACTTCGGCAGCCAGAAGGAGAGAAAGCTGAAGAGACAAGTAATGAATTTGCTGCTTTTTTTGTAGAGATGTGATTTAATTTATTTAAGGAACTGCTGTTTCCTGATTTGTTAACGATGATTATGTCGCAAACTAATGTGCAACTGGTTTCTAGTCTGTCTAAATCACTTTTATATATCAATCAGTGAAGGATATTTTAACCGCTGGCTTCCTAAAGCAACAAAAAAACGATGATAAACTTTTTTTTTTTTCTCCCTCCCGTAGGGTTGGACTAAGCCGAACGCGTTCCACGTCTGCATCACGTCGTACAAGCTGGTGCTGCAGGATCACCAGGCGTTCCGGCGCAAGTCTTGGCGCTACTTGATCCTCGACGAGGCGCAAAACATCAAGAACTTCAAGTCTCAACGCTGGCAGAGTCTGCTGAACTTCAACAGGTCGGTAGAGCCGGGGGGCGAGTAGACTGAACGAACAGATGATGCTTTTTAAATCTGCGAAATTTAAAGAGCAACACAAAGAATTAAGCAGCGTTTTTCTCTTTTATTAAGTGCTGTTGTTAACTGATACAAAGTCCTGAGCGGTTCGAGTGGTTTAATACTCATCTCTTTGGACATGCATGAGCACTTTCTGCACTTTTAAACAGAAGAGTTGTTGTACTTACTGAAAGAAAAACGCTGACACGCTGGTATGAAGACCTTTTTTTTTAAGATGATGTATGTTCGCTCCGGTCTCCCTGCAGGTTTTGATAAATGTGGTAGGAAGAGGAGGAGTAGGAGGAACTGGCAGTCTTCTGGTTAATATATCAAGTCTACTACAGATCTGGTTTTTAGGATTATCATAGTAATATTTCTCTGGAGGTTTAAACAGTTTCTAGTTTGAAACATACATGTAGCGACGAACGCAGCGCTGCAACTGATGACTTTAATTTCAGTTAATCTGCAGAATATTTTCTAGATTAATCGATTAACTGCGACCTCAATAATGAACAGAAAGTAGGATTATCACCTTTCTGACGATGTCAACAAAAGCTGAAAGTGTACAAGCTTCATAAAAAGTAGAAGTTTATGTCAAAGCTGATGTATTTTATTGATTCCCTCATTCAGCGTCTGGTGGGTTTAGATGCAGTTTTCTATCACAGAAGACAAAGAAAACCATTAAAAACTTCACATTTGAGAAGCTGAAACCAGCAAAAGTTTGACATGTTTGCTTAAAAAAAGAAAAGATTTGATCAGGAGAACAGTTGGTGATTTAATTGATCAGTTAAACGTCGCAGGATTCAGTTTAGAAGAAGCTCCTTTTTCACTTTTCTTTTTTTTTAACTGACCGGTTGAATCATTTCGTTTGTTTTGGTGGAAACGGAAAGCAAAAGAGCCGCTTTGAAGTAGAAAGTCGTGTCGTTTACGTGTTTCTTTCTCTTTCATTATTACTTTTTGGGCTTTTTTTTTGGCAAAGATCTGATCATTTATCCCCTGATAGAGCTGTTTACTGATGGTACATGCTGCTCATTGTGATGATGAGAGTCAGCATTCAGTTGGGAAATCTGAACCGGCACCATAAGCAACTGTTTATGTGTGGTTTTTTTCGTAAAGCTTATTGGAAAAACAGCCTCTTGTGTGTCTGTAGTGCACATCATACATGCCCGAGGACGCCGCTCCGTCTCTCATCGTTAAGACGTCGCTTGTCACAAACAGTCAGCGTTGATCCGGCGGACCGTCGCTCGGCGTTAGTCGTGTTTATGGTTGTTAGTGTTTGACTCTGAGTGCGGCTATAAAAAATGGAAACGGTTTGGTATTAAAGTAGCTGTAATCACACTTAACTCGCCGTCGTTTGGCTGGTTGCCGGCTCCAGCTGGTGGTGATTTCTCACAGTTAAAGTTTCGTTCCATGAGGAGATTTTTACTCCGTTTTTATTGTTATTATGCAGACGCTTTTAAACAAAGATGTGCTGCAGGTGTGCGAGGCAAAATGAGAAAAAGAGAGAGAGAGAGAAAGTCAGAACAACTGCTGCACACACACAAGGGTTTTTGTAGTCCACTGAGCTGTATGGACTACAAGCATGGACGCTAAGGGATAACAATCAGGAAACACACATTTGTTTGTAAACTACAACAAGCTCTTTAAAAACTTACATTTTTATTGTTGCATCTGTCTTCTGTGTAGTTATTTATGCTTTTATTGTTTTATTTTATGTATGACGCGTTGGTGCACTTTTTTATTTATTTTTATTTTTATTCCATTTAATTTTTCTATTGTTTATATTTATATATTTAAACTGAGAAGAAGAGAGAGAGAGAGAGAGAGCACTAAAGTCAGTCAGTCAGCTGACACGAAACATCGAATGCAACTCCTGCACACACACACACACTCACACAAGGGGTTTTGTAGTCCACTGAGACGTATGGACTACAAGCATGGACGCTAAGGGACAACAATCAGGAAACACACGTTATTTGTGAACTAAAAATAATTAATGCAGAGTCAGACAACAGTTTTTTTTTAGGAAGCTCTTTAAAAACTCTCCTGTTTCGTCAGCACTTTATTTCTGTGCTGCGTTCACTGTTTTCATTGTTGCATCTGACTTCTGTGTAGTTATTTATGCTTTTATTGTTTTATTTTGATACTATGTGTTGTTGCACTTTTTAAAATTTTTATTCCATTTTATTTTCCTCTCGTTTATATTTGCATTGTAAAACACCTTTTAACTACTTACAATTAAAATAGATACAAAGCATGCTGTGAAAATTACTTAACTACCAGTTAATTTGTGTTTTTATGAACGCACATGCTGTAAACTAATTTGTTTTCACATTAATAATACGATAATAATACATAATTTTTATAGAGATAAGGTACTCAGAGACACTTTAAAACTGCTCTAATCAATAGTTTTATATTAACAACCAACAGAGAATCATCACTTTTCTCTCTATAGTTTTATTTTTTATCTCGTCTTTGCTGATTGTTTTGGGGTTTTTATCCCACAACTTTACTGTTCTGATTCAGTCTCAGCGCTCTCCTAACCGCTCTGTGTGTTTTCAGAGAGAGAGATAAAAGCCGCTGTTCATAACCTGCTCGCTCGGCACCAAACGGCAAACAGACACAGTCATCTGCAGACTAGCTGGTGAACATTGTGGAAAATTTAGCGGCTTAAAGAGCCAGATATTTCCCTCGGGAGTCGGTAGAGAGCAAAAAAAAAAAAAAACAAGAGCTAAAAGAGAGTGAATATTGGACTTGGATGCACCCAGTGGACAGAAACACGACTCCACATGAATGATAATGTCGCTCCGTAACTGCTGGATGTGTAAAATTTTATAAGGTGATGATATTTCAGTGTTGTGTTTACAGCTTATTTGAGCCCAAGTGACCAAAAAAAGAAGTAAAAATCAAGTTAACGCAGCTTTTAAATGAACCCGACTCTTCTCCTTCATCATCTAAAACCTGCATATTTATCTAAACTTCTTCTTCTCTGGCTCTTTTTTTTTTTTTTACGCTACAGCCACAGGCGACTGCTGCTGACGGGAACGCCTCTGCAGAACAGCCTGATGGAGCTGTGGTCTCTGATGCACTTCCTCATGCCGCACGTTTTCCAGTCGCACCGCGAGTTCAAGGAGTGGTTCTCCAACCCGCTGACGGGAATGATCGAGGGCAGCCAGGAGTACAACGAGGGCCTGGTGAAGAGGCTCCACAAGGTGCTGAGGCCCTTCCTGCTCAGGAGGATCAAGGTCGACGTAGAGAAACAGATGCCCAAGAAATACGAGCACGTGGTGCGCTGCCGTCTCTCCAAGAGACAGCGGTTCCTCTACGACGACTTCATGGCGCAGGCCTCGTGAGTTACTGAGTGGTGTTGTTTCTAAAAAATAAAATTAGAAGTCTCCTCTTCTCCAAACTCAAACGTACACGCAGATTAAAATAGTTGAAAAATACTAATTAAAGCTCTTTCACCTAAAAAATATCAATATTTCTGCAGCTGTTTGTTTCCTGGAGGGGCTGTTAGCCGAGCTGCTGCTAACGTTTGCCCAGTTCATTTCTCTGATAACTTAAGATCCAGACGTCCAATGACTAAAATCCTTTAAAAGTTAAAAACCAGCTAAATTTATCATGAAAATGTGGCTTCAAACTGAATAAAAGTCCATTTCTAACAGTTTGTGTGGAACAAGCACAACAAAGCCCATGTATTATCTTGTGTATGTGTGTAAGTTACTCTTTGCTAGACGCCATTGTAGCGGACAAACACGGCGCCGACGCATGCATCTTGTGCACTATACTCTTTGGTAGAGGAGGTATGACGCCATTGACAGGCCACCAAATGAAACGGTCCGTTACTTTGACTGAAATGACAGATTTCTCTGGGTTTGAAAACTGTTGGAAACATTTGGGATAATGTAAGAACACAACTCAACAACATATAGAACATAGGTCTAGACCTGAGTGACAACAACCTGACGAATTCAGGAGAGAAGCTTCTGTCTGGTCTAGTTGTTTTTACACATTTTAATGAGGAATTATTACAGATTATACCTTTTTAAAAGGTTCTCGGCAGGATTGTTTTTATAGTGGAATATTTTCCTTTTTTGTTCTTATTTGCAGCTTTTCTGCTCTTTTTAATTTGTAGATGTCAAACAAAAGCAAAAACAACTGAGAAAATCAATAGAGCCTCTTTTATTTCCACCTCATGCATTATTTCAAGCCCCACTTTCTTTCTATCGTTATTCCCCTTCTGATTATTATTATTATTATTATTATTATTCTTTCTCATATTCTTCACATCACCGGCTTCTCCGCTCATCTCCGTCCTGTCTCTGATCCGCAGGACCCGGGAGACGTTGGCCAGCGGTCACTTCATGTCTGTGATCAACATCCTGATGCAGCTCCGCAAAGTGTGCAACCACCCGAACCTGTTTGACCCCCGACCCATCCAGTCCCCCTTCATCACAAAGCCCATTGTGTTCCACACGGCCTCCCTGGTGCAGGACGCCCTGGAGGTCTCCCCGCTGAAGGTCGGCACTGCTGGAAAAGCTTTAAATTGGTCAGAAAATCGAGCAGCCGAGTGGTTTATTTTGTTAAAATTAAAAACCTGTTTTTGTCCTCAGCGCTGCGACCTTTCTGTGTTTGACCTTGTTGGTTTGGAGAGCCGCGTCTCCCGGTACCAGGCGGATATCTTCCTGCCACGCCACAAGGTCAGCCGCCAACTGATCCAGGAGATCGTGGAATCCCCCGAACCGCCTCCGAGACCCAAACCGGTCCGCATGAAGGTCAACAGGTACGCAAGTGCAGCTATGAATACTTGAAAGGTTTTTTATTTTTTTAAAGCTGTTAGTTGAGCAGAGGAAATCTAAATGAAGCCTGCATCAGTCCACCGCTGGTTAGAGCAGTTACACAATGCTGCGTTCTGTTCTGTGGCAGCGACTTGGGCGCTTTTCTAAAGGTCACCTCAGACTGCCATCAGCTCGATTAACAACTCGGTGCGTCAGCCAAGAAAAGCTGATCAACATTTGGCAGCCAGGACACTGTATGCTCTCTTTTTTTTTTTTTTTTCCTTTTATTACTCACAAGATAAAAAAAAAAAAATCCCCCAACTAAGAAAATAGAAAATGAAAATTAGAACAATGTGTCGACAGCGCAGCGTGGACGGAGGCTGAGCAAACATCCTGCTGGTGGTAGATGTGAAAGTGAAACTGGTTTTTGTCTTTCATAAACTAAAAGTGTCTTCTTTTTTTCCTCTCTGTGTGCAGTCAAACGTCCAAATTAAACTGAGAGCGGAAAACTGGCACCAAACACTCAGATTGTTATTAGTTGTTTATCTTTATAGTTTTTAAATATTTAGAGAAGTTTGTGCGTCTCAGTTTAAGCACGTCTCAAACTGATGAGTTTCAGAAGTTTTGGCTTTTTTATTTGTCCACATTTTTCAGTAATCTTCACCTTCACAAGACTTTAAAAGAGCTTTATAAGCATTTTAGAGAAGCTCAAACAGGAAGCGGCGGTGTATTGATGAGACGTCACGTTGCAAAACAAATAATGAATCTAACGTTTGATCTTTTCACCGTCCGTGTCTGTTTTTTAGGATGTTCCAGCCTCCTCCTAAAGGTGACAATCGGCCGGTCCTGCTGATGAACAAACCCACCTGCTCCGTGCCGCCTGCAGCTCAGACCCCAAAACCTCCTCCGGCCACCGAAGCCGCATCGACTCCTGCACCCGCTCCCGTCGTCCAACAAGGTAAGGAGGAAGAAGAGGAAACGGTTACAACAGGAAGCAGAAATACTAGACTTTACTAGCTTTTGTTCTAGTTCAAATGATTCTCATCCTCTCCGTCCTAAACGCCTCTTTCCTCTCTCCTTTTTAGTCGTGTGTTCAGTGGCGTCCGCGCCCGCTCCCCGCCCCTCCGTTCACCCCACCGCTCAGACCGCGGTGAGATCCAGCGCTCCCAAACCCGTGCTGACCGTGCGGCCTCCGGCTGCTCCCTGCACGGCCAGCGTCCCGGCTCATCCGAGTCCGAACCCAAGCAGCGTCATGCCCCAGAGGGTCCTGCTCAGCCCGGATATGCAAGCCAGGCTGCCTTGTAAGCGCCTCGCCGTGACTTTGTTGCTGCTCTGTTGTAACGACACATGAAGGAAGAAGTAGCAAACGTTTCTAATCCACATCCTCTTTCTGTTTCCTTCCTAAGCCGGCGAGGTGGTGAGCATAGCGCAGCTCGCCTCTCTGGCGGGGCGGCCGGTGTCGTCGTGTCAGGGCAGCAAACCCGTCACCTTCCAGCTTCAGGGCAACAAGCTGACGCTGTCCGGAGCCCAGATCCACCAAGTCCCCGCAGCTCCTTCACGCCCGGTTCAAGGTTGGTGTTGGAGACGCTGCGGGGGATATATGTAGAAAGAAAAAAGGGGGTTTTCACAACTTTCATGCATCAAATGATGAGAAATGGTTGGATATGGGGACACTTTACTCACCATTCAGCACCTTTAAGCAGCATTTAATATGAATATCTGGTTTGTAACACATTATAATGTAGCTGTTAGCAGATATAAGTGTTTATTAATGTATTTGTGGAGCAGAGGAATGTTTATAAACAGAATAAATTATAATTGGTGACACATTTACTAGATTATAGTACATTATAAACTATTTATTATGTTTATAAATGCTAACTGGAAGCTGGAGAGACTTGCATTAAAGAGTTTGCAGATAAATAGATGCAGAATTATGACTTAATGTTTTTATTATACTTTCCTAATTGCACTATAACTTACAGTTTAACCAACTCAGAGCAGCTGCAGTGGAGAAACCTGCTGCACAGTAAAAGCACTTATAATACTAATAATACATTTTCCTGAACGTGGATGGCGATGTGCCACGTGGTTATTCTCTGGCGTCTGGTTTGAAGCCAGAATACAGATTATGGTTAAAGTTTGCCTTCATGTCTTTGGCAGAGCAAAAGAAAACTAAACCAGTGATTACTTCTTTTACTTTGAAAAGCTGAAATGAAGCAAAATTAATTTACAGTGAAAATTAGATGCTGCTTGATTAAAAGATACAAAAAAATTAAGTGTTTTTAATCCTTTAAACACGACAACAAGTCTGGATTAAAAGGTTCATGCTCCATAAAAATGCAGTTTTATGTTTGATGTGTCATATTTGCTTAATTTAGGAATAATTAAAGGTGCAGTCTGTAGATTTAATGTCATCTATCGTCACCTTAGAGGCCGCCATGTTTCTACAGGAGCCCAGAGGGGACAAACTGGCTAGAGAGAGACGTTCATATGGTTTTATTCTGTAACTTCACCGCTAGATGCCACTGAATCCTCCATGCTGCACCTTTTCTTTTTAACGATTATGTACTATTTTTTATCCATAACGTTGTTACCTACCGCTCTCGCTCTCGCTCCGCAGGTAACGTGATGCACCTGGTGTCCAGCGGCGTGCAGCACCACCTCATCAGCCAACCTGCCCAGGTGGCCGTCCAGAGCGCCGCCAACGTGCACGCTGCCAACACCTCGGCCGCCGCTGCCGCTCCCGCTGGAAACCGGCTGCCTCACAATGCGTCCGCGCAAGGTTTCACCACCTTTTTCCACGCCGTCTGCCTCCAAACAGAAACTCAATTACTGCCTTAATTTCCATCCGTTAATTGCTTATCTTAATTATCCATATGATTAAAAAGTGTTGACTAATTTTTCCCTGAAGACCTAAAAGTATTTTGCATATTTTTAATCTCTTTTCACATCTTTTTTTTTTCTTTTAAACTCGTCATAATCAGTTTAAAATCCTCTTTAAGCAGCTTTATTGATCCTCGAGGTGGAAATCCTCACAGTGTCTCTGTTTCTACGACTCTCTCCTCCAGTGCCCTCCGCCATGGTGAGCAGCCCCGGGGTCGTGAAGATCGTTGTGCGTCAGTCAACAGGCAAGGAGGGCGGGCCCGTGCCCACTCTGGCGGTGGCCCCTTCCCCTCGTGTTGCTCCTCAGGCATCCCCTTCCCTGCACACCCCTGTCAGAAACACTGCTCCACTGCAAATCGCCCAGCGCACCCCCGGTCCCGCTACCGCCACCTACACTATAGCTCCTCCCAGAATCCCCAGCACCACCCCAAACCAGCCCCAACCCCCTCGTCCCGTCCTCAAAGTAGTGCAGCCTCCTCCTCCTCCGTCGAGCGCGGAGCAGCCAGGTGAGAGAACGAGCTCGAGCTGTAACTCATAACGCTGTTATTGCATGGATGGCGAGCAGAACTGGGTCAGATCATTATTGAAACTAATCTTTAGTATATTTTTTTTCTTCCCTACCATCCCACTCCACTTCTTTTAATCCCCTCAGAGTACCAGATTTGTGCAGCATAAGCTGAAACATAGTTTAATATAATATTTTATGTGGTTGACAGTCTGGTAAAAGCAGAACTGTGCTGATTATCAGACGTCTAATACATCAAAGAATATAAAAAAAAAAAAACCTGTGAGATCCTGTTTGTCTTCGGCCTGAGGCAGGAAGTGAGTCAGAAGACTTCCTTTACCGGGCTGCAGTCAGGTCGCTATTAATTTAATCCAACACAGACAAACCTGCGTGTCGTCTGCGCTCGTAACGGAGCTGCGAACTGGGAGCGGCCGCTTGTTCTGGATGTTTGTTTTCCTCCCATTCTGTAGCCTCCTTTTCAAGACTTTCTTTAAACAAACTCCTCAAAGTTACTGAACATGGAAACTCCAGGACTCGAGTCAGTTCAAGGAGTTGAACAGTCTAATTGCTGTGGGGATGAAGGACTTTCTCCAGGACTTCATCCCCACAGCAATTAGACTGTTCAACTCCTTGAATTGACTTTATTGTTTTTGTTTTTTGTTTTGTTTTTTATAATTTGATGGATTGTGGAGTATCAATCAATCAATCAATCAATCAATCCTGTAGCTTTATATCATAACCACCAGTTTCATTCATTTCAACTTCATTTCCAAGAAATCACATTTCATCTTGTTGTTGTTTTTTAAGACAGTTAAAAAATACTACAATACCCATGAGCCTCTGCTGCCGTTGCCATGGAGACGTTGTAGAAAATAGCTACAGTTGCTGAATTTACTCAAAAGTGACCCAAATGATTCACTCTGTAGATTGTAAAAAATCAGTTTCAGCTTCCACCTGCTGTTAGCGGCTCACTGATCTGTTTCCTGCTGAAATGCACCCTGGGAGTTGTAGTTGTAACATCTACCCTGAACTCTTTAAGTCTGCAGTCTTGTATATTCTACTTTTTTTTTTTTTTTTATCAAAGAACCAGATATTTTCTGTGTTTGTCTGTTTGTACTGATGATTTTTAAGCAGGAGAGTTTGATGCCTGTCAGTCGTGTAACGTCGTCTACGGCGAACCAGGGTCACCGGAAATATCTCCTCCGGCTTTGCAGCTCTATTGCTGTTACTAGATCAGAGTTAAATTCAGCTCTAATGCACATTTAAAGCTTAAGCAAATGATTTCCTGTGTGTGTGTGTGTGTGTGTGTGTGTGTGTGTGTGTGTGTGTGTAATCACTGTGTTTAGTTGGACACAGAAAAGTCTTGAAATAAGGCAACATCCATTATTTGTTCTGTTAAAAGCTGCAGTTTTATTTGAACCACAAACACTTTATAACATCAGCAGATCTTAACAGGACTGAAACATTTTACTGACTGATCAGCTTTACTGCGCGTTCACGTCTGTTCATGCTGCAGAATCGACTCACATCCGACATGTTTGCTCTGCTTTTGTCCTTTTTTTTCCGTCCTCTCCTCTCTTCAGCTCCAGCTCAGGTGACGACCTCGTCTTCTGCGTCCAAGTCCGCACCTCGTGACGGCAGCGGCGGTCAAACACCGGCCGCCGCAAAGTCGAGGCCCAGTACGGGCGGAAAAGCGCACCCTCCTCCTCCCAGGAGAGCGCCTCGTCCGCCTCCTCGCTCTCCTTTCTACGTGGTAAGCAAGTCGTTCGTCTTGTTATTGAAATCATAAACAGATTTTTGGCCCGAATGTGAAGCGACCCCTCCCGTTTTCTAACAGCTGTTATTGGAGAAAAAAGACTTTCTGAAGATGCATCACAGAATAGTCGCACACTCATACTCTCTCCTGTCAAGCCGCCAAAACTATTCAGCATTTTTTCAGACTCGTCGTCATCTGTCATAGTTGTTAATTGGCAGTTTGACAGATTCAGTCCTTTTTTTTTCTGCTGTAAATAAACTTTGGACTCGTTTTCACATGAATTTATTTCATCTGCGGCAGAAAAACTTGTTTCACGAGCCTTCAGAAACTCCTGCGGGTTAAACTGAGCTAACAAAACATTTTAAGAGCTGACTGACCCTCAACAGACTCACTATAAACAGACTTTAATCAAATCAATCAAACTTTATTTATACGGCACCAACCGCTTTACGAGTGATTGACAAACACGCAGGCAAAAATTAAAACAAGGTGACTTTAAGATGTAAATAAAATACATAAACTATAAAAAATAGATTAGAAATTTCCTCTTAATGACCTTTTTTTAAATGACGGACACCGGATCCGAAGAATCAGAGTTTAAGTTGAATTTATTAGGAACGTTTTACAACAACATGTAGGTGGAGTTACAGAGAAAAGGCTCGCTGAGGAGCGTTCACAGGCAGCTGATATACCTGAGCTTTATGTTTTCAACCACATTCAACAGGTTAAACATTATCTATCTGTAATTATTCCTCATTAAAATGTGTAAAAACAACTAGACCAGACAGAAGCTTCTCTCCTGAATTCGTCAGGTTGTTGTCACTCAGGTCTAGAGCTATGTTCTATATGTTGTTGAGTTGTTTTCAAACCCAGAGAAATCTGTCATTTTAATCAAAGTAACGGACCGTTTCATTTGGTGGCCTGTCAATGGCGTCATACCTCCTCTACCAAAGAGTATAGAGCACAAGATGCATGCGTCGGCGCCGTGTTTGTCCGCTACAATGGCGTCTACCAAAGAGTAACTTCCACACATACAAGATAATACATGGGCTTGTTAGAAACTGTTAGAAATGAGACTTTTATTCAGTTTGAAGCCACATTTTCATGATAAATTTAGCTGGTTTTTAACTTTTAAAGAATTTTAGTCATTGGACGTCTGGATCTTAAGTTATCAGAGAAATAAACTGGGCAAACGTTAGCAGCAGCTCGGCTAACAGCCCCTCCAGGAAGTCCGCTGCTCGCCCAACATGGTGGAGAAACACTGATAAGGTAAAGGGTTTGGTGAAACAGCTGTAAGTAGCATTTTTAACGATTTTAATCTGCGTGTCTGTTTGTTCTGGAGAGGAGGAGACCTCTGCGGTTAACAACCAAGACAACAACTCCCATGATCCCTTGCAGCTTCACGCCGTCAGCACACTCTGTCTTTTGTTATTGTTTTGATTGAGACGTCTAGCGGCTGAAATTACACGTTGTGCGTTTAAAATACTTCAGTCTAGCCGATCTAACCTCCTCCTGACCCGTCTCATATTCGAGCCAATACGATGCTTCTTCTTCTCCTACTTTTACAATGTGAATCATGACAGATGACAGCGTTTTGTTTTGTTTTTTTTATCCACTGGCTCTTTACGTCACTAACGTTCCCTCTCTCCCTCGACAGTCCTGGCTTGCCGACAGCCAGAAGCAGCAGCGCGACAGCAAACTGGACTTCATCTTTCGAGTCAACGAGCACCACTGCGGCGCGAAGCCCGTTTACGGCAAGGAGGTGTTGGACTTCCTGACTTTTCTGCCCGGTCCCCGCCCCTCGCCGGCCGCCCTGAGCGCTCAGGGCGAGTGGGGCCGGTCGGGTCACAGCAGCTGCTTGTTCTCGCAGTGGCAGAACAAGTACGACCACTGGTTCCAGAGCCGCTCCGTGAGGGAGGCCATCAAAGGCATCGAGGAGAGACTGGAGCTGCTCAGCGACATCATAGACAGGTAGATATCTGATTGGACCTCATACTCGGGATACAAGAGCTTTTTATCTCAGAGGAAAGATTAATGATGTTTTTTTTTTTAGGTTTACATTTGCGATTCCCCCGGTGGAGGCTCCTCCGATCTCCATGCACTGCTGCCACCCTCCTCCCTCTCTGAGCCACAAGCAGGCCGTGTTCTCCTCGATGCTCGCCACTCAGCTCGCTCCGCTCACCGGCAGTCTGCACCGCATCCAGTGCTACATGAGGACCCAGTTCCCGGACCTGAGGCTCATACAGTACGATTGTGGTAAGTTGTCGAGATGCTAAAAGGCAGAAAGCGTCAACAAAAACGTGACAGTTGCTAATTATTCAGCTGCTTTTATGCTCACTAGTCTTATTAAATGTTGTTTTCTCGTCGCAGGTAAGCTGCAGACACTCCACACTCTGCTGCGAAAGCTGAAGACAGGAGGCCACCGAGTTCTGATCTTCACTCAGATGACCCGCATGTTGGATGTGCTGGAGCAGTTCCTCAACTACCACGGACACATCTACCTCCGCCTGGACGGCAGCACACGCGTGGAGCAAAGACAGGTCAGCACTGACGGCGTTATCAAAATAACCACATGAGAAACCAGAACGAGAACATTTAAAGTTTGTAACATGTTGACCTGCAGTTACAGAAAAGAAATAAAAAGGTTCAACAGAATATTTTAAGGGAATAAAATCAGCTGTCTTGATGTTTCATCCTCTTCTTTACTTCCTCCTTCAGGCTCTCATGGAGCGCTTCAACGCGGACCGGCGGATCTTCTGCTTCATCTTGTCGACTCGCAGCGGAGGCGTCGGCGTGAACCTGACGGGGGCCGACACGGTCGTGTTCTACGACAGCGACTGGAACCCCACCATGGACGCTCAGGCGCAGGACCGATGCCACCGGATCGGCCAGACTCGAGACGTCCACATCTACAGGTGACGACGACTCGGACGCGCATTTTATAGTTGGAAAAGTATTTGTGACGGCGACTGATGCTCGTCTGGAGTCTATGGGGCTTTCAGAGGATGTTTAGTTTTAATATCAGTAAACATCCACATGAGGAAGTCCCCACACTTCCTCATGTGATGGTTTTATGACATTTTGACATTATAGTATGAAAGACTCAGGTGTAGCTAAGCCGTGCTAGCTACAGTTAGCATGCACATAGTCCTGAAACTGGCTCACATAAATGCAGTGCAGCTGTTGTTAATGATATTAGATGCATCTGATGAGTGAATCATGTCATCCTGTGCTGTGTTATCTATCTATCGCTCCTCTGTTCTTCTTCTTTTTAGGGTTTCTTTCATTGTTTTTCCCTGTTTTAAGGGTTTTTTCAGGGAGTTTTTCTTTATTCTGATCGATGCTCTGAGGACAGAGGATGTTATATATCGCTGTACAGATGGTAAAATTCTCCCTCTAATGGAAATTTATGATATTTGGCTTCACAAATAAAATTAACTCGCCATAGTTTAATGGCACATCCTGCTCTTTTAAATCCTTCGCTATCGTGATGGCGTGTTTGTTCCTTTTTGAAAACACAGTTTAACTAGAGGGTGTATCATAAAGAAGGAAAGGAAAATGTGTCAGTTTATAAGATTTATGCCTTATTTCTTATCATATATGATAGTAAGTTGAATATTTTGAGGTTCAGACTATTTGTTGGACAAAACAAGCAGCTTGAAGATGACAGCTGGTTTTATTTCCTGACATTTCATAAGATAAATTAAGATTAATATGCAGCGTAATCAATAATAAAACTGATCATTACTTCCTCAGTCATTAGCTGCAGCTCTACCGTGTTGTGTTTAAGACCGCTGACGTGTGTGTGTGTTCGTCTTTTCTGCTCGTCTGCAGGCTGATCAGCGAACGCACCGTGGAGGAGAACATTTTAAAGAAAGCCAACCAGAAGAGGATGCTGGGAGATATGGCCATCGAAGGAGGAAACTTCACCACTGCCTTCTTCAAACAGGTCGGGACAAACTGCACAGCCCTCTCTCTCTCTCTCTCTCTCTCTCTCTCCAGCCGTCTGCGTCTTTTAACCAGCCTGTTAATCATGCGATAATCAATCAAAGGGTCCGAACACAAACATGTTTGATGATTTGAAAAGCTTAATTAAGCACATAAAAGGGAGGAGAATGTATTGCAGAGAAACAGGCGCCGCCGTCTTTCCCCTTTTTTTAATTAATTAATATCTCTGGTGTTGTTTGAAGCCCGCTGACTTTGCAGCATTTTTCTAATTAATCCTTTTGAATCGACGACTCTTATTAGCGTTAACCGCTTCCTGTTGAACGGACATCAGGGCGGTTCAAGTGCCTCTTTACAGTACAGCACGCCGAAACCTCTCGTGTCTCATTATCACTTTTTTTTTGTTTTTGTTCCTCAGCAAACCATCCGAGAGCTGTTTGACATGAACGACGGGGAGAAGAGAGAGATGGCCGTGGAGCTGTCGGTGCCGCACGCCGACGAGGAGGAAGCTGTCAACAAGCAGAGCACCACGATTCTGGAGCAGGTTAGACGCGTCAGACTGTTTATTTAGCACCTGCAGTTTGGGGAAATATCCAAACCTGACACACTTAAAGCAACATTTTTTAACTTTGAACGTCCAGAACGAAGCTAAATCATGACCTCCGAACCTCGGTCTTTCAGGCTCTGTGTCGCGCGGAGGACGAGGAGGACATCGTAGCGGCGTCTCAGGCCAAAGCGGAGCAGGTGGCGGAGCTGGCGGAGTTCAACGAGAACATACCGCTGGACGACGGAGGCGAGCAGGAGGAAGTGGAGGAGCTCTCCAAGGCCGAGCAGGAAATAGCTGCTCTGGTGGAGCAGGTAGATCAGCTCATTGAAACGCAAGATGAGACGTTGATTTTTGAGCTCGGATGTGTTTGTTTAAGTAGAAACATACAGCATTATGACTGTTTTTAGTTTGTAAACTCTTCATTAATGACTCTTAATCTCTGCCTCTCCTAGCTCACTCCCATCGAACGCTACGCCATGAACTTCCTGGAGGCCTCGTTAGAAGACGTGTGCAAAGAGGAGCTGAAACAAGCCGAGGTACGGACGCTTCTTCACCTCGCAACAGTTTCATCTCAGTCGACTTTCAGCTTCTTAAAACTTCTGTAACGATTCAACTCTGCTGTTTTGACGACAATCAAGAAGCTGCAGTTCATGAAAAAATGACTTTAACTGTTAAATGATTATGAATATTGTCAATCAGCTTCATTGATCAAATGAAAAAGGTCTTTACTCTGAAACGTGTGCTCATTAGATCTGTAAAGAAAGAATAAATATGAGCAAGAGAAGAAGAAATTGGCAGGTGATTAAGTTGCCAATCAATCGATACTCATGTTGTCGAGCTGAAATGATCAATCAGTCATCGTTTATTCCTCACCGTATATGTTAATTGATTAGTTGACTAATTTGTTTTAGCGTTACTAAATATCTGTTTAAACTCATTATTCTGGTTTTGTGTTATTTTTAACTTGACTGTAACAGCTGCTACTATTTAAAACGCCGTGACCTTTGACCTCAGAATGAATCGACACCTCCTAAAAGTCCCGACCAAAAATAAATAAAGTTATTATTTCTGTTGTCAGATGTTTAAGTTCGTCCAAAACATCATCATGAGTCTGATCTTCTGGTCTCTGTGTTCAGGAACAGGTGGAGGCCGCCAGGAAGGGTCTGGACCAGGCCAAGGAGGAGGGCCTCAAGCTCCACGCGTCTTCCGACGACGACGACGACGACTTCCTGTCATCGCCGGCCTCCGCGGAGCCCGCTCAGCCGACCCCAGCCCGCCGCGGCCGCAAACCCAAGGACAAGGACAAAGACAAGGCCGTCGCCTCGAGAGCCAGCGTCCGTCTGCGCGGAGCCTCGCCCGAAACCGAGACGGAGCCCACTACGCCGAAAGAAGTGCCTGAAAGACTCCGTCTCAGAGTACGAGGACCTGCCAAAGACGCCGCCGCCGCCGCCGTGTCCACCACCCCGTCCCGTACAGATCATCACAAAACCTCGTCGTCAGCGAAGCTCCAAGATTCCTCCAGATCTTCGAAAGCCTCGTCGCCCGCCAGAGATCACCAGACCGCCAAGACCAGGACGCCGCCAAACCGCTCCCATCCCAGTCCAGTGCCTTCCCCTCCTACGACCTCCCCGCCAGGAGGGAGACAACCGTGCGTCGGGGAGACGGAGAGCAAGAACTCTAAAGCCGGCAGGGAGGAGAAGGAGAAGGAGGGGGAGGCCGCGAACGAGAGGAGGGCGTCCGAGTCCTCGCTGGAATCCGGCTGCCCGGCCGACCATCAGGCGAAAGACGACGACAGCAAAGACCAAAGTGCCATGTCTCCGCCCTCCACCAGCTCCCGGTCGCCTCGCAAGCGTCAGTCGGCGGACGGCGAAGTCCTGCGGGGTCTGGTGGAAGACTCTCCGTCAGCCAAAGTCCTGCGGAAGCTCCCGGGGAGGCTGGTCACGGTGGTCGAGGATAAGGAGCCGAGGAGGCGGAGGAGGCGAGGGAGCGGCACGGGAGGCGGCGGTTCTTCAGAGGAGACGACGGCGGAGGAGAACGCTCCCGGATTCGTCAACGAACCGAACAAAGACAGCGCGTCGCCGAGCCCCGACGGCAAACCTAAAGAGACTGTTACCAAATCTCCTCAGGACCAAGACTCGACGCCGAGCCCGTCTGTGCACTCGCAGCCCGTCAGAGGTTACCCGCCGTACTCCCCGCCCCACCTTTCACCCGACATGCCCGTGCTGAGGAACCTCCCCGTACGGCGCCGGCTGGAGACTGAATCTCGCATGGCCGCTCAGCTGGGAGAGCTCGGTCGAGGGAAAGGAGCGAACCAGCCGCGGAAAACGGACACGCCGCCGGGAAAAGACGCCTCTTCAACCGCCGCCACAGAGTCCGGCGTGAATTCCTTCGCAACACCCTTGAAAAGAAAGAGGGGCCGGCCCCCTAAAACCCCCCCTAGACTACCTGAGCCTGACAGCACGCCGACCGCTTCCCCACAGCCCACCTCGCCGAATGAGGAGGGGAACCCGCCTCTCTCCCCGAAACGCAAGCGGGGTCGTCCCCGCAAAGACTCAACGACCATGTCGGACGCTGTTTGCGAAGGACAGAACTCTAAAAAAGAGACCGCCGAAGTATCGGGTCTGTCAAAAACTGATGCTAGCACAGAGCCGCCAGTCCCGTCCCCCCACACGTCAGAGACCCTCATAGCTGCTGTTGACAGTATGAGTCAGATCCCCCAGACCCCCAGAGCTGACGAAACGGACACTAACACTGAGGTCCCCGATCCAGACCCGGTTCAAGACTCCACCACACACGCAGATCAAGCTTCCACCCCAGAATCCACTTCAGTCCAAGCACCTTTACCCCGGGTGACCTCAACCCCTCCCGTGGCTGCGTCCACACCTGCCCCAGCTCATGTTAGTCCAGCTCCAGACACACTATCAACCCGGGTCTCCTCTACGCCCCCCGTCACACACCCGGTCCATGGAACCCCCACAACAACCCCTTCGCCACCCGCCAGCGCCGTCTCCTCAACCCCTCCAGGTGTGAAACCGACGCTTGTGGTTCCCGCGGCGTCGAAAGCTCCCGTAGAGCCAAAACCTTCAGTTTCCACAACAACAGGACCAGACTCTGCCAAAACCACCTCAGTCGCCACATCAGCTGCTACCACAACATCCCAAGTGTCGTCCGCCTCAGCTGGCGAGGCGGTTCCGGCATCGGTCGCCGCCGCAGAGATCACGACACCGACCGCCACGATATCAAAAACAGCAAGCGCCACACCAGCAGTCACCACTACAGTGAAAGCAGTCGCCACACCCAAAGCGGCTGCAGTAAAGGACTCGCCGCAAGCCTCCGCTGCTCCGCCGCCACCTGCGACATCTACCCCAGATACCGCCACATCCGCCCCAGCTGCCTCCGAGGTCTCAGCTACGCCATCGAGCTCGGCTACAGCTTCACCAAAGCCGACCTCGCTTCAGTCTTCCCCCGCCGCTACGGCAGTGACGACGACGGCGACGACGACTCCGGTTCAAGCGTGTCCGCCGCCGAAATCCACAACAGCTACGGCAGCGGCCCCGCTAAAAACGCCGCAAGCAAGTACATCAAACTCTAACACGGCCGCCCCGACCGTGTCCGACAACGCTGCTACATCGCCACCGGTGACGAAAGTCGCGGTTCCGACTCCTCAAGTAAGGACTAACGTGACAGCGAGCAAACCGGTGTCAACAACAACAACAACAGTTCAAGTGGCTGCAAAGGTGACGCCCACTCCAGTCTGTACTCTGCCCCTAGCAACAGTCTCTCCGAGTGTAACCGCCGCAGCGCCAGCAAAGACGGTTGCAGCACCTACATCACTCCCAGCAGAAGGAGTCAAACTGACGCCTTCAGCGGACGCCGCTTCTACTAAACCCGCCGCGACCGTAGAAAAGACTGTCAAGATACCGACTCCGGTATCGACCTCCACAGGTGCTACACCAGCTCCGTTAACAACAACGGTCACCACGACTACATCATCATCATCATCCTCATCCTCAGAAAAGGCCGTCGCAGTCGCTGCCACGAATGTTCTCACGACCACACCGGTGTCTACGACCACAGCCGCCCCCGCAGCAGCAGCCGTCTCTACGAATGAAACGGTTCCTCTTGTGACCGCCGCCACCTCGACGTCTGCGGTCGCTTCGCCGCAAGAACAAAACTCCACAGCGTCCACAGATGTTCCCCCAGAGGTTTCCACAACAGCTCAGGAGGAGACCTCGCCTGCTTCTTCTGGCGTTTCCTCGGAGAAACGACCTCTGGAGCCGACGGAGAAGGCGTCTGGAAGCGACGCTGACGGGGTGACGGAGATGGAGGTCGACGCCACGGAGGCTGAAGCGAAGACAAGCGAGGAGGAGGACGAGAAGAAGCAGGAGATCTGCAAGTCTCAGCCTAAAAGGAAGAAGGCGGAGAGTCCGTCTGAGACCAAAGACGTCGAGGCAGGAAGTGAAGCGGCGGCGGAGGAGGAGGAGGCAAAACCCGCCACCGCCCCTCAGAGAGACGAACCCACGCAAGAAGCAGCGGAGCAAACTCCTCAAGATCAGAAGACTCCCGTTCAGAAAAGGCCTCTCAGTCGGCAGAGCAGCCAGGAGTCCACCCGCTCCTCCTCGCCGTCTTCCGGGTGCTCGACGTCGACCCTCACCCGCCACGCTCACCACAAGAGGACGTACGAGAACAGGCATCCCACCAAGAGGAGGCGGACGGACGTCTCCTCGGAAGAAGGGAAGGAGGAGAAGGAAGAGGGAGACGACGACACGAAAGAGGAAGGCAGCGAGAAGGAGCTCTCCTCACGGGGGAGACGCTCCAGGTCGTCTTCTTCCTCCTCCGACTCCGACGGCGAGGGCAGGAAGGAGCACCGGCTGACCCGCTCGGCCAAACGCAAGCTGCAAGACCAAGAGAAGGAGAAGGGCAACGGCCGGCAAGGAAAGAAACCCGCGCACAGCTCCGACAGGAACGCGTCGAACAACGCCAACACGTCCACGGGCGGAGAGTCCGGCAGCGACACGTCTTCCGTCAGGACCACCAGGAAGGCCGCGGGACCTCCTCAGCCTCCGCAGGACGGCAAGGCTCAGACGAACAGCGCGCCCTCGTTGCCTCCTGAGCCCGAAGTCCTGGGGAAGAGGTGCTCGGCGCTCAACGCGGCAGCCAAGCTCCTCGCCATGAAAGGCCGGGTGGACACTCCCGGCCACACGACTCGGAGAGACTCGGGGGCGAAGGCTCCCGGGACTTGCTCCGCCTCCTCCTCGGACAAGAACCAAAAGCCTAAAAGCAAAAGCGTACCAGCGTCTCCTCAGAACAACTCTGTGAATCTCACCAATAACAAAAACAGCGGCAGTAAACCGTCGACGCCCAATCAGTCGAGCCGCTCCGCCTCACGCTCCACCAGACAGTGCCCCGGGTCGCTCGTGCCCCCCTTGGAAATCGAGTACAAGAGGTCTAAACCGGAGGAGAAGGAGAAAGGGAGCAGGAAGTCGTCGAGGGGGAAGGAAGGCGGAGACGGGGACGCTCAGTCTTCGTCGCGGGGCCACAGCGCCTGCAGCAGCATGAGCAGCGACGGCGAGGGAGACGGCGACGGTGACGGCGAGGGCGGCGGGCGCAGCAGCAGAAGCCGCAGCAGCAGCAACAGCAGCCAGCGGACGCACAGCATCAGCTCTCAGAACACGGAGCACCGAGAGTCCCGCTCCCGCGCCACCTCCTCCGGCAGCGAGCGCGACCGCAGCTCGGAGCGCGGCAAGAGCAGAGACAAAAGGGAGAAGCAGAGCCAACGGAGGGAGAGCCGGACGGACAGCAGGAGGTCGCAGCGGCTCTCCCAGGAGGTGACCAGCAGTTCGGGAACCGAGGGGACGCCGGACAGGGTGCTGCGCAGCGTCGCGGCACTCGCGGCGGTGCAGGCGAGGTCGCCGGCGGCTAGCACCCGCTCCTCCTCTGGTCAACACCGTCACAACAAGACATGATCGGAGTGCCAAAGGGAAAACACAAAAAACAAAAAAACAGAAGCGAGAGTGTCGTCGCAGAGCACATTAAAAGAGCACGTCATGACCTCCAAGGTTGCCGCTTTGTCCGCACTCTTAACGAACGCCAAGGGAACCGAGTGCTGCACAAGCCAGGGACCTCCTCCCTGCCTCTTGGGGCCCTCTCCCTTTCCAATTGGAGCTGGTCCCCTCACCAGCTCAGCCATTGTCAGCTGGGGGAAGGCTCAGGGATGCTGGACTTTGAAGAAGAGTTAAAAAAAATATATTAAAAATTTAAAAAAAGGAGAAAAAAATAGAAGAAGAAGTGGCGCCGCCGCCGCCGTCGTCGTCGTAGCAGCAGCAGCGTTAACAGACAGGAAGATGGTACAGTGGATGAATTCACCACTGAGACTGAGTGAGGGGGAGGAGGAGGGGAGGAGGAGGAGGTGGGAGGAGGAGGAGGGAGGGGGACAAAGGTGCAAGAGGTAATAAAAAGCAAGTTGTTAGTTCACATTATGTACTGTAATCATTTAAAAAAGACTGGATTAAGATGGGATTATACAGCGCCCTCCGTAAAAAAAACAGGGGTTATAAATGAAAAACGTCATTTGTGCGACAGTAACTTTTGAGTGACCAGCTGTATTGTAAGTTGGAGGTTTTAGAAAGTTTTTTTTTTTTTTTTTTTTTTTTTTTGGGTTTTTTGAAGATTTCGTCAGCTGTCCTGACTATTGTTTCTTTGTAGTCAGTCGATAAGTTATATGCATATTTTATGATTTCTTCCAGGGTATTTAGGAAGAGAAAAACAGATCTGTCAATGTGATCTTTGCTGCACTATGCTGGAGCTTGTCTTTGCTTGGGCCCTCAGTTTTTTTTATTTTTTTCATGTCAAAACCTTTTTTCTGTTCATCGGATTCATTTTTTTTTTTTTTTTTTTAAATCCAGCCTTGTATTTCTCCTCATTTGCACATCTTGATAACGTGGCCCTCGGCTTTTTTGAGTACATTGTGGTGTAGTAATGTTTTCTTTTTTTTTTTTTTTTTTTTTTTTTACATCAACTTCAAGTCAAATTATATTAATTGGTTTTCCTGTTACCTCACAATGTATCTCTACAGTTCGGTATTAATTTAAATAGTAAAAAAAAAAAAAAAAAAGACGTTACATCTTTCTCTCACTGACACAACAGACACGAGAGCAGCAAAAATCAAATTTCTTTCTTTTTTTTTTTTGTTTATTTGTTTGTTTTTTTTTCCTAATCTTCCCAAAGGCAGTTAAATGTTGCGGTCCACTTTGTCATGTATTTATATTGAAAGGGCAAGTTTAAATGTTATTGATTATAAAGAGTGCCTCTTTGGCCAAATGGGTTTGTACCTTAGATTGCCTTGTTGAAGCACCTGGAGCAAAAAGAGGGTGTCGAGCTTCTCTCGTTATTAAAGCCAAACGGAATAAATAAAAAAAAAAATTAAAAAATGACAACAAAAAAAAAAGAAGAAGAAGAAAATCTCCGGAGAACATCAAGGATAAAAGCAGCACCCTGTGCGTTTAGTGCTACCAAATTAAATGTTTTATTTTTCACCTGAAATTTTTTGTCACCATCACTTCATTGCTCTTCGTTCCTGTACAAAAAAAAAAAAATTTAAAAAAAGGAAGAAAAAAAATTTACTTGGACAAAATATGTGAATAAAATTACTGGTACAGTTCCACATGACTGTAAATTGTCGATTTACTTTTGGAGCAAAGGTGATATCTGAGGGGGATGGGTAGTTTATGGTGATGGTCTTATTATTTTTTTTTGTTTGTTTTTGTTTTTTTGTTTGTTTTTTTTGATTTGTCTCTTTTTATTTGTTGCATTCCTTTTGATCCCTTGTAATTCCACATTGTTTTACTTGAAAAGTTAAGACAATTACAGTTGAATAAAAAGACCAAAAATTAGTAGTTGCCATTTTATTTTATTTTTTTTTCCTTCCCTCGTTGTGTTGGAAGATTTTCTGGTTGAATTACAGGTTTGTTTCCACTTTTTTCTCTCCACTGACACACTTCATAAATAAAGCTTTCAATTAATGACGCGAGACAAACGGGATAATTGAACATGGCAGTTTTATTTTAAAAACAAATCTACATTAAAATGAGTGATGCAGTTTCAACAGCCATAATATTACACAGTAGCAAAAGTCGCTGCGCCGCGTCTTCCCGTGCAGACGGGCGACTTCTCTGCTTCCAAAAAGGGAGGGGGCGAGACGTGAGACATTATTTAAAAAAAAAATGTACAAGATTTTTCTTCACAGATTTGTCACATTATGTGTTTCGTCTCCTTTTTGATGGGCGTTAATGTTGCTGCAGGTTTTTTTATTTTTTCCCCACTGAAGTCTTCAGAAAATATTTGGACCACTCTGACAAACTGGTGAAGAAAAATAACGACAGATTGAGGTCTTAAAGGTCTAATAAGGGGGGTCGTATAAGCGTCGGGATAAACCAAGATGAATTCAAACATTTATATTTTTATATATATATAAAAAAAAAGAATAAAAACTCCCTCCATCCCTTCTTGAAAACATTAGTGCACAACATCTCATTCTCAGCTGTTCACATGGACATAAAGGAGAAGGCACAGTTTTATCATTATGTGTTGTAGCAGAAGATCTTTTTTCTTTCTTTGTGGTAGCAGCTTACACAACAATGTTCAAATCATAAATACAAAACCGGTAGGATAAAGTAAGAGAGGCCTCGGGCCCGTTAATGCAGTGCTGAGACACTTTTGTAGAAGAGAAAGAAAAAGAAAAGGGAGGAGAAGGAGGAAGAGGAGGAGGAGGGGCTGTTATTTCACAAACTTCTGTATTTACATTTGTTACATGTCAGCAGTTTGTTTAAAAAAAAGAAAAAAAAATCATCATCATCTGCATAAAGTATGTCTTAATCGCCAGCAACATAGGTTATGTACAATTATATTAGCCCATTTATAAAAAAAAAAAAAAAGCCCTAACTCTATAAAAATGTTATTTACTTCTTCTCCAATTCATTCATAAACAACAACGTAACAAGAAATCAACGCACAGTTTTCCTGAGTATAGTGTGATCAGCGCCAGTGTTGGGTTTCAATACTGCATTTGTGCCTCAAGAGTGCAACTCAAGGACACTTATTTCCTCTTTTTTTCTTTTTAAACTCGGGTTGGGAGGGGAGAGGAGGGGCACTGATGTAACAGTTCACTGTTTGTGTTGCTGATCAGAGTCTGATGGGAAGAGGGAAGGGGGGGGGGGGGGGGGGGAGGGGAGAGGGGGGGGGGATCCCATAAACCAGCAGCACTACCTCTTGTGTGGAAAAGATTGTAGTCATTTGTGAGTTAAAACAACAAAAAAAAGATGTTCGTTAGGAGGACAGGAGGGTTAGAGGAAGATAAATGTGAAATGTGAAGAAGGAGAAAAAAAAAAAAGGCAGAGGGATGAAAACAGACTAAATCCACCCGCGCATCCTGCGAGCTGAGAGTATGTACATGAACCCTTAAATGTGCTTCTGCCAAACCGACCTACAGCCGACGCACGCCGTCCGGTGTCAGGTGAAGGTCGTAGCCAACGAGATGACTAGGATGAGGATGAGGATGGCCAAACATATCGCGATCCAGATCTTTTTCTGCGTCGGAGAAGAAGAGAAGAGAAGAGAAGAGAGAGAGACATGAAAAAAGGTTCAATGTAAATAAAACGGAACAGGTGCGACCTTGAAGGTTTAACTCCTGTTGAAACAGGAAGTCGGCGCAGCAGAGAGGGATCGGCGTTAAAGTCTAAAAACAACCTGATGAGTTTACAGAGAGCTCTGAAGCTTTACGGAGCTTCATAGTGAGATTCAGCTCATCGTTTAGCCGTCTGGCTGCTCTGCTTCGCTCTCTGGTGAACACAGCGGAGCTTTTAGCAGCTAAAGAGCCACATGTTTCCCCTCAGGAGCAGAAAAAGCTAAAAAACAAGAGTGAATATTAGACTTTTATTCACTAGTTCGGACAGAAACACGACTCCACATGAAGGTAAATAAGCAGCTGTTTGCTAACAACATATCAACTAGTTTCTGCTGAAAACAAAGGACAAAAAAAGGTTTTACTGACTGACAGCGATGACATTAGTGGGTTCAGAGTTTAGAGCGAACACCATAACAACCAGTTTCTGACTTGTTCGTAGTGTTGACGTAAACACCAAAGCTGTGATTATAACTGAAAGCTCTTATGGTGCTAAACAAACCTCGTGTCTGCCAAAATTAAAGGTAATTAAAACAGAATATTAGTTTTAATTATTAGAATATTAGTATATAGTTTATGGGGTGTGCCCGAATACAAATACGTTATTCGGTATTTGTTGGATTTTTACAAATATTTGTTTGTTTTTGGGAAGAAAAAACATTTAAAAAACCAGCGCACAGGTCGGTTACATCACTATCTCAGTCTCTCTCCTCTGCTCCGCTGTGACGTCTATCAGCAGGTCTCAACGAGGGGAGTCACATCCACCTGCTGCATGACGCACATCTCCTGATTCGGACATCACTCCTGGAGTTTGAAGAGTTCCTCGGAGATAAAAGCTGAGCTACTGACACATGAAAAAAGCTCCTGAGGGATTCTCCGAAACCTGTTGTTCCCCTTCTACTTTCCACAGAGTTAGGTTGTAAAAAATTAAGTGCAAAGTGATAATCTCCTTTGAAGTTCTTCTCTACAGGTTACACGCTGTGCTGTCTCTGTGTTATGGATGTATAAATAATAATAAGAGGTCTGTCTGCAATGAGGCATCAGTACAGTTTTAGTTCAGTAGTCAGCGCAGTCGTCTTTGATCTGGGAGACTCCAGCTCGTGTTGACCTCCTTCGTAAGATGGTTTATTCATGAACACTTATTGTAACACTTTAATTTTCTAAAATAAAAACAAAACAGGATTTTTAAGCCTCTTTCCACTTTCATTCAAACACAAATACAAGCACTCTGAACATCCCAAATATATCATATTTAGTCCTGTACTGTAAATATATTTTATTTCCTAAACAACACGAGCACAGAATTTGGACGCTGAGAGCTTTTTAGTCTCATGAGTTCAACTGTTCATCTCACGGTGTCTTTCACAGTGTGTGTGTGTGTGTGTGTGTGTGTGTGTGTGTGTGAGAAACCACATGATACCTTTCGTGCTTTCTGCTGATACGTGACTGCTTTCTCTGTGTTCTCCTTCGCTTTCTCCACGTAGTTCGAAGACTGTTTGATGTTGGTTTCGACGCGGTCGACCATCTCCCCCTGCAGGGAACGAACATCACACTCAGTAAAACGTGCACACAAACACGCCAGAGAGACTTTTCACCCTTAAAGCCGCTTTAATACCTGAGCCTCCACCTCCATGGCCAGGTACTGGAACATGTCATGCAGGTCCTTGATGCTCCTCTCCAGCTTCAGGATCTCATCGTGCCGGGACTCGATCTCATTCAGCGCCTGCCTCGTAGCTTTAGCATCGATCAGGATCTGTAGACCACGGTGCAGACATGCTGTGTTTTTAAAGCAGTGATGCTGATGTGACAGAATAATCTGTACAGCTGTGAGGTTTGAGGGTTTTCATCTACAACGGTCCACATCAGAAGCAAGAGGGTTCTTCACACTATGAGCTACCGCGACACTAAAGACTTCACTACGGGGGGGCTGAACATCGTTTTCTTTCACATGCTTACCAAATGTGTCGTCCAGTCTGAGCGACTAGAGAGGCTACAACAGAGCAAACCTGTCATTATTTCATACGTTTTAAAGTCACTGCAGCGTCTGGTGGAAACACCTGCAACTGAAAACCTGTTTTTTTTCTGCAGGAGGGACTTTGTTTTGTGGTTTCCAACGTGCAGGCTTGCAGGCGTGCAGTCAACAGTCACCTTTCATCTCCACAGGTTGTGTGTTTCATCTAAAAGAAGAGAGGTGTGTGTGTATGTGTGTGTGTGTGTGTGTGTGTACTCACGTTTTGAGTGAAAACATCTGTTTGCCCGCTTTCGAGCATCGCATCCAGCTCCTCGTCTGAGACGTTGGACCCGGCTAGAGTGAGAAAGTACAACAGATCACAGAGTGTTTCTCTTGTTTCGAGAAATGTTGCAGGACAGATACTCAAAGTGAAAAAATGTTAACAAAAAAAAAAAAATCCCCTTATTTTGAAATCAAAAGACTTCCTTTATCAGAGTGAGAAGTGTGTTAACCTCAAGTGTGAAGCCTGACGTGTTTTTTTCTCTCCACTGTTAAACTGAAAACTAAGAATAAACTGTAACGTACCTTCATTTTTACCTTCATTTTTAAAAAACACTTTATTTTTCCCGTGTGAAGGTGAAAGTGAGAGAAACAGAAAGGAGAAGACGTGACCGAAATGTCATGAGATCGACTGAAAGTGTGATGATGCAACGTCAGCGCACACTGAGGCAGCAGCGGCGAGCGAGCGAGGGAGGGAAGTGATCGGTAAAACTGATCTCTCCTCAATCAGAATCACCGCAGACCACAAATCAGACAATAAAATTAAAAAAAAGGAAAGGCAGCTGCGCTTCATTCACTCACTGATTTTGAGTTGCCTCTGTATCCGCTCCACGTTGCGGTCTCTGTACTGAGCCTGGATGGTGTTACAGTGACCCATCAGCTCCACAAACTCCTTCGACAAGACGCCGTGCTGGAAGAGAGGAAAGAAAAAAAAAAGGTTTTTGGTCTTTATGGTGGATAAAAGATTCAAATATAAAACTCCCAAACACGAGCTGTCAAACTGAGTGGGCAGTGAAGATAAACTCCTCCATTGCTGTGAATGTATTTTATATCTCAACATGACTCTTATACAGGAAACTTTGTCAACATTCGGATAAAACAACCAGAAGAAAACGTCTGTTTTTGGCTGATATAACAAAGTATTTTATCACAATGATGTAAAATTACTATAAATATAAAAGAGCTACAACGATAAGTTGATTCAGGCTCAAAATATCTGATTCCAGCTTCTTAAATGTGAATATTTTCTGGTTTCTTTTTGTCTTCTAATGATAATAAACAAAACAAAACATCTGAAGTTGCTTCTTTGACTTTAGGAAACAGTTATTTTTACCATTTTATGATATTTTATAGGCCAAACGACCAATCGATTAACCCTACGATCAAATACATCTATAATATATCCATAAAGCCGTGTGACTCATTAGTTTAACACAACCAGACGTCTTAAAGCGACTCAGTTTACATGTTACAGAAAAATTAAAATTGTCTCAGAGTTTAATTCAAGTTCATCAACGTCTTTAACTCAATAAAAACCAAATGTTGCTTTGCTTTATTTCACTTTATGTTCTCGGTATTTTGTCTTTTTACATTTGTTCTGTATGTTAGTCGTTTCTTTCTTTTATATTTTTTTGGGGAGACGAGGATCATTTTCTCCTCTGCTGGACAGTAACGTTGCGTTGCTCTGTTCTCTCTGCGTTTATCATCATATCGCTCAGCAACTTTAAACTATCAGCACCTGTTCTGACTTCCCAAATTACTGTAAATGAATCCAAATCGCTGTATCACCTGAGTGTGTTACCATGATTAAGAAATATTGTTTAAGAGGTCTCGTTTACGGGCTCCACACTCAGCAAACCTGCTGCAGAATCCACCATGAAACGAAAACCCTTCTTCCATATGAAGAAAGAGTTTAGAGAATCTGAACATAAAAACTGACTGGAGGGGTGTTTACGTGATGGATTTACATGTTTAAAACAAGTTAAACGGCTCAAACTGAAGTAAATTTCCTACATAAAGAGCCAGTTTCTCCAGTTTTTCCCTCTTATTCTGCAAAAAGCTTCACGCAGCTGCAGCTTTGTCTGAAGTTTACAAAAGTTCTGATATTTTAAAACGCGATGACGTTTATACACAAGTTAATATCTTTCAAGCCTCCAGACTACGACGCTACGGCATAAAAGCAACACTTAAGGCCCAACCTGGGTCCGCTGCATCCGAACACTTATGGGTATGTATTTTCCATCATCTTCTCCCTTCTTGGGTTCAATACCTGTAGAAAGAAAACCGATGAGTAGAATTCAAGTCATTTAGGGAGGAAAAGAAAAAAACTTGTTTTAACTGATTTTAATTAATTCTCACTCTTCAGTTTTCTTTGGATCTGGCTCGCCATCGTTTTTATCTCCTCTCGAAGAGTCTGGAGCTCTTTCTTCATACCTTAAAATAAGAGGAAAACAGTATTAACATCAACAGCCGACAGCCCTGAATCAGACTGTGTGGGTCAGCTGGAGGCCAAAACAGTCAAAGCTTCATCTTCCACACCTTCCAGTCGAGAGAACGGGTACCGTACATCGACTCGGGCAGGTTTTACACTTCATATATTTATCGGTATGACGATCAGAACCGAATCCGGACCAGCTGACGGTCTAAACGAACATACTCACTATCCTCTGGCAGCGCCACGCCGAGCACGGTTTTCTGTTTGTTCTCGAGGTCAGACACCATCCTTTTGAGACTCTGCAGCCCCTCGTGGATTTCTTGCGCCTGAGGAGGTTAAATACGATGTAGTTCAGAGGTTTTAGGGTTTAAAAGGGAACAACATATGTTACACATAAAGAGCTGAAATAGATGATTGATTATTAGGAGCAGAAAACATAGGAGACAGGATCTTTTGGTTCGAACAAAACGACATTGTGTCAAGGTTTGGGAACATTTTTCACTCTTTTCTGCCACTTATCTAAAGTTTGTGTCATACAAAGCGTCTCATATAAAAGCACACACACACACACACACATACAGTTAATAAAACAGGAATGAGGTTAGGAATTTAATAATAGATTATATAACCAGAACAGAACTGGAGTAACAACCCGTCAAAGATGAAACCGGTTATGTGATTCAATTTCTCAGCAGATGGAGACGTCTGTTTATATTTTCTACTGAGCTATAATCGAGAATTAAAATAACATTTAGTCTCAGCCGTTGCTGCAGTATCTTCTATAATAACACACGCACAGGTTTGTAATAAAACCTTCAGGATGCTCGAGACGGTTCAGCAATAACACTGATTCCTCGGCCGGGATTAGCAGACCGCAGTGTTTACACAACACAGAGTCCCAGACGAGTTTATTCGACTTTGAGCCTCAACACCTGATGAATATGAACTGAAGTTAAACTTAAACAACATAAATACGACGCTTAAAGGACAGATTCACAATATTTCAACTCTCTCAGACTGCTGAAGCCTCTTTAAAGCTTCACATCAACTTTTTAAACGACTGTGTGGAAATCTTTTAACATCCAGTATGAACAGGAGGGATGATCACAGCCAGGAAAAACCTCTTTCACTGCTCATATGACCCGCCTGGTGATTTAAGACACATGTGATGATAATAATAATAATCACCAAGGAAAGTTTTGGAGAAGTTTTTTATTTAACTTCCTGAATATATAAAATGAAACTAACAGGAAGTAGATATTCCTACCCTTTGTTTTCTTGTTGTTTTTTAAAGAAAATGTGCTACCTGATTCATTTATACATAGTGGCATCTTATTTTATTTTTTTTATTTGTCTCAACATTTTACTGATTTTTCAGAGTTTTTTCTTTCTTCTTTTTCTAAGACTTGTAGCTAAATCCGTCTACCAGATTTAGTTTTCTTTTCTGCATTATCTTACCTATTTTCCATTAATTTAATGTAATAAATAGTCTTGTGTTTTATGATGTTTTGTATATATTGAAAAAGTTAATTAAAAAATTAAAAAAAAAATTAATAAGTGATCAGACAGAAATCTGAAACAGCTGCAGACACAAAAACTCTCAGACCAGACTGGATGATTTCAGGTGATCTGTGAGTTTATTAAAAGTTAATATTTTGTGTATTTACCTTTTTAAAGAAGGCTTCATTCTCCTTCTCCTCTTTGGCTGAAGAGAGTCCAGGTTTGATCATCAGAGCTTTGCCCTCCTCATCCTCATCTGAAGCCTCCGCATTCTGCTGTCAGATTGACCCCCACCACCCAAAAGGAAAAAAAAGAAATAATAATAAATAAATAAATAAATAAGCAGAGAGAAAATTCAAGTGAGTTTTTCCTCATGTTTTGTAGATTTTTTTTTTCTATCTTCAAACACAACAGCAGAGTCCAGCAGCTGCCCTGCCCTGTCCCGGCCTGCCATATCCTTTAAAAGACAAGAGGGCTGAAACGGAAACTGCGAATAAAAACGCCTCTTGAGTTAAAATTCCGATACACAGACTGTTTAACATTGCTATTTTAACCACTTGTTTAGCTTTCCTTTTTAATTCAAAGCTGTCACTGTTGAAAGCTGCCGTTAACCGCCGTTATTAGACTAGAGGGAGTGAACTTGGCTAAGTTAGCAGGTTAGCCTGTTAGCTGCTGCGAACGTTAGCCGTTTAACTGAAACTCACGTTTCCTAATTCTTTAGTCCGGTCCCGCATTTTTTATTCACAGTGAAACGCTCAGTCGGAGGTCAGAGACGTTGCGACTCCAGGCAGAAGTGCTGCGAGATGTTTCTCAGGGCTCGTAAAGATCACTGTAAACACTGTAAACTTTGCTTTAAGTGTCATTCAAGAAGTAAACTCCAAAGCAGCAACACTTCTTCTTCTTCTTCTGCGATTCAAACAGTCGGATTCAGCAGCGCCGCCAACAGGAGTTTATGTGTACACATTTATACAAGCAGTAGAAGAAGTATTCAGATCCTTTACTTATACTAACAATACTACATTACAAGTAAAATTCCTGCATGAAAAAGTAGTATTATGTATTTGATGTAGTTAAAGTATTGCAGTAAAAGTAGTGGTTTGGTCCCTCTGACTGATATTTTATTATATATGACATCATTAGATTATTAATACTGAAGCATCAGTGTTAGAGCAGCATGTTACTGTTGTAGCTGCACAAAAAACACACTTTGCTTACAAAAACATACACAATGAGGTGTGTGTATGCATTATATGTACAGTAAGGTCCAAACTTTTGGACCCTACTGTACATATTTGGTAAAACTACTGCACTAAATAAAAATAAGTAGAATAAAAAAACAGAATTAAATAGAATTTTAATCTTGTGAGGTTGAGGAATTGGTCCAGCATGTCTGTAAATGTTCCCATTCATTTCAATATTTTCAATAATGTTTTTTTATTTCACTTTTATAATCCAATGCAAAAGCTTGGCCATAAACTTCAGTTTTAGTTGACATTGTTAGAAAGGTCATGTGTTGTAAGTGTAACATGCATGAAGGGGGCAAAATATTAGAAACATTTTTCAATATAATGCACTCCAGTAAACCACTAACCAGTAAAATATCAATAGTAAACATGGAGGAGAATCATAGCCTTTCTGACAACAAAAAATGAAAATGTATAAGGTTTATAAATGTAGAATTTATAGCAGAGCTGTTGTGTTAGTTTACATTAGATTGTGTTCCTCATAAAGTTTATATTTTGGCAGGTTTTTAAAAAAACGTGTTGGTCCCAGATGTTTCCCGTTCTCCTCCAGGAGTTTAATTGTTGTCAAGAAAATTGTCAAAACTTTGTATTTATTCATTCAGCCATGTGCTGCTTGAACTGTCCTGTCCTCACCCTGGTATATTGCTCGATATCTAATGATTTAAAGGTCGTAATTTTTAGTGAAATGTCCTTCATCTCTGTTGGATGATTATAAAACACTTGTTGTGTTTTATAAAAGGGAAACTTTTTATTTTTGACAAAGTTTATTGAAAATGTTTCATGTAAGAAGTGTTTTCTGTTTCACCGCTGACTTTCAGTATCTTGTATGTCTGTGTGGGCGAGGCGCTGCTTGCATATGCATGACTCAAATAAACAACAACTAATAATAAACACGTGAGCTCTGACTCTCTAGTTTCTTCTTTTAATTAGTCTTTCAAATACACACACTCTTAGAAACGACATCTGTGTCTTCTCTGGGACAAAACACCCACTAATTATTCTTTTCATCTCAATACATTTCAAGTCAAAATGTGTTTATGTGTCATTCATATGCTCCATATATCTGGAACAAACTCCCAGAAATTAAATCAAATTTGAGGATTAATATCTTCAACTGCACTGTAGCTTTTATTCTCCTGTTTTATTCCATTTTAGCTTCTTTTTAATTCAAATTCAACACTTTTTAATTGCATTTAAACATCTTTTTACATCAGCTTGTGCTGCTTTTATGTTCTGACTTGATGCCTTTTGTGTTTTTTTGTGAAGCATTTTGAATTTTCTTGTTGTTTATGTGCTATACAAATACATTTTCCTTGACTAAAGTGTCTCTGAGTCACAGTCTGGGAGCCTCGCCAAGGATTTTGCAGCTGTCAGTGTTGTAAAAGATGGTTTTAGATAAATTGAGTCATTGCATTGTGTTATTGTGTCATTTGCTACAGTGGACTCGTGTTTGCTGCTGCAGGTCAAACGTCACTAACTCTCTCAACCACAAGATGACGCTGTTTGCCTGCAAAAAAAACCGCACAGCTGCACCAAAACCTGCACCACATCCAGTCAGCTGTAGTTCAGGCTTCACATCAGGGGCATGAATATCAGGGACAGAACTTCTAAACACGTCATCAGGACTGAAAATGATGGACAATTAAAAAGGTTTATAGTTAATTAACGACGTCTTTATGAATATTCAAGCTGACATTTCCTTTCTGTGGGCTATAAATAGATCTATTGGAGACTGATTGGACCAACATGCTTGACATTTCGAGTAGGCCTTTCAGATAACAAACATGCAAAACAGTAAATAATCCAGATGTGAGCTGATAATATACTGTAGGGCAGCCGCGTGAAGCTGCTGCTGACGTTTATCACAACAGACTCTGCTCTAATCCAAGAATGTTTAACATATAAGATAAAACACATTATTTTATCCATTAAATATTCTCAATATCTCCACTGGAACAATATTATTTTTTATGCCTTTTATGCACAGCTAACAGGGGTACTAATGGTTTATTTTGTGAAATGAATCAATCAAAACTCCATTGAATGTAATGGAGACGGATCACCTTCACTTGTACTCAGTTTAAGGATTAAAGGCTCTCTACACACAACGACAGGTGTCTCTGGTTATTTTGTCTGATTAGACGTCTGCTCAAGTGGACGGTGGATGAAGGAGTTGTTTGTTTGTTTGTTTTGCTTTAATGGCAGAGAAGAAAAAGAAAAGAAGCAACCCATGAAATGAGAAATCAATAGTTTGAGATAAAGGAGTATCTCAAAGTAATATGAAAATGTAAATAATAATATAAATAAATACATTAAATGTCTTCAATTTCTTTCTTGCTTTGATTGTAAATACTATTAGACTCTTAATAAACCTTAAAAGTAAAAAATAAGTAGTTTTGAGTTTAAGGTTTTTAGTAACTAATGTGAAAATTTCATATAATTATGTAAATAAATTAAAACATAATTTATTTCTTTCTTTAATTGCAAACACAATTAGTCTCCAAATGTAGAGTTTTGATAAATAATGTTATTATGCAAATAATAATAAAAAATAAATTACATTTTGTAAATTTAATTAAATTTGATCCTCGCTTTAAAGAGAAAGAAGAAACTTTACCTCCTAACATACTCTTATAATTAGAAAACAAAGTAGTTTAAATAAATAATTTGCAGATTTAAATAATTATGTAAATAAAAGTTGTAATTACTTTCTTTCTCTCTTGAACTGCAGGTCAATTAGCCTCCTGACATACCTGAAAACACAAAATATGAAAAAAAGGATTTTTGAGATTAATGTTAGGATGCAAATTATAATATATATATAAATAATTTCAGTGTTTATTTATTATGAAGTAATATATTTGTTATAATTAATATTTAAACTATAATAATAAATAATTATACATTTAATTAAATTAGATGTACTGCCTCCTAATATAACCTTAAGATAAGAAGCAGGCAAAGTAGTTTAAATAAAAGTGTAAATAATGTCAAATTAATGTATACTCCTCTTCCTTTAATAACCACTTTAATTAATTTTAAATAGGGAATTACATTAATTAAGGACAAACTAATGTGTGTGGTGGTGGTGGTGGGGGGGGGGGAGTACTCTCGAGTAGACTACATTTCCCATGATGCACCGCGGCAGAGCGTCGTGTCGCCAGCGGGCTGTCAGTGCTGGGAGAGAGAGAGAGAGAGAGAGAGAGAGAGAGAGGGAGAAATTGGTCCAGCATCTCTGGAGCAGCGGAGCGGAGCGGATGACAGAGACACACCGTCCTCATCAGCAAAAATGAGGAGAAATTAGCTCGACTGTGGCTCTTCTTCTTCTTCTTCTTCTTCTTCCTCCTCTTCTTCTTCTTCTTCTTTTTTTTTCTCCCCCCCCCTCCTCCTCACCCCTCATCACCTCTCTCTCTCTCTCTCTCTATTCGTCGCGATGCACAAACTGGATGTTTAAAGACTGAACCTCCTCGTCTGCCATAGACCAGCGCGGAGATCCGACTTTTATTCTATCAATGAGAGATATGTGGAGAGGCTCTACCGCCCGGTGGTAACAGCAGAGGAAAAAAAAAACAAACAAAAAAAACAACACACACAAGATGAAGAAGCAGTTCAACCGAATGAGACAGCTCGCCAACCAAACAGTGGGCAGGTAAGATGTGCGGGTTTGTGACATCGGATGCGTGTGTGTGTGCGTGCGTGTGTGTCGGGATGTCGCCTGTTTAATCTGCCTGCCAGCGTGCAGCGGCGTTTTCATGTCATTCACTCGATGAGGCTTTTGCTGCTCAGCTGGTTTGATTTGCACAAAGCATTAACTGTCAACGCAGGTCACAGTTGCAGTGTTTGAGCCGTTGTGTGTGATTGATAGAGGTGGAGGGGTGGGGGGGAGGTGGGAGGGGAGGGTGAGGGGTGGAGGGGTGGGAGGGGAGGGGAGGGGAGGAGCGTATATCCGCACACGGATGAGGAGGGAGCGGACATGGTACCCAAAGGCGCTGCGCTGCTGCCCGCTGACCAATGAAAGCGCAGGGCGGCCTCGGGGCATCCTGCTGGGGGAGTAAGGACACGGATCACTCAGGGCCAGCGACATGTCTGTGATGACATCCAGAGGTGGAGAGTAACTAAATACATTTACTCAACTACTGTGCTTAAGTACAACCTTGACGTACTTCTACTTTTACTGGAGTATTTCCATGTGATGCTACTTTATATTTCTTGACAGCTTTAGTTACTTGTCAGATGAAGATTTGACACAATGGGTAATATAACAAGCTTTTAAAATACAACACATTGTTAAAAATGAAACCAGTGGTTTCCAACCTTTTTTGGCTTTTGACGTCTTACAAAAAGCAGTGTGTAGTCGGGGTCACATTTCACATGTCTATGAGTTGTTAACAGCTCCACCAAATAGTGATTTTTCCCTCTAAACTTCTCACATGCTTTCATTTCAATAAATGTTCAAATGATCCAATATTTCACCAAAAATCAAAGATTAGAGAAAAAGTTCCTCTCCCATTAATCATCTCGTGACCCTTCAGATTTACCTGCTGACCCGTTTTCCCTCTGTTGGGAACCACTGGACTAAACTAGGGTCGGGTCTACATGGTTACCCTGGATTTGCAAAACTCTCACAAGAGCCGTATGTGTACTTTTCTTCTTTGTGCTTGTTCTACAAAATAATTAGCCGCTATGACATCACCTATTGGTTGTTTTGAAGCCTTGAGTTTGCATTTTGACTTACGCCATCTTGGATTTTTGGAGCCAGAAGTGACTGTATTTAGAAGCGTGGGTGGTGCTGACCCCAATGCTAGCTGCTAGCTTAGTTAGCATGGTGCATTTACAGTCTGTGGTTAAATGTGATAATGCTAATGCTAATTTTCGCTGGCAAAATACATGTTTAAAATCATTAAACAAGATGTACTTATGGGAAAAACATTAGAAGGTCTTTGAGTACAACCAAACACTGACCAAGGAAGTCGGCCATTTGAACATCGGGGTCTATGGGGACTGACTCGCTTTTAGAGCCAGCCTCAAGTGGCCATTCGAGGAACTGCAGTTTTTGACACTCTAGCGTTAGCTTGATTTTTCAGTTCCAGTTGCTGCTTCGTGACAACACTGTGGTTAAAAAACACTATGTTAGGATCAGGGAAAGATGTTTTGGGTGAAAATGATGGTCTGGGGGTACATCTAGAAAACTAAACTAGCTAAATATATTAAAGTAGTTCAAACTAGCTCCACCTCCAGCAGCTACATGCTGCTTACACATTGATGCTTCAGCATTACAGTATTACACTAATATTTTTATTTTAGACTAACTTGATGGAAATAAAAGTGTGGGCAAGTTTTTCTGACTCATGTCTGGACACAAAGTCACAGATTGATGCCCAGAGGTGACTATTCCAGAAAAGGAATAGTTTGACTTTTGGGGACGACATTTGCCAAAAGTTTGATGACAACATTGATGATACTCTCATGTCTGTATGCAAGCATGTGGTGCTAAAGCCAGGAGACGGTTAGCTTAGCTTAGCATAATGACTGGAAGTAGGGGGCGACAGGTAGCTTGACTCCCAAAGATAATAATAGAAACAAAAACATTCAAACAGATGATGAAACATGTCATCTGCATATTTATGACTGGTGATTTAATAGTTTTTGCTAAATAAAAGACGCCCGAGGACTGAGCCTTGGGGAACTCCAATAAATAATAGTACTTTCTATAAATAACTAGCGCTTGTATACTATATGGCAAAAAAGCTTATAAATGTTCCTCCAGTATCCATAAATCATGTGCATTTTAGTGTCTCTGTTTGACTGCCTGCACACAAGAATGACATGAAAATATATCCAGATTATGAACAACAGAGTAATTTTTGAATACCTGTGTTGCTCTGGAAATTAAAACAGTTCAACAGCTGCTTCTTTTGTGCTGAATATTTACAGCGAAAAGTCTCTCTGGTTAGATTTAGGCACAAAAACACTATGTTAGGATCAGGGAAAGATGTTTTGGGTGAAAATGATGGTCTGGGGGTACATCTAGAAAACTAAACTAGCTAAATATATTAAAGTAGTTCAAACTAGCTTCCACAGCATGTAGCTGCTGATACATTGATGAAGTCACAGATTGATGCCCAGACGTGACTATTCCAGAAAAGGAATAGTTTGACTTTTGGGGACGACATTTGGCAAAAGTTTGATGACAACATTGATGACACTCTCATGTCTGTATGCAAGAATGTGGAGCTAAAGCCAGGAGACGGTTAGCTTAGCTTAGCATAATGACTGGAAGCAGGGGGCGACAGGTAGCTAAGAGATAATAATAGAAACAAAAACATTCAAACAGATGATGAAACATGTCATCTGCATATTTATGACAGGTGATTTAATAGTTTTTGCTCAATAAAAGAGGCCCGAGGACTGAGCCTTGGGGAACTCCAATAAATAATAGTACTTTCTATAAATAACTAGCGCTTGTATACTATATGGCAAAAAAGCTTCTATGTGTTCCTCCAGTATCCATAAATCATGTGCATTTTAGTGTCTCTGTTTCACTGCCTGCACACATTAAAGACATGAAAATATATCCAGATTATGAACAACAGAGTAATTTTCGAATATCTGTGTTGCTCTGGAAATTAAAACAGTTCAACAGCTGCTTCTTTTGTGCTGAATATTTACAGCGAAAAGTCTCTCTGGGCTCAGAGAAATCACTTGATTTACAGATCAGATTTGTTGTCCTAATAGCAAAATTGGCAAACAACATAACATTGTCTTTGGACACAAATTTGTGTTTTGAGGAGGCGGATGGTCCCCCTCCCCCTCCCCCTCCTTCAGCTACGCCCCTGGGGACACCAGCTACACCTGATCATCGTATAAAGAGAAAAAGACAAAATAACTTTTGCTTTTTTGGTGTTGAGCTTCATAAAAGCTTTTTTTTTTTTTTTAATCCTGGAAGTTAAAGTCCAAGTATTTAGTGCCTCACATACTGTTCTGTTCAAACATGGTGACACGTCATGGTTGATGAACGTAGAAGTGATTAATCCCACTAAATCCTGACTGCACGACGCTGCATCAGATAGTATGCAAATGTGAAAAACACTTCAGATTAATGTGCTTAGCTTTATGTGATTTATTTGTTATCAGTGTGTCTGTTTTTTTTTCTCCTGCAGGGCTTGATGCTACAGATAAATCTAGAGTTTGTTAATCTCTCAGTCAGGACTCAACGCTCGCTAAATTATCCGCCCAAAAAAAAAAAAAAAGTACATAACACCATTTTGGCTCTCATAGTTTGACAAGGTGCAGTTTATCATGAAAGCAAAGTGCAGCTCAACCCCCTCCCTCCTCCCCCTTTTTTCTGTATCTCTGCTACAGAACTAGACACGGGAAGTGAACGGGGAGTTTTCTGTCAGGAGGTCACTGGTGTCGTAGCTTCTTTTGAGCCCTCCGGGGGCTAAACGGGATTCACAGGGATCCGGTTGAGGAGGTGGTTAGCTGCAGCTCGGCTCTCGATAGGTGTAGTCTTTGTCTCTCTTTCTGTTTGTCAACCCCACCCCTTCAGCTCGTAACTGAAAGTCAATGTCGTGTGTCAACACTGCGCCCTTCGGCAGTTTGAATCAGGTGTTGTCAAACCCTTCGTAATTGTTGCATAACCTACAAATAGAATCACTGTTGAGGCGAGTCAGCAACAAAGAGGATCAGAAAAAAAAAAAAACAGGTTGATTTGCAAGCCTGTCATGCATAAAGTGTGGATTTCTGAGGCGTTGTGAGTTCATCACAACGCCCGGGCTGCTTGTTTACTTCGCTGTCGGCTGTAACCGACGAGGCTGGCACACCAACGAGGGTTTTGTGTCGAGCTATCTTGCGCCTCGCTCGCCCACACTCAGACTGCAGGCAGACAATCAATGAAAAAGGTATTACTGCAGCTAATGCCCAGCAGAGTGGACTTGGCAGAGGTATCAGAGACACCCGGAGGACGTTTACCAATAAAAAAAATTACTAGGATTGTTCCTCGCTGGAGCTCTGAGGGACACAAAAAAGCTGTAATGCACTCAGGCAGATAAAACCAACCAATTATTTGTTAGAATATAAACATACAAAAGTGTGTGTGTGTGTGTGCGGTAGCCTGTCATAGGCTACTTGTGGGGACAAATTTCAGAGTTAGGACCAGTTAACTCGTGTCCACCAATTGGGAAAAAGCTGATTTTGGGGTCAGTAGGATTAGTTTAAGGTCTCCAGGAAATGAAGTCCCCAAAAGTGACCACGGTCTGACAGATGTGTGTGTGTGTGTGTGTGGTGGGCCAGGTGCTTGTTTATTTCCTGTCATCTGCTCGAGAGCCGGAGCACCGGAGCCCAGCGAGGCGGAACATCCCGGTAATGAGTTTTAACCTGTATCCTTAGAAGCAGAACAGCAGGGCCAATTAGTCATATTTAGAGGGCAGAAGCTCCGACACGACGCCTGACTGCCGGCCACGCAGGTAACTGGCGATATCTCCTGCGTGACCTTGGCAGCCCACATCACCTGTTTGCTATGAAAGGCGTGAGTGTAGGTGTGACTTTATAATCCCGGACAGCTGGATTAAGAGAGGACTATTGAATGCAACCGATGATTTAAAGAACCCTTAAAAGTGAGACCGTCTGAAATAAATAACAACATGTTCTTCCTCTTAAAAATGAAGCTTTGAACTCATAAACAATAATAACTCAGGTGTTTGTTGGCGTCATGACTCCTCTGTTCTTGTTCTTCAGGGCTTAATTGATTGTCAGAAACTCAATTGGCTAATATTTTGATAAGCGATGAATCGTTTCAGTCATTTTTTAAGAGAAAAAAACAAACATTTGATGGTTTCAGCTTCTCAAAAGTGAAGATTTGACGTTTTTCTGTTTCATATATGACAGTTAATTGAATATGTTGAAGCTTTTTAGAGTTTTAGTCGGACAAAACGAGCCGTTTGAAGACGTCACTGCCACTTTTTTCACCATTTTTTAACCTTTCCTTGTCTTAACGATTGATAGATTAATAGAGAAAATATTCAACATATTAATCGATAATGAAATCATTGTCGTAGCATTTACTGTTAGCTTGTTATAGCCACTTGTTGCCAGTTGCGTGGGATCATTTTGTCGTAGTTTTAGGTTGTTTTTTTCCTCTCTGTAATAGTGAAATGGTTTAAAGCTGATTGGCAGTCAGTAATATGTTAGAAAAAAATGCATAAATAATTCAATTACATGTGTTTTGAGATCTGTTGACACAGCCACTGTTACTGCTACTCACAACCTTTTTTTTTTTTTTTTTAAACTGTATTTCACAACTTTCGTTCGGTTATGATTCACGACTCAAATATGATACATTTATAATTACATGTCTTGCTTACATAGTTTGCTTTGGCACCGACTCGTGTTCTCATCTTTGGGCCAAACTCTGGATTTGAACGTAACGATAGTTTGTCCTGATCTGTGATAATTTTGAGCCGGTTAGCCTTAAAGCAACAGTAACAACCGAAAGAGGAAGAGTGAAATGTTCATATCATGTAGGATTCATCTCACTTTTCACAGTTGTTATCACAGATTTTGCCTGAACAGATTAAAAAAATGACAAACATTTACAATACAGTGAGTCACCAAATAGCTGCTTTACAGATTTCTATACATTATACATCTGTTATTGTGATTTAATAACATTACATTTCAATATATGTGGGGAAATCTGGTCAACTCTGACTATATATTGACTCTGGCACAAGAGTCTCTAAATCTAATTTCACTAATCAGTATATCTAATTGAATTTCAGTCAGTTATATTGTTTTTCTCAGTGTATTTACTCACTCACATGCCTATTCCTTCACACGTTTCAGTCCAGGGATTTGATTTGCGTAGTGAAAAATGGAATGAAATGGAAGTTTCTTACATTTCACCATTACAATGACAGCTGGAGTTTCTATAAAACGCTCCTCTATTAGCCTGTGAGGAAAACACACACATGAGCATCCTCAAACTAATGAAGCGTCTCCCCTCAGGACGACATTGCCGCATTGCTCCAGTTAAGGATATAGGTCAAGAGAGGTTCAGACACAGTTAAATTCATCTCCAAAACAGTCAGCCTGCGCCATTAATCCTGTGTAATGCTGCGTAAACTGTGCAAACTGAATGAAAATGTGTAACTCTCTGCGAGCACAGCGAGGTTATGGCAGGAAGGGGACGGATCTAATCCTCTTTTGGCTCCGTCACGTCTTCTGCAGTGTATTTGGCCGGACTGGCCACGGACCGGCCCTCTAACCCCGAGCGTCGGACGGCCCGGTGGTGGAGTTTTCCCATCGGCAGTTGCTCTTTCAAAATGAGCCAGTGTGAAGAGTTTTCTGTTATGTCGTTGTTGCTTCTGTACTCACACTTAACATTTTTGAGTACCAAGAAGTATAAAAAATGCACTGGGAGTACCTGGGTGGTACAGTCAAAACAGTCAAAAAGTTGAGTGTGGAATTACGGACACTTCTCACTCTTAATGGCCGCCATCTTGGCTACGTAGCGGAAGGGGAGGGACCACGTTTCAAACTAGAAATGGCGGCTGGGTACGTTGTAACTACGGCGACCATCACCACATTATACAAATGTGTTTTTAGCACTAAGCACCACTAAACTGCTGTCAGATAAAAGCCATCAGTATGTTTTTTGTGGTTGATTTAGCGGTCTGTAATGTTTTGGTAGCACGAACGATAAAGCGAATGCTAACGCTAGCTAATGCTAATTTGCGATCGTCATTTCCGGTAAGTGCACAACAGCAGTGTTTGATTTGAGACGACACTACCCTGTGTACTACATGACAGTGTACTAACAGAAGTACGTGATTTGAGACACAGCGAGTGTCTTAAGGCAACAGGAAGTGACGTAGTGGCCAAACTGTGTAATTACAACCTCCAGGTCCGACAGGGGCCCAAGAAACATGTTTCCCTGCACACAGTCATGAGAAAAGCAGCGTCACCATCAGAATTTGATCCATTCGGTCCGATAACATTTGGAAAGTTTTGACGAACCACACGATTTAATCAGCTACACATTTCTACGTTTTCTATTTATCAGTTTAGCATCGGTAAGCTAGGCTAACCCATTGTTGCTAACTTTGGAGCTAACCTTCACTTCTCCAGCAGTTGGGGGAAACAACAGACGTGACTTTTCATGGTGTTGACAAGCTGCAGCATTTATTAACTGACACACTGTAGACTGTACTGTACATTTACTGCCAGACTGACAACTTACTGCTGCTGCTAACCGTTTCCTCTGCTCCGTTAGCATGCTAGCATTCACCAACTAAATTTTAACTCAACCCTTCGTACAACAGCACCACGTAGTCTACATCCAAAATCTGGTGCAATGCATTTTTATTTTTAACGTTTTTCTTCTTCATCACTTTGAGTTACAACTACTGTATGAAAAGTGTTATATAAATAAATAAAAAACTTAATTTAAAATCTTCACATTTTTTGCTGTGTTGGTGATAAAACGAAGGAGACCGGTTGTTGTTGTCGTTGTTCTTTTTCCTCGCAGACAGACAAGATTTCTTAATAAAAGCAGAAAATAGATGTGAATCCAGGTCCAGCGAAGGAGGAAAAGGAAGGAATGTCAAGGTGAGATAAGACTGAAAACAGCAAAAAAAAAAAAAAATCAATTATAGAGATGTAAGAAAATGGATTTATAATCTCCATCAACAGGCTTGGAAATGGTTTCTTATTGTCGCTGTGTAGCATTCAAGCTGCAGGCGACAAGATCCCAGAAAGTATTGTTTGTATTCGCTCAAACACATTTCATTTCAGTCCCTAAAACCATTATCGACTGTCAGTCTGTTGCAGCTTTGGTGATTGAAGAGAGCACCGTAAATTGCTTGTTTGTTTTTTTTTTTTCAAAGCCACAAAACAGGCCTTCCCTTAATGGCTTCATTATTTTTGCTTATTCGTTTCATGCATTATTCTTTTCCCCCTCCCTTCTCGTCATATTCTGGGCTGCAGGAACAATCAGTAACTCTCTGATTGATGAATTCTTGCGCTCCTGTTTTTGTCTTTGGACCTTGACGGTATTCCTACGGGCGCTCGGGTTGTTACTTCCTGCTTCCCTTCTCGACGAGACCCGAGGAGGAACTCGTGTAAAACCAGCCACGCTTGTTAGGTTTTTATTCAACGTCTTATCAGCAGGAGGGAGGAACATGGGATGTGTTGCCCCGAGGTGCCCCGGACGTGCTCGCAGACATCTGCTCCGGTCTGTGACAAGGTTTTAATCTGTCGGGCAAGAGGCTGCAGCTCGGAGCGGAAAAGCAGAGATCCGTGATTAAAGCAACAAAGTGCAGATTCTGTGTGAGATTTTTTTACCCCCGTTAATAAGTTTTAAGGCTCCGACTAATAGTTATTTTCATTATTGATTAATCTGCTGAATGTTTTCTTGATGAATCGATTAATTGTTTAGACTATAAAATGGCAAAAATATGGAAAAGTTGGAGGTGTCGTCTTTAAATTGAGTCTAAAACTCAAATATATTCGTGTTAATATCCTGTGTGACAAAGAAAAACAGCAAATCTTCACATTTAATGAGCTGAAACCATCAAACTTTTGGGTTTTTTTGCTTGAGAAGTGACTGAAACGACTAATCGATTATCAAAATTGTTGCAGATTTTCCTCACAATCAATTGAAGTGATCGATCGGCTCTGATATGTCGTCCTCTGATGAGCATATCTGTCGTATGACAGTGAATGAACAGTTTTAGGTCTGAGATTTGATTTGTTTTGAACAAAATCTCCCAAAAAATAATTATTATTCATTGGACAATATATCTATATGATTGTTTATAATACTAATAATAATAATACTAATAATAAGCTAACAAAAATTAAGAAGAATTAAGTAGAGCTGCAACTATTAGACAATTGATTAATTTATTTTAGTTGCCGACTATTAAATAAATCTAAATGAACCTATTTTGATAAACTATTGATCATTTTTTAAGAAGAAAATGTCCAAATTCTTTGATTTAACGTGAATATTTTCTGTTTTTTTGAGTCGTCTGTGACAGTAAACTGAATATTTTTGACTTGTGAACAAAAACGCGACAATTTAGGACGTCAGCTTTGAGCTTCGGGAAACGGCGATCGCCATTTTTCACAATCTTCGGACATTTTTTGTGATTAATCAAAGAACTAATCGACAGATTAATCGCTAATGAAAATAATTGTTAGGAGGAGCGCTAGCAGTGAGAGAAAGAAAGAGTTGATGAGGTGAATTTATTTTAAATTGTATAACTTGTTTTACTTTCAGACTACTGATCTTTCCCGCCAAAACTAAATCGGCCATTTTGTCAGAATTTAAAAAAAAAAAATCAGCAGCGAAAGTGAAAAAGTTGACGGCAAAGAGAAATAAACAGTGAAAGAAAAGTAAACAAATGTAGAACTTTGAATTCAAACTGTAGTTTTTTTTTTGTGAAGATATTTTTATTTGAACAAAAACAATTTGCCATTTTTTTCATTTTACATAGCAGACAAAAATAACCCCGACCTCCCACCCCGGTATGGTAGAAAATTACTCTAGCTGTCACTCAAATGAAGGTGTGATAGATAAAATGATTAAATTACACATTTGTAATTTATGCTAAGAGGCAATAAGAGCTCTGAGCTACGGCGATGTAATGATGGCAAGAAAAGAGCCCCATATTATTTTATGTCACTGGCTTCCTCCTCACGTTATAAAGGATCTTTTCAGGTGTGCTGTAGGATGTTAATTCATTTATAACCATCGTCTCTGTGAAGGAGCAAACTCAGCTTTCCAATTGTTTTATTGTGATCCACGTGTAGTCGTCTGAAGGTCTCCCAAAGTCCAGATCCTATAGAGTCAAATCCTATTTCAGTCTCTATAACATCTGAGGTTGTTCTGACGACGAATTTCCAGTTGGGAGAGACATGATGATATATTTAGTGCAATCTGTGAGGTGTATAATAGGTCCTGTTGAGGATATTAAACTGTATTTTTCTGTGTTTGGTTGAGATTAAAGGTTGTTTTCAAACTATATTTTCATTGTAAATGTTTTGAGAGATTTTCTTCAATGATTACGAAACAAATTTTAATCCCAGCAGGTCTGAATATAAACCTCATAACATAACGAGACACATGAAGTGTTCGCTGTCGACACTGTAAAGCAGATTTAATCAATATTTCTATTGATTGTGCCCCGGCTGAGATCTGCTATTTTACCACTTACTGTTGAAACTGAGTGTTAATCTAGAAGAAAAAAAAAAGCAGATTTGTTCAACGTGCTGAGTTTCAGTCTGTGGGAAACACACAACGATTTGTTTAGTAAGATAGAAATAGATATTGATTTTGTAAATATGGATTATGAACAAAGACTAAGAGATACTTGGAGAAAAAAGCCCTTTATCAGGATGGACTGTAGGTACGTAACAGTCTGTTTCTGTTTATAGTTTATTTGGGATTTTAGTTTTCTTTGTTTTTCTTTTTAACTTTATTGCCTTTATGATAATTGACAAATACAAAAGACAGAACAGAACAAAACGACACTAAAACAACAAAGCATCCTGAGATTGAGTCTCATGTTTACAATGCACTTATATATTGCTGGTTCAGTATTCAGAAAAGCTGCAGACATAACAGCAATATGTGGATAGAGGCAATTCAAATATTAATAATAACAGTGGTTAGTTAAATGAAAAGTAACTCATTAAGAGTCTTAGAGTCACTAACTGGGGCCCATCTGCTCATAAAGACAGGAAGCTGTAACTGGGCAGGGTTTGACCCTCTGCAGCCATTGAGCAATCGTAGGGGAGGTGGGGGAGGGGGGTTAGGTTTCATCCCATTAATAGTAATCATTTTTCTTGCAATGACTAATAGAACATGCAGTAAATAACACTGATCTGTTGTTAACAGGTGGTCAGAGAACACGTCCAGTAGGAATAACAAGGAGTCCATGGGGAGGTCCTTTATCAAAATCTTTTCCAGTTCTCTCTTTTTTTCTTTATTCTGTGTATATGTTTTTATCAGAAGATGCATATTTTGTAAAATAGGGCTACAGACCAAATGTTTAACATGAAACAAAGATAAAAAAAAATGAACTTTATATTCATTAATTAAGCAATTCAACCTCAATTAATGCAGAGGGGACCTGTTGGCATTGGTGTCATTTGTACACAGGACAAAATAATAGATGTGTTAACGATGGATCACATGACTACTTCTATGTGAAAGGTGAGAGTTATCACCAAACCCTGCAGCTCATCTTTATAGCTATCTGTGACAAAGGCTGCAACTAACAATAACACTTATTTTCATTGTCAGTTAATCTTCTTATCTCTTATTTTTTTCTTCCATTGAATCGTTTTGATCTGTAAAACACAGATTCCTCGAGTTCAAGTGTGTTTTTGTCCCCTACAAGAAGTTTATGATCATGCAAGACGAGAAAAAGTATCTGAAACCATCAAATATTTGAGCATTTTTCGCTTAAACAATGATCAAAACTATCAATTAAAGAGCAGTTTGTCATCGCTGAGCTTCGGTGTTTTTGTTCTTAAAGAAAAAAATTCTTCCATTTGGCGACCCGTTTGGTTCAAATAAAGAGCTCCGATCTTGTATATACAGTATATATAAACTTTGGATTAGTACAAATGGCTCCGTAGAGGCAAACATAAATTATGCTGATCTGTTTTTTATCCTCCTCGGCTGCCGGGCCATTCAGCTGAAAGATAATGAACTCATTTGTCAAACACGGTGCGTGTAGTGTTGCTCGTATTATGCATTGAGTATGTATGTGTGTGTGTGTGTGTGTGTGTGTGTGTGTGTGTGTGCTCCAACATCTTCAGGATTTGATCATTGATTGCCCTTTATTTGGAGAATAATTAGTATTCATGGCGAGGCCGCTTTAGACGCTGGGAACGTGGGGTCCTCGGAGCGAAATGAAATAATCCAGGTCAGTATTTAACGGCGCCCCCCCCCCCCCCCCCCCCCCCGGTCTCCGCACGGCCGCCACAAGCCACCGGAGGGGTTAAAGGGTAAAAAAAAAAAAAAGAAGAGACATGAACAGGACCTGACACGGATGACATTATGTTTACGGCGTGAGGTGTTGCATCTCTCCGGGGCTCCTCGGAGGTGTCGATTCACACCGGGAGGGAGAGGTTTTATTAGATCATTAGGAGCATTACTGTCTTCCAGTGGATGTGTACACGTGGGCTCAGTGTGTGTGTATGTGTGTGTGTGTGTGAATACGTGGGGCTCGTCTACCTGTCCGACTCTTCCTCCATTAATCACGATGAGAGTTTGTTAATGATGAATTCCAGCAAGCAGTCGTTAGCCGACTCCATCTGCTAGTTTCACTGTAAATATTGAGTCTGTGAGGGATGTTTGCAGCCTTAAAGGATTAGTTCAACTTTAATGTTTTCTCTCTTTTTTTGTTGTTGTTGTTGTTTTTTGAGAGTGAGATGAGAACGATGCCGATTTCATGTCTGTGCGTCGAGAGCTGCATGCGATTAGTTTAGCTTAGCATAAAGGCGGCAAACAACTAGAGGAAATAACACCTCGCAGCACCTGCTAAGCTCACTTATTAACATATTGTTTTTCATTTATTTAATCCATACATGAAAAGAGATGTGAAATGCATGAGCACAGGTTTTGGTTTTGGTTTCTGCGGAGGCGTAGACTCACAACCTCACTTTGACGACAAGACTTAAGACGAGACTTGAGACGCCATGGCGGAAAAAAAAAAATCATTTTTAAAGCAAACCTGTCGAATATTCCCCCAGTTACAGCTTTTCATTTGTAAGGATTTGCTGCTGTTCCTGGTCTTGTGTGATAGCACATTCAATAAGCTTGGAGTTTGGACAGTGAATTTGGCTTTCTGGCATTTTTTAGACCAAACGATTTATTGAGAAAATAATCAGCAGCTTCCTCGCTAATGAAAGTAATCATTAGTTACAGTCCGGCATGTCAGGAGGCTTCATAAAGTACATTTTTGTCATGTGTGGATTAAACAAACTATCAATAAGACAGCATTAGAGATGTTGGCGGGTGTGTTATTGAACTGTGGACAAAGCCAAGCGAGTTGTTTCCCTCTTTAGTTGCCTCCAGTCTTTATGCTAAGATAAGCTAAGCTAAGCTAAGCTAACTCCAGCTCCTTGAAGCACAGATTTGAGTTTCTCATTTCATTTCTCTGGAAGACAGCAAATAAGAATATTTCCCAAAATGACAATATGACCTTAAATCACGATTAACTGTCAGATAAAGATGAATATAACAAATATAAATATATTTTAAGGCTCTGCAGACCGATGATAAACCCACATAGGTGCAGACTCCCTCACTCTCCTGTTTCTAAATTGCACAAATGACTTTTATTAGTAGCGTAACTCCACCCAGCTTCAGTTTCAGCAGAGTGAAAACACCTGTGTGGACGTGCAGCTCCTTTCAAAGACACTCCAGTGTTCAGATATTTCATCTCACGTCCTCGCTCACCTCTGATGTTTTTGTCTTTAAAGGCGACTTTGATATTTTGGACTCCTGGTCCAGCTGGACTGTGAGCTGATTAATTGGTCGACCTTTTGGTTTTTGTAGCAATTGTCAGTTGAGTTAAATTGGATGCAGCCAAGTATTTAGTAAAATCGTAATAAGTAAACTCGGATAAAACGGCTGAACTATTAAACTTTTTTTTTTAATCACAACTTCCATAATTAACAATATCAACAAGCTGCAGTTGGCAGCCGCTGATTTTACCAGCTATACTGGCCAAATTTACTCAGGTTTAATTAATTAACTCTCTTTCAATGAATAAATGAATAAAAATATAGTGTTTATGCTCAGCCAAAGATTATTTCCTCAAGAAAGAAACACCACTCTGTAGTTTTGTTGTTAAAAAACTTTAAAGTACATAATTGTTTTAGGACATTTTCCTCATAATTTGATCAATTCTGCAGCATTAACTGTAATTTTCTACAGACTTACTGCCAAGAACACTTCTCCTTCTCTAGCCATCTGAAAATCGACCCTGTTTCTTCTCCCTCTGCTTGCCTCACGCACTCGTTTACCTCCTCCGTCTCCCCCCTCCCTCGTCCTCCCTCACCCCCTCCTCCCGGTGTTGACGTCCTTCGCGGTCTCTCCAGTGTAAACTTTAACTTTGTGAAAGCGCAGCACCTTCTGAAATGACGGTTGTGACAGTTCTGCCCTGAAGGTAATTAGCATAAAAAAAGAGGCAGATGATGACAAAAATAGCTGACACTAAGGCTGAGGTGTGTGATTATATATTCACCTTGTGCAACGCCGAAGCTCGTACAACTGAATCGTGTTTCAAATTTAATGACTTAATGTGGTTTATGATCCTGCAGATCAGCAGTAGACGTTTTTTTTTTTGGGTTTAAGGTCTCAGAGAGGAATTAAAAAAAAAAAAAAAAAGCCTCACAGACACATTTCTCACTGTCAGTGTTCTTCTGGGACATCAGGTTTGTGGGTGAATCCAAGGGAATCACTAAGAGAGAGATGTCGTCGCCAGCGGAGCGTTATCGAAGTCACTGGAGTGCGATGATGGAGACGACGCTTCGGGTTGTTGTTGAGCCACAGAGGAGAAGACAGAGAAAGACAAGATGCCCAAACTCCTCAGCTCCGACTGCTGCCGATGACAACATGCAGTTTAGAAAGTAGTTTTACTTCTGTGAGAAGTTCGGAAACCAATAAATCAGACGGTTTACACACAGGGAGGGTTTTACACTTTTAAAACGGAAGTCCTTTTTTTTGTGCTGCTACAGCGACATATCCGCTCTCTAAATCACTTGTCCGGTCTTCTCTGTGCAAAAAGAGCTTTACATTATTTTGATTAAATACTATTCTGCCATCTGCTTATGTTGCCGGAGTTTGACACAGCGAATCAAATCCTCTATCATCAGCAGAGCAGACGGTCACACTGAGCCTGATTGCATCCTGCTACACAACCAACGTTAGCTTTCCTGCTAATAGTCTCCTTCTTATCTATCTTACAAACATGAACGCACGTCTTGTCCTGCAGCTTAACTTGTTGAACGAGCAGCCAAACAAACATTCACCTAGGGGGAAAAGTGCACCGCTAATATCACTCAGCAGGCTAGTTAGCTTATTAGCTGCAGCACGTTAAACATGTAAACATATCTTAAAATGTCACAACACTGGTCTGGTTAGTATCTCAAAATCCCACACACACTAACAAAGGCTGTCCGTGACGTGTAGCAACAACAGTTTGTTTACTTTTTCTCCATTCAGTATCCTGACATTGGTAGCCTGCCAGCTAAATGTCAATGAAACTAATCTCTGACACAACTGGTTTTCTTCATTCTAATAATATAAAAGTATTCAAGCAGTTAAATCATTCTTCCTGTGATTTTCTATCATTTATATGCTATTATAATGTTTTTTTGTGTATGTTAAATATGTTCAAAGCTCCAAAACTAGAGGCGTATTTATGTAAAAATGCCACAAGCGTTTGCGATGTGACCTCAGATTGTTCGTGCATGCCCACAAATTTCAGATCTGATTCAGGCTCGAACATGTACGGATGTGCTTGAGAGGTTTCCGTTTCAAGTAAAGATTTGAAATCCTACAGCTGCCTGTCTACGTAGCTTCCTGAAAGTTGTCCAATCAGAACAGAGCAGGCTCATCAGGAGGCGGGGCCTTAAAGAGACAGGAGCTAAAACTGTCTGTTAGAGACAGAGGCTGAACTGAGGGGCCAGTTTAAGATAAATAAGAAGTTTTTGAGCAGTAAATCATGCAAAGATATTCCAATAGAGCCCCAGATTATAAATATGGACCTGGCTTTTATTCTTCATCCTCATCGTTTACCTTGAAATAAGCATGAAAGTTGGACAATAGCCTCCTTCTTTCACATTTGCACATTCATCAACGACTCACTCCAGCTGAGAGTTTACGAGTTGTACAAGGCTTCAGATGAACCTGATGACACTGCCGTCGGGCGTGTCTCTTTTACAACACTCTTCGTTACTCATAGCAGTTTCTTTTGCCAGCGGTTTTACTCATTGTTCTTAACTCATCGGCTGGCTTTGACCTACAGACGCAGAGAAGGAAAGAGGCTCTTAGTGGTTCCTCTCTGTTGGCTCACGTCTCTCTGATGGCATGTTTATCTGTTCAAGATGCATGTAAGAGACTCTGATTGTAATTTATCGTAAAGGTAAAAGAAAGGACAAGGACAACAGATTGAAATTAAATAGAAATAGCCTCAAAACGACCCGTTTAATCACCAACCTCTCAACCCAGTCTCAACAAATATGGAAATATTGGATCCAATGGTGACACGTTTTTAAATATAGTTATCTACCCTGCGCATGGAAAGTATGAGACTACACGCTTCATCATCTCGTCCATCACATGTTGGCTGGAACAGTTTGTTGGTAAATCGATCATTCAACAGTTCTCAAATGTGAGGATTTGCCTGCTTTCACTGTTTTATATCATTTTAAAACTGAATACCTAGAGGCCGTTCATCGAGGCCAGTCCCAAACTATTGCCACAAACTTGTTGTTGTCCAAATGATATAATATAGTGTAGTCTGCGGATTATGTTCTCAGTTGATTAAGTGTGTTGTCTATAAAAGGTCAGAAAACAGTGGAAAATGTTTTGTTATAATTCCTTACAGCCGTTGGTGTCGTCTTCCTCTTGTTTTGTCTTATCAACTGTCCAAAAAAACATCCAAAGATATTCAGTTTATAATCATGACTGACAAAGAAAAGCTTCAAATTCTCACATTTGAGAAGCTAAAACCGGCACTTTTTGGCATTTTTTTCCCCCAAACAAAATGCCCGTTATTAGTTTTCTGCTGATCAATTAATCAACTAATCATTGGTTTCCCTTTATTGTAACTAAGGAGCCCAAACAATAACAGTCTCACAGTGTATTTGATGCACACATGAAGATACACAGACAGAAAACAAGTTGGCTGTAGCCCATGAGTCCTGTGTTTGTGTGTGTGTGTGTGTGTGTGTGTGTGTGTGACCGCATGGCGTCCTGCACCACACCCGCGTTGCCATGGGGACCCGGGTCCTTCCAGTTCTGTTGACGCTGACGTTACCCGCCCAGCTACAACCACACACTCCACCTATCCTGTGCGTGTGTGTGTGTGTGTGTGTTGAGCTGAAGCCGTCCTGGAAACATTAGCTCAAGGGTGTCCGGGTCCCACCTCGCTTTCAAAAACAGTCCGTAGCCCCTGTGGACTATTAAACACCCCCTCCGCTGAAACCCGAGTGCTTCATCAACATGACAGGAAATGACATCACAGGCAGGGGGGAAGGTGGTGGTGGTGGTGGTGGGGGGGGAGGAGGGGGGTAAACTCCCAGAGCTCCTGCAGTATTTTCACTGTTGTAATGGACACTAATTGGGAGCTTTGCTATGGAATATGAATTCCACTCAAGTGATGGCGTCTGATTCAGGCGCGCTGATGTCTCACTCGGAGCTGTCAGGCCGAGTGTAGCCGAGCTGCCAAGTGAGGTCCCAGAGAAAACACATCGCGTCAACATCCCGGAGTGCTCGTGTTGATGAGAGACGGTCTGAGGCAGCCATGGGTAAACATCTCTAAACCGTGATGGAGTGCAGCTCGACGAGACGCCGTCGATCCGTTTTGAACTCTCCAAGCACGTTGGAGGCGACACGGTTAAAGGATGGGTTCGGGTTTTTTTTCCAAGTCTGTCTTAATACAATACTGCCTTTGCCTTTAATTTACATGGAAATGGGTTGGTATCTTCCAAAATCCCCTCTCTTTTTTCCTCCAGGATGTTTCTTGTCAAGCTGCAGCGGAGGGATATCTTATTTGTTGGAGTTTTACTCACATAAATATCATGTATTCATTTACACTTTTACACTGACTCGCTCCTTTCGGGATCTCTCAAAGGTAATCTCTGTAACGCATTATCTTGTTGCTTGTTTCCAGATAAAACACAGAACCACATTCATGTCTTATATCGGCCCAGTGGTGGGAGGAAAATTGACGTCTTGAGGACGAGAAGAATAGCTGGAGATCGACATCGAAACACGCCAAACGCATTAATATCCAAAAACACAGACTATAAAAATACCTCAACTGTCAAATACAGCTGCGCAACATCAGCAAACGTATGTGCGACTAGCAAAATGTATCCCTCTGGCACATAACTTCATTTTCAGGTTACACTGGCTCGATTTAGCTAACTCAGACTGCTCAACCATCATCAGCCGAACTTTGTCCACCAGTGTAGTCGCATTCAGGGGGAATAGCTTCAAGGACAGCATCCGGACTGTCACACATCAGTAAGACAGACTTGAAAATACCCAAACCTTTCCTTTAAAGCTTCAGTGTGCAGAATTTAGTGGCGCCTACAAGAACAGACTTGGCAGAAATGGAGTATAATATTCATAAGTGTGTTTTAATTAGTGTATAATCATCTGAAAATAAGAGTCATCATGTGTCATCGACTTAGAATGAGCCTTTTATGAGCCTCTTCCATGGAGTCCGCTATGTTGCACCGCCATGTTTCTACAGTGGCCCAGAATGGACAAACCAACGACGCCGGCTCTAGAGAGAGGCTTTCACACTTTTTGCAAGTTGTGCGGCCACCTTTGGAAGAAGAAGGTGATGGAGGGATTCATCTTGTTGCAATCTGCAACCTCACTGCTAGATGCTACTAAATCCGACACACTGCACCTTTAAAAAAAAAAAAGAAAAAAAAAGAGTGAACTGAAATTAGGAGTTCAGTTGATGGAGTGGAGAAGCCGTCCTCGTTATTTACACGTTATCTTGTTTTGCTGGCTCTCTAAGAGCCAGACTCATTCGTTACCCACTCTAATGGGAATGATTTGTTACTCCACTCTTGTTACTCCCCTCTGCCTCAACATATCCGTCTTCAGAGAGATTTTTCACTCCCTGCAGTGAGAGACTTTGGCCTCGTACTTTATGTGCAGCCTCTCAGCGGAGAGTCATTGAGTTGAGCCATCTCAGACACAGGAAAATGATGCAGCGGGCTTTGTTTTCATTCGCCGGGTTTATTATTTCAGTCAAACAAAGATCAATTCAATAGGCAGTTCAAAGACAAAACAAATGCAAATATTGCACAAATTACATCATGCTGTTGCAAAGATGTGGCTAGGCTGATTTCATTAAAATTGAAGTTTTGGGGGGGTTTGTTTGTATCTTCATGGGCTAATTTATCTCTAAAATAACAGTATGAGCTTGTCAGTGGTGAAAAAGTTGTCTAGCGGTTGGAGAAATTATTTTGCACGTCATCCATGATCAAAACACTGATCATCTACAAGCTCTAAATTGTCTAACAGTAAACTTGTCACGACTCGCAAACATATAAATCTCACTCGTGGTGAAATATAAAAGCACAAATGCTCACAGTGTGCTACCACTAACTCGCAAATATGCATAGAGTTTGGTTGGAGGAGGTTCTTCATAACGCTCCACATCAAAAAGCAGACAGCCAACCGCCCAGCAACCATGTTGGAGGCTCTGTGGCGACCTGGAGGCCGACTGTACTCATGTTTTCTGGAGCTGCACTAAACTAAAGCCTTAAGACTATTAAAGACATGATGGGATATGTCATCCCAAACAACTGTACTGAGCTGTACCTAGGGAACATTAAGGAGGCTGTACAAAGATAAGATAGATATCTGGCAAAAAAAAAAAAAGCTATAACAAGAAAATGGCACAAAGCTGATCCTCCAGTGAAAGATCTATCTATCCGATGGAAAAGTTGACCTACTTGCTGAGACTTGAAGGAATTTTTTTTTTTTCAAGAACTGAGAAAAGTGGATCTTTTACATGAAACATGACGCTGAACAAGAGAAAGTTTATACATGTCTAAGTTCTCCTTGACAACTCATTTGTTTATAGTGTCAGATCGTATGTGTGAACCCAAAAATCTGAAAACCCAATAAAAATTAAAGTATAATAAATAAATAAAAGGCACAAGCCCCAAATTCCTCCACTAAAAAGCAATCCTTCTCAGTGTTTCCCCTAGGTTGAGTGGCCTGGGGGGGAGGGAGGGGGGATTAGCAGGCAGCTACACATTTCTCCGTTTTCTATTTATCAGTTTAGCATCGCTAAGCTAGGCTAACCCATTGTTGCTAACTTTGGAGCTAACCTTCACATTTCCAGCAGTTGGGGGAAACAACAGACGTGACTTTTCATGGTGTTGACAAGCTGCAGCGTTTATTAACTGACACACTGTAGTCTGTACTGTACATTTACTGCCAGACTGACAACTTACTGCTGCTGCTAACCGTTTCCTCTGCTCCGTTAGCATTCACCGTTATTTCAGACGCCCCCCTCTCTCTCTCGCTTAACCACTCACTGGCTAAGGAGTGACGCTACCTGCAGTTTCCATGGCAACGACACAGACGTTAACTCCAGACAGCGCTGCTCAACGGCTCCCAAACGCTATTGATTTAAGAACGGATGGATATTTGGCGTTATTTTTGACATTTAAAAAAATATTTTTGCGCTGCTTATTGTACAAAACTCTGCCTGCTTCATGTCAAATCAGAAGACCCACCCCTGCCAGCTGTTTGAAGGTACTGTAGCCGCTGCTTTGTTGAACACCACTCCTATCTATGTCTGTTAAACTTTAATGGGAAGTCAAGCCCTCGGAGCTCAGGTGTCACTGTCACGGCCTTCACAAGCCTGCGGTGTGAGGCGAGGGGCAAGGGGTGAAGAGGACAACATCACATGAATAAAAAGGGGGGAGGAGGAGGAGGAGGAGAGGAGTCTGTCAGAGCCTGCATTTGTGTCATTACTCTGATGATTAATGTGTTTTGCTGGCATTATTGTTTTTATAACAGACCAAAACCAACAAAGAATTGATCCCAATAAAAGTATTTTTGTTCTAATATTTTCTCTATTGTTTCTATTAAAAACATATTAAACTAGTCTTACTGTTGCACCGGGTGACATGTTCCTTTATTGCTATGAACACAAACACTGTAGTTTATTTTGGCTCGATCCCACACGTCCTGCTGCCAGAAATGTATTAATCCACCGCTGAAAATAGTCCCCAAACAAATGCACTAATTATTCCTGTTTGAGTAATGTTCGCTAAAACCTACAGTGACCAGCTGTTTCAGGAAATAACTGAGCCTTAAGATATTCTAGTAGAGCACAAATACACACGTGAAAATGCACATTTCCTCTTTGAGGGATTCATTTCTCTCTTATATGACAAAGAAAGACAGCAAATCATCACATACCAGAAGCTGGAATCAGAAAAAAAAGGACTAAAACTATAAGATTATCAAAAGTATTTGCCAATTAATTGCCCAACACACACTTAGGAAAGAGGAAGTAAGTATATAGAGAGGTAAAAACTACTATAAAAGTAAAAAAGTAATACACAGGAAGAAAATATAAAGATAACGTGTGAGGTAGAATTGCAGTACGGACAAAAATATGCAAGTAGATTAGCAGTAAATTAATGTACAAAGGTAAACTGAGTGAAAAGTATAATGTGGGTCAACAGTGAATCAACAGTAATTTAACAGCAGAGTGTTGAAGGAGATGTGCAGAGCAAGTGATTCACAGTAATTTAAGGTAGTAGTCGTGGCAGACGATTACGGAAGTTGTTCAGAAAGAGGAGAAATTGTATATCTGGATCACAGGAAGGAAGGAAGGACCTCCTTTGGGGGGCTTCAGCGCAGCACTCAGTCATTCTCAGTGAGTCTCTGGCTGAATGTGCTCCTCCGGCCAACCCCGAACACTGTGTCGAGGGCGGGAGATGTCGTCTGTGATGGAGAGGAGTTTTGACAGCGTCCTCCTCCACATGCAGAGGGTCCAGCTCCGCCCCGGGGACTGAACCGGCCCTCTGAATCAGTTTGTTGAGTCTGTTTTCTGTCGGTTGATTAATCGATTAATTGTTGGAGCGCTTAGACGCCACCCTTCGCTCTCTCTGACAACCGTCTGATGATGACGAGTTTTGGATGAGTGACGGTTTGACTCTGTCTGAGGAGAGCTGGAGAAACTTCCCCTCTCTGTTTCTTTACCTTCACCCCCCCAGCATGCGTTCCTCCTCCCTCCCCAACATTAACTCCTCAGCCGTAGATCACTTTAATAAGCCTCGGCCCCACACAGCCTCATTTCTGTGCAGGATTTCCATGGCAACAGTCGAGTCATTTGCTCAGGGAGCCGCTGCGGCGATGATGTAAACACACTGATAGTGTAGCTGACTTAACCAGGTGTAATGATGACGGAGGCCGAGTGTGTCTGAGGTAACTCTGGCTGCAGACGTCTGGCTTCCTCTGTTTCACACCTCTTTGTTTATTTTACGCCTCTGAGAGTCATAAAACATCTCCCGAGTATCACAAACACACTAGCAGTGAAAATAATGTTAAATGCTTATTAATGCTTGCTCAGGTTTTGGCAAAGCTGTTAATCTTTTCCTTTTTAACAATTGAAAATCAGTCTCTTTCTCCGCAGGGGCGCGTAAATGTCTTAAGTCAAAGCTGCAAAGCTGCTAATGTGCTAACTAAGCCTTTTCAGCTCAAACCATTGCAGTTGTTCACAATAAAGTCGTGTTTTTTTGCCTGTAGAGGCTGAACAGAGCTAATTGTTCTCATTTCACTGTAAAATGAAAAATGATTCTGATGCTGTTTGGAAGTTTGGATGAGGATCAGCGTTACCTTTCAGCTCTTTATTAAGTCTGACTGTCACATTATTACTCGCCTGCATCACTGCTGGATTTCCAGTGATTGTCTGTTTAGTAGTGAAACTGTTGCTATGCTTTCATTATAGACGTGAAACATAGGTAAAGGTGTTTAATAGCCTTTTGAGTGAATATTGCTTTGTTATATAAATGTGTGAATAGTTATCAAAACCACATCAGCTGTGCTCAGAGAACAACGTCAGCGTGTGTGTAGTGCCTTTTATTAACTGTGACTACAAACTTTAACCTTAGCTTAGCTTTGTTAGCTAAATGTAGCGGCTATAATAATCTTAGCAATAACAATCTTTCCCTAAACTGAACCACACCACAGTTGAAACAAGTTGGAAACACTGTTGCTGAACATTATTCTTGGTTTTGCATAATCATCCAATATTTTCTAACATCTGTTGTAGAAAAAAAAACAAGACTAGGATTTTAATGTCCTGGAAACTTCTTCAGAGGCTAGCGTACTCCATTAGAACTGCTCGTTGGATGGTTGAATAGCTTTGCAAACCCTTTTCTCCTCACGCTTTCCCAACACGGGATTAGTTGGGGCTGCGTGTCACCGTGTCAAAATATTAAAAATTATCCTTGTATTGATCCAACTTTTCACTCCTACAGAAGAAGCCTGATAAACACTTTATTTCTAACCGCTCAACCTGCACTCACTAACTTTTTTTTTTCTTGGAGCTTTTAACTGCTTCCCTCTGGGGTTCACACTTTCTAACGATCCTTCACTGTCTTACAGTGTGTCCTGTCCCATTATCCTTGATCCTCAAGACATACATCACATTAAGAAAGTACAGATACAATTTCATGGGTCATTTAAAGTCAGACAACAGAGGAGAGATTTAGATACTGTCGGTAAACTCTCAATGGAGATGGTTTTATACAGATTTGTATGCCTTCAAGAAGTCAAAGGAGTAGTTTTATATTATTTTAACAAAGCATTTATTATATATTCTGTCCAACATCAAAACACATTCCAAGTTTGGTTGGTTTCCATGTGAATAAACTCTGAAAGAACCATGCTGGCAAGATATTCTTTGGGAGTGTGCTGAAGTGCGATGAATCACACATTTTTTCGCACCACCCTGCTTTAAAGCACTGCAGCAAAAGCCATAGACGAGGTTCCCGCTGTGAAACTTCAGGTCCGAACCGGTGCACAAAGTAACGGTTTTCAAATGCGGCTTGACAACAGACATGCGAGCGGCTCGAGTGTGATCCAGGTTATTTCATCACACACCTGACGGGCTAAATCCTCTCAGGAGTAAATCAGCGTGCTTTTGCAGGAAAAAAAAGGGTAACCTCAGATAGACGCTGAGACTGTGCAACACCCCTCATCGACTCCCCTCTGTGTGAGTTGTTTGTGTTCCCGGTGTTGACAAGAAGCCTCTTATTTTAGCTCCATGCACTCCGCTTGCCCTCGCTTAAAAAAAAAACAAAAAAACATTTTTTTTTGTCTTCAGAGCAATCAGCAGAGCCGCTCTGTGATAAGACGGCTCGGTCGCACATAAAGATGTCACCGCTGATATCACGATGCCTCTGTAACGAGCCGTCGCACAACAGGGATGCAGTTAGTCGCCGTCCCGCTTCTTCTCAAGGCCTGGATATTCATTTGACTCCGTGTCTCTGACATTTAGGATATGAGAGGAGATCAGCTTTTGCTTGGCAGCAGCGAGGATGAGGAAAGATTGTTCTTTGACCCAAATGGGGGAAAGTGTTTGGATCCTAATGGTAGAAAATAACTGACTGTATGACACTATGAGATGAAATTAAGCTCTTCTGACATTGATTGATAGATTGTTTCAGTGAGTCACTTATCAGGTGAAAGTACCATAAAATTGCTGCGTCTGGTTTGCTTCTTTGGATCTGAACTGTTTCGCATCAGTCGAGTCTCTGTGTTTTTGTAGTGTTGGTCAGGCTGACGAAACAACTAGAACTAATTAAAACCACCTGAAATGTTGATGTTAAAGTGACTGAATGCTGCAGAAATCCGCAGACGGGGGTGTTGACTCACAGTGGGATTAGCAGCACCAGAGACTCCTTCACATTACGAGCTTTTCTCTTAAACACAGAAAATATTGCTGAACGGTGGTTTTTAATGGTTATTGCATAGTTGGGCATTATGTAATTTAAATCCCGCATACTGCACCTACAGATGAAGGATGAATTAAAACACAAAGAAGTGGTTTGGTGCTTTTTTATGACTCAGCAGCTGAGTCATAAAGGGAACTCCTATAATACTTGGCTGGCTTCAGGAAACACCTCAACTCTTCTGATGTGAGGACAAAAACACACCCTCCAACACAAAAATCATAAACATTTCTCTCCGCAAGTAGCTCAGGTCTCAGTAGGCAGGTGTTTGGCGTGTGTTTGTGTTTGTGTGTGTGTGTGTGTTTGATTGACAGTTGCTTCAGACTGTGACGCTTACTAAAAACAGAACTGTGCTAAAAAATTCAAGCGGCTGCTCTGGTGTGGGCGTGTTTGTTTCAGGGATCAAAGAGACAATGAAATACAATCCAGGAAGGCTTTCAGTAAGAGATCCATGAGTCTGAAGGTTTTTTTAGACGCCATAACACAGTGCAGAGGTTATAATAGTGTAAAAAACAGCTTATTAATTACCTCTTACTAAATGATATACAGTAGAAACTGCTTACAGTGATAAAATAATTTGCTTTTAGTAATCAAGGAGTCCATTTACAGCGTTCATTTTGGGTCTTTTCATACATGAAAACATATGTAAGAACATTTAAACTATGGTAATTATGTTTTCTTTTCACCCCACTCCCATAATACTCATATGATGTGTATTTAGTGGCTAGAACATCATTATCAGGCGTTGCGGCACACCTCTGCAGGGTAGTGTGGGGGTGCGGGGTGTGGGTGTGTTTGTTTCAGGGATCAAAAAGACAATGAAATACAATCCAGGAAGGCTTTAAGCAACAGATCCATGAGTCTGAAGGTTTTTTTAGACGCCATAACACAGTGCAGAGGTTATAATAGTGTAAAAAACAGCTTATTAATTACCTCTTACTAAATGATATACAGTAGAAACTGCTTACAGTGATAAAATAATTTGCTTTTAGTAATCAAGGAGTCCATTTACAGCGTTCATTTTGGGTCTTTTCATACATGAAAACATATGTAAGAACATTTAAACTATGGTAATTATGTTTTCTTTTCACCCCACTCCCATAATACTCATATGATGTGTATTTAGTGGCTAGAACATCATTATCAGGCGTTGCGGCACACCTCTGCAGGGTAGTGTGGGGGTGCGGGGTGTGGGTGTGTTTGTTACAGGGATCAAAAAGACAATGAAATACAATCCAGGAAGGCTTTAAGCAACAGATCCATGAGTCTGAAGGTTTTTTTTTAGATGCCATAACACAGTACAGAGGTTATAATAGTGTAAGTTATAAGTTATTATAGTGACAATCTTTATAAATTGTGCCTCAAACATTCTTAGTTTATTTATTCGCACAGGTTAAAATCAAACAGAGTAAAAACAGCTTACTGATATACAGTAGAAACTGCTTATAGTGATGAAATAATTTGCTCTAAGCGTTCATTTTGGGTCTTTTCATACATGAAAACATATGTAAGAACATTTAAACCATGGTAATTATGTTTTCTTTTCACCCCACTCCCATAATACAGGTTTGAAGTGTATTTAGCGGCTAGAACATCATTATCAGGCGTTGGGGCACACCTCTGCAGGGTAGTGTAGGGGTGCGGGGTGTGGGTGTGTTTATTCGTAACCGCTTTTTCCGCTGCCACCGCTCGCTCTCCTCATCCCCTTTCTAGCTCGCTCGACCGCTGCCTCTCTCTCTTCCTGGTAATGTTTTTGTCTTCCCTCATGACAGGGTTGTAACAGCATGACGGGTTTCGTTTCTCCAAAAAGTTGATTCTGGTTCAACTTTCTCGCTGTGGTGCCCCCCCCTCCCTTGCCGCCTAATGAGAATAGATCATGACGAGAATATGGAAAAAAGAATCAGTCGTTTTCTCTCAATGAAAAATGTCGTCTCCATGAAGCTTATGACAAACCGCCAAAAATGAGCCAACGAGATTCAGCAGCGAAACAAGCGCTTAAACAGCTGTGATGTTTTCTGAATAGCGAAGCTGCCTGTTTCATTACTTAGAAATGTCAATTAGATGGTAATCTGCATGAGAAATTAAGAAATCAGTTATAATAATCATCAGCTTATAGTGATCAATTTGACCCGGATGGAAGCTGTTTCCACTGTACATGAATATAAAAGAAAAGCCAGTCTGTAAAAAAGAACAAAAAAAAAAAAAGCAAATGGGATTATAAAACCAAAATGAAAGCCTTTTTATAAAAAAAATAAAGGACAGCCTCTTCTCAAATCAGATTTTTATTCATTTTCTTTGACACTAAACCTGAAACATAATAAACCGAAACTGAATATAAACCTAAAAATTTCACTTCAGTCTTCAAAAACATCCCTTCAGAAATCTGCACAGATGCTGCAGTAAATCCTTTTTTTTTCTGCAGTTCTTAGTGAAGTGAACAAAGTTAAAGACTAATCCATGTCTGTGATAAAGACACCCTGCTGTGTAATGACTCTCATTCCTCATTATTCTCAGTAAAAAACCCTCTTCTTCCTCTTTCAGTAAAGACAAATCTCTGGTCCACTGATGCTGCCTGTGTAGCTGCTGGCTGGCTCGTAGATACTGTACATGCTGTTTATCATGCATACAGGTTTCATGTCAGTCCATACTGCTCTCTGTCATCCTTTTCTAACAGCGACAGCAGCTGTTGAGCTGATTTACGGTCTCTTTGTGTCATCATAAGTTTGCTTCAAGGTCTTCTTGTGTACATGACGGCTGCATCGCCGAGGCATTCAGTCATTATTGATGTAGGACGACCCCGAGACGGCTGCTTGTGAGTGACTGAGTGTTTATCAGAAGGCTATTCAGTGCTACTGTTTACAGTATGATGGTTCATATGGAGCCGGTCTGAATAGAAGAACTAAATTGATTGGTTTGCTGTGCCGTTATGTTTCATAATTGCTCGTTTAATTGTGTGTTTATCTCAATAAATTGTGCACATGTGGCTCGTGGTTGCTGTAATAATTACAGGTTTAATGACAATTTGATGAAGAAGTGTATGTAGGAAATACTTTCAATCACAAACAGCGTCGCAACTAACAATTATTTTCATTGTAAATTATTATTATATATATTTTCTTGATTAATTGATTAGTTGTTTGGTTGAAAAAAGGACCAAATGGTAAAAAAAAATGGTGATTCCTGTTTCCCAAAACCCAAAGTAACATCTTCAAATGTTCATAATCCAAAATATATTCAGTTCACTATCATAGAAAATAAAAGAAACCAAAAAATATTTACATTTTAGGAGCTGGAATCAAACTCAAAATGATTAACAGATTCATAATAATTGAACAAAGTCTCCCAATAACCAATAAAAAATAATTATTCCAAACCCAAAGAGCTTCAGTTTATTATAATGTAAAACAAGGACAAGCAGCAAATATTTTTGCTTAAAATATGACCAGAAGGCTTAATCGATTATCAGATTAGTTGCTGATTAATTTTCTGTCTGTCCTCTAAACTTTGCAGAAATCCTTAAATCCTGTTTTTTCATGATGTTTACTTATTTTCTGTGGCGTCTTGTTCAGCCGTCTGTTATATCCAAATATCGATGTGTGAGGATTTCAGGCAGCTGTGACACACTTAACAAAGCTCTGACCCAGTTTGTTGACGGGCTAAGTGGGTTTCTCTGTTTTTTTGGTTTCCTGCTTTTCTCACATCTACTCAACCTGTCGGTCACAAGCGGCTGCACATTTTGAGGAGCAGGAGATGAAGGGACCTACTGTGGGAGAAAACCAGATTAAATAGTTTCAAGTTAACTGAATAAATTAAATACGCCGTCACAGAACTGGACGAGATATATTTATCTGTTATCTGTTCAGAAGTCGTGTCAGAGGAGTTACTGTATGTGCCAACCAGTGCTCGGAAGTTAGCTAGAAATAGCATTGCATGTTTTCTTAGGGGGAAAAAGTCACATTACAACTTAGTGATTATTTTATTTATTGATTCTTATGCTGATTAATCAAATTGTGGCTTAGTGAGGAAATAGTAAACACTGCCTGATATAATTTAAGGCTGAAGGAGCTCAAAATATTTACTTTATTGTCATATATGATGAAGAAAAGCAGCAAATTGTCATATTTAAGAAGCTGCAACCAGTGAATTTTGGGTATTTTTCCTTCAAAAATGACTAAAATGTTGAAATAATGATCAAAATAGGTGGTGAATAATATTCTGTCGATTGAATAATTGACACACTATTGCTTTAAAGCATGCAATATATGGTGAAGTGCCACTTTAAAGCGGGTAAATGTGATATTTTTTTATAATAATAATGTTTGAGCTTTCAGTGTGTAATGTGTTGATCGTGGCTCTTAGTGATGAACCTACAGAATTATCAGTAACTCTGCAGCTCCTCTCGGCTTTACGGAGCTTTATAGGGAGTTTCAGCTCATAGTTTAACTGTTCAGCTGCAACTTTACTGTTTTAGTTCACTCTCAGCGGCTCTCATAGCGTCGTTTTCAGCCACAGCAGGCAGCTGTTTTCAGAGAAAAAGCTCTAAAACCTTCTGTAGACTACCTGCTCAGCACCAAACAGCAAACATTCACAGTTAGTGACAAGCTGGTGAACATAGTGGAGTATTTAGCAGCTAAAGAGCCAGATATTTCCCTCAGGAGTTGATGGAAAGTAAAAAAAAAGAGCTAAAAGAGAGAGAATATTGGGCTTAAATTCACCAGGTGGACAGAAAACACGACTCCAAATGAATTATAAATGAGGGTAAATAAGCAACTGTTTGCTAACAAGTCCAACATATCAACTTAAAAGGTGATGATATGTGATTATGGAGCCCTTTCAGGATGTATAAGCATGTAAACAAACCTAAAATAATTCCTGGACTGCATCTTTAAGCCTCTGGGTCTTTCTCACCAGACAGTGTCAGTGTCCAGGCGGCCCGGAGCTACATGATGATGCAGGTGGTGAATCACAGCCGGGCTTCCCTCCTCTCTGTCCGCCCTCCCCGCCCCGTCCCGTCCTTCCCGTCTCGATTTAACATCTCAGGATGGATTTCTTCCCAGCGTGTTTAGAGCCGCGACGTCCCACGCTGCTCACTGAAGCTGTGATGAACACAGATAATGGAAAATGTCATTTATGTAACGCTGTAAATAGCAATTAGTTCCGTGACTCTGAACACGAAAGGTTTCCTCACATTCAGACTTTAAAAAGCTAAAATCAGATCTAAAAAAAAAAAATCGGTGCATTTCATTTCTCACATTCTCACACATGAATATTAAACTGTTATTTGCAGTATATGTAGGTAAACAAGAGTGCTACCTGCAGGTGTTATTAACAAGACTTCCTGGTTTCATTGTGTTGTAGTGAACACTGACAGTTCATTGAAAGGTAACAGTCAGATATGAGGATATTTTCAGTTTCGGGGGAATGTGAGAGGCGCTACCGTCTATCTGTTCGTGTGAAAAATATCAAACACCCTGTGAGCCGGCCGGTTTCAGAGGAGCATATTTCAGAAAGTATTGCTTGATGTTCTGGCAGATTAGAGGGACATTTCTCTTTCATCTGGCTCTCATAGCTAATTTTTCATGCTCACAATCATCAACATACTGTCCGAGATCAGGAATCCTTTTGATAAAAGCGCAGAGAAGACCTCAGCTTGCAGTGTGCTTTTGTTGTGACACGCTTTCTTGCACATGTAGGCTTCAGTGTGGGAACTCAGTCAGAAGCAGCAGATATTCATTTGAGATAAACTAGCGCGTTGCGTAACATTAAATATCTCCAAAAAGACAGACGATGTTGGAGAAGGGTTACTGTTCAAGTGCTGTTAGAAGTGTTTTTCAACCCTGTAGATCTTATTCTCATGATTTTGACCGTTCTGATTAACTTTGCACTCGCCACCTTCACGTATCAGAGATTCGAGGAAACACATCTCCTGGTTTTATTGTTTAAAACTGATGTTCCCACAAATATCTCTGAATGTTTTCCTCTCACTGTGGTATGTCACTACATGCTCTAGATTAGTGAAGATATGAGTTGGTAATTATAAATGTTGATGCACATCTAAGTGAGTTACTTCAATTATTATCCCTGCAATCAATTATCCCTGCAAAATACTGTAAATGCCAATGTGACGTCAAATTTATCAGATTTTGAAAACCACATTTAAACTCTAATCTGTAATTGTTCCACATTAAAACGTCTAAAAACAACTAGACCTATGTTCTATATGTTGTTGAGTTGTGTACTTACATTATCCCAAATGTTTGCAACAGTTTTCAAACCCAGAGAAATCTGTCATTTTAATCAAAGTAACGGACCGTTTCATTTGGTCGCCTGTCAATGGCGTCATACCTCCTCTACCAAAGAGTATAGAGCACAAGATGCATGCGTCGGCGCCGTGTTTGTCCGCTACAATGGCGTCTAGCAAAGAGTAACTTACACACATACAAGTTAATACATGGGCTTTGTTGTGCTTGTTCCACACAAACTGTTAGAAATGGACTTTTATTCAGTTTGAAGCCACATTTTCATGATAAATTTAGCTGGTGTTTAACTTGATCTTTTAGCCGCAAGAAGGATTTTAGTCATTGGACGTCTGGATCTTAAGTTATCAGAGAAATAAACTGGGCAAACTTTCCTACTATAGTGTGTTTCATTTAAAAACTCATCAAATCAGTCTATAAATAACATAGTGACTAGTTCATCAGTGACTGTTGAACTAGACTGATAGCAGATTAGCTCACTAGCTGAAGCGCTAGCTCGGCTAACCGTGTCGGCCACATGATCCTCTCCTTGCAGGTCGTAGTCGTCCATCTCGAGTCTCTCATGATGAAAATTGTTAGGAGCTGAAAATAACACCTGCAGACATGACTCAGGGCCGAAAAAAAAGGCACTGACAACATCGTTTCTGAGTAATATTTGTATTTAACGTTATATATATTATTGTAAAAAGACGCTATGATTGAACATCAGTCAAAGACAAGACAGTAAAGCACAGTGCTTGTTGCAGTAAATACACAAATACAATATTATCTATCAGAAAGTATCCGGTACCTATAAAGAAGCATTACAGGATTCAGGATTAGTGCAACAATACAGATGTTTACAAAGGATTTGAGTGCAAAGTTAGCATGACTCATGGTTAAAATGGCCACACATATGAGGAGAAAATACTGGAACTTCCCTTTAAAAACTGAACTGGCACCTTCAGTCTCATTTTTAGCAACAAGGTGCCAATGTTTAATGAAGATGGATGGCTTACGTTTGGTTTGGAAACACTTGTTTTCAAATCCTCCTGTAGCGAAGCTCCCTGAATGACTTTCAGCTGAGCAGAGCAGCATATGCTCCCTAATAACATAGCAGGGGCTCTTCCCAGTGCAGGTGGTGAAACAGACTTGCTATGGTGTGTTAGTCTTCAAAGTCTTCCTCCCAAGACTGTAATACAGAGTCTTTTCTCTCTCTCTCTCTCTCTCTCTCTCTTTCTCTCTCCTCATCAGCTTTGCATGTGTCGGTAGCAGCTCCTGTGTCAACATGTTCTCACTCCCAACACTTGTTAACTAACCCTCTAGCATCATTTTTCAACATGCAGGATCATGGCAGTCACTCTTAAAAGAATGATTCATGCTGTGGTTAAAGTCTGGTTATGTTTAGGCCCCAAAAAACACTTAGTTAGGGTCAGAGAAAGTTCGTTATTTGGGTTAAAAACTGTCCTGACTTGTGATTAAAGGACCAGTGTGCAGGGTTTAGTGACATCTAGTGGTGAGGTTGAAGATTGCAACAAACTATCCAAGCGAGGAGAACGTATGTTGGCGGCGAAACTAGCATAAAAAGCCCCATAAAAGGCCCTCTCTAGAACCAGTGTTTGGTTGTCTGTTCTGGGCTTCTGTAGAAACATGGCGGAGCAACATGGCGGGCTAATTTTAAGCTAACGAAAACACAACAAGTCTTATTTTCAGGCGATTATACGCGATTATGAATATTAGACTCCGTTCCTGCCAAGTCTACACGCTGCACCTTTAAAAACTGTCCCGACTCGCGGTTGAAAAACTGTCCCGACTCATAGTTAAAACCTGTGGTCGGAAACGGGAAGCGAACAGTGGTCTCCTGCCATCTGTTTATCTAGCCATCCAACCAACCCGCCACCTCCGTATATGGAAATTTGTCACTTTATATAGACGTCATCCGTCTCGCGGCGTCTATTTTAGACATCGTGGGAGTTCTATAGAAGTCTATCGGACCCTTGCACGTTGAAAAACGATGCTGGGTTTGTTAAAAGTGACGCCAAGCTTTGCTACGTGACGAGCTTGGGAGTGAGAGTTGGCTGCCTATGTAGTCTCACCTCTGGCTTTGTCTCATGTTGTTCCAGTACAGCACAAAGCCAGTGTGAGTGTGTGTGTGTGTGTGTGTGTGTGTGTTTGCAGACAGATGAGGGACCAGGGTATGCTGTGTACTGCCTGAGGGCTTCTCCTCTAAAGGCATCTGGTGCCCGGTCGGAGAGCCTTTCGATGCCTGATGAAATCACAGCTGACATTTTGAAAACACAGAACGTGCCCGGCACAGTAGATGAAGCGTAGCGACCGAAGGATTATGTTTGGTTGAATTTTTCTCACCTTTCTCCTTCCTCTCTCTCTCTTTTTTTTTTTTTTTTTGCCTCCTTCTGTCCTCCATCCTCCTTGTTTTCTTCTTCTTTCTGCATCACTGACCTTTCCTGGCTCATGATTAGATGTGTATCAGCGTAAAACGTGCGCGTTCGGCGCCGATCTGAAAGCTGAAAATTGACGTACGGGTGAAGGGAGATCCAGAGGAGCAGAGCAGACACGTCGTTTTCTGTCTGCTAAAATATTCAGGTACAGTGTCGCCTGATGCGGCATCGCCAAAAACACAACATACGCTTGTCGTTTGAGGCTCCTCTCCTGATCGACGGCGACAACAGCGATGAATATTTCACCGTTACAGAGTGTGTGGGAATGTGGGTCGCAACGAGAAAGCCGAGGCCTTGCGGGGGGAACGCCATAAATATCTCCCTGGTTTTAATGGTTATGCTTTATTAGGGCTGTGTGTGTGTGTGTGTGTGTGTGTCTGCGGAGCTCGCAGTAACAGGTCCAAGGAAACCCAGAGGAGCTCAGAAGAGCCCGAGGCAAGGTGTTGCTTCATCTGCAACAAATTCTCCTTTGTTTTATTTCATCAGGCGTTGTGGGGTTCCTTCTTGAAAATGAAAGAAAAATGAGTGAGTGAGAGAGAGAGAGAGAGAGAAAGAGAGAGAAAGGGGATAAGTGAACGAAAAAATGAAAAGGAAAAGACATGCTGTGCTTGCATGTGTGTGTTCTGGTGTAAGAAAAAGAGTCAGTGTGTAAAAAAAACAAACAAAAACATGAAGACACAGTTACCTCACTCGTTAGTGCTTCATGCTGAGAACACAAAAATGTTTCAGTCACACCTCTTTTCACGAAGATGAATCCAACGTGAAACTGACGATCCCCGACGGACCGAACCCATGAAACTTCATGAGGTGATGAGGTGGAGATGAAGGGGAGACAGAGTCAGGTTTGCTTAATATTCTGTACGCTCGTTAAGCTTAAAGGGGGTTTGTGTGCTGCGTGTGACATGAATTAGATAACATCTGGTTTATCTTTTATATCTTAGCCTAACCCAGTGGGTGGTGTGTTATGAAGAGCCGAAACCGGAGTGTCCACTTTCTGTGCCAAAGGTAATAAATTAAAAATGATAATAATGCAAATTTGAAGAAAGAAAATCCAGCCCTCACTCAACAGTACGTCGTGTTATTTACTCTGTTTGATTAGGGGAGAGGTGCTACTGTTCTAATATGTTCAAGTATCGTTGTTGATTTGATGTTTCTTCTGTTTTTACTGGTATTTATTGAAGACTGTTGCAGGTAAAACTTCATCAATGTGTGTATCAAATCAAAGTGAGATTAACATTTGAAGAAAAAAAAAAAAACACATTTATTATTTAACAAATGAAAAGATGAAATCATGAGCACCCCTGCAAATACATAGGTCATAAATATCACCTCTTCCATATTAGCGGTTTGGACATGAGCCAAATTAAAACTCAAAATGCTCTTTTTTCTGATAACTTTGATTTTTATTAGTCATCTTACAGTATAAAGCAGGGGGTCTGACATTAGGATTGACAGGCAAGATGGCGGCTCGCTAATGTTAGCTAATGTTAGCATGTTTAGATAGATGTTGTTGTGAGTCAGTGACTTATGACTCTACACTATATTTTAGCATTTAGCATTAGCCTGTAGTTACCACTTGTGTTGCTGATCAGCAAAACTCACCTAAAATCTCTTTAAGGCCACATTAATTGATTTTTGGGCAACTTTATTTCATATAAGGGGGCAGATAGCGCAAACATGCTAGCAAACAGTTGCCTGCTAACACACCCAGCAGACATGGAGCCACGTTATTATTCATTTGGAGTCATGTTTCTGTCCATTTTAATAAATATAAGCCGAGTATTCAGTCTCCTTTTAGCTCTGGGTTTGTTCTCTGCCAAATCCTGAAGAAATATTTGGCTGTTTTAAACCTCTAAATTCTCCACTTTCTTCACCAGGTAGCTGCTAACTTTGACTGTCTGACTGTAAACACCAAAAACAACCACAACAATGTACTTAAGAGAGCTAAAAGATTAATACTTCTCTGTGGGTTTGTCACTAAAAGCAACACCTTTCACATTACACACAGTCATTTCATCCATTTTTACTATCACATGAATATATAGACATGTTAGTGGCTCTGTGAGGCTGTGCTAGTCTGTTAGCATGCTAACATGCTAATTAATATGCTCAGGTTTAGCAGGTACATAGTTTAATATTGTCAGCTGAGGCCATGTGCTGCTGTGGTGGCTAAAAATTAAAATCATTTGGGACTTGAATCCTTTACAGCAGTGAAGTGCTGTAGAAGATACTTCCTGTGTTAGAAAATGGAAAGAAAAACCCAGGAAACACGTCTGACTTTCTCAGACGAGACAGATGAAAGAAAAAAGCCCTCAATGAGAGATTAAACTGAGTCACAACAGAAAAAGGAGGAAGAGCCGGCTAACAGCGACCTGACATCAGGACTTTCTACCTGTGTCACTAGACGAGGACGTGAGACAAGAGTTCCACCTGCTGTTTCATGTACGCTGTGGGAGTTAAACTAAATCAGTGGATGACAGGATAACGCTAAGAGCGCCCACACACACACACACACAAGCATACACACATATATTCATCTTAGCTGTCATACACTTCAACACCTCGCTATGTTATCTGTTTGTCTCCATCAACACACAGGATGTAAAACCACATTCCCCCCTCCCTCCTACTCCTCAACAGGAATGCAGCCTGGTCGTCATCTCACACGTTTTTACGAGTGCGTCGCTCTCTCCTGTCACTTTTCCTGATAAACACATAGTTAACAGAAGCCTCTGTGAAGCCAGCAACATGCCACGACATATATAAATATATACGAGCTCTCTCGTTATGTCCCTCTTGAAACAACTGATGTACGCTTGTCTCACCTGATAAACCGATTTAAGCTCATTTATTAACCCAAACTCATGTTTACGCTGCTTTCTCTGCAGTAAAATGTTAAATAACTGACATGCTCTTTGTGGCAACATCTGTAGTAGAGTGTGTTTTAGACAGATTGGAGGACATTTAATCGACTCCTTATTTAAAATATTGATCATAGAGGCTTTTAGGATTATAAGATAGCGCAGTAAGATAAGAATAAACATGACATAACGAGCCTGTGGAGCGACGAGGCCTCTTTAAAAAACATCACCACAGCATTGGCAAAGTCATCACACGCACATACTGATACTGCGCTATATCATAATCATACAAACCAGCCGCACTGCTGCCCGGTCCCTCGACGAGCCTCGTAAATCTTTCGAGTCGCCTAAAATTAGATCCAAGCAGTGTGTGTGTGTGTTTGTGACTGGGTGTGACTGTGTGTGTATATACTCTCTACATGCTTGTGTGTGTGTATCTGCTGTCACTGCTGCTGCTGCTGCTGACAGAGATTCAGTGCTGTATGAGAGAGCGGAGGATTTCCCAAGGCAGCCATTAGCCAGATGCACAGGAGGACACATCAGAGCATGCTAAACATACTTTATACAGTACATATGTCTGCGCCATCAGATGGGAGGTGCTTGGGTGTGTGTAGTGCTGAGTATCAAAGCCTGTTCTTATTTTTTATGTGTGTCGTTATGTTTGTATGTTTGATCTATTTTTGTTGGTTGCCAGGCCCGCGATCATTTATAGAAGAGAATATGTAGGTTACAGTGAAAAAGCTCTCTGTCAGTTTTATGGCTTGATACTCTTTTTTTTTTTAAAGGGGACTTGACTTGCTCTCTGTGGTTTTTAGTTTATTGTTGATATATTCCTCATGTTCCACCTCGAGTTTCAAATCTTGAGGTGAAAATAAGAAGCGAAGATGCTCCCTGAAAGTCAAAAACCAGGGCTTCAGACACATATTTCTGATCAGATTCACGCTCGAACATGTGCGGATGTGTTTCAGAAGTTTCCATTTCCAGTTAAACGCACAATATGTAATTTCAATAACAACAGACGGAATGTGGTGACGGTGTGAAGTAGCAAAGGATCATGGGAGTTGTTGTCTTCGTTGTTAAATAATCAGCTTCACCGGAATACGATTACTCCGGTGTTCATGGTTCAGGATGTTTTTACCCGCAGAGGTCTCCTCCTCTCCAGAACAAGTGGACAGACGGGCTGTTAGCTGAGCTGCTGCTAACACTTGTTCGGTTTATTTCTCTTATAACTTTATACCCAGACGTTCCTCCGGTTTCTCCCAGGAGCTGAAATCTCAGCAGATGTCTCCTCTTCTCCAAAAACAAACATACACGCAGATTAAAATAGTAAAAAATACAACTTAAAGCTGTTTCACCTAAAATATCAATATTTCTGCAGCTGTTTGTTTCCTGGAGGAGCTGTTAGCTGTTAGCCGAGCTGTTGCTAACGTTTGTTTCTCTGAAACGGTCCGTTACTTTTATTAAATGACAGATTTCTCTGGGTTTGAAAACATTTGGGATAATGTAAGAACACAACTCAACAACATTTAGAACATAGGTCTAGTTGTTTTTAGACATTTTAATGAGGAATAATTACAGATTATACCTTTAGAGAAGGATAAAAAATAAGCTAAATCTGAGCGGGCTCATCAGGAGAGGAGCTATAACGGCCTGTTTCAGACAGAGGCTGAGCTGAGGAGCTGCATAAAGAGCCAGTAGAAGATAAATAAGGAGTTTTTATGAACTATAAATCATGCAAAAACATTCCAGTAGAGCCCCAGAACATAAATATACACCTGTAAATGTCCACAACACGTCACGGTGGGTGTCTTCAGTTTCAACTACAACTTAATTTATCTCATTTAAACATCGAGCACAGTTTGAGGGATTAAGGAGCACCGGAGCGTATTAATATTCCCATAAGACTTTATTAAAAACTAAAATCTTCCCACTACTTGACCAAAAGCATGTGGACGCCCCCTTTCCGGATCCTTTTACTGGTCTGAGGCTGTTTCTTGTGGGTTCGGTCGGTTCAAATTAATGCCACAGTACAGCATATAATAGCAGCCGAGCCCATTCAACTTTGTGTCAACACTTTGGGGTAAAGACTCTTTCCTTGTTTCAACATGACAATATGCCCCTGTGCACAAAGCCTGGTCTTTAAAAGGAATGGTTTTCCCCAGTTTGGGACCCGCTGGGATTAGTGGTTTTACTTTCCACTGGTGCTCTTGTAGCTGTGAATGGGAGCAAATCCCCTTCAGTCAGGTTCTGAAAGTCTTGTGGGAAACCAGAAGAGTTACAGCAGCAGATTAATGGTTTTAAAGTGAGACGTCCAACAAGCTCATGCGGGTATAAAAACGCAGGCGTCCACATACTTCTGGCCACGAAGCATGTTACGTTACCCCCCTCTGTAAAAATCACTTAATGCCTCGTACAAATCAGACCATGTTTTAAAGTGTGTTGACAGCAGAACCACAGCAGACGAAACCAGAACACGAAACAGATGTACAGATGTCTGATTAACCAGTGACATAAAAAATAAAAAGTTTGGGTGCTGTGATGTTTCTTTATAATGATTTTCAGACACATCACCGTGGCGTCATCACTCGTAGAAATGACGCTCGCTCTTTTTTTTTTTTTCTTCCTCATAATCCTGCTGGAATGCATGAATCTCTCTCCGAGTCTCGCTGCTTCCTGTGTCTCTCTGCTGCAGGCGACATGTGACTCTGAGGGGTTTTTTTTACAGTAAATGAGACTCCTTGTTTCCTTTTGGAGCGAGAAAAGCATCATCGTATGTAGAGAAGGAGGATTTCAGAGCTCAGTTTGAAGCTGAAATGTGTGGGTTTTTTTATTGGATGTTTTGTTGAAATGTAAGTTTAGTACAAGAGAAGTGTGAGTGGTGACACAAGCAACTCACTTCATTAACGTGCCATAGAAGCAAATGTGAAGTGAAAACTACTCATTTCTATTGTTAAAGTGTGAGTTTTATTCAGTATATCAATAACTATTTTGATAATCGATCAATCGTTCAAGCAAAAATGCCCCAAAATTAGTTGGCTCCACTTTCTAAAAGGTTTTATATTATTGTAAACTGAATATATTTTGGGGTTTTTTGACTGTTGGTTGGACAAAACAAGACCTTTAAAGAGTTTATCTTGGACTCAGAGGAACTGGGATGGGCGTTTTTCACATTTTATAGACTAAACAATAACTGAGAAAAGATTACTTGACAATGAAAATAACCATTGAAATAACTTTTAGCTGCAGCCTTGCTGTTAATTGACCTTGCGTCGTCAAGGTTATTGACAGGTCAAGAGAAGTCAGAGGTTACTTATTGCACTTATTATTTCAATAGATAAGGAGACCTGTAGAGAGTTGGTGCTCACATATCTGTTTTTTCATTTACACTGTTCTGTCTTTACGCTGCATTAAAAGGTGACACAGGTATGATTATTAACAGTTTGGAGGTCAGATATCAACATCATCAGCGGAGCATCTGAGGACTTAAAGAGCCTGAAACACCTGTGACATTTGCCTCGGTTCCCGTAACCAGCGTCTCTCATCTTATTTTCATACGACGTTACACTCGCCGAGTTCATTCCTGAGATGTGGGAACGGCGGTGACATCGCTAAGAAGACGTCTGATGAGTAAAGACGGAGTCAGACGATTAGTCAAACATATTTGGAAAACGGAAGTAAACAGCAACATTTTTTCCCAAATTGTCACAAATAGATTTGTTTAGATAATCTTTGACATGTTTATGACCCGTCTCATCGTTTGACTGCTTGTGTTTTTGGACTTTGTTGTAGCAATTTTACCAAATGATGAACAAAACTATGAAGATTAAACCAGATTTTTCCTCAAAAGTTGAGGAAAAGCTCACGAAGAAGAGTTTTTCTCCTGTTTGTGGCTCATTATAATGTCTCTGCACGTCCTCTGAGGTCAGAGATTTTTATCAACAACCTTCCCAACGATCTGAACTTGAGCGCTCCTCGCATCAGTCCGACTGTCTGTCTGAGCTGGAAACAGCTGTTGGACTATTTAATTGGATCTGACAGTGAAAAGTGACATCAGTGTTGCAGTAATGCCTGGATTCATGCCTGCTGTCTCCTCCCCGCTGTGGGAGACACGTGACGTGTTTGTTTTTGTGTGTTTGTGTGATCCGTGTGTATGTGTGTGTGTGATCCGTGTGTGTGTGTGTGTGTGTGTGTGTGTGTGTGTGTGTCGTTGTCGCTTCATTATTCATGTGTACATATGCCGAGTCTGTTTGTGACGGTCACATATGTTCACATCAACAGAAACAGTTACAGAGTGAACTTTTTAATTGTTTTTATTCAGGAATATTTGTCTTTATTTGTCCTGAAATTTGTTGTGTGAAGGATTTTGAAGCTATAAAGTTACTGAATAGTCTTTTTAGTGACTTTAAGTTGGAATAAAATGATGTCAGGTGGTTGTAAAGTGAAAATATTCCAACAATTTATTCACCTAAGTCTCCTCTATTCCTCAAACTATTCAATTTTAACACATTTCTAGTGTCAAAATGTTAAAGTGGTTGAAAATAGATCTTTTCAGTGATGTTTTTCTATAAAAAATATAAGACTTTGGGTGTTTTTGTTGTTTTCATGGTGTGCAGATAGCAGCTAACAGCAGGTAATGTGTTGTTTGGCTTCATTTTGTGTCATTTTTGTTCCACAAAAAGGATGAAAAAGTTTGTTTTTTGCTAGCGAACTGTCTCACTAACATGTCAGGAACACAGTAGAGCAGAGCTTTCTTTGATATCGGAGGTTTTTGATGAGAGTAACTGAAAATGGAGACGCGTTTGAAGCAACTGATTATGAAGATTATTATTATTTGATTGATTGATGATTGATGATTGATGATTCAGATCAGAAGAAATTTGATAACGAATAGTGACGGTGATCAGAAGACAAACACTTTCTAGAAATAAAAGCAAGTAAATAAGTGTTGTGTAGTGAGGAAGGCAGGCGCAGAGATAACGTGGAATAAAACGACCTTTACAGGCTTGAATGCACGGACATGAACGAGACAAGAAACAAAATGAACCAACAATGACAGAACTGACGAGGGGACGGGGAACAGGTGAGGGGACAGGTGGAAAAACTCGAGGAAGGGCAAGTGACCTGAAACAAGGGGAATAACTTTTCAAAATAAAACAGGAAATGACGAGACAAAACATGAAGACAGGACAAAAACCCAACTAAAGCTCACCACGGTGTGACAATAAGAAAAAAATATGGATTTAGGGGTTTACAGTTCTTCTGATAAGTTCACAACTAATATTATTTTAATATTTAGCTCATTTTTACGTCATCTCTATGCGCAACAAGTCGGGCTGGATGATGAAATATCACGATATATTTCAGCAAATACCTTGATGTAGCTTGGGACGACTGTCTGTGCTTTCACAAAATATTAGTATGATTCATCAGTAATGTGAATATAATGAGTAAATAGTTAAAGACAAATAATAGAACGGCGAGAACAGTCTGGTAACTTTACTGTAACGCAGCATTTAAAACCAGGAAAAGACGACACTTATTCCGTATCACGATATTACGATATCTAGTCTCATATCGTCGATATGTCGTCCTCATTTAAAGGTTAAATTTAGTCGTAGATCAAAGATGACGCAGGATATTCTCCTCGCTAACCAGCTGCGGCTCTCGCATATGCCATTAGTAACCAAAAGATAATAATAATAATAATAAAGATAATAATAATAACTGAGACATTCGTTTTAATCACTATTTCTACAGTAAACATACTGTAGCTGATTTTTGTGAACTTGTAAGCTCCTGCTAACGTTTCCTACCATTTAGTGAATTTGTATTTTTCAACAGTCTTCCCCTAAAAAAAATAATAATATTTGACCCACTGAGCAACTCAAATGTGAGCTGGTCAGTTTCCAGAAAGCAATCGCGAGCTTTGTTTACACTTTGATTTCACTCATGATTGTCGTTCGCAAATTTCCGATAACTTTGCCAGGTTTGCAGCGATCTCATGCTCAGGTCAGAACGATTGTGTTTGTTTTGTGTAGTGAAACAAGTCGAGCGAGAGAGGAGGAGGAGGAGAGGGGAGAGAAATAATTAAAAAAAAAAGTTCTCATGTTGCAAATCACACAGCTCGACCCGTTGCAAATTCGGTGAAACGGGCCTCAGCCGCGTCTTGGATCAGGGGCGCGACTTGAACCCATCAGAAATGAATTCCCTGGTGAAATGTCACTTCACCAGCGAGGCAAAAAAAAAAAAAAAAAAAGCCGTCGATGCGCTGGGGAAGGTGAACGAGGTCAAGGGTATCCACGGCGATGGCCTAACCTCGCTCTCACAGAGACGAGAAAGCCTGGAGATGTGAAAGAAAGAGAGAGAGAGAGAGAGAGAGAGAAAGAGAGAGAGAGAGAGATGAGTCTGCACAACTCCATCAGCCGCTCTCACAGATCACTGTCATTGTGAGACTTCAGCGGGACGAACAACAACAAAACATTTAAAAACTAGAAAAAACCCCAGCGTCAGTTTGACAACGCTGTCACAACTCCACCCGCCTGTCACCTGCTTGAGTTATTTCACGGCTGCGGCGATGCCAACGTGAATATAAAGGCGTTTTTTTTTTTCATTATTATTTATTATTGTTTGTTTGTTTGCGAGGAATTTCTCCTCCTTCCTCCTCCTCCTTCCTCTCGGTGCATTTTCTAACTTTCTGGGTGTTTGTCTCCTCAGCCTCGTCTTCGCAGTTATTAGTCATCCTCTGCAATTGTTGAGTATGATGAGAACTTGGCAGGAGAGGAAGCCTTCCCCCGTTCCCAATACTCCTGCCGAGAGGAGGTCCAATGAGCTGTCCTCAGCTCGGCTGCCAGAACGCTGTGTGTTTCCTCACTGAGGCGGGAAGGTTGACAGCGAGTGACGAGAGGCTTAGACAGAAGCGGCGAAAAAATGCAAGGGAGATGTAAGGAGGAGAGGAGAGAGGAGGAGAGAGAGAGAGAGAGAGAGGGAGAGAGGGAGATAAAAAACAAGAAGGAGGGAGGGAGGGAGGGAGGGTGAATGAGCAGGAAAAACACACGGCGTCAGAGCATCGGCCCGCCTGCCAAAATATGTGAGACCCTCGTACACCCCATCGCTGGCTGTGACCCAACTCCTGTTGAGGGGAGAGAGAGAGAGAGAGAGGGAGAGGGCTGGGTAGGGAGGAGGAGGAGGAGGAAGATAAACACAACATGTCTGTAGCTTGATGAAGAACAGCCACTTCACCAGATGTTCTCTCTTTTTTTTTCTCTCTCTCTCTCTCTCTCTCTCTGGGAAAGCACCTGCAGAATTTGCAGAAACATACATCGACGTTTCAACAGCAGACTGGATAAAAAAAAAAAAAAAGCACAGCGAGGTTTCACCTGCGCAGGCCGACCGATGCAAACAGTGTCCCTTCCCCTCCTGAATTTTTAAACTTCAAGCTGTGCTGTACTTCACTGCGGCGGTTCTCGACCCCGGTGGACAGGGACCGATTAGTCCTGAGATAGATCTGCGAGGTAGAACGATCCAGACCTTTAAATCACTGCAGATTCAAACAGATCTGGTGTTCGTGAAGCTCCATCCACTTGTTTTTATGTGTATTTTTAATTTGTTCAAAAAAATAAATGATGAAAATTGGAAATAAAAGCTGAAATAGACTTTTTTTTTTTTTTTTTCTTTGCTTGGCCGAGGAGGAAATGTTGGTGTAACGTTAAACAGAAACATGTGATAAAGTTTCAGTGGAAACAGATGTAGGAAATAAACCATGACGTACGTGAAAACATGTGACTTTAAAAAACGTCAAAACCTCGAACTCCCAAAGACGAAAACATCATCATCATCCGTTTTTTTTTGGATGTGATGAAATGAAGACGTGAAACAAACAGAGATATTCATACTTCCATCATGTTTTCCACAAACATCATTTGCTTGTTTTTAATTACATCATCGTGTCTTCTGTAAAAGCTTTAAAAAGGCACCAGACTGGAGAGTTTGATTCACCACCTGTTTGCTCCTAAATGTTTCTATAACAGTGCTGGATGGTGATCTGCATTGATTCACCTTTTCTTGTGCAGATTTACTGTCAATTCCAGTTAAAATTTGAGCTGCATTTGGATGAAAAAACTAACTGAGAGACTTGTAGATGAGACTATGAATAGAGATGTTTATCTTCTTTTGTCCGAGCCAAACGAGTAGCAAGAAAAACATTAACGATTTACACAATGAAACTTCTAAATTGACAGATTAAAATTATTAAATCATCATGAAATTTTGCTCCTGCAGCTTCCATGTGCTGTTAGTTATTGTGCTGTTATGAACATAGATATAAATATTATTGTGACCTGCCGAATTAGCGACAAGCTAACTTTGCTGCAATACATCAAATGCTAACATTTATCCTTTTAAATGCTGTGCATGATCCCAATAAATACTCAAATACAATGTCAACTGAAAAAGGCATGAGGTCACTGACTGCTGATTGGTTCATGTCAAAACTAAACAAATATATTCTCATAAATAAGCTAAGATTAACAGAGCTGAACTGAATAATGGAGTTAAATGAAATAGCTGTAGGCTTGTAGGTAACGATACTAAACAATACTACAGTTTTGTCTTAGTTTGAGTCTGAGATTTCACAGTTTTTAATGTTATTCACACTAAATCAGCTTCACAAGAACTTTCCCTCGATGAAAATGAAAAAAAAAAACGGCGAAGTAATTATTAAAAAAAGAAGAATACTGCAAGTAAAAAATAATCAAACAGGAAGAAAGGGCTCATAGCAAACCAAAAACTTAATGTGTTGGTATTTCAACATTGTCTGCAAGTAAATAAGCGAATAATATTCAGAATCTGAACCAAACAATCAATGCCCACTATTAATAAGACAGTTGTCGATACTTGATGCTAAGAGCAGATTTAGCTACCGAGAAGTCACAAGATTATTAATGTTTTAAAAATCTTTGTCACAGAAACGCTGCTTTTCTCGGTAAATACGAGATGCTTTGACCTCTCTGGACCTCTGCGATTTCTTCATATTTAACGTCTGAGAAGGAAAAAGTCCCTCTTTGGTTGAACTGCTGCACTTGCGTCCACGCTAAGGACATAATGTGTAACGAGGGGATTCACGTTGCTTCTTCTGAAAGGGTCAAAGGCCTAAAACAGTTTTCTGAAGACGTGCTACGTTATACTGTAGATGTTTGGTGTTTCTTAACCGCCGAGACAACCGTGACATAAATCCCACTGCTGTTTGGAACGTCCTGTTCTGGCGAGTACACAACAGCGGAGAAAGAAATGAATGGGATTTGTGTGATTTGTGAGAAAAGCAGCGGCAGCTCGCAGGTGTCCGGTCAGTGAATCTCGGGGTTGTTGTCCTCAGAACGTCCATTTCAACATGTCTCAGTGTCTCTGGCGTCAAGAAACACCATCAGTCTTGTTCGGGCCAGCTGTGTAAAGACGTGAAAACAAAGCCACAGGGTCGGATGTCGACACGGGGAAGGCTCATCTGTGTGTGTGTGTTTGTGTGTGTGTGTTAGCTCTCCAGCTCTGTTGTTGTGTAAGGAGACAGTCGACAGGCTGAGAGCCAGAAAGAGAGTTTAGTTGTGGCGGCAACGGCGACCATGCAGGCGACGCTGGTTACTGCAGTCTCACATGAGCATCATGATGGTGTGTCTGAGTGTTTGAAGGCTCGACGCAGTCTAAGGTTTCATTACTGATCCATCTGCAGATCGCTTTCTAGATTCATTATTTTGTTTATAAAATGTCAGCAAACGTCTTGTTTTGTTTTGTCAAGAGTCTTAAATCCAAAAATATTCAATTTCCTGTCATGAAACTCGGCACACTTGTACAGTTTGGGACGCTGAACATGTTCAGAAATGGAGCCATTGCAAGAACACCTCATGGTGGCCATGGCATTACAATGATACCATGTACATCACTTGTCAAATGAAGCCTAATACATGCATCATGGCCTTACAGTCCGTCTGTTATAAGCTTTTTACATTTGGATACGCCAAATGGGTTGAAATTCTATAAAAAGGATGGATGTTAAGGGGTTACCTATTCACCTGAACAGTTTATGATGTTGTATATGGTATCATCAGCTCTAATCTCCAGTTTAATTCACATATTTAGACTTCAAAGTAAAACTGAAACAATTTGACATATTGATTTCTTGATTGACAGGAACTATTTTTTTTACTGCAACTGGATTATTTGAGGTATTTTTCCAGAAACATCTGCTCGTTCTGGCTTCTCTATTGTGACAATCTGCTGCTTTATTGGTTGAAACTGTCACTTTGGGAAACAGTGATGGACGTTTTTCATTATTTTCTGACATTTTATAGACAAAACAAATCAATGAATCAGTAAGATAACTGACAGATTATTCGATAATGACAGTAATTGTTAGTAGCAACCCTACTTTCTGAGCACACACCCGTTCTTACAATATGTTGAGACGACTTTATTTTTAGCTGTGCTGAAATATTGATACCATCAAAGCATAAAGCATTAAAGTTTCAGTCTGAGCTGCCTGAGCTGTTCCCAGTTTTTAAAGAAACATTTAATTCAGACATTTTAATCAAACCTTAAGTGTAAAAACTAGGGCTGTAGTCTGCTGGTCGACTAGTTGATTAATTGGTCGATAAGCTCTCGTCCGACTAAATTCTCATTGGTTGAATAATCTCTGTGTTACTTTCATAAGGAGAAAAGTGCTACATCAGCAGCTTTTTGGGATTAATCCATGATTTCCTGCGGCGGGGGGACAGACTAACAAACCACCTGTGAAAACAACAGGGGGTGTATTCAAAACACCCCCGCTGTTTTCACAACTTCGGACAACTTTGGAACTGTAGCCCATTATAACGGACACTTCCGGTCTAACGGTTCTCAACGGTTATTGAGTGTTTACTAAACCTACTGAATGTTTACTGAATCAGTGTTTCTCCTACAATTATATCAACGAGAACCTCCGCCAGGCCAAAAAATATTTTAATGCCAGAATTAACGGCAAATATCCACTCATTAAGAAATAATTAGCGTTTGGGAGTCTGTGCAGCTGTTCAGGACGCTGTGTCGTTGCCTGGGAAACGAACAACTCCGCACTGCGTAGTATGTTTGCGTAGCAAGTTGGACACGGAGAAAGTGACGGTGGATACGAGTGGAGCAGAGGAAAAGGTTAGCGGTAAGTTGTCAGTCTGGCAGTAAATGTGCAGCACAGACTACAGTGTGTCAGTTAAATGTTAAAAAGTCACGTCTGTTGTTTCCCCAAGTGCTGGAAAAGTGAAGGGAGTTAGCTCCAAAGTTAGCAACGATGGGTTAGCCTAGCCTGAAGATGCTAAACACAGAAATACAGGTTGCTGTGCACTCTGCCCCCCCAATTTTAGTCGACTAAGATTTTCTTTGGTTGACTACAGCCCTAGTAAAAACCCTTAAATCAGGTCTCAATACGTCTTTACCGTTCACACACACATTACAAATAAAAAAAACTCTAAAATTGAATTTGTTACAAATATTCCAAACGGCCGATTTAAAGAAGTGTTGTGTTTTATTTTCAGGCTAAACAGCATTTTTATTTCCCTGCAGGTGAAAAGTGAATCTTTGGAAGCTTTAAAGAAGTGTTAAAAAAACAAAAAAAAACTCCTGCGGTTGATTTTGTTTTTCCAGGCTTCGCTCTGTTTTGTCGCCTTGTTAATAGCGAGGGGCGGCGGGGCCGAGGCGCTCCGGGTGAATCTGGAATGAGTCAGGCCGTTTCATTGTATTCAGAGGAGAAAAGCCGGGGGATTTAGTGCTCCTTGAGAAAAACAGCGAACTCTCTGCAGAGCTGGACCTGAAACTTTTGGCTGTGAGCGGCATTTTGATAGGTTGTGCTTTTTGGAGCAGCTTCAGCTCCGGGCTGTTTTTCTTTTTTTGTATGTGTGTGTATGTGTGTGTGTGTGTTATCTGTACGGTGGTTGTGTTGTGTGGCTGTTTACTATGCAGCATGTGCACCGCGCTGACATCAGAATCAAGGTGGTCTGCCTGTAAATAGCACACAAGGCCGAGTACTGTCATGTGTTTGGAGCGGATCAAACAGGCACAGATGGAATATTTATTTACAGATTTAGCATTTTAAAGCCAAACATTAGGTGTTGTAATATAAATAATCACATGCACAATTCACAATTCCTCTTCCCTTTGCACAAATTCAAACAAGATGCTTGTTTGTTTGGGTTTTTTTTTATTTATAGGATACCATTTAATGAATCAGTCCAGTCAGAAAATGATTGTGATTGGTCGTTTGCCCGGCAGGGATGCACAAATGAGTTATGTGTTTTTATCAGATGGATTAGATGGTTTGTCTTTAAAATCCAATTTCAAATTAAATTGCATGTTTTTTTTTCTGCTATGGCACGCTGATCTGCTCTGTAAATCCTCCTGTAAATATCCAGAATTACTCCTCAAAAAGGGAGAAATTACTATTTTATATTTCTTTGGTCTCATGACGGCTCCTCCTGTCTGTCAGATTACGACAGAGCTTCTACAATCAAATCATTTCATTTCGCATTAAAGCAGTAAACGTCGCTGTTCTGCTGCTGGCTGACGGTGACACTGACTAGCAGCGGGTCCTAATTAGCTTCCTAGCTTATATCTCCACGTCTCATGCCTCCAAATAAACGCTGACCCGGTGGAAAAGTGCGCTGCTATCAGACTGGATAGATAGAACAGTAGACTGGATCGCTAATTAACTGCAGCAGCTCCAACAGCTAAAAAAAAACAACTCTTCCTGCAAATGTCAGTTTAGATGCTAAATGTTCTGGTTCCTTCCCTTCAATACCACTGATAACAAAATGCTGTTTGTCCTTCACTTGTGTGTTTCGGAGCTCCTGCGACTGTCAATCAAACTCACCAGTCCGCCCACTCAGAGGTTTGACAGCTAAAGGAACATTTCTGAAGTTTCTCCAAAAACTATTTTTTAAATCTTCTCTTTAATAATAATAATAATTTCTCTTCAGTTTTCAGCTGCTAAAAGGGAAAACTTGTGATTTCAGCTGCATTAACCTGCAAGTTTTATATGTTGATATGTTGAACTTCTCTACAAACTATTTCCCACATCCAGCAGTTAAGGAGAAACGTTATCATTCATTTGGAGTCGTGTTTCTGTCCACCTGGTCCAATATTCTCTTTCTTTCAGCTTCTGTTTTTACTCTCTGCCAACTCCTGAGGGAAATATCTGGCTCTTTAGCTGCTAACTGCTCCACTAATGTTCACCAGCGAGTCTACAGCTAACTGTGTCTGTTTGCTGCTGAGCAGGTAGTGTACCGAAGGTCTTTAGAGCTTTTTCTCTGGAAACAGCCGCCTGCTGCGACTGGAAATGACGCTATTAGAGCGCTGAGAGTGAACCAAAACAGCAAAGATCCTCTCACAAACACAGAGTCGTGTTAACCTTTGTTATTTCATGTCAAAGTCATGAAAAATCTCTTAATTTTCAAGCCGTAAAACGCTTCCCACAGAGCATATGTCGGCATATTTCTGAGATATTTCCATGTTGATGATGCTGAAATGATTTATCGTTCGTTAATTTCGTTCTCGCCTGTGACAGCCTGCAGTTTGTTTGGTGGTTTTTTTCTGCTCCGTGTTTATTGAAAGTTAGAGCAGAGTCCGAGGATCTCGTTCAGAATACTCAGGAGGAGCGAGACGATATGAAACATCTGTCCCGTGTGCTGTTTTATATTATGATAATAGAGTTGAATAATAAAAAAAAGAGGTTAAAAAGACATTTTTATTTATTTCATCTGCAAAGGAGAGAAACACTGGCAGCATTATTATTCATACACATGTGATTGCATCCTGATCCGCAGATTTACATTTTACTGAGACTTTCAGATTTACTTCAGATTCCTTATTCCACCCCCACTCCCCATCAGCCGCTGGATTGGAGCAGATGACCTTGAAACCAAAAGAAGGTGTGTGTGTGTCTGTGTGTGTGTGTGTGTGTTTGTGTGTGTGTGAGGGAGCGAGGGAGGGAGGGAGAGAGAGAGAGATACAGATCTCATCTTGGGTGGTTCTTCTGTTGTGACAAATGACAGCTCGGCCACCGGCGCTGCACCTCAGCCTCCCGTTAGAAGAACGACTCCACTTTACTCCGGCGCTTCATTCGTCTTCGCACGCCGTCGTCTCCACTCCGTCCGTCCGCTCCGTCGCTGCAACACCTGCTGCCATAGCAACCCCCCCCCCACCCCCACCCTCCCACAGTTAGTGGCGGAGAGAGAGAGAGAGAGAGAGAGAGAGAGAGAGAGAGAGAGAGAGAGAGAGAGAGAGAGAGAGAGAGAGAGAGAGAGAGAGAGAGAGAGAGAGAGAGAGAGAGAGGCATGCTGGGTATTCTGACTTCACCTGGAACAATTTTTCCTGGGGGATTTTTCTGTCCTTGAACCATTTTTTCCCCTCATCATACACTGATTTCCCTGCATTAGATGGACTGGATTAAATATATATCTACATATTTATCACATAATGCAGTCAAAGTGCATCATATCCTGCTGGATTTTGTGATATTACAACGCGCACACACACACACACACACACACACACATAACATAACTCTTTTCTTATCCTCCTCCTGCTGCTGCTTCTCCAGGCAGTTTTCTGCAGACGTATAACAAAGATGTTAAAGCGGACTCGTCCAGCTTCACATGATTGCTGCCGTATTGATTGGAGCTCATGTAGCTGGCAGACAGGTGGGCACAGAACAAAAAATGGTTCAACTGAGTAAAAAAAAAAGAGGCTCTGGCGGTTTGTAATTTTTTTTTATTTCAGAGGATTTTTCTTTCTTCTTTTTTTTCTTGGAAATAAATGGGATGATTATTTGACTAAATAACTAATGAATAGTAACATTAAAAGCTGTAGCATTCATTCAAAAGTTGAATATTTGACCAGATTTATAATCACTTCTCTTTTCTAGCTAAATGTGAGAGATGGTGTTGTGTTTTGGAATCGTTCTTGTACAGCCGTGTGTGTTTAACTTGAAAAGGTTTTTATAAAATAAGTAAGTTATCGCTATCAGAGGTGTAAGGCAGAAGCAATCTTATGAGGAAGAAAACGCCCGCACACTCAGTAGATGGCAAGAAGATGATTTCTTAAAAGTATAACTGCAGCGTTTTGACGTTTGAGTCAAACGTTTTTAACAAGCGGCTAAAAAGGTTCGATTCATCCTGGCTGCCGTTGATACAGACTCTTATGTTTTTCACTCTGAGAGCTAATACACTGCAACCAACCAGTCAATATCTTCCTTTATAATGAGCTTCAAAAGAAGATTTGCGCCCTTTTAAAACGGAGTCTTTACATCCAACATGTCTACTAACATACAGCAGCACAGCGAGGTTTAGTCCTCTTGGCTTATTCTCTCCCAAAATCAAAAGCTATTTAACACTTTGTTCATGTCCATCAGTCATCAGTCAAGTCTTTATAGATGTGCAGGAAAAGCAGGTCGTCAAGCTGTTTCTCTGTCATCCTACGTCAGGCCTTCAAATGTCTCCAGACTTGAGAAATTCATCGGCAGCGCGCACACACACGTCAGATCACTTTGATGTCATTTGAATAACACAATGGTTGATTACGATTGGATTTAAAGGTCCAACATGTGAGAGACATGTTACCGTAATACCTGCTTAGACGTTCACATTTTATTACCGTAACACCTGAAAGTAGGGAGACAGAAAGTCTCGTACCCCCCCCCAGGAGTTGATGCTTCACCAGCTAACGCCTTTGACTTTAATATGTGATCTGCTGGTTTTTGCATCAGGACGTTGTCAACAGAGTGGATATCTCATGTTGGGTTAGTTGTATCACATCAACACTACCAGGAAGCTCCTGATCTGCTCCGCTGTGCAGCGCTGAGCTCTCGTCTCTCTGATGAAACTCATCCGTCTCCGCTGGACTCGTTCTTTCTTTCTCTCGAAGCGGCAGCAGCAGCGACGACGGTGAAGCCGGTCGGTGTTCTTTCAATAGACAAAAACATCAAGCTGCCCAAAGGTGACCAGAAAATTGAGGCAAATTGTGTTAGAAGACGAGCATTAAGGTGCCGTTTCTATTGTTAGATTGTACTTTTACTCCTCTGAATGGCTGTCAGATGGGATTTTTGATCCTTTTGTTATCATTTCATGCTCTCGCTCAGCGATTTGTAAAGTGAAGAAACAATGTACCGTCACTATGAATGCTTTTACAACTCCAGAGCTTACTATAGATTTGCTGTTTTTGACCTCTGACCCCTCAAACGTTACTGGAATGCAGATTTACCAAAGGTCAACCTGTTCATAACCCCTGTAGAGAAATGCACATCTTTCTGGTGAGATTATGTTTGCGTTGTTTCATACAGATGAATTTATTCTTTCAGTTTAATCTTATTTGTCCTGCTTTTCCTCCTCAAAACATTCACTGTTGTGCTTTTGCTCTTCATACTGGAGTCTTATACTCTTCTCTTTATTTTTATTTCAAGGCCACAAATGATTCATGAGTGCTGACTTGTACTTCTTGTACACAGCTACAGCTCATGTTATAACATAAGAAGGTCGGATATTTAAAGCCCCTCTGTGGAGAATATTTGATGTGTAGCAGCGTTGTTAGTAAAATTAACTAAGATTTTGTTTGTTGCTTCAGGTTCATGCATTAAAAATAACCAGATTTGATGAACTATGACACAAAAAAATACATGTTTTTTTACACACATATGATAAAAACACACTTTTACATGCATATACTCAGATATACATGAATTCAAAGTCAACAAACGCTTGTGCAGGAAGTTTTAAAGCTCATACAGACACTTCCTCTAAAAACTCAAAGACAAGATAAACAGAATTACAGTAAACAAGAATAATGAGGCGTGGGAAGAGGAGAAAAATGTATGTATGTTTATAACAACATTTTTTCATTCCAGTTATCAGCCAACAGTATTTGGGAAGTTATCAGTGATTGTTCAATATGTTTTTAAAAGTAAACAAAGATTAAACCTTTTATCGGTCCTTGCTTTTTTATTAGCCGCGTTCAAAACGTGACGTCAGAAAACGACGACGATGATGATGATGTGGCTTTTGTTGGTTAGGCTGAGGTGAAACGTTTGAATGATAATGATCAGATCGTGTTTGTGTTCGAAACATCATGACATTTTTCACATTTTTCGCATTTTTCTCTCTGTCGTTTCTTCTGTGGGACTTTTTAAGTTCATGAAACTAGTTTGCAGTTTTGAATTTCCTCTCAGCAGCAGCAGCAAAAAGAATATTCAACAAGCATTAATGTCTAAAAGATCTTTATTGATCAAGTATAGGATGGAAAATATGAAGCTGTTTGGTCTTCTGTTGAGAAGGAGAAAAATCAAAGAGTTGAGTCATTACACAGAGAACAATCTGTATTCTCGGTCTCTCTCGCTCCAGCTCCAGAGATTTATCGCTGTGAAACCCCCTTTTTTTTTTTTTACACATCTGTTATCTTTCATTGCTCCTATCATCTTCTCTCCTCCTGTTTCTGTATTCTTCATCACCATCCTCTCCTCTCCTCTCCTCTCCTCTCTTCCTTTCTCTTGTGCCAGTGGGAATCCCGGCTCTGACGACAGAAGCTGATGCTGCAGTAAAGCTCTGTCGAGTGTGCTGCTGAGGCTTCGATTCGGGATGCTGTAACGCCCTTCATGTGTCAAACAATTAAGCAGAGGCTGCAGAGAGAGGAGAGAGAGAGGAGAGGAGAGGGAGCGAACCACACTGAGGTTTATAGATGGAGAGAGAGATGCAAGAAGCTTTTGCCCTGCGTCCCTCTTCTGAGTATTTTCGTCGTCATGTCGTCCACCCTGTGGGTCCTTTTTTTTCTCGCAAGCGTCCCCTTTTTAGATTTTTATCTTTTTCCAAAATATCAGCCATGTGTTTGTCAGCCTCTCCCTTCCTCAGCTGTTCCCCCCGTCACGCTGCGTTCCCCCGAGTGGAAATGTCAGCACAACACAACAGCTGACCCTCTCTTCTCCTCCTCCTCCTCCTCACACGTGCACTCAGAGGCAGAGCCAAACACGAGGAAATGTTAGCGGCATACATGTTTTCTCAGGGGAGGGAGAGGGCGGAGGGCGGGTAAAAAAAACACAACAACAACAAAAATGCACAGTCATTTTGTGCAAAAATACATTAAAAAAAGTTGATGTGAAGCTTCTATTCAGCTTCAGCAGTCTGAGTTAGTCACATCAAGTGGATATCTGACACATTTACAGTCTTTTTAGCATCAGATTCTCCTCTTTGTGTTTCCCTGTTGAGCTGCAGGTGGAAGTATAGAAACAAAAAGAGGGACTTTAGCACTAAAAAGACTAACGTTGAAAGATATCTACTGGATTTGACTCATTTGAAGCTTCAGATAGACTTTTAAGCACATTTTTACACAGAAGGAGGACTGTGGATTCTGTCCTCCCGTCACTTATAGCGAGTGTCGTTAACAGTGTGAATCAAAACAAAAACTTGCGGGAGTTCAAAAAAAAAAAAAAAAAAATCAGCAGCAAACTTTTACTTTTATTGCCAAACATTTCGGACGGGGCGCGGCGTATATACCTTTTTGCTAGCTCTGATCACGCCTCATGTGGTCATCTCATAACCTTTGACCAATTATACTATTATTAAATTATTCAGCTGACTGTTGCCAGGCTTTGAACCTGAAAAAATAGGATTCATCTTATCTATTGATCCTCCTTTTCTTGTATTTTTCCACTACCAGTTGTCTCACAGTACCTGCATGACCTTTTCATACCATTATCTCCAATCCTGCTCTTTTTTATTTCTGAAAAATAAAGTTTTAATTATGAGATTACAAAAATAAAGTTTTTTTGACTTCCTGTGTTCGGCCTCTTACAGCTACTACAGATCAGTGTGAGGTAAACATAGCATGATTATATATAGTATAGTTGACGTAAGGCATCATGGTAAACTTATATCTACTCGAACCCATCAAAGCAGTTACATCAAGCAAATTACTCTGCAGCAATGCTTTTTTTTGTATCTTAGTACGTCACTGTCTTGTATATGGATTTTAAACTACACAAGATAAACCTGTGTCAGTGTTCATGGGGAGTCACGGTTTGAACCAGATGTAGAGGTGAATACAAGATTTATTCTGACAAAAAAAACTCACAAAAGGGAACTTAAAGTGTCCAGGAGAAGCTCGACTAGCGAAGGAAAACAGAACACGACTAAATTCTTGATGAGGATCAAGAAAACACAGGAGGCCGGGGATCCACTCGGCTGCAGAGTTCACAGGAGTAACACGAAGAATAATCCGGCAAAGGTTGGGTGTAGAGGGGCTCGGCTTAAATAGCTGGTTGATTGTAATGAGGCGCAGGTGTGTGTAAGCCCAGCTGCCATGATGATCTCCTACCTGCACGCAGCCTAGCAGGCCGTGACACTGGCTGTTTTAAGACGGACTTGAACACACACACACACACACAGAAAGTATCATTTAAATTTGACTGAAACATCCACATTTTTATCGTGTTTTACTCATGAAATAGTGATTTTTTTTTGCGTCTGTGTGCAGTCAACCTTTTTATTTTGACATTGTTGTTAAAGTTTCTCTTCTTTGTATCTGTTTGTCTTTTCATTTGGTCTTACTGTCAGTATAAAGAAGCACATGTTTTCAGTTTTTATTATCTACACGCTGATGGTCAGACTGTTAAACCTTTAATTCGTTCGATTAAATTAAACATACTCGTCTAAAGAGCGCGATGAAGAATGTAACCTCCCTGCATCTTCAGTATACTGCACTTGAAGCAGACTGAGCGCACTTCTGCTTTAATTATTCCTGTTTTCTCACTCTAAACATCTACTTTTACATCATCTATGAACCAAATCTGAACATCTATTCTGCCACTCGTCAGTTTCCTCCTCAGCACTTCCTGCAGAGAACCTAAAAGATAAAGAGGACATTTTGTACGATATGAGCTCTCCACCTCTGATAGACGTTGAACACACTTTGTCTAGGATGCAGGATGCATGCAGCAGCACTGCAGGTACATTTTTGCTGCAGCTTTAGCTTTAATATACAGTTAATAATACATTCATTTCCCACAGGGAGATGTGTGGTCAAAGTATTATCGAATCTTGCCTCCTGCTGGTAATTGAGGACATGACAGTTCAAACTGAAGACATTTGAATAATCTGCCCGGCCGTGTAGACCTTATATTCTGTATTATGCAGGTACATTTGCAAATATAATGCATACAGGATATGTGAGGTCAAGAAAAAGTCAGCGAGCATTCTTTGAATTTTCATTGTCTGGGCGGATTCGCTGCAGCGGCTGAGAAGCAGTTTGTTTTGTTTGCGTTAAACCTCCAGATTTGTCATACCATGCCTGAAAAGAGATGAGGTGTGTGTGTATGTGTGTGTGTGTGTGTGTGTGTGTGTGTCTGCAATCTAAACAGCTGTCACAAAGGGAAGAAAATGAGAACGTGTCCTTTGCATTGTGTGCTTGTTTGGATTACTTGTGTGTGAAAGAACCAACGCTGCACCTTCCAGGAATGATGACTAATTACTAACCTGCTCATTACTGTGTGTGTGTGTGCGTGTGTTTGCATAAGGATCATTATCCTGTTGTTAAATTCACTGAGCCAGTAAATCATGCTAACACTTTCTTGTTGTCAGAGAGGAAATGAATCCAGAGAAAGTGAGACTGTCAGTGATTTACTTGGCATCGAATCTCAGGACAGAAATCCTGGATTTGTACACAGTGTGTCAGAAATAAATTAGGTTAAGTCAATATAGAGAGACAGAGCTGCTGTGACTGTGCTAACAAACAGAAGCACTGTCACTGTCCCACAAAGCCACAGAGTGCAAACACTCATACACAAACTTAACAGCACTGCTGCTAACTTATTCATCTGTTGAGTAATAAACACTGACGGCCTGTAGGCTTTGAAATCCTGTAATAAGTTATAATATATTCCAACACAGCAGAATGAAAAGTTGCTGTGACTCTGATGTCAATTAGAGTGATCAGATGAGAATGAGTGAGATTGAGGTCAGGGGAGTTTAAGGTGTTAACGAACATTAAAACACGTAAAAGTCAAAACTTGAATGTGTTATTTTTGTTCCTGAAGTCGACTGACTGTCGTTAAAACGACGACAACAGTGACTGTGTTTTATGTAACAGTGTGTAAATCATCATCTGTTACATAAAAGTCATTTCATCAGGATGGTTTAGTTTAGTTTTGGCGCTCCTGTAAAAGGCTAAAAAGCTGTAATTCATGTAGACATAACCGCCCGTCTGTGGGCAACACCAAAACAATGTTCCACAGCGATCCATATTTAATGATTGATTAGGTCATCAGCAGGCTCACACGGGATATGCACCCGCAGACTTTCTGCAGGTTTTAAACCAATAGAGACGCTTCCTTTAAGTTTCATGTTTGAGTGTTTTAGTTTTTAGAGGCTCTGAAAAGTTATTTGGTGAAGTTGAGGTCAAAGGTCAGTTATTAATTTATGTGTTTGTTTGTTTTATGTGTTGAAGTGTTAACTGATGGGAGATGATTAACTTTGATTATGCTGGTCGACTTTTCAAACAAACTTTGTTTTTAATTGTTTGTGATGAAATAAAATCTTAAATTCAACGGTTTCTACTAAAATCTACTAAATCATTTCTTTCAGCCTGCTCGAGGTCGTTTTAGGTTTTAAATGTTTTGTGTCTCTGCTTATTTTTGCCTGAAAACAATCTTTGTTATCTTAAATGAATATTATCTTTCACATAACAAGTAAAATTTCTAGACAAACTATTGATTCAAAGGCAACTGGACTCAGATTTACACGCATGAAGAACTGATGAAGCTGTTTGGATCAGAGACGAAACGTCTTCATAAGACAAATATAAGTCCAGTTGCCTTTGAATCAATTGTTTGCCTGGAAATAACTCTGACCTCGACGGATAGGAATATTCATAGACTAATTACAAGCAAAAACATAACCGTAACCAAAACCATAATCCGGGTTATAACTAATCAAAACTTGGGTTTGTCTAATTTTCGGGTCAAACAGCAGCATTCAGGATTCGGGACGTCTGGTCACCCTCATGTCGGTGTTGGTCTGGTGTTTGGTATCCTAAAGATGGACGTAGTGAGGTGTGATGTCACCTGTTGATTTGAAGCCAGTTCGAAGCTCAGAGTTGCAGCTGATGGTCGGTTTCATCTTCTCTGTTTGGAGCCAGGACTTTCTAAATAAGGAGTGCAGGTTGTTGTCTTTCACGCTTTGGAAAGCCTCAGTTCACACTTGAAACAAAGTTAGCTACTTCAGCTAAATTATGCTAATTGTATCATAATCAAGTTACATTAAACTTGTTGAAATAATGTGATAGTCTGAAGGCGGGAAGAGGAGCGAGTGAGCCAACTGTCAATCAACACCCACATGACATCAAAGCTACATTTTCAGATCTTCAGATACACACACACTTATATAATAAATCCAGTGTTTTGTTGTATTAGATTCACTCTGCTCTGAAGGAAAAAAACAGCTAACACAAGGTGTTATTTTGATGACTGTAGTAAAACTGTTAAGAAAGCTGCAAGAAAACCAATCTGGCTGAGACATGCTTGCAAAATTTTAGAGCTAAATCCTGAAAGGCATTTGATAGCATACAAAAGATGTAATAAAATATATTACAGCTAACTACAGCTGTCAGCATCCGCTAAAGCATCAAGCCAGTAACCTTTTAGTGCCGCTCTCTAACAAGCTAACAGGATTTTTGGTGGAGTATTCCTTCAATAAGTGTGTAAAAAAAAAAAAAAAAAAAAAAAAAAAGAACAAGAGACTCAGACACGGAGCTGCCTTTGTGAGGCTCGCAGCAGCACGGACTCCAGCCGAGGAGGACGGAGGATGTGAAAGAAAAGACCTCCTCTTTTGTCCTCCTGCCTCCAGCTGTTGCACTTCAGCCAGATCGATAATAATCCGGCCAATGAGAGCATACCGAAGGGTGGTGAAGGTGAGAGAGGAATGTTACAGGGGGGTTTAAAAAAGGTCAGGATCGAGCACAATGAAGGGCGCAAGGCAGCGAGGTGCTTCTCTTTGTTTGTCCTCCTGTATATCATTTTGTTTGTTGTTGTTAAAGAGCCGCATGCAAAGATCAAGTAGATCGATGAGGCGGTTTTTCAGGTTGTCGTCAATATTGTCTCCTGTTATCTCCGAGATATGGAGTTGACAGCTGGCCCAGATAACACTGGCAGCTCACCCGTCCCATTTTTAATTACATCTTTACGTTGCCAGAAGAAGGTTTCAAAATCATGGGAACAGTTTATTCCTGTTGCCAAGAACAACCGACGCAAAAAGTCCTGAATGACTGCAGGCCAGTTGCCCTGACCTCCCTGGTCATGAAGTCCTTTGAGAAACTGATAAAACAGGAACTTCTGGACAAAACCCAACACCTTCTCGATCAGTTTGCCTACAAGGCGAGGCGTACAGGACGCTACCTCGTTTGACTCTTTATTCAAACACCTGGAAGGCAGTAAAACTCATGCCAAGCTGTTATGTATTGATTTTTCCATCAGATTTCAACCCCACCTGTTGGCGGATAAACTCTCTGACTGCTTTAGTGTTGACTCTCGTTCTGCCGGTTGGATCCTTGACTTCTTCTTCACACAAGTGCTCGTCATCTGCGGGTTATGACCTCAGGGGTTTGTCCTCTCACTTCTCCTTTATGTTCTGTATATAGATGACTGTCTGAGCCGATGAATGAGGTCATGGCCCCGCAGATAGCATGCAGAAGTGGGCCGCTGCTGGCCTTCTTCTGCCCCGGACATAATGGATAAAAATATCTCGAATCAAATGTGGGCCTTTTTTGGTAAAGATGCAGCGTTCTCGGTGGATGTGGGCCAGATCAGAGGGCCGAAAGTGTCGGTGTGGGCCAGATCTGGGCCACATCAGCGATTTTGATATCTGGGCTTTTTTTAAATTGGTGCAAAAACTAATTCCTATAACTCAATGACCAAATAAAATAAAATGACCACATGGAAAGGCCTATTTCTTATTATATTTTGAATTATAATACTCAACAAATAAAAGCCACTTATTCATATTTGATTATTTTCTCCTTTTTATTTTACAAAACATCTTCAAATGACGACAGATATCACTGTAAAGAGTGTGATTTACGACACTGCGATATAAATGATATAAAATAAGACTATATATTTTTGTATATCGTCATATCGCACAGCCCTAACTCGATGTATCAAAGATAATAGACGTACATGGACTTCAGACACCATCCTCCTCCCGCTCAGAGCGCCATCATCGAGGGTCAAGAGGTGGAATCTGTTGTCAGCTATAAATATCTTGGTTCAATCATTGATAACAGTCTCACTTTTGAGTGTAATACTGCCAGTTAATCGCTGTCCATTCTGTAGCCTCGGTTGCTAAGGTTGTTGCTAAGGTTGTTGCTAAGGTTTTTCCATGTATTGTTTGTCCACTCGCGTGTTTCAGTGTGAAGCTTCTGCCCCGCTGTTATCAACACACTGTAACGAATTTTAAGCTGGCTTTCTTGTTGAATAGTTAACTTCTGCCTCAACATTTTTATGCACACGCTCTTGTACTTTTGACTTTTTAACGTAAGAACCTGGTATTTTCTAACAAAAGTTGTACAGTTTACTGTTTCATGCCAAACTGTGAGTGACAAAGGTTGTCTCTGTGGAAAAAAATAGAACAAGGGGTGCTTAAAACAGCTCTTTGCAGCTACAATTGGTTTCATGGTTTGTTGATGTTTCTGAGTTTCCTGAATGCTGACCAATCAGAATAGAGTGGGCTCATCAGGAGGCGGGGCTAAAACAGCCTGTTTCAGACAGAGGCTGAACTGAGGGGCTGAATAAAGGATCGTTAGAAGATAAATAAACAGTTTTTTGAGCTGTAAGTCATGCAAAGATATTCCAGTAGAGCCCCTGAATATAAATATAGACACAGAAATGTGCATGATAGGTCCCCTTTAAGGTTTATGTTAGTGTGTCTGTGTGTGTGTGTGTGTGCAGTCTTACACAGCAGCACACAATCTATAAATCAGTTTTTGTGCAATCCAACCTGTTGACAAGTAAAGGAGATCCAGAGATTGGTTGGTGATGAGAGAAAGAGTGAAAGGACCAGATAGTCAGGTCTCATTCTTCAGGCTTTTCCCTCCCCCTCACTGCCTCTTTTTGTCCTCCTTCTGTCGCTCTGCTTTCCCCCCTTTTTTTTTTTATTACTCACTCGCTTTCTGCTGCCTGCCTGAAAACAGTTGGTTTCCCTCCTGTTAGCAGGGGGGATGTGGAAGAGAAAGCTGCAGATCAGCAGGACTAGAGCCTCACGCAGGAACAGCACGGCTTTGTAAGTCCAACCATCCGCAATATGGTGTTGTTTTTTTTTTTTGGTTTTGTTTTTAAAATTCAGATTTAAAGTCTGTTTGTGTCAGGATGCAGTCAGAGGGGGATGTGTTATCTGTGCTGATCAGGAAGTGAGGTAAGGCAGACTTGATTTGGTTTGGTGTTTGTTCTCGGTTAGAAAGGACGGATTTATTTGTAAAAACATCCATAAATAAGCCGTCGTATTCCACATTATAGTGAGTTTCCGATCATATCAGTCATTGCACTCAGTAGCAAGCAGGCAGTCTTGATTTTCGGCCTCCAATCGTCTTTTATTTCATTAAGATTTTGTTTGTTTTTTCACATAAAAGGTTCATTTTTTGATGCTCAGGTGACCTGCTTTGCTCAACTGAGACAGCAAAGACAGATCAGCTCATTCCTTTCCTCTGCAGACTTAGAAAAAGGTCACACACGCTTTTTATCTCCTCCAGACTTTAGACTTGACTCCAGACAGACATCGCAGCGCTCTTTAATCTGGTGTAAGTAGGTGAAACATCCAGAGACTGCAGTTGATACAAAATGCTGCTGCCACATTATACCGATCCCTGCCGCCCGTCACTGGTCACCTGTGAGTTTCAGAAGGCTTGTTTTTAAAGCTTTGAATGGTCGGACTCCTGCTTATATCTGTGATCTGCTGACTCTCTATGAGCCTGATCGCTGTTTGAGATCCTCCGGCAGGTCCGGCTGATGGTTGAGCCCCTCAGCTGTGAACTCTCTGCCTGCAGGCGAACTCGCTATCTCCTTTTAAAATCTCTTCTTAAGACTTTTATCGGCTTCACCAATGCTTGATAAGTCATGAAATAATGCTTTATAGATAAGTTATAAGCCATCAATAGAAAAAATCTTTGGGGTGTGATGAATGCTTAATGTTACGCTTTACGCTTTCAAACTGTACATTTATCTGTAATTTCCTACAAATAAGAGTATAATTTTGTACTTTTCATAATTCTTTTTAAACTCCTTTTTAACCGATGTATTATCAAGTCGTTTTTGGAAACTTTGTCATAATTATACGTTGAATTTTATGTTTGATTGTAGACAGATTTCACATTTTTGCATGTTCAGATGAGCTAATAGGCTGCATCAGCAACTAATTAATTGAAATCAGTAGATTATTAATAATATTAGAAGTGATTATTTCCAAATTACAGAGATTTTTCTGGGAATTTGACTCATTTATTAGGAAATTACAAGCTGTAAAATGAACTGTTAATGAATGATCACAATCATTGGAGGGATTTTCCTAATCCTAAAGCTTATAACTGGTTTATAAAGCATTAGTAAATGATTTATTAACAATTAATAAAGCCATCAGGTAAAACTTTTAAACCCTTTATAAAGGGAGCTGCATTAGAAATCTGTAACTTTATTATTTCTGTTTCTGTTGGGATTTTACGAGCAGTCAGTCATTTCACTGTCTTTGAGTTTCAACATAATAAACTGAACAACAGTCCACTTTACGCTGCTGTAAAACTACTTCTACCTGTTTTACTGGAGTTTTTTTACCTCCAGGGCCAAAAAAAGTTCACGTCAGGTGACTCAAACTTATATATTTCTAATTTCTATTATCTATAACGGCAGAGAGTGACATCATAACTAATAAAAAATCAATACTTTTGTTCTGCGACGAGAATCAAAAACTGAAAACTACCGTTTGTCCCCCAAAAAGGTTCCTGTAGGTGTTGTCGGAGCAAACAGGAAAGGGTATAAATCACTGACTGATGCTGTTTCTAGGCCACATATTTTTAAAAATGATGCGTCACAGGTTTCGGGGGGAATTCCTGCAAACAGGCTTGTATGAAACCAGACGTCCTGCAGATAACGCTGCAATAAAAAGAATCTGAAAGCTAAGAGGCTTTTAGGAAAGAGAGGCCAGATCGCAGCCTGCTGTATAATCAGCGTCTGTAGAGAGAAACCTTGTTGGTTGCGTTCACAGGTAACGGCACTGAATGTGTGTATTGTTAATTGTTTAACCTGCTGTGTTTTGGCGGCTGAACAATCTACTGTAATAGCTCTTTACTGTGAGAGAAGAGAGCTGAGATGAGTTTTCATCTGCTGAGCTTCAATTAGAGAATTAACCAGAAGCTCTTCAGTCCAAATCAGTGCGGTTTCATCTTTGATATTCTAATTTTGTTCCCCTCATATTGCGATTATACCACTTCTGCTGCTGTTTGCTATGAATACACTGCATCCATTGGGAGAGGTCGCTCTTCATGAGGTTTACACCTTTTTTTCACCCATAAAGTTGTTGCAGAGCGCTAAAGAGTTTTTACTTTTCCAAATCGAGGGTGTTGAAGGTTGTCAGACTGGAAAGCTCTCTGAGACAAATTTGTGATTTGGAGCTGTTATGAATAAAGTAAAAATGACTGGATTTGAATGTAAATGCTGTTATATTACAGTGAGATTTCTCCAGGATACAGTGCAATGTATAGTTTTGTAGCAAATAAACACTTGTTGTCTCCACTGACCAGAATTTGAATAAAACATTTCTCACTATTGTTATTACTATTTCCAACTCCATATAAAACCTACAGGTGCATCAGAATAACTTTCTTTATTGGGGTTGATGAATTGGGAAGTGTAGGAAGTCCTTAACTTGTGAAAACTTGTGAAAAATTAATTAAAAAAACACTTAAGTGACCCTTTAATGTGTCAAATATAACATCTAATGAAATATAACAGTATAATGAGGTCCTAAAACACAGTTTATGCCTCCAGAACAGCTTAAAACATGTAAGACTGAGAGGAATAAACACCTTTAAAAGCACAAATTAGTCTCAGTACTTCTATTGTAATCATACAGTAAAGACATGTTATTGTATTATTTATGTAGATAGTAGTTTAAGTAGTTTCTGCATGCAAATCTGACTGAGAGCATCTACTAAATGTCCAAATATACAGTATATACATATATAATTAAGTAAATGTTGTAAAGAATGGTGTGATTTTATGTGTATGTGGGCAAAAATCCAAAAAACTAAACTGCTGCTCCAGTATTTCATTAGAAATGTTGTAAATAATTGTTGTAAATAAAGTAAACTCTCTTAGACATTTAGACTCTTTTTACATTTTAATTTTAATTCCTGCAAATTTGTTCCTTTTTTAACCTGATAACACAAAGTCTCTTGAATCTAAATCAGTCAATAAACAGGTGAACAGATAATTAATATTATTTATTTGATATATATTTTCTCAGTGATGTTTTCAGCACAGTTTGTGTCCAGAAGCAGGAAAGTGTTGATTTGATTGGTCTGAATGGGATGTTGTTGTTTTTTAATCCTTTTCCCTTAAAAGTGGACTTCTGTAGCTTCATGTTCTGCACCGCGTTACGTTAAAGTGTTGCTGTAATGTTCTCCAAAGGCCACCGACACTCCGGGGCGACGTTTTCCCTCCGGAGTGCATCTTGTACTTTATGATTAACCTTTAGTTCCTCGTAGCCTCGCCTGCTGTAATATCCACATTGATCCAGGTCCAGCTGTCAGTCTCCATCTGTGGCCGTTTTGAAGGCAGCGATGGAGGCGATCGACGTTGCTTTAACGCCTCACACTCTGTATCCCTGCCTGAAGGTCTCGATGTGACTCATAATCAATATTTATGATGTGGGTTTTTTTTTTTTTTTCTTTCAAAAATGGCCTGCGGGAACTGAAAATTGAACAGCTGTAACAAAAATGTTTCTGTAAATGCTGGATTGGACATAAAATTATTACAGTATGATAATTCGTCAGTGGTTCAAGTATAAAGCTACAGATGTATATTCTATATTTTTCTTACTGTCAACAAATCCCAACAATGATTTTATCTGCTTACAAGTATTCTGTGTGTGTCCTCAGTCTGATATAACTTCTTCTTGTTCCTTCGTTACCACAAACACACAGACTGTAGTTTATATTTTCCAATTTCCCCACTCACCGTCTGTAGGAATTTAGCTGTAACTTCTATAAAAAAATGACCAGAACGTTTATGTTTATGCGTTCAACCTTTTTACTGAATAAGTGCACATCGTTACATCAACATGTCGCACTGCTAACAAACTTCTCAGATTACTTTCTCTGCTCTAAAACATTACTGCCACCTTGTGGTCTGTATTCATCACTGTTTATAGTTTTTAACTCATAGTAACACATAAATGACTCCACATTTTATTTAGCCTGTATAGTGTCAGTATCTGTAGTAACTGTATGAATTATTGTATGAATGAACTAAAGATGCAACACCGTTCTCCTGCTGGAAATACTCACTAAAACACCAAATGTGATGCTAGCGGTCAGACTGAAGTATCTCAACAACTATTGGACGGTTTGCCATGAAATTTTGTTTCAGACGTTCATGTTTCTCCTCAGAATGAACTGTAACCTTCAACTTTTCATATAGTGGCATCATCTGGTCAGATTTGTGCAAAACATTTGTGTCTAAATACCTGAAAAACTAATGACATTGTTAGCATGTTAGCATGGTAAGCTAAGCTGGTGACCATGATAATAGCATGATATTAGCATTTAGCTCAAAGCGCTGCTATCCCTGAGTTCCTCCTCACGGAGCAGCCAGTGTGGCTCTTTGTCTTGTTAAAGCTCTAATTGTTTTATTACATTATGTGGAAATTAATTAACAGTTTTTTTCTATTTTCCATCGAGTGCAGAGCGACATTTTTATCATACTTAAGCAAGTAATTACGTTATCTGGCAGTTATTCTGTTATCAGTTGATATGCTGTGTGTCACGGCTCTGCTTCATTTTCTACATTGTAAGATAAAATCGTTTTTTGGGTTTAAACTTCACTGTGTTTGATTTTAGGCCAGTAGAGACTGTACAGTGTTTACTATCCAACCCTGCATCATTAAAACATTTATATTCACTGTTCTGATCCAAAAGATTTTTAAACAGTTTTTCAGTTTAAGTGGTTTAAGGAACACTTAATCCTATCAGAAAATTAAAAATCATCATTTTTTGAGATGCTACTGTCTTTACTGTTACTGTAAAGATCCATCCAGCGTCCCGAGCTGCGTTCAGGCACCGTTTTCTGTCAGATTTACAACCTGAGAACTTGTAGTCGTACGTTTTCTCCTCTATCAGTCCTGTGAAATATTCCTGTTAGACCATTAGCTCCCGGCTGCAACTGAAATATTAATATTAATGTGCTCAGAAATGAAATTCAGCAAATGATGTAATTACATTGATTGAGGACTATGTGGGTATGTTGCTCAGTTCTCACAGTAACAAGTTATGTAATTTAACAATCCCCCACTGAACCCTAACAACCTCTTTTTTTTTCTCTCTCTCTCTTCTTTTTCTCTACAGGGCTGAAAAAACAGAAGTTTTAAGTGAAGATCTATTACAGGTACTAATGAATCTTCTTTTCCAAGTGTGTTTGTGTGCATGCTCTCCCTCCGTATCTCCGTCTCAGTATCATAAAATGACTTTTTTCCAAATGGCTTCCTGAACCGCCTTCAGGCAAAGTTAATAGGTGCTGTAATTGAACCTCTTTTGCGAGACAAAAGACTGTGAACGTCCCCACTGATTGACTCGGGGGCAGCACTGTAATTGATCTGATTAATGACGCCCTCGGTGGCAGCGACGCCGGTTCCACGGAGCGGAACATTTAATAATGAAGTGAGAAGCTTTTAAGTTGGACAGGTAATGGTCTTGTGTACAGCTGAGTAGACCATGTTTTGAAGTATTTTTAAGAGACGAGCAGCTCTTGACAGAAAGCTGCAGCGTCTCTGTTTCTTAATCAGATTTTTCCTTCACGCCTGAGGCTTTTAAGCGCCTCTCATATGCGTGTCTGTAACTGCCAGCGGGGTTCTCCTGGAGCTAACGTGATCTGCGGATGAGTGGGAATGCGTTGTTGTATGCGTGTGTGTTTATTCCACCTCTCACCGAAGCTTTCGCCCTCTCTCTGTGTAATGTCAGGTGGAGAAACGTCTGGAGCTGGTCAAGCAGGTTTCCCACAGCACACACAAGAAGTTGACCGCCTGTCTGCAGGGCCAGCAGGGCGTGGATGTGGACAAGAAGTCTGTCAGGTCGCCCTCGGTGAGAAACGACGCAGACGATCCACCTGAAAACGCAGCTGCTGTTTGCTCTTTGGGTCTATTTTTTTGTTGATTTGTCTTGTTCCCACAGATAAGTGACCACATGTAGATAGTTTGACCTGATTCAGCGATCTAAAAACAACAAGAATAGTTCTCAAAGGACAAGTTCACAAGTTTTCTGTCTGTCTTAAAACAACAGTCAAGTTCCCAAATGAACATTGATTTTGTTGGCTGTAATCGTTCCTCCTGTTATAATGTAGAGGAGATGAAATCTGCAGTCCTCGTTCAGAGCTAAAATATCTTTAAAAGTTCATCTGAAGACAGTATGAGGCTTCAGTTCATCAGATAAAGTGGATTTCTTCCACAGTTACAGTCTCTTTAGTACAAACCTCCCTCTCCGTGTCCCGACGGACGGTGTTTTCCTGTTCAGCTGCAGTGAAACGATCGTAATAAAAAAAAAAGAAGGAATTTGTTACTAAAACAACAGTAACTGTGAAAGATAACAGAGATGATAGATGATAGAATATACTTCTAATGGCAGGGTCGTGATAAGAGACGCCACACACCTGTCTGACCTTTTAAAACCGACTAGATCTCTAGAAGCTAACGACACATCTGCATGGCTGGAGTTTGAACAGCGCAAAGACATCAGTGAGCGTCTGTGAATCTACGCAGGGAAGGATGATACGTCAGAGGTAGCTGTAGGTCACTGAGGTGTGCAGAGAAGCAGACGCACACACCGTTCAAACAGGCGGGTCAGTCGATCCAACTTCCTGTCGGGAGGTCGGTCAGAAACAGAAAAGTAAAGATATATGTTCACCCTCGTATGTCAGCACATTACATGCAGCAGCATAAACATGAATAAACTCACAGCTGGATGAAAAACGGTTGATTTAAACCCTGCTGGGAGAGAAGCAGCGGATGAAAAGTGACTAGAAAAAGAATATTATTTAAATAACTGATGACTAAATAAATAGATGTGAATCTTCAGTGTAACTATCTCCTGGGTTCGTCTTCCTGCGCTGAAATCAAATGTCTTCTGTTTATTTATGATTCGTTTCATTTGTTAATTACAGTCTTCGGTGTTGAACGACGCGTTCAGGAAGCCGTCGAGGATGATTCATCGATTTTGTTTTTGTGCTTGTTTCTGTTTTTAGAAAAAGCTTCCTCTCACGACGCTAGCACAATGTATGGTGGAGGGAGCGGCGGTGCTCGGAGACGAGTCTCTACTAGGGTGAGCGCACACACACACACACACACACACACACACACACACACACAGAGTAATCTATATAATCATTGATTACCTGCAGCTCTGGCAGTGTATTCTTTCTAAAAGTGCTGACATGGAAAGGAACGTTTGTATCACCCAGAGCTGATTTTCCATTCATGTCCAGAGACGCAGTCAGATGAGGACAAACCTTTTCCTCTCCTGTAAGATGTAAACATCTTCTCTTATTTTATTTCTAGTCTTCTTTACTTTTCTTTTCTACCTTTTATTTACTCAAGAACACCTTAATGAGATCATAGATGGCTTCCAGACACATTTTAAGACATAAAAATACTCTTGCTTGGAATAATAACTGCTGTCTGAGATGGTTTTTCCACAAAAAAAAGTTCAGCTTACTTGACAAAAGCTCTTAAAAATACATCCACTCCTTTTCCCTTATTGGAAAATCCAGAATATATATGTTATTATTTACTGTTACACAAAAACAAAACTGCTGGACACAAGATGTCTCATTTCAAGTTTCCACGTGACACTTGTGTGAGTCGCTTACTGGACCACGATTGGCTCCAAACTAGCTGTGATGTCACAAAACTCAGATTTAAGCTGAGCTCAAAGAAACTTTCCACCTTCAGGAGATGAATATGAAAACAAACTCTGCACACACATCAAAACACACAAACATCCAACTGAAGCAACGAAAAATAAAAAAACATATTTTTGAGCCGAGATGAGCTTTAAAAATCTTTTTTTTTTCAGCTCAGTGTCGACGTCTGAACGACAGCAGAAACAGTCAAAGGAATAATTTAGTCATTATTGAATCCTTTGCCACCTCAATATCTCCTGCAGATAAAATCACCCGAGTGTTTTTCTTTTGGTCTCAGGTTTACTGAAATTGAAAAATACAGGAAATGAAGCATTTCACAATAAAAGCTGTCAGTTGTCAAGCTGTATCGCTGTGTAGTGAGTTTCAGTGTATTGCATCATCCCCCCCCGTGTTGATTCATACAGTATATGCATCATATTTAGCTTGTTTACTACGGGGCTTTGTGAGAAAGTGCATAAAAACACCCTGGAGAACTGCGGCTCCCTCAGAGACCTACATTTCACAACTGCGTGCTCGCTTTGTCCGTTTGCAGGAAGATGCTGAAGCTCTGCGGCGAGACGCAGGACAGACTCGCTCAGGAGCTCATCTTGTTCGAGGTCACCATCGAGAGAGACGTCATCGAGCCTCTGTACGACCTCGCGGAGGTACGTAGACGAGCGCTGCGTGGTTAACGGACTCCAGTGAAGCTAATAGCAGCAACGCTTGATTAGAAAAAGGCGCGCAAGTACACTTCTGGTGATGTAATTTATTAGATTGGATGCTCTTAAGGATAATTACAGGCGGAAAATGTTTTCAAGTAGCTTCTGACTGATCAGAAATGAAGATATAGAAGAAATAAGGGGTTAGAAATTGATTTGAGTCCAACGACAGGGAGCCAGATTCTCATGTGGGATAAACATGGGACTCGTTCTGATTAGTCTGTAAATTAGCCAGTAAGCTAATCTTCATGAGACCAGGTGATCGTGACGGAGTTTAGCTACAACAGGTGCGAAGCCTTTCGACAATACAGAGTCTGTTTCTCGTCCTCTTTCACACCAACAGACAACAGACTTTGCTTTGTCCTCGCAGGTGGAAATCCCAAATATCCAGAAACAAAGGAAACATTTAGCAAAACTGGTCCTGGACATGGACTCTGCACGCACACGGTAAGTTTGTTACTGCATGTGTGTGTTTGTGTGTTTGTGTGAGAAGCAGAAATCTCATCCTCTGTGACCGGACTGGTCCTGAAGCTTCCCACTGAATCTTACTGGGATTCGATTGCACGCAGGGAAGATTTAACCAAAGTGTTCAGGCAGATGTTTCCTTTTGCTTTAATTCATCGATCATGTCTGATTTCCCTCACGAGCCCTGAAAGCATGAAGACGTTTTAAAAAATAAATATAGTTTCCACATTTAGAGGACATTTTTTAAAAAGCCGTGCCGTGTATTTCAGTAATTTAGCAGCACGCTCGATGCTAAAGAACAAAAAGGAGAAAAGAATAAAACATGAAGAGAAAAAAAAATACAAGCATTTAATAATAAAGACAAATTTATGGTCACTCGACCTTCATCGGGGCAAAGTTTTGACACGCAGAGCGCATAAATAAAACAGAGGACGCCGTGTTTTTTCATGCCAGTACAAATTGGAAATGTTAATCAGAAATGTGGCTCCAAAGGTCCAAATACAAAAGAAACTCCACAGATACAATCTATTAAAAACACCGAGGATAAATCAAGACAGATAGCACAGAATAATATTCATTATTTTTGCTATAATTCGTGGGTCATATCATCGCTCTGTGCTGATATTCATTATTCATTTATTCATTAACTGAAGTGTCGTGTACTTCAGGAATTTATCAGCACACAGTTTTTAATAATAAACTTTTGGTTTTGGTTTTGGCAACCCAGAGCTCATTTCAAATGGGAAATTCAAACAGATTGTTGTTTCCACGGTGACAATACAAAAGTACAGCAGTGTATTGCCGCCACTGTGACGAAGCCACGAGATTGACGTCGCCATCTTGGATTTTTGGGGCCAGAAGTGACCGTATTTGTACGAGAGGGTGGAGCTGAGCGTAGCTGCTAGCTGCTAGCTCGGTTAGCACGGTGCATTTACAGTCTATGGTTAACTGTGATGACGCTAATGCTAATTTTCACCAGTGAAAAACAGGCTTAAAACCATTAAAACATTAAAACATCCAACTCGTTACAGAACCAGAGCTGCTTGTCAATCACACGGTCGCCACGCCCTGAAGCACGCCCTGCTCTGTCATCTGTTTTACTCTAAATGGGGCCATAATTTACAAAATGAGCATCACGCTGTATTGAAGAAGACCTGAAACTAGCGATCGAGAGCATAAACTCATTAGTAAAGTGGTTACTGAAGTAATAAATCACTTACATATACAAACAGTGAGGATAAATCCAGATAGAAAGCAATCAGGAAAGTAATTGAAATACTTATTAGAAGCAATAAGAGGGGAGGAAATATTAAATAAACCAAAACTTCTCTTTTTTTTCTCCTACTGTTAGTGACACGTACACGCTCGATAGAGTTTATGTATTATTTATATCAGGAACAGACATTTATAAGTGGAAAAAGGTTTGGTTGGAAGTACACAGCAGTGCTCCTCAGTTTAAGCTTTCACACTGAGCAACATCACGCTGTTAGACTCAATCTTCACAGCCTCCCAGGGTTCAAATACCACGGACCACCGACCGATTCAAGCTCAGTTACATCGTATGAACAATTTATGCTAAGGAGAGATTTTCTTTTTTTGCTCGAGATTTTGTGCAGCAACGTTACGATGGGTTTCTCACTCAGAGGCTGATTAAAGGTCTGACATCACCGCTTATCGCTGCAGATTCAGAGAAGTGAAGTTCGGCTTCTGGCAAGAAAGACAATATTGATGCATCAGAGGCGAAGATACTCAAATACTGGATCCCATAATGCATCTCAACATAGTCTTTGCTTTAGACCCCTTTGAAAGTTTTCCATTCATGTCCAGAGATGCAGTCAGATGAGGACAAACCTTTTCCTCTCCTGTAAGATGTAAACATCTTCTCTTATTTTATTTCTAGTCTTCTTTACTTTTCTTTATTTTCTTTCCTTAATGAGATTATAGATGGCTTCCAGACACATTTTAAGACATAAATATACTCTTGCTTGGAATAATAACTGCTGTCTGAGATGGTTTTTACACAAAAAAAGTTCAGCTTACTTGACAAAAGCTCTTAAAAATACATCTACTCCTTTTCCCTCATTGGAAAATCCAAAATATATATATTATTATTTACTGTTACACAAACACAACTGCTGGACACAAGATGTTTCATTTCAAGTTTCCACCTGACACTTGTGTGAGTCGTTTACTGGACCACGATTGGCTCTGAACTAGCTGTGATGTCACAAAACACGCTCATGAACTCAGATTTAAGCTGAGCTCAAAGAAACTTTCCACCTTCAGGAGATGAATGTGAAAACAAACATGTTTTTGAGCCGAGATGAGCTTCAAAAATCTATTTTTTTCAGCTCAATGTTGACGTCTGAACATCAACCAGAGCCCTAGTATGAGTCAAATACTGGATCCCATAATGCATCTCAACACAGTCTTTACTTTAGAGCCTCTGTTCCTCTTTCACTTACATTTAGCTTTTATTTAAAGCAACTTACCAGCGAGGCGAGTAGCAGCAGACAGGATTGTTATTCATTCTTTTTTTTAAATTAAAGTAACTGGAAGTAGACGAGTGTTCAACGCCTCCAGTTTAAGATTTGTTTGCACGCAGAGGCTTTCATGCTCAGCGAGTCCCCTGCTGCTGCATCCTCCTCCTCCTACTCAATTCTGAGGAAAAATCCTTGTTTTTACGACTGAAGAAACACAACAAAGCGGCTCGAGAGGAGCACGGGGTGCGTCTCCGTTTCCGTGAATTTTTCTGTGACCTGTGATTTCTCCACTGAGGGTCGTGCAGATGTTCGCGCACAGGCGTACCTGTTCAGCCGGTCTAAACCTTCGCACCATCTGGAAATGAAAAGCTCCCGGAGCACACGGTGGGCGCTTAATCCCAGAAATTGGAAAGGTGCACGACCGCGCGCCGTGACAACTTGCAGAGCTTTACGCGCTCGACACATTGAGGGGGAGAGATGACGTCACTGTTTGGCACACGCGCCGTCACTGCATCAAGCGTAAACAAGGCTTCCTGCAGGATCTCTGTTAATATTTGCAGCCTAAACCGAGTCCGAGCTTTCACAGCCTGAGTGGTGACGACTAGTGAACTGATCCTGAGGAGTGAAACCGGTGAACTTCCTCATAAATTATATCATGATTGTTTTTTTCTAAGTGTGCAAAAGATGTGAAGTGAAGAATTCCTGTAATTAAAGGTGGAAGAAGGAGTTTCTGACTTTTTATTTATGCATTTTTATGAATCCACTAAGTGGCCTTGAGGTCATATCATCACTGAGATAAACAATCAGCGCCGTTCCTCTCACCTGATTGGCCGTCATATCTGTGTCATTATGAGCAGTGACACGGAGAAATGCGATTTCCCTCGCTGCAGTCAGTCAGTCCAGTTAGTTGGTTCGTTTTTTTTTTTTTTTTTTTAGTGACCCAAATCTGAGACAGTTTTTCCCATCATCCCGCTGTGTGCTGAGCTCCTCTGGCAGCGCTACATATTATCTCCACTCAGGCCGCTCAGACAGAAAGTCTGACAGACAGAGCGGCGAGAGAGGCGAGAGGAGAGTTTGATAGAGAGAATTAAAAGAGAAAATAGCTTTAAGTTGGACGAATGAGGGTATAATGATAGTCTGGAGTCGGCGTTTTTGTCAGTTGAAGACTTAAGTAATCCACCACCTTTTGTGAAAGCGGTTTGTTTTGTTTGAGTCGCTGTCAGATATTATTTTGTTTTGATGATTTTTCTCTCTCTTGAGGGACAAAAGTCTGAAGCTGCTGGAAGCAAATAAAAATGTCAAACCCTCTGTTGGTTTGTCTGTTTTGTTCTCAAATCCATATAAAAATAAAATATATGCGGCATTTTATTAATTGTGGGGGAAAAAAACAAACACATCTTTACTATTTCCAGGTTTTATCAGTCTACCAAGTCTTCAGGATTGTCCAGTAACCTGCAGCCAACAGGAGCCAAGGCCGACCACCTCAGGGAAGAGATGGAGGAGGCAGCCAACCGCATGGAGATCTGTCGAGTCAGTAATCAATAATTATGTCCGTCACGCTACACGTTTAGCTTATTTTTAATTTTTCATCCAGTCATTCAAAGGTTTATAGTATCCAAACTGCTGCTGTAATCAACATTTTTATAGCAACAGTTGATCAAATTGCTTCTCACTCATATTGTTGTACTGGTTTTTAATGAAACCTACAGAGAATCATCAGGTCTGTGGAGCGTTTTAGCGTCTTTCAGCTCATTGTTTTAGTTTTACGGCTCTCAACTTTACTGTTTTGGTTCACTCTCACTGCTCTCGTTGTGTAGTTTCCAGCTTATTTTCAGACATAACCCCACTGTACACTACCTGCTCCGCAACAAACAACACAGTGGAGTGTTTTAGCAGCTAAAGAGCCAAATAGAAAGTTCAGAAAATGATCTTTTGTTCTATAAAACTTCAAATATTTTATATTTTTGAAACAATGTAAACAGAGGATGGTGCAGCCATGATGGAGGTGTGCACTCTCTATATTCTACACTTTCACTATTTATAGACATTTTCCACTGGAGACATTTTGAATTATCATAGCAGCAAACTCACAGGTGCAACTAATAACATCCACAAAGACTTTTCTACATAAAGGACCCGGGAGATTACAGCCGCCATCGCTGTTATTAATTACACCTGTGCTTCCTACCTACCTTATAAAACAGATGTATTAAACTCTTTCATCTTTTCTTGTCACTCACACATGTTGTTGTTGTTTTTTTCTCCCCCCTGCAGGATCAATTATCAGCAGACATGTACAGTTTTGTGGCCAAAGAAATCGACTATGCAAGCTACTTCCAGACAGTAAGTGTAACGTCTCTGTAGCAGAAAGTGACACGAGTGAAGAGAAATAAAAATAGTCCGCAGGTCCATCACAGACTCTCTGGTCTCGTTTTCTCTCTTCCTCTCTCTGCGTCTAGTTGATAGAAGTCCAGGCGGAGTATCACAGGAAGTCGTTAGAGCTGCTTCAGAGTATTCTGCCCCAGATCAAAGCTCATCAGGGTGAGTTTGAGATGACACACACACACACACAGAAACACACACTGTCCCCTCGCTAACCTCCTCGCTGTGCTGCTGCAGTTCACATCACAACAAGAATATGTCCGCGTTAGTTTGGACACGTTCACGCCTGGAGATAATTTGGGCTTTTGGAAGTTCGCTGATTGACTTGCAGCTACAACACAGTGTTGAGCTGAAATGAAGCAGCAGGAGTTTCCATCTTGTTTTCAACGTCTTGTTTTTATCGTTTGATACTTTTAATGAACAGATCTTTTTTCTTTTGGTTGTTTGCTGTAACTGTTGTGATTGATGTCTCGTGTTCTCCTGTATGTTGTGTTTGTGTTTTCGCTCTCTGCAAATCTAATTTCACCTCGAGGGAAATAAAGATCTGAGCTGAGCTGAAATCTGACCGTTAAAAAGTGAAAGTTGTAATTTTTGACTGATTAGAACAAAATCCTTGTGGGTAATTTCAAAAACTAAGAAATTAGACACGTTTTGTTTGCTAGTTTTCTCTTCAGCTAGTATGTATTTTTTGGGGTGGTTAAATATTTTACTAAAGCTTTAAATATTTGTGACTTAATAAGCAACAATAAAAGTGAAATAACTATCAGACTCCATTGTTCCCAGTTTAACGAGCAGCTCTGTCACGTCAGCGCTGATAGTAAAACGATACAGAAGCTAATTATACTCGTACGAGTACTCTGAGTTATTCACGTCTTCATCGTCATCAGCAGTGAACAAAAAATATGCTAAAAAAAGGAAATGATGTCGGCCAAAAATCACAGTTTATAATATTAGTTAGACTTCATTCATGTATTATTGCAGCTTTATTTCGCTGCTGTACATAACGAGATTAGAGTCGTCTCTGATTCGTTCAGTGTGTCAAACAGATCTGACGACTGTTTCTGGTGGATAAACAGTCAACTGATTACAAATTTGTGGGCGACTTTAAGAATCATTTTCCTTGACCCTGAAATATACAATAGACAATACAACTACCACAAAAGAAGCGACGAGCACGGACGAGATCTGTGCAGTTTGTTTTAAACTGACTTACAGAAACTCTTAAATCTGTGTAATTATCTTCTAGCAGCTTCCTTTATGACTGAAAACGATGCTGCAGGTGCCGACACCGTCGTCATTCGCTGTCGCCTGATTTCAGCAAAACAAAATAAAACACCTTCCTCCTGCTAACATGATGTCAAGCTGCATGAATTAAGTGAAATAAAACGTCAATTAAGTGTAATTATCAGGCCGGATTAAAAACACCAATATCATCGAGGGGAAGACGCAGCTCGACGTCTGGATTTTATTCAACTGTCATCACATTTTTCACTCTTTTATTATTTAATCCTGATTGTTCTGTGAAGATTTGTGGCGTCACCTTTTTTCCCCCACGGAGCCGCGCTCCTTTCAAACGAGTGACGAGAGCAAATCTTTCAGCAGATAATAACGTATCCCTGACGCATCCTTTCAAATGTATTTCAGGGCCTTTAAGGTCACCCGAGAAATAGATTCCCTGTTTGTTTTGGTAACTTTCTGCAGCCTGAGATGAACCGAGTATTAAGTGGAACGTCCTCAGAGTAGAGCTGCTTCTGTGTGTGTGTGTGTGTGTGTAACTCTGTGTGTGTGTGTTTGTGTTTTTGACAGAGTCCTGGGTGGAGAAGCCATGCTACGGGAAACCATTAGAGGAGCACTTAGCGCTCAGCGGGAGGGATATTGCCTTTCCCATCGAGGCCTGTGTCACCATGCTGCTGGAGTGTGGCATGCAGGAGGAGGTCAGACTCCACCACACACACACACACACAAACACACACACACACACGCATGCTGCATCTGTCCCGGCTGCTTTTAAACGACACGAACAGACTCTGTAAACAAATTGCTGAAAGGAAATTATATCTAATAAGGCCCAGGCTACAGTTTGGTTCCCTCAAAGCAGTTTGCTGAAGGCTTGAAACAAATAATCCTCGGCTGTTTAATTAATGTGCGATGGTAATAAATGTCCTAATTCTGTGTTATCAGTCCTGCGAGCTGTGCAGCTTTAATTGCTCAGCGTGTAGCGATTGTTTAACGGAGAAAAACCGAGAGCGCAGTGAATGTTTCTATCAACAAATCATTATGAAATTAAAAGAAAAAGACAAATCATTATAAATATACATTTCCATTTGAATTATAATATATTTGTTGCACATTATGGATGATATACGGTGCAGAGAGAAGCTGCAGTCCGCTCGTTTAAACGGGGAGCGGTGCGTTTAGAAAGATGTTGACCCAGAATCAACTTTTGCTGAAACGCTGTTGTAGCCAATCACGTGTGCTGATGGTCAGACCGAAGAAGAACCTCGTTTACCATGAAGGTAGAAGAGCTGCACAACTCGGCCGTGAGATGAAGGAGGACAAAGACGTTACTAGGAAGAGGAGAGGACGTTTAAAAAGCAAAGTTCATGAGTCATTTTAAAAAACGACGTGAGGGAGAGAGAGAGAGAGAGCAGCGGTGGACGAGCGAGCTGTAGAGTGAATGAAGAGAGGGAGCTGTGGTAGCGACAACAAAGCACCGACTCATAAAAATGAAACGTTATTTTCTGATTGTTTCACTCTAAAGCATAAAGAAACACGCCGACACCTCCGCACGACCCTGCGGGAAGACGCCGCGTCGTCGGATTTGGTAAAGCCGACAATCCGGTAGAACTCAGAGGTCCCGTCCCGTTTAACATGTTTGATCCTTTTGGTGCTGCTGTTCATTCGTTAACAGTCACAATGTCTCATGTATCAATAAGGGAGGAGTTTCAGGTTCAGTCAAATTTTTACTTTTGTTTTAATTAGTCACTACTCTTTATGTACATTAAACTGATTCGACAGATGCTTTTGTATAAAGCAACTTATAAAGTTTTTTTTTTCTTCACTACTGTTGTGGATTTTCTTCAGTTGATGTCGGCAGGTTCGGTTTGAAAACCCAAAAGAGGAGTTTGCTGATTTTCTGGGATCAAAGGAGAACAACACAGTGTCTGAACTGGACTGAACTGCCCTCTGAAAACCCAAAAAACCAGACTTTAAGCAAATCAGAGATGTTGGTTCATCAAATCATAAATCTGTGACCTCTAGTCGTATCTCAGGTCTTTGTCTTGTTTCGCCTGTGAGGCTCCCGCTTATCAAACAGCCATCTCCAACATCTTCTGTTTAAGAGGACAAGAGCTTCACATTTTCTAGCCTTTGTCACCCTTTAGTTAAATATCCATAACAGCTACGTAAGCGCACAGCGGGAGCAATTTGGGGTCTTTAGTGTTTTGCTCAAGGACTGCTGGGAGTCAAACCTCCAACCCGACAGTTACTGGGCACCGCTGCAACCGTCCTGTTAGATGCATTATGTGGTTATACTGTACATTTAATGGATTTAGTAATTTAAACTAAAACATTGTAATGAAACTGGCTAGTTAGACTACGTGTTGATCTATCTAAAGGATTAGAAATACAGTGTTTAACTGATGTTTTTGTCACAGCAGGAGACCTACATGCCTACAGCTAAATGAAATATACAAATCATACAAACAATATTAATAATGATTTAGCAGTAGAGTACAAAGAAGCAGCTTTACTAGAATATATTCAAAGAGTAAACACAATAAAAGGAATAAAATAATAATAATTATCAATAATCAAATACAATCAAATGAAATTAAATAAATCAAATTAACTCTATAAAGATAAACATATATCAGTGATAAGAGTTGTGCACATATATGTACAGTGGGCTTTATCTGTTGTGTGTGTTGTAATGAGGATCACTACTCCGTCTGTGACTAAAACAAACAAACTGTGTCTTCTGTTGCTCCGACGAGCGAGTCTGAAAATAGAAAATAACCCCGAAGACCTCGCAGTGACGTCATCAGGGTTTATTTTTGGGAGGTTTGGAGACGAGGATTTTATGAAAAGGGCAGAGCTGCAGCAACGCTCGCGGTAGAAAGAACAACTTTATTATCTGTGATCATAAATATATTCTTTATTCTGCACGTGTCGCTGCGCCGTGCACCTTCGAGGTCGGTGACGTTGTGCCAGAAATCTCTAATTTACTGTTTAGCAGATTGTAAATTTAGATGATAAAGTTCACAGAGAGCCTGTGTGTGCAGAGACGATGCTGTTGGTTGCATTATGGGAAATGTAGGATCCAGTGTTTTTGAATACATCAGTGGTTCATGCTTTGATTTTGACCACTTTTCATCTCTTGTAAGCTCCTCAACTTAATAAATCACTGGAGTGTCCATAATCTTATATTATCATTGCATCTCTACTAAAAAACCAACAAAAATAGACACACTTCAACTCTAGTGTCTATTTTGGGGAATTTTACAGTTACAAATGATTGAATATAAGTAAAAATATGCATTAAATTATTTATTTTGCGGACGTAAAGAGTAAAAAGTGGCGATTATGCACATAAAATACGATGTTTTGACCACAAACAGTGTTTTCTCTGTCATATCTGTATAGAAATAAAGAAGTATTAGGAGTAAGATGCTGTATTTGTCTGTATTTTTTTAACTTTTTCTCCCTTTAATCTCCCTTTCTTATGTATCAGTAATCAATTATCTCCTTTTATTTCAATCTTTTCATTGATTTCCTGTCTGTCAGTGTGACCTCTGACCCGTGCCGTCGTGTTTCGTCCTCAGGGTTTGTTCAGAATCGCTCCGTCGGCCTCCAAACTGAAGAAGCTGAAGGCGTCTTTAGACTGCGGGGTGCTGGACGTCCAGGAGTACTCCGCGGACCCGCACGCCATCGCAGGTGAGCATCGTACGACCTAATCTGTCGCCATGACAACTAACAACCGTCAACCTAGAAAGTGAAACCTTAAGGAATCTAATTTCGGCACATTTCTGGCTTTCTTCCTCACGTACGCAGACATCTGCTCTCCCACCTTCGCTTCCACACGAAGGGGGAAAAAAAACAATTTATGGGAACGAGCGTCGTAATTAAGCCGCCAAACGATCTGGCAGTCGCTCCGCATATAGCAGAGCTCTCCGTTATATTATATTTTAAAGATGTTTTTCCCACAGCTCGTGTTCTGCTGTTGTCGTTCGTCAAGCTCAGCAGTTAATTTTACTTGCTCGGAGGTTAATTTGAAAGTGTTATGTAAGAGCGACACATGAGAGTTAAAAGATTACTTTAGACTTGATTAGGATTCAGTCGCTGCTACGAGAAGCAAAACAAGCAGATCGTTCTTTATCCTTTTTTTTTTTTTTTTTTGCTTTTTTTTTGCTTCTCTGTCTTTTCTAATAGAGATATTCAATAAACTTTGCCAAAATATATAGTGATAAACTCCAAATATAACTGGGATTAGTGTCAAAGTGATTCTTCGTCTTCTGCAGAAGCTGCACCGGAAAAAAAAAAACAAACTCTATTATCTTTGTTTCTTTCTGTTGCTTGTCACTGATTTGCGTTTAAGTCAGAACCGTGACTGACTACAAAGCTTTTACGATGCCGTTATTGATATATTTTTATTTATTTATTTTTTTTAGGGATGCTGTATCTTTACTGACTGCTGCATAATGAAAAAAACTCCAAAACATTTCAGGAGCTGTGGAAAAAATATTTTTAGCTTGAGAAGAGTGCGGAGACGGTGATGTTTCATGCTGAACATGCCGGAGATACAATATTTCCAGCCATCAGGAACAATATGTTTCATTATTAAACATCAAATTAAAGTCAGTCAATCAACCGTGTGGAGCGGCCACAGAGAGCGTCAAGAGTCGACGCTGCATCCCTCTCTAATGATTCCAGATTAAACTGGGTTAGCTCCAACAGAAAATCTAATTTGTGAGTTCGTCCCAGTGGTGTGGAGGTGGGGGGAGGAGGGGGGGGGGGGGGGGGGGGGGGGGGGGGGGGGGGTGATTGGGGGGTGCGGGTGTTCAGGGGGGTTCATCCTCCATCAGCTTCAATCAAAAGCAGCTCTATAAATAAAACAAACTGCTGCGGAGGAGCATCTTCTGTGGGTTTAACATACTTCCCTACATTTTAAAGGAGAAGCCTCTGTGAACAAATCTCATGTGCAGCAGAGCCAAAAACCAACAATGAACTGATCTACCAACAAATACTGAGTGTGTTGATGTATCTCATTTCTCTCTCTGTGCCGTCAGTCCGTCGGCTCTCTGATGATGATTCAGCCTCTGAAGGCAACAGCCAACATTGAAGGGGCTTCGGTTTAGCCGGTAGATATCCGGATATCCGGGCCAAGGCTTCCTCTTCCGTGTGTCCGGTTGTTGTTTACAGTCTGATTAGTAACACGAGACGATCCAGACAACATTTTAGCTGATCTGTATGAACAGATATTTGCATATGAATGCAGATAATTTTTTAAAAAAAGCTAATAAAAAGCACAATTGTCACCAGATGAGAGCTAATAATGGGCTCCACTTCCTTTGCTCTCCACTGTGTGCAACCAAAGCTCGCTCTGATGTCAACACTACTCAGACTCCAAACCAAGATCTTGTTCCATTACCTGCAGATTCTTCAGATTTGTTGCATCTGTTTATAGAGATCACTGTGCTATAAACCTCTTCTTCTGTCCAGAAACTATTTTCACTAATTGAGACCACAGCAGGAATGTTAGATTTTAATAGTTTAATTGAAGCGATGAAAGAGCCGACGTGTTGATGGATGGGTTGGGGAAACTGATGAAGCGATTAGGAACGGAGGGATGAAGTGATGGAGGGGAAGGAAAGGAGCGAGGTGTGAGAGCGATGAAGAACGTAGAACGGAGGGTTGAGAGTCGATAGTGGATGTACGGTATGTCAGCAAGACAAGGACTACCACGGTGGGAAGGTAGGAGGGAACATGGGGAGGCGCTGTCTCTCCGGTCCTTCGCCTGGATAGAGCCCCTCTGTTCCTGTGTTAAAGCAGAGGAGAGAGAACGGCTGATGGAAAGAGAGGGTTTGAGAGGGGAGATGAACGGATGAGGTGCGCCTAAATACTGGGATGTGTACTCGGCGTGGTCTCTGTTCCCGAGCTTATAAGCCACTCTGCTGCACTGGGTGACATGTTCCTTTAGCCCTAAAGAGTTTAGGGAAGGTAGTTTGTTTAGAAAGACTAATAACAGCTATCATGTTTTCAGTCTCCGGTCCGGAGAGTAGTTCCTTCCTATAAGGCTGCAAGCTGCTCTGTGTTTAAACAATTCAAGGAGCTGCGTTGGTGGAGGCGTGTTGTTTGAGGTAAATACATTCCAGGAAGTCCAATTAAAGCTTTTCAGACACTGAAATACTCTGGAAAAGATATAAATCCACCAGCTCCTCGCCGGGATGACGTCATGTTGTGTTGTAGCAAAAAGTTGAGTCTGGTTCAACTTTTTTTTTTTTTTTGCTGGAGCTTTCTGTGTTGCCCCCCCCTCCCCCCGCTGCGTCAACCCGCTGGCTCCATTCAACTAAAGAGCGCTGCCGTTTTTATTCACGCAGAGTTAAAACGCTGGTCTGAACGCCGCCTAAGGCAACCGCTACTGCACAACCTCTTGACTTTGCACGACATGATAAATTTCTCAGAACTTCAGTACAAAGTTAAAAAAAGGTTGTGACATGTAGCAGGACGAGCTCGTAGAAGCTGTGAACAAAACCGCGCCTGCAGCACGAGAAGGAAAACGTCATCGCTGCTGCGCGTTTCTAAAACAAACTGACCTGACCGTTCAGCTCGTTGGTGTGTTTTTAAATAGTTTTTGAATGCAGAGAAATAAAATATATCAGACTTATGATGCTCTCAATACTTGGTTTTGCTCTGCACATCAGATATAAACATATAAAAGTCACCAGTCTTATCATTTAATTGGTTTATTTAATCCAATCACACACAACATGCCTGTGTATATACGCAGATCCAGACAGGCAGACATGTATATGACAGAAGACGACTGCAGCCTCCAAAGCTGTCTCTCTCCCAGTGAGGGATTGCCCTGACTCGGTTTGTTTGTCATCCATCCCACGCATCCCTGAGGAAACGAACGCAGCAGACCAGAGAGAGAGAGAGAGAGAGAGAAGAAGAAGAAGACAAGTCAGAGAGAAGCCCAGTCAGCCGTCACTTTCCTCCTCAGCACTGGAAAATTACGCCGCCACCCACCAGTCCTGATCAAACAGCGCTCAGAAATAGTTTTCTGTTTGTTTTGAGCTGCTTGTTGTACCAGATATGTGGAGTCTGTACAATAAAAGCGCGTGATGAGACGTTTTCTGCACAGTCACGGCGCGCCAGGTGCTACTGGGAAATTTATTTGTTGCCCCAGATTCATAGCTTTTCTCCGTATCATCTGGGTCGACATAATTTGATTAATTGAAAAATTTGCTAGAATCCTCCGTCTCATGGTCCTGCTGTTGAAGAGGGACTCTAGTTTTAAAACTTTAATTACTTTAGTTTATATTGAGCTCAAGTTGTGTTTTTATCGACTTGCAAACAGAAAACTGAGGGACAGGTCATAATATTACAGCATGAGGAGAACTGTAAGGCTGCAAACAACTAATATGTTTTTACTATCAAAAGGTCTGACGATTATTTTCTAATCAATATAATCTAATAGTAATCTAATCAATGGAAAATAGAGGAAGGGTGAGAATACTCAGGAAGGAAAGGAGCTGTGAGCACTTTTTACATTTCATAACTTCTGATGTTTGCTCTGAGTGACGTCTGTATGCTCGCTGTGTGTTCGTATGTGTCACTGTAACGGCACTACTGTGTTAAAAAAGGTGCTGTATAAATAAAGTTTTACTTCCTTACAATGAGAGCATGCAGGTACGCAGGATGCCACGCTTCTAAGAATAAGAGAAACCTGATTACAGACCTGCTGCATGTACGAACAGTTTGAAAGTCTCATTGAGAAACTCGCCCGATCCTGTTTTTTCCATCTTAGAAACATCGCCAAGATCAAAGCTATATTCTCCTATTATTATTCACGCATTTGTGTCCTCCCGTCTGGATTACTACAGTTCACCGTTCACCGGTTTTAAAATTCTTTTAATCACCTATAAGGCACTTCATGGACTAGCCCCAACCTACATCTCTGAATTACTGCGTTCCCCGACTACGGTGAGATCACTGAGGGCTTCTGGCTGCGCCCAAATCCAGGTTTAAGACCAAAGGGTGGCCGTGCTTTCGCGGTTGAGCCCCCCCCCCCCCCATCTGGAACTGCCTTCCTTTTGCTTTTATTTTGATGTTATTTATTTTATTATTACCTTTATCTTTATTGAATTTTATTTATCTCTTGTTTTATTTTCATTGTACAGCACCTTTTAACTCCTTGGTTTTGAAAGTTTACTTACTTTACAGTAACCAGTTAGTTGGTTTCTTGTGAGTAAACGTGTCTCTCCTGATCTCACCATCACTGCTCAGCACGCTCTGTTTGCTCTCCAGCCTGATAACCAGCTTCAGGGAGGCACTGAGATAATCTAATATAAGGCCGTAGAGTCTGACATATAAAACAGTCGCTCACATGTACAGTCAGACTTAAACCACCCTGTCGTCATGTGCTGCTGTGGTTCGTTCTTCTGACTCAAACCCGTTGAATTGATTCTGTATCGAGCTGCTGAAGCTGCAACTCACAGCCTCACGTTTTTTATCATCATCCAGCTTCCTCCTTTTACTTTCCGTCCTCATTTCTTTCTTTGTTCTGTTTCTTTTTATTCTTTGGCCCGATCCTCAACGTCTCCCCTAAGCCCTGAACCCTCAGCGACTTAATTGATGTCGCCTGGTAAGTGCTTTGAGTGCAAAAGGCTGCGAGGGCTCGAAATGGTATATAATTGTTTTTCCACAATGCTATGAACTCTGGGTAATTCCCTCACACACACGTGAACCTACAAAAAGTGTGTATAAAGGGGCTCAAAGTGTCTGGGGAGATTTGACAGTAGGTTAGCACTAAGTGGACTCAGCAGGATCAGACCTTTCTTCTTTCTGCTCACTCTTACTGTACATACATCTGCAGTTACCGTTTATAAACATGCATTTATCTGATGATTTTGTTCCTCACCAGGTGCTCTGAAGTCGTACCTGCGGGAGCTCCCCGAGCCGTTAATGACCTTTGAACTCTACAACGACTGGATCCAGGCCTCCAAGTGTGTAACTTTTCAGTATAATTTCGCTGTTATCGGTTGAGACGCTCGTTCGTTACCTTCACACGTTGTTTAACATGAAATTTAACGCGTCTTTTCTGTCGTCCTGCAGCATTCAAGACCAAGACAAGAGGCTGCAGGCTCTCCTCAACGCCTGCGAGAAACTACCGCCAGCCAACAACAACAACTTCAAGTGAGTCACTTTCTTTTTATTGTGATCAAAGTTTTATTTTATTATAGAACAAAAAGGCATATGTATGTTGTAGAAAGGTCAATAAAAACATCGTTTTATAGATCATATATCATTTATAGATCATATATCTATAAACTATCCAAATACACATAAGTAATCAACCAAAATAAGGTAAACATAAAGATAAATAATAAATAAATAGATAATTAATTAAATGAATGAGGAAAAAACTGCTGATCACTTTAGAAGTGAGTCACTTTCTTAGTGTTTCCCTCCTTGTGGTTTTCTTCTCCGTCCTGTTTGTTCATACGTGTCTCATTTAATCCAGACTCACATGAAGTTCTGCAGCTGAATTGATCCTCTTAATCAGCGGCGTCATGCAGGCAGGTTATTGAGGTGTCACAGTTTCACAGTGTGGCTTCTATGTTTATAGTCAAACCGCCTCTTATCAGTAACTTTATTACTATAATTCAATGACCCGTATTAACAGTATATTGTATTTAACAGCAGTATGGAACAAGAAAATGTCAACACACAGGCTTTAAAATCAGAGGCTAATCGTTAGCTGGTTAGCTAGCCATGCAGCTTTGATTATTTAAAAATTCTGTTTATATTACGTCCGTCCCCTGTTTTGTAATATGCAGTAATTTAGCCACTAATAGTAGCAAAGGACAGTGTTGATGCTAAAGTTAAGGTGTTGCAGGTTATAGTTAAAACCACTGATGCTAAAGTCACTTTAAAAGAGGTGAATTATGAATCTCTGAAGCTTTATAGATTCATTCAAGTCAAACATTTTTATGGCGTGAGCTGAGATTGTTTTTTCACACTTTACACTGCAGTTAAAGTCAAAGCTGCAGAAAGAAACTGAGCTGTGAAGGTCCGTCGGTTTCCACACAGACTTCCTTTACCTGCCCTCTTAGATCAGCAGGAGGATGAGGGAGAAATTAACGAATACTCAACCTTCAACCACGTTGGTTTGGAAATTAAAGTAAAATTTTTCTTCACTGATATGACACACGTGACGCAGTAATCTAAATGTTTGACTGGATACATTTTTGTTCACGTCCCTGAGTTCAAGATGAGTCTTTAAACATTTGAAAACATTTTACAGGAAGTAAAAATACTAATTTTTTTTTTTGGCATAACAAGAGATAACTGAGCAATTAACCCCAGGACATGGGATTAATTAATTTAATTAATGGGATTTTTATTTCATTTTGTCTTTAACAACGAGTCGACAGCTGCTCTACAGGCGTTGCTGATACCACGTAGAGCTTTCCAGCTGGAAGGAACCAGAGGGGGGGGGGTCTGTTTGTCGTTGGCAGAGTCGAATACGAATGAAACATGAAAAGTGACTTATATACTCGACTGTATATACTATATGATTGAAGGTTTTTAAAACACTTTCACAAGCCGTCCGATCTCAAACATTTGAGGAGGACCGACGCCTCTGTTCTTAATTCTTATCTAGTCTTCAGCAGCTCGGCGTTACTCTATTTGCAGCTGGATTAAGGCAAGCGTCGGATATCGGTTGAAGGGCTTTGACGTGTGATCAAAAGAGAGAGGAGGAGAGGTAAAAAAAAAAAAAAAGAGAGGAAGAGGAGGGTGATAAATAGCGCAGACGCCACCGCCGCCGCAGCAGCGCTTGTCAGTGTCATCATCAAATCGCACAAATAGGGTGTATTTTTAGACAGTCCTCCTCTGAGAAGACCTGTCAGACCTGTCCAGATGATCGCTGCTCGCTGGAATGAGCCGCCTGATGTTCATTCAACTGTAGTTCAGCTCTGGATGAGTCATTCGGCTCAGCTGCTCTCCGAGAGCCACACAAACCCACTGGCCCATTTTTGTGTCTCAGAAGAAGAGACTGAAAAAAATAATAATAATGATAATAGTTTGCTGAAGTCATGCGGTTTAGCTCAGTGTGTTGACGAAGCACAATGCTCTAACCGCGAGCTCGACATCACATATACGTTACAGTGTCCGTATGAGCAGTGAAGGAGGTTTTTCCTCCGCTGTAATTATTCCTCCTGTTCATACTGGTTCAAATGTGCTCTCAGTGTAAGAGATGGAGGACAAAATCCACCATCATCTACAGGATTAACAAGTATAACCCAGTGCTGAGTTGTTATTTCCTACATTTCTCACTTTACACGTCTCATTTCACGATTAAAAAGCAGAATAGAAAACAAGTAGATCTGAGCTTTGCATTCGGCCCCGGAGCTTCTGTGATGTGTTGATTAGACATGAAGATGCTGTGACACTGGGAGGTCACTGGAGTTCATCTCATCATTTATTGAACCTCCATGTGAGCAGCAGTGCACGCTCCAGTTCCTATGTAGATAAAATACACAAGCTGCAACTTTAAGCTAGCAGCACTCAACTTTAAGGGGCTATAATCAATATTTTTTATAATAACAATATGTTATAGTGAGTTTCAGCTCATTGTTTATCTGTCCCGCTGCAACTTTACTGTTTTAGTTCACTCAGTGCTCTCATAGTGTCGTTTTCGGCCACAGTAGGCAGCTGTGTCCGGAGAAGAAAGCTCTTAAAAGCTGCTGTACGCAACCTGCTCAACACCAAACAGCAAACACACAGTTAGCTGTAGACTAGCTGGTGAACATTAGTGGAGCATTTAGCAGCTAAAGAGCCAGATATTTCCCTCAGGAGTTGGTAGAGAGCAGAAACAGAAGCTAAAAAACAGAGAATATCGGACAGAAACTCGACTCTGAATGACTGTAGTGCTGAACAGTTGTAAGTTGTTTTGGAGAAAAGTGTCTGCCAAATGAATGTAATGATTTCATTGACTGATCCACAACGTTTCCTGTTTCTCTATTTACAGATATTTGATCAAATTCCTCTCCAAACTGACTGAATACCAGGATGTGAACAAGATGACGCCTGGAAACATCGCTATCGTCCTTGGACCTAACCTGCTGTGGACGCACAACGAAGGGTAAGACAGCAGTCGTACGTAGAGAAGTTAGTCAGTTTATTGACTTATTTATTGACTTTTATGCTGTTATGATGCTAAACATGGTCCGAAACTTGAGGTGTACGTATGTAAAAATGCTCCCTGCAAGTCAAAAGTCAGGGCTTCAGCCTGCTCCGACGCTTCGTTTGCAAAGTTACCTCTACTTCCTGTTTTAACATTTGCATATTTCGGATCAGATTTCAGCTCAAACATGCACAGATGTTTTTGAGAAGTTGTCATTTTTAGTAATGAGCAAGTAAAAGAAGTGAAATCCGACTAGTGTGTTTGTTTACGTAGCCTCCAGAGCTGGAGGGAGCTTCCTTAAGCTGACCAATCAGAGCAGAGCAGGCTCATCAGGAGGCGGGCCTTAAAGAGACAGGAGCTAAAACAGTCTGTTTCAGACAGAGGCTGAACTGAGGGGCTGCGTAAAGGACCAGTAGAAGATAAATAAGGAGAAAAAAAGGATGCAAAAATATTCCAGTAGAGCCCCAGAATATAAATATAAACACCTGGAAATGTGCATACGTCCCCTTTAAGTTATATTTTAAAAGAATATGCCACTAACTCAGCACTGCACTCCTACAACAGCTCCTTTGTCAGATTCACAGTGTCTTGTATAACACAGAAATACTGGATGAATATATTCAATAAACATGAACAAGAGCAGATTTAAGCAGAAAAGAAGAAGAGAGAGTGAAGTGAATTTTAAAACAGGACATATACTCTGTCTTTTCTGTAGTGTTTTTTTGTGGCTGCGGCTGGTTTTTTATCATGCTGGGGTGCATGCGGCACCTCTGCATCCTCCTGTTCAGCCTAGAAATCAGTTTTTCATGCAGTAACTCAGTGGATGTAGAAGACAGACAGATAAGAGAAGGACTCCGTATCCACAGGGATTCTCTCATCACAGCTCAGCTTCCCTTTCTCATTTTTTCTCTGTGGGGGGAAAAAAAAATTGAGCTGCTGATTTTCATGATGCTGCTCAGAGCTCAAAGTGCTACAAGTGCTAATAACAAAATGGCCAGCAGGCACGAAGCTCCAACACATCTCCAGGAGGCAATTCTTATCATACAGTACATTCATGATGGTGACTAAGCAGTTTAGGAAGGGTGAAGGACACCTCCTTTATATCTCTGTGTAAATCTTACAAACTTTTTATCCCTCTTTAACTTTTAATTAGTATTTTAATAGCCCACATTTTTGAAATAGCTCTAATTTTCTCTTTTTAATGTGTCTGTAATATCATGAAAATGTGTTAATCACAGCCCGAGTGTTAATTCTTATGATCCAGACAGCTACTTTTTCCCTCTATGTCCAATCATAAAAGTCTCTGTCTATGTTCTGTCTGCAGGAGCAACATCACAGAGATGATGACGACAGTTTCCCTGCAGATCGTCGGCATCATTGAGCCCATCATCCAACATGCTGACTGGTTCTTCCCTGGAGGTACAGAGGGATAATAGTGGAGGAAATAGATGTAGTATATTTTCTCTAGTGCTGTAGTTAAGTACAATTTCGAGGTTCTTTTAGTTGATTATTTCTATTCGATGCTACTTTTTTCTTCCACTCTACTACAGTTCAGAGGGAAATATTGTACTTTCTACTCCACTAAATTTATTTGACAGCTTTATTAACTTTTCAGATGAAGATTTGACACAATGGATAATATAACAAGATTTTAAAATACAACACATTGTTAAAGATGAAACCAGTGGTTTCCAACCTTTTTGGCTTTTGGCATCTTACAAAAAGCAGTGTGTAGTGGGGTCACATTTCACATGTCTATGAGTTGTTAACAGCTCCACCAAATAGTGATTTTTCCCTCTAAACTTCTCACATGCTTTCATTTCAATAAATGTTCAAATGATCCAATATTTCACCAAAAATCAAAGATAAAAAAAAAAGTAAAAAAACTGAAAACAGAATTTTCTTCTTTCCTCTCCCATTAATCATCTCACGACCCCTCAGATTTTTCTGGTGACCCTTTGGAGGGCCTTGACCCCTAGGTTGGGAACCAGTGGACTAAACTAGTTAACTGTATATAAAGTAGTGTAAACTAGCTCCACCTCCAGCAGCTACGACAGTAACATGCACACAGCAGCTTCACTCCTGAATCCTGCAGCTTGTTTCCACTCAGATCCAGCTCTCTCAGATGGGAGGGGTTGGACTTCAGAGCTGAGGCCAGAGAAGCACAGCTGATCTCTGACAAACTGCAGTCACCAAATGTGAATAAAGAATAAATTTTGAGGATAAAATGTAACTCATAGTCCAACTATGTCCTCATCAATGAGCTTTTCCCTAAAATAAGCAGAGTGACTTTGTCATTGTGTTATTGTAGATCATCATAATGTCAGCCTTCTACTATCAAGTCTGTAATTGGAGGATCAATGTGAAATCATCTTGACATCTTGGACTTGAACTTTGCGTCAGAACTTTGTTTTTTCTTCTTTCCCCTCCCATTAATCATCTCACGACCCTTCAGCTTTATCTGCTGACCCTTTGGAGGGGCCCTTACCCCTAGGTTGGGAACCAGTGGACTAAACTAACTAACTTATATAAAGTAGTGTAAACTAGCTCCACCTCCAGCAGCTACAACAGTAACATGCTGCTCTAACACTGATGCTTCAGTATTTATAATCTAATGATGTCATATATAATAATATATCAGTCAGAGGGACCAAACCACTACTTTTACTGCAATACTTTAACTACATCAAGCTCAAAATACTTATGTACTTTAACTGAAGAATGATTTTGATGCAGAACTTTAACATGTAATGGAGTATTTCCACGTTGATGTATACTTTTACTTATCTGAGTACTTCCTACAACACTGGAGAGACTGAACTGTTTCTAAACCTCATCCTTTATCTTCTTTCCTTTCTTAGAAATCGAGTTCAACGTCACGGGGAACTACGGAAGCCCCGTCCACACCAACCACAACGCCAACTACAGCTCGATGCCGTCTCCGGACATGGATCAGATGGATCGTAGGCAGAACGACCAGAGCCGACGACCCCTCAGCGTTGCCACGGACAACATGATGCTGGAGTTCTATAAAAAAGACGGGTACGACATATATTATAGTTTAAATATGAGGATAACGGCGCACATTTTCAGGCATTCAGGCGCTTGATTTGTTCGCGTGAAAAGCAAGAATCACGGCCCAAAGTGGGTGTGAATATTAGCTTGTCATCGTCGGATAAGCACTTCTTTCAGAGTACGCAGGCCTCCCTTTACACTCACAATCATGTTGCAATCAATCAGCAAGCCTCTCTTATCTCTGCGATGCATTTCTCTGTTCAGGGCGGATCCTAACTTGACAGCTGAGCCGACAAGTTAGCTTTACATTTTTTTTCTAGACAAGGTCACTACGAGGCACGTAAAGTTTCCACATGACTACCTCTTGACAGGGTCGGGGCGTGTGGAGTAAGAATGAGAGAATTCCCCCCCTGGTGATTACCAAAGTTTCATGTGAGAAGCGACTCCGGTGGAAAGCTCAGTTTCACTCTGAGGTGGACAGAAAGGAGACTGCATCACTCTTTATCTGCAGTACCTGCCTTTAAGCTTTTTTTATTATGTAGCCTAGAGAACAGGGAGACCCGGAAAGAGAGAGAGAGGTGACATTTAGTCTGTGAAATGAGGAATCTGACAATGCTCACACTGTAGAGGAGGATTAGCTGAAAACCAGTCATCGGTTTTCTTTCTCTTTCCTCCGTCCGTCTCTGTGTCTCTTTCTTTTAATGCTTTAATTCACTCTCGGTCTTATCAGGCCCCCGCGGGTAGTCTGAGCTCTGCAGCCGTGGGACCACAAGTAGCCCGGCTAATTAAACCTGGGCCGAGTGTGTGCCCGGGTCTGATCAATAGAGCGTCGGCTTTCAATAGAAAAACACTCCTCGGGAAGCGGCGGCGGCGGCGGGGCTCGGCACAGTGAGACCTCTGCTCCTTTTGAAAGAGAGGTCGTCGTAAGTTTTTTATGTATTGAAGGTGTTGGATTGGACACATCTTCAATACAACAAGCGTGCTGCGTTTTTACAGAGTCCTGCCCTCACATCCTGCGCCAAGGTTGTCTCTGCAGATATAGACACCGCCACACACTTGTAGTGTAAGTGATGATTGAGAGGGATTACTTTTGTATGAGTCTATATATCGTTGTTTTTTTTTTGTTTTTTTTTAAGATAATCCGGCTCATTTTGCCTTTAACTTGATCGTCACATTTCAATTTTTTTTTTACTTAGTGGCACATCCCTCTTAAAAGTTAATTGATGTTCTGACACTAAAATCTTCTCCTCTGGGGATCCGTGTCCCCGTAATGTGAGGAATAAAAAAACGCTATATTAAATCATCATCGCTGTCTTTTTCTCTTCTCTAAACGCAGCCCGGACAGAGTGCAACACGTACAAGGTTACATACAGGGCAGGAAAAAAAAAAACTACAAACGGTGTGAAAGTGAAAGAAAATAGTTGGACGTTTTTATCTTTAATGTGTAACAAATGAAGTCGTAAAATACCGTTTTAGACTTACGATGGAAATAAAAAAGCAGTTTAAGGACTTTTAGGACTCTGTCTGCAGTAAATAAACTATACGGCCATAAGTATGTGGACGCCAGGATGTTACACCCATATTCTAAACCAGGAGCATCAATCTGCTGCTTCACTCCTCCAGTTTCAGGCTTTCTACCGGATTTTTGAACCTGGCTGCAGGGAATTTTTCCTCCTCAGCCTCAGGAGCATCAGTGAGGTCCAACACTGATGTTGAGCAACAACGCTGCGTTCATGTGTCATATGGGATTGATGGGAAAGACAGGAAAGATTCCCATGTTTACTACTTGTGAGAATTATCAGACAACTTAAGTACGATTACAGAGTCGGTTGAATGATGGTGAAAAATGCCGTGCGCTGACACAATAACACTATATCTGTTTGATTTGGGTTTCATCACCATGAATGATGGACTTGACTTCTGTTTTATGAAGCACCAAGTCTGATACATCTGAGATATGTATATGAGTTTCCCAGACATGACGACGACCTGGAAGTTGGCTTGAATGACAACTCCAGTATGACGTTAAGGTCTGGCTCGCGTTCTGCGTTTTAATCAGCAATATATTTAAGAAAACTGCACCTCAAGATGGCGCCCTGTTCGTTCCAGTGGTAGTCGCTCAATAGATGCACAGTACCAGCAAGACTGATATTATATATGTAAAAAACATTATGGATGATACATTCTGATGATACAGAGTTACATTTCTGGGGTGTTTGTGAAGATCTGTTTTTTTTTTTGGCCAGTGTGTATCTGTGAATACACCGCCCAGCTCTGTTTCTGGGAGTTTGTTTTCAGTTCATCCCAAAGGTGTTGGACTGTGTTTAAGTCGTGGCTCTGGGCCAGTCGAGTTCTTCCACACGAACCTGGGAAAAAAACATTTCTTAATGGACCTGGCTTTGTTGCACAGGGGTGTTGTCATACTCAAAACAGGAACAGATCTTCTCCAAACTGTAAAGTTGGAGCTGTAACCGTTGTCTAAATATTATTGCATGCTGTAGCATTTAGATTTCTCCTTCATTGGAAGTAGAGAGACAAAACCATGAAAAACAGATCCTGATTAAAAGTAAGCATCCACATACTTTTAGCCGTATAATATCACCATCTCTCAGCATGATGTACCGGTATGTCATCATCGCAGAGAAACCGCACTAATGAAAGAACCACTGTTTTGGGGGGATTTTCTTGAATCCGTCAGGGAAACTTTGACCTAATTAGGACTAAATGAAGCAATAATTTTCTCTCATGGTTGAAGCACTTCAGGGAGAGCACATTTCACCCCTCAAATCGCTCTCCTCATTACACTCAGCATGACTCGCATCCCCTGCAGCCTCCCCCGCCTCCCCTCTGCCTCCCCCCCTGTCAGGACAGCCTTCCCCTTCCACTCCGCTACAGCTCCTCCATCTTGGCTCTTGTCTCAAAAGTTTATCCTGCCAAAAGTTCCACCGCCGCTTTGATAATGATGCTATTAATGAGCCCGGGGAGACTCTGTCCCCCGTGATCTTTGCTCCTGTCCTCATTTTGCTTGTCTCTTGTTTTAACAATGCAGCATTAGGAAGATACAAAGGTACAGTATAGATCCTTTTACTCCAGTCATCCTCCCATCGGTCTGTTCATCATGTCTGTCTCAGCTGCACGTCGTCAGGAACTGTCTCTCATTTGTCGTGTGTGTTTAATGCTCCAGTCAGGTCTGCCTGACACTTGGACTCCTATAGTTCAATGTCTCCAGCAGAGAGAGAGAGAGAGAGAGAGAGAGGGCTGAACTAATGGGTGACATGAACAAAGCAGGCCTTTCTCTCTCTCTCTCTGTGTGTTTACTTAAAGCAGTATCTTTGTAACGTCTGGCACTGGATAGACTTGTTCAGCCTGTGAGTACAATAGCCTCTTCTTGTGCAGTCTTCAGTCAGTCAGACCCTGTTTTTTCTCTTTATAAAGGAAAAGTTTGACATTTTAGGAAATACACATAATAAAATAAGTAGCTACATCCAGCTGTTTGGTAGCTGTATATATAGATATTACTATAGAGATGTGAGAGTGGTCTTCTCACCTGACACGGTGTCTATATAGAAAGCGTTTCAGCCGTGTTTTTAAATAAATACATCCATCAGCTTAAGGCTGCATTCACACCAGATCCGGCGGTGCGGCAAATCGCAGCGGGTCAGTGCGGATTTGTGGGCGTGTGACTACGTGGGCCATTTGTGCGACGTCACGTTGTAAACTGCTAATAATCTGCTGATCCTCCCAGTCCTGAAGGTATGAAATTAGTTTGCCAACCGCCATGAAACAACAAAAGAGAAGAAAAAGAAGCAGCAGTCATATAAAGTTGTACAGCTCTGTGAAATTACTCAGAGCAGTCTCTCCTCCATCATCTTCGTAATAAAGTAATCAATTAATCATCATCAGTCCGAAGCTGAACGCTGAAACGCTACAATGCTACATGCTAAATAAACAACGTTCCTCTTCTGGTCTAAAAGCCGAGCTACGTGATTGGCCACTGCAGTGTGACGTCGGGTTGTGGTTTTCCAAAAGTTGACTCCGGCTCAACTTTTCCGCAGCGGTCACAATGACTGCAGGCGAGCCACACTACCCCCATTCAAATGAATGGGACGACCAGCGTTTTCACCGCACCGCCAGATTTGGTGTGAATGCAGCTTCAGTCGTGTAACAGCTTATCTTTTACCTGAAGCATTTTTTTACACTTAAAGTCTTATGTTCTTCCGTTCTACCAACTAACAGTAATTGTGTTTTCGAGCTCTGAGCACTGCCAGAACTCTGGTGACCTACGCTCAATACTGCACCTGAACGCATCCTGTGTGCTTCTTTCAACAAGAAAGCAAAAATAAGCAAATTTCCCCAAAATGTCAAACTATTCCATGAAGTTATCTCTCTGGTCTGAGAGTAGCAGGGATGATGTCACGGGGACCAAAACATGCATCCTATTTCTGTTTCATTTCATTCAAACTGCTGCTGTGTTGCAGTTACCAAAAAAACATTTCACTCATACGCCATTATCATAAAGGAGAATGTGTCATAAATAAAAAAAAAAAAAGGGGGATAGTTTAGATTAAATGTTCTTGCATGCTGTGGATAGAGTGACCGTAGAAGCTGGTCCAGGGTCAGGCCTTCTTTGAAGCACTAGTGGTGTAGATGACGGACAGGGAAGCAGCACACGAGGGGCAACTTCACCCGGGACGATTTGTTTAGGGTGTGGGGAAAACCTGACGCCCCCCCCTCCCTGAACCGACACACACGCCCTCCTTTTGATTTGATTGGCTGTGCATCTCTGTCCCACTGCAGCATGGGTGTCAGGGTGATGGACACTTCTTGGGTGTCACGCAGGGGCTCTTCTTCTACGCGTAAATCCTCCTCCACGCCTCCGAGCGTGCATCCCCCCTACCCGCCCTCTGACGCTCTCATCCCCGAGCAGCCTGGGGAATTCTCTGCTTCCCCCTCCCCCACCCCTCCTCCCACTAGCAGCGACCGAGCCAGGTAAGCCAGGTTGTGCCCCCCCGTCCTCCTGTCTCACCCCCTCCTCACACACCCTCCTCCCTTCCTTCCCCTACCACCACCTCCCACCTGCTGCTGCTCCCCCCTCCCCGCCGCGTGTGCTGCTGCGTTCCTGCAACTGAACAGAACGGCGCTCGCTGTCTGCTCTCCCACGTCTTCTTGTCTGTCGCTGTTTTCCCCTCCGAAGTGCTCATCCTCTCACCTCGTCACCTCTGTGTGAACCCTGCTGTCTCACTCCCGACGAAGCATGTCATTTCACACTTTGTGACCGCTCTTTCAGTTTCTTTGTTAAGTATTTCTCATCCTTGAACGTGTAGAGTCATATGTGGAGTTAATTTTCTGCCTGAGTGGTGATACTTTTTATATCATATGATGCAAGCGAAGACTTTCACTTCTCTTGAGTTTTTTTTTTGTTTTTTTTTGCGTAACGAAATGTGGGAAAAGTTGAGAAAAAGTTCATCCGTAGATCAGTAAGACGTGGCTCATTGCTGCATGTGCATGAATGATCTGTTTTGTTTTTGCCATTAGTCCAAGCATCATTAACAGCATAACAGTCCATTGTCGCAAGGCCCTGCAATGGATGAGGTGATTGACTTTTCTGTTTTATTTCATTTTCGTGATTTGAAAAGACTTTTCATGAGCACCTATTCTTTATTTTCTTTGTGCTGTTCCCTCTGGAGCCCTTACTTCTCCTTCCTTACACAGTAGTTAGTATGCGCCTGATTTCCCTCCCTCATAATGGACCAAACTTAAAGGATAAAGCTCGCAATTTTCTATATTTTTCATGTCGTCAACAAACCTCACGTGCAGAGCCGAACCAATAATGAACTGATCCACTTACAGTTATTGTTTGTGAACCTGAAGTCTGATATATCTTATTTCTCTGTTGTTGTTCAAAAACTATTAAGAACACGTCAGTGAGCCGCACCACTGCGCTGGGCGACATGTTCCTTCACCACAAAGGCAACGGCTGCCATAGTTTGTTCAGAAACTGCAACAGTTTCTCAGAGAACTTCAGTACAAAGTCGAGAGGTTGTGATATGTAGCACACTAAGGCCAGAGAAGAACTATAAACATTAGCTGTGTCTCAAATCGCATATTTCTGTACCTACACTTAATATTTTGAGTACATAAGTGCGTTCACACCAAGAAGTATGTAAAAGTACCCGGATGTTGCACTCAAAACGGTCAAAAAGTTCAGTGTGGAACTACAGACACTTCCCACCCTTAATGCCCGCCATCTTGGCTACGTAGCGGAAGGGGAGCAACCACTTTTCAAACTGGAAATGGCGGCTGGGTACATTGTAACTACGGCGACCATCACCACATTATACAAATGTAAGTTATACATGTGTTTTTAGCACTAAGCACCACTAAATTGCTGTCAGATAAAAGCCATCAGTGTGTTTTTTGGGTTGATTTAGCGGCCTGTAATGATTCGGTAGCACAAACTATAACGTGAATGCTAACGCTAGCTAATGCTAATTTGCGGCCTTCATTTCCGGTAAGTGCACAACTGCAGTGTTTGATTTCAGACGACACTACCCTGTCAAAATGTGTGCACTACGCCAGTAAGTACGTAGTGCACACAGTGTACTAACGGAAGTACAAGATTTGAGACACAGCGAGTGTCCGCTGTATAAGGAACTACTCTCTGGAGACTGAAAATGTGATCGCTGTTATTAGTCTTTGGAGCCGTTTCTAGACAAGTTAACACGACTAAACTCTTCATAATGAAGGAACATGTCACCCAGCGCAGCGGTGTGGCTCATTAATGTGTTTTTAATAGTTTTTGGACGACAGCAGAGGAATAAGATATATCAGACTCTGGATACACACACAGTACTCGTAAGTAAGAGTTCATTTTTGGTTTGATTCTGCACATGAGATTTGTTTACAATAAGAAAAATATTGATTATCATCAGCTTTATCCTTTAAATGTATAAATCAATATATCCCACTTCTTGTTCCTTTACTAGATACTAATGAATTCATCCACTTTAACAGCTTTTCAGCCTCTGAAGACCACCACAGTTCCCCATGAAACTTTGATATTTTTATCATTGCAGCTCGGATGATGCATCTTCCAATTGGTCGGACTCCTGTTATGCCTACCCCTCCCCTGAGGAGGAGAGGCCGCCTCCCCCTTACCCCTCTTCCTCATCTTCCTCATCCTCCTCCTCTTGCTCGTCCTTCTCGCTCCCTCACCACCATTTCTACACCCGTGCACCTCCGGGTATGCGTCCCGTCGCTCCCAGCCCCGAATCCGTGCCTCCCGGCCAGTCCCCACCCCTCCGCCGCTCCGGCTACGGCCCGGCTTCACTCCCCCACTCCCTCTGCCCCTCCCTTCAGCAGCTTGACGTCAACTCCAACCCCAAACCCAACTCCCTGCACCTGCCCAAACAGGCCTCCCTGTCCGACGCTCCGCATGCGCCCCCGTCCGAAACGAATGGCTCCACCCTTTACATCAAACCCCCGCTCGTTCTTGCTCGCCACGATCTGTTCCTGAGCTCCCCCAAACCCCCCAACACCCCCCTCTCTGCTCCCCCTCCATGGGCAGCCTGTGCCTGTAACCGAGAGAGAGGAGCCAAGCCGACTAGGTAAATACAAAGAACCCTGCTTGACTCGTTCGTACAAATTCACACACAAATGAAGAGAGGCCCCACAGGGACAGCATGAGAGAGGGATGATGTGAGGAGAAAGAGGGATGGGTGAGATTCAGATATTCCCCGACAGCTCCACCCTTTTTTTTTTTTTTTTTAATCCCCTTTGGTTTTTCAATCCGTCCAGTCATTGAAATCAATCAATCAATCGCTCTTTAGGAGTTTCATTATCAAAATCCATCTTTAATTAAATAGCCATGTATGCAATCCATAACTTTCCATGTTGCCAGGATATTCAGGAGCCGGTTGCCAGGCAACAAAGGAAATTCAAAGCTTTCGGTGAATACCATTATAAAAAAAAAAAAAAAAAAAAAAAAAAAAAAAGTGGGCGTTATAATGAGTCATACCAGTGGGCCCAGTCAGCACACTGCAGGATGAGACCTTCACTATGAGAACACACACACACACACACACACACACACACACACACAATGATGCATGTTTAAGATGGAAAAGCAAACATCAACTAACAACATTACCGTGGTGTTTGATATTGGGGAAGAAAAAAAAAAAAACGCCCAAAGACATCCATCCGCATTTATCCAGCCGGACTTTAAATCCTCGCAGCTTCAATCATCCATCCACGCCTCATCTGCTGAAAAGTCAGAGCTGGGACTGTCAGTCACTCACAGACTATAAACTGGTTATGTTTTGAACTTTAAGCCCTTTCTCCCCCATTGGCATTCTGGCTGCACTGCACTGTAAAAGTAAGGAAAATCCATTAAGCCATCAGGGTTTATTTGAGATCTTTTTGAACTGCTTCTGCCGCACCGCAGTATAAACTACACATGCATCTGCAGCAGCGGTCACTCAGGCAGTTTGACATTGAACTATGGGTGCTCATTTTTATTTTATTTTCTTCATGCAAACAGGGTTGACATTATTATTATTATTATTAAAGAGGAGCGAGATGAACGGGACAGCTTGTGACTGCGAGTGTGTTTTTTCCCTTTCTTCACTCTCTCAGTACTCTTAAGAACAAGGAGCTGTCTCCGGTGATCGGACAGAAGGGGATCCAGGGGACAGTGACCTCTTGTGGACAGCCGCAGCACTCTGAGCACAGCCCGCACACCCTGAGGAGAGGTAACGAGGCCTTTGTGTTCCTGTTATCGGTCACTGAGGCTGTAACATCATCTGTCTGTTAATCTCATTTAAAAGCCACTTTTACAGTCATGCAGCTTGTTAAGTAGATTCTGCATCTTATGTTTGAATTAAAGCCGCAATGATTAGTCAATTAATCGATTAACATGACAGAAAATGAATTGGCAACTATTTTGATAATCAAATAATGATTTTAGTCATTTTTTTAAAGCAGAAATTTGCTGGTTGCAGCTTCTCAAAGGAGATGATTTGAGGTTTTTTGTGCCATATATGATAGTAAACTGAATATCTTTGGATTTTGGACTGTTGATCAGACAAAACAAGATATTTGAAGACGTCATAATGAGCTGTATAAAATTATAATGGGTACTTTTAAATATTTTCTGACATTTTATACAGAAAATGATTAAGCGAGAAAATAGTCGGCGGATTAATTGACAATGAGAGTAATCATTACTTGATGTCGTAGTTTGAATAAGCACAATATGCACAAGTTTAAATAATCAGAGAGAAACAGATTAAACGCACCTCTTCTTCCACTGTCTAAAAAAACAAATTCATTTGTTATTACATTATTTTCTTTAAATCTCGAGAGATATCTCTAAATCAGTTTTAAGTTGTAGAGATCTTCTCATGTCAGATCAGTCTAGAAAATTGTTTTCATTCGTTGCTTCAAAATCTTGGAAAACTGCTCTAACTCTTACCTTGAACGTCTGCCATCTTTCCTCCTGAGAGGACCACAATGAAAACAAGCTTTTAGTTTTATTAGTTTTTTTTATCGTCAACAATTCGATTGTACGTCGGGATTGGCAGACTGCAGTCTTGTATACACTTTAATTGATGTCAAATGAATCTATCATCATATAATTGATCCCCTTTTTAAACATTTCAGCTTGAATTTAAGCCAACTGCTTGTGATATAAATGTTTTCCTTACAGTATGCGAGAAAATAAGACGCCACAACCTAACACGTTGTCATCTCAACTGTCAGATTAAAGGCTGTAAAACAGGCAGCAGAGTTACAGATTCTACTAATGACTGCCCGCATTAACGAGTAAGTTTACAGGGTTGATTAGACTAGTGAGCAGCGTCCCTCGGTGATCATTAATTAACTCTAAAATAAGTTTTAAAACCCATCACTTATGCAGCCTATCACACAACTGATAACACTTTTTCTTTTCCTTCAGGTAATTATTTTCCAACTCAGCGCCGTTCTCCAGCTGCAGCGGGTGAAATATCTTGCAAGTCTTGCAGTTCTGTCCATAACATTTTTTGGGTTTTTTTTTGTCTCTCCACAGCAAAGAAGCTGGCCCCGATCCCACCTAAAGGCCCGTACTGCCAGACAGGAGCCATGTCCGACCAGTCGACAGGTCAGCCGTCTCCGGTCAGCCTGTCGCCGACTCCTCCCAGCACCCCCTCCCCGTACGGCTTCAGCTACCCGCAGGGTTACGCCACCATCGGCTCTCCGGGGCAGATCCAGATGGCCACCACGCCGTCTCTCTCCTCCCCGCCCTCGCTGGCCGGGACCCTCACTAAGGCCAGGCCGACGCCCAAGCCGCCCCGGCAGAGACCCAGCTTACCTCCTCCACAGCCCCCCACCACTCCTGGCAGCAGTCCTCAGCCTCTGGAGCATTCAGCGGGTCTCCTGGACGGTTTATCTCCTGGGGAAAGCATGTCCACAGGTAACGCCTCTAAAACAGAAGAGTATAAAACATCACTACATGAGCTCACCTCGACTGGACAGCTGTGTTTAAGTGTTGCTTTAAGGAACTTGTACTTTAATCTTTGTACTTCTACTTGATTACAGTTTTACAGAATTTAATGTCCTTTTTGCATAAATAATCTGGAATAAATGAATTTATGCTGTTCACTTCAAGACAACATCAACAGTCAGCATTGTTTGATCACCAGCTTTTACAAGATAACTTTAACAGGTCAATGGATCAACGATATGAAGCGCTTTTCACTAAATTACATTTAAAACATGTATTTCAATTCATAATAATAGCAGTTTGCTGATATTTTATATGTTAAATTAATAAAACTGCACTCTTTATACAGATACATACATGTATACAGAAGGATATAGAAGAACACATTTTCATGACAGTGGAGTTATGTTGCTAAATTATTAGTCAGATTGAGACACAGCTGGATTTATATTCAGCATGGAGTGAAGAGTTTTAATATAACATCATAATATAACACATTATATATCATCTAATATATACACCTAAACTTCATTGCGTACTAATTAAAGGTCTGGTTATTCTATTTTTTTTTACTGTCAACAAATCCCATGAAAAGACCAAAACCTCAGGACAAAGTAAGTATTGTCTGATAGATCTTATTCCTCTTAGACCTTCATTATTGTCCAAAAACTATTAAAAACAGATAAATGAGTCACACCGCTGCACTGGGTGACTTGTTCCTTTATTGTTTTGACTCAATCCCACACACACACACACACACACACACACACACCGTCTTGCTGCAAGAAATATTCCCTACAACCCTCAAATGTGGATTCATCCACCGCTGAATATAGTCCCCTAACAAATGCACTATTTCCTCCTGTTTGAGTGACGTTTGCTAAAAGCTGCAGTGCTCAGCTGTTTTAGGAAATCACTGAAATGGATCTATATATTTGTAAACTTCTTTTAAAGCATCTTCAGTAGTTTTTACAATCATAAATCATAAGAAGGACTCGGAAGAAGTAAAAGTAATGATACTACAATGAAAAAAATACTCCACTGTAAGTAAAAGTCACACATTGTCCAACAGTCTAAGTACATTTTGCTGCTAATACTTGTGTATTTTTACTTTAAAGTATCAAAAATAAAAGTATTAATTATGTGAAATGGTCCAGATTAGACCAGGAAATAGTTTGTCATATACTGTTTATATTATTGGAATATAAATATTTATTCTGATTGATATTAATAATAATATTAATGTCATGGTGGAGCTAATGTTAACAAATTGTACTGTTGGGTAGTCAGATCTTTATTTTAAAGTACTAGTTTGTTTTATTAGTAGCTGTAACTGTGACTCAACTAACCTACATGAACCTGAAAACTGTACTTGAGTTAATGTACTTTTCACCACTGACTCACATCGTTTGTCTTTTGATGGGATTTGTTGACAGTAAGACAAACGTAGAGTAACCGGTGTTATCTTTGAGGTAACTGTAACTTTATCAGGCTGATTGGTCACTTTTTTTTGGAATCTCAGCATAAATCTGCACTAAAACATGTTTATTATTTGCTGGCTGTTGCTGGATTCTCGTCATCACTGGGAGTTTTTTTCTAACCATGTTTTTGTCTGATTTTCCCCTCTTGTTGACTCACCTACAGCGGTATGAGGCGAGAGGTTCAGTGTGATTCTATTTGTGAGAGGGACTTTTAGGGTAAGCAGGAGTTCCTGTGCTAAAGTCTCACCTCCCCACCCCTCCACCCCCCCCACCTCCCCTCTCTACCATCCCGGCCTCGACACGGAGCCGGTGTTTACAGTAGGGTGAAGCTGCTCAGCGGCAGCTTCCACAGCCTGCTCTTTATGTTCTTTATACATGACTTCTCCATGTGTACAAACCAACATGAGCTACTGTGTTCAGTCCACCTCTAACCCATTTTGTTGGCCTTTGCATGGTGGCTGAGACTGATGCGATGCATGGCTTACACGGGCGTGTCGGACCGTCCAGTCTGAGCAGACCGGGGCGGAGGCTGCAACCTTTTCTTCCCTTAAGATTCCCACCCATAATGCCCTGCTCCCTTTTGGCTTTGACTGCCTCCTCCACCCTCCACACACACACACACACACATGCTCCCCACTCCCCATTCCCACAATGTTGTGCGTCACTGCCCACCGCTCCTCCTCGGTCAGCACACTTCCTGTCTGTGCCGTGTCCGGTTTTTCCATCACACTCGTTACACCGTGGATGTCATCATGCTCACGAGAGAGGCTAAGAAGTAGCTGTTACTCGTATCAAACTGAGGTCAATATATTAGTTTATACATGAGTATAACTAACTACATTGATCTTGTGCTTTTGGGTTTTGACGGCGTGCTCATAGAATTGATTAGTTGTCGTTTTTTAAGGCTCATTGATCATGTCTGAATTTGGTGTAAGCATTATGGGTGCACGATATTGACATTTCCGCAAATAGCCAATACATTCTCTTATTTTAGACATCAACATAGATGTTAATAGTGACAGTTGTTGCACCACCACATGTCTACTGAGTCACACTGTCATTACACTGTACACACTAAAAATCACTGGGTCAAACTTTTACCCAGTGTATATATATATATAAATATATATATATAGCAGCAATGCAATATTAGGTTAACGTTACCTTGAACATTTGTTATTTTGACCCAGTTTTACACACAAAAAGCTCAAATTTCAGCTGAAAACTGTCACCAATTTATTGTTTCTCCTATAAAATGATGCACATATGACATTTAAAAGATCCTCAAGTTATTAACAATCAGTAACAAACAGTGACCTGTGCTGCAAATTTAAAAAGAGTAGATCATAACATGCTTTAGTTTGGGTAAACAACCCGACAATAAAATAAAGGATAACAGTAAAACTGGGTCAAAACAACACCTTGTCTTGAGTGGCTTTCTGTGTAAGCCGCTGTGTTGGTGCTATATTGACCCCAATGTGGTAAATTTTGACCCAGAATATCTAAAAATCAGTGCTTCATTATTACAATCCTGATTTTATTACTAGTTCAAATCTATCACACATTGAGTTTGACATATTTCGGCTGCAATATTTTAATATTTTATCGTTGCTGTTTTCATCTCATCAGTATTTCCTTGAGTGAAAACACATTTTTGTTGCATAATTTAAAATTTCAACATTGTCCTTTCAAAATTGGCTTTACTACGTTAAAACAGAATTATCCCATGTTTGTACCAGTAAATAACAAATTAATAATCCACATACAGTAACACTACATGGCCAAAAATATGTAGACACCCCTATCCACATAGATATAGATATATTTAATCATTGGGGGGAATTTGTTTCCACAGTGCGTTAGAGTCTGTGTTCCTCCAGAGGATAGACAGATGTGATGTTGTGAGTAGCAGGAATGGAAAAACCGCTTCAGCAGATGAGACACAACTTCTCCATCTAAGCGTCATGAACTGATGAAGCATTCAGCGTCGTGTGCCATGCAAGTGATGGCTCTGATATTAGGATCTGAGAGGTTAGAGGAATATTTTTGTGTACTCTTGGAGGCTGTTAGCGGAGGATTAGCAACCCTGCTTTTGGACAACAGTCATGTATGAGTGTAAAGTTCACGTGTCCACATACTTTTGGCCATGTAGTTTATTAAATTGGTGCAAAACACTGAGACTGAGCAGCATTTCTTATTATTGTCCAGTATAATAAGATCACAGTCATATCATGCACCCCTGTCATGCTTTTTTTTAATTTTTTTTAATTTATTCATACTGTAACTCTGGTTTGGACTTCTGATGACCCACATGCTGTGTGTGACATCATCCAGCGTCGATGAACCACATCTGGAATGATCTGTTTCACTCAACACATCTGTTTCTCTTCAAAATTAACAATGTGGTTTTTTTTTGTTGTTTTTTTTTTCTCTCTCTCCTCCTTTCTGCTGCTCATCCTCTGTGTGTGTGTGTGTTTTTGTGTGTGTGTGTGTGTTTTTGTGCTCCGCCAGATTCCCTCTGCAACTTGGACATCCCCATCATTAACATGGAACTGGACGGTATTTTTGACTTGCCCCACATCACCCCCTTCAGGAACTCAGTGGCGGTGCTCGAGTCGACCAACAACAGAGCCGAGTCGGAGGAAGAGTCTGAGAGCACAGTGCTATGACGTCACTGAGTCTCCCCTTCCTCCCCCCCCTCCTCACATCCCCCCTCCTCTCCTCTCCTGCCGGGCTGATTAAACGAAACTCAACGCTACTGCTGCACCGTCTCTCCCTCCAAAAAAAAAAACAACAAAAAAACAAACCCCACCCCCCTCCACCCCTTCTAGACTCATCCGTTGACCTTTCACCTCTCCAGCTGGGTCTCTTCAGCCTTGACGGCCGCTCTGGATCTCACTTTAACGCCACCTCGCCACCTGTACTCGATCCAGAGTTGTAAAAAACAAGCTCCTCTAGAAAAAGAAATGTCCATACACACAATCACGAGGCGTTAGCGACAATGCTGTCAGGAGACTTTTGATCGGACACAGAGTTTGACGTTTTTACGTTGGCTGGATCATTTTTGATTTTTAAGGAAATGTTTGTTGTTTTTTTTCTTTATAATTTAATATTTTATGTTTCTTTTTTTTGCCTTATTTGATCCACTTGCAATATTGCCTTTAACTTCACACACAAAGACTGGAAAGAGGCTGACGGGAGGAATGAGTGCTCTTCGCTGCTGCTTCTCACGAGTGAATTTTTAACAAGGAAGAACAACATCTGTCCTGCCGATTCTTCTTCTTCTTCTTCTTCTTCTTCTTCTCTCTCCCATCTCAAGTTCCTCCTCCATTCCTCAGGGGCGTCCGTTGAAATGCCTCGCTCTGGCATGTGGTGGCCACAAACCCCCCCCCCCCTAGAATTTCTATCCCACCTGAGCGTTCACTGTGAGTGTGCCAGTATGTCGTTTTGGAAAGTGTGTGTGTGTGTGTGCGTGCGTGTGTGTGTGTGTGTATTTTGCTAGTGTGTGATGTTTTTGGTAATTGTACTTAACGTGATGTTGCACTGTCGGTGTCGAGCATAAACAGGAATGCATGTTTTAGACATTTAGGAAATAACAGAAACCAGGTTGCAAAGAGGTTAAACGCCCAATCACACTTTCCTCTATATTTACATTCAATCAGGATTTCAATCACTGAATATTTATTGTTTATACTGTACATTTTCAGAGTATATGAGTAACATTATAAATCAAATCAGATCATATTTTGTATCTACAGGAGAACTATAAAGATACAGTTTCCTCCAGATTGAATATAGGTGATGTTGTCAGGGAGCTGCAGTATAAAATATATCACACATAGTTTATCAAAGGTACAAAAATGAAAGGGTTGGACTTAATTTTGTAAATGCAAGTTGAAAAATTAAAAAAAAAAAAGCAAAAAAAAAAAACTCCTCACATAATTATTTTTGGCAGCGAGCTAATTAGCAGTTTTTTCATGTCACGTAAGGATTCGTACGGAGACAAAGCCACAGAATGACACGAGTGTGTAGGCGTGGAGGCTGAAGTGTGCCGCCAGACCCGTCGGACGCAAACAAATCACTGCGCCGCTTCTCACTCGTCACTGCGGGCGCGTCGACCCCGGCTGACGAGGACGTGGAGACGAAATGCCGTCCTGTCGTCACAATGTCAATAAGGAAGAGCTTCTGTGTGTTCAATAATACTTGAGCCATGTTTTTTTTTTAGCCTTTTAGTATTTCACCGCAATCGTTGAGTAATTGAAACAACAATTTGTACTACTTTGTGCCAAGCTGCAGTTCTTTCGTCCTTGCGTGGAAAAAAAACAACTTAAATGATTATTAGATTATCAAAAAAGTTGCTGATTTATTATTTAATCACTCGCTCTTTGTGCAACTAATCAAAAGTTAGCCAAAAGTTACACGGTCCTGCTTTAACAGAAGCAAATTAATTGTGACAATAACAAAATATAAACTCTAAAAGCCTTTTTTATTATTAGTTTTGTTTTAAAATCAATCCCAGAAGTGCAGAATAAAGATTATATTGTTTTATATTGTGTAATTTAAATGCAAATTCTTATAATGATTCACTTATTTCATGGTTTTAACTGAACAAGTGAATATAAAAGTCTTGAACATCTCTGGTGGCACACTCCAGGCTCCATATGGGAAACCAGCGTGTTGAGAATCGTCCCTGGCAAGACGTGAGCTGAGAGAAATGTGGGAAACCTCTGAGCGAGAACACACAGGCGGGTAGTTTCTGTCCTCCTGCCCCCCCGAGGTAAAATAACATCCTATCATATCATAACAAAAATCTGAAAACAGTCTCGACACACTCCCAGAAAAAAAAAAAGGTGTTATCGGCAAAAACATGCACACCTCTTTTTTTTTTTTTCTCTGACAGTGCAGCGCTGTCTGATGATGCTGATATTTTGGTGAAACGGAGGCAAGTGCAAAGATATGTGTATATGTGTTTATTTTGATGAGAGTATTTATACAGATATATTTCTGAATACTTTTTACTAGGTCTAAAGAGTCGTGATTGTTTCCGCTACACATGAATCTCATCTGAGGGGACGAGGGAGGGTGTTGGGGGGGAGGGGAAGGGAGGGGAGGGGCATTCAAACGTGGGACCAGACTTTCCCTGCTGTCGCATCAAAAAAAAAAAAAATCAGTTAAACTGGAGTGACGAGGTTTGCTTATGACGGCAGCCGTTTGTTATTTGCCTTGCGGTGGGTTTTGTTGTGACCTATCCAGATTTGTAAGACTTTCTTTCTTTTTCTTTTTTTGTTTTGTTTTGTTTTGGTTTTTTTTTGTCCTGAGAACATCGGTGCATCCACGACACATGGCCTCAAAGTCACTGTGCTGCTCGACCATCCTCTTTCTGTTTGAAGAGCGATATTATTCACAGGACTTTTTGTAAATATTGAAACCTCTGTACATACATGGTCTGTATATACTGACAGGGGAAGAAATTTAAATATATATATATAGATATATAGATATATACAAATACTGTATTGAAAAATATAAATGATGATGAACATTATAACATTATAGTGTACATATAATATTATAATGTTGCTGGTTCTAGCACAATATCTCCAGTTTCACATGAAATAACATCAAGTAGACTTCGCACAGCTAAAGCAGCTCTAATGGCACTGACTCCAGGTTTAATCTAGTTTATAGATTTTTACAATAAAAACTGCTGATAGTGCTTGTGTTGCAGAGTTCTTTACTTCAGAATTAACCTCTTGAACCCTGATTTTAGCTTTACTGTTAGAAAAAAAACAAAAAACTGTCTGCACCATTTAAAAATATTGTATTTTTATTGCGCTTGTTCCAATTTAAGAAGTCTTTTTTTTTTTTTTTAACATTTTCACATAGTTCAACCTGCCGTATTTCATATTTTTGAAAATGTTTGGATCTTGTTTAGAATTTAAAATAGTTTTCTGTGTTTTTGCACAATCCTTTTCTTTTTTTTAACACAACCTGCAGTTGGGATCAGTTACAGGGTCAGCAGGGTTTAAGAGGTTAAGACAGACTCTGCAAGGAAAAACTGCATCGCTGTCTTTAAAAGTTTGACTTTTTGACAGCAGAAAACGAATCTCCTCAGTTCCACAACATTAATGAAAAAATTTAAAAAAAGACATACGCAGATATGTCCCCGTGTTAGATATAAGAATAGATTAAGTGATTTTAAAATTAGAGCATGCAAGAACTTTCTTCACCAGCAGAAAAACGACAGAATCAAAGGAAAAATTAGACGTTTGCTACAATTTAGGGCTGCAAAAAAAATATTTTTACTATTGATTAATCTGCTGATTAATTGCTGTTGGTCTATAAAATGTCAGAAAACAAGGTGATATCATTTGTGCGACTTTAAAAACCTAAAGATATCCAGTTTACTATCACATGGGACAAAGAAAATCCTCACAATAAAGAAGCTGAAACAAAAATATTTGGCGTTTTTTTGTTGAAAAATTACTTTAATCGATGAACCGTTTCAGCTCAACAACTGAATTCACTAAGTTCCTCCAGATCAAGACGGCATGAAATGCTATCACCGGTATTTACAATTTAAATATTTAAAGAAGTTCAACAACACAAAACATTTTTTTTTAAAAAAAGAAGAAGTTATTGTTGCAGTTTGGCTGTGCTGAGGTGAATGGTCTGTCCTGTCTTTGTCTGGATTTCTGTGTTACAATGTGCTGCTCTTCGTTTTGTACTAAAGGGTTTCAGATTAAGGCTTGTAAATACATACAGTATTCTTCAAACACAACTTTATTGACAATAATCCTGTCGAGCAGAGACAGTCGGCGAGAGATTCCAGAGACAGTTTCCAGTATTACAGCTTTTTGCAAGCATGCCCTTTGAGCACTAAAAATACGAAGGCCTTCTTTCTTTCTTTCTTTTTTTTTTTTACATGAATAGGTGGAATGTACCGGTGATAGACGATGTTCACCTCATAGGTTGTGATAAAGGCGGATTTGTGTGTGTTGTGGACATAGTTTCAAGTAAAAGATGGTGGAGGGATATTTAATAAAAGTGTGTATGACCAATTTGCAAAGGGGGGCGGGAGGGAGGGAGGGAGGGAGGGAGGGGGAGTTAATTCGACATTGTCCTGTGTGAAACTCAGCAGCATGCTTTTTAACCATGCCTATGAAATATGTCTCATCTTTGGTCCTATATAAATGTGCTTGTATTTATTTTTTATAAGTGAATAGATCAACCTTTGCAAGAGAAAAATAATTCAGTGCTGCCCTTGACCTTTTTTTTATTTTAGTAAAAACTCCCCATCGATTCTGTCAACAGTTTATTTGAATCACTCATGATTTACTGCTTGTTTTTCACCTTCTGTGTTACATTAATACAGCACGTTCCACCCTCTTTTTTTATTATCTAAAGCAAATAAGAAAAGCACATTCAACTCGAAACACAGACCAAAAATATCTTCCGAAGATGATTGCTGGTTTAAAAACTTTCAACTGAAATCCGAGATGAACTTTCCTGTCAGCAAGCAAGAAAAACACAAGCTGCATACATTTGTTTTGTTTTTTTTAACCCCGTACAGTCTGTAGATTACACTGTGGTGCATGCAGCCATTACAAATACATCTTCAATCATCTTTTTTTTTTTTTTGTTTGTTTGTTTTTGCTCAAGTTTGAGTTCCAAGTAAAGGGGGCCAAAATAAAAAAAAAGGGAACAAATAAGTGATCAAGGAATCTTTTTAGATTGAAAAGTTCTTTGTGTCGAGGTTTGTAGTGTCGCTGTGGACTTCTTTAAAGTTTGGAGTGAAGAGGAAATGCCTTTTCTTGGACATGCTATCTCCCAATCACCAAGTGGAACACAGTGTAAGATTTAAAAAAAAAAAAAAAAAAAAATCCTCATCCGAATGTCAAAACTATTAAAATGTTTTTATATTACTTGGATTTTCTGTGCTTTTGTTATGAATGAATGTAAAAAAAAAAAAAAGTGTTCAGAAAGAGGCATCTGAGGACCAAAACACACAAAAAAAGAAGAAGAAGAAGACGACTACCCAAAGTGCTGCAGGATATTAAATGTTGGTATAAAACTGTCTGGTCGGGTCACAGTGATTTCTCACTACAAGGAAACCTTCAGTCACATCCGAGGTGCTTTAGTGAAGGCCAAACACATTCTGCAGAGGCATAAAACATTCAATTACATTTTTGAATTGCAAGGTAAATCACGACGTGAAGTGGTCGACAGTGAAAAGCGCCTGGCAGTCAGACGGCTACGACAACGAGCGACCGCGGCGTGTTTACTAGTAAACAACCTTACAACCTGTTTAGTCGTCATTAAAGCGGGTTGTGCTTCATGCAGAGAAAAGAGCGACTTGTATAAATGCAGAGAAAAACTGAAAAATAACATCACACAAGATGAAGAGTCGGTTCATTTTCTCTTTTACCTCTAGTGGCGTCTAGTCGTGCAGATAATGGAGGTGAATGGAATCTGTTTGTGGAGCTGACAGCGTTGAAAAATGACATTTAATCAGGAGTCTTCAGCCACGCGAGCGACTTTGTGAGGAAATAATGATCATAGAAGAAGAAGAAAAGTCAATTCATAGTCTGGGAGCCATAAATCCTCAAATCTGGGAAAATCCTCATAGTAGATATTAAGATATTTCACTGAATAAGTGAAAAATTTGAACTTGCTGTTGCTGCTTGATGAAAAGTCAGTAGGATTCATCCTCTGGGCACCATGAATACCTGGACAATCCATTCAAGATTTGATGAGATATTTCACTAAATAACAAGAAAGGAATATTAGTATTAGAATAAGTCACTGGATCACCAGGAGAAGGATTCATCCTCTGGGCACCATGAATGTCTGTCTCTTCTTACTGGCTGTAGTTTTTGAGATATTTCAGTTTGGACGCTGCTGTTATGTTACCAACTCTTCTACTTGAAGACGGCAGTTTGCTGAAATGTTCAATTTCATTTTTTGAAATAAATACATCGGATTTACGAGCGTGCGGTTTTCATATTTTTTTTATGTCTGCCTGCAAGCATCTCACTAGAATACGAGTGTGTTTTCCCTCAACAGAGACAATGCTTCCCAATAACAATTCCTCTCTGACTCTATTTTACCTACAGACCTCCCTGCATGTTTGTCTATTGAGGATTTTACAGCTTAAATGTCATTTTTCAGTGCTGTGAGCGCTATAGACACATTTCTAATCACCTGCATTGTATTGGTGTGAAAACTCAAACCTCAAGATGATATTCTTAAAACCTGGACACATACAACTGAAATAATCTGCATCTGCATGAAGTGAACTGACCCTTTAAATGATGAAACACGCATGATGAGTCCTTACCTTTAATTTCGTTTAAAAAGGTTAAACTGTGGTGAGGCAGCTGCTTCGAACGACTTGTCCTTGTGATGAGAAAACACAACACAGTGAAATATGACTTTTCTTCTTTCTTATAAGCACAGAATGAACGACAAGACGTCACAATAATGTTCTTAACTCAGCTGAAATGTACTCTTGAGTGCCTCTTACCGAAGTCCATGCTGATGTTTAAGGGTGAGTTGTAGGCCTGCAGGTACTGTTGTGGGCTCTGGAGCTCCTCTCGAGCTAAAAGCTGGTGGAGAACCTGCTGAGGGACGATCAGCTCCGGAGTCTCATCCAGCACTGAGCCGGGAGGAGCCTTAGAGCGCATTCAGACAGGATTATTTCACAGTGGTGAAAACAAATAGATGAGACACTCTTATAAATTACATAAAAGTCAGCACACCTTAGTTATTTCAAGCTGTTCGCTCAGATTCTCCAGCGCAGACAGGACGCAGCAAACCAGAGTCTCGGTGCTCGATTCCTCATCTTCAACCCTCTTAGCCTCGGGGTCCCCATCCGCCTGATCTGCATTCAGCACCTTCAATCAGAAACATGAATCACACAGAACTGACAAGGAAATCACACAGACGGGTGACGTATTCAAGGAAACGGCTGAAATGGTTTGGTGAGTATGATATGAATCATATGTTAAGACACTAAACACCAAAACCAGGAAATGTCTTTTGAAAGAACCCTGTTCATCTCTCCCGTAGAGCTCCACGGAGGCTGGCGGTGAAACAACACCTTACTAAAATATTTAATTTGTCAGCCGGCGGTATTTGCTCGTACTGTTGCAACTTCAAAGATGGAGAGTAAAGATTAAAAGCAAACCTTGTAGCTCCACTGCTGGAACAGCCTGCTCTCAGGGTTATGAGCCATGAACACAACCTTGGGAGCTTCCAGCAAAACACTAAAAGAGAATATAAAAATAGTAAGTATGGGGTCATATACTGTATATATGATATGATATCATATCATATATATACAGACATATATATGAATATAGTGTATATACTGTATATAAGATCAACAAATATCAGGAACTTTTCTTTGTTCCACAATGATTCCTCGTGGGAGTTTATAGATGTTGGAGTCTCGTTGGGACCCATCGCTACATTTCAGAGAATAATCTCTCCTCTAAACTTCTCAGATGGTTTCACTGAAATAACTGTTCAAGGCTCAAAGAAGTTAAATCCCCCAATTTAGTCCAAAATATTTATACAAATATGTGTTTTTTAATATTTCACTGACTACTTGAGTCCTTTAACTAAAGTGATTTTTTGAATGAAGGACTTTTATTTGTAATTTGTGAATATTTTCACATTGTTGTATTTCCTGAAGGACCTACGTACTTCTTCCACCACCACTTAACAATGTCTGGACTGTTGTACATACTGTAGTATTATTGTTAGTTTATCTATATCTTTTATTAATCTGTTTCTATCTTTGTTAAGATCTTCTGTTGAAAGTAAAGCACACAGTGTGGGATCATAGTCACACAAATAACTCTTTTTCACCTAAATTTAGATCTATTTGTTCTGTAATATGGAAAAATCACATCGCATGTGAATACTTCTTCTTGTGAGTGCAAGCTGTTATTTCAAGACAACTTTTGAATCTGTACACACACATCATCATCATCATCATCATAGCGTGTTTTGATATTTACTGATGCCAGTAACGTTCACGCAACAAACTTACAACATCACGTGATGCACATTTGTTTGATCAATTGGCTCTGTGAGGTGAATTTATAAGAAACACAATAGCATCTATGTTATTATTCTTTCTTATCGTTACCCGTCTGACTGCTGTTGCATGTTTTTAAGGTCTTCCAAAACAGCAACCAGAACCTCCCTGGAAGACTGGAAGAGAGAGACGCACAGAAACTCGTCAACACAAGATTTCACACATGAATGAAGCTTCATCATTTCAGCGGCGACACTTACTTCAACGATATGAAGCAGACAGGACGGATAGATCAGCAGCAGGCCCGTCATGTGATCCCATGTGTACAGCTTGCTCAGCTGAAAGTTGAGTTTTTCATAATGAGCTGTGTGGAAACAAGCGACAGAACAGTTTATAGTGTTTTGTTGGAAGCAGGCAGTGGCAGTTGAGCTCTGTTGTACACAAAGTCTCTCCCGGGTCTTTTATTGTGGGCTTTCTATTCTGTCTCCTTAAGCAGCAGCCACAAAAAAAAAAGCTCTTACAAGGACACCCTGCAGGCTCATTCACATGCAGAAGTGTAAAACTTATGAAAACAGCCAAACAAGAGAGCTTTTCACTGCGCAGAGAGCAGCTGCAGCACATTTTAGTGATTTTAAGTGTTTGGAAAATTGATCAAATTTAACCGTGACAAACTGATGTTTCAGCTTTTGTCCGAGAGAGAGATCACCATCACCCTTCATTTCCCCTCGAGGAAAAAATTGGATTAAACTGGCATGAGGTGATTAGGTCACTGATGAGAATGGAGGGATGTTGTCAGTGAAGTGGCATTATGTTGTTATCAACCACTGAGCTGTGCGGTTGGTGTTCGTCGCTCTAAAGGTAATTGCTGGCTGACCTCCCAGTTCTGTGCTGTCAGCGAGGTCGTGGGGGAGCCGGGCGATCACTATGAGCCGCTGCAGCACGATCTTCTGCAGAAAAGAAGCAAAAAAGAAAGAGGGGAAAAAGTCTTAGAAAACAAGAATCGTGTGAAGAAATGACAGACAAACATGGGAAGAGACGTTTAAATCATGCTCGATCACACATTGAGCACATAATAATATGTTGCTTTGCATTAGTTTTCCACTTTTTGCAGCATTACCAATAACAATCAGTTAGTTAATTCTAGTATCTATCAGGAAAAAGATCTCCGAATTAATTAGGAAGAGACTTAACATTTCCCAAAACAGAACTATGAATTTGTATCTGTGCCATAACTTTATCTCCCCCCTCTCCGTCTGTAATTTTATACAAACCACGTCTTCCTCTACATCCTTCCTCTGTGCCATTAAATAGTGAAATAAACTAGTCCCGGCTTCCTCCTCCGTCTTTTCCTCTGCTTTCAATGGTCCAATCTTTGTCTCGCTGTTTCTCTCCATCTCACCCTCTCTGCCTGTGCAATTCAAGCACTGAGTGAGAGCCGCCGGCCTTCAGTGTTTAGAAAAAGCTTATATCCTTAGAAACGTATTGTTCCCCGGATGCTATAAAAACGAAGCCTGCTTGCACTCTGGTGAGATTACAGACGTAGACGATAAACGCGTGAGCCAATCCCAGGCCTGGACAGCCTTGTATTTCAGGTAATGAAGGACAATAGGAGGAGGAACTGTATTATGAGGATGGCAGAGGATACCGTCATAAACTGTTGGCTGGATAAGAGCAACGATATGTGAGTTAAAGGGCAACAAACTGAAAAACTCAACTGTGCTTTACACCAGCCTCATGTACAATCAGTATTTGCATGTTCACTAACTAGATTATCATTCAGGTGGTGGTGTTGTTTGGTTTTATCTCTAACAAATTACATGTTAGTTAATTCATATTATATAAGTATCATATATTTTTATTAGTAGTAGTAGTAGTAGTAGTAGTGATAATAAGAATAATAATAATAATAATACACTTAATTTATATATCACCTTCCACACACTAATGCAGCTCAAAGTGCATGACATTTTTATTTTATGTAAAATCTTAATCTCAATCAAGTAACTAAAACTGTCAAATAAATGTAGTGGAGTGGAAGTATAAAGCAGCAACTCAAGTAAAATATGATATAAGTAGCTCAAAATTGTACATAAGTTCAATAAGTAAATGTACTTTGTTACTTTCCACCACTGATGACAACTAAATATTATCCTTTTATATACTTTTTAATCAGGTTAAATTAGGAATACAAGAGGTCTTGCCAGAAAAAAACCCCAAAAGTTATAACAATTACAAGGTTAAAACAAAGTTATTTTTTCTCCAAACACATATGAGCTACCAAAACACTAAGTTAATAACTGTTAACTTACATTGCTATCAAGTTATACTGACCTATTTCAATGTAATAAATTGTCTTTGAGATATAATAGTGGCACTAGCATGATATTTTTTTTATAAAACAAACATTTGAGGTAATCAATAACCCTGATCTAATGATTGTTGGCTAATGTTCTTGGGCCTTATTTTAAGTTTCTGCTTCATTTGTGGGCAGTCGGATAACCGTTGGTTAGGATAACCGTTAGTTCGGATAACCGTCGGTTAGGATAGCCGTTACTGTAGGTTACCGTTAAAAGGCTCCAGCACAAACCTCTCTCATTCTCCCGTCAAACACTTCAAACATTGTCACTGTGCCTTCTTCTTCTTCGTCGTCAAAGTATCTGTATTCATCAGAAGTGGCCATGGTGGCACTCAGCGGGGGATGTTTGGGTCTCCGCTGTCTGTGGGGTCGCCACGGCAACGAGTTCGACTCTGACGTCAAGACGCACTTGACGTAACACAACAAAAACAAAAATAAACAAGAGCGGAGCAAAAGATGGAGGGCATGTGCTTGATTTGCCCAGTTGGTAATGCCTAGTTATTATTATTATTATTATTACATCGAACTTTGCAAAATATATGTTACAAAGTGCATCACAAGGCAATAGAAGCAATATTTCAGTGACACCAAACGCAGTTCAAGTCGATGACCAGCAGATGGTGCTAATTTAACATTAACTGCGTGTCATGCGCAGTGCGGAGCAGCACTGAGGCACGTGAGCACAACAGTGCAGGGAAAATCCACCCTAAAACGGAATTTGTCATTGTGCTATTTTAAAGAGTTTGGACATTAAATATCTGCTTCCCTCAGCTGGAAATCAGAGTTCAACCAATACATGTCATCAGGTGACAGGTAGTGACCGGCTACATGGACATTTGAATCAGGATTTTACAAGTAATATTAAATTAATGCAGGAGTTGTGAACCATAAATGTGAACTACAAATGTGAATTACAAAACTTTATTATACAAAAAATGTGCATACTACAAGCACAAAAACAAGTAAGCAACAAAATACAACAGTTCTGATAACAATAACATATAAATAAAAATAAATCGATGCAATGAGAGACAAATAAGTATTCAAAATATGAAAGAAATATATAAGAATGACTCTTAAAAGGGTGACTCATTTGACCTAAGTGGGTTTCATCAAAGATATCTCAGTATTATTCTAAGAAGCTGTTGCTTTTTTATTGTGTTTTAAGAGTAAGAGAGTTAAATTCAATTTTAAAAAAGAGGGAAAGAAGGTTGGGAACCTGGAGAATTTATTAAATTAAAATAAAAAGTCAACAACACAGTTTAGATATATGTCATAATAACAAATTATATCTTTAAGATTAACAACAGTGAGTAACATCAGTGTTATTGATAACCTGAGAGTTTAAATCAGACCAAAAAATGTAATTGTTCCTCACATTAAAAATACCGCAGATTGTGATTTAGGGTGTATTCTCCTTTAAATACGTCGCTGAGCGGAGCGGAGATCTTCAGACAGACAGACAGCAGAGGAGGAGACGCTCGGCCTCAGCAGCTCACACCAGCGGGCTTAATGGACTGATAAACATCACTGCACGGGGCGATGTTCAGGTACTAATTCATTGTAATGTATGTCGTTTTATATCCGGTGTGAAAACAAGAAGATTAAAACAGAACCAGTTTGTCTTTGGCTGTTTAAGGATCGTTTGTTCGGGGGAATAATTTGCACACCCAGTTTTGACAGCTGAGCTCAGCATCATGTGTCTGTTTTCAGTCGCTTGCTTGTCATTTTTCACTCCTGTTTTATGTTATAATGATTACATTGGAGGTATTTGCAGTGCATTTATTTAAATACATTATTTAGTAAGAAAATAATGTTAATAATGCCTCCTCATTGGTTGTGATGGTTTCTAATCGGTGTTCAACAGGGTCTCTTTCGTTTTTCTGTGGGATTAAAACCAAAAGCAAGTATGGTTTCATGAGCAGCATTTCTAAATGGTAAAGATTTTAAAGTGTAGTTTTGTGTCACAGAGTCACCAATTACATGTTCTCCCTTTTTAATCACAGATATTCCTTTATTATTTAAACCCAATGTCACATTTACATTTGACATAAAGCCTCTACAGGGAAAAAAAATGTTTTCTGAATGTGTGTTTTTGATTTAAAAAGCATCCAAGACCAACTATCTGATGCTCTCAACCCTACGCTTTATTGCATTTTGCCTCTACAACTTGAGTTTCTCCTCCAGGCTTTGCTCGAGTGGTTCAATATAATCTGAATCTGAATTATTCAGTGTGTCACAGAATGAATTTTCACAGGGCAACATATAGAGGTCACTCACTGTAAGAGCAATTATAAGCTCTGTGTGGTTAATAGGACGTCTGCTTGAATTCAGTTTGTATTTTTTTTTTTTTTTTGTCCCTCAGTGGTTGTAAAGTGTTTTTATTGAACGTCAAGAGGACATGTGGCTTTACAACCGGCACGCTGGAGGTCAACGTTATGTATTGTGACACCACACACTACACAGACCTTGTTCCTGTCTCTTGTACTTCACTTCAACTTTTAATCCTCACTCTTATTCATGATCGCTTTCCAGCAGTGGTGGAGTCAAGCGATGGCCCATTTCTTTTTCTTTTTCTTGTGCAGAACCATTCCTGCACTTTCTGTCAGGTTTAAAGTCTCCTTCCACTCAAAACTGTGTGTTTTTCTTCTTGTTGGATGTTTTGAGTTTCACTGTGCCGAGTAGGAAGCCTGATTTCATCTGCTGAAAGTAGAAAGTTTCTTGTGGCTCTACGAGCATGATTTGCGACATCACTGTCACTATTTCCGAGCCAGTTATGATCCAGTAAACACTTGAGGATTTACAGCGAAGCAGGAAACATCTTGACTTTTGAAATGGGCAATCTTTTTATATATATTCATAGATTCAGGAATATTTAATGAGGGTGAAGGGTTAGGTGTCATTTGAAGGATTTTAGCGAGATGAATATTTTTACATATCTTAAAACATGTTTAGAGGGGATCTTTAAATGAAGACACCAGGATTTTGGACATGCACAAATTCAACATGGTGTATTAAAGTAGGGCTGCAACAAATGATTATTTTCTGGATTAAAAAAATAGTGAAAAAGCCAAAACATATAAGAATATATAAGACAAAGAAAAACAGTAAAACATCACATTTGAGAAGCTGGAAGCAAAGTATGTTTGTCCTTTTTGGTTGTCTTTTGATCGACTAACTGATTAATCGACTAATTGTTGCAGCTCTATTTTAGTGTGTTCTGAAATTCCCAGTTTCTTTTGTACTTAAAGGGAAATTCTGGGTTATCTAAGCCTGAAACGTGACCATTGTGTCCCTGTGTTTCATTCTTACTTTGCTCCCTCATAGATTAGATAGAAAGATAGAGATCCGAGGAAACGAGGACTCGCCCAAAGCAATGTTTGTCTGAGCAAGCCGCGCAAACGTCCTACAGCTCGTCAAATAAACACGTTTTTTTACATGAATAATCTCAAATGTGATTTCCTTCACAAACAGGGAAATTCTTCATTGTTTTTTTTCTGCCCACAAGACTATTAGGGATTTATTTTAGGCTTTTGTAACATCAGGAATAATTTTTTTGGGGAATATGCTCATTCATTTTCTTACCAAGGGTTGGATGAGGATATTGCAGAGTCAGCAGACGGTTAATTTAGCTCGGCATAATGACTGGAAACAAGAGTAAACAGGTTCACCGTCTTCTTTTTTTTTTTTTCTCTCCTAACTTTTGTTTCCCATCAATACGACTGTGGACACAAAATAGGAAGCAAGTGAAAGCAGCCCCGTTTTTTTCCCACGAGAGGAAAAACATTGTTTAACATTATTTGGGTCAAATGGTTTTTGTTTGTGTCGTGTCGTGTCGGCTGAGAGAGTCTCTGTGTCTCTAGCCTACTTAAGTCAGACGGAGCACATTAATGGGGGACAAAATATACGACAACAGCTTCCCTAAGACTTACTAGTTTCTCATTTAGACTTTTGGTCGTATTCCCATCTGCTCTCGCTCACAGCTAGTTTGGTGTTCAGGGATTTAACACCAGCTTTCACTCTAATTATGAGTCAGTGTGATGAATGAGGCTGCCGGCCACAGTGATACCTCTGGGAACTGTGTTTTCTCCTTTTTAAAATTTGCTATTTATTCTCAGTGTGTATGCTGAGCAAGTGGAAATAAAGTGCTCCCGTCATTGTTCTGCTGAATGTAAAAGCTGTGTGCTGTGCATTTTTAAACAAATTAGAGATTTCAAGTGTTATAAAATGTCAGTGGGCTTTCGTTTTAGGTCAATCTGAGATGTATTTAAATGTATGCAAAGCTACAACTACACAAGTCAAATTAAAAATGCTGTGTTGCCTGTAGGAGAGCATGTTCAGAAACATGGATCTGAAGCTGTGTAGTTAATATGTGGTTGTCTCTCTGTCGTGTACTCCTCAGTGCTTCTGGGAATCTGGAGGGAGTGCCTTTCATTATCAATTCCCAGCTGTTGTTTTGAAATGATTAATTTCTAAGTCAATGTCTCACTTGATGTTGTATCTCCATCCTTGTTAGATACCAAGAGATTTTTAATAAGAAGTCAGACGAAATAAGGAAGTTTTTTTTTTTTTCCCTGCTGTGATACGCTGGAGACCGTTGATAGATCATCCGGTCCATCAGCTTGTCTCCGCAGATTCAATGGTCTGTGTTATAAGTTTTCCCTTTTTTTTTAATCTCACTGTAATCACTCTTGTTTCCTTATTTCTTCCTCTGCAGATTTGTTTGCAATGGAAACGGATATGATACCAAAATTCTCCTCAAAAGACGAGGAAATTGACTTCTGGAAGTCTCTTTCCCTCAAGTACAAAACAAGGTACGTGACTCATATCGTGGATGATTTGTTTCTCCTCCGGATGAAGTCTGACGTTATTAGTTAGCTCTTCAGTAACATTGACTTTAACTTAAAGGAAATAATAATAATATTAAAAGCCATATTACAACATGCTTCACAAAAGCAGTTAAATAAAACAGAAAAGTAACCTGCTTAGTTCAACCTCCATTTTCTTTTCCATCTTACTGGATAATTCAATGTCATCAGTTATCGACTTGTCTTCATGGCTTTTTTCTACTAATCATTTGCATACTTTGCACATGTGTATCACCAAGCAGGTGTTCCCAACAGTACTATAGCTGTAAAATCAGGCAATTGATTTAGATCTTTGTATTTTACCATATAAATCTGAGGTGCATACAAACTGAAGAGTTATAATCACAACATTTGATGTGAACATTATCATTTTCCAGCATCAGAAAATATTACTTAGAGACTGTCCTTGTACACTATATTTATTATGTGGGCACCACTGTAAATGGTAAATGGACTTCACTTACAGTACTGTGTAAAGGTTTTAGGCACTAAAAAATAAAGTGAGGATACTTTTAAAAAATGCTATAAAGTGTTTTTTATTAATTAGCTTCATCTAAAGTTCAATAAACAGCAGAAACCTAAAGGAAAATAATAATTAATGTGAGCAGCTTTGCCTTTCAAACAGCAGCAGCTCTCCTCGGTTCACCTGCACACAGTGTTTCAGGTACTCGGCAGGTCGGTTGTTTCCGCATCTCGGAGAAGTCGCCACAGTTCTTCTTCTTCTGTGGATTTATGAGTCTCAGCTGCTTCTGTGTCTTCATGTTAATCCCAGACTGACTCCATGATGTTGAGATCAGGACTCTGTGGGGGCCAAACCATCTGTTGCAGAACTCCTTGTTCTTCTTGTCACTGAAGATAGTTCTTTATGATAAACTTGGGACCAATCAGACGCCTTCCCTGATGCTGTTGCATTATGAATAAGAATCTAAACATCTAAAGAGCCTAAAACCTTCGCACAGTACTGTATGCAGTACAGCGCTTTTCTACAAAGCACCCATTCGCTGGCCTGACCATCAGGAGCAACTTGGGGTTCAGTGTCTTGCTCCTCCAACACCTTTTGGGACGAACTGCGAGCCAGACTTTATCACCTAACATCAGTGTCGGACCTCACCAATGCTCTTGTGGCTGAATGGGAGGGAAAAAAGCCTGAAACCAGAAGAGTGTCGGCTGCTATACTTTTGGATTGACGTGTTCACCAATTGTGCTTTGGTGTCCGCATACTTATGGCCATACAGTGTATTACAAGACAGTCAATCTGAGAGTGATGACTGGTTGTATTGTCTATATTTTTGAAGTGAGATACCTCTTTGTTGACTACGTTTGACGCAGGCTTTGCCATTGATTTTACTATCAGATTTCAGATGAGATGGTAGCTCCACAGCCTCTTGTTCTCTGTGGGAACGACAGCTCAGCAATACACCACTTCAGGAATGCTTCATCCGCTATCTTGTCATTAGATTTCAGTCACCCATTCTCACTCTTTGAATTAAAAACACTGTTGACAGATCTAGTGTCACGTCTTGTGTGAGATGAGCAGTGAAAGCTGTGGTGGAAACTTCTCCCTTTTTCCCCCCCAAGCGACAGCTCCTGTTTCACATTAAACATAAAAGGCTCTCATGTCTCTTTGTCCTCCTGTCTTTTGAACGGGTTTATGTAATGGCACTGTTGCTGTTATTGCTGTTGTGATTACACAACATTTTAATGATCTAAAGGCTATTAAAATTAACTGTCAAGCAGAAATCTTATCTGAAAGCTAGTTGCTTGATTAAGAACAACTGATCTCACACCCTGTGTTGGAGGAAACAATCTTGGGTCTACACCCAGTTATGTAATCTCCAGACAATGAGCCTCCTTCAAAGTAAAAGCCGCCTCCATTCTGCTGGTGTGTGTGGTATCTGATGTAATTTTTTCTTTCTTTGTTATGTTTTTTTAAATGATTGTGTGATGTGAATGTGAAAGACAATTAGCATCCGTCTCTCTCTTCCCTTCAGCTCTACTAAAGCTTTTTTAGTGTCTTTCAGCTCATTGTTTTGGTTTATGGCTCGCAACTTCACTGTTTGGTTCACTGCCAAAGCTTTCACGGTGTTGTCTTTGGCAGCTGTTTTCAGGTACAATGTTCAGCAGCAAACAGACACAGTTAGTGACTAGCTGGTGAATATAGTGGAGCGTTTAACAGCTGTAGAGCCAGATATTTCTCTCAGGAGTTGGCAGAGAGCAAAAACAGAAGCTAAAAGAGAGTGAATATTGGACTTAAATTCACCAGGTGGACAGAAACACGACTCCACATGAATGATAATGTTGCTCCGTAACAGCTGGAGGTGGAAACAAGCAACTGTTAGCTAACAAGTTCAAAATATTTACTTAAAATCTGATTATATTTTAATTTTGTCTTCACTGTTTGGTCCAAAAAGTGGATATAAAGATCTCGTTTGCAAACGAATATCAAAACAATAAATGATTTTAAAGCTTTTTGCATTAACTTATAACTCAATTGAGATTTGTAATTTTACAAACTTGTGTTAAATATGCAGAAAATCAAGTGTCATGAAATGCTTTAGGATTGATTCCCTCACACTAGCCGCTCACATGCACCGCTGTATTTTAAATGCAGGCAAATAACTGTGAAGAGGAAGCACCAGCGTGCAAATTGGTAACAGCCAATCTTTTCCGAGTGAAACCAGTTCAAAGCCTGGCCTTACTGAACACAAGTGTTTGTAAATTGATTTTCTGGCTCTGTGCTACCTCTGGCACTTTAGGTCACATGATGGTTATTCCTGTTACCATTTTTAGAAAGCTAGGTCTGTGTGCGGCCATCTGTGTCTATCCATTCCCATATCAGCAGACACTTACATAATCACCACTTCCTAGTAAAGCCGTGCAGTGGTCACATATATATATGATTTTTTTTTTTTTTAATGAAAGAGCTTTGTGCACTCAAATCAGGTTCCTGGGAATTACCGGGAATTACTATCTGGATAAAAATAAACAGGGTAAAACTGTCAAGATATCACATGCAACCAAAAGTCAATTCACTTTGGTGTTCTGACAGGTTTCGTTTGTTTCACAAAAACTGGACGGGACTGTGGGCTGTTGGGCACCAGAAGCTTATGCACAATGCATCCTGGTACATGTAGGCAATGACGGAGCAGCTCCATGAGCAGGAAAACTCAGCTTTCTCGGTCAATATAACACACACTGAGACATTTATTGCTTCAATTGACTATATTTACTATCAACACTGATTGGACACCTACCATGGCAATTAATGTGTAGAGTTGCTGGACATAGCTACCTTGATAACACCCATTGATTTGTGGACTCCTGTTTTGAAGCTTCGAGTTTGCATTTTGACCGTTGCCATCTTGGATTTTTGGAGCCAGAAGTGACCATATTTGGACAAGAGAATGAAGCTGACCTTAATGCTAACTGTTAGCTTGATTAGCAAGGTGCATTTACAGCTTATGGTTAACTGTGATAATGCTAATTTTTGCTAACAAAAAAACAGCTTAAAACCATTCAAACAAAATGTACTTACCGGGAAAAACAGACTATCAGGCTCCGTAAAGGGTCTTTTATTGTAACCAAATGCTGAAGAAAAAAGACTTTTAGACAACCAAAATGTTGCAATTACCTTTCATGAACTGAAAACACACTGAAATAACAATGCCTACAACTATTCCTTTACTCTGAATCTGGCGTTAAACCTAATCAATGTGATAGAGTGGTCTCTCAAAATGGCCTCGCTCTTAATTATGCATAACTTTAAGCCTTAATAACATTTAAACAGGTGAATATCATACCCTGACCTCTTTCCCTGCCACTGGCCAGACAAAATGACAAAGATAAAAATAAATAAAGTACTAGTACGTTGTTTTCAAAATTAATGCACCTGCCTGCCATGCTCCCAGGCTGTTTGCATACTGACCTCTTTCTGTCTCAACTGGTTGGTTAACGCCATCTCTTCTGTGTGCCCACAGCTGCCAGGAGGCCCAGGAGGAGCTGCTGGAGTTCCAGGAGGGGAGCAGAGAGCTGGAGGCTGAGCTGGAAGCACAGCTGGGCCAGGCCGAGCATCGTATGAAGGACCTGCAGCATGAGAACCAAAGACTAAAGAATGACGTTGAAACACTCAAGGTAACTGCAAGAGTTTGTTGAAAGAGCAGGGAAGGTAAATGAAATGATCTGCGTCTCTGCATCAAAGTGTTTTAATGTGTCCACCCATGCATCTTATCTGATAAGCTACTTAAAGGGGACCTATTATGCTCATTTATGGCTATACATTATTATTCTGGGACTCCACTAGAGTAGCTTTGGCCCTTATTTATCTTATACTGGCCCTTTATGCAGCCCCTTAGTTCAACTTCTGTCTCTAACAGGCCATTAAGCTCCTGTCTCTTTAAGGCCCGCCTCCTGATGAGTCCACTCTGTTCTGATTGGCCAGTTTTCAGGGTTAAGTTACCGCTGATGCAAACCCAACATTTCCTGCTTTACTACTTCAATTAAAGCTTTTAAGTGACTAAATAATGTGTTCCTCAAGAAATTACAACAACAACAACATATATTACAAAATATACATATATGGATCTATTTGTTTAGCAGATCAGTTGGACATAATGCAGAAAGCAATAGAACAAGCAGAAACTGCCGCAGGGATGATGATGTTTGAAGAGCTGAACTACTGAACATCTGAAATCACTACCATGTTCGCTTCCTCTAGTAGGATTAGCAGGCAGCTACACATTTCTACGTTTTTTTATTTATCTTTTTAGCGTCGTCAAGCTAGGCTAACCCACTGTTGCTAACTTTGGAGCTAACCTTCACTTTTCCAGCAGTTGGTGGAAACAACAGACGTGACTTTTCATGGTGTTGACAAACTGCAGCGTTTATTAACTGACACACTGTAGTCTGTGCTGTACATTTACTGCCAGACTGACAACTTACTGCTGCTGCTAACCGTTTCCTCTGCTCCGTTAGCATTAACCGTTATTTCAGACACTCTCTCTCTCGCTTAACCACTCACTGACGCTACCTGCAGTTTCCATGGCAACGACACAGACGTTAACTCACGTTTCAAGACAGCGCTGCTCAACGGCTAGTTTAATATGATGATACCTTTTAAATTTGAAGTCCACACTTCTCAGTAAAAATGAGAAAATACATAGAGTAGGCTGTGTATGTGGATTTATTATGAGACCAGCTTTATGTATGTAATCTTAACAATACATTAAGCTCTGAACCAAGTAAGTACAGTGCGTCTCCATATGTACTCTTATGATAAATATTTTATGCTTTTTTTTTTTATAGTCATCTTATATCCTCACTCGTCCTTGAGTGCAGTCTCTTGGGAGAGAAGAGGAGTGAAGTCACGTTGTAACAGCTGCTGCTGCCCTTGATGCACTTGTGATGCACTTGTATTTTTTTTTTCTGGTGAGCCTGCAGCTTCGTCCCGGTTATATGTATGTAAGAGGTCACAGTCATATTGAGATTAAACCTGCAGTATAAGGGCTAGTAATAAAACCTTGTCCCATGCACAAGAAAATAAAAGATTGCCCTCTGGACTGGAAGAATATCACACTGCCATTTCTTTTGGGTCGGGGCTTGTTGGAGGCCAAACTCAGACAGTTATGATGTAATTTATTGGACTCAGTGAGGAGTATAGTCCTGGAGATGAAATAGTTTGGGAATCCATGTGCTATCTAAATGGTAATCTCACTTCATGAAGTGCTGAGGTACCTTCTCTTTTTCCAGTCTCAGCACCTGTTCTGCCCTTAGCGGGCTGTATACTGATGCAGCTGATCTTTATGATGCTTATAAATAATGCATCAGGTTGTGTCTCTCGTTCTTATTTTCTCGCTCCATAATTAGCAAAAGGCGGGTGGCACATTTCTCTGTCCGTGTTTCCAGCCCGGTGAGTAAAGTCACCAGCTGGGATGAGATGTGTGTGTGCCAGGTTGTCTGTCGGGTTTTGTTTTTTCTGGACAAACAGTACACTTCACACATTACCTTGTTTAAGGCAGAAAACACTCAAGTGGTTGTTTCGGCGCAGCAGTGCACTGTTGGCTTTTCATCTGTGCTCTTTATTATACAAAACTGTTCCTTATTTTGATTTGGATCAAATACTTTCACCCATTTTTTTGTACAAACTACGGTGGCTCTGAGATGCAAAACACAACAGCATTACAGAAACACAACATTTGTTAAAGTTCTCCTACAGTCACGTTTTAAGACGTATAAAATGCTTTGCTTTGAAATAATATATTGTGTCTGATTTTTATATTGTTTTTTTCTGCAAAATAAATTAAACTATCTTGTTAAAATCTTTAAATCACAGCTAATCCTCCACCCTCATTAAGAATTTCATGATTATGAATATGTAAATTAGCCCCACCTTGTATTCAAACCCCCCACTGCTCACCTTTGACCCTGCTCATCAAACTCAGTAAACTCTGGTATGCGAAAGACACACCACTGTTTTTTTTAAAAAAAAAAACGTCAAACAGCAGCACCACAACATTTCAGGAAAAATTACATTCAAGAAAACAAAATTTTAGAAAAGACATATCAGAGAAATATATGATCGAATCAAAAAACAAAACAAGCAAATCACAGAATTTTTTTTTTTTTTTTTTTAAAAGACCACATTTTAGAAAATACTGTCATTTCAGAAAAGATCATGTTTGAGAAAATATGACATTTTAGAAAACAAACATTTTTCAGAAATCAGACGAGACATTTCAGGAAAAAAAAAAATAGGATGTTTCAGATAACATAACATAAAATTTCAAAAAAATTTCAGAATGTGTAAGAAAACACACATACACAAAAATAACAAACATAAAATTTCAGAATACGTCAAAATCTCTGAAAAAACATTGGGAAAATAATTTTCTGTTAATTAATTTTTTAAAATGCTGTTTCCTGAATGTTGTACTTTGCACCTCAGAACCTCCATACGAAGCACATCACAGCATAAAATACAGTAAATCTTAACTCGACTTTCACTGTGTGTTAATGGAATTTGCTGAATGAGATTCAGGGAGCGAATAGAGGTCTGTCTGGGCCACGTGTGACCTGCTGCAGTTGATTCAGACACTATTGTAACAGCAGATATAGGTCAGACGTACAGACAGGCCCAGCAGTATTTATCGAGCTGATTGTCCCAGAGCTGGTGGATATATAGGTCACACTTCACATCCCGTGCCTAACGGCGGAGAAGAGGAGGAAACTGCTGGGAGCACTGAAAAATGGATGATAAGATCTAAATGGTGTGCTGGGTCGGGAGCTGGTGAATGTGTTTTTTGGTCTTTATATGATGATGTGATCGTTATCCTGTCCTGCCTTGCCCTTTTCAGGAGAAGCTGGAGCAGCAGTATTCTCAGAGCTACAAGCAGATCTCCATGCTGGAGGACGACCTCGGCCAAACACGCAGCATCAAGGAGCAGCTCCACAAATATGTCCGAGAGCTCGAACAGTCCAACGACGACTTAGAAAGAGCCAAAAGGTTTGTTTCTCCTTGTAACGCTCATTAGGATAAAATTAAAATATATATATCCTTGAGTAGCATTTGTGCGTCACTAAATTCACCATCCACACAACACCTTGACCTGACACAGAGGTGTTTTATTTATTCTTCTCATTTAGCGCATCCACTTTGTGGTCGTTATTTAATCTATATGAAAATTTGCCAGAGATGCGATTCTGAGTCCTTGTTATAATTAGCAAATGGCTCAAATGAAATTGATTGCTGGCTTGAATTTGATTAAAATCAATGCTGCACTTTCACAACCTTGAGATATTGATCACTTAGACCTGGAGTAGTGCAAAATACGGTAGGTAGGTCTCACAGAAGGCAAGCCCATTTTATTTTTACATATTAATTGTTAAATGAATTTTTTTTAGTTTTTGTGACATTAATTATTGCGTCCTCCGTTTCTCTCTCTCTCTCTCAGGGCTACTATCGTGTCTCTGGAGAACTTCGAGCAGCGTCTGAACCAGGCCATCGAGAGGAACGCCTTCCTGGAGAGCGAGCTGGATGAGAAGGAGTCGCTTCTCGTCTCTGTGCAAAGATTAAAGGATGAAGCCAGAGGTGATTATTGATTAGATTTTTACTAATGAGCTAAGATGTCAGTTAGCGCTTCACCTCATTAACATACATCACCTCATTATTGATGAACTGTGTCAATTTAAAATATCTGCTTTCCCACACAGTTGTAAGGATTTCTTTGTGCCTTCAGCAGTTCTCTTTGTCTCTTTTTCTGCAGACTTGCGGCAGGAGCTCGCTGTCCGTGAAAGGCAGTCAGATGTATCCAGGATGTCGGCTCCGAGTTCGCCCACACAGGACAACGTTAAGATGGACACCGCTGTGCAGGCTTCTCTCTCTCTCCCTGCTACCCCACTGAGCAAAGGTCTGGACAACGCCTTTGCCAACCCAACAGGTACGTGCAGTCTGTCTTCCCTTGAGGGCTTTTTTGTTTTTTCGTTCAGTATGCAGGTATAAACTCGGAAAGCTGAGATGTTTTTTTCACTAATGAGCCCTACAGCCTGCTGTTTTTTTTCATGTATGGACACATCTAGGGAGGGAGAAGTGTTTTTTAAGAGGAAAGAATGTGCTCTTTATTTATGGGTAGGGTGTGGTGAAAATATCCAATTCCAGGAACAGAAGTAGATGGTTAAGAATAAAAAGCATGGATGTATTCAGAGAGCTGGATGTGGCTCCACTACTCAGCCTTGTGCCAATTTCCCCTAGTGGCCACTTGCGGTAGTGTAACAAGAAAAACCCACATTATAAAAGAGAAGTCTGTAAAACTGCTGAAAGGATACCACAAACTGCTAACAATGCCAATTATTACACTTTTGTATGATGAATTTTTAAGCCATGAAGGTTTCTGATTTGCTAGAAAAGTGATTTTTAATCTTTGAAGTCATTCCTATGCAAAGTCTGCAGGCTGAGCAGAGAAAAATACTACTGTCGTCCTCTAATTGGAAGATTGGCGGTTCGATTCCCGGCTCTTCTGCATGTCGATGTGTCCTTGGGCAAGATACTCAACCCCAAATTGCTTGAATGTCTATAAATGGTTAGCTCTCCTCTGATGGGCAGGTTGGGATCTTGCATGGTAGCCCCTGTACCCATTCAGCATATGAATGTGTGTCAGTGTCGGAGCTAGAAATATCCATAATAATAATAATCATCAATAACTTTCTTAAATCCATGAAAATATTCAGCTATCTAACCTAAACTAACCTCCCCCGGTGATAACAAGTTTTTGAATTTCCTGCTCAACTGAAGACGTAAAACATAAAAATGTGTTAGTGTTCGGCCACAGCGATGTTAGGCTGAATATTTACAATAAATTTTAGAGTTTCTTCCAGTTATAATGGATTTCAGTCATCGCTATAATTACACTGATGGGAGAAAATATTTGCTTTTATTGCATGTGCAGTGGGGACACGCAAACCGAGTGAATGGGTGCCTTCTTTGAGTCCAGTATCCACTTCTTATAATACATCCATGATTTTAAAAAAGCAGTTTGTCAAAACAGCGAGGAATGCAAGTGTGCTGATACATGTTGGTGTATTTTTATCCATGCTAGTTGCTTTAGGGATGGATTGATATTTACAGTGACTCATCTTTCCTTTCGTTTTCACCCTCTCCTGTTCAGTGCTTTCAAACGGCTACAGCAGCAACTCACCATTAACTCCGTCTGCAAGGATATCAGCCCTCAACATCGTCAGCGATTTGCTCCGGAAAGTCGGGGTGAGTCATTCCGTACAGTATCTCTGTTAATCTATCAGTTTCAGGTCTCCTTTTTTTTTCTCCTCCACCGCCTGTAGAAAATGTTTCCAGTGTGAAGGAGAGCATCATCTTCTGTTTGTATATCTCCCCGCAGGCTTTGGAGTCCAAGCTCGCTGCTTGCAGGAACTTCGCCAAGGACCAGAAGGCTAGGAAGGCATACGCTCTGGAGAACGGCAACATCCTCAACGCGAACACGGCCAACTACTCGCAGTCGCTCCATACATCATATTTTGACAAAGCGTGAGTGACTCTAAACACCCACCTGCCTTTCCTCTCATGTCTTTCCTCTCTTAGTCATGAGTCAGTGATAATTTATGACAAGAATCCTATGGTGTAATGTGATAAATAATTCCTGTCAGATGTGTTTACAGGATGTCTCATGGGAAAAGACTATGTGATGACAAAGGTATCTGAGACCTGTGTACGTTTTTCCCAGCAGGACAGAGATGGTCACGTTCCCTGCGTTGATTCTGGGTAATGGTAGCTCCTCCGCCTGTTTACCTGAGTGTGGTGGGAGAGGGGTGTGGGTGGGGGGGGGGGGGGGGCGCATGCATGCATCCTGCTGTTGATTTATAACCAGGCTCTTCTCCCCATGTAGAGCTCATACTGTAGAAATAACCATGACTGTTGGCTCGATGACAGTCGCCACTAACTGTTGGAGGGTGGAGGTGGTGGTGGTAGTGATGTAATGGTGCTGGCATTTCCCCCTTTTACCTTTTTATAGTCTAAGCTGACCTAATGGATGTCTTTTCTTCTCTCTATGTATGAGTGAGAGCTGTTTTAATAAAAGCTTTTCATTAATATTAAGAGCTTTTTATTTATAAGAATGAAAAAGTTTTGTCACAAGCAACAATGATCCTTTAACTTTCCCTCAAGTGCCACCATACATTTGTATTTTCTAGTTAGATGTTTCTAAAACAAGATGAAATTAGTTTCAGACATTCAGGATGAATGTAAAGTAGCAGCGTCTCTGCAGCTCCTCTTGGCTTTATGGAGGTTTATCATGAGTTTCAGCTCGTTGTTTAGCTGTTCGGCTGCAACTTTACTGTTTTGGTTCACTCTCAGCTCACTCTAGTGTTGTTTTCTTCCACAGCAGAGAAAAAGCCCTAAAAACCCAGTGTACACTAGAGAATTTAGCCGCTAAAGAGCCAGATATTTCCCTCAGGAGTTGGTAGAGAGCAGAAACAGAAACTGGACCAGGTGGACAGAAACACGACTCCAAACAAATGAACTGCTGGATGATAGTGTGGTTTTTAGACTCTGGAGTTGCAGCACAGTGCAATGAGATATATCAGGTTTGGATGCACAAATGATACTTGTTGATAAGATCAATTCATTTTTGGTTTTACTCTTATTCTTTAATAGTCGATCACATTTATCGGCGAAAGTGCTGTTTTGTCTCATGTTGTGCTGCTGTGTCACCGTCCTATCTATTGTGTTGACAACAGTTGGTTATTGTGTAAGGCTGGTGGGGAGAGCAGGGACTGGCAGTGTGACAGTGTGAAGTGTTTCTGCTGTGTGAGAGAGAATAAAGAGGCAGATTTTACATATTGAAACCACAAAGGCATCTGCTTTCAGGGCATGCAGGTTCACGTACACCAAGCCATTAGACAGGTGCGAAAAAGCCATTTGATCTCACGTAATTATCTCCTTTTATTTTTTGGATCGTTATTTTTCCACTGTTTACATCTTAATTAATTACGTTGAAGCAATCTTTTTGATGTGTGAAAGCTTCCCGAGAGTCATGACTCAACAAATACTGATCATACTCCAGCTATGACTCACAGAAGAAAGCAGTTCAGCCGGTCGGGCGGGTTAACCCTCAAACTTCCTTCCCAGTGTCTGAGATAAAGCTCCACTTTTAGCAGAGCATGAAGTCATGTGTCTGGTAGCTTGTAGCGTCCCCCTGCATATGAGATGGAGACATAGTGAGTAAATGATGAGGACAGGATGACATTGTGACCTGCTGCTGCTCAGGTCAGTGATTTGTGCTGTGTTGGCAGCAGCGACTGGAGAGTGTCAGCGCGTCCGAGGTGGAGATTTGACAGTGATTGTAAACACTGAAGCTAATGTCAAACTGAGAGACGGGAATCTGTATGTAAGACTGTTTCTGCCAAGAAAAAAAACATGAAATGCCAAAATTAGAACTTCAAATTTAACGCCTCTCTGTCCTGCAGCCAAATATCCATCCATTCCCAAATCAATAGCGTTTGGGAGCCGTTGAGCAGCGCTGTCTCGAAACGAGAGTTAACGGCTGTGTCATTGCCATGGAAACTGCGTGTAGCGTCACTTCTTAGCCAGTGAGCGGTTAAGCGAGAGAGAGCGCGCGTCTGAAAGAACGGTTAATGCTAGCAGAGCAGAGGAAACGGTTAGCAGCAGCAGTAAGTTGTCAGTCTGGCAGTAAATGTACAGTACAGACTACAGTGTGTCAGTTAATAAACGCTGCGTCTGTTGTTTCCCCCAACTGCTGGAAAAGTGAAGGTTAGCTCCAAAGTTAGCAACAATGGGTTAGCCTAGCTTGACAACGCTAAAAAGATAAATAGAAAACGGAGAAATGTGTAGCTGCCTGCTAATCCCCCACCCCCAGGCCAAACCATTCAACCTAGGGGAAACACTGTATAAATTATATACTTAGTCAACATTTTTGCTTTATGTCATAATTATAATCTTACTGTGTCTTCAAACAGAATTCAAAGTGAATTTTAGACATGGCATGATAAGAAAATCAGTAGAAAGATGCATATTTGCTTGGGGGTGGCATAAATTCAAACTGCTTCAAACTATTTCACAGCAGTGATTGATCAGCAGATCTGAGCGATGAGGGGTTCAATTCAGTTCAGTTTTATTTATATATCACAACAACAACAAATCACAACACAAAGTCATCTCAGGACGCTTTTACATGGAGCAGGTCTAGACCACACTCTTTAATTTACAGAGAGAGAGAGACCCAACAGTTCCCCCCATGAGCAGCACTTGGCGGGAAGAAACCTAAACCAGAACCAGACTCTGGGTGGGCGGCCATCTGCCTTGACTGGTTGGGTTAGAAAGATAATCTGGTACCAAACCATGCAGTGATTTACCAACAGAATAATCTTAACTTAATCCAGTACAGATCATAATCATGTCAGCGGCAGGTAATGATATCTTTAATATCTATAATATCTATTTATATAGCACCTTTTTTTAAAAAACAGTTTACAAAGAGCTTTGACAGGCAAAGCAAAAGCAGAACAATGCAAAGCAAAGACATGAAACAGAGTGGCCAAAGACAAACGGAGACAATAAAGAAATGATAAGACGTTTTTAAAGAAAGATGGAAAGTTTTAAAAGTTTAAAAGAAAGATGATCAAAAGACAACATTACATAAAAGCGAGTCTGTGGAAACAGGGTTTAGGAAGTGATTTAAAAGAGGTTACTGAATCTGCTAGGCTATCTCTAATGGGTTAGTCTGATATCATCATTTTTCATCCAACGTTTCAACCTTCCTGAGTTGATGTCAGTGTCTTGTTTTATTTATTTTTTTCAGCAGCAGGACAGTGAACGGACTGGAAACTGGTACCCTGACAGCCATCACCGCCCCTCCTGCTGCCTCCTCTCCTGGCTTAGTGCCCCTCACCGTGTGACGGTAACCCCCCCTGCCCCTCCTGCCCCCACCTCATTACCCCGACCCAACACAACAGTCCTGCAACAGAAACTCACATCTACTGTAATAAAGGGAGTCCCAGACAACGATGCAACACTAATGACTAATACTGTAAAACGTTGGTGTACTTCTGTTACCTTCTCTCTCTCTCTCTCTCTCTCTGTCTGTTGTTGCGACTCGGCACTCGTGCTTCGTTCCTGCTGTAATTAAGTGTCCGTGTCTGTATATTTTATGTGTTACTGTATATGCTGTTTTGCTCACTGGCTTGTATAAAGATGACACAGCCGTCTCTACTCTGACACACACTTAAAAGATTCCTCTCAGGATCTCTCCCTTTTGATTTGTGAAATAATTACTGAGTGCACCATATCATCTTTAAAATGGAGATAATATGCAATTTATTTATTTTGTAGTTGGAATTTTTGAGCACACAGTTAAGAATTTAAACAGCTTTTTTTTCACTCCTTCTACAGCAATAACTTCAATTAACAGTTACATGCACTCAAATCCACCACGAAGCCCATGAATGGTGGGAAAAAAAATGTTTTAATGGCTTGACACATGTGCAAATGTCCTGAATAATTATGTGCCACATGGTCTACGTCTCCATTAAATATTGATGTTTTAAAAATGTCCAACATATGATCCTCACGGACTAATGTTTTAAACATAATATCTGATTTTTTTTTTAGGTGAGGACTAAAGTGATTTAACATGTAAGGGAGTCTTTGTGTCATTGTAGTGAGTCTAACAGACCATCTGTCTTCTGAACTATGTGACATGATGTGTACAGTATTGGTCATATTGATCGTTATTTATAGGCAGCAGAATTAATCGGTGCTGTCGTTCAGATGTGTTCGGACCAGTTAACCAGCATTCTTGGATTCTGTAGTCGAAATGTTTTATCCTGCTGAAGCCGGCGTTTTTTTCCAAGTTAACAGAAAACAAACAAAAAAAAAACATTTTTTAGTAATGTACACTTTTCAGTAAGCACTTTGATCCGGTGTGAATTTAATCTGGTTGGGTTTTTTTTTTTGTTTCCATTTTCATTAAAGTGCAATATTGCCTGTTTGTTATTGTTCGTAGGTTTGATTTATGTCAGATTTCTTTTATGGCATGTTTTAATAAAATAAATAATTATACTCCATCTATTACTTTTGTAATGTTGACCAGTTCTTACTGTGGATGAAATTAGACCTGTTACTATGATAGTTATATTTTCAGTATCTGTTAATTCATTTTGGGGGGGTTAATTGATTAATTTAGCATCCAAAAAGACATAAAATTCCTTTTTTTGTTTTAATTAAATCAAATTTCTGCCCAATTTTGTTGTCAAAAGTCTTAGTTTGTCTAAAACTCACTGATAGTCATTTGCAACTATGTAAGACAAAAGCAGCAAATCCTCATATTTGAAAAGCTGGAAACACCAAATTTTTAGATTTTTTTCCCTAATAAATTACTTAAAAGTACAAAAACAAACTCCATTATTAAATTTGATCGTTTATCAACTGACTAATCAAACAATTAAGTAACTGCTTCATCATAAGATGAAATTAAACATGTTTAAAACACTTTTTTGATAATTAATATTGACCTTTATGTGTGTTCACAGGTTTGTTTAGTTAAACTATATTTTATTTTCTGATTGAACTCAATTAATGGACCAAAGACTCGAGATTAAATGAAAATATCTTACATTTTGTAAATCATGCTGGTGTATTTCACATTTTTGGGGTTTTCTTCCTTTTGTTCCAGGCGGCCTTCGGTCTGCAACATGAAAATCCATCAGCAGACTCTTTAAACTTGTTACAATCATCTAATCCATCACAGACAACATTAAACCTGCATTATGTCAATGTTATATTATTGTTGCTTATTGCAGCTCCACAACAATTATGTAACTTTGACAAAAATGAATGCAAACTTGATGTTTGTCTTGATAGATTAGAAAACTATATATCTGAAAGTCTAAAACTACAAAGCATGCATTTGGAAAAAATGTGAAGATGATCTACAGCTGCTGGAGGTAAAAACAAACAAGGATGAATGTGTGCTAAAAACTTGCCCAAACACTGATTTGGGCCTTTAAATTATAATCAACAGCGCCCCCTGCTGGACAAACATATAAATACAATTAAAAAAAGGAGCTGATGTCACTTTCAGCACTTTGGTCATTTAATCACTAATAATCATGTCTCAAAACAGACACAAAATACTCGATTACATTTTCCGTTCATCTGTGTGAAGTCACACTGATGCTGCATTTATCAGAGTACAAACAGTTTGGCTTCTTGCACGTCAGACGTTTTCAGCGCCGTAACAAACCGTACACTGTGCTTTCTTATTTTTACTGAATTAATATATCTCTCTGTGAAAGCAGGTCCAGTAGTTTATAAAAACCTTCTTATATTAAGGTTTTCTTTAGTGTATCGGGTTATGTACAGTCGGGTTTATGAAGTGTCCACGTCTGAAGAGCTGCTCAACATTATATTCTGCCCCAGAAGCATTTCGTGGTACAACAGTGAGGTCGGTAACAGTTCAGGTCCGCTGTGCTCAGCTGCTTCCTGCTCTCTTCTTCTCTGCCGCCTCGTCTATCTGCCGCTGCCTCCTCTCCAGGATCTCCATCCTCTTGGCGTCGTTGCGTGCTCGCTCCTGGGCCCTGATGTCTGCAACATCCTCAAAGAACCTGTGTCTGCATGGAGGAAGCAGCATCACAATGACCAACGAGGAAGAATCCACAATTACACGGCACATTTCAAATTAATTTATATTTCAAATAAGAAAAGAGAAATTTGAAGATTTTACATAATATCTAGTCCTGCAATTGCTGTAACTACCAATTGTTTTCATTTTTGATTAATTTGTTGGTTATTTTCTCAGTTAAATCGATTAGACAGTTTCCCAAACCCCAAGGTGACGTCTTCAAATGTCTTGTTTTTACCCGACCAACAGTCCACAAGCTCAAAAATATTCAGTTTACATCACAGAAGACTAAAGACACCAGAAAATATCCACATTTGAGAAGCAGGACACAGAATAGTTGGCAATTAATCTTATCATAGCACCTCTGGAAAATGTAGTTTTTGTATGGAGCCCCTTATCTTCTAAGTTTTGGACAAACATGCAGAAGTTTCTTTTTTATAAAACTGTGGATTCTGTTAACTAAATTTGAATCTAATAACAGTGATTTATAGTCGGTGTCATATTTTTTAAAGGGTTTTAAACATGAAGATTAGTTAACTTGTCGTATGAAAGCAGTTTTATGTTTTCTGTTGTTCTGCTGCAGCTTTTTTCAACTGGAGAAAACAACCCTGATGATGTCATTGTGATGTCATCAGGGTTAACCCAGCATCGCTATGGGGACAAATTTTCTAACAGCAACTCTGTACAGAGAGCTCGAGGGAAGGTTCAACAAAAGACACAGTCATGTTGCATTATGGGAAATGTAGGATCCAGGACTTTAGGAGCATTTTAGCGTATCTCTGCCTCTGCTACAAAGATTTTTAACATAACTTATTTTAGAATCTGTTTGTATGGACTACCCTTTTATTTATTTTTATCTAGGTTATCCTCTAATATAAATGGCTTTTTGGTGGAAATTAATTTATGCATTGACAAAAAATATTTTGTTTGCTTTACTTTTCTTTTATGACTTATTTCTTCATTTTAAATCATTTAGAATATGTGTGTATAAAATAAACACCTTGTATCTAGATACTGAATGATAACTGTATGTCTGTTGACATATTTTAAATCATTGTTATTATTTTAAAAATGAGTGGTCAACAACTTTTCAAGGCAGGTGCAAAATTGAACATTCAAACATGTTTTTCTTGCAGTAATTATTCCTTCTGTTCATACTGACCATTAGAGGATCCCTTTATAATGCACTTACACTGTAAAAAATTTATTTAAAAGTTTATCTGAAGCTAATATGAAGCTTCAATCATCCAAATGAGTCAAAACAAGTAGATATCTTTCAATGTTACAGTCTTTTTAAAGCAAAAGTCCCTCTTTTTGTTACTATACTTCCACCTGCAGCTCAACAGGGAAACACAAAGAGGAGAATTTGATGCTTAAAAAGACTGTAAATGTGTCAGATATCCGCTTAATATGACTAACTCAGACTGCTGAAGCTGAATAGAAGCTTCACATAAACTTTTAAATGACATGGCACATTTGGCACATCTTTTAATATCCAGTATGAACAGGAGTAATGATTAAAGTGAGGAAAACCTCTTTCACTGCTCATATGGACACCTGACTGCTGTTCTAGGACAAATTGTGAAAAACTGTGCATCTATCCTGTGACCTATTTTAATGAATAAACAGCAGATGGCACCAGCTGTCAGCATGCAGGTGTAAAGGACAGAGGATCAAGGTGCACTTGATCAGCAAAGTTAACGTTAAATATTCAAGCTTTCCAGGTGATGTTGAGGAAAATAAAAACACAGCCCATGCCGTAAATTACCTGTTGAAGAAAGCAGTCGCTAGTCCAACAATCAGCGTCCCGAACAGGATCGGCTTCGTCAGACGCTTCCCAGCGGACAGGTTGTGTTGCTTCATGATAACCAAGTTGCAGTAAAGTGGCTACACGCCGAAAAACAAACAGAAAATTAACTTACATGAGATATTTAGCTGACCTTCCTGGTGACCATTAGCTAACAGCGCAGATATACACACCTCCTCTTCTTCTCCACGCTGAAGTTAGCTTCCGGTCCGCCAGTTAAGGGAAAAGTTAAGGGAAACTTAACTTAACGAGCTGAGCGACTGATTCACAGTTTATTTGCAGCTCTTACTGTTATGAACGCGTGTTAAACATTTTAGGTAAAAGCTTAACACTGAATGAAACCCACGTGACACCTTTATTCTATTTGTAAAGATGCAAAAAAAAGGGGTATTTCACATTTAGACTATCGGTACATCTCAAGTCTCTTAATTGCATCTACGTCCTGTCACTTGTCTTCTTACGTAAGTTCCTCCCTATGGGGATGCAAGAAGAAATCATGCGAGGAGAGAGGAAACCAGGACATTTGTTTTCAGAGAGATGAAACGTCTTTTCCTCTGAAGCGTCACGTGGAGCGACGTCTGTTTCTGATGACGGCAGCAGCTGATCACAGCTGGATCAGTGGGCTTTAACAGCTGGAGCGACTTTTGATGGAGTTTGTGTCTTCACATAAGGTGCACTGTTATCACTGACAGACAGTGGTGGAAGAAATATTCAGATCATTTACTTATAAGTAAAAATACCAATACAACAATGTAAAAAAATACTTAATTGCAAGTAAAAAATATTGCATGAAAAACTCACCTTAAGTAAAAGAACATAAGTTTTTGCAGCAAAATGTTCTCAAAGTATTAAAGTAAAACTGCTCATTCTGCAATAACTCATTCAACTAATTTTTATTCTGTTTATGGGGTCATTACATCATTGATACTGAAGCATCAGTGTTAGAGCAGCATGTTACTGTTGTAGCTGCTGGAGGTGGAGCTAGTTTACACTACTTTATATACAGTTAGCTAGTTTAGTCCACTGGTTCCCAACCTAGGGGTCAGGGCGCCTCCAAAGGGTCAGCAGATAAATTTCAGGGGTCGAGAGATGATTAACGGGAGAGGAAAGAAGAAAAAACAAAGTTCTGATACACAAATCTGTTTTCAGTTTTTGGACTTTTTATCTAACATCTGTTGTTTTTTTTGTTTTGTTTTTTTAGAGAAATACTGGATAATTTGAACATTTATTTGAATTAAACCATTTACAGGTAAGGGTTTAGAGGTAAAAATCAGTATTTGTTGGTGCTGTTACCAACTCATCAGATTTTATTTTTTTGATCATGTGAAATCTTATTCTGTAAAGATGATCATGTTAATAACTGCTGTCAGTTAAATGTAGTGGAGTAGAAGTATCAGTTAGCATAAAATGGAAATAGTCAAGTACCTCAAAATAGTTCTGAAGTGAAATTACAGTACTTGAGTAAATCTACTTACTTCCTTTCCACCACTGCTGGCTGAACGTCTGTAAAGGCACTGCAGTATTTTCATCTTGCAGCTCCATCATGTGTAATGATAAAGTATTGCAGCTTCCAAATAATATGTCTTTATGTGCAGCAGTCAGCCTGCAGGTGAGGTTGAGCGTCATTAATATTAGTGCTCAGTGTCAGTTCACCTCTGTCGTTTGTTGATGAAGTCTGTAATTGATTGTATTATTGCTCTTATTAACACACAGTCTGTCTCTCTCCATGTAACACAAGGTGTCAGATATAATTCAGGCCTGGTGGTGGATGCAACCAGCACTAAACTTTCTCACCACAGCTTGTTCAATCTCAGCTCTCGGCGTAAACATTTGTATTATCACAGTAAGAACATTAATGAGTCTGCTGCCTTTGAGTTTGTCTTGTATTATTGCAGAAGAGATTTCAGCCCCTGAACATGTTCCTGTTCATATCGACGGTCAGTGTTTCAACCAGCATCTTTGTTCCATCGTTGCATAAGTTGTTTCAGATTTTTCTTGAAAGCAAAAATGAAAAACATGTAGTAGTAGTGATGATATAAAACTAGTGAGACTGCTCTGTGATAGCTGATGTTTTTCCTGTGGTGCTTTCAGGTGCTGTAGTAACTTCTGTCCTCTGAGTTTTGACACCTGACTGAGAAACAGCAGCTTTTTTTTATTTGATGAAGCGACCAAATTCATATCTTCCTTCTTAACTTTTACACTCTAAGGGCAGGTAAAGGTAACTTTAACTTTTCTGAAAACATATAACCCTGAACGCCCTAATGCTGCAGTAATAGAGCACAGAAGTGTTACTGGAACTTACAGGTCCTATTCCAGAAGTAATAAAACCTCATTCAAAACAAAATCCTGCTGACATTTGTAATAATGTTAAGCATCTGTAATCCAGCTTTACTTACTTACTCACCGGTATGTCTTGTTCTTCTCTCCAAAAGAGGCAAGACCACAGATGAGTCAGGGGGGTGGGTAGTTCAGACATGTCGGCGATGGACACAACAGAGTTTAGAGGATTTTCCCTCTTGGATAATCTAGTCCAGACGTGACCAGTCTAAGTATAGTGGTTTTTGATCTGGACCTGGTCCTGTTCTAGATGTGAAAAAAGCAATTTAATCTCCTTTTTTGTTGTTTTTCTTGTTTGTTTTTTGCATTTTCACAAATAAAATAAAGCGTTCGCAAATCTGAAACTTTGTTTTAAAGAATCTTCAGCTTCTCTGTGATAATGTAGTCCAGATTTGACCAGTCTAATTATGGTGTGTTTTGTCTAGATGTGAAGAAAGCGGTGAAATCGTCCTTGTTTTTGCGTTTTCACAAATAGAATAAAGGTTTCACAAATATGAGAGAGGGTGTCAGACAGCGTTACAACTTTACCTAAAATGTCTAACACGCGTTCACAACAATAACAGGTGCGAAAAGCGGAGAATCGGTCGCTCAGTTCAGCACAAGGACTTAAATTTCCTTAACTTTTCCCTTAATTTCCAATCTGAATCTGACTTCAGTGTCGCTCCTTCCTGTCATGCAGTTACTCACGTATCACTCACTTCCGTTTACCAGTTTTATGAAACTAGATAACCACCAAGATTAACACACATTGTAGATATGATATTGCTTTGAATGTGTAAACTCGATAAAAAATAATTTAATATTAAAGGCTGTATTATAACGGGGTTTTTTGTTTTTGTTATTTTGTTTTTGGGTTTTTTTTTAAGCGGAACTCATGTCTTTTCGGAGGCCGTAGTTCCGTCGGAATCATTAAAGGGACGGACCTAAACATGAACTAGCTTGAAATGAACGTGTGTTTATTTTTGCAGAAGGTGTTTTTCTGTTGGAAAAGTGTGACATGAGCAGCTTTTAGTCCTAAAGATGTGGAGGAAAGACTCGTCTGACCGGTTTGAATATTTACAAACTCTGGTCACCGAGTTTCAGGACACAGACAGCGACGGTTGGTTCATTTTATTTGATTCAGTTTCCTAAATGCAGATCTCGATTAATTGTTTTGAATAATTTTTCAAAAGAAAAATAGTCTAAATTCTCTGATTCCAACTTTTTAAAATGTAATATTTTCTGGTTTCTTCAGCGCTCTGTGACAGTAAACTGAATATCTTTGAGTTGAGGCTAAAACGTGACGTTTTTAGGCTTTTGGAAACATTGATCAACATTTTTCACCATTTTCTGGACTGAAGAACTAATCGATTAATTGAGAAAATAACTGACAGGTTATTAGTTGCAGCCTTAAATTTAATATCATAGAAAGCTAAAGAAACTATAAAATATTTTCATTCATGAAACTGGAAACATTTTTAGCATCGTTTCTTTACAAAATTACTCAAAACAATGAATCCATCATCAAAATAGTGACTGATTAATTTTCTGTTGATTGATTAATCGACAAATTGTTGCAGCTTTTAATAGATTATTATTTAACAAATAACTAGTTTTATTATTTAAAGGCTCGATCTGTAATTTAAACAAAACACTGGATTACAAACTGCTGCTTTTCAGCTTTTTCAGCCATGATGAAAGATCCGCTCCAGACAAGTCAGTTTTATTTATTTAGCACCAAATCACACCAGAAGTTATCACAGGCCAGTTTTCACATGGAGCAGATCCAAACTGTACTTTTTAATTTCGACATAAATCAGTGTAACTATTCTGTGATGGGAACTCTGAAACAAGTGAGAATGTTTACATTGTTATCTCAACTAAACATAAAGCTTCAGTTTGTTTCCACAATATGTTTGTCTGTACTGATTATGCAGTATGAATAGTGAACATAGCTTTCACATTTTTACAACAATCAACAACACATCAAATATCAATTCCAATATTTAAGGGTTAAAAAAGTTATGTCTTATTCACTTTTTAAAAAAAAATAAAATAAATAAAATAAAGTATTCCTTAAATTTGGTTAATAAAGAATCGTGACAAAGATGTTTTCTGACTGGAGCATCTTACAGTAAGAATGAAGCCTGTTAGCGCCCTCTAGTGGTGTGTTTGTCTATTTTTCTTGCAGAAAGTCGATCACATAACAACAGCAACAATATCTTTTCGTTCCATCAGAGGCAAAGGAGCAAGTGCTCGCTAACCTGGCCAACTTTGCGTACGACCCGAAGAACACGGAGTACCTGAGGGAGCTGCAGGTGGCCGACCTCTTCTTGGACATGCTCACCGAGGACAACGAGAACTTTGTGGAGTTTGGGATGGGTGAGTATCATTTCCATATAAGGACAGGTTTGCCTTAAAATACTCTACTCTGTGTCTCTCTCCTACAGTTTTCTTGTGTCCTGTTCTCAGGGGGGTTATGTAACCTCAGCATGGACCCTGAATGCAGAGACATCATCCTACAGAGCGGTGGCATCGCCTTGGTAACAAATTGCTTGTCAAGCCAGAGAGAGGAGACCATCCTGTCGGCCATCACTACCCTCATGAACCTCACGACGCCGTCATCTCGCTCTGAGATCACCGATCCGGCCATACTGCAGTGCATGCTGCGCTTCTCCCTCTCGGAGAGCCCCCGCCTGCGCAACCTGGCCGCCGTGTTTCTGCAGGACTGCTGCAGCGAGCAGCAGGTGGCCCGAGCGGAGCAGCAGATGCAGGGACAGCAGCAGACGGCGGTCGGCATCCCGCTGCCCAAAGACTAAGACGTTACAGCGAATGTTTGGTTTTTACGAGGTTGTTTTTTTGACTGTGAGTAGGGGAAAAGTCTGCTCTCTGTGAGAGCGTAATAGCTTATATGGTTTGGTTAAAAGTATGCGCACACCACAAAATTCCACCAAATTAAGTTCTTACAAAACCATTGGCGTTAATCTGCAGCTAGAACAGCCTCCACTCTTCTGGGTTTTAGACATTTCACCAGACTTTGGAGCCTGGCTGCTCCCGTCCAGCCGCAAGAGCCGTAGTGAGATCCAGCAGCTGATGTCGGGTGATAAGGTCTGGCTCGTCGCTGTTAGACGAGGTTGTTCTGAGTAATTTTTTAAAGAAAAATAGTCCAAATTCTCTGATTCCAACTTTTTAAATGTTGAATATTTTCTGGTTTCTTCAGTGCTCCATGACCGTAAACTGAATATTTTTGAGTTGAGGACAAAACAACAGTTTAAAATGTAATTTTGAGGCTTTTGGAAACATTGATCAACATTTTTCACCATTTTCTGACATTTTATGGAGCAAACAACTAATCGATTTATTGAGAAAATAACTGACAGGTTATTAGTTGCAGCCTTAAATTTAAACTATAAAATATTTTCATTCATGAAGCTGGAAACAGTTTTAGCATCGTTTTTTTACTCAAAACAATTAATCCATCACCAAAATGGTTACAGATTAATTTTCTGTTGATTGATTAATCAACAAATTGTTGCAGCTTTTTAATATAAGTATCATTTAACAAATAACTAGTTTTAACACTACAAGAGCCGTAGTGAGATCCAACAGCTGACGTCGGGTGATCAGGTCTGGCTCGTCGCTGTTAGACGGGGTCGAGGTCACGGCTCTCTGCAGCCCAGTCAAGTTCCTCCACACCAAACTGGGAAAACCATTTTTTTTAAGGATCCAGCTTTGCGCAAAGAAAGAGACGCTGTTTGTCATGTTGAAGCTGGAAAAGATCTCCTCCAGACTGTTGCCATAACGATGGAAAGACACTTTCCAGATGTCTCCTTGAACCATGAAGTGTATTGTTTAACTTTTAATGTGCTAATTAGTGTTTGGGACTTCAAAACACAAAAACAAGATCTCTGTCATGTTACAACAGATGTGAAAGACTGAAACAAGTGTAAAATGTACAGCAGGACAGTAACGGCTTTGACAATAATCTGTCAGCAGAATATTAAAAGCGTCATATTTTGTTTTCTTTGGTGACATCTTGAGTTGTTCTGTTTATCTTTTATTATAGATTTAGCCTGTTTAATATGTTCTACTGCATTTCCACAGTTGTATACATCAGAGAAGGTGCTTGAGTTTGAAGTGTTGTGCTCTTTCTTACCACACGAGGGAGACTAGACAGTTTTTTTCTTGAAGTATCAGCTTTTGGCAACACAGACTGTCAGTTAATTAGTTAATAGAATTGATTACTAAAAGCACAAAAACAGCAGGAAGACAATTTTGTCAAAGTGTATGGAGAGAATTGGCCACATCTCTCGACTAAGTCATGCTTGTACCATCACCATCTATTTTCACCCCCCCAAAAAATGTACATTCCTTTGGGTTTGAAGTGATTTCCTCAGACCTGGAGTAGGTTTTAAAGCTAACTGGTTGCCTCTTGCACTTGGCACTCAACATGAGAATACCATGTCCTGAGACATTCGATCCAAACCCCAAAATATGTCAAATAAAAAATGTAAAATAAACCTTGAGGTTCTTTCTTAAGAGCCAGGAGTGCTGTTTGTTTTCCTCTGGGCTCCTAAGAGCTATTTCTGGGCTGAGTCCTTCAGGTCTAGACAGAAGACGACATTCGATCCTTCCAGCCCCAGCGTCAGGTAGGCTACACATGTACGCGGGTCAGACTCGAGAGGAAATTCTTCACAGCTTTGGGTGTGTGTCTGTGATACTCGCTCCTGTTAAACACCACAAAGACATTCCAAAAAGCTTAAGAGGCGTACACCTGCCACTGAGATCAATAAAAATACCTCCATTCTTCCCGTAAAAAGAGAAACACCCATGCCTGGTTTTAATAATGCGGTATAAAGTTTATTTCAAGTTGATGTATAAAAAGATTTTTATAACTTCGCTAGATAAAAAAAAAAAAAAAGTACAATAGAGAATCTGATACCTCAATTACAAAAAGCTCTGCACTGATTTTTTAATAAACTGTATGTTTGACTGAAGTCTAAAATAATCCTGCCAGTTCTCATCCAGCTAATTTGGTGCTGACCATGTAATTGCTGCTAAATGAGGTAGGTGTGTTGGGAATCCTCCCAGCATGCACTGGGGCAACAGATTCATGGACATTGTTTTTTTTTATGTGTGATCCTGTATCGTCACTGCTGTTATTCTTTATTGTACATTGTGCTCCATGATGTTTCTACTCTTTCTTCACACACAATTAAACCTTTAAAAAACAAACAAACCTTTTAACAGCATAAACAACTTTCAGCAAAAGTGAGTTCTGCAGTTTTTAGTGTTCAATTTGTTAAATTAAACTGTCAATCAATCTATCGATCTGTCTTTTAACAGTCAGAATCTTTTAGGTGAGTTTCTGTCTGTTTTATTTATTTAATTGGTTGCATATTTTATCACGTATGACAGTGTTTCCCCTAGGTTGAATGGTTCGGCCGGGCCTGGCGGGGGTGGGAGGGGGGGATAGCTATCCATGGGTTAGCGTCGCTAAGCTAACAGATTGTTGCTAACTTTGGAGCTAAACTTCACTTTTCCAGCAGTTGGAGGAAACAACAGACGTGACTTTTCATGGTGTTGTCAAGCTGCAGCGTTTATTAACTGACACACTGTAGTCTGTACTGTACGTTTACTGCCAGACTGACAACTTACTGCTGCTGCTAACCGTTTCCACTACTCTGCTAGCATTAACCGTTATTTCAGATGCTCTCTCTCTCGCTTAACCACTCACTGGCTAAAGAGTTACACTACCTGCAGTTTCCATGGCAACGACACAGCCGTTAACGCCTATTTTTTTTTTTTTTTGGCCAGGCGGGGGTTCTCCTTTCTCTGTACTGTTATAGGGGAAACACTGTATGAGCAAGTCTTCATTATATAAAATTGATAAAATGATAATTACACCAATAAATGATAAAAAAAGAGTCAATAACCTGGATGTTCTCATCTAAAATCATAAACATTCTTTCATTATAGCTCTGAAGAGATGAGACATTTGTATCTGAAAATTAGTTCATGTTTGAGGTTTATAGCCTAAAATGCCTCGGTCATGTTCCAGTTAGGAGTCAGTAAACCTGCAGTTTAGCAGGTTTGGGTTTCCAAGACTTGTTGCTATGACAACAGTTCCAGATTAATTTTAAAATGGCTTTGAATAACCAAAAAAATCCAGACTAAAGTCAAATATAACTCTGCTATCCATGTAAGAAGAACAGGGCCCTGAATAAACAATGTGTTTGTCTCTCTGAGTACTTTCTGACTTCCCTGCTTACGCCCTCCCAGCCCGTTGGTTCCTAATGAAGATATAAATCTTAATAAAGCTGATTACAATATATATATACAATATGTATAAAAATATAAAGTTTAGTGTGGTAGTTATATTAGTAGTTTACAGTAAATGTTAGTCAAACAGGTGTAAATAGTGCATTTGTCAGGAACTATTTTCTGCTGCGGATTAATACACATTTGGTGCTCCAGTGTGTATTGGCAGCAGCGGGTCAGAGCATGTGTTAATGACTCATAATAAACCACAATGTGTGTGTGTTTATGGTGATAAAGGAACAGTATAACAGTGACATTCTTAAGTGTTTCAGACACACAGACAGTACGTATAAACAGGATCAATAGATTGTTGATTTTGGTCTTTTCATTGGATTTGTTGATAGTAAGAAAAATGTAGAGCATGACTATAACCAATTAACTTGATTAACTGGTTACACAAACAATTATTTGACTCAGAACATGGCTTCATACACACATTGTCACGTCTACCAAAGGCATAGGGCTGTCTTTTTAAAAAAAAATTTCACAGAAGGCTCTAAAATGTTCTGATGGTCAGGTTTATAAATCCCAACTGATGTTTCTGGGATACAAAATACAATCATTAATCTCCCTCAAATACAGGATGAGCTACAGCCTGTCATTTTCCTTTCTTCAGTCCCAGCTGCTCCTCAGCCTCGTCTTTTAGTTTGTGCTTCTGGATCTGAGAAGAAGAAGAAGAAGAAGTCAGAGTTGAGGGGACAATATGGCGGTATATACCATTAGGGGATTGCCAATTGTTAAATCGTCAAGAGCCTCTTATGACGCAGGCTAAGGGACAAAATTAAGACTGCAGAGAAGTTGGCAGAGGTTATGAGTCCCTGCCAAAGTCAACTACTGATCTGGCCAATGATAAGCTGGTGCTGGTAACCTGGTAAGAGGCCAGCAGTGGGAAATGGCGCATGAATCACCGCCTTGGTTGAATGAATAATCGGTTTCTCATCTCCCACCTCGTCACCTTATCATCGGCCAGATCAGTAGCTGCTTTCAGAAAGGATATAACCTCTTCCGACTTACTACTACTGCGCCGTAGTTTTGAAGTCTGAAGGTTTAACAGCTATAAAAAAAAACCTAATCCTCCACAACAAAGAGTCATAATATGAGATACTACACTCTATGTTTTGAGAGTCTAAACTAGGCTAGTTCATCTGAGTTAGCTTGCAGGCTAATTAGCAAGCTAGCAGAATGGTTTATCTTTTAGTGTTTTTTCTTTGTGATGATTTGATTTAACAACTGCTGCATTATTTATTTGGTATAATTCAGTTACTAAGATGTTGGAGCATCAAGATTTCATCATGTTTTTTCAGTTACAGGAAACAGTTAGAAAAAAATGAGTGAATTAGCATTAGCTACAGCCCTCCGACTAGTTTTAACTAGCTTTTATTAGTCAGTGTGGTTTGGTTGGGTTTTTAGCTCTGTTTTGTAGGCTCTATTTATTTATTTATTACAAACAATGCATTTCTATGGCATAATCAGTTTCATATGGTAAAACAATAAGTCAGATTCTGGTCTTAATTCACTGGATTTGCAGGATTTTTTAATCAATGTGATGAAATACCTTCATTTGTCAGACACAAATAAGGTTACTTTTAGCATTGTTATTATTATTGCAGACAGGATTGCTGTAACTGTGTCTGTTCCTCACATTGTCTCTCTCTGACAAAACAGAACAGTTTGGCCAAACACTTCCACGTCCACATCTTCTGAAAAACCCCTGCTGCCAAAAATGCTCCGTTCAAGAGCAGCCTGCAGTACTTTGGTGCCACTATCTGAAATCAGCTAGACGGGGAACAAACTAATCTGCAGGCTTTCAAATGTAAACTGAAATCTGTATGCCAGTACACTTCACTGAGAAAGTATGCTGACCAATGCTATTATTTGATGTATTTTAATTTGTTTATTGTGTCCTGTGTTGAAATCCCGCATTCTCTGGAAAGCACCGTTAACACTGAGTGGATTAAGCTGGTGAAATAAAGTAAACTGGATTGAAGGGAGTCCGGTTGATCTGACACGCTGCTTGGGGGGGACAAGGTCTGCTGCCCCTCCTGGGTTCACCTAACAGAACATTGTGTGCGTGCAGACGAGCTAATAGCTCCCTTTCCCTCCTGTCTGGGGGCATGCAGGGCAAGGCTGTTCAAACACAACGCCATGTCTACGGTAAATTATTTTAAACGGTGTCCCATGAGAGAAACACAAGAAGCAGAGGGGAGTGGATGTTTTTGTGTTCGCTCCCCCTTTGCCTAATTTATCACAGACTATTGCAGCAGTTGCTAATTATAGCTCTGATCGCTTTAATACTCATATCATCTTAATAGACACAGTAAGTTTTATTCATGTCATTTATCTTGTATGTAGGAATATATGAGCTCAGCTGAGAGGCTGGGATTTGGGAAATTACCTTTCCAGTAATAGTGAGTGGGTAGCTGGTTACGAAAAGTACGTAGCGAGGAATCTTGAAGTGAGCAATCTGAAAGGAGCAGATGAAGGAAATCAGGAGCGTGAGTCATAATCATCTGGAAGGAAGATGAAGAATTAAATAATACCTGTTCATCATTATGAAATGTTTAACCGTGACTCACCTGTCCTTTGCAGTAAGCTTTGATTTCCTCTTCAGTGCAGTCTTGTCCATCTGTCAGTTTGATACAAGCACAAACCTCTTCACCCATACGGTAATCATCCACTCCAACCACCTGACAAACAGACGGAAACAAAAAAAAACAACAAAAGAACATGAAGCTCTGCAGGAACAGGGGGAAAACCGACTCAACACATATGGTGTACAGAAACATAATCATCAATTATTTCATGGCAAAAACCATATTGAGCACTCATGACACGCAGCTCAGGCTCAAAGTGGCAAAAAAGAAAAAAAAATGAAGTAGGAAAAGATGACGGCTCTATAAACCTGTGAGGATTTGATTATTAAGTTTATTTCTCTGGGGTTAATGTGACACCTAACAGGAAATGTTCCATAAAAACACATATTAGAGAACTGGAGCTTCCATTTTTAAATCCAGCAGCCCTCAGGTAGACCCGCTCTAGACATTTTATAAGATATCTAAAAATGTTCTGCTTGGAATAATAATAATAATAATATGTTTGACATATGTGTCTGACAAGCTTCAGCTCCACACAGAATCTATGAATATACAGATATAGTTAATTTCAAAAGTTTAGCTGCTAGAAACAAGATGTCTCCTACTTCACTTTAAAGTCAACTGTGCTCCGGAGGCTTCAAGTTTCCACATCACACTTGTATAAGTTGAATATTGGACCGGGATTGGCTCCAGACTAGTTGTGATGATGTCACGAATCATGGTCATTATGTACACGTGTTAAACTGAGATTCAAGGTGAGCGCAGAGAAACTTTCCTGCGTCGGCAGATGAATGTGAAAACACATTGTGCACCAAAATAAAATGAATTTAACATCCAACTGGAGGAGCAAGAAGTGAAAAAAAAAAACATTTTTGAGTGAAGGGGGACTTAAATTTTACATTGGACTGACAACTTCTGAGAGAATAACATTCATTCTTTTATAGATGAAAAGTTGAATTTATAAGCAGTAAAACACATGGCATCGCTCAGTTCCACCAGGTGTTTGCACACAAACCAAAGGATCTCGCACACCGTTCATTACTTACACTCAAATAAACAACGTCTCTGTCCTCAGATCTTCATCAGGCAAATTTCATACCAATAAAATGACTTTGTATAGATTTTCAAGCCAAGTAAGTAAGCTATCTATAAAACCAAGGAGTTAAAAGGTGCTGTACAATGCAAATAAAACGAGAGAAACAAAACACAATAAAGATAAAGGTATATAATAAAATAAATGTAAGAGTAACATCATACAACATCAAAATAAAAGCAAAATAAATACACTGAAGTCAAATAAAACAGTAAAAAATAGTGAGAGCAATGCAGAGACTGGTGAGTTTTTAAGAGCTTTTTAAAACTGTCCACCGACTCTGCATTTTTTAAAGTCAAGACTTTATGATCTTATCCTTCTGTCACTAAAACCACAGGGTGCAAAATAACTTTTTTTGAGTCTACAGTCTTACTTGGCCTGGTATGACCTAGCATTTCTCCTGTAAGTACCACTTTCAGAGAAAGTCACAAACGTGGACATCAGTGTGCAGATTCTTTTTTTTTTTTTTTTTGGCAGCAACAAAATCTGTATAAAACTGTTATAAGCTGCTGCTGTTTGAGCTCACCTGTGCCTCCTTCACTTTGGGGTGTGTGTGCAGGAACTGTTCAATCTCAGCTGGGTAAATGTTCTCTCCTCCTCTGATGATCATGTCTTTTATTCTGCCCTCGATTCGGCAGTAGCTGTACTCATCCATGCTTCCAATGTCTCTGCAGGAAACAGGAGATATTAAAAATCAAAATCAGCATTTGGACAAAACAATGAATGGAATAATCGTAATAATCATCTAATTGCAAACATTACACAAACACTGTCGCTACATAGCAGGTGCTTCCCATATCTGATTTTAACAAAACATAAAATGCTAAAGATCCTCTTTCATCAGATAGCTTACCGTATTTTCTGGACTATAAGGTGCACTTAAAAGCCTTTAATTTTCTCAAAAAAAGACAGTGCACCTTATATATGGATTAGTTCTGGTTGTGCTGACCTCGACGCGATTTTGTGTGGTATAAAATGTTTTAGTACGACGGGATTAGCAGGCAGCTACACATTTCTACGTTATCTATTTATCAGTTTAGCGTCGTCAGGCTAGGCTAACCCACTGTTGCTAACTTTGGAGCTAACCTTCACTTTTCCAGCAGTTGGGGGAACAGACGTGACTTTTCATGGTGTTGACAAGCTGCAGCGTTTATTAACTGACACACTGTAGTCTGTACTGTACATTTACTGCCAGACTGACAACTTACTGCTGCTGCTAACTGTTTCCTCTGCTCCGTTAGCATTAACCGTTATATCAGACGCTCTCTCTCTCGCTTAACCACTCACTGGCTAAGGAGTTACGCTACCTGCAGTTTCCATGGCAATGACACAAACGTTAACTCACGTTTCAAGACAGTGCTGCTCAGCTCAACGCTATTGATTTAAGAATGAATGGATATTTGGCATTATTTTTGACAATTAAAAAAATATTTTTGTCCTGGCGGGGATTCTGTTACTATATATATATATACACTCGTAACTTCTCTGTACTATTAGAGGGGAAACACTGGCTAACATTTGATTTAGCGGTATCAGACTGTGTTTTTTTGTGTGTTACAACTGAACAAGGTTGGGAGTTATTGTGAACGTGTTTAATAAAGTTTGACTGACTGACTCATCTGGCTGTTTTGTTTCGCTTAATATATGAAAAAAGTTCGAAAATAGACCATTCATTGACGGTGCGCCCTATAATCCAGTGCGGAAAATACGGTATGTTGTTTTTCTATTTTGCTGTTGCTGTTTAACGTCCTGGTTCATACTGTATGGAGTAGTCTACATAATACTCACCCAGTTTTATACCAGCCGTCTTTAGAGATGACCTCCTCTGTTTTTGCTTGGTCTCTCCAGTACTCCAACATCACACAGTAGCCTCTGATCATAATCTCCCCCAACGATCCCAGAGGTACCAGCTCTCTGGTTGTAGGGTCCACAATTTTAGCCTGTGGAGCAGTAGATTCATATTTTTGAAACACTTAAACACTTTTATTTAGCAAATATTATCGTCTATGGACTTTCAGTAGAGCTATTTTGTGATGATGTGCCATTTATAGCTTCCAAGCATATGTAATGCAATTAAAAACACACAATTACTTCTTAAAGTTTCCTTTTTATATATATATGAAGAGTCAATAATGATAATAATAATAATAATCAGGACAGAAAGAAGAAAAAAAAGAATAAAACAGAACAGAAAAAAACTCAAAAACACATACAGACATAACGCACATACCAACACAGAAAGCATACAGTAAGCAGTGGAACAACTGGAAGCCGTCCCAAAAAAGTGGGTTTTTAAATGTTTAAAACAGTCAACAGCTGATCTAATGCGAGAGGGGGAGAGATTGTTCCAATGTCTGGGTGCCAGGGCAGCAAAAACGCAGTCACAGCCTTTGGGTTCGTTTTTCTGGCATGCAGTATGGCCAACAGGTTTTGTTGGATGACCTAAGTGACCACTTGGTAATGTAAGGGCTTAGCAGCTTGGAAATGTAGACAGGAGCTAAATGTGGGGGCTCTATGAGTGATTAAAGGTTATAAAACGGTTTTTAAGATACTCAAAGATGCTTTACACATGTTCTTAAAAATCCTCGTTAACTACAAAACAGACAAAAAGGTCACTTTAACTTTTTTTTCCCCTTATTGTGTAATACATCCAGAGGCTGACTTATTGCCTTTTAATTACTTAGAAAAAAACCCACTTTGTCACCAGAACAATCTGTATTGTTTGTGTTGCTGGAAACATTCCTGATCTATGTGGACATAACGGCCTCGCACTGTTGCTGCAGATTTGTCGGCTGCATATCTCCGGTTCCACCTCATCCTCAGTTTTTTTTTTCTTTCTGTAAACTCTTGAGACTGTTGTATGTGAAAATCCCAGATCAGCAAGACTGAGATCAGCAGTTTCTGAGATACTCAAACCAGCCCGTCTGGCACCAACAATCATTCCACAGTCAGAGTCACTTGGATCAGTTTTCTTCTCCCCTCTGATGTTTCATTTGTTCTGCATGGTTTTATGCATCTAGTTTGTGCTTCATGGTTAGCTGAGTGTAGCTTTTGAGTGTATATATATTTATTTAGAAAAATATTCTTAATAGCATCATGATTTTAATTTCAGCAATAAAAATATATATAAAATATTTAAATTGTTTTCAACTTATTGGACCTTTTTTTTTTAATAGTGAACCATATTCTGGTACCTCTAAGTGGTCCATGATGTACCCGACTGTCTCGCTCTTCCTCTCCATGTTGTCATGCGGCGAAGCGCAGAATGTCACAGGGCTGTTCTCCGTGGTGCCGTATCCAATCTGTCAATCACAAACGCAAACCACATGTCAAAAAGATGGTACAGCGTTTACCCCAATAATAGTACAACGAGATCTATGTGTATATATAGTAACGAGAGTCCCCGCCAGGCCAAAAATATTTTTTAAATGTCCAAAACAACACCAAATATCCATTCATTCTTAAATCAATAGCGTTTGGGAGCCGTTGAGCAGCGCTGTCTCGAAACATGAGTTAACGTTTGTGTCGTTGCCATGGAAACTGCAGGCAGCTAACTCCTTAGCCAGTGAGTGGTTAAGGGAGAGAGAGAGTCTTTACAGTCTATGGTCTGAAATAACGATCAATGCTAACGGAGCAGAGGAAACGGTTAGCAGCAGCAGTAAGTTGCCAGTCTGACAGTAAATGTACAGTACAGACTACAGTGTGTCAGTTAATAAACGCTGCAGCTTGTCAACACCATGAAAAGTCACGTCTGTTGTTTCCCAACTGCTGGAAAAGTGAAGGTTAGCTCCAAAGTTAGCAACAATGGGTTAGCCTAGCTTGACGACGCTAAACTGATAAATAGAAAACGTAGAAAGGTGCAGCTGCCTGCTAATCCCTCCCGCCAGGCCAAACCATTCAACCTAGGGGAAACACTGTGGTAGGTTGATAGATTGATCCCCTCCTCCCCTCCCTGCCCCATCTCTGATACATGGTGTCATCTTTTCTTGATAGTCTACCAGAGGTTTTCATAACTCCACAGGAGTAAAAAGTGCGAGCCTGGGAGCTCAGTGAGGTATGTGGTGCCCTTCTGACAACTGGCACACCTGACAGAGATCTCTTACGTCTATTATTCTTTTTATCAGGACCTATTTACTTTTCTTTTCTTTTTGCATTGTCTGAAATATTTTTCTTCTTAGCTCACTGTACTGTTAGGGGATTTTGAGATTTCTGTGAGCCAAGAGGAGGCGAAACATGACAAACAATCAGAGATTGAGCCCTAAGAAAATCTCTCTTTCCCTTTTGGGGTGAGGTGAACCTGAAAGTATTTGGATGGGTGCCAGAAATAACATAATTTCCTGAACTAATAAAGGTTTCCTTTCTGAAGTTATTTCTTATTCAAAACCGAGAAATATACACTGAGTAACATTCCTAAACAGCAAAATTCACCATTTGTCACTGGAAAAAGCAGGAAAAATTTAACAAAATGAGTAAAAATAATAAGAGGAAAGAAGTTAATACAGCATGTAGAGAAGTGAAACAACACTGCTGGACGAAAGCCACACCTCTCAAATTACAACTCACAATCCAAAAAAACTGTACTTACTTGCAAAGTTAATTATTAAGTTAATAATTAATAATCAATACCAAGATACTTCATAACAACTTATATAGAGATAAGAAAATGCATCTTTTTCTGCAAAAAATATCTTTCTGGTATTCACCCTGTTGTGGATTTTCTGAGCTGATGTTGGCAGTTTTCAGTTTGAAGAAGAAAAACCAAAAGAGGAGTTTGCTGTAAATTCTGGGAATGCTTTAACGAAACCTCTCCAAGGGAGAACAATTACAGAACACGTCTTTGTTGGACGGTGTCTCAACTCTTCTGGCCCTGGAAGTCCAAAACCAGCCTTCAAGCAAATCAGAGATATTGGTTCATCAGTTCCAAATCATAAATCTGTGGCCTCTAGTTGTATCTCAGGTCTTTGTCTTGTTTCGTTTGGCAGTGGTCTGCATTCTGGACTTGATTCGCCTGTGAGGCTCCCGCTTATCAAACAGCCGTGCCTTTATCTCCTCTTTGAGAAGACAAAAGTACAGCCTGACATTTGTGGCTCAGGTCAGTTATGAAAATATCCATAACACACCCAACAGGAGCTCCATACAGAGGGGAAAACCAGTCGGTTTGCCAGTTAAATGAAAGTTTCCAAAGTGTATAGAGTGTGAAGATGTGTTAAAATGTCAATGCCATTGTAAAGATATTCAGTTTACTGTGATATAAAATAAGAAAAAAACAGAAAACCATCATATTGTAAAAGCTGTAATTTACATTTTCAAATGGTTTATCCATTATTAAAGTAGTAGCCGATACATTTTCTGCATATAAACTAATTGATTCAGCTGTAAACCCAATAATTAACTAATTGTTTCTGGCGACTTTCTACATTTCCTACGTTTTTACCCCACTTTTACATTTATCTGATATTTGAGTTACTTTGCTGATTCAGATTTTAAAACAAGAGACGAGATGAACTCATGAAGAGAGTAGAGAAATAAAATATTCAAAGAGGAAGGAGCCAGATCGGTGACATAAAACTCACTGCTCACAGGTGCAAATTCACTCAAAAGGCAGAAAGATTCATGTCTGTTGGACAAACAGGACCCGCAGAAGCATTTTAGCGGAGGTTACCTAGAAAATCAGGGAGGAGACGATATTCCCAATAAAATGTTAGATCTGTTAAGTAAACTCTAGATTCCATTTATCCTGGGTGGGTCCATCAATCTTAGCCAAACCATCCACAGACTTGAGCCAGGAAACAAGACTTCTGCTTCATTTTTTTTTTTTTAGATTTTATTTTAATACTCAAATAGGTATCAAGAACACCAAAAACAAAGTTTGCTCTCAGATCTGACTGGTAACTTTTCATGGATAAGTCCAGTTTTTTTTTCACCACAGCAGCAGCAGCAGACTTTGAAAAATAACTTCATAAGGGACTCATAAGCTTCTCCATCTCTAGCAGTGGAAACCTGACAGACAATCACAGTAACAACTCACATGTTTGACTGCAAATGACCGCTACATTACATAACGCCTGCGCTCATTTTCTGAAGGAAAAAAAAAAAAAAAAAAGACCCCCAAAGAATGCACACAAGAATGTAAAGTGGCATCTTAAACTTTCATTCCTGGCATGATGAAGTATCTTTTTTGCAATTGTTTTGACTTGAAACAGCATCTCTCCTCCTGCCAGCCATCTGGAGACCATTATCGGTTATAAAACAGCTGCACAGGAGTGGCTCCTTTTCCTGCCACCGCAGACTGAAAAACAATAGAGACGTCTGGCGGCGTGCACAGATCGAACTTGACCTCACGCCACATTGTTAAACTTTCATCTGAGGGTTACGATGATGTAAAAATGATAAAGAAACACACATAAAAAAAAAAAAAAAACAATGGATGCATGAGCATATGTCTTTTTTTTTTTAATGTTTCGTCTGAGTAATTATGCAACTCCTGCAAAATTGAAGCCACTAGCCTAGACTGAGCGTCGTCTTCCTGCTCATTTAGGGTTAAATTCTCATAGACACTTGACTTCCTCTTGCAAACCTCTCGCTCTAACACCCTGGCAAGCCCTCCTAGTTTTTTTCCTCAAGTAAATGTTATAAATAGTCATGTGTGTTCTGTTGACTGGCCATCCTCCGCTCAAAGTGAATGTCTCTCTGCACTGCCCACCTTTGCTCAGTCACCTTTACACTCCTTCTCTCTCTCTGTCTGTTTCTCTCCTAACACACACACACACACAAACACACCTTTTTGCTTTTCCTCTTTACACTTCTCCGCACCGCTTCTCTCAGAGGATTTTTTTGTTTTTTTTCACACATTTTCTTGTCCTGCTAAAAAGATTGGAAGACACTCTGCGGACATTTAGGAGTCTGTCAGGATGCGTTGTGTGAGCTGGTTGTTGCTGGGGACCTGCCTCCTGGTCCTGGGTCCTGCAGTGCAGGGCGCCCCGAGCCAGTGCCCCAGCTTGTGCCACTGCCACGGCGACCTTCAGCACGTCATCTGCGACAACGTCGGGCTGAAGAAGATCCCCCGGGTGTCGGAGGCCACCCGTCTGCTGAACCTGCAGAGGAACAGCTTGGGCAGCATACCCACCGGGGCCTTCAGCGAAAGCAAGGGACTCATCTCTCTGCATATGCAGCACTGCCAACTCCGAGAGATCGGATCCCAGGCTTTCAAGGGGCTGAAGAAGCTCATCTACCTCTACCTGTCCAACAACGAGATCAACAGCCTCAAGCCGGGCGCCTTCGATGACCTGACCGAGCTCACTTACCTCTACCTAGACGGGAACCAGATCAGCGAGCTGGCTAAGGGCATCTTCTCGCCAATGATCAACCTTTTTATTCTACAGCTGAATGACAACAAGCTAAAGGAGCTGCGGGCGGGTACCTTCACGGGCGCCAAAGACTTGCGCTGGCTGCACATGAGCGGGAACGAGCTGACAACCTTGCAGCCAGGATGTCTGGACGACGTGGAGAACCTCGCTATACTTCACCTGGACAGGAACAAGATGTCCACCTACCCCAGCTTGGCATTGAGCAAACTGCGCGTGGTGGAGGAACTCACGCTGGGGAGGAACCCCATGAGGACCATCCCTGACAACGCTTTCCAGAGCTTTGGGCGCTACATGGAGAAACTGAACCTGGACAACATGGGTCTGGAGAGGGTGAGTCGATGGTTTCACCTGGTGTTTACTACACAGACTAGAGCCTAAAATGTAGACAGTCAAAGCTAAAAACATTGGTTTTCAGCTAAGAATGATAGAGATGTGTTAGGATTATGTCATTTATAACTCCTAATTTTTAATAAAATAGCTCACTCAAGAACAAAATAATGTGTTAATCTTATGAAAAGGTCTTTTTTATGTCTTAATATTTGTTTATTTGTTTTGGTCTGGCATCTAGACTATATGTCGTCAGCATTATTTACATGTACCGACTTGCCAGCAGCCGACACCCCTCACAGACTGCATACAGGCATTTTTCTAATCTTGTGCACTGTATATATATGTGTCTGGTGTTAACGGCTGCGTCTCCACTGGTCCTGACTACCATAACAGCAACACAACCATCCAACATTTACATAGGTTGTGTAACTGAATCCTCCTAATGCAGCAGTTGGTTTGTATGACTCTGCTTCCTCCGCATCTGGCTCGGTGATGATGTATTTTTCCATCTCTTTTGAAAGGAATGTGTTTTGGGTAAAGCTTCAGGATGCACATGTGCTGGAACCAGCAGGATGTTTCTCTAATAGAAGAACAACTCAGCGATTCTTGATTATGTAACACGAGAACAGGAGTGGATAGAAAAGGCTACAAAGTTAAGGAGGAACCTTTGTTTAGTGAAACAAATCTTATAATTAACAGGCGGCTCTGATTATTGTTGACTGCATCACCGTACAGTATGTTAATGATAAGCTCGGTAGGATGGCACTGGGACTGCGCACATGTGCTTCTCTTCAACTTAAGTAAACAAAGCCAAACCATCAGTCATCAGTTCCCTTTGAAAGTACTTTAAAAGCACCCAAATAACAAAAAGAACAAAAAAAACATTGGTATTTAACAATGCCAGCCTTGGTTTTATTTACTCATTTCATCTGTCTTGAAGATTTCTGCCTCCACCCCCCAATATAACGGAGGTGAACGCACGAAAAAAACTCAATTTGTTTTTCCAAAAAGTGCCAGTGTTACTCTGAATAATCCAAACACAGAGTGGAGGGACTATTTATTTGGCAGAAATAGTGTTTTCGTTGTGGATTATCCTAAATAATGGGGACTTTATTTCTGGAAAGAACTTTTTTAATTACATTTTACTTTGACATCTAGAGACAGATATCTCAAAACATGAGTAAATAAAACAAAAAAATGTTGTTTTGTCCAGAAACTAAAAGATTATTTAGTTTACTATCATAAAAGAAACCGGAGAATCTTCATATTTGAAAGCTGCAATCAAAGAATTTTCTAAAAAACTCAAACCAATTAATCGATTATCAAAAAAGTTTCTGATTAAATCAATAGTTGGGAACTAACTGATTAATCAACTAATCATTGCAGCTCCAAATATCTTGCAGCTCTCAAAGGGAACTTCGTCACTGGTGGTTTAACATCGGTGAACATTGGTCATTCCTGAATTTAAAGTGTAATCTGAGATCGTCTAAAGCATCATTACGCAGATCTCCAGGTTTCTAATTTGCCTGACAGAGCGCTCCAACGGCAAACACCAGTCCTGCTCTCATCCTTCACCATCCTAGACATCAACCTGCCACCTGGGAACTGATCAGATGAAGCTCAAGAGTGATGCTCCGATATGTTTGACTGTAAAGACGTCCAGCTTCCAGCTCTTCCACAGCTATGTAATGAATGTATATACAGTATAAACTCTACGATATACAGTGCCGCAGTGCTTTTCAGACATTCCTGAGAGCACATTTGCTTCATACTTGAGGTTAAGCCGACATCTGAGTGTACCTGCGCCACAGCATGGAGGCGTCCCGAAGGGGAAAACTGTAAAATAACAACCTTCTCACGCCGGGACCGTGCGAGAGCCAGGTGGAAGCAGCAGGAGACGGCGAGTGGCAGCACACATGGCCGGAGAGACTGAACCATTTTCCAGCCAAATGCAGATATTTTTAGAGTGTTTTTGTTTGCTGGACCTTGGCCAAGCATGTCTGGGTCTAATTATTACACAAGTGTTATTTTCAGCGAGGTGTGTTTTCTACTTTTCGCTAGGAGGGTCTTGTAAACAGGTCAGGAGGGGTTAGGAGACAGGTAAATAGAGGCAGGGTGTTCCACAGTCCATGAAGAGGAGTATTTTTAGCTTGCCATCACCCCAGTTGAATGGACAATTGGGCCCTTTGCGAGCCTTCCTGGCATAGGAGTAGCCCGAAGAGGGAGACGACAGAGAGCGAAAACACCCCGACCATGCTGGAAGTCATCCATCTTCCATTGCTTCAAAATACCATACCCTCAGCTACTCGTCGCTCTACAGTGGAAATTTCCAAAGGGTGCTTTTAAAACAGCCAGAGTCACATAAAACAACCCTTCAAAGTCTAGTCTCCTCTCTCATCCACCCTCTTCTTCCTCCAGGAGGAGACTAAAACTTGACACGACGCAGATCGGTTCATCTAGCACCTCTCTGAAGCTTTTAGCACCCTCGCAGATGCATATGAAGCACAAGTGGAAAGAAGGAGGCCAGTGACTGTCGGGTGTTTACACAAGAGCCAGTGCAGAAGGAAGGATGAGAGGGGTCTTTCATGCCAGAGCAAGACTGGCGAGATTACCACCGCTCTGCATCTGTCTGCCTTCTGACGGACACGAGGATGGGTGGTGGTGCTGCTGGGTCAGCACAACATGTGCATCGTGTTTTTTAACAACACTGTACGCACACTGTGTACAAGCTGAGCTGGCCAATAGTTTCCTGATGTTTGTCTGAATTGGTGAAATTAAAATTTTCCAGTGTGCTAAACACACGCACATCTTTCATAAATTTCTGTCATAATAACTGAACAAAATCTCCTAAGTATCTGAGGCCAAAACAACTCACAAGTTTTTTTCCTTTAAGGTCATTTTTGGTTTCAATTTATTTTTGTTTGCTTTAAAATCAACTTTGTTTGTTTGTTTGTTTGATTCTTGGGAGACTTTGTTGAATTATTATGACACACATTAAATCACATACAGGTGCTGAGTCCACTTACTGTTTCTCAAAGACTTGCAACAAGATACTCCCTTGAAAATATTCGTCTTTATCACATTTTAAAGGAGCATCTTACAGTGTTACAATTTAAATCTATACTAACTGGGATCCCTCAATGTTGTGACATAAAAATGAAAAATAACTCTTGAATTTCTCTTGAATGTCTTTCTAGTTCTCTGAGGCTGCATTTGTTGGTGTGACAGCCATCAAGGCGCTACACCTGGAGAACAACAAGCTAAAGTCCCTTCCCAGAAGCCTCGAGCTTGGTACCGTCACCAACCTCACCCTGACCAGCAACCCATGGAGCTGCACATGCCAGCTCGCTCCACTACGCAAGTAAGAGATTCACCAGAAACACTGGGACGAAACTATACAACCATGCTAGTGGCTCGCTAACATCAGCATACTAATAATGACTTTAACATGGTGTTATGTTTAGTCTTGCATGCTAATACTTGCTAATTAGCACTAAACAAAGTATAGCTGAGTCTAATGTGAGTTTTTTAGGTATCTGGATTCAATGACAGTACCAGACAAATTAAAATGTTGACATGGTGCTAGACAAAAAGTTAGAGGATCATTTAAATGTTTACAATTCATCCTGAGGGGGGCGCTAAAACATCCAATAGTAGTCAAGACCTGACTTTCAACCAAAAATGTCGACCTGCTGGTGGCACTAGATGAAAAGTCGGGGTGAAATCCAAAGATATTAATGGCGCATTTCCATCACATGGTACCGGCTCAACTCAACTCGCCTTTTTTGGTTTTCCATTATGAAAAAGTACCCGGGTACCAACTTTTTTGGTATCGCCTCCGTCGAGGTTCCAAAAAAAGCAGAGCTGGTACCAAAATGTGACGTCAGAACACTGCAAACCACTGATTGGTCAGAGAGGATCGTCAATGTGAAGCAAAACCAAACCCGCCGTTTTTAAATAGCCAAGTTTAATCATTCAAACACACATCTACTATTAACGTGACGGTCCCTATGGCAACCCGCAATTCCACGCCATGGTCATTGACGAGGTGCAGACGTTCCTCTGTTTGGTTGCCGACGAACAGATCCAGCGGGAGCTCAATGGAGCAACACTGTCACACTGAAGATGATGTCATGGCAGATTCGTGCACCGTTGCTAATGACGACCAGGTACCTTGTAATGGGAAACGACAATCAGAAAAGTACCTGGTACCAGAGGCGAGTTGAGTTGAGTTGAGTCAGTACCATGTAATGGAAATGTGCCATAATATTAATCTTCTGGGGACTTTCAATTTTTGTACCAAATTTTGGACCAATCCAGCTAATATTTGTCAAGATATTTCAACCTGGACCAAAGTGGTGGACTGGTCAAGTGACCAATTGACCCGAGAGCCTCGCCACTTGTGTGGCTACAAATAAAGAGACACTGAGACATAATATCACTTAAAAAGCTCTGTATCTTAATGTTCATATAAGCAACACGTCTCTTTACGTATATAAGTTGTCCAACCCTCTGAGCCCTCATAAACACTCCTTATTTTTTGGTTTCTATCCTTCAGGTGGATGGACACGAGCCGCAATCGTCCTGATGCAGTGTGCGCTTCTCCACCTGCGCAGAAAGGCAAGCAAGTCAGAGACAGCACCACCTTCAGCGCCTGCAGAGCCAAGCAGAAGAGGGCCAAAAAGGGCACACGCCATTGAACACGTAGCTGAACAGGTACGGTACGAGCCGATGACGACGATGAGAAAAGAAGAATCATATAAAATAACTCCTTATCAGAAAGTTAAATGATCTTAAAAGGGAACATATTTTCTGCTCTGAACACTTCATTTGCAGCGTCTTTCGCTACCGTGCCGACATCAGCGAGTTAGTCGTAAGTTGGCCATGACGCAGCTTCCTGAAGCTAATCAGAACAAGGTGGCTTCATCAGGCAGAGGAGGAGGAGGGAGGAGGAGGAGGAGGAGGGAGGAGGGAGGAGGCTTTATAGCAGCTAAAACAACATGTTTCAAACAGAGGCTGAACTGAGGGGCTGCATAAAGGGCCAGTATAAGATAATTTTAACTGTAAATCATGCAAAAATATTCCAGTAGAGCCTCACATTATAAATACATACCTGGAAATATGCATGATACGTCCCCCTTTAAAAGTGCCTAAAGGTGTGTGTCTTTTTTTTAAACATTTTTAAACTTTTTTGACAGCGCCACAAGGAGTCACAGAGATGGAAATTTTAAAATCTTACATAAAGGGGCTTTAAATGATGCTCATAAGGTTTTGTTCTGTTAAACATCCCCTGACCTTTAAATAAAGTTAAATTGTGACACTCTCACCAATCACAACCTTCCCAAATACTTTAGGTGTAGTTTAGTCCGTCGCTCCAGCCTCTATTCAAGTCTAAAGAAATCACATCCCTGCTGTGATGGTCTGGTGTACAGTTTTCAGCTGGACTCCTACACACAGTGTCACTGGATTCAGACGTTACCACGAGGTTTAAGGTGGTTTTGGAGTGGACCAGAGTTGGCTTTGCATGATTTTGTTTTTCCCCTTCTCTCTTCCTGACCGCAGAACTCTCTGTTCTCCACTCTGTCCCTGTGTGAACTTTTCCATGTTGGCCCTGGGGTCCAGTACACCGAGTCCAGGTCATGGGGTCTCTGGTTGGAGGGCAGACTGTTTGATTTGGCTGCTGATTGTGTGTCTTTTCCGCAGGAGACGCTGAGGAGGAGCCTGTCCAGGTGACCGGCTACATGTGCAAAGAAAGCAATGCTCACTCGTTCTAACTTCGAGACTGTCCATCTATTCATCTGCCAGATGTTGTCAAACACTTTCATACTGTACATACACACATGCTCTCTCTTTGTCTGTCTCTCTCACACGCAAACACATGAAGAGCTTTATGGACCTCAGACATTGTTTTCATTTCATTTTCCTTCATTTAAATACCAAAGATGAAGGGTTAAGTATGAAGTGGAAGTGTACAACATTCAGGTAAACATCAAAATAAAGGATGCATTTCAATAAACAACAGCCACAGAGACTGTAGAGGAAAGATGTGTTGCCTTTTCCTACCGAGAACAAAAAAAAGATAGTATTCTCAAATGTCTCAATTAGCCTAAAAACAATGTAAACATAAACCAGATCAACTTAAAGCTGCAGTAATTTCTTATATATCTTTGTTGAAATGTTCTCCAAAAGCATATTGTCAAAGGCTTCTGTGACTCAGGCTCACTGAACAGTCTGGCGGCAGTACAGAAATATTCCCATCTGAATTTTTAAAGTGGAAACAGACAACTTTTCAACTTTCCCCCACTGGCGTTTCCAAGTGGCATTATTGTTTGTGCTGCTGTTGCAAAGACAACCAGATCGTTTTACTCAAGAGAACAGCTATGCGAAAGAAATGATCCACGTCAATAAGAAGAGAGAACAAAGAAGCGTGTTCACTGAAGAGCTGAAGTGATAATTTGCCATGGTTTTATATTGAATTTAGGGAACAGGCAAACAAACAAGTTACTACAGCAGGGGGTTGGTGTCGGGGTGGAGAAAGCATTAGGAGAAAAAGCACAAGTTTGTTCGTTCATTTAGTCCATAATGGAGACATGAAAGCGGAATAATTCTTTAGTATGTGTTGAGAGAAATGAACTGCACAGCGGAGACGGTGATAGCATATTTTAACATATATTTTCTGTCTGTTGAGCTTCATATGAACCTGACTAGATCCAGTATCCAGTGGTTGTAGAGCTGGTAGCTTAGCTTACTGATTTCTGGAGGGCTTTCCTCCTGTTAGCTAACCGAAAGAAGGCCCTCTAGAAATCAAAAGTTTATTCAGGTAGAAAAAAAAGTAGTGTATGCAGATAAAGTAGCGTGTCATCATATTTGCCTGTGCTATATTCCACATTTATCATTTTGCAACAAGACAATAGAAAGAGGTTGACCACCCAACAAATTATTGAGATCTAGCTACTGATAGCTACTGGGGAAAACAAAAGCGCTATCCCGACGCACTTCCTTTATGCCGTAAATCGAGCACTGCGTAGTGACATCGAGGCCAATTATTCTATAGCCGTTACACTGTGCAATCAAGATTTACTTCATAAACGATGAGTTAAAAGTAAAAAAGTTGTCTATTTCCACTTCAAAGCAAGCCTCTTCCTTCTAACCAACTAGAGATGGCCAAAGCCAGGGGGGCGGGGCTTCACAGCTGTCAATCAGTACGTGAACACACTTCTGGCCTAAAACTCCTCAGAACTTGTATAGTGTAACTTTAAAGCTGCGTTATTTTAAATATTATCTTTTTGGGAACAAGGTGGCGGTCAAAAAGCTGAGAACACAACATTGACGTATTATCACCTTGTGCTATTAAAAAGTCACCTATTTCGCCATCCAGGAGACACAGAGCAACATTAGCATTCATTTGAAGTCTCATTTCTGGCCACCTGATGAACATTAAGTCCAATATTCACTCTTATTTTAGCTCTGTTTTGGTCTAGATTAACTCTCAGCTGCTGTGTTGGAGCTCGGCAGAGAGAGTAGAGTCATTGCCAACAGTGGCGTGCTGCTGCTGCTGGAAACGAGGTTGATGAAACTGGAGTTTGAAGGCCAGAAACAATAAGCTAAAAGAGGCTTAAAGGCTTCTTAGAGTTGGGTTTGTCACTATGAGCGATACCTTTAACATTACATGTAGCAGTTTGATCCGATTATTGGTGTAGTTTTAAGATACTGGAGGTGATGCTCCTTTATTTTGTTGGTTACCTGTATAAAGAATTGATCATCAAACCAGATATGGCTCCAAAAAAAGATAAAGATACTCCTTTAAACTATAAGCTAAGTGTTAAGCATCCTACAAATGTCGCTCAGGCAGGCATCAACGCTCTTGTTTACCCTCTCTTCTGCTTTATGATGTCAGTTTTACCCCCCTCATCGACTGAGAAAACACCTGAGGTCGTTACATAAAAGGACTCAGTGACTGAAGACCAGTTTCTCCAAGAAATTTGAAAGACAGTAAGACTTGAAAACGCGGGTAAGCTTAACAGCTCAGCCGCATTTAATAGCTTAATAGGTTTTTCCATTTATTAAAAGGTATTTTGTCGTCCTATAAAACTGGATTTAGTTAATTTTTAACAGAATTCAAGACTTTAAACCTAAAAAAAAACTGATTTATACAAAGAAACTGTCTTTACTGTCATGAAAATTCTTTGTATCACACTCAACATTTTAAAATTCATTAAAAAAAAAGATGATTTAAAACAGAAGGGAAAAAAAACACATATGAGGGTTACTGACAAGTGTAGACTTTAAGCATATCTTATGTTTATTCAATATTTTTACATTTCCTGGACTTTTGGAAGTGGTAACTGCTCACATCCAATAAACCTTTTACTAAACTAAGCCTTCCTTTTGTCTTTTGACTTTTTATTACAAAATGACTGACTGTGGATATCTGCCTGAAGACTCAGGGTTTATATTCAGGCGCTTTCTAAATCTAATGGAGGTTATTCTAAAGATTTGGCTCCCCCTAGTGTGTCAAAGCTGAATTGCATCTTGTTATAATGCAAAGCCACAATTGTTTTAGTGGGATGAATTAGATTATTTTACGATACGATAAACTTTATTATGTCTCAGGAACTCTGTAGCACCATGAATGTCTTGACAGCACAATGACACAAACAACACAACCTCAGCCGTACCAACAGTTACAGTTACATAAAATGGCAATATTGCACATAACCCATAGAAAACACTATATATTGCACACATCCCATAACATAACACATACATACACACACCTCATAAAAAAGTCATGCTAAAATGTCACCATAGTGAAAACACTGTAAAAAATTATTGCACAACCTTCGGCCTTAAGCAGCTTTGTTGAGAAATGTAATGGAGGTTGGAACACATGAGTTTGCAGTGAGGGACTCTGTATCGTCTGTCCGAGGGTAGACGATAGGAGTTTTTTTTCTAATATTGAAGTTATATATTTGTAAGATCGACTCACCGTTATTCCCTTGACGCCCATTAGAGAAACGATCTTCTTCACGAGCTCTGGAGGACAAGGGGAACCCGCCATGATGCCTACAGCACAAAAACAAACAAAAGAGCATCGGACATGTGGAATAAACTCTATACTACAGGAGGAAAAATATATATATACATATATATATACAGACATAAAAAACAGCAGAAACCAAAGGCTTTAATTTTAAGTAATCAAATAATTATGTTCTTTATTTGAAAAGCAAAAGCCACATATAATAGCTAATGAGCTGTAATCAGCCTTTTCTCACCTGCTTCCACTGACGACAAGTCATATTTAGAAAAATCCGGCTGGCTGATCATATCAACGTACATGGTGGGGGTACCGTAGATGAACGTGCACCTGTGAGGAAAAGGCAATAATAAAGCTTAAAAAAACAGATTTTTTTGTGTCTGATGAAGACCTGGTGATAAAAAAGACTTTGGGAGCTACAATCCAGAAAAGCTACACTGGTTTTTTCGTATGTATGAGATGTACACACACACACTATCTCTTTGTCTCTATGTCTGTACTCTCCACAGTTAAGGTGACGTGATGTCTTTTGTTTGTTTTAAAATGATGAGATGTAGTGTAGTTAATTTATTCTGGATGGAGTCCTCATTGTGCTGCTGTTTAGGAGGAGTCTACACATTCCTCATGCAAGAACATTTTTGTATTATCACCCTAAAACTGTGAGGTTTCCGAGTCAGATTCAACAAACATATCATGTCATAAATCACTTAACGCCCCTAAAATGTCCGTATGAGGCGACCTGTTCGGCTCTGTGGGAGAGTTTCAGTCACAAAAAAACAACTGACAAAAAAAAAAGGCCTAAGCCTAGCACTCTGGAGAAGTGCTAGTTAGGTCAGAAGCAATATGAAAATTCTCTTTATGAACATAATTTGATTTGTAAAGAAACAGGATACTAAAAAGCCAGAGATCATTGTTGGCGAGCATTCAACCACTGGAAGTGTTTTCTTCTTTCATAAGACTGACTAGAGAAATGCAGATGTTGTGTTCCTCCTCTTTGTCTACGATATCTGATCCTACTCAGGAAGTGTTTAACTTACATAATCAACACAGACACTGGAGCAGCAACACAACAATTTGATCTTTGTCCCAAACTGGAACCGCACACTCTAGTGGTTCGTCACACCCTCCTGTGACTGAATTTCGTCAACTCTGAGTATGTCAGTTTCATTTAAAAATGCATTGGCTGGTTTTTTTTTTTTTTGGTCCACTTGTTTTCAGTAGAAACAAACTGTAACCACAACACTGACTTGTGATCACCTTTTCAGCTGTTAAACGTGTAATGTAATGGATTTTGTCTGTTATTCTGTTTAACCCTCTGCTCTATGGGAAAGCCTCCAATTTGCTGTTCTCAGGAAACAGGAAAGAACATCTTAAGTGCACAAAGAGTCACTGATAAAGAAGTCAATCTGCAGAAAAGCAAATCTCAGGGTGACTCGATACTCAGTGAAATCCATACAGGGTGTGGCTTCCATTGTAAAGATGACTGTTATGCTTAATTGGTGATGAGAACAATACATGAACACACGCCTTGTCTTTTCCTGCAGCTTGAGTTGTTGAACAAGCCACCAAACAAACCTCTAACATCAGTTAGCAGTTGGATGCTAATTAGCTGCTCAGCTGCAGCACATTAAGCGGTGAGTGTAAATCGCCACTTTGGACCCGTTGCTAAGATGCTGGTTTGGTCGTTGCTCTTCAAAATCCCTGTTAGAGACATGCTGTCTGCAATGACTTGTCCTTACAGCAGTTTGTTTACTTTACTTTTTACAGTTAACCTGCAGTTCACAGTGGGGGGGGCCGATCCATACAGATCAACTACAATCCGTTTGACCACTACTCTTGGTCTCAGACAGGCTACAGGATCCGGCTGTGTGAGTCCAGAAAAAACTTAAGAAAATTCCCCAACAATAGCCAACAGTTGTTTAACATCCAGCAGTTATGGACAAACATTATCATCCATTTGGACTCCCTGTTTCTGCCCCACTTGGTGTATCGACATCTGTTTTTGCTCTCTATCACCTCCTGAGGGAAATGTCTGGCTCCTCAGCTGCTAAATGCTCCACTAATGTGCTTTTGGTGTGGATTTTTAGACCTTTTGCACCAAAAATGACGCAGAGATGTACCCAGACATCTGAACAATCACCTGAAACTCACTGTGAAGCTCCCTGAAGGGTAATTCTCTGTAGGTTCATCACTACGAGCAACGACCAACACATTACACACACACACATACACACAGCTCATACATTGTTATCATGAAAAATATTGATTGCAGTTGCTTTAAGTAACATTTTTAAACTTTTAGTATTTTTATAATATGGTATTTGTTACTTTTACTTAAATAAAAGTAATCTCAATCTCAATCATGAGATGTTTGATACATTTATCCTCTGTGCAGACAGACAAAGCTAAGAGACTGAATTCCTTTAGATTTAATTATCAGTATTTAATTTGAAATAAGCCTAAATCACAAAGCGACCCTTTCTTAGCTGCTTATTACAGTACAATGCTGCACCAGCATAATTGGTGATTATATCCTAAGCTCATTTAATCCTTTGTTACAGGGTATTAAAGTTCACGACCATTTACCTAGAGCAGGATTAATGTCTTCTACCCCCCCTCACCTAGCATAGACACATGTTTGTGCTTTTTTTACAGGGAGGGAGATGGAGGGGATATTTCGGGGTAGATAGCAGGTCAACAGTATATGCCACATAGAAGTGGTGTACATCATCTGAAAACCTGAAGATTAATTTGACGTGCAGCACTGCAAATTTTTCCTGTTCAAATTTTGAATGTTCAGCGTGTTTAAGGGTTTAAAACTTTGTTGCAGCATTTTTTTGGGGTTGATACCATTTGCTACACATATATGATGCAAGATTTAACCATTTCTGATCACAAAAATCCCTATAATGTTACATTAAGACACCAAGAGCAGAGAAAGAACTTTTGACCTTTGGCAATTTTTTAAAGAATTGCATTTTTTGGTGATTGGATGGCAAGCACTTCTTGCTCAGAAACCCCCTTATGGTCAAAAACTTTACTTTATCTATTTATAAAGCGCCTTTCAAAACCAAAATACCTAGAATAGCCACAAATCCTCTGAGTGCCCTCGGTCTTTAGTTTGTGGTTGCAAAGTTTCATGATGTTGAGATTATCCTGGAGCTCACAATAGCTCATTTCATACAGTGAGGTCTGACAACAATGAAAAGGCGGGGGACTAACATCATCACAAATTGAATCCACAAGAGTCTCAGCTTTCCAGTTGGACTAAATGTATGCAATTCCAAGACTGTTTTGGGACTCCAGTGTGCAGAAATATTCAAATACACCATTTTTAGAATGGGCAAAATTATCACATTTATACTGCATGGAAAAAACTGCAGGTTTTTTGCCAAAAACTACTTTGGATTAGCATAAAGTGGGCGTTTCTGTAAAGGGAAGAGTTGTGGGTAACCATAGGACCCATTTACATTCAGATATCTTGAGATGAGACCATGCCACTTTTTCCCTTGCTGAAATTTAGCCTAACTTTGGAGCGCTATTTAGCCCCCTTCCCGATAAGCTAGCATGACACGGTTGGTACCAATGGATGCCGTAGATCTTTTAGTTTCAATCTTCACTGTAGCTTAAAACTGAGCCCACTATAATCTCTGAAAGATGGCAGCGTTGACCGAGGATGCCGGCGTGTTTGGGGAGTGATGATATGAGAACATTTTCATAGGTCAAATAAATATTTACTGTTAGTTTGAGATCAAATTTATGGAAATGGCTACTGATGTTACCTTTCACTCTCCATAGCTGCTAAGTTGGCTTTCCCATCATACCCACGAGTGGGAAAGACCAGGGAGATGCCATGCACGGCCATGCACATCCCTCCACCCACGGAGCCAAAGCAGTGGTACAGTGGCACGGGAAGACAGACACGAGTGTGAGGCTAAAGGGACAAAATCAGGAGACAAAAAGGGTAAAACAAATGGTCAGATGCACTCGAGGAATCACTAAATGAAAGCTGTGCAACTGATTTTCCTTTTCTTTTGAGAGAATGATGGATATGGAAAATGGCTCACAAATATATAGTTGTTTTTTTTTGTTTTTTTTTTAACACATATAGGCAGCAAATTTTACTGTCAGGGACTTTCAGACATGGATTAATGCATATTTGATGGAGTATTTACGGTAATTTAAACAATAACGGAGCTCTACAACACAGAAATAAACTATATTTTAGCTTTAGCTACAAAGACAATTCTGCAATTTCATGGATATAATATATATTACATTTAGGACACCATCTATGCTCAATTACCTTCCACAATATACCATACCCCTATTTCACTTGTCAACTCTCTAAATGAAGAAGACACTCGCAGGTCATGTTGAGCCAAACTCACCCTCCATGTGTATCCAACTCTTAAGCCAACAAAGTAGGCGTTGTTGACGATGTTGTGATGAGATAATGTGGCGCCCTTTGGAGCCCCGGTTGTACCCTGGTGACAGATATTAGGCATGAGTTACTGTATTCAGAAACACATAATTAAACAGGGTTGCAAATTCTCACACTTCTCGCGTCTTTTTGGTATAGAGTGATTGTTAAACTAGCTGTTATGCGCTTGTTTTGTTTGTCTGTGTGAACTTGGTGTCCTTGTTTGAGACACAGTGACAGCTGTTACTGTGAGGTGACCAACAAACCATCGCCCACTCCTTCCCCGCTGGCACCATTTTCATGAGACAGACGAATATATCAGAGTTCAGAGGATCATATATGAAGTTAACTGACGTGCAGCATGAAATAATACCACAAAGTAAACAGCTAGCAAAAAAGAGTGGAGCTAAAGTTTTTTAAATTGACATTTTAATCGTCCAGTTTATGTTGCTGCAATGTTTCCCCTAGGTTGAATGGTTTGGCCTGGCGGGGGATTAGCAGGCAGCAACACATTTATACATTTTCTATTTATCAGTTTAGGGTCGTCAAGCTAGGGTAACCTATTGTTGCTAACGTTGGAGCTAACCTTCACTTTTCCAGCAGTTGGGGGAAACAACAGACGTGACTTTTCATGGTGTTGACAAACTGCAGCGTTTATTATCTGACACACTGTAGTCTGTACTGTACATTTACTGCCAGACTGACAACTTACCGCTGCTGCTAACCGTGTCCTCTGCTCCGCTAGCATTAACCGTTACTTCCGACGCTCTCTTTCTCTCCCTCAACCGCTCAGTGGCTAAGGAGTTGTAGTTTCCATGGCAACGACACAAACGTTAACTCACGTTTCAAGACAGCGCTGCTCAGTGGCTCTCAAACGCTATTGATTTAAGAATGAATGGATATTTGGCGTTATTTTTGATATTTAAAAAAATGTTTTTGTACTATTATAGGGGAAACACTGTTGCTGCTTTAGCAATTTCTGCCTCTGCTTTCTGCTTCATGCTCAGTAAGATTTTTTAAAAAGGAAGTCTAGTTATATTACCAGATTGAGTGAAGGAATCAGGAGAGAGGAGACAGCAGTGAGGAAGAACTGCAGGATGTAACATTAATGGCGTTGAAAGAAAAACAAGGAGAAAGTCAAGAACTTTAAAAAAAAAAAAAAAAAAAAAAAAAAAGATTGAGAGAAACAATTTAAAGAGGAAAGAGAAACACAAAGGCCACTGATAGAGAGACATGAAGCAGGAAAACTGTTAAGGAAATGACAGCATCTGTCTCTAGATGAATAACAGTTCTAGTCAATATTTTAAAGGCACAATCTGATATTCAAATGTAAAGACATCCCACTAACAAAAGTCAAAGAACAAGATTAAAACCTGCTATAAAATGAGGGGATTATCATAGACCTGCAACGCTCACACACATTGGTTTTTCCATTTCATTTATTAATGGCTGTCAGCATGTACAAGAATTAAGAATTTCAACAAGAATGCTTCTAAAATTCATTACCCTAAAAGGTAATATTATTATTTTACAGTCAGATTGTACTGGCTGCATTACACATTTTATGCCATGATATGACAAATTAGTTGGCAGATTTACTTCATGGTTCATGGTTATATTTGGCTGAGTGACTGTGTGTGTTTGTGTGTGTGTGTAAACCCTTGTTGCCTTTCCTTTTAACTTGTGAACATTCAAATAAACGTCTTTAGTGAGCGAGCCTGTGTGTTTTTTTTTATCAGATTGGTGAATATCCAAGCTCCTGCTCCCGCTACATGTGTTTTAAACCGTGATGGTCCATTGAGTCCAAATATGTGCATGTGATTAAGTGTGTGTGTGTGATTAAGCCCATGACATCAAAACCTTACTCCACTCAGCCATGAACCCCAAAGTTGACAACCCTGATAATTATTGCTCTTTAATCATGTTGAAGCCAACAGACTGTCAGTGATCTTATACAGTAAACATTTTATTCTTCTTTTGTAAATGCAGCTTAAAAAGAGAATAAAAAATAAAGGACTTTTTGAATTAGAGCTGACCAAACCTTTACTTCTGTTTAAAGATGCCATATTGGTTTAAGGGGCTAAAATACATCTCTTATCTACATTATGAACCCATCCAGACCTCTCAGATGGTCTGGGATCTGGTCTGCTTTCTGTCCTCAGAGTAAAAACTAAACATGAAGAAGCAACTTTGCTCAACATATCTAAACAAACTCCCAGAAAACTGCAGGTCTGCTGAAACTCTCACTTCTTTTAAATCGCAGCAGAAGACTTTTCTGTTTGCCGCCTTTCATTAAACCGAATTGCAGGTTAATACTTAACACTGAAACTTTTATTCTCTTGTTTTATCTGTTTTATATTATTTTAAGTTGTTTCCAAATTTAACACTTTTTAATTGTCTTTATATGTCTTTTTACTTTTGTTGCGTTTATATTCTGTTTTAATGCCTTTTATGTTTAACGTAAAGCACTTTGAATTGCCTTGTTGTTGAAATGTTGGTATACAAATAAACTTTCCTTCCTCTGTTCTGATTGGTCAGCTTCAGGAAGTTTCCTCTGGCTCTGGAAGCTACGTAAACAACATAATAGTAAATACAGATACATCCTCACATGTACGAGCCCGAATATGATCCGAAATATGCAACCATGTGAGCAACTTGTGGAACGACCTTAGCAACAAAGGCTAACAACGAACGCCCATTTGTGGTCATGCACACACAATCTGACGTCAACACGAAGAGGTAACTTTGCAGAGGTAACTTTGCAAACAAGGCTGAAGCTCCGGCAGCATTTCTACATACATTGAGGCTGCATTCACACCAAATCAAGCGGAAGTCAGGCGAAAACGCCGGTCGTCCTGTTCACTTGAATACCTGCAGCTGGAAAGTTGAGTCAGAGTCAACTTGTGGAGAAACGCAACCCGACGTCACTGCGGCTGAGGGCGAGGACATTTCTCTTCGCTTGATAACGTCAGTACTCTGCTGTTTGCTTCCTGACTCATTTTTTAAAAAAAAGACGAGAGAGAGAGAGAGCAGCTGTGGTCGAGCGAGCTAGAGAGTGAATGAGGAGAGGGAGCGCTGGTAGAGAGAAAGCCGGTGAATCAGATCAATAAAATGTTTTTCTCTGATTGTTTCGCAGCGGTTACGTTATAGAGCACAAACAAAAACGCCCACACACGTCCGCTCCACCCTGCGGCTCAACGCAGATTTGGTGTGAATGCAGCCTAACCCTTCAAGTTTGGGAACTTTGATCATGTTTAACAACGACGCCCAACATCATAAAAAGATAAAAAATAACAGAAAATCGTTAACAGCAAAATACAGTCAGCATCTGTCTAAAATTGCTATAAACTATAAAAGTGCTTGTTTAAATAGTTTTACTTGATTATTGATTGTGATGTCTTCCATTTTTTACCTTTACTGTTTTCACTATAAAGTAAACTAGTAGAGTGCTTTGCTGTTTGTCATGTTGGCTAGATAGAACATAGGAAAAACACTCTTTTACTTCCTTTCCTGTCCAAAATGTGAGTGTGAAAAGTGTAAAGTCATGTAACCATGATCAGCACAACCAATGTGTGTAGGCCTTTTTTTTTCCTTGTTAAGGTTCAAAAGGTTTCCTGTTGAGTCTAATAAGGTTCACTGACCTCTAATCCACTGTGCAAGGCTGGAGAAAAACTAGGGCATTCAGCCAGACAGGAGAAGAAACCCTTTCACACCCTCAGCACTCAAATTACAGGATTCAAATGACAAATGTTTCAGGCTCCTTAAGGTTAGCAGGAATTATGCAACCATTACCGAAGTGAACTGGATGTTTATGGGGTCGTCAAATGACAGCTTCTTTTGCAGATCCTGAAGCTGCTGCATGTGCTGGCTGCTGCCCGCCTGCATCAAGTCCTCAAAATGGTGCATTCCTGGTTCCCGACTGTCCAGAACTATCACAGAGCGGAGGTCTGGGAGTCTGTGGGGGGGCAAAAACAAACAAACACAAGGTTGTGTTTTATAATGATAACACCAAGTTATACTGTAACATCTGCTTCGGCTTCGACTCTGTCTCTCTGTGTTAAACCAGCATGGTACTGTTTAATCCACACTTCTCTGTTTATCTTCACTGAAAGAAAAACATGAAACAAGCTGTAGCTGGAGGTCATATTTCCCCAGAAACACCCTCCCTTCAAGGAAAATGTTCACACTCCACAATATAAACACATTAATTAAAATATTATAAGGCACAGCAGCATTTTAAAAACAGCTGAATTTCGTGATGAAACAAATTAATTTCATTTACTTGAGTGATTTTATGTGATGCTACTTTCTACTTTTCAGAGGGAAATATTGTACTTTCTACTCCACTACATTTATTTGACAGCTTTAGTTACTTTTCAGATGAAGATTTGACACAATGGATAATATAACAAGCTTTTAAAATATAACACATTGTTAAAGATGAAACCAGTGGTTTCCAACCTTTTTTGGCTTTTGACGTCTTATAAAAAGCAGTGTGTAGTCGGGGTCACATTTCACATGTCTATGAGTTGTTAACAGCTCCACCAAATAGTGATTTTTCCCTCTAAACTTCTCACATGCTTTCATTCCAATAAATGTTCAAATGATTCAATACTTCAGAGAAGATTAGAGAAAAAGCCTCTCCCATTAATCATCTCACCACCCCTCAGATTCATTATGAGTAATACAGTTTTGGATAAATTCCCACTTATTGTTTTGGTATTTTTAAGTAAAGGGTCTGAATACTTTTTGTGTGTTTTCCAGTCCTCCGTCACTTAAACATGCAGATTACTGGAAAGTTAAGACTAATGACAGGTGAACACTTTGTGACTGTACCTGGCGCTCCTGATGTCTCCTGGGGTGGAGGACTCGATCTCTGGACATATCTTTCTCAGCATGTCACAGTACATCTGAGTCTTAAACTGTGAAGGGCACACTATAGCTTTACACCCAACCTGTGGAGAGAGACAGAGAGCCAGAGGATTCATCTTTTCCTGATGTGACGAAGAATCTTTATGTCACTGCAGCAAATCGATACGTTAAATCACCCACCTTCTGCAACGCAAACTCCACCTCCTGCAGCTGGTACGCTGGGTTCACAGACACCTGTTGGGTGGCGAAATTATAAGGAGTTACTTGGGTTGGCGATTAAACAAAAGGCCGAAGCAAAGACAATATACAAGGGACAAATTACTGATAAGATGTGACGCAACAGCACATTTATTTGTTCTCCATTCTGTGTAGCTACTTTCATTGATGATTGGATGCCATTTCATTCATTTCATTACTCTTTTAATTCTTTTCTTCCTCTTTTAAAGAATTTTTTCTGAGAAAATCATCAGAAAAAGACCCAAAAAAGTAACAACATACCAAAAAATATCCCCTTTGTCCAACTACAAACTGTCTCCAAATCTTTTTGAGTAATATTTTTCTCACCAAGACAGATTCATCATGTTGTCTGTTGATTGACGTTTAAAGAACAAGATTAGTGATATTCTATATATTTCTATATATTGTCAACAAAGACCAACAGTGTGTTAGTCTGTCTCTCAACGTAAACATTTAAAAATAGCTTGAAAATAAGCATAATTTCCTAAACAGACACTGTAGTTCTTAGCAAACATTACTCAAAAAGGAGTAAAAAGCTCATCTGTTGGCGACTATTTTCAGCTGCAGATTAATACATATTTTTAAAAGCAGGACGGTGTATCAGTGTTGTAAACTTGGCGAATTTTTCACCACATTTGGAGACTTTTAAGACCCCTTAAGTGACTTTTTTCCAAAAAAAAGCAACGAGCAACAAATCTAGTGACTTCTTGAAAGGAGTAATCAACATTTCTTAGTGAACTCCTTCCTTTGTTTTTCTTCCTAACATTTTAATTCTGTACTTCTTAAATTAGATTTCTATTATATTATATTGTATAAAGATAATGCAGGCTGATATAGTTAATGATACAGGTAGTCAGTAAAGTTTAGTTTGACTTAGTTTTCCCTTGTTAATTGGATGAATTTATTGTTGGTTTTGGTCTTTTTATGGGAAATTTTTGATCATAAGAAAAATAAAGAATATTACCAGACTTATACTTTAGCTGATTTGGATTTCAAACTTTATATACTGTAAATATTTGTTGTATTAATTATGTGTATACGGCGACATGTTGATGTTGGGGCTTTAATCTGGGACTCACATCTGAGTGGAGTCAGGTGAGGAAGTATATACGGGTCTTCTGGGTCACTTGCTGAGTAACAAATTGTCAAATAGCCGCACTAAATAAATCTTTCTGGTGGCATCAGTACTGTCCGAAGTGCAGGCTTCTCTCTCGAAAACATGTTTCACCTTCTTGCTAACACCTGCACGTGCATACACTCTACTGCAGCCTTGACTCACCAGTATAATGCCAGCTTTGGCTGTCGCAAACTGCATCAGGAGCCATTCATAAGTGTTGGGTCCCCACATGCCGAGCCGGTCTCCTCTCTGCAGTCCGAGCGCCAGCAGTCCGGCTGCAGCCTGGTCCACCTGCGGACACACAAACAGCGTGTTGACAGGAGCTGCAGGACATAATGACAACACAATAACTGATATTTCAATACAAAATAAACCAAGGTTTAGGTATTCTTTACACGTTGTTTTATTTTATTGTAAGAAGAAAAGTCAAATTTTTTAAATTTGGATTTTAGTCTCTATGGAAACAGGTTAAAATATTGCATCTTAAGGCCGCCAAACAAATTAACAACACACATTTTTAAAGCTTTGATGTTCTTGTGTTTGTTTTGCTAGAACATTTTGTTTGCACGGTGCAGAAAAGATTTTGACATGTGGTGACTTTCACATGAAAGTTTGATCAATTAGTCATCAAGGGGAACTCAACCAGTGCACAACAAACTCTTTCAATGTACTGTTAGATTATTTTTCTTAAGATAAACAGCACAAACATTTAATTAAGGTTTGCAGAACATCAACATTACGTGTTTTGTTATCTTAAAAACCAAATTATGCCAAAGAACACTTTCACCTTTAATCAAAAATATTTATAATGAAACATCTGGTAATAAACATTCAGTTTATTGCCTCACAAGAGCAAAGTCTAACACCTAAACATGGACAGACTTCAGTGAATTTATATGTGAGATATTGAAACAAATATATCTTTTACAAAGAAAATGTTTTGTTCCAAACAAAACTCCTGATGACAAAAATACAGAATAATACCTCGACAATAGCATGGTTATTTATTTTCTTAAAATATTTATGAAAATATATAAAGCAAATCACTGATACCATAAACTATTAATCAGTAATGAGAGATAACTAATCATGGAGTAGAGATAACAACAGACGATGCAGAAATAATAACAAAAAGACAAATTTAATTAAGAAAATAGCAGCAATAGACAATAAATCTTCAGAAAATACAAAGAAGGAGAAACAGAACATGTGTACCTTATGTATAGCAAAGCAATAATTATATAAATCATAATATAATATACTCAGGTAATGAGGTGTTTTATATGACACCTGATATCCGAGCATTGTTTGGCCTTGAGCGGGTTTAACGACACCAATCTGTCACTTTGAGTTTGTGAAACCTCCTCGCCGTGTTCCACATTTCCTCAGGTTACTGGGTGAAAGTTCGCAGTCTGAACATACAGGAGGCGATTGCATTTTTTTTTGTTTTTTTAATGCATTTTCCAGCCAAAGCCATGAGTCATTAATCAGTCCTGATTATGCTTCTGCGATTCCTGCAGCTTAAAAAAAAAACACACAAAAACAACTTCCCATGCTGGTCATACGTTTCTCATTTTGGATAGTTTCCAGGCTCCTGCTTGCACATAAATTATATATTATAAGTTATTAAAATGGTTAAATATTTTTCTTTCACACATGGAGGAGGGTGCACTGCTCTTTTTTTTTTTTTTTAGGCATGAGTAGTGCCTTCGGGCTTCCTCTCAGGTTACATATAGCCAACAATAACATGAGCCAATCTCTGTGTTGCCTGAGAGGTGAAACCCAGCGCCAAAGCTTTTCATCGCACTGAAAGCAGTTCAGGAGAGTATAACTGCCTGCTACCCCCTCCTTGATTTGGGACACAGATTCATTATGGCCTGAGTCTGAAGGGTTTAAGATTTGGCCAAAGTCATGGGATTTATGAAGAGATTTCACAAGAAGAGTACTCTGAAATTCTTCTCTCCAGCTGAGAGGGAGGGGGATGGGTATGGGGGTTGAATGTAGCTCACTTTTCTAGGATACAGCAGAAAAGTCTATATATATACACAACACATTATATGCAAACTTTGACTGAAGTTTGGTGTTATTATCATTTATTTATCAATTATAGGTCTTATATGTGTAATTCAGTGATGGGGATAACCTGTGAGAGGAATGGAAAATATGTGAGAGTGACAGTTTAGTGATAAAGGAGCTCTGTACTGCAGTTTGTCCTTTATCAGTGCCCGAGCACCTCGCGGATCGCTCACACTCTCCCTTCAAATATAGAGCAGAGTATATTTCTGTGTCCAGCTGCAGTTACTGATTGTCTCGACACACCTGACAGTACACGTCAATCAAACTTTGACCGGGTCATGTGGGTAAAAAGTCTTTCCTTTTCTAAAAATAGTCACGATGAAAAGTAGGACATTAATTTGTTTTGCACACAAACCCATCGAGAGTTTTCAATTTATTATCTGAAATCCAAGTGAAAGGGCCGAAAACTCTTGATGCCACAGGTGTGAGACAGACAGACAGACAGACCTGTCTCACCCTGCAGAAAACTCTCATCCTCACACCGTTGAGATTTGATGTTTCGCCATGACACAGGAAGTCGCTATAACTTTATTGTAAATGCTCCAATCTGCACCAAACTTTACATGTTTGATAAGAGTCCCGTCCTGAACACATCTACATGACAATATTCCATCAGTGACGCAAACTGGCTGAATAGCGCCACCTATGAAATTTAAGCAAAGCGTCGCAGACAAAAGAAGTGATGTTTATCTCCTTCTTGCACTTCTGAAAACAGCTCGGGTCTAAAGACATCTACACGCCCATGACAGGAGCTCTTTGATTGCGCAACGCCCCGACATGCACGGACCCGTTCAATGCTGTTTGCAGCTTTAATTCTACTAGATTACTACAATGCAGGTTTGTTTCATAGAGAAAAGGTGAAAAAAAGTGTTGCAGATAGTTAGTAAAGTCAGATTTAAGGTTTATTCACAGCTCACTATCATATAAAATATAGAGTGTAAAAAGTAATTTGGCTTTTGTCTTTCCACAGGTGTTTTTGGACCGCAGTGTTGACATTTATTAAGTTTGGAGTTTGTTCTGAGGAGCAGGTGAAGCAAAGCATAAACCCATAACTTCCTGTCGGTTTATACAGCTCATAAAAGTTGTCTGGCGCCTGGAGATGTTCTCATTTCCAGAACATGGATTTATATTTTGTTGCAAGTGTTAATAAATATATTCATAAGACACAGCACTGAACTCACCAGACGAGCAGATATATGAAGAAATTAAACTGTAACTTTTTGCACAACAAGAGTCTACAGCCACACCAGCAGCTCTGTGACACTGTATTTACAGTACGCACAGCTGATCATGCTAACATGCTGGTAATGTTCACTATGACCACTGAGAACGCTGATAGTTGTTAAGATAGTTCAGTCTGGACTAAAGAATAACCGAGCAGGCTGAAACTGCCATCTCTAGAGCCACACCACTAGTATGACTGACAAGAACATGCAATATATGCTCAATTAATGAGTGGCTCAGTAGGCAGCCAGAAGACGATAACACCAAGACTTCAATCTTAATACTGAGAGCTAAGTCAAGGTTTTAAAATGCTATGTTGTGGTCTTGTTATCAGTTAGGCTTAGGCATATTAACAGGACACATATGCTTTGAGGAACGGACTCACATCTTGCTGAAACTGTGCAAAGGTCTTGCGGACTCCGTCTTGTAGAAAGGCCACGGCCTCTCGGTCAGGGTATCGCTCAACACTCTTCAGCAGCGTCTCCGCTACTGTGGTGTGGAGCAAAGTCGTAGAAGAGGTGCCGTGGGCATAGCTGGTGGTGAGAGTTGGGACGATGGGCGGAAAGTCCACGTGAATACCACTGCGGGGAAACGGGAGTTAGAAGAGGTGTCAGATAACGACTCTGCCATGGGTACAGGTCACATAGAGATATAACTATTTGTAAGCTAGTTTAACAAAATCAAATACAGTTCTGAATAAATATAAATGTAAGAGAGGAAGAACTACAGTATAGTAATATTTTAATATATTTTGAACAGATGCTAAAGAACAATGACATGAAAACTAGTCCCAATAGGAATATAGCATACTGTATTGCCCTTCTGTGTGGAGTACCTCAAGGCTCTATCCTAGATCCCCTTCGATTTTTTTTAAATTAAGGCCAAATAATACACAGACAGGCTTTTTTTATTTTCACTACTATGCTGATGACACCCAACTTTAAACATCAAGTCAACAATCTGACATCTTTGAAAAATAGACACTTAAAAGCTGGATGTGTGAGCTGAAACAATTAGTTAATTAACCAACAGAAAATAAAGTAGCAAAAATGTAATCCATCAATCAATCGTTGTTCTTTATTTTTAAAAAATGCCAAAGAATTCACTGGTTTCAGGTTCTTAAATGTGAAATATATATGTCTTCTCTGATGGCAGTTTCACTATCTTTTGGTTTTGGAAAGCAAACTGAAGAATCAATACATCTTAAAATCAGTATTTTTATTTGATCATGGCTCAAAGCTCTGAGGCAACACATTCTAACACATGAAACTGGAGCATGAAGTTTGGAAGCATTTACCAGAAACCTATATAAATATAGCTGTTGTTGTTGCATTATGGGAAATGTAGGATTTTTGGAGGATAAAAGTCAGGATGTCTTGGTCCATTTGCTGCATCAATTTTTGACCAAATTTACCACCTCGATCAGCAGTTAGAGTTTCACATGTTGTTAATTTAGGAGAAGGAAGAGGACGAAAAAGTACTTGTTAAAGCACAACAAAACTCTGGGAATGTAAATATTAACAGTGTTTTTTGTCCACTGACCTCAGAACTTTAAGGTTAAGCTTGTCAAATAATGACTCAAACACTCTCTGGATTTGGCATGATCTGTAAAGCTGAGTGGAGCTGCAGAGTCACTCAGATAGTGTTATTGTAAAAAAAAATATTTGATTATTGCCACTCAAATTACAAATCTATTTAGGAATGTGTGCCTTACAAGAGTATTACGACCTGTTAGCTGAGCTGTTGCTAACGCTTGTTTGGTTTATTTCTCTTATAACTGTGTATCCAGACGTTCTGCAACAACAACAACTGTTTCACCTAAAAAAAAAAAATCAATATTTCTTTGATGATGTTCAGCAACCACCAGACTTCCTGGAGGGGCTGTTAGCCGAGCTGCTGCTAACGTTTGCCCAGTTTATTTCTCTGATAACTTAAGATCCAGACGTCCAATGACTAAAATCCTTTAAAAGCTAAAAACCAGCTAAATTTATCATGGAAATGTGGCTTCAAACTGAATAAAAGTCCATTTCTAACAGTTTGTGTGGAACAAGCACAACAAAGCCCATGTATTATCTTGTATGTGTGTAAGTTACTCTTTGCTAGACGCCATTGTAGCGGACAAACACGGCGCCGACGCATGCATCTTGTGCACTATACTCTTTGGTAGAGGAGGTATGACGCCATTGACAGGCCACCAAATGAAACGGTCCGTTACTTTGATTAAAATGATTTCTCTGCATTTGAAAACTGTTGGAAACATTTGGGATAATGTAAGTACACAACTCAACAACATATAGGACATAGGTCTAGTTGTTTTTACACATTTTAATGCGGAATAATTACAGATTAGAGCTTTAAATGGTACATTATTAAATTTCTCAGGACCCATCTTCAACACAGTGACTAAGAATAAAGTAAGAGGGTTGATATTAATAGTGATTCAATGATGTGTACATGTAAGTAGTATTTTAATTGTGTTAAAGTGCCTCTATAACGATGCACTAATCACCAGTGGTGGAAGAAGTACTCAGATCCTCTACTTAAAAAGACCAGTGTGTAAGATTCAGATCAACTGGCAGAAATGGAGTATAATATTCATAAGTATGTTTTAATTAAACCCCATGAGTCCTTTATATCTACATAGTTCATATTCACTATGATGTGAACAAGTTGCTCAGTCTGCTTCACGCTCGGGAAGGTGATGGAGGGCTACAGAGAATTACTGCAGAAAAACAGGATGCCCGATGTCGCAACCACAGTGTGCTCACAATGCCAAAGTGATCAAAACTAGAGTATCATCAGATTATAAACACTGAAGCATTAGCATGTCCTAACACTCCCCCTCCAAAGGGTCAGCAGATAAAATCTGAGGCGTTGTGTGATGATTAATGGGAGAGGAAAGAAGAAAAAACAACGTTCTGATATACAAATCTGTTTTCAGTTTTTGGACTTTTGGATTTAATTTCGGAAATATTGGATCATTTGGACATTTACTGAAATGAAAGCATGTGAGACGATTAGAGGGAAAAATCACTATTTGGTGGAGCTGTTAACAACTCATAGACATGTGAAATGTGACCCCGACTACACACTGCTTTTTATAAGACGTCAAAAGACAAAAAGGTTGGAAACCACTGGTTTCATCTTTAACAATGTGTTGTTGTTATATTATCCATTGTGTCAAATCTTCATCTGAAAAGTAACTAAAGCTGTTTAATGAAATACTTGAGTAAAAAAAAAAGAAAAAAGGGAAAAACGTCACAAATAAACTCTGAGTGCAAGGTCACAGTGACCCTGTGGCTTCTCAGAGTTTATCAGTGTGAAGATCTGCAGGCTGCAAAACTGATAATAATCATTTCATGCACTAATTGTTGAAGGTATTACAATAATGCAATGGGGTGGACACAATAATATGAACATTTGCACAGTAATAATAAATGAAATCTGAGAAAACAATTCAATTAATTTACTTTTTTTTTTTTTTTTAAAAAAACTCTGCAAATTTCTACCCCACACTGTTTCTTTTGCTTCCTCACCACTTCCTTCCTGTCATTCATACTGTGGCATCAAATGTCATTCCAACGCTGATGAATCTCTTCTTGTGACACATTCTCATTTGTTTTTTTTTGAAAATGCTGTCTTAAATGTTATTATGTTTTTATATGTGTGTGTGTGTGTGTGTGTGTAACATCTTATTTTACATTTTATCTTATTTGTTTTATACATGTAACGTTTGTATAAATGTGCTGTATGAATAAATTTGACTTGACTGCACATTAGAGTAGCAGAGCAATGACAAACAGCCCTGCAAGAATTCAAAACTACTTTTATGGTATGACAGATCTGTGACCCCTTTAAAACAAACACGGTGTTATATAATGAAAAGAGACGAAAGAAAACTGACAAAAAGTGACTTTCTAAATGAATATATTGGAGTTTTCCCCCCAACAAATGTTATTTATAGTTATTTTTTTTTACGCGTATGACCTCTTATTATTGTAAGTGAAAGAATCTCGACTGAACAGTATCCTTGACACACAAATATATATATATTAGTCTAATTTATGCAACTCACCGACTTGCTGCAGGTAATGCTAATGGAAGACGTGGACATGGTCTCCGCAAAACATCTACAGCTCTGGAAAAAACAAAGTTCCGAAGAGATCTGGAGCAAAGTGCAGTGTTGAGGATCATTGTTGTGCAGCTGCCGCAGATCTTCTCTGCACAAAGTTCAGCTGCTGGTCGGATGGAGATCCTTCAGGTCGCCCTGCTCCGCACTGAAGGAAACTACCAGACTGAGAGTGCGGCAGGAAACTCCCCTGCTTTCAGAGGGGGGAAACACACTAGGTGACTCTCTGCTCGGACCTTGATCCGTCACCGGAGTTCACACAGTTTGTTTGAATGAAGCAGATGCGTCCTGTAGGTGGCGGCATCAGGACAGGTTCAAGTGTTAAAACAACAGTCAGGAGCCCAGATGAAGATTGAAACTGGTTTTTGTTGCTGTAATCACTACTCCTCCAGATGTGCTTACATTGTAAATGAAGGGAGACCAGTTCTACAGTCCTGGTTTTAAGCAGAAATGCATTTAAAAGTCGATTTGAAGCTTTTTTTTTTTTTTTTTTTTTTTTTATCAGTTTACCTCTTTGTGTCTCTCTGTCGAGCTGTGATATGGATAAAATCCATAACTGACCAGACCAACAAAATGTGAAGCTGTACTCTTCTGTTCTCTCAGACAGAAGATAACATGCATTGTTTAATAAACCAGGAGCCTCATGGTGAACGTAGGTCAGATGCAAGCGTCACCAGATGAGACAAGGCAAAAGCAAAGATACGAATTCAGGTCAAAGGGTTTTGATTCGAGACTGATGATCTAAATGCATTGACTTGCTTAAAGTCTTGCTTAAAACGTCCAGACAACAGGGACGTGTCTCTCGACTTGTTCTCCCTTGCAAGGTTTTGTCATTAAAGCTTTTCCAGATAAAATACAAACAGATTTCACTCTGATTCTTCTCCTCTTCAACCTGAAAACCGCCAGTGAAATCAGCTCCAAAATTCCACAACAAGCTGTAGTAACAGAAAGAGGAACTTAAACAAACTTTTAAATACATTTTTTTTTGCACATCTTGTGGATTTTGTCCTCCATCTTCCATTTTCATCACCTGACTGCCTGCTGTCCCTTTTCCCTTCTCACTCATTGGCTGGCTGGTGCTCATTACCTGATTTATTTCACCTGTGCACTATTTAAACACCCCTCCTCACTGTCATTCACTACCCCACAGGGCGGGAGCAGCATTGGTGAGAAGTTTATTTTGCACCACAATTCATCCTTTGTTGAAAAGATATTTCCCTTTTAAAGCGATGTGTTCATTTCTTTCAGATATAGACCTCTGTGTGTCTTTTTCCTCCCCCATACACTTCCACAATCCACGTTATCAAATAAATAAATTGAGAGTGAATTAAAGTTTCATGCTCTCCTTTATACGCATCCTGTCATCCTGACCGATGCCCATCATGATGACGAGTCTAAATCCTGGAACCCTCCTATTAAATAAACACTGTTCATTGTTTCACTGTTTGTTTAAAGACAGACATTTAAAATTTTTTCTATATTCTGTGTCACTTCAGGAAAAAGTCTTTTAAACTGTCAGGAAGCTAAAACGACTGTGTTTAATGTGTTTTTAATGCTCTACAATAAAACTTGACCTGAGTGTGTAAGGTTCAGTAAGCTCGAGGCATGACGTCCACTACAGCTGACGGCCTTTTATCCCATGACAGTTATCAGATTTATCCTTCATATTCTATATATTTCAATTAAAAAAACACTTTTATCCTCATCTTTTGTCTTATTTCCTTTTTAGCTTTGTTTTAAAAATTATTTCCAAATGTAACACCTTAATTGTTTTTATCTTTTTCCTTGTCTTGCTTTTATATTCTGTTTTAAAGCCTTTTATGATCTATGTAAAGCACTTTGAACTGCCTTCATGCTGAAATGTGCTGTACTAATAAACTTGCCTTACCTAATTGTCAACAAAAACCCTTGAAAAGACCAAAACCAATAATAAATCGATCCTACTATTAAGATTGTCTATGTATCTGAAGCCTCCGCTCAAAAATAAAAACGAGTCTTTCTTCTTGTTGCTTCAGTTGGATGTTGAAGCTGATCCTGCTTCATTATGCAACTTAAACAAGTGTGATGTGGAAACTTCAACAGCCTCCAGCGCACAAACACAGATGTGACTTCACAGTTGATGAAAGTTCCACTTTATGCGGCCGTGACGAACTCTATTCAGGCCGACTCTTAAGTATTTTTACATTAAACGTTGGTGACAACGCATCTTAAACTAGAACTGAACCCTCTAGAAATGATTATACAAGTACAAACTGGAAAAACTTAAGCAACCATCTGAAATTCTGAGGCAATACAGGAAATGTACGTTACAGAGGAAATTTTTTAGTCATGTAACATTGGAGGGGTGTGGGTGTGGAAAAAACCACACACATCACTAATGAATGTAGAGTGTTTATCTGTCTTAAAACACGTCTCTGTACAATTTAAACCCTTTTTTTTCTGTTACAGACAAAAAACACATTTTTAATAACTGAGAACAAAGTGAGCATTAAAACAAAACAACAAAAAAACAGAAAGAGGTTGATTTAAAGTAAACTTTTAATATCAGTCTGATGTGTCTGATTGACTCTTAGATCTTTACAACAGACAAGTAAAAACATAAATAATACTCATATTTGGCACACATAAAACATGCATGTTCCTATCCCTTCATACAGATAATGAAAAACAGGCATGTGAGGAGGATTATTTACACACTTCAATCACCCAGTTTTAAGCGTATGTACAAACTAGGGATGTCAACCGTTAACATTTAACTATCAATAATGTTTTTGACCCGTTACGCATGTCAGTCTGTTGGTTTATTTGCACTCACACTCCGCTAACAGCTCGACAGCGACGCGTTCACTGCATCAGATATTCTTTATGAATGAAAAAAGTACAAGTGGAGTGTTGCATTATGGATTATTTTGTTAGCATCAACGTGCTAGGCTAGCGAGTCTCTTCAAGTCTGTTTATAGTGAGTGTGTTAGAGTCAATCAACCCTTAAAGTGTTTGGTTTATCCAGTTTAACCTGCGGGAGTTTCTGTACTGCAAGACAAGTGAGAACAAGTCCGAAGCGTTTTCAAACGTCTCTACTGCAGAAATGGAATATATCAAGCTGCCAAATATCACTGTGACAGATGATAATTAGCTCCAAAAGACACACAGGCAGCCTTATAAATGCGAACTGCCAGAGAAAATCATTTGTTTACCGCTTCCAGAAGCCCGTGTGAGTATGAAACTATACCATGATGTAAGTTATATTCAAAAAGTAACATGATTTTTCAAAAAAACAGCTGTTGGAAAAGAGGAGGGTCGTCTGATAAGCAGGGTTGTTTTATTATTTATATTCATACCTCGAGCCTGAGTACGTTATGCCATCGAGAGCTACTGTGACTAAACCATAGACTGTATAAAAATATGTACGTAGTTACCATGACGTCGCCTGTTCGTTTCTGAAGAGCGGTTTTGAAGCTCAAAATTAGCCGCTCCAGCATGGATGTATAAAGAGAGCTGGATACGGCGTCGGAGGCGGGGCCTCGTTCATTCCTATGAAAGTTGCTCAGTGGCGTATGAAACCAAAAAAATTTGACTTCTGCGCATAAAATAATCCGGATCTTCCAGGATCATCGGGCCCATGGAACATGCGTACAAGTGACTTCCGCCAGCCGAGTTGGCTACTTCCTGTTTAGCCCCCCGGATAACTTGAATGGAGATAAAACAATTCAATCTTTTAGGCTTTCGAAATGTGATTGGACCGAATGGATCAAACTGGACTAAACGCATTAAAAACACTTTGAGGAGACGATGGATGAGCTAAAAGTCAGGTTAACGTTAGCTTTGACCGCCAACTGCTGGACAGCTCTTAAAAATGAACCGGTTAGTTAACGGTTAACGGGTGTCGGTCTTTTGAAAGCAAAATTAACCGAGACTGACATGCCTAGAACAAACTCGGCCTTTTTTCTTCAGCTGTGTGGAGCGGACGGATTTACTTTCTGATGGTAGTAGCGTCCTCTCTTGGCCATGAGCTGTTGGTCCGTCCCTTCCTCCACGATTACGCCTTTCTCCATGTAGATGATGTGATCTGCATTCTCCGCAGTCTTCAGCTGATGAGTCACCATAAGAACCGTCCGACCACAGGACAGAATCTCCTGCAGCACCTGAGACACGGAAACCGACAGTGAAAACGTAAATGTAAAAAAAAAAAGGAGATTTAAATACACAAACAAACTCTATCAGATACGAGGTGGCTAAAACTCTTTGATGTGAAACCACCACCTGACCTGAAAAGATTATCTTTAAGTGTTTCTCTTTGACTTCAGACTTCAGACTATTTATCTTCTCTGTGTGTGTTGGAAGTAAGTGAAGTTGAGCCAGAGGTCCCTACTTTGTTACCATCAGATTCACCATGTTACATCTGTAGCTCGCTTTCATGCTACATTTATGGCCAAAAATACCACAGTAAATGGTATCATCATGATAATCATCAAACTTTTTTGACTATTATTGCTACAAATACAGTTAAATTAGGAAATGCTTTATTTTATAGTTCCTTTCATTTCATACAAATTTCCAGGAAATTTTATAGAAACATTTTATAGAAAAGGTGGCGCATTTTGGTACAAGTTCTAAGAAATGGTTTAGTTTTTAAGTTACCACTCATATTCATATTAATAATAATCTTTTTAATTTTCAAAAATCCTTTATAAATTAAACTCTTAACGATTCTGTAACAGACACAAAATGTGTTTCAGTGTGTGGTTTTGAGTCAAACTAGAAATGTTTTAAGAATTAACATTTATACAGCAGCTACTTTTAGAAACTGAAAAATAAATGTCCTGGAAATTAGCAGAAAGTAAAGGGACTGTATAATTATTATTGATAGTGCTATAAGGAACTATTATGCTTATATATTGTTTGACACACAAACTGAAAAGTTTTCCCGTCTGTTAATGAAGTGTTAAGAATCAAAGTTATGAATGATTTTTATGAATTATGAACTACATATTAACCCAAATATAAACCAACTTCACACTTTTTTCCCCCATTTTCCTCTTCTTTCTTACTAAACTGCACCACCCTCTCTGTAAAATGTACCTTTACATACCTGCAAATTGACTGAAATAAAAAATTACCTTAAATTACTTCTCACTAAAATCACCTTAATAAAATCAAACAAACTGAACTGTATGTTGCTGCATCCTACAAATTAACTGGCAAAAACACAAAAAACACCACAAAGAAAAGCCGTTTAAAGTTTGAGACAGTCGACTCGAGATTAATTAAATGTCGCTTTCTCTTAGAAGATCATGTACGATTTTAGTCGACCAAGATTTTCTTTGGTTGACTGCAGCCCTATCTGGAGGTTTATAGTGTAAAAATGGTATAAAGGCTCTAATGTGGACCCTGTTTAAAAATGCAGTGCTCTTGTAAAGTGTCTACTCGTGTAGGCTGTCAGTAGCAGAGGAAAGGTTAGAGAGAGCGTGACCTTTCGACCTGTTGGGTGGGGAGTTTTTCTTAGGAATGCAGATGCTATTTACGTATGGTTAGAATCCAATCACAGAGCAACACACACGACCTCCAGATGTGCTCTGACAGTATTCCCACTTTGAATGCGAAGCCCTGGAGGCTGATCTTTACACCTGATATTAACTTGCGTCTCCACATGCGTGTGGTCACATGCCGCCCAGACCACCGCAGAATGTGGTCTGAGTGATCGGATCTCAGTCCATGCTCGGTGCGTCCTGGGTGTGTTTACGCCTGTATTTAGAGCCGCCCACTTGTGATTGGATCACCTGAGACGGATGTTAATACCAGGTGTAAACAGGGCCTTTATTTCTTCTCACTGGTTTGAAGTAAGCAGGACTCAGTTGGAAAAAGACGATGTCTCATAGTTCAATGCAACTATCAGGATTCAGCAATAAGCTGATGTCGCCCGACTGCTGACAGTCTGCATAAAACAGATTACGGAAGTTTCTTCTTTCTCCAAACTTACACTTTAGTCATGAATGTTTAATGTTAAAGAGACATTTCTGCAGCAAAATCACTGGTACGCAACAGAAAACTGTTTTTGTTTGACGGTTTTTAAAGAAAGTAAAGTCCATTCAGTCTTTAAAACCTCTCCGTCATCTGTCATATAAACTCTGTGAAGAAAAGGAGCAAATTTATCCACCCAGGATCTATATTTTAAATAATATACATATTTTTTTAATTGTTTCAACTTGTGTGCTCTTTGTTTTTCACTTGTTTTTACTTTGTATTTATATAATCTGTTTGTGTGTTTCACTGTATTACAACCAATCCACCTGCAGACTAATAAACGTTGTGGTGAGACTGTTTTAAGTTTTTATGAGTTTCTCCCTCCCTTATCTAGATAATATATCCATATACATATATATGACATGTTAATACCAGATGTAAACTGACTCCTAGGGGTTGTCTGGCTCACTCTGTCATCAGGCGTGTGTGAATATAATCTGTACAATAACATTTATGACACATGTTATAACCACGTGTTACTTACAGTATGCTCCGCCTCAACATCCAGTTTGCTGGTAGCCTCGTCCAGTATGATGACCTGCGGATCTCGAACCAGAGCTCTGATGATGGCGATGAGCTGCTTCTGCCCGCCAGAAAGCTTGCTGCCACATTCTCCGATATCTGCGAACGCAAAGAATGGACATGTTGATTACAGAGTATTCAAATATACCCATTCCTGCCACCCCAACGGTTTCTTTCCCCTCAGCTATAAACAAAGACTTTCCTCTGATCAAATCACGTCTGGCAGGACCATGTCTGTTAAAAGTCAATATTTAACAATGCTGTCTGTTCCAGTATCGCTGGTGGATCAGAGTGGGTCATTACTCCCTGAAATGGGAAGACAACTTGTAAACCCTCTATTCAATCATCCAACCTTCAGATAAAATACTAATCTCGCTTCCATAACAGCACTTAATCTGAAGCATCATGTCACTTTAAGGGTATCGATCATGGTATGGCTGCACTAACTGTACTTATTGTGTTGTGATTGTGGCAGCGTGCGTTTTCTTTGGACACGTCTTGTGTGATTATATGAATGTTATATAAATAACTGAAGTTATTGTGCTTGGTAATAAACACCTTAGAAACACATTATCTAATGATTTAGCTAATCTAGATGGTATTACCCCAGCCTCCAGCAACACCGTAAGGAATCTGGGAGTCATCTTTGATCAGGATTTGTCCTTTAACTCCCACATAAAACACATCTCTGCATTTTGTCACTTAGACAATATCGCTAAAATCAGACACATCCTTTATCAACAAGATGCAGAAAAAATAATCGACGCATTTTTTACTTCAATGCTGGACTATTGCAACACATCATTATCAGGTCTATAAAGACTCTGCAGCTGGTCCAGAATGCAGCTGCTCGTGTTCTGACTAAAACTAAGAAAAAGAGATCATATTTCCCCCGTCTTAGCTTTGCTGCATTGGATTCCAGTAAAATCAGAATAGAATTTAAAATCCTTCTTCTTACCTACAAAGCCCTTAATAATCAGGCACCATCTTATCAGAGAGAACTCATAGTACCATATTATCCCACTAGAGTACTGGTCTCCCAGTATGCAGGTTCACTGGTGGCTCCTACAGCCTTTAAAAGTAGAATGGGAGGCAGAGCCTTCAGCTATCAGGCTGAACTTTCCTTTTTGATAAAGCTTATAGTTAGGTCTGACCAGGCTCGCCTTGAATCAGCCCTTAGTTATGCTGCTATAGGCCTAGACTGCCCTTAGTTATGCTGCTATAGGCCTAGACTGCCCTTAGTTATGCTGCTATAGGCCTAGACTGCCCTTAGTTATGCTGCTATAGGCCTAGACTGCCGGGAGACTTCCACTGATGCACTGAGCTCCTTTCTCCTCTTCTCCATCTGCATGTATTCTCCATCTTCTTCCCTGGAGTTCTTTGTGCTTTCTAAATCAACTGTAAGGCTGATATGGTGATAAATTACTGCATCTTGAATCATGAATCAGTAAAATATCTCTCAGTGCAGCTCACTGTGTTTATCCACTGTTTCTGTTGAACATTTACTTACAGTAACTGTTTTCTGCTGTTTTTTTTACTGTATAATGTTTACAAATCAACAAATTCCTACAAAATGAAGATGTAAGTTTATTAAAAATATGAAAATATCTCTAGAATAAGTGTATTTTCATCCCTTTAAATGTCCTTATACATTAGTCCAAAAACATTATATGTGACGATTTAACTCCGCATTAAGGGGACTTTTAACAAAATAAAAATGACAATACACAGTTAACTTCATCTTAGACTCCTATCCCATGATATGATTAAATTAAAGATTACATTAAATTAAATTATTAGATTAAATGATTTTAAAAATAATTCTTTATATACAGCATTCAGACTAATTGGTTTTAATGGTTCCTGCATTTAAAAAAAAAGCTTTATTTTAGCTTTATTAATGACGGACATGTGCGTACCTGTGTCATATTCATTCTCCAGCTCAGAGATGAAGGTGTCCGCGTTGACCTTCTTTGCAGCTTCTTTCACCTTCTCTAAGGCGCAGTCCTTCAGGCCGTATTCAATGTTGTATCTCAGTGAGCCAGAAAACAGCATAGGATTCTGGGATACCACGGCCACCTAAAAAAAAAAGAAGTTGAAACACATGTTAGTATCAGTGCAGTGCTGGTAGACGGGATCACAGTTTATGGAGTAAATAAAGTGCAAATGTGACGTTTGGTGAAGTGAAAAAAAGCCAAATAAACTGCTAAACTTGCAGATGAAGGTTTTTAATTCACATGTTAATCTGCAAGAACAAAATGTACTGAAGCAACTGTTACAGGAGAGGAGGAAAACCGGTCCATCCACATGAACAAAGGAGATTAAAGCAGCCAAAAACACTTGAGTCTTCACATTGTCGCGCTCAGAAGCTCACTTAAGAAGCCTCGTGTGGCCTTTTAATGATAAAAACGTGACTCACAGCTCATCGCATCTTACGCTGCATTCACACCAAGCCAACAGAAACCTCCTCTTATAACGAGTAACACCAGATAAATAGACTAAATATGCCTTTTTTTGTTATGTTATAATGTTTGCAGCAGTTTATCAGATACAAATAAACAGCGTATATCTCCTTTTTAAACTGAACTGTATTAGTATTAACATTGGATTTCATTTAAATGCAGCAGTCAGCGATCATGAAACCATTTTGCCACCATCTGTATGTATTTTGTCTTTGAGTGGGAGATATCGTAGCTGTCAGAAATTCCTGACATTGTCAACGGTATTTCTCACTTGGCCACTGATAATTACGATCTATATATACATGACTTGAATGCAACATCCCTGCATCACCGGTACCAGTATGAGCTTTGGATTAACAGACAGGACGCAGTGCTTTTATAACCAGGTTTCTTGATCACATGACACTTAAGAGCTCATATAAACACAGTGCTGGACGATGATGCACTGTTATTGTTAAGTTTAATGTATTTCATCTCTACTTCATGTATTGCTGTTGTATTTTATGTCTAATGCTTACGTTGTGAAGCATTTTGTGACGACTGACCTATAAAGGTTTTTATAAATAAACTTCACCTACAACAATCTACACAAAAACAAACTAAAAAACTAGAAATACTGTCTCACAGTTGTTTTTTTTTAAAACAATTGTGGCCACAAAATGTGCTGAGCAGGACGTTTTATAGTTAAAAAATAACCTTGTCAACCTTGGTGTACTGTACTTAAACTTCCTGTAATTCATTAATATTAATAATTCATATACGCTGACACAACACAATATATCTGCGATGAGCTGATGTGCATCGGTCGTTCCTACATGATTTTATTTGGCGCAGTGATTTAAACTTCCTGTCACCGAGCCGACTTTACCTTCTGATGGAAGTATTTGTGTTTGTAGTGGTGCAGCGGCTCTCCATCCAGCAGGATCTGTCCCTCCTCGGGTTCATAAAGCCTCTTCAGGAGGCTGACACAGGAAGTCTTCCCGCTGCCCGACAGACCCACCAGCGCTGTCATCTTCCCGGGCTTCAGCTCCATAGAAATTGACTGCAAAGGACACGTTAATGAAGTAACGATCCGCCGTCCAACTCCGGGTTAATGTTTAACACTATTCTAAACATGTTAGTGCAGAACATGGTGTCAAACTTTAAGTCTGTCAAACTGTTACCTTCAGTGCCGGTTTATCTTGGGCTGACGGGTAGGCGAAGGAAACATTTTGGAAAATGATTCTTCCCTGCAGCTTCTCAGGAGCCAAGTCTCCGTCCTTCTTACACTTCGGTTTTCTGTCAAGATAGCCGAACACTTTGGAAATGACTCCGACTGTTGACACCGTCTCTCCGACACAATATAAAATCTCCTGTGACAAAAAACCCAAAACAAAACAATCTTCATCAATAAAAACAGCATTATATATATATACAGTATTTTACAGAGGAGATTCTGCAGTGTGAAATATCTGTAACTCATCTCACCCTTAAATTGTTTGACATGGGCTTCTGGTACAAGAAAAAGGACACGAGACTGCCGATGCTGAGCTGACCGGCGGAGATGAGGTTACGAGCCTGTAACAGCATCATTATCTTTATCCCCGGACTCACCATCTGCATGAAAACAGCACAGAGACAGAGATTACTCAACTTATAAAACACACTGAACAACAGAAATCACACACGCGCCTAAAAACACCAAACAGATGATTTGAGCAGCAAAAATATACGGAAGTTCAATCCTGCCAAGAAAGAAAAGAGCTCACATACTAACAGGAAGTCAAATTTATGAAATACTAAGGTTTCTTTGTAGTTTAGTTCAGTTAGTTTGGATAAAAAGGGGAAAAAAATAAACATTTTTTGCATTTTCATTCTGGTCCGGTTTATGTTCAGCAGTGTTTATTTCATCAATGGATGCTATGACCAAAAAATATTTGTTGACAACCTTTTTTTTTTTCACGAAGAAAACCAAAACTACTAAAAAAACTACTAAAAACTACTAAAAACTACTAAACCAAAACTACTAACAACTAAAACTAAATAAAAGGGAACCTTTGAAAATCAGAACTATGATGAAATATAATAAATTTATAATAAAAATGAAAAAAGTGAAAATTAACAAATTTTTTCATATTTTCTTTGTCTTCTTGGTAGAAATGAGCTTCCATACGTGTCTTTTAACTTCCTTTAAAAGTCGATTCCCAAAATATTCACTTCATTACCCTCCGTATCAAGAGGAAGACCGCGCTGATGATTCCCGACCGTCTCTTGATGGAGCCCATCTGGTCCAGAGCCTCGTTATACCTCCTCAGTTCGTCTTTCTCTCCTTTAAAGCTGCGGACCGTTTGGATCCCGCTGATGGTCTGGTGGGCCAGATCTTTGTTCTGAGCGTGGCATTCCTGCGTCTGCTCCTTCAGCTCCTGTTTCACAAAGAAAACAGGACGGATTCAGTGAGTCTTCTTCTTGACAACATTTCTTATCTTTTGTGTCAGTCTAGTGGAGCTGAAGATGAAATTACACTCTGCACAGACTTCATTTAACTTCTATTTAATTACTGTCCAATTACGTTTTATCACTTTGATTGAATTCAGTTCCTCACTTGCTGTTCTTTCATACTGTTTAATACAGTTCATTAACCTCCATCTGGGAGTTAAGTGGATAAATTTCCTTTATTTCTATTCAGAGGGAGGAGTAAGGAGTGATCTCTAAGGGGGCTTGAGTGAGGAAAAATCAATACCCTCCTTCACAGAAGTCTGAATCTGCATCACCACAGTAAAGCAGTTTTATACAGAAGAGGATTAACATATATAAGAAAACCAACTCTCATATTTTTAGAGTAAGAGACACAAAGAAAAGACATAAAGTAATCAAAACAAAGAGGCAAATGAGAAGCATCTCATGACCAAAGCAGTGTCTTTCAGTGTTAGAGCGCCCCTTATTGGAGGCTGACAGACACTGTCGTCAGCTCAGTTGTGGTGCACAGTAAGTTATTTCCTAGTCTGGTTATAAATCTTATTAAAAGCCGTTAAAAGGTCTGTTGTTTTTAGACATTTTAATGAGGAATAATTAAATATTAGAGCTTTAAGATGAACTGAACAATTGAAATCAGCAAAGTGATTCATAATTTCAACAGAGAGCTGTGTTTGTATTGTTGAAGAGAAGCATGATTGGAAAAACTGCCGTTCTTCACAGAGGGATTACACGTCAGCAACACAATACAACTTCATTTTTCTACCGTTCAGAAGAGTCCGATCTCATCACACCTACCTTGGACAGAGTGATGTATTTGTTCTGTATTATGGCCAGAAGTGGCATCTCTATGCAGGTGAGCACGGTGAGCTCCCAGGACAGCCGTAACATCACAGTGAGCATGAGGCAGGTTTTCACTGTGCTGCGAACCATCGCGTTGGCGTTCAGCGCGACCGTGCGGCCCATTCTGTCGACATCCGAGTGCAGGCGGGAGGAAAGACGTCCTGGGTGTTGAGAGGGAGGAAAGACAAAGTTAAAGAACATTAACGGGCAGCAAAGTCTCAATATTTTTAATATTTATTACAGATTGTGGAGTAAAATGTTTATCACGTTTTAATTACCCTTAATGAGAAGTTTATATTTTGTACTTAAAGGCTTATTAATAATTTCTAAATCATTAAATGATTGCTTTATAGATCAGTTGTTAAATTATTTTCATTATCTATTAATCTGCTGATTATTTTCTCCATTAGTGGATCAATCATTTGGTCTATAAAATGTCAAAAAATAGTAAAAATGGACTGTTATAAAGTCAAAAGGTCAAAGGTGACGTCTCTGTTACCAATAACCAAAAGATATTCAGTTTACTATCATGTACGACAAAAGAAACATTAAATCATCACATTTGAGAAGCTAAAACCAGCTAATTTTCTGCATTGTTGCTTAAAAAAATGACTTCTGTCGATCAATTAGAGTTGAAACTAACTATTATTTGAATTTTCATTATCGACGAATCTGCTGATTATTGTCTCGAGTAATCAGTTAGTAGTTTAGTCTATAAAATGTCTGATTACAGTGAAAAATGTCTGTAATTTCAAATGTCTTGTTCTGTCTGATCAACGTCCAAAACCCAAAAGTATTCAATGTACAATTATATATAAAAAGACAGAAATGCAGCAAAGCATCACATTTGAGAAACCTTAAGAGGAAATTTTTGCTTAAAAACGGCTAAAACTGTTAATCAATTATATTATTATAGTTGCCAATTAATCAACTAATCGTTGCAGCAACTTTTAGGTTTCCACGTTGGTCAAATTTATGTGGTTTAAGGCTGTTTTTCATAATTTAAACCCCTTAATTCCAATAAGAAACAACTCAAAACCGACTTCTATGACCTAGCTTTTAATTGATTATGTTTTACCTTCATGTTTTATCCCTTATGTAGAACTTGTCTTTTACTCTGTTTTAACTGTTATTTATCTTGTTTAGTATGTGTATGTATGTATATATCTGTGTTATATTTCTTTTGTGAAGCACTTTGAGCTGCATTTAATGTCATGAAAGGTGCTCTATAAATAAAAAATAAAGCTTATTAATAAAAGGAAATCTTAATACTACAGCATACATTAATATTTTAGACAATAGTGAGCTTTACGGAGCTGGTGAGACTCCAAAATCTGGTGAAAGTCTTTACGAGAAGAGTGGAGGATGTTATAGCAGCAGATTAATGTGCATTTAGATGTACTGTTCATGTATCCGCATATTAATGGCCACATACGGCGTCTTCTGAGACAAATAGAAGTGTTGAGTGTCCGTGACGACAGATTTCTTTACCCTTGAAATATAATAACATATGTGCCACGTGTTTACTGCGTCCTTCTCACCAGTGTTGCTCTCATCAAAGAAGTTCACTTCCTGCTGCAGGAGGGTGTGGAATAACAGATGCTTCAGTCTCTTGTTGAGTCGAGCCAGGGAGCACATGAATATGCCTCCTCTCAAGCCAGAGAACAGAGCGCTGGTAATGTGAAGACAGCGAAAATTATTTTATTTTTTTGTTTGTGATCAGACGGGTGATTGATTAGTCGTTATATTGTTGTTGTCATTATTGTAAAATATACAAACAGTTTGGTTTCATCACCTTCCGAGAGAGAAAAGAGTCAGCTGTGCGATGGCGTAATAGAAATTTGTTTGAAGCAATTGACCTCTGAGCATATCGATGACCTGCCCCTGATACAACGGGATAAATGTGTCACCTGTCAGGAGATGAATGACACCGATTAGATGAGCAGGAATGAGTCAGAAATCGCTAAAACTTTCTAACAAATATGTCATATTATTGCTGTTGCCTCCAAAATATCGGAGCTGTTATAACTTTAACCTGCATGTATTTCTAAATTAAAGGCTTGAAGCCCGAAGAGAATCATGTTTTTTTTAAGGTTTTCTGCACTTTATTTAACGTCAATAAATTCCGTGAAAAGGTTAAAAAAACAACAATGAATTGATCCTACTCAGAAGACTTGTCTGTTTGTCTCTTGATATCACATTAAACTCAAATTTCGCGGTATTGTTTATCACCAATCGGCATTTCTTTGAGCTCTGTTTACACTGACAAATATTTCCAATGTTTGATCTGACAGCCGACATTTCTGACTGCACCTCATACCTGGAAACTCAGAGCATGTTGAAGTTTTTTCACATAACTTTTCAACTCTTTTTTTTTTGTATGCGGTAAAACCTTATTAAAATATACAATAAATAATGTCAATAAACAAATTTTGCAGCAGAAGTGTGTGAACAGCTCGGCTCTCCATTCCTCTGGACTCATATTTATCAACAGTTACAGATTGTTAACACTATCTTTGCCAGGACGTTCTTGAAAAAGAGATTTTTAATCTGTGAGATTTTCCGTCACTAGAACTTTTAAATGTGTATTAGTCCGCAGCTGGAAATAGTCCCCAACAAACGCACTATTTACTAACCTTGGAAGAAAATATCTCTAAATGGACGAGCACATTGTTGGTTTTGGTCTTCGTTGGATTTGTTGACAGTAAGAAAAATACAGAATGATACAGATGTCGTCTTTATTATCCTTTAACGGTTTCTCTATTATCTTGCAACTATAAAGTTAATGCCATGTAAAATGCTATCAGGTCATATATGTAGGTGTACTATAAAATATACTGTAGATTGTTTCATACTCACAGATGACGCCCAGGATGAGGAAACTGAAAGCCGCCACCAGATAAAGGACGTCTGGTCTGAAGTACGTCAACACCCTCATCAGCACCTTCCTGGTATTCAGGTTCTGGTCGTTCTTCTTCACCTTCCCATCACCGCAGAGGCCTTTTTCCCAAACCATACAGGCCAGTAATGAGGATGAGGGGACCAGGAGCAGCACGCTGAGGTTAGGAGTCGGTCCTGTGTAAGGCTCCGAGGGAGGCGCCATGACTATCCGTCCACTTTCAAACACAGGAGAGAGAAGGCAGAGGAGCGCTACCAGCCTGCGGAGCACAGGCTGGGGCTTTCCATCAGTCAGTGTGAGAGTGAAAACATGCAGAGCGGCCCATTTTACCGCCCCAAAGGCCCACACGCCTACCAGTCCACCGCAGCCGGAGCACCCCAACAGCACCAGTCCAGCCCACAGTGCCGAACACAGCACCGCGTCGAAAAATAGGATGAATAATCCGCATATCGCCACTTCCCTCATTTTCCTTTGGTGGACGGACAGACTGCAGGAAGCTGAATCTGATCCTGAAACAACATGTATGAAAGTTAGACAGTTTACTGATAACATAGACCTTCATAGTGATCAATTTATGCAGGTGGTACAAGTAAAGCAAAAGTCCTGCATTCGTGGTTAAACTTAAGAAATACAGCAGTGATCACATCAATGTGTAAGAAGCATTTTAATAATGCAGCTGTTTGAGATAATGTTAATTGTACCTATTTAATATACTTTGGAGTTTTTAATCTGTAACAATACTTATATTTTCTAGTTAATCATTATGTTTTGAAGGCAGTGGTGGAAAGTAACTGAGTACATTTACTCAAGTACTGTACATAAGTACAATTTTACGCTACGTGTACTTTATTTGATGTTACATTATTCTTCCACTCCACTACATTTCAGAGGGAAATATTGTACTTTCTACTCCACTACATTTATTTGACAGCTTTAGTTACTTTTCAGAACAAGATTTGACACAATGGATAATATAACAAGCTTTTAAAATACAACACATTGTTAAAGATGAAACCAGTGGTTTCCAACCTTTTTGGCTTTTGACATCTTACAAAAAGCAGTGTGTAGTCGGGGTCACATTTCACATGTCTATGAGTTGTTAACAGCTCCACCAAATAGTGATTTTTCCCTCTAAACTTCTCACATGCTTTCATTTCAATAAATGTTCAAATGATCCAATATTTCACCAAAAATCAAAGATTAGAGAAAAAGTCCAAAAACTGGAAACAGTTTTTTCTTCTTTCCTCTCCCATTAAACATCTCACGACCCCTCAGATTTATCTGATGACCTTTTGGAGGGGCCTTGACCCCTAGGTTGGGAACCAGTGGACTAAACTAGCTAACTGTATATAAAGTAGTGTAAACTAGCTCCACTTCCAGCAGCTACAACAGTAACATGCTGCTCTAACACTGATGCTTCACTATTAATAATCTAATGATGTCATTTATAATAATATATCAGTCAGAAGGACCAAACCACTACTTTTACTGCAATACTTTAACTACATCAAGCTCATAATAATTATGTACTTTTACTGAAGCAGGATTTTTCATGCAGGACTTTTACTTGTAATGGAGTATTTTTACATTAGTGTATTAATACTTTCACTTGAGTAAAGGATCTGAATACTTCTTCCACCACTTGTTGCAGGTAAAATGTTGATATTCACAGTTAATACAGCTGTCAGATAAATGTAGTGCTGTAGAAAGTTAATAATCAACATAATGAGAAACAGAAACCAAACCTCAGACTCAGGTGCTTTTGTGACTTTTCTGTTTGCAGTCTGAAATATTAGCACCATTAACCAGGTGACATTACGTTACCTGACGTTTTCCACAGCGTTCATGTTAAAATATCAACTACACCTGTAACATTTCATCATTTGAACTCTCATAACTTCATAACGTTAGAATGAATCACAAGCTAACCTCAGCTTTTTGAACATACTGTAGCAAGCTAACTTAGCTGATGTTACAACTTCAGTATCACTTCGTAATAACATTTTAGGTCACTACTGTCCTTACTGTTGTTTAACATTTAACTAGACCAACCTGTAGCACATTAATATGTCCATATATTTATAGTTATCATGCATGATTTAGGTGTCTTACCGTGAATTCCCCCCTTTCAAGCGACAGTTGATTAGCGCCTACTGTCTTTACTTTTAGTTTCATTTTCGGTTAAGATACGTTGGTCTTAGTAACGGTCGTTTCATACACGACCGCTTGATGTCGGTGCTATGCTATTTTTTATCTTGTCCTAGGAAGGCGAAGTAATGACCCGCCCCACTCTGCCTCTGATTGGCTAGTTCTAGTTGCCTTCGTGTGTTGGATTGGTTAGATTTAGTCATGAGGGTTGAGATTGGTTAGAAATAGGGTAAGAGTATCAAGGTAAGCCAATCAGAGGCGGAGTAAGGCGGGTCATGACTTCGCCATCCTAAGAAAAAACAAATGACACGGAGTGTACATGTTTACATGTTTACACCATACAGTCTATGGTTCAAATCATAACTTTAACTCAATTTCCTCAAGAAGACGTCTGTCAAAACATTGGCTTTTGTGTTTTTAATGGAAATATCTAGAACGAAAAATGTCCCTACCTTATTATTATTATCAATAGTAGTAGTAGTAGTAGTAGTAGTAGTATTAAAAATATGCATTTTTAATGTATTTTATTATTTTTTCTATATTCTAATTGAGAGTCTAAGGATAAAGGATGTTGAACACTGTACAGAGGTTGTATAAATACAAATTGACTTAAGTATCCTTAAACCAATCTTTGTAACAACAAAGCATGAAAATCTGCCAGCCTGTTGGAAGACATTGTGAAACACATTATATATAAATATATATTTCAACTGTATGTTTTGTAATATCATAGCTGCTGTGTATTTATTTTCTCTGGTATTTTCCTGTTTTGCATTTTTCTAAAAGTTTAACACTTCAACACTTGCAGAGCTAAAACAGCAGAGACTTTCTAAGTAGAGAAGCAGAAATATATAGAATAGAGTTTCTCTCAGGATCAATGAACCATACAAATGGCAACTTATCGCATGGGACAAAGCGCTCTTTCACTGAAGAGGACAAACTACTGTATGTCATTGATGCGTTAGTATCCTGTGACCCCGTTGTGGGTCTGGATTAACCCGCAGGACCTGCCTTTAGGCCCTTACATTCAGTTCATATCCTGCTTTGGTGGTACACAAATTACAGTAATTTCCACACAGTGAATCTGCTGCGTTTGGGGCCCCGAGGGAATTACCAGTTTTCCCACAATTGATAATTTTGTTTTGCTTTGTCGGAGTAAAACTTTCAAACATATACATGCCTTTATTATCCTGATCTGCTTTACGAACAAAAGAAATGTTTGGATGCACAAACACATGAAGACATTTTTGATATTTAAACATTTATTCCCCCCCTGTTCACAATGTATAAATAATGATTTTATAATAATAATTTGGCCCAAAGCAAAACAAGCCTCTTAAAATTACTAACAAATCCTCTGGTTACACTTGCAAAACAGCTTATACTGTACCTGAAATGTATATTATTTCATTTTTTTCAGTCACATCTGTCATAAAAGAGCTTTGTTCAAACCTGTACTAGTGTGATATTCTCACTGGATATCTTAAATTACTCAACAGATAAGGCAGTCACACAACATCTCTCATTGAAACTGAAGGTAAACTCAGGCGTAATAAATCCTGTCAGTCTCAGCGCCTTCAAAACATTCATGTCATGAAATGTTTGAAACCACCAACAAGCTGGCGTACAGTATGAAATCATCCGCTTCTGTCCTCCTCCGTGTCCCTGAAAGGGTTTTTGAAATCATCTCGTGGTTGTAGATTATCTTATTCAAATACATCAGTTATATAAAAAGGCACTGTTCCATTAAGGAATGAAAAGCATGCCGGAAAAAAAAACCCCAAAAACTTGATTAATTACTGCTACAGTACATTTTCATCTTCTTACATGTGACAGTGAGTGTTTTTATATTCACCTTCAATGACCTCAGGCATCCAATACTCATCAATAATGGGTGTAAAATACTGAGCATGTTGCGTTTAATGCCCCAAACAACGGTCAGGACACTGTAAACTCCGACTTTGAAGATAATGAAGATGCCGAGAAGACATATTATCAATCATTTACTGATTAAATGCCTGCTGTAACTTTACAGATCTTTACAGGATAACTACTGATGTTCTACTTCGTTCTTATTGTCAAAAATCCCATTAAAAGACCAAAACTAACAATGAATTGATCTACAGAGCTGCAACAGTCGATTAGTCGATTAATCAATCGGCAGAAAGTTAATTAACTACAACTATTCTGATGACTGATTAATCGTTTTGAACAATTTTTTAAAGAAAAAAATGCCCAAATTCTCTCATTTTAGCTTCTTAAATTCAATTCTTTGTCTTAATACATTTACACATCACATGTACTTTGTATATATATTTGTGAACATTCGCACTTTCTCATATTGCGTCATGGCTTCAGAGACAGAGGCGCCGATTTACAGATTCTGTACACGTGCTGAAATAAGTTCTGAGTTTTAGCTTATTAGTTCTCAAATTACCACTACTGAAGTAAATATATATATCTATATATCATATTTCATATATATTGCATCACTTTATTTTATCTTATGTTCACTAATATTATCTTATGTACATTTACATGTTTTTATGTTCATTTTATGTCTTTTTTTTGTAAAGCACTTTATTATTATTATTTATTTATGTAATTATTTTTTAAAACTCTAACAGCACTTTTCACCGACTTAAAATATTTATGATCACCTGTCTTTTGTGGTACTTGAATTTTTTATTATCTTCTATTTTTTATTCTAATGCACCACAACACTAAGACAACGACAGATAACAGTCGTGGACTGTTGGTCGGGACAAAATAAGACATTTTACGTTGCATCTTGGTCTTTGTGAAACATTGATCATCCATTTTTTAGACCAATAGACTAATCAATTAATCAAGAAAACAATCGACAGATCATTATTATTATTATAATTGTTAGTTGCAGCCCTAATGTACTAACAAGTATCGTGTGTGTGAATCCAAAGTCTGATATATCTCATTTCTCTGTAACTTTGAGCTCCATTTTTGTCCAAAAACTGTTAAAAACGCATCAATGAGCAGCACTGTTGCTCTTGATTACCATGAAAACACACACTTGTTGTTCTTCTGACCTTTTAAAATCTTCTTCTGCTTTAGTATGTTTGAATATGTAACATGTCAGTGTCGGTACATTTATATTCAAAACGAACATACAATGTAAATTGATTGTCCTGTGTATTAATCCACCACTGAAAATAGTCCCCAACAAATGCACTATTTCCTCCTGTTTGAGTAACGTTACAGCTTGAAACTACAGAGCCCGGCTTTTAAAAAAATTAAAGTACATGTTTGTGGCCCATTTTTAAATATTTTGAAGGAGGAACCAGCGAGTTTGTACCTGAGTGCCACAGACGGGGTAGGGAAGGTGAAAGTTCAGAGACACTGAGGCCTCAGACCTTCACGGGCGAGAAAACTCCCCTGCAAACAAGGCATCAGGTGTAACGTCAAATCTCTATCAGCCGATAAGCACCAAGAAATGAAGATGCTGTGCTTTAAGCTTTAATTTAATCTATTCACAACTTTTAAACGCCGGTGGCCTTTAACGTTTGGATCCAGTCAGGACAGTCAGCGCAGGCGGCATGTGCTGTTTTGTGTGTTAAATCTAAACGAGGATCTTAAGTGGTGATTATTACCTAATCTTGAGGTACAGAGTTGAAGAGGTGCCCTGTGTTAATATAATATAATATTGTGCTTACCAGGTATACATTCCTACATATATTAAAAACTACTACAAAGTAATCGTGCACATTGCAAACCCCGATCCATGCATATTCCAGGATGGCAAAAACAGCATTTTTCAGTGTTTTCTGGCATCTTAAAGACAAAAAACTCCATCGACTCGACGAGAATAATCGTTAGTTGCAGCCCTGGTGTGGCTGTGTGCGCCGCTCGGTTCCTGATACAAACACACACACAGTTAATCCGGAAACGCTAACACACACACACACATAGTTTTGGCCTTTTGAGAGTAGTTGACAATAAGAAAAGTCTTTTATCATTTAACTCTTGATAATCTGGGAGCTAATTCTTATTCTCACTGTGCTTTCATCCCGGTGATTTCACCCACTGATATTACTGCTCAGTTTGCTTGTTATTTCATCATCACCACTGCTGTAGAAAAATGAGTGACTAACATTGTTCTGGTTGTAGCTTTTCCTCATCTGTAATATATATATATATATGTTGATAAACCACCAAAAACAACACCTTTCGCAAAGATCTAGAAAGGATTTTTGTGTGATTTCCTCAACGAAGGATCATGTTTGCAGCTTGATAGAGTGAGATACCTCATGAATGATAGATTGTGTGATCACATAGATAAGATCAGCAGCATATTACAATAAAACAGTACAATCACATTGTAGTTGTAAGTGCACATCTGTTCATTTTGGTATTTAGGATCAAGTGTTTAAACTGGGTCGAACTGAGCAAATTATTCATAGTATTTGTTTTGACTTTTATGGCGTACCAGATGGCAACGGTTCATCACATGGCGACAGTTTAGACCCAATCAGGCGTGCTGTCAAACCACAGGAGAGTCAATTTTGAACATCTGGCACACCGAGCGAGCTGGTGCAAACATTAGGAATTATTTGCAGACCTGTCAGACCCAGAGTGTGACGTGTGTTAAAGGTGACCACACGGTGTGTAAGCAGGTTCAGAGGTCGCTGATATACTCTGCCCCGTTCGCCGAGCCCTTGTCTTTGTCTCCCTCTGTGGGCACGCTGCTGTACTGGCAGCCGGGAGCGACGTCGACAGCAGGTCTCGCCGGGCAGTCTGGCACCGCGGAGGGTTGACCCTGCTTGGATGACTTCCTGTCCCTTTTATCCAGCCAGCAAAATGACACCATGAGAAACACGGCGGATGAGGCAACAACGGCACTGCAGGCAAAGAAGACGTGGAAATACTGGCCTGTTCTGTCAACCAGGACTCCTGCAACCACAAGAAAAAGCATCAATAATGTTAATATTTTAGGTTTTCTCTTTTTAGGTGACACTTTATTTTAAAAAGGTCTCATATTTTCCTGTAACTTGTTAGAAAAGAGCTGATATCTGACAGTAAAATCCAACTGAAGCTTTGTGGAAAAGACATTAATTTGGTGATAATTATAGGAAAAATCTAGACAGTGATGATCGGTATTTGAAAATAATTAAGTGTAACCTAGAGCAGTGGTTCCAGTCAGGTCTGAAGGTCAATAAGAGGTTGCAAGACAAAAGTTTAGAGGTCAAGAAAAAACACACTTCAGCTGCACTGAATGACGATTATTTCTACAAACTCTCAACCGATCATTTTTGCTTTTTAATTACTGAATCATTTCAATAATTAACTTTTAATGAAACTGAAATGATTAAAACAAAACAAGGAGGGGAAACAAAACAGGTCACAGCTGGTGCAACCGGTGAAGAAAGGTCACAAGAACGCATTCCTTCAATTTAAGGGGTCACAAGCCAAAAACCGTTTGTGTAACCACTGACTTTAAGTCCTTCAGTGAGAGCACAGCAGGTCGGTTGAACATATTTTGTCATTTTGCTCTATTTCTGGTCCACACATCTATTGCATGTCCCTCCTGGATCCTTCCTCTGTTGCTCTTCATGAGGTTTCTTCCATTTTTTCCCCCTTTAAAAGGTTTTTTTGACAGTTTTTCTCTATGTGAATCCAGGGTCTATGGATAGAGGATGATGTATATTTGGCTATAAAAATAAAACTGACTTGATTTGAACATGCAAAAATGTGAAATTCGCCTACAAGAAAATATACAACGCAAAAAAAAATATGAAGAATAAAGTTTCTAAATATAAATAACAATAAATAAAGATTTGCTTTGGTTTAAATGGAGCAGGTCTTTCAGGGAAACTTCTCTGCTTATGAATTTAACTCAAACAACTGCAACAACTGTCTCTATTCACCCTACAATGAGCCCCAAATTACAGTAATTTTCAGCAAACCTCCTAGAAAATGACAACCCTATAAAATAAACAATAAAAAAATTACCCCTTCTTAAAAATGATTTATTCAGATAATTATAAGCGGTTAAGCAGCCCGTCTGCGTGCTATATTGATAACCCAGCCCTTTCTTTAAATGATATATTTACTGTGGGAGGCAAACTGGGTCACTGACTGCGTGTGTAAAGCGACTCTGTTGGGACTTCTCACTGCGGTTACATCATTGTCCGGTTATATATACCGTCACATTAACAGGGGAAGAGGGGGGAAGGGGGGGGAAAGCATACCTGTCATCTGAGACAGAAACAACCCCCCGAATGAGAGTCTCTGCCCTTTTCAACCGCTCTGCTGCTGCTGCCGCTAACCTCGCTAACTCCTCCAAGAAAGGAGCACAGGCTGGTTTTTCCCCCTTTTGTTCTCTGTGCAGCGGCCAGATTGACGGAGAGCAAGCTGTTATTTACTGCAACCGCCTGGAGCAGGAGTGGCTGAACCCTTTCCTTTCTATTCCTGTAGTTCTGCCATTCAAATTCACAACACATGAAGACACATGTGCAGGACGGACTCCTCTGACAATTTTGCATTGCTTTTGAATCTATTTCAATGTTATTTGTCAGATTTATATTGTAGATTGTAGATTTCAACAGAAGAAGAAGCTGGACTGAGCTTCAAGGTCACGCCAATGATACCCATACTGGCACATTTTGTTCTAATGAGCCTTTTTCCACTACAGGAACTTAACCAACCCCCGCAACTGAACTTACCTAACCCCAGTTCTAAGAAAGCTTTCAGGGTTTTGATTTGTTAATCAGAGGAGGAAAAAAAAAAAAAGAGGACGAGCTTTATGTCCTCTCTAGCTGTGTTTATTCTAAGCCAGCTATGAGTATGTAAGTGTGATCAAATTACAGTGCGATGCACAAAAGGAAAAAAGAGGAGCCGCTCTCACTCAGCTGCAAAACATAAAAACAAATCGTAGACGGCGGTGATGCAACTCGAAGAGACTTTGAGAAAATGTAATTGTTTAATCCGGCAGTCGTGTGACATTGTCCATCTGTGCATGTCTCGTTTCCTTTTAGTACAAAGAACTGAAAACAGTTTACTATGACAATCAGTGTATGCTATAGCAGGATCTGTATATTATGAGTATGTTGTATGGAAGTGTGTTTAAGGTTTAAGTCGAACAATGAGATGCATTTTTTTTACAGTTTACACCTAAAACTTCTAAATCTGCTTGAAGTCTGTAAAACCACATGGAGGCAAAGTCCATCTAGTATAACATCAAAAACACATTTTTTTTATTGTACTGTGACTGTGTCCTACATTATCACTAGTCTGCTGGTCGACTAATCAATTAATTGGTCGATATGCTCTTGTCCGACTAAATTCTGATTGGTCGAATAATCTCTGTGTTACTTTCATAAGGAGAAAAGTGCTACATCAGCAGCTTTCCGGGATTCATCCATTATTTCCTGCGGCGGGAGGGACAGACTAACAAACTACCTGTGAATTCAAAACACCCCCGTTGTTTTCATCACTTTGGACTCGCCCAAACTAACGGACACTTCTGGGTCTAACTTTTCTCAATGGTTACTGAACGTTTACTGAATCAGTGTTTCTCCTACAATTATATCAACGAGAACCCCCGCCAGGCCAAAAAAAAAAATTTTTTTAATGCCAGAATTAACGTCAAATATCCACTCATTCAGAAATATTTAGCGTTTGGGAGTCTGTGCAGGACATGAGTGAACCTCTGTGTCGTTGCCTGGGAAACAAGCGTAACTCTGTTAAGTAATACGGCATTGCGTAGTATGTTTGCCTAGCGAGTTGGACACAGAGAAAGTGATGGTGGATATGAGCAGAGCAGAGGAAAAGGTTAGCGGTAAGTTGTCAGTCTGGCAGTAAATGTACAGCACAGACTACAGTGTGTCAGTTAAATGTTAAAAAGTCACGTCTGTTGTTTCTCCAAGTGCTGGAAAAGTGAAGGGAGTTATCTCCAAAGTTAGCAACGATGGGTTAGCCTAGCCTGAAGACGCTAAACAGAGACAATACAGATTATCTTTCTAGCTCTCCTCGCTCTCTGTGTGTTTACCTGCCAGTGGAGGCCCGATGAGCAACGTGACGCTCTCCATTATAGCGAGTAGACCCAGAGCTGAGGGGAAGCGGCTCATCTCCACTATATCCATGAGGACGGTGAACATCAGGGAGCCCACCACGCTCATGGATAGCCCGTAGATCGTCACATAAGTCAGCAGTACAGAGAAGCCGGGCCCGATGCAGCAGATACTGTTACTGAGCCCGTTGACCAACAAAGCCGAGGCAAATACGTAGATGTGTCGCCCTTTGAACCAGGGCATGTTGAACATGATGCCGAACGGCGGCCGCACCACGATGTTAACAATGCCCAGGATGGAGAGCAGCATCGCGGCCCGGCCCTGCTCCATGTTGTGGGCTGTGGCGTAGGGAACCAGATACACCAGGGGCACCACAAACCCCAGCATCATCCAGGTGATGCCTATAGCGTACACACGGTAACGTATGTTGTTACGGAGCTGATCAAAGGCCATGTGTTTGCCGAGGGACGCCACCAGGAAGCTCCATATCGTCCTCACCCTTCCTTTCCCCTTCTTCACATTTTCCACCTCTGGCGGAGGGGGTCCGTGGTTCATCAGGGGTTGGCCTCGACGCTTTGTGCCGTGGAGGGGCCTCATCACCGCTCCGCACACGCAGCAGTTAAGCAGGACGGCCCCCAAAACAAGAAAGCTTCCCCTCCAGCCCAGCTCTGTGTGGAGGTAGTTACCCAGGAAAGGGAGGGTGCACAGGCCCAGCGCCGTGCCTGTGGAGGACATGGCGTTGGCAAACACACGACGACGCACAAAGTAGTGACCCAGGATTGTCACAGCTGGCTGGAAGCTGAAGCAGAAACCAAGTCCTGTAAGGAAGCAAGAAGACTGTGAGGTTCATCATCACATGTAGTATCGGGTTAAATGATTTAGAAGATTATGTGTAGAATAGTTGTGCAGTAGTTAGATAGATGTGTAGGTGTCAGACTAATCTTTCCAAGGCTGATATGAAGTAGTCTGTACAACGCTAGTAGAGCTGCTGCCTAATAGTCGACCCTCTTAGTTGACCAAGATTTCATTGGTTAGTCAGTTAGTTGCAGGGGAAAAAAACCCAATTTGGGTGTTCCCACTTGTCAAAATTAGGTCAAAACCTAGAATATGGATGGAAAGTGTATGAAACCCTGGAAGACACTAATGGAAATGGAAACTAATGGCTCGAACTAACGACTTAGCCAACAATGAAAATCTTTGGTTGGGGGCAGCCGTAACTTCTAGGATACAGTGAGTCTGGCTTATTGTATTATAAGTTGAGTTTTATTTTTGTACTTTTTGGCTATGATTCCTCGCTAACACAATACGATTGTTCTCACCAAGTAAAGAACTGACAGAACTGATGTCTAAAACTATAAAAATAAGACCCAGATTTTTAAAAAAACTCTTTCACTTCACAAATTTAGATTTAATTGATTTTTCTGGTCAGGTGGGGGCTCTTCATCTTATTGCTTTATAAAGCTGTTATTACTATTGTTTTAGCTGATAATCCCCTATCTACATGAGCTGCAACATTAGCTTTCATTCATTTGGTGCTTGATATAAGTCTGAAATGTCTCTGTTTTGGTCTCCACCATCTCTCTTTAGCTGCTGGATGCTCCACTTTCTCAGCCAGTTGCCAAATTTGCCTGCTGCTCTTTGTTGGGTAGGGAGCGCACAGTCGTGTGTAACCACAGTCATCAAGCGTCAGCTGGTACAATAAATCTTTGTTGGATGTTTGCTGACCTGTAATAACCCCCGCGGTGATGTAGAGCTCGGTGATGGAGCGGGTAAACGAACTGGCAGCCATTCCAAGTCCACTCAGGACTCCACCCAACATGACTGTCGCCCGGCAACCAAGTCTCTCCACCAACAAGCTGCAAAAGGGACCTGTGGATGAAATGTAATGCTCTTAGTTTAATGCATACTGGAGGAGAAACGAGCAAAGGCTTATGCTCGCAGAGTCGAGGTCATTTTCTTAATCCTGCAGCGTGTTTCACATAACTTGTGCCTGGCGGTAATCTGTACCGGCTGAATGACCTTTTTAAGTACTAAAAGCTGAAAAATATGTTCTCTCACTTAGTCCTTTACACTATATATTATGGGATGAAAGACCAATGTGCGCACATGGTGTGAACCTGAAGTTTGAGTCTGTGCTGCGGCTTTTTATTGACCCATCAAACTGTCAATATATTCTCAGGATGACGCAACGTTTCAGGATACGATTTAACGCCGCAGAGCAAATTTTCCCACCATTTTACGTCACTTCAACCACTGCTCATGAATAACTTTTGACTGAAGAGGAAGTTTCACAACTATTCTGAAGGCTAAACACTAAATATGATGGTGCATATTGGTTAAGAGTCGCTGCGAAAGGGTTGTAAATTCAAGATATTCTAGCCTTGTTGTTCAGTAACAAGGCTGTAGTGCACTAATGGGAATAATACTGAGACTTGAAGCATCAATCAAAGTGTTTGAACCCTAATGTTTGCAATTTTTCACTGAAATGTCCTCTCAAGTAGATTCGAAGCCAGATAAAACATGCACACAGTTTAAAACATCACATTTGTACTATCCTTTATTGCCAGCTCAGATAAAACATTAATTTCAGCTGATAAGATGAATCAATTCTTCAATCCAGGAAACTCCCACTGGATGCCATCGCCTTTTGCTGATGTCCTTTGTGAACTGTGAGCAGCTTTATGAAGATAAACCTGAGATTCTTGTCACATTTCCGTAAGCTCGAGATCAAAGCATTCCTGTCTCCTAAAAACCCTGAGAACTGAGTGCAATAATCACATCTCCCCTCAACACTGTTCAAACTGTCTATACTCCTGAAGTGGTAGAAAAATCATCCACATATCTCTAGTTTGTTCAGAATACAGCAGCCTAAAGAGAAGTCTTGTGTTATTCTATATTTTTCTTACTGTCTATAAATCACATGAAAAGACTAAAAACCAACAATGTGTTCGTCAATCTTTCAATACTTTACAACTTTCCTCCGCTCTCTGATGCACTCAAGTCCAATAATTCCTACTGAAATCTGTGTAAATCTTTGAAAATGGGTCCCAAGTTAATAAACCTATTCTCAGAAATTTCCTCAAACTGCTGGACAATGTAGGTTTTAGCAAACGTTACTTAAACAGGAGTAAATTGTGTATTTATTGAGGGCATATTTTCAAGTTTAATACATATTCGGTGCTCTTGTGAGTAATTTGTATGTAGAAAGTCATTTATTGCAAATGCAAACTATAAAAACTGAACGTATGATGATGCTAAAGTGACTTTAGTTAGTCAAACAAACTGATTTTATAGGCAATAATTTGTTGTGCCTTTTAGAGATCGAGACCTTTTAAACTAATTTATCTCTTTGATTAGAGCTGCATCGATTAGTTGATGAATCATTTAGAGGAATTTTTAAAGAAAAATGTCCAAATCATCTCTTTTCTGGTTTATTTGTCAGTAAACTGAATATATTTGAATTGTGGACTGTTGGTCGGGACAAAAAAAGACACCTGAGCCTGTTATCTCGGGCTTTGGGAAACAGTGATTGACATTTTTCACCATTATCTACCATTTTAGGTCAATCAACTAATCAATTAATCAAGAAAATAGTTAAAGTTGGCTGGGTCAGTGGCCAACGGCAGCACACCTTTCTCTTTATCTGTTTAACAGACGACACCTGAGAGTAAACATCACACTCCTTTCAGAAATATCTCCACATATACTGTGTTTACCTACAGTTAATAATCAAACAGAATAATCATTTAATTTTCACTTCATTATATTTATCACAGGGGAAAAATCAGAGAAGTGTTCAGCTGTTTGTTTACACACATAACTAATCTGCTCCACAAACAATCCTAAAAACTAAAGGAAATCCAGGCAGTGTAAACATCACATCGCCTGGAGCTTCGAGAAGGTAGAGAGGGAGGCAGCAGGAGGGGAGTTTAAGTTTAACAGCGTTGCAAAGTCCCAGTACTAAATGGTTTTTTTTCTAACCAAACCACAGCCCTCTTTTGATTAAAAAAAAGGGTGCAGGAGGGTGTTTTTCATACATTTGTAAAGTTAATGAACGCCCAAGTAGGGAGTGGAGGCTGAAAGACGAGGGAGGAACCTTATCAAACCAATCTGATAAGATAGAGACATTACAAAACACTGCATGACTTTCACTCACTTCACTTTTTACATCGAAAGAATAGCTGTTGGTTTTACATTTTTAACCAGCAAGTGTTTAGGTTAACATCTCAAAAATCCTGTATGTGATCCCTCCAATATATTATATCAGTTTCCTGGACTGAGCTGGACGGCCAGACTCACAACGTCTCCTGACTCTTTTCTCTTTTTGACTCGTTTAAACAGGAAACTGAGACACAGTGCGCAGGATCCAACAGCATATATCATAAACATAAAGCTGCCAAAATAAATAACTGTTATAGCAGCCAGACGTTTCACCTTGATGCTGTATATTGACTTTTACACAGCGCACACTACTTCCCTGTTTCATGACTGTTGCACAATGTTTATAAGACTGCGTCACAGAGGAAGGAATTAGACATTACTGACAGTAAAGATAGACGGTTTGTGAACTGCTCTCTAACAATGAGACACGAGAGGATAAAGATGTTTTTATGATCATGAGATCCTGACATTTGTGTGTAATAATACAAACATTGTAAAGAGCCCTAACTGATGTGTGTAATCTCAATTGTCTACATAAAACCATAAAAATATCTATTACAGTAAAATATGAGTATACATACAGATACATATAAGTGTATAATATAAGTACTGAACACTTTATTCTAAGTCCACCTATTTAGCATTTATAAAGATGGTTTTTAATACACTATGATGTAGTTGTAAGTGTTGATTAATGTATATATCAACAACTGTGGGCTCCATAAGTGTTGTATAAATTATACATTTGCTAAATGCTTATAAATGCTAAACAGGAGGACTGAAAATAAAGTGTAACCGTAACTTTCGTAACAGCATCCACAACGGTCACAGGAGGTAGTTATAGGGTAATGGTGAAAGCTAAAATGTAGCACAACAATAGCACGTAGATGAAGTAAGTGGCTTGGTGGTCAGAAAACTCAGTAATGTAGGTTACCTGAAATATCTATCAAGAGTTTACTAACTTTAGCAAAAGCTTCTGGTCACACAGACCAAGTCAGGCTGCAGCGACAAAACCCTTCAGTGTGTTAATTTAAGCAAGAGTGCATTTAAATTCTTATGATTTCAGCTGCTGTCGGTGCAATTTTGTCCTTTAAAAGTTACATAAAGTCGATCTGTAGATCAACAAAACAATTAATCGCCAAATATTAAACGTTTTGAGTCACTTTTTAAGATAAATTCTTTCTTTTTTTAAATTCCAGTTTCTTAAATGTGAATGCTTTCTGGTTTCTTCAGTCTTCTTTGACAGTAAACTGAATATCTTTGGGTTGTGGACTGTTAGTTGGGACAAAATTACACTTTGCATCTAGGACTTTAGGAAACAGTGAATGACATTTTAGGCCGAACAACATTGCTAACATTAGCATAGCTTCCGGTCAAACCAGACCCAGTCAGGCTGCAGCAGCAAAACCCCCCATGAGTGTATTAATTTAAGCTAGAGTGCATTTAATTGCTTATGAGTTCAAATTCAATTTGAGATCAAGAATTAATGTGCCATTTTGTGTTTCAGAAGTCACATGCTTTAAAATCTTATCTAATCTTGGATTATTATTCATTTTAAAACCCTACTCTGTGCGTGTCGATTACTTGAGTCACTCGGAGCTGTGGGGGGAAAAGCAGGAAACACTTTCTCATGAAATAATCTGCTTTAAATCAACACCAAAACAGCAAGACAGGAAAATAAACCCAACTTCTCTCTCTCAGGGTTCTTCACAATGCAACAACAGCAGGTAGAAACTCAGATTACCTCCAGATCAGGGGGCATTAACGGGCATCTTTTACACCTGGTAATATTAATAGTATTGTAACTGATAATGAAGCTTCAGTCATCTGTGTTAGTCAAATAAAGTGGATATCTTCAACAGTTAGTCTCCATCTTTGTGTCTCAATAGAGTGTTTTTCTATTCAGCTGCAGTGCAAGGATAAAAAAGAGGGAATTTGGCCCTAAAAAAACTGTAACGCAATGTTCAGTATGAACAGGAGGGATCATTACAGCAAGAAAAACATGCTCATATGGGTGTTGTTTTGACCTGAATCCATCCTTTAAGGTCATTTAAGATGTAATCAGTACAGTAACTGGAGTTACACATTAAATAAATACAGAACTAACTAAACAGAGACCAGCTTTTATTTTCTCCTTACCTCCGGCATGAAGCGCTGACGTCATGATGGAGGGCACCCAGGAGGTTTCGCTGTTGGAGGCGTGGAACTCATTCTGCAGGTCGGTGTAGAAGATTCCCACACAGGAGGGGAAGGCCAAGGTCAAAGCCAGGACTATGATGGTGGCAACCAGCACCACCCAGCCCCAGCCCCCATCAGGAGCCGCGACTGCTCCCGTTACAGCCACAGGGTCTCTGTTTTCACCTCCCTGCCCCCCCTCCTCCGACTCACAGTCGATGGCCTCTTGAACTTTCTCGTGCTCCGTGCCGTTGGCGCGCTCGCGGACCGTGGAGGCCTCCGGGTGGAGGCAGTGATCGCTCGTCCCTCTGATTCCATTTCTCTGAGTCATTTTCTGCTTGGCAGGTCAGGCGAGGCTCCTGTGTTAGCTCTGCAGGATGTGTAATGACTCCTGCTGTCCATGTCACTATGACTGCTGCGACCTTTAAGCACACCTGGAACGACAACATTTGAGGTTTTGAGTGAAATATCTCAACAAATATTGGATGGATTGGCATCGAATTTGGTCCAAAAATTCAGGGTGAATTAATAACTTTGGTGTCCTTCTGACTTTTCCCCATGCCATCAACATCAAGACATATTTTAGCCTCAGCTGTACTTTGTCTTCAGTGCTAATTAGCACATTTAAGATGCTAACACGCTAAACTAATATGGTGAACCTGGTAAACATAAAACCTTTATGGTATAAAGAACAACTTGCTAGAGATTTATTTCTGGAGTTTTGACCTTTTCAAACATCAGCATGTTAGCGTTGTCCTCGTGAGCATGTTAGCATGGTGGTGTTTGCATATCTCTAATATCTCTTATCATTGCTATGCAGATGACACCCAGCTGTACCTCCCACTCCCCACCCCCACAGTGCTGGTGATCCAAGCTGTTTTAACTCCCTGCTGTGCTGCACTGAGGATATAAAATCCTGGATGGCAAAAAGCTTCCTGCAGCTGAACCAGAATAAACCTGAAAAAATCCTAATATTTGGTCCTTCAGGCTTTTCTAAAACCACAGTAAACACTCATGTGCCTCTACAAAAAATTGAGAGTTACCTCCCACGCGAGGAATCTCAGCAATATCTTTGATTCTGGTTTAAATTTGATAAACAAATCAACTTGGTTGTCAGTGCCAGCTTCTTCCGTCTTGAATCACTTACAAACTAAAATCATTTCTGTCTGTTAAGGATTGGGAAACTTAAGCACATGTGTAACATCTGCTTCTTGCATGTTACATTAAATGCAACAGTTCAGCTCTAAATGGTCACTAATAGAAAAAGCTTGTAATATAATTTTGTCAGTAATTTTAGCTTTATTTAATAGTTGTAAAGTGTACATATTTATGTTATTTTCATTATTTTATGCTGTTATCTTATATTTAATATGTAATACTTGGCTACCTAGTATCCATGGTAACGATGCAGCTACAAAGCGTCACCGTGGGAACAAGTCAGACCGGGTGAGTGTGTGACTGTTAAATGGAAACCTGTAAATATTAATGTATAGCTGATTTGAGAGGAAATTAATTACTAATCATAACAATATTGACATTCAGAGTGATTATCTGTGTGAACTGATTCATCTGTATCAATAGTGTCTTTTATGTGATTTGTAATATAGTTTTTGATCCTGGTCAACGTTCGACCGTTGGCCCTGTAATTTGTTATTTAACGGTTGTTAAGCTTTATCGCAGAATCATTTATTGGTATTGTAAGTTTCCTTTGATTATGATTTTATTTATACTAAGTTTTACTGAGACCAGGCTTTTATCCTCCAGACCCTGAAGAGCTTGTAGTAATAAACATCTATGAATCAACATCGGAGCTGTTTGTTCGTTGGAGTCGACTAACGTTTCTAACCGTCAGCCGTTAGTTCAACAAACATCATCATCACATCACAACACAACGACTGTTTAGGCTGTTACTGTTAACATCGATATAAAGGAAGCTTAACGGGGACGTTATAAACCGCGAGACTGTTAGTCTCCTGTTCATCTCCTCCCGCATGTTGTAATTCTCTGTAGATGGGAAACAGTGAGTCACCTGCAGCTGCTCCAAAACGCTCCTCACTGCTACCAAAATCACTCTTGCTCTGGCCTTTCAGTGAAGTGTTTTAACCTAAATTTAACTGCCTTTAATTGAGTACTTCATGACCTCGTGTTGCACAGCGATTCTTCTGTCTCGATGAATTTACTAAGTGCCATCCTGCCGACGAGATTATTGATTATTGCGAATGTCCTGACAGCCGTTGCATCTCTCTAATCTTCTGTTTATTTGCTGTACATGCCGGTCTGAGCTGCCTTCTCGTCTCCTGCTGGACCAGCGATGTCGATGGCATTTCCTGCAGGTTTTAGATCTAGGTTGTTTTTTTTTTTGGCCGTCCTGCAGGAGTTCCTCCTCTGTGAATAACTAAATAATCTCTTCTCCTGTGTATATGAATGGTCTGTTCTCCTGGAGGTCACATGGCTCAGGTCCTATTCTCTTCTGGTGGTATCTGAAAGCTGCTCGGCGTCCTCTTCATCACCACATGCTTCATATTATAAATCCATCATGTTTTCCTGTTCAGTGCTGTCATTTGTCTTCTATTATGTATTCACATATATTGCACATCTCTCTTCTGTTGCTCTTCCTGAAGTTTCTTCCATTTTTTTTCCCCGTTAAAGGATTTTTTAAGGAGTTTTTCCTGAAGTTTGAATCGAGGGTTTAAGGACAGAGGATGTTGTATTGCTGTATGGACTGTAAAGTTTTTATTTGTTTATTTACTCTCTATAAATGATTTGTTCTCTCTGCCATGCTATTGTGTTTTTAAGATGCTCGTAGCAATGTCTCTGTTGTCATTTAATTGAATTTCTCAGTCCCTGTAAAGCACTTTGGTCAACTTTTGTCGTGCTCTATAAATAAATCAACTTGACTTGTCTGTTTCTTTAGCTGCTAAAAACACTCCACTATGTTTACCAGTTAGTCGCTAACTCTGTCTGTCTGCTTTCTGGTGCTGGTCAGGTAGTGTGCAGGGGGCATATCAGGGTATTTTTGTTGCTGAAAACAGCTGACTGCTGCAGCTGTAAACATGAGTTTAATGGGCGAACCAAAACAGTAAACATTTGGGCCGTTAAAACCAAAACAATGAGCTAAAAGACGCTAAAATGCTGTGTACAGCTGACAGGAAGTGCAGTATGAGGTGATGTTTCTCTACATGTGAGAAGTTCATTCAACTGTCATACAAAAATATTGATCAGAGCAGCTTTAGTAGAGTTTTAAAGGAGGACACTGAGGATGTTACTTCATCTTTTTAAATGGCGGCTAAAGCAGAGTTTGGAGCCCAGATGACAAATGCCTCACTGGCCTCCGTTTCCAGCCTGAGACAAGTCTGCTGGTCAGCAGCCTCATGAGCAGCACTATGTGGAGCTGTGTAAACAATAATGAATGGAACAATGACAGGAATGAGCTCGAATTAAATTAATTTCTGGGGGAAGTTGGAGTAACTGATCTAGCTGACTGGAAACAAAAGGCGTGAATGAGCTGTTGTGCACGTAATATATGATAAAATGTTTTAATATAAGTCAGAGTCAAAAACCCCTAGTCTGTGCAGAATGAAAGCCCTGAGGTGCTACAGCATGCCTCACATATTTCCTGTGTATACTTAAGGGTTAGAAATCATTATTTTGGTCCAATCATCAGTTTATATTAAAAGAAAACCAGACATCGAGGTCTTTGTCTGCAAGTCGGACTGTGAGCGAGTTAACAAAGGAGAGGTCTGGTAGGTTCAAGAACGGATGAAGTATCCGTGTAGATACAAAAGGGAACCTATCAAGCATGAGACTACATGCACTTGTGAAAACGCGAGAATGAATAGCCCTCTGTGCAAATGTTCCAGCAGAGTTTTCCCCAAAGACACTTAATACCATTTCCAAAATGCTCCGACTACTGAGCGCAGCAACATCCTCCGAGATTATGTTCCTGAAAATATATAACTCTTGGCTGATGTTAATGTGCTCAGCCGTTTGCACCACAGTGTGTGGCCGAACATATGAAAATTAAACCATTATGTTACATCTGAAAACGGCAATTTAAGTATTGTGCAAATGTTTAAAGGTCTCAAAATACAAAGATCTAAACTGACTGCTGGGAATTTCTCACCTTCTGACACTCAAAGTGCAAAACACTAAATCACATGTTCAGTTCTCAGAATACAGACACCTTTATTTCACCACAAGCATCAGTGTTGATTACAGTGCAGTGCAATGTAACAGCTAATTAGGGTGAAATAAATGCCATTTATTTTCTTTTGATTATTGTCAAAATGTTGCTATGTATTGGGAGTTTGATACTGTAAGTAACCACAGTAAAAACCACAGTCAGCTGTGTTTATTGTGTTATTATTATTTCCAGCATTATTGCAGCTTACTGTATGTTACATAACTGCAGCGTCTCAGATCTGGTGTCTTGAATGCGGAACAGAAACTAAAGTGGTGAAGTTCAACCACAAACATCACTTCACCTTGTATGAACATGAGGATTTACTGTTGCGTAAAAGTCGTTATCTACATTTAACTATGTTTTATGTACAGTAATAACAGACTTACTACATGATACGTTGCCTTATTTGACACAGATGTTCTCATTTTTGGGTGCTATGTGAAGATTTTGAGGCTAATATTTATAATTATACCGTTTTTGTGTGAAGAGTTTTGCTGTAATCTGCTGCTGTAACAGCCTCCGCTCTTCTAGTTTCAGGCTTTCCATCAGATTTTGTAACCTGGCTGCTGAAGGATTTGCTGAACAGTGATTAGTGAGGCTCGATCATAGACTTTATAAAAACACTGATGTTGGGAGGTGAAGTCTGACTGTTGAATGACGCTGAGGTTCTTTCACACCAGATTAGAGAAACCAGTTCTTTTTGTCTCAAATGTCTTTGTGTTCTGTAGCATTAACATTTATCTTGAAATAAAGGGCTTGACTGAAACCTGGCTCCAGTTTGCGTCTCATGTATCAGCGTTACGTTCGAGTTCGAGGAATTCCTGAAAAATAAGTACCAGTGATCTTTGACAACAACAGAAGCTTGTTAAAAACACTTTAAACTGTTCTGAAAGTGTTACCAATAACTCTAAAGACTCATCTTAACATCTGGATGAAAAATAAATATTCCATCTGTTGACCTATTTCCCAGGCTGTGCTTTGTTTGCCTCATCCGAACAAAGATGACAGCCCAGAAATTACATATTTCCTTCTTCAATTTGTACGACACAAAGCCAAAATAAAGCAGGTTGTTATCGTTTATCAGTTTCTTTATTGTTACAAAAACAGCAAGAGCAGATGTCTCTTCTGGCAACCTGCGTTAGGAAATACAATCGAGAAACGGGTTCATTACTGTGCAGCAGATAAAAGAAAAGAATCTGACGAAATTTGGATTCTCCGGGTTTGTTCTAAGGTCGCCAAAGTACTTACTTAACAGGAAATCAGACTGTCAAAATAGAAGATAAATTATAAACTATCATATTCATAACAGGTTGAAACACAAATAGATATTCAGAGCTGTAAAGGTAGAGCCAAAAAGCCTAAAAAAAAAAAAAAGGCTCATCACACCTCAATTTCAGGAGCAAAATGTCCACAATCAACATTCATCTGCTCATCTGTGAAAACCAGAATCTACAGATTGTTTAAAAAAATAGAAAGGTACTGAAAGTTAACTGAGGAATAAGTATCAGAGACTCAGAACAAGGTGTCTGAAGCTGCTGATGGCTAATAATGAAATAATTAATATAAGATAATTGAAATAGAGCTACATACACTCAACAACCTGACATTTAAAACACTGAGAATGGCAGATGTTGCCAAGGGGGGGGGGTCCTGAAAAACAGCCCAAACGTTTATAAAACTATGCAAACAGGACAGTGGTGTCTACATACTTTTGTCCAGAAATGTCCTATGACTCTCTTCCTCTTCCTCTGTTCCTCTTACTGCTGAGTGTGCAATAGATCAGTGAGGGAAAGGCCTCGCATAGCTGAGCAGTCTGAGCCACAACTTACGCAACACGACAGCGGCAGACTTTACCGTGAAGGTAGGCAGCTGTCTGGGAGGGGGGGTCCAAAATAAAAGGCCCCCAACTAGATATAGATTTATTAAAATGTTTAGATATGAAAAATACTGAATTATGTTACTATCCTAAATAGGGCTGCACAAAATCAAATGTCACAATATTTCTGATATTGTAGAGACAACTATTGGTGCGTTTCACAAAATATTTACACAATGAGTCTGTTAAGTTCAGAAAATTATATAATTTTACTTTAATGCAGCCGTAAAAACCAGAAAAACAAAACAGTTATGCTGTATCACAATATTACAATATCCCAAATCTAAGATGATATCTAGTCTAATGTCATAATATCAATATATTGATATATTGATATGTTAGCCAGCCCTAATTCTAACCCATTGTACCCCAAAAATAACCTTAAAAAGGCCCTCAAAGCACTTAAATATGTAACTACATACCTCTACTTCTGCCTAAATGTTACTGGTTACGCTGCTGAATCAATATATATACACATATGTATACTCACAAAATAAAATATGATGTATTATTATTGATTAAAGTATCCAGAATCATATAAGAAGAAAAAGCTCCACCTTGAACAGACGTTAAGTAAAATTAAGCACACAGATTGTAATAATACCTCTCTTTCACTTTAAAGTTAAAGTTTGAATGCAGACTTTTTTTACTTTCACAGTATTTTTGCTGTATTTAAACCCTGCCAATACAGAGAAAAGGTTTCCCTGGGGGGTCACCAAATGACTAAATCCGCCCCTGAGCTATAACATCCTGTTTTATTTTTCCGTTTCACCTCCTGAACTCTGCACACACCGCACATGTTTACACGTACACACGTCTATAATTGTCCCTAAAGGTTGAATCAATAAGGAAGACTGTATATGACTCCTCTTCCTCCTCCTTATTAAATAAAAGTGATGCTGAGCTGCTGATCTTTCATGTGGGACAGCCCATGGAGGGATGAGAGCGCCTGTTTTTTTTACATGTCAACAGTAGGCGTTTGAAAGCATAAAACAGCACACAATTAACATTACCAGCATTCAATTTATCCACATAAATATGTCCACATTTTCAGCTGCATTAACACGAAGCTCCCTCTTTTTTTTCCACGCTCACGCAACATGCAGCCACTCGGAAATATATCGATTTGTTTACAGCTGAAAAGCCCCCCAAAACACGGATATACAGTCCACACATCCCCAGAGCTCCGTAAACAACATCTTCCTGCTCCTTTAGCGCTCTAAAAATATTCCCATATCTCCACAAATATTATTATTCCAGTCAATTTTACTTGCCTGGTCCGCGCTTTCTGGTTTAAACGATGCAAACCTGTCATTTAAACCTCTTTCGTGAGTCTCTAAGTTTTAAAAAATATACTAATCTCTCACCTTTCTTTATGATGGTAGTGGTCGTCCAGCCCCCGTCTGGCTCCACAGGCGCGGTCGCTTCTCGATGACTGCCGGAGCAGAGGCGGCAGGTCGGGGGTCTGCTCGTCTCTGAGCTCCAGCTCTCACGGTGGGAGGAGACTACCGAGGCCGGCTGGGAGGGGCTGGATGCGGGCTGTGCAGGCCCCAGCTTTGCGGCACCACTATACTAGCGGCCAAGAGGTGCTTTAAAAGGCCCCGAGGCTCTGCTTAATGAGCCCTGATGGTGGATACACTTGTTATTCTGCTTTTTTCTGTGGCAAACATTAAAGGTAACTGGTCACTAACAGCAGCAATGCAGTCTGTATGCAGTGGTAGCATGGCTGCATTAACCTCCAGCAGGGCCCCCGGGGCAAAAGTTTGTTGTTGGGGCCCATTGGTGTGGCAGCCTTTACATCATAGACTGTAAAGAAATATCTAAAAAAAAAAAAAAAAGGATTTTGGGAGCCAAAAAATGAGAGGGTGGAGCTAACTGTCTAGCTTGGTTAGCATGGTACGTTTACAGTTGTGCTCATAAGTATACATACTCTGGTAGAATTTGTGAAAAAGCTTTGATAAAGAAGTGGAAAATTAAGGGTTCTGTTGATAATAAGCCACAGTTAGGTAGAACAACAAAGATTTCAGCCACAATTACCAACTGCAAACAATTGTTTATAGAAAAACCCACATGCAGCTTTAGCTGAAAGTTGGTTGTTTCAAGATCTACGATAAGGAAATACTTAAACAAAAATGGGCTGTGTGGTCAAGTTGCTGGAAAAAATCTGTTACTGTGCCAACGCCACACAACAGCCCGCTTACAATCTGCCAAACAGCACAGAGACAAGTCTTAAAACTTCTGAAACAGTTGTTTGGAGTGATGAGACCAAAACTGAACGTCATGGTCACAACTAGAGACGCTATGAATGGTACATATCTCACAGATTCTGCCAGGGTTCGTAAACTTATGAGCACAACTGTACAGGTTAACTGTGCTAATGCTAATGCTAATTTTGAACTAGCAAAGGCTTAATGTCATTAAAACAAACACTTACCAGAAAAACTAAACATTGGACTCCATAGAGGGTCGTTTAGTACAATATAGTGTTGAGAAAGACTTTTTTTAGGTGACCAAAATGTTACGATTAACTTTCATGAGCTGTAAACTCACTGAAACGGCGACGGCTACGGCTACGCCTATATTCTGTGAATCAGGGGTTACGCCATGCATTACCTAACAAATGTTTGAAGCTACCTGTTTGCTTAAAATGGAACTCGTGAGCTTACGGTTGTGACATGTGTGGTCATTTACACAATAGGTGCTCAAGTGATTAAGTTGTAAAACCACTGCGAGGCGACATGGATGCCAAAAACACTCCTTGTTGTTCTTCTGTCAGTCTTCGCTTCATTCCAACAAGTGTTGACTCACTTCGTATTTCAACACCATGAGAACACCAGAGGAAGAAAAAATGAGACGACTAGGTGTCACATTTTTTATATACATATGAATTAACCATTACTCAATGCAGCCTGTAACTCTGGAGGTACAGGGCACGGAAAAAATGAGGCCATTGGAAGTATCAACGCTTTCCTGAGACATATTTTCCTTTGACAATTACTTAGAAAAACTCAGTGTCGCAGACTTTCATGGTTTTGGACTGACATGTTGAAGTATCACATGGTTTTAATATTTGGGTGTCCATTCTAATGTATGTAGAGTTCACTACATACATTATTTAGAGTCTGACTGTTTCTATTATTGATTTGTTTCAACTTTTTTCAACTAACTAATATTTTCAAGTCATTGTCGATTAATCATTCAGTCATTTGGTTCATAAAATATCAGAAAATGATGAAAAATGTTTACCTTTGACCTTGAATATCCCCTTTTGTACCGACCGACAGTCCACAGCCCAAAAATATTCAGTTTACTGTCGTAGAAGACTAAAGAAACCAGAAAATATTCACATTTCAGAAGCTGAAACAGAGAAACTGAACATTTTTTTAATCTAAAAATGACTCCAAATGACTCCTCGATTACCAAACTAGTTGTTATAGTTAACCAACTAATCATTGCAGCTCTAGACTTTTTTTTTTTTACCAGCTTCTGCAGATATTTTACCATTTTCACTGTGTTATGTGGATATTTTAGAGACATAAACCTCTGCACATACATTCAAAACTGTACTCTGTATGAACTGAATAAGCTACCATCTTATTTGCTGTGATGTCTGCAGTCACCCTTAAACTGAGTGTCAGTGGCTTCACCCTTCATCACACCCTCAGTAAAATGAAAATATATGCAAATGAAGTAACTGTAACAGAAACCTAAAGGCGGAGTTGTGGGTAAAACTTATGAGACTTCCTGTCATAATGTGGTCGTTGTTAAACTTCAGTATGTTCATGGTAAGCAGAAGAAACAGTCAATGAGCCACGTTTTTAAAACACAGACACATTTTATGATTAAAAACCAGACTGGGTTTTGTTAAAATTGTTACATGTAAAGAAACAACATCGGTAGACAAAATTCAAAAAATATAAAATAAATAAAAGTGAAACAAACAATCGGACAAAATGTTTTTTGTTTTTTTTTGTCAGCTTCCAAACATTTCTCCACAGTCTCCATTGACAAATATTCACATTTGACATCAATACTGTTGATAAATGAACACAAAGTAACTGTTAATAGGTGACATTTCTCAATACGTCTAAATGAGTGTACAAGTGTGCATGTCCACAAACGCATGCAGGTGTTTACAGATTAACTGGCAAAATGATCCATGAATCAGAAAAAACTTTCTTTTGTGTGTGTTGACCTTCGGAGGAGGGCGGGTGGGAGGGGGAGGGGTCGGGTAAATGCTGTAAATATAAACCAAGATTAACGGGGCAGGTGGTGGGGGTCTGCAATCTGATTGGTCGGTTAATTGGTGTTCAAAGCTAGCTATCGTTTATCTATCGTTAAGTCGAACATGTGACATGACAAAGATACAAAAAAACAACAAAGAAACAGAACATGTGAGTAGAGAATATGTCTAGTTGTAGACCAACTGTTCCACACAAGAAATCTACACCTACAAACCACAGAGCCATGCCTTCCCTCTGCTCTCCCCCCGCCCCCCTCCCACCATGCATCACATACACTTTGCACTAACACAGAGGTCAGACAAAATCCAGTACACGACATCATAATCTCTAGAACAATGCATGCTCTCATGTTTTCACGTGCCCAAACAACAGAGATATAATATATATATATGTTTTTTGTTTTTTTTTGCAGATTTGTTAACATTGCACATTATTTTGTAGACTAACTAGTGCAGGTGAAAGTAAAAACTAATGGTCAAAAGTTAATTTTTTTTTTGTTTAAAAAGAAAAAAAAATGGTTGCTTGATTCAAATATTAGGATAATCACACAAGAAGCTTCTATGAGGTCAATGGTTTCCAACCTTTTGGGACTTTTTCGTCACAGGAAGTCGAGGACATGGTGATTAATTAAGTTAAATGATTAGTTATTAAGGTTTATCCTCAGGGCACCATGAATATCTATACAAAATGTGGTGCCAATTTCTCCAGGATATGTTAAAATATTACACTGGACGAGTGGAAATTGTGAGCAGATCACCAAAGTGATTAAGGTTCATCCTCTGGAGACCTAGCATATCTGTAAAAAAAAGAAGTTTGATGGGAACCCATCCAATAGTTGTTGAGATATTTCAGTTTGGACCAAAGAGGAGGACCGACCAATATTACCACCAACAGCCACACCACTAGCATGGCGTCTAAAAGGCAACGATTAGATCAAAGTCTGAAGAAGTAGGTGTAACTTTCTCTTAAATGTGTTGGTTTTTTTTCTGTCTATCCGTCCCTCAGGTTGGGAACCACTGACCCAAGCAACCAAAGTTCAGATCAAACTGGGTTCACAAAGGTGACAAGTACAGTAAGTGCTTTGAAGGTTGATTACATACATCTAAAAGTGGGACCCTTAGAAAATGGCTTCAGCATGCAACTCAAGAACGAAAAAAAAAGAAAAGAAGAAGCCGAACGATGGCGAGTTTATAGTCGAATCAGTTTCCAATAATAAAGAGCACTGCCGGAGTTTTACTAAGATAAAAGGAGAGGAGGGAAACCTGCTTTCACAGCCTCCCTGCAGTCGACTGCGCCCTCCCCTCCGTTTAGTGGCGCTGTTAAAAAACCACGAGCATTTGCACCAGAGACAAACATTTTGAATCTCCAGCAGTGTAAGGGATCGTGGGTGGATTCAGCTCACACACACACAAAAAAAAAAGCAATGGCACAGAGGAAGCAGCCAGGGATACGTTTCAGTTTGTGGGTATGTGTAAGAAAACTTAACGCAAGGGGGGGAGAACGGGGCATGTTTGGCGTGCCTCTCACCCCGAATACAAACAATAGAAACCAAGCTAAAGACCGCAATTATACGCTTTACCTCAGCTTGATGCCTCCTGGCTTTTTTTTTTTTTTTTTTTTTTAAAAAGGTATGAGAGGCACCTTATGATAATAAGAGGGGAGAAACAACTGTGCACAACACAGGTCAAAGGCACAACACTGGACACGGACAGAAAGGGGGGAAACGACACCCAAGGTGCTTTGAAAAAGGCCGAGAGACGACAAGGGGGGAAGAGGAAAAAAGTGCTCCTCGATGAGACGTTCGGGGCGTTTTTAGCAGCTCACGGTCTGCTCACGACTCCCGATTAGTAGAATAAAACCCGCACGACACACACTGGAGAGGAGAAATAAAACAACGAGGAGGAAGTCACATCAAAGTTTGAGCTCTGAGGCCTGACTGGACGCAGTCAGGGAGCATGACAACAGCAAATAAAAAAGGTACAGGTTTGTTTGTTTTCTTCTTCTTCTTCGTTAAAATGCATTCTTTTTGTTCATGCTTTGATATAACGTAACTGCATCAAATATGTTCTTTATACAAAGGATGGCGTATCAAAGTGATCAATGCCAGTGATAGGTAGGTAGGTAGGTAGGTGTCGGCGATATCACGTAAAGATCGGACGCCCTCCCTTTCCCCCCCTTCCTTAGCTTTTTAGGAGCAGAGTGATAAAAAGGTGAGTTCGGTCTGCACGACGGGCACCGACAACATGTTTCAATTCTCCGTCTGATATGTGTAAATATGGCTCAAACTTTGCATTAAGTTGCTCTTATAACAAGGCTGCGTTTATATACCAGTAACAACATTATATTCTCATGTTTGACACTGTTTTTATAGACAATAAGGTCTGTTGTAATCAATTAACCGTTATGAGATATTTACCAAGAAGAAATGTCAAAAAATTGAATGTTTCAGCTTCTCAAATGTGATGATTTGCTGCTTTTTTGTCTTATATTATTGTAAATTTAATTATATTTGGGTTTTATATAGTTAGTTGAATACAAGAAATTTAATTTGGCATTTTTTTAGACTAAACGATTGATTCATTCATGAAAAAATGAATCAACATTAATGAAAATAATCAAGTTTCCTATTCGTTTCGTCCACAAAATGCCAAAAATCTGCATCACATTATTTTTTTATAGAAATCTTGTCTAGAAAATCCAAAAAAATTAAATTTACAGTGAAATAAAAATGCAGAAAAGAAAAGAGGAAGATAATCTTCACATGAGAAGCTTGAACCAAAAACTGTTTTCTGACATTTCTGCTTGAAAAATAACAGATTAACTTATTATCTACACTGTTCAATTATAAATCATTTTAAAAACATATCCAGCCTGAAAATCAAACGTTCATTTTCTCTATTAAATCAGAGATGTGGGCATCGGTTCAGGCTGCTTTATACTGTCTTTGCATGTTGTTACAAGTCTAAAAACATAACAATATATAAACAGCAACTTAATGTCAAGTATACTTCAAGAGAAATATATTTTAGCCGAGTTAGTGTCTCTATCTGCTGGCACAGAAAAAAAAAAAAAAATCTGAAATAAAAGCTTCCCTCTGAAGCTCAGAAAACTGACGACACTTCCCATCTGGCAGCTTCACTTACAGTATAATAATAATAATAATATCTGTGATAATGTAGGCTCAGGTATCTCAGGGCTTTAAGCGTGAGGAGTACATTTCAGCTTGCGCCACAGTTGCTACAAGTGCTGCAGAACGAAAAAAAAAAGAAGACAACACGGTCAGCTGGCTGTTTTAAGTTTTCAGAGGAGTGGCGACGGAGGCAGCTGCGAAGTGTGAACGAGTATCGGCATGAGAAGAAGAAGAAGCACGACGCCAGAGAGAGCGAGATAGAGAGATAGAGATAGAGAGAGAGAGAGAGAGAGAGAGAGAGAGAGAGAAGGGTGCTTCAGGGTTGTTGTTGGGTTTGTTTTTTTTTTGAGGCAGCATACAAACTGGCCACAGTCCATCGACTCCCCTCCTCCCCTCCTTCCACCACCGCCACGCCACGCCATGCTTGTCTGGACAAACGGCGATGGCGGTAGTTTTCCGTATAATCCCTAAATTACAATTTTAAGATATGCAGGATATTTAAGAGAAAACTTATTGACAATATCTGGAGTTATTTCTTTTTTTTTTTTTCTTGGAGGAGGAGGAGGAGGAACACTACAGAAAACGTGCAGCTGATGATATTTCAGTTCAGTCATGGACAGAAAGCAGAGAGAGGCACTGCATACACTTAACTCACACACACACACACACACACACACACACACTCGCTCTCTCTCACACACACACACCTTTGTCACCAGGTGTTAAACCTTCAGGAAAAAAAAAAAAAAAAACTGGTTATGAAAACTGATATTTTTCTCCACCGTTTTAAATAGACTCACCCACCAGAATACGTAAATATATGACAACTATGATACAGAAAATCAATAATTACACCATTTGCATTCAATTTTTCATATAATTTCATCATGTAGCCTATATAGATTTATATAGATTCCTCACATGCCTTGACAAGTTGTACACAGGTGTAGTTTTTAGTCTTTTTTTTTTTTTTTTTTGAGTCATTTGTTTTCTTTTGCGCGGGAATATCCCGAATTTTTCTCCCTGCGAGGACAGATCAAATCGAGCCCGGAGAGAGAAAAAATAAAAACAAACAAACAAACAAACAAAAAAAAAGAAACAGGAAACAAGAGGAGTGAGACGTTTGGATTTTGTTTTTCCAGCAGCGCCGTCCGTCCCCCCTCGTGTCAAACCAGAGGAAGGGCGTCTTTAAGATGAATATCTGTCACTTGTTAACGTGTTTTTTTTTTTAAACAACCTCCTCCTCCTCCTCCTCCTCTGGTACGTCCGTCCTGGCTCGGTTTGTTGTGCCGCGACCTTTTTTCCCCCTCTCTCCCCTCAGACATCAGCTGAGGAGTCTGGGAGGGCGCAGAGAGAAAGAAAGAGAGAAAGAGAGAGAGGGAGGGAGAGACGACGGGCGCCGACGCTCGCTCCGTTAACGGATTCAGGTAAAGAAAGACGGAGAGAGAGAGGGAGAGAGAGAGAGAGAGAGAGAGAGACAGAGAGAGAGAGAGAGGCTCAGTCTGTGGAGTTGTGTTCATTCCTTTATGTCCTTTGAGAGTCCTGAGGAGGTTTTTTTCTGCTTAAGTCGACAGAGCCAGATGTGTAAGAGAGAGAGAGAGAGAGAGAGAGAGAGAGAGAGAGAGAGAGAGGAGAAGTATCCTGTCTGTTTAACGGTGATGATGATGACGATGATGATGATTCATAGTAGCTCCCGGCTGGGGCGTCCGTCCGCTGATAATAACAAAAGGTGGCTACAATCAGCACCGTAGCCTGAACCGCTGTGACACTGACCATCAAAAAAAAAACAAAAATAAAAAACAAAAGAAGAAGAAGCTGCGTTGAGGAGAACCGCTCACTTGTAACTCGTTTAAACTCCTCCTGAAGAGTCTTATATATCCGGCGACGGAGGAGAAGAAATGAGAACACACGTCAGGGTCGTGTTGCAGCGCTGGAGGGAGGAGGGGAGGAGGGCAGAGGGGCGTCGGGGGAGCTCCCCGCTGTGGAAAGGCACACCAGAGGAGGAGGAGGAGGAGGAGGAGAGGAGGGGTCGATGATGATGATGATGTTGGTGGTAGTGATGGTAGAAAGATAGAAGGGGGGTAAACTCATGGATCTCGATGCAAACTTGGGAGGGGAAAAAGGTTCATGTGGTTGTTTTTGTCGATAAAGTGTTATTCAGATCAGGATCTGGGTCTCTTCACATCCGTGAGCCTCGCTCCTGAAGGATCTGTGAGAGAGGAAGAGAGAGAGAGAGAGAGCGTCAACATAGACAACGTCATCATCATCATCGCCGTCGTCATTCATCAGCATTTATTATTAAGTTCAGGTGCAGCAGTTTTGCTCACCTTGGCCTTCTCGGTGGGCTCGATGACGATGCCGTTAGTGGAGTTGTTGAGTTCCCGGGAAACGACGCATAGAAACTCCGCCTGGTCCTCGTTGCCGTAGTTATACGAGGAGCCGATGCTTATAAGCTGAGGACAGGAAAAAACAAAGTTATGAGGTTTCCAACATGGAAGAAAAATAAAGTAGAAAGTACGACTGGAGAAGATACTCTGAACGACCTGAAATCTACATTTTGTGCAATTTCTTTTTTACATTTTAGGAAGGAATAAATAATAATTAACAGCAGCGGTAGCAGCAGCAGTGGTGTAAAACAACAAATGATGTCTACTAAAAGTGTCTCAAATGATTAATTTTTACATTTCATACTTGTATTAGAGCTGTTGTTTGACATTTCTTGATACACCTGAGTTTTGGTGCAGATATCAAACACTTTTTTCTAACTTTGATGAGAAACAGATTTTTCTATGAAATCTTTTTTTTCATTTAACAGAAGAAGGAAAAACTTTTCTGAACGGCTCAACGAGAATTTTACTTTAAGAAAATAGCCTAAAATTATTATTAAACTCTGGAGCTTTATGCTAAAAAAAAAGAAGATTAAAACAGGAGAAGCTGAAATGATCAGATGTTTAATCAAATTGTCAATCAACAAAAAATTAATCTGCAACTATTTTGATAATTAATTAATCAATAAAATAACTTTTTTAACCATAAATTCACTGCTTCCAAAAATAAATATTTAGTCTAATAATAAATTAATATCTGCAGGTTTTGGTCGAACAAAACTGTAAATTTGAAGACGGATGTTGGACAGATAATAAAAAATATGATTATGATTATTAATAAATAATAAAAACCATTAGCTGCCACCTTAAATCTGACTAGACAGTCAATGTTAATTATCAGTACTATCAGTACTGTTATCGATTCGCTGCGCTACAGACACATTTCAGTCTGTATTGCACTTTATTTGAGCGTTTTATTGGATTTTCTTTCAATTTTCTCTTTCATAATAAATTAAAATTACAGATATTTCTCTGTATATGTTTTAAATCTGTGTGGAAACTGAAGCTTTGAAACAACTAAAGCATAAACAAACACATGACAACAGAGGAGGGAGGGAAAAAAAAAAAAAAGCTGCATATCCTGCACCTGCTCAAACTTCCAGCCGTCCGACATGGTTGAGACCATCTGTGTGAGTTCCTCCTCTTGGCACTGTAGTACTCGATACACATGCTTCACAGGGCCCTGAGGGACACAACAAACACACACACACACACACACACACACACACACGCAGAGCGACTGTTACTAAAACAACATCAATAATCTTCACACAAACGTAGAACTGAAAACACTATTTGGGTTATATTTGTGCTAGAAGAAAGTCCGACACACAGATTGATCATCCGGTTCTATTTTCTGATCGTTTCGGTGTCTCGTTTTTAAGTTTTCTGTACCTGAGACGTTCGGTTCTCGTTGTCCCGTATCCTCTCTTTAACCAGCCGAACCAGAGACGCGATGTTGTAGAACTCGGCTTCTTCGAGAACGCCTGAAACAAACAAACAAACAAAACAAAACAACAACAGGCAATCAGACTTAATAACTTTCAGACAGATATTATTCTGCATGTTTGCCGGGCTGCTGCTGTTTTATAATGAAAAAGGTCTGGATATCGGACCAAAATAACCCAGAACCACGTAGTATCAAAACGTTATCTGCGTTCAATCCTTTTTGTACCCAGAACTAGAAAAAACTGACTATTTGCATGCTTTTGCTTGCAGCCAATCACAGCAAGCGTTCTTCTATTTACTGTGACGTGTGATTGGCTCAAGCAGCTACAACCCACACAGTCTATAATAATACTAATGACACTTCATTGTACAGTTATTTAATAAATATTTCAATATTTTATTAAATTGTATTCATGTAAAAATCATTTGGATGGGGAGGAGCGGTGACATTTGATGCAACTGAATGTTTTCATTCACATGATGAGTATTAAATGAGCTACTCTAATCTATCGTTTCACTTTTCTGGTATTAATACTGGTCATTTTTTTAAAAATATCCAGTCCTTTTCATGAACAAGATCTTCCTGCAGGGATCGAGATGTTTTACCTTCTTCGGCCAGATTTTTATCCATGATCAGTTTCCCGTGCCGAAGGTAATTGAGGATGGGGCCGAAGTACGTGGGGTCCCTGTCGATCAGGTACGCTCCCGTCTCGTCCTGCAAGGAGACAACAGACGGCGTCAGCGAGTGAGTGAGTGAAGAGTCATCACTGAGCCTTCATCACTTTACAGAAAACAGTAAAGCAAACTGTGAAGTTGAATAACGTCAAGAAAGAAAATAATGGAACGGAGAAATGGGGATTTATTGGTAACAATCTTAAAACAGAGATGTTGACAGAATAAATGATGATTGATTATTATGTTATTTAATAATAATAAATCTGAATTTTTCAAGATAAAATTGAGGATTTTTCCACTCTGTTTTGTTTTGGAGTTTTGGAAGTTTGTGTTGAACATTTTTTCACTGTTTTCTCACATAGACAAAACGATGAATCCATTAATAAAGAAAACGATGGTTAGATTAATTGATAATGCAGTTAATTGTTAGTTGCAACCATAGCTGGGATCAAATTTATAAGGACAGCCAGCAACAACTGAAATATATATTAATATTTAGACAAAGGGACACAACAACATTAATTGGGGTGTAAAGGGACAGAGTGCACAGTGATCTCAGGAGTCTGTATTTCTCTGCTTAGCGTCTTCAGGCTAGGCTAACCCATCGTTGCTAACTTTGGAGCTAACTCCCTTCACTTTTCCAGCTCTTGGAGAAACAACAGACGTGACTTTTTAGCGTTTAACTGACACACTGTAGTCTGTGCTGTACATTTACTGCCAGACTGACAACTTACCGCTAACCTTTTCCTCTGCTCCGCTCGTATCCACCGTCACTTTCTCTGTGTCCAACTCGTTACGCAAACACACTGCGCAATGCAGAGCTGCTCGTTTCGTGTCCTGAACAGCGCTGCACAGACTCCCAAATGCTAAATATTTCTGAATTAGTGGCGTTATTCTGGCATTAAAAAAATATTTTTTGGTCTGGCGGGGGTTCTCCTTGATATAATTGTAGGAGAAACGCTGATTCAGTAAACGTTCAGTAACCGTTGAGAACAGTTAAGTTTCCGTTAGTTTGGACGAGTTCAAAGTTGTGAAAACAAGGGGGTATTTTGAATACATTTTTTTTATACTTTTTTTTATTTTTTATTTTATTATACATTTGTTATAAATTTGCAGCAGTGAAGTAAAATATCAACTCAGACAGGTCGTCCATCTGGTGGTGAAGAGGTTTAAGACTTTATTTAGTTTATATTGTGCTCCTTTGAAGTTGTGTTCAATCAAATTACACACAGAAAACTGAGGTATTCCATCATGGCAGTGCTGTAAGGCTGCAACCAGCTATTATTCTCACTATCAACAGGTCTGATGATTAGTTTCTTTACTAATTGATTGTTTGCTCAGTGGATAAAATGTCACAAAATAGTGAAAAACACTGATTAGCCCAAGTTAACATATTCAGACGACTTATTTTTTGTCTGACCAGCAGTCAAAAACACAAACATGTTGAGTTTACTGTCATGGAAAACTGGGAAAAGTCCTGCATGAAAAATCAAAGTATTGCAGTAAAAGTAGTGGTTTGGTTCCTCTGACTGATATATTAATATGTATGACAGCATTAGATTATTAATACAGCATTAATATGACACCCTCACATAATATTAGAAACGCTTTTCAATATAACACACTCCAGTTCACCACCGTCACCCACTACGACCTTAATAATGAACATAAAGTAGAATTATCACCTTTCTGACGATGTCAACAAACACTAATAATGTATAAACTTCATAAAAGTAGAATTTACAGCAGAGCTTTTGTATTGGATTACATTAGATTACACAGGTGTCCCCAATAAAGTGACCTGAGAGTGGATTTTAACTACATATGCTTTCATATATGTGCTTTAAAATTATGTAACATACATCTGTTGCACATATGTGATGTTGCTCTTATACGGTTATATTATATAGAAATATTAAAAACTGGAGCTTATTTGTAATCCCAGAGTACAGATTTACACATTGATCTTTGTTTTCTCAGCTGATCCCAGAGAGGCTCCACAGGAAAGTAACTAAAGCTGTCAAATAAATGTAGTGGAAGAATAAAGCAGCATCACATGGAAATACTCAAATAAAGTGCACGTACCTCAAAATTGTACTTATAACAGTACTTTCCATCACTGCTTTTTGCATTTGGGTTTTTTTTCCTGCTTGTTATTATCAGTCACCATAATAACTAAAGCCAAGTCTGCTCACCTTGTCGGAGTCCAGGTCCGGGTCTTCTTGACACAGTCTGAACAGGAACGATTTGGGGTCTCTGCACAGCGTCTGTTTGGTCGTGATGAAGTAGGTTCCTCCGACGTTCAGGCGAACCCAGCGGGAGCCCGGCTTGTCCACGGGCTCGGACGGGGAGCTCGGGTTACTCTTCACCGGGAACCCGAACACGGAGCGGCCGCCGCCACCGCCGCCGCCGCCGCTGGTGCTCGACACCCCGCCGGGACTGAGCTGGCTGCTCCGCGGCGGAACCACGAGAGTGGGCGACGCCAGGCGCACAGAGCCGCCGCGGACATCGCGGTGCTCCGTCTGCTCGATGGTGCCAGTGCCGCTCGGCTCCACAACATGCAACTCAGCCATGTTTTCTTCCGAGTGAAAAACAGATTAGCTACCGACACACTGCGGGGAAACGATTTCTCTCAGCCGATTTGTAAACAGAGCGAGGATCTTTTTCTCCGACGGGGCGGCTGACATCAGGGCGTTGCTGCTCGCACTCGACCGCCTCTGCCCCCCAAAGCCGAGTATTAACACACAAACACGACTACAGGCGGCTGTAGGCTGTCAGCAGCATCGCGTTTAACCGTCTCTTCACAAGATAAATTGGTCATTCTTGTCTATTCAAACGTTAATCAGAGAAAGGCAATACTTCCGGGTTGTAACGTGATTACTGTTTACTTCCGCCGTGTCATCGTTTTTCAGAATAAGAGTAACGATTCCATCTCCACGCAAACAAGTTTTGAAATGTGTGTAAATACTTTAATAATAATGTTTGTCTGATATCTTTTTTTTCTTCAAAATAATTTACATTATCTTGTTTAAATCCTTAAAGCTCCCCTCCAGACATATAGAAACACTCTGAATAATAATTTGTGTCTGATGTGTTTTTTCCACCACAAATGTTAAATTCTGTTAAAATCTTTTAAAAATCCAAAATCAATAAATATGCACATATATGTCATTTCAGAAGTTGAACTGCCAGACACAAGATGTCTCCTATTTCACTTTTAAGTCTATTCTCAGTGTTTGTGCACTGCACGTCCACATCCACATCACTGCACAACCTCTCTAATGTACAGTGCACTATACTATAGCATATTAAAGGTTCTATATGTGTTTACGTGTTTACTAAACAACAGTAGGCTCAGCAAGAAAAACATGTTTTTGAGTGGAAGGGGTCTTTAAATGTAAAGTTGAAATTCTAGCATTATTTTTCCTAATCTAAACCATTTTACAATCAAATCAAAATAAATTTGATTCAATTCAAACAAGAAAATATGCAACACTTTTTATACTTACCTCCTCATTAAAGATATGTTTTTTCTTCTTGTTCCTTCAGTTGTTTTACATCTTGTAGCAGCTAAAAAAAATGTATATTAATAGGCTCTGGGATTTTTAATGAGGGACAAAGAGTTGGTGTAATTTTAAAGACTTTAACAAGATAATTATACGTTTTTTTGTGGAAAAAACATATCAGATTATTATTCAAATTAGAGCATTATATGTATATATTTAAACATGTCTTGAAGGGATCTTTAATTGTCAAAAATCATATTTTATGTCAACAAACAGCTGATAGGCTCCAAGACATTTATACCACAAACATTAAATCAATAAATAGTTTTCTGTTTCCTTACAAGCAACATGTTCATAGATGCAGCAAAAAAAAGGGAATTTGTTTTTAGTTTAATTTATTTGCACAAGCAGCATGACAATGACACATAAAATATAAGTGATTTTAAAAAAAGGATTGTGATGGTGGGATTAAAAAACTCTTAAGGCTTATGAGGGCATCTCATAAAAAATATATTAAAGCAGCTAAAATTAGATTCAAACAAGAGCAGAACAAAGAGCAGTCAGGAAATTCTTGAAAAAAGGTTAACATTGCATAAAAACGAGCAGACGTTATAAATATTTCAGAGAACACCGTCTAGCAATAAAATAAATATGAGATACACATAAATGTGAATTGCTGCTATCAGGAAGTCATTGAAAATACATAGAAAGTGTCTTTTTTGGGTCAGATTATTGGCATTAAGACACGAGCAAATCCTCTGCTCTGCCTCCATTCGGTTTATTACAGAGAAAACATTAGCTGCTGTGGTGTCTTCCAGCGATGGTAATGGATGTAGTTTATGTAACTGGAAATCCTCTGCTCGTCTCACGTTAAAGAATGGAGTGAACTGATGTGTAAATTATCTATCTATGTAGTGTCTTGTGTCCTCTAGCTGCATTAATGCCTGCCTGTACACAAAACACAAACAAAAACATGAAACATGAGCACAATAAAAACACTAGAGGTGCTTGTTTTGTACACACAATTCAGAACAATAAGGATGTTTTTAACATAAATAATACATATAATCTGCCTGGAAGGACCACTTTTAAGTTTCTGATGGATTAATCCCACTTTATCTATTCAAGTGATTTTCATGTCTGTTATTATATGTGTGAAATTCATTTATTAATCATTTTTTTACATTCACATGTAGACTCACTATTTCAATTTGTCTTACAGCTCAGCTACATTTCCTGTCTGCCAGAGCTTCAAGCAATCAAGAATAAAAGAATCCAAGTGGAAAACCACAGGAACCACACAGGATTTGTAATGACCTTTAAGCAATCGTTCGGCTGCTTTTACTGTAACACAAAGGCCTGACTTGTTTTCAGATGGGAGTGTGCAGAGCGCTCACTCAGCAAACCTGCGATGGTTACGACACATTGGTGGAGAAGAAGAGGAGGAGTGTAAGGAGGTAGAGATACGGATTCAGCCAGAGCCAGAGAAGAAATAGTTCTGATAATGTTGGCAAAGGAATTTCTGAAAAAAGGAGGTGTTTTCAGAAGATGTATTTATTGTCAAAAACACATAACTTTTTCATTTGCTGTGCTTTCTAATCAGAGAAGCTGAAAGTTATGTTGACACGATGCTGGGAAACATCTGGAAAGAAGGGAGTAAATTACTGAGTAAAATTTTTTTATATAGCGATTTTCACAGACATTAGTCACAAGTGTTTTACATGGGCATGATGCCACAAATAAATAAAGAAATACACAACCTGTAGACACACAGTAAAAATAAGAAATACATGATACACAGACTTCTTACAGGTTAGCCAAATGCTTGTCTAAACAGGTGTGTTTTTAGCTGCTTTCAAATGGGAATATAGGGAAAATAGGAGGGTTTTGGTTATTGAATCATGAGAAAAGCAAAACACAGTAATAGAGTGTACAATCTAAGCTTAAATAAATCAATTTTGACAAGAAAACGATAATGGTGGATTAAAATTCATATGTATATTAAGGAATATGTATATTTTGTTTTTATGTGGTTGTACAGAGCTTAGCAGACGTATAAAATTAGCTTCATATTAGCTTCAGATAAACTTTTAAATACATTGTGGATTTTGTCTCCTTACACTTACACTGTACGTATATTATGAAGGGATCTTCTAATGTTCAGTATGAACAGGAGGAATGATTAGAACAAGAAAAACATGTCTCAATATTAATTTTGGGCTCCTTACTGTTGTTTTAAGACAGATTTGAAAAATTGTGAACCTTTCCTTTAATGTTATTGGTGAAGTTGTAATATCATATTTGACCTGTGGTGGCAGTATGGCGTCATTACCGCGTGACCTAAAACCGTCGAAGAAGAAGTATTTGAGTTAGTTGTGGGCGCGTTGGTTCATTGTGTAAAACAGGACTGACAGGTACAGTACTGACCTAAGACTTGAGTTACACCTGTAATAGAGCTCAAAATTACCGAATTACGTCATTATAGCTGTTAATGAACGACTGTGTGTCATTTGGGGTGAGCTAGCTACCAGTTTGCATCCTCAGCTAACGTTATTTGACGCCAGCTAGTCAGCAAGCTAGCGTCAAATAACGTCATCTGTTAACCTCCAGAGAGGATATAACGTTATACGTGCATTATACATAAGTTATATATAGCCTTTAATATCGCCGATTGAGACAGTTATTGCTGTTGTTCAGCTAAACTACGTGTAATGTCTGTCAGTATGAGCCAGCAGCAGTGATGCTGATATAAACTGTGACGCTCTCCTCCTCTCTTCCCTCCGTGTTGTTGTGTTTTTAGCTGCCTGAGCCATGAGTGAGTTCAGGATTCACCACGACGTGAACGAGTTGCTCAGCCTGCTTCATGTGCGGGGAGGTGATGGAGCAGAGGGTTACATAGACTTACTGCAGAAAAACAGGACGCCCTATGTCACCACCACAGTCTCTGCTCACAGTGCCAAGGTGGGTTATACACACTATTAATCCATTACAACTGAGTCCTGCATGAAAAATCCCACTTAACCAAAGTACATACGTATTATGAGCTTGATGTAAAGTGTTGCAGTAAAAGTAGTGGTTTGGTCCCTCTGACTGATATATTATTATATATGACATCATTAGATTATTAATACTGAAGCATCAGTGTTAGAGCAGCATGTTACTGTTGTAGCTGCTAGTTTCAACTACTTTATATACAGTTAGCTAGTTTAGTCCACTGGTTCCCAACCTTTGGGTCGGGGCCCCTCCAAAGGGTCAGCAGATAAATCTGAGGGGTCGTGAGATGATTAATGGGAGAGGAAAGAAGAAAAAACAAAGTTCTGATACACAAATCTGTTTTCAGTTTTTGGACTTTTTCTCTAATCTTTGATTTTTGGTGAAATATTGGATCATTTGAACATTTATTGAAATGAAAGCATGTGAGAAGTTTAGAGGGAAAAATCACTATTTGGTGGAGCTGTTAACAACTCATAGACATGTGAAATGTGACCCCGACTACACACTGCTTTTTGTAAGACGTCAAAAGACAAAAAGGTTGGAAACCACTGGTTTCATCTTTAACAATATGTTGTATTTTAAAAGCTTGTTATATTATCCATTGTGTCAAATCTTCATCTGAAAAGTAACTAAAGCTGTCAAATAAATGTAGTGGAGTAGAAAGTGCAATATTTCCCTCTGAACTTTAGCGGAGCGGAAATGAATGTGTTGTTTACTGTTATTATTCTCTCAATATTGACTGTTGTTTCATTTCCAGGTGAAATTAGCAGAATTCTCTAAAACCCCCGAGGACTTCTTGAGAAAGTACGAGGAGCTCAAGTCCAAAAATGTTCGCAACCTTGATCCGCTGGTCTACCTGCTCTCCAAACTCTGTGAGGATAAAGAGGTAAAATAAGTGATTTACTTTGTTTTAATACTTGTTAATGGAATGAAATACAGATTCAAAATGTAAAGAATGATTCCTGGTAATGCAATTTTCCACACAAACATCAGAAAAAAACAACTAATGTCACTTATGCAAATAGAATATTGAAATCCATTCATCAGCATTGGAGATGTCTCAATTTGTTAAGCATTTATTCACCAAAGATTTCTCCCATCTCTACCAAAGTCGATAAACTGCCTCATTAACCGTCACAACCCTCTCAAGTCTCATTTTTTTGTCTTGATGTAATCGTAGACGCTCCAGTTTCTGCAGCAGAATGCCAAAGAGAGGTCAGAGTCATCGGCGAACACGACTTCAACCACAACTACCAGTTACAGTCTACCTCAGACCAGCACCAAGATGTCCATGCAGGAACTGGACGAGCTGCGAAAGAAGCTCGGCAATGTGACGGCCAGCTCTAACGCTCCACTGGTGAGCGTTCTTCTTCTCTACTCGGATGCAGCAGATTTAGATGTTGGGTGAAACTGTAGTGGGGATAATTTCACAAGGTTTGAAAGAAACAAATAGAAGATAAAAGCCTCATTTAAGCAGGATTTACGTCTCTTTGGGAGGTGCAGTGGTTTCAGTTTTAGTGTTTTGAATCCTGCAAAATTTCAAAATCACAATTACTTGGCTGTTTTTTGGCGCACTTGTTGGTCGTGAAACATGACCGTTATAATTTTAAAGCGGATATCTTCATGTGTTTTTTCATCAAAACTCAAAAGATATTCAGATTTACTGTCATCTATGATAAAGAAATGCATGAAATCATCACATTTGAGATGCTGAAACTAGCAAATATTTGGCATTTTAGCTCAAAATATGACTGAAATGATTATTAATGTATCAAAATATGAGTCAGTCGACAAATCGGTTGATTGAATCGACTAATGGGTGTCGTTTAATGTTTTAAAACTACTAATATTAAACTAATGTTAGGTTAATAATAATAATAAACTTTATTTGTATAGCACCTTTCATACAGAATGCAGCTCAAAAAAAAATAAAAATGGAAACAAAAAATGAAGTAAGATAAAATATGTTTACATATAAATACATATACGTTGATAGATAAACAAATGAGAATATCAACAGGAAGAATAAAAGGTGATAAACAAGACAAATGAGAGATAGTACATTACATTAAAACATTAGTAAATGTGGCTAAAAAGTTGAAGTAATAAAAATAGTTTGCTGGTGAAGAAGGTCACCTCTGATTTGTCTGCAGCCGGCTGAGGTCACACGGAAGATGCTGCGAGACAAACACAACAAGAAGAACCCCACGCAGCCCAACCCCGTGTTTCCTAACTGGGTGTACGACCGCCCCGCTCTCCTCGGAGACTTCATCACCAGCCCCAGCCCTGCAGGAGATCCCGCCGTGGCTGTTGGTAGGTTATGATGTTTCATATTTATTTAGGTTGTTGTTGTTGTTGTTAGTGTTTATAAAGGTGTTCTCTGCCGTCAGGTACGATGCCCCTGGCTGCTCAGGAACAAGCTCTGGTGGAGGATCTGCTGTTCGTCCTGATTGGAGTTGATGGGAGAGACATCACAGCTCAGCCTGTGCTGGGGAGGCAGAACCGCTCCTTCATCGTCGACGCCACGCTGGACATGTCTGTGAAGGAGCTGGTGAACAGGATATTACCGGTGGCGTCGTATTACTCCACTATAACACGGTGAGGACGCAGTTCTACGTATCTGACCACCACAGAAGAAGAATTATCAGACGCTGATGTTGTCTTTGTCGCTCAGTTTCATCGAGGAGAAGTCGTCCTTCGAGTACGGCCAGGTGAACCACGCTCTGACGGCGGCCATGAGGACCCTGATGAAGGAGTACCTGATCCTGGTCACTCAGCTGGAGCACCTCCAGCGGCAGGGCCTGCTGTCCCTGCAGAAGCTCTGGTTCTACATCCAGCCCACCATGAGGACCATGGAGATACTGGCCTCTATTGGTAAGACTTGGAACATGAGCTCTGCATCTTTGCCATCTCTGATTGACTTGTGGATCTTTATAAATGTTTCTAACTTGAACTAACTCTACTTTAATGTGTAATGTTGCTCCTCCTTTAATAAATATAAAATGGTGGGTATAAAGAGCCAAAGAAAGAGGATGTGTTTGAGTGGGACAGATTTACTTTTTTAGAACCAGAGATACAACAGTAATATCAGCATAGTTTCAGTATCGACTGGCAACGCGTCAATAAGCTTTAAATCTATCAGTGAAAGATGTTTGTGGAAAAAATAGTAGGCTTTATAGTTTACCAAAGTCGTACTAAAACATTTTAACAGAGCCATGAGCACCGTGTACCACACAAAATCACTTCGAGGTCAGTAAACACAACCAGAATGAATCTATATATAAGGCGCACTGTCGTTTTCTGAAAAAATTAAAGGCTTTTAAATGCGCCATATAGTCTGGAAAATACAGTAAATTAATTAAATTGCTTTTGATATCCAGAAATTCCTCTTTTTGATTAGTTGATTCACTGATTTGTCGATCAAGATGAAAATAATTGGCATGTAATTGTTCTAGTAATTTTTTTAAGCAAAAATGCCAAATTTTTCGCTATTTTCTTACATTTAATAGATAAAATGATTAATCGATTAATCTAGAAAATAATCCTCTGGTGACACAAAACAACTGAAACACTTGTTAAATTCATGTGTTTGCTGTTAGACGGACTGTACACTGTTAATTACTTCGAGATGTCTGAAAAGCTCAACCACATTAGTACTAACATTAATACAAAAATTCACGTCAATATCAGCTGATATAGGCTGGAAAAAATAAATATACAGTAGGCTTTGCTGGTGAATCCACTGCCTCTCCAAGTGAACAGCAGCTGCTCCCTTTAACCACTGGAGGGCGATCTAAACCAGGTTTTGACACATTACAGCAAGTTAGGGACAAAAATTGATTTATTATTGCAGCTTTTGTATTTAAATACTACAAAGCCAATCATCATTTTTAATACATTTCAAACAGATGTTGCTAGAAATATTTATTCTTTCAAATATAACTGCATTAATTAAACTATTATTTTGTGTAAATGGCTCATAACTGTTTCCACAGCGTCATCGGTGGATAAAGGAGAGTGTATGGGCGGCTCGACACTGAGCCTCCTCCACGACCGAACCTTCAACTACACCGGCGACAGCCAGGCTCAGGAGCTGTGCCTCTACCTCACCAAAGCAGCCAGCGTCCCGTACTTTGAGATCCTGGAGAAGTGGATCTACAGGGGTATCATCAAGGACCCGTACAGGTGCAGCAGCGCTCGGATAAATAGACCGAATAACGGCCAGTGTTTAATATTTACTGGGCTGTATCTACTTTGTGTTTTATTTCTACTGAAGTGTTTGTCGTGTCCTCACAGTGAGTTCATGGTGGAGGAGCATGAGCTGCAAAAAGAGAAGATTCAAGAAGATTATAACGACAAGTACTGGGATCAGAGATACACCATCGTACAGCATCGCATCCCCTCATTTCTACAGAAAATGGCGGATAAGATATTAAGCACAGGTACAAACACATGAGTAAACTTTTTAAAGGGTTTTTTTTAAAATCTCTTTTCTTGGGTAAATGTTTTTATAATGTTTTTGTTTCATAGGGAAATACCTCAACGTGGTGCGGGAGTGCGGCCGTGACGTGACGTGTCCCGATGCTAAAGAAGTCCTGTACACACTGAAGGAGCGAGCGTACGTGGAGCAGATAGAGAAAGCCTATAACTATGCCAGCAAGGTGCTGCTGGACTTCCTCATGGAGGAGAAGGAGCTGGTTTCACGTCTCAGGTCAGGAATCAAAATATTCACGTTTATAGTATCTGCGTCATTTTTATTACTAACCATTAACAATAAATGTGTGGCAGGAAAAGATAACGGAGAGAGAGCGACATGTGGCGGATGGAATCAGGATCAGGCCACATGAACGAGAAGCTGAGTGGGGAAAAAAGCATTTATGTCGGCTTGCTAGTCGTTAATCTGTGTTATAGATATCAGGAATTGCTGATAATCAGAATCAGGAGGCAGAATGGCTGCAAAATCCCATATTGACATTTAAACGGAAGTGAGCTAATTAAACATTGTACATTGGGTTTTTTTTGTATCTGGTATAGAAGCATCGACTGAAAACATCCCATAAAATATCCTCTCAATCAAAGTTAGTATCTTTGATCTGTTTGGTTTGGGAGGAATGTCAGCTTACAACACAACTATTGTTTACAGGTGTGAACGCAGATGCAGATCTCTGGATGTTGATGAAACGTTGCTTCAGACAAACTGGAACCTGTTGTTCCACATACTCAGTGTAACATAATATGTTTAGCTAACACTCTGTAACATGTAAGAACAGGGTGTAGGTGTTTGTGTGAGGAAATCTTGAACATTTTGCAGTAAGTAATGCTGTGAGTCAACTGTAGTCTTTCATGACACTTTACGTCACGGACATTGTAAACAGGTATTAGACCCGCAGGGTTCAGTTTGGGTTATCTAGACCTCTTTGTAACCAGAAAGCTGGATATTTAGCTAAAATAATGATTATTAAAAGGCTAAAACCTCCATATGATCCCACATTGGATGTTAGGCGTGCTTGTTCACACTCTCTTATCTCCAGTGTTTCCCCTAGGTTGAATGGTTTGGCCTGGCGGGGGGATTAGCAGGCAGCTACACATTTCTACGTTTTCTATTTATCGGTTTAGCGTCGTCAGGCTAGGCTAACCCATTGTTGCTAACTTTGGAGCTAACCTTCACTTTTCCAGCAGTTGGGAAACAACAGACGTGACTTTTCATGGTGTTGACAAGCTGCAGCGTTTATTAACTGACACACTGTAGTCTGTACTGTACATTTACTGCCAGACTGAACTGCTGCTAACCGTTTTCCTCTTCTCCGCTAGCATTAACCATTATTTCCATCCACGGTTATTTCAGACGCTCTCTCTCTCTCTCTCTCTCTCTCAACCGTTACCTTACGCTACCTGCAGATTCCATGGCAACGACACAGACGTTAACTCACGTTTCGAGACAGCGCTGCTCAGAGGCTCCCAAACGCTATTGATTTAAGAATGAATGAATATTTGGCGTTATTTTTGACATTTAAAAATTTTTGGCCTGGCAGTTGTTCTCGTTTGTACACTGCTTATCTCTATTATGACAGACTGACTATAAAAATGCATGTTCATGTGTTGTTTTTTTTCTTTCTTAGATCCATCAAGCACTACTTCTTGATGGACAAAGGTGATTTCTTTGTGCACTTCATGGACCTGACGGAGGAGGAGCTGAAGAAGCCGGTGGACGACATCGTCCCTCCTAGACTAGAAGCGCTGCTGGAGCTGGCTCTGAGGATGAGCACCGCCAACACGGACCCGTTTAAAGACGACCTCAAGGTGAAAAGGACACAGTAGTGATGCCGTGTGTCCAAATTAGTACATCCCAAAGCACTGAAAACTCTCTTCAAGTTGTTAAAAGGCCGTATATGAGTGTCGGTAGCTCCATCTGCTGGTCCCAGTGATGAGGAGCAGTCCAGATAGATGAATGCAAACAAAACAACAGATTTATTAAAGACATTTTAATAGAAAACATCTAAAATAGACCTGACAATTGTGAAGATCATATTATAAATGTATGTCTTAAAATAGAGGAGCTTGTACCAGCTACTAGGCCATCAAGAGACAAGGCTCTGTAAAAAATGTACTTCCTGTCACGCTGCCACCCTTCGTTACTCTGTGTACAATGTCAGTTTCATCAAATATTGACTTTAGGAGGCAGCTCTGCTCAAAAAGCATTTCCTCTTGTTTATTTATAAGGCCCAATAATACATACAGTCTCTCAACAGCTCCGTGATCACACAGGTTCCTGATGCAACCTGAGCTCTCTAAGAAGGAATTGCTTGCGTAACTGCAGCTTTTTTGGGGAAAAATCATCCTAAAAAAAACTTAAAACACAAGGAATAAATGGAAGAAATCTTAAGACAGGACATTCAAAGATCCCTCCTCCTCCTCAGGTGGCTCAGGAGTCAGTAGGAGCTGTAGGCGGGGCTGTGGAAGTCATAGAAAAATTAACAAAGTGTTGCAACAGTCCATTTATTACTCCGAGACTAATGTAGTAAAAACCCTTTGTTACGAAGCCCAGTAGACTTCCTTCACTTCCCAGACTGATCTCATGATTTAATGAGTCACACGCCGCTTCACACTTCCTAATGTTTGAACCTCATCTCCTCTTTCCACAGATCGACTTGATGCCTCACGACGTCATCACCCAGCTGCTGCGGGTGCTCGCCATCGAGACCAAGCAGGAGAAGGCCATCATCAACGCAGACCCTACGGACGTTGCTCTCAGCGGCCTGGAGGCCTTCTCCTTCGACTATATCGTCAAGTGGCCGCTCTCGCTCATCATCAACAGGTTCAGAGCCGCCCGCAGATATTTATTGCTTTTCCTAACTTAAGATAACTCAGGATGTCTCGGCAGGCATCTTATGCTTCCTCATAAAAGATAAATATAATGAATGTTATTGGTGGTTGGACATTTTTAGAGACAACGTGAAGGTGTAGGCGACACATTTCTTTAGGTTTAAGATGACAGGGAAGCCACAAATAAATCAAAATTCAACTACTTAAAAAATAAAATAAAAAAAGTCCTATAATTGTTCTTTAAAGATCCCTCCAGATATGTTTCAAGACATAAAAATACTCAGCTTTCAATAATAATTTGTGTCTTATAAGGTGTTGAGTTTATTTTTTACACAGAACCATCTGAGAAGTCGTCCTTGGAAACTTTAAAAAAAAGGGCAGGCACTTTCAAAAAAATACTAGGCAGGTGATTGGATGAACCATCTGTCTGTCACCGTCTTCCCTTGTGAGGCAGCTGGACTTGCGAGATCATGTGAGAATCCTCATAGGACGCTGACTGGTCCGAACCAGCAGTGTTTCATAACGTGAAGCCTGACAGGATGATCTCATGGTGTCATTATCTTGCAAATCCAGCTGTCTCACAAGGTAAAGTTTAAACATGCGTGGAAAAAGTAACAGTTTTCCAGGCAATAATAACATTAGTGAAGCTTTGTTATAGACTGAAGAGGTGTGTCTTACTCTTCTGCAAGTGTTGTGATGATCGACACAGAGGAAGAAGAAAGAACAGGCTTTGGATAAACTCACAATTCTATCAGTAGCATTTACATTATCGTTGCATTTACATGAATTTCCCAGGAAAGCACTGACGAGGTACCAGATGCTGTTCAGACACATGTTTTACTGCAAACACGTCGAGAGGCTGCTGTGCAACGTGTGGATCAGCAACAAAGACTTCAAGGAGTACGCTTTACATTCTGCCAAATGGTGAGCGGATGTAAAAAGAAATAAAAATAAAGATAAATAAATTCCCGACCAGCAAAATGTCCCTAAACTCCTCGTCTGCTGTTCTGCAGGTTTGCCGCGGCGTTCGCCCTCCGTCAGCGCATGCTCAACTTTGTGCAGAACATCCAGTACTACATGATGTTCGAGGTGATGGAGCCGACCTGGCACGTCATGGAGAACAACCTGAAGACGGTGAGTGAAAGAGCGTCTCTCCCGTCCCGGTCGTCCCATCAGTGGCCTTCTGTCAAACGAGAGCAAAGCTTAGCCGTTTCCTTTTTGGCTCTGCGATGATGTATTTACTCATGTGAGCTTGTTTTCACGCTTCGAGGTTGGGGCGCTTACGCAACACTGGATAAAAGACACAGAGGGTTCAGACAAGAATGTGATCTTTTGTGTGTGTTTTTTTTTTCCTCTCTCTCTCTCTCTACAGGCGTCAAACATCGATGACGTGCTTTGTCATCACACCAGCTTCCTGGACAACTGCCTGAAGGACTGCATGCTGACCAACCCCGAGCTTCTCAGGATCTTCTCCAAACTCATGTCCGTCTGCGTCATGTTCACCAACTGCATGCAGGTTTGTCGGCATAATGATAAAGAAGAAGAAGAAGAAGAAGAAGTCGGTCGTTTCTGCTCTCTTTAAAGTTCTGCTTGGATTACTTGAATTTGCAAAATGAAACTATGATGATGATTATCAATATTTGTACTAAGATGTTTGTTTTTTTTTCCCTGGACTGTTCCAGCGGTTCACTCAGAGCATGAGGTTAGAGCGTCTCTCTCTGGAGCAAGGGACAATGGACGGGCCTCCCACCCAGAGCGAACACGCTGAGGAGGCAGAGAAGAAGAGGCTGACAACAAAGGTATTTACAGACACTCACTGCCAAGTTTGGTAGACACAAGTAGACTGTAGAAAATGTTCAAATTCCTCATTTGAGCTTCAGAAAACGTGAACATAAACACGAACATTACACTAAAAACAGGAAGCGTCTTTTTTTTTTTAAACATGTCTCATTGTACCACATGTTTTTTTTGGTTCCTTCTTTGCTTCAGTTTCTAGCTGAACACGCCGACACCCTTCAGTCGGACGCAGGCTTCGAAGCCACTATCAGCAAGTTTGACAGTAACTTCAGCATGTTGCTGCTGGACCTGCTGGACAAGCTCAGCATCTACAGCACCAATGACTGTGAGCACAGCATGATCAGCATCATCTACAGGTAAAACTGATCAGAGCACCAGAGATGGAGTTATCACTTTATGATACTATAAACATTTTCTAGAGCAAACCAGTGCTTTTATTCTTTTTTTTTTTTTTTCTTCCTTTGAGGCAGCCATTTTCTAGTTTCTAGTCATTTTGTTATCAACGTCATGCAGACCAGATCGTGTCATTGTGGGTAGTCTTATCTCAGTAAACATCACGTTTTGTTCTGGTTTTTGTAACTGCATCATTGCGGTTATATGATTTAAAGCACATTTGGAAAGTCTACCATCTCTTACTGTGTGTTTTTAATATGAGTTTAATTCTCTGTGAGGTGATTTCAGGTGAAATAAAAGGAAACTAATAGATACCTGGAAAGATAGGGAAAACATGCATTAAAATATGTAAAGAAAAAACCATAGTATGGTTTGAGGAATGATCAGTAATGTAAAATATACATGATTATATGCACTAATAAATATGTGCATATTAACTATTGAACATTAACATGACTGAGGGAAAGGGGTTTCTTATTGATCAACCCATACAGAATTATCACCTGACTCTGCACTTCCCCTAAACTCTGTGATGCTTTTTAGCCTCTTTTAACTTATTTATTTATTTTTTTGGCCCATAAACTCCACTCTCTCACTCTCATAAGCCTTGTTTAAACAGCTAAAGAGCCAAAACAGCTAAAAGCTGGACACAAATTCAACAAAATGAATGCTGTTGTTGCTCCGTGAGCGCCAACATTCACCCTTCAACAACTTAATACAGTGATAATATATCATATATTGTGTTTTCAGCTTGTTATGCTGCCCCCAAGTGGCCAAAAACATCTACTAATGTAGCTTTAAAGGTGATAAAACAACCAGCAAAGGTGATGCAATGAGCAATAAATGGCTAAATACTTTTGATCTAACTCATGACAAAATACCCACAATGACCATGTTTTATGACACTTTTTATAGTACAAACTAAACTGCAGTCAGAGATTATCTGTGGATTAATCAGTTAGTCGTTTGGTCTATAAAATGTGAGTAAATGGTGACACATAAAGGTGACCATATCCTAAAGTTCAAGGTGTAACCTCTGATGTCTGTTTTGTCCTGACTATCAGTCCACAACCAGGAGATAATAAGTTTACTATCGTAGAAAACGAAAGAAACCAGAAAATATTCACATGAAAAGTCATAACGAGAGTTTTGTTCAGTTTAAACCAAACTAAAATCTGCCTTGTTTTCACAGAACGAGCTGCTCTGTATTCAAAATACTTCAGTTCAGAGAAAAAATAATCTCAATATTTTTGTAAAATTTGCTAATTCATCTCGTATAATTTCACAGGCTGGATTTCAATGGATTCTACACTGAGCGTCTGGAGCGGATGGCCATAGAGCGAAGCCAGAAAGCAACAGCATAGCATGTTTTCCTTTTATGTATATAAGCAGTCACCCAGCAATAAAAAAACGTGCTTTCCTCATGTCTGTCTATCTATCCAACGCCTACCGTCCAGCTAATAACCATACGGACGTCTGCCACTGGTTCAAAAGATAATTCAGTGTGTGTACATAATGTGTATTGTATGAAATGTAGTTATAGTCTGATGTTGCAGCATTATTTCAATGCATCAAATGTACATTTTAAGAAGTGGAACTAATGTATATTCAACTATGAAAAATGTAAGTCATGACAGTCCTTATGGGTAACTTATTGTACCTGTACAATGACAATTTATGTTTGTATTGCACTTCATTAAAACAAGACTTCAAACAAGCTCTTCTTTGGCTGCTGCTTTAATTTTAATTATTAACTTTAATTATGCTTTTTCAATGTTTAAAGTGAATATTTATACTTTGATGTGCGAATTTGTTGTCGTCAGTTAAAAGTCTGCAGCGAATTGATCAGATATTGTTGGTTTGTGTCTTGTCTTACAACAAAGAGATACTGACAGTTGAACACTCCCTACTTTGAATACCGTCAAGTTAACCAAACACCGGAAATATGAGAAGGCCGACGTCAACATAAAAGCAAGCAACTCGTGTTAAAATGTTATTTTTTTTTAAGTCTTAAAAACTGATTATTTTAAATTAACTGATTGATTTTTATTATTATTATTTTAGTTTGATCAGATTTTATTGATGAGTACATAATTTAGTAAATTGTTCACTGTTATATTATTTTTAAGTAACTTTTATGTTTGTAGTTGGGTGCTCTTTTTCTGTCGTTTTAAATACTCTATTTATTTACTCTATAATGTGAGGGTTGCTTTATAACAAAACCTACGTGTGTTCTTGTTGCCTGTCTTTTTGAATGTTTATCATGTTGTTGTGTCATGTTTTGTTGTACTTTTTTTTAGTTTAAAAGTTTTCAGTAAACGGTTGAAACGGTGAAGATAAATAGTTTAACTGAAGCACCTGTCAACTGTAAATTCAGCAAATAGCCCGAGCCACAGCTCGCACTGTACGCCCGTTAATTAACCGGAGTCAAACTAAATGTCGGTTTCTTCTCATGTAAACCGTTGATAACCTGTATGGGATCACGAAAAACATATTGTCTATACCGATACCGCTGGATGACAGTTAAAAATACGACATTTTGGCTTTTTTTCTCAGACGGTTAGCGTAGCTAACGGACGTTACCGTTACGTGACCAAAACGGTGACTAACGTATAAAGTGGTGACGTCACAAACGGGTCACCTGTTGGTCAATGTGCCACTTTCTGGTTCATTTTTTATTTCAACGGAAGTCCGTGTGTTTTAACAGCTGGCTTGACCGGTTTCTTTCCGGTAAATATGGGAGGCGTCGATAAGAGCGAACGAAGCGGAGGCGGAGCTTTAAGGGAAGAGCTGGCCCCGATGATCCACGGTGGAGTAACTCCGCAGTTAATGGTAAACGAGCGGCGGTGGTGCCCCGAGCAGGACGCATCATCATGGGAACTAACATGTTCTCACTGTGGCTGGCGATGGGTATGTTTAACTTTTCAGTATTAATATTACTTTTATTGAGATGAAAATTAATTATTTCCCGACATTTTCTTGGTTGGATGTAACAAGTTGATTTTACTGTTAAAAACAAGATCAGAATAAAAGTATGTTATACATAAAGAAACATGGATAAAACGTTATTAATGTCATATCCACTAATTATAAAGACATACAATGTATCTGTGGGTGTTAAACTCTGTATAAAAAGCTTATTTTTTGCATGACAACACTTAAACTGTAATATATATATAATTAATCAGGAAGTTGCGATTACTTTCTGTCTGTAACTTCATGTAACATGCAGCTTATGTCCGCGTTAATTCACACTTTATCCACATATTATTTAAATTAAATGTGTATTAACGTGAACATCTGTCTATTGTGTGTAGTTTGCCTCGTGCACAGCTCTGGGATGTTGTCCCACGTGCAACAGTATGAGGTGATCACACCTGAGAGACTGCAGGGGAGACACAGAAGGAGCCCACAAGACAACCAGGTGACCCCAACTCACCTGTTAATCACACTACATCAACACACACTCTGTAGAAAATGCTCTATTTATTATTTAAATATTTGAATGTATATAACTCACTGAAATGTTGCTGTTCTGCAGCTTTTAGGTAATTATTTTTTATAATTTCTGTTTTACTTTTTATTTGTTTTAATTCTTTATTTCATTAATTTTTTTATTGATACCTCTGCTCCACTACATTTCAGTGAGAAATATTGATTATTTTTTATTCTCCAGTAGCAACCTGTTTCTATATTCTGATCAATACTGAACTTTTGTTGACAAGACCAATATAGATATTAAATGGTGATATATATCAACCTCTTAACATGTATTATAAACAACATTTTTGATAAGGACTCCTTAAATGTGTGTTTTGTAAGAATTGTAACTAAGGTATGTCCTGAGTGGGACATTTTATAGTTTAAAAAAACTATGTAATAGTGATTATTTTTTTCCCCACTATTCGATAAATTGTTTGGTTGATAAAATGTCAGAAAACTGTGAAAAATGTTGATAACTGTTTCCCAAAACCCAAAGTGATGTCTTCAAATGTTTTATTTTGTCCCAGCCAACAAAAACGTTCAGTTTATTATCATAAAAGACTAAAGAAAACAGAAAATATTCACATTTGAGAAGCTGAAACAAGACAAATTTGACATTGGTTATCAAAATGAATCGGCTAATTGTTGTGGCTCTAATCTTGTTACTCTGCAGATTAAGTTTTTAGATCTAAAACACATCATTGTTTTAAAGCATTTTTATAAACTAATAGACTTAAAATTAGCTCCATCTTGACCAACTGCACCTTTAAAATGTTTCTTACACATTCATGATGCTATAATATGACAAAAAGGGATTTTTTAAAAAATAATACTCTCCACTTTTGAGACTGAGAATGCATTTAAAATGATAATACTCTGGTGCTTTTGTAAAGGATGTACATTTTGTGTTAATTGTCAGTGGTTGTCATGTGACTGATGGACAGTTTTCTGCAGCTTTATCCCGATAAGGTGCAGTACAAGTTGGCAATTGAAGGGACGAATCACACAATTAATCTGGAAAAAAACAGGTAAACACTTTTTTTTGTTTGTTTAATAAATACATTGATTTTTTTCCCCCACAAAGATTAACTGTATTTTGATAGTTAAATATATGAAAAAGACGTTATAGATTTTTCCATCTATGTTTTATAGGAATCTCATCGGGAGAGGCTACACAGAAACACATTATTCAGAAGATGGAAAACGAGTGACGACATCACCAGACCAGATCCAGGTGGGATTTAATCATAAAAACACCAAATTCTGTTAGTCAGTTGCTGCCTGCTATGATCCTCAGACATATATATATATATATATAACAATAAACACAAAGAATACCACATGTTAGATTGTTTAGACAGGATTTGACTCAGTTCTGGTCATTTTAGTCATTCCTCTGAAGGGATTATTCATTGTTTCTCGTGGATATGAATGTCCTCTGATGCACCAACAGTCCGGATATTTGTGTCTTTACAATACGATTCAGAAATGATACTTATATTAACTTATATTTAATGTTAGGAACATTTAAGTTACAAAAAACAAGTTTTTCTGTCATAAATACTCATACTTCATTGGTATACGTGACTATTTTTCTTAATTTTGAAACTAAAACTTCATGATTTATAAAAAAAGTATTTGTTTATTCAACAGCGTGGAGTTAAAGTGAAACAAAAATGATAAAAATCTGACATTCCTAACCTGTGACTCATACTTTCATGCACATTAAAAACAAAGAAAGTCTTTGTGAGTAACGTCTATAAGTAAAAAAATGTGACGTACCAACCAGCATGTGTCCTCACATTAACTGATTCAAGGATGTTCTGTGTTTCCGTTCAGGACCACTGCTACTATCACGGCCACATCGAAGGCGTGACGGACTCTTCGGTCAGCGTGGGGCTTTGTTCAGGCATTAGGTGAGTAATTCAGGGTGTATTCACAGCTTGTAATTTCCTGTTATCTGCAGTGCAAGTTTCTTGTGAAATGAGTTTCTTTTTTTTTTTAAACAGGCGTTTATAGATCAACATGAATGCACTAAATAACATCATTTCTATTTGTTTGGTCACATTTCAGCTAAATTTGACCTCAAAATATCAACAGACTGAATGTTTTTCTTGTTGTTTTTCTGTGTTTTTAGTGGCTTTGTGAGAGCACAGCAGCAGGTTTACCTCATAGAGCCTCTGGGACAGTCTGTGGACGGCGATCATGCCGTTTACAGAAAGGAGCACCTCAAGATCAACGGCACCCCCAGCTGTGGCTCTGAAGCCACCATGCTGTACCACCAGGACCAGGACCAGGGCCCCCGGCTCGCTGGCCTCTTCAGGTCCAGATCATGGGTAGGTTTGTCTCATCCAGTCAGGAAATTATTTAAATCTCCTCCAGACATGTTTTAAGATGTCTAAAAATACTCCGTCTGACGTGGTTTTACTACAAAAAAAGCTCAATTACATAGTTTTAGTTCTTAAAATTACATCTCTGATGACAAATCCAGAATCTATGATTATGCAAATATTGTTCATTTCTAAAGTGGAACTGCTGGACTCTTCCTTTGCTGTAAAGTTCATTCTCAGTAACAGTAACAACCAACTAAAAACACCTGAAATGATAATAAAGTGATTCAGCTTCGCTTAATCAGGCATATTTTACGTACAGGCGTATATCTTATTTTTAAGCCATAAGAGCATCAGTGAGGTCTGACCAAAGCAAACTGGGAAAAACATTTATTCATGGAACTGTTGAAAAAGGAAGCGCTGAAAGCACATTATTGTCTGAAATGTAATTTTATGCTGTAGCATTAAGATTTCCTCCAGCTGCAGCTAAGGGGCTGTTTGGGGCGATATGACTATATTTATCCCATAAGATGTGCTCACTAAACTGTGTATACTGTCATCATTATCCAGCTAATATCTCTGGGTGTTTTAGGCTTTTGTGGTCAATGTTTTAAATCAATGATCAGCATTGTTGGAGCAGACAGAGATGCTTTTTTCCCATTTTACTGTTTGTTCTGACCCTTGAACTTTTGGCTATTGCTAGAAGAGAAGATGAAAACATACATGGTGTCACTATACTTTCTTACTCAAACACAACCATCAATAAACAGACTCTTGAGTATTATAGAGTATTATAAAGGCCCTTCTTCTATGAGCAACCTCAATATCAGGCCTCACTTATCTTGGCGTTATGTTTCCTCCTGATCAGGATAAAATAACAAGTAAATACTACACCAATTCTGGATAGGCCTCAACCTCTTCCTCTGGGTCAAATATCTGCCATAAAAATGACGGAAATCCCAAATTATTTCATGCGTTTGATTTGTTGCCACTTCCTTTGCTAAACAATCAAGTTAACAAACTTATAACTAATTTTATATGGAACGAGAGAAAAGTGCGTTTTAGGCTTAAACCTCTGTAAAGACAAAGGAAAGTTTAACCTGCCAAATATTCAGTTGTATTACTGGACTTTTACTATAAACACATTTTTAGTTAGATCACGTCTTTGATCAGTATTGAACAGTAATCTGTCACATCCAATCAGCTAAAACATAAGTATTTAAGTATCTCATATTTCAATTGATTTGTCCAGAAAACGTTTTATATCAGGACAGATAACAGCTCCGACCATGAAACAGCCTCAGGGGTGTCCACATACTTTTGGTCATATAGTGATCAGACACAAGCACGTCAGTATAAATGAATGCATATATTATGTGTATATATAGTTTTAAAATGTAGCAGTATATTCACAATATAGACTTATTTATTATTTATATACATTTTTACACTTTTTTATGTTTATTTTTTTTATTTACAACTAGTAAACTATTCCTATTTTTTACTTATATCGCCTCTCCTTGTTGCTTTTTTTTAAATTTTTGGGTTAATTTTCCACGTGTTTTAGCAAATTATATACTAACAAAGGTTTAAATTATTGTTTAAGAATAGGATAACTGAATAAAAAGAAAAATAAAGACAAGTACTGAGCGGCTGAGATAACTGATGCTTCATGAAAACATGTCAAAGGTCACAGCCTGAAGGTTTGAAACTGATAAAAATAAGAATATTAGTATGAATTTTGTATTTCTTTGTGTCCTTCCAGAAACCTAAATACATCCCAGAGCTGCAGCAGTTTGTCGAGCTGTTCGTGGTGGTCGACAACGCCGAGGTGAAATATCACTTTAATCCCTTTACAGCTTTCATTCCATCGCTTAATAAATCTGATCATGTGTTTGTCTTTTCTCTTCCTCCAGTATAAACGATACGGAGGCGGGACAAGATCTCGCATACTTGAAGTTGTAAATTATGTTGACAAGGTAGGGTTGTTTTTTTTGTTTCACAGTCGGAGCTCAGCTGTTTCTCTGGTTCTGTGCCATCAATGCTTTTAGCCGACGGCATCCAAGTTTATTCATTTCAGATAAAAACATCCTCCTCCTCCTCCTCCTCCTCCTCCTCCTCTTCTGCCTGCAGACGTATCGACCTCTAAACATTCGCATCGTGCTGGTGGGCTTGGAGATCTGGACGAACAAAGACAACATCAATGTTGACATTGATTCAGAGAAAACCCTGGACAACTTCCTCGTGTGGCGCCAGCAGGACCTGCTGAAGAGGGTGAAGCACGACAACGCCCAGTTTGTGACGTAAGGGATCAGTTAGTTGCCAGATAACTGTGCAGATAAAAAAAGGAGCACAGTTTCGCCACCAGTCTGACCTCATTTTTTGGCTTTTGTCCTCAACAGTGGCAAAGATTTTCTGGGTGACACAGTCGGACTGGCAAATAAGTTCGCCATGTGCACTGACAGCTCAGGCGGAGTCAATCAGGTGTGATTAATGACCTCTATTTTATATTAAACAACAAGATTAATCTGCTGAATTTCAACTAATAGTTCTGTGTTTCTCCACCAGGATCACCATCCCAACCCATTCGGCCTCGCCTCCACCATCGCTCATGAGATGGGACATAATTTTGGCTTGTCTCATGACTCTGCAAGCTGCATGTGTGGTCCGTCTTACGAAACTGGGAACTGTGTGATGGCAGACAAGCTCAGGTAAATAAGCACAGGTCTGGTTTATCTCACTGTCGCAAGAAAAAAGATTGCTTGTATATAGACTACAGGACCAAAAGTATGTCTTTAATGTGGAGGTCTTTATTCCACTCTGGTCCATAAAGAAACGGTTTTCTCAGTCTGGTCTAAAAGAACTTGCACAGAGCCTTGACCTCAAACCCATCCAACCCTTTTTGGGAACTGGAACACCTGATTATGAGCCAGATCTTAAAAACCTAACATCAGTGGCCTGACCGCTCTGCTCCTGTGGCTGAATGAGAGAAAATCCCTGCAGCCAGGTTCCAACATCTGGTGGAAAAACTATCACAGCGGCAGATTAATACCCATCATTTTTTGCAATGACATGCTCGACAATCACATCTGGCTGTAAAGTTCAGGTGTCCTCATACTTTTGGCCATATAGTATAAAGGTTAAAGGCTAGTTCTTTTAGCTCACTATCTTCTGTGTTTCATATCTTACGAATCTCTTTGTTCCTCTTCAGGATGGAGAGTCTCTCGTTCCCGGAGTTTTTCAGCGACTGCAGCGTGGGGCAGCTGGCTGAATTCATGGAGCGAGGTCAGCCCGGGTGTTTGGTGAAACCCAACTCTGCTAACGTCATTCCTTTGGGGCCGCTCTGTGGCAACGCCATGCTCGACCCTGGTGAAGAGTGCGACTGTGGCACCGCGGAGGTAAAAACTTCCTCTTCTTCTTTGTGCACATTAGTCAGTTTTTTTGGACTCTGGAAAATTTAAATATATCCTCTGGTTAAGGAAGATACCACTTTGGCTGTATGTTGGGTGTTTCCATTTAGCGGACTGGTGTGGTTTCCTGTAAGCGAGGCTACAGCTAATATTAGAGAAGATGAACTCAAACTGCAGTTTAGCCAATAAAAGTTAATATTTTAATAGCTTTCCTATGTGCTCACGTCTTATCAGAGGAAAAAAAGATTCTTGGCAGAGGTGCTGCTTGTGTGGGAGATATTAGAGAGTCTGTTCTTGTTCAAGGTGTGACTGGATGCCTTTTTTTTTTCTCTCTCTTTCTAGGAATGCAAGAACTCTTGTTGTGATCCCTCAACTTGCCGTCTGTCAGAAGGATCCCAGTGCGCTCAGGGACAATGCTGTGAAAACTGTAAGGTAAGCTTCATCAGCGTAAAATCCAGAACTGTTTGATGTGTGAATTGCCTCTGATTATTAAAAAAAAAAAACCCAAACAAAAGGCCAATCATACGGACACGCCCTGCTGCCAGCTCATAACTGTGAGCATTAAAGTAGCAACAGGCGGTTTAGACCAAATTGAACAGAAACAGTTCAATAATAACAGGAAACACGGAGTGATATCCTGCTGTTAACACGTTACTCACCACATCCTTCCTCACATGACAGTTCCAAGGGCCGGAAGACGGAGTCAAGAACTATAACATAAATATGCCAGCTCATCATAAACTCAGTTGATTTAACACGACATACTGAATCACCTGAAAATGTACTCTTAATTCACAGTTCAAACAGGCTACAAGTGTGTGCAGGAAGTCAACCAATGACTGCGACCTGCCTGAATACTGCACCGGAGTGTCTGGGTATTGTCCCGAAGATAGCTTTGAGATGAACGGCAAACCCTGCTACGACCAGGCACAGGGCTACTGCTACAACGGCCAGTGCCCCACGCTTCAGCAGCACTGCTGGAGGCTGTTCGGACCAGGTACGGTCAACACGCTGCCGTCAGAACGGTTATATAAGTAAAAACAAAGAGGCTGCTTGCACCGGTTTTCATTTTCTCTTGAATAGTTTTCTCTTGAAGCCTCAAGGTGCTTTTAGATATTCATCTGTTCCCAGTAGTTTCAGTAAATCTCAGCGTCACATGGATCATTCCAAGAAAGATTGTCTGATACACTTTTACAAGTGGCCGTTTTTATTACACAAGAGGCTAAAGAGAGTCTAAGAGAGTCTCTGCATCCACAAAAGACTGTCTGTAAATAATAACATCCCAACATCGTGGCTGCTCCGCTCAAACAAATGGAAATATTCTACATGTTTTGAGCATTATTTTATACACCTTTCTCCTAAATATCAGTCTGACATGTTTGGTTCTTTGGAAACTTTGGGATCTCTGCTTGAGACTTTGTGGGTTTGAGTAACGACAGCAGTGTTCGTATGGAAGCCCGTTCATGCCAAGAAGAGAATAAAATATGTTGAGAGTAAAGAGGAATGACACAGACTTTCCACATCAGGTTTAACTTACTGTTTCATAATTTAGACTCGAAATGTTGACTAGCTTTCACATAATTATGACTTTAAACATCACAATTTAGACTTTTATCTCATAATTCTGATTTAGCATTAGCATTTTTAAAATTTTTTTTTGATAGAAATGTATGTCCACAGTTTTAAGAGGTTAACTATGATTTCCTTCTCGTCTCAGGCACCAGAGTTGCAGCAGACAAGTGTTTTGACTTGAACAGACGGGGCGAAAAAGACACCAACTGTGGGAGCAATGGATTCGGCTACTACAGATGTTCTTCAGCGTACGTATCATCCGCATTTCCACTGAACTGTTTCTATACAGATGTTATCACGAAATGCTCCTGAATGACCTGAAAAGCACCAAAACATCACATCATGAAGTTAAGATTTAGCTTAATGATGAAATAATGGATTTTATTTTATGTTTGTGCAGCTTCTTGATCAAATTTCGTTGGTATTTCTGTCTTGTAGGGATCTTAAGTGTGGAACTATATTTTGTGAAGGAGGGGGCGATAGTATCACAGGTAGACAAGCGATCTACGGCGGACAGTGTAAACTAGTTGCGGATGACGACAAGACCAGAAAATTGGACATGGTCCCTCAAGGAACCAAATGCGGATACAACCAGGTGAACCTTTCAGCCGAGAGACACGTTATATTTTAGTGAATGATGTTGGATGTGGATTAATTATAGTATTTGTGAGCAGGTTTGCCTCGACAACAAATGCAAGGACGTGGCGGTTTACGGGAAAAAGGAGGAATGCGCGAAGAAATGCAACGACAACGGGGTGAGTGAATCATCTGCGGGGTTTGGACTCAGTTGTTTACAGTTTGACTCCTGTGGAGTGACATGTGTGCCCGACTCCTTGACTCAAGTCTAAACTTATTTCATTGCTTTCTATTTTTAGGTGTGCAATCACAAGAACGAGTGCCACTGTAATCCTGGCTGGGCTCCACCATACTGTAAAATCAAGTACGCAGATTTATCTCAAGGTATAAAACTCTTCACCGGATCGATTTTTTTTTAACAGGATTAGTTGCTAAAATACAAAATCATATATCTCTTAGTGGCTCTTAGTGGGTGATGCAGACAAAAACAGGTCACACCTGGTTGTTGAATCACTCTTCCAGTAAGAAGCATGAATGATTCATTATGAGTGATCTCCTATTTCTGGCAGCATTAACTTAATGCTCTGTTCATGATAATATCTTCAGCTTCACCGCCCTTTAAAAGACTTTAACAGTCTTTATTAAGTTAAACATTGTGTATCAAATCATTGAACAATAACATTTAAGTAGTTGCCTTTCAGTTCCTCCAAAAAAATTGATGTTTTTTGCATGAGGACGTAATTACTACAGTAGTAAAATTTAGGTACCATTTACTCACAAAAGCTTTTGTGCAACAGTTGAGTCCTCACAGTGAACGATTAAAACCACAAACAAAGGGAAAGAAGAGATACTTCAACACAGAGAAGATCAAAATTGTGAAATACAAGAACACAAAGTGAAACTAGTACTTCCATTAAATGAAAAAAAAAGCACATCTTTGCTAAATTATTGTGGAAGATGTTGATGCGAATTAAGAAATGACTTGTTTATCTGTACATCTGGTAGACGGTGTAGATATGTGTGTTTTCCTGTGTAGAGCTGCATACAATATATATTGTAAACAGCATGTAAACAAAAGGTTTAGAACAATGGAAGCAGCTCTGGGAGACTTTACTGAGGCACCACAGATGTATTAAGAGAGTTTGATAAAGATTTGCAGCCAGTTTCCCACGGTGGTCACTTGTGGTATTGCCACGAAAAAAAAAATCCCCCGCAGCCTAAAAAGCATTTTTCCTCATCCATTATAAAAAAAGACATTTGTAAAACTGCTCATAGGACATCTTCAAGTGCACACAAGGTCAAATATTACTGCATGAATCTTTAATCCATGACGGTTTTATGTTTATAAAACTTTCCCAGAGCCTTGAAAAGCGATTTTATGGTTAGCCTATTCAGTGGGTGACGCACAACTTGGAAGCTACAAAACGTTTTTGGCTAACGCACCAGGCGAGCAATTTTTATCGGAATAGGCAAAATCTTTGAGTCCAGTATCCAGCTCCCGTAATACATCCATGTGAAGCACGGCTGTGTGCTAACGTTACAATGACAATGCTAACATGCTGATGTTTGGCAGGTATAATCTTTTCTTAGCATTTTAGCATGCTAACATCTGCTAATTAGTACTAAACACAAAGGACAAAAGTCAAAGATCAGCAAAATCATGATATTTCATACTCAGATGAACCAAGAATGTCTTTGCAAAATTTAACATCAATCCGTCCGCTAGTTGTTGAGATATTTTAGTCCAAACTGGTCGACTGAATGGCCGCCACTGATCCCTAGAGCTCCGCTGCTAGCAACTTTCTTACTACAAATTTCATAGTAGATATATGTGTTCTTCCTTCATAAAGTTTAATTTTAAAAGCTAAACATATTACTTATATAATGTCATAAATTGTTTAACAGTGAATAAAAGATTGTAACAGCAGACTCAGTGTTTTTTACAGCGCAGATTTAACCGTTACTTCCCACGTCTGTGCCTGCAGGTCAGAACTCTATAATAGCTGGCGTGTGTGCAGCTCTGTCCATCGTCATGGTGATCGGCTTGCTGATCGTAGGACTGACATGCTGTAAAAAGGACAAAATGGACAACTACAAATCCAAAAGGTACTTTTCTTTTCCCCTCGGATTCATTCTCCTGTGTGTGTGTGTGATTTATGACTCGTCTCCCACAAGTCTGTTTCTTGGTTTTAAAGTCTTTCCCCTCAAACTGAACGAATGTCACGTTCACAGGAAAGTGCACTCGGCTCCAGGCAAGTTGAACCCGATGTTCCGGGAATCGAATCTTAAAGAGAGACCTCTGATCAGCAATCCCACTTTGATGGAATCAACAGCGAAGCAAGTCCGCTCTCCGCTGGTTGTCACTGTGATACCGAGCAGAGCGCCTCCACAGGTACGGAGCAGCGGCACAGTGACGGATTCATCCTGCACATCAGGCAGTCACAGATTTTACAGATTGTTATTTTCTTTCCTTTCAGCCACCAAAGAAGTTGTCGTCTACTTCACAAACTGAGCCGGTAAGTGCTCTGTCAGCTGCTTAGATAAGAGATAAATTAAGTAACGCTTAAAGAAAGTTATCTGTATTCAGATTTGTGGTTGCAAGCGTTTCCTTATTGTCAATGAATCCCATGAGAAAAAGACATTAATCTATAAAAAAAAGGTCAAAATATATTGTTTAATTTTAGAAAAGGCTCATTTCCTCAAACAGCTGAGCTCAAACGGGAGGAAATCATTTGGTGCATTTGTTGTGGACTATTTTCAGCTGCAGATTAACACACATTCAATGCTCTAGTGAATATTTCCGGCAGCAGGACGAGTGTGTGTGTGTGTGTGTGTGTGTGTGTGTATGAGTGTGTGTGACTGAATCAAAATAAACAACTGTGTGTGTGTGTGTGTGTGTGTGTGTGTTCTTGGTGATGAAAGAACATGTCACCCAGCCTCAACAGTGAAGTCCTCTGATGTGTTTTCAATAACAACAAACAATTAAAACTATTAAAGCGCAGACATGAACTAACCATACATGTCAGTAGCATCAAGTCATCGCTGCTTTTGGTCTTTTAAGGGATTTGTTGACAATAAGAAGAATATGAAATAACACCAGACTCGCCCTTTAAACTGGAAAAACAAGAGAATACATATAAACTGAGACTGATTTTCAATTAATTGCGAAAACCGGGGCGGTTATTTGAACGCTCGCCACATAACTAACATAGAAATATGTGTGTAGGCGTGTATGAGCTAACTTATCTGGACACATCTGTGACATTCATGAATCACATGTAAGAAGAAATATTACTATAAAAGTAGTGAAGCAATGAAATCTGCATACCAGGATCAGACCGTGAGCTCGTGTGTGTGTGTTTAAAGTGAAAAAATCAAACACTTATGTCTCTTAAATTATTGTTCTTTTATACTACAGACAAAACCTCTACCTCCATCTAAACCTTTACCTCCTCTGACGCCAAAGATGCAGGTGAGTCATGCCAAAAACCTTCAACTGGTCTCACTGTGCAAAATCATTTGTAGACTTCAACAAGAGAGGAAGTGCCGAAAAAGATAAATAATTCATTTAAAGGAGACATTTTTGTCATTTATATATATATATATTGTTGTATGATGTCAGATGTTAAACTTGGTCAAAGTTTCAAAGCTTGAGGTTGTCTGTAAAAATGCTCCCTGAAAGACAAAAATCAGGGCGTCAACCGTCTTTCACGTCTTTGTTTCTGAGGTCGTTCCATGTTTCCCACGTGTTCGTATATATTTCAGATCTGATTCGTGCTCCGACATGTACGGTTGTAACTGAGAAGTTTCCATTTGTCAAAGAACGAGAGAGAAGAAATTGAATCCTGCTATTACAGTTTGTTCACGTAGCTTCCTGGTAGCTGACCAATCAGAAGAGAGGGAGGGGTCCTTAAAGAGACAGGAGCTATAACGGCCTGTTTCAGGCTGAACTGAGGGGCTGATTAAAGGACCAGTAGAAGTTTTTTTTTTTAAATGTAAATTATGCAAATATCTTCCAGTAGATCCCCAGAATATAAATATAGAAGTGGAGATGTGAATAATTTGCATGTAATTCATCAAACAAGCAGAAATGCCAAATATTCTCTGGTTCAAGCTTCTCCTGTGTGACACTTTTCTCAGTTTTATTATCGTTCATTAATGAAATATCTTCGAGTTTTGGACTGTTGGTTGTACAAACATCCGAAAACATTAACTTGACTTTTATCTGACATTTTATAAACAAAACAATCTTTAATGGATGATTGAGTCTGTTGTAACCTATAATTATATTTATATTTTGTAAACACTCCGCTAGATATTGCTAGATATAACTTTTTATGACCTAATGAGTCAGTCTCTCTTTGTGGCTTAAAGTGCCTGTTAAGACGTGTTTATCGGAACTCGCTCGCTGCGACGCGCTTTGTGGTTTTATTTTCTCTCCACATGATGAACAACTAATCGGGGGTCAAACGTAAGGTGTTACAGTTAAAAATGAGACGCTCTGCAAGAGTAAATACACGAATAAAGACGTAAAACTGAGTGAAGCGTTTAAGGTTCACTGCACATAAAAAGAGACAAACAACTATGCGCTGTTCTGTATCTGTTCCCCACATCTTCACATTGATTTGTTTACTGTTGCAGCATGTGGATTCCTCTCTGGAGATCAATAACAGTCTTATCTTAAAGATTCAGCCAACTTCTGTCATGCACTGTCAAATCTGTTTTGGGAATCAAGTAAAAGTCCAGCAAAAAAAAACCAAAAAAAAAAAAAACCAACAACAATAAAAACAGTTTCAGGTGCTGATGTAGCAACAACAACAACAACTGCACATTAATAAATCTGTCATCTAAAATCTTGTTTTCCTTTTCTGTGGCAGGCGGCCAAACCGAGTCCTCCTCCCGTGCCTCCGGTCAAACCCAGTCCTCCTCCAGCTGTCCGATTCCTCAGCGCAATGAAACCTCCTCTCCTGCCCCCAGCGAAGCCACCAACTCACAGACTCACATGAAATACTCATTAAAGTAAAAGGAGTTTTTTTTTACCAAAGCAGACTCAACATGTGGTCGGACATACGTATAGATTCCCCTATTTTTTTTGTGGGGGGGAGGAGGAGGAGGATCAGGAGGAGTTGAGTCACGGGAGCCAAAGAGTTTGGAAAACTTCACTCTTTGTCTTCAAAAGCCTTTAAAGACGTCGTGCGTGACCGAGGCTTCACCGACGGAGAATGTCTTTGATGACTAAAAACCAACAGCAACACAGCTGCTGTGGAAAAGTGATTTTTTTTTTTTAGTTGGGGGGGAAACTTGTAATTATCTGCTGTTGCAGTTTTCATTGTTTTGTGTCGGTGAAAGTTCTTCCTGCTTTACTTCCTTTTGTAATGAGTTTTCTATTAAGTTGTCTCGTTGCACTCTGTGGAGCAAAATGGTGCTCACATGAAAATGTACTTTTTTTAAAAAATATTTATTTAATGTTCTTGTTTTAACTGTGTCCAAAGCCAGTTTGTGCCTTCTTTTAAGGTCCATCGTGTGTGACTTTGCACTCTACTTGAAAACTTATGAATGGTACAAACAGTCTGGGAGTTTCTGATGATCTATAAACGTTTCTGTGGTTCAGCTTGAAAACTTTACATGCTGCTTTGTTTTCAGTCTCCAGGAAGGAGTGTGACAGAGCCTCCAGGAGCAATTATGTTATGTTTTTTTACTGCACTGATATTTTTCTAGAGCAGCAGTCACTGAGTTTAAACCCTGTAGGTTTCACCACTAATTGGTCCTAAAACGATGATCTCAATTTTTCTTTCTAATGTGTCAAATATGATTGATTGAATGTAAAAACTTTCTCATGAGAGAGACTTTTTTTTTTTATTGCAAGAAATAAAGTGCACTTCATTGCAAAAACATGATGATCTTGTTGTATTTTCTGTTTGCACAATTTATCAACGTGAAGCAAAACATGACAGAACTTTTGTTTTTCCTCTTCGTGTGAGTTTGCGCAACGACTACAAGCTGCGTTTCTGCTTGTAGTCGACGTCTCCGCGCCGTTTCTCTTCGTCTTTGCTTGTGTAACGTTTTTTATGAACCTACTGAGAGGTGATCTATTGTTCTTCCCAGCTAACGGTGTCTGCATCAGTTAACACTTAATCCATATTTATTGCTCTCCGGTGAGAGGAGAGAGGAAGAAGTGATGAGTCAGAGCTCTGCGGCCGGACTCGGACTCCCAGTGTGAGCTCCCGTCATCTGGGTTTCCTGCTCAGCCTTCTCTAATAGTAGGATACCAAAAATAGTCATAATAATCATTATTTAACTTATATATATATCATCAAACTGTGCTTAACAGTAAAAAGGTAAAACTTTAGATAAAAGAAGTATTTAAAAGCAAAAACACATGAAACAATAAAACAAAGAGGGATGAAGAAACAAAAAAAGATCAAAACAGGATAAAAACATGATTTAAGAAAAAGGGATTAATATATAAACCTTTAATTTGGTGTCTGGTCATAAAAAAAACCTTAAAAGTTATCAGCAAAATCTAAAACTAACAAGCAGCAAAGATGTAAGAATGTGAGTGATGTGATGTGATTTCCCCCGAGTTTATAAAAAAAACAACAACCCAGCAGCAGCTTTCAGGACAAACTGAAGATGAACAACTGATGAAAAAAAAACAATATTTTACTTGTTTCCAGTTTAATAGACTCGATGTTTTCATGGGAAACAACAAAAAACATTTAAAGTGAATTAGTGATAAGAGTGATCGATAAACCATCTGCTGATATTATCACAGATATGTTGGTGTCATTTGAGGATTTCAGCTGATAAGTAAAAAGAAACTACAGAACATAAATGCCAGTAATGTAAATATATATATATATATATGCATGTATGTATGTATAAGTTTAAGGTAGAAACTATAACAGTGTCACCTTTTACATAGTTTGATCTCATAAGAAAAATGTAAAATTGGAGCTGCAACAATTAGTTGATTAATCAATTAGTCGATCAGCAGAAGATTAATCAACTATTTTGATAATTGAGTAATCGGTTTAGTCACTTTTTAAGCAATAATATCAAATATTCAGCATTTGTTGTTTTTAAAATGTGACGTCTGAAGTTTTTCTGTGTCAAACAATAAACTGAATAACTAAACAGACATTTGGAGACGTCGCTGTGAGCTTTAAGAAGTTATAACGGGCTTTTTAATTTATTTATTTTTACTATTTTCTGACATTTTGTCTAAAAAAATGCAGGTTAATTGATAATGAAAACAATCGTTAGTTAATCCTTATGTGGCGCTTTTCTAGTCTTATCTTATCACTCAAAGCCTTTTACACCTGCCAACGTTCACACACTGACGGCTGCCGTGCGAGGAGCGATAAAGCACTTCCTGTCCAGAGCAGCCCCATAACGTTTCACCCGTCAGGCACAAGGACGCTTCAACATGCCGACCTTCTGATTGGTGGAGGACCTGCTCTGCCTCCTGAGCGATGACCACGTGGTTGATATCGCCCCCCAAGATGAAGAAGGTCCCTTAACTTTAAGCTTAAACTGAAACCGTAGAACTGTCATATCATAAAACTGATTTTTTTCTGCATTGATTTGCACAGACCAATCATTTTTATCATTTTATTGGAGAGACTTTCTCTGACTAATGCTCTAAAACCCAAAAATATCCATGTTTACTACAATTTCAGACCAGAAAAAGCAGAAAATCCTCACATTTGAGAAGCTGGAACCGTCAAATGTTTGACATTTTTGCTTTGAAAAATGACCCAAATATCAAAAATAACTGCAGAAATTTTTTTTTTGATGACCGACTAATTGTTGCAGCTCGAGCCAAGTTTATGTTTTTTGCCACGCTGGCAACACACACACAAAAAAAGCCAGTCTTGTTCTTCCACACCAAATTGGGGAAATCACTTCTTCATGGTTTGGGCGTCCACATACTTTTGGCCTGATGGTGCAACACCAGCAAACCGCAGCCGCAGAGTTTTTCTTCTTCTTCTTTTATTTTTTTTTCTCTGTTTCTCTGTTACAAACTAATGAAGAAACTAATGATCAGACTAATTATTTATTTCACTATTACAAGTGTAAACGGAGGGAAATCAGACCTGAAGCTCTGTTATAAATCACTGCACAGACTAGAGGAGTTGTTTGAGAGGAATGCGCGGCAGATTTCTCACCGAGTAGCTCCTCTGATTCACTCTGATTCACGAGCCAAACATCTAATAAAACAAGCAACTTTACAATCATGTGTGTGTATGTGTGTGTGTGTGTGGCTTGTTTTACAGCTGACTTTGTCTCCGCTTGTTGCCCTCGTTCAACCTCAAGCACATTCTGCAAGAGAGATGATATGCGATGACAATATCTTTTTTTCTTCAAAAGGATCGAGGCGTTTACTCAAATATGTTGCCAACTAACTGTGTGTGTGTGTGTGTGTGTGTGTGTTTTTTTTTCTTCCTCAAAGCTTCAAGATAATCCACAAGACAACCACAAGACTTTTCCAACAACGCAGACTTACAGTAAAACCAAGAAAGGTCTTTTTTAATCAAACTTAATCTTCCCGTGGTGATTCACAATCCAAGTTTCGAGAAGTTTTTTTTTTTCTCTTTCTCTTTGCATTTCTGCAGAATTACAGAGAAATATAAAAGTGTGCCAAAGGTCATGAGAGATCCAAACTCTGGAAAGCTGAGCCAGATGAGTTTGAACCCCCCCCCACCCCCCTGGTATTCAGTTTCGGTGTGGCCACCGTCCACATTGCAGAGAGATTTTAATCTGAAACTCTCCGGAGGGAGGAAAAAACAAAAAACAAAAAAAAAAAAGTGACCTTGCATGACTTTATCATGGTTTGCAAACTCTCCTCCTGACAAATCATTTCCTGACACAAACGGTAAAACAGGCGATTCTGGCTGAAAGCGAGTCTTCAGCTGGACCAGAAACGACTTCCAACACCAACAGATCATGAGAAGGAAGGAAGAAGTGTACAAGATAATCTATCCGGACTCAGTGACTCATGATTAATCACTCGCTCTCACCGCTGACCAACGCTGGTTAAATAATTGACCTAAATTATCTCGATTGTTTCCAGCTTCTCCTTTTTTTTTTTTTATATAAAACAAGACCAACTGCAACCGCACTTCTCTTAAAACTGTGTCACGGATGGATTAATCACCGCTGCTGCTGCCGCCGCTGCAGGGGTGACAGCAGCTGACATCACTTCTTATGAAGCTTTCAAACTGATGAAACAGTTAAAAAAGATGCAGGAAATGATGACAGACTTTAAAGTTGTGTCCTTTTTCCTTTTAAAACAACCTCAACCTTTGTTCTACTCCAGTTACCTGACAGCTGTGTTTACTTTTTACATAAAGATTTTACACATAAACTTATAAAATACAACCTTTTCAGCTCCACTAAGTCTAAATCAGATGTTTAAATCAGTCAGTCAGGTGTCCGTTTCAGCAGTGAAAGAGGTTTTTTTCTCTCCCCTCGCTGTAATCATTCATCCTGTTTCATAGCTGCTATTAAAAGATCTCCTTTAAATGTGTTTTTAATGGAGGTGACGGAGGCCAAAACCCACAGTTGAGTTCACACAGTCGTTTAAAAAGTTGATGTGAAGTTTATACGAGGCTTCGGTAGTCTGAGTTTAGTCACATCACAAGTTGCTTTTTTAGCAGCGAATCCCCTCTGTGTGTGTGTGTGTGTGTGTGTGTTTCCTTCAGACGGTGTTTTCAGTGACAAAAAGAGACTTTGGCTCTAAAAAAAAAGACTGAAAGGTTGAACGATATCTACTTGATTTGACTCATTTGGAGCCTCATATAAACTTACATCCCTTGCACAGTTTGTGGATTCTGTCTCGCATCATTTACATCGTACGTGCATCATGAGGAGATCTTCTAACGAACAGGACGAACAGGAGGAACCATTCATGTCGACTGTTGACGAACTCGTCAGATGGTTTCATTTAAATACCTATTTAAGAACCGACATGATAATATTATCCAACGTTTCCTAAAAAGGTTATAGAAAAGAAAATTATTTTCATTGCAGATCTAATTTTTTTTTTTCCCATGAATCATCTCCGAAACCTCTCGGACTTATCTTTCTGACCCCTTTTGAAGGGTGCGACCCTCGTGTTGGGAACCACTGGAAGTGAGAACTCGCTCCACTTCCAAACGGCGGCGACAGTCGACATGTTACACATCGATGAATCAGTGTAAACACTCGGATGATGTCATATAAACACACAACAGGAACCATTTGTTTTTTTTAATATACTTTTGACACTTCTGTTCTTTTAAATTTGATTGTGAATGCAGGATGTTGAAATGTAACGCAGTATTTTCACATTAAAATTGTTTTTTCACTTCCATAAAGAATCTGAATATTTCCACCACTGACCATCACATATTTTGCTCATGAGAGGATACTGACAGGTTTATTTTTACTCTGTATAATCCCCCCCGAGCACATACTTAAACCCTGTTATTTTAAAAAAGACGGATACTTTAAGGAAATATGTGCTTCTGTAAACAAAGAATATGTATTTTTCTATCTGCCTCAAAAATGCAGTCGAGGTCGAACTCAAGATTCTTTTATTGTTTTCTGTTGTTTGATTCTGTTTTCCGCTGAGACGACTGAACTCTACACTGGGTCATGTGGTTTCAAACCCCATCAAACTATCTAAAAAAAAAAAGAAAAATAAAAGAAAATCGACCAGAACGGCAGCGGCGTCATGCCAAAGTCATTTTTTATTTTATTACCAGGCAAACATTGGATCTTTATACAATGAAATTCCTAAAAATTAAACATTCAGAGACGAGTTTAAAACCATCAGATGGAAACAGATACTCAAAAAAGGGAAAGAAAAAACTGACAAATCGAGTTAATTAAATACAAAAAAAAATATATATATATATTCCATTGCACTTCAACTTCATAAATACAACTCAGAAGGTTAATTTCTCTCTGGCTTGAAGTGACGATACAGTAACACACCGGCAGTACATTCAATCGTTAATAAACTCTCTCTGCTCTCCACATCCTCTCGTCTCTCCGTCCGTCGCTGGTCGATGACGCCCAGATGTTTTACAGAAACCAGGTTGTGTCACACTTCATGTTTATAATGCTGCGTTCACGTCATACAGTGTCGGGGTCGATGGTTGATACTCATGATTATTAATTGTTTCGGCTGTAAATAGGAGTGATTATTCTCTGGTTTCAGCTTCTTAAATGTCAAGATTTTCTGCTTTTCTATACATTTATTTTTTAAAATGATTGTAAATTGAATATATTCAGGTTTTAGACTGATGTTTGTTTGAGCTGTGGGAAATGTAAACAGACATTTTTCACTATTTTCTGACATTTTATAGACAGAATAATTAACAATATAAGTGAGAAAATCATCAGCAGATTGAATCGATGATGTTAAGTTGTTAGTAGCAGCCTTGTTTACGAGACTCAAGAGACGACTGCAGAGTCATGTGAGGGTTAAAAACACAACAAACACTACGTCCATTAACTTTCAGTTCCTTTAAATGACTGAAGTGAGACGTTTGTTTGTTTTTATGAAGAGCTTTTCTGGAAAAACCTGAACTTCCCAGATGTAATTATGACTTTTTTTTTCATTTATTTGTTTGTACAACACTGTAAATAAATGTTAATATGTGTTGTACTTCAGCAGATTTATCTTAAATATAATCTTTCATTAGCAGGTCACATTATTTACAGCCGGGGAAACATCAAGGCTGCAAATAAAGATTCATTTCATCATCGATTCATTTGCAGATTTTCTGGGTCAGATATCAGAAAATAGAGAAAATAGTGACAATAAACTGAAGGAGACGTGTGAAAAAGTGCAAAAAAAAAAATCCTCCGTTTCCTCTCATATAAGAGGCAGAAAAGTGACAGACAGTCACGGCGGAGAAGCTGGAACGAGAGACTGTTTTGACTGAAACAAACTGATTTCACCGTCTTATTGATTTAAGTGACTAACGGTTTCGGCTCTCCGTGTGACTTGAACGCAGCAGAAACCGTCCAGTGAATAAGTATGTGCGCATGAATGAGACAACAGAACCTCTTTGTATCTACAGGACAATTAAAAAGACAGACGCATAGTATCAACATGGTATAAACATAATGGCCAGCCACTTCTGTCACATTTATTATGATAAATCATCACTAAGACTTCTGCCTATGATATATATATATATATAACACTTTATTTAAAAAAGAAAGAAGAATCAAATCAACATTTACATATAATCTAAACCCACAGAATGATTATAGTAAAATATCAAATTGAACATGAGTTTTTTGTCTCGTCTTGACTGTAAATTTTTGCGACAGTTCTGGCAGCCTGGAACAACTTTTTACAGAAAGGATACATGGGAGTATCAAAGTGCTGTTTGCTTGATTGTAATTTCCTCCCCCCCTCCCCCCTTCCCTTCCCCTTCCCCTCCACTCCCCACCCGTGAACCACTTCCTGTGTTTTCCTTGTATGTCACGAAGTTGAACGAGTTTCCCATGTTTCTGTCCCGATATTCTCGCCGTGTCGATGGATCCAAACCTCCGAAAGTCTGGTGCTACAGTTTGCTCGATTTTTTGCAGTAACAGTAGAAATCTGCATCATTTGTGTGTTTGTGTTTTTATGTTTTTGTTTGTTATGATGAATATTGTTGTGCAGCAAAAAAGGAAAAAGTAGAGTGACACAGCTTCATTGTTTTCTCTTATATAAAAAAAAAAAAAACAAACCCAAGAATATTTGTCAGACTTTCCACCATGTGAGACGATGGAGCGGACAGACACCACCGAGCATGTTAACGCCTTAAAACGTCTTTTTTTTTTTTCATCTTTTTTCTTTTCTTTTGTTGTTTTTTTAAAGAGAATATCCCGAGTCCATGTACAACTGTACAACGTTTACAGCTTTGCGGCTGCTGCTGCTGCTGCACTCACTCTGTTAACAGCTTCACAGTCCTTAGTGTTACTCGGAGCACAGGCAGGCAGGTGGGCGAGGACGGAGGGACGCGGCGGCCGCTTACGCGTTTCGCTTTTTTAATTTTGTCGTTAGGGTTTCGTATTTCGTCCAGCTCCAGTCTTGGTCCTTGAAAAGAATAAATAAATAAAAAAAAGGAAGGAAAACCAAAGTGTTAAAAGAGTCGAGATGACAAAGCAGAAGTTTCAGTTATTTTCCTTTTTCACGAGACTAAGAATGAAACTGGCACAAAGTAAAGTGTCGAAACATCGATACGTCACCGCTGGACATTAAATCATTTGTTATATTCAGACACTTTGGTGAGATGAGACTTTCTGTCTGCATGTGTGCGTCTGTGACTACTGCGACACACACGCACCACAAAACGAAAAGAAGAAGTAAAGAAGAAGCCTTGATATCATTTCTAGTGAACTTCCACGTTAAAGTTGATGATTAAAGAAGAATCTGGTTACTGTACACACTCAGGTTCACAGGAACATGACAGCACGTTCCCGGATTACCCACGAAACCTGGTTTCTCTGTAACCGCGTCACTAGAAGTGCCGGTAAACTGCACGTACAGGTTTATAATTAGGGGTCGTGGTGAGTGGTGGTGATGTAATGTATTAAAAAGTGTTCCTAATATTTTGCCTTCATGCTTGTTAATGGAGTGGAAAGCCAACAAAAAACAACAAAAACACACAAGTTTTTATGTATTTGGCAAAAAAACAACTGACATTTAAACCATTTTCCATTTTCTCTGAAGGGAAACTTGAATATTTAAAACTTAAATCTAACTTGACAGCTAAATAAATAAATAAATAAATAAAAACCTTCCAGGAGCATCAGATTCTTTAAAAAAACAAGCAGTGAACTCACCACGATGCTTTTGGCCTGATCGTCCGCCGCCTCCTGCATCAGACTGGTCAGCTGACTGAGGTACTTCTGGTTCTCCTGCAGCAGACGCGGAGCAGCATCACTGCAGGAAGCGAACACATCGTCGAGACCGTTAAGACCTCAGTCACATGTGCAATGTGTTTAGTATGTTACTGACTACAGAGTGACGCCAAAGGGGGAAGAAAGAAAAAAAAAAAAAGAGTTGCTGACCTACAAGTATGTGTTGTACACTGAAGGTCCGCTGCAGCTCTAAACTAATGTTCACTATCATATTTGTCGAGGCTACATGAGGTTTTTTTTAATCAAAAACAACAAACAACAATGAATCACAGGATTTATTTACACTGAGCAACAAAAAACAACCAACTTAAGTAATAAAATCATTATAAATTTAAATCTAAATGAAGTAGAAATACAGTAGAAGACGAAGATGACTTGTAATAAGTTGAACTGAGATCATCTGTGTGTGTGTCAATGCTCGATAAATAGTTTTAGGTTAAGTTCTCCTTCAGCTTTAAGGTTTAAATTACTGATTTTTCTGTTTAGGGGCAGCTGATGTGTTGAACTTGTTATCAAACAGTTGTTTATTTCCACATCCAGCAGTTACGGAGCAACATTATCATTGATTTGGACTCTGTGTTTCTGTCCATCTGTTGAATGTTAAATCAGATATTCGCTCTCTTTTTAGCTGCTAAATGTTCCAACATGTTCACCAGCTAAGTCGAGTGAATCCGTTTACTCGACCCTTTGTTTTGTTTGTGTTTACAACTCCTGGTTCTTGTCTTGTTTTTCCTTGTTTCCTTCACATGTGAGTTTCCCTTCCGGGGATCAATAAAAAGTTTTATTTTCGACTGTCTCTGTCTGCCGTTTGGTGCAGAGTAGGTTGTGTGTGCAGTGGGGTTTTTACAGAGCTGCTTCTTCTTCTCTCTCTCTTTCTCAAAAAAAAAAAAAAAAAAAAAGAACAGCTTCCTGCCGTGTCTGCAAATAACAATGAGAGCCTTGAGACTGAACCAAAACAGTGGAGCTGCCAACACAATGAACTGAGAGAAGCTGCAACGCTCTGCAGAGCCGAAGGGGAACTGCACAGAGTCTGGTGATAATTCAGTCATCACTACTGGAGACACTATTCACTCTACATAAAGTCATCTGACCCGTTGTTGACATTGATATATTGATAATACCTCATAATAACAATGTCCGAGCTGTCAGTGTGTAATATGTTGGTTGTGGCTCGTAGTGATGAACCTACAGAGGATTATATTGAGTTTCAGCCTCATTGTTTATCCGTCTGGCTGCAACTTTTACTCTTCTAGTTCGCTCTCATAGCGTCGTTTTTTGGCCTTCTGTGCGCTACCTGCTCCGCACCGAGCAGCAAACATTCACAGTTAGTGACAAGCTGGTGAACACAGTGGAGCATTTAGCAGCTGAAGAGCCAGATATTTCCCTCAGGAGTTGACGGGAAGTAGAAACAAGAGCAAAAAGAGAGAGAATATTTGACTTGAATTCACCCGGTGGACAGAAAACACGACTCTTAATGAACTGTAATGTTTCTAGATGTGGAAATAAGCGACTGTTTGCCAAAAAGTTTAAACTTAAAAGGTCATTATATGTCAGTGTTGTGTTTAACTACGTGTTCCTGCTGCCCCCAAGTGACCAATAAATAAATAATAACAACAAAAAAAAGATCAAGTCATCAGGTTTAAATGAGATCAACATCATGAATGAATGAATGAATGAATCCATTAATCAGTCAGTCACCTGTCGTTCGGCCCGGGTAGGGAGGTGAGAGGATGCGGGGAGCTGACAGGTTGTGCCGACTGTGACCACTGAGAGACCTGCAGCAGGTTGGAGGACTCGGGACTCGCCGCTATCGAGTTCCTCGACGAGTTCTGAGCCTGCGGGACAGAAATAAATAAAAATAAAAATCATCATCACTGAAACATGCAGGAATATAACATGCTGTCAGAATGAAACTTTAATTCAAATAAGATCTGGAGAGGAGGCTTTGAGATCTGGAGCGAGCTCAGTCGTCACGGTTTCGGACATGAAGCGCGTCTTCATCAGATGTGAGAACTCCGATACGAGAAGCTCTGACTGTAACTGTGCAGCTCCAGATCTCATTTCTCCAGAATAAACACGCCGTCTCTCTCCCCACAAAGAGGAATGCGCCCAGCACACCCTCCCGCTGTCCGCTCATGTTTTCGGTAACTAAAGAGCGGCCAAGTCTGTGAGGAGGTAACAAAGAACAGAGAGGAACCACAGCTGGGGAGGAAAAACGCTGACGCACACACACAGGACTGGACTGAAGAGCTGAGAGCAAAAAGGTTTTCATCGTCTGGGACGTGCTGGGTTTTCACACTACGATCATGGACGCTAAAAATATCAGAGTAAACTTTATTATAGAGATAATCGTGTTTGCTGAAATGCTGCTTTTAGCGCTGAACTGCAGCTGAACCGTCTGCATGTCGCGGCTCTGCGTGAGAAACAACGTTAGAAACAGTTTAAACGCTGTAAACAGAAGTAGGTCGTTTAAAGTTTGAGACAGCTGACTGGACTTTAAATGCAGCTGAAAGTCCGGATAGATTCGATTCTTCACCTCCGTTCTCTGCGCTGAGGTTATTCTGCACCTGTTCAACTGACAGGAAGTAGCTTCCTTATGCCAAAACAGAATAAAACTGCTGATAATGAGGAGCTGCTATGAGTTCATGACGTCCTCTGAAAGCAGTCGGCGGTATCGATACTATCGGCTTGTGATAACGGCACATCTCTAAGGCTGCATTCACAGCAAATCTGACAGTGCGGCGAAAACGCTAGTCATTCCGCTAGTCGGCTCGCTCGCGGCCATTTTGGCTGCTGCGTTCATTCCTATGAAAGTCGCTCAGTGGCGCATGAAACCAAAAACACTTGACTTCCGTACATAAAATTATCCGGATCTTCCAGGATCACTGGGCCCATAGAACATGCGTACAGGTCCACCGACCGAGTCAACTACTTCCTGTTTAGCCCTCCAGCTAACTTGAACGGGGATAAAACAATTCAATCATTCGGCTCTTTTAGGCTTTTGAGATGTGATCGGACCGAACGGGTCAAATTCTGACAGTGAGATGAGTCATTTCCTGGGTTGTGATGCTCAAAACAAAAATGTATCCACTGATTTACAGACGTTTCTTTGGGAAAAAGTCTTTCTGGGCCCAGTAGCGTCACGTGACGTTGTCATTACACGGTTTGGCCACTATGTTAAATTGGGTCCACAGCATGGCGCTGTTCCTGGAGGCACCGCACCGGACTGAGGCCGGAAAAGATGAGCCGGAGCAAACTTTTGGAAAAACATCACGCTGCGGTGGCCAATCACGTAGGTCAGCGATTAGACTAGAAAAGGAAAAGACGAACGACCGGAAGAGGAACGTTGTTTATTTAGCATTTAGCATTGTAGCATTTAGCATTCTGCTTTGAACCGAAGATGATTGATGTTACTTTATTACAAAGATGATGGAAGAGAGACTCATTGCCGCTGTGAGGAATTTCACAACTTTATATGAGCGCTTCTTCTTTTTCTTCGTCTCTTTCATTGTTCGTTGTGACGCCCACGCAGCCACACACCCACAAATCCGCACCGCCGGATCTGGTGTGAATGCATCCTTACTGTCAGCCCCACTCGGACAAATTTAGATTCTTTAGCAACGAAAACACAAAACTAAACTACGACCTCCTTAAAAAATAAATAAAGAACATGTAGAATGACTTACACAGGCGATCTTCAGTAAATGCCAGAACTCCCTCTGTCTCTTGATCTGCATCTGCATGACCGTGTTGTCAGCATCCTTGATGCTCTCCAGAGTTTTCTCAATTCGTGGAAACAAGTCAATGATCTTCTGTTTGCTCATCAGGATCTTACTGTTGGGAGGAGACCGGACGGGGGTCAGACTTTAACATACAGTAGAAGCATTGTGGCTCTCGGAAGCACCGGTTGTGTTTTAGATCAGAGAATATACTAAATGAATACTGGTGAGACAGAAAGTGGAGGGAAATCATAGAGGAGAAACTCTGAGAAGCCTCTGAATGTGTTTGAGGAGGTTTGTGTGTTTGTTACCTGAGGTGTTGGTACAGGTCTTTGAGAACCTTGTCTTGGTTCTGGACGGTCTGGATGATGGCCTTCACCATCTCGGAGCTGTCGCTGCTCACATCTGGTTCAGGTGCTGAAAGAAAGAAAAAAAAAAAAGCATCATATAAACCAGTGAACACACGTTTCAGTTAGAGGAGAAGTAAGATCATCCTAACAAAACATTTTCACTGATAATACTTACTTTTGCATTTCATCTTCAGTTGCTTGTAGAGCTCGATCGCCTTTTCTTCTCTGCAATACAATAAAACATTTTTTTTTTTCTCTACAGGTTTAAAATATTTACCAAGCCGCTGCTGACAACACACATCAGGAAAACTCCAATAAAGATCGACAGCTATTTCTTTTGTGGTCTTTAAACTAACGAATGCAGCATGTTTTTCTGTTGAAACATTTACAGCAAAAAAAAAAAAAAAAAACAGTTTGTTTTTTAACCCCCGTCCGGCACGATGTTCCCGTTCAAAGCTCGTCTCGGAGGAATCAGTCGGGTCGACATTTAACGCACGGAGAAAAAAAAAAAAAAATTCAAGTGAACTGAAACACACATGACTGTCAGTGATCAGATGTTTTGAGGGCAGGAGTGAGAAAATAAACACAGGAAGGAGGTCTAGAAGAAGCTGCTATTGGCCTAAATACCACGACGGCAACACACTAAGCAGAGTCCAGATTCATCCAACACTAAATAACGCAGCTTTGAAAAAAAACAAAAAAAAAACAACCTGATTCATCCTCGAAATAAACGAGTCCGCTCAGGAAATGTTTAGATTTCAACTTTTCTTGCACAACATGAAGACTCAAAACCTCCCGACTGAGCAGAAACTAAAGAATGCACATTATTGATGACCTGATCTGATAAAACAAACACTGATGAAGGTCTGAGGATCATTATTAATAAAATAGAGCACAAACAATCAGCAGCTTGATCAAAACGATCAAGATATCTCTAAGAAAACTAAGCGATGTTGCCATTTCTAAATCACGCTGCCAGAGAAAACATCTGCACTCATTATTATGTAGTTTGTTTCCCACAGACCATGTCGACGTCCTCACACGTCTTGTTTCGTCCACAACTGAAGATATTCAGTTTATTGTCTAAATAAAGACTAAATAACCCAGAAAATATTCACATTTGAGACATTTTTCTTCTTTAAATGTTGTCGGTTAATTTCACAGCTGGCAATAAACCAGTTAATTAACATATATGTGTGATATGAAGTACAACACTCTGACAAACCAACAGAAGAAGAAGAAGAAGCTACAGGCTTCAGCTGCAGTGAACGTTATTTATGCCTTTCAAAAATCAACAAAACCTGAAAGAAAGATGACTGTTGATGTCATATCATGGCGTAGCATCTCCTCGGGTCAGACGCCACCCCCCTCCCCCCCCCTTTAATTAACACTCACAGCTGTTCCATCTTGTCTCCTTGGCGACGGGCGTAGGGGCTCCTCTGAAGCTCCACTATCTCAGAGTGCAGAGCCATGATCTCGTCGTCCAGATGGCTCACCTCCGCCACCTGCAGGACGAAACCAGGGACCACACACACACACACACAAACACACACATATAAGGATGGACGCCATGAGGATTCGGTGCTGAGATACTTTGTAGAAAAGTTGAAGAAAGCGTTTTTAATACCTGAGCAAAAGCAGCGGCTCGTTCCTCGTTCTCCTGCCAGGCTTTCAGCATCTTTTCAGAGGCTTCGGACAAACAGACAACTCATCAAAACAAACTCTAAAAACTTTCTTTATTATTCCCAAAAAGGTTAACAATCGAATCAAAAGCAGCTACTACCGATAAAACTCACATATGCCGTAGTGCATCTGATCGCTGTACTTCTCCAGGTCGTACTGGATGCTGCTCTTGAAGAAGTCCAGCTTGGCTTTCAGCTGCTGCGAGAAGCCGAACATGCTGTTTTTACACCTGGTCAGGTTGGTGTTGTAGCGCAGGAGGCTCAACCTGCAGGGGCCGAAGAAGAAGAAGTTTAGAAAGACCAGAGCAGAGACGGAAGTTCCTCTGATTTTTTGTTTCCTCGTTGAACACAGTTGGACAGTTTCCCGTAGATAGGAAGCTCTTTTGAAGCGTCTGAAGCAGCCGGTGACTGAGTTAGCGGTGACGAGCACCACAGTCTGAGGGGCTAAAACACGGACAGCTTCCCTCTCCTCTTCTTCAGGATAACGTGTTCAAATACCTTCCACGAACCGGCCGGGTGTTACAGATAATTAAAAAACAGATCTACTGTAAATAATGACGACGGCTAAACGATTACTCACAATAATCAAACAAATGTTTTAAATGTTGCGATCATCCTCGAGGATCCTTTTTGTTTTGTGGAGAAGGGGAGGGGGGGGGACAAAAACAACAACCTTGAACGTGGAGTCGCTGAGTGTCGTGCCAACATGATCTCATCTCGGTGAACTTTTAATCTTAGGTGTGTGTAAAAATATCGAGCTTCTTATCTTATCTTGCATACTTGTGTATCCAGCGTGCAGAGCTCTCTCTCTCTCTCTCTCTCTCTCTCTCTCTCTCTATCAGGGTAAACCGGCGTACGCTCCGGCACACCTGGAGTAAACAACATCTTAGATTTCTAGTGATTTCCTGCACTCAGGAAGGTTCTTCAACGGTGATGAAATGTTGTTATGTGGTCATGAGACTTCCTGTGTTTTTGTCAGGTTTACCAATCAACCTTTAAACTAAAGGCGCCCCGAACGCCGGCGGCATAAAAGGACGGATTATTAACATCGTTCGGAGGCTCGGCCCGGTTAAACTGTGCAGTCGAGGTGTTTATTAAAAGGCAAAATCAGAGATAAGTAAGTAAGGCTTGTAAACAGAAATAAAACTGATATTTTTGTGTTGTTTTTTTTTTTATTATACCTCCTGATTTGTGGTTAAAGGAGGGAGTGATGTCATGTAACTCACATAGCGGCTCTCTGTCCTTGGAAAAGCCTGCTGTAGTCCTCCTTCAGGCCGCAGATGTAGCTCACCGCTTCGCCCCAGACCTTCTTCAGCACCACCAGGGGAAGCTGCGTTTTGGCCTCTTGCACTGCGAAGTTAAAGACAAAGACAGGTGAGCTGCGATGTGGATTGGGGTTTTTATACAAGTAAAGCTAACTGAAGCAGGAAGAAGAGGGATGAAAAAAAGCATCGAGGTGCGTTTAAGCAGCGCCATCAGCAGACAGAAGTCGACGTGAACTCACCGATAGTGTTGACTTTATCAGGCAGGTGTCTGGCACTGAAGGGGCCCGAGTACTTTGTGATGCTCTTGTCGAACAGGTAGACGATGTAGCTGTCCCACCCTCTCTGCACAGGACAGAAGAAAACCACCACGTCAACAAAACACCTGCAAACATCTGCATCTTTCTTTTAAAGCACTGAGATCTTTTACATGTGTGTTTCATGCCAAAAAAAGTCTCACAGCTGGACTCCAGTTGTTAAATACATGGCAAACATCTTCAACTCTTCGGCTATACTGAAGGTTTTAAACACCAACAGATCATTAATTTCAAAGGTTCACTCAAAGCTGAAGGAGTGTTTCTGAAATCTGAGTCCTGGCTGGGATCTGTGCCGGGTGAGATATAACCTGACTGAACCTCCTGAGTGCAGCTCGACCAGGCCGAGCGTCCAGTGAGGAGCTCAGAAGGAAATCACAGTGTTTGAAACTGACTGCATTTCCTTTCCGAGCTGCGCGAGAGTCGGCTTACCACTCCTTCTAGGACGCACTGTGCGGCGGGCTTCCTGGGGTCCAGAGACACGCCGGTCTCCTGCAGCAGCTCCTGGTTCACCACGTCGATCTTGGTCTCCGCCTCGATGCGTTTCTGCAGACTGTGGAGACTCTCGTCCGGCGTCAGCTGGAAGGAGTGGACCTGCGCTGTGGTCATGTTCAGGATGTGGACGACCTGACGACACAAGAGGCCAAACGAGTCAATGTCATGCGTTCATACTCTCGTTTACTCGTCCTCTCATCAGATAGAGATCAATCAAAATGACACCAGTTTTAAACGATTGCATCAAAACCATTTTGTATCTTATTTTCTTTAGACAACGTTTAACATTTGAGGGCTTTAGCTTCTTTTGTTAAATGGAAAAACATCAGGTCAGGGATCATATCAGCAGTAATGTTACAATTTTTCCAAACAATAAGCAGCAACTCATGATGACCGTCAACATTTCAGCAGTGCTGAACCACCACAGCAAGAACGATTACAACCACTGCAGCAGAAAAGGTTAAAATCAAAATAAAGAATATAAATCAGCCTTAATTTTTTTTATCTAAAACTAAAGTGTAGTCCAGATGCTTTAGAAGTGATCGATTATATACTGATTAAAAACACCAGAGCCTCAACTTTAACCATAACCGTGAATTATTTGGCCAAAGCACCACAGCTGTATTAAAAACTGCAGAGGAAACACTATCAGACTATCAGAGAGGAAGAAGTGTGTTGACCCACATACAGCAGGCTTCAGAAAACACTGATCAAAGCGCTGCCAGTCACTCACCTTCATACTCAGGATCTGCTCCAGTACTTCAAAGCACAGCGGCTTCTTGGTGTCCGTGTTGATTTTGCCGCCTCTCTGGACAGAATCCCACTTTAACATCAGCTGAAGAAGAGCTTCCATCGGCTCCAACAGCGTCCTATATCATAAAAACACCCACCAACTACTGTTTAAACGCTCCTTTGTTTAAATTATTACAGCACAAGTTAAAAGGCTCGTCCTTGTCCACACAGAAGAGGAAATAAAAAATCACTCGTAAATGCAGTTTGAAGTTTTCATATCTATAAAAAAAAAAAAAAGCTGCTGTATCTTTTATGATTTTAGCAGCCGGAGGGTCCTAACCTGCTGAGATTGTTCGGGTAGGGGAGATGTGTGGAGAACCTGACTTCTCCGTTCAGATCCTCCACAGCCATGATGTCTTTGGGACCTTTATTCCGCACTTTGCTGGCCCTGTAGACGAGAAGACGGAAGGAAGCTTTAACAAATCTTTAAAATGACTCGATTATAAATGAATGAAATACTGCAGAGCATAAGATAATAGTTCCACAGAAAGGAAATTAAACATTTTGATCTTCTAAATGGACTTGTTGGCAAGAAGATGCAGTTTCTTGTCGTTCCCAGCCACTTGTAGATAAGATATTAAGCATAAATAGCAAAATAAAACTAGTCTAGTCTTCCAAATATGAAATGAAGACAAATGTGTTTCCCCTCAAATCAACTCACAACTGTTCTTAAGTTGTTTGGATTTACAAAAGCAAACATGCAGCTTTATTTTTCTTCTTCAAATTGTGACTCATCGTTAATACGAGGCTTTTAAATCCTGCTTGTTGCCTTCAGACGTCCGTCTGCAAACCAAACTCAGAAAACAACTCCAGAGATTCGATGTTCTCGGTGCCATTTGTTTGTTCCTTTGACTTCCTGGAAGAAATCCTGCAGGTGTGTGTGTGTGTGTGTGTGGGAGTGAATCTACTTGTATAATGGATCCGCTTATAAGTGAAACACACACACACACACACACACACAAAAGAGCAGAAACACTTCAAAACTATACACAAGACTGACACCGACTCTTGATTTATGAGGGATAAACAAAAGTCTCAAACAGTCGAGTGTGTTTACGCGTACGAAGAACGAGACTCCGGTTTAATGGCTCTCAAGTACGACAAGATGAACAAGATTATTAAACATAAACACACCACTAATATGCAAACATAAATATAGAAACAACAACATACAATGTCTGCATCTGGGTGAAACAGTTTGCAGTGCTGAAACAAACACTGATGTTATTTTATATGCACCGTATGCACAGCCTGCTCATACATACAGTGCAGTGAATGAATACAAGGTCGACCTACCACTGCACGGGTTGCAGGTTGTGCAGGAACGGACGGAAACCACAACTGCATTCAAATATCATGGTGCCGAAGCTCCAGTAGTCCACAGTAACAGTGTATGGCTTGTTCTCAAAGAGCTCGGGCGCCTAAAGAGAATAAAAAAAGGAGTCATGACATCATGTATTTAATCATATTAAACAACTGTTTCCTTTTAATTTTATATCTGCTTTCCAGTCAGTTAATAATGACTCAATATTTTATCATTCGTGACATCAGGAAGGAGAAATAAATACAGCTAGGGTGCGTCTGAGGATGAGGAAGTAATTATCCGTTTGTGCTTACCAGATACTGGAGCGTGCCAACGAAGGAGGTGCACAGACTGCCCTGGTCCAAGTCTTTAGCGTAGCCCAAGTCGATAATTTTGTGAACAAGCTGCACGAGAACAAGTAAACATATAAAAGACGGGTTCTTCTTTTCAAGACGTGCGAACAAGAGGAGCCGCTTTTTTTTTACCTTTCCGTTAATGTCTTGCAGCACGATGTTTTCAGGTTTAAGGTCTCTGTGTATGATCTTGTTTTCGTGTAGATACTGGATACCAGATCCTAGAGGAGAAAAGACACAATGTTAGGACTGAAGGACGACGCTCCTTAAAAAATAAATAAATAAATAAAAGTATGAATGAATGAATGAGGAAGCTGCGCTGGACATACCGACGTCGTTGAGTAAGGAAAGCACTTCACTCTCTTTCAAACCGCAGCAGTTTTCAGGTTTGCTCAGCATCTGCAACACAGACAAATAATAATAATAATAATAATAATAATAATGATAATAATAATAATAAAACATCCACAGTGAATCTACATTACATGAAGGAACAGGTGACCTACAAAACGTGTTGTGCAGCTTTATCGTTTGCACATCCTTTGACCTCGAATAGAGAGAAAGAAAGCGAGGGAAAGTAAAAAAAGAAAAAAAGAAAGAAAGAACAAACGAGAGATAAAAGGGTGAAAGAGAGAAAGAGAAAGCACGCAGGTGCAGCTAGAGAGAGCACGTGCATCCACATAATGAAAGAGAAACTTAACTTCTGATTGCTAATTAATCGTTTGATATATTTCGGTGTGATTGCGTGACGCTACACTGCAGACTGACAGACGGATGAACCTTTTTACGGCTCGGTTTATGCGACCCGCGTTGAGCAGACGAGCGTCTTGTTTTCCTACAAAAAGAAGCCGAAGCGCTCGAATGTTAAATGTTGTCTAAAACACATCCAGAAGTACAAGACGTCTGGTTAAAACATCACCAGGAACTAAAAGGCTATCTCCGTTCGATCAAGCTTTGAAGCGCCAGCGTCCGGGCGCTCCACTCGAATCCTCGTTCCAGTCAACAAAGTTTTGAAGTTCGATACTCGGCCCTAAACCGTGAGACGAGCGTTTCAGACTGAACCGAAGCCTCACCTTCCTCAGGTCCCCTCTGGAGCAGTACTCCATGGCCAGCAGCGGAAGGTCGTTTAAGGCTATGTGCCTCATCTCGTCCGGGACGTCTCGGGCCGTCACCACGTTGATATTATTTAACCTGAGCGAGAGAGAGAAGGAAGATTAATGATGCAGATTTTGAATCCACTGCTACGATATTTCATGTAGTTTCTGCGTTATTATAGGAGAAACACTGAGGTTATAATCATGTCTAAGGCTGCGACTAAAGATTGTTTTTACTAGCAGTTAATCTGTCAGTTATTTTCTTGATTAACTGATTAGTTGTTTGCTCTATAACAACTCAAACATATTCAGTTTACTGTCATACAAGACTAAATAAAAACTGTTTATATTTGAGAAGCTGGAATCAGAGAAACTCGATTAGTCATCGCAGCTCTAAAAAAAAAAAAAAAAAGTCTTTAAATCAATGTGCTGTAAAAACAAAGTGTCCCCGCAGGAGGAAAATGGGTCAAAATGAGTACAAACTTCTTCATGATCTGGATTTCTCTGCTCCATCTGTCCTTATTTCTTGGTGTCAGCTCGAGACGGCACATTTTCACAGCTAGTTTTTCATTCGTTTCCTACAAAACAAAGAACAGAAACCCCATTATTATACGATTACATCAAAACAATAGCAGTGTGTGTAGTTTTAGAGATGTTATTTCCTTTATTTCTTCTGGTGAAAGGTCAGAACAGACAGCTATTCATGTAGTTATTATGATGGTTAAAAGTGGTGCTCAGATCCTAGAGGTTTGGTCCCTCTGACTGATATATTATTATATATGACATCATTAGATTATTAATACTGAAGCATCAGTGTTAGAGCAGCATGTTACTGTTGTAGCTGCTGGAGGTGGAGCTAGTTTACACTACTTTATATACAGTTAGCTAGTTTAGTCCACTGGTTCCCAACCTAAGGGTCAGGGCCCCTCCAAAGGGTCAGCAGATAAATCGGAGGGGTCGAGAGATGATTAATGGGAGAAGAAAGAAGAAAAAACTGTTTTCAGTTTTTAGACTTTTTCTCTAATTTTTGGTGAAATATTGGATCATTTGAACATTTATTGAAATGAAAGCATGTGAGAAGTTTAGAGGGAAAAATCACTATTTGGTGGAGCTGTTAACAACTCTAGACATGTGAAATGTGACCCCGACTACACACTGCTTTTTGTAAGACGTCAAAAGTCAAAACAGGTTGGAAACCACTGGTTTCATCTTTAACAATGTGTTGTATTTTAAAAGCTTGTTATATTATCCATTGTGTCAAATCTTCATCTGAAAAGTAACTAAAGCTGTCAAATAAATGTAGTGGAGTAGAAAGTGCAATATTTCCCTCTGAAATATAGCGGAGTGGAAGAATAAAGTAGCATCAAATGGAAATAATCAAGTAAAAGTATCTGAGTAAATGCACCCAGTAACTTTCCACCACTGTCCTTCTTCCTCTCCAAATAAGGTGACATATGAGACAGTAACAGGTTTACATGTGAGACAGTAAACAGGGTTACATGTGAGACAGTAAACAGGGTTACATGTGAGACAGTAAACAGGGTTACATGTGAGACAGTAACAGGGTTACATGGCTCCACACTCACATGATGCTGGTAGAGGTAAACATGGGCAAAGCCGCCCATGCCCAGCCGCTCCTTCAGCTCCCAGTCTCCGCAGCTCTGGTTCTGCCTGAAGGGAGGTTTCTCCATTGTTGTACTGCAACCTGGACCAAAGTGTGCAAATAACGTTTACATGACAGCTACAGATGGACCAGCGCAGCTTTATTTCATAGCATTACATTTAAAAAAAAACATCTGTGGACACAAACTGACTGCAATGTTTGAATTTTAAAGCAGCTAAATAACAGCTACCAGACACAGGAGCGTGATTACATCCTGGAGCAGCTGCCAGGCTAATGCCATATTTAACACGATATTTGCATGTTAACGTTTGTCAGATTTGTGACGGTTAGTAATCTGCTTCCTGCCAGCGCGACACATTTCACTAAAAAGTAACAAGTCTGAAAGGTCTAAGCTAAGAAAACAAATTATTTACGTTAGCTAACTGGCGAACAGCTACTTACAGAAAACCCTATGTGCCCCCAGGAAATAGACGGGGCCATTCACTAGCTTTCTAGCATTAGGAAATGAAGCTTTCGGCTCCAGTTACGTGACGTTTAGACGCATTTTTTGGCGACGAAGTGCTGTTAAAACACGTCTTGAGACTTACTTGGGGCTCCTATGAAGATGTCATGAGCCGTTTTCGTTACAAAGCGTCCTGTCCTGTTGTTTTTCGGGTCAATGCAGCACCGTGAGAATGTGTACTTTCCTGCGTGACGTCACCAGAAACCCCGGCTGTGTTTCTTGAAAATGAAACGGCGGTGCGTTCACGGACCGGCGTCCGCGTCTTTTAAAGGTCTATTAAAGTCTATTAAAACAATAAATCAGGCGCCCAGATATGCATCGAAACAGGTTGTTCTCGCTGTAATCATTCCTCATTCCCGTTCATGACTATTAAAAGATTCATTCATGATGTTCTTGCAATGTAAGTGATGGGAGACAAAATCCCCAGTCCTCTTTCAGTGCAATGTGTTTCCTTGTATTTCTTTTCCTTGTGTGCAATGTATTTAAAAGTTGAAGCTAATATGAGGCTCCAACTGTCCAAATGAATTAAATCAAGTAGATATCTTTCAACGTTACGTAACTTTTTTTTTTTTTTTTTAGCGCCAAACTCCCTCTTTTTGTTTCTGTACTTCCACCTGCAGCTCAACAGGGAAACACTGTCTGAGGAAACAAAAACAGGGAATTTGATGCTAAAAAGACAGTAAATGTGTTAGATATCCACTTGATATAACTAACTAGACACCTGACTGTTGTTTTAAGACACACTTGAGTGATTGGGAAGTTATCCATTAAATGATAAAAGGGCCACCATAAGTAAAATCAATGTTCAAATGTTCATAAATCATTATATTTTCTATTTTTCTGCTCCAAGGCAAAAACAATCCTGTTCCAGGCACCTATCAAATCCCCAATATATGAGTTTATTTTATAAATATCTACCACAAATAGACAATACAATACAATATAATAAAGGACTTCAAACTAGACTAAGGCCTTCTGTGGTGCAAATCCCTCTAACAAATGTGTAATTAATCCAATTTCCAAAAGAGATTTAAAAAAAAAAAAAAAAAAAATCATCTTCTGAGATTCTTCAGGGATCTTTAGACTTACATAAATGATGTGAACTCTTCTTCTATCACTAGTGGAGTGTGACCTTTACCGTTTGATCGGTCCAACTGCGTGAATAATAATTAGTTTATGAAGCCTACAAACGAAGAAAACCACATCCTCCTAAGAGCACAGTTTTAGTATAAGGAGCCAAAAATAATCTGTGTGGTAAAAACCTGAAGTCCCCCTCCATTCAGAAATGTATTTTGCTGTTTTTTTTTTTATTACATCACTTGAATGTTTGACCTTTACTATGCAGAATGAAAACTTGACATCATGAGACTGTTCTCACGCTCATCTGCTGAAAGGGGAAAGTTCCTCTGTGCTCACCTTAAAACTCAGAGTCTAAAACCCGGATGACAGGACAGACATCATTTGTGACATTACTACACAAGTTGGGAAATTGCAGTGTGCAGCTTACAATAAGTGTGATGTGGAAATGTGAAGCCTTAGAAAACGCACATATGCCAAGAACGGACTTTACAGTGACGTAAGAAACATCTTTTTTGTCCGGCTGTTAAACATTCATAGATTCTGGGTTTTTTAATGAGGAAATAGATGTGATTTTAAGGATTTCAATGAGATTATTTCACCTTTTTGTGTAAAAAACATATAAGAAACAAATTATTTTTCATTGAAGAGTATTTTTATACGTTTTAAAACATGTCTGGAGTGGATCTTTACAAATATCTTTCAGGATTTTGGGGCTTCGTATAATAAAAAATTGTAGTAAACACCATTACAAATGTAAAATATGTAAATATTATAATGTAAAAATGTACTGAAAATGTTTAAAAGCACTCATGCAGCAGAATGGCTCCTGTTATAGATGATATTACTGATCATTGTTAAGAAATCAACTATATGTAAGCAGTGTTTCAGTGTTGAGCTGGAGCCAATTTTAACTATTTTATACACTGTTTACTGTATAACAATAACATTTATATGCTAATTATCTGCAAAATAAACAGTTTAAAGTACAATAAATGTCTGAAATGAAGCATAAATCAGAATGAAGCTCTAATAAAAGAGTAAATTCAATGACGCTCAGACACAGTAAACCTTTCAAAACACTTTTTATTTTTATATCTTCTACGCCTCCCCCGAAATGAGAAGCTCACAAACAACATTTCCTTGGTGAGTTTTTTAACAAGGCAGTGACACATGTAGCTCACTGTTATGTAATAGCATCAAATGAACATTGCCTTACCTGCACCGCTCTAAAAAAAACACTGAGATATGGAATCAGATCAGACTTCTTCTCTCTCTCTCTAACATGTAAAAAGATTTTGTGTGAGCTGGCTCGATTTCTCTAAAACACGACGGCATACAACAGCATTAAATATAGCCATTTCCTTCATTCACATTGATAGAAAAAAGACACAAAAAAAAAAAAGACAAAAAAAAAAGACCATGAGCTCAAGGACAGGAACAAAAAAAAAAAAAGTTTGACCTAGCTTATATATTAACCCTTCATTTAATGCTCTAACTGTAATATAAATGAAAGCAGGCCGTAATATCTCATGCTTTATTTACACGTCACATTCAGAGATGAAGCTGTGATGGGCGGAAAAGAATGAGTGTGCATGTTTTAAACCATATCCAAACGGCTGCAGGCAGGCATGCACTGCTGCTGCGTTAACAGAGGTGTTATATATATATGTGTGTGTGTGTGTGTGTGTGAGTGAGTGCAGTACAACAGGGTGACTTTCGCTTGAGCATCACAGAGCCGTCACCAGGGGAACCAGCCATTTCCATGCTAACCAGCGCCATGGAGATCCTGCAGCTGCCGCTTTGATGTAACTGAGTGGTGACAACAACACATGAAGAGAGGAGGAGGAGGAGGAGGAGGAGGTGGAGGTGGAGGAGAGAGGAGAGGAAAGAGGGAAAAGGGGGAGCGGAGGGGGCTCGGAGACTTTGTCAAGGTGGAGGCTCTGAAGAAGTGCCGCGCTTTCACACTTCATCCACCCACACTGTACGGAGTGTGCAGAGAGTTTGCTCCTAGAATCCACATCATCATACGCAGCAGCACTCGTTTGTGGGTTTGATTTTGTTTGGATCTTATCTCGGTTACTTATAATTACAGCTGGATGAAAGTCGAACGATCCGGCATCCTTTCTTTAACGCTTACATACAAGCTCATCCTTCATAGTATCCACTCATAAGTAGACTTTACATCAAATTTATGAGCCACAAATCAAAATAAATGCCTCATCAGTCATTAATAAACGAGCAATTAATCCTTAATGAAGCTTTCAGAGAGCACTTACTGTTTGTTTATGGAGAAAAAAATCTCAGCTGTGATGTCACATGTTCATCAGCTGCATAAAAAATAAAGAAAATGTTTAAAGGTAACTTCGGGAAAAGTCATTTCAGGCTAAAATAAAAGTGTTAAAGGTGTTTTTACTGCTCACAAATGTACCAAATCTTCTCGTCTCTTCATGTTTGTACATTTAAGACTGAAAGTTGTTGCTCTTGATCTTTGAAACTGCAGTTAAGTGCTCATAAATAGGATCATTCTTGTCAAAAAAGGGAACATGAGACTTCCCAGAATAAATACTGAGACCTGCTTTCATATTTTTTGCAACATCAACATTCATCTTACGTAATTGAATCTTCAAAAAAAAAAAAAAACTGAATCAATTTGGCGTTTTTCTGATTGAATTCTCCCTCAGTGGATCATGAATGGCACTCGACATGAGACTTGGCTGCTCTTTGACAGGTTGGCCCCTTTTGTAAACAGCAGAGTCACAGAGACGCTATCAATAAATACACAGCGGTAATGTCAACATACAAACAACAGTACACAACCGGTAAGAGATACAGGATGTCAGTTATGGAAACACTGTGCACATACAGTAAACTTATTATAAGTTATAAATAAACTGAGGTGAAAGTAGATACAGAGATGGAAAAAACAGAAGACAGGATGAGATGTGGATTAAAATAAACTGCTGATTAACAGTTTGGTTCGTAAAATGACAGATAATGGTGAAAAACTGCAGTGATAAATGTCTATGAGTTGCATCGTTTGTCTGACAAAGAGTCCAAAACCAGAAGATACTCAGTTTTACACTCACGTATGGCAAAGAAAAGAGGGAAATACTGATAACTGAGAAGCTGGAACTCAAGATTGTTGTTTAAAAACAGACTTATGAGGCTGATAGATCGACTGATCGCCTGATCGATTAACCAGCCGCTCGTTTCGACTCTACATTAAAGGCAGGAACATGATTGAGAGGCAAGATGTGATGCTTTAAGCTTGAAATATTGCAATAATCTGTTCTAGAAACGCTGCCGATGTGACGCCAGACATCATGAGAGCGGCTGGATCGTCCTCTACAGCCGTTTGAAACAAGCTCCTGTGACCAGACACACACACACGCTACCTGACACTCACCAACCTAATCACACACACACACGCACACACACAGACTTGACATCCATAGTTAATACAAACAGTAACCCTGCAGTAACTGATTTTCAAGTGGGTGAAGTGAGATGCCATGCATATTGACTGCAGGGTGCAGCAGGTTGTGGTTCGACGATGTGCTGAAAGAAAGAACGTTGAAGTGAATGTTGACAGCTCTCCCTGCTGGTCGGACGCCGCCACTGCAGCTGCTCAAGGTGTCTTTTTTTTTTCTTTTTTTTTTTTTTTTTTTTTTAATTTTTTTAAAAGCCTGAGTAGAAAATGGCTATACATCAATAATGCTTATGAGGTGTATATGGCTACCAAAATCATACGTTACAAACATTATACGCTTCTGTCCTCCTCGCCCTCCTAAAGTTTCTTTAACACACGCTGTCTTCCCTTTTTTTTTTTTTTTTAAATTATTATTTTTTTGTTACATTCCTCATCTTTTTCATGCATCTGCAACAACAGCAGTACCCTGATCCCATTATAATCATGCTATTAGGTCATAGTGAACCATGCGTTGTCTTTGGAATACTTCCCATCTTAATCCTGACATGAATTATCTTCTTTTATTTTTTTATTTTTTTTCTTTCTTTCCACTACTGCTCGGCGTAATCCTCTCACAAACACCCTTTGATCACTTACTAATCTTTGATAGGTACATAGGCTTTACTATAATACTCATATTGTGCTGAATTATTACCACCATGTAAGAAAAAAAAACAAAAACAAAAAACAAAAACAAAGCAACACATGATTATCATGTAGCGCTTTTAGGGACGCACGAGAAGAAAAAAAAAAAAAACGTCATCTTTGTGTGACTGTGTTCCTAATAATGCATCTTCACAACAGTGTGTTGAATATATTGTAAATATACTGTCATATATCCTACAATATAAGCGGATGGTGCTTTTTTTTTATATACAACATATCCTGGATGTTTTACAAAGAGTATGGGTAACATATTTTTCCTTTTACATTTTTCAATATCATATTTCATCATACACTTGACACATGTACACAGGAGGAATAGGTTCAACATCAACAAACGACTGTAAAATACTGTAAAAATATTGAAAAAACAAGAACATTCAGGGTCTGCCTGGTGAGTGTTAAAATAGGGCTTATAAATGAGAGGCTGTAAGTACAGACAGGGGGGTTACACATGTTGGGATATGGCACCGGCATGAGGGGAAAAAAAAAAGGGGACTTAAATGACCTTCAGAGAGCGACTCTGCCGCTCTCAAGTCGGCGCCCTCAAAGTAGTAAAAAGGCCTAAAAGAAGCTGTGCTGGATGCAGGCATGCGGATCACTGGAGGGAAAAAAACAACATTTCGGCCAAGAAGTAGAAAGAGAAACAGAAGCACACCACGGGACAGAAGCGAAAAAGCAACCGGGTAAGAGATCACCTGTTCGAGTACGAGCGGATAAAAGACCTCCTCTCTCTCTCTCTCTCTCTCTCGATGAGATGCAGTCATGTTATGCTGCATATCGGGAGTGTCGTGAACTCCTACTGATCTTGTTGCCTCTAACTGGGCCGTCCAGAGAGCGGCGGCGTCTCCCGTCCTCACACGTGCCGCAGCCGCACCCTCAACACTTCTTTGTTAAGTCTCGTGCACCGGTTCAACTTTGATACCACCACCGTCGGCGAAATATATGCACAGGAGCTTGAAAAGCTGTAATGTCCCGACTCCTGTATGGAATGTGAACACACCGCGGCGATGTGGCAAAAAAAAAAACGAAAAAAGGAGCAGGAAGGTGACGGCTCCGATAAGACCCGGTGATGTTGTACAAGTCCGGCCACTGATACAGCACTTTCAAAAATCAGAGTGGTGGTGAGAGATTCGACTTGAAATCGAACCGTCAGTCGTCTAAAATGTGATGTTTAAATGTGTAAACATGTTTGGTCCCCGGGGAAACTGAGTGAATGGTCAAGAAAAAAAAAGAAGTTGGCCGGAGAGGTGCCTTGAAAGAACAAAAGTGGGAGAAAAGGAAAGGATGCTGGATGGGTGCCTTGTTCAATCTATAAGCACCCACTTTATCTCAAACGCACAGTCCAGTCTGCTGCCGCAACCCAGCGTACGTTCTCTAAGACACCTCGTCTCTGCAGATCCGTGACCTCCCAACCGTTCCTCCCACCTACCTGCACCAACGTCCTCGCTGGTGTTGCCCACCAGCCACTATGCCAGTCACAGGAATCTGCACCTCCTCTATGGATGAGAAGATCGGGGTGCCGGGTAGGGCGTCATGGTCGGGGGAGGGTGTGGGGGTACAGCCTCACTCCTGCTCCCCCTTTCAAGCAGAGCTCCGAACCCTTTCTGGATCTCAAATAAAAACCTATGCAGGGAGACAGCCTGCCGCTGGCAGTGCAACGCCACGCCGCTCCCGGCGCCCCCGCCCCGTCTCACTTCTTGACGGCCTGTCGGTAGCTGTGTCTCTGGCCTTCCTGCCTGGGCTTGCTGCTGCTGCAGGCGCTGGCTTTGCTGCTGTTGCCTCCGTCTCTGGTGCTGCTGGCCTGGCTGATCTGGCTGGCCTGGCTGCTGTCCTGCAGCGTGGGGCTGGAGTGGGCCCTCTGCAGGCCGTTGTCGTCCAGCAGCTGGGACTCGAACACAGACAGGTCCTCCTCGCCGCTCCGGATTTTAGCCCGCAGCAGCATCGCATAAGTCCCGTACCGCGTTTTCTATAAAAGAGTGTGTGTGTCAGACAGACTTGACAACAGAGAGAGCCGCAGTACTATAATAACGATTTGATGCTCGACTGCCTTTCCCATTTATTCCTCTCCCTCACCTCAAACTCCAGATACTCGTCTCGCTGGCGGTACTCTTCCAGCTCGCGGCCTTTGACCTTGCGGTCAGGAGGGTAAGAGCGCAGCTCAGCCAGCTCAGTGGAGAGGGTTCTGAATCGAGCTTCGTGGGATCGGACCTGCTCCTCCTGCAAGAGTCAAGACAAATGTCATGAGGGGGAGACGAAGGAAGCGATAAACACCTGCCTGCTTTAATTTACATTTGATTTTAAACGTGTTTCATCCCAGTGCACAAGTGACTCCCACATCTGCCTCTTTGCTCATCACAAATGAACAAAGAGGTGGAATAATATGGTTTTGCTACAGAGTGTGTTTTTGACTTGTTTGTTTTTGTTTCTATGCAAGTTATATTTATTCTCTTGAGTTGTTTTGAATGTTTTTTGGCTTCGATTTGATCGATAAAGTATAGAAAAAGGTTGTTATTTGTGTTGCTTGTGAAAGTTTGCTGTTATTTTTTTGTTATTTTGTTATTTTAACATGTTGGAAATAAAAATAATCTAATCTAATCATCCACCTGCACACCATCTTTTCACTTCTCCAGCGTATATCCAGTACCCTCAGTTCTCTACTGTCCATTCAGCCTTAACGTCGGCCTTCCTGTCTCCTGTTTCTGCCTCCTTCTTATGACCATTTACCTTTTTTTCTACTTTCCCTCTTTGTGCTTTGTTTGCCTGTTTGGACTGATGAACTATGTGGATTATGGACACAGTATATTTTGTTTTCATTTGTCTTTCCCCTCTCAGAGTCGTGTGTTTGAGTCCATTACTTACAACCCTGACACTGATACAATATTAACGCTGTAAAGTAATATATCATATGTTCCACTGTAGCCAACTTTGAATATTATTTTGGTTTCTGTTGTATTGAACACAGTGTGGTATGTAGTGTGTTGACGCCACAGCATTTTAACATTATAATGAGATACTTTCCTGTTATAACGACACACTGAGCAGGTTTATAAAGGTCCATGTAACACTAACACAGACTGATAAATCAGCCTCGTACTAACTCCTACTTTCACAGAGGTTATGATGTCAGTTTTTTTTTTCCCACTAAAGACACGCAGCACTGTGAGGTGTTTCTTGATATTTCGTCCACCCTATTTATATCAGTGAGGGTTATGAATGAGGTTAGTATTTCGTAATACAGTTCAACAGCACCAACGAGCTCACAGCCTCCAAAATAACCTCAAGGTTGAATCAACACATCTCTGACGCAGCTTCGACAAACACTAACCTTAATTTATAACCCATTATTTTTAGCTCTAAGCACCTAAAAACTAATTATTATTATAATGAGGAAATATCTCGTTATGACATGAAAAACAGCACTTTTTTTGGTTGCTGATTGTTATTGAGCTATTAACGGATATAATTTATTTAATTTGTGTCTTGTGCTGAACAAAAAAACAAAACAAACTCTTCACTCTGAAATGCTTTTTCCCCGACCACATTTCACCACAGATCAAAATGAGGAATGAAACGCCCTGCAATCGTATCCACTAGTGGCCACTAGTGATGTATAGCACTGGCGTTGGCGGAGTGTTTACTCATGAAAATTTAATTTTAATAACTCCGCCACTATGTGATGAAAAATGATGCGTAAACATGTTTTGGAAATGGCTTCGGAGAACAGATCGTTTTGATTTTTTTTGAATGATATGCATCGGTTTTTCCCCCCTGATGCTTTGGACTCAAGACTTCTCAATCAAGAGATATAACGCCGCGGTACCTCGGACAGTTTGGACATCGTCCCCGGCAGCAGCGGCCGGCTGAACTTCTTCTGGGAACCGATGGCCGCTGGGAAGGGAGGAGCTGAGAACATGGCGGCCACCGTGTTGATCCGCGTGATCCAAGACTGCATCTGCTCGGCGTTCCTGTGATGGATAAATACACGCCCACACATGCATAAACAATACGCAAGATACATTTCAAACAAACCCCCAAAACACACACACACACACACACAGGGTAGCTGCAAACACACACACACACATCAGTTCCTCTCACACGGTGCTGTGTGTGCAACATCAGCACAGAGCTGCAACATCAAAGGGATAATTATCAGAGAATGCAGCCTTGCTGTTGACAAAGAAATTATTTTGGAGCCAATTAATGCGTGAGAGAAAAGGGCCTGTTTTACACTAACGGACCCATTAGGGACCCATGAGAAATATCAGATTGAATCAGACAGCCTTGCTTAAATCCTCGGGGGGGAGGGGAGGGAGGGGGAGCCAGAAAAGAGAGAAAGAGATCGAGAGACGAAAAGGAGAAGGAAAAAAAAAAAAAAAAAAGAGGAGAGAGACGGAGAGAGAGAGAGAGGGGTACAGTATCTGGGACAAATGCAAGCTGCAACTGGAGCACAGAGCCTGTCCTCCTGGGGGGGCTGAAACATGTGGCCACTCATGTGCCACTTCCTGGATACTGCTAACACACACACACACACGCATACACACACACACACACACCTCCACCTTACATACATACATCCTGCTCGACATGTTTTTCCTATATCATCATCGATCCGTGTGCTCTCGGCGTGTGTTCTGCACACCGCGGCAACACGTGCGCAGCTGGATCCGCCTGCTGTCAGCCGAGGTCGGACGCTCCGCTGTGATTAATCAGCCCGTAGCTACACCACACCACACGCTAAAAAAAAAAAAAAAAGTATCCTGAACGTTGAACAGCTGTGTGTGATTGTTTAACGTCTTATTCTGAAACTATGAGCTTTTTTATCTGCTGCCGCTGCTCCTCTGGGAGGACTTTCCATCAGGTTTTTGGACCCTGGCTGCGGCGGATTTGCTCCCATTCAAGTCACGAGAGCGTCAGCAGAGTCCAAAACTGATGTTGGGTGATAAAAGACAGTCGCTGTTCCAGTTCGTCCCAGTGGTGTTGGACAGGGTTGAGGTCAGGGCTCTGTGCAGGCCGTGGGGGATATCATTTCTTTGCAGCAGTTTGAGGATAGCTCTGTCTTGTGTCTCGTTTGTAAAGATGGACACGCGCCCCCGCTACCTCAGACCAAAACCTTAGTTACTTTAGCTAAATAGTGCAAACAGGGCAGGTGTTGTAATCGAGTAACTGAAGCGAAATACTGCGACAATAGTCTGACTCAGTCCTGCAGCCGAGGAGCCGACTGTCAGTCACAGCTGCCAATCAACACCCACACGGCAGACATCAAAAGGTACCCGACGAGATAGATTTCCGCACACTTTAGGATGCTGATGCAGGATTCACTTCCTGCATCAAACATCAAAGCTACTAAAAGTCTTCAAATCTTATTAACGGAGCGAGAACTTTCCAAAAAATGACCACCAGCACATTTATTACATTTCCATAACGACGATTAATTGGAGCGTCTAGCGGCCGGTTGGTGACACTCTGAGGTACTTCAGCCTCAAGACGTTTTAGTTCCCACTTCAACATGACAATAACTCACACGCACAAAGTTGGAAGCACACTGTTGTCTAAAATATCAACCTATTCTTTCATATTTCCTTAAAGGACAGGTTTGCAAAATGTGTCTTAAACTGAAAGATCTCCTTCAAATGTGTGTTCAAGGCCAAAATCTTTGGTGCAAAACCATATTTAACATTTTATTCTGAAGCTAATACGAAGCTTCGGCAGTCAGAGTTCGCCAAACCAAAGTGATTATCTTGCAACATAACGTTTTTTTTTCTTGTACAAACTTCCCTCTTTGTGCAGCTCAGCATAGAAACATTTGATCTGACTGACTCAGACTGCTGAGGTCTCATATTAACTTTAGATAAATGTTTAAATACATTTTGTGCACAGAACAAGGACTTTGGTGGATTTTGTGCTCCGTCACTCACATCGAAATCGCGTTAAGAAGGGGATCTTTTAAACAAGAACAAGAGGAATAACTGACTATTGATTTAAGACATGTTTCCTTTAACTAGAAATAAGAAGCCTAACCCAAACCACAAAGCAGCTTTAGATCAAAAAGGGTGTCCACATACTTTTGGCCATATAGTACAGTTTGGACAGAGACTACAGGTCAGAAAAAGAGCAACAAGCCTCAAACATTTGACCTTGAAAAGTCAAGATCAGACCGGGGTTCAGGTCTCTGCTGGTGTGACTGAGGGTTTGAATATCATGTGCACATGCTGTAGATAATCCTCTGTAATCTCTGCACGTCATTTTGCTTCAGTGAGCGGCATAAAATGAGCAGATCGGGACTCTTACGGTGCCTGGAAGAGATAAACCCTCCAGTCGGCGGTTCGCAGGTAGAAGACGTTGGGCCTCTTGCTGTAGTCCGAAGCCTTCATGGCCAGAGAGTGATGGATGGACACGGCGTTCTTCAGGTCCTCGTCAGATAGCTGCTTATCGGGCCGGTATTCTCCCTGGAAAATGACAATTACAAAGAGGGAAATGAATGTTATGATTAACACCTGGAGGATATTAACACTCGGTGAAGTCGGGCGAGCTGGGGAAGTGACGGGAGGAGGAAAGAGCCTCACGCTAACGTTACGTACGGCAGCTACCCGACTGATAATTAGAGCACAGATGGGAAAGTGGAGGGCGAGTCCTCCTATGATTTGATATGCTTTAAAATGCAATTAAAACAGAGTAGCGTCTGATCTGAGGTGATCTGTTGCTTGACCTGTGACCTCAGAGCTGAGTATCATTTGAATCTTTATATGATGCAAGCGCCCCAAATGTGAGTTTTGGTACTTCTCCCAAAAAAGATGCTCTGTTTTCCTCATTTTGAGCGACTATAATCAATATTTTTTATACTAAGAATGGATCACAGGTGTTGCTAAAAGTGCAAAACCCCACAGAGAATGATCTTTCAGCTCATTGTTTTGATTTATGTCCTTAATCTTTACTTTTTTGGATCACTCTTGTTGTTCTCATGGCATCATTTTTGCTTTTTCAGTCAAACAGGTAGCGTATGGCGGCTTTTTAGAGCTTTTTCTCTCAAAACAGCTGCCTGCTGCGACGCTACGAGAGCGCTGAGAGCGAACCAAAAGACTCAACGATGAGCTGAAACTTGCTATAAAGCTCCGTCATTTCATGCATTGTAGTAATAAAATGCTAGCTGCTTTAAATGTTGTCTAAACACAAGCAGCCTGCAGCCAGTGAGGGTAAAGCAGGCGACCTTTTGGCACAACAGAAACCGTCTGATCTAAGAATAACCAAACGTTCGACGTCAACTTTCAGTACGTAACAGTTTCATATGTGATTCTTTGGACATTTCATTCCAGTTCTGGGCCCCGAAAAAACATTTTTGAGGTTTGACGCACAGACTTGAACAAAGCTGCAGTGTGTGTCTAAAAGCTCCCTGAGTGGTTGGTATATTTTTGTCTCCATTCAGGAGGAGGAGGTTGGGGCAACAGAGCCCTGTTATGCTGGCAGTCTGCCCCCCTCCTCCCCACCACACCAACAAAGCCAGACCCATCACTCCTTATGGCTCCTCAGCGCAGTGCCAGAGCCTAACTGGCCTGGACATTGTGTCATAACACTTTTTTTTTAGACATGAAAACAGGAAATGGGCTCCAAAAAGTCACTTCCTTCATGGGTCGTCACTGTGAAATTGTATTTTTGTCCTTCATGTTTCATTAAAATAAAGCCTTATTATAGGGGGGTTCTGTATAGGACTGTAACACTAACAGTAAATAACATCTTTTTTTCCCTCTAATGTGATATATCCGACATGAGGATAAAAATTCACCCTCTGTTGTAAATTTGTCGCGATGTTTATGGAGATGTAGTCACCTGTTATTCAAAAGGTTGAATAATGAATATCAAGCAGTCGCTGTTACAAATTGCTTTTCATTCAGCCTCTCAGACTTTCTTTTATTGGTGTGTGTATACATACATACATGCATACATACATGAAACACACCCCCTAGTAGTGATGTGAGTGACTTACTTTTTGCAGATAGAGGATGAGTCCTTTTAGGATGACGTAGAAGGTCTTCCACCCTCTCTTTCCTCTCGGTGCTGCGAGGAGGAGAATATATGTAAATACAATGGCCTGTAGATGTGGATGTATACATATTATATCATATTATATCATATTATGTCATGCTCTCAGCTGTGATCTTGCACAAAAAACACAAAAATAGATAAAAGATGCTTTTGTTAAATATCTACTTTAATTTACTGTGTCCTCTATGGATTTTTGTGATAAAACATCCAACACGCTGTTTTATCATAATCCAAATTACAAGGCCACTTAATCTGCAAAAACTGAAGTTTGGACTCTTGTTCCGCTTCATTAAAATCAAACTTTCTCCTGAATTAAACTACTGAACAAAGTCTAGAAGGCACAGAAGAAGTCGAGGGTTTATTTGGAGATATGAATCTTGGATGAGTCTATTACTGACTTGATGCTCTAGTTTCCTACTAACATGATGCTTCACCGTGATCACACGGACAAAACCTTGGCTTCTCGACATCATAGTAGCATCACATGACTTCTAAACTTCTTTTTGCACCTGTTGTAAATATTAAAAATATACAGCATGTACCTGTTTTCTAGCATTAAAGAGATAATATACAAAAACCATTGTATGAATGTTGATAATGTCATATAACATGTGGTGATGAATATGTGCATAACAGACTCCTGCGTCTCTTTTTAAGTGTAAAATCGTAGTAATGTCTTGATACTTAATGACAGGAATGATGTATGGTGTTATTGATGATGTGTGCTCATGTGATGTGATTGAAAGCTCCAAAACAGCTACTAAATGGACCTCGAGGTGATACTGCTTTACCGATGCAGGGTTACTTATTAACACATCTTAAATACCATATAGAATTCAATTTAATACATTTTTCATGGTCAAAGAATGACGGAAAACCAAAAGGGACAATAAGGCGTCCAGTTATTTATAAGTACGTTAATTTATTGACCTTTTCATCACATTTTTGTCAGTGCTTCTCTGCTGCATTCAACAATTATTCTTTGTGTAATAATGAATCGATTAACGTGACCTGAACCTGGATAAGAAGCTGAAAACTGATGGATGGATTTTTAAACCAATCAGAACTACAGTTTTTGCTCTTTACGACAAAACGAGCTACTGAAACTACACAAACAGCTTCTCCAGTTTAGCACAAACACAAAAAAAAGAAAGTTATAACTAATATTAATGTCTACAGGAGCAAGAAAAGGAAATTCAAGACCTCTGTAAACATGATTTAAGACCTTTAAGGGAACTGAATTCAGTGCTTTTTAAGACTTTAACTCATCAAACGTCAACGACTTTGACACTCCAGATGGAAACCGTGAATCCGAGGAGCGTCTGAAGCGTACTTCTCTTGCCGTCCGAGTCGGCGTGGACTTTGCGGACCAGGAAGCCGTTCTTGTACAGCAGCATTCCCGAAGGCTCGGCCTCCTCCGACAGCGGCTTCCCGCTGCTGCCCTCCCGCTTCATCGACCTGGAGGTGTTGGACTCACACAGGCTGTCCCCGAGCTCCGAAAACGACTTCCGCAGCTCTTCCTCGTCGCTATGGAGACAAAAAAAAAAAGAAAAAAAAAAGAAAAGAAAAAACAGATCATCCATGGTGATCAACACTTATGTGTCATGTCTCATTAGCAACGCGAATAAACACATCATCATTCATCCTGTCCGCTCAGCTCGCACTCTGCGCTCGTTACGCGGCGGAGGACAGCAGGTCCAGAGATCTCACACGCTCGCTGTGTGGAACTTATTTCATGCGGCACACATGAGTAATATCAGCCGTCCGCCGCTTGTGTCTTGGCAGAGCTTTTGTTGCACAAGACATTTACAAAGCGAGCGTGTATCTGGGGGGGAAACCTGAGTGAATGAAGCCGTCTCTTCAAAGCTTTAATTGTGTGTTTTCCTCTCTCTCTCTCTCTGCTCTCCTGAGAAACAGTCCACTCTCTCCTTGATCAAAAAAGTACCACAGTAAAAGAGTGACACCATCTATCTTGTTCTCTAGCTTCGAGGTGAAAAACAGGGGCATCTTTACCCAGGAGGAGAGGAGAGGAGGAGGGAGGCAGACACATCACTGCTACTTCTCTTCCTCCTCTTGATGCTCACAAGAAGCCGCAGAGAAGTGGGGAAAGAAAACTCCTCCTCGCAAAACAAAAATGAAGGTTATGCAGAGGAGAGAGACGGAAGCTCCTTCAATCAATTTCCAATTAAAAGCTGAAGTTAGCAGCTACAAGGATGAATGATGCTGAAATACCTTCAACAACAGACAATATCAGTCTTAACTTTAAAGGCAACATGGAGGAGAAGTCTTATTTTTTCATTTTTTTTGCTACATAAAATGTGCATAAATTAACTTTCTTTTTATTATAATTCTGCAAACTTATTGTTGCACAGCTGGAATAAACTAAACACTCGTCACTTGTTGTGTGTTGAGTCGGACTGTTACTTTAATTTTCCTTTTTCTTTTTTTTATGGACTATAGTTTGAAGTCATACTTCTTTAAATATTTATTTACTTTCTATTTTGATTTATTGCTTTTTCTTTTTTTCCTTCAACTCCTTCGACTCTTTAAGGCTGCGAGGCAGTGACGCTGCGGACTGAACTGCAGAGTAATCGTCTCTCTGGTGGTGAAATAATATGCTGCTTATTATGTAAATGATCAGAGAAGTGCTTCTTTGTGTTTCTTGATCTTTATTCCGATGCTTTTTTTTTTTTAATGTAAACTGCTTACATGAACCGCTGCTGCAGTTAAATGCTTTATAATAAAGGTTAACTCCTAAATTTAAAGGATTTATTACAACTTGGACCTTTTTTTTTCATAGTTGTGGTCATAATTCCTACTGAATCTGTAAGTCAGTCAATCAAAAAGGTTATAAACAAACTCCAGATTAGCCTGTTTACATTCAGTTTTACCTCTAAATGAAGTGGTTTATATAATCTGGATTAATTGTTGGCTTGTCTGATCATCTGACAGCATAATCTCACCATAACTGATGGGAATAGAGGTCAAAACTACAAAAAATGTCATAAAAAAACAAAATTATTCTGCAAATCTAACAAAAAAAAATATTATTAAAGCAGCTCAGCTGATGTTTGAAACAGGAGCAGATGTTTATCTCAGCCTGTGTTCTTTATTAAAACAAGTTTCCAGGTGAACAGTCGAGGTCTGCTGGAGTTGAAGTTTCCGCGCAGGCTGCACGTCGCTCGTTACAGACGGACCTCGAGGAGCCATCTTTGTAAATGAGGATTCTGATGAATGCAGCTTTATTCCTCGCTAACTGCTCTCATGTGAACTCTCTCTCTGTGTGTGTGTGTGTGTGTGTGTGTGTGTGTTTCCTGGGAAAACTCGTCTCTCTAAAAAAAAGTGACAAATATACTTAAATTGTTGTTTAGAAGACGATAAATCTAGTTGTTCTCTTGATTTATTGCCCTCTCCTAATTTCTATTTATCTTCTTTTACAGCTGCTTTTTCTATTTTCCAGTGTTTTAACTTTATCTAATCGTACAAACATCACTGTTATTATTATGAAAGCACATCACAAATAGTGTAAGTGAGAGAGAATATAGATTCTTACTCTGTTTTTTAAAGATTGACAATACTCACAATACACATCGCTACAGCAGTGATAATCCCATTCTCCTCTAAATAATCCCGTACAACGCGACGTGTGCGTTCTTTTAGTGTTTTTAAAGGGATTTGTCACATTAGCAGATGATAAGATGCTTCAGGCAACAACAGCAAGTGTCTCTGCATGTGCCCGGCGAGGAAACGTGGCGATTCCACTTGTTACCTCACCAGGCGGCACCCATGCAAAAGTTCAGCCCGAAAATAGAAAAAAAAAAAAAAAAAAAAAAGCGGCTGGATGCTGAACCCCCCCGAGACCCCGCTATGAGTAACCAACAGTACATAACAGCAGTTAACCCCCATGCAGGAGAAAGAGAGCGAAAGAGAGGCAGAGACGGAGCCAATGAGCATGTAGTCTGTTGCCTGGTAACTGCCGGCCTGCCTGAATCCCTTCCACACAGAGACAAAGTCGAGAGGAGCCGGAGAGAGGAGGAGGATGAGGAGGATGAGGAGGAGGATGAGGAGGAGGGAGGGAGGGGGGATGGATGGATGGATGGAGAGAAGTGAGGAGACGGAGACAGAGGGGCGGTGATGGAAGGAGGGGGGGGTTGAAGGAGGAGGAGGAGGAGAAAAAGACAACGTTGATCCTTCTCAGATGGCAGAACGTTATCAACAATAATATGAGCGAGAGAGGAAACAGGAAGTGAAGAGAGGAGAGGAGAGGAGAGAAAATGACGAGGGAGCGAAGGGAAAATACAGATAAAAAGAGAAAGAAAAGAAAAAGAAAAGACAGGAAAAGAAGAAACAATAGAAAAGGAGAGTAAAAAAAGGACAAAGTAAAAGACAGGAAGGGAAATGAAAGGACTGGGAAGGAAATGAAAATAGCGGAAATAAAAGGAAATGATAAGAAAAAGGGAAGGACGGGAAAAGAAAGGAAAGGAAATGACAAGAAAGGAAGGAGAAGAAGAAGAAAAATATGATTGCAGGAAAGAAAAGTAGAGGAAATGTTAAGAAAAAGGAAACGAGAGGAAAGAAAGTTGAGAATGAAAAGGTAAGAAAGTTGATTACATGAAAGAGAGTTAGAGAAAACAGAGGCAAGGAAGAAACAGAAGAAAAGAAAACAAGAAAAGAAATAAAAAATAAAAGACAGGAAAAGAGAAGAAAAGGCAGGAAAGGAAGGGAGAAGATGGAAGGAAGGAAAGAAGCTGCAACCTGGTCTCACAATCTGTGTGCAAATAACACTAAACGCCAATTTAACGCTGCGTTTTTAACCTTTTTGCATGTTATTTAACGCTGTTACACAAAAACCACGTGGTCAGGGTTAAAGAAAGATCATAGTTCAGGTTAAAACACTAAAATGAGGTAAAAATATTTTAAAAAATTGTCCACATGTGACAGTAAAGATGTCCAGTTGGTGATCTGGAGCAGTGCCTCCTGCTGCCAGCTGATTATCTAACCATCCATCCAACCTGCTGCCTCCTAATGAGCCAAAAATCATCTTATAAAAAGGAGAGAAAGTCGTGTTATATGACGTCATTGCTCCGGGAAGGACCAGGCGTTTCACACTGGACGCAACTTGCAAGTGTAAAGTCGTGTTATTTGTACACAGATCGAAGAGAACGGGCTGGAAAGATAATGAAAAGGAAATAGAAATACAGGAAAATAAAGGAAAAGATGTGAACAGGTTGGCCGGTTGGAAGAGGTGCATGCTGGGTCCTTTTTGTTGCTGCATCAGTAACCAATAGAAACAGATGTGTTGTGTTTTATCTGTGTCAAAAAACACTCACAGTGACATTAATCCATCAATACACACTCTTATACACGGCTTTTATTTCTTTTTATATAAAAAATAAAAATAGATTTCCTATTTATATTCATATATACAGTTTTTTTAAAGTATTCTTAAACTAATTTGTGATCTAAAATATAGATTTCATAAGTGTCTGTGCTGTTTAAAGTCATAAAGTGACTGAAATGGTTCGTCAGTGAGTTGACTTATCAATAAAAAATGAAAATATTTTCTGATTCCAGCATCTAAAATGTGACTTTTCTCAATTTTCTGTCTGTTTTATGCCATTAAATTGGCTTTAAACATGTCTAGAGGCTGCAGTGGTTTGATTAGTTGTTTAATCTGCTTGTCATATACTGCAAACAGTTTTGATAATCAGTTCATCGTTATTTTTCAAGCAGAAACGTCAAACACTTGCTGGTTCCAGTTTCTCAAATGTGGGGATTTGCTTTACTTTTCTCTAGAAACTGCGACGATTAGTCGATCAATAGATTAGTTGACAACTATTTTGATAATCGATTCATCATTTTGAGACATCCTTTAAGAAATAAATGTTCATTCCAGCTTCCCAAATCTGAATATTTTCTGTTTTTTTTCGTCTCCTCTAAAAGCAAACAGAATATTTTTTGGATTGTGAACAAAACAAGACATTTTGAAGACGTCATCCTGGGCTTTCAGGAAACAACTAATCGATTCATTGAAAAAAAAAATAATGGTCAGATTAATCCGCAGTGAAAATAATCAATAGCTGCAGCCACTTTGCTCAGTTTCATTTCTCTGCAGGTGACATAAAAATTTAATCGTTGTGTTTTGGACTGTTGGTCGGACAAAAGTAGCAACGTGAAGACGTCACTTTAAGCTCTGGGAAACTGTGATGTGGCGTTTTTTTTTTGTTTTTTTTTTAGGACGTTTTAACCTCTAAATGATTTATTTATGAAATGAAAACATTGGAAATGGTGAAGAAGAAAAAAAAAAAAAAAAAAGCAGCCCAATGATGCGTGTGGATGGCGAGAACACTCCTCGCTCACTCTCCTCCTGCAGGTGAGAGGTGGCGACAGCAGACAATAGTAAGACGGGATGATTAGAGCCATTGAGGGAGGAAGAAAAAAAAAAAAAGAGGGGATTAGCAGAATAAAAGGAATAAGAGAGCAGATGGGTCTCGTCTGTCTCTTTCTCTCTCTGTCTGTCTGTCTCTCTCTCTCTCTCTCTCGCTCATCCACAGATCCGCTCCTCATATCCTTCCCTGAGATGATTTTCCTGCCGTTTTCACCTCGTTCTACCCAGAAATCTGTATCTCTTCCTGTATCTCTGACTTGTTGCGTCTCTCTTTCGATGCCCACCACCTTTCCCTCTTCTGCTCTCCACCCCCGCTCCTGAACGAGGAAGCATGTGTGTGTGTGTGTGTGTGTGTGTGTGTACTGTATACGTCTGTGTTGTATCTGTGTGTGTGTGTGTGTGTGTGCGAGTGAAGAACATGTGGGTGCATCCAACTGCACCGTCGTATCTCTGTGGGGGTGTGAAATAACATCCATCGCCATGTTTTTTTTTGCATTGTGTACCGCGCACCCACACAAACACACACACACACACACCTGTAAATGAGATGTACGCACCATCTTTCCCCTTACACACACACACACACACACACAGTTTGTATTCATATGATCACAGCAAGCGGTTTGTTTTAGTGCCTGAATATCACACCTCTATCACAGGCCTTTGACTACACTGTGAGTGTTTTTAAAGCCTCAATCTGGGAGTAAATGAGTAAATCAATGATGGGGAGGACCTAAATATAGAATAAAACAGAGCAGAATAGAAACTGTGCTAATAAGACTTGTGTTAGGACAAACAAAAAGCAGCGTTGAGCAGCATCAGAATTACTGCAGGAGTGAAGTTTTATCTGTCGCAGGCAGTTAAGTCTCTGTGTTGTGAACTCCTGCAATGTCCCCCGTGTGATGAAATATGCATCAACTAAGCAAGTGGGGTGTGAAAGTGGTGGCAAAAAAAAAAAAAAAAAAAAACATGACACTGTTCTCTGCTTCCAAATAAGGGGTTTTCAAAGCAGGACTCCACCGCAGACTGAATCTATTCTGCTCTATTTCAACGGTCTTGGCTCGGATAAAATATTAAATGTGAACATGTGCTGCCCAAAACAAAACAAAAAAAAAAACAAAACTCTCCACCAGACTGCTGCTGTGGTGTTTGAATCTATTTAATCTGTAAATCGTTTTTTGTTTGGAGGTGGATTCTCCTGTGCTTGAAGTGTTTACAGGTCTAAAAATGACATCTTTTTTTTTTTTTTTTTTTTTTTTAATTCCCCCCGCGTGGCCTCTCATGCGGTGGCAGTGTTTAAATAGCTGTCTATATGTCAGTGGAGATGTTTGAACTGGATTGCCTGCCTCTCTGTGGATCTCCTCCTCGATCTGCTCCTCTGACCACTTTTATTCGGCTGCTTCGGGAGCGCTGCTGCTGCTATTTTTGGAAATGTAGTGGGAGGCTGTGGTCACACCTTTGTACAGGATGCAGGTAAAGAGCCATTTAAACAGAGTTGCCTTTCTCTCTCTCTCTCTCGCTCTTAGTCATTCTCTTTTTCTTGCTTTTCATGTTTGCATATACAAAAAACTCATCATTTACACACACATGCATATATTTCCTTTGTATATTTATATGTACAGTACGTCCATCTGTTAGCGTGTGTGTGTGTGTGTGTTTGCTGCTGAGAGAATACAAGGAGGAAAGAGCAATGCGGTAGCTATGGAGTCGTATCCATGGTGCCGTAACTATGGCAACAAAGCTTGGAAAGCTAGTGACTTAATTGGCATCTCTGAGGCACTCTGAAACTGTGATCCAGAATAGCAACCCTTGACACACTAATGTTTCCTTCACATGCCAGACAACACTCACGTCATTAATGAGGATGCTAACAAGTTAATCAATATCCCTTATTGTTTCCTGCCCTTCAGGACAATGTGTGTGTGTGTTTGTGTGTGTGTATCTATGTAGGGTGAGCATGTTTGAGTTAATAATAGACAGAGAAAGGAGTCAGGACAGAAACAGAGTCACAGAGGAGGAGAAAATGACAAAAATAAGAGTTTAAGGTGAATAATATCGACCTGAAGTCGTTGTAAAATTACTCACAGCGTCCATTGAAGCTTCTGATTCTTGATTGAGTTGTAGAGAGCCTGCGGAGAAAAAAACAAGAACATCACATTTTCAGATAAACATGACAAACAGCAACACTGGTTCAGCTGAGTTCAAAAGCAGATTTGATCATGTTTAACAGGTTGGGAAGGTAAGTTGTGGTTTTCTGTGGAAGCTGCACTGTAAGCAAACCGGCTTCATTCAATAAATTGCACTCAGAGAAATGTCATCCTTTTTTCTTTTTTTTTTTCACGCCGCTCATACTGCCCTTTGCTTGAGCTTAACTCATTTTCTTTGCCAAACAATCCATCAATCATCCAATCAGTCAACTGGCGTTCTATCAGTTACAAAGCCATTATCCCCTCTGAGCACCCGACCTGTCGATGAATAGACGAGCAAATCAATCAGCCCGATTAATAATTTAGACTTTGACGTAAACACATCGAGCGGCACGGAGAGCAAAATTAACTTACAGTTTGGGAACAAGAAACTATAACGTGACAAAAACACACAGCTGAGTTGGTTCAACACATCTAGAATATCTATTACAAACAGTTTTCAATCAGATAATAGTTTAAGTCTCTAAAATGTCAAGATGTTCTTAGTTTTATGTCTGTAAATGACATAAAAAATGAATCTTTGTGTTTTGGACTTCACAGCGGGTTCCAAGAAATAATGATCAACGTTTCACTTATCCTGACATTTTATTAACTACATGAATAATCAAATGATCAAAAAAAATTGTTGACAGAAATCCTCTAAAATGGTATTTATAATTTCAAATTACGATAGCGATATACATCATGATATCATTCATTCATTATCATTCATTATCTACAAAATCAATTGATAAACTATGAATATATCTGGTGAATCAAGGACATCCAGTATTTCCATAAATCTGCATAATGGGTCTGATACAACCAGTGATACTGTATTACTGTGAAAGGTGAAGCTACCTCAGTATAAACAGCATTAAAAACTGTCTGAAAGGGCTGAAAACTAACTAATCATCTTCATTATTGATGCATCTGTCGATTATTTTCTCGATTAGTCGTCTATAAAATGTCAGAAAATGGTGAAAAATGTGGATCACTGTTTCCCAAAACCAAAAGTGCAACCTCAAATATCTTCTTTTGTCCCGACAAACAGTTCACAACCCAAAGAAACTCAGAGGCGAACGGATCGCTGCTGCTAGCGCCGTGAACTTCGCATCACTTGCAAGATCCGATTCATGAAAGGTATTCGCGCTAACGATAATACAGCGCAAACATGCCCATAAAGTTTGGCGTCTGATTGCAATTATCCACGTGGCAAAGTATAAATGTTGTCGTGGGCGGGACGACGACAGAGAGAAAGAGGAAGTCCCGACCACCAAGGTGCAGACGGACTCCTCAAAACTTCAGGCGAGGAATTAAACGTGACAGAGAGAAACCATGTTTGGGATTTAATATCTCAGTCTGTCAGTGCCGCTGGTGCGCTTCAGTTACCACCAACCCTCTGAAGGCACTAATAATTTCACTCTGACTGCATGTGGCTATTAGCCAACTGGTCTTTGTGAATTGGACTGTTTTTGCAATGAGGCTAATTTGCATAGAAAAGGGCATGTTATCTAATTTAATACATGCAAATAGCAAAGGATGCCTTGTGAATTACAGTTTATTTTTGTCTTATTTGCGCGGGTTTAGTGGCCAGAAGACCAGATAGAAGACTAAAGGAACCAGGAAATGTTGACATTTAAGAAGCTGGAATGAGAGCATTTTAGTATTTTTTCTTAAGAATTGACTCAAAACGATTAATCGATTATCCAAAAAGCTGCAGATTCAACTAACTGATTAGTTAACTAATTGTTGCAGCTCTACTTCCTGTCCACATAGGTATAGCCTGTGGTGATGCCACCAGGTTAGCCACAGAGCTACAGAGGTATTGAATGTAGCCTATCTTCAAGTATACTTATGCTAATTTCTACAAACTTTATTTGGGTTATGTTTATGTTTTTTAACTTCACTCTCGCTCTTTTATACCAGTTTTCATCCTTTTTTTTTTTTTTTGGGTCACTGTTTCCACTCTCAGGCAAAACACTCTTTTCATTATCATCATAATCAACCCGCTGATAAAAACGAAACCTACAGTACAGAAAAATAAGAACACAGCATGGGATAATAAAACAGGATTTTAATGAGGGAGCCGCGTCTCTGCTGCGAAAGGCTTCAGAGACACGGCACATTTGGCTTCGACTCGCTCAAAATCTGTAGTGACAGTCAAGACCTTTAGACACTTCTCATTCAACAGCCCCTGGTGACATTAGCCTGTGCCGGTTGAATGTGATATAGCCACTTGGTTTCACAGCCGGTCTGCGGCGGAGGAGCAAGGGGAGTGAGAGGACAGCATGAAGCCATCAGACTGCAGTGTTTAAGACACAGTGGATGCCGCTGATAGACAGCTGTGACAGCCGAGGTGATGGAGAGGACACTTCCAGGCAGTTCATCACCACCTCGTTCACCTCTGTATTCCTCGTAGACCGATACCATACGTTCCCTCTAACCATGAAGGGGAATAAACCTCCTGCTCAGCTGAAATCGATCATTTTCCATTACACTCCTTTGATTAAAGAACTGCTGCTAATGGTTTTCACTTGAATTCTGCTGTTTTAGGCTTCCGACCTATTATGAATACCATTGTGTTGCATTGTGACTTCTAGTCAAATTAAATTGGATTTATAATGAGTTTGATTCGTTGTGCCTAATCAGGTTCATTTCCAGAGTTTTCTTTGAAACTTGGCCTAATCAGGAATACTCATGAATATTAATAACCAGCCAGCCAAGACCGTTACAGATTTAGTTCTGGTTTTCCCTGCACTCTACTGTAAAATCTTTAGCATACCACACCATGTTTCAAACTGGATGTGTTCATACATTTTAATAATCACGACAGACGGAAAAACAGCTGAGTTCTCCAGGATGCCAGAGTTGGCCGTTTTCAAAGTAGAAGACAAACTGCTTCTGTAGCACAAATCTAGTCGACATCAAATATTAACAGTGAATTTGTTGCTGTAAAAAGTGCACTGATCTGCCACAACAGCCACAGATTCTGCCTGCAGACGTTCATCTCATGCAAATGCAGAAAACTGCTGAATTTTAAAAAACTCGGGTAGTAAAAACGAACTCAAGAGTGCTGGCTAGAGGGCATTTCCCAACAGTACAATCAAAGATGGAGACAATTCAGGACATACAGGTCTTAGAACTACTGAAATACTGCAGGACTGGATGCATAGATTCATCATTTGGGCAATAAATGTCTGAATTTAGTGAAAAATGCCCAAAAGTGACACCATCAAATTGCTTGTTTAGACCATCCAACAATTCAAGCAGAGAAGAAGAGGAATGTTTCCAATTTTTGCCTCAAAAATGATAATTTAACTGTTATCAAAATAGTTGCAATTGTTCTTTTTGGGTCAATGAATTAATCAATTAATCGTTTCAGCTCTAGTCAGCAATAACAATTGTTTTAATGTTGGTCCACATTACCATTTTCTTTTAGTTTCAGATTTTACTTTTTTATATTTTAATTAATTAAAGTGCACATGATTACAATGTTTTGGAATTTACATGCACTCTGCCGTCTGAGCATGATTACAACAAAGAAAAAAAAAGGATAAATAACAACAAGTGTGCATGACGCACCATGTGACTCCAGAACGACACGTAGGAGCGTTTTCTAATCTGTCGTCTCTATCGGCAGTAATCAGCAGGACATTTGTCTGTGTTTTCCAAAACTGATACACATCACTGTTATGATAAATACTGATGTTTTAAGATGTGACAACACTGTGGTTAAGGTCTGGTTATGTTTAGAGAAAGATCATGGTTTGGATTAAAATGATCACTTTGTTAAGGTGAGAGAGACATGTGTTTAAAGTCACTCCTTCCTCAACCTCTTCCACTCCCTATTTTGAGTAAAAATGCCTAAAATGACATACCCAAATGAAAATGGCTGGACCTCCTGAACCACAATGACAACATACAAAAACAAGTCCCTGCCAGAAAGGGAACCTCCCAAAGTCCCAAAAGATATGACATATTTAGGCGTCTCTGATATGAACAACATTATGAAAACATTTAAATCGATGCTATTTCTGTAAACACAAGGTCTGCATGATCACAGCGATACCACATGTATCCATGTTTACGGAAGGGATGTGATGTAGTGAGGCAAGAAAGGGAGTGTTGGCCAACTAGCAGATGCTGGCGTCTTAGCGGAATTAATGAGGTTAAAATAAGGCATCCTTCGTTGTCATGGCTACAATAAAAAACACAGGGTTAGCATTCATGATTAGAAACAGGAAATGAACAGCAGTCTCTTGTGGCAAAGCCCACTGTTGGGTTGATGCCTCCATCCACCCTCGACCCTCCTAATAAGGCAATCTGTGCACATAAGCACGTAATCTGAACTGTGCCACTGCTCCGGGTCATAATTACTACAGAAGCTAGACGACATCCATCGCTCAAACATAACTTTATGTCGTCTTTGGGTGACTGACATCACAACTTTATGTGTCATTTTTCTTGGGAGGACAATCTTGAAAAGAAAGACCAACAGCAGCAAAACAAACAAGGAACTCCACCTGAGTATCCAACCAATTTTCCTCCCAATCCTGCATAAAATAAACATGGTGCAATGACATGGTTTGTTTGACTGACATGATCGTACATAACCAAATCTTTAACACCCACTTAGCATATCGCTAATGGACAGTTAGTCCAGATATCCAGCGCTCTTTTTTTTTGTATCACGCTATCATGACATAAAAATATAGCACATTAAAACAATTATGAAATATAGTAGGTAGTGAATGATGCCACAGGGATCATGAACCACCCACTGTCAGTTAGAGTCATAGACTATACTGATGTTTTTCCCCAACTCTCTTAAGTTTCTATTCATGTATAATTGTGCGTATACTGTATGTCTATATTTGTGCCTGAGCCAACTGATTTACTGCAAGTGGAACATCTTCATTTGGAGAAAAAAAAACCTCCCTCTTACTGTAAATCCTGAGGGAACACACAGTACCAACAGCAGGGGGACTCTGTGGGTTTTAAGGTAGAAGACTAAAGAGGGAAGTAAGTAAAAAAAAAAAAAAAGGTAGATGGAGACAGAGTAAAAATCAGAGCATCAGTCAGACCCACTCTGTCTCGAGGCTCATTGAGACGAGGATGGATGTTTGTCACCTTCACCTACTTGCTTCATCAACGTCACCGAGTGCCAACAAAAGAGAGCCACTAGCCTTGAGTGGTGGCTTTGCACAATACGCTGTGTTTAGCTGTGATGTACATCCAATTAGGCTTTGGCAGTGAGCCAATGTGTTCGTCAACCTTTTCACACTCCAGAGGTGAACGCATACAAACGGATAGGATGGTAAATTAAACAATAAGAGTAGAATTACAACATTTTTAGACAATGAAAACCTTTAACGGGCCATCAGGCAAGTTTGGTATTGAATGATAGACCATTATTAATGTTATGTTGGGTAAGATATGATTTGTTATGATGTGTAAAGTAGGAAAGATGATTCATTCTAGGTGTTGGAGATTGGTTTTGATGATCAAACTGACAAGCTGCAGCGTTTTTGTGATGATAAATGCGTCTCTGTGACTTATAAAAAGTAAAATTAACAGGAAATAGCTGACAGTTTTCAATACCTTCCTCCTCTTTCTGGCCTGTGGGTGATTCTGTCCGTCCTGAGCTTTGCCCAGCAGGTCTGGAAACACCAGGGGTTTGAGCGAACGTGAGCGTGGTGTTCTGGGATAGCGGAATGGGTCCATCATCCGGAAGTCCCGTCCGTAGCGCACAGTGCAGAGAGAGCGTGAGCGTAGGCGCCCTGCCGAGTGCAGGCTGTTAACACCAATCATAGTCAGATAGGAAGGTGAACGGATCGCACAGAACGTTGGACTTTATCTGCCAAAAACGATTTAGTCTGTATTTTTAAGTCCTGCAGAATCTTTTCTTTTTGAAGAGTTCATCCAAAGAGATAAAAAAGTGTGACTTGAGGTTAGTTTGATCTGGATTCTGTCCAGTAGGCTGATGTGCCAACAGACAGATGGAAGTGAATTCAGCTGTTACAGAAAGCAGCTGGCGATCAGTAGAGATCGCGGGGGGAAGCAGCACATCATCAGGCTGCTGTCAGTCAGTCAGCTGCTATCAGTGAGCATCAAACCCCAACAGTCTCGCTCCTGAACGTCTTGATCAACGCTCACCAGGCAACACCGGGGTGCCCACCTGACGCTGAATTATTGATAGGACAGCCATGTATTATAGATGCGCAGAAGCGACTCCTTTGCTGGACGTCTCCTTATGCGAAGAATTTCTTCTGCAGGTGAGAATCGGTCACAACGTACGCAATAAAATCCGGCACTTTTCTTGGCCCGTCTATTAAACTTTAATGGGAAATAAACTGCAGGCTGATGCATAAAACTGTAACTTCTCCAGAAGCTGGTAAACACACACACACACACACACACCCTCTCTACATGGCTTTAACAGGATACGAGCCACCGCCGAGTTACCTGAAGGTGACACCTGTCCAGCTGCCACTTTTTAGCGAACGCCAGTGACAACACTTAGCGATGAATCCTTAAACATGCACTCACAGATACACACTCTCTCTCAAACACACACACTCACAGGAGGAACCAAGCTGACACTCTCACAGATGGTATGAAACATTGGCAGAGGATGAAACAGCTGGGTGCAAAATGCGGAAACAAAGAGGTAAAAAACACACACACACAGGCATACAATAAGCTCTTTATGCTTATATGAACACAAACACACACACACAAACCCCCTCCCGCCACACACACACACACACACACACAATAGAGGGAGATACAGAGGGGTGGGAGGGACAGACGGCTGCACTCGGACTTCAGAGCAGGGATTCCAAAGAGCACCCTTGATTTCGTCACAACCCGAGAGATACGACGTAAACCAAAAAAAATTCAAGACGACAAAGAAGACGCAGACGAGGATGCAGAAACGCTAAGATTTGGCGAACGTTCCTGTTGCTCCCACTGTAAAATGGATACCATCAGTTTTACAGTCACAGCGCTGATTGTCAGATTATCTCTCTCTCTCTCTCTCTTTCTCTCTCACTTCTCCCTCCTGCTCTCTGTCCATGTGTAGCGGTCCGCTGTCATCGCTCACTCCTCTTCGCCCGTCTCTCCGTGATCCACTTCTCTCAGTATTTTCTCCCAGACTCTCTTTGCACCGGTTTCAGTCTCTTCCCCTCACACATTCGGCAGGTGTGGGTGTTTGAGGGGGAAAAAAAAACGCTGCTCTCCTGCTGCTGCTGTCTTTCATACCTTCCTTGTCTCCGTTGATGGCTGATTTATTTATCTGTTGCAAATCTTTTCATCCAATTCAGCGCTTTTCTTCCTTTCCTTCCTTCTCCCTGCTGCTGCTGCTGCTGCTGCTGCTGCCGTCGCTGCGGAGGCGAGGAAAGGAGAGCTGGCTGCCTGAATCGCAGAGCGACAAAGAAGCAGATAGGGACAGTGCTCTCCGTCTCACTGCCTCCCTCGCTTCGTCAATGCGTACCTCCTCCCCTCCCTCCCTCCCTCCTTCCCTCCCTCCCTCTCTCCTCCTTCTCCCTCCTTCTCTCAGTCATCACCGGCAAATCACACTCTCCCAAATATCTCTTCCACACATACACACATGCAGGCGAGGTTACACACTTTTTTTAAAAATATACTTTCAATGGCAATTAGTATTCAGCTGCGGTCTTGTCGGAGAGGCTGGTAAGGTGAGAGGAGAAAGAAACACAGCGGTGTGTATTGGAAAGGTGTGTCAGACACAGCATCGCTGCTATTAAAATGTGAATTAAAGGAATAGGTCAGCATTTTGGGAAATTTGCTTATTTGCTTTCAGGGAGTGAGATGAGACATTAGATGCCAGTTTCATGTCTGTACGTTATTACAGCGCTGGAATTAGGACATGGTTAGCATAGCTTAGCATAGCTCAGCATAAACAGGTAGCTTGGCTCTGTCCAAAGTTTAAAAATAAAACTACCAACACCCCTAAAGCTCACTTAACATGTTGTATCTTGTTGGTGAATGTAATGCCGCCTTCAAGTCTAAAGTCATGGCTTCGGGCTGCTCTCAACGCTTTGTTTGCAATGTTACCTCTGCTTCCCTCTCGTGATGATTGTTTGTGCGTGCCTACAAATGGCCGTCTGTTCTGTAACCTTGGTTTGTTGGCTTTGTCCATTCATATATTTCAGATTTTGGCTCCAACGCATATGGGTGTATTAAAAAGTCGATATTTTGAGTAAAGAATGAGAAAAAGAGACAAAACCTCTATTGTTTGTTTGCGTAGCCTCCAGAGCCAGAGGCAGCTTCTGTGAGCTGACCAATCAGAACAGAGCGGGCTCATCGGGGGGGGCGGGGGAGTTCTTAAAGAGACAGGAGCTAAAACGGCCTGTTTCAGACAGAGGCTGAACTGAGGGGCTGCTTAAAGGGACGGTATAACATAAATAAGGAGTTTTTTTAATAGTAAATCATGCAAAGATATTCCAGTAGACTCCCAGAATATAAATATAGACCTGAAAATGTGCATGATGTTTTCCCTTTAATCAGCACATTAACTGAATTGTAAAAACAGCGTTTTTTGGTAGTAGAGCAAGTTATACGCTTGAACTGTGCTCATCAACTGTAAATGGAAACCTGATAAACATTGAGTTGTAGAGCTATTGGTACAATAGGTGTATTTATGGACTTTGGACAGTCAGACTAGCATGAAACAAGCTGTAAACATCATCACACTTTAACCAGATTAGCAAGTAGCTGCCTAGTTTCAGATTTTTTGAATATGTCCACCTGAAGAACTTTACTTTTAGTTCTGTTTTGGTCTCCACCTTTAGTCCCGACAAAATACCTGACCTGCTAAATGCTCCACTGTGGGCGCTTTCACATCTACCTCGTTTGGTCTGGACTTTCAGACTTTTCAGTTTGATCTGAACCAAACACAGTCTGGACCACACAGCCGAACCTTGGTCCGACAAAAAGAGGTGGTCTTGGTCCGGATCAAACTGAACCACAGTTTGGTTTGTTTCTAGTGTGAAAACATCTTTTGGATGGTTCGGACTTTCAGACTAATTACAGGAAGTTCCAGCAGATGATTGTCAGAACTGGAAAAAGGAAAGATTTGAGCCATGGTAGCGCATGGGAAGAAGAGGAGACCAAGTTATTAATTGAAATATGGCACGACTGGAAAAAAAAATCATAAAAATGGTGACACTTCCAGGTATTTTCAGAGGATGAGAGAGAGAGAATATGAGAGGATTTGAGAGCAATGCCACTTGAAGATAAAGACACTGTTGTATATATAGTTCAATAATATAATATAGCGTCAACAAAATTCATTCATTTTCCTCCATTATTTCAAACGGTGATAGAAAGCTACCCACCGAATTGACAACATGCCTACGTCAGACACACACCTGTCTACAAACCAATCAATGTCAAGTATAGAGAAACACAACCCATGTAGGTGATGATGACAGGACGCAGGTATGTCATGTAAAGTTCTTTAGTGCTTGCATAATTGCAATTATTAATTTAACAAAACATGAACTTTGGTTTGGACTTTCAGGTGGGAAAAGGCCTTATGTTCACTAGCTAGTAGCTAACTGTGTCTCTCCGTTGTTTTGGTGCTGGTCAGGTGGTTTACAGCAGGTTTATTAAGGACTGTAAAACCAAAACAATGAGCTGAAAGATGCTAAAATTCTCTGTAGAGCAGCAGAGATATACAGTCAGGTGATTCTTTCACATTACATATAGTCATGTGATCCATTGTTAATATAAAATTATTGATTGTAGCTGATATCAATCATAGAAAGAAAGCAAATAAATGTAAAATTCCCACAATTGTTGAACTTTTCCTTTAATTCACATGAGGTCATTCACCCCTTTGTAAACAAACTGTCCCTGTCAATTCTTCTCACCTGTACAAACATGCAGAAAATTATTCAACTATATTTTCACTTTCCCTTTTATTCTGGTCAAATGCCTCTGATGATTAACGCGTTCAGACTTTAACCTGTTCTAGAAAGCTTCACATTTAGCATCAAGCCTACAAAAATCACTTTACCACAGCGTACAGATTTATGGTGTTTCAGAGTCATTATGATAATTAAACCTCAAATTTTCTCTGCACTCGCTGAAACTATCCCCAACTCGAATCAAAAATTTAAGAAGCAACCACACATAACCTCTGCAGGAACTGTTTAAGTGTCTTATCAAAGAGTACAACGAGAACTGATGGAGATCTCCTCTTCCTCTTCCTCTCGGCGATAACGGCAAACAGAAAAAATAAACAAAAGCCATAAAAGAGACAGTAGTGAAAGCAGAGAAGAGAAAAGAGGACGACGGGGAAAACTGAGCATCTGACAGGAACCTTTGCTTACAAGACAAATGAATGAGGTGTTTCCCCAAGAGAAATTTGTCAAGTAGGATTATTGACTTTAGAGTGAGTAAGAGGGACGGCGTGAAGGGAGGAGAAAAAAAAAAAATCTGAGGCTGTGAGAGTGTGCCAAGAGATTCGATGACTGTGTCAATCACAGACCAAGGGCGTTGATAAGACTGATTTTTATAGGATCTATAATCAAAACTGAGTAAAATATTCAGTGCTCAGGTTCAAAATGTCATGCTAAACGTATGTCAAGCAGTCTGAGAGGAAAGGGTGGGAACATGTTCACATTTCACACATGTCTGCTGTCTTAAACCATCCAACAAGCACTTTGATTGAAGCATACTGGCACCTTATGGTAGATTATCCTCCTAGACAAATGATAAAACTGTATTTTATAACCCTCATGCTCAGTTTTATATTTTGTACACATCCATTGCACGTTCTTATGTTCTCTGTTTAAATCGAAAATGTTATAAAAACAAAAGTTAAAGGAAGCATAAGGGTGTGCTGCTGCGACACTCTGCTGTTACACCCGGGGCAAAACCCAGCAACAACAAACATAAGGGGGGAAAAAAAAAGAACAGAAAAGAAAAAGAGAACAGTTCCTCCCTTATGACCAGCGTCTGTCTTTAAACATACGCCATCAGGACGGACATGTTGGCGAGCTGAGATGTGAGTGGTGTCCCCCACCGGCGTCTCTGTCTGTATCAGGAGGGACAAGAAAGGAACATCGTTGAGCCGGAGGGGAGGAAGGAGGAAGGAGGGGGAGGAAGGAGGGAGTGGAGCCAACCTTTGACTGCAACACCCAAACAACCTGCATCAAGGCGACGTTTCTGTCACCGTCTCTCTCTCTGATTGTCTTTGTAGTCTTTCTCTGACAATTATCCTTCCTCCGGTACTAACCGTGGGCGGCAGCAGCAGCAGCAGCAGCAGCAGCAGCAGCAGCTTGTGGGCCTGTGGCTGGAAGCTCGAGTCCCATAAAAACCATCAAACTGCCCCCGAGCGAAACACTTAACCCCGAATTACTCACATGGAGCTGGGTCACTGCTGCTAACAAAGAGCAGAGAGCACCGAAAGAAAACTGTAAAAAGCAAAATAAACGTCATTTCTGTGTTATGCCTTGTGCCCTCTATCAGTTTTCCCGTCTGCTGTCAGTCTCCCCTCCCCTCCCCTCCCCTCCCTCCCTCCCCTTCCCTCCCTACCTCTCACTCAATATTTCACATCCTGTCTAAATCTCTCCTTCTGTCCCTCACGGAGACTTCAGACAGCTTGGGGAGAGGGGGAGTGTATCCACAGCCACTCGTCTCTGCTGACCTAAGCAGCTGTCTCTTTTTCACACTCGGTCTCTCTCTCTCTCTTTTAGCCCCTTACCCTCCGATAGCACCACCATTTCTTGTTTTTTTTACTTTATTTCAGAGTAGAGATTTATATCTCAATCGATGTCTGTTTTGCTGCGCTCCATCACCGATCAATGTAGCATTCGCCTCTGCGGACGGCAGGTGTTGAAAACGTGTTTCAATGGAGAAAATTCAATTATTTAAGCGGATATATCAAGACTGACCTTTCTTTGATCTATATTAAGCTTATTTTTTCTACATTTATCAGCCTGTTAGATTGAAATACCAAAGAAATGAAGAAATAAATCAATTGGGATCATTATGAACACATGTGCAGACTCCATTCTTCTTCTTCTGTTTTTTTTTTTTTGCTCTGTTCCTGCTTCAGTGCAGCACCTTCTGATTTTTGTTAACGGACTAGAAAAAGGCAGCTGCACTGTTTTACTTACAGTTGATCTCTCAGCAGTGGAATACAGAAACACAACAACACTGAGCACTAAACACACTAAACACACTAAACACACGGGTCTCTAACTACTGGACACATCCAACCAGCAGGGAGCAATTCTTTTATTTCCATTTAGATTTGTGTCTTTTACTTTAGAGTAAATATCCAAACAAGGCGGCAAAGTCAAAGCCAAAAACTGCAATAATTTAAGGGATGATGAAGCTGGTGATATTCTATATTTTTGTCAGTGTTAACAAATCCTCTGAAAAGACCAAAACACTTATACTGTGTGAGTCCGCCTCGAAATAATCTGCAATTTTCCCCAGTGGGTCTCAGCTCTGAAGACATAAAACTTTAAAAACTGGTCACAATATATATAATGTTATAATATATTTAGATATTCGATCAATCTTTTTCTCTGATTTCAACTTCTTAAATGTGAAGATGGAACAAAAGATATTGAATACATCTATCTTAACTGTGGGAAATTATAACAGCCATTTTTACTACTTCCTGACAATACATAGACCAAATGATCAATCAATAAAATAACAGGCAGATTAAAACGCTAATGAAATGATTAGTTTCAGACTTGAGAATATTAAAGCTGGTGCACAGACAGTTTTGAGAGAAGTGGACTATTCATTATATTTTTATGGAGTTTGTTTATATATTTTCATGTTATTTTTTTTTACAGGAACATGAAGCGAAATGACTTCACACAACAGAGAGGAGCGGGAAGTGAGGAGTTGTTCTGCTTCAGAGTCTAAATGGTTGAAATTTATGGTTGAAAACTGATTTTTCAGGCAGGCACCTTGAGGAGAGAACAGCCTGGCCTGTGGCAGTCAGGTTAGAGTTTGAGAGAACTTGACAACAATACTGTGAGAATAAAAGACCAAAACAAACGTATATTTTCTTCCTGCATACACTGAATATTGTTAAATGACTATATCTGTAAAGAGCAACATCTTTTTTAACATCTTCCTCTCGCCTGTCAGACCTGACCTGCTTGTCTTTGCCCCGGCTGGCGTTGAGCCGCCGAGCTCTCTGGCTCTGTCGCCGTGCAGATTTCAGACATGTAAGAATGATTTCTTCTCCTTCATTTACAAAAACAAGTAAGTCATCCGCCCCCCCGTCCCCCCCCCCCCCTTTCCCTCGCCATTCGACGCTGCTACGTAATCGATAACATCAGTGCACCTAATTACTGTCTGAAGAGCGCGGTTCAGCGTCTGATTGAGCTGTACAACATTTTCATTTCAGCAGAATTCATTCTCTTGCTCTAATGCGGGCTGGTAACCTACTTCAGTGCATCATTAGTTTCCACTTCAAGCTTTAAGCCTTGAGCAGTGCCAAAGAAGAGAGAGAGAGAGAGAGAGAGAGGGAGAGAGAGAGAGAGAGGGAGTGCAAACCTATGTGTCTCTAAGCCTCACAATAAAAGGAAGAAACTTTTCCTAGCTTGGGCCGGCAGCCAGGACTTCCAGTTCTGCAGAGAGCTGAGGCAGCTACACAGCAGCAGCAGCAGCAGCAGCAGCAGCAGCAGCAGCAGCAGCTATGTCTGCCATGCAGGCTGGTGTGGAGGGGTAAAGGATCATCAAGTTGTTATGAAGGCTTAAAAGCTTATTGCTGCGGCATTAGGATCACAAGTTTTAATCATTTCTCTTTGCGGTAATTAACCAAACAGCGAGCAACACATTTTTGTCAGCAAGTAAACAGAAAAAACTAATAATAATGATTACAGTGTGTCTTTGGTTGACGGACTTCCACTCGTCTGCAGCTCAGTTTTATAGAGATGTTACAAGGAAATGTATCAGTAGTTCATATTTTTCAGTGTTTGGATTAAGTAGTTTGAGTGAAATACATTTTGGCTCCCTCATGTCAATGTGTCAGATACATATTTAATCAACATTTAGGTAAATGTAAGCATCTGACTGGACTCAGTATCAGCATATATGTGTTATGTGTGTGTCAAAACTCACCTGTTCAAACTGGCATACTCACTATAACTGGCCTCCATGCACCTCACCTGTTTGCTCTTTTCTTTTTTCTTTTTTTATACTGATGTGTGTTTTTCTCTCTTTTATTTATTCTATTTGATGCTATTGTTTCTTTTATCCCTTATAAGGTGACCTTGAATGTTGTGAAAGGCACCTCCAAATAAAATGTAATATTATTTATTATTATTAAAGGTGCTAAAAAAAAAAAACTTCCCTAATATAAATCACTTTATCTGAAGGTAAAACTAAAAGTGAGAACACCTGAAATGCAAATAAATCCCTCACTGAACAGGAAAAGTGTGTGTACGACTGTTGCGGTACAGCAGATTAAAGTTGAAAACCCAGACCTCAACCATTAACTTGTTCAGTACAATCTTAGAAATGCAAGAAAATAAGACCCTGCTTGTAATAAACCATAATTATCCCGGTCAGTTATTTCAAGAAACAGGATTACATTACAGGTATGTGATATGAACATGTTGCTGATGGAGGATGTTGACTTGTTTCTAAGCTGCTTGTCAGCCTGTCACGTCTCTGTTGAGTGATAGTCCTGCGTGGGTAACTATGGGGAGGAAATATCCTCTGGAGTACATTAGGATGGTTTATGGCCTCGTTATGAATCCCAGAACGAGAACACACTGATTGAGACAAACAAGCGTCAGTGCTCGAACGGACAGGCGCATGTACAACCTCCATCTTGTTACCGGTGGGATGTAGTGACATGAACAACCATCGAGTTAGTTTAATCATATTCCCTTATCTTCATGTTTCAATGTTAACATTTCATTCATCTTCAATGTTATATTTATACTGATTATAAAACTCTGTTATACTGCAGCCGTACAGGCTGCAAGAAAGCGGACAAACAACATTTAACTACAACTTCAGGCAAGAAAGTCAGCTGCTTCAAACTTCTCAACAGCCGAATGGACTCCCCAACCCTTTCTACAGTACTTTAACTATGCAACTGAAGCATTTTAGCCTCCTTTAGCTCATTGTTTTGGTTTTTCTGGACAGTAACGTTACTGTTTACCTTCACTGTCGCTGTTCTCATTCTTTTTTTTTGTCTGCAGCGGGCATCTGTTTTCAAAAAGCTCTAAAAACTTCCACTGCAGGAGTTAGAGTTAAAAGTTATCAACTAGCAGATGAACGTAACGGTGTGTTTAAGTATGAAGATGTTCATACTAGACGTTACCCTCAGAGGTTTAGTGGAAACACAGTTGAAAGGAGAGCTGGGTGTAAATATGCGACTTTTTGCTAAGACTTAAAAGTGATAACATGTCAGAGTTAGTGACCACTTTGGGTATTGCAGGTTGACATCGGCTAATATCAAAGGAATCGGTGCAATCGGTGGATCCTGTAAGTCTGTCGTGTTGAATTACACATTGAAAAACGGAGGAAGCTGTTTCCCACAAAGTAGCGGCCGCATGCAAACAGAGCCGCAATGATTAGTTTAATCAATTAGTCAATCAACAGAAAATGAATCAGGAGCTACTGTGGTAATAATTACAGTACAGTAGATATAGTATATAATAGGAGAGCAGTAATCGTTCGCCAAACATTTGCTTGTTGCATCTTCTCACATGATATTAAACTGAACATCTTCGGGTTTTAGATTATAGAACGGGCGTCTGAGGACCTCACCTTGGGCTCTAAGAAATTTGTCACGCCGTGGTGAAGTTTAGTTGGGGTTTTTGTCTCCTGTCTCCATGTTTTGTCTCATCACTTCCTGTTTTATTTTGAAAATTATTCCTCCTTGTCTCTGGTCACTTGCCATTCCTCATGTGTCTGTGTGATTACCTCAAGTGTTTCCACCTGTTCCCCATTCCCTCGCCAGTTATGTCTGCGTATTTAATCCCTGGTTTTCAGTTCTGTCCTTGTCAGTTAATTTGGTTTGTTACCCTGTCTTGTCATAGTCATAGTCATGGTCTAGTCATAGTCTTGTTCTTGTCATAGTCTTGTCTTGCTTGTTTTAGCTGTTTAAAATAAAGTATTTTTGCACCTCACGCCACCTCTGCATCTGGGTCCTGCTTCTGAGCAAATCCTTGACAAAAGTATGACACTATCTAACGTTTTATAGACAAAATGATAAGCGTCAGATTGATCGATAATGAAAATAATCCTTGGTTGCAGCCCCCTATGTGTCACCAAGCTTCAGATGAAAATGAATGAATGGTGGAAATGAAAGAAAATGTACCGTGCCGTTCTAACAGTCATCTCCTGGTTTCAAATCTGTTAAAGCACCTTTTTCCACACATAATCTCCTTATTTAGCTCCTCAATTTCCCGTCATTATAAAGGTAAAAAAGAAAGAAAAGAGAAAAAAAAAGCAATAAAAAACCCTTGAAAGAGAAGGACTTTCTGGTTATGACTTCAGTGTGCCGGGAAGTGTATAAGAGAGGGTTGTGAAGCCAAAGCTTAACACACTCAGTTCAGGAGATTGCTCCATTTTGCTCGTCTATTGTGGTGTTAATGGAAAACATATCACCGGGTTTAATCAAAAGAGGCTGCACTGGTGAGAAAGAGAGGGAATAATTGAGAGAGAAGAAGAATCGGCGACAATTGAGGAAGTTATTGAGGGAAATAAATTAAGCCAAAAAAAAAAAAGAGAGAGAAAAGCTAGTAAACAAGAGAGAAAGAACAGAAAAGAAAGAAAGAAAGCTAATTGGTGAGGAGAGAGGGAGAGCGGTCTACCTGAGGAAGGGAGGTGGTAAGAGGTGTCATGGGGATGCAAAGCCCCTCTCGTTATTTTCCAGTCCAGCAGGCAGCTGATTTCTGTTTTAGCTACAGGGCTCAGTGGTTCAGCAAGACTCCAGTGTTTCCTGTCCGTCAGAGTGAAGCTTCAACATGTGGCCCACGGTGACATAATCACATTGTCCTGTCGCTTTATGATGAATGTGTTAAATGTGGAGCTTTGATTTGATGCAGGTTTTTAATAAATGTTTAAAAAGCACTATCATTAAATCTTGTAAATCATTTTATTTGGGGGTCAACATTTCTTGTGATAGTTGTTCACATGATAAAGTAATTATTAACTAATAAATACACAAACAAACACAACCTGCTGCTGTGCAACATGATTGTGAATCAATATTTGATCACAGTTCCCAAAATAAATTATGATTCTTCAAAGGGCATCTCTTTTTTCTAACCATTCTCTAAAAATTGCATGTGCAAATACTTTGCATTTTGTAGGAAAAGTTACGTCACCTTTTTTTGTTGTTTGTTTTTTAACCAATCACATGTTGTAAAGTGTTGACTACACACATTAGTGGGCTGGGCAAATTAGGGCTTGGCTATATATCAAATTAATTTGATTAATTCAATTGTTGTGTGTGTGTGTGATGTGTAAAATGTCTAAATTGTGAAAAATGAGTTATACAATATACACAAAAAGGTTATTTTTTTAGTCAACAAGTAATATAAATGATATGTTAGATTCGCTGTTTTGAGTGAAGTGATTTGTTACATTTCATGTTCACTTTCTGCAGTTTACAGGACTGTGGTGACTCCAGGCAGCTAGCTGTCCCTGGTGATCTCGTATCTACGAGAGGAACGGACTGAAAATGACACACTGGTCTGTGCTCTCGGTTTGCGTTAGCTGACCAGGTATCATCTCTGGTTAGGAGAGCTGAAGCGCTGACAGCCGACTGAACAGTGTACAGATTAGTCAACCTGCCGGGTAGCTAAAGATAGCTAGCAGTCTGCAGATATGACTGATGTTTTCTTAAGAAAGACAAAGAGCAGGAGATCAATTAGCTAGCAGACCTTTCTAACCCCTAACCCTAACCCCAATCCTCACCCCTCAGTCAATAGCTGTGTGGGATAACCTCTATTATATGTGTAATGATGACAGCCTTGCAGGTGATACAGGTCTTTTATCATTATTGTTATATAATGTTTCAAGCCTGCATTTTGAAGGCAAAAAAATGTGATTAAAATCATGAATGAACCCCAAACTTAAAGGCAAACTGTGCAGGATTTATTGTTTTAAGAAAAACAATGCATAGACTACATGACTACAAAAATAGTCCCTCTCAATCATCACTTATGAGCCACTAGAAGTGGGTGGCGGTGTATTTATCTGCAGGGACTCTGTCCTCTGCCTGTATTTTCTTAGTTTCTCAGTGTCAACCTTTTGGCAGTGGGTGTGTAACCATCAGCCAATAACAGCAGGGTGCGAGGTCAGGACTCATAGTTGTAGCGAACAGGTTACGTCTCCTTCTCTCTCCTCTGCTCCTCTCTGCTCCGCTCCGCTCCGCTCTGCTCTCTGTCTCTGTGTCACGGCTGCATGGATAAAGAGCTGCAGGTCTGCGCGTCTGCTCGAGCGAGGGCGGGGCTGAGCCGCACACACGCAGAGCAGACAGGATGAAGCTCTGCATTCACACGAAACCTGGCAATGCGGCACCTTCCTGCAGGGTTGTGTGGAGGTGTGTGCGGAGGTGTGGGTGTGTTTATTTGTGCTTTAGAACATAACCGCCGTGATCTGATTCACAGCTTTGTTCTTGCCAGCGCCGCTCGCTCTCTTCATTCACTCTCTAGCTTGCTTGACCACAGCTGCTCTCTCTCTCTCTCTCTCTCTATCTCTTTCTTTGGCTCAGCTCGCTCTGGTTGAGTCGGGGAGGAGGGGCTATCTTTAAATGCGGTTTGTTTACAAACATCAACCGACAAATCCTGCATAGTATCCCTTTAGAAAGAACAAGATTTGATTTTGTGGCCACATCACATAGCTCCTACTCTAAACTATCAGTGTGTCTATCTATCAAAATATCAATTGCAAAAATGATTTTCACACCCTGAGTAAAGACTTATGATACCTTTCTGTCTAATGCATGAAGTACAAGGGTGAAGTATGCAAAGAAATTATTATTTGTTGCACACTGACAATGAAAATAAACAACTTTCAACATTGAGATAAGGGAAGGAGAAGAAGAAATGAAGGATAAGATGCGAAAGAAGCAAAACGTCTGATGTGATGTTGTGTCAAACAGAGGAGACGAGCGCTGAGTCTGGATGCATGGCTGTGTTGAATAAGCACGGGGGAGAAAATGAGATGGAGTGAGGGGTTTCTGTGGCTCGTTCCTAATGTATTTACAGCATATACAAACACAGATACCAGACATGAAAGAGGGAAATGGGAACGCAAGAAAATGAGTGGAGGAAATGAGGAGTATGAGGATGGCCGCGGGGGGAGGAGGAATGATAAGTCATTTCTTAGGAAATGATGGAGCGATAACAGAGGAGAGGAAAAAACAGAAATGGAAAGGTAAGGACACTAGAGGAAAGTTCAAACTTGGTCTTTTTATAACCTGAATGAGGATTAATGCCTCGCCAAATGAACACAGATTGCTTTAAAAACATACTAACTAAATATTCATGACTACTAACTGCCAGGTGAAGATAATCGGACCAATTAGCTTGATGATATGTGAAAAACTATCAAGCTCTTAAGATTGAAGAGTCTAAAAGATAATATGGAACATGATGGACATATCAGACCTGACACTTGATTGAAATACTGTTATTAATAATGACGTTCACTGTTGTGTTATAAAGTATAACACACATTGACAGTATCACTTGGTGTTGCCTAAGGTACTTTAGCCTATCCAATTTTGTGATTTTCCATGAGCTGACTTGCCCTTACAGAGTACATTACATGCATTTTGTGATATTCTGTCATTTATATACTGTTATGAGGTCGGATGTCAGATGTTAAACATGGTCAACGTTCCAAAACTTGAGGTAAACGTATGTAAAAATGTCACCTTCAAGTCAAAAGTCAGGGCGTCAACCTACTCTGAACGCTTTGTTTTCAAAGTTACCTCTACCTCCCTGTTAAACTGACGTCAGATCGTTCCCTCATTCCCAAAAAAACTGCCTCCGTTCTGTAGTCTTTGTTGCTAAGGTTGTTCCGTGTGTTGTTCACGTTGTAGATCAGATTCGAGCTCGAACACGTACGGATGTATTTGAGAGATTTATATTTTGAGTAAAGAACAAGAAAAAAAGAAGCAAAGACCTACTACTATTGTTTGTTTACGTAGCATCCTGAAGCTGACCAATCAGAACAGAGCGGGCTCATCAGGAGGCGGGGCCTTAAAGAGACAGCCTGTTTCAGACAGAGGCTGAACTGAGGGGTTGCATAAAGAACCAGTAGAAGATAAATAAGGAGTTTTTAACTGTAAATCATGCAAATATTTTCCAAAGAGACCCAGAAATGAGCATGATACATCGTCTTTAAGAGTTATAGCACACTGCCCAGTGTCTACTGTCAACAATAACACTGATTTTAACCAGCAAAACAATATAACATACCACAAATTACAAAACCTTCTCGCAGTAACTAAATGATCAAATCTGACACATCACTACTCTCACTCTGTTACTTGTTAAGGATGACTACACATATCTAATCGCTTTCACTGTAACTGAACAGCTCTACAGATGTTTTCAAAGGATAGTTTGATATTTTTTAGTACAAAATTCCCTCGTCAATGTTCCCTTGCTGAGCTGCAGAAAAAAAGACAGCAACATGATTTGACTGACTCAAACTAATAAAGCCTCATATTACCGTAGCTTTAGCTGAATTTAAGAATGTGATTTTGTAGGAAGGGATCTCTTTAAAGGAAAAGTAATTATAGTGACGAATAACTCTTTTTTTAACTGTTTCAGGAAAAAAAAAAACAATATCTTGTAATATTTTTAAGATAGACTTCCTGTGATGAATTTACAAATAGCTGATGCAACACAAAGCAGAAGAGAGGTAAGCTTTAGGAATGAGCAGAGATGACAGTTTAGGAAAGGGGATGCAGGAAGAAGAAGAAGAAGAAGAAGAAGAAGAAGAGAGCAGAACTGGGTGGAGGTGAAAGAGTGTAGACAAAGGTGACAGTGAGACACAGTCTAGAGACAGAGATTAAACTGCACCGGAGCTAAACAGAGGCAAGATAAGGAGCGAGTGAGATCGGGACAGGCTGCAACATTTACAGAGTCAGAGAATAAGGGAATGAGAGAGAAACAGAGAGAAAGAGAGTGTGTCTGCAGGGTAAGAAAGAAGCAGAGCAGAGCAGAGAGAGAGAGAGAGAGAAAGGGAATAAAAGAGTGCGAGCTTGTGCAAAGTGGAAAGCATGATTAAAAAAAAGACTGTTTCTGGATCTATACAAGCATTAATAAAACAGCTAATGCAACGTCTGTGGGACTGTGTTTTCTCTTTCTCTCTGTCTCTTGCTTAGCTTGTGGTCACGTGGCCGCAGCGTGGACACTATCTGCCCTTAATAACAGCTTTTCATTTCAGAATTCATTCTCGTCATTTTCAGCAGAAGGACGTGGCCTCTCTCTCTCTCTCTGCCGCTCTCTCTCTCTCTTCTTCATGCATTATAAATACCCCATTACAACTTGTTGACTTGCACTCTGGGGCCCTGTGGCATGTTGACGGACCACTCAGCAGACAAAACTAATCAACGGCATCATCATTAGGCGCACCAATGGACAGGCAACCCACACTGATTGGGTTATTTTGCCACATCATGTGGCCCCAGGCCTCTGTCTGAACCCTGTTTGATGGTTCCCAATCTATTGCAACCAAACTCAGCTGGGTTAAACTAGCCTAATCTAATGCTGTAGAAGTCATTCACAGATACCCCGAGGGTTTCTATGTCTCATTCTTCTTGTCTCCAGATCACAAAACAATTATTCTCCCGGCTCGCGCTATAGCTGGACTGTACCAGGAAGTGGCAAGCCCAGGCAGGCCTCTGATTGGAGGCCTCTGGAGATGAGGTGAATGCCAGCTGGCAGTGTGTGTGGGCCAGACAGCCAGGCTCAGTCACACAGATCTGAGGGACAATACAGTGCTGGCACACACAGTCTGCTCTCCCTCATTCGGGATGTGTGTCTGTGCATGACAGCATGTGCATGTGCGTGTGTGTGTGCTATTTTAGACTTGAGAGTAGCTTACTTTAAGCAGATCTTTGGGAAAATCTTGGCCATCGTTCAGTCCTTCCAGGTTGCTGATGAACTGTGTGCATGACATCCTCTTGCCAATGTTCTGAAAACAGAGAAATAGATATTTACCTGCATTTCAGACATTCTCTTAATTTAATATTGTTTGATTTGGTCTATTTTAATTAACTCAGTCCATTCAATTTTATTTACTTTTTTTTATTAAAGGATGGATTCACTATTTTTCAAATCTGCCTTAAAACAATAATCAGGAGCCCAAATTGAACACTGTAACCTGTTTTTCTTGCCGTAATCATTCCTCCTGTTCATACTGACCAGTAGAAGATCCCTTCATTATGCACTTACAATGTTGGGGGACACAATCCACAGTCCTCCTTCTGTGCAAGAATGCATTTGAAAGTTTATCCGAAGCTTCAGTCATCCAAATTATTCAAATCAAGTAGATATCTTTCAATGTTACAGTCTTTTTAGTGCCAAAGTCCCTCTTCTTGTTACTATACTTCCACCTGCAGCTCAACAGGGAAACACAAAGAGGAGAATTTGATGCTAAAAATACTCTAAATGTAGCATTTTTGCACAAAATGACTGTGTGGACACTGGATTGGATTTTGGCCTCCATTTAGCCAGTATGAACAGGAGGAATGATTACAGTGGGGAAAACCTCCGTGACTGTTCATATGGACACCTGACTGCTGTTTTAAGACAGGCTTGAAAAAAATGTGAAGCTGTCCTTCAATTTAAAAATTATGCACCTTTCTCTATTTTACGTTCTAATGTCCTGTTTAAGAAGTGCTGATAAAGAAGATCAGAAAGTAACTGACTGAACTAAAAGCTATTTAACCTCTATCACAGTGTTTTTATTTAAACATAATCCAGACTGACACATGTTAAAAGTATGATCACAACACTGGAACGATTTAAAGACACGTGATTTGAAGGTCAGATTTTTTTTTTTTTTAAAAAGGGACGATGATGACGATGATTAATATAAAATAATTTGTCAGAAGAGCTGGTATGAAGATGATGATAAATGATTAGTGATGAAATTATTAGTCAGTAAGGCCTTGGCATCAAACTTCAGTGGGTTTTTTTTTTTTGGTACAGACTGAAGTGTTCCTGTGAGTCACATACCAAAAGTTGGCTTTAAATGTCTGGTCTGATTCTTTGATCAAATAGTTCCTGATTTAAATCTAAATCACCAATATTAGGCTAATTTTAGGCAAAGTACAGCTGCTTGTGTTTAGATAACAATTAATATTTGAGGACTTTGTTTTGTTTTTTTGTTAACTGAAAAAATAGTTAATAGAAAAACATAATAATTGTCAAAGTTAGGTATAGGATAAAGTATTTGTTTAATAGCAGTATTGAAATTCAGATATGGTATCGACACTAGATCCAACAATCTTCATGATACTCTGCCTAATTAGTTGATTAGTCAACTATAATTACAACTGCTGCATTTTTGATAACATTATTTATAATTAGGTTTGCAATTAATGATTATTTTCATCATCTTTTGGTCTTTAAAGGTCAGAAAATACGGAAAAATGCTTTTCAGTTTCCTTAAGTCCAGGGTCATTTTTTCAAATTGCTTGTTTTTTCTCACCAACAGTCTAAACACCTAACGATATTTACTTTACTGCCATTTATGACAAAGAAAAGCAGCAAATCTTCACAATAAAGAAGCTAAAAACAATGTTTGACATTTCTGTAGGAAAAAATTACTAAACGACTACACATTTCTCCGTTTTCTATATCTGTTTATCGTCGTCAAGCTAGGCTAACCCATTGTTGCTAACTTTGGAGCTAACCTTAATTTTTCCAGCAGTTGGGGGAAACAACAGACGTGACTTTTCTTGGTGTTGACAAGCTGCAGCGTTCATTACCTGACACACTGTAGTCTGTACTGTACATTTACTGCCAGACTGACAACTTACTGCTGCTGCTAACCGTTTCCTCTGCTCCGCTAGCATTAACCGTTATTTCAGACACACTCTCGCTCTCTCCTTAACCACTCACTGGCTAAGGAGTTACGCTACCTGCAGTTTCCATGGCAACGACACAGACGTTAACTCACGTTTCGAGACAGCGCTGCTCAGAGGCTCCCAAACGCTATTGATTTAAGAATGAATTGATATTTGGCGTTATTTTTGACATTTAAAAAATATTTTTGGCCTGGCGGGGGTTCCTGTACAATTATAGGGGAAACACTGAGATTAAATTTCTGTTGATCAACTAATCGATTTTTCAGTTACTCGTTTCAGCTCTAATTATAACAACACAAGTTCAAGGCTCTCAGATGTGATAATTTGCTGCTTTTCTCTGCATTTTAAATGACTGTAAAACTTCACAACATCGGCTATTATGATGGACATTTTTCACAATTTTCTATCATTTCAGAAATAATTGGTGAATTGGTGAATAAAAAAAAATCTGCCCTAATCCTGTTAAAAAGTCACAGCCTGTATCAACCAGTGCCTTCTCTCATCATGACTATCATGATGAGGAAGGTAGTGATGATCACAGTCACAATGAAGATCAAACTTACAGTATATCTGTTAACATTTAATGAAACTTTCCTGATCCGATCCCTTATCCAGTCACCTCTACAGCCACTTTAATTAATCATTCATCCGCAGAGCTGCACTATCGCAGAGAGGAGCCGCCAGTGGCCCAGATTTGCAAAGTGAGGCTCTGACTATAAAAACTAGCAGATTAATGATGGTGAAAGAAGCTCAGCAGGCAGACCTGCAGATCCAGATCAGCTGGTGATCAGGCTCAGTCTTATAGTCCCAAATCTCCAGAATTAATCAAAAGAAGCTTTGAGGAGAAAGCAGCTCTTAAAACTTTTCTTTTCTTTGTTTATCTTTTGTCTGTCTGCAACACCTGCAGTACAGTAGATGCTTTTACACACTAATGCACACACACACATTTTCTCACCTACACAGACACACACATTCACACACACACAACTTACTTGACCATGCAAATCTGTATTCAGCAGCATTACAGCACAGGTCAGAGTGTGAACTGCATCTAAGGGATGAAAACATTTGAGTTAAACATCATCTCTAAAACACAAGTTTGGCTTTTCAACTTACAGATACTTTTATGTAACGCATGTCAACAAATGTTACTCTATACCACTATGATGACATTTGTTATTTTTGAACTAAATTAACTCATTAAAACTATGCCTGGACACATAGATAGTTGGAGTAGAGAGTGTTAAAAGTCAACCAAACTGATTAGCATACTCATCACTTCCTTAGCTCTGACTACTAGCATTGCTTTTCACAGAACAGATTAAAGGACCAGTGTGAAGGATTTAGTGGCATCTAGAAGTGGCGTTAACCCCTCTAAGCATGTAGGAGAATCTACGGTGGCTGCGAAACTGGCAAAAAAAATGCGAAAGGCCCTCACAAGTCAGTCTGTAAACACTTCGCTCAACTACAGACTGAGGACAATCTCCCAGCTTTTGTTGCAAAGACTGTGCGGGAACAATTAGAGAGTCTTTACGGCGACCCTTCATATTGGAGCGGTGACATACAGCTCACTACAGAGGAGTATAAGAGGAGACCATCATTTCTGGTAAGGTATGTCCTTGACAAGCTGTAAGGGGCCGTGGGTTTGTTATAGCGGCTATTCTCGCTGCTGTTGGAGCAACTACCTTGCATTTAGAAATCCCCACACGGTCGGTAGGTGGGGAGATCTGAATGTCTGGTAATAATAATAATAATAATAATAATAATGATAATGATAATGATAAATGAGATTTATATAGCACCTTTACAGAAAGAGAACAAGCTAAACTTAAATAAAAACAACTGAGGATTAACAAGATATTGCCCGAAAGCCTGAGTAAACAGGTATGTTTTGAGGGTAGATTTAAAGGAGTCCAGGGTGGGGGCGTTGCGTATGTTGGAAGGGAGAGAGCTCCAGAGGGTGGGGGCTGCCACGCTGAAAGGCTCTGTCTCCAAAAGTGCGTCAGAAGGTGCGGGGGGGGGCGGACAGCAGCCCCTGAATCTGAAGATCGCAGGCTTCGGGAAGGTGTGGGTTGATGGAGGAGGTCAGAAAGGTACTGGGGTGCCAGGGAGTGGAGGGATTCGAGAGACTAGTTCTGCGCTACTGTAGAAACATGGCGGTGCAACATGGAGGGCTCTGTGGAAGATAACCTGCTCCCTACGTAGCTGAAAAGGGCTCGATAATAAAAACATACTAATCAATATTGTACTTCATTACCACCACTAAACTCTACACACTGCACCTTAAAAAAGAGACATAATAAAATAAATAAAAATAAAAGTTCATGGGTGCATTAAATATTTAGGGATATTGTCCACTTTCTGTTTCTGGCAGTGAGAACACTCCCCTGCAGTACTTACCCTCGGATGGCATGACTCTGGGGTTGCAGTCGAAGTAACGCCTAGAAAAGTGTGACAGCACCCGCTCTCTCTCCTGAGTCTCCCCCATGAGGGCAAACTGCCTGAGGAAAGACCTGCAGCCACAGACACAAGGACGGTTATTTAATCCAGACATGACCTGCTTCATAAGCAATAACATTCTTTTCTTTACGGTACCCCGTCGTCCATACATATGAACATTTAAAAATTCACATGACATGATGGTTTAATTAACATTTATAGCTGTGTGTCACCATCAGCTTACACAGGAGAATTTAAAGTATATGCAGGATTACATGTACTGTGTATGATCGCCTTTATCTCATTAAAATGGTTAAAACATGTATTTCAGATTACATCATTTCAAACAGAAGATGTCCATATTTATATATTTACATGTAGTTAATTGCTTATTTTAATTTTATACAACTTTAAACTACTCTGCAAATTCAGCATAATAGTGCACTTTTTACTTTGTACATTTTATGCATGATTAGAATATTTTACATCCTGTAAATATGATTAATTTATAAAATAGGATGATTGTACAAAAGTAAACTTACAGAACAACTTAACCAACAAGATTTAAGATTAAATTTAAGTACATTTCTTCTGATATTACTTCTGTACTTTTAATTAAAGTAAGCAAACCTTTAGTTCTTATCAGAGTATTACTACTTTTACTTCTTCAAATCACTGCTTACTATTAATTAACTAACTCTGGGTAAAAAGGAGATTTTAAATCACAAGCTGGTGTTTGTTCTTTAGCAAGTTACCACAGTTAAACCCAACACTGAATACACATACAATTACTTACAGTACACTGTAAACCGTACAAAACATCACCCTAATTGCAAGGCCGAAGCTGCCCTCTAGAGAGCAGTGTTTAACAGTGGAGAGCATTCATTACATTTATACTAACAAACATGGTATTAAGATATAAAAAGTATAGCTTCTTATCTAACTCACACAGGGGGGAGGACTGAGATAGGATGTTTGGACCACAGTCACAATTTTAAACATGTAGACTTTCATTTTATTAATCATATGAATGTTTTTTTGGGAGAATACAAGAACCTGCAGATAACAGTTTTCCTGACATTCATTCTTACATTTAGCAATTATTTACCATCATTTTATGTGATAAACAGGATTACAGGAAATAGTTTATTGTCTGGCACAGCAAATATATCAATAAACTATTCATATTTGTACGATTTTGTTGATTTTATACTATTGTTCTCACCGCAATGCTTGATCAAGAGCGAGGCCTGTGAAGTTGAAGAAACTCAGATATTCTTCTGCCACCATACGGCTGAAGTCGTTACTGTAAATGGTCAAATAAACATTATATTATTATAATATAGTTATAATGATAATATAAGGAGGAATATAGGCATACAAAAAAAAGAACATAGGAATAAGAGCATGAAATGTCAATCGAACACTCAAACACTAGCTTTCTCAGCTCAGTGAATGGTCTCACTTTGGGCCGTCAGTCAGTGTGCACTGGCACAGTCAGCTTGAGATGTAGACCGGAGGCCACAAAAAAAAAAAAAAAAGAAAAGAAAGAAAGAAAAAAGAGGAGATTCCCAGGGTGCATCTGTCAGAAAGTGAGGAAACCCTTTAATCCCAAATTCTTTCTTATGCACGAGCAAGTAACTGACGGACTGATGGGCTGATGGAGCAGCACGGCACTGGAAGAATGCAGATCAACTAAAACACAGCACTATTTTACGTAGGCAGAATTTAAAGTGACTTTAATAATAAATACAGTAAATGCACAGGAAACTGAATGTGTCATGGCTCTAATAGATTAGCATTCATTAAATAAACATATGATGCAGTAGAAAAAGGCTCTTTTTTCAATAACATGCAAATTATGGTACAGTGTTAAGAGTACTTTTAATGTTGGTTTAGAGGAGCACTGCAGTGTATATTTTGTTTTTAAGATTAGCAGCATTACTATTAGTATTACTATTGATAGCATAATAATTGGTGGTGGATATAGTAAGGTGAAATAGTAAGGGCACTTGTATCAGTAGTAGAAGTAATTGTTATTCATGAATAAACAATGATAAATTGACACCCAGGTGGAAATAACTACGACATTTCTGAAGATATTTGATGTGTACTTGTTGCTTGGTATGTGTCAAGAGTCTAGCTTGTGTGTAAACATTAGCATTTCCACTTAGCATTTTCCAACTGGTAGCTAATATGTTGCTAGCTTTTGAGACATTGCTAATAATTCAGTGTGTAGCAGATGGATGCTAAATAGTTTCTGAGGTGTTACAAGTGTTTCTTATGTGGTAGGTAGTCAGTTGCTAAGGCTTTCAGGGCTACTGTTAGGGCTTCAGTAGGTGGTTGCTGGGCTATTCAAAGTGGTAGCTAGTTGGTTGCTAAGGCATTGCTAAGGTGATAGTAGTGGTTGCTACGGTTTTCAGGGCTACTGCTAGGGCTTCAGTAGGTGGTTGCTAGGCTAATCAAAGTGGTAGCTAGTTGGTTGCTAAGGAATTGCTAAGGTGATCATAATGGTTGCTATAGCTTTCAGGGCTATTGCTAGGGCTTCATAGGTAGTTTCTGGGCTGTTCAAAGTGGTAGCTAGTTGGTTGCTAAGGTGTTACTAGGTGGTAAATATGATTTATTTTCAGGGTAGTTGGTGGGGTGTTGCTATGGTGTTCATGGTGGTTGCTCGGGTGGTTGAAGTGATTGCTAGTGCATTTCCAAGTAACTGATAAACAGTGGTTTACTCTTTTGGGGCTGTTGTTAAGACTTTCATAGGTGGTTGCTAGGGGGTTTATGGACAGTTGTCTAGGCATCATAACGTAGTTTCTAGGTGGTTGCTATGGTGTTACATCCAAAAGTGTTGAGTTGGATAAACCATAACCTGGATGGCTGAGAATCTTCACAGACTATGGTGTTACCTGGGAGTTAATTGGCGGTTGCTAGGGTGTTTGGGATGGTAGCTATGATAAGAAGCACACATAACAGCACCTACATAATAACCTCACGACACAATAACCTTCTAGTAGCTCACTTCTTGCTGAGGTGACGCGCCACGTCAGACTTCCTGAAGCCATCCAAGTTGAAGAGACGTTTGGCCAGACGTTTGGCGGCCGCCACGTCGGCGCGGTGACTGCCATTGGTGAGGGTGTCGCTGCTGCTCAGACCCAGCCTGTCACTGAGGTCCTGGTCCACTTCCGAATCTGTCGCCAGACGGGCCTTCTCCCTGCTGGAAGGGTGGGTAAGGAGGGAAGGGGGGGGTCAGAGGTTGAAGAGAGGGGTGGGAATAGTGAGTCGCTCAGAGGAACAGAGAAACAAATGGACATAAAATGATACGGAAAGGAAAGGAAAGGAAAGATGGAAAATGAAGCACATTATGGTGCAGAGATCCAGGAGAGAGAAAGTGGGACGCGGAGAGGAAGAGGAGTTCAATTGACAGAGGTTGGTAAATAATTGAAAAGAACAGAGAGAAAAGGATAAAAGGGGGAACAAAGAAGGATGGTGATATAATAATAAAACTAATAACTCAAGTATATCAATAATTTAATAATACTAATATCTGATTTATGCACCACTGACTTTCCTGCTGAACACGACGTTTTAAGACAAGAATAGTAAAATACACAAAAGGGAGATTAAAAAAAAAAAGAAAAAAAGCTGATGATGAAGAGAAAATAGCTTAAAAAAAAAGAGAGATAAATATCTGTTAAAGGATGAATGGTGAGTGGATGGAGAAGGCCGATGAAAGAGGATTGAAAGACGTATGAATGGAGAGACGGAAGGCGGTGGGAGATTATAATGAAGAGCAGGAATGAATGAGTGCGACTATGCAGTAGTAAACAGTGTCTGTATTCAACAGAACTCATGCCAATCATTTTATATTCAAACACATTTGGCAATGATTATACACTTTAATAACTAGATTCAAAATCTCCCCTTTTGCAGGCTTTCCTTCGCTCTCTCGTTATCACTGCCTAATTAAGCCCCTTCAAAGCATTAACCAGTTCAGAAGTGCAAAATTTATTACATCTGAATTATTCTGTGATAATAATTTAAGCATGTTATGTCACTTCTGAAGCCAGAAGTGAGCTACTTTTCTGGTTTTCACGCTGGAATATGGATGACAGGAACGAGGTCTCCGAGTTCATCCACTTAAGGATTCGACGTGACGCTCGAAAGTCGTCGCTGCCGTCCAGAGCTGTGTGACCGCTCTGGTTTTTGCCAACCGGCCAACGAAAACAATGGCAGCCCGACAGCTCGGCGTTGTATTCCAAAAAGGCCAAAAACACTTCCTTGAACAAGCATTTGGATTTCCCAGCTTGAGGAACAAACCAAGTAAACCCACAGCTCAGGACTTTCCTTCTCACACTTACACATCTATTTACAGTATATGTGTCAGGTGAAATCACACCAGAGCAAACAGTAATTAATAATACAAGCTGACTGGTAAAGAAAGCGACAAGGGTTCAAGGGTCAACTTTGCTTTCACAGAGTACACAGAAGAAAAATGAAGACGAGAGCAGAGCAAACACAACATTTAGGTGCAAATCTTTGCAGTTTTAAAACAGAGTATTCAGATCCTTTACTTAGGTAAAAGCACCAATACAGTTATATTAAAATATTCCATAACATGTAAAAGTCCTGCATGAAAAATCCCACTTAAGTTAAAGTACATAAGTATAATGAGCTTGATGTAGTTAAAGTGTTGCAGTAAAAGTAGTGGTTTGGTCCCTCTGACTGATATATTATTATATATGACATCATTAGATTATTAATACTGAAGCATCAGTGTTAGAGCAGCATGTTACTGTTGTAGCTGCTGGAGGTGGAGCTAGTTTACACTACTTTATATACAGTTAGCTAGTTTAGTCCACTGGTTCTCAAACTAGGGGGAGGGGCCACTCCAAAGGGTCAGCAGATAAATCTGAGGGGTCATGAGATGATTAATGGGAGAGGAAAGAAGAATAAACAAAGTTGTGACTCACAAATCTGTTTTCAGTTTCTGGACTTTTGGGAAGCATTTTAGCTTTGCTTCGTGACACATCTGATTATTTTACCTCTTTCGTCATTGAACGGTTATTTTAATAAAAGCATGTGAGAAGTTCAGAGTGGATTCACTATTTGGTGGAGCTGTTAACTATTAACTGCTAACTCATAGACATCTGAAATGTAACAAGGTGCTCCAACTAGACTCACAAGCCAAAACAGTTGTGTTTAAATCTTTAACAATGTGTTGTGTTTTAAAAGCTTGTTATATTGTCCATTGTGTCAAATCTTCATCTGAACAGTAACTAAAGCTGTCAAATAAATAAGTAAAAAGTTGCAGAAAATAGAAATACTCAAGTAAAATACAAGTATCTTAGAGTTACACTTAAGTACAGTAGTTGAGTAAATGTATTTAGGTACTTTCCAGGTACTTTCTATATGAATCATATAGAATAAAATCAGCCTCTTCATTCCTGAACGTTGTGAAATCAAAATGAACTGGTTGACACGAAGCACAGCACAGCTTCAGATTCCTACGAGAACGTTTGAATCTTCCCCTCCGGCCCAAACACGATATATTCAAACTCTCAGAGATACACGACAGACAGGTGAGACGGGTTCCTGGGTGGAGATCCTACCTGTGGCAAGACCGCCTGATCGTCAAATACCTCTCCTCTCCGACCGCAGGTGAAACATGACAGCAGAAGACAGACGGCGTCCTCATTGCCGCCCCCTGCCCGGCACCTCTCCTCAAACTGCTGGCCCGACTGACCCCTCCTCTCCTCCTGGACTCGTAGCCCGACCGCATCACTGTCCGGTCGCCCCTTTTTCCCCGGGTCTGAGAGCGCCGGCTAACGCGGCTGTACACCTGTAGCTGCTCCCGAGAGGCCCTCCGTCTCTGACATTCCTCTGCTTGGTTTTGAGTCTTTCTGAGACTTCATGGGTCACCCCCTTTTTTTCTTTTTTTCTCCCCTTCTCTCCACTTTCTCACTCTCCCTCTGTGTTTGCTGTCATTTGATCTTCACAGCGAGCCTCCTTCCCCCCCCCCTCAAAGTAAAAGAGCTGTTTGTCCTGCAATGCCTCTTGTCTCTATCTTTTTCCCCTCTGAGCCTGTTTGCTGTTGTTTCTGTTCCTTCTTTCCACTCCTCCCTCCTCTCTTTCTCCCTCCCTGTTCCACTGTGTAAACTCTCACTGTCCCCTGCTGACCTTGGATTCGATGCATGGCATGAAACTTGGCTTGTCTATTGCCTAGAAATCCCCCTTCCCCACCTCCTCCTCCTCCCTTCCATTCATTCCTCCCCCTTTTTCTCTTTCACTGCATCTCCAATTACACAGTCAGTATGTCCATCCTTTCCAAATTCCAGCCTGCCTTGTTTTTGGTGTGAGCTTTTAGCACACCTACAGAGAAAACAAAGATGTGAGGTGTCAGGTTTAAACTCGCAGGGAGATCCAGCGGGTTTGTGTAGCCCCTAAACAACCATAACTGCCCAGAGCAAAGAATAGTCGGGCTTTTGTGAACGTCTGAGGCCACTGTGGCATCTGTTTACAGCACAGACTTCATCAGGGCCTGCAGGAGAGAGTTCATAATCATAAGATTAAGCCGGCACTGTAGCTCAGGCTGCGCCACCTGTTCGCATTGTCTCATCAAGAGGCTGCACAATGCCGAGAGGTCCTGAGAGAATTCCCAGTGTCAGCCGCTGCTTTAGCGGTATCCCTGCATAATTGAAGCCCCTCTCAGTCCGCTGGGCAGCTCAACACAAAGAGCCACTGTGTAATGGTACAGAACATCTGAAAAGGGGTGATGTGAGGAAAGGAGGAGGAGGAGGAGGAGGACGAGGAGGAGGAGGAGGAAGGGGTTAGGGGAGTGAAATTCCAACTTTTATCAAAGTATGGACAAGCCTTCAGAAATATTTGTCTCGTTCCTGGATTCCACCGCTGCAGGGCTGGCCGAGTCGGGCCGGTCTTACAAATGTGATAAGAACAGCGCTGAGCAAACATTTACCTTTACCTGTCTGCTGTGATTTGGTTCTCGTAAGAGCTTTATAGGGAAGGGGGAATGATTACAGCGAGGAAAAGCTCTTTCATTGTTCATATGAACACCTGACTTGTTTTCAGGAAGACTTGACTAGTCTTACATACTGTTCACATTAGATTTTGACCCCTATTTACATTTCAGAGCAGTAAAAACACCCTAAATATCTTTCTTTTAGCCTGAAACTTCATTACTTTTCCTAAAGTGACCTGGAATATAGAAAAATAGAAATATTTCAACTTTTATTATTATAATTATTATAACTAGTCCATCATTTGTGTGCAGCTGATACACACTTTTGTACACAGAAGGTGTTCCAGGTTAAATTTGACCTATATTTATTTAAAAAAAATCTCACATTCAGTATAATAATTCATTGAAATCATGATGACTGTTGTGTTCTCCTGTTTTTGGTAAAATAGATCCATAATATAGTGTGATTGTGAATGTTTTTTCTCCATAAATAAATAGTGCAAACCTAAAGAATACACTCTCTGCTCTCTGAAAGCATCAGTAAGGATCAGTCACCCACTTACTAACGACTGATGACGACATATTTATGAATGAAAAAATAGATTTGTGGTTCAGAGGTTTGGTGTAGAAACTAATTACGTGGGAATAATGAGAAGATGTGAAGAGTCAGAATATGAACAGTATGTAAAAATAATGAGAGCTGCAGTGTTTTTAAACCATTCATGAGGATTTCTACATTAAGCAGATGACATTTGAGACCGGTTTCCCTTTTTGAGACACACGTTTCCATCACTTTGCAGGACATTACATTGACTTGCATTGATTTACATTCATTTCCTAACCCTAAATAAAGCAATGAAACACAACACAGCATCATGGGGACTTGCTTACTGTCCCCAAAAGGGAGAGGCGAGTTCCCGCAGTGTCTGTGTAAACAGACTCGTGTCCCCACAATGTGAGTAATACAAGCACACACAGACACACACACAGATACCTGCATTAAAGACTTCTCCCCTCAAAAAGCACTCATTGCTGTCCTCTTCTGCCATCTAGTGGTCTGAACAACAAGGTGACCCAATGCAGTCTCTCTACCTCTGCAGTGCTGTCACACTAAATTAGGGTGACATTCACAAAGCCGGTCTACCTCGCCGTCACACGTGAGCACTGTAGCAGACATTTCCCACCACAGCTGAGCAGCAGCAGCAGCAGCAGCAGCGGCGAAACACAGACTGACTGACACTTGTCCCATATTTTTCTGCTTTGCCGTATGAATCTTTCATATAGAGCATCTTGCAGGATGCAAACCGGATTGAAACAGCTATTGTGGTGCTGTTTTATAGTGCACGGATACTGCATAAAACACAAGGACAAAGGAGATTTTGAATTTGAGATGAGAAGTCTCCTGAATTGCAGGTGGGAGACTCTGACAGTTAAGGTGAGTCCCTCGTTGCTGCAGCAGCCATCTGCCTCTGTCTAACATGCCTACCTCACACACACACACACAAACAGAGCATTCACTTCCCACCAACAAATAGAGGCGCGTGCACACACTCAAACACGTATAGACACTGTGAAATGTGCTCAGACTCAGATGGCAGACAGCAGAGGGACCACAGGCAGCCTTCGAGCGACCTTCACTCTAAACTACTCGGCTCCAGAATAGCACTGCAGCACTGCTCCGCACGAGGAGACTGACACAAGACGGAGAGACACTCATTCGTCTGGACTGGAGACCGGAGGACTGACAACAGTCCATTAACAGGGTTCTGACCTCGGAGGGGAGGAATTCAAAACTGCATTAATACTCAATTAGCGTCAAAGCCCTAACTTGTAACTGCTTATGATGTTTCTGAATAGTTTATTTAAAGGAATCTGTTTAATATGAGACCAATTTAATTTGGGGTCTAGCTGAGAGTCTTATAATATTCAGTATAATGATGTGATGTATGATGATGTAATTCCAACACTCATGGGCATTAATCTGCTGCTTTAAAAGCCTCCACCCTTCCAGTTTTCGGGCTTTCCATCATATTTTGGACGCTGGCTGGCTGCAGAGATTTGCTCCCATTCAGCCACAAGAGCATTAGTGAGGTCCAGCACTGATGTTGGGTAATAAGGCCTGGCTCTCAGTTCATCCCAAAGGTGTTATGGACGAGGTTGAGGTCAGGGTGCAGACAAGTTCTTCCACACCAGACTGAGAAAAGCATTTGTACATGGAGGCACTGACATGTTGAAACAGGAAAGAGTCTTTACTAAATGGTTGCCATAAAGTTTAAAGCACAATATTGTATAAAATATTGCTATATTTCCCTTAATTTGAACTAACAGGCCAAAACCATGAGAACAAAACTTGAGATTATATTTTAACACAAGAAATATTGTAGCTAAATATATGATTGTTTTTTTCTAAAAGATGTGATATGGATGTAGAGAGCTATCAACACTATCAACATTATGGAGGCCTATCTTATGTACTCGATAGGATTAGAGTCATCGTGCTGTTAGTGTAGTGTTATGTATTGTTGAGTCTTACTGTGATTATGAATGATATATATGTGCATCTTTTTTTGTCTTTGAAGTGTTGTAAACATAGTTATATGGATCCCAGGAAGAGCAGCTACTGTTACAATAAAGTAGTTAACGAGGATCTAAATGAACAAACAGGTGATTCTGCTCCTATATTTCCCTCCTTTTTTTAAAATTTACAGAATAAAATACTGCAGTCAGTGCATTAAGAGTTATCTAAAGCTTTCAATTTGACTTTGAGTTTTATAGAAAACTGAGATTAAACACCTTGTGCTTTAAAGCAGAACAGTTACCACCATATTGTAATGTCTTACAAAAGACCCTATCATAATACACTGTCCCTAATTTGTCCCTAAGCTGCTCTAATCAATATTTTTTAATGGATCAAATGACCACATGTAAAATGAAAGCAGGCACATAGCAGGCATCTGTTTTCAGTAAAAAAGAGATCTGATAAACCGACTGTACACAACCTGCTCGGCGTACATAGCGGAGCATTTAGAAGATAAAGAGACACATATTTTTCTCAGGAGGTGGTGGAGACCAAAACAGATCTATAAGGAGAGTGAATATCGGACTTATGTTTGACAGATGATGAAAAACATTACTTTAAATTAATAGTAATGTTGCTCTGTGCACTGCTCAATGAATGCAGGTTTTTGTACCTTTCAGCAGTTTAGTTATGTGTGAATTCCCCACGCACACACATTAACACTTACCATGACTGCCTGATACACTATCTCACCTTGGCAACGAGAAAGACGGGTTGCTGTACCAGCTGCTCCCCAGCTGCGTGAGGTCTCGTCCTCTGGGCGGCGTGTCGTCAGAGCCGCTGCTCAGCCTCTCGCTGGACGGGGCTCTGGTGGCGTCCGAATCCCCCGTGACGGTAAAGATAGAATCGGACAGACTGGGCCTCTCATCGTGCGCCAGCGGGGCGAAGCTGAGCTGGACGATCTGCCTGGCGCTCTGGCAGACCGGCCCGTGGATGGCAGGAGTTAATGTGGGGAGGTCGAACGTCAGAACGGTTTGAGTGCTGGAGGTTAATATCTCCTCGCTGTCCAGGCTGTTGTATGACGTCCCTTTGGCTCGGTGGGACTCCATTATGCTCTCAAAGTGGCGGCTGAAGGTGTCCTCCGCAGCACAGCGAGGGCCGGAGACCAAGATGGGGGATTTCAGGGCTGGATGGTGGTTGTCGAAAAAAGTTTCCATCGGTCTGGACAGAGAGGGAAGGTTTCAGTACACTGCAACAACAAAGCTGTGTTTGTAAAGACGAGCTTCTGTGTATGTGTAAGCAAGGAATTGTTTGAGAAAAAGAAACTGAAACCATAAAAGACTGGATTTCCCAGCATGTGGCAATGCTGAACTTTTAGAGGGATGTGTCTAATTAATGCAGAAATGTCACCAAACCTGTTTACGATCTACTTTAAAAGTGGGTTATGGGTGAGATCCAAATTGAGTTAAAAAAATGTAGGTCAGGGGAAAATTCTGCCTCACCAGAATGTCAGAGAACTTGTGTGTGTGTGTTTACAAGCTTATGTATAAGTATGAGTGTGTGTGTGTGTGTGTGTGTTTTCAACGTGTGTGTTCACCTCTTCAGACGGTGTCCGAGCTCTTCCTGCGCCGCATACTGCTGCTTCCTGGTGTCTCCTTGCATCCTCACACTAGCCCAGCTCACGATTTCTTCCTCTTCCTCCTCATCATCTTCTTCTTCCTCCTCCTCCTCCTCCTCCTCCTGCCTTCTCCGTCTTCTCCCCCCTCTGCCCCCCCCATCTGTCCTCCCATACGCCAAACCTCCCAGCGGGCTGCTGCCTGTCCCTGAGTTTCCCTGCACACTGCGGTTACTCCCAAATGCAGAGTCGGCGTCGTCCTGCTCAGCCAGCAGCACCTCGTCTATGTCCGTCTCCCTGTAGCAGCGTAGCGGGACGGCGTCCAGGTCGGTTTCTGAATACTTCAGCGTCCGGCGGATGATGCCAGTTTTGGGTGATGTCCCGATAATGGTAGGGGGAGGGGTCACCAGTTCTACTTCCACATGTTGCACCTCGTGATTGGCAGAAAGCAGAGGAAGGGAGCAAGGGGGAGTCGGGGTGGGAGACTCACTGGAGTTACCACTGGGAGGAGTTGTGGAGGTTTCTAGAGAATCTGCAAGTAGAGAAAGTTAAATAACCTTTTTGATTTCTAATTTTTTATATTTTGATATTATATGTTTTAATTACAAAAAAAGAAACATATTTACATTATTTGAGAGTTGCGATTACTGAACCTCAATATTTATTTCTTATTGACCTAAATGTGTCCATCACACTGACGGCTGAAAACTGTCAAGTTGTCAGAACTTGGTCAGGTTTATAATGTTGATGATATATTTACTGACAGAAATCTTAATTTATTCTAACTTTGAGATCACTCACACAGCAAGGTCAGCTCTTCTGCAGTATACCATGCTTTATTTATGGACATCTAATCTATTAATGTCAATGTCATATTCTGCAAAATGATTGAACAAACCACTGAAACTAAATTTAATCTTCTCATATAATCTCAAATAATCTTGCTTTTAATTTGACAATTTTACAGTATTAATTTCTAGTTGTTATTGTGTGTAGCTTTGTATTTTGTATCTGTCCTGTGTGTGTTTTTATTGCTTTATACTGTTTGTTATTGTGCTGTTATATGTTTTATTTGCAACTGCAGATGGAAATTAGCTTTAAAGCTAACTCTGGTAAAGCACTTTAAATGTTAACATTTATGTTTAAAACTGTACATTGTCCTAATAAATATAATACAAAGATGATTGTAATGTTTTGAGTAGTTTAGTATTTCTGGTGATGTCATATGAATGGATATAAGACTACGTACGGTAAGAAACTAGAAACAGCTACTGATGAAGGGAAAATAACTGGAAGCATGATTTATTGAAGTAAAATTGTGCTGCTTTGTCTCACTTTGATTTTAGACTTAAATCTGCACCGATCAATATTTTTATATCAACAGTGGATCAAGTGACTACAGCAAGGAAGCCGACTAGCTGTTGATCATAGTGGGGCATTTAGCAGTTAACATGTTTGCCATATAATCATAATGCAGCGATAATATGTCAATGTTGTGTTTACAGCTTGTTGTGCTGCCCCCGAATTACCCCCCAAAAAATTATTAATATGAGTTTGAACTAAACTTCCCCTCTCCAATTTTCGACTGCATTTAAAGTAGGCAAAGTCCTTGCATGGCTGCTTGTGTTTACACGTTTAAATTGGAGAAGTCTGGCTTCTTTGGGGAAATTAAAAGTTTTGGTATTAGTAGCAAAATTCAAGTATCATATCTGCCCTAGCATAGATATTTTTACTCATTATTAAAGGCACAGAATGAGATATTACATCTGAAGTTGCCCTAAATAAAACAGAGTGATACTGGCAAGCAGCAGTGTCTCTCCATCTCCTTCAGATCCCACCTAAATGATTCCCTTGTGATGAATGAAGGAAAATGAATAAAAAAAACTCATTTGGTTCAACACTGGAATAACAAGGAAGCTGATCTGCGGTTACTAGATGAAATAGTGGAGGACGTGCTCTCACTTTTCTCTGCCCTGCTAGCAGCCTCCTCAGCAGGGGTCCCGAACAAAAATTCCCACTTGGCACGTGCGATCCTCTGACAGTGGAGCGAGGGCACGGGCACCGCACAGCCACTGTCCGTCTGAAAGAGACACACACACAGAGAGAGAGACAAACTCGAGGCCAGTTCTGCAGTGAGTGCAGCATTAAATGATTAGATGAGAAGATCCATATCAGGCTCTTGTCTTGTGTGTTAAGTATGGAGCTGGAGCCAGGAGGTGATTAGCTTAGCTTAGCATAAACACCAGTGGCCGGAGGGAAACAGCTTGCCTATTTGACTCTTTCCACAGTTCAAAAATCCATCTTTAAACACCCTAAAGCTTACTAATTAAGACACATTATCTCATTTTGTTCATCCAACACAAAGTTATGTGAAAATCACATTTGTTCATCCCTTTTGCGGTGCATATACTGTATATATTTGTGTTTTTTTTAATTAATTGACAATTTTTTTATTGTTATAAGGGAGAAAAAAGTTTGTAGGTATATCAGAAATGCTCCCTTTTTCTCTGACAACAATAAAACAAATTTGCGCTGTAGCTACCAGTCACGGACAGACAGTGTGTTGTTAGCAGCGGTACTGCCTAGCAATGACCACACCAGTGTCTAAATGGACCAAAGTGACATTTGCAGGTACGATTACTTCTGTTTAATGTGCTGCAGCTGAGCAGATACTTAACCTAACTAACCTGCAAACTGACGTAAGCGGTGCACTTTTCTCTGGTGAATGAATGTTTGTTTGGTGGCTTGTTTAACAAGCTAGGTTAAGATAAGAAAGAGACTTTAACAGGGACGCTAACGTGGGTTGCTGAAAGAAAAGGTTGCAGCACGCAACTCCTGTCTGTTTGTGTAGAGATTAAACAAATAAGATACATCGTGTTAATCAGTAAGCTTTGGAGGTGTTGGTGGATAGATTTTTGAACTTAAGAGAGAGCTAAGCTAGCGGTTTCCATCCACCTCCAGTCTTTATGCTAAGCTAGGCTAACTGCCTCCTGGCTACAGCTCCATACTTCATCACACAGACATGAAAGTGGTGTTTTTCTAATTCTGGGCAAGAAAGTGAAGAAGTGTATTTCCTGTTTCATTAACTCTTAAGTCTCTATATTATATCAGTATAAAACCAACAGTGTAATTTGTAGCTTTATGATTTCAAAAGTTCACCCAGTACGCACCTGTATTCCTGAGGTGGCGGCCCCGGTCTCATTGCTCTGGTGGCTGGACTGACTGGACTCTGGGGACACACAATCCCTGTCCCCCAAGCTGCCCGTCACCCCACTGGAGCTCCGCGAGGACGGCCCTCCCATTGCGCCGTTCTGCTCCACCTCGGGTGGATCTTCCACTCTCTGCAGGTGTGGCTGCTGCGCTGCCACGTATCCCTCCACCTCATTGCCCCGCTGCCCTTCTTCATCGCAGCCCTCGTCCTCCTCAGGAGAGTCCAGCACCACCGGTCCCAGAAGCAGGATCTCTCTCCTTCTTTGCTCGGCCCGTTTTTGCTGAGCTGAGGGGCTGAGTGGCCTGCGGCGCTGACTGGACTGATGATCAGGAGCTCGGTTACCACTGGACCCCAATCCAGACTCACTGTTTGGCCTTGGGTTGTTTGTTACGTAATTCCCCCACTGCTGCCTAGATGTCCAACTGACCGGTGCCACCTCAACGCTTTGATTGATAAAGAGCCTGCGAGCAAGCTCTGTGCAGTCCCCTCTCTCAAAAGAGCTCAGTTCTCCTCTCCCGTCCAGCCCGGGAGACCAGGAGTCTCCGGTGTACTGCGGGGGCTGACGGCGATGCAGGGTTGGGGTTTCCGGCGCTCTGAGCTCAGCTTGGAATAGCCTCGGGTCCCTCATGGGAGAGCTGAGCTCGGTGGGAGGATGAGAGGGACGGAGGACACGTGAAGGAAGGGCGGGAGAACTCTGAGCCGTTGGTAGCGCTGAGCTCTGATGCTGGGATCTCTGAGTGTAGTCCTCCTGGTGTGAATCATAATTAGCATGGGAGTTCGATTCACGCGAATGTGACAAGACGGAGCTTTCAGGCTGGTGCGAGTCTGTACTGTCAGCTATTGACGTGTGCTGGTCGTTTAAAGGGATGTTCATCTTAAGCGTTTGCTTATAATGTTGTGCAGTTGGAGATGAATTGTGAGATTCTCCATAGTTTGAGCCGCTTGCAAGCTCGTCTAAAGCGTTGTGCAATGAGGACCTCCTTGCCTCTGTGAAAATAGAAGATACTTTGGTAGCTTCCTCTGCGAGCCTGCGGGCAACTTCAGGGCTGTGAGCTGGAGAGGAAGATTTACTGTCACTTAACTGGTTCAAGCCCTCAACAACATTATTGCCAAGTTGGAGGATTGCTCCCTGTGGTGAAGCGCTCCTGTTACAGGCCCGGTGAACATGTCTCTTTGTGGCTGGACTGCCCGCCGCAGCTCTGTCCTCTCCTGACCAGTGAAGAGGGCTCTGGGATTTGACACAAGACCCGGGCCTCGAGTGCGGAGACTGTCTGGACTGGGATGATAGCTGGTCTGACGCTGGGCTCCGAGGCAGCCCACAAACAGCCTGGCTCCTATCTTTGGGGTTCACGCAGATGTTCTGGCGCTGAACAGGAGACCCGGCCCAGGACTGACAGCGAGGCTGTTGGTTGTAGCGCAAGGATGAGGTCTGCTCGAGTGCGTGGGCTAGTTTAATCCTCAGTAAAGGGGAGCCAAACTCCTCCACAGCCCTTTGGGTAGCTGCCCTACCGATGAGGTCCAAGGCTGGTTGGCGAAGGCCAGGGGAGAACGTCTGCTGGTAACTTCCTGGAGATCCTGGAGATCGGAAAGTCAGCTTGGGACTGGAGCAGCAAGAGGAACTGGGACTCCCAAACCAAACTGGGTCGGTGAGCCTTTTGCGATAGAGCGAGGGGGTGGATCTTTCCTCCGTCGTCCCTCTCTCACATATCGAGTTGCGTGGACTGTCCAAGGTCTTCACATTAGACTTCTCGATGTAACTGAACGTAACCACGGACCGTTTCCCATCGCTGACTTCCTCCTTGTTAAACCTCTGGCAGTTGGGAGACGCGGGAGGGACGGCGATCTTCCCAGAAGATGGCGTTGGCGGAGAGCGGACCGCTCCATCGCAGGGTGAACTCCAGCGCTTGGTGACCGAAGGAGACAGGGAGCTGCCGGCTTGCTGGCGCTGAAACCTTACAGTGCTCGGAGATGCAGACTGGCTGTGCGTGCCGTCCTTTACCAGATGGTGAGCTGTGGAGGCCTTGGTGATGGTCTTGCTCGCTAGCTGAGATAGGACCTTTGCAGGACTATCCCGAACTGGACGCCCCTGAGCAATCCCTTCTTTATTTTCTCCAAATTCCCCTTTGCCTCCACTCTGATCTGGGGCAGGCCTCACTTCCACATACAGATGAAGGACTTTTCCAGACTGGGACATGACCTCCGCTCAGCACGTAATGAGGACAGAGAAACAGAAATGGGGCATAAAGACGGGAGTCAGGCAGGGTGAGAGAGACACAAACAAGGATATGTTCGTCTTTGTCCCCCCTCTTCTTTTATTTGTTGGAGTTTAGTTGTTGTTTATCTGCTGGTGGTGCATGTCAATTTATTTTTAGACGGTCTTTCTTCTCCCTCCAAGAGCATCTGTGTGCAGAGCAGAGACACACAGGCTGAAGGGCCAGAGGACAAACATGCCCATGGGACACCTCCAACAGCTCCCTATTCTTCATACCTGTGAATGAAAGAAAGGAGGAGTTGTTATCCTTTGTATTCTCAAATGTCTCTAGACACACACTAGCTATTCTGTATATATATATATATATATATACATATAATATACACATTTTGATCCATATAAGCTGTTAGTGGTGCTACCGGTTCTTTCATTGTATGTGATTAAACTCTTCTCATTTGTCTCTTGACGCTGTTGAAACCAATGTTATTGTGAACAAATCCTATGAAAAGACCAAAAAACCAACAATACATTAGTCTGCAATGCTTTCCCTTATTTTCTTTGTCCTGTCAGTTCCAATAAAGACAAAACATTTTTAAAAAAATAGGCCACAAACTGTCATGTCCTCACACAGCTGGGGACTGTAGCAAATGTTACTCAAACAGGAGTAAATACTGCATATTAATACTACGGATTAATACACATTTGTGAGCATTTATGGCAGCAGGGCAGGACGTTGCATGCGGGATTGACTCAAAAGCCCTTTTCAGATTTGGGATTTGTTCTCATGGCTGGCTTCGTCAAGCTGTTGGGAAATAAAAAAAAGGCGATGGAAGTGGAAAGCGTCGTCGCTGCTGGAGGACAGAGGTGAAATGAAGGTAGAAGGGTGTTTTCAGTTCTCCCACAGGCTGCGTTACAGAAGGATTTTAAAATGCATTTCAATGCTGAACCCTTAATTAATGACCATCACAGAGAATCATTTATAAGATGGAAAAATTCTGCTGACTATCTCACTGACAATTTGCTTGTTATGATGACTTAATAGTCTCTGCAGTAGCATCTTATTCACTTTTTGAAATAGTTTTTTGTTCGTAGACCACAACACCAGCCTGTATTCTGTACGTTTTGTCTGGGATGTACGCTACATAGTATTGTAACGAGGCGTGTGTGGCTGTTACATGCTGTCAGAGAGAACATGAACTCATCCCGCTGAGAGAGGAGGCAGGAAATTATCCCTCACTTCCTCTCCGCTGCTCTCTGACTCACCATTGATAAGACCTGCTGTTATTTAAATTCTGAATGAAACATGTCAAGGGTTCAGGATCCAGTCAGAAATAAATCTATATAAAAGGATTGAGTTTCCGATTGTTAGAGAATACACAGGCTGAAATGAGTCACGGGAAAATCAAATTACACTGATCTGATCTGAATTTATTTTCGGAGCCGTTGTGACATTAATACAGCGATGATACTGATGACTTCCTGTGTGCGCAACATATTCAAATGAGCTTATTTAGCCTGTCAGTTCTTCGCCCTTTCTCTTTCAAGTCAAACTCAAACAGTTCACTGAAACATGGCCCGACATGAAACGACTTACATGATAGAGAACACCCAGGGTGCTCGACCACACCGCGACCAAGAACCAAACTCTTATCACAAAAAAAAACGTCTTTGTTATTCTGTGTTTAGATTGGCGCCTGAGCTACTTTCCCTCTTTGTTGAGTTAAATACTTAGGCGGTTATTCAACTAAACCAAACCGAATTCTTTCCAATTGTCAACATTGTGTTTATCGTTCATGCAGAACGACTTTCCACGCCAATAATGCCACAGACAACAGAGCTCTTGTGTAAAAAAAAAAAAAAAAAAAAGATGAGGACGGTGAACTCCAGACTGCTGCCAACAGCGACAGATTGGAGTTGCCTTATGGTAGCAGTTGGAGAGAGCGTGTGTGTTGAAAATTAAAGTTGACAGAACAAAGAGAACTTGTGAGAGACTTGGCACGCTACGCAAGCAACTTTTCCCTCCTTGACCCCAACTGATGTTTCTGCCCTCACTTCAAAGGAGACCAAACTCAATCTCACCATTCTTTTCAGTCTGGCGAATTAATCTCAATTATTTTACCTAGTGGAGTCAAAGCATTTACATTTGTTATGCTGCTTTCTGCTTTGACCCTTGTATTCACTATTGACCATCTAATTAAGCCCTTTCTATTCATTGCGGATAAGAGCACGGACAAAGTTCCTTCAGTTAAAACGCAATAAAATCCCCTCTTTCTCTCCCTAATTAGTAAACTTTTACTGCCTCCTTTTGTCACACTCTATGTTTCAGTCATTTTCACACATCAGAGCTACTGTTCCCACAGCTACACCATTCACAAAAAAGGGCTTTGTCCAGTTGTTGGTGGCTCCGCGGGGTCCTATTGTCTATAAAGGTGTGAGGTGAGGAAGACAGCACGGCTCCTTTGCTGCAACATTAAGGAATGTTGCCACTGGGCTGATTGGTAGATTTTTTTTTTACTGCCCAGTAGAGAAAAATGCGTCCACGGTACGTGCTAAATTTGGAAACAAGTCTTTCTTTCTCCTCTCATAGTGTTTTTCTCACCTGAAAATTAAGCTCCAGAGTGCAAAATCAGCAAAATGCAGGCCATTTTAATGAGTTTTAATGCCAATGAGGAAAACTGAACTTTCGGAAAACATCCTCTGTGTGGCAGTAAACTTTAAACTTTCTTTCTACCTCTAAACCCCCCCCCCCCCTTCAGTCAGCCCTCATTTTAAATGTTAATATAACCGCTCACACAGCACAGATGGTATCATTAACCTGTTTTAATATTCATTTTGTCTTGCACAACTCGCACTGGATTGGATGTGAAATAACACCTAGTAAGGGGGACACGAATAAGCAACTCTTCTATAAATAAACCTATAAATATACATAAAATAATCATTAAAGTGTCACTAAATGATGATGAAATATTTGTATAAAATAATAAACTCAAAAATATACATATCTTACCCAATATTATAAAGCTTAATAAGCAACATAAAGTATGGTAAACTGTAAGTACTTGAAATAACCCCTAAATTAAATCAATTAAACCGGTATTTCATGCTTTTTTTAATAGTCTGACAACAGAAACTGAAAAAGAGAACAAGTACATTTTGTGTTTGGCTGTGCAGGAGGAGGGGACCAGGAGGGGACAGCGTGGAGATTTAACCAGCTGAGACTCAGCAGAGTAAAGGTGAGACTTAAGATTAAACATTTAAACTATGTAAAGGCAGTCCATGTCATGTTAGAGCCTTTAAACATGTAGCCACCATAGCAGACATGTGCCTCCAAAAATGTAACTACATATCAGGGCTATGGGAACTTTGATTGTCCAGTCTGCTTGTTTTTTCTCTGCTCTGTTTCAATAACACACACAAAGTTATTCAGTAATGAAACAAGGTGAAATTAAAGGTAAGAACAAGAAACTTTCACTCTGCTAGTACATGCATGCATACAATATAAATCGAAACCTACACCGTACTATAGGTATTAACTGTGTTCCTTGTTGTTTTGGTGTTTTAGCGTGGATGCAGATCTTTTCTGAAAACATCCAGATAACTAACAGAGAACATTGTCAGATTTAACTGGCTTAGTGCGGACATACAGTAGCCATCATACACGTGACAGAGCTGGGTGGAGTGGACGGATCCACAGGGATTATTAGTAGATATGATTTGTCCTCACCAGGAGAGGAAGTCTGTAAGACGACGCTGGCCGCCTTATCGATCCTGGAAAGAGCTGATGAGCGCGGGAGATGAAGATGGGCGAGAGGAAGAGAGGGTGACAGAGTGAGAGTTAGATAGATGGAGGGAGGGAGGGAGGGCAGGAAACACAAAAGGCAGGCTGCGGGAGATACTAAGTGTAAGGAAAAGAAGGATGAGGGAGTCATGTATGTGAAGGAGAGAGCCGGGCTGGCAGCCGGCCAGAGTGATGGGAGTGTAGAGTTACAGGACGATAACTGCAGATCTAACGCCAGGAAGTGCAATGGCAGAGATCTGAAAGGGTCAGATCACTTTATATCCCAAAAGGAGCATATTTCCAAATGTAACTATTCTGGTATCGCAATGCAAACAGTTTAAATCCTAGTGGAGATCCGTTTCAAAGGATACAAAAAATATGTTGGCATGAAAGCGTCTATAATGATGCACAACCTTCATCTTGAATTATTCCATTTGATGGACTGATATTGGGTTTGAATGCTTAAAAGGGGGGCATCCTGCACATCTCCAGGTCTATATTTATATTCTGGGGCTCTACTTGAATATCCTTGCATGATGTGAAGTGCATGATATGTCCCCTTTAACTCGCTTTAATGAGGAGCCGGAGCAAGAAGACGCAGTGTGCTGTCAAGACAGAGTGGACCGAGGGGATTTATCCATTCTTAAAGCCACTTAAGGGGGAAATATAACGGCAAAAACTGGGGATGTTAAGGGACCACGCTGTTGACAGTCGTGTAAATTTAGCCTCTGCTGCAGTGCCACCGTCGAGTGCCCAGTTTTTTGACACCGGTCCAACTTGGCACCAGTCGCGGTGGCCCTATCACCACTGTGCCAGGAGTAACAATAGAAACAGACCATTACCACTCGTCACCTGCCATGCTCTGCCTGATTTACAGAGTAACGCTTCAATCACATGAAAACTTCTCCGCACTCTACTAGGACCGTGTGGTGGGTGCTTCCTCTTCCTTTAAACTCTCTGTAAATGACCCCGGATGACACAGTGGTTAAAATGAGCTCAATAAAAATGCAAATCAAAGCGTATTTAAGAACGTTTAATTATCAAGAAATTCGTTTTGTTAGTTGCAAGAAAACGTAATGCGTGACCACGACAACAATCAAGAGTCGACTATGCCTGTAATTTCTATTAACATGCGCTCTCTAAGCATCAACAAACCCTCCTACATTGTACCAAATAAGATGATACGGTACTGAGGTTTCAAATCCTTAAAATGGTTAAATATTGCTAATAGGGTTCAGTATTTTTTTTTTTCACACATAAACAACCTACACATAACACATTTGTCTATAAGCGTGAAATGCAGCAGGACATGTATAAATACTGAAATGGCCATCAGAGTATTTATAGGTGTCTGAGAATACTGTAATAATAATAATAATAATAATAAGAAGAAGAAGAAGAAGAGGAAGAAGAAGGGGAGTGAATGTACTTAATACTTTAATATTTTATTATTTGTACAATGTATAATACATAATATGACAAAATCTGCATTTTACAACTTTCACTGTGTAAATTAATAATTGTTTTAATAACTTTTAGTATTTTTTACCTGTTTCATGCAGCGGTTTTCTGCTTAATTACAAGTTCATTTTATTCTCACTTATTGTCTTCTTCATATGTTCATGGTGGATTAAACCTATTTTTTTTATTTTTCCTTGGCCTTCGGAGTAGTGGGACAAGTGTACTATGTGTTTTGCTATTTTAGGAAAGAATTAAAACAAATTACTTCAACAGGTCAATGATTTCATCCCCCAGAGATGTTGCTATTTTCTGATACAAATGCCCCAAAACGGGGAACAACTTAAATGCTTGGTTTTATTTTAAGGTAGCGGCCGTTTAGTGGAAGCAGATTCCACGTTTTTTTTTTTTTTTTTTTTAATTTAAGATTAGATGATCAGATTAGATTCAACTTTATTTTCACTGCACAAGTGACAACAGGCACAAAAACACTGAGACGAGAAAAAGCAGTTAGTAGTGCAAACGTTACATATGTAAATGCAGAGAAGTGCATGTTTGCTGAACAATTATATGACTGAAGCGTCCTGGTGCTGTGGTATAAGACTGCAACGTATGATTATATTCATTGTGGATGAATGTGTTTGATTATATTTTGGATTCATCGATTATAAAATGCAAAGATATTTCAGTTTCAATCATATAAAACAGAGAAAAGTAGCAAATCCGCACATTTGAGAAGCAGCAAACAGCTCATTTTTGACTACTAGTTTGTATATTAGACTGATCCTTCAGCACTGTGTGACTATGTTTCTATCAAACTTGTTTTACACCTAAATATGATGCAGCAGTTGGTGATAATATTGTGTTTGAGAAATATTCTGTCTGGCCTTTGAGGGGTGCTATAATGTCAATATTTTTACTCACTCTAATATCCAAGACAGCAATGCTCACTTGTCCAATGCTGGATGGAGAGCTAAAACATTTTTTTCTGTGGCATTTTATTCAATGATACAATTTACAGACCTGATAGTCTGACAGCTGTAACCGAAGAACAGAATATAAAACTTTGAAAAGGTCTAATCTTCACCTCCTGACATAAACAAAAAAGCCACAGCTGCTCAACCTTGAAGACTTATCCTCTTGTTGTCCTCTCTAGGTCTCAGTGCTATCAAAAGGACACACACACACACAGAGGATCACACATATGGATGAACTCCATCGGGTCCTTCGGCTGGCCGTTTACGAGTCAAATCACACAGGTAATTAACGTCCAACCGGCGTGTGCAGCTCTAATATTAGCTCCCTGGATACGATGGGGTGTGGGTGGGGTGGTGGTGTGTGTGAGGGAGGGGGGGGCTCATGCTAATATTAGCTCTCAGCTTGCTTGTTGCTGGCACTGAGCACTAGGAGCTACGCTTTCAGCGGCATGACAGGTTGTGCAGTTAAAGCAGTAACACATTAAAAGCCTGCAGAAATTAAGGGGCTTTGTATGAAGTTAATGGGTGACGAGGGATGTTGCAGCCACATTCACAGAGCAAAATGAGCCATCCGAGGTTCAGATCATCCGCTCACACTGATCGAAGTGACTATTGATTTCTCTACATATAATGTTACGTTACATCATATTTGGCACGGCTGCCTACTCATGCAAATTCCCAAGAAACGAGCGAGAGCTCACTGTTACACTCGCATTACTCGAACGCTCAAACTCGATGAACTTCCACTCGCCGCTGTACCACTAAAGAGTTAAGGGTGTCAAAGCTGTCTTACAAAATATGACTTTGTTTGCGTTTGATACGAGGCTGTCTCACTCTCTCCAGCTTGCCGCTCCTTGCTTTTGACGCTGCCTTCAAAGACACATTCAGACAAAAGAGATGAGTCCTCTGACTCATGCAGAGGCACAGAAAGTGTGTGTGCGTGTCGGGGCAGAGTCGTGTGAGAAGAAAGATGCACAGAGGCTTATTGGTGGAGAAAGGAAGGGAGAGACATTCAATCAGCACCACACTGGCCATGACCTTGGTGCCATATTCAACTCCTCCACTCACCACCTTGACTCGATGAATGAAGAATGACACATCCACCGAATAAAACACATTCTTCTTCGCTCTACTAACCTTCCTGAATCAACCGACTGTTTGCTAGACTGTGGCCCTTCTGTTACTGGTGCTAAGCCTTTCAAGCTTTCTGTTCTTGCACACTTGCAGATTTACAAATATGCAGTATTTTTTTTTTTAACAAATGGTGGCTGATTTCACACAGAAGTAAACAAAAGCAAGCTTCTCATTTCAAGCTAACGCCTGTGAATTTTGTCAGCTGAAATGACAACTTTTGCTTGCAGATTTGATCAGTTGTGACAAGAGCTAGCTTAATACTCTGAGTTAGCTGAAAACTCTGCAGCTGACTTTTTAATATTTCTGACTGAGTCATTTTTAAAACAAGAACATAATGCACTAGATGGCTACGTACATGATGTAATGCTAAAACACTGAGGCTAAAGCTTATGTAAGAGGCAAAAGCTAGTTAGCCCTAGTATTATAGTACAGAAAAAAGTTCAATTGATTATTCGGACAAACAACAAAGAAGTTAGATTTATGTTTTAATGTTTGTATTTTCACACAATATGTGGCACTCCTACAAGAGAAAAGGATTTAATGATGAGGAAAAACTCATGAGTTTGGCTAACAAGGCTACTAAACACAAGCTTTCGCTCTAAATGTAAACTTAGCTTACGAGACAGCTAGCTGCTGTTGCTAAACAGCATTTTTATTAACACAAAATGTTCCAGCACTGATCTGGAATTACTTAAATATGTAACCTCTATTAGCAAATGCCTTGCTTTTGGAAATATCCCTAATGTAGGTGGTAAGCTAGTTAGCCAGGCATGCTAACAGTTGCTAGCATCAAAACACAGTCTAATCCATTCCTTACGCTTTCCTCTTGTGTTTTTGGTTTTGCAAAGGTGATGTGGAGAAATCCAAAACCTGCTATGCCAAGTTACGGTTGGTCAACTATGGTTGGACAATCATTGTTCAGGAATGGGGTTCAGCAACTGATCAATTACTGGAATTGAATTTCTTTTGGTTACAAACAAGTCCATTTTACAAGCATTAGTCTCTGTGGAACTATGTGCATCTATGTAAAATAGCGCTGTAGTCATATTGATTCAAACAGCATCGCCATTATGGACAAAAAGGTAGGATTTCTTGCCACTGGGGACGACAGTCAGAGAAAGATACATTATCCATTTCAAAAATCTGCTCAAATGAGCTGCATTGTTATTCATCACCTTGCTGCTAAATGCTTGAAATCCAAAAGTCCTTATTGACTCACTAAGATGTGGCCAACATTGCAACACTGCAGGAAAACCCTTAATAAACAGTTTTTTTTCTTGGAATATAAAATGCAAGTGATTCCCAACCAGTAACATCTTCAAAACCTCACAGACGAAGCAAATCAGAAACCTTTTTTTTTTTTACTCACCCTGATATCCCTGCTACTTATCATATTCTACTGATGGGGCCAATGTGCTAGATTTTAGAGAGGAGAGCAGCCCAGTGTAGCTGATACAGATAAACAGAGGCATTTTCTGCCATCTGAACACCAGAGAGATTTTAAACACCTCTCTAGATAACCCCAACCTGACGTGCCAGATGGTTTGTTACACAGAACCGTCTGAGAAGTCGTCCTTGGACACTATTTGGAAAAGGGCAGGCACTTTCAAAAAATACTTGGCAGGTGACTAGACAAACCATCTGTCACCGTCTTACCTTGCGAGGCAGCTGGATTCCCGAGTTCACGAGATTGGTCCGAAAACACTGATGGTTTGGACATAAGCGCTTAACTTGACGCCTGACAAGATGGATTCTCATGTGATCATGTAATCTTGTAAATCCAGCTGCCTCGGTAAAGGTGAAATAAACCAAAAGCCGAGGATAACTTGAAGACCAGGCTTCAAAATAAAATGACTTTAAGAGTTCAACATCTTGCTCGAAGAAACTTTGAGCTACCAAACTGGTAGCTAATGACAAACTAGAGGCACAACTAACAATTATTTTCATTTGATTTGATTAATTTGCGTTCTGATGATCCTAAGCACTTGTACGGAAAACCTTCGTCATCTTTCCACTCGAATGCCTTGGCTATTGAGCACCAACAGTACATCAATGCTACATTACAAGACGATATGAAGATGTGCCTGGTGATACACAGTATGATGACTCTCCATATCCTGATCGTATCAACAGTATTGTTGTTATTCCATTTCCAAAGCAAATTCAGTTAAAGGTCAATAGCCAATAAGGACATCATTGCCTGATGAACGGTAACATTGTCGTGGTACATTTCAGTAACTTATGCGAGTTAACATTTAAAATGAAATGATAACTAAATGGTGTGGATGTCGCCATATTTTTGAGCCAAAATTGTAGAGTCGAAATGTCTATCACAATTTTGCGTCTAAAGAGACGTCCTCAAATTCCTTGTTTAGTCCGACCAAAAGTTTGAAACCCAAAGACGTTCAGTTTACAAAAAAGCAAAGGTAAATTATTATAATTACCAGAGAGTGTTTGGTAATTTTTCTTGATTTATGACTTAAGAAATTGTTTTGATTATCAGATTTTCTGATGATTAATTTACACGACTCACAAATTGTTTCAGCATTACGCTAAAATGACTTTATGTGGGTTGGATCAGAAGATGAAGTGCTGTAATATTGAATCCAAACACACATGAAGAATGAAACCTTCTTGTATGGACTCACATTCACAGGAAAGAGCAGCAAAGACTCCATGAAAAATGCATAAGATGGACTGACTTTTTGTTTAACCTTTATCCACCGGCTGTTCGTCTCTTGGGAAGCCGGCACTCATTTCAGGGACTGCGAGTACGAGGAAAAGTTGTGTGTAAAAAAACACGTAATTCACCTTTATGGTCATTGAGGTCAGCTCCCAAAAAGAAGGGGTGAGTGTTACAGATTTTTAACAGCATGTTTGATCTTAAATCCATTTATTTTGCTTCTTTAACAATGATGTAAATTACTACCGTGTTACTTTATTACAACTATATCTATTTATTTATATGTTTGTTTGTACTATATTCATGACACTAGTCAGACTTTTTCAGAGCTGCAACTTATAGTAGTTAAGTTAAGTAATTAGTTGATTAATTGACTAGTCAATTAGCAGAAAATCTAAAGTTATTCAATTAGTAAAAACACGCAACATCTGATGGTTCCAGATTCTCAAAATTGATCATTTTCTGCTTTTACATTATAGTAAACTGAATATTTTTGGGTTAAGCCAGGACTTTTCCTATAAAATAGAGATGGTACAGTCCGGTTGGGCGCTATGGTTGAAATCACAATATTAAAAAGAACATTTTCAATATCTATCATGATATCACACATTATCACATATCAAATCATCAAATGGTTGAAAGCAATGAAGGGTGTCCCACTGTTAAGCATTACAAAACCTTAAAATATGCATTTGTACATATTGCTTGTTTGTAATTACAACTTGCCCGCAACTAACGATTATTTTCATGATCGATTAATCGCCGGTTATATTAATAGTTACGTCTCTTGGAGCCAAAGGTGACATCCTGTTTTGTCTGATCAACATATTTAGTTTAGAAAAGCTTATTTGAGAAGCTGCAATAAGTAAATGTTTGACATTTTTCCTTAAAAAAAATGGCTAAAATGATTGTTTTGTACAATAGTAATACTGTTGTCCAAATACAGAAGAATCCTGAACATGATAAGATCATATCTTCACAACATTTTGCTGAAATTCTGTAACAGTAAGTGAAGTATACAGCAGCTCAGTAAGGGTATAAATGACATTACTTATCTTAAACAGGGGTGGCACTGCATGCATTGACATGCCCACACATAATGATTATACTAAAATATGCAGTCCCTCATTTCACACATCCTCACACATGTTCTCTCATTCATGCCTTCACACTCTCAGTCTCACCCTCCCACACAAACACACAATATACTTTAGAGTCTCACTTTTTTTTTTCCCCTCTCCTGTCCATTAGTCATCTCTTCTTCAGTCATACAGCATGACAAGTAACATCTGGATCATCTGGATCATCTGGATCATCGTGCAAAGCTGTCAGCTACCTGTGTAGTTGTTTATCTTGATCGACCCTGTGCAGTCAGCACAAACCAGAGACACTAACGGCTACATTTGTACTCACACATACACAAACATAAAAACCTCTCCTCTCCTCCTCCCATCTCAATCTCACACTCACCTCTCCTCCTCTCACAGCCGCTCCATCCATGCAGGTTTTACACCTCCCACATGGTTTATCTTGTCTCATCCTCTCTGTTATCCCTTCTTCCTTCTCTCTCATCTTCCTTCCTTCCTTCTCCTTCTCCCCAGCAGAGCAGACCTGTCCGACCAGCGCAACCAGCCAGCCTCCCTCCCCGGCAGCAATGCTCACACTCAGCCAATTAGCACGCTCACATCACCTAGCCCTGCCCCCTTTCCCTTCCCTCCCAGTATCCACATACATGCTGAGTCAGTGTGGAGCAGTTAGGAGCTGGTATGGGAGGTGCTGCAAGGGAGCTAACGTGCAAGACGGGAGGTAGAGGCGGTGAGAGAAGCGGTGGGAGGGGGGGGCAACTAGCGCTCGTACAATCTGTACCCCTCTCCAAGTGGGATACAGTTCAAAATTAAAGTGGCAGATGTGAGTGGATGGAAACCGGACATGTGGTCTGTTCTGCAGGGCGGCAACATCTCAAGCATGTGTGAAACCCCTCCTCCCACCCCCCCCTCAATGAAATGATGAGGAGATAAAGGACTCCAGTTGATTACTACAGAACAAACAATCATAGGAAATATTATAAAAAATATACCTAATCTTGCTCTGTTCATTTATTTCTGTGTATATCTGTATTCCATTTTTATTTAGTTATGACTCATTTTTGTGTCTTTCTCTTTTTTTAAATTACAGATTCACATATCGGAGGGTGCAACATTCACTAATTGGAAAAATATACACATATACAGTCATGCTATAATTATGCAATTGCTCATTTGATGAGATTATGATTTGATGATATTAAACAGCATGATTAAAGAGCACTGATAATAAATACACCTTTCGAAAAAGCTCATGTATGACACTATTTTAAGTTATATTTTATATAGATATGCAGATAATATTCCGGATATAGGGATGTGTGTTATTTAGTTATATCACAAGTGTAATACATCACGTCACACATGAAAAAAAATCAGCTACTGTCTAGATAAATATAAAATATGACTAAAATGTACATCAAATCTAGTTATTTTTTCTTTTATCAGATTTAACTTTTTCTTTTCTCTTGTCTGCCCTTCCCCCTGAGATTATCCTGAAATGTAGACCAACAATTAATATAGAAGATAACAGTTTGCTTGATAAGAAATTTGAAGAAACAAAAGGCCCCTCTGTTTAAAGCAAACTGTATTAAATGTCTATTAAAAGGTCAGATTGTTTGTTGATGCTATTTCTTCATGTCTCTCTTTCACAAATCTGTCCACACAAAGCACTTGGACCCGGTGAAAATCTCCTGTAAACTAACAGAAATGATGTTTATATTGACTATTACTCACCAAAACACATTGCGTCTATCTCTGAGGTCTGGCAAACATGTAGAACACATTTCCTTCCTCATAAAAAATTTGCAAACCCGAATGTTTGAATATTTTAAATCCTGCATTGTGTACATCTATGTTGACTATAGCCTAGTTTTGACTGGCCCGCACAGCCTCATCCAACACATTAAAGACGAACTGGAACAACGACTACAAGCCGGGCGTTATCGTCCAACATTAGCGGTAACGTTCTGGTGGCTAAATAAGAGCAAATATCTGCAGACAGGTCAGAGAAACTGGTGAAAAAAACCCTCCCAGAAGAGTGAAAGCAGCAGATTCATTTCCCATGGCTTTGGAATAACATGTTCATCAATCACATATGGGTCGAACGTCAACATAGTTTTGACCAGGAAGTCTATATTTGGAGACACATGCTGTATGTACTGTACGTTTACAGTAATGTCAGTGTTTGTTTTGGTCCAGGTTTTAAATAATTCAGGAGAGCGTATAGAACAACACCATGCTAGTTCCCTCTAATGTTGCTGGAGAAGATGTATTAGACTCCAGATTCTATATGATGGATATTCAATAAAAAAAAGTTTCTTACATTAAAATGAACGACACGTGTGAAACCCGGCTTTGATGTATCAAAAATGTCTGATAAGCTTTGAAAACATCAGAGAGAAAAGTCGCAGGTAAAAACCGGCTCTCACTCCACTGAAATATTCAGGAGAAGCATGGAAGCATCGAATGAGCAAAAAACACTTTTCCACTCTTGTTTTCTCTCCATTTTTTTTTCTTCACACGAACATTTTTGACATCCACACTCACAGATACCCTATGAGGGTTGTTTCAAGAACATTACACCTGACCCCTGAGTTATTTACACACGGCGTCATGTTTATGAGCGAATCAAAGCAAAAGTTATGGTTAAAGCTGCGCTAGGCAAGATTTTAACGACACAGGTTTAGAGCCGCTCCTGTGTTATTGTTCTAAATCACAATAAATATGAAGCTTCATAAAAGTCCAAAACTGGTTTGACTGCCCTATCCCGACTAAATGACAGTCTACAGAGAGTCAAATGCAAAATGTTTCCCTGTATAGCAGACGGGTATGTTTTCTGTCACCACCTCAACTCCACACAAGGAAAAATAGTTCTTCAAACTGTTTTAAGTGTAAAATTAGTTTCTGTCCCTTTAGGTGTGCAGCTTTAATGATTGGTTGAATGTGACACCAAACTAGGTGTTAAACATGTATTTTCTTGACTAATTTGTCATTTATCACAGCTGAAACAATTTTTCCTACACACAGAGATGTCGTCAGCTACGAAAATGTCCTGACAGCAGAAACTGAGTGTTTGTTTAGGCCTGTGAACCTTTACTGTTCCTACCACCCTGTCAAGCTTTCCATTCTCGCACAGTTTATAACGATAACGGTGGCAGATTTACCACTCTGAATTCTTGGTGATAAATGAAACATGTGTCATTGATTTCAGACAGAGGAGAAATCTAAAAAATCACATTTTGATTTGGCAGACACCTTAAAACGCTACGATCAGAATCAGAGCTGATAGCTAACGTATTAAAAACAAGTGACCCAGAAATGAAAAATAACCGATTCACTCTGTATATTATAAAATCAGTTTTCTCAACACTGTAATCTTTAGCTTCTGTCCGCTGATATCGATGCATGTGACCGACTTTGAAATTAAAGTAAGTTGAATTTTAAGCACATTAGGAGTCGTAGTTAACTTCTACCCTGAAATCTTTACCGTTTTTACGACAGAACCAGATATTTTCCTAACATGTGTTGTTCATGTTTTGTACTAATGATTTAACTGGGAGAGTTTCATGCTGATCCAAGCCATAGAAATGATAAAACTGTGAGTCACGTAACGTTGTCTATGGAGAAAATGAATGCACTTTTGAAATGGAACAGGACTTTGTTACAACTGTAGCTAATAGATTTTCATCAGCTGCAGCTAGCTAGCTAATTAAACTAATGCTAGCTCCATGAGTAGGTTAAAAATGTTGTTTCTAGATCAGTTTTTAAAAAATGTTTCTAGCTGACTTGATTAAAAAAAAAGAAAGCCATGTAAAGGTGTCTTAAATATATGTGTCTTAATAAAATATTGCATCAGTGACAGTGGGCTGGCGGTGTAGAGCTAGTTAGCATAAGTATGATACAAACCTAACCCTTTTAGGCTGTTTAGATTTCATGTTTGTTTGCATTTTCAAACTATATGTTTTCACTTTTATGTGACATGTGAAAAGGCTTTTAGGATGAGAACTAACCTGTGTGTTTGGCAAAGTAAATGAGGTAATGTAGCTGTGGCTCCTGGAGTATAAACTTCCCCAAATCCGATAAAAAGGAGGACAGAGCTGCTAATGTTCACTTCTCATAACATCCAGGACTGGAACACAATGACGTCCTTGTTGTGAACGAGACTTTTTGTAATCTAACCCCCACAACATAATGTAGTTTATTAGTATGCTTCTGTTCCTTGGAAGTGCTAAGTATTGCTAGGTAGCTAGCTAGCATGTTAGCGTGATTACAGCCTACAGCAGATAAACACACTGTTTAATTCATTCTTTACAATTTTGCTCCTCTGCTCTTTAACTCTTCTGCTTTTTGTGCCGAGTGCAGGTCACCCATTTGTAAAAGAGAGTAAATGACTTTCATGTGACCACCTTCTTTAAATATAGGTTGACTGAATGAATGAGTGTTATATAACCATCAGCTGCAGCGTGAATGCAGAGTGTAGGTCAAAGGTAAAAGAAGAGACAGAAAGGAGCCCCAGACATAAACTGCCTGCACGCAAACAGATGGACATAATCAGAGGTAAAAAAGTCTCAAACAGACTCACAAACATAAACAGATAGAGGCTGAGATAAAGACAGGCTTGCACATACATTCACATGCACACATTTATAAACATACAGCCACAAACTGTTGCACATTTAGGACAATATACACACACTAAAGGATAAGTTTGGTGATTCGTAGTTTTCTTATGGTCAACAAATCACAGTTGGATATAGTTTATTTGTCTATAAAGCTCCATTGTTGTCCAAAAACAATTTAAAAAGTATTAGACTCATGCTAGAAATACTCACTAGAGCACCTAAATGTGTATTAATCCGCCACTGAAAATAGTCCTCAACAAATTCACTATTTACTCCTGTTTGAGTAATACTTGCTAAAAGCTACAGTGCCCAGCTGTTTAAGGAAATTATTAGGACTTTTTTTAATAAATGAAACTTTATAATATTTGTGACCCCTTTCTAAAGACTTACATGTTCAGTAGGGGCAGTAGGGCTGGATGCCACAGACACGGTAAACAGCCCAAATTTAACCCAACTATAACCATAAAAGAGATTATTTTGAGATTGAATGCTAGTAAAAAATCTTAAATTATTTACCTAATAATCCACTGTCTGTATTTCTGTATTGCAAGGTCCTATATGTACCTAGCGACCTGGATGTGAGATGTTTTGTGTGTTTGGCTGGAATGATTAAGAAATTAAACAAATTATAATTCATCTAAGCGGTCTAAATTAAACATTGGAGGCTTTTTGTTGCAGTTTTGAAGTTTGTTTTGGATTCTGTTGTAAAGTCATAAAAGGTGGAGTATTAAAGCGCACTGTTATGCTAACCTATTGATATAATATCCACATAAAGAACATTAACACCCAGCTTGTGAAACACCAGAATTTCCCTTTAATACAAACTCACACTGTGAACTGAATAATCTGAGAGTTGAGAGGAGATAACAGACACAAACACGAATACTCACAAACACACCCACACACTAATCCTCCTATTGGCTGGTATTTGCAGTCTCTCTCTCTCTCTCTCTCTCTCTCTCTTTCTGATCTGCCTTTCGGTCAGTCTGTCGGTCTACTGGCCTGTTTCTCTGTCGATCTATCAGTCTCTGTGATGTCTAATGTCAGGGGGACTGGCCATGAGATACCAGATCCCTCTTAGATTTACAGCCTGTGACAAACTCTGGCCTTCACAACGATAACTTTCCCCTTCTGCTCTCATCCCAAACGGCCTTCGGAGACTCCGAAGAGAAACAACATAAACAAGACAGACCCTCAAAAATAAACTTTAAAGGAGTTGAAAAGTTTTGAAATGGGCTCAGTTTTGAAATGATAAAGACACTTTATCACATTTTCTAGATAGAAAATAGATTAAATGGCCGAAAGTTTGCAGACAGCCAAACATCAACACCCAACATCGTTGAACTTGTCGCTCCAAAACATTAATCTGCTGCTATAACAGACTTTACACCAGATGTTGGATGATAAGGTTCTGGTTCAGTTCCAGCTCAACCCAAAGGTGTTGGACGGGGATGAGGTGAGGGCGCTGTGTAGGCCAGTCAAGTTTCTCCACACCAAACTGGGAAAAAAACATTTCTTTACGGACCTGGCGCTGTGCACAGGGTTGGAAGTTGGAAGCACACTAAAGCTGAAACAATTAATCGATTAATCATTTAGTCGATCGAGAAATCCAGAAAAATAAACTCGGCTACGCTTGCAGTTTTTTTTAAACGCCTTTATCTCGAGATCACAACTTAATTATTTCGTCATCTCGAGATAGCACTGAACGCGATCACTCTTGATTAATTATGCGATACTGGATATGCAATGTTTACAAATCCTTACTTCCTCCAGCTTATAATGTTTATCAGAGATCCGCAGTGCCGTGTCAGTGTGTATCTTTACAACTGTAGCAACGATTTTCAGCTGAAAATGTCCAATCAAGGAGTATCCATTATTATTAACAGCACCTTTATTAACGATGTCACAGCCAATGTTTCATGAGGCGCTTTCATTTTGTTAGACTTAATGAGAGAAAGGGAAGTGACAGATTTGAACCCGTGTCTTTAAAAGCCACCTGAAGGCTTCTTGTGCTTGATCTAAATAGTTTGTCCATGTGAGGGAGACACGGAGACGAGACGACAGGAATTAACAGATGAGATAAATCTTGTGAGAAATTAACTCGTTACCTCGAGGAATCTGCCTTTTGTTTTCTTGAAATAAATTAACTCATGGTTTCTAGTTAACGGCATTAAAAAAAATAATTGAAAGCACGGCCGTTCTCGGCTTCCGTAGTTTAAAGCTGGTGCGCATAACTTTTACATATATATGAATGTCAATTACACTGATTGAAGCTATCACTACGGCTCCATTCCCACTGCTGGCGCACTGCTGGTGATGCATTTTAAGTCAACTAGCAATGATTGGTTTGCCAGAGCTGAAGGGGGGAGAAACCATGGATGTATAATATGAATTGGATACAGAGTTGTTCCTATGGAAGTTGCTCAGTGGTACATGAGGCCAAAAAAGCCACTGGAGAGAAATGACCTGGATGAAAACATAGCACCCATAGAGCGTGCTCACCAGAGACTTCTGATGGCCGTGCTAGATAACTTCTGGTTTAGCCCTCCACTAACTTGAATAAGGATGCGTCTTTTCTAGACTTTCCAAAATGTTATCAGACCGAATGGTTCAAATTCTGATAGTGAAGCGAGTCATTTTGTGGAGGCTGTGATGCTCAAAAAAATGTATTCACGGTTTTACAGCAAGTAGAGACAGAGCAGCTAGGCTACAGCAGCTAGGAGGCTAACGTTATAAATATACGTTGACAGTGTTTGTGTAATTACTCTCACTGCCTGAAGGGGGAGACAAGAGTTACACACTGCAAGTCATTTATAAGAAAAAAAGCCAAAGTTGCTCAGTCTCAGCTTCTCAGATGTGAAGATTTGATGCTTTTTATTCCACTGATTGAAAATGGATTAGATACGGACACCAAGTTCAGAGTTATTTTACTTTAAATCAGTTAGAGCCAACGGCAACTTTATCACAATATAGTTAACTGCTTAAGGCATAAAATCAGTGCTGCAATTAACCGTGATTTTCATGATCGATTAATCTGCTGATAATTTTCTCAATTAATCAATTAATCGTTTTGTCTACAAAATGGCATTCACAACTTCTGAGTCCAAAACCTAAAACTTTTTAAATTTACTGTCACAGGTGTAAAACCAGAAAATCCTTTGAAACCACTGAATATTTGCCTGAAAAAGAAACATTTATCAAACCGATTATCAAAATAGCAGATTAATTTTTAATCGACTGATCACTGCAGCTCTACTTAAAATGGTTTTTTTTGTCGTAAATTCAATAACAAAATATTTTTAAGATTTGGACAGTTTCTCGGACAAAACAACCAATTTAATCACCTTGAGCTTTAAGATACTGATTTCTGACTAGAGCTGCAAAGATTAGTTGATTAATCGATTTGTTGCCAACGATTCAATTCCAACTTATCAAATGTGAATATTTTCTTCTGTCTTTAGTCCTCTATGATAGTAAACTGACAAAACCAGACATTTGAAGATGTCATCCTCATCATTTTATAGACCAAACAACTAAATAATCGACTATTAATCAATAATTTAAATAATCATTAGTTGCAGCCCGTCATTAGTTGTATGTTAGAGGAGGTAAAACAGCCCCAGATTTCTATCCTTTGACCTCTACTTGACCCTTGAAGCAAGCAGGCATGTATCTAAATAAACTCATAAACTCCCAACACGGAGCACAGGATCACGTCTGGCTCTGAGTAACGATATCAGCAAATCCAGTCCTCTAAGAAGACAGAAGACGGATCAGACAAACTCACAGCTAAAGCAGCTTATTTTTCTTACTCATAATACCTTGAAGAGTTTGGAGATGTTTGGCGACGACGAGCCGGGATTCATCGTCGTTTCCTGTGAGAAAAGTCCAAAGTATGATCCTCAGAAGTGTGCGTCAGGCTCGACTAATCACACAAGTTTGTCTCCTCGAGCGCGTGGACGTGTGTGTGTGTGTGTGTGTGTGTGCGTGAGGTGAAACAGGTGAAGATGACAGGCAGTTACCGGGCGCCAAAACCATCTCTGCAGACTGCACCAAACGCCACGGAGCCAGCTCTTACCTTACAGCAGTGTCAGCACTCCTCGGGCAGATGCGGATGAGCAGCCTCTCAGCAGCCTTTTATGAAAAAACTCCCTCATCCTGACCGCGCTGTTCTATTTCAGACAAATAACGTTAAGGACAATCAAATTAAAAGATTATGTTGATTGCCTCCACCGGGCCGAAGCCAATCGTTTGCGGGTGAACTTGAGAGTCCTACGGAGACAAACAATGGCACTCATTGATTGATGGGGTTTTAAAAATAAACTCCTCTGTGTGACAAGTGGAGGGTCTAGATTAGATATCTTCTTTTTCTCTCTGGTTTTCACTACAACACTGTTTTCCCCCCACTTATGTACATGTCTAGAATATACAATATATCTTAATAAGAGGTGAAATGATTAGCAGATTGACTGACAATTAATTTATTATCTATTCTGATAGCTAATATGTCTGGTTTCAGCTTCTAAAACATGAGGATTTTCTGCTATTTTCTGCTTCATATCATCGTGAACTGAACGTCTTTGGACTTAAGTCTGTTGGTCGGACAATACAAGACATTTGAAGACGTTACCATGGGAGACTGGCATTTTATCAAGTTGTTAGATGCAGGCTTACTAATTATTAGAAGTTCAATCTGATTCTTGTTCTGATAATTGTGGCCATTCTGACTATGAGTCACGCTAACTTTTCACTCTCCACCTCCACTGTAAAGATGCTGCAGACGCGACTCCAGCAAGACAAAAAGTGTGTATCAGGACGAGCAGAGCGAGCTTCCTTCAGCAGTTCAAGTTTTATATAAATCATTTTACTAACAGTTGTTTTCATTATCGATTCATCTCGTGATTATTTTGTCAGTTTATCGATAACTCGTTCTATAAAATGTCAGAAAATGGTGAAAAACACCCATCACTCATGTCCTCAAATGTCTTCTTTTGTCCCGACCAACAGTCCGCAACCCAAAGATATTTATTTTATTATCATAGAAGACTGAAGAAACCAGGAAATATTCACATTTGTGAAGCTGGAAGCAGAAAATTTGGGATTTTTTTCTTTAAAAAAAAGACTAAAATGATCAATTATCAAAATACTTTCTGTTTAAATTGGTTAATTGACTAATCATCACAGCTCTAAATCATTTCGAACACCAGAATCAACTGGAAGAAAACACTGAGGCCACCTTTTATTACACCGAGTAAAGCAATGACAACACCTCCAAAGTCTTTCAGGTCCTTTTTAGCCACATTACCGTCACGACTGTAGGGATGGAAATGTTGGTCTGTCGGTGAAATATCTCAACAACTATTGGATGGACTGACATTAAATATGGTTCAGACTCTGGGCCATTTTTTTTTTATCTACCAAATATCTGAATATCTAAAGACATTCACATCAGCCTCAGCTGTGCTTTGAATTTAGTGGTAAGTACTGTAGAAAGTGTTAGCACCTGCTAAATTAAACAACTAAACTAACAATTAACATTTAGCTCAAAGCAGAGCAGCGCCTTACAGAGCATGCTAGCATGGACTCATGTTGTAATATCTTGTGTTTTTTTATGAAATGATAAGTAATAAATGCTTATTATAGATTAACACTTGTTTTGCTTGAGTTTATGTTTCTTCAGTCTTACAACGAAGGTGTCAAGTGCAATGTTAACATGACAATTATGAGATATACATCCATAACATTGACAGGCAAAATGTTTAGAGGTGCATTAAAGGAGCTTGTGATTTATGCATCTCCACTCCTCAGCTACATCCCTTGGAAGCAGATAAAGTGTGATATCACTGGCTGCTGGACACTTTATCAGGGCGTTGTGGGCCATCAAGCATGGGGGGGGAAAAAATCAATTACTGGCATTGAGATGTTACCAAACAGCCAAAAACGAAGCCTGAATCACCTCGGTCATATTGCGCCTTTTCTGAGTGACCGGCCTGACAAAACGGGAAGGCATTTCTTTCGGCATGTTACAAGGAGAAAAGCGCCTCTACAACAGATTTGTGTTTCATTAATCACACGGGATCCAGGCCACTGCAAAGCGCTCCATCTGCACCGCAGCCAACATACAGAAGAAAAAAAAGCCTCACAGATTGGAGCCGCCAGCAGCAGACGACCACTCATTAATGGGGGGGAAACACAGCAGGATTGTAAAAATGCTAATGCTCACCATGATCACACAAGCTCTCTCCTATCCAAATGCTAAAAGGCCCTTTTCATTGCCAGCGCTCTCACCTCCTAAATACTCCCACTACCACACCTCCGAAACGTATTCTTGGCTTTCAGCGCTGGATATTACGAGCAGAAAATACACCGTGTAGCTTTTCATTTCAGCTAACACTTCAAAGTTGGGCCTGCAAAACCTCATAGTTCCTTGGAACCAAAAAAAAAACAAAAAACTGATGAACAAAAAGACAGATACAGTAACCATGAGACGGAGCAAAGAGTGAGAGAGTGTAGGAAGAAATACAAACAGGCGTGGGATGGAGAAAAAAAAAAACTGTAATTCAAGACCGCTCTGGTCACTAATGCTGTTTTCTCAGCACCATTAACAATATAAGAATAGAAAGACGGCTGACTATCTCAATCTCCCAGTAAGACCTGATGGAAACCCAAACACTGTTTAGCACGAACCACTCGAGCCACCGAGGCGTCTGTGTCTCCTTTTATCCTCTAACTAAAAGGATAAGGCTGCTGATATCTGATATTTAGTCAATAACTTCCATGAAAAAGGCCGAATCCAACAATGAACTTATCCTCCTTCCAAGTGTGTTCGATCCAAAGACCAAAAACTATTAAAAAAAAACACATCAATGAGCCACACTGCTGCACTGAAAGCAGGAACTGTAGATTATTATTGTCAATCCTACATACAGACATCTAGCCCGTTTGTAGACCTTAATCACTGCCCACGTTGCTTTTTTTTTTTTTTACAGTGAATATGTCAGCTTCCCAGTCGGAGAAACAACAGAACAATTGGAGCTTTCTAGGCAGGATTAAGACAAGGGAGAATCAAGACAATAACGTCGGTAAGATTGTCGACAAAAATGACGACAAGCGTTGTTAAGATAAGGTTGTTGTGGCTGCACCGGTTGTTTTAATTTGACTAGAGGAAATGACGACACTTAAATCAGTATATTTATAGAGTTGCAATGATTGGTCGATCCACAAAAAAGTTTATCGCCAACAGTTTTGGTGATCGATCAGTCGTTTTTTGGTCATTTTTCAAGAGGCATTGACCAAATTCTCCAATTGCAACTTCTTAAATTTTGAATACTTTCTGATTTCTTTTGTCTTCTGTGATTATAAACTGGAAATCTTTCGGCTTTAAGAAACAGTGACTGACATTTTTCACCACTTTCTGACCAAACATTTTTGGGATTAAGAAGTGGATTTATCTCAACTCTTAGTTTCTCTTTGTCCATGTGGATCGCTGACTGGAGGGGAAACAGAAACATCAAGGACATCTGCGTTGGTTTTGACCAATGAAAACAGGGTTAGTGGCGCAAAACTTCGCAAAAATAGAGCCAGGGTTTTTCAAACAAGTGGCACATTGCTCAGCTAAGACATCTTAAATGGGAAATATTTAAATAATCTGATGTTTGCTCGCATGCAGTCGGTTTAACAAACAGAAAGGACGTTCATGAACATGATTGACTGAGCAAAACGCAAACAAAATGGCAATACACTCTGATTCTTAGGCTAACACGTTAGCAGTAGGCAGATCAATACCTTAAGAATTGATCCCACTGATACAGTCAATAAAGATGGTGTTGAATCTAACTCTCAAACAAACAAGTACTATCTCCCAGAACATTGAACTATCCCTTTAAAATAACACAAAGTTGTGTATCTGCAGTGTAACAAACACCAACATTTAGACTTCTGGAGCAGCTGATCCCTCAGAGAGAGAGAGAGACGCTCCGACAAGCAGCCCTGCACACGGTGACGGAGTAGACGTGTGTTTCTGTGTGTTTTTACTTCCCTCTCTGGCCAGGCAAGGTGGGAAGAATAGAGTCTTTTTCTACCCCCCCCCCCCCCCCCCCTCTCCTCCTCCTCCTCTCATCCATCCATCCATTCACCCCGACCCAGAGGCTGAGTCTAGACTGAGCCCCAGATGGGGGAATTCATAAACTGCAACAAATGAAGACAAAATGCTTCCAGCTGCCCTTGGCAGAGGTAAACGGATCTGCTCTCGGGTTTTTATATATGTTTTTATATAGGGGACATTTGACAGGGTCTTCAGCTGTCTCTGCAGCTCTGTCCCCCCTTTCTGAGCTGCAGGAGAGGAGAGGAGACTTTCCCTTCAGTGTAATTTATCAGCAGCAGCACACATTAGCATACCGCCAAATTTGACCCTGTCAAATGTTCAATTGTATCTCGAGGGAACACAAATGGATCTGCAACTGACATATTTTCCTTATTTTTTCTGTAAAATGTGTGAAAACTGTGAAAAATGTTTTGTTTTGACCGAGCAAAAGTCCAAAATCTATAAATATTCAGTTTACTGTAATAGAAGAGTAAGATAACCACAAAAATCTGAACATTTGACATCAAATCACTCAAACATCAAAACTCAAATTATAAATCCGCTATCACAACAGCTGCAGATATTCAGCTCAAGAAAAAGTCCATGAATGGATAGAAAAGTTTGTAATTTTTAGTTGATGACAGAAAATGAATCACCAGCTATTTTGATATTTTGAATATTCAATTAATTGTTTTAAGCCATTTTTAAGAAAAAAGAGGGGAAAAAAAGCTAAATCCATCTTCTCAATGTGAATATGTCCTGTTTTCTTTAGTCCTCTATGACAGTAAACTGAGTATCTTTGCGCTATGGAGTGTCAGATGGGACAAAAGAAGACATTTGAGGACGTCACATTGATCTCTGAGAAACAGTCATCGACATTTTTCACCATTTTAAGCCAATTTACAGACCAAATGACTGATTGATAGATTGAGAAAACGATTAACAGATTAATTGATCATTAAAATAATCATTAGTTGCAGCCTTTGAGTGATAAAAACAGACACAATTGTGATAGAAATAAAACAGCCGCAGTCAGACATCACTGTTTTCTGCTTTAACTCCACATGAAACATCATTATTTTTTAAAATATTTGCCGTTTTGAGGACACATTGGACACAGGACATGGCAAAAAGAACACAGCAGCTGCATTCACCTGTTTGTCTTTGCGCTCAGGTGCAGACAAACTTCTGAAATCTTGTCACGTCCACACTCACCTTACAGATAAAAAAAAAAAAAAAACACTCCGGTGCCAACTTTTTTCCTGCCAAGGACAAAACTTCACCTACGGCCGGCTGTGAATGACGCGCACGGATGCGACAATGGCAGCGGTGTTTGTGAGGTGTATGACCTTTCTCTCTGCATCCTACAGGTCCGAGGAGGAGGAGGAGGAGGAGAGGAGGGGAGGAGGGGGGGTGATGTGTCAGTGATGCAGTGCACTCACTATACGTGGCTCAAGTTATTCTGCACTTGCTGCATGCAATCCGAGGCAGCTTCACGGCGCACCGAAACGCGCTATATATGAAGTAAAAAGCTGCAAAAACGCACCAGTCGCTGCTTCTGCTGCTGCTTCTGCTGCTGCTGCTGCTGCTGCTGCACTACAACACGGAGCCGACAGATGCAGTCTACTCACCAGAAAAATGGGATGTTGTCTCTGGAGCAGGAGCAGCGATCGTCTACCCGGTGCCAGAAATGAATGAGATGCTGCAGGCAACAACTGGTAGAGCCACTGCAGTCCACATTTATCCGCTTCCTCCGGCTCCTGCTTATGCGTGTGTATGTGTGTGTGTGAGAGAGTGTGTGTGTGTGTGTGTGTTTCACGTCAGGTGAGAACAGACGTGATGCTGTGAAATGGACAGCTCCTCGTCTCGTCGGTCGGGTTTTTTATTTTACTGCCCTCCTCAGCTCACAGACATCTCAACTCTTCCTCTCTCTCTCTCTCTCTCTCTCTCTCTCTCTCTGTCCTCGTCTCTCCCCATGCAGCCTCCTCTCCTCTCCTCTCCTCTCCTCCTCTCCCTCCCTCCCCACCGGGTTGGGCATGCCCAGTCTCTGCCTCCTCTTTAGCAGCAGTTTATCACTTGCAGGTAGGAGTTATAGTCAGGACAGTCAGAGTTGGGTTATCAAGCAAGACAAGGCGAGGACAGTGTAAGAAGCCTTCAACTGCAAGCGCTGTTCAGAGTGATTTGCATAAGAAATGCAAGGAAATTAATATAACTGGGACATATAATTAGGATTAAATGAAGCTGAAGATAAAAAATGTGCAAGAATTGAATAAACAGAGTGATGTGCAATGGAAGATATGAGCAGCATAGCCACAAATTCAATTTAATAAATGCAGCGGCAAACAGAAGATTTATGTTTTAAGATTTGGAGCAAACCAACCAAAACATGATCACATGATCAAGAGTGTGTTTTAAAAGCAGACTGAAATCATTAGTTTTCTTTTAATGTAATCAAAGTGCCTGATGTGAATTTTTTTTGCATGTGTTTATGTATATATATGTTTTTACACATTGAATCTACCTCTGATTGAAATGTGCTACTTTGCTTTAAAGTTTGCTTCCTGTCCACGTGCTACAACATTAAAACACTGCTTACATGTTAATGCATCAGTAATCATAATCCAACAATATGATACTGATGACTTTCTGATTGCAGCTGAGTGTTCTTACATTGTATTGATACCTTCAGCATCCCAGTTCCTGCACCTCCTAGCTGGACTCCTAGTGGCCGCAAGCTCACCTGCATGCACATATTTGCACATAAATACTGAGTGAGGGATCACATTTTTCTCTGTAGATCACAAACTGAACTCTGAAATGTGCATTTGTCTTTGCGAACGAGTCACTTGGATCTTTTTCTGTGGCCATCTTGATCCAAAATTGGGATAAACTGGACCTCCTCCGCATTTTTATGCACATCACAGAGCATGATAGGATGCATCATGTACACGTGTATCATCCGCATTTATGTTTGTCATTTATTCAGGTTTTTTCTTTAATTTGTTATCTAACTTTGTCAGGTCTTGTAGGGGGATGTGAACAGTAGCAGAGTAGCAATCAACTGAAAGACAGATGTTTTTTTTTTTTGTTGATGTCAAAATAGAGAAACAGGAAGGGGGATAAAAAATCACCTTGAAATGATGACGCTCTGGCTAAAACGCTCCAGAGAGACGGTGCAATCAGTGCACAAGTTCATGGAGAAGCAGTTGAGAAGAAGCAGTTATTTGCCAAAACAACAACGCCCTGCAGAATGGAGACTGTCCAGCAAAGAGATCCTGATGATATTGACCCTTTCTTCTCTGGATTATATTTACCTGAGAAGCTTCTGCACATTGTTTGTTGACACCAGAAGCTGCAGTTTGCATCCTGTTTATTTTTGCTTATCATTCTTTAAGCTTAACCGAGGAGTTTTTGTTCCTAAATCCAACCAAACCTGAACCTCAGTGGTGTTCTTTATTGTCCCAGGAGAGGAAACCATCATGCACATATACAGTCCAGACAGTAAATATTTGACCCAGTTACACACTTATTGTTCTTCAGGTCTGTTCTTCAAGTACATTCAATTTGAAATAAAATAATACATTAAAGTGTCAAGTCTCAGCTTTAATTTGTCTAGGTTTACATTAATATAGAAAGACCTGTGTGTCAGATGTAGCCCTTTGAACATATAGTGTCTAACGCTCTTTAAAGGGTCACAAGATACATCTGAGGGGTTGTGAGATGATTATTCAGGTTGGAAAGAGAAATAAAAATCTGTATTAACTGAAACTTTTCTCTAATTTTTTTGATTTTATGTGAAATATTAGAGTGTTTTTACCTCTTTGGGCCCCTTATTTAAGTTATTTAAATCAGGAGTTTAGAGGAGAAATCTCTTTTGGGTGGATCAGCTGACGACTCATAAAATCTGAAACTTTATGAGAAGACACAGCAGCAATTTTTGTGAGAGGTCACAAGCCAAAAAGGTCGTAAACTACTGGTTTAAACTTTAACAATGCAGTGTAATTTATACCTTTCTGATACATTATTTCATACCAAATATAACAAAGTATCAAATAACATAACATGGAAATACTCAAGTAAGATACGAGTATCTTAATTATCTTTGACATGCACAACATCAACTTCCAAATCTGTTCAGGTATTTCTGGCAATAATGAGATGATTTCTGCAGGGAAATAAATAGACTCCTGTATGATTAAAGCTTGAGACACCTTGAGACGTGCACGAGTGTCCTCATATCGTCCTCTGGAGAGTCTTAATAATCCTCACTGTTGTTTACTGTATGTGGGATAATGAACTCATCAAATTACTTTGATCTGCATGTTAATAAAGGCAGGGATCATTTGGAGGGAATTCAAAGGAGAATTGTATTGTATTAAAGCTATTTTTATGATTTCATTTGTTTCCTTTTAGACCTCAGTGATGGCTGTGACAGTAGCCAGTGTTCATGCTTGTCTTAAACTGTCAATGCAAATTTACTGTACACTGGTTTGAAGCACATTTAGCTGCAGATTAAAGCAGTTGTGTCCATTAAGACATAATGATTTCCTGCTATAATCCCTTTGGATCTTTTTCAACTCTGACTTGAGTCCTGCTGCTGCTGCTCCGACAAGAGAAAATGAATAATTCAGAGAAGTCTACAATGCTGTTCGGTAGTTTTATGTACCTGACATCTGCCGCAACTGTCAGGATTCAGATTTGAAGCGCTCATTTGTCATCATACGTTCCTATAAAATCCCTAAATTCTCCATCCTTCCCCGTCTGCAAGCTTCTTAAGCTGGTTTAACTTAGAAGCATAAGTTCCTCTGCTGCCTTAAAAATGTGAGTTAACCAAACTTAAGTCGAACATTTAGTTCAAAGTTGTCTCATGAGTCGTGAAAATGTAAAACTCACTCAGTGACTGTTCAGTCATGTTGACAAATGTCAGTCAGACCTGCTCTCCATTTCCATTTACTCAGTTTGAGAACTTTTTTAATTTGTCACAAAGACTTTCCAGCTGTTGACACAGATGTTAGAGCCACTTTGGACGGGGACAGGACAGACACAGTATGATTTGAGTTAAGTTAAAGACAAAAAATGAGTTGATTCCTTCCTATATGATATTTTACAGTGTACTGAGACTTATTTGCTGTTTTGTTTCTTGTGTTCAAGTCAATAAAGTAAACTAAAAATATTCACTTCCACCTCACGAAGCTTAAACTGCAACATCACTTTCAGTACTTTATTGTCCCACTGGGGGAAATTTGGCTCGCAGCAGAGCGCAGATAAACAACGACGGTACACACATAACAGTACAACAATAAAAATCAATAAAAGATGGGTTTTTGTAGAGAATTGGGTCAAATAAAGTGGTACGTTGTGTAAGTGTGAGCAATAAGTGCAGAACCTCTGACCTGAGGGGAGAAGATCAAACGCCGTCTGGGATCCTTCAACATCTATTCTGCCGTCCTTAAGACCCGAAGATAAAAGATGTCTGACAAGTAGGACTGCTGCTAGCCGATGATCTTGCTGGCCACAATGTTGTCCAGCCCTTTTTTTTTCAATTTTGACCTTGAGGTTGCCACCCAATTAAAGACCTATAAAATAACACCATTAATTTACAGTCAGTGTCAAAGACATTAAGCCTCTGTAGGAAATATGGTCTTTGCTGTGCTTCTCTTATAGATTAGCACAGTGTCACTGATTGTGCCAAGGTACTTGTACCTTTGATAACAGTGGGAGGGTGGGAGTGATCTTCTAAAGTCAAAGGTCTTCTGTTTTAGTAGTTTTCAGCCTCAGAAAATGATCACACCAGTCTACCGAGTCATGATACAGCCCCACGAGATGCCCCACCATCTTGGAGTAGACTGACGATAACAGTGTCGTCAGCAAATTAAAGGATGTGTCTATCACTATACTGACTTGTACAATCATTGGTATTGAGGATATACAGTAAAGACATCGTTGTGGTGCTCCAGTGGAAGAAGCACAGCTAAGGCACCATTAATCCAGACCCTCTGGGGCCTACATGTCAGGAAACCCACAACCCACCCAACAACGCTAGCATCAAGATTAAAAAGAGACAGCAGTTTATTGGCTAAAATGAGATTGTATTAAAAGCAGATGAAAAGTCATTAAATAGAAGTCAAACAAGTCTTTCAAATGTCATAAATCATAGCTGCTTTGGGGACGCCTGGCTGCTGCATTGGACTCTGGAGTATCAATATCCAGCTTTTTGCTGCCATCTGCAGGCAGAGAGGGGGACTGCGTTGTCGGAGGAAGTGGATCAAAGGGCAGCAGGAGGGCAGTGAGTCTGAGAGCAGCAGCTGTGTGTAGACGGCTGCTGAAAGGCTCTCTCAGTATTTGTGCTGTTTTCATTTTCCTGTGTCCTCTTGTAGGCTCACAAGAACTCTCTTATCCCCCATTGGCTGCTCCACTTTTACACTGAAGTGCAACTAAGTCGTCTGGTTCATTCGGTCTGAAGGCTGCTGCACTTAGTTAGAAATAAATTTTTTTTATTTTCCATGGCAGCTGTAAAATTCAAGGCACTCATGAGCTGAGAGTCACATTCAGTTGTGTCCAGCAGATGGTGCAATGTTCATTCCTGACATAGTATTTCTTTTTTTTTACTTTGTGTCTTCAATGTTTGTGCACTACTTTTCTCACCTTGTCAAGATTAATCAAGATGTATTTAAAGGATATAGCTGGTGGTTTTTGATTTTCCCGACAATGAACTGATCTACTATTGTGTTTATCCTTATTCCTCTGTGCCGTAGACCGTCATTGTTGTCCAAAAATGGTTAAAAACAGATCATTGAGCCACGCCGCTGCACTGGGAGACATGTTCCTCAGTACAAAGAGCTTTTTTGTACATTTGTTTATTCAGAAATGGCTCCAAAGTCTAATAACAGCGATCATGTTTTCAGTCTCCAGAGAGTAGTTCTGTGTAAAGCAGACACCACTGATCATGTGTGGGAACGCTGTTCTCTCTCCAGCTTTGCTAGCTTGTTGTGCTACATATCACAACCTCTTGACTTTGAACTAAAGTTCTTTACAATGTACAGTGTAGTACAACGTCAAGAGGTCGTGATATGTAGCACAACAAGCTAGCGAAGTCTTGTAAACGACACTGTGTTGCTGCACACGCTCAGTGCCGTCCACCTTACACAGAACTACTCTCTGGAGACTGAAAATGTGATGACTCTTAACAATATAAATGTCAGTGTCTCTAAACTACTTTTAGTTGGAATATTAAGTTATATTGTGATCATCTTTTTATTTGTTTACATGTCAACTTCATGTATTTATTGTAAGATATTCAATCTACTGTGCATGTGTCCCTTTTTTATGGTTTATTTATCCAAATGAGTTATATTTAGAACAATATCAACCAACAACGAACATCTTCAATCTATATTTCTACACATGCATGTAGGTAATAAACCATAATCTACCTCGTGGCCCTTATGATGAAATGCTCAATGTTACAGTTGATGACATCACGGCAAATCAGTTGCAACACAGTGAACTTCGGACTTGTTACATTTTCCCGATTTGTAATCCGGCCTTGACAGCTCCGTCACAACACAGATTGATAACAGACGTGTGCGGCCAGGAATATTTCATAACTGTACACCTGACTGTTGTGAACGTACTGTATGTGACTCTGTTACCCTTTTGCATAGATTTCAAAGAGTATATCAATGAGAAAATTCGGTTTAGTCAGTGATAATTTTCAACACGATTGCACAGAAAGTTGTAAAAATGAGGAACCTTTCACTGCAGCACATGGAGATCAAAGGTTTAAGCTACAGCTGCAAAGATTAGTTGATTAACTGATGGACAGAAAATGAATTGGCAACTATTTTAATAGTAATTTTTGTCATTTTTAAGTAATAATGCCAAACATTTGCTGCTTCTAGCCTCTCAGTTATGAGGATTTGGTGCTTTTATTTGTCATATATGATATTAAACTGAATATCTTTTTGTTTTGAACTGTTTGTTGGATAAAACAAGACAACAAAGAAAGACATCACCTTGGATTGTCAGAAACTGTAATGAGTATTTTTTTTGCATTTTCATAGTCAAACGTTTATTTAAGAAAATAATTGTTTCATCAAACAATAATGCAAATAATCATTCCTTGCTGTTTTAGCTTAAAGTAAAACAGTAATACTTGTGGTTGTGTATATACAGCATATAATATTTGCATGTATATTCCTTGCATATAACATGTAATTATATAGATTTTTCTTTTTAATTTTTTTAGTGCTACTTTTATATACTTTCCGCAATTTTATTACCTAATGTATTGTTTTAATATATTCTAATTTAAATACCTTGTCTGTGTATGTGTAGTGTGTGTGTGTGTGTGTGTGTGTGTGTGTGTGTGTGTGTGTTTGTGTGGCTAATACAGAATTTCATTGCGCAATCCTGTGTTGTATAACAACAGTTTAAATGAACTTTGAACCCGTGAAGTGAGTCGAGAACACAATGAATGCTTTATAAATTTCTCTCTAACTTTGTTTGTAGAAGATATAACCCACTTTTACCAACATTAAGACAATAGATTTGATGTTATTGTAATCATAAAACCATATACAAAATGTTGTTTTAATTAAATGAAAAAAAGAAGAGAACCGTAACTGTTGTGGAATTTTGGAGCTGATCTCACTGGCAGTTTTCAGGTTGAAGAAGAGAGAAGAATCAGAGAGGAGTCTGCTTGGATTTGTGTCTGGAACGCTTTAATGAAACCTTATAAGGGAGATAGACTATGAAACATCCTCTGTTGATCAGACGATGTCCCACACTCATCTGAATCTCTGACAGTCCAAAACAGTCTTTAAACGTCAATGCATGTAGATGAAAACCCTTTGACCTGAATTCGTATCCTTGTTGTCGCCTCGTCTCGTCTGGTGACGCCTGCATCTGGCCTTCGTTCACCATGAGGCTCCGGGTTTATTAAACAATGCATGTTATCTTCTGTCTGAGAGAACAGAAGAGAACAGCTTAACATTTTGTTGTTCTAGTCAGTTATGGATTTTATCCATATCAATAAACAAACAAAACTAGAAAATACAGTTTCAGAAGAAATTGTGTGTGATTGCTGGAAGCTGAAAAGTATTGAAATTCTACCAAACTTAACCTCCAACTAGTGTTTATAGGACAGTGATGCTGTGCACTGTGCTAACATACAACACATTCAGCTATAAGCAAGGTTAGATTTTTCATATTTGGACTTTTAATTGCACGGCTGGACCGGCCACAGAAACATACACACTAATGTAACTTATATTGTTTGATGTTGTGATCAGATGGCGTCGTACCAAATCATTACCATGACAGAAGTAAACGCATATAAGACTATTCAAACTGACTGGAAATGTAAAGTGTTTCGCCTACTTGCTACTTGTCCTTGCGAGGCAGCTGGATTCATGACATCATGTGAGAATCCATCTTGTCAGGCTTCAAGTTACGCGCTTGTGTCTGAACCACCGGTGGTTCGGACCAATCAGCGTCGTGAATCCAGCTGCCTCGCCGTATTAGATGATGATAGACAGATGGTTCATCCAATCACCTGGCAAGTATTTTTTTTTAAAAAAGCGCCTGTCCAAACAGTTTCCATGGATGACTTTTTTATGCTTGTATGTAACAAACCATCTGGCGCCTCAGGTTACTAAGCTACCAAAGCAAACCAAAAATGACCTCACCGAAATCAAACTCTGTCCAGGCAGACGTGATGTCGACTCTCTAATATTGTTTGTGTTCCCAGAATGCAATGCAAAACACTGTAAACTGTAAAATGCTGTTATCTTTTGCCTGCATCATTGCACCAATACAAATTAACAGTAACGTAGTGCTATTAAAGATAACAGGATCACACTGTTGACATTTCTAGCAGTGGAGCCTCCCCAGCAGACCGGCGCTCGGCTCCACTAAATTAAAAAAAAATAAAAAGGAACTTCAAACAGGATTACATATAATTAATATGGCCCTCTACCTCCATACACAATAAAATCAATTTAAAGTTGTCTGGGGCCCTGCTAACCAACCATGATATGGAAATGTTGACAACCAGGAAGACTCACAGGGAGCATTAGGCTAAAACAACAAATCACAGTTAGCTATCTAAAACAAGGCAGCTTTTAACATGCAAATATCAGCCCACATACTTTGATCAGAGCACGTGTCAGCAGCAGCAAAAATAGGAAGGCAGAGAGCTAAGAGGTGTCTTACTCTCAGCCTGATTGATAGGATGAGAGGGTTGGCAAACAGACAAGGGCACTTAGAGGAAGTGTTTCCTCGTGCTTCACACAACAAAGACAACAAATTGTTTTTTATAATGATATTGTAATCTAAAATAAAACCAGCTTGTTATGTCGAGATAACAAAATATATACTCTGCCAGCGCCCACAAGATTCACTTAATTTATTCTGGTCTGTGGATTTCGATCATTTTAATTCTAATTGATTTCAATTAAATGAAACATGCCTCTTATTACTGACATGCAGTAATCATACAGCAGCCACATTAATGAACGAAAATGCCGCAACAACACAAATGCATAACATAGAATTCAAAAAGATTCAAATGAAATAAAACAAACTATAATTAGAGTGTGATAAAGCATAAAAATCTGTCAGGCGTCCCAGTAACGAATGTGTGATTGATGATGTGTGAATGACTCTGGTTGTTTATGGCACTGGTATCCAAACTGGGGGTCCCGGCCCTCAGTAGGGGTCACCGAATCTTCAGAAGGGGGTCACGAGGCCTTCTTAATTTTAAGGTGTGTAAGAAAACTTAAACATATATATAGATACAGCTATGGTATATCTAAGCATTTCATTGATTTATGTGGAAAAAAACAATTATTTTGAACTGTTATCACTGTTATGTCCAAAAAAAAAAGTCTATTGAGTATGTAAGTTAGTTAAAATTGAATATATACATATGTAATACAGACAGGGAATTGTATAAATAGTTCCTAAAACTGTAAAGAAAACTAATCCAGGAAATAATCTGGTCAAAATTCATCCTAATTGCACAGATATCTTGCGGTTAACACATTCAGTCACTCAGTGAGTTGGAGCCGCTGCTGCGTGGGAGCGGCTCGGGTCAACACTCTCAGTGTTAACGCTCCCAACAGATGATAAAACGTCACGCATAAGCCCCGCCCCCTACGCCACCATCACCGCGCGCTCGAGGGAGAACGTGCTCTCACTATGTCATTTGTCAGTGCTTAGGGAGAACCAAACCGGAAATGAGTGCTTTTATATTTCAAAATGAAATTTAGAGCTTCACTTAATGATTAGTTTTGGTGTTTTTTTGACTCCTTAAGTAGTATTTAATTCGTTTTTTACACTGTAAAATCTCAGAAATGTTGACAGTGTCCAACATGGTTTACTGGATGTGGACATTAACTGCTTATTTGCTTATTTTTCAGAACACGCTGTAGCTTTGATCACCTTAAATTATGTAACTGTAGCAGCTGAGTGCTTTGTAGCCAGTGCAAGTGAATTTCCTCAGTCATACTACCTGCTCCATTCTGAGATTACACAAAACATCTGTAGTAAAAAACTATATCTGTGCTCATGTCCCCCCTAAAATATTTTATTACAGTTGGCTTGGTCTGGAGGTGAATTTTCAGCAGCACAGATGCTACTGAATGACCACTGAAATATTATAGGAATATTATAGGAATACTACAGGAAGCAGCGTGTCTCTATGATCCTCTCATTCTTCCGTGACAAAACGTTGCTACTTGTCTCTTTGACCATGAAGGTGACATTACTCTATATAGTACGTAAGCTACAATGTATATTGTATACATGTAACTATAGATTTGATTATTCATAGTATATACTTAAGAGAATATTATACATCCAGGATGAAACTGGCAGAAGGGTGGGACTGAGAGGTTGGCAGGTTAACGATGGGGGAAACATCCCCCCTGAAATCACCTACTGTACATACAGGTATAGTGCTATATACATAGTATACAGTATACCACTTTTTATAATTAAGGTATCCTTTGGTTTTGCAACAGCTCTATCTTGATTACATAAAACAGCTTTTAGTTCCATTCAGATCATCATATTCACTCAGACACTCAACAACCTTTTTTTTTTTAATCATTATTATCATTGATGCGTTTTGTTTTAAATGTTGTAATTTTTATGTTTTGTGCCTGACAACCACCTCGAAAACAGGATGTTACACCTAAATACATTTTGAAATAAATAATTCATCACATATAAACAGGTTTCTATAGTTTGATTAATCAATCTATTGATTCGTTTGAGCTCAAAGTTTTGTGTGTGGGTCATAGCGTCGACAGATTTTATGTTGAAAGACCAAACCGGAAACGCGCCTTTTCCGTTTAGCTAGCTTGACTTTAGCTAGCAGCGCAAGTGAGTGACAGTGGGGAAGTGCATCTGGTACCGCATCCTCCCGGTGTCATCCAGCTAATATCAGCTGGATAAACGAGCCGCAGTCAGTCTGTAGCCTGTCAGCGGGCCTGTTCACATCGACTTCTCTCCTTCAAAAAACAAAACAAAAAAAAAAACAACAACAACAAAAAAACCAAAACCTCCAGAAGCGTCCCGGAGCCCGGCGGAAGAAAAAGCCGAGGAAAGATGAACGAGAGTGAGCTCACTTCCCCGCTGGCGGAGTACGATTTCGAGCGGCGTTTCGACGAAAGACGAGCTCTGGAATGGATGCAGGAAAACTGGTGAGTAGAAGAGGAAATATTAACCAGAAAAGAAGTAGAAAATATATACGTGTGGTCCTCCTCCTCCTCTTCTTCTTCTCTCCCTCTCCGGCAGACGGTAGTGGGTGGGGGGGACTCCGTCTGCATGTCCTGTCAGGGCTGCTCGCCATGCGGACCCGGTGTCTGCCTGCCTGCCTGCCTCGCGTTGTTATGTTGTGTGTTTTTTTTTTAAAATTACTCACGTCTTCCTCCATTATAACACACGCTAATGAGTCTCAGCTCGCTTTAAATATAAAAAAGAACATTTAAAATCAAACGAAAGACCCCTTAAGGAGCTGGGGAAACCCACTTTACCCGCTTTTATTCAAACGTCCTTGAGGATGCATGACATGACTTCATCTGTGCTCCCATAGGCCAGACATGCTCAACAACAGCCTTTGGAAAACACTTGAATTTGATGCCAAAGAGACTATAAATATAGTAGATATCCACTTGATATGACTAACTCACACTGCTGAAGCCTCGTGTAAGCCTCACAACAACTTTTTAATGCATTTTCTGCACAAAATCAGTGGATTTTAACCCCCTACATCACTTTAATTGAAAATGTATTGAAGGATATCTTTTTAACAGGCAGAATGAGCAGAAATAAAACCTCTCCCACTGCTCATATGCAGGTTTTTCTACATCTCACTATAAAGGTGGGCCTAGTGTGTGCAGCACAACTGAAATGATGTCACATAAACAAACAGAAAGCAAAAATGTGGAATCACTGCTCTCTTAAAATACCTTTCTCATCGTCCAATAAAACATCTTGCAGGGAGGGAGTGATCCCTCGCAGAGCACTCCGCCAGGGAAACCTAGTAAGACTGCATTTTTTTTTTTTTTTTTTAAGGCTCACTTTGATTCAGCTGTGCACAGCTGAAACCTAATACAGCTGTTACAGAACGAATCAAGCTGTCAAATGAAGACTCATAAAGCTCAGGGAGGGGGGGGGAGTGCAGCGCCAGCCGAACGCATCCCATTTCTCCTCCAAAAACCGGCTTAAATCTCCACATTTGTGCACACAGCAGCATTAAAATGAAAAAAATCCTGACACCTGAAAGAGTGAATAATCGTGGGGGAGCTTGGCTGTGTGTTTTTCTTTCTTTCTTTCTGTGTGTGTGTGTAATGTTTGGACCTGCTACAGCATTCCTTCTGCTGAGTAGTCGCGTAACTTTGCTGTAAAGGCGCCTGCTTCCCATAAAAGGAGGGTCTGATGTTCAGCCACTGCGCGACACACCTCGAGCTTCCACTGCTTAAACATCTTAACTCAACCTTCAGCTTATCTGCTATCACTTACCCCGATACACCCGAAACTTCTCTCTCTCTCTCTCTCTCTCTCTCTCTGTCTCTGACGCAACCCATGAGAACGTGGGATCAAGTAGACCCCCGAGTGACCCGATCCTTACGCAAGAAACACCACAGTTATTTAAGGCTGCACCTAACGCTTATTTTCATATCAGTTATCTGCAGATTATTCATCATTTTAGCTGTAAAAATTACAGAAAATAATGAGAAATAAACAAAATCATTCAGTTTTCTGTCATGCATGACAAAGAAAACCATAAAATTTCCAAATTTCAAGAAGCTGCAGATCCATGAATTAACTTCCTGTTGCAGCTTTGTGATTGTTTGTATGTTTTTAATCATAAATTTACCTCCTTACATTCACTTTTTAGGCAAAAAAAAGGAAAATAATTTTAGAAGCGGCTTATAACGGAGCTCAAATGTCCCTTTAGTTGCTGCATCTGTCTATAAAATGTCATTTAATCTATAAAAATAAAAGCCTAAGAAGACATTTGAAAAAGCTTTTATGTCTGACAAACTGTCCAAAAGTCAAAAGTGTTACATTTACAGTAAATACAGTAATATACAAACACACAGAAAGCAGCAGATTCACCTTTTTGACGAGCTGGAAACTGCTCAGCTTTGTTTATCATTTATAAACTATTAATTAATGATGAAAACTGTTGATTAATGAGATGCATCAGCTGTTGTTTGACAAATAGATTAATTGAATAGTCGTTAAAACACTAAACAAAACTTCCTTTTTTCATTTAACTTAAGAAACCAAACATCTTCAGCATTAAATATTCTCTAAATTCAAACAGCTGGACGAGAACGTCGCTGTCTAAAATTGGCAAAATTAAGATTTAAATGATAAAAATAAGATTATTGATCCGACTAAACCTGCAACTAATGATTATTTGAGGTTTATTGACAGCATATCAGACTTTATGAGGGGAAAGAACAGTAAAGTCCTGGACTTCTTTCAGTCTCTGGTAGTTTCACAGACAGTTAACCGGCCGGCAACACGGAGACAGAAGTTAACGGTCTGACGTGAAGAAACATCACAACACGAGCGCCAAGGACGAAAGGCGACGCAGAGACACGTGACATCACATCAGCAGAAAATGCAACGACAAAAAAATCATTATTGATTAATCTGCAGATGTTTTTTTTTCAGTTAATTGATACGTCGTATCTATAAAATGTCATAAAATAGTGAAACATGTCTTATTTTTACTGTTATTTTATTATTATTATCATCTCCCACAGTCAAAGGTGACGTCTAAAACCAAAACGTACTCGGTTTACTGTCACATATGACAAAGAAAAGCATGAAATCATCACTTTTGAGAAGCTGGAATAAGTTAATTTTGTGGTATTTTTACTTTTTTAAAAACGACTAAAGCAGATGTTTTATTGTGAAAATAGTTGCTGATTAATTTCCAGCTGATCAGCTAATTGATTAATCGACTAATTCATTCAGTGACAGCTTTATCGCTCCTCATCTGTTCTTTATTCCCAGGCGACACACACATGTGAGGAGTTGTTTTCAGGCGGTATTAATGAGTCGCACACACACACACACCGTTTTTTAATCCTGCAACAGTAGCTCTCCTCCTCCTCCTCCTCCTCCTCCTCCTCCTCCTCTTCTTCTCTGTCAGTCTTACACAAACACACTCGGATATCTCTCGTTCCTGGAAGAGCCGCCGATCACCGGAGTCAGATTCCTTCTTTATTTCTCCGCAGGTGTGAAGTCACCCAGATAAAGACTCTCGCCTCGTCTCAGGGTTTAGATCCTTCGGTTAGCAGGATGTTATTTCCCCTCAATGGTTATATTATTTTATTTTGAAGAAGTGTGTTTATTATTCATGTAGATCTTAGAGGAGGTGGTCTTCATTAGAGATGAAGCAACGGAGCGACAGATGTTTCGTGTAGAGCTGTTCAACAGAAAGTTAATTATTTTATTCATTTCCAGGTTTTTTTTTTATTCTGAAGCTTTACTTTAATATCTTTACATGATTTACAGTTAAAAAAAAAAACCCTTATTTATGTTAAACTGGTCCTTCGTGCAGCTCCTCCTCCTCATTTCATCTCCTCATGAGTCCACTCTGCTCTGATTGGCCGGCCTCAGGAAGCTTCCCCCGCCTCCACAGGCTATGTAAACAAACTGTAGTAGCCAGATTTAATTTGCTCTTTACTCATAATATCAGGCAGCGGTGATTTAAAGGTTAGAGACTTGTGACTAGAGGAGGGGGGGGGTCGAACCAGCGGACCCCCAGTGGGATAAGTCTGGGTAGGGAAGGTGAAGAAGCAGCGCTCGCCACTCCCTCGGCACCGGCACCGAGGTGCCCTTGAGCGAGACCCTTAACCCCGATCTTATCAACAACCTTGGCGAGGCGAAGGCTGTTTGTGACATCATCACAAGGAAGGAAGTAGAGGTGACATTGCAGACAGAGCGTCCAGAGCGGGCTGAAGTCCTGACTTTAGACTTTAGAAGGTGACATTTTTACTCAAGTTCGTCTCAAGTTTTCAGAACTTTGACCACGTTTAACATCCGACATCATCACCAGAGTATGAATGACAGAAATCAGAAAAAAGCATCTTATATCCCCTTTAAAGAAAAATCCCAAACATCAGCTCGTTTCAGCTGCTGAGATGTTGGATTTACTGCTTTTTATATGATAATGAATTTAATATCTTTGAGTTTTGGACTAAATAAGCAACTTAAAGGCGTCGCTTTGGACTTTTTTCCACTATGAAGCCCTGAGTTTTGACTGGAAGGCAGCATTTCTACATCCTACATCATCATCATCACCAGTGTATATAATAAATAACAGAAAACCAGCAGCGACTTGCTTAAAATTAAAACAATCATTCATTTAATCAAAAAAAAAAAAAACACACCCAACAGATGAACTGAGAGTGAAATAATGATCAGCTGCAGCCTTATTAAATATTTAACACTCTCAGTTCCCGCAGGGGGACGAATCTGCTGCTTCATGCAGGTTTTTCTGCATCTCACGGGGACAGCCCCCCCCCCCCCCCCCCCCCCCTCCACCGTTAGCTTTAACTGGGTCAAGCAGCGGCAACAGCAGCGTCTACTCAGTCTAATATGTATTGTGCCGATCTGGATTAGTCATCTGCTCTATTCTCTGAATCACCTCTGACACGTGCGCGGGCCTCACACAGATGTAAAGCGAGCAGCAGACTCTTTTTATTCACCGAAGGTAAAAAA